>JANXHW010000005.1:93452500-95952500 GCA_026170595.1 Plestiodon gilberti rubricaudatus | reverse complement strand
CGGCTCGGGTCCAGGGTATTTGAGGGACCGCCTCCTTCCTTATAATCCAACCCGTACTCTGAGGTCATCAGGGGGGGCCCTGTTAACCGTGCCGCCATTGACAGAAGTGAGTGGGATGGCGGCATGGAATAGGGCCTTCTCGGCTGTGGCGCCCCAATTGTGGAATTCCCGCCCCCTGGAATTAAGAACGGCTCCCTCTTTAGAGGCCTTTCGGCGGGGCCTTAAGACGTTTTTATTTAGGACTGCTTTTAATGTCTGACATGGTGGGCTGACCTTTTAACAAATGGTTTTTAACATATGTAAATGCAGGTGACCCACGGGGGTTGTTTATTTTAACTTAAATTGTTTAATTAATTATTTTAACGTGTTTATTAATTATTTTAACGTGTTTATATGTATTTTAATATGTTGTAAGCCGCCTTGAGTGCCCTCGGGAGAAAGGCGGGCTACAAATTCTTTAAATAAATAAATAACTTCATCACAGTCAATCCCTTGCGTCAACTCACTTTCAATCGATAGCATTGCCAGATCAGAAAGCCTTGTTTGTCCCATGGTTGACCGCAAATAGTTAATGAGTTTCAGCTTTGAAAAGCTCCTCTTACATGAGGCCACAGACACACATATCACCAGAAATAATTGTAGGCTAAGTGAAAGGTTGGGGAGAGATTCTATTCCCATTCAGCTATAAGTCCCATTCAGCTATGAATGTCAAGATGTCTAATGCTCCCCATTGCTTTGCGTCTTCCACATTAATGCCTACTGCTGTCAGGTGCCTTCTCAGCCTTGGTATCTCCGCTAAAACTTCATCATAGACAGTTGTCAGTTTTGGAACCAACGCCTGTAACTGTTCATCAGTGGCAGATAGGAGAGTCTTCACTTGGAGAACGTCAAACATGCTGGCTACTTCCCTGATGGCACTTGATCTGGTGTGGAGTCCTTGATCTGCCAATGGGAGCAGTTGTGGCCTGCCTAATGGGTGCTGTCCTGTGCAGTGGCTGAGCTACCTTCCTTTTCTGCTTTAAGAGAAAAGTAGGAATTCTCTCCCAATTCCTTTTAAAGTTATTTTTAATTGGAATGTTAAAGTTTGGATTTGATCACCTTATTAAAATGGCAAAATGATTTTTTTTCTCCCCAAAGCAAAATGCACGTACTGAGCATGGCGGGGGTCTTTCCTGTGGCCGCTGGGTTGGGTTGGACAACATCTTGCCTCTGGGCTCCCCAGAGGCCTTTGACAAACAAGGTGCTGGACTAATGGAAGACTAGGAGGAGGAGAAGGAAGAGGAACAGGAGAGATACAGAACCCAAAATGAACAACTGAATTAATCTCTCACCCCAAATGCTCTGAAATTGATATTGCACAACTCCATTCACATCCAATGTCAACAATCTTTAACTTCCTGAACTAGCAGAAACCAAGTGAAAAAAGAAGCATAATTCTTTTTTTGTGTGTTCTTTTTGTAATTAATGATTAAATTATAACTTAATTAAGAACAGCTGCTCTGGGATTCAACAAGTTGTTTCTACAAAGGCTACAGGTTTGTGTATAAATGTTATACATGTTATATAAATAAATGTTATGTTTCAATATTCCTCTTTTTTATGGCCCAGATTTTCATCTACACATAGATAGACCCATCATATAAGCAAGTTGTATTGCTATTGAGAACCCATTTTTGGAAACCTTTTAACCCCTATAACTAGTTAAACAAAGCAGGAAGAGCCTACATAAGATGAGACCCTCACAGGCATTGCTCCTCCCTTACCTCATGAGGCAATCACACAGGAGTGGCATGACTGACAGCCAGCCAGCATTCTGGAGGGGAGCAGCCACACCTGGTCTCCAACACCAGCATGATAAGTGAGCTTTGGGGTGGAGAAACCATGGCAGGGCGGGGTACACGGGGTACACCGGGGGGCGGGGTATACTTTTTCTCAGGACGATGCTCTGGCCAACTGGCAGTTGAACCAGTTCAACCAACTGACAATTGACTCTATGATGTCAGAGTGTGATGTCACAAGAAGGCCATCACACTGAGCTAAACTTGCCACTGAGTGCCAATTGCCGTTGCCTGGACAACATCTTGCTTCTGGGCTCCCCAGAGGCCTTTGACAAACAGGGTGCTGGACTAATCGATCCACTGTGATCTGATTCCTGGTGTACTGCTCCCACCCCTGCCATGCCACTGGGATCAGTCTCTCTGTCTCTCTCTCTCTCACCAACCTCACAAGGTTTTTGTGAGGACAAAAGGAGGGAAGGAACCATGTGCACCACCCTGAGAGCCTTGGAAGATGAGTGGTATAAAAATGTGAAAAAGTGACATATGAAAAATAAATGAATGTGTCGCATCCCCTTTTAAAGCCATCCAAACTGGTGGCCACCATCACATCTTGTGGCAATGAACTCCATAAATTATGTGCTGTGTGAAGCAGTATTTCCTGATCACCTGCCTATCTACCTAAGCTATCTAATCTGTTATCTCTAAAGCAAATAAAAATGCTTTGGTCACCTGCCCTGAAATCGAGCCCCAGAGGCGTCACTAGGACGCGCGTCACCCCAAGGCGGGGGGGCGTGTCACCCTAGTGACCCCCGACTATGCCCCCCCAATAGAACTATTGGCCGCACCACGATTTTTGGGGGGGCCACCCACCTGCACCCTGCCCCGGGTGCCCCCCAGCCCCTTCGCGTCACCCTCCGGACGCTCCAAGGCCGGCCCGGGAGCCGGCCTCGGAGCGTCCGGCCCAGCTGGTGCTCCAGGGCCTTCTGAAAGAAGGCCCAATGCGTCAATACGGGAACTTTTACTGTTTTCGCACATGTGTAGACCGGTTTGGTCTCTGCGCATGCACGAAAACAGTAAAAGTTCCCGTATTGACGCATTGGGCCTTCTTTCAGAAGGCCCTGGAGTGCCGGCCAGGCCGGACGCTCCGAGGCCGGCTCCCGGGCCGGCCTCGGAGCGTCCGGAGGGCGACGCACGTCACCCCGTGGCAGCCCGCTCCCATCGTTTGACAGGAGCGACGCCATTGTCCAGCCCCGCTTGAACCCCCAAAATGAAAACTCTCCAGCCTAGCGGCCATCTTCCAAGCATGCTTTCGCATGCCGGGTGTACCAGCTTCAGGGGTATGCCATCCTTTTAAGTTAGTCTAACTCTGGTCATAACCAGAAGCTGTACAATATGAAACTGAACTGTAAGTAAACTGTTTTTTTCTTCAACTATACAAGCCTCTGCCTCCGTGTCTCTTTTATTGATAGCTTGCTAGCCTGGGTGTTTGGGAGATAACTCTGCTGGTTATAGGAGTAAGGCTTTCTTGTACTGCTACTCTGCTACTTAAACCCCCTAAGGTTTATGCATTCTCCAATAGTATCTGCCTCAGGCACGAGATCCTAAGATAATGTAGTACTGATGGGACATGTGGTTTCAGCAGCTCTTTGGCAACTTGCTCTTAGCATTTCAGAAATGCATCCTGACCATTAGTCTTGATCACCCACTCTGTAGTTCAAGGCTTCCCCTCACTCCAGAGGAAAGGATAGAAAATTGTTCTCAACCTCCTCACTTCATTTTCTTTCTGCCATACTTTCAAATATCTATATCCTATTGCTAGAGGTGTTTGAAAATGGTGTTCTTTTGTTTTTGAAAATGTGTTGAATTAAAATGCAAAATGTGGCGTTTTGTGCTTTTATTCACAGGTGCAAATTCTTAAGCATCAATATCAGATTTAATATCATTATACTGCAGTCTTCAATGCTTTAAAATACCGTATTGTGGTGTTTTGTGTTTTTATTTGCTTGCCATATTATGGTGTTTTGTGTTTTTATTTGCTTATTTACGAAAACAAATACATCTAGCTATTGCTGCTGAATGTGCCAGGTTCTGTGCAGATACAGTATTTCACCCATTCTTAGGACCTGTGGAAACTTTGTTCCTGTGTTCAATGAAAGATCATGCCATGTAAACATGCCCCCAAATTCACACCATCCTTGAATATACAGAAGATGCTTTCTGAGGTTCCTGTTTTTGTCAGTTACTGGCTGAATTATCATAGAAAATAATATTAACAAAATCTTCAGTTGATGAAGAGAGTTAAGCCATTTAAGATTTTCCCACATGCTCCAAAAAGCATGGGAAATTGAAATGGCTGGCTTAAGTTACACTCCATGTAAAAAGAAAAGCCTTGATACAGTCTCCTCTATTATGCTCGCTTGACAAATTAGATTCCATGCACCCCTGCTTTGCCTTGGGCTTCCAGCTTGATATTGGGCCAGGAAAGGATGTGTCCAGGTTAAAATTCAACAAGTTTCCCCAATCACTTGCTAGAGTTACACTTGATGAATGCCTGCCTGATGCATCTCTACAAGGCACCTTTTGCTCCCCCCCAAATACCACCACCCACTACAGTTAATGTCCAGGCAGACATTCTACAGGAGGTGTAGCTTCTGGTGTTATTGCTTCTCAAGCAAACCTGCCTTTCCCAGTCATTTTGACAGATGGCAATGCAGGAACTTTCACGATCCTCAGCCTGCAGGAAGGATTGCCAGTGTGCAAATCGTTCAACCAACCAACCAACCCCCTCCTCACTCCATTTTTTTTAACAAGTCAGTTGGAATTTGCATGTGTGTGAATCTCTCTCCCCGAACCAGGAGTTTGTTAAGATGAAAAATAATAAAGCTGGAGGGATTAAAGCTAGAAAACCTTGAGAACAAGACCTGGGTACTGTTTCTCTCCGACATACTCCCCACTCTGATGCTGCACCAAACACCCGACATCAAGTGTAAGGCAAGAAGAAATGGGGTGTATTTTTGTCTTGGAACGTTAAGTTGCAGGACGTGGCACGTAGAGCAACGAAGTGGGAGTCACCAAACCATCTGCTCCTGCTGTCCTTCCTAAGACTGGCCTCCCATTGCAGGCTACTGATAATTGTTCACACGATAAAAGAAGGCTCCATTTGTAGTAGCCGGCACACAACTGAACTAAAATGCTATTAACCTAAGAATGCCTATGAAGTGGCCATCAAAACGTACTTTCAGTGGGTCGGTGCACACACTAGCACGGACCTCCTAGTGCCAAATACATGAAGAATGTACTGCACAGTGCACGATCAACTCATATGGACATGCATCCCGAAGCATGCGTGCTTCCAACCATGCAATCCATCCAGGTGACTGATAGATTGTGTGGTGGTAAATGTGATAACAGAGAATGGTCAAGTATATATCGTGCATGGTGGAAGGTGGTGCAGATGACCCTTGGCTTGTTCCTTTTGCCCTGCTCGGTGTACAGCTTAAGCACTGGGCCAGTGTACAGATCCTGTGATCTGTTGTGCAAGACAAAAAATAAGTAGGATTAGCCAATAGAACCTTAGTATTAACAGAGCATCACAGGTCATGGCGTTGAAGCAAAACTTCAAGTGTGTCACACCCATCTGCACAAAAAGGCAAGGTAAGATGATTGCACTGGTGTCTTGCAAATTCTTTTCCGAATTAGATGCAGATGGCGAGGAAGAATGGAGGGGGCAGCATTGGGAGAGCAGGCGTGCCAAGCACAATCCTACCCACAGTGATGGGGCTAAGGGCCTGCCTTGAGCCCATGCAGTATTGAAAGTATAGAGGACTGCTTCTCGGGAGACCCGAAAGTGGCACAACAGAGCTATCACTGGCCTGTGGCATGGGTGCTTGACCAGAGACTAGAGTGAGACAGAAAAGGCAAACAGATTTTGCACCTTTTTGTAGCATGAACACCTGCAAAACCTATTGGACCAGGGGCCATAGTGAGACAGAAAAAATGACTATATGTACCTATGGCAATGAAAGTCCATTGTCTATTGGCAATACCCACCCAAAACATGAATGCCACGCAGCAAGACCCACAGTGTCAAGAGATGGCAGGATGGTTTGCAGCAGTGTAAATGCTGGTGGTGCTGCAACAGCTGTTTAACATTACAAGCTGTTTAACATTACAACCCTACGCCCACTTTCCTGGGAGTAAGCCCCACTGAACAAAGTGGGACTTACTTCTGAGTAAACCCGCACAGGCTTGCAGTGTAAGAGGAGGAGCATTCAAAGGCCACAGCAATAAGAAGGCCCACAGAGGGTTCCATGGGCCCCCTGGACCCGCTGGAGGGCTGGCGTCCCTGTCCCCCACCCCCAGTAAGTGGGAAAAAAAACCCAGCGCCAGAGTGATCGCAGGAGTGTCACGCACATCACCGCAAATTGACACCCTCCTTAAGGGGGTAGAGACCAATTCTCCCTGACTGGGGTGTTGCAACGCCCCAGTTTGAGAACCTCTACTGTATCCGGCTGCCACTCCCTTGCATCTGGCATTCAGAGATAGCCTACTTCTAAAACCAGGAGGTTGCTTATACCCCTCATGCCTTGTAACCTGTGATGGACTTTTCCTCCATCAATCTGTCCAATCCCCTTTAAAAGACTTCCAGGCCAGATGCCATCCCAATATCCAGTGGCAAGGAGTTCCACAGATTAATTACACGCTGGGTAAAAAAATATTTCCTTTGGTCTGTTCTAACTCTCCCACCACTCAATTTTAGTAGCTGCCCCCTCAAATAAAAATGGACACGGTTATAATATTATACACAGTGGTTGCAAGGATGACCAGCATGTGTGAGTGAAGCATTTTGAGTGATCAGAAAAACACCATATAAATATTAAGTATTATCCCAGAATCCCCAGCAAGGAGGACCTAGCTGTCAGTCTTTAAACAGCAGGTGTGTCATAAATAGTATTTACATCATTGATTCTTCAAACCATTTCTTATGGGGTAAGTGGTTGCCTGAGATGAAAAGTGCTCGGAGCCTCCTAGCACGAGAGATCTACTTGATGCTGTCCTGGAGAGGCACCTTTCGTGGTTGATCATTGGTAGGATAGGAATTCGATTAATCGCGGAGGGATGTGTAGCTTGGCGATCTTCTCCAAGGCCTGCTGGCCGATGGCTTGCCTCAGGCTGAGTCGGCAGAGCTGAGACAAGCTCAGCGGAGTTTCTGAGAAACGACCAAGTGGTAGGGTGTGGGTAGGGTGGAGAGAAAAACAGAAAGGATCATTGCTGCAGTGCATGGCAAACCTATTTGTACAAGCAGTTCTCCAAGCAGGGGGTGGAGAAGGGCGAGGGACGTGTTTCACAGAACAGAAAAGGGATGTTGCACCTGTGAGAGGCACACAGGAAGCTGCCTTCTGCCCAGTCAGTCCATTGGACTATCAAGTTCAATAATGCTCTGCTGTGCACTGTCTGGCAGCAGCTCTCCAGACTTTCAGGAGTGGGTCTTTTTTTCCGGCTTCACCTAGAGGTGCTGCCAAGGATGGAACTTGGGACCTTCTGCATGCAAAGCTGTGACCCCCTCCTCAAGCACTGTGATGTAGTAGAGGAAGAGGGAGTACAGACGACATGGAGCAGTGGCAGATGCCACCGTAGACTTGCCAATACAGACCCCCCCCCCCCCAGGTGATCTTTGCATCTGCTAAAGTAAGACTTTCCTCATAGGTCTACATTGTAAGCTTCTCTGATAGAAACTTGCCTTTTCTTGGTCCATAAAGTCCACTGACAACACTATATAAACCAGGGGCATCCAACTTTTCAACATGAATGCTCCTGGCCCTTGAATGGTTGTATAGGTGAGGGCATTTCAGCAGGTGCAGCTGCTTTAGCAGCACCATCAGCAATTGCAGCTGCCAAGATTCTGTCTTCCACACAACTCTTAAGAACGCAGAGGCCCTAATGGTGGGAGGTTGGCCACCCAGGATATAAACAGATGTGCTGAAGTGCAACAACATGAAGCACTGAACATGGGAAAGATGGAGAGAAGGGCTGCTACCTTCAACCACAGGGAGGCAGCAGTGGGACCCCCAACTTACTTTCATAAAACTCAAAGCACTTGGCCACCGGACTGTTGCTCCAGGTATAGTCGGCAGGTTTCCTCCCTCGGTTGTCCCTGGCATAGACGTTGCCCCCAAATTCAACCAGCATCTCCACCAGATCAGCATTTTTCACCTTGGCGGCATGATGGAGGGCAGTCTCGTGAAGCTTGGCGGCATTCACGTTGGCGCCTGACAGCACACACAAGAAAAGGTGGTCAGCAGAGCAAGACAGGAACAAGGGAGAGACCCTCAAAGCCCACACTTGGCAGGCTTCGTTCTTACGGTTATATTACTTATACACTGATAATCTGGATATTGTCACGCAATACTACTTGCCTGAAAAAGAATCAGTACACAAACACGCCATTTCCTTCAATCATCCAAATTATAGAATAGATTAAAACAGTGGCTCTCAAACGGTGCGCTGCAGCGCCCTGGAGCACCACACGGCGAATGCACAGGGGCACCGTGGGACACTCACTACCCAAGCCTTTGCTCAGAGTCGGCAGTTTAGCCTGCTCCATATTGGCAACAAGAACACGAAGCGACCCTGAAGACCCTGGCGCAGAGGCTTGCCTCTGCAGGCAAAGCTTCGTGTGCAAATTTGTTGTTACCTGAAAAGCCCGCCGCCTGCTCTGAGCCTCTGTCCACAGTCTTCAGGGTTGCTTCATGTTCTTGCAACCCAGAAGTAATTGGCAGTGACATGGTGATGTCATTTTATTATCATCGCAAATTACTTCCAAGTGCCGAGCTCCGTGACTGCGGCACAAAGGGTGCCGTGATCGCGGTAAGGATGGGAACCACTGGATTAAAAAATTCCAAAAATATCAAGAATAACCATTCAAAATACTAATATTTCAATTGGAACATTCTGGTTGAAATGAGTGTTCCTGTATATGTTATAAAACAGTTCCAATCAAATTCAACGTCATTTCTATACCTTTCCTACTGCCCCATATTTGATCAGATGTGCAAGTCTGACCATACAGAATACATTCCATGAACTTTTCAGTCAACCTTCTGTATTTGCTTCTTATGCTTTTCTCGTTGTTTGAATTTGAACCTTTGTGTAAGGAAAGGTCAGTTGCTCATATTGCTATGTCCGAATATAACCTCCCGCAGGCTAGGCTGAGTTTGTGCAATTTGAAACAGATGAAGGACAGTTAGCAGCAAATCAGACTGTTCACAATGGCAGTTCAAACGGCAGCACCATCAACATACCATGGGTTCACCAGTTTGGCAAAATCATTATCACGGGCCCAGACTGTGGTTGTGCAAAATGATAAGAGACATTTTTGGCTGTTGACCACATAGAACAGCACATTTGATACTCCTATCTGCAGCTCCAGGCTATGAAACTCCCTTCATATGAAAGATAATCAAATCCAAGACCTCAATGTCCTCCAACAACAAAGACCTTTCCATTTAATTCAGCATTCAAAGGCCAAGTGTTAATCTCGTAGGAGGTGACTTGAAATTACAGGTCATCCCTCAGTATCCATGAGGGATTGGTTCTGCCCCTCCGCAGATACCGCGGATGCTGGAATCCAGCACCGCATGCCAAAACTGTATTCATCGGGGGGCCTCCAGAGGCCCCTTCCACATCATGCCAGGGCTGTAACCCTCTCCACAGGGTTACTCTGTGGGCCTCAGAAATTCTCTCAGGAACAATTAGAAGTGGCTGACGCTAAACAGGAAGCCACTTCCGGTTGCTTCGGAGAGGCTTTATGAGGCCCGCGAAGGCCTATGTGGAGTAGGTTGCAGGCCCGGTGCAACACAGAAGGGGCCTCCAGAGGTGTCTCCCCCCCCCCCCGGCTAGTACTTGCAACATCAAGTGCTAGACTACAGCACTCCGCAGTGGCGACAGTAACCCTCCCCCGTGGGGGGCCGCCGACGCAACAGCCCCCACGTAACGCCACACGCCATGCCCCTGGGGTGCGTGATGTCATTTTCACGCGCGCCCACAGCCACGCCTTCAATCACAACACCCACCCACCCCGCCGTTTGGCTTACCTTTTTGGAGCCAAATGGCTCCAGGGTGGGCAGGAGGGCCCAAAGGAAAACGAGAGCAGCGACGGCGATGCATCCAGCAGGCAAGTTCACCCCCCTCGCCGCCACGTGCACTTGGGGCCCAGGGCCCCCCCGCCCCTACCCTGATGACACTTCTGGCACCCTGTTAGTTGCGGGTTGCGCCCAGTGCGATGCAGGAGGGGCGGCTCGGCATCTGCAGATGGTGAAATTTGAATGCCAAACCCACAAATAACGAGGGACGACTGTATTACATAATCAGTTTTGTATTGTTAAAGGTCACTGATGCTTTGTACATGATAAAGGACTGGATGGATAAAACACACACGTGTAGGAAAAAGGCCATTTGCAAAGCTGCTCTCACAAATACAATACCCGCCTGAAGAATTTGGGATAAGGTGGGATACAAACAGTATACAGTCCAGGTCTCCATACCTGCATTGAGCAGTATCTTCACGCAATCCAGGTGCTCTCTAGCACACGCCACGTGCAAGGGGGTCCCAAAGTGGCAGTCGTGGGCCTCCAGGTTGGCACCAACGTCAATCAGGAGACGCACACATTCAGCACTACCTTTAAAAAGAGGAGGTCAAATCAGAGGAGCGCGCGCGCACACACACACACACACACACACACACACACAGAGTGACAACTCTCAGGCTCACAAGTCTAAAGGTTTTTGCTTCTACCTTCACATGAACTGGCCTGGAATTCAAATGAAGTATTGGAAACCAAAGTGATAGTTCTCAGGAAGGTGACATTCTCTGCCACAGAAGCACAAGAGAGAGATTGAAAAAAGAATGAAAAGTGTGAAGTACTGTACAGTCAATTCTCGTTATCCACTGGGGTTCCGTTCCTGGAAAACCCAGCAGATACTGAATCAGTAGATACTGAATCAGTGGATACTGAATCAGTGGTCCTATGGGAAAAATGGGGTTAGGTTCCTGCAGACCCTCTTTGCTATACACTATATGAATCTGAATCTTACCTTGAACTCTATGAGCTGTGTGATAGCGAGGGTAGCTCAACATCTCCAACATTTTAATCTTTGTTTCTGTTGTATATCAAGTCCAGAGTTATTTAAAACAGGGGGCAGTGGGGACAACGAACTGAGGATTTAGTCTATCCAGGGATTTATCCCAAACATTCAGCAAGCAGACCACTTCTGCAAGGTTTTTTTTCCAAGACATATCCACCACAGGCATATTGCTTAACCCAACTCAGAATGGGCTGATTGCAATCACAGCCCATTCCTTCTCTTCCCCATGAACTGGAACATCAGTCCTTAGCTGGCTTACAGAAACATACAGCTTCTTCTTCCTTTTCTTCATGCATTAGCCATTTACAACCTGCAGTTATTATGTAAACTTGAACAACCTTATCAGGCAGTCAGTTAAGAGTCATTCTGTTAAGCCAAAAACAAACAGCCTTATCATCAGGCAGCCATTCTGGAGAACAAACAGCCTTATCAAGCAGTCATTTAAGAGTCATTCTAGCCCCCAATAGACGTGAAGAGACTGGGGGGGGGGGGAAGATGTGACACTTTTGTTCCCACAGATAAGCGAAACCACATATGAGTATGCATATGAGGATTGACTATTATCCTCTCAGTTAAGGCCATTGGAGTGTTTGGGTTTCCTGTCCGTCCGTATAACTCTGGATAACGTTTGGCTCAAATTTTGGGTGAGGGGTGCAATTGCTCCTCCCACTCACCTCACTTTGCTCGCTGTTTTGCAGTGGTAGCAATTCTGACCACTGGTGCTATCACTAAATGTGATCACATAGTGTCATTTTGCGCATAAAACATGGCGAGGGAGAAAATGGCAGCCACCAGCCATGAGCAAGAGCGCTACTGGTACCTGTAAGACTCCATTTCACACTCTTCCCACCCCCTGCCCTGAAAAAGAGCAGAAATGGCCCGCCCCATTTTTCTGCCTGTCAGTGACATCTCAGCTCAGACGAGACTTAGTATATCCAGAAGTTCTCTCTTGTTTCCAGTGTCCCAGGACTGGGTGGCTTTTCTGCTGGAAACATTTCCCAGTCTGACAGCTTGTGGTTTTTCAGACTCAGATATTTCTCCAAAAGAAAAATTAAACAATTATAAACCTCCCTGTTTGGTCAGTGGCTTATTTACATAACACATTTCTGTGTATGTAGGATCCACAGCCTCCTTAAGTTCAGTTGTTTACAGATCATCTATTTTAGGGTCAAATTAGATTAGACTAGGGGTGCCCAACCTTTCAACTTGAATGCTCCTGGCCCTTTGGTTGTATAGGTGAGATCATTTCAGTAGGTGCAGTTGCTTTAGCAGCACAATCAGCAATTGCAGCTGCCGAAATTCTGTCTTCTACACAACTCTGAAGAACAGAGACGCCCTAACAGTGGAAAGCTGGCCACCTCTACACTGGCATCGCTCGAGGTGGGGCGGAAAGCTAAGTTCTGCAGCTTTCCACCCCACTGTTACTCTCCTGCACGAGGCGCCCCGCCCTCTCATCGTAGGAGCCCGTCAGCGGAGAGAAAGCAACGTGCAGGAGAGTCCCTGCGCGTTGCTTTCTCTCCGCTAATGGGATCCTACGACGAGGGGGAGGGGCGCCTCGTGCAGGAGAGTAACGGTGGGGTGGAAAGCTGCAGAACTTAGCTTTCCGCCCCACCTCGAGCGATGCCAGTGCACCTCTGGATTAGACTATGATCACATAATTGGCCCTGTTGTGCTTGCTTTTTTCCTGCAAGCCCAGCAGGTCTCCCAATAGCCTCAACTATCAGAAACGCCGCCCCATCCTACCCACCACCAAGAACTATTTGAAATTGCTGTAACCGGGGTCCAGGGGTGGGCCTAAATAATATAATAAGGCCTAAAGGAACCTAAGATTAGCACAGGCCTCTGAGCCAAAGTAGAAAAAAGGGAAGTACAGCTTATGCTTGCTAAGTACACCCCCCCCCCCCCAACACATACCTAGCTTGGCAGAAACCGCAAGAAGTACAGATGATTCTAGGAACATCACCCACAGGAAAAGGAGGGTGGAGGGTATGACCAAATAAGGCAGAGAGAAGGCGGACAGCCAAGAACTATCCAAGTCATGATTATTTTGGTATATTATAAAAGAATGGAAAGTCCCCAGATGTCCCTTGTTTGTTACATAAGCCTCGCCTGATCGCAAACCATTGGAGGAGCGATACAGGGGAGGAACAAGGAGGAGGAGACATCTTGAGGTACAAGACTATAAATACTGCTGTCTTTCTGTATTTCTTTATGCCTTGCCCCATAAGGGCAAGTGCATCCTATGCGCATAGTACTTTAATAAAATCATCAATTTGGTCAATTATGGTCTCAGTGTTTTTCGGCTATCGAACCCAGGTCACGGACCTCAACCGCCGCCCTTTTGGGGGTGTGCGCACAGCAAAATAAAAAAGTTTACAGTGGAAAAAACAACAGTAACCAACACGCCAAGGCATGATTAAAAGCCATTTCCCCCAAGCCCACAGGTATACGCATTTAACTCCTGTTGCGTATATACACCCTTGGGTAAAAATGCAGTCACGTCTGGTTTGAGCCTTGACAACACACACGCACGAGGCCCAATCCACCATAGTCAGTATGTTCCCATCAGCTCTTTACAGTGCTGCCCAAAGTGTCAGAACAGTTACACGCAGATACAGAAAAAAATAAATTACTTATTTCCAGTGGAATGCAGTGGAAAGTGCTGGGACTGAACTCATGAACATATGAAGCTGCCTCTGGTGCAGCCAGCTGAGCTCTAAGGCAGCTGCTGGAAGCTTACCGTTCATGCAGGCCTCATGGAGGGGGGATGCTGTGTAGAGGGGAGGGTTGACCTTGGCCCCATGGGAGAGCAGGACCTTCACACACTCTGTACTACCAGAGGCACAAGCATCGCAGAGCGGTGTGCTGCCGTCTATGTTTCTGGCATCCACCTGTGATATAACAGTAAGTAACCACCATTACCCTATATTGTAATGCACTGACTAAAGGATTTGGTGGCAGCAGTGGCAATGACAACGACAACTATGGTTGGCTGCCTGTCAGTGAAGGGTTGGCCACACAGAAGGGCCTCTGCTAGTGATTGGCTCAGTTGCCTGACTGTCAGCAAGGGGCTGGACACTCAGAAGAGTCACTGGCTGAACTTGTTCTGATTTTGGGGAAGGTGGAGAGGCAGGGCAGGCAGGAGATCCTAAGACAGAAACTTGTTTAAAACAAAAGCATGGGCCTAGGAAAATGAAAAGTAAGCTGCCTTGAGCATCTGGAAAGGCAGGGTATAAATGTTTTAAATAAAATAAAGTGCTTCACAAGAATGAGGAGACCCTAAGAGGAAAAGAAAACTGGCAGTTAGCAGAGGTGCACATAATAATGACAATAATACTGAACATTTAGATAACACTTTGCATACATCTCATTGTAATCCTTACAATCAACCTTCAAGGTAAGCCAGTTTTGAATCCCCATATTGCAGGTGGATGGGAAGAGACAGTGACTTGCCAAGGGCTGTCAAGTGTACCCTGGGCAGAGGTGAGATCCGTGATGGAGTGATTAGATCAGGGGTGCACAACATGCGGCCCGGGGGCCGCATGCGGCCCTCCAAAGGTTTTCTGGTGGCCCCCAAAGGTTTTCTGGCTAGAGCGGCAACATCGCTTCTTTGTTGGGCCGCTCTAGCCAAGCACTTCCCATAACTCCGGCGCTTCTGTAACGCGGCTGGAAGCTTCGGAATTGTCCGAGGAGCGGACGATTCCGAAGCTTCCAGCTGCATTACAGAAGTGCCAGAGTTGGTGTTGGCACAGCGGTTATGACATAGATCCCCGGGGAAGTTGGGCTGCTATGATGATGCCGACTTCCTTAGGAAGCAACGTGACTGTGAATTGCTGAAGAAATCCTGGGATTTTGAGGTAAGCATGGGCTCTGGCTGAAAGTCCTGCAGAGGCTCTGGGAGGAGTGAATGAACATCTAAGCTCGCCGAGGTGACCGGCAGCCGATTCTGTGATGCTTCAGCTCTTCTTCAGGCCATTGGACCCTCACTTCAGGGTGGCCACGTTTTTCCTCTGCTGGTCGGTTATGCATTTGAGAGCTGCAGAACGTGCAAGACAGAGTTTGTTAGGAAATACTTTTCCCAACATGGAACCTCCGCGCCATGTGAGGTTTCAGAAGGGAAGGCCCTGATGATGATCATGATTGATGGGTATATATACGGTATATACCAGGGGTGTCCAAACTTGCTTCATGTAAGAGCCACATACGATAAACTTCAGATGTTTGAGAGCCACAATATTTAAGAAGCATTAAGAAGCCAACATATTTCCGAGAGCTGCACTTTATATGTTAAAGAGCCACAGGTGGCTCATTACATATTTATTAATATGTTGCATTTCCGGAGATTTTCTGGCTCATGGACACGCCCCCTGTGACATCACTTCCTGAGGAAGTGACATCATGGTTCCTTGCCACGCCCCCCGCAACACCTATCTGAGGCCCCGAAGAAGTTTAGTCTGTTCATTTCGGCCCCTACCCACTACCAAGTTGTGCACCCCTGGATTAGATGCTCTCAGGCATATATTGGGAGGTGCATTCCCACTTATTAGCAGAGTTCCCTCCTCCACCCAGGCAGACTGCTTTGCTTAGCTAAATGAATACACACGAGGCATTGCTTTGTAGTTGCAAAAAGAAGAAGAGTTTACTTACAGTTCAGTTTGCATATATATACATAGCTTCTGACCATCAATCAGAGGTACATCCTAGACTTAAGATAGAACCCCCCTAGAGCTGGGGCTCCCTGCATGGGGTTAGGCTGCAAGATGGCCGCTGGGCTGCAGGAGCAGCGATGGCATCATCTTGCTCGGTGGGCATCAAGAGAAGAAGAGACTGAGTGAGGGGCAAGAAGGAGGAAATAAAGGTCAGGGGCCACACCCCTTTCTGGAACACAGAGGGATTAGAGTAGGAGGTCTTTACATGTGACCAGGCAGTACACCACACCCCCAGTGTCCAGCAGCTAAACACTGCCCATCCTCCAACAATCCGCACTGGTGATTCCCTGTTCACAGCTGGTCTGGCCAAAAGCTGCAGGGAGTTATTCATCCCTGGATCTGAAAGCACTGTGGTTACAGGGACAGGGGCTGGGTTGGTTTGGCTTTGGTTTAAACAGATTTATATGCTGCCTTTCTTAGATCTTCGAGACAGTTTACAAACATATTTGAAGACAGTCTCAGCAAAGGTCAGGCTGCTGTCCTGGGACACATCAACAAATTCCTTTACCCTATACCATTTTTTTTCTTCAAACTGTGGGTCATGACCCACCAGTAGGTTGCGAGCCGATTTTTGGCACGTTGCGAAAGGTTTTCAGCGTTTCTGTCCGGGGAAGCACTTACCTGGCCTGGATGATGGGCTACAGACAACGCAGAAAGCACCGGCTCCCGCCTTGCTTGCCAGCACGGTGCCAAGGCAGAGAGGCGAGCCAGGCATGGCCGATTTCTCCCCTAGGCAGGCTATGGGAGAGGGTGTGGCGGGGAGATGGCAAGGCGGGTGGAGGTGGGGCCCCTTTGAGGCCGGATGGGCAGCCCAAAGTAAAGCTATGTGGGTCGTGATAGATTGTTTTAAAATTTGGGTTGTGGTGCTAAAATGTTTGGGGAAGCACTGCCCTATACCCGATGTCTACCCTAGAGAGCCAAGACCCCCTGCCATTGCCTCCCCAGGAATGCATCTGTGGTGGCAGCAGGGCAAAGAACCAGACCTCCCTGAAGCAGGCAACCCGGAGACCAATCTGAGAGCAGAGCAGCATCCAGGTCAGGAGGAGCACAGGGCTTCTCACAGGCAACTGGCTTGACATAAACACTTCTATCTCCTCTCCTTCTCTTGTCAGTTGGCACTCAGGTTGCTTTTAAATTTATGCTGCCTCTATAAAGCATGCACTGACCTGGGCTCCTGCGGCAAGTAGGATTTTCACGCACTGAGTCTGGCCACCCAGGCTGGCCTCGTGCAAGGGTGTGATGGAGTCATAGGTAACCAGGTTGACACAAGCTCCATTCTGTATGAGCTCCTGCAGCTGCAGGATCTCTCCACTCCGGGCTGCTTCGTGAACTGGGGTCCTTGCAGCCCAAAAACCTGGAAATGAAGGCAGAACGTTTATTTAAATATTTCAAGGATGTATTTCTTGCCTTTCTATCCATTTCTTTTTTTTTTTTTACATATTCAAGGTAAACAACAATTGATAGAGGTGTTTGAAAATGGTGTTATTTTTTTTAAAAAAAATGTTAAAATGGCTCATTTTTGCATTTTAATTCATGTTCTTATACACAGGTGCGATTCTTAAGCCTCAGTATCAGGTTTAATATCATTACATTGCAGTTTTCAATGCTTTAATAAAAACAACAACACCGTAGTACAGTGTTTTGTGTTTTTATTCGCTTGCCATATTATGGTGTTTTGTGTTTTTATTCAGTTATCAACAAAAACAAACACCCCTACTGATAAAATAAAGCGATCATATTCAATAAAAATACAAAAGCAGAATTAAAGATTAGAAAATCAGACCCTAGAATATTTACAGCAGCTGCAGCAGGGAGAGAGAAGGTAAGCATGCAGAGAGAGAGAGAGAGAGAGAGAGAGAAAGAGAAAGAAGTGACTGACCATGCTGGCTACAGTGGTTTGGTAGAGCCCAGGGAGGAAGGAGACTGAGAAGCCAGAAAGGAAAGAGGGTTGTGGGGTGTTACCATGCTGGATGGAGGCTGGCACAGTAGTTCTTGAATGGAAGGTGAAATAGGGTCACAGCACCTGCCCAACAGGTTGCACAGCAAACCAACAACAAACCAACAGCAGGCAGGACTCAGGACCGAGTGTGGACCAATGAACAAAGCAGCCAGTGCAGGAACACAAGACTCTAAAGTCAGGAGATTTTATATGTTTTCATCCCAGAGAATCCTAAAGGGATTCATTCTTAGGTGGTGCCACTCAGCATAGTAGGTCCTCTGTTGTTAGCCAGTGACTGCAATACGAAGCTCACTCAGGGCCAGTTGCTATCTCTTGGCCTAACCTACCACCTAGGAGGAAGAGTGGGAAAATAACGCAACGACAACACACACCTAAGCCTGGTAGTTGATTCTTATGCAGAAAAATAATACATAGCTTGATACTGGGGTGGGCTGAAAAGTTCCTGCAATGCTCAGCTTAAAGCCACAAAAGGCACCCTCAGTAACTTGTTTATTATTTATGAGAGATCTTGACGGCTCCCCCCCCCCCCCCCTTCAGTGTTGCTAACTCGAGGAAGGGCAAACAGGGACACAGTGGAGTGCAGCCGCTGCAGACTGTTGACAGCTCGCTCTCCTGGCTCCGATCTAGTATTAGATACAAATTTGGAAGAAGGCCAGAGTTTCTTAGCCAAACTGAAAGCACTTGCACAGTCAGAGCCAATGCATGTTTACTCTGAATTCAGGTGCACTGCGAGCGTGACCAACGCAGGGGCTTACCTCTGTAATGGTGCAGAACGGGAGGTTTTTGGGTTTTTTTTTAAACATACCATGAACCGTTTCCATGGATATCAAGGAAGGGCACTTGAAAATTTACACCAAGTGGCTGGATCCTGCCCCTCTCCGGAAAGCAAAGCACCACCACTACCACCACCACTGTCAATGTTTACAGAACAGGCAAAATTGGGAGATATGTTTCCCTTCCTCTTTCCCTCTCCCAACAGAATTATATCTGGACGTTTCAGATTTGGTGCTACTGTCGAGCAGCCAAAGCGTAAAGCCACTGTCAGATCCAGTAACGTTAAATCCAACCGTCTTCCCCCGGAGGAATCAGTTGTAGCCCCAGAGACTACGGTTATGGGGAGGTGCCTTTCTGTATTCTCTGCCCCCAGAACACGCCCCCTTTCCCTACCCCCGGCAGCAGCATCCATCTCCGCCCTGAGTAGCAAGATCCCCCGCTCACCAATCTCTCCCAGCAGGGAACCGCTGGCCATCGTCCTCTCCATAGCTAGACAGCCTAAACTGCAAGTCCCAGCAGCCCCCAGCCGGGGGAGGGAAGGTGTTCTCAGCAGGTTCGGGAGACGCAACACGGCGCCGCCGGTTGATGCTGACTCGGCGAATACAACTTGCTACGTATTGCAAAGACGGCCATTGCAAAGACCAGTGGGCGGCGTTGTAGTTTTGCGTGGAGCCTCTGCCTTTTCTGACGCTGCAGAGGGCGGGAGGATGGAAATCGAGCGAGCCCAACAACAAAAAAACCTTTTGAAAAAAGGAAAGAAATGAAATTACACCCAGAGCATGTGACTCGATCCACCAGCCTGCCTGGGCAAGTCGTCTCTTCACTGGGCAGAAACCGGACGAGGGAGGGAGAGCAAGCTACTTTCTTAACTTTCTCCCCAGCATGTTTTTCGTCCCCGTGTTCGTTCATTTTTTCTTTCCCTTTCTCTTTCTCCTGTATGCTTTTTTTCTCTTTCATTTCCATAACTATTTTTCTTTCTCCCCCCCACCTCATTTTTGTTCTTTAATCCCCTATCAGCCTTCTGGATCTCAGATCCAAATATACATATAGCTGCTAATGGTTGCTAATCCACAACATCCAATTTGCACCCCTGGTGAGTTGCAGAAGAAAAGGATGTTTAAAACCAGGAAAAACAAAGCAGAACAATTGTGAAATGACCTACAGACTTGAGTTGAAAAGAGAAAGGTTCCCAGTTAAAATGCCACCTCTACCATGAATGTATTAGGTGCCCTTAGTGGTTCCCAAACTTTTTAGCACCAGGATCCACTTTTTAAAATGGCACTCTATAGGGACCCACCTAGCTTTACGAAACTAAAAAAAAATAAGATTATTCTAGAAAAAGCAATGTTTATTTATAAGTAAGAATATTTTTATGTATTTGTTTACAAAAAAGCTCAGTCAATTTCTCGTAATGAGGGAGCCCTAACGAATAGCCTCAAGGCTTGAGTGGCCTAGTTATGTGACCCAACCTTCACCTGCCCCCACTACCTGTCATTGACGGTCTTGGACAAAAAACGCACCAGAAAGAAAGATGCTCAAATATGTCCCTATATTTACAAAAGCTTCCAAACTGCAGGAGCCCAGCTCAATGCAGGGCAATTAGTTATCCTCCATGCCTTGTAGGAAATATTAATTTTGTAACTGAATTTAAAATTAACTAGGGGTTTAATGACCGTGTTGGTCAGTTCTTAAAAGCACTAAACGTCCTAACGTTTCACTCCAAATTTGCAAGGAGCTTCTTCAGAAGTGTGGAATTCGCCACCCTTTCACAGCTTAAGCAACAGGTTTACTTAAAATTATAGTTGTGCAGCTGACAGAATTGATGGGTTGGTGAACTGGTGGAATTCTTGCTAAGAAAGGCTTGCAGTCCTATGCACACTTATGTGGGAGGAAGCCCCAGTGGGACTTACTCCAGTGTAAACATTCATACAAGTGGGCTGTAACTTGTACTTGATATGAAAATGGTTCATTGAGTAACACACACACACACACACACACACTCCCAGAAGGGCAGCCACCATGTGAGTCTGTTTTAAAAACACACACCAAGTCTTGTAGCATCTTAAAGGTTAATCAGTTTATTTCAGCAGAGGCTTTTGAGGACTGGAGTCCAAAACTGCTGTTTTTTGCTCTATCAAGGCCCCTTGGGTGCGATTACTGGGAGAAGGGGGGGGGGGTAGAAATTCTTCAAATAAATAAATTAAAATGAAGTCAACTTGTTTTTTCTCTCTCTTCTTTGCAATAAGTTTCTCGAAGATTTTTCCTCCTTGCGCATGTGGTGTGTGTTTTGCAAAAGCACCCATTGCAGATAGGCTTTACCCTCCAGGATTAGCATGAACTCACGTCCATCTTCTACAGGACTCCTGAAAAGCAGTCCTGGAAATCTGCACAGGGCCTCCAGGAACTTTCAGTACAGTACTGCATCACGGGCGGGCGGGGAGAAACTCCAGGAGTGGCTTCAGTGAAAGTTGGCAAGCTTATTAGCCTAACGGCAAATACAGTACACCCAGTATTTCAAAACCGGCCCCTCCTCCTGTCTGTTTGCCATCCCAACTGCAGATGATGTCAAGTTTATCAAAGCATGCCATCGTTTGGGAAAGCACTAACGCTAATGGGGGTGGGCAAAATAATTTTCCAGGACCATCTTCCTTACTCCGCGCGGCACCTATCCTAGGCCGAGAATGGTAGCACACGCCACACTCGCAGCGTCGGTCCATGGGAGGGTGGCCTATGACACCACTGCAACGCAGTGCAGCGTCGCCTCTCTCCACACTGCTGCGGACTAGGCTGGGGCCGAGAAGGCTCCTTCCGCAGCCCCAAAGAAGGAACCCTGAAGAGCCTGGGCAGCGGCAAGGTGCAGGTTGCTGGCTCCTTTTCCCTGCTCCCAGTGTAAGCAGCAGACCCGACGCTGGCCGCGTCTCACTTTCCTGCCCCCTTTCCGGAGAGCCCAGCTCGCTTCCTACTCGGGCAAGACCCAGGCAGTCTTGCACGCGCCGCTGACATCTGGGCGCGCCTTCCCCGAGCGGCCACCGCAGGAAGTGGAACCGGCCCTGGGCGCGGGGAGGCTTCTTCCGGGTCAGTTTTCACTTTCTCTCTTTCTCCCCACCTGCCGCCTCCTCCCTTCTTGCTGCAAAGCGCCGTTTCACTTCCTGGGGTCGGCGGATGAGCCGCCCCCCCCCCCGCATCCCAAAGGAGCCTGAAGGAGTCGGACATATTTCCCTTCTCCTAGCGTCGACTGGGTTGGAGGTGGTTGTTGGGGGGGCCCTTGCAGCGCGCAGGAAGGTAGCGCTCGCTCGCCAGCCTCCGACGGAGAGGAGCAGAGCTGCCCGGTCGCTTTCTTGCCTTCGCTTTCCCCGCTCAGCGCCCCTCCTTGCGCCCTTGGCGGACGGCGCCCCGCCGGCTCTCCCCGAAAGAAAGGCGAGAGATCGAAAGGAGAAGCGGGCGGCGCGCGGCATTCTCACGTGAAGGAATGCAGGCTCTGTCCGCCACGACTCGGCAAGCGATGAAGGGGGTCGCGGTGTAAAAAGAAAGGCCGGGTGAACGAGAAGCGGAGGCGACGGAGTTCCCCGCCAGCAGCCCACTGGCGCGTCGACCATGGGAGCGCATCGGAGCACAAGCCGGAGGTTGTTGACACCGGTTTCGGGTGAGTGGGGCTGCGGTGGAGACGGGAAAACGCGTGTTTGTCTGCCTGGCAAGTCTGGCAGGTTCCTCGGAAGCAAGTCGCGCCGTGCTCCGCGGGCGTTATTTCCATGTCGGCGTGGACACGATTGCAGCGTGATTGAGGCTGCAATTATCCTATACACGCTTTCCTGGGAGGAGTAGACCTCGTTGAACACAATGGGACTTACTTCTATAGGCATGAATAGGATTGTATTGAGAGCGCGCGTGTACTCGGAAGGCCCAGCTTGTTATGGTGGGGCTTCCCGGGCGTGTTTGCGGAGAAGTAACCCCGCTTGTGCAAGTTGTGCTCAATCTGGGACTTCTTCCCCACCAGGTTAGTGTATGTCAGATTGTAACAGTAGGGCGCAAATCCAGCCTGCGCAAGGTCCATGGGGTGAAGGAGGGGAACTGTGCAAGAGGAGCTTTGGCTCCCGAGGCATAGATCCAGAGGAAGGAAGAATAAAAAAATCCCAACCGGGGAGTTTTCCTGCGGAGGCCCCAGTAGAAAGGATGGGGGCTGCGCAAAAGGATTGGAAAGAAACGCGAAAGAATCCCAATCCAGCGGCGAAGTGCTGCTGCGCCAAACGCCCTTGGTAAATGCCGGGGAGGGAGGGAGCCGTGCAAGAACTGGACTGAAATTCTTCTGGTTGGGTCCACTTCTCTTTCATTTTAACGGAGGACCAACCAGTGGATTTAATAGTTCCATATGCATGCATAAAACCGAAGCTTTCTTCCTTGCAAATGTTGGTGAGACAAAAGGATCCGGGTGCAGAGGCATGGACATCGCGACCCTCCAAGGGACCCCCGATTGCATGTTGCTCTCGGTTCATCCGAATGTTTCCAGTTATACGGCAACGGTTTATCTCGTGCCTTTGGAAGCTTTGGCGACGATCGAGGAAAGGGGCTGGCGGTTGCTTGGGGGTCTTGAGAAGGGCAAACGCAACACACGTCAGAAAATACACGCCTTGACAGTCTGATCTCGAGGCGTACTGGTTTATTGGGAAGGAAAACCGACTGAATTCCATTGGGATTACTTCCAAGAAAGCGTGCAGTAGGATTGAAGTCTTAGGTTATTTTAGGGATATCGATGTTTCTCTAAATAATACGCCCATAATTTACCGCGGATAGTTATGCAAGTCTACTCAGAAGTAAGTTCCACAGTGACCAGTGGAGCTTACTCCCTAGTTAAAATGTGTTTAGGGTTGCATTGATTTTGTGTGTGTGTGTGTGTGTGTGTGTGTGTGTGTGTGTGTGTGTGTGTGTGTGTGTGTGAGAGAGAGAGAGAGAGAGAGAGAGAGAGAGAGAGAGAGAGAGTGAGAGTGAAAGCTCCTGTTGTGTTAAGTGATTATAAAACGAAAATGAAAGATCCCCAATGGCTTCCCTTACATTTCAGGTGCACAACCCAAGTCAGTAGCACTTGACAACACTAAATTGGCTCTGAAATGAAAAGAGCTCATGTTTACTAATTTTGACGTGCTAAAAACAAAAATGGCAATAAAATCTGTTGATTTGGCTCTAGCTTAGGAGAAGCAGTCTGCATTGCATGCATAGGTGTTGCAAGTGCCATACATTTCTGTGGAACTATCTATTGCGGATTTTTCACAAGCCATAGCCAGTTTTGCATTTTCATTGTCATATTTGTGTTCAGCACCTCAAAAATCTATAAGAAATGACTAATCTAATCTTGGGGGCATGACCTTTGTTAAAATTTGTTGTCTGGTGTAGTTTAATCTGTCATCTTGTGCATATCTACCTGGTTGTAAGCCCCAGTCCAACTTGGTGAAATATCTGAGTAAGCGCACCTACGATCTGACTGCAAATAGCATTTAATAGACCTCTGTGAATGTTGAGAACTGTAGTTCAGGGAAACAGTCTTATGCTGCATGTTTATTTGCATTCAGCGAGGCTTCCTCCCAGATAAGTGTTCATAGGGTTACAACCTTAAGTTTGGAGGGCTGCATTCCAGCACGCCTTGATTTTGGTGGGCTGTCTAATACTGTATCTCTACTAGGAACCTAGTTCCACTCATTTCAGTGGGGCTTCCTCCCTTGTAAGTGTACTTGGTGTATCATGGTCTTACAGTGCAATCCTTTGCATGTATGTCTACTTGGAAGCAAGCAAGCTCCATTGAGTTCACTGGGACTTGCTCCTAAGTAAGTGTGTAGGATTGCCACCTTAAGCAGTTTTAGCCGCATATGCAGGATTACAGCTATCTTTATGTCGCAGCCACCAGTTGTGAGGAGAGTGTGTAGGTTGACTAGCCTTCAAATCAAATATTTTATAGCTTTAATAATAATGTAGTACTTCATTGAATTTGTACATGGGATTTGGGTAACTTGGTGCCAGGGAATTACTGTTTAAATTAAACTCAGTGTCCAGTATCTATATATAAAAAAGGTTTTGCTGCCGTGATAATTGGATAAGAGCTGTAAACAAAGTCCATGTTCATTTTGCGATTTAAGGTTTTATTTTAGGTTGGCTTTACTCTCGCTCTTCAACTCTTGTACGGTTTTTTTTTTATCCCATTAAAAGTTGATTGGTTGATTTAAGGTTTTAGGCGTGTTTTGGAATTCTAAGTGACTGGTGTGTGCTTCTGATTCTTCTTCCTCTCCCTTCTTCTAGGAAACTGTTTCAGTAAGAGATTGTATTTTTTTTCCCAACTTGTCATTTCTGCCAAGTGACCCAAATACAATACAAAATATCTCTATCAAAAGATTTTCTTTTTTCAAATAAAGGTTGGATTGGTTTGAATTGAGGTAATTTAAATCTCCCCCCATTGATTATTTAAATCAAGTGTAAATCATTTAAGGTGGACTGTAGCCATTGCTCAGTGGCAGAGCCATCTCTACTTTGTAAGTAGAAGCCCCTGGCAACATCTGCAGTTAGGGCTGGGAAAGATCCTTGTCCCTCTGGAACTCTGGAGAGCCGCTGCCAGTCAGTGTAGGTAGGCAGTGCTGTGCTAGGTGGTTCAAGGGCCTGTGTAAAGCTGCTTCTTTTGTTCATAAGGTTTCCCATTTGGAAATGTCCTGAAGAAGCATGCATGCCAACAGGTTGCCATAAGAATCAAAACATATTGTTTTTAATCTATAATGTAATTCTATGCATGATTACTCACAAGTAAGCCTCAGTGGGGCTTGCTCCTAGGTAAGCATGTTTAGGATTACAACCTAATACGTACCACTACAGAGCTCAATTCCAAAGTTTTAGAGAAACTTCAGTAACCCTTAAATAGCCTGAAAATATGAATTGTACTGATATATTGAAATCTGAGAGGAGTCCAGTTGCTTAACAGTTTTGATAGAAAGTGGAGATTAGCATGGGGGATACTATTTTGCTCACATGTCATTCATTTGAAGAAGATCCTCCGGTCTTGGGGAAACTCCAAGAACATATAGGTAGGGTTTGCCTTGTCCAACTGGCAGTGAGATCTTAAACTAGAGTTGCCATCTTCTCTCTGGGCATGCTCTGGTGCCTTTTAACACTCAGGCACACAGAACTTAAGAGACTACCCACCATTTGTCTCTGTGGTTGCCAAGAAAGTCTTTACGTTTTGCCGGTTCCGTTCCAGAGGTCTGTCTGGAACTTGGAATGTTCATACCTCGGAAGAGCTGACTCTTGCCAGCCCAGCACTATCATGTCTGTGCGAAAGCACCCATAAAGGATATACTGTACAGTACTGCGCCCTGAGCCTGCATGAAAGACCAACTCAGCTGTTTGTAACTCAGATATCTGTAAGTCAGGAAGTCCATGTACTGGCTACATTTCTGTAACAAGCTGCTATAAAGACACAGGAATGGTCCCACTGGTTTCCAAGCAATACTTTGGAGTTGTTTGCTGCAATCTACTACAGTCTTGTCCAGTTGACCGTTCTTCTGTCTGGAGTAGGCCTTCAAGCCTGAGTATTCATTTGTGTTTACTTTCCCTTGGAATGACGACGCCAATGAGAAATTTTTACACAGCATCAAATCCTGCACAACCAGTTTAAGCAGCTCATGATTCAGAAAAAAACAACGAAGCGATGGGTGCCTTCTCGTGGAATCAACCCATCTTGCTTTCTTAGACTCTGCAGTCCTGTTTTACTGCAGATGTTTTTTGGAAAACGGAAAATGAACCAAGTGCAATATTTCTGTTGTCCTTTTCTTTCTAATGATGGTGTTGTGGCCGGTAAGCAAAGGTTCTGATGGGAATACAACAGGGGAACTTAATAGGAGAGTTGATTATAGTGCAGTGTGCGCACAGGTAATAATGCAGCTCCTTGTGGACCTGGGAGACTTAAGCAGAATGGATCTGTCTCCTGGGTTTGTCTGTCATGACACCTAGCAAAGGTTCCAGTTGTTGTCATGTGCTGACGTGGAAGTAAATTCAATTGAAATCAGTAGGCTGAGACTGCCTTTGGGGCAAATTTGGGGGCACGTAAAATCCCCACTTTTGTTTATGTACTCTAGTTACAATTCCGAAGAAATGGCCTTTGCACATTTTAGGACTCATCAGGGCTCTAACAGGCTCTTTTGCTCGGCGACTTGATGATTTCCTTTGTTTGGTGTCAACTGGACAAAAGTCTGGACTTCAGTGGCTTCCATTTTTGGTCAGGTGGTCTAGAGTTGCACCTTCTATTGATGGCAGCACAAAGAGAAAAAAAATCAATACCTAATATGTAAACATTTCTAAATTCATATTTTGAATTACAAAACTCTTTATGCAAGAGGTCTACCACAGTGCGGTCATTTCTGCAGAAAAATTCTTTATATCAACGTCTTCAGGAAGCTTGGAGTGGCTTACCCAGATAATGGCAGCATGACCCTCTGCTTCACATAGTACAACATCAGTCACTGGATTGTCTCTAGGCCACGTATGAATATTGGAGCCTGGCCTTCTTCCCTTGCCCTTTTGTCTGTTGCACTTCAGGCTCCGGCAGTCAAGTCAGTTCAGCCTGGAGAATGTGCTTGATTTTGGGATATGGTTGCCTACAGCCTGATCCTTAAAAACATAAGAAGGCCCAACTAGTCCAGCTTCCTGTATCTCACAGTGACCCCACCAGATGTCTCCGGGAGCACACAAGACAACAAGATACCTGTATCCTGTCGCCACTTCCTTGCATCGATCCAGCATTAAGAGAGAGCCTTTTGTACCACTTCTGAGTTTTAAGGTGGTACTACCTTGACAACTTTGTGCACTGGAAAATGGCTTTCTTCGGTTTTCAATAGAAGGTGATCCCCCCCCCCCCATAAGTAGCATGGGGACGTGACCAGGCTACAAACCACAGCAGGAGCTAAAGTCCCCCTAATGTTCTGTTTTGCATGCCCCTTCATGCTATTTCCTTGAATAGTAAACAAAAAATCAGTGTCAAAAGCATGCATTTGTATGCCCATTTGATTAGACTCTTATTTGGTCTAAACAGGGATCCTGTGGGATCTGTGCAGCCATTAGGTTCTGCACTAGCCACCCCCTGTTCCATGTCATCCAATGTTACTGCCACAGGATGTTTCTAGAAACGCTGTACTAAATGGTTATCGGTTTTCATCCAGCAAAATCAGATATCTGTGTGGTGTGCGTTTGTTGTCCAGCTGAAACACGTTATCTGACAGGGTCAGATGCTTGTGAAATACACCAGGGGATAGTGATGTGTCCTGTGTTTCATGGACAAGCTACCTCAGGGACTCAGTCCCTCAATAATTTATGGCAAGTGTAGCTTAACCCTTGTGGTTGGTCTCCTATATGAACATATGCAGTCCATCGTAGCGTTGTTCACATACATGGACTGGCAGCAGCTCTCCGGGGTTTCAGAGAAGGTTCCAGCCCTACATGGAGATGCTGCCAGGGATTGAACCCAGGACCTCCAGAATGCAAAGTGGGGGTTCTCCCACTGAGCTATGACCTCTCCACCCATAGATTCTAGTGAATCATAAACAATAGAAGAGTTGGATAAGCTACTGACGTTTTCCAAATTACATGAATACAGTAAAAACACAGGCTTAGGTTTGAGAAGTTCAGTTGGATGCTGAAAAAGGTGTATTTTACAGTGTAAAATTAAAAAGGAGCCACCTGTAGTGCTGCCAGTAAATCCTTGAATTAAGGTTTAAAGTCTGAAATCAAATGATTGCTTTAAATGCTGAGTCACTCCTAAGTGGTTTCTCTCCCGTACTTAGTTTGTGTGGTACAGTAGCAGAAGCAGAGTAGGTTCACTCTAGTTTCTGTTTTAATCAGTTTCACTTTCCAGTTCACAGCAGGATGGAAGCACTAAGAATGCAGTTTCCCCTTTTATAATTAAACAATTGCAAAATTTGAAACCGAAAGGGAACGCTAGAGGGTGGATGATCTAAGAATTATACTGAATGTTTGTTTTGTTGCGGTTTTCTTTGTCTCTCTCACTGTGCATACATTTCTTTTAACCTGAATATACAGTGCATGTTGCATTCATATTTGAATGAAGCCCTATGACAATATTGTTTATGTATCTGCACCACACATAGGTAATTTGATGTAGAATGAATACTTTTTTTTTTTTTAAGGATTGGACAAATCAGTTGAGGCTAAATCTATCAAGGATTATGAACTGTGATAGTTAAATGGAGCCTCCTTGTGCAGATCTTTCTGAACACTACCATGTGCTGGAAACAAACAGCGGGGGGGGGCTGTTGTTCTCAGCCCCCCCCCCAGAAGCCTCCTGCTGACCTGTGTGGACCTTTGGTCCAGTCCAGCTGTACGATTCTCTTCTTATAGATCAGGGGTGGCCACAGTGGCGTCGCTGGTGGTGGGGCAGAATGTTAAGTTCCGCACCGCGCCGACCTCTGTTACTCACCTGCACGAGGCGGCCCCGCCCCCTCGCCTTCGGAGCCATTCAGTGGGGTGAAGGCAACGTGCAGGAGACTCCCTGCATGGTGCCTTTGCCCCACTAAATGGCTCCGAAGTTGAGGGGGCGGGGCTGCCTCGTGCAGGTGAGTAATGGAGGTCAGTGCGGTGCGGAACTTAGCGTTCCACTCCACCTCCAGCGACACCACTGGGTGGCCAAACTGCGGCTCCTGAGTCACATGACGTATGATGTGCGGCTCTCAGAAATATGTTGTCTGAGCTCCTTTTTGCAGCACAATTAATAAAAAAGGTAAATAAGAAATTTGCTTTATAATTATTTACCAGGTATAAACTGAGAGTCCACTGCATTAAAACATAATGTTAACGTCCATGATGAGTAAACATATTTAAGAATTTAAATGCTTCTTAAATATCGCAGCTCTCAAAACACCTGAAGTTTATTGTATGTGATTCTTACGTTTAGCAAGTTTGGCCATCCTGTTATAGATTGTTGTTGCCAAAAGGTTGTCAGAAGCTGATGACCCGATCTTAAGGCTTGCTCAACCAGAAAAGAAGTAGCAAACAGTGATATAACTTGTCAAGCTATGGGAAGGCACGTTGCATGCCTTGGTGGCTGGGTATGGGGAGTAAAAGAGAGCCGATGCAGATGAATGTGGAAAAGATGAACCAAAGGGGACGTCTGGAAAATACTGGTTTTGGACTGGGGAGTCGGTCTAGGTCTGTCTGTTTCTTTTGTTGCTTGTTTCTTCTCTTTCTTCCTCTGGAAACAAAAAAATGGTCCCACTGTGTTGCCTCTTGGGCTATATGTTCAGCAAAATCATGTGATAGAGTCCTTCCTAGACTTTACCACTTTAGACTTGAGGCAGGAACTTGCAATTTTTTTTAATGCTTTCCCATTAAAAATATCTCCCTGCCTACTGAAACCTAGCACATCAGGATGTATAGCTAGGTGGAGATATTTTCCCCTGTTGTGCTGGTTTTCTCCATGGGAGAGCTTTCACAAATGCAATTTCCCCAACCTGCAATCTGAAGTTACAGTGCAGAAAGTCAGGATTGTATCGCATGGTTTTGATGAATGTGTCCCTGCTCTTTCCTGGGGAAGAACTGATGTCCCCATGAAGTGATGCTCTCATCACTGATGACGCTACTCATAATGGTCAAGGTGCTGCTTGTACCCTGGCCATAAAAGCCCATCCTGGTGACTCACTTCCTTGTTGGAGAACTCTGCTTGTATTGCTTGCCTCCCAGAATATTATGACCAAGATACATAGCTGTGGTACAAATGGCCATGCTTCAGGGTGTGTGAGAGGCAAGGAAGGGAGAGGACAGTTAGCGACGATTCACTCAGCCCAAGATGTCCACGGTCCCTTGTTCCGTAATATTTCATTTTACATATTGCTGGCTCTCCTAATTTTTTTTCTGCCAGAGTGACTCCTTCCTGAGGTCACTGGTTTCCTTTAGATATAAAGCATTTCAGCCCAGCACTCCAACTGCGCTAGACACCAAATATTTCACACACTCATCTCCCCAGGTGCCATTGTTCTTCGTACTCTGCCTCAACCCCCAACCTCCTAAGTAGGGTGTTTCAGTTTTCCAAAGTTCCTATTTTCATGTCAGTTTGCTCATGCCCTTAGTTCTAGTCATCTTTGTGATCCTTATGCCAAATTTTAGACAAATTGAATAATATTTAGAGGTTGCACACTTTTGTAGGGTGGTTCAGCTTTTTTTGCTAAAGAGCTGTAGCATGTACTATAGTTGTACTACCGTATATACTCACTTACAAGGTGAGAAATTTAGGCAAAAAAAAAAGGACCCGGAAAAGCTGCTTCGTCTTCACATTGGGTCAATGCATGTTCTCCTTTAACTGTATTCTCCCCCCCCCCCGCCACCCCATTACCTTTGTTGTGTTTTAATTCAAGCTTGGAGTTTCAATTAAATTCTTGGAGAAAACAGGAGTTGTATCTTACAAATTTAACTAATGTAGATAACATGAATGTTGTTTAAGTTGTTTCATCTAATTCTTGTTTAAAGTTTAGTTTCGCTGGATGGATTTGAGAATAAAAATAATAATTGGAAATCCTGTTTCTTAGCCTATATACTATATATTGGTGTGAAAAGTGTGCAACCTCTAAATATTACCCAATCTTCCTTAAATTTGTCAGATATCCTTTTTATATCAATAGGAATGAGGTTATGAGCAAAGTCAACACAAATGTAACATTTTTATTTTAACCCTATAAAATGAAACGCTCTACTCCTAAGTGTCTCTCTCCTCCCACATGCTTAAGGCTGCCAACAGACAGCCCCCATCCATCACCTACCCCTCCTCCCTTTTGCTTTCAGTTCAGTTCCCAGAAAAGCAACAGAACAGGCTGTGTCCCTTCCCTTAGCAGGTTTTTCCCCTCACTCAAGATGAGTATGTGACATTTAATTTTATTTGTGTACAGGTGTCCCCCGCTTAACGATCCCCAGCATATACTGAATCATTAGCAGAACGTCATGGGTCTCTTTCCCTACCTTTTTAAAGTTTGAGGCCTCTCCCTGGTCGTGGGCCTCTCCAGAGGCCTGTTCCTGGCCTCTGCAGGCCTCTGAGGGCCTTGGAATGGCCCACAGAGGCCTCCGTAATGCACTTCTGGTTTTTGGAGAGGCCCACGACCAGGGAGAGGCCTCAAACTTTAAGGTAGGGACAGGCCTGCTTAACGACAGGCCTGCTTAATGACGGGGTTACAGGAACGTATCCCCATCGTTAAGTGGGGGACACCTGTATTATTCTTATACCCCACTTTTCATAAAAATCTCAATGCATCTTACAAATAAAATCCAATAAAACAAAAATTGCAAAAGCCAATACCATAACATTTTTATTTACTTATATCCCACTTTTCTCCTTGAAGGGCACCCGATATAGATATAAAATATAGATAAATATTTACACCGGGCCTTGCCCAGCAAACCAGAATGTTTGCTTTCAAGAACTGGCAGCCCTGTATTTTACTGATCTATGCTAGATATAATGTATTGCTGGAATGTATATTGGACCTTCTGTTTCAAATAGCCACTTCTCATATCGTTAGCCCCGTGCTTAACACACATTTATGTGACTGGTTGTCTATTCTTCAGCCCCCATATGAATGACCCCTTTGTACTTCTGTGTCCTCTCAGGCAATCAATGCATCTCTGCCTCTTTTCCCCACTCTTCCCGTTAGCCACAGATTGCCTGACATCCTGTCGTCTGCATTAATTAATTTGGAATAATGAGCTTTGAGCTTGTACCTGTACCAAACCAAATACCCCAGTAATACCCCAGTGCACGCATGCATGGAAAAGTTGTGAAAGGTTTTCTGACGCTGTACCTGCCCTGATTTAAGAACAGGAATGTTAAGTAGCAGTTCATGTTGTTCAGAGGACTTAATCCCATTTTTATCCTGACCTCCTCTGAGAAGCGCAGGGTGATGTACAGTGGCACCTTGGCATCCGCAGGCTTGGCATTTGTGGATTTCACCATCCACGAATGCCGTGTCAGAGGCCTCTTCTGCTCCAGGCCTGATCCGCAACCGATGCTTGTCTCCGATGTGACCGGAAGTGACTTTCATTCGCTTTGGAGACGTGTTCTGAGGTCTATGGAGGCAGTTGCAGACCTGGTGTGATGTGGAAGAGGCCTCCCCTTGCAGGATCTGGTCAGTTATTATGGCATTGGGTGCTGTGTTTCAGCACCCGCAGATTTGCAGTATCTGCGGGGGGGGGGGGGGAACCCAACCCCCCACGGATACCAAGGGAGGATTGTACACCATTTTTGAGAACCTCTGCTCTTTCTTCCTTTCCTAAAAACAAGCTTGTCTTTCTGCAGAAATCTCAGAAGCTAGAGATGAGGAAGCGGATTAAGGTTTCCATCCGTTGGTGGCAAAGATTTATTTCCTCTCTATCAGTCACTTTTCAACTGAATAAGCTCAAAAAGTGACTGACAAAAATAAGAAAAAACATATTATTACTTTTCCCATTAACTAGCAGAAGTTAATATTATGGAGCAGGTTTGGATGATACTTCCCATACCAGCCCCTCTTCACATGATGAAGGGTGGGATTGTGCATGTCCCGCTTCTCCTTCCAGAGCTCTCTCCCCCTTTGCTAATTGGGGAGGGGGAGTTCAGGCGAAGATGGGTTGGTTTGGAAAGTATCATCTGAACAGGCTCAAACTTCTCCATCAGCCTGGCTGCCTGTTAAAATGACCAGGAGAGCCTGCCCTTCTGGCTCCCTTAGAAAATGGTACAACTCATTTTCGTGACCTGCATAGCTCCTTCCCCTCCCCATGATTATCCAAGCCACAATAAAACTAGGCAGATTTGCTTGATTTGCATAATTCACAGCACAGTCCTATGCATGTCTACTCAGACGTAAGTCCCACTGTGTTCAATGGGACTTACTCCCAGGGAGGTTTGCTTAGGATTTCAACCTTATGCGGAGTGCAGAAATCAGCATACGTTGGTGCTGAATTTGGCATGCCGTATGCTCTGCTTTGCTTGAGATCCATCATCCTGTCAACTACTGTATAACACGGATGCGTCTGATTCATTTGTCAGTGAATCATTTTTCCATTCTGTCTAATGCAGGCCAAGCCTCTCTCGTAACAGAAGAAAGCAGGTGGCTCTACCGAGGAAGAACTCGAGGAGACCCGTGTTCTTCTCCTGCTCTACAATAAAACAGAGGTAAACATACCCGTGCAGAGTCCAACAGGCGTCTGAGAGTAGTTGTTGCTTCGAGCAGCCCTGGCTCCTCCTGTGAGAAATCCCATAGTCTCTCAAGCTGCCTCAAACGCTACTTGCGGAACATAAGAAGAGCCCTGCTGGATCAGGCCAAAGGCCCATCTAGTCCAGCTTCCTGTATCTCACAGTGGCCCCACCAGATGCCTCAGGGAGCACACAAGACAACAAGAAATCTGTATCCTGTCACCACTCCCTTGCATCTTGCACTAAGAGAGAGCCTACTTCTAAAACTAGGAGATTGTGTATACCCATCATGCCTTGTAGCCTGTGATGGACTTCTCCTTTTTTTAAACAAAAAGTGCACTCTTGATTGTTTAATACATATTTCCCCCATCTTGGAGATATTGGTTTCACTTGTAGAAGGTCCATACTATACATTTTAAGTAGGCTTACCATCGTCCCGGAATCGAGTCAGGCTTCGGCCTAGTCCGGGCCCAAGCAGATCCCAAGGATGCACCTCGGCTGGCCAACGGGGTACCAGCTTCGGTTGCGTTGTCGACCGGAAGTTCCGAAAGCCGGAAGCCCATTGGCCAGCTGAGGTGCATCCTTGGGAGCTGCTTGGGCTCGGACTAGGCCGAAGCCTGCCTCGATTCCGGGACGATGGTAAGCCTAATTTTAAGTAATTATTTATTTTGAAAAACTTTCAGATTTGTTTTGTAGTTCTATCAGAAAACGAATGATTAGTTTAGTTACCAATGCTGATTGACACAGATATTTGTGTAAGTGTTCTAGGCATTGTGTGAAACTCAGGCATTCTATAGAATTCTATACAATCCCTAGCTAAAGTATGTAAGGTCAAACCGAAAGAAACATCTTTCATACTTTGCCAGGCATTCTATAGAATGCCTAGGCATTCTATAGAATGCCTGAGTTTCACACGACTGTAACAAAGGCATTGGAAGGTGAACGATCTCCAGTTCAACAGGTTTATCGTGCATGTTACTCTTGTTAGGACAGCCACCAAGTGGTTTCCCAGTTTAGAATGAACTAGTCCAAAGGAAGAAAATACTTTTTCTACAATGGCAGAGAAGCTACTGCTCTTAAACACTGGATTACCCCTAAGTACTTAAATGACATCCGCTGGTTCAGTGGTGTAACTTGCTTTAAATCATCCCTCCACTATTCTATACAATCCCACTATGGAGGGATGATTTATGGATGTTTCTGTCATAGCCACCTTCTCTTCCTTAGCAGTTAAGGACTGACCTTGGTACTGAGTATTGAGAATATTTGCAAGAAAATGATAGTGGGATAGTGCTTGTTCCATTTTGTTTTCTTAATGCCGGACTTTAACCGTCATTGTGTGTAAGATCGCACTCAATTTCCTCCAAATTTCAACACCATCAGCAATAAAAGTGGTATTTCCCTGCACTTAGTTAAAGGTTGTGGAAATAAGCTTCAAGATGGTCAGCAAGTTCTCCACGTTTTTCTTAAGCCCACACAGTATTGAGAACTTTGGCTGGTGGCATCTATTTTTTCATGATTTTTTTCATGAACTTTTTCATGATTTTTTTCATGAACTTTGGCATCTATTTTTTCATGATTTTCCCCCCACAAACCATCAGATCAGCTAATTCTTGATGCTCAAACGAGGACGTTACCACGTTCCATGGCATGTCCTGTGGGAGAGCTAGCTTGACTCCGCCCACTTTCTTCAGCAGGGGCTGCAAAGTGGTGGTTGCAGGAGTGTTTTTCAATTTCAACAACATTCACCTTTCTTTCTGAAGCACTGACGTCTTTGGCTAAGATGTGCATCAAATGAGCTGTGCCGTCATATCTTATAAGTTTGGGATTGTCTTCACTTGCTTTTAGATTTCTTCTTATCTTGGTTATGTTTGCAGCATTATCTGTGACCAAGCTACGCGCTAAACGTTTTAATCTGTTCTCACAGTTTGCTATAGCTTTTATTGCTACTACCTGCTAGTGTTCTGTGGTGTATGTGTCTATTGTTTTTTTTTTAAGAAAGACTGTCTCTTCTGTTGTTGCACAAGCTCATACGAGGGGACATTGCTCCAACCATCAAGGCTCAGGCTAACAATTTTCCCCTCTAGATTTTTTGCACACTGTTCAGTTTATCATAAACTTGATCCAGCAATTTTCCTGTGACCTCTGCTCTGTTAGGTGGACTCTGTCCTGGTCGTAACCATGTTAATGAAGCGTGTGTTTTCCACCATTCGAAAAGGAGAGTTTGTTGTATACACAAACCGAGCAATTTTTTTTCATCAATTACCTTTTCCTGTAATTCTCTGATTCTTATCTCAGGCTTATCTATGGACAATGGATTTTTTTTGTCAAACTGCGGGTGGTGTTCTGTGCTTTTGTGACATACATGATGCTACTGAAGCACTGTCCCTGTCATTAGCAGGTAACACTGAAACTGCAGAAAAACAGGATGAAGGTGAACAGTCATCCAAATCCTGCATGTTGAGAATGGATCCTCTGAACAAAATAAGTCAATGCAATTAGCGGTTACTGCACTGCTCACAGCACACACTGACACTCAGTACTGAAGGTGACAGCGTAAAACAGTGGTTCCAAATCTTTAGAAGACCGCGGACCACTGAGGCAAAAATTGGAATCGTTGTGGGCCACTTCCAATCCCCCCCCCACACCCCTGCCCACAAAAAATACGATTAAATTTTTAATAATTAGAGAAGATTTATTAGGTCTTGTACTTACATTTATATGTAAATTATTATGTATTTTGTATTGTGATTTAAAAAAAGCAAACAAAAAATTAAAATTTATGGGGTAGGTATCTTAATGTGATGTTTGCGCTGACATTTGCTTCACTAGCTGCAAAATTCTTGGGTTGATACTTCTGCTCAAAGTGGAGGTTGGCATTTATTAAAATTACCAAAGGCTAATCTGTGTGTGTGTGTGTGTGTGTGTGTGTGACAGACAGACAGACCTCGCGGACCATTTTTTAGGTTCTCGCGGACCACTGGTTGAGAACCGCTGGCGTAAAAGAAAGATCTGCCTATTTCAGCCATTATGTCAACCCTGATAGCACCATAAAGTAACAGCTCTATTTTCACTTCAAGTGTTCAAGTAGTCTGTCCACTCAAAGGCTAAGGCTGGGGAAGACAGCCAAAAGAAGTATGAAATATGGAAGTTTATAAAGCTGAAGATCCTGTATGTTCAGATCTGTGCTTTTGTCATCAAAGCAACTTCCTTTTGAGAGGGAACACTCCTCATGATGTTTCATTCAGGCAACCGGAGCCTGCATTTTGCACGGCTGTCTGGCTTCCCCACAGATACAGGAACTTCCTCTAAAAATTCCCAAATGAGTCGCTTTATGGCCTGCTGCCATTATAGGGTTTCCCTTCTATTGAGGGGGAATGGTATGGTACACCTCAGAACAAGGGAAGTGACCCTCAAAAAACCTCAAGCCTTCTAAGATACTCTGTTCATATATGCTTTCACTTCTGTTTCTTTGACCTCCAGGCTTCTTCTCCTTGTTCAGATTGACTCTTCCTCCAGTAATTCTCTGTTCATTGACCTGCTTGAAAGTGTGCACTTGGAGAGGGAGAGGGAGACAGGTGTGAGGGTTTGACATTGTCTACAGTTGCAGAAGGACAATAGACAGGGTTGCCACTCTAAAAGAATCAGCATCACTCAAGGAGACTATTGAAAGCAGTCCTGGAGATCTTAATAGGGCTTCTAATAATTTCCAACATTATGTCATGTTCATAAAGCTCCAGGAATAGCTTTGGTCGGGGCTGGTCAGGTCTGCTATTTCTCCATATATTGCTGTTTACAAGCATGTTCCCTCTGGAGGCACAAACCCAGTTGGAGAACTGCACACTTTTCTGATGGTATCTTCTATACTTGAGTAGTTGGGTAGATAGATTATTAACCTCTAAATCATTTTACACAGAAGCCTCTGGAATCCCATAAAATAGAGGTCCCAATCCAAGAACGGTTGGAACCTTTTTACAACATGTTGTTTAAAAAAAGAAGACTACATAAATACCTTGTCTCAAATACAGAATTAGAATACAGGTGTCCCCTGGTTAACCACTGTGAAATCTCCATTGTAAAATGAATCCATTAAGTGAGTCTCCATCACCATCTAGTGGTTGATTTTGGTATGGCGCATAAAGCCTATATAATGCAATGTAATATAGTGCAGTTGTCATAGGGCATGAATGGCAAGTAGGACAAACATGTCTTTTTATATCCCCAGCCCATCAGCTGTTTGGCACTAGATTAGTGCTTTGATGTTTAGCGCCAAATAGCTGATGGTCTGGGGAATTAAAAAGACGCATTAAAAATATTTGAAAAGGGCTGCGAGTGCTTCCTGCCTCCATTTAGTAATCAGCAGCAGGCTCAGGGGTAAATAGCAGCAACTTTTTGTAAGGTACTGTACTGGGGGACTGCCGTCGTATATGTGGATCATCATTAAATGAACCGTTGTTAATTGGGGACACCTGTACTGTATATAATGAGATATTTGAGCTATAGCACATTTTAAATTAAAACTATCATAACTGAGTTTTATTTTAATCATTAATTTTTATCCACCCTGGTTATGCATCCATGGTTCAAGATGCTAACAGAATTTAGGTGCATGTCTTCATGGTGGAGGTATTCCATGTCTTCATTAGTGGAGGTATTAGGAGTGTGACCTGGAACATCTTAGGTTTAAATCTCACCTCAGCCATGAACTTGTTGAGAGACTGTATTATCAGGGTCATACTGACTAGTCCTGATGGCTATGCACTACCCAGTGATGTCACTAGGGGGGTGTAGGGTGTGTGGACAGCACCAAGTGACACCCTCGGGGTGAACGAAATTGTGGAAACCTTTTGGAAAATTTGTATTTATGAATAATACCATAGAGTTCTATATCTTTGAAAAGGTAATTTAATGCAGAATGTAATGAAACAAATTGTGTTGAATTATCTGTATTCTATCAAAAGGTATGGCTAAATACAGTAACCAGAAAAAGAAAACTCAGTTGCCTTACGTAACAAAAAGTGGATTTCTTTAACTCACAACTGACCAATGAGACTGATTGTTCTGAGAGCCAATGAGACGTTATTGTGACATAACATGGAACCAACAAAGTGTTAGTATGTCAGCTCTCATTTCTGTGTATCAGAGCTAATCCTAGATCTCTTCTTCCATTGTGTGAGTGTCATCAAGTTGGCCACTGGTGGGGTGTTTTTTTTATTACTGATTTGTTGGGTGACCTGTACTGTTATCTGTTAAAATAATAAAGTTAATGGGGGTGATGCCATGAGTTACCGCACTGGGTGACACCAACCTTAGTGATACCACTGGGTTGATACGATGAGCTCTCGCACTGGGTGGCACAAACCCTAGTGATGACTCTGGCGCTACCTCTAAATTCAGAGACTGCCTCTGCATCCCAGTTGCAGGGGCGCAGTGGTGAGAGAGAGAAGCCTGCCTTTCTCTCCCGCTTGTAGAATTCTCAGAGGCAACTGGCAGACCACTGTGGGAAACGGGATGTCGGACTGGATGAGGCCCCCTTTGGCCTGATCCAGCAGGGCTTTTCTCATGTTCTTATGGACCTTGTTTGATGGTTGTTCAGGTTACTGTAAAGTGCTTGTGGGTATTCTGTTGCTATTATTTGTCCTTCTATCGTTTCAGTATTCCTGTATGAATTTTCTGATTGTGGAGTTGCTGAGCATCCTTGGCAGGTGTGCCCCATATATAACTATAATTCTTCGGCACTGTGAGCCTAAAAGAATGTCTCCATTAAACCGCAAGAGCTTGTAAGCAGTTTTAAATAATTCTACCAATGAAGTCATTTGCACTGTTTATTATTTTTCCCTCCTGTTTTTCAACATCTTTTTCTCCCCTTTTCTTTTCTGTAGTGCTGAATGTAAGACAAAAGGTAAGAGCTGCCTTTGCTGATTTTGGGTACGGCTTTCAGTTGTTGTTGTTTGCCTCTTTTCATATCATCATTTAATGATTTTTTCCTATGTGGTTTTAAAAATGGTTAGTGTTGTACCGTGCCTGGAAAGGACAGCTTTTCATTCAAGGCCAGGAAGTGTGTGACATCGCCCTTCGGTCTGCTTCTAGTGGCTCCATCCCAGCGCAGTTGTAAGTATAGGTGTAGTTCTCTTTTCTAATGTCTGTAGAGCAGCTGGAGAGGGAAGGAGCAAACGGGAAGCTGAGGGTGAGCTTGACCTGGGGTATGTATAGCACATCTGTGGCATTTCACTGGGATCATCTTGGCAACAACCCTATCAGTGTGTGTGTGTGTGTGTGTGTGTGTGTGTGCGCGCGCGCACACACACTTGGGGGGTGCAGATTGTATCAGGTGACACCCTTGGGGGTGACACCACTAGTGGCCCAAATTTTGAAAACCTTTTGGAAAATTTGAATTTATGAATAATACCTTAAAGTTGTATATCATTGGAAAGATAATTTAATGCAGAATGTAATGAAACAGTGTTGAATTCTCTGTATTCTGTCAAACGTTATTGCCAAATAACTGGAAAAAGGAAACACAACTGCCTTATGTAACAAAAAGTAGATTTCCTTAACTCAAGACTGACCAATGAGACTGATTTTTCCGAGAGCCAATGAGGTTGTTATGACACAGCATGGAACCAAGCTGTTAGTATGAATTAGCTCTCATTTCTATGTGTCGGAGCTAATACCAGAACTCTTATTCAGTTGCGTGAGTGTCATCAGGTTGGCCATTTTATTATTATTATTATTATTATTATTATTATTATTATTATTATTATTATTATTATTATTTTGGTTACTGATTTGTTGGGTGACCTGTACTGTTGTATATTAAAATAAAGTTAATGGTGGTGACACCATGAGTTGCCGCACTGGGTGACACCAACCCCAATTACACCACTGAACCCTATTCAGTATTATTACCTCTAGATTGGGAGGCTTACAGAATAAGCCTAAGGCTGCAATCTTATGCATGGTTACCTGGGTCCCACTGAACTCAGGGGACTCACTTCTGTGTAGACGTTCGTAGGATTGGGCTGTAAGGCCACTTACTGAGTTTATGGCTGGGGTGATATTCAAACAGAAGACTTTCTTGGCCTACACTTCATTCTTATCGCTGCTGCACCTCAAGACTAAGCTGTGAAGTCCTTCCAATCTTGCCCCAGCTGAGAACTCACTAGTTGTCTTTAGGTAAACCACTCTCGGCTTCAATTATTCTCTGCTGTCTGCGATATGAGGATAACGCTAAACTGGAAAAACCCAACTGGTATATATTGGTACCAGCTATATAAACTCCAGTGTGCTTCAAGCAAATAGCATCAAGGGGCTGTAGCATTATTCACTGCTACAGCCCCCTTGCTACCTCGAAAGATAAAGACTAATAGAAATACTTAGAATAATTTTAAAAGTGTGTGTCTGGGGGAAATAACTGATATAATTTCTTTGATCTGCTTCCAACGGAGCTACAAATATATGGATTCCTGCAACGGTGGGCACTTTTATTCTTGTGTGGACAAGGCTTTTTTGGGCTTCATAATGCTGCCCTTTTGGTATGTTGCAATACTAGTCTTACTTGACAGGGACGATTTAAGGGTAACTGCGAACGAATATAAAGTGCTTTTGGACACTGACAGAGTGCTATATGAATGCTAAATGTTTGTTATGCTCACAGCTTCTGAAGGATCAGGGTCTTGAACCCCTGGGTCTCAGGCCCCTGTCTCAGAACCTTGCCCACCGAATCACTCAGGAACCAAAAGTGGCAGCAGTTCAGGCCTATGTGGAGGTGCACCCAACGTTGCCGCCTTGGATTGCCCAGTATAAATATGACAGCCCAGACATTTGAGCCCTGTTTGACAACAGAATACTTTCAAGCCCTAGTTCAAGTTCTACATTCAGGCACAGCTTCCCCCCCCCACCCCCATCTTATGTGGCCACCCGCACCTCAGTTGGGTTGTTACTTGGGAGCAAAGGATTTCCTTTTCAATATCCTGGAGATTTTAATGCTATAGCAGGGGGTTCATATACAGTATATACTGTATATAATGGCATAACTGTCTTAGGTCTGGTTTAGACACAATGCTAAACCATGGTATAACATTATGAGAATCTGCTCTTGTGATGCTTCAGTTTGCACACTTTCCTCACCCCTTCCTGGGTAATTCCTGGTTTATTACAAACCACAGTTTTCTGTATTTGACTGAAACTGGAAACTGCAGTTAATTACGAACTGCAAATGGAAGCTTCCAACTGCATGTATGGAGGAGGGAGGAAAGAGGGAAAGATATGAACCCCAGGCTTGCTACAGCACATTGTTGTAATGCTAAACCACGATGAAGAATTATTTCTGAACTGAGTTGTTACTGGAGTTGAATTGGGAGGTTTCCAAGTTTGCTGTGAATCTATAACGCTCACCCTTTCCCTTTTTCTTTTCCTAGACCAGCCAAGCTAGAGATCAGATATGTTGTAGATGTATCTGAGTTGAGAAAAACGTTCCCTGAAGCTACATTTGGGAAAAGCACTTGCGTAAATGATGAAGGTACATCTTTTAAATTTTATGGTATGAAAAGAGCTATTTCAGTCGTTTGTTTCAAGATTTACTAGTTGTTTTTTTTTTCAGAGTCCTCATGGGCATGGTGGCTGTGTGAGACGACAGTTGCCTTTGTGCTATTGCTGCATCTTCCAAATTCCTCATAGATGAAGCATGCTTGCTTTGTTGTTTTTTTCCCCACCCCCGGTTTCCACCCCAACACCGGTTTCCAAATCTTCAAACAGCCAGGTGTAGCTGCTATTTGGTTAAAACAGCAGCAGCCACTCCCAAGAGATCGTGTCCTGCCCAGGACCGAAAGCACAGATACTCCAACCATGAAGCCACTACTTTCAGATGATGGTTTTAACTTTATCATGGAACTCTGCAGCTCATGACGGAGTCAGAGAGAGGGGGAGAGAGAGGGAGGGAGGGAGGGAGGGAGAGGAAGAGGGGGGAGAGGAGAACTTTGCAAGAGAACATCCAAAAGGCAGGTGTTACGTTAAAACACTCAGATGTAATGAATGCCAAGCCATGTTTTGTCATGATCTTGATCCATCTTTGTCATGATTGTCACCACAATCACCTGGCCAAGCATGGTTTGCAAGTGACAGCCAAACCAGGGTTTGAAGCTTGTTTGTCAAACTGTGGTTTGGTGTAGCATTTGACCTGGCATATCATGGCTTGGGATGTTGCTCCACCTGCAGAGGCTGCTGTTTGGGATTAGTCATCCGGGAAGTCTCAAGGAAGATGGAAGAAGAGCGAAACTGTCATTTCCCCCCATTTTACTTATTCTTTGCACAAAATAATTTCTGTGAAAGTGAGTTGTTAAATGTCAGAGTTCTTGTTTTCTCTGCAGTCTGCCATCGAGGCATTTTGTTCAGTTTATATGAAGTGGAACTTTTCAGTCAAGAGGAAGTGAAAGTGGATCAGTTAATAAAGAGCTTGAAAGAAAAGGATCTGGTAAGTCTGTAAAGTTTGGGAGAAAAATAGCTGTCTTGAATTTCTGTGTGCACACGTGTTTGCAGATTCTTCTCTACTGAACGTCTCTTGCAAATTGGCACATGAATTATTTAATTTTGGAAGTCTTGGGGTCTGGGTCTTGACCGCGCAGAATTAATTTTTTTAGGAAATCTATGGAAGCCGATGGCTGTTGCAATGGCCATTGAAAAGAGGCACACAAATCACAAAATTTAGAATCTGTCGCTAGAAAAGCTAGTTCCCAACATTCTTTTGTCCTTTGTCCCAATGCGACTCTAGCTATTTCTTTATTCAATTCATTTACTAAAAAAAAAGTTTAAGGTATTTTTATACCTCTTTTAGGTAAACCCTTTCAAGGCAGTGTACAGTACATAAACATGATTAAAAGCAAGCATCAGTAAAAACAACATAGCTGTGGAAAAACAAAAGCCAGAATAGAAACATCAACCATACTAAACATTCTGGATGAATCAAAGGTGTTTGTTTGTGTGTACCTGTGTTGTTGTATGAAGTGTAGAATTTAGTTACTTATGTATTGATAGTGGAGCTGTGTTACCACACTGGTTGACACCACTAGGGTGACATGATGAACTCTCGCACAGGTGACACAAACCCTAGTGATGCCTCTGTTTCGGCATGCCCAGGGAAATCTTTCTTTTGAGAGGCACATCCCCGTGCCATATCAAAAGCTGCTCTTTGGACTTTTCTCAGTTTCAGATGCAATTTGCCAGGCAATATGGCGAGGGGGCGTGTGTGTGTGTGTGTGTGTGTGTGTGCGCGTGCGCGTGTTTAATAAATAAGAATGTAAGAATTGTTTGCATGAATCTAACTACAGTCCATCTCTTTTCTACTAAGGAAAAGTTCACTTTGTCTCTCTGCGTTGTAGGCACTTGTCAAATATTTAAATGACCGAGGTATTCTCATCTTGCTCGCATCCTCTACCTTGTTAAAAGGAAAAGGTAAGAACGAAAGCTTTCATACTTGCAACGGATTGAAAAGATATTATTATTAAGATTATATATATACATAGCTAAATAAATGGTTCCCCGTCCCCAGAGTACTCACAATCTTAAAAAAAAAAAAAAAAAAGACACAAAGGAGACACCAGCAGGAGCCACTGGAATATGCCATGTTGGGGTGAAGACAGTTGCTTTCCCCCTGCGAAATGTAAGGGGATGCCACTTTAAAAGATGCCTCGCATACACCCAACGCGTACACCAAGAATGCACCATTCTTCTTAATGAAAGCCAAATCTCTGTGCGTGTTCTTTCTGTCCGCAGATTCCAGACCAGATGAATCATCTTCATGCCTTCAGGCCTTGTTTTTAGTCTCTTCTTCAAATCCAATGGGTTTAACAGGTAAGAAAGGTTTGTTTGGCACCTGAGCACAGTTCAAGCAATCATTCAGAGCAGCATTTCTCAAAGTTCTCCCCATGAGACAGGGAGAACTTTGTGTTTGCGGAGGTGGAGCCAGCAGCGGCGGCGATCCGGCGGCTCGCCACTGCTGATACCGCCCCTGAAACCGCTGTTGCGACACTTACCGGGACTTGGGGGAGCTTTGCGGAGGCCTGCACAACCCTCTGCAGGCCTCGCCGATCTTCAGATAGCTGCAAAACTGCGATGTTCAGGTGCTTCCGTTTTTTGCAAAAACCGATTAAAAGCAAAATGCAAATTTGGGTGTGTGTGCCAAAATCTCCGGTGTTTTTTTTTTTTTTTAGTTTTTCCGGGTTTTTTAAAACTTTTTCCGTTTCCCCCCTTTTTTACCAGCTGCTGCCCCCCGCTGTACCCCCAGGGTGCCAGCTGCTTCGTTTGCAACCCCCCAGGCCAGGGGGGGGGCTTTATTGGCTGGGTGCGGGGGCAAAATTGACTGTACTTAACTTTTATCGTTGTTCGGCTTGGTCACATTTTCAGCCATGAGGGTGAGCAGGCTCGCTGGTCGTTCCTCCGGATCCTAGAGAGGACTCTGGAGGACCGACCACACTAGCAAGACTAGGTGCACGAGCGTCCTAGAGAGGCACCTAGTCCCTTCCTGTTCGCCCTCATGGCTGAAAATGCGACCGAGCCGAACGACGTTAAAAGTTAAGTACAATCAATTTCTGCCCCTAAACGCCCCACAATGACACGGGGAGGGGGCCTCTGCGGGGTGCTCCCATTTGCAGTGTATGGGGAGGTGCCCAGTGGTGAAGGCAGTAGCTGTCGGTGACTCGGTCCACTGCTGCTGCTGCTCATAAAGGGGTCTGCCAGGTCCCAGGTAGGTGGGCATGGGCCCTCAGACCAGTGCCCAACTTGGCCCACTTGTGATGCCAGACCTGTCTCCCGCGAATCAGCCCTTACTAGCATCATAATAGCATGTGCTTGTGTGCCATATGGCGTAATACGGACCATGTGCCTAGTCATGAAAAAGTGTCCTGGTATCCTTATGATGCTCTCAGGTGTACGTTGTACCATAAGGCTGTATCATGGACTTCCTCTCCAGTTGGAATCTCTTGAGTTATATTGAAGTGTTTCTGTATTTTTTCAGAACATAGCTGAGTGGCAGTAGTGTTTTTAGTGTAGTTTATGTACCTTTTCTTAAAACTGTCTTCCTTCTTGGCAGCAAAAGATTTGAAATGCAAACCTGGGCAACACGAGAGAGCCTCGCAGGTCGCTTTGGTTCTGCCGGGCCTTCGTTACGCACTGGTGGAAGCCGCCAAGCACCCTGACAGAGAGGGAAGCCCTCCTGGTTCTCTGGTTGAACTGCACATCCAAGATTTCGCAAAGCTTGGCCAGGATTCACTCCCACCCTTTGACGAACTTGACAGCCTGCCCATCTCTTTTGACCTGTTCCTGAAGAGGTCTGACCTGGAGGCAGTTTCTGAAAAGTGCCCCTCCAGCTCTTTTTCCCGCCTGCAATTCTACCTGTCAGATCCCAGTAGCTATACTTTGGAACTGGCAGCGGCTGCCGCTTATTTTAAAGACCATTCTCGGTCTCCCAGCAATGGTAGGTTGTGTGATGCTGAGAAGTCTTTGGGTTTAAAATCAGACTCTCTGCCTCCTGGTAGTGTTACACCGGCCCGGCCTCGGCGTGCTGCGCAATCGAATTCATGCAGCAAAAACAGTTCCCTGAAAGTGGGCCAGACAAGCGACTGGCCTTTGCAGCGAAGTAAGAGGAAATCCAGCAGGCTTCTTGGGGCGAGCTCAAGGAAGAAGTGGTCCCCTCTGAAGTCTCTTTGTAATATGGAGAGCAGCAAAAAGCGGACGAAACCCAGAAAGAAAAAGACAAATCTCTCTACCCCCTCTTACAAAATTCCAAGGCCCGCAACTGATGAACCCACCCTTAAGTTAAAAAATCTTCAATGTCCATTAAGAGGAAAGAGAGGTGAGTCCTGTTTAACTCAAAGCTGTTTACAGCTGCAGCCCTCAGGCCTGATTCCAAGATTACTTCCCCAAATGCAGGCCCTGGGAAGCAGTGCTTAAAAGCATCTTCCCACATGCGAGCCCGCAGTACTGTGGCTGCCAGAAGTGTACAACACTGGGAGGCACATGTCAAGGCCAAGCAGAAGGTAGATGTGGATCTGTGGGTGATCAGGAAGAGTTTCTGACTCCCAGTTGTTTAACAGTAGCAATAACAAAGCGGTTGCAGTCCTTTGCACACTTACTTGCCTGATCTACGGACAAGTTGTATATCTCTGAGCCTCAGTATCCCCCAGCTGCAAAATGGGACTTCATTCTGAAGACTACTGACACCACTTCTCATCCTTTTGAAATTTAAAACAAGTTCTGTCATAACCAGCTAAATTATCCCAGCCTATGGCTCATGGGACACAGGAGGTTGTTGGCTCCACCTCCAAAGCTGTCATTTTGCACCCGGCTCCAGTGGGTGGACTTGAGGCCCTAGTCAAAAGCCAAGTAAGACCCTGCAAGCCTGAATCCTGCCCACTCTGGACTCTTGAGATGTCCAGGCCGCCTTTGAAAGGCCTTCAGGAATGGCCTCTGGTACAGAATACAGCTTTTGATTTTTAGCTGCTGCTCTTTGTTACGACAGCGTCTTTGATATTTTCTTAGCCTCCTTGGATGCCAACAGTGGCAGAAAGCTAGCATAAAAATGTATAGAATACATGAAATGGGAACCAAGTGTGTAGATGGGACCTTGAAGCCTCATGCTCCCTGCATGCAGTGTTGGGGCAAGTTGGGGGTGTTCCTGTGGTCTGAGCATCAGGAAGGTAATATTGAATTGGGCCAATATTGATGTAGAATATAAATAAGAGGCTCAGTGGCCCAGCCCCTGCTTTGCATGCAGAAGGTCCCAAAGTCAGTCCCTGGAGCCAGCCCAGCAGGACTGGGAGAGACCCTTGTCTGAAGCCCTGGAGAGCCGCTAGCAGTCAGTATAAGCGGTGATGAGCTAGATGGACCCAGTGATCTGGCTTAGCAGAAGGCAGCTCTGCATGTATCTTCATTGACTCTGGGGAAGGGCTGCATCATTTCTCTGTCCTGTCGAGCACCTCGCAGTCTGTGTGGTGCTTAATGTATGCTGAAGAGTTGCACTGAAGGCTGGATGCCCCCTCTAAAAGGGTCTCTCTTGCTTACAGGCGCTGAGGTTTTGTCTGCAGAATTTGTGCAGCGAACGAGGTGTGAACTGACCGTTTCTGAGGGCATTGCACACAAAAAGCCACGGCTTTTGAAACGTATAAAGCACTTGGATGCAGACAAAGTGACAAGCAAGGAAAAGACCAGCAAGAGGAGGCCAAGTAAGATTGCGGTGCTTGAAACTGAGAGTTCACCTAACTCAGGATAGGAAAGCAAATGCCCGGCTGTCATTCCCCTCCTTTTTCAAAAGCCTCCAACTGGGTTTTACTCCAGTCCCCGGCATACTTCTATCCTCTCTCCGCCCCCGGAGACACAGGGAAAAGGCTTTTTAATCCCTTTCTCCCAAGTGTTAACTGTGCCAGAGACTCTGTCCGAGTTTCCCTCTTACTTTTAGCCTCTCATTCTTGCATGAGCCAAGACAGAGAGGGAGTGACCAGCCAACAGTGCAGATGTGAGAAATGTTCTCTTGTTCACACTGGGAAGGAGGGGGTTAACGAGACCTTTGCCTGGAATTTAGCACATGTGGGTCAGGGGACGGAGACGGAGTTGCCGCCCTCTTCAGCCCTTTCTGAATTCAAACTTTAACTCTTACAGAATTATTTGAAGGAGTAAGGGACTGATGGTTTACCTCCGTTTGATTGGATTTATCTAATTTATTTATTGCATTTTTATCCTCCCTCAGGGAAGAATGTGGTTCTTCCTTTCCCTTTACCCTCACAACACCCTTGTAAGGTAGATGAGAGAGAGAATGAGTGAATGGCCCACGGCCCACGGTCACCCAGTGAACTCCATGGTTGAGTGGTGATTCGAACCATGATACAGGGGGGCCCCCGTATCCACGGATTCCTCATCCACGGTTTCAGTTATCCACGGTTGAGGAATCCCCCCCGCACCCTCCACAGCCCCCCCCCGGCACTTACTTTTAGGAGAAACCTCTGTTTTTTTCGGGACTTTTGAAGAAAAAAACAGAGGTTTCTCCTAAAACTAAGTGCCTGGGGGGGCGGGCGCGACCCCCCGTGCCCTCCACAGCCCCCCCCCCCGGCACTTACTTTTAGAGGAGAAAGCTCCGTTTTTTTCTTCAAAAGTCCCGAGTGTGTAGTTTCCTTGCAAGCCTGACCAGCAAGACTTAGTTAATAGCTAGAGTCTCTGCAACCTTGCTGAGACTCTAGCTATCACCTAAGTCTTGTTGGTCAGGCCTAAAAGAAAGCTGCAAACTCGGAACTTTTGAAGAAAAAAACGGAGGCTTCTCCGGAGGTTTCTCCTAAAATTAAGTGCCTGGGGGGGTAGCGCAGGCCCGCGGGGGCCCTCTGAAAACCTTTCCATGGTTTCAGGTATCCACGGTGCGGGCTGGAACGTATCCCCCGCGGATACGGCGGCCCCCCCTACTCTCACCCACCACATGCGGACTCTCAAAAGTTAGCGTTTGGTCCTGCCTTTTTCAATGTTGAACTGTATTAGAAGCCTGCCCTGACACTTATTCCTTGATTTTTCTTGTGCAGTCAAGAAGAAGAGTGTCCATTGCAGTATGGGCGAAATCTCATTGGAAAGCCGGAGGGATGCCGGCAATGAGAACAATCCTTCTGATGAAAGAACTGCTACTCGAGATGTTTTTCAGACTCTCAGAAAGGATGAATATGATTCCCATGCCTTGAACATGTTGGCTGATCTGGCGCTGAGCTCATGTAACTCTCTGTTGGTCAATAATGGCAGCACACCTGTCTTGCCCTGCAGCCCGTCCCGAGAGCGCCCTCGCCTGCAGAGAGGGAAAATTTTGCGCAAGTCTTCCGATCACGAATATCATAGAGTCACCCAAAAACGGAAGGGTGCTTCCTTTTCTGTCCAAACTCGTCCACCATCCCTTTTGTCTTCTGGGCAGCCTGATCCAAGTACAGAATCTCCTTCTAGCTCACAGGAGAGAGGCCGGGTGAATTCCAGCAAAAAGAGGAGTGTAAGACCCAGTTTGACAAAGTCCCATGCAGTGCTACCAAAGGAGACTGCAGACGTTTTGGATTCAGGCACGCCCTCTCTTATTTCCTCGGAGCACTCGTATGCCTCGCCTGTGCTGGAGGTTTCGAAAAAACAGCTGCTTTTGAAGGGCGTGCACAGTTCTCTCAACTCTAAGAATTGGGTGAAAAACACCAAATCAGGCCCTCTAGTTGGGAAAGTGTTGCCCTTCCGGCACCAGCAGAACATTTGCCACCCACACAAGCAACTTAAGAGCCATGTCCCCTTGATGCGCTCTGCCATCATGGCTGCCCGGCAGAAGGAAGATTTCTCCAAGTTCCATAAAGTGACTTGTTGTGATGAAGCTGTGAAAGTGACTTGTCAGTGGGATGCTGAATACCTCTTCAGCCTAGACAGCAAATACACAAATAATTCTTTAGAGAAAACTATAATTCGGGCTATACATGGGTAAGTGCATTACAGATGTCAGTCCTGTCAGGTCACAGCCAGAGTCAGGTTCCTGCACCAGAGAAGTGGTTCTGCAGGGGTTTGGCAGGCCAGAAGTGCAACAGCAGCCGCACACGCACTTTAAACACTAAAAGAATCACAGCTTCATGCTGGAGAGTACAAAATACATGAAGGGTTTAAAAAGGAAACCTATTATTAAAGCACTTTATCTGCATTTGGAGATGAAACCAAGAGCTTCAGAATACCAAACAGCCATAATAAACTTAGGGCCCAGTCTTGTCCAACTTTCCAGTGCCAATGCAGCTGTGCCAACGGGGCGTGTGTTGCATCCTGCAGTGGGGGAGCAGTCACGGAGACCTCTTCAAGGTAAGGTAACGTTTGTTCCCTTACCTTGGGGCTGCATTGCAACTGCATTGGAGCTGGAAAGTTGGATAGGATTGGGCCCTTAAACTGTTAACGCAAGTCCAGGATACAGACAAAAACCTATTCCAAAAACCTATTCACATTGTTTAATTACTGCCTTCTCTTCCTCTACATTTCTTAGATAAATTATTCAGAAAAAATAATCCATGTAAACAGCAGTCTTCATCGATAACCTGCGTGTCACATTGGAGAGCATAAAACACAGGTTTTAAGGACCTGTGTTGGTTTAAAGTGAGAGGTGAATGGCCAGGCAGACACTGGATTGGAGGTTTATTTGTCACAATGCTCAACTTCTGCCAGAATGTGTTCCGGGCTGATACATTCATTCTTAGTAAAAGTATTTGTATGTCATCTTTCTCCCTCAAGGCACCTCGCAAAATAAAAATAGAAAGAGCAATCAGAGCAAAATATAACCAGAACATGAAACAAACAACAGAACCGCAACACCAGCCGAAGAACAATAGTAGAAGAAACAACCAGGGATGGGGACTCGAGTCAAATGACTCGACTCGCAAGTGCGACTGAGTCACTTTTGCCCTGACTCGTACTCGTACTCGTGACCCACGGGACTCGCACTTGACTCGCACTCGTGGCGGTAACGACTTGCCATTTCCAAGTCATTTTCCAAGTCATAGGGGAAGCCAAGTGGGTGCTTTAAAAGCCTCAGAGGTCCCCACACACACCCCACACAGACACACACACACACACACCATTTTCAGGGGAAAATGCCATTTTCCCCAAAGTGACTGGACTCGTGACTTGTGACTCATGGTTTTTGGCCTTACTCATACTCAACTAGCACTCGTGCAAAAATTACTTGCACTTGACTCGTACTTGCCCAAATATTTTGACACTGACTTTCAGTTGGACCCGCACTCGTGCAAAAATGACTCGTACTCGCACTCGTGACCTAGTTACTTAGATACATCACTGGAAACAACATACACCAAATGTCTGGAGGAACAGAGATATTCTCCCACCTCTGCAAAAAGAAGCAAGTTGGGGGCTGTGCAGATGTAGATATAGGCCAGTGGTTCCCAAACTGGGAGATGTGGCTCCTAGGGGAGCCGCGGAAACCAGCCAAGGGAGCCATCGAGTACCATGGAATTATTTCGGAAAACAGTGCAATGCCAGTTGGTAGGCATCAACATAATGTAATGGGGATCCGTGGCCAATGGTCGTCAAGGGAGCTGTAGGTAGAAAAAGTTTGGGAAACACTGGTATAGACCATTTAGTTGCAGAAGATCCCTCTGGTAGGGAGTTCCACGAGGTGGGCACCACAACAGTGAAGGCCCTCGCATATCTTTTGACAGTTGTGCATCCACAAGTGATGGCATACTTGGAAGGACCTCCCCAGCTGCCTTCAGTGGACTGGCCTTCAGTGGCTGGTCCAGGGGAGTAGTGCCTCGCGGTTAGCATATCCATACCCCTTCCTACTTGCCCTTTATTGGACTAGCAGCTGCATGGGTAAAAGCCTTGGTAGATTGAATCTACTGCCACCATCCCAGGCTATAGAGACCAGGCAAAGGAGGACCATCTGGGGAAAAGAAACCTCCCAGGAGAACTCTGAACCCCAGGGGTTCCTGTTAAAAATCAGTCCCACAGTAGCATCTACAGAGCATACAGATGTGCCAATCCACTGATGTGCCAATCCACTGATTTATCCATGAACATGGACCAGAAAAGACCAAGGGTCAAAATATAACTATTAAAAGTCTAAACAAAAAAGAATTGATGAAAATGGGAAAAGAAAGGTAAGTAGAGAAAATCTAAGCTTGGCAAGAAAACATTAAGAAAGATTTTCACCAAAGGGATGCAGTAACCAGTAATGCCCAGCAAATGGAGCTGAGGTGCTGTTGGATTTCACATGTTGCTTGTTAAAATGTAGTAAGTGGTACTGGAAAAATTGCAAACAGGAATAATAGGAAGGGAGGGGGGCTTACCATGTTCTAGCTAAACATTCCCTAGCTAGTACATGGCAAAGAATCTACAGTCCTTCTCACTTGCAGTTGAGCGAGTGGATGCTCCTCTCTGAGCTCCCATGAATGGGTCACTCAGGCAACTGTTGGAGAATGATCCCCTTTCCTGTGGGCTTGGAAGTTTTTTCACTTGGCTGCAATGATGTCATCATAGTACCTGATTAGAGGAGCGGAAACTACTTGGTCATTTTGTCCCACCCCTTGGATCAAGATAGACAGGGTTGCTCCCCAGTTGCTAGGCACATTCCAACGTCAACGGGGAGCTAACCCCCTCAAGGCTGAACTACATTACACGCGTCGCGGAGCTTTTGACATCATATCGGAAGCAAGCGGAGCCGCTGCGACTTCTGCACTGCCGGCACGTACCTCAAGCTGGAATCCTACTTTTGAGGGGGCGTGTTCGCAGAGCTAGGGGGCGGTTCGCGGAGCTACTGCAGCCTACTAATCGTAGGAGAGGGGAGAGTGGCTGCATGCCAATCAGAACTACCTCCAATCACCTTAAGAAGGCGGGACAACAGGAGGGACAATAGGCGGGAAGACACTCCCCCGCTCCAAGCGCGGAGGGAGAGGCAGAGGTGGCGGCAGAGCCTCTGCGTGTAATGTAGTTCAGCCCTCAGATGGAAGAGGTGCTGAATATACATCTAGCATGTTGCCAGTTGCGTTTACCAAAGGGCAAAAGGTGCCTGTAAATATCCCAGCAGCTGAATGGCACAGAAGCGTTTCTCAAATTCGCGGGGAGAACTTTGAGTGTTTACGTAGGCGGAGCCAGCAGCGGCGATCGCCGATACCGCCCCCGAAACCGCCGTTGTACTTACTGGGGCTTGGGGGAGCTTCAGGGAGGCCTGCGCAACCCTCTGCAGGCCTCCCCGATCTTTGGATCGCTGTTTTCGGATCTGAAGATTGGGGAGGCCTGCAGAGGGTCATGCAGGCCTCCCTGAAGACCCCCCCCCCATGCTGCAAGTGCTGCAACGGCATTTTCTGGCAATTTGGTGGTGGCGGCGATCCCCTGGATCACTGCCGCCGCAATGCTGTGCCTACCCCTTAAGGGGGCAGGGGCAGCTTCGGTTCTCAATGGTGGGTCACGACCCACAGTTTGAGAACCGCTGGTCTAAAACAAAGCTTCCCAAATTGTGGGTCGCGACCCACTTTTGGGTCGTGACCCACCTCATTCTGCCACTGCTGCATCGTGCTGGGCCCAGGTTGGCTTCTGCGGGTCACTTCCAGGTCACTTCCGATTTCACCCATGTGACTTCCTGTTGTGTCTGGAGGCCTTTCTGAGGCCTGGTCCTGGTGCAATGTGGGAGTGGCAGGATGCAGTGTGTTGCGACATGGGCGTGGCAGGACAGGGTGGGTCGTAGCATGGGTGACTTTGAGAACCACTGGTTTGAAATATAGAAAAATAGGCAAAAAATAGGGGGAAAGCAGGAGAAAAAACACAGGATTCATCACAAAGGGACTTGCTTGCATTTCCCAGCGTCTGGCAAAAACAAGTCTCACAGCTGCTAATATGCCATTTAATATGAATGCAATTTCTCAAGGATAACATATTTTGTAAAACTAAGCAGATATGTTGTCGGGTCCAGTAATTGAACCCCATCTGAGATGGCTTCCACTACCATCATCCAAAGATTGCTGCTAGCCTTATTGCATACCTACCGTAAGTCCATTAGCATAGAATGTTAACCAAAAGATACTTGTTCAAATCAGAAAATCTAGATGTAACGCATAGACCTTGTGATATCTGGGGTACCTTCCATAGAAGATTCCCAAAATGGGTGTAGAGCAGGAAGGGATGTTTTATTCGTTGGTGACTGGATGATGAATTTCCTTTGTGTGCTGTTTTTCCTTCTCTAGATCCTTGTCCCACAACATGAGGCATTTCTGTTGTTGTTATTGTAAGCCCTCCCCCCATCACCTTCATCGAAAGGCAGAGTATAAACCTATAAATAAATGTTGTGAGCCACCTCGAGCATCTCCCTTGCAGGAAGGGAAAGGCAGGATACAAATATTTTAAATACATGAATTCTATACATTCAGTGGTTACAACTTTGCCTTAACAAAATGAAAGCGTTTTTCCAGTCCTATACAGATCATATTCTTTGTTCCCCCTAGCTTCAGATCCTTGACCTTCCCTGAATTTTTCTTTATCTGTAAACTTCTTTTCCATTTGAAAATGCCCAAGGTTGAACCAAACTAAACTTAAAAAGTGAACTACACTTAAAAGCACATACAATCAAACACGTTGAAAAAAGGTCTTTACAGAAAGAAGGAAATTAAATTCTTTCCTTTCATAAAATTTAAATAAAGCATTAAAAAAACAAAGACCGTGTGTGTGTGTGTGTGTGTGTGTGTGTGTGTGTGTGTGTGTGTGGCAGTAAGGGTGCAATCCTGACATTGGTGCCGGCGACGGAACAAGTATTCCGTCGCTGGAAGCCATCGCGAATGTGCCATAAAGCACATTTGTGACGATTTGGGATCACTCCAGCGCCGGATCTCCACGTGGACGGCGGATCTCCACGCGGACGGCGGCGGAAGGTAAACGCTCCATGCTGGCCGTGTGGGCAGTCTGGCTGGGCGAGGGAGGGGGAGGGGATGGCGTCAGCCACATCCCTGTCCCCGCCGAGCTGGCTGTGTCGTTACACGGCCTCCTCTACTTCTGACAGGTATTTAGCTGGCGGAAATCCGAGGAGGCCGATAGGGCTGGCCCGGGTTTATACTCAGGGAAGGGGATGAGTGTCCTGTTCCCTGAGAAGACCTCCGGCCCGGCGCGCACCGGGCAGCCTGTGCAAAGGCCACGGCTGGCGGCTCTGGGCCACTGGCCGGATCCTTAGTCAGGATTGCGCTGTAAGTAAATATATATAATACAGTAAGTAAAATATAAAATGTACTAAATAAAATTTAAATGAACAGATAATACGATATGTAAAAAAACCCTGGAAAATGAAGTTAAAAAACGGATATTAGAGCAATCAAAAACATTACGTATTATTACATACTTCACATAGCTACAAACGACTGCGCACATTCTTCGAGGAATGGCTTCCAGATATTCTCAAAAATGTCCAATCATAATTGCTGTTGGTAAGCCATTCGCTCAGAATTCGACAGAGATAAAAGGCCTTCAATCCACTGAGCAGCAGTAGGAGGGCACTTATCCTTCCAATTTTTCAATATCATGTTTTGTAGAAGAATGTTGCCAGGCAGCTGTCCCTTGGAGACTATTCCATAACTGCAGCAGTGCTGCTAGAGAGAAGACCCTGCCCCAGGCAGCTAACATGTGGCATCTAACGCCCAAACCAAATGCACTTGACTTATTCCATGGGAAAATACATCCGTAGGTTTTGACTCGCATGGTGTTTGCAACCACACATTCACCACAATCCAGGGCTTTATTTACGGCACAAGCTGCGCCAGTCCCTCCTCCTGCACTGCTAATCATCCTTTGGCAGATTTTCTGGGTCTGCAGACGCCCCAGCATCACTTCCCTGTCGAAGGTGTGGAAGTTTTCTTCTGAGGCCTTGCCCTTCTTAGGGCAGGATACTTCCTGATTCGGGCATATATGGTACTGTAGTTTCCCCGCCCTGACGTTCAAGGGAGCTCCCCCCCCCCCCAGTTTCTGCAGTTCTGCTCTTCATCTAAGGAAGTGAGGTTTTGAAAAACTGGGCTCCCCTCCCTGCATTCAGGCAGGAAAGTTTACCAAGAATTGATAGCAGTTCATTTTTCTGGGACAGATTGGCCAGTTTCCTAGGTCAGCCTTCGTGTTCAGAACCAGGGGAAGGAGTTGCTGGGTATCCCTTGCAAGCCAAATCAGTCATGCCAGCACAATTAATTCGTGCCCAGTGGAGGCAAGAGAGCCTCTGCCTCACTCTCCACGCTTTAAGTTACAGGGGCTACAACAAGATCAAGCCACATGGCCCAAGGAAGGAAAGTGTCGTGGAAACTGCACGTTCCACACAAACCGGTATCATTGGATTTTCTTTGTTCATTGGAAAAACGAGCCCCACAATCACCTGGGGCACATGCTGCCATATGTGACAGCTTGCCCTTAGGGCAGTGTGCCTTCAGCCCCTCCCCCCCCTTTCTCAACCCTGGAGTAATGGGTCCAGGAATCCAAGAAAGCTGGAACCTTTTTATTCACACACATACTGAAGTGAAGCGAAGCACCTATTAGCGGACATGGGGGTTGCATGGCCCCCTCAGATATCTGCAGGAATGTTGCTTCCCTCCAACATGAGCCAATGCCCTTGAAAGGTTTGCAGATCACAGTACAAACACACAGCACTTTCACTCCTTTCCTACTTGCCACAAGCAATGGGGAGGAGGCGGCTGCCTTTGGAAGGTGAGATCAGCATGCAGAGGAGCTGTGGCATCCAGGAGGACAATCTAGGGTGCTGTCTCACCTCCTAAACTCGCAGTTTTGCAACCACACATTCAAAAACCCATGTGGGAAAAGTTCAAACTCGTGGATTAAGAGGGCAATGAGTGGCAAAGAGATACTTGGATATTCTGTGGCGCATAACCCACAAGATAAGGAAACCCATGTGAGTTTTGCATGCACTTATTCCATGAAAAATGCCCACTGCCACTTGGATTTTTGCACGTGGGGTTTGAGCCTGGGGGCAGTGGAATAAAGGTACATGTGGGAACAGACACGTCCTGAGGTATGCAGAGCCCAGGCCACGTGAGTCTGAAATAATGTGATGTGATGTTCAGTTTGCCGGAGATACTTAAATTACATGGTCATTCCGATACCCAGCTATTTCTCTCATCTTTGGTTTTTTCCTCCAGACCCTGGGACGTTAGCATGACTGATGATGTGGAAGAAATGAAGCTCATCCTCCATATGTGGGTAGCTCTGTTTTATAGCAAGCCGGTCAGATCCCCTACTGTAAGGAAAGTGGTCGAACACAGTAACCCTGCTAAATACGTCTCGCTGAACAGTGTCGTAGATCCTTTGGAAATACTGGATGACCGTGGAGGACCCTACAGTTTGGAGAAGTGCCCCGCAGACTCGCTCTCGGAAGTTGACCAGGTGTTCAGCAGAGTTGAAGAGAGAGCATGTCTTCCCTCAGAAATGCCACTTTCTTGTAACGAACTGTCCTCTACTAATTGCGTAGAGAATGAGCCTCCCCTTCTTCACATTGAGGAACCGAACAACCTGCCTTTGAAAGATGAACAAGTCGACACGACCACCAGCAGCTCTGAAGCTACCATTCATTCCCTTGATAAGGTGAGGTCTGAGGGCACACACAGCTTCTTTGCTGTAGCTAAGCAGGTCTAGGTCTGGTCAGTGCCTGGATGGGTGACCATGTGGGGACCCCTCATACACTGTTCGTTTCTGTAGTGGAAGAAAGGGGCTGGATATAATAAATACATTTACTGCCTTTACTGAACAAAAGCCTTTACTGCCTAGGGGGAGATCTAACCCAGGGGTGTCAAACCCATTTCATGCAGCGGGCCAAATAGCATTCATGGCACCTGCTGAGGGCTGGAAGTGATGTCATTAAGCAGGAAGTGATGTCATTAAGCAGGTGATGACCAGAAATAAGCACTTCTCACCTAGGAACTCAATAGCTGTAAATGACAAAGGGGAATGGACGAGACTTATCCTTCCAATTTTCCAGTATCAGTCTTTTAGCTACCGTAACAGCACAGAGAGTTTGGAGGATGGAAGAGGTTAGGCTGATTTAACTTTGGGCAGAACTTGTTTTTAAAATACTTGGTGAACTCTGAACTGTCTTGAAATGTTGTTTTAATTGCTAGGGTGGTTTATAGGTTTAAAAGCTATGGGGATTTTTTTGTGCCTACTTATGTCTCTCTGAACATTTGAAACTTTCAGGTGGCCGGAGAGGGCTCTAAAGACAACTTCGTGCTTGATCCTGTCATGTCTGTCGGTAGCCTGAATGACGGTTCTTCAGATGAGCGCATTGATGGGTGCTTAAGGTCCCAGGCACCTAGAACTGATGTGGAGGCAAAAGCAAATCAAGCTGTTAATTTTGCTGAAGTTTCCCAGAGTGACTCGGCTTCTGTGCCTCCTGCACCTCCCGCACATTCAGCAGACAAACCACCTGTAGCCTGTGGCAAGGCTGCAGCTTCTGTGGAGAGTCAGGAAATAGACAGCAGGTCTCATAATGCAGAGGAGGGGTGCTGCCAGACCAGCGGTGTTGGATCACCAAATGCTTCTGAGGAGTCATGGTTGGAAGCAAGTGCTGAGTGTGGAAGAGGTGGTGGTGGTGGTCCGTGCAGAGAAGTGAGGAACTTGGCGGGTCTCTCCATTGATGAAGAGAAGGATGTAGACGGAGAGAGCATGGATCTAGAATCGATTGACCTTGTTCTTTCAGAGAGCGATGCTGACTTGGAACCCCGAGACATGGACCTGGACAAAGAAAACGAAGGACTTTCCGAGAAAAGCTGCAAGACTGAAGAGACAGAAGCAGCTGGTGTGTATGATGTAGCATCACCTGCTGACAGCCTATTATCTTTAATAATATCACCAGCTACAGTTTCTGTGCCTCAGGCATCTCCCAAAGAAGGGACAGAATTGCATGGGAACCAAGATGATCCTGTCGTTTCAGCCTCAAATTCCCCGGCTCAAAACCACCGAAGTTTGGTTGAAGGTTTCTGCACTTTGCAGGAAGACCAAGGAGAGAATTTGGTTGATTTGGCTCCACTGCAAGCTGTTCATCAAACAGCTCTTGAGGAAGTAGCTGAACCACCACGAATTGAGGACTCTGTATCAGCCAAACACCCCATATTTCCAAACGAAATGGATGTGGTTGAAGGGTCCTGTATTTCCCAGGAAGATGAAGGAATCCACTTGTCAGGTTTGGCTTCTGAGGCGTCCCAAGAACAGAATGATATTGCTAGTCAAGGGGAATCTGTAGAGATGAATGAGACTTCTCTTGTATCAGCAAAATATGTTGCACGCCCATCCCCAGTTGATTTGTCTGATGTTTCCTGCATTTCTCAGGAAGGCCAAGGAATCAACTTGGATGATTCACCTTCATGGCAGGCTAGTCCAGTCCAACAGACAACTGATGAAGAAGCAGAATTGCCAGGAAACCAGGGAAACATTATGGCATCAACCAAACCGCCTGAATCTCCAAATCAAATCGCTTTGATTTGTCGCTTCCTTTCCCAAGAAGACATGGCTGATTCAGCTCGGCTGCAAACTTGTGAACTGTGCCCAGTACAAACCAGTACATCAACTCAAGAGGAGTCGAGAGGGAGCCAACGAGTCTCCATTGTGTTTGGTCAACATCTTACACCTTCGGAACAAATGGATTTGGTTGAAGGTGACTCTGTTTCCAAAGAAATGGAAGAATTCCACTTGACTGAGACGGTGCCATTGCAGGCTAGTGAATCAGACAAAGTGCAAAGCATTGCAGTCGCTCAAGAGGAACAGAAGGCCGGACAGACACTAGAATTGCAGGGTAGCTCTCCAGGCACAAAAGTAAAAGTGAGCCTGGGGTTGAATAATCTGGTGCCTGAAGCAAAATCTGAAGATGAGAATACTGGAGATTTGTCTGTTACCCAAGAAGTAGAATGTGGTGGTGATCAACTAAACCAGAGTACAGTTACTTTATCCGAAGATATCAGATCCTTGCTTTATGGGTTGATAGATACAGTGAGTGCCTTAGCAGTGGTGAGGGAAGAAACCTGTCCTAAAGTGAATTCAGACACAAATTGGATGAGTTCTGTTACCCTGGAGTGTGTCACCCCTCCTGAGAGTGATGAAGAGAGTTGTACAACTGACCCCGAAGGGATGGCAAACGAGCATTTCAGACAAAATCTCATCTTTGTTGGCCAAATGATAGACTCGCATGCCACTTTACAAGGGCAAGGCCAGTGTCATTCAGCACTGCACGAAAGCATGAGCTCTGATCAAGCAAATATGATGGAAAGAGGGTTGGTCCAGGAGGATGAAGCTGCCTCATCCAGTTCTAGTTGCACAGAGTGGACAAGAACAGGCACAGGAAGCCTGGAGTGTTCAGCTCCGGTTGCTGAAACAGCCTGGTCACCAAAGGACAAGGATTCCTCTGCTTCTGTAATGTGTGAAGCTGGCCTAGGATCTGCTGGCTATGAGGCAACCATTTCAGAGAGAGGCCAGGTCAGGGAAGCATGTGTAGAAATCTTGTCCTGTGTGCCAGCAGAACATCATATAGCTTATTCATCAGAAGAATCTGATCTGCCTACGTATGGAGATGCAGGAGAGAGTCCCAGGCTGGAGGATTCTGAAAATGCTTTTGGTGAACATTTGGCAAGGGAAAGAGCACAGTTGCCTAGCAGACCTATGGATGCTGACCTGCATTTGGAAAGCAAGTCCCCTTCTGCAGAGGATGATCAAGAACCCTTTAGAGATCCCTGTCACAGAAGTCCATCTGGGAGTTCTTGTTCGGGAACAACTGACTCACCAGGAGCTGCTGGAGCAAACAGTGTCTGTGACTTGAACCCTGAGGAAGAGATCCATAAGAGTGGTGATTGGATGCACTTGGAAAGTAAGACACTGTCAAACACTGAGTCTGAGACTAAGCAATACGACTGGCCTTTTGCGGTTAGGAAAGGTGATAGGTCCATATCACCTGCTCTTGATGTTGACCGTGACTTGGGTCAACTAAAATATATAAACTTTTCTGTAACCAAGAAGCACAAAGACAAAACTAGGACTTTTCACTCTTCCAACAGATGTGGCGCTTTTGCGGGAGAGTTGGGATTAATAAACTCCTTGAGCAGGACTTGGAGAGTTTTGGATGACCCCATCCAAAGCACTTTAGACATGGAATGTTTGCGTTTTCATTATAAGCTAAAAGAAACACTCACAAGGAATAAGTCACAACGTTCTACCTCCAGCAATATCTTTGCAAAAGATTTTTCACCTCAGGTAAGAGCAACAGTACCCTTGAGAGAGGCGGCGGCTCCTGCCCTGAGTCTGCCAGCCGGGAGCCGAAGTCCACTCCTGATAACCATTGCAAATCCAGGCCCCAGGCAGAGGGCCTCGCATTGGTACCCAAGAAGCAGCGCACACACTGACTTCCTGGAGCCTCGTCCTGCTCTTGCTGTCGCACAAGACTCAGCCGGCAAAGCAGCTGGATGTCAAGGTCAAGGGCAGGAGCGGTTTTCTCCTTTCCACCTCAACAAGCTAACTTACGATAATAAGCTAAAAGATTTCCGAGGAGATATTTCAGTTATCATGGACGAGTTTGCCGAGTTAAGCAGGGTGATGACGTTGGGCGACAGGCCAACCAGTAACCAAGGGAGAGATCCACGTTCTACCTCAGAAGGTGCTCCAGCGCCTGAGAAAAGATGCTCATCCTTGCCTCGAAGGATGGCCTCCTATGAGCCCCTCTTCACAGAACTCTGCAACACACTACATTTCAGGCTTAAAAATGTGGTCAAAGAGGCGTGCAAAACCCCCTATGTGTTCTACCTGGTGGAAACTGACGACGACCCTTTCTTTGGGAGACTAAAGGTAATTTTAATATTTGTCAGGTCCAGTGCACCAGGTCCTAACACTGACTCCTTGCAATTTGGCATGCCCACCCTCTCCAGCACAGTGCTCCCCCCCCCCATTTCCTTTTTTGCCTTTCATTGTGCCTTATTTATTTATGACCAACTTCTCTGTGCAATTGACTCACAAACCAGGTTACAATCAAAATCTACACAAACGTACACTATAATTAGGAATGTGCTGCTGTGTTGGGAGCAGTTTCTTTTGGCCCTGGCAGTGGATTACTTGGTCCATGTTCTCTCTCCTCCGGATGGAGGGATTTGAAGGGACTGCAGTGGAGTCGCTTGGCTAGTGGTAAAGATGCCAACCCAGAAGAGCCACCCTAACCATGGATTAGTGCATTGGTTCCCAAACTCTCCCCTGCCTCAAACCACCCTGTTCACTCATGCCAGGTACGGGACACAATCCCTGGGCCTCCACAAACCTCAGAACACCTCCAGAAGCAACCACAAGTTGCTTCTGCGAAACAGGAAGTAAACCAGAAGTAACTTCTGGAGGTGGTGTAAGGCCCGCGGCGGACAAGGGAGTGTGTTCCAGGCCCGGCGTGACCTGGGAGAGGCCTCCAATTGCATCCAGAGGGCTCCAATTTGGAGGGTGGGTGGGCCCAACTCTGCGATCCACCGCACATCAGGCCATGACCCACCAAGTGGGTCATGACCCACAATTTGGGAAGCACTGAATTAGTGTAAATGTGAAGTTATCTTACATGTGTTTAATGCTGGGCAAGATTCCCCTCTTAACCAGGTTGTGCAAACCAACTTCACATCCTGGCCTCAAACTCTAGTTAAGAAGGGAACCCTGGTTAGTGTCTGTACATAATCCATAGTGAAAAGTTGCACTGGAGATGAGAAATGGGAAGAGGAAGGAGTTTGTGTGTGTTCCCAGTTTATGAACTGTGACTTGGAGGAAGTGAATGTTTCTTCTGTGCCGGACCTTAATGTCAGTTGGCAGCTCCAGTGATGGTGCCTGAGTGTCCTCCACATCAAGGTACATCTCACTCAGGCTGGACTAACTTTGTCTCCCCCCCCCCTTCATAATTTTTATCTGTCTCAATAAGGACAGTTTCTTCAGTGGTGCAAGTTGGTTTCTGGGTGGCTAACAGTCACTGTTTGAAGGGAATGCTATGTAAAGAGGTGGAACGGGTGAGTGAGTTCTGAATTGGGAGCATGGCGAAGAGCAGGGTTTGGGCCAAGCACTAAAGGTTTGTTGCTGGATCCTCTATTTTAAAAGGGGGAGGGGGGAGAGAGAGACTCCAAAGACTAATCACTATTTGTCATCTGGCAAAGTGTCCAAGGAGGAACACGAGAGCACCCTCACGTTTTCGTGTTTAGTGGAAACACTGGGTCTTTGGAGTTGGTGGGGGTGTTTAAAAATTACTTCCACTAGAGGTGGTATTATTCAGCTGAAGCTGTCCTTCCTCCTGTGCCAGAGGTTCCCAACCTTTGGCGCCAGGTGTACCACCTGTCACAGTCAAATTTTCTGAAGTACCACCTGCACCAATAGATATTTATTTATAATAATATTTATTTATAATATTTAATTTAAATAAATACGTGCACTAGATAGGTGATAGTGTCAGCAAATGCAGCAATCAAGCCACTGTGAGGTTGTTGTTGTTGTTTTTCAAGCAGTAGTATTCACAGATCCACCTCCTGCTTTGGAAGCTTATCCGAAAGAGCAGATATATAGGCTTCAGTTCAGGAGTAGAATATCATGCATCCTTATTTTTCAGTCTTACTGTTTTTTGGCCTATCTTTCCCCAGGACAGTTATGTTTCATTGCTCTCCCCCCCCCCCCCCCCGTTCATGTCTATTGATTTGAATCTCTACAGATATGAGCAGCAGCTTGTTCAGATACAGCTCAAATACACTAATTTGAGCAGCTTGCTCAAATACAGCAATAAAACAGAAATAAAAGAAAAACAGGAAATAAAAGGCTTGCTTACTTGTTCTTACTGGCTCCTTCTTGCCAGCGCCACCTAGTGTTTCAATGCTGTATATACAGGAAGCAATATGGAATAGTACAGATCGGAGATAAGGAGTAGAAGCAGCTGAGAGAGAGTTCTGAAAAGCAGATAAGAGACCTCCTAGCTGCTGATTACTGTTCCTAGTAAGTAATTACTGCTGTCCCAGATAAGAGGCCTCAGGGGATCAGTGTTCCACAAGCGAGACCAGTAAGTCAGAGATGCTTTGAATCAGAGGGGAGATCAGAATACCAGATGACCAGCCTGCCGCATACCACCGGTGTTTGCACAAAGTACCACCAGTGGTATGTGTACCACAGGTTGGGAACCTCTGTCCTAGACCATCCTTAAAGCCCTACAAACACACTGTCTCACCCTGGCTACTGTATGCTAATAACACCAATCTTTCCATGGCAAGGGCTTGAGTCTGTAGAGGGCTTGAGCCTCTCTATGGGGGAATCCACTGGCGGGAAGAAACCCTTTTGCCAGGGAAGGGATTGAGGTGAGCTGCAAGGGGATCCTCAACAGCATCCAGGCTACTCAGGGTGCTGGTATGGCGCAGTGGGTTAAACCACTGAACCATGAGCTGTCGATCGAAAGGTCGGCAGTTCGAATCCGTGCGACGGCTCCTGCCAACCTAGCAGTTCAAAAGCAAGAAATTGCAAGTAGATTAATAGGTACCACGTCACCGGGACGGTAACAGCGTTCCATGCACCTCGGTGTTGAGTCACACCGGCCACATGACCATGGAAACGTCTTCGGACAGCGCTGGGTCTTTGGCTTTGAAACGGATATGAGCACTGCTTCCTAGAGTCGGACATGACTGGACTTAATTGTCAAGGGATACCTTTACCTATCCCACTGCACAGAGACTCTGGCTGGGAACCAGGCAAGGCAGGTTTGAGCTGAACCACCAGCACCTTTTGCATGACTGACCAGGAACGCAAGAGGACGTGGTGGTGGGCCAGTCCACAAGGCTGCTCTCTAGCCTCGTAGCCAGAGCAGGATTCATCCAAAGGGCAACTCATGGTGCATTTAGTATCCTGCAGCACCACAGACAGGCACACCTGGCTAGGAGACTGTAGCACGTTGACCAGTCAGAGGGAGCACTGCATGGGCCAGTTGTTGGGCTTGCATGTGATCCAGGGTCCCTATTGCAGCAGACCACCCATTTGGCTACACACTGGCCCTGTGCCCTTTGTATCATTCCTGGAAGCTGCCACACAGGTGCCCAACAACCACAGGTCCCTCTCCCCACCCCCCAGAACTATGTGCCTTGTAGAGAACAGGTGGCTCATGACCAATAAGGGCCTTCCTCCCACCATTGGAGCCAACGGTGTCAAGCAGCGGACCCTGAGCCCTGGTAGGAGACAGGCCCCTCCTTCCTCCCCCACAAATTCCCACCCTAAGGCTAGTTGAGGTAAGAAACAATGAGGATGGGAAGAAGAGAAGCCTGTCTACTAACAAAGCAGCTATAAGTGTGATCAGGTCAAAGTTTTTAGTGTCCAGCTTCAAAGACGGAGCAGCATCTGGGAGAGAAGTGCGGGTATGGGGTTGCCAACTATCTCTTCCCAGCGGGGCTCTCATCCCTTTGCAAGCTATCCAACAGACAACCCAGTAGCAGGTGTCAGTGAGGTCTGGCTACACTAGTTAGTTCGTTGTCTGTCATAGAGTTTGCAAAGCCGAAGGGGCCTGCCTGGAACAGCCCCTCAGGAGAACAACTCTGATCGCACTAGTCACAGCTGTGGGCTTCCCTTGTGGTCTGTACAACTGGCCACATGGGGGGGGGTTGTCCTTGTGTCTCTCACCACTGTTGGGTAGCTGCCTGTGAAACACGGAGAGTGTAGCAAGACATAGACATCGGTGTCAGCCACACGTGGTCTCTGGAACACTCGGGGTGTGTGAGTGAGAATGATGCTACTTGGGTACACATGCAACAGTGCCCTGTTGGGGGTGAGAGCATGGTGCCTCAGAGCATGACCTTTCCCTCTCCTGTGTTGTGTGCATTGCTGCAGTTCTGAAAAACAAATGAGTGTTTGGCCAGCATCAGCAACTGTTGGAGTACCTGACTTTCCTCAAGAGAGAACCCCCACTGCTTATTAGCTGTTGCAAAACAAATGGATGGTTATGCAGCACAGTATTTGGGGTAGGGACATGAGACAGAGATGCAGCATTAATGCCTTGCGGCATGGGATTCTCTCAGCTGCTTAGGACTGTCAGTCGTGCTGGTGTCCTGGGGCATACGCCGGATCCTGTGCCTCTCAGGCTGGTGTTTCTGAAGTATAAGACTGTACCCTTACTCACCTTATGGGACTTTTGTGGGGTCAGCATCATGGTAGAGCATACTCAGAAAGCAATGCAAATGCTACGTATGGTGATACAGGTTGATTACCCCTTATCTAGACACCCGAAATCCAGACATTTTTAAAGCTATGACTTTTTTAAAAAAAACATGTTCCAGCACCTGGCTGGCATAGCGCAAGGCATGCTGGGGCACAAAATTATTAAAAATATTGTATAACCTTCAGGCTATGTGTATAGGAGACATAAATGAATTTCGTGGTTAGACTTGGGTCCCATTCCCAAGATATCTCATTATATTTATGCAAATATTCCAAAATCCAGACAAATCTGAAATCCAGACAACTTCCTATCTAAAGCAGTCCGGATGAGGGATACTCAGCCTGTAATTGAGACCTAGATCCTAGAAACTATGTGGGTGGCCAGTGTGAATGTTATATACTGGTTCTGAAAGAAGAGTTTGGCTCCCTGGTTACAGCTGGTAGGGGGCAGGCTTTCCTCCCCTTTTCATTGTCTTTCTTAGAAACAGGGATTCTAAGAGAATTTGTATTTCTTGATTATCAGAATTTATTTTTTTCCTATATGACAACAGTTTTAGCATTTGGTCAGTAAAATATTCTGGTTTTATTTAAACTGTTTTAATTCTGTGTTGTACGTAGTTTCTTATTAATATTTTGGAAACAGCAATCTTTGTAACATTTTTTTCCACATAGTTTCAGTTGAAGGGTGGTTATTACTACTTTTTACATTCTTGGTACAATGTGGTAAAAAGCAGTACAGTAATGTAAAAAAAATGGACTGAAGCAGCATGAAATAACATTTTGCAAAGATGGAATTCCTAAGAAGTGGTACTTCTTGTCAGTGATGTAGACTTGAGTCTATTGACTCGGACTCGAGTTGGACTCAAATTGCGCCAGTGACTTGACTCGGACTTGACTCGACTCAAGACTTGGAGCCTTTTACGACAAGTCCCATTTTATTCAGGTTTTAACTTGTTTTCCCCATTAAATAGATAGGGACTCACAACCAAAGACTTGATCCACGGGGGTAAAGACTTGATCCACATCCCTGCTCCTTGTTTTCTTGCAGTGGGTATGGTATCGTGTCAGACTGGGGAAACCCAGGTTCAAGGCCTCTTAGCCCTCAGTGGCAGATCTGCTATTGAATTGAATGGATGCAGGGTATCTGGCGGATGAACCACAGCAAATTAATGGGTTGTCCATATGACTGTCCTCCTGCTCTGTGGATTGATTATGAATTTCAGTTGTTAGAAGACCTAGAAAACGGATGCTTTAAAAAGAAACAAAACCCAGAAATGTAAAACTGTTGGCCAGCAGTGGGTTGGTTGGTTTTTAAATTATTATTTTGTTGCAGAACTTGCTGAAAAAAGGGGGTCACACCGAAGCAGAGCCTCTGCATTTCTTGAAGGCGAGCAACCCCAAGACAGACAGACTGAAGGTCATCATTAGAAACGAGGACATCTGTCCACACATTCATAAAGTAGGTTCAGAAGTCTCTTTCTAGCACCCAGGAAGAAACTGCTTTCCAGATAATCCTCGAGTTTTTCTCCCTCACAATATAGGGTGTCTCCACAAAAAAAAGTACACACATTTTTATGAGCTCTAATTTATACATACTTCCCTGTAGAAAGCCTGCAACGTGAACCTCCAAGGGAAGCAATTGAGGAGATGTGTGGAACTCAGCCATCCCAGCACACGTTGGTGGATGTGTGCAGATCCCCTGTCGACGATATCAGCAGTGTAGAGACGTCAATGGGGAACATTTCAAGCACTAATTCGTGAACTAATTAACTGGGTCAAGCAACTGGTTCTGTGTCCACCATATGCAGTATATATATATGTGTGTGAATTATAGCATACTAAATTTGACCCTATGAAGTTGTGCGCGTTTTCTTGAGATATCCTGTATTTATAACCTTGTCTCTGTTGGGACTTCTCTATATAGGTCCTTCCCTGCTGTTCAGAAGTAGCTCTGGGTAATGAGTGGAACCTAAATGTGATAACGTGTTTAGTAAAGTCATGTGCTCTCCCACTTTGAGCTCATGGGCATTTGTTTAGGGAATTGGACAGATCAGTTGAGGACGACTATCAATGGCTATGAGCCTTGGGGGCTAAGTAGAACTTCCATGTACAGATCCTGCCTAGAATCTTCCCAGAGGTATCTGGGGAGCAGCTGTTGGAATGTGCAGTGCTGGTCTAGATTGCCTGATCCAACCAGGCAGTTCTCATGTTCTGAGACCCTCTCCTGATGCAGATGGCTAGATTTTTGGATTCTCTCTGTAACGCAACCGGTCTTAGCCATCCAAAATGGTTACTAAATTTAATACATCATAATTTTGCTCCGGTCTTGAAACTGATAACTACCTGCAGAGGAGCAAGAGGGAATTATTTGTTGGGAAAGAAGCCAGGATTATGCTCAGCGTCCTCTAGCCTCATCCCATTCTCATTTATAAGATCTAGCAGTAACCAAGGCTGTACACAGTAAGTAGCATTGCTCCGGGGGGGCGGAGCTCTAAGTTCTGCTGCGGTCCGACCCTCTGTTACTCCAGTGCACGAGGCGGTCCCGCCCCCTCGCCTTCGGGGCCATTCAAGGTGGTGAAAGCAACACACAGGGAGTCTCCTGCGCGTTGCTTTCACCACCTTGAATGGCTCCGAAGGCGAGGGTAACGGAGGGTCAGAGTGGTGTGGAACTTGGCGTTCTGCCCCACCTTCAGCAACGTCAGTGGCTGTACATATGCTGTGCTTTTGCAGAAAAAAACCCATAGAATGTGAGATTGGGTGTGGAATTCACCTTCCCAGTAATCTAGGATCTTAGCTTTCTTCTCTCCCCCCCCTTTTTTTTGTAAAAAAAGCACGTTTCTAGCCCTTATGGCTGAGAGCCAGCATGGTGTAGGTTAGATTAGAACCAGGAAGACCTGGGTACAAATCCCAGCTCAGATGTGAATCTCACTGGGCGACTTTGGACCAGTCATGCTCTCAGCTTGTCATTCCTCACAGGGTGGTTGTGAGGATAAAGTGGAGGAGGTGGGTGGTGTGTGTCATCCTGAGGTCCCTGGCCTGAAGGAAGGGTGGGATAGAAGTGAAATAGATATGCCGGCCAGGACAGTGCTTGCTCAGATCCCAGAAGTCAGAGAGAAGTGGCTGAATAATTGAGGGCAGGTCCTTGGTGCCTCTTTGCCCCTCCGCCAATGGGCAAAACCAGAACAAATCATGCAAAATAGCCAAAGCCACACTGGAAATCATCGAAATTGATGCATGCTGGTCATGAGACGTGTTGACCTCCTTTATGAGGAAAGGCTACCGCGTTTGGGGTTCTTCAGTCTAGAAAAAATGCGCCTGAGAGGAGACATGATTGAGACGTATAATATTATGCGTGGGATGGATAGAGAGTTCTTTTCCCTCTTGCACAACACCAGAACCAGGGGACATGCACTAAAATTGACTGGAACAGACAAAAGAAAATATTTCTTCACCCAGCGTGTAATTCATCTGTGGATCTCCTTGCCATAGGAAGTGGTGATGGCACCTGGCCTAGAAGCCTTTAAAAGGGGGTTGGATAGATTCATGGAGGAAAAGTCCATCACAAGCCGTAAGCAGCCTCCTGGTTTTAGAAGTAGGTTTGCTCTGTATGCCAGGTGCAAAGGAGTGGCAACAGGAGATAGGTATCTTGTGTGCTCCCTGAGGCATCTGGTGGGGCCACTGTGAGATACTGGAAGCTGGACTAGATGGGCCTTTGGCCTGATCCAGCAGGGCTCTTCTTATGTTCTTATGTTTGCTTCTTGAACAGATTCCTTCCTTGCTGAGGCTGAAGCGCCTTCCCAGTGTGACGTTTGTGGGAGTGGACAGCCCTGAGGATGTCCTGGACGACACCTGCCAAGAGCTGTTTCACAGTGGAGGCTTCGTGGTGTCTGATGACAACGTGCTCCAGACAATGACAGCAGGTGAAACAGTGCCATCTACTTGCTCAGAATGCAAGGGGGAAACCCCAGGACTGAATGCTCTCCTCGTCAGCATTGATACATAATCCCCCTGCATGCCGAACACTGGCATGTCAATATAGGAGGCATTTGTCTCCTCTTGAAAGCCTTGCCCAATGCACCTTCTTGACATGCTGCGGTCAAGCCTGCCTCTCCACCTTCTGTGGGACGAAAGGGTAACATGAGCCATGACCTAATCGCTCCTTTGCTCATGGAGCCCTCTGCCAGAGCAATCTTTCCGCATTTCCCCTCATATTCTATTTACGCCCTGCTTACATGACACAACAAGCTGGTTCCCTGTGGTGAGCTCTGAACCCTAGTCTAACCTTGACCTCGCTGTCTTAGGCAAGCTGTACTTTCCTAGCCTCGGACATGCACCCGCAATCCAAAATAATAGTCCTGGCCTACCCTAAAGGGTGGTTGTAATATTACTGGGATGTGTATGATCTACCTTGGCATTTATGTATGCTCTTGGCTTGCATCTAAATGACACCTTTCTGCCAATGCGGTCAAGGCAATTCACTGTTTGAAGCCATGGCTTCCAAAAAGGGCCCTGCTGGATCAGACCCCAAAGGTCTTTCCAGTCCAGTGTTTCCCGCAGTGGCCAACCAGCTGCCTCTGGGCAGGGTCAGTGCCAGGGTCCATGGGCCCCCTTACCTGCTTCTGCGCTTCACCCTGTGGGTCAACCGGTTAGCTGCTCCCTGTCCCTAGTTCAGCAAGGTCGCTCCCCATCCATAGCTCGGCTTGCACTCCCCACGTCTCCACTTGACTTATCTGAGGGCTGGACAGCTTGGGCAGTCAGGCAAGAGCAGTTCCTCCATACCTTTTCCACCCTGCAGTGCTCCTAGACGGCTCTCCCATCATCTGGCTGCTGGAAAGGGGACAAAGGAGGGTGTGCCCAGGACACTGCCCCCTTTCTCCAGGGGCCAATGGGGATTATTCCCCAGGAGAACCACATTGGCTGCCATGGAACTTTCCATGGCATGGAACAGTCTGTCCATTTTGAAAATCTCTTGGCACAGGGTTTCTTAATTCTGTGTGAGTCTCACATAGAGTTGAGAAAACCTAGAGTCGCTTGCACAAAGTGGACTTTTAGGCCCATGCCCTTTGATGCTGCTACTGTCGCTGGCTAGAAGCGTAAAATTTGCCTTCTCCCACCGTTGAGTCTCAGCTGCTGGTGGACAGGATGCAAAAAGGACAGAGAGGGAAGAGGAAGATAAGCAAGTCTGGATGCCAATTTGTTCGTTTTATGCTACAGCATCATGGTGAAAGGGTTGTTGTATGAAAGAGTCCTAGAGTGAGGGGAGCCAAATGGCAGCTGGTCCTGGTTGAGTTGACCAGAATGGGCCACAGAGGAACTGAAGGACACTTTCCTTTCCACAGAGGAACTGAAGGACACTGTCAAAACCTTGGAGAAGCTCAATGGTCATGGAAGGTGGAAGTGGCTCCTTCACTACAAAGAGACTAAAAAACTCCGGGAAGACACAAGGTAAGGGCTGGGCAGGACCTTCCATCTGGCAAGGAGACGTGTTTTGGAGCAGAGCGTAACTCTAAACTGTTTTGGGCCAACCTCCATTTTTTCTCGTCCTGCAGGGTGGATTCTGCTGCTCATGCCAAGGACTTGATCCTGAGATCCTGCCATGGGGCAAATATCATGGAAGTTCTTCACTATCATCAGTGTGACTCCAAGTCCACCCCACGATCTGAGTATCTGAAGTGCTTGTTGAACCTGCAGGTTCAGCACATTCGTCGGAGGTTTGCTGTGTTTCTCACAGGCAAGAAAGCCACTTACTTGTTGTGTGTGTGTTTCCTTCTTTCCACACCTTCAGGCTACGCTGTGTCTGGCTTGGGGTGCAACTTTGCGCTCCCTCCCCTCAAGTTGAAGGAGCCCCCCCCAATGTTCAAGGTGTTGGGGCATCTTCCCTACAAGGAAAGGCTAAAGAGGTTTAGGAAAAAGATGGGGGGAGCGAATATGAGTCTTAGGGCGCAATCCAAACCTACTTAGGCCGCCGTTGTAACCAGCGGCCCAGCGAAAACGGGAGGCCCCAGAATGGAAAGAGGATTCAAATCCCCTTTGAATTCCCCTTTTGGAGAGGATTTGAGTCCCCTTTCCGTTCTGGGGCCTCCTGTTTTCGCTGGGCCGCTGGTTACAACGGCGGCCTAAGTAGGTTTGGATTGCGCCCTTAGAAAATTATGCCTGGCATTTCAGGAGAATGTTTGCTCCCTTTTCCCTAGGACTAGAACTCATGGCCCAATCCAGTCTAGATTTTAGACTGGCGGAGCACAGCTCCGCCGGTCTAGTGTGTTGCAAACATGCCACAAAGCACATTTGCACACCTGGTGAGTAGGCGGCGCCAGTGCAGAGGCTCCAGAACCAGTGGAGCGCCTGCTGGGGAAGGTAAATTCCCCACCGGGCAGTGGAGGAGAGAGGGGGATTGGTCAGCCAGGCCTGGGAAGGGGGAGGGATTGCCGCCGCCAGCACCACCAAAATCCCATCCCCCCTTCCTGACCTTGGCTGCAGTTTCACAGCCTGCTTGAATGTGAACCAGCAAAATAGCTTGTGTGCATTCAAGTAGACCCATCGGGGCGGCTGGGGCTCTACTTGGGGTGAGGGGAAAAACATTCTCTTCCCCTGAGGAGGGTTCCAGCTGCGCTGGTGCTGGGTTCTATCTGGATAGGATGCAGCACAGGCTCTGTGCTCACACTGCAGCCTAGTTAGACAGGATTGGGCTGTAAGAAGGTCACCCAGTGAGTGAAGCGGACAGGCAGATTCAGAGCAGGCCAAATGAGGGTCCTTCACACAGTGCGTGATCCACTTATGGAGTTTGCTGCCACAACATGTGCTTGGCATAGATTATTTTAAAGGGAGCTGAGACGGTTTCAGAGTCCCTCAGTGCCTGTCAGCTGACTGGAGCCTCCTGTTGATGGGAGGGAGGGGCTCATGCCCTCATGCCCTTTTTGTGGGCTTCCCAGAGGCACCTGGTTTGCTGTGGCAGGAAACGGGAAGCTGCTGTCAGGAGTCCTTCAGTTTCATCCAGCAGGGCCTCTCTTATATTTTTGCATCTGGGGACCCACCTAAGTAGCACTGGCATGTGTTAGCATTGCCATGTGGGCTCTTCAGTGGCAACCCTACCAAAGCAGGCCACATCTGAACCACATAAAGTTGCTTTCAAGGATCTCCAGAGAGATCCTTTTCTCCTAGCAAATGAAATCCCCATGTGGCTAACAAGACTTTTCTTAACTGTCTAATCTTTGGCCTGTTGCCTAATGATGGCAAGTCTCTCTTTATTTGATGGGGGTAACATCAACCCCTTCTCTTTATGTCTCGATTGCAGAAAAACCCAGAGCCAACAGAGAGGCCTTGGAGAGCAAGGGAATCCTGGCCCTGGATGTCAGTACTTTCATCGTGACCGCTCAAGACATGGCTGCCTCATTTAGAAGCGGCTGTTGGTAAGGAACGTTATGGGGTCCCCAGGGATGCACAGGGCGGGCAGATGAAGTGGAGAAGTAGGTTGTGAAGAAGATTGTGGCTTCTGCAGGGGATTCGCGAAGTACTGTACGCAGGTAGATACATTTGTAAATTAAAGGAATGTAAAAAACGTACACAACCCAAATGGCCCTGTGAGTTTCTGGGACCTGCTGAGCTTCCAAGATCTCATTGAATATTGAAGGCGTAGGGATAAGAAAATGAGGCCGACTCACCTTATTGTCCGCAGTCTTTGCTACTCCCCTTTGTTGTGGGGGGGGGGGAGGCACTGCTGCTGCCCAGTAACAGCTACACTGAAATCCTGGATTTCCCCACTGTTTTCTGTGGGTAACATTCACTTCCACCTGGGATGGGGAGAGGAGAAGGGGTCTAAAGGAAATAGAATTGGGCAGACTGAGTGAGGTTATTAACTATGCTTGTGAGCAGTTGAGATATGAAATACTGGAGTTGTCAGTTGAATGGGGAAAAACGCCTGAAAAACAATGGCAGGGAGAAAGCGGGACTTGGTCTGCTCACACTCCCAACAGCTTCTAAATATCCTGGAGAGTGAGATTAGTATTGTCGGGAGGATGTATCTTTGAGGGTTAAAATGCTTCCTGCAGTAAACAGGGCTGTTTCAGGAGGAAAGGGAAAATGACACTTTCTCCCTTTCCCACCCTCCAGAACCACCAGCACCTGATGCCATGTAGCCAAAATGCAGCCAGCCCCAAATTTGATCCTTGAAAGTGATAAAGGACAGTAGGAAAGGCCTCCAGGTATCCTTTTGCCTCCTCTGTGAGGTCTGAATAGTACCAGACTCGTTTCAGGCTGGCTGGAGCCCTGAATAGGAACATAGGGGCTGAGGCTATTCTGCAACATTGTCTTCCAGGTCCACTTTGTAATTAGTACAGCCACCCTCATGAGCAGAACTACTAAAAAGGTGCCTGCCTTTCTTATTTGCTGCTCTCTTCATGTGCTGTTTTCTTAAGTTTGCATTTCACCCTTCCTCCAGGGACCTCAGGGTGGCCTGTGTTGGTTGCTCCCGTTTTATTCTCACAACTACCCTTGTGAGGTGGGTTCAGAGAGAGAGAGAGAGAGAGAGAGAGAGAGAGAGAGACTGGCTCGAGGTTGTGCAGCTTTCCTTGATAGGTGGCTTTTGCACTCAGACCTTCCCCTACTCCAAGCTCAACCCATTATCCACCACGCCAGTTCCCTGGTGATAAAAGCAGTTGAGCAGGCAGTATCTCCAGCTGCTGCTTGCTCAACTGTCCTTTTCCACTGGAAGGGAGAACTGGTAGGACAAAGTACCAGAAGCCTGGAGAAGACTCCCTCTACTTGCCATGTTGGGCAGCTAGTGAAGCTGTAATGCTGCTGATTGCTCAACCATGGTGAAGAAAAAGGGAGCTGCTGACCTCCAGATCTGGTTAACCGTTGCATTAGCAGCGATATCCCCAAAGTTCCCACTTAATCCATGACTTGAAGTAGGTTTGGGGGCCTGGGTTAACATGGGCCCTGACTGCAATAAATGTCTATGCCAACATACCAGTAAGACCTAACACAGGCAACCTCATACTGAGAGTCATCCTATTGATACTGTCTACTCTGACTGGCAGCAAGTGCTCTACTGGAGAGTTTCTTGCTAACCTACTCCCTGAGGCTTATACCTGGACATGGCAGAGACTGAACTAAGACCCTCTGCGTAGAAGGCATATGCTCTTCCACAGAGCTCTGCCCAATCCCCAGAAGAGATGGGGTGGAGAAAGGAAGAGCACTCACAAGCCATTCCTGTTTGCTTAACCTTGCTTAAGTGACTAGCAACCTTACAGGGGTGGCATCATTAGCGGAGGTGGCCTTGGGGTGGTGGGCCCCCAGGCAGCAGGATTGGGCCACAGGCTGCAGGTGGGTGGGGTGGGGAGTCACGGTCACCGGCGGAGGTGCAAATCGTATCGTTCATCAGGGTGAGAAGCGATGGTGGCGTGTTTTGCCCTCCCACCTTGTGCCTCAGTATCATGCATAACGGCTGCAGCCGTTACATCACTTCCGGCGCGGGGGGTGGGGGTGAGGTTCCATAAGCTGTCTCTGCTTCCAGCCTGTAGGCATTACAGCTGCAGGAAGGAGGCAGGTCCTGGCTAGCAGAGGCTGCACTTTCACCTCCACAGAATGTTGCTGCTACTTCAGTCATGAAAACTGTTTGAACCAGACACAAGTTGTTTTCGGAAACTGCTCTGCAAGCATGGCCTAGGCTGTTCATGTAGTTTGGGAACAGATCTTTAAATCTGTAGAGCACTAGGCAGAGAAATGTGTTGAGGGAACTAGCCTTTGCAACAACTCCTGGGTTGCCTTTGAGGAAGGTATGCTGGCCAAGTCCAGACAGTGTGCCTTTTGTCATGAATTCTCTAGCAGGCTGTCTCCAGGTAGAGAGGTTCACTACTTTTTGCAGCTTCAAAAACCTGTAATAATCCTGACCAATATTCCTTTATTTTAGATAAAGATGGATGCCTTTCTCCTTCTCCAGTATCCCAGGAGGCAGGCACGTGCTACTCATTTGTTCTTCAAAGATCCTTTTTGTTTTGTCTCCCTCCTTCCCCCCATGTCCAGACTTGCATAATAAAAGCTGAGCATGCAGAGAAGGGGATGGTCCCGTTCTCCCCCTAGAGTGGCAGCTGTTTTCTTTAAGAGTTACGCAGAAGACTTTTCTCATTTGCTTTATTTAACCACCATGTGGAGCCTTGTAAGGAAAACATTTGTACTGTATGTATTGTCTGGAATATAAAGCATTTTAATGACCTGGTTGTGCAGCTAAACAGAGGGGGGGGGGAACACACCCTGTCCTACTTGAAAGTTTAGGACCCAGTCCACGTGGGTTTTTTTCCTGTAAATGGTACATAATGGGCTTGATCCAGCTGGAAGTTCTCCTGTACAAGCTAATGCTATCGTGCTCTTGCCCAGTTCCCATTCATTTCAGCAGGGCTGATACAGGAGAAATTTTCAGTAGGCTGTGGCTCTACTTGAATCACAAGCATTTTAGGGCCTAATTTCTTTTAAAGCAAATATTTGATATTGTTACTGTGCAATCAACGGTACCTTGCAAGTTGTTTCTTGTTTTTCTACTCTTACCAGTTGGAGGCTCATTAGGACTTTTTCCTTTGTAGATAGCACTGGAGTTCTGGAACTAGGCTGTCTCCTTCTCCATGTTATATTTATAGTATTGCAGAAATACTGGATAGGTTGCAGAACTAATAAATGAACTTTGTAAAATACAAGGTCTCTCTTTGGAGAGTATTTTATAACAGTCTTTATAAATAAAACTGACTCAAGTTGTTGGCCAGACTTGCTTAATCCAGAAGTTGTCAAGACTATTCAGTCTTTGTGTGTAGACTTTCTTTGCCCCCATTCAATGCAACAGCAGCACGATTCTTTTACCTGCTCCTGTCACATCTGTCCTCCAAAACCCTTCTTTGACTTGATGCCTAATGGGTGCAGGCCCCTTACTATTCCCCCAGTGTTTGCATAATTGCCTTTGCTCATTATGCAACCAATAATCTTGGCCTTTCTTGGTCAGTTTTAGATTGAAAAGCTCCCCAGGGCAGGAGCTTTGCTGCTGTTTCCTCTGTGCTGAAATCCAGAGAGCACTTGGTCTCCCACCCAGCACTATCCTCTTCTAGGAGGTTTTTTAATGATGTATATTCCTGCCCTTTTTCAAAGTTCAGGCTTGAAACAGTGAGAAGAAAAGCAAGAGGCTCAAATGCCAACAGGCAGAGCTACCCTGATGAGACTCCCAGCTTAAAAAGGTCTAATCTCTTTTGAACTCAAGAAGAACAAGATGGTGGAAGAAAGCTTCTGAGGCATACATCCCTTAGCTCAACTCTGCCCCCCTCCCTGGACTTTCCCATGGGGGGGGGAGAAGAAGTAATCTTCCCTCCCTTCACCACTCACATTCAGGAACAGGACAGCAGCTCCCCACTTAGTCCCAACCCTTGGTAGTCTCTCATTCCATAATACAATTGCTTTTACAGTACTAATAGTCTAAGGCAGGGGTGGGGAAACTATTTACGGTGAAGGGCCATTTCCCAATGGGGGAAATGTGTTGTGGGCCGTATCCCCTCCACCACAAACAGGCACCCCCTATGTGCACGCGCATGCACCCCCACCCCCTGCCAAGCTCTCCTCCCACCCCCATCACTCTCATTACCTTCTCTTCAGCCGCTGCTGACACTGGCAGCAGCCCCGCGCGCGCTCACTTCACCGGACTCACTCTCAACCCCAGCTGTTGTAGACATGCGCAGAAACAGCCGGGTTGAGAAGAGGCCGTGCGATCTCGCGTGACCCTCTTCTCAACCTGGCTGTTTCTGCGCATGTCTACAACAGCCGGGGTTGAGAGTGAGTCTGGCAAAGTGAGCGCGCGCGGAGCCTCTGCTCCAAGCGCGTGCTGGCTGGACCTGATGGAATCGGGTCCAGGCTTGCGCGGGTCAGACCAGATCTCTCCAGGGGCCATATCCAACCTGCAGGCCGCCGGTTCCCCATCCCTGGTCTAGGGCCAGAGGTCAGCAGGCCAGAAGAACATTTCCCCACCACTTTCTTTTAAGGCATCCACACAGAATGATCAAAAAATCTCCTTCGGTATGCGCACCCCCCTTCCCAACTTTTGCTCTGTGGCAACAGGCAGATGGCATTTGCTCACCCAAGTTCCTATAGCTAGAAGTGGGAGAAAATGGTTTAACCAAAATGAAATAGCAGTGTTAGGTTTTTATTCCATTTTCCCCATTTTTATCAATTGTAACCACTTTAAAAGTATACTAGGTAAATGGTATATGTTGCATAGTGTCAGCAGATGAATGATGCAAAGTTACATGGATTTATTTTTTTCAAAAGAATTTGTTGTTCAGTCGTTAAGTTGTGTCCGACCCTTCGTGATCCCATAAACCATGTCCCGCCAGGCCTTCCTATCCTCCACTATCTTCCTGAGTTCGCTCATTTTCATGTTTGTTGCATCGGTGTTCAAAATAGCAGAAAGCAAATGGTTTGTTTCATTACCATTTTTCTCCTGCCTTATTTATAGCCATATGCATGTGAAGAAATTCAGTCTGGATTTGGCAATTACATAGTTCTACACTTACTCGCAACCCAAGGCAGGCCAGGTACACAGGTAGTAGGTGTTCCAGCCTCTCTTGCTCCAGTGTCACTGAAAGAGCACCCTGTGCTTGTGCAAGGTGATCATACTGCAGGAGGGGAAACATTGAAAGAAGCAACAAGCTGGGCCACCGATCTAGACAAGCCTCCACATGTATTGAATTCCTTCCATTTGTGTTTGAGAATCAGCCATGACTAGCTCCACCCCTACATAGGCCCAGTTTGAGCAGTTTTTGCATGTTGTGAGCAGAGACACGGCAACATCTGCTTTCCCAACAAGATACAAGGCAAACCTTGCCAGAGAAAGCAGTTACAGCCGCCCCCCCCATATCCACAGGTTCACTTAGCAGATAGAGTAAGAGTAGGGGCAACATGCATGGGGGAGTGGGGGGCTATCCTGAGAGTCTGCTCTCAGAGCCTAGCAACTTTGTCTTGCTCTGCAGGAAGATACTTATCCTGTTTGTTCAATGAAGAAACTAAGTCACTTCAGTAAAAGTAAGAGGAGAGCAGCGTGTGAGCATCTGCACATGTGGGGGGGGGGGAGAAGCAGGGGGCTCAAAACCATGGAAGGGGCTTTTGCCCCTTCCATGGTTATCATGTTATTTGTGGGGAGGGGAGGGGACTGAAACATATACCCTGCAGATACAGGGACCCCTCTGTAAATGCTCCAACTCCTTTTTGAGCTGCCTGCCATTGATATGCCTAGGAACAGGATATGACAATCTCAAAAACCCCTCTAACTTCTGCCACTCAGCCTGTCCCACCCCCTAGAAGCTGATACCTTTCGAGCAAGACACCATTTTCCCTTGTTCAATGTTACTGTGGCCAGTGAATGCAATAAACTAAACAGCTTCCCCATCTACAGCTCAGCAAACTAGAAGCATCAAGAGTAAATCAGACAACAGCACAACACTAGTTTCCAGAAGTTGGCTTTACTTGGCAGTACAGAAGTCATCTGGAGCCTTTCCCCCAGACACAAGCCCAGGCTCCGTCAAATCAATACTGCAGTGCAGTTTGGTCCACCCTACAAGCCACACCGTGATACAGAGGCGAAAGAGAAATACTTGCACACAGACCATGCCTGCTGTGGAGTTGTTCTTGCACCAGGTTTTTTTTATTAGTAGTATCACTCTCAACACACACAAAGCCTTGTGGCACAGTTGTGTCCCAACAGATGTAAACAGTTTGAGAAGCTTTTAGTAGAGGGCTCAGGGAGGAGGACGGGAGTGGGTAGAAACCCTGCCGCATGGCTACAGGTGCGGTGGGCTTTGGCCATAAATGCAGCTTGCCATGAAGTTAAGACCAGGTGGGAAGAGGCGGCTTGGGATGAGGGCCCTGGTAGCAGGGCACACCGTTTAGAGACCAAAGTGGTCTGGAGGGGACCTGCTGCTTTTACTGAAGCATTCACAGGGTTAGAGAGCTTTAGGTGACACAGGAATTACAAGTTATTTGTAGCTTGCACCCCTCCCCAAATCTAGGTTAACGTCTGCTTATCCTAGTCAAAATTAGCAATTGTTGAAGATTAGAAGCATCAGTATCTGCCAATTTTGACAAAGCAACCTTGTTTAAAGAATTGACACATGATTACATCCAAAGGAGGGAGGAGTGCTGACCGGTGAAGGACTCTCAAATCTCAGAGATATGATTACAAAAGCAGGCCTGACAATATTGAACTTCATACAGTGCTCACTTAAGTTCCTCTGTGTATCACACCCCAATGCCAGCCCATTTAGAGCTAAGCCTTCAGCATGCTTACTGCTGGTCTTCCTCTCCATAGATATCATTCTTCTTTCGTTTCATCTCTTCAAAGTCAAACTCCGATCCCATCATCCTCTTGTAAATGCCTTTGATGTCATCACAGGTCGTCTCAAAGTGAGTGGTCGCATCATAGGTACGAGAAATAAAGATCTAGACACAAAGAGAACCAAGACAGGGTTACTTGGAATGGCTGCATCTGCCCAGAAGTGGCTCCAAAGCTTTCCAATCCATACAAACCTGGCTCTCTCGGCCTAGGTCGGTTGGTGCAAACAGGTCACTGACGCTAACAAACCTAAAAGAAAGGGGGAGAGGGGAAAGAGTCACTTTAGAAGTGTTTTAAGACACCATGTGGGAGAAGGATTCAAACCCCTACCCTGCCACAAGAAACACACACATCTAGGCAGGCTCCAACAACCCCCATCACTGCCTTGCCTGCGGCCAGCGAGAAAAATTCCTCTGCTGTTGGATGGGAGTTGCAAAAACCAGGACTAGACTCAATGGAGAAAGGATCTGTTCTCTTGCAAAAGCCTAGCCAGAGAAAGAAAAACCACCTCTCCTTTTCTTCAGACAAACTGGGGGAAGAGAAGGGGACACTTCTCTCAGTAGGACTGTTTTCTATCATGTGCGTGTCTTCACATCAGCCCCTGCATGATTAGAATGCCAAAATGGAACATGGCTCTGTGTGCACTAGCACAACATTTATCTTTCAGGACAGGAAAGTGATCCACCACCTAATGCTGCCTCTACTGCATATATACACACACACACACGCACGCACACACGCACACACGCACACCCCAACCGACCGACCTGGAAGGCAGCAAGCCTGCATCCTTCCCCGTCTCCTTTGTGCAGTCCAAACAGGAAGTGCACAACACGTGCCAACACTTCCTAGTTTGAGGCAGCAGAATTTGAGGCAGCAGAATTTGAGCCCCACTCACTTCAGGAAGCAGATGAGAGCAACTCTGTGTGTAGCAGGCTTCCGAGCAGTGGCAGACTTGGAATGAAAAGCACCCCCAGGAGCTCACAATAGTTGCCTCACCCTTGGGTGCCCTCACAGCAAGTCAGCAGAAAGGCTGCTTCCAGGATGCATGAGCACATTTACTGTTTAGTGTTCTTCTCCCTTTCACTCTGATGTTACCAGGCAACCCTCACCTCCTCCACCCCAAATACAGTATATACCAGTGAAAGTGTACAAAAGCAAAGCAAGTGGACAAAACGCATTTTTTTTTTCTTGCAGACAGGATCAGGTGAACTTATATAGCTATATGAAAACTGGGCTCTGGGAGAGGGAACACACACTTCAGGTTTTCCACCAACTCCCTCCATCTTGTCTGGCAAGTTCATATTTTGGCATGCTATTGTGCACAGCGAGAGGCACGCATGTATGAAGACCGTAACGTTTGATCGGTCCCATATGCCCGTTTCCTCAGATGGAACAACAGGCTGGGAGCATTATTTCAAGGCACATAGCACTGCACAATGGACACTGGCTCTGGAAACCAAGCTTTTGAGAGTTTAGCACATAGACACATCGTACAAAGCAGGAGGTCTACAGCAAACGACTCTGAACGTAGGTACTCAAACAGTTACGGATTGGAATTGGTTACCTGGCCTTCACCCACCCAGCAAACTTGCCTATGGAGCACAGAATACCCTAGCACGGCAGGAACTGTGAAATTGGCAAGACTGAAGCCCGTAAGCAGCCTTACTTCTGTTCAATGGGTTCAAGGAGCTCCAGGGCAGGCTTGATTTCCTTCTCTGGGTCATTCGTCTCTACAGTTGTGCTCACAATGGCAATGTACTTCCCTTGCGCAGCCACATTATGCGCAGATGAGATCATGCAGACGTAGATGTCTAGGAGACAAGTGTGCAGGTGTTAGCAGCTCAAAAGCAATCCTATGCATGTCTGAGAAGTCCCATTGAGTTCCATGGGACACACCCAGGTAAGCGAACATAGGATTGCAGCCCAAGTCAGTTTTACGTCTTCCCCAGTACTTCCCCATTCCTTTGTAGCAGGAATGGCCTAAAATGGAATTGCTCTAGAGAAGGGGTTCTCAAACTCTTCAGCACCGTGACCCACCTCATCACCCATGGTGGGTTGCAGCACCAGAACGACTTACCAGGAGGTGAGACCTGGGTCACGCCGGGCTGGTGCTCCAATGCACAGGCCTCTGTGGGCCTCAGAATGGCTTGCAGAAGCCTTGGAAAGCCACTTCCTGTTTTCTTCTGAAACTGGAAGTGGGTGGCAATTGTTCCAGGGAACTGTTCTGAGGTGTGGGGAGGCCTGCAAAGGGGGTCATGGGCCCCCTGCACCCTCCAGAGGGCCAGCACAACCCCCAGGATCAGAAATCCCCCTTTTCTTCAGCAGCGCGATCCTGAAAGTGCCACTGCCACCACCACCACCCCTTAAGGGGGTAGTAACTGGTTCCCGCTGGGCTGGGGCATTGCAGCACCCAGTTTGGGAACCTCCGAGTTACGGCCTCAAAGAAGTCTCCATTGGAGGATTGACTCTTAAGGATTTTATCCCAGAAGGTAGATATTTATCCAGCACAATGGGGCAAGGAGTTAAGAGCCATGAAATGCCAAAAGTTACTACAAGAGCCATGAAATGCCAAAAGTTACTACAAGCACCCAAAAGTACACATGTGACAACAAGGATACCAAAAGCCAGTTAAAAATCACACCAGGTAAAAATGGAACATAAATAGGCTTAGGGAGAGACCACAGCGGCTGGCAATACTGCAGTTTCTCCCATCACCTCTTCCTCTTCCTCATTATCCATTAAAGAGCTGGAGGTGGGGCTCCTCTTTGGAATTCAGTCTGTCTCAATAGGACTGGACTACACTGGGCAGGGAAGTGGCAATGGTATACTTGGGAAGGTCACCTAATTGCTCCATGTCACTTGTCAAATCAAGCCCTAGGATTAAGCAGTTGCAACTACACCCAAGTCTGCTGCCAAAGCAGCCCTCAAGACACGCACACAGGCAAACTCAAGTTTGCTACAATCGGCTGTTTGGGGTTCCACATCCAAGGCATACAAGAGCTCTGGGGGAGAAGAGGCTGCAGGTACTTTTGTACATCCAGGAAACAGATCACTCTTCCAGACTTACCCGATTTCCTGTTAACCTGATTCTGGGGAATGATGATCTGGCACGAGTTGGCGTCGTTTGTATTCTTGATGGGGTGGCTCATAATACAGATGACCCGGATGACCTTACCAACCTTTTTCACTCTCTCTGGGACATAGCTGGGGTCACAGATTAGCTGTTTGCAGCGGGCAATCTGCCAGGGAGGAGAAATAGGACAACCTTCTAAAAAAGGCTACTGGCTTTCAAACCAGCAGGTCACCTGGTTTCTGCAGTTAGAATACTTAGAGTACAGCAAGCCAAGTGGCCCACATAGATGCGTGGTCCCCTGAACGTTGCTGTGCTTCGAGGGCATGCACTGCACACTGGGGAGGGCAGTGACAAGTTCATGAGGCATCCAGCCCATTTCCAGGCCCCACCTCCACTTCTAGCTTTGAAGGCACACATGGCTTGAGCAACTCAGGGCAGCTGCTTTCCATTGTATGAACTCCCCAAAAGGGACGGCAGTAATCAACTGGGAGCAGTGCTTCAGCAGGAACACCACGGAGCTCATTGCTCCAGCCCATTCCCCCACCTATTCACCCCTCCCAGCCACAATCCTCTTTCCTATACACATAGGAAAGGCACGTCACATAAACTATTTCACTCACTCATTAAGCATACTAGGCAATTTGCAAGGCTTGGGGGGGGGGAAGAGGGGGTTCAGCAGTTGAGCAAGTCATTCCAGAAGCAACATGAAAGAGCTCCATAAAATGTAGAAGTCTGAAAGACCACTCTCTTAGCTGGACCAGTCTCCTTACACACAGATCCCATTCTTATCACAACAGAGCAACAAGTATGGTTATTTGGAAGAAAGCACCAAGAAGCCAACATTAGGCAACAGACACCAACCACACCAATGAGAAAAAAGTGTGAGGGGTGCCCTTTGCGATATGCTATATCAGATTTCACAGGGGTAGCTACTGGTGAATCTACAGCAGGAATGAAGCTATGAAGTATTGGGCTAATCTTTAAAGCAACACATTTTACTGTGGCGTAAACTGGCACTGGTGCCTGAAAGCTTATGCATTTCAGGTGACAATACTCCCGCTACCACCTTTCTACGTGAATTAAACCAGTCTAGTTAGCCAAGTACTCCTTTTAGCCAGACAAATGCTCTGCTTGAAACTACATGATGGCAAGAGGCAGCCTTCCCAGCACGCCTCCAGCTGCCAGATGCTAGGAGACATGTGCACCACAGAATGTGATGCGCAACAGAGTTATTTTGTCACTGGAATAGGCACCAGCATCACTAGGACAGGGAACAGTTTCTTTAGCTGTGTGAGCAACTTGGAACCTTTGGGGAAAGGTAGACAAATATCATTAAGTACTGTATATGTAGTTGTGGCAAAATAAGCTTCCACATCACACTTTCCTATATTGATGCAAACAGCGTGTCATGTACTAATCAGCTTCTTTGTGGGGCCATCTGCCAGAGCCAGCCAAAAAGGGCCCTTTTCCAATGGTTATTTTGCCACTTTGATCAAATGTGCTGAATGAAACATAATGTTCAGTCCAAAGCATTTGCAGGCACAGAGTCTTGGGGCTCAGCTCATTTTCAAGCCAATGAACCAATTCCTTTGAAAGACAGAGAGATAGCAAGGAGATTTTCAGCAGTTGAGAAGAGTTACTGTACCTCCCCTTCCGATTTCACTCCAACCACTTTGCCATTTTCAACAACAATCTCTTCAATTGGTTTGTTCAGCATGTAGGTGCCTCCATAGATAGCACTTAATCTGTCAATGAAGCAGGCATACAAAAACATGCAGTTGGTAATAAAAGCAGGTTCCAATTAGGTCAAACATGAATCCAGAGCTTGCCGCATGAACAGGAACACATATTCCCGTAGTGCTTTACTCCAGGTATACGGTCACTAGAGCGATTGGCGTTTGCTGCAGATACGAAAACCCAGCCTGGCCAAGCAAAGCAATGCGCTCTCTCCCACTCAGCTCTGCTTGGGGACGGGAACACAGGAAGCTGCCTTACACAAGAGAGCACTGGCTCACCTAGCTCAGGACTGTCTCCACTCACTTACAGCAACTCTCCCAGGCTTTAGGACAGGGGCCTTTCCTTGCCCGCCTGGAGAGGATACGAGAAGCAGAATCTGGGACCTTCTGCAGCCAGAGCATATGCTCTGCCTCTGTGCCAGGGCCCCTCCTCGAGCATGCAAGATTGCAAATTACACAGTGTCTCGCTCTTCCCTCAACAGGAAGCAGGCCCATGTTTTGGCAAGAGCAATTGTGCTTTCACTACAGCCACCATGAATGCAGAGAGAACTAGCAGCAGTGTCTAACCCCCCCCCCCCAATTTCTCTGCAGGAGGCAGTGTGCTCCCTCCGTGCAAGTTCTTCCTTGCGTAGGCTCACCGAGCCCAACTCCTCCACTGACAGAGAATCATGCAGCAACAAAATTCATTCAGCCCGATAATACACCCTCCACACCCTTAAAAGGGGCTTATAGTTCCTCTACAGAATCCCAGTGGACAAAAGCAGAACAAAAAGGAAGTCAAGGGCACAATGCAGAACATGAAATAGCAACTCTGGAATGGTCAGAGGTCTCACCTTGCAAATCCCTGTGGCAGCTCTCCCAGGCCATAAAGAGGATACAAGTAGGGACTTTTGCCATATCTAGCTAGAGACTCACTGTACAGTTTAATCCTGTTGATTGTTTCTTGGCAGGGCTGGTCTAGGTAGCTGACAAAAAGAGAGTTCAAATCAGCAAAGCAGTAGAAAGTTATCCCTCTCACAATTTTTCTGCATTTCCCCACTGTTTATTCCTGCTTTGACTGCAGTTTCTCCTCACCCTCAACAGCTTCACTAATTCAGCCAACCCTCGGCACAGGACAGTGTCACTTGTGTTACATACTGCGCCTAGTACTTTGGGGGACAAAAAATCCCACCCACAAGCTTCTCTTACTCTTATGACCCCATAGAAGAAGAATCTGGTGCACAGTGCAACAAACTGAAGAGGAGATTCTAGATTCGCAACCTCCCAGGCCAGCCAGAACCACAGTCTTCACCCTTAAGGGGTATGGTGGCCCAGCAGGAGGGCAGGACGGCGGTGACTGCATTTCCGCCTTCCCAATGCCGCAAGAAAAAAAAGGAGTTTTGAATTTACCTGGCCGTGGCAGAAGCTGGGGACACCGCAAAACCAGGGTTCTCACTCCCACCACAGACGGCCGAGTTCAAAACTTTCTGGCGGCGGCAGCAGGAACTCAGAAGTGCCATTGCCGCCATCCTGCCAGGTTGCCACCCCCCACCAGCACTGATCTGCTCCTTTCGTTTCAAGTAAAGGTTGGAAATGGCTGCTGTACACACACAGCTCTGTGCAGAGTCTTAAGCAGACCGCTGAGGAGTCCCAAGAACTGACTTCCATTAGCTGCAGAGGACCACCACTGGCTTGCCTCAACATTCCTCTGGTCTCAACATTTCTTACCAACTTTCTCCATTCTCAATACATAGCAGAGGGCTCTCAAGCATGAGAAAGGGCAGCCACTTACTCATCAGTCCTATACAGTGCAAGGGCGTGGCCTGTGAAATCTATGACATCCTGGCCCAGGTCAAATTTCTTGTACACATCACGCATGGTGCTCTTCTTAGGATCAACACCTTCAAACGTGCGCGAATCATTCTCATCAAAGTTGGCAACGTACACCAAGAATTTCCGGAAGCGCCGCTTCTCAAACAGGCCCATCAGACCTACAAGGCCAGGAGACCACTAGATTAGAGCATGTGCCAACAATAAGCAACAGACTACAAGTACACAACTTCACTTTTGATCATCAGGCTCTTCCAGATCCAGGAACACAAGGAATTTCAGTAGCTTCCAAGCTGGTATTGAACTACAGCAACACACCCTGCTAGATTGATTCAATCCTTCTATCTTTTAGAGGGGGTCACCCAAACAGAGCCACGTGAACTCGCCCACAGAGGCTTTTTTGGATACTGTAGCAAGGACAGACAAATATACATGGTCAACACTGGCTAGTTAATTATGACAGCTTATCCCTGGCTTACTCGGGAGAACTCCAATTAAGATAAGGATTTTAAAATGTTCTCACATGGTCAGCATAGCAGTCTAAAAAGATCAAAGTCCCTAGTGAAGAGAGTTTATAGTCGGCTCTTCAGGATAAAAAGGGAAAAACCCAACAAGAATGCTCACTAACAGCGCAATCCGACTTAACTTTTGTGCCGGGGTAACCAGCAGCACAGCGAGACAGGAGGTCCCAGAACAGAAAAGGGATTCAAATCCCCTCCAAAAGAGGAATTCAAAGGGGATTTGAATCCCTTTTCCGTTCTAGGGCCTCCCGTTCTCGCTGCGCTGCTGGTTAAACCGGCACAAAAGTCAAGTCGGATTGCGCTGTAAATCAGAAAAAGAACTAGTGAATAACTGGACACTATTTTCTCTTGCACAGCAACTCAACACACTGAGATCTGGCTGACACACAGGGCTTCGCCTACAGCTACGGTGCAGCTCAGTCATCTGCAAGTGTGATTACTAGAAATAACCCAAGTCTTATTTTCAATTATTTGGCCTTTACCTTCTGTTCTCAACAAGACTGCTTCCCCCCCCCTCCCCGATCCTGGTATGAAACATGGCTAGGCTTTCCTAGAAGAGGGGGTGATGTGGCTGGCAGGCCTGCTCCTTATGTCAACAGCATCCTTATCAGTCTCGGATTAACAATTCTTTCTACTAGTTGAATAAGCCTCACTTGGGAACAAATCAGCATGGCTTGAAAAAACCTTGTTTCACAAATCTGAACACACAAAGCTGCCTTTTACCAAGTTAGTATCTATATCCACTGGCAGAAGCTATGGACTCAGACAGAGGTCCTTTCCGGTCATGCTAACAGAGATCCTTTAACTGGAGAGATACTAAGGACTGATCATTACATGGTTTCCAGCAGGGTTTAAAGTTCTATTCGTTTTGCTTGGCTTTTGAGGAAGGAGGAACTTCCTAGGGACACATTACTGCTTTTGTTATTTTTCAGCTGTTTCATATTTTAATCTGCTCTTTTTTTTAATTAACCATTTTAATGATTTAATTTTAATGTTTTTACTCATGTTTTATCTTCAGTATGTTTTATTCTCATGTTGTACACCATTTTGAGTACTCAAAAAGCAGCATATAAATCATGAGACTGTCTGTATGCAACTCAAGTGCTTTACCACTGAGCTACAGCCCAAAGGTCTCTTAACGTTCCTTTGAAAGGTCTAACTGGCATGTAGACAGAAGTGATCCAAGAGTACTGAATTGGAATCAGTGCTAATAACTAACAAAGGTACTGCAATGTATTACTTTCTCATGCATACTGGGGCCATCAATGTCTGTCTCAGATTGCTTGGGGTCCAGGAAAAAGGCCTCAACTGCCCCCCCCCCCCATGATGCAACTATGGCCACTGGTACCAAGGGTTCAGCTTAGCCAGGTGGGCCCCCAGTCAGTATCCAACCCAACAGTGAGTCATAGCATAGCAGACTAAAAAGATCAGACAAAGTTATAAAAGAACCTCCAAGAGGCCCATGTCCTAGAAGTGAGACGCCTGGTCTCTTGTCAATATGGGAGGAGGCTGCTTCCCCGGTCACTGCTGGGAGAACAAGTGAACGCTAGACCTTCATCCTGCCCGACGGCTCTGATCTTCTATTTTGTTAGAACTGTGCAGCCCAACACATGGCATGGCGGCCAGAGACATCTGTTCTGAAGGCAACACGCCTTACTAGCAGTGGCATCATGGTGCTACAAGCAGCCAATCATGAACCAACTTCAGTGGCAACAGACTGCGGTAGTGTGGACTGCACAGCAGTGCAGGCTGCATGTTTGCAAGGTAGAAACAGGTCCAAGGTGGGAGGACTTTTGCCAGATAAGTGGCGAGACACAGGGCCGTGGCTGCACCACCAGCCTTCAGACCCATTTCAGTCTCCTAGAAATGCTGTGTGCAGCGTAAGGCCTGCTGTTCAGATCAGCCCTTGGATGCCCAATGCGATTACCTGGGGAAACAGGGATAGCCCAGAACCGTTTGTTTTGCATTCCTCCACTCAAAGTCTCACCACCTCCTTATCAGGAAACACCCAATGTACAGTATATGTTCATTTAAATATTTTAACAGAAAGTTACTATGGTAATTGTACTCTGTGCTGTAATGAGATTTCACATATTGAATTTTACAGATCTCTACACTCAAGGCCATGCATACCTGGTAAGAGTCATGCCAACAGAGTCCAATGCTGTAGAGTATAGCGTTTTGAAAATTAAACTATAGTTTATGCATTAGTGCATTCAAAGTCTGGATAAAGACTTTCATATCAATTCCTTTCAGTTCTACATTTTGCATTGTAAGAACACATGGTAACCATCCTTTCTCAAACACTCCCAATTAATGCAAGGAATCTCTAGTACTCCCACATTAGTGGGATCCCAATCAGAGTACAGAAAACATTCGGTCTGCTTACTGGACGCCAGGGCTTCTGCCTCAGTTGAAGGAACTTTGTAGATCTTTCCACCCTTGTAGACAAAACTTCCTTCAATCACTTTGAAGTCCAGGTAGCGAGTAACTTCAGTATATAGCAACATCTTGACCAGCTGGCCTGAAACCAAGAGAGGTTTAATCATAGCAGGAAACCATACACTAAAGATGTGGCAGAAGGGGAAGTCTTTGGATGACCAACCAAATGTACATGTAACGTGCAACATGAGGCTCGGGCGAGGTTTTCAGGCAGTCAGGAGCACAAAGTTAACACTGCTTTACCACACAACGTATTGATTTTTAAAAATGTAAGTGGGGCCCAAGATCCTGAAATTGGTTGCAGTGCTGATAGCTGTGTTACTTGATGTTCATGTAGATTTCAGTCCATTCAAGTGCCCTAAACCTGGCTCAATTTAACCCTGCTAGCCAACTAGAAAGACATATGGATGCAGTTCATGTAACGTCAGTGTTCACTGTGTACAGCTGGCCCTCAGTATCTGCAGGGGTTCATTCCCAGAACCCCCAAGGATATTGAAATCTACAGATACCGGGGCCAACTGCAAAAGGTCTGATACTGTAAAAGGTCTAAAAATGGAAAGAAAAAAAAGGAAAAGTGGTTTCTTACCGTTTAAATGCAAGCTGCTGCGTGTTCTTTGTTGCACAAGCTAAAATCATGCACCAGAAGCCTCATTTGGAGGTTGTGCGATTCCTCCCTCCCAAGATTGCCCCAAAATGCATTGCAATGCATTCTGAATCTATTTTGGGAGAGGGGAGGGGGAGTCGTGCAATACGGGAGAGGCTTCCGGAGCACGGGTTCAGCTTGTGCAACGAACAACGCAGCGGTTTGCATTTAAATGGTAAGAAACTTCCCCCCTTTTCTAGACCTTTTACAGTAGGAAACCCCCCCCCCCGTGTTGAGTCAAATCTGTTTACGCGGGATCCACAGGTAGTGGGGGTCCACTGTACTCAGGGCAGAGCTAGCCTCCACAGGACCCATGTCTAACCTAGCATGGCTTCTACTGAGCAATGGCAGGCTTAAGCTCCATATGATCTAAACTGGACCGAAAGGCTGTGTAGGCTTTTGGGCAGAACTGAACCTCTGACATTGGATATGTCAACAAAAGAAGGACACAGCAAAAGGCAGGAATTCATGTTAACACTCTACAACAGGGCACTGCTGGCATTTGTGTAGATACCAAACCCAACACAAAAGGAAGCAACACTCCCAGATATTTGGGAGCTAGTATACTCTCCAAGCAGAAGAAAGCAGAACCCAACGGCTTTATTTCAGTATAGAGAATGCAACCAAAGAAGCTTCCTATTACTCACCATTAGCCATAAGGAATTTAGGAATCAGGTCCACATTCCAGTCTCTTCCTCGACCCATTGACTCTGGTGGAGACCCTGGGAGGCTAAACCTTTTGTATAGCTTTAAGAACAAAAAAATGTATTAAGACTATGCATTCTGCTTACAGAAGGGGGGAAAGTCTACTAGCAGTGTAAACCAAAATTGCTTAAACAGGACATATTGTTCAATTCCTGGCCCATCTTTAAAATTGTGTACTCCCAAGCAAGAGTGTGGAATGCAGAGAGGTCCTGAGGTAAGGACGTCTAGCTCAATACAGCCCCTAGGCTCTGGCTCCACCTAGCTCCTCTACATATTAACCACCCATTCCTAGTTTCAGATGCAAAGTTAGAAATTCTACATACAAACTGACAGCATCAAGTACGATACGTAAATATCACATCTGCTTAAATTTAGCCACCAAATTTTGAATTTTACATGCACGTTCACCTGCCAATAGGGAACAGTACTTTGGTAACACCAAACAAAGTGAACGTGACGGTCCCATGGTTTAAATTCTTCTACATCCCCAACCAATATAAAACTGGAGAAAAGCCTATCAAACAAATTACATAGCATCGGATTTGCCTAGAGGAAGTCTGTCTTAGGGGACGTAGTGCTCCTAAAATAAATTTCAGCAACCATATTGCAGAATTACACGTACAGGTTAAATAAATCCAACAGCTTGCGTAGCCTGGCACTGGCTACTGGGGAGGGGGGGGGGAAGGGAAGGATATATATGTTCCAAGAGCTTTACACAAATCCCATGTAAGCAATCTATTTAATTGACTAGATACAACTTTGAGATTCAGAAACTTAGGATACACTATCTAAAACCCTGCCCTTTAAGTGTTAAATGCAAGACAGATGGTGGATACAGAGCGAAGACAAGACTTGGCATGTTGGGGGGGGGGCAACAAAGATGACAGAGAAAGAACTCTGACAGAAGCAGCTTAAAGTTTAAGACCAGGCCAAACCAAAAGACCTGTTCAAGCACTTAGCACAGTATAGTCCTGCTGACCAACAAATGCCTGCACTAGCCTAGTCCTGCTGATGCTGTTATACTAACACAAGCTTCTCAGCATCCTGTCTGAAGAGACCCAGCTGCCTGAAAGTGAACAGAGCCCTTTGGTTCAGTCACAATAATGTACAGGGACAATTCCAGTTCATTTTAACACCGTCCTTCCCCTGCCACGTTCCTCCCTGCACATTTTCGCACATGGCTGCATTGTTGTGAGCAGTCTGGTGCTTGGTCCTCTCCACTGTCAGTCTTGTTCAGCAGGCTACAGGACTGGAGATTTGAGCCCAATTTGGGGCTGCGATCCTATGCGCATCTGCTCAGCCTGCAGCTTCAATTAGATCATCAGAAGACCATTTCACTGTCTGATATCTTTCACCACCAATCCAGGTCTTGATTGGTTTAACAAGGAACTTACCGAGGTGGCAGGACAATTGTCCTGGGCCATCAACTCCTGAGAAGCTGGGCTTCCCATGTACAAGCCAGGGACCACCACTACTTGGTAAGAGCAACACAGTTATGGACGGATACTGAGGGTAGAAGGTAGAAGGAATTGTTTTCCATTCAACAAGAAGCAGTGGTCCAAGCAGGTCTGTACTGCCAATCCTGACTAGCAGCAAGTATTGGGACCATCTGGTACAAAGTCTTCCCCAGCTCTGCTACTAGAGCCCCTCCCTCTCTCAAAAGGATAGGCCAGATATTGAACTGGTAGTCTCATATGAATGCTCCTAGAACCATCCCAGAACCACCCCAGCCTTCATTTAGAGACTGCAACTTCAGCAGGCTCCCATCTCCCAGATAAGAAGTGTAGATCTGAGGTATCATTAAAGGACAATCCATCTCACAAGAGTGAAGTACTTAACAAAATAGTTTTGTAACCGAATAAAGATTAAACCCATTTGCTCTCATCTCTGTTGCTTTCCCTTGGGCTGATTTTTTTTTATTCTAAGCTTTTGTTATTTTAATGCAGGGGTTCTCAACCCCTTCCTGGCAGTTACTTCCAGGTTTTCAGGGTTTGGGAGGCTAGAACACGCAGGTAGAAGGCTCTGGACGGGTGGGAGAGCCCTTTTCAGCATTCCTGAGGGACTCGTCCAAAGGCAAGAGCTTCTCGGGAGCAAAAACACGCTGCCAAAAGCACCGTGTCAGTGCAGGGTTCCGGTGGTCCGAGTACCACCTAGTACCATTGGTTGAGAATCCCTGCTTTAAAGCATCATATACTGTACACCATAATACTTGCTGGAAATAGACAAGACTTGAAAAAAGTCAAGCAAGCACTTAAGGTACTCACATCTTCCAGCGGTGTAATAGATGCACTCTCTCCTCCATAGTAAGCATTGCGATCCATGTGAAGGACCTTCTTCCCATTCACCGACATAATGCCAGAGAGGATGCATTCCTGCATTTGGAAGAACGGAAGAAATCAGACCAAGACAGTTCACAGGTTTCACATTTCAATAGTTTTCTTCTTCATGTGCAAGACTTTAAAACATGAGGCAAAAAATTCATCCTGCGCTAGTTGAAACAGGAGCAGGTGGTGGCAAGGAGGCAGCTCGCCTGCCACATCTAGTACGTTTGCCAGCTTGTGACAACATGTGTACTCGAGCAAGATAAACAGAGAGGGAAATGCTGAATGTCGCTCATTAACTTCTTGTAACAGGTTTTCCGTATGAAGTGACACAAAGCCAACTGAAGGACTAACAACTCTAAAATCCCGGATTTGCAAACAAAAGTAACAGGACCAGGTAAACTTGTGGCAGAGTACAAGATTGGCACACTTGGGTGGGTCCCTTTTCGGAGCTAGCTTAGAGCATAGCTCCACAACAGAAACTGCTGCAACTAAATAAATTGTACAATGCTGTCCCATCCGAAGAAGAGTCTTGTCTGGCACTGCTACCAATAGAGCATACTTTTTTTCATGGCAGTGCTGATGTTCCCCAAGACCAGGTATTCCAAATGAAAGTCCAATGCCTTAATCAACCTGCCAACGCCACACTACAAGTCTGCCCAAAGCAGGGGAGGATTCCAGGGTGTGGCTCTGGTGGCTCAGGGTGGAGAAAGGAGAAGTTGGCATCATACCCAGCCATTTCCTCTAGCAGCCAAAATCTGCAAGTTTATCATTGGCTTCCCTCAACTTCCAGGCAGTAGGTCTGCTGATGGGAAGGGGAAATGAGGTAGCAGTGCAAAGCCAAACACCACTGGGAAGGCAAACTCCACATAAGCACCAACTTCCCTGGAGCCCTAGTTACACCAAGCATGCTGCCCTGGCTTGCTCAGTGCAGGTGCTGAACGCGACTGGGAGCTCTGCGCAAACATCACAGTTGCTGCGATGTTTGCACAGAGGTTCCTGGTTGTGTCCAGCGCCTGGGAATTTAGCCCAGGCGCCGAACGCGACTGGGAGCTGGCTGGGGCACCCGAAGACTGGAGCTGAAGATCAACAACCAGTTAGGTGAAACTGTTAAAAGCAAGACATTTTTTCACTATTCGCTCCATAAGATGCACAGACATTTCCCCTTTTTTTGGGGGGGGGTACATCTTATAGAGCGAAAAATACTGTATATACCAGGTTATTCAAAAAGGATGGTGCAAACGTAAAACTGATTTATTCTTAAATGAACTGACATACCACAACCATTATGACATGAAGACAGAAGAACTATCCAAGTTGCACATGCACATTTCAAATGCATTCCAGCATATCCTCGGATATTGATGACACTCTACTGGAGCGTTGGATAGGCCATGCTGAAAATGAGGATTTGCCAATGGAGCCCTGGACTCAACGATTGGCAGAGTTCACACCCTGCAACTTCTTCTTGTGGAGATTCATCAAGAATGCTGCATATCTGCCCCCACTGCCACAACTGAATGACTTGAAACACCACACCTCCAATGCAGTGGAATTGATATACGAGGATATGCTGGGACGTGTCTGGACAGAACTGGACAACTGCCGTGTCACCAATGGTGCCCACATCAAACATTTGTAATATGCATGTGAGACTTGGACAGTTTTTCTGTCTTTTCAGGTAATGTCAGATCATTTAAGAATAAAAATGATCAGTCAGTATGTCAGATCATTTAAGAATAAATCAGCTTTACTTTTGAATAACCCTGTATTCCTAAGACAGAACAAAAAACTTGGTTATAAGGACAGTGATGGAAGGTTACAAAAAAGATTGCTGTTGAAAAAAGTCTCTATCATACCATGCTCAGGCATGGACACACAAGTTCATTCTTCTGCCAAAGACGACAGTGTTCAGCCTAACAGATGTGTAAGCCAGCATCAACAAGGCTAGGATACCTTTACAGAAAGTGTTGAATGTGCCAACTTTTGATGGAGCTCCATTTTTTTGACTGAGGCCATAAGACAAACCAACTCATTGATTTATTATGGGGGTCAACAGATGCGAGCGACAAGGTTGTTAAAGTGCAAGTGAGGATTATTTTCAGCAGTCCAGGACACATGTACAGTAGGGCCCCCGTATCCACGGGGGATACATTCTAGTGGTAGGTAGGCTCAGAAGCATAGGAAGTGCTTCATAGAGCCTATCTAGAACTTAGTCTCACTTGCCTGTAATAAGCAGCCGGAGGCTGCTTATTGCGTTTGTTGAAAGAAGAAACAAATTGCTACGGTAAATGAGTTGGGGGGTTGCGCGTGTGGGGCGGGAGAGTCATCCACTAACCGCGGATAAGTGAATCCGCAGATATCCCCCCTGTATTTGGGGGTGGGGGAGAGGACGACTGGGACAGTAGGGGACTGAGCTGCGCCGGCACTGCTTATTCAAAAGGAGCCACAGACGTGTTTTATGGCACGTTTGCGACTCCTTAGGCTGGCGGAATGCTCCACCAGCCTAGATCTATGCTGGATTGGGCTGCCCCGTGGCAGCTGAAGAGCAGCTGGGAAACGCCAGCATTTGGATTTTGATCAAAATCTGAAGATGTAAAGAATCTTCTGATCACAAGCAAACTTAAGTTCCAACTCATTTACCAAAGCTTCTCTTCTTCTAGCTAGCAGTCACACTTGGATTATTTTAGGACTACAACAAAACTGGACAAGAGGTCACAGTGTTCTCCCCAAAATTGAAACCATCACAAAAGCAGATGCAATCTGTGAAGGGTGGAGAAGAGGAGGAGGAGGACAGGGCATGCAAGGAGTGCAGCAAGAACTATAAATAAAGTTGCACCATGCGGCAACTCCACCCACACTAGCAACACACAACACAGGCCAAGTCATACAATACAAGGCAGTGTCCTCATGGACAGTGGGCAGCACTGCACTGGCCAACACAGAACTGCTTAAACCTAATAAAAAAAACCTTACTGCAAGACCAACTGCACGACATGATAGTGTGGACAAACTATCAGTCAAAACTGAAAGTGGACAAACTATCAATCAAAAGGTATGTGAAACAAAAGTTGTTTTTATGCTGCCTCCAGCTGCATGGGCAGAACTCCTGTGGTACAGCATCAGTTGCTTTTGCCCAAGAACTCTCCCAATGACCTCCCTTGAACCTCAAATATTTTGTACTTGGGTTATTGAAAGCAGGCACCATGGGAACCAAGTTTAGATATTTTTTGCCAATTACCATACATGCCGTTTAATATGTACTTAGCACTTGGCAGAACATGTTAATTCAGCACACTCACCAGTGAGACTATTCTACAGAGCTTCCAAAAATCAAGCTCAGAGATGTGTTTTAGACAGCCCTAAATCAAGACTAATACTGCAGTTATTTGTTCTACCCCTGTATTTTATAAAACCTAATGTATAAATACACATTCCTGTGGCACTGTGGCATTTTAGAAACACTCTTCATAAGACAGTGAACAAAGTTTACAATTTTAAGTCAAACACTTGATGATGCAACGATGAATAACCAAAAGACATGAGGTTAACTAAGCTTACATGTCCATATTTCTTAGTCTGACAATACTGGCAGTATCCTGGATTGCCATACATTATACAATAGTAACTCTACAGTCATGAAAAATGATTGGATTTTGATATCACAGGGTTGGAGCTCCAATTGATATGAGCTCCATCATCAAGTAAATTCTCCCACTACATAAAAATGGAGCCAGCTTAACTAACTTTGGCTTTATTCAACACTGCTACTATTGACAATCATGACATCACGACAATCTGAAGGACCAGTGCAACAGGCAATCTTGCAACTGGAACTAGCAACAGATGTTGGAGTCTGTTTTTTCCAGTACTTAACTTACTGTTGAAAACCAGCCAAACCCACTTGAACAAGATTACCTTATTCCAAACTACAAAGCCGTAAGCACAGAGCTCTAGTATCATTAGCTGAAAGCCACAGCCATCACTTGTTGGGCTACGAGGATAATCCCCAATTTAAGAATACCACATCTTCTACCCAACAAGGATACCTGGTGAAAACGTTTGAGGAACAGCTATACTGCCAGCAAGGCTTCCTTTTGAAAACTCTAAGGTCACTAAAGAACTGCCTGAAAGGTTTGCCCATCTATGCAAACCTCTCTGGCGAGTCCACCTCTACTTCTCACATCTGATTTTGGTGTAGCCAGTAATAATGCTGGTGAGAACACATGGGCCATGCTGAGAATCAACATGGTTTCAATTATTTGCACCAGACCACACTTATGGATTGGAAGACACTCACCTAAGCAGCAGTAGCAACCTTACTCTTATGGGAGTATGGATAATTATGAAGACGACATGGATAACTAGGAATGTGGAGTCACGTTGCAAAGAGTGCTACTGGAAGATGAAACCGGAAAGGAGGAACTAGGTACCGATTGCAGGCCAGTTCTTACATCATGTTTCACTCACCATCAGGTCTTCAATTTGACCACAGACAATTCCTATGCACTTTCTCAGAAGTCAGCTCAGTGGACTCACCCCAAGTACGTATAGCAGTGGTTCTCTAACTCATGAGAAGACCCTTTGCTGCCCTAAGAGGCAGCGGGGCCTTCCCAGGGGTAGCAACGGAGCATCCAGGATCGCACCGCTGCGGACAAAAAGTGTCTGTTTTAGCTTCATTGGTGACTGTGCATGTCTGGATTTTGTTGCTTTGTTTTAAATGTTGTGGCCTACCCTACAGCAATCATGGCAAGACTTTCTTGCTAGTGATTTTGAAAGAATCTTTTGACTCATTTCTTGAATGTATCAGGTTTACAGACAACGCTAACAGGACTATGACCTTTAGTTTAGACAAGTGTCAGCCAAAAACTCCAACTTATATCCATTTTCCTGATACAAGGCAAGAAGACTCCGTTTACCGACAATAGTGGCCTAGATTTAAGAAATTCAGCATCACAGAAGACTGCATGTTTTGTCAGTTCACACAGTCAGCCTGAACACAAAGCCTTTTTACTATAAGAACTGGATTAATGTACCTTTTGTGCTTCATTTTTGTCCATAGTGTTTATTCATCAAAACCATCATGTCTTGTAGCCCTGGCTCAAAGTTTCAAAGGCAAGCCCTGCCAGATAGGCAACAATAAGCTGATGGAAACCAAGTTCTCTAAACAAAAAAGTACATCTAAGAGTATTACCTGCTAAGGAGGAGAATATTTCCCACTCAGCATTTCCTTAGAAAAGAGATCACCAAAAGTGTACTTGCTTGTTCACTCCAATATGCAGCCAGGTGAGACTGTAGACCACACCCATTCTGTCACATAGTTACTCTGGACAGTTGGTTATGCTAGACCACGAATAGCCGTGTTAGCTTCCTACATGTGCCATTCACTTCTCCCTGGATTGCGAGTCTGTGCCAATGCATGTAACAAAGGGAATGCCTGTGTAACCAATTTGCACAAGTAGAGGTAAGGGCTAAACTGAACCCAAGCAGGCTTCATTTGTCACCAATGACTCTTGGCAGTGTCACTGCGACACCCCAAAGCATGGAAGTGCTGGAAAAGCACACAGCTCTTAGGAGAATTACACCCAAGGGCCTATAAGTCAGGGGAGAATGCAAAGCATGTTTCACAGCTAAACCGCAGAAATCTCTGCTCTATTCCTCCAAACAGAGGAAGCGTAGAAAACAAGAGCAGGAAATAACTGGTTTCAACAACTGCAGGAAGCCATATTTATTCCTCCCGTAGTCCTGAAAAGAACAATACATCCTCTCATCCCATGCCTTGCCATCCATGTTTATTGAGCCATGATTCTTTTACTAAAACACTGAAATTAGTAGGGCTGTTCATGAGTGTCAGTGGAAGAGTGAGGAAAGCCATTTTATGAGCAGCACACACAAAACTGTTCGAAGGTCAAGCAACTGCTTTCACTATGATCACTATCATTTATACATGAACCTGCCTTGGACCAGTCATCTGACTGTATATATAGACTGGTCATGACTGACTAGCAAGAGTTCAAGGTCCCAAACAGGCTTTCCCTGCCCACCAAGAAATAAGGGCCTTCCGTATACAGTACAAACAAAGCATGTTCTCTGCAAGTGAGTTATGCTCCCTCCCCAATTTTCACAATGACTGCCGGAGGAACGAACACACACACACACACACACACACACACCATCTTCCTATAGACCAGGGGTGGCCAAATGTGCTTAACGTAAGAGCCACAATATTTAAGAAGCACTTAAATTCTTAAATATATTTACTCACCATGAACAGTAAAGTTATGTTTTAAGCCAGTGGACTCTCAGTTTATACCTGGTAAATTATTAAGCTTGAAAATTTCTTATTTACCTTTTATATTAATTGTGATGCAAAAAGGACCTTAGTCAACATATTTCCGAGAGCCACACATTATGTGTCGAAGAGCCACATGTGGCTCACAAGCCGCAGTTTGGCCACCCCTGCTATAGACTATGTCTCATTCTGACACTCCAGCAGAGGAAACCTGCTAAAAATCTAGCTTCTCTCAGGATCACTAAGCCACACACAGGGGCGTAGGCTGACCTGGGGCCCTGGGGCGGTGGGCCCCAGGGCGTAAGGGCTCAGAGGCTCCTGGGGGGGCGGGAGGCTCCGGAGGAGAGCGGGAAAAAATTGAATTTTTCCCGCTTTTTTTGCCGATTTTCGGCGATTTAAAACCTAAAAAAGGGGTATTTTTAAAGTATGTCTGCTTTGCGGCACTTAACTGGTGTATAGGAGCCTCCAGCGAAGCGATCGGCTCTCTCCAGCGACGACGTTCTCTTCCAGGGGCGCAGATCGGCGATCGGAGATCGCTCCTCTGCGGCCCATGACTTGAACTGCTCATCGTAAGCTCATCCTTTGAGTTCGTGCATGCGCATAGCAAACAGCCATTCACGCATGCGCGAACTCAAAGGATGAGCTTACGATGAGCAGTTCAAGTCATGGGCCGCAGAGGAGCGATCTCCGATCGCCGATCTGCGCCCCTGGAAGAGAACGTCGTCGCTGGAGAGAGCCGATCGCTTCGCTGGAGGCTCCTATACACAAGTTAAGTGCCGCAAAGCAGACATACTTTAAAAATACCCCTTTTTTTAGGTTTAAAATCGCCGAAAATCGGCAAAAAAAGCAGCCGGAAAAATTAGCATAATTTATGCTAATTAGTTTTATGGGGGGGCGCCGAGGACCCGGCCCCCCAGCTGGCTACGGCTCTGGCCACACAAGTCAACTTTTTTGGGGGGTAGAATGTTTCCTGGGGCCTTCTATACCCAGCAGCTTCAGGAAGTGACTTTACACTGACGCAATACACTACCGTCAAATTTTCAAACACACCCTTATGAAGCTAAGTCGGCTATTTACTGGAGAGCCAGCATAAGGAGTGACAACTCCAGACTCAGACAGGAGTTCACAGAAGACCCTCACAAAGAGGACACCTTGACAGAACAGCAGGTGACAGCAGCATGGCAAGAGTCAAATATTTGAGGAACGCTTTTTGATAACCTGTTTAAGTCATAGGGATTTAGTCTAAATAGTACAGCTTAATTTACAAGAACTTTGTTGATAAGCAAAAAAGTGTTAACTATTTTGAGGGACCATTTTCAGGGACCATCGTTCTCCCACAAGCTGGCCAACAGGAAGAGGGCAGTGAAAAGCTGCCAGAGGATGAGTGTCTTCAGCAGTGGCCTTCAACTTATCAAGAGATGGGATAGGCCTCAAATCTTAACTTGCAACATGGAAGAGTGGTGGGCGAGATATGACAGTTCCTTTTCTCCACCTGGTGACAATTGTCATTCTGCTACCATGTCGTTCTGTCCCTTGTTTCAGGCCAGCTGGAAGGAGACGAGGGCAGAGAATAGCATGCATGCAACTTTGAAAGCCAAGGGAGAAAAAGGGAGGCATGCCACAGCAGGCAGATGGGCAACAGTGAGGAACCCTACTGAAGACTGGAGGAGTTGCTCCAATGAGGCACCCCCCCCAGTCAAAATCTCAGGGATCCTCCTCATCTAGAACTCCTGTTCAAACTATGAAGGCCTGAGCCTCCAAATAAGGTTGGAGGTGCCAGCATTGCTATGATCCACCTGAGCTCAGTTTGTGACCCACTTCTGGGTTCCAACCTACCTACTGAAAACCTCTGGTATAAAGGAAGAGGTGCAAAAAAATAGGGAAGTGAGAAAGAAAAACCAAGATGAAGGAATATCCAAGGAGCAGGACCACTATAAAAGGGTCAGAAGATAGCAGCACAGAGGAAGCAGCACAGAGGAATGAGCAAAAGAGATGGCTGAAGAAAAGGTTTGTTGCATTTAGTGACCAGAGAAGAGGACACAGGGAGCAAAACTGAGGAATGGAAGACATCAAATTATAAGGCGTGGCAAAGTAAGGATATCAAAGTTGGGGGGGAAAGGATTCATTACTTACATAAATGGAGGAGTAAGATACAGAAGAAGAGTTGCCCAGGTCAGAGGGAGCCCATTAACACCAGCTCCCATGGAGTCCAGCACTGGCCTGAGAATTTGTTGTATTGTATTTTGTAAGTCGCCCTGGGCATTTGCTTTGGCAAGAGAAAGGTGAGGTATAAATTCTTTAAATAAATACAAGAATGATAGTACTGTATATGAGTGGTTTTTCGACAGGAAGGGTGGACAGTCTATGAGTGCAAAAGGGCAATGGTTAAGAAACTAGCGATGTTATATCAAAAAGTGGGACAAGTAAGGGAATGGGAGGTTGGGGTGAAGTCTGTGAAAGAACACCAGGGACTGCTGGCAAAGAATACAGGGGGGTCCTTATTCGTGGATAGCGGGAGGGCCCCCGTATGCCCCACCGGCCATTAATTTACCTTACTAGGTTGTGTTCCTTTAAACAAACACTATAAGCAGCAGGCTGCTTATAGCGCTGAAGCCGACAGTGCTAGTGAGGATCAGTTCCTGCTTCCTGTTCTTCAGTTGAGCCTCTAGCACTCAGTCAGCTTCAGCACTATAGTATGCAGCAACATGCTGCTTATAGCGTTTGTTTAAAGGAACACAAGCTACTAAAGGTAAATTAATGGCCAATGGGTCGCTCGCTCTCCCCTATCCACAGGGGCCCTGAAATGGATCCCCACGGATACCGGGGGGGCCCTGTACAGGGCTACAACCAAGAATAAAAAACTACCATAAACAAGGCAAGAGTATATGCATGTGGTGAAGTAGTAAAATAGCACAGACTAGGCATATATTACGAATCTGAGAGGTGGGTAGTGATGGGGGAAGCTTTGAGGTAACAGCTGCAGTAAGATAGTGATGAGACATTTAGAGAAAGGAAGCAGACAAGATTATGGAATAATGAGCTATGAAGACGAGAAAATGAAAAATGTAGTGCCAACCCCAACATCAAGGTTGAGAGAAGAGGTTAAATGAGATGCCTGTCAGGACTGATGAATACACTTGCAGTGTGCGAACAGGCTCAAAGGGGGAGACACAACAGGCTGTGAAGATAAACACTACATTCAGGTTAAGACAGTACACAAAAGATTCCTAGATTTTTCTTAATGAAGCGGATAGTGGTGGGTAGCGGAAAAGAATGGGGCAAAGAAGGTGGCTCCTGGCATTTCTGAACAGGACAAGAAGAAGAAGATTGCAAAAGAATAGGCATCAGCAAAAACTGGGACAAGACACATATGGGTTAGAGACTGACAAGGAAGAGATAAAGAGATCCTGAATAGGAAATATGCAAAGAAGGGGTGGACACAAGCACCCCTCTTCTGGTTTCTGCCTGCCTCAAGTGGGGGGGGGGGAGAAGAGAACACACACCAGGAGGTGGTGCTAGCAGCAAAGTAGGAATGGAAAATTAGAACCACTGTACTGCAATTGTGGGTATTGTTGAAGGAGAGAGATCAGAGTTGGGAGAGAGATCAGAGTTGGAATGGGAGAAGTCCACATTTAAATCCCTGCTCATTCCCATTGGTCTCTTTTGACCAATAGCCCCTCCCAGCATAACCTCACAAGATGGTTGTATCCTGCTCTGGAGAACACAGCAACAGAACATGAATGCATCCAATTTTATTACAAAAAGAAAGGAGCAAATGAAGGAGCAGAATGCTCCTACCACTCCAAGGCAAGTGACCGGGATGCTACAAAGTCATTCAGGGCTGTGCCACAGAAAGGAGCAACTGGAGGAAGTGTCCTTGACCTCCTTGAACTGCACAATGAAGATGAAAGAAAATAGGTAGAGGATCCTTAAAATCCATAAACAAAGGGGGGGGGGAAGAGAAGAGGCTGCACTAGGAAGTCCTTCAGGATTGAGGCCAAGGAAGAAAACGAAGTGGAGAAAGGGAGGCATATGCGGGCAATCCTTAAGGCAGGAAGGAAGAGGGGAAATAAAGCAAAGCCATACCATCCATAAGAGCAGATGAGAAGGAGGGGGGCACAGAAGGTGAGAAAGGAATGGAAGAAACCAAGGAGACAGAGAGGCCAGGGTTGTTAGGGCGACGATTCAAAAGGGCCGCAAGGCTAGACAAGAGCAACAGTGCTGCAGGAAGCATAGAACGCAGGGTCAGAAGAAGACAGTAGCAAAGCACAAAATGGGGGAGGGGGAATTGAGAGGGACAGTCAAGGAAGCAGAAGACCATGCACAGAAGGAGCATGAGAGCTGATGGGTGTGCATGCGTCAAGGCTACCAGGTAAAGAGGGGGTACACAACAGATGAGTGAGGGACTACCAAGGAACGATGCGGCAAGATCGGTGGTGGCCTGGGGAGAAATGGAAGGGGCTACTGAACAGGACAGGAGGTTAAGAGAAGAAGGGAAGGAAAGAGGGGCTTGAGCTGCTGCTGTCCAGGAAGGAAGGGGCGGGGGGAGCAAGGCCGACACACCCGCACGCGATGAGCTGGGGGGGGGCAGGAGGAGGGGGCGGAGCGAGCGTGGGGGGGCAGTGCCGCAGCGCGCGCCGGGCGGGAAGCGATCGTTGCCGCGGCGCCCGCCAGGCCTGCTAGGCCGCGCCCGCCCCTACCGTCAGGCCGGTGCCCAGCACGATCACGTCGTACTCCTCGTTCATGGCGGCGGAATAGAGCAGGCGGAGGCGGCGGCGGCTGAGGCTGCTGCTGGTGGGGATGGGGCCGTTGAGCCGGAGCCGGCCGAGGGTCTGGCTGTGGTGGTGACGGCTGGCAGAGGCGGTGGCAGCGCTGAGGCGCGGCGTGTGACTGTACTGCTGGTGCTGGGGGTGGCGCTGGCCGCAGCAGCAGCTGGAAGTAGGCGAGAAAATGGAGGCGCCTCGGCCGCCCTGAAGAGACCACGCCAGGGGGGCGGGATTGCGGCGCGGGGGCGGGGCGCCGCCGCCGCCACCACCACCCGAGGGGGAGGAGGAGCCCCTGGGCGCCCCAATCGCCTCCATGCGCCGGCTCCGCAGGAAGGGGGCGCTGTTGGGCCTCGCACTCCGATTGGCTCTCCGAGGCGCCGTCAATCATCGCGGCTCTTCTGGTTTCTGCCTGCCTCCCCATTCGCTGCCGGTTGCTAAGGGGCGGGGCGAAAGCTCTGCCACGCTGGTGCAGCTGTGGTTTGAAATTGGGCGCATGCGTAAGGGGGGCTGCGGAAGTCCGTCTACAAAGTCTTGGTGCTGGATGCGGTGTTGCTCTCTTTTGGGGAGCGATGCTTGCCCCTTCCAGGGGAGGGTGGTGGTGGTGCCTTTTATGCTGGCCGCTCTTGAACATGACACCCATAGCACTGAACTCTTCCGCCTACGCGGGGCTTTCTTCTGAGTAGACGTGCCCAGAATTGGACAGGGCGGGGTTCACTGCTAAGTAGGCATTTCGAGGATCGGGCAGCGTGTTTCCTCGGCACTTGGCCCCCTTGAGCCTAGCTATCAAGGCAGGACCGTCTTTAAGCCAATTGGACCATTTGCTCCCAATTGGCCCCGTGCCTAAGGGCCCCGTGCAAGGGTAATCTACTCTAGTAATCTATTTAAATACGCACGACAACACATTGCAGCATACATGTAACACCACGTTGCAGGTTTATATATTCTAGGGCAGGGGTGGCCAACCTTCCACCATTAGGGCCTCTGCGTTCTTAAGAGTTGTGTAGAAGACAGAATCTTGGCAGCTGCAAGTGCTGATGGTGCTGCTAAAGCAGCTGCACCTGCTGAAATGCCCTCACCTATGCAACCATTTAAAGGGCCAGTATTCATGTTGAAAGGTTGGCCACCACTGTTCTAGGGCCTCCTAGGCTGATATGGCTGTGAACCTGGGGCCCTGCAAAAATGTTTCCAATTGGGCCCCGCAGCTCCTAAGGCCGGCTCTGTGCTGGGGATGGCACAAATGGGGATGCAGCCCCGTTCTGCTGTTTGTGCCTTTAAGTTTGCATGCTAAAACAGCCCCTTATAGTGCTCTGTCGTGTGCTACCAGGAAGTGCAGGACTTCCAGGTTTATTTAAAGTGACTGCGTGAATGAAGGAGGTCCTTTGTTCACAGGGTCCCCTGATATAAAACTGGAAGTCTGCACTTCCTGATTTGGATGTGATTTGCATTCACTGCCCTTGAAGACTGTCAGGAAGTTACAGTTAGTGCTGAATATGGCGGCCATATAGTCTTGGGGGGCTACGTGATTTGACTTGTCCCATCCACTGCTCTTGTGCTGGCTGCTGATCTGTTTCTGGGCCCAATTCAAGGTGCTGCTTTTCATGTTCAAAAGTTTTATTTGTTTATAACAGAAACAATTACAACACAAATCAAATACATAAACGACAAAGACACAACTACAACGCAAAACACATAAGAACATAAGAAGAACCCTGCTGGATCAGGCCAAAGGCCCATCTAGTCCAGCTTCCTGTATCACACAGTGGCCCCACCAGATACCTCAGGGAGCACAAGACAACAAGATACGTGTATCCTGTTGCCACTCCCTTGCACCTGGCACAAAGAAAACCTACTGCACAAAATCCAATTCAAGGTGCTGGTTTTGACTTTAAAAGTTTATGCCAATAAAGGTTATTGAATTGACCTTAAAAACTCTATACAGCTTAGAGCCAGGATATCTGAGGAATTGCCTTCTCTCTTATGAACTTGCCCGCCCCCTAAGAGTCATCAGAGCTGGCCCTGATGCATGTGGATCAGATACCTTGGTATCGCCTACTCCCACACAGTCCAGCTCATTATCTTAAGTTATCTGGCAGGGCCCTGCTAAGAGTTCCACTGCCATCCAAGGTAGGTGGGATGGCGGCGAGAAACAGGGCCTTCTCTGTTGTGGCACTGTACCTCTGGAACATGCTTCTAGAGGATCTTTGATCAGCCCCCCTCTGTAGAACAGTTTCAGTGAGGCTCAAAAACATTTCTATGTCACCTAGTATTTGAGGGGGGTAGGGGTTTATTGTTACAGTTGGTCCTCGCTATCTGTGGGAGATCTGATCCGGACAACCCCCCCCCCCGGCGGATAGCGAGGATCCACGCTAAAAATCCTGTTAAAATAAAAGAAGCCCCCAAACCACCATTTTTACTTTTAAACAGCCAAATCACACCGTTTTGAAGCCTCCACGGGACTTCTACCAGCTTAACAACCCACTTCTGGGTCGCACGAAGGTTCTTCCCTCCTCCCAGCCTTGCCCCAGGGACCATTCTTCCCACCCTCCCAGCACATGCTGTATCCTATCCCCCTCCCAGGCCCGTTTCTTCCAATTCGGGCCTCCCAGACTTATGCCAGCTACATAGCTGGCGTGGATTCAAGGAGACCCATTCTGGAGGCTGGGGCTTTGCCCAGGTCAAGGGAACAAATGTCCCCTTTCCCCAAGGTGACCTTTAGCCCACCTCTTTGCACCCTGGATACAGCACTGGCTGCACCGGCCTCGCAGTGCCGGTCGTAAAGCTAGGCATGATTGGGCTGTAAAACTCATACACAGGGCGCAATCCTGTGTAACTCTTGCACCAGTAGATCCCTCGGTGTAACAGTAGATCCCTCGGTGTAAGAGCATTTATGCCAGTGTAACTTGATGTACGCTAGACGCCAACGGACGCTTAACCCCCCCCCCCCCGGACACTTCACATGCACAGTTCAGATGCGAAATGGATGCCAGCGCAACTCTGCCGGTGCAGGGGGCATTCCGGGGGCATCTGAATGCCCCCAGTATTCCCTCTGCGCTGGCGGGGTTGCGCCGGTGTCCGTTCCATGTCCGAACTGCGCATGTGAGGTGTCTGAGGGGGGGTTACGCCATTGTCCGTCCTGCGTCCGTCGGTGTATGGCAAGTTACACTGGCATAAGTGCTCTTACACTGGGGGATCTACTGTTACACCGGTGCAAGAGTTACACAGGATTGGGCTGTCAACTGACCAACATGTCAGCAGTCTTAACTTCATGTCAATGTGTCCTCGGTTCATCCCAGCAGGTGGGAAGATTGCATGAATGGGAGTTCATCAAACCCCTCTATTATTTAATTATGTAAATGGTTTATATCCTGCCTTTCCCTAACTCACTTTCCTCACTTCCAAACTTCTGCATCAGAATTAATTTTTCAAGATGTCATTAAAAGCATGTTGTGATCTCGCAGATCTCCTGATGCAGAAAAATAATAAGGTGCCCTACACACTATTGCCTTTCTCTTGATAGATTCTCCATGGATGTTTAAGTCATTTTGTGGCAGCAAATTCCATAATCCTGCATCATGCAAAGGAACACTTCCTTTTTTGTACTATCTATTGCCCAATACCTTCATTGAGTTCCAGTATTTTGAAGAAGGGAGAACAAATGTCTCTGTCACTCTGTAGGGTGTGGTGGTCCAAGTCTCTCACCCCATTATTGATGCCCCACACCTTGGGCCTCTTGCAAATTTCAGATCTGAGCGGGGAAAATGAATGACCAACTGAAGAACAAAAATACCACTTGGCACAGCTGCCAAATGGTGCTTGGGTGGAGTTGAAGAGAGCCTTGATGCAAGACTCTCCTGCTGAGTAGGCCTCTGCCTGGCACCACAAGCTTTTTCCATCATGATTTCCTGTGCAGAGCTGGAAAGATAAATAATGATCTGAGCACTAATCATTTTAAACTGGAACAGGCAGAAAAATACAGTACATGGTCTACTTTTTGAACAAACCTGCTCTCTTGCAACAACTAAAAATACTAGGCTTTGTATAAGAGTAGATAACTGGGTGCAGCTTTGAAGATTTAGGGATGTTCAGTGCCTCCCCCCCCCCCCAGCCTTTATTCTCAGTCACAACAAAATTATACCTGTAAGTTTCCCCCTCTGCAGATAATAGTAGCTTCCGGGGTGTGTGTGTGTTTCAAGTCAGAGCATCAGTGTGGTTAAGCCCTGCCCTTGTCCACACCATGCCCCTCATCCAAATTAGGCCCCTTTGTGGCTGCTTCTAAAATAAAAAGATGTTGGGAGTTCCAGCCCGTCTAGTTTGGCCTGAAGTGCATTTGGTCACGTCCATCTGCCACTTGTTACCCTGGCTTCTCCCCTCCTTCTGTTCTCATCTCTCTCCAATGACAGTTTCAGACAGGGACCCTTCCTTTCTGCTTATGTGATAAAGCATTGTATACCTTGGCATCCGTGGGGGCTTGGTTCCAGGATCCCTGCAGATGCCACAATCCGCAGATGCTCAAGCCCCATTTTAAAAGGATAACAAAAGTTTTTCTTTAAAAAGCGTTCCTTACTTTTAAGTCACGGAGCGCAGCAAACCACGCTGGCTGCAGCACCACAGGGCAGTTTCTGGCGCTCTTAGAAGCCACTTTCGGGTCACGCCAAGGCCTGCAGCCTGTCTTGTTGGTCCTGGCTTGCCTCAGAATGCATCATGGATGCATTTGGAAAACACTTCCGCGATGCATTCAGCAGCGCATCAGGGCCCACAGAGCGGGTTCCGGGCCTCAGTACAACCCAGAAGTGGCTTCCGGGAGCGCCAGAGGGCCCCGCGTGATCCACTGGTGAGACACGATGCCCCGCGTGATCCAGAATCCGAGATTAACTAAGGGCCACCTGTACACTGAGTGTGCTGTATTAATCACAAAACCGTTCTCCACAACTCATGTGCCACTCCTCACTGCTTACTGCAATCATTTTTATTGGTAAGAGAAATAAGTAATGTACATCAGGAACATGGACATAGGCAGAAGGTTGCCAATAGGGACCCAAAATGCCAGATTCTTTTCATGTCCTGGGATGACACCTCTGCCAGCTGTAGTTTTTGTTGTTTTAAAACTGCTGATTTAAAATATTATTTTTTTAAAAAATGTTTTGATGTTGCTTACAAACCTCCGGGAGGTCCCTGAACAAAATAAGACTGATAAATATTTTTCATTAGTCAATAAATAACTTGCTACATCCACCAAGCTTTACGAAACTTAAAAAAAAGGGGGGTGATCTAGAAAGAAATATTTATTTATTTATTCACATATATGTATTTATTTTCAAAAAACGTGATCCATTTCTCGTAATGAGGCAGCCCTTATAGACTCAGGGCTTGAGGGGCTTAGTTCTGTGACCCAGCCTTCACCTGCTCCCACTACCTGTCATTGACGGACATGGAAAAAACACCATAAAAAAGAAGCTCAAACATTTATCTCCCAAATTGCAGGAACTCTGCTGTTTGCAAGGTATTTAGCAGCTATCTTGCAAACTGCAGGAGCTCAGCTCTTTGAAGGGCAATTATTAGCTATCTGATTTTTGAATAGCCTCAGGGCTTGAGGCAATTACTTATCTAATCTTTCCATCACCATTGGGGGTCCACCAGAAATCAGGTTGCGACCCCTCAAGTGGGTCCTGACCCACAGTTTGAGAAGCACTGCTCTAAGTCACTGTTCTTCAACCTTGGGGTTGGGACCCCAATGAGGTCGTGAAGCCTCATTTGTGGGGTTGCGGCAACTTATGGGAACCAAGATGGCCGCAGAGGGGTAATGTTGGGGGCTTTCACAGGGATTTCATCCCCCTCCCTCTTTCAATTTGCTAGGGAGGTGGTGGGAATCTGCAGCTCGGCGCTCCTATTTCAGAATGACCCTGCCACTGGTGGCGTGGGCCGGACAAGCGTGGCAGGACGAAGCTGCCAGTGCTGGGGTGGCAATAGGGGCGGATGGAGTCCCGGGAGGGGGGCGGGATCAATGGTGGGTCCCCAGTCTCATACTTTATTTATTTATTGGGGCCGTGGCATGAAAAAGGTTGAAGACCACTGCTCTAAGTAGTATCTTCCTTCTTGTCTTTTTCTTTTAAAGCAGCTAGTTAATTGCTTTCTGTTCTCTTGCTTTGGCCATGGTATTCCTAAATTAACACATTCCTGTTTAATACCGGAGGCAGAGGATTGGAAAACTTTAATTACTGGTTACTGGTTTCCAGAGCAACTGATCAGTCACTTGTGAATTATTTTTTAATGAATGCAATTGCGAAATTTCAATCATAAAAACACAAAATCCATCAGTACTGACCATGCAAGTCAATTGCAAATTGACTTTTATCCTGGTTGCAGGACCTGGCTGTCTTTGATGCAGAATTCTGACCTCCTGCTGGCTCAGAGTACATTGTGGATTTCCTAATAATGGAGTACATTATATTTATAGTCCCAAGTGGAAATGCAGGTAGGAAACAATTTTACTCTCTTCACCATGACACCGTTTCATGCACTCATGCTGATGTCCGAGAAAAGCTGGAGCAGGTCTGACTTCTTTGCAAGCTGCTGCGCATGTGTCCCAGTGCTATCTGGAGAGTCCTTCAATCCTGCCTGCAGAAGAACTTGTGCGCATGCTGCATGCTGTCCTGCGCATGCCATGTGCAATGCTGGGGGAAGAGGAAACAAAATACTGAAATGAAATGAAAATAGGATTTGGAGTCAGAGGGTCAGGAAACTGATGGTTGGAAGCCACTTTGCGCAGGGCTGTCACCCAGTGAAAGAAAACATAGCAGATTAATTAACCACCTGATCTTGAACCAACCCAGCAGTTAAATCTTCATACATGTGCATAGAAATCAAATAACCATTTTCAACAGCAAAAACAAAGCACACTTCATTTGTTTTTTGATGGTACATGTATGTGTCACACCAGGATCCATTTTAGAAGATGCCTTCCCTCCTGTGTGGAAGAAAAGAGATGTCTCTGTTAAGACGGGGTCTGCTGGCTACAGCTTTTGTAGGAACTGACTGATAGTATTTGTCCACTTTCCAAATACGTAAAGTAAAAAAGGTATCCCCTGACAATTAAGTCCAGTTGTGTCTGACTCTAGGGTGTGGTGCTCATCCCCATTTCAAAGCCGAGGAGCCAGCGTTGTCCGAAGACGCCTCCGTGGTCATGTGGCCGGCATGACCATCCTTGCCGCAGCGCGTAGCATGCAGCTGGAACACGGAGCGCTGTTTACCTTCCCGCAAGCGGTACCTATTTATCTACTCGCATTGACATGCTCTGGAACTGCTAGGTTGGCAGGAGCTGGCCAAGCAACGAGCGCTCACCCCGTCGTGGGAATCGAACTGCCGACCTTTCGATCAACAGCTTATGGTTCAGCGGTTTAACCCGCTGCGCCACCCGCTGGCCTTTTCCAAATACGTACTGCCTGCTTAATCAGGGCATCTTCTTACTCAATCAAAAGGTTTTTAATCAAACTGATTAACAGAGTACCTGTTGCAACTCTAAGGCACCAATCCTACCGTTTCCCTCCCCTGCTGATGCAGCCACCCCGCCAGAGCGCATGCTGCATGCTGTGAGGGGGGGCAGTCCCAGTGGTCTCCTCTAGGTAAGGGGACATTGCCGGATTAATCCAATTAATTGATTGAAGAACAGAAGAACAGCCAGAACACATACAGTAGGATTGGGCTGTAATTTTGCTAATGTAACACTTGCATAATGGGATAGCTACACGCCTATTTATATATTAATTGGTGTCTCAACTGTAGCTAGGAAGGACTTCCTCCTCTATGGTCTCATGTTCCCCCCAACCCTTTCCTCAGGGGAATATTTGATAGCCTCTACTTGAGAAAGGATATTGGGTGGAATATGGCACACTCTTCCCTCCCTCCCCCGTCTGCCATTTCCTTTTGGAACCCTTATCAGATAATTTTTCCCCCTCAGGTTTGACAACCGTATTTTCCGGCGTATAAGACGACTGGGCGTATAAGACAACCCCCCAACTTTTCAAGTTAAAATATAGAGTTAGAGTCTGACGCGTGCGCAGAGTGATCTTTAATTCTGTGTCTGTGTCAGAGAGAGAGAGAGAGAGAATGAATTGGGTGCAAATCCAAGCTGCATCCAAGCTTGCAGCAGAAACAGAAAGGCACAGAAAGGCACAGAAAGTGGGGTGCACAGAAAGGCACAGAAAGTGGGGTGGACAGAAAAAAAGAATATGCACCCACTGACAGCAAAATATCAGAAATCTCTCCAAACACGACAAGCAGTTTGTCCCCTGAACACCTGACAGTGAAGGCTCACGTCTCCCTGCCAACAATAAAGGGAAATTCTAACAAGCCATACCATAAGCACTTGAAGATACCGATATCCCCAAGGTTGTTGGGAAAGAACAGGGGAGCCCTTCCCGACCACAGCTAAAAGCATGCAATGCAAAGAATAAGGGATCTTCTCCTACTCTTAGGAGGGAGAAAACAGTTGTCATAATAAGCCATATGTGGTCTGAACACACCATCAAGGAAAAACTCTCTGCTGATGGATCTTTCTGTAGCTGGCTGTTTACTGACTTTCTGGAAACCACCAGCTATTTTTCTTATTTGCATTGAGACCTTTCGGCTACAGGGCGGATTAGGAGACTCTCCCCCGCCCACACTGTAGCTGGAAGGGGGACGGCTTCGTGCGCACACTGTTTCAGCGTGCGCACGAAGCCGCGCTCCCTCGTTCCAGCTACAGGGCGGGCGGGGGAGAGTCTCCTAGTCCGCCCTGTAGCTGGGAAGAGCGGCATTTTTGAGCTCCCCCCACCAAAAAGTCGGCTCGGAACCACCACCCGGCGTTTAAGACGACCCCCGACTTTTGAGAAGATTTTCCTGGGTTAAAAGTCGTCTTAAACGCCAGAAAATACTGTAGATGCCCTAATTGAAGCTTATAAGGCATATTCACCCAGGCCACAACAGCTACTGCCCCTAGCATCGTTCTAGAGCAGGGGTGTCAAACTCTATTTCATACAGCAGGCCGAATAGCATTCATGGCGCCTGCTGAGGGTCGGAACTGATGTCATTAAGCAGGAAGTGACATCATTAAGCAGGTGATGACCTCTTGATCTGCCCCTTCCCCCTTATACCGCTTCTCGACTTCTGAGGCCTCCTGCTGTCTCTCCCTCCCAGCGCCTCAGCAGAAGCAGCATCGATGAAAGAATGGTGCTGAGAGATCTCAATTACATGGGCCACCCTTTTAGCAGCGCTGCTTTTGCCAAGGTGTCATTTCACAGCAGCTGAGAGGTGCTCTGCAAAGTGACGCGTTGGCAGAAGTGGCACTTAAACAGCTTAACAACCCTGTCAATTAAAAACGAACAGGGCTTGGCTGCGCAGGGCTTCCTCAGAAGTGCCAATAATATTCACCTCTTCCAGTTACCTGATCACCTGCTGGCACTGCTGAAAGGGTGGTGCTGGGAGAGCCTAATTATCAAACAGGGGCTCTCCCAGCGCTACCCTTTCAGCAGTGCTGCTTCTACCAATCTGTCATTTCTCAGCTCAGCAACTGAGAGCAGCTGATGGTGGTGTTGGGAGAGCCCAACTATCACGCGGGCCAGATAAAGAGCTTCCTTGGGCCGCATTCGGCTCACAGGCCTTATGTTCAACACTCCTGTTCTAGAAAAAAGATGGCTCCCACTGGTGGTAGCTAACTTTTTGTGGCAGTGGCTAAGATGAAGAAAAAGGAAGAAAATGCTCCCAAACCCAAGCTCCTTGCTTTCATGCACAAATAACTTGTAATCATTTTTAATTTTTTAAAAAAAATATTAAGTAACATCTGTTTCAGTGGGTTTACTCTTTGGACTTTCTTTTTAGAAACACTTTTGCTGTGCCTCAATAGGCAGTGGCAACTTGAATGGTGCTTGACATACGGATGGTATTGCCAACAGCTTCCCCCCCCCCCCCCACAATGAGCCAGGAAATGACCCTACATCAAACATCCGGGTGGGAGGCGGGACACAATGCAAGCGAGCCAACTGCCCAAAAGATTATCAGTGCTTCAGATGCTGCTGCTGGCAAAGTGACAGTAAAAAAAATGGGGGGGGGGAGCCCTGTTGCCACCACCACTCACCTGGATATGTATGGCAGAACTCCACTAGTGGCAGAACTCCACCCCACTGATGCTAATATCTAGGCCTGCACTGAACCACACACACAGTCTGAAATAGTAGGTTCTCAGAGGCACAGATCTCGCCTTCTATGCATTTTAATAAATGCTTCTCAGAATCTCATTATAAAATTATGCAAGGGTCTTACCTGTTCGATTTTTCCCGTCCTTGGCGTTCAGATTGGCGCCAAGGGACAGAAGCGTCTTGAGAGTGCCTGCATGGCCTTCCTGCAGTATGAGCGAAAAGACAATTGTCAAGGTCAGCAAAACAGAACGTTTCTCACGCCCCATTCTCATCTCTCAAGGGAAGACATGAGGTGAGGGGAGTGCAAAGAGAAAAACCCTGCCCCTTTGTGAGTGGTGAAGCTCTAAATGCCTGCATCGCTAAATAGCACAGGTTTCCCCATTATTGAGCACCTCCATTAAAGTATGGGTATTCCATAAAAATGCCAAAGAGAGAGGCAACAACTGAAGAGTGGGACATGGCCAACACATCTATGAAGCAAACAATGATGTCCGCATTGGCAGTAGACAGGTGAAGCAGTGAACAGACGCCCACTGGCTCTTCCCTCCAATCTGCCACCAATACTGCCACCCCCCCCTTCTTACCTCCCTCTGCATGGGTGGAGCCAGATTGATATGCTCTTCCAAGTATGAGAACATAGTAATCTTGCCCCCTCACCTTGCTCCTTTCTCTGCATGGGACCTTCAACCAAAGCAGGAAGTGTGGAATGTGCTGGGAGTGCTCCCAGCATGCCCCTCATTTCCTGCTTTGTTTAAGGGGCCTGTGCAGAGGAAGGAGCAAGGTAAGAAGTGTGCAGGGTTTGGGGAGGGACAGGACCCAATAGCTTCAGTCAGCCCGGAGTTGAATATGATGTGCATGTCTGTCTGTTTCTCAGCACCAAACCAGACTTGTTTACAGGCGCAAATCTCCTGACCGAAGCAAGGTGTGGCAGTCACAGAATTTTCTAAAGGCAAGGCTTCTCCTTAGCCAGTCACCTGGGGTGGGGTGGGGTGGGGTGATTGCTTTGAAGAGTCAAAGTTTGGCCTTTTCCCTAAGGCCTGTGGGACATGAGGCTTCCCTGCCATCAGTCCAATTCAAAATGTCATGAGACCAGGGGCGTCGCTGGTCATCCGGGCACCTGATGCGGTTACTCTGGCGTCACCCACCGAGTGCGCAGATGCAGAAGTAATTGGCGGGGACGTGATTATGTCATCACGTCACGTCCAACTACTTCCAGCTCGCCGACCTAAGCAGCTGCTCACAGGGCTCCGACTTGGCTTGGTTTGCTTGGCTCCGAGCCAAGTCACCGGAGCAGGCGAAAGTGGCCAAGCTGTTTTCGGCAGCTCCGCCCCAGCAGCTCATTTTGTGCTTAAGGCAGTGGAGGTGTGCAGCCAACATGGAATGGGCTGGGGATCCTCATGCTCTGGCATTTTAAGCCCCTTTTGCCATTTTGCTTCAGGGCTTGAAGAGATCCTGGGCTCAATGACAATGAGCGAGATGTGCAGCTGGTGAAGCCAAGAAAAGGGTTGTGGCTGAGAGACTTTCTCCAATAACCCAAATATAGGGAAGTGCTAGAAAGACTTCTCCAAACTACAAGTGACCGCACAAGTTCCGTTGGAAGCGAAAAGCAGAAGGTGTTACTGATTGTAGCAGGGAAGAAAGCATCAATAGCGCTGATGTCATGCTACAGAGTCACCTGCACCAAATCCAGGAAGAGCAACGGGACTCCGACGTCTCAGGGCCAAGCTGCACTTCGTGTGGGAGCTCTGTGATTGAAACCGTCATGCCCCATCTTGTCAGGACCAGACCAGAACAACTGGGTGAAACCCTCTTGGAGGAGGACAACCCCATCACTGGTCCTAGCAGCCAGAGAATTAAGGGAGGGGAGTCAGCAGACACGGAGTACTCCCAAGACCACTACTCAGTGAGGTGCTTCGCTCGTAGAGGCGACAAATTTGGAAGACCCAATGTATCCTCTCCGTTCCCACCTTCTCGCTCCAGACCATCCAAATTTATTATTTATTTTTCAGATTTTTATACCGCCCTTCCTCCAAGGAGCTCAGGGTGGTGTACATGGTTCCTTCCCTCCTTTTTGTCCTCACAAACAACCCTGTGAGGTAGGTGGGGCTGAGAGATAGTGACTGGCCCAAGGTCACCCAGGCAGCTTCCTAACTGAGTGGGGATTTGAACCTGAATCTTCCAGGTCTAAGTCCAACACCATAACACCACCCTGGCTCTCATGCCAAATTACACCAGGATCCCAGAAGCAGAGACAGTGGCGAGTCTGAGAAAACCCAACCCAGAAGGTGCAATTGTCCATCTGGTAACACAGGGCCTCCCATTCTCAACGCATGCTCTGGCTCAGGGTCAGGAAGGGGTGGGGCAGCAGGGCTGGCTATAAAGCTGCTCTGTCGACTAGTTTCCCCTCTGCAGCCAATAGCAAATTTGCGAGAAAGGAGTGTTGATTCAAGTTGAGTATCTATGACCTAGCCTCTCCTACACTGGAAAATGGTGGACGTGACAATCCTAAGTGTGTGCCAGCATTAAACTCTGGAGAACAGAGACAGAATAAGACCAGAGTCACATTTCTTAATGGCACTAAATGATCTAAAATTGAACTGCTTTTCCACTCTGACTTCCATCCATTGCAGTGTATATTGGGGTTTCACCACAGAGATGCAATGACCTAGAGTGGTGCCACTGTGCACCCAGAGAGTATCATGGCCAATGAATGGCAGGTTTCAATTTTTTCCCAAACACGCTGCAAGGCGCTGCCCTTTCCTGCCTGGTCTGAACTACGCGTAACGGAGGCTGAGTCTAACATCACTGCACAGACACAGGGCGTTTTCTTTCCGTGACGCGTATCTCTTAGAAAAAAACAGCCTTTGAATTCAGCAGCACAGCTAAAGAAAAAAGCCAGGACCTTGGCAGCATAATGCAACGCAGTCAGCTGGAGCGGGGTGGCTTTTGTGTTGACATCGACGCCGAGATCCAAAACAAGGAAGCGAAGGGCATCGTCCTGTGCTGTGACAGCGGCCTGGTGCAATGGCTGAGTCCCAAGTGCATCCCTGGCTGTGAAACAAGCCTGAGAGAGGGGGGGGGGAGAAATTCAATATTACTAAATACATAAGCCAATTTCAGTTCTTTGCAAGCCAAATACCAGCAAGCTCATGTTTTTTTACACATTGGATAACACTAGAAAATGATTGAAACCTAAAGCGGATGCGAATACCAACAAATCTTCAGTTGAGTATCAGCTTTTTCACCTCACCTTAAGAGCACCAGAATATTCAACCTCGGTAGCTCAGTGATCGAGTCCCGGCTTTGCATGCAGGAGGTCTCGGGTGCAATCCCTGGCAGCGTCTCCAGCGAGGGCTGGGAAAGACCCTTGCTTGAAGCCCTGGAGAGCTGCTGCCAGTCTGTGTCTGTAGATGATGCTAAGATGCACCCATGGTCTGACTCAGTGTTGTATGTTCATAGACGGCTGGTTGTTGTTTTTTAAAAAGATATCGTCCTTATCCACATCATTTGTACATACCTTATGTTTTTCTAGAAGCAGCTGAGCAATATCAAGGTGTCCGCTTTGTATTGCATCCATAAAGGGAGTGACTCCACATTTGTCCATGCTGTCAGGTTCATAGTTGCACCTTGGAATAAGCACAGGTATAAACACATGTAAGAGCAAAATACAGGCCTAGGTCACAGTATACTGTCGGTTTGGCATGATTCTGCTGCCATTATGCACTACAGCTGCAGGTGTTCTAGGGTAACAGCCTTGTTTTTGCATGGACAGGTGCCTGTGCTTGAACAGCATAGCATGCAACAGGCCCAAGTACAACCAATGAAGCTTTCCACCAGCATAACCATTGAGCAGCAGGAAAAGTGTCAGCTGTTCACGGCACAGCAGCCTGTTCACAAAAAAAGGTGGCAGCCCTAATGATTTCATGCTCACTACTCGCCCATTGTGTGATCAAGGGCGTGTGGATGCTTCTGTTATAAAGGGGTCAACTGTCACGGATCCCGTACTTCAGGGGCAGGCAGAAGGTCAGCCTGGAGCTACTGGTAGCTCCGACAATGATCTAAAGTCACATCTGAATCTTCTGCCCTCCCTTCTCTGGTGGTTTGATTTTTTTTCTTGTGTCCTCCTTTGCTCCCTGGAACCCAGTTTCAGATTCCAGCCCTTCCTTATTTGGAACATGGGCAGAATATTGACTAATGTTGTGCTACTGAGCCTTGTATGTGCGTGTACAAATAACAAAAAATGTAAAATTTTGCTAATATTTTGCAACTGACTCTGTCTCCCCAAGCAGCCATTTCGCGACATGCTCCACCTCCCCAAGTGGCCATTTTGCACTGACAGCTGCCAAGGCCAGTGGCGTCGTCAGCGGTGGGGGTCTTGGGGCGGTGGGCCCCCAGGCGGCGGGGGCAGCAGACGGGTGGGGGGTCATTCACCTCCGGATCGCTCTGTCCGGTACACGAGAGTTTGGCCAGCTCGCCCACCCTGGAGCCGTTTGGCTCTGAAAATGGGCCAAAACGCCCATTTTCTGGCGGAGGGGTGTTTTGCGCCACACGAGTATAACATCACGCCCCCCCCAGGGGGCGGGACATTTGGCGGCACGTGGGGATGTCACGTCATGCCCCCACCCGTGGGGGGGGTGTTGTACTGTCACTGGCCAAGGCTCTGGCGAACAAGGACTTTTTGGAAGCCTAAAGTCTGCCCAGCCCTGCCCAACTTCATCAGATGAATGACGCAGACGACAAGGATGGTATGCCTGCATAACTACCGGTAAATAGGTTAAATGACACAGAAAGACAAGACAAGTCAGCCAAGAGAGTGCCAAAGGGAATATGAACACCAAACACACCCTGACTGCTGGGGCTCTAGACACACAGTATAAACAAGCTAAACAACCAAATGGGCAAATTCTGAATTTCTGTCACATAAAAACTATTTTTAATCATTGTCTCAAGCCCTGAGAAAGACAATCAAGCTAGTGAATGAATTCTAATTCAGTGGCTTTCTGCGGCAATTGCCCCTTGAAATGTCTCGGGTTGAAGTGTACAGCAAAGGCAGAAGACTTAAAAGCCAGAAGACTGCCAGGTTCTCTCATTCACTTTGGCATGTCCACACTTCTCATGCTGATTTTCTCTTTCTGTTGTGTACAGACTGACCTGGGATGGGGGGGGGGGGGTACAGCGAGAAACACTAGCAGCTCAGTCCTGTGTAACTCTTGCACCGGTGTAACAGTAGATCCACCGGTGTAAGAGCACGTATGCCAGTGTAACTTGCTGTACGCCTACAAACACAGGACAGCGTAACCCCCCTTGGATGCCGCGCATGTGCAGTTTGGACACGGGACGATGCCAGTGCAATTCCGCTGATGCAGGGGGCATTTCGGGGGTGTTTGAACGCCCCCAGAATGCCCCCCTGCGCCGGCGAAGTTGCAACAGCATCCGTCCTGTACCCAAACTGCGCATGAACGACACCCAAGGGGGGTTACGCCAGTGTCCGTCCTGCGTTTGTCAGCTTACAGCAAGTTATACTGGCATAAGTGCACTTACACCGGTGGATCTACTGTTACACCGGTGCAAGGGTTACACAGGATTGGGCTGTAAGGAAGGGTTGGAACTCAGGAAGGCTATGAAGAATGAGAAGCAACAGACAGCTGCCAATTGGGGGACCTGACCTGAAGCTGGGGTGGGATGTAGGGAACAAGTCCCATAACTTGTCAGCAGATACAACTAGAGAAGGTCAGGCTAGAGTTACACCAAGATTAGATCTGGCCCAAAGTGTGTTAATCCTCTTGCCTGCTCATCTCCCAATGCTTTCCCCCCCCTCCTCCTTCAGAGATTTAGATCCCAGACTGTACACTAGCCTTGAGGCAGCTAACATATTTCATATAATTAGGCTTACCAGATCGCCGACCGGGACGCTCCATCTTGCTCTTAAGGGGCGGGGCGGGGGGTGCGCTCTGGCTCCCTCCCCCCTCCCCGCCCCTTAAGGGCAAGACGGAGCGTCCCGGTCGGCGATCTGGTAAGCCTACATATAATAGAACATTTTTTAAAAAGACAAATAAAACAGATTAAAAAAAATAACCAGTTATTTAAAATCTGAAAAACAGCAATCAAGTCAATAAAAGGGATGGAGAACCAGTTATTAATTGGATGCCATTAAAAGCGCCAGAGAACAGGGCAGATTTGCATGGGGCCTAAAGAGTAGTCAAGAAGGTGCTGGGTCAATATACTGCGGGAGGTCCAGAGCTTGGGTGCCACCCCAAACATTTCCCACTCTCCTCTGCAGGAGCGGAAAAAAATGGGGAGGGCAGCACCAAGTCAAAATGGAGAAAAACAAAAGGCAGAGCCTATAACAGGAGTTCTGAATCAAAGGCATTTATTCATAGGTGTCCATACGCCCATATGCATTTTGGCCTCAGCCTTCCTCGAGGGCTCTAGAAAAAGGTTCTTGATGCTGGCCATGGATTCTGCAAATATCAGCCACAAAAGAACCTGCAGCTCTACACGCCAGAAATGGTAGGCGATGGTGGGGGAAGGAGCAGGGCAGCAGGTGTTTGTGGCTCAGACCACCAGGAAACAAGGGCAGGAAGTCTGCTTACCGTTCAAGAAGCACTTTCACTACCTCCAGGCAGCCATGCATTGCTGTGTAACGAGAGAGGACACAACATTAAATCGGGTTTGAGAGAAACAAAGAGAAACAAGGGTGCATGTCCTTTGTTCTCCCCCCCCCCCCCTTCAAGTGCCTATTATCAGATGGGAAATGGAAAATGAAACATGGCCGCCCAAAATAAGGTATCGGTTTCTACCTACATTGGGGACTCCCTAGGTATGGAGAAGTATAAATCCGGACAAGACAGGGGTGCTATTAGCAAGGAGATCTGCAACCCAGGAATTGGACTCTCAACTTGCTCTGAATGGGACTGAACTCCTCTTGAAGGATCAGGGTCACAATTTGGCGTGCTCTTGAACCTGGCTTTGAACCTGGATACTCAAGTGATGGCTCCTGTCCGGAATGCAGGTAAGTTCTAGGCCGGTCGGTGGGAAGGCATGGGGGAGGTGGGCCGGGGTAGAGGGGGAGGGGGCCACTGGCTGGGCCGGCCTAGGAGGGGGCGGGGATATCGGTGCCAATATCCCAAGCCCCTTCCTGGGTCAGTTTTACACAGCCTCCCCAGTTATGCGCCAGCTAAAGAGCTGGTGCGCATCCAAGGGAGCCCACTGGGGCCTCCAGCGCTTACACTTACACAACGCTTACAAACGTCCCCTTCCCCCAAGGTGAACCTGGGCTGCGCCAGCAGCAGCCAGCCATTTAGGCCGGCCGCTGCAACATGCGCAGGCTTGCACTGTAAGTTTGGTTGAGAGCAGTAGAGATAAGAAATACTGAAGATGTCAGTGGAAAGAAAAAAAAAGCACATGAAAAGGTGTTATTTAATGAGGGTTTAATTTAATGAGGCTAATGAAATCACTGGAAGAGATCATCCAGAGATTTGGAGTTCAGTCACCAGCATGCGGATGACATCCAGCTCTGTCTCTCTCGATGTCATCAAACTCTTAGCCAACAAGCGGAAATTAAATCTGGACAAAACAAAGGTCCTCTTGGCTCAGAGACCTGCAACAGAGGTATCAGATGAGCAAACTGTTCCGAATTGGGTAGTACTTCCTCTGCAGGAGCAGGTCCGCAGTTTGGGGGTACTTCTGGATTCGTGGCTGCTCAGGTGGCAGTGGTGGCCAGAGGTGCCTTTGCTTTAGCTGGTGTGCCAGCTGTGACCATTCCTGAATCATTCAGACCTGACCACCATGGTCCATGTGCTGATGACATTGAGACTTGATTACTGTAACATGCTCTACATGGGGCTGCCTTTGAAGACTGTGTGGAAATTACAATTACAATTACAACTAATTATAATTAGTGTGGAATGTGGTGTTCCATGGGGTTATGGGGGCAAGGCAGTTTGGCTCAGTCGAACCACTTCTCCTCCACATCTGCCCTGGCTCCCAGTTCACTTCTGGGCACAATTCAAAGTGCTGGGTTTGGCCTTTGAAACACCCTAAGGCTTGGGGCTAAGGGATTTCAAAGACCGCCTTCTTCCATACCTAATTCTAACCTTCTAATCCAGGTTAGACTTAAGTGACTTTCTGTAATTAGTTGGAAGCAGAAATAAATCTGAGACTTCACAGAGCCTTGACGTAGTGATATATTATTCACAGCAATGCCTTTCCGATGGTCAGAGTCCATGTCAGCAAGTCCCATTTTTATAAACATGGATCCTCTTTCACCTCTGGTTTGGCAACTGAGAGTATATTCTTCTGGGGTCCATATTTTGCCCAGCAGGCATCAAGTACCAACTTCTCGCACACTAGTTTTGTAATCGGGCAGGGCCAAGATGGACTACCATCTATTCTGACTCTGGCCCCTTCACACGCGGGATATTTATCCTTGTACTCCTGAGGTGTTGCATCTCTCTTATGCCGGAGCTACACCGCATGCGTCTTGGTCCGTATGCATCTGGTGTCACGCCCCCATGTTCAAACAACGGGCTCTGATTGGCTGAACGTGGGCAAAGTGGACCACTCCACTTTGCCCGTGTTCGCATTTCGTTCAGCCAATTAGAGCCCATTGTTTGAACATGGGGGCGGGACATCAGACGCATATGGACCGAGACGCGTGTGGTGTAGCTCCAGCTTTAGGCTCGTTCCTTCTCTAACACAGGACCTACCTGCAGTATGCAGAGGAGTCCTTTTGATATTGCTTTCTGTGTTCCAGATGTTGGGAGAGACATCAAGCAAGTGCTGGATAACGGAAGGGTCCCCCTCTCGGCTGGCTACATGGAAACAGTTCCAGCCATCTTTGTTCTTCAGCAATGGGTTTGCTCCGTGCTGAAGGAGATCCTGAATCACCTCCAGATTCCTCCTGGTGCAAGCCATCATTAGGGGAGTCCTAGAAGTGGGGAGAAGAGAGGAAAATGAAAGAGTTAACAACATCCTATGATCAAGGCTGAAAAACTCTTTCCAATTTCCAGAAGCAGGAGCCACCATCCAGTACTTAGAGCCAGCCTTGTACTAGTCAGAAACATATTTTGAATTCTGAGGCACCTGGGAATGGCCCTTTCCTAGTCCTGCTTCTATTAAACATTTCTTAAGTAGTGTACAAAGTGTTTTGCAGTCCTTAGTTCACTCATGCTGATAACTCTTTTATGAGGTGTCATTTCAGTATTTCAAAAGGGAAAGAACATTCTATGAAAAGCAGAAACTTGAAAATTATTTGAGTATAAATGTCATCCTGGTGTCAAAAATGTCATTACTAAAGGCCAAACAAGACAGGAGGATGGTGTACAAATTTCTTTTAATTTGTCTATCCTGTGTTCACATAAAAAAACAAGGAGCTTAACCAAGGGTGCATATGTTTTTGAGCTAGCAGCGATTGCTTTTATCACAGGAAATGACATCACTAGCATTGAAAATAGAACGTAACTTAGCCATGCTAAGGTAAAAACGTATTTTATAGTTTTTACCTTAGCATGGCTTTTTATCCTGTAATTAAGTTACGTTCTATTATTATTATCGCTGGCCACAAAAGTTTCCAATCTTATCACTAGCACTAAGATTGGAAAGTTTCCAATCTTTCAGTGGTCTTATCCTGAAAGTTTCCAATCTTATCACTAGCATCTTATCTCAATTCATTAACAAGCGACAACAAGCACAGAAAATGGTGCCAAACTTACTTAAGGGTGCTTTCGTGACGTTAAATACTCATTTACAAGAGCTGGAATCGGAATCTGAAGATGACGAAGTGTTGCTGCAAACCACCTTAGCTGTTTTGAATGAATTTTGGAGCAGTGGTCGTAGACCACACACAAAAAAATGAGTAAAAGCCCTTCTCAAGATGGCGGCAGCAGCTTTTGACCCGCTTCTCGTGGCGGCCTTTAGGCAATGTTCCCAGCTCGTCTGGGAGGCAAATGATCACATTATGCATGGGGGGGGGGGGTTTGCCGTGTTTAATACCTTCAAGCTCAAACGAAAAGTTGCAAGCGTTGTGAACATGCTAGAACCTCAAAAGCATATGCTCCCGTAGCATGCTGGGAGATTTACATACACCTCTAGCATGCTACTGGCACTGCTAGCTCAAAAACATATGCGCCCAAAGAGAGAGAGGCTGCAATGGACTTATCAGAGCAAGCATGTTTTTGAGGTAAAATTGTAATGGACATTCCAAGGGGCTTACTGCACTTACAAAATCGAGTCCTTACAATCTCTTATTCAGGATGAAACCAGACATGATGAAGCTATCATTTGTGTGTCTGACCTGTTCACATACAAAACAGAGGGTGGTCATTCTTTAACAATAACAGGAGCACGTGGGACAGAGGCAAGGTATTCTTCCTCCTGCCCCATTGTGCTTTACCTCCCCAGTCCATTGCTCTGTCTAGTACCTTTTCTCCAGTCCCACTCATGTCCAGTAGCCTAGCTGGGAATGGAGAGAAGGGTGGGGAGGTTAAACAGGTTGTGGTGGGGAGAGATGCTTGGGAAGGGTTCAGAGCCCCTCTTCTTTATGCTCCTTGTCTTGTTCATGCAAGACCCTCACTCTATATGTGAGTGATATGCGAAGGGTAGCTCTGCCACCCGTGTGGGGGGGGGCAGAACATCTGAACCACCCCTCGTTATGCAGTTCCAAAACCATGTTTCCACTTTCAGTGGTCTTATCCTGAACTTTTGGCACCTAACTGCCTGTTCAAGGTGTAGAAGGATTTCACTACAGAGATGTTAAGGACAGAGCGATGCCATTCTGCACCTGGAGAGAACTGTGGCCAATGGCAGCTGGACTTCAGCTTAACACAGAAGCCCAGGCTGTGTGTTATTCTAGCCCAGAGGTTCCCAACCTTTTTGGCCTGCATACCACCTACCGGGTATGGGTCTCTGGCTGGCTGTATACCATCGGAAGTGCCGATGATGTCATCGGCACTTACTTCCAGGTTCATCGCCGCACCAGAGCTTGGAAAGGCAAGGTAAGGCACGGGAGGGCAGGAGGGCAATTCTTTGTGTTTAGAGCCTGCACGCTCAAGCTCTGCCACCTTGGCAGAGCTCAAGCCGCTGCTTTTCAGGCTCCGACAAGACACCACGCGGCTGAGATGGCGGCCGCCATCTTGGTTGCCAGCAGCCCGCATACCACTAGCCTGTGATCCGCGTACTACAGGTTGGGAACCTCTGTTCTAGCCTTTTCTTATCTTTAGAACTCCACTACAATCTCAGGAGGTGGCCATAGACAGGCCACACTCTACTTCCTTCTCAGGACTGCTGATGGAACATGCCTAACGTGGCTCGAATACCAAGGAAGGACCCTGCTTGCCCACTTCAGGTCACCTGCAAAGCTGGTAGGCACGCGGGACAAGGACTTTTCCGTGGTGATGCTCAGATTATGCAACTCCTTATCCTGGGAGACTCATTTATACCTCTCCTTGTTAAAACCAGTCTGATTTGTTGCACCTTTGGGCTTGAATTAATATTCCCTGGGATTTTATGCTGCTGTAGCTTACCTCTTCTTGTTTTTGGCTACAACTGCTGTTAAACGTTATTGTTATTCCCCGTGATGGTCACATATGTGGGACTGAAAGATGGACTACACATATTTAATCAGAAAAATTAAAACTGGTCTACAATCCTACGCATGCTGACTTTTGAGTACACCTTGTCAAATATAGCGAAAGCTACTTCTGAGAAAATATGCATTGGCCTAGGCAAATCAGGGGTATATACGATTAATCAAAATGAGAGTTGAAGGCAAAAACCTTCTGGCAGTGACATACCAGTCTGCTTTCTTCAAGCAATCAACGGTAGCTCCTCTGCCCAGCAGGTATAAGAGGCAGTCCCTGTGGCCCATGGAGGCTGCTTCGTGCAGGGGCCGTTTGTAATCATTATTGAACAATTCAATGTCCATTGCCAAAGTCTCGACCAAGTAGCCCAGGATGCTCAGGTGGCCATGCCGGGCTGCATAGTGGAGCAGAGTGTCCCCTGACCTCCCAAAGTGCTTCTGCCTCACGTTCCTGCTCAGATCTCCAACATTTTCAATCTCTTCTTTGAAGAGGGCAAACTTCCCCTCTTGAATTAACCTGGGAAGCAGCTTCTGCGTTTCTCCTTCAGCCATTGCCAACCACAGTTCTAGAATTTGTAGCTCCTAAGAGGGCATTAAGATCCAAAGAAAGAAGAGGGAGACCTCAGCATTTATTCAGAACATACTTTTTAATCACAACTCAAAGGAGCTTTAAACCTCACATATTTGGATAGTTGCGTCCCCCCCCCCCAAATGGCTCCCCTTTTATGAATTCATCTAAGGCCACAATCCTATGCACACTTACTTGAGAGTAAGCTCCTTGAACTCAGGTTACTTCTGAATAGCATTCTGGGAAGTTCATTGACAAGCCTGAAGGTAATTGCCCCAGTAGTGTAGCTGGCAGGGGGGCCACCGCCTTCCTCGTGGCGGTGGAGTGGCTGTTTTCCAGCGTCTCGGCTGGCGAGGGGGAGGCGATCGATCAGGCGGTGGCACGTGACTTGGGCCCTCCTGCCCGACGCTGGCTCCATATGGCTCCAAACGGAGCCATTCCGGAAGCGAGGGCATTGTGCGAAGTGGGGGGGGGGGAATTGTGCAGGCACAGTGTGTGTGTGTTGTGAGGTGTTGTGACATTGCCCCAGCCCCTGGCAGCAGCCAGGCTGGCAACGCTGCTGAATTGCCCTCTCCTCCTGCTGTCCTTCAACAACTGGTAGTCAGAGGGACGCTGCCTCTAAATATATATAGCAGGGCATACCAACTGCTTTTTTTTTTTTTTTTTTTGCAAGGACCACTTTTCCAAGTATCACCTGTTGCAGGTACCACTTTTGTGAGCATGACTGGAGATGGCAGCTACGCACAGGAGAGGGTGGCATGCCCCATAGTTGGGGATCTGCTCTGCCTGCCCCTTTTTTTTGAAGGGCCAGGCAGTTTCACGTCCACATCTTGTTCACTGGTGGACCCCTGTCCCTAGCCATCTCCACTTCCAGTGAGGTCGGGACAGTACCACATAGTCACCATGACAATGGAGTACCACCTGCCAGATTATGAAGTACTACTCATTGAAAAGCCCTGGCAGATAGTCAGCATGACGACTACTTGCTGATCAACCTCTGCTCCTCCTACAGGAATCTGTCTAATTCCCTTTTCAAGCCATTTGAGCAAAGGGCCATCACCACATCTTCTGACAGTGTGTTCCACAAATGAATTGTGCGTTGGGTGAAGAACTTTTTCTTTTGTCTGTCCTGAACTTAATGCCTCTCACCTTATTTTGGTGAAGGCACTTACCTCATCCAAGGGGGTGAGTTCAGTCCCTTGAACCTAACTTGTACTTTGAAAAGTTCTTTTAGAACTGAGTTAAGAGAGGATTAGATTCAAGGGGGAGCCTAGGTGTACTTTGAACCTGAACACCAGGTTCCTCTGCGGAACCTGGTGTATAGCGACCAATCACAATTCTGGATGCTGCAGTACAAGAGCAGGAATTATTCACTGCCCATAGGAATCCCTAGTGCAGCACAGATTTTTTCTCTCAAGTAGACGTGCAGCCTGATTTTACACACATTTACTTGGAAGTTTGCCCCACTGAGACAACAGGCCTTACCCTCAAGTAAGCATGAACAGGATTTCCAGAAGGGTGGTTTCTGAGCAATGCACCTTTACACTGATATATCGATTGGCATCTATGTGATACACCAATCACAGCAGCAGGAACAGCAGCAGTCCATCCGGGCACGTTACCTCCCCTTTGCAAGCACACCCAGCTGGGACAAGCAGAAATTTGCCCTACAAATCTTCCCCACTTCGCATAGAAACACTACAAACCCACCGCAGCCTCTGGCATTTGGAGGTCTTTTAGCCCCATCGTTGACAAGAACCTTTCTGTTCATAAAACAGAAAAGGAGTAGAAGCCAATGCGAAAAGCCCTGCCTGTTAAATTTCTACTTCTCACTGTGGTTTTAAAAGCACATGAGCATAGTTTACAGTGCTCTGGAAGCATAGTGGATTATACAAAATAAATAAATTAAACAAACAGAATAGGAAACGAGCCACACAGTATATTTTAGAAAGGGGGGGGGAATGGAGGGGCTTCCAGGCCTTTGAAGGCAGAGTGGCAGATTTCGATAAGTACAACCTTTTCCCTTGCGGAAACAGCACCTGTTGATCTTCCCACAGCATTTCAAGGCTAAAAGAAAATTCCCCTGTCAAATGCCCAGTGCGGTATCTATATTATTGAAGCACGTGACAATAAACTGCGTCCAACCCCCTTGCATAAACACTTTGGTGTCACTTATAGCTGGGTGCAAGCAGGGCCGGCTTTAAGTCAATTGCACCAATTGCTCCTAATTGAGCCCCATGCCTAAGGGCCCCCACGCTAAGGTAATCTACTCTAGTCTTGTCAAATACACACGGCAACCAGAGCCGTCGTTAGGGGGGGCAGGGTGGTGAGCGCCACACGGCAGGAGGTGTACTTGCCTCCCGGATTCACTGCCGAGTCGCCCCCTCCGCCACCGCTCCTATCTTTTTTCCGTCCTGCTGGTCTGCGAGATCATCCCTCCCGCCTGCCCTGGTGCCATTTGGCTCCAAAATGTCTCAAAAAGCGGCGGGGGTGGTGGTGGTGTTTCGCACCAACACCACCGAAATTCGGTGGCGGCAGGCTATATTGACGTCACGCCCGCCAGGGGCCAGGGCGGCATGTAGGGTGGGGGGTGTAGAAACGCCACTAACAGCAACACATTGCAAAATACATGTAACACCACATTGCAATTTTATATATGGTATGTCAGACTCAAGTATTTAAGTTTTACATACTATAAATCATGGTATGCTGCGCGAGACTGGAACTGCCTCTTGGAACACCTGCCTGGTGCCACATCTCTGACTTCCTTCAAATCCCTCCTCAACTCACCTTTTATGGGAATCCTTTGGCACATTAAATAATTAGGACCTATGCATACAGATGTATTAGACGTACCCTGCACTCACAAAAACGACATGATACAAGTCACGTTTGTTACTTTTGACAGTCATAATGTGACATCTGCTGAATTGTTTACTTCTAGGCTTACATTTTTGCAATTTTATATTAAAAGGTGCTTAGATCTATTTGGTTCATTCACTCACATGCTCTTTTTTCAGCGCACATTTTGACTGCTTTCCATTCTACGGCATATAAAGCCTCTAATAAATTTTATTTATTATCTGTAAGATTCTACAGACCTTGGCTGCGAATCTGGGGGCCCGCAAAGATGTTCCTAATTAGGCCCCGCAGCTCCTAAGGCCGGCCTTGGGTGCACGCACCACACAAGCTACTGCAGACTGTTAGATAAGATTTTGTCCTCCTACATCTTTTCATCACTATATCATCCGGCACGTGGAAGATCCTAAGAACTGCGACTGGAACCGGAAGGGGAAGGTGGGAGGCGCGCGCTTCCTTTTTTTTTTTTTTTTTAAATATCTCTGGGAAGATAAACAAAACTCCAGACCGAACTCCGCGCAATGTTTTACTCGGCACCGTGGATTGGCAAATGAGCGCGGACGGGCAAAGCAACGCGCCCTCTGTGATTGGTGGTTAGTTAGAGGGTGGGCTCAATGTCCGGTTCCGTTGCAAGGCGAGATGCTGGGATCAAGTTTGGGTGTGAGCGCACCGGAGGCTGGGTGTCTCCTGTCGCCGAGAGTCCGGGCGAGTCCGGAGAGCGGCTCGTCCAAGTTCCGGTTTGTCGCCCAGCCGAGCAGAAGCGCTTGAGAAACCCCCGGTAGAGGCTCTTATGTGGTTGGGAGAACCGGAAGTGAAGGGAGCGGGGGCGAAGGATCCAGCCAAACAGCCGCCCCCTGGGGCTCCGGAGATACCTGCCTGGTCTGATGACACATCTCTGACTTATTTCAAATTCCTCCCCAAAACTCTTTTGGCATTGGCACAACAACCCCCTCCTAGTCTCTGTCCCCATATTGCATTAAAACTTAAGTAAGTGTGACTGAAAACGAAATAATCATCTATGCTTCCGCCTCCACTTGCTTTCTCTTCTTCTTCTGGCGTCTCCCTAGTAGTGTCAGGTTTTAGATTGAACACTCCTCAGGGCAGCAGCCCAACTTATATATACTTTTTATGAGCTGTACAACAGTCCTGTGAGGTAGGTCAGTCTTATCCAGTATTGCTGATGGGGTGTGCGTGAGAGGGAGCAGCTTTCCTAAGGACACATATAGTCTATTCAGAAGTAAGTCCCATTAAATTCAATGGGACTTACTCCCAGGGAAGTGCATTTAGAATTTCAGCCTTAGTGACTTCATCAGGGATGTGTGGTGCGGCTGAGGCAACCTTGCCCCGTCGTAGTCTGCGGAAAATAGCCGCAGCCTAACTATGAGATTGCACACGTACGTCACCCACTTGCACCCTAGTAAGTGGGTGGTGTGCATGTGCAATCTCAGGGTTAGGCTGTGGCTATTTTCCATGGACTGCGATGGGGCAGGGTTGCCTCACCTGCCGTGACCACACCGCACGTCTCTGAACTTCATGGTAGACGTAAGATTTGACCCAGAGAAGTCTTGGTTTGCAGCTTAGCTTCTTAACTGCTACGCAAGAGTGGGGATCTGAGCTCTTATACAGGATGATCCCCTTTTCCTCCTAGGGTGCATTCCCAGACTGAATAAAACTAAACAGTGTTCGGTTTTGTCTTCTTTATTGATCATAGTGAGGCGTTTTAAGAAAATCCATCTTACAGCCAGTGACTGTGAAGCTCTGAACCAGAGTCAAGAAGGCACCTCTTCCTTAACTCAGCCTTTTGGTCAAAGACAAGGCAGCTGTGACACCAACAGGGGTCTGTACCCCATTTACCAAACGAAGAAACATCAAAAAGGTATGGTACAGCCACATTCCATTGTGTTACATAATCAGAAGTTGTGGGGGAAATGTGTGGGCGATTCTTCATAAAGATAAAGTTGCCAGGTTACAACTCCAGCCTTACTCATAACCAGCCTACATGGTGCTGGTCATGGGTACAATCCTTGCCCATGTATATTCATTGCTTTTGCTATGCAAACTGCTTTGTGAACTTTTGTTATAAAGCAGTACAGGCACCCCTTGGTATCCAGGGATTTCACCATCCGCAGATGCCGAGCTCGGAGGCCTCTTCTGCGTCGTGCTGGCTCCCCGCAACCCCCTCCATAGGCCTCCGCAGGCCTCAGAATGCTTCTCCAAAGCGATCGGAAGTGACTTCCATCATTCTTTCAAGCTTTGCACTCACTCAGATTGACCTTCTCCATCGTAAGAGCTGGAAACAATACTTTTCTGTTAAAAGGAGAGGGAGAGCAAGTGAGCCAATGCAAGACTGAGCAAACAGAATTCTTAGCTGGGCTGTGGAGAGAGAGCTTTTTGGTGCCTGTTCCCCAGCTATGGAACTCTCTGCCTAGAGAGACTGTCCTCGCCCCCTCTGCTGGCTTTCTGCTGACAGGTGAAATCTTCCTTTTTAGACAGGCTTTTGGGAGATGTAAATGTTTGCTTTCTTTGTTAATGAGTAAGTTTGAATTAATCTACTGTTAACATGGTTTTATCTGCTGGCTCACTCTCCTGTTTTGTGCTTTTGTAACGTTAGGTCTATGGTGTGTTATTGTATTAGTGGTGTCAATTGTCTTAAAACGTTTTAATGGAAAGGCAGGATATACAGTAAATCTCTTCAATTACTAAAATAAATTCTGCATCCAGTGACAAATGGTACACTTTTGTAGAATTGTAAAATACAGGCAGCCTTGAATAAATGGTTGCGGTTGAACTCTAGCATACAAAGCTGCATTATAGTGAGTCAGGCCATTGAGCCTTTTATTCCAGCATGGTCTATGGCTAGTCTTACCAGCGTCCCGGAATCGACGCTGGCTTCAGCCTAGAGCGGACCCAAGCTGCTCCCAAGGGTGCACCGCGGCTGCCCAATGGGCTTCCGGAACTTCTGGTCAACGACGCGACAGAAGCCGGAACCCCATTGGGCAGCCGCTGTGCACCCTTGGGAGCGACTCGGGTCCGCTCTAGGCCGAAGCCAGCGTTGATTCTGGGACACTGGTAAGCCTGTCTATGGCCTGCAGCTTCTCAGGCAGAGGTCTTCCCTGTCTAAACCAGAGGTACAAGTGATTAAACCTTCTGCATACACATCATGTGCTCTACCCTTAGCTGTGGTTCCCTCCTGTTGATTCAAATCCTCTCCCGTTGATTCAAATCCTTTCCGAGTCCTGAGGCTCATTTTGGTGGCTTTGAGCAAATTGCTGTGTTTTGGCCTAACCAATCTCATAGTCGTTGTGAGGAGAAAATGGGGATAGGGTACATTATATCCCACAATGAGCTCTTGGAATAATGTAGAAAGGAAATTTGCATAACACAAGTTGGGGCATTCTTTTGTCCTCAGAGCACTGTAATTTTGTTTATTTCTGTCTCTGTTGGAGGAGCAGGCCACCAAAGTAGCATCACCGACTACTTCAGAAGCAAAACCCGCGCATCACAATGTGCAGTTGATATGGCAAAGAGCAATAACATCAAAGTGGAGGAATCCCTGGAATCCTCCTTTGCGCTTGACGATGACTCCTTTGGTACAGAGGACTCCTACTCCCTTCTTGAGGGTGAAGGGAATGCGGTCTCAGTGACTTCCAGAAAGCGACCACATTTTTCCCAGACCACCAACAACTGCCACATGAACTCTGATCAATGGAACGAAGATGATCAACCTTTGCTGGACAGGCTTTCTGAGTGGCCCCCAAGCAATGGAAAAATCAGACGAGAAGTTGCTGCCGTGGAGATCGATTCTCTTCCTGATGCATGCTTTGGGCTCCTGGGAACTGTATGTTGGGATGTGCCTCAAGGACACATTGACCAGTTGCCCAATGAAGTCCTCAGGGAGATATTTGCCTTGGTGCCTGCTATAGATCTCTATCAGAGCCTCAGCCTGGTGTGTCGGCGTTGGCAACAGGTCATCTCTGACCTGCAGGTAAGCTACACTTTATCAGTTGGCTTGTAGTAATTTGTGCTGATGGGACCTGAAGGCATGTGCTGAAAGCTGTAATTGAGAAGTCATGCTGCACTCCAGAAACCAGCCTGAAATAACAAGACATTGTGCCTGATATTGTTTTTATACCTCTTTATTAACCTATTTTCTGTTGTCTAACTTCATATGCATTTCTAATTAAAACCTAATTTAAAAAAGGTTTAAAATGAATAAAACAAGAATAGAAGAACACAATTAATTGGGTAACATTTAGCACAAAGTGAGCAGCCAGAGTAATTCAACGATTGCAGAAAACTTGGAATTTGACGGTATGCTTGTATAATCGCCAATATCTCCTCTTGGAGATTAATGACACTGGATATTGTTGAAGCAGTATCAATAGCGTATACAGGTGGGCCCCCATATCTGCTGGGGATATGTTCCAGGCCCCTCCGTGGATACTTGAAACCGTGGTTAAGAGCGAACACCCCCTCCATGGTTTCCTGAGGGCCCCCCAGTCTGCCTCCCCTGCAGGCAGGCATGCTTGCCCCCCCCCCCAGCTCTTATTTTTCTTTCAGCAAGCTTTGTTTCTTCCTTAAAACAAACAGAGAAGCAGCCTCCATTGCAGGCAAATAGAATGAGACTAAGTCCTAGAGAGGCTCTGCAAGGTTTCTGTTAACCTTGCAGAGCCTGTCTAGTACTTAGTCTCGTTCTACTTGCCTGTAATAAGCAGCCAGAGGCTGCTTCTCCTGTTTGTTTAAGGAAGAAATGAAGCTTACTGGGAAAAAAGTAAAAGCCCAGGGGGGTCCCCACGATCCGTGGATAACTGAAACCGTGGATAGCGAATCAGTGGATATGGGGGCCCACCTGTATTGCAAATTTGAATTCCTGGGTATCAGCACAGTGCTGGTGTTGCATCATGGTTAAGAACTTAAGCTGTGAACCAGAAAATCCCTGGTTTTGAATTTTAACTATGAATGTTAAGAGAACATGGGCAACCCAATCCTGTCTACATTTTACACCAACGGAGTGCTGCTCCGCTGGTCTCGGGTGTTGCACGTTTGTGTCACCTGGCGAGGAGGCCACAATGGCGCAGAGGCGCATCCGTCGGACTCTGCCGAGGAAGGTAGGTTCTCCACCGGGCGGTGGAAGGGCAAGGGGAGGGCGGAACGGGGGTCTGGGATTGGTGGATTAGGCCTGGAAAGGGGGAGGGATAGGCAACAACCTGCCAAATCCTGTCCCCATTCCCAGGCCTGGCCAATGTTACAAAGGCCTCTCGGCTACATCCAAGTAGCCCCATTGGGGCGGATGGGACTTTACCTGGGGGAAGGGAACAAATGTCATCAGACTTTTTGTGCCTTGGATGCAGCGCAGGCCTTGCTGCATCGCAGGGCACAAAGTTAGATAGGATTGCGTCATAAATCAGTTAAGTGGGGGTATTGTTGAAAATGTTTAACAAATGAATGGAAAGTAAGTTAGTAATTCCATTGCTTAAATTTAATATGGCCACATTGGGATTCTGGCCAATTCTGGTTGCTCTCATCTCAAGAAGGACGACACATTGTTGGAGAAATAGATGGCTTTTTAAAAGGTTTACAGAGACCCAAGGTGCTGACTAGCCAAAGGGTTAATAAGATTCAGATGTTCATGTTCAGATGTGATGTGCAGCTGATGACTGGGACCACCTGGCTTGCTGCTACTGGGGACTTGCTGGGCTTGGTGGAGTGTGGTCTGTCTTAGCAAGGCAATTTCTGAAGACTGGCCACCCTACCAGGAGAATGACTTCTTTTTTCACAAGTACCATTCATTTGAATGGATCCAGCAGAAGACATGCTCCTAGGAAATAACAACCAGAAAGCTGATAATACACACTGAACTGTGCTCCTAGCTTCGAATTGCTCTAATCATGGGTTGCTTTGGCATTTCAGTTCATCCCTTGGAAGAAGCTGTACCACCAGTATTTGAAGGCGGAGACCAAAGCCCTGTTGACTGTTTCAGCAATTCTACACCGATATGGCCTAGCCCAAGAGCAGAGCCAGTGCATGCTGGGATTTATTCGGTGAGTTGGTCGTCTCAAAACTCTGCTGTGACGTGTTGGCTGCGTCTGTTTTCTTTTGTTTGCTTATTGATCACATTTTGTGTTCCGACCTTTTGTTGTAAAGAACTCCGGATGACATTCAGGACCCAATCCTGTCCAGCGTTCCTGCACCGATGCAGCCATGCCAGCGGGGCGACCACTGCAGCCTGTGGTAGAGTGCAGTCACGGAGGCCTCTTCAAGGTAAGGGAACATTTGTTCCCTTGCCTCGGAGCTGCATTGCGACTGCATCGGTGCTGGAAAGTTGGATAAGATTGGGCGTTGATTCTTGTTTCTTGTGTGTAATAAAACTTTCCAAACACAGACTGGCAAAAGTACAGTAAGTGTGTATTATCAGAAGTTTGCCTTGGTACAGACCTCCAGACCTTCTGGCTTACTGTGACCCTCATGAAGGCATGCCAAGCTGATCGGAGAGATCTCTTCTTGAATGTATGAAGTGGTCTTAAATGGAGTCTGACCCATAATCCATCTGTCTCAGGATCATGTGCCCTGACTGGCAGTGGTTCTTCAGGGGTTCAGGCTGGAATCTTTGTCCAAGCCCTACCGAGAGATACTGCCAGGGGATAAACCTGGGGCCTTCCAGGTGTAAAGCAGGTGCTCTACCACTGAGTGATGGTCGTTCCTCTAGTGCGGCGCTTTGCAAACTGTGGGTTGCAAGCCACTTAGTGGGTCGCAGTTGGTAACAGTCGAGATCTGAGTCTTGCATGTAAGTACAGGAGAGACAGTTGCCCATCCATTGTTTTGGTCACCCAGCCCTCATATCCGAAGGAAAGAAGGTCATCTCCAGCAGTGGGAAGGATAGCATCCTCACTAATGGGAGGAGTTAAGCTGCACTGGGAGGGTTGAACAAGCTTGTAGGTACGTATAAAATTATGCATGGGATGGAGAGAGTGGATAGAGAGGTTCTTTCCCCTCTCACACAACACTAGAACTAGGGGACATCCACTCAAATTGAATGGAGGGAGGATTAAAACAGACAAAAGAAAATATTTCTTTACCCAGCGTGTAATTGGTTTGTGGAACTCCTTGCCACAGGAGGTGGTGATGGCACCTGGCCTGGATGCCTTTAAAAGGGGATTGGACAAATTTATGGAGGAAAAGTCCATCACAGCTTACAAGCCATGATGGGGATAAGCAACCTCCTGGTTGTAGGAGTAGGTTTTCTTTGTGCCAGGTGCAAGGGAGTGGCGACAGGATACAAGTATCTTGTTGTCTTGTGCTCCCTCAGGCATCTGGTGGGGCCACTGTGTGATACAGGAAGCTGGACTAGATGGTCCTTTGGCCTGATCCAGCAGGGCTCTTCTTATGTTCTTATGTTTTGCCCCTTACCTACTGACTCCGGGGCAATGGCCACTTGCTGCAGGCAAATGGCAAGTTTCATGCTCCTTTGCTGATAGCATGGGGAGCTAGAGCCCTGAATACCAGGCCAGGACTCAGAGTGCTTCTGGGGTTTGATTTAACTGCTGGGCAATTGGTAAGTCTCTTTTGCTTCTTTTCTTTCTTCCCTGCCCACCCACGCTCTCCCCAGCAAACAGAAATGTTGACTGCATTATACATGGACAAACATGCCAACCTGTTTATAAATGCGTCCTTATTTTTGTGCAGATGTGTCGCTGCCATCAAGAGCCGTAGCTGCCGAGACCCCAAAGCCATCCTCGGGTGTTTGAAGTGTCACTCTCTCTTTCCCAAAGCAGAAATCTGTGTTGCTAAGAGGCTGCCTGATTTGGAGAGCCTCAAAGAGGAAGTATGTTCGAATCCACCCACTTTTTTGAATTACTTTGGCATCCCTATGCACAGAGGCTAGCTTAAGGCTTGCAGGGAATCTGTTGCATGAGCTCTGCTTCTCTCATCCTTGAATCGTCCTGTACTTTTGGGATCATAACTGACTCTAAATACAGTGGACCCTTTCTATCCGTGGATTTGGGATCCACGGATTTGACTCACTGCGGTTCCCGGGTCCACGGCTGTGTGTGTCTGGAACAGATATCCGTTGGATAGCGAGTTCCAACTGTACACGTATCTGTGAATCTCTTTTCCCCATCCAGTGCCACTTGTGTGTATTTGCCTAGGAGCCAGTTGTTCTGTGGTGCTTCACCTCATGCCGCCACCTCCTGTGTGTTGTCCTTTTTAAGCTGTGCAGCTGTGAGGCTCAAACCTGAGTGAAGCCGAGTGCCTCAGAGTTTGGTGTTCCAGGAAGTCCAGCAATGATGTTTGACGTCGTTGCCGTGCTTCTGGAAACGCCGAGGTCCTGCTGCGCTGCAAGGGAAGGGGTCTGCACAGCGACGTGGACCTCCTAGAAGGAATATTGCTCCTGTGGTGTATATTTTTTAATATGAGGGTCTCGCTAAAAGGTCAGTTAAACTCCATTTAAAGTGAATGGGAGCGAAAGCGAAACCCTGCACGCCTGGGCATGGGGAGGGGTCCTAAATGACCCCTGCATGGCGAAAGTAGTGGTCAGCAGTGTGTGTTGTGGAGACTGTTGAAGAGTAGCTCAGAAGAACATTGAATGAACATTGGTGCTGCCAAAGAAACAGGAATATCAGCTGGGTGATCTCTTTAGTTCATCGCTAGAGGCAAGGATGGACAGAGTTTTTTGTGCCCTTAGGTAAGATTCTGGAGAACTGGTGCCGCATAATGGCTCGGAGCGTGTCCTGCGATTCGGATCTCACAGGGGCTGATCTCTCAGCCTCCATGTGCTATGCAGAGGTAACAGTACTTAACAGGTTGCAGTAAAGATATGTGAAATGAACTACCTTTTTGTTGTACTATGTGAAATTGAGCTACTCTTCACTGAAAAGTAGTATATAAATATTCTTAATAAAATGCTTTAGTCCTCAAAAAGTGCAATATGAAGTGCTAACTATTATTAGTATTGGTAGCTCTGTGCTGGTGTGTTGGCACCAGCCCTGTTTCTGTCTGAATTTCCAAAGCCTCCCCTGTCTGCTTCACCCTGTTTTTTTCTCTTTTCTCCTTGTCCTCTCCAGGCTGCGTATGTCTGGGCTGTGATGGCAGCCATTGTCCTGTTCTCTGGAGGTGTTTGTGATATCCAGGCACTGGTGGCTGGCCTCAGGAGGCCCAGCTCCACCCTCTCGCTCATGGACATCATGGAGGCTTTGTACTGCATGGCCACAGTGCTTTACGCTATGCGGGAGAATGACGTTCATGTCAGCAACAGGTGTGTATGCTATGCGGAGGGAGAGGCTCTTGCTACATAAGTGGGGGCCAAGGGCATCACATCCTCTGAATCAGAGTGGGCACGGATTGTACCTAGGTCTTTCATCATGCAATTCATTTGCTCTTCCACTTGCCCTTCCTTCTATCCATGTGGACAGGCTGTGCCCGTACTGGCAAGCTGGTATTACTGTGGACACCATGTGGCAAACCTCCAATTCGCCCCGCCTAGGCCAGAGGGTCTGCTGCATGAAATCCTTGAGCTGGAGAGTAGAGCTGGGCCCATCCTTTGTTCATCATTCTCAGAAGTGCATTAGCAATCTTGTCTGCCTTGTTGGGAGAAACTTACTAGTGCCAAGGAATAGTTGGGCCATTATGATTCCTTGGGTGTTGCCAACCTCTGAGTTAAAAGTAATATTCTGCCCTTTTTGCGGCATGACCACAGGTGGAGGGGTGGGCACTGCTCAGTGGTAGAGCTCAATCCCTGGCAGATGCAGTCCGAAGAAGATCCTTGGGAGCAGAGCAGCAGACAACCCATTTTTGACCTGGAGAGCTGCTGCTAGTCAATACTGGTCTAGATGGACGAATAATCCGACTCTGCCTAAGCTAGCTCATAAATTAACAGGCAGATTCCTCCATTGCAGTCCCATGGCACTTGGGAATACGGGTGAACCTAGCAGCCTCGCTTATGCTATTAGAGATCCCATTTGATTTATCAGCTCCCTTTCTGTGTTCCTGTAGGATTCACTATAATATTTTCTACTGTCTGTATCTCCTGGAGAATAACTGTGGCACGGCAGTCATACAGCCGGAAATATCACGCTCGAGCTGTGAAAGAGGCCTGAGGTGCTGGTAGTAACCATCTTTATTTATATTGGAAGATAAGATTAACTATGGCTGTTGTCTGCTCTTCTGATGCAGGCCCTCCAGCCGTTGGCCAAGCAGCTGTGACATCATGGAGTGTTCACAGACATTCTAACAGGTCAGGGGTCTGCTTTGGCAATAGAGAAGAGACCAAAGAGCTCTGAGATGAGAGAGGGCATTTTGTCTAGGAGAACCACATGGGCCTAAGGCCAGGGACTGGAAAGTTGTGTGATGTCAGTAAGGAAGGGAACACTTTGGGAGTCGGGGGGGGGGGCTTGGGGGCTGGATAGCATGACTAAAGAGGAGGGAGGCCAAAACATAACAAAATTGTCTGAGTTAATACCAAAACATTGACTTGCACTGGCAGCAATCTAACATTGCCAGATTTTTTTTTCTGGCAGGATTCTTCTCTTTTAACAGGAGTGCAACAGGCAGAAATGTAACAGGTGAGCTTTTCCTGCAGTGCAGATGAAGAAAAGCTTCACCTGGTGAATTGTGCTTGTCATGCATCTGTTAAAAGCACAGGAGTTCCAAAAGTGACAAAAAGTTGGTTCTCATACACCCAGCACAAAGAGGTATAGGTTCCTGCAGGAAGCTGTGTTGCTTGCTCATCCTTGTATGCGTTGCGCAGAGATGTACCTAGTTTGTGTGTGCGGGGGCAGCTTCTCTGTAGAGGCGCTTAATGGCTTGTGGGGGGACCATTCTAGTGCTCGGGAAACCTGTTCTATCAACAAGAGCAGCATGCATAATGTTAGGACCTTTTGGTCTGGACAGTGGAGGGTTAAAGTCGAGGACCTCGTAGAGGCAGCAGAGGCAAGAGGCCAGGCCTTTCCCACAGGAGGCCTGAGTGAAGGCCGGAGGAAAGGGAAGGAGAGCAGAGATGTTACCAATCCTGTTCCTGCTGATTAGCCAAACCTTGCAAGGGAAGGGGTGGATTCCAAATGGCACCTGGAGGGTCCATACCATGCTAAGGCCTTTACCTTCCTGGATCCACATCCTCGGGTGCCTGGCAAACAGCCAGTCAAAGGGGGCTCCAAAAGAGTCTGGGTGCCTGGAGAGCACCTAGTCTCTGCTAGCTTAGTTCATGCTCTCCCGTGTATTCCACTTTCCCGAGAGTTATCTGGTGAGAACTCAAATGTGGGCAAGGCTCTTGGCAAGCCAGTTAATCATGCAGGCCGCTTTGCAGGTAAAGTGCAAAGGGTGGAGGAGGGGTTATGGTTCCCACCATCCAGAGGTCATTGTGCCCAGTATTAGGACTTGCCTATGCGTCCACTTCACGTATACAGAATGGATCTTCTGATCCAACATGGGGGTCACTTGGCAACAGCTGACAGAGTCATGGTGGAGGTGGCCCAGGCAAGGTGCATGCTGGGAGAGTTAGAAAGAAACTTGTGCCTTCCCCAGCTGTCGGTGCCTCCTAGGGAGCCTCCTACACACTGGGAGAACTCATGTGAACACAGCATTAGTTGCTATTAGCTGCATTTAACCATTTGTTCGTGTCTTTATTTTGGTTCTGTTTAGTAATAACCCTGGAATACAGCCAACCTGCGAGCAGCAAAAGATCTTAAATCATGCAATTGCACCAGAACATGTTGTGAAAATCATGGCTTTTGCAGGTAAGGCCAAGGCTGGCTTAATCATAGGGCTGGTTTGGATTAAGCTTTATCGACCAAACCAGCCCCATGTGATAAGAGACATGCACTATCATTCTGCACACACATCCTGGCCCCTCCTCTCACTCCCAGGAGAGTGTAGGTCCAATTTCTTAATTGCACGAGGGGAAGGTTCATCCAAACGCCTCTTATATAAGCTTCTAAATCTAGAGGGGTGGTTTAGACGAACTCCCCCCCCCCCCCAGTTGCAATTAAGGGAAATGGCCCTGGCCTTTCCAGGAGTTTGGGGAGAGGCCAGAACATGCATTCAACACGATTGGACATGTCTCATTGCATGGGGCCAGGATGGGTGAGACAGTATCATCCAAACCTACTCATAGAGTCAACCTGTTAAGGTCTTGGGGGAGCTTGCACCTCTCCCCTGCCATCATCTATCCAAATACGCAGGCCTCACTCTAGTGGTGGTTGCTAAGCAATGCCTTGTCTGAGCTATTTCCTCTCGCTGTGGAGTCTCCCATTGCTGCTGGACCTGTCAGACTTCTGGCTTCCTTGAAGCCCTTGAGATGGAAGCTGTTGTCTGGAGGAAAAATGGTGCACTAGGCCTTAGAGGCAGGCCACACCAAGCACAAGGTGTTCCCATTTGTAATGGTGGCTGTAAGGGCGTGCTAGTGGGGGACCCCGGTAAGGGGGTAAGTAAGGCGGCTTCTGCCCCAAAGGGCTCTCCCGGGGCTGGGTCCACCTCCAGGCCGGCAGTCCCCTTTAACTAGTTCCCCAGTGGACAGGTCAACCCACCTGTTGGTGCTCGGTATATGATGGTCTCCTGTGGGCAGGTCTACCCTTGGCTCCTCTGTCGAGTGGTTCCCACTGGGCAGGTCTACCCAGGATGGTCTTTATACAGGGTCAGGTCTACCCATAGGCGACTAGGAGGGCTTCTTGGAGGCCAGGTCTACCCCATATATATAATAGAGTTCCGAGGGTCAGGTCAACCCGGACTCGGCGGCTCTTGGCTAGGCCTCAGACGGGGCTGGGGTTAAAGGGGGTTACTTCACCTTGTCCTCACCCCAGCCGGCTGGATCGGCGAAAGTCAGGTTGTCGCTCCGAGATACCAACCTGCTAGCCAGCCTCCCTTCATCACTGGCCTGCTCTGATTTTATACCCTGGGCCAACCTAAGGTCCCGCCCCTGTCGGCTCCTTCCCCACCCTTGGAGCCACTCCCACCATGCCCTGTGGGGTACTGACAGGCCGGCCGGCCTATCGTTCCCGGCGTCTGAGTCGGCGTTGCTTCGGGTGTCACGTGAGGGCTCTTCCGCCCATCCCCCGTCCTCCTCCCGATCGCCAGCTGCGGCTCGGGCCTCCGGCCTCTCGGCAGCAGGGAAAGGGAGGGGCGCGGGGGCCGGCGCCGCTTGTTCTCCCGGTCCTGCCGAGGAGACCGCCGCTCTCGAGCACAGCTGTTCGCCGGCCCCCGCCCAGGGGAGCTCGTTCCTGGCCGCGCCCTCCGGGCGGGGCCAACCTCGGGCCTCGAGCGGGTCTGCCGCTCGTCCCCCGATCTGGGGCTGCTTCATCGTGGCGGGGAAGGCAAGTCCGGAGGTGAGTCCGTCCGCTGTCTTGTCCTGATCTCGGTCAAGACTCGGCGCGTCACCATGCTCCCGGACGGGGTCACCCCCGGACAGTGGCGCTTTGCCAACAGCGTCTGTGGTGCTCTCCTGGGGGCTGATTGGTTTATGTAGGGGCTGCGCCAGTCTTTATCACTCTGCTTGTGGTTCAAGTAGGGTGGTCATCTTCCAAGCAGGCATTGTTCCAGTGGAGCAGCTATTCTTGTCACTTTAGCACCGCAACGGGAGAAGCTGCACCCATAGACCTTCTACCTTCTTCTGCAGGTCATAAAAGCAAGTGGAGTCGTCCCTCTAGAGGGACGTCTGCCTCTAGAGTCTACACAGCCCAAAGGACTTCCAAGGCATGTGTTCCAAAAGCACAGCTGTCCGTGCCACAAATGTCATGTTTCAGGGGACCTTGGTTTCTCTTTTTGCGCCCTCAGGCACCGGGAAGACCTCCACTCTGATCAAGTACGCAGAGAAGTGGTCCGACCTCAGATTCCTGTATTTGGCGTTCAACAAGACCATTGCAGAGCAGGGTGGCCGTGTCTTTCCTCGGAATGTTACATGCAAGACAGTCCACTCCTTAGCCTTTTCAGAAGTCGGCAAGTAGTAAGTGACAGCTTCCTGGTTTTAGAAAAGGACCAGGTTCCCAAGCATGGGGCCCATTTGGGCATGTCCCCCCTCCCCGCTTCCAACACAGCCTAGGAACAGATGCGTAGGAATGGGGGGCGGGGGGCGGACTGCCCCCGGGTGGTATGGGGGGGATGCACAAGCCGCCGGGAGGGTGCACAAGCCGCCGGCGGTGGGGAAAAGGCACTTTTCGGCGCAGCGGGGGGGAAAGGAGTCTCCTCCTGCCCGCCCAGACACCTAGTGGGCATTTTCCAGTGAAAAAACAACAGGTGCGTTTTTCCGCTGGAAAACCCGCCGGAGGGGCGGGGCTTGTGATGTCACGGGGGTGTCACGTGGGTGTCCCCGTCCCCCCCCTGCGAGCGACTGCCCAGGAAATTTCCTTTTTCTTCAGCTGGACTTAGGCAGCTGCATCTTGGGGGCAAATGGAGTGTTGGGACCATGCAGGCACAATAAACCTCAGCCCCACTTCTCCCCCACTGTGGGGAATGGACATTGGCTGAGATCACCTTGTCCTTGCACTGTCCAAGATGACTGAGAACATCAAAATTGACACATCTGGCCTATTTCCAAGATGCAAAAATGCCTAGAAAAGGGTCTTCTGACAACAAAGGAGAGTGACCTAAAATCTCTCCCTGTTCCCGTTTATGGGTTATCTTCATGCTGCACCATAACCCCACCCCCGGCTCATTTACTTTGTTGCAAAGCAGTGTAATATCTGGCTCTGCAGTTCCACAAGACCACACGCTTGGGTTGGCTAACAAGATGATAAAAGGACTAGAAGACAGACCTGTAGAGAGAGCCTAAAGGGGTTTGGGTCTCTTTGAAGATTCAGGAGTGAGGGATTTTCTGGCAGCTTTCAAACAGACCAAACGTTGACAGATAGCATCGCGTGAACCGTCATTTGTCCTGTCACGTGGGAATAGGAGGCGAAGGCCTGCTTCAGAGTTCTGGGACGTAGATTGAAGATGGTGAGGCAGAAAGGAAAGCTCCCTGGGGCCAGGGCCTGAATCTCAGCCCGGAGTTGCGTTCTCCAATTCAGCTTCCCTGAAGTGCATCCAGGACTTCTCTGTTGACCAGGGAGGGGCAAGAAGGCCAGGCTCATACTGCCTACCAGCTGTAGGGGCCTGTGTGGCATACATCTGGTTCCTCATGTGCTTGAGGGCTCCGAGGCTTTGCTGAATGCTCAGTCCTGAGTAACTCACTAGGCTAGACTCACTGGCTCAATCCCCAGAGCCCTTGACACTGCCTGGGTGGGGTGGGGTGCGGGTGGAATCTACATGCTTGGAAGTTTTCGGCATAAGTTTGGAGAGAGACTTATTGGGGATTGCTTTTTAGGTATAAGTCATCCTCTTTTAGGGCAGGGCAGGAAAGGGATTGGGCAACAATGGTCACGAGACCTCTGTTGAATGCCGTGGTTTTAAAATCTGCTCCTCGTCTTTCTTTTCTTCTCCCTTCAATTGCTGCAGCTACAACCAAAAAGGCAAGCTGAATTTTGGCTCACTGACATCCTATTGTGTCAGCTTTGTTCTCCAAAACCGTGAGGGGCAGTCTCCGTTCATAAGAGCCAAGATGGTAACTCAGACCCTTGCTACGTTTTTTGCCTCAGCGGACGCATCCATAACTTTGGAGCACGCACCCATCTGGTGTAAGAACAACAAGGGAGCAACTGTTCTTGTCCAGGAAGCAGAGAAGAGAGTGAGTATTTGGTAGCAGAATTGTCCGACTCCTTTATTGCGTGTGGTTGGGTGGGAAGGTATCATGGACTGATGAGTGACTTGTTTTGCAGTGTAGTGCCATCGTTTGGGTGGACCCAGATTCAAATCCCCACTCAGTCCTGAAGTTCATGTGTGATCTCTATCTCTTGGACTGACCCACCTCACAGGGTTATTTTGAGGATAAATGTTGGGTAGGAGCAGAACAATGAATACCAGGGGTGGCCAAACTGCGGCTCCCGAGCCACATGTGGCTCTTTGACATAATATGCAGCTCTCAGAAATATGTTGGCTGAGCTCCTTTTTTTGCAACACAATTAATATTAAAGGTAAATAAGAAATTTTCAAGCTTTATAATTATTTACCAGGTATAAACTGAGAGTTTAAAACATAAGTTTAATTTTCATGGTGAGTAAATATATTTAAGAATTTAAATGCTTCTTAAATATTGTGGCTCTCAAACACCTGAAGTTTATTGTATGCAGCTCTTACATTAAGCAAGTTTGGCCACTCCACCTTCTTGGGCTCTGCGGAGAAAGAGTAGAATAAAAATATAATAAAATACGTAGCATAAACAAGTATACACTAGCGCAGTGGTTCTCAAACTGTGGGTCGTGAAGCTGAGAAAGAAAATGTATTGAGCCCCACGGAAAGCGAAACCTTGCCACACGTACTTGTTTACTTGTGAGTAGGCAAACGTGCCTCAGCTCTTAGCGAAGGCCAGGCGAAGGGGAACTCAAGGCCACCAGAATGGTCCCGATCCAATAAACGTGGAGCTCCACAAACACTCCAGAAGGCAGTTCCCCACCATCACCACCTCCATAGTAAAAAAGGATAAAAACAGAGGCTTGAGCAGCTGGTAAAGTGAAACTTTTTTTTTTGTTTCATAAAGCTACGTGGGTCCCAATAGAGTTCTGTTTTAAAAAGTGGGTCTCAGTGCCAAAACGTTTAGGAACCGCTGCACTAGTGGCACCAATTGCCCTTATCTTGTATGTGAAATTCACTGCCACAAAATGCAATAACGGTTGCTAGCTTAGGTAGATTTAACAAAATCATGGACGATAGGTCTTTCTATGTGTATTGCTGTGCAATCCTAGACATGTTTACTCAGAAGTCCCACTATATTCAGTGGGGCTTACTCCCAAGTAAGCGTGTATAGGATCGTAGCCTTAGTAGTCATGATGACAGAATGGAACCTTCATGTTCAGAGGCACTCTACCTCTGAATGCCACATGCCGAGAACAAAGAGCAGGAGGAGGGCCATTTCCTTTGTGCCCTGATGGTGAGTTTCTAGAGACTTCTGGGTGGCTGCTGTTGGTAATGACAAGATGGATTGATGGATATCTGGTGTGATCTGGCAAGGCAATTCTCATCCAGTGTTTTCCAGATTGTTGTTGAAGAAGCGAATCAAATATGGGCCAATATGAAAATGCTGAACCCAACCAGAGAGATGGCGTACAGGATGACCCATGATGGTGAGTGGGCCATGAGGAGGGTGCATAGGCTGTGTTCTCTAATTTGAGTGCTGAGATTATCATCATCATCATCATCGCTCCCTGAGGCATCTGGTGGGGCCACTGTGTGATACAGGAAGCTGGACTAGATGGGCCTTTGGCCTGATCCAGCAGGGCTCTTCTTATGTTCTTATGATATTGTTGATATTTATATACTACTTCTCAGCCAAAAAAGTTCACAAAGTGGTTTACAGGCAAAATCAAATAATTAAATTGCTGAGGGGGGGGGCATAATTGACAGCACAATCCTATCCAATTTACACTACCAGTGTAACCAGCAGTGAAGTGAGAACGGGAGGCCCCAGAACGGAAAGGGGATTCAAATCCCCTTCAAAGGAGATTTAATTCTCCCCTCCAAAGCCTCCCACCCTGCCCTCCTCCGCTTGTTACACCAGTGGTGGAAGTTGGATAGGATTGCGCCCTGAGGCATATAAAAGGGGTGACCAAACTTGCTTAAAGTAAGACCCATGTGTTGTTGTTCAGTCGTTAAGTCGTGTCCGACCCTTCATGATCCCATGAACCATATCCCGCCAGGCCTTCCTGTCTTCCACTATCTTCCTAAGTTCGCTCATTTTCATGTTCGTTGCATCGGTGATGCTGTCTAACCATCTCATCCTTTGCCTTCCCCATCTCCTTTTGCCTTCAATCTTTCCCAGCATCAGAGTCTTCTCCAGAGAGTCCTCTCTTCGCATTAGGTGGCCAAAATATTTGAGCTTCAGCCTCAGTACCTGTCCTTCCAGGGAACAGTCAGGGTTGATTTCATTTAGGATTGACTGATTTGATCTCCTAGCAGTCCAAGGGACTCTCAGCAGTCTTCTCAGTCTCCCAGCACCACAAGCAGTCTCCCAGCACCACAATTCGAAAGCATCTATTCTTCGGCGCTCAGCCTTCCTTATGGTCCAACTCTCGCAACCCTACATTGCTACTGGGAACACCATCGCCCTGACTATACGAACTGTTGTTGGCATGGTGATATCTCTGCTTTTTATTATGCTATCTAAGTTTGCCATAGCTTTCCTTCCAAGGAGTAAGTGTCTTTTAATTTCATGGCTGCTGTCTCCGTCTGCAGTGATCTTGGAACCCAAAAAAGTAAAATCTGTTACTTCTTCCATTTCTGCCCCTTCTATTTGCCAGGAATTGATGGGACCAGATGCCATGATCTTAGTTTTATTAATGTTGAGTTTCAAGCCAACGTTTGCACTCTCCTCTTTCACTCTCATCAAGAGGCTCTTTAGTTCTTCTTCACTTTCTGCCATGTACCCATATACAATAAACCTCAGATGTTTGAGAGCCGCAACATTTAAGAAGCATTTAAATTCTTAAATATGTTTAGTCACCATGAACTTGCATATTAATCCAGTGGACTCTCAGTTTATACTGGTAAATAATGATAAAGCTTGATTTTTTTAAATTTTACCTTTTATATTAATTGTGATGCAAAAAGGAGCTCAGCCAACATATTTCTAAACCGTGCATTATATGTCAAAGAGCTGCATGTGGCTCACGAACCACGGTTTGGCCACCCCTGACATATAACGTTATTCATGGAATGGACAGAGGGGATTTTTTTTCCCTCTCGTACGACACCAGAACCAAGGAACGTCCACTAATATTGACTGGTGGGAGAGTCAGAACAGACAAAAGGAAATACTTCTTTACCCTGCATGTAATTAATTTGTGGAACTCCTTGCCATGGGATGTTGTGATGGTACCTGGCCTAGATATCTTTAAAAGGTGATTGGACAGATTTATGGAAGAAAATGCTAGTCATGATGACTGTATGCAACCTCGGAGTTTTAGAGGTAGCCTTTCTCTGAATGCCAGATGGAAGGGAGTGGCAACAGGATACAGGTATCATGTTGTCTTGAGTGATCCCAGAGGCGTCTGGCGGGCCGCTGTGAGATACAGGAAGCTGGACTAGATGGGCCCTTGGCCTGATCCAACAGGACTCTTCTTATGTTCTTATCCTCATTTCCAGGCTACTTGAAGCTTTGGCAACTTAAAAAGCCCTTGCTTTCAAACTACGATGCTATCTTTGTTGATGAGGCCCAGGATTGTACCCCTGGTGAGTAATTGAGTGGGGATGGGGCTTTTCTGAAAAACTTCATGCTCCCCCCCCCCCCTTTGGGGAATCCTTTTTTGGCAGAGGAACAGGAGCAAAATCGTTTGCCTCTTTTACAGTGCCAACCGCCACTTTGAAGAAGATGGTCTGTAGCACAGTACCTCCTCCTCTCTTGGCAAGTGCATCACCATGAGACAGGGAAGGATGTGTGTGTGGGGGGGGAGGGGGGTTAGGGGAATGCTGCTCTTTTGGAGAACATTGTGCACAGACACCTCCTGCCCTTCATGAGCACCTTTTACAGTAATAACCAAGATCACCTGCACACATTCCATGCAGTCTAGTAATATCTGCCCCCACATGGATTGGGAAGGTTTAGCCTGAGTGTCTTTACAAGGCGAGATTTCTGTTTCACACTCCCAACTCTCTTTCTCTGTCATTTCTCTTTCTGTAGCTGTTATTGACGTTGTCCTTTCCCAGCCTTGTGGTGTGATTTTGGTAGGTGACCCACACCAGCAGATCTACACCTTCCGGGGTGCCGTCAATGCTCTGTCCGACGTGCCTCACACCCACATCTTCTACCTCACGCAGGTAGGACCGGGCAGCCTTTCACTTTGGTCCAAGGGCTGTGCTTGGCTTTGTATTGTAGGCCCAGTGCAGATCCCTTTAGGCCAACCTGGGCTTCCTGAAACCTCACTTTGACACGGTTCCGTGCATTGGGGCAGGCTGGGCTTCAACTGTGCTGCAAAGTTGTATCGTCTGGCTTGCATACCGTTTCCTTCAGATCCCAGATTTATGGCTCCTACCTGTGGTTACCCTGTAGTGAAGCAGTGTGTCAGAGTGTGATGGCCAAGGGGAAGGAGGCTCTGCATCCGGCACCTTTCTTCCCCCTCCTGACTCCCTCTTCTTCTGGAATACAATGGTCATAATAGCTGCTGCCGCCATCCAGACAGAGAGAGACAACCTTGGAAATCCTCCCTTCCAGATTCCCAGGGGGTTCCCCAAAAATGAATGCAGCGGCGTTATGCTAGCAGTCTTGGGGATGAGGCAGCGTGCTTTCTGCGGAGTCGGCCAGGCAGGTTAAGGTCCAAATTATTAAAATGGGGCAGCGGACAAAAAGGTAGTTACAGGCTAGTAAATTCAAAACTGATATGGAGGGCCTAGGCACAGTTCTTAAAATGCTGTGGCAAGGAGACAAAAGGCAAGCGTTGAAATTACAGCTGAGGTGACTTCCAAAACGTAGACCCTGATGTGGCGTACTTGGACAGGGATTTGTATCCACCGTAGCACCTCTCTTCCTGAAAAATGCACTGCATTGATCACTTGGTCAGAGTCAAGAGCCAAGATCATCCGTTGGCTTAGCCTTTTATAATATGCCCTTTGTTGAATGATGTCGCTGTTCCCTTCATTGGTCAAGTCCTGGTCAATTGGACATCCTCGCCTCACTCTGAATCCTTGTCAGATGGACAGGGGTGGCCAATCTGGGTGCAACCCAGCTCTGATGGGAAGTGTGCACTAAACTAAACTGATGCCTTCTGGGATGAAGGAGCCTAATCTCTAAAAAAATAGACCATATGTTGGCCCCAATGGCCCTCATCCTAAAGTATTCATTAGCCTATTTTGAGACAGAGAAGGGGGAAATTTGGGGGTTTCTCCCACACAGAGTAATTCTGAAGCCAAAGTGGGGGGAGAGATACTGTAACAGTGAACCAAGGAAAGATGATGTGGCGGGAGCCAATCTCCCACTTGAGCTGGGGCCCCATCCATTAGAGACTGGTATCAGAGGTGTGCCAGCTGTATTTCCAGCCTGTTGTTGTTGATGTTGTTAATAATAATAATAATAATTAATAATAAAACAATATTTATATACCGCTTTTCAACAAAAAGTTCACAAAGCAGACAAAATCGATTAAATTGAGACACACATTCCCTAGTCTCATGAACTATGGTGGTCTCAGTGGAGCTGGGGGGGAAGTAAAGGAGGTTGCCAAACCAGGGAAGCTTGGCTGCATTCCTGGAAGCTGAGCCGAGAAGCCGAAGGCAAACCAGGCTCTTCCTAGCCTCCATGCTGTCTGTGGCCTGAGCAGGAAACATAAGCCGAGAACCCTGAGCTCCTACCAAGTCTTGCTATGTTTTTCCTTTCCCTGCCAACCAGGCTGAATTCCTCCCCTCCCTCTCCACTGCAGCACCCTCTGCCGGTACCCTTAGTCTGTTCAGGAAATTGGCTAGCCTGCTTCTAGTCTGATTGTCCAGTAGAATGAAGTCTGTGCAGCAAGACATGGCCCATAATCCTTTGTGTAGCAGTACCCTTAATTATGGAGGGAAGGGCAAGAAGGCCTTGCACCCGCCCCCCCTCTATTGTTCTAGAGGCCTACAGGCATGGTGACAAGATTTTGTTAAAGTCAGGAGATGAGACTTTTGGAGTGCATTAGAGTCCCCCCTACTTCCCCCCCCCCCATAATTTGAGCACAGCTGTGCAGACTGTTCTGGGTGTGAGCTGAGTTCAGGTCTGTTTTTAGAGCTTCACTGGGGATGGGGGGATTTGTGCGACTGCCAGTTCTGGAAGTGATAATTCTATCCGCCCCTCTCTTGTGAACATTTAACTCGTTTCTCAGCGCCTTTTAAAATACCATCTTTTGTTTGCTTCACTACTGTAGAGTTTCCGATTTGGACCTGAAATTGCTTACATCGGTGCTACCATTTTGGATGTCTGTAAGAAAGTTCGGAATAAGATGCTGGTGGGGGGCAACCAAGAAGGTGAGGTGTTTTATCCCAACCATGAAGCTTTTGGAGGTCTGCTTTCTCAGTCCAGCCTGGCTAACTATGACAGGTGCTTTGCTTTTGGCAGGGGACGTCAGTGGAGTAGGCGTGAGAGGGAAGGTGACCCTCTTGTCCCGGAACAACCAGACCATCTTTGAGGATGCTGTGAGAGTTACCAATGGAGAACTACCAGCTCAAGTACACGTGCTTGGGGTACGTGTGACAAGCACCTGAATGTGGGGCATGTAGTGAGGCTGGATAACCAAGCTGAAGATAAATGGGGTTCTAGTGGAGCCTTAGATCCTAAGGGTAAAACTGGCATTGCACTTTTAGAGCAATGGGGCTGTTCTGAGAGTACCTTCACTGTGTCCAGTCCAAATGTACCAATTCCCCTCTAGAATCCGGCTCTGAAAAAACTGTTTTTGTGAAGGGCAGTAGGGAGGGCACTGTGAGAGCGAGCTGCACATTCCAGGAGTCTGAAGGCAAAGGGTAGCAAGGAGGTTGGGCTGTAGCTGGAGGGGGGGGGTTCAGGGGTGCATTATCAGGCTGGCTAGGCTTCAGTCTAGGGGCCCTGCAGGGACAAGTCTCTATAGGGTGAGAGGAACTCACTCTATAACGAGAGTGAAGATTGACGTGCTGGAGGGGCCCCGAAATACCTGAAGCCTAGGGGCCCGGCCATGGTTAATGCACCCCTGGGGAGGCTGGATCAAGGGACGGTTTTCTGAGAACAGGGGAGGCAGCAGCAAGCTTAATGCAGTAAGGAGGGAGCCTGTGGAGAAGTTAGCCTCCTAAGAAGCTCTTCCACTGAAGGCAATTTTGTCAGTAGCATTGCTCATAGCTTGGTTTCTGAGCCTCCGGCAACCTTTTCTCACACTCGGTCTTTTTCTGTTTTTTACTAGGGGCTTAAAGCTTTTGGCCTTGAGAAGATTCATGATATTTGGAAGCTCCTTCATCCTAATTGTGAGTGTCCTGGAAACGACATGTTCACGTTTGGGTCTCTGTCTGAACTGGGGCAAGCAGAGCTGTTGAGTGTTCCAAGGTGTTTGTGGAATGTTGGAGCGGTAGAATTAGAGGGCCTGTAAGTTGGTGGTTGAGCACCTGCTTTGCATGCAGAAGGTTTGTGGTTCAGCCCCCCAAAACTCCCATAAAAAGAACTGGGCAGTGGGTTATGGGAACGACCGCTGCCTGTCTGAGTCCTTGAGAGTTTGTTCCAGTCCAGACAGACAATACTGAGCTAGGTGGACAAATAATCTGCCTCAGCAGAAGGCATTTTTCTGCTTGGCTCAATGAAAACGTCAGTAGCTGTGAAGGTGGCCAAATCCATGCTGGGGGTCACTGGGAAAGGGATCGCGAACAAGATGGCTGGTGGTCTATTATGCCTCTGTACAAGTCTGTGGTGGTGCCATATTTGAAATATTGGTTGCCACATCTCAAGAAGGATATTGTAGAGCTGGAAAAGGTGCCAAAGAGGGCAACCAAAATTACCAGAGGGCTGTAACATCTTCCTTATCAGTTATGGCTATAGCATTTGGGTTTTTTTTGATTGGAAAAAATGGTAATTAAGGGGGGACCGGACCTGACTGAGGCATAAAATTAGCATGGTGTGGAGAAACATTTTTTTCCCCTCTCACATTACTAGAACCAGGCAGGGCCGTTCAATGAAAATAACTGGCACGAGATTCAGGGCAAACAAAAGAAGGTCCTTCTTCACACAGCACATCATTAGCCTGTGGAATTTGTTGCCACAAGTTGTGATGGCTGCTGGCTTGGATGGCTTGAAAAGGGGATTAGAGAAATTCCTGGAGGACCAGAGGTCTGTCGGTGATTACTAGACATGAGGGCCATGTGCTGCCTTCAAATCCAACTGCACTCCCAGTTGCCGGGGAGCAGTGGCGGAAGAGAAGTCTGCCTTTCCCTTCTGTTTGTGGGCTTCCCAGAGGCAGCTGGTAGGCCATTGTGGGAAACAGGATGCTGGACTGGATGGGACCCCTTTTGGCCTGATCCAGCAGCCAGGCTCTTCTTGGCTTGTTATGGCACCAGAAACATGGGCCAGCTGGCCCAGTCAAAAGAAGTTGCTGACAGAAACAAGAGTCGCTCCAGTGATGAACTGTCACCCAGCTGCCAGCAGCCTTTTCCTACTCGCTTTTGCTGAGGCCACCAAGGAGGATTTCCAGAGGATTTTCCGGGATTTCCAGCTTCTTGGGCAGCCCTGTGTTCTTCCTAACATTTCACCCTCACTTTGTCCCAATTGTCTGTTTTCAGTGAAACTTGAAGTGAAAGACCCTTTTCTCAAAAGGTGGCTTCGGAAGGGCTTTGCTGCATTAAAGGAATATGCAGTTAGCGCTGAAGATAAGCAGCTAGCGATGAAGATTGCGATCGTGGAGAAGTACAGGGACCGTGTTCCTGAGCTGGTGCAAAGGATATCGCGGTGTCATACGCCCGATCCAGAGGCTGCAGGTAAAGGAAAGTGAGACCTTCACTACCGAGGTAGGAAGAGGTGTCCCGTCGCAGGGAACACATTAGTTATGTGAAAGATACATTCACATCAAGGTCAGCACCAGCCCATGTCCCCTACTTGCCCTCTTCAGGTGTCCAGCGCTGTGCTTGAAAGCCCTGAACTGAATTCATTCTCTGATTCGTTTAAAGGTTCAGAGTGTGAATGGAAGGTTGAGGTGAGCTGAAATAATAGGCAACCCCTTCAGAGATCATGAACTCTTCTCCTTAAAGACTGAAGATCAAACTAGACATGCAACTGATTTGGTTAGTAGGAAGCCTGCTTAGAACCCGAAATTGACTAAAGGAAACTGTTGGGTTCTGAATGCTGATCAGGCTCAGGATGCATGGTGCACTATTTTCCCACTGAAAATCGCCTCCCCCAGCTGCCTTTTGCCCCCAAAGTAGCTATTTCTTGCAACTTGGGAGGCAGGGAGATTTTTGGCAGGAAAGCAGTCTGATGGGAAAGAGCTAACCTTTCCCTCCCCATGGTCCTGATCAGAATCAGGATCCCTCGTGACTGTTTTTAGTCTATTATGTGGTACCTCTAGTTTTAAGCAGACCTCTTACGGATTCAATTAGCTGCACATCTAATCTGATCCTTTGTTATAGAAATAGCTTGTTTCAGCAGGTGCATGATGTAGATGTTCATCTAAGATACTTGGTCTGCCTCAGGTTTATCACAGTTTGCTAAGGTGTTTCCACACCACCTAGACCAGCGGTTCTCAACCGGTGGTACGCGTACCATTGATGGTACATGAGGTGGTGTCCGGTGGTATGCGTGGCACCCGCGGACACCCACCTCATGTAATGGAGACCGCAAAGAGACTCAGAAAACACCAGAAGGAAGCTCAAGCGGGTGGGCTGAGCTCCAGCGCGTGGTTTTTGCGTGCTTGGAAAGGCCCTGCCACCCACCCTGAGCCTCTTACCACCATTTTCTGAACCTCTTCATGGTCTCCAACCCGGAAGTAACTGGTGATGACGTCATTGCTGTTACTTCCGGTGGTACTCTGGAGACTGGGACCTGACGAAAGTGGTACATCAGGTCCCAAGGGTTGAGAATACCCCTGACCTAGACATCTGAGTTTTGTTAAGACACCTGCAAATGCAGAAAGGTCCCAACATGGATATGCTTGTTAATGTCTCCTCTCTTGTTTTGAGAACTGGTGAGGTGTGGTGGTGTGCTAAGAATGTGAGCCAACAAGGCCCCAGTCCAAATGTTCACCCCAGATACAAACATAGGCAAGTCACTATCTCTCATCCTGCACTGGTGGGGGGCCAGCAATAAGGAGGTCGTAGTACTGCTTACCTTGTGGGACTGTAGCCAGGAACCCTTGGCTCATGTATAATATCGCAACGCAGAAAAAGCTGTGAAGAAAAGCACCCCAGGTGGTTAGCATCTTCTCTGTGAGGAATGACTGAAGTGTTTGGCACTTCTTAGTTTAAAAACAAAAAGGCAACTTGATTATAGGTTCATAAAATCCTGCCAGGTGTGGAGAGGAGTTTTTCCCGCCTCTCTCTCCTACTACTAGAACTTGGGGTCATTCAGGTAAACAAATTGGCAGTAAACTCAGGGCACATGAAAAGAACGTCCTTAGATAACACGCAACTAGCATACGGAATGTACTGTGATGAGATGTGCTACAAGATTCGGCGACAGCCAATAGTTCAGGTTGCCCTAAAAGAGGATTAATAAACCATTTGTGCCCACGGGTGTATATGCACAACAGGAGTTAAATGTGTACACCTGTGGGATGGGAGGAAGTGGGATTAATTAATCCATTTATGGGTTAACACATTCATGGAGAAGGAGAAGTCTTGCCATTGGCTGCTGGTCTTGATACCGAATGCCTGTCACTGGCAAGCAACAGCAGCATTTTGCTCTAGGAAGCTCCCTTCAGATTTCACCACTGTTGCCTACAGGCTCTGCTTGCGGGTTGCTGCGGGAAGCAGGATGGTTGTCAAGACAAGACGATGCTTGAGATGTGTAGTTATTTCTACTACCTGACACGTTGTTTTGTGGGTTTTTTTAGATTATGTCCTAAGCACTGTTCATAAGGCCAAAGGACTAGAGTTCGACACTGTGCAAATAGCCGATGACTTTGTGAGTGTCCCTTTTGCGCGGCATAATCTCGGGAGGATGCCTAACTTCAGCCCTGGTAAGGAAGACTTCTTTTTTGTTTTCTCCCACCTCCTGGAGCCCACACTGACTCTGCATAGGGTGGATAGAGGGATGTGATGGTGCTTACGTTGTCGCTCGATCTGAGCAAACAGATCTGGCACCAGCTGGCACCCTCTCTTCATTCCTCACCCTTGAAGTAAGCAGACTTTGGACTGGACTTGGGCCTGCCTTTTACTGGCCCCATGGAAAGTGGCTTTCCCATGTTAGGAAAGGCAGAGTATAGCTGACTCCCTTCTTACGGAAAAACAAATGCACAGGTGGGCATAAGTTGGTCGTCAGGTGGTATAGATAAAGCTGGTGACGCCTTGTTCTCGCCTTGTTAATCTCATAGCACAAAGGTGAAGACGAAGTAAAGGTCAGCCAGCTCTTGCAGACATAGAAATCCCACCCAATCTTGCAAGTCAGCTTTCCAAGTTACGCTGCCTTTTGCTTCACGGGTCATAAAACAAATAGCCAATGTCTTTCGATCCATAAGTAATAAAACAGTGTAGCAGTCCCTACTTATCTGGGTCAGGCTTGCAACAGTTTACGCAGACTCAGCGACCGTTCCCTCTGAACCCCTACCAAGCTGCTGCTCTGCACTGTCTTTAAGTGGCTGTGGCTTTGAGATGAACCAAAGCTGGATCAGCCCCTGGTCTCTTTTGCATTGTAACACGCCATGCTTTTAAGCAGATGCTTAAGCATCTTAAGCAGATGTTTAAGCATGCTGTTAAGCAGATGCATGCCCCCACTATTAAATTGCTCCTTGGGCCTGGTAATTTAACCCCCAGTGATTCTATGGCAGAGTTGGACCTCCTTCAATCTCTACTCTGCTAGATTTTACCCTTTCTGTGACATAGATGTCCACACCACCTCCAACACGCCCCTCCATATCCCTCCTATAGAGTTTGTAGCCTGAGGTTGCCGTATCCCCGTGAATCGCCGCATTCCACCAGGTTTCCGTTATGCCTGCTTTCCCCAGCCAACCAACACTTCAGTTTCCCCATCTTAGCTCGGAGACTTCGGGCATTTGCATAAAAACACATATATGGGTGTTTTTTCTTCTTGCCCAAGAATGTTCCTGGCAGGAAATAACATCCACACTGACCCTTCCTGAGAAGTGCTTTGTCAGTTTTGCAACTATCGTTCCACTTCTGATGGGTCTCCTAGTCACTGGTTAGTTTTTCTTCTCCCTCTAGACACAATTCCTGAGGATGAATGGAACTTGCTGTATGTTGCTGTGACTCGGGCCAAGAGGCGTCTCATCATGCCCAAATTCTTAACCTATCTCTTGACGTTGGCTGGGGTGAGTTAAGACCATCCTTGGCACACCGACCTTGGGAGGGGCCACCTACCGTTCTCATGGGAGCCAATACAATATTTGCAGATATGCTGAAAATAATTTGCAGCACATGAGTAGGGTGTCCCAGAGGGAGCAAGAGAGGAAGGTGTGTAGAATGAGGGGAAGGAACAAAACAGTCTTAGGCAAAACTATTTTAACACCCAACCCCTCTGTTTCTGTTTAAATATAAAGAATTTATACCCTGCCTTTCCCTTGCCAAAGCAAACGCCTAAGGCCGGCTTACAAAATACTCACAAAACGCAACACAGTAACTAACAACTTAATGAAAGAAAAGCTGCCCAGGCCAATGAGCCGCCGCTTTAGGCTTCCTCTGGCCTGGGCACCTTTTCTTCTTTCTTTCCTCCCTCCGGTCACACAGATCTCAAGCCGACCCTGGGAAGGGGTAGGTGGGTGGGTGGCACCAACAGTCCTGCATGAGATCAAGCTATCAGTGGATTGAATTTCCAGTGTCCACAGTATTCACCCAAGTGAAGTGTGTAGCTCCAGTTAACTGTAGGCCTCTCTTGTTTCCTTTCCAGGAGTACTATTTACGGCCTGAGCTGACGAGTGATGTGTGCAAAGGGGAGCCAGTTTGGTGCTCTGTGCGAGGCTGCTGCAATTCCATTCCAGCGGAATCTCTCCTAATTATGAAGAAAGTGACTTTTGTTTATGTGCGTATCCTTTTTTCTTTACAGACCACTGAAAAAGTTATGCAGGTGAAATGGCATCCTAACCCCCCCCCCACACACACACACACACATTTTTTTTAGTAATTTTGTGTAAAACGTTTGATTCCAATGCTGGAAAACGCTGGTTCCACCTTATCATAGATAACAACTAGGGAAGCATCTGTTTTGGAGGTTTCTTCTTTCAATGAAAGTCTCTTTACACCATATTGGCTAATGCCCGTGCTTTGCTCCCTTGCCTGGTGCTTCTGTTGGGGTCTTCTTCCAAGAGAGCCACCCTGATCTTTCTGACATGCCATGAACTTGGGGTGTGTGTGTACGTGCGTGCGTGCATGCGTGCGCTTTGCTTCCCCATCCCTCTTCCCCCCCATCAGAGATTCCAGCCAGACTCACAGTGCAAGAGAAGAGCATTGCGGCTTCTTTCTCTTCAGGCAGAGAAAGGGGCTTCTGACACAATCCTATACTCTGCAGGCACAGAAAACAAGCAGCACATGAATCCTGCTGTCACTCGCAAGTGTTTACTGCCTGCAGAAGGGCAAGCCCTCAGGGGGAAGCTCCTGCCCCTTTTGGCTGGCAGGTGCTGCTGGGATACATGTAGACATAGAGAGTCTGCTGAAGGATGAAGAAAGCCCCAAATTGCAGTGAATGTGTGGTTGCAAATCCCATGTGGGTTGAAACTCACAGATATGTTTTCCCATGGAATAGCTGCCTTGAGCAGTCTCACTTGTGCCAACCTCAGCTTTTCTTAGCTGAGAAAACTCTAAACTATTGAGCCTGAGTAGGCCTCTTGTTCACACTTCTGCACAAGAAACCAGCTCCCCCTTTAAGGCATTCATTGGCACACCCAGGGTCTTTCCAGGACCAGACTAACACTGTTTATGCCCTGCCTTTGGTGGACCTCTAAGGAAGAAGGTTCTCATAGTGATGGAGCAGCCACCATGATGCACATCTTTTTTATGACCTTGGTGGAGAATATGTTCTTGCCTTGTGGGTGTGCTCAGTCCACCTGTAGAGATGATGGGCACCTTGTTAGTGTTTGTTACTGTCTTGTGAAGGAAACTCTTTACAAATCTCCGAGGGCCAGTTTGAACCTGGGACAGGCATTCTTGAAGGCTGTGGGGCCGGTACAGTGGCGTGAGAACGAGATGTCAACTTTGTTTCTCTGAACTTTTTTCCTGGCAGAGCAATGGCACCAAAGACCCCGAGGGCTACCTTTGCCACGCCTGTGTAGAGCGGCGCCTTGGCCCTCTGGTATGGTTGACAGTTTCCCCTGAGGTGGTGGAGACCATGGAGACCCCCGAAGAAGACCTTGAGATCCCACCACACCTGAACATCCTCTTTGCGTGGTTTTGAATTTGAAGAAGGTGGTGCTGAGGTTGTGGCTTGTCGGAGAAGACTGAGATGGGGAAGTCTGCAGATTAGGACCTATTTTTTACCAGAGCTCGTGTGTGGTGCTAATCTTTTCTTAACTGTGCTGGTGTGGTTCAAGGAGAGCCAATTTGAAGGAATGTCTGGCAGAAATTTGGTCTGTGGAAATATTTTTTGATCATCGGATGTGTAAGCATACCTTGTTGCAGTGCTTGGGGACATTATTATGGTCTCTCCATCTGCCTTTGGTGCCAGGTAGAAGGTACAACTTCCAGTTATTCCATTTGCTCCTAACCCCCCACTCACTGTGATCAAAAGTGTGCCTATTTCACTGTGGGCGGAGCTTGTTGGGGAAAAGTAGGTGGAAATTGGCGCAAATGAGGACCAACATACCGCTTGACTGGACTGGATGGACAAGGACTGGATGGAGGGCAAAGTGAGGTTCATAGATAGAATGAGCTGCCTGTCCTGATATGTAGCCCTAGGCTAGCAGGATTGTTTTTCAAGAACTCCCAAGAGACTGGACTACTTTTGGGTTTGCTGTTGCCTAGTGATGCGGCACTTCTGGAACGGAACCTCTGTGCAAGATCAAGCATCTGGTCATCAGACACGAATCATGGTCTTGGAGCTGAATTTTTACAAGGCAAATCTTCTTTTTGTATGTTTGGTTGGGGAGGGAGAATTCAAACTGGTTTTCCCCAGTTTTCCAGCATATCGGGGGGGGGGGGGGAGAGAAACCTTGCAGAGGCTTCATTGTCACCAAGGTAGTCAACCTGTGTCTGGGCTGTAACATTTCAGATTGTTAAGTAGAGACGGACATGACTGGATGCTCCCCTGTACAGAAAAAGATTCCTGCACATAGAAAATTTGGTGCTAGGGGGTCACCCAAATATGCTCATTTTCTAGATGCAGGGATTATTTATTTATTTATTTGTATGGAGGAGCATGCAGTCACGTGAGCCCCCACTTGCAATCGGAAGTGGCACAGCCCCGATCCAGGTTGACCAACATTGGTGAGAATGACACCAAATCTGGCATTTGTCCAAAGCATCTTGTCCAAAGCAACACTTCCTCGGTGTTTCTCTCTGCTTCTCTTTTGTCTGTGTTCCCTATGTACAGGAGAAACAGAAAGGATTTTAGCTATGCAAAAGTGAGATTAATTTACTGTCAATCCACAAAATCGTGTTTGTGAGCAGGAACGGGGACATGCATTACCCTACGGCTGAAATTTGTGAACAGCAGACTTTTCAGTAAACGTGTTTTTAGTTATAATTCTGCCTGTGAATCTTGCTTGTGCATCAACATCAGACTGGGGTGCACCTTACTGTAAAGAGAATAGGCAATTCAAGGCTAAGCAGATGCATCTGATGCACTTTATGTGTTAATTACACCAAGGACGTGTGCGAGATCAGGTTTGGGATGGCCCAGCTCTGGCTTGTGGAGCTTTTTATTCTGCTGCTTATGTAGGTCAGGTTTTTGTGCCACTAGAGAGCAGCACTGATCTATCCAAAGAAAAAGAATCCAAGCACTGGCTTACCTGACCTAGTTTGCAGCCAGTCTAAAAGTTGCCACCTTTTGTTTTATTTATTTATTCTTTAGTACAGTATTTATATACCATCTTTCTCAATAGTCTCAAGGCGGTTTACGTAGGCAGGCTGAACATAAGCCCCATTTCTCAAGTATTATTCTATGAGGAAATCTCGCAGAACCTCCATTTCTCCAGATGTTTCCCTTCCTAGTGCAGTCATCATCCTGGCTGCTGGCTCTTGTGCCCTCCAAGCTCTCGCAGGCATCTGCTAACCAAGCTTCAGACCGGTTCTTAAGATCTGTTTTTTGTCGGCGGACTCCTCCACACTCCTCCGCAGAGATATGCCAGCAGCCTTTCATGGTCTCTCGGTCTCCCTTCCGAGCAGCTGATCTTGCTTAGCTTTTTCAGGCAAAGTGGCAGCTCAACCTCCAGACCATACCTCCTGCCCTGACATGACTTTCTTCTGCTTTTAACAGCTGTGTGGTAGGCAGGAATTTAACAAGTGCAGCTTTCCAAACTGCATCTCCGTGCTGGAAAAAAGTCATCAGTTGAATAGCTGCACATTCTGCCACTGCCAAGATACAAAACCCCTCCTTACCTCTACCTCCAAAGGTTTGACCTGAAATTTCAGGTCTTTAACTTCCTTTTTAGGGTCACTGGAGAAGACCTTGAAGGGGAAAGAGTTGGACTGAAAGGGGCAGGTTACATGGTGTAACACAAAAATTGTTTATTTTTAAATGTTTCTTATACAATTCAGAGGCGCTGATTCCCACAGTACTCTGTGTTTTTGTATTATCAAAACTTTTTAGTTCTCTGAAATTTTGTGTTGGTATTGAAAGGCTGTCATTCACCTTTACACCAGGGTAAACATGGCCACGAAAAGAGGTTGTAAGCTCTCTGAGTAGCGTAACTTCTGGCTGAACTATTGATGCTATGCCAAAAACAGTAGCATTTTTTAAATCCTCGCACCACAATTAATAAAAATACATTCAAATACTCGGCTAATCAAGAAATGGTTCGAATTTTATTACACAGTGTTATCTTCTGCTTGGTGTGTGTTAGAGCTTCTGCTCTTCGTTTCTGCCTTACTGCCCTGTGGCCTGTTGCTTGAAGCTCTTTTCTCATCAGCTTGGCTCACTTGCAGCACCAAAAACTTAATGAACAAACATGGCTTGGTGGGTGCCATTAATGACCAAATGTTTCAACAGTGGTTCCAACATAGCCAGAGCTCAAGGTCGTGTGTCTCAGAAGTGACCTGGAGATGATGATGCCCAGGAGCACTGACTGGCAGTGGGTCAAACTGGGTCAAACTATTGGAGGTGGGGGGCATGCTCTTTGACGAGGGACAAAAGGGGGGGGATAAGGGCAACGTAGGCCTGGGTTAGTTATGTGAAAGATACATTGTGTTTCTAGGATTAGCTCTGATACATAGAAATGAAAGCTGACTCATACAAACACCTTATTGGTTCCATGCTGTGTCATAACACCTCATTGACTCTTGGAACAATCTGTCTCATCTCATTGGTCAGGTTCAAGTTAAGGAAATTCACTTGTTACATAAGGCAGTTGTGTTTTTTCTGGTTATTTGGCCATAACATTTGATAGAATGCAGATAATTCAACACGGTATTCTGTGTTAAAATACCTTTCCAATGATATATATATAACATTATGGTATTATTCATAAAACGCCCTTGAGACCTGGTAAGCATTGCTGCGGCTCAGCAAAGCAGACAGCGGGGAGCTTGGCAGGCCAATGGCCTAAAGCAGCGCTTGTCAACCAGTGGTATTAGTGCCACATCACAATAACGTCCGAAGCCACTCTTAGCCTGTCTTTCAGAGCCCGTATCTCACCACACAAGGAGTTGGGGCTCTGTTATGGGTTTTCCAGCAGGTTTTCCTTCTGGGCCTTCACAAAGGTGGCAGAACCCTTATGAATGGGAGCTGAGCACTCTGGGGCAAAGTGCAGACACTAGAGTGTCATCTTGGTTTTGAATTGGAGTGGCACCATGCCCAGGCCTCTGGTGGCAAGGCTTGTGTGCTTCCTCGAGGCAGCAGCCAGTATCACTGTGACACCCAGCTTCCTGTTTTCCCACTGCTTGTTAGCAGAAGCTCACAGGTACCTCCTTGCCACAAAGCATGTACAGCTGATCACATCAGCTGATGATAACCATCAGTGGTGTTGCTATAGTGGGGCCGGGGGGAGCAAATGCCCCTGGGTGACAACTGTAGTCTCCTTGTGAGGAAGAGCCGTGGTGGAATTTTTGAGTTTTGCAGCTGCTTTTTTGCAGCCAGATGGCTACGTGAGCAGCTACAGAGCACAAGCGCGCCAAAATCTGAGATTGTGCTTGCGCACCACCTGCTTACTCAAGTGAAAGTAGGTGACACGTGTGCATAACCTCAGGGTTAGGCTTCAGCTAGTTTCCACGGACTATGACGGGGCGGTTCTGCCTCACCTGCTGCCCCCACACCGTATGTCCCTGATGTAAATATATATATACAGTAGGCTGCCTTTTCCATTGAGAAACTATCATGGCCGCCTCTCTGGTAACTAAGGTCCACCATCCAGTAAAAGTGCCATTGCTCAGTTCAATGTTGGTCTACTCTACCTTTTTAAACCTAAAAATTAGCAAATGTAATGCTTTTTACCCTAAGGATCATAAATTATTAAATTATATTAAAAAAAAATCTCTTATCTATGTATATTGTATATTTTTATTTCAATACCCTTAATTCTTCCAAATCAGTTTAAGACTCCTAACAGAAATGGATTTCCCAACATTTCCTCCAACAGCCTCTGAAATCTTTCAGATCCACTACGTCTCTATTCATCAAAACCAGCGCCATTATTGACACCTACATGCCATGTTTATTTGTTCATAATAGCCAGATCCCACAGTTTAGCCATTTCCTCAGTGTTGTAACTATTGATTATCTTTCGATAATAGCAATGGGATCTTAAACTTGTTTATTTTGTAAAGCCATTTCGGTACTATTCCAACAGCTCAAATGTGATGAAAACAAAATGATTTCAGATGGATGGCTTTTCTTTCTTACAATTATTTATTTATTTATTTATGGTATGGCACATTCACATCGTGTTCCAATAAAAAAAAAACATAATAAATATGATATAAAATACTCACTATAGATAGGAAATTACAAGCATATATCTAAATTACAAATATAGTTTTTTGCTACAGTTGTCACATCCAGGAAATCAGCAAAATCTCCATTGTAGGCTCGATTTTGGCATTCCATCACTGTATGTTGGTTTGTTTTTCAGACCCACAGTCACAATTCGGTGATGGTATTTTGCCCCATTTGTAAAGAGCATCTGCACATCCACCATGCCCCGTGCGGATTCGATTCAAAATTGTCCATATTGCACAGGGCTGGTCAAATCCAGACAGTTTTTCCAAAATACAGGGCAGACTACGATATTGTGGGGGACAATTTCCTACCCAGCATTGTTTCCACATATTTTGAATATTAAAATCCTCTTCTAAAAGGGCCTTAGCAGTGGAAATAGCTGGATGTCATGATTTCAGCCTTTTTTGCTCCAAACAGGCAACATCACTTAATATTGGCAACTGGAGGTTATCCATAATCTTCCGATATTCTTGAAGAAGGGCACTCTTTTGTCTTTTGTCCGGGGGGTGGTATATGACTCAAAACAGCCAGCCAGTATATAGGGGTAGATCATATCGTCCCACTAACAATGCACATTGACTCATACAAATGTGTATCAAACTTTCTTGTATATGGGCTATTTAGCCACACTGGGGCACAATACTTTGCTGTTGAATAGACCAAACTGAGTGCAGTTATTCGCAGCGTATCCGCTGTCGAGCTCCAGCTAGTACCACATAGTTTATGCAGGATGTTATTTCTACTTCTCCCATTGGCACCTCCCATTCATTTCAGTGGGGTCTGCACAGGAGTCCATTTTGCTGGATTGTGCTCCTTCTTGGTCTGTCCAAGGAACGGCTATTCCAATCTGAGCAAACCCATATAGCAGCAGTAATCAAATACTACCTTGACTCCATCCTCTCTCCTCCTTCAGGTCCCAAGCCATCAATACCTCCCAGACCAGAAGCGGATTTTGTCCTGAAGTATCTTCATTCCCACTAGATGTCTTTGTCCATCATTCCACCTGAAAGAGACCAGAGAACGAAGGTCACTATACCAAATGGCGCAGAAATCCACACGCTGGACAGACAGATTTCTTTGTAGTGAGGCTAAGCTTCAAGCCATACTGAAACCTAAAGTCCAGTTTCGGTACTCATTTTCAGAACATGAATCTACAAACCCCCTAATATTGAAATTAAAGGATATTTATCTCATACCTTCTCACTTTCTAAAGGAACAAGGCAAGCCTGTCCCCTATCAGCTGTACTATTTACCTTGTAGCTGAGGCCATTAGCAATTCACAAGGGAACAGTGTCGCAAATATAACAATTTTCTAAACATTTATAAACTGAGGATTTTAATATTCAAATGTAAACTGGATCACTAGTGACAGGGGCAGGCAACTCGGGCCCAGGAGGGGGGTGGGATGGGCAGTGCTAGTGCGCTTACCCCATTCCCAGGCCTGATCTGACAACATGGATGTACGCAGACTTGCGCCAGCCATATGACTGGTGTGGGTCCAAGTAGACCCATTGCGAACTGGGGCTTTCCCTGGGGCAAGGGGATGAATGTCTCCTTATCTTGAGGAAACCTCCCATCTACAAAATTCCTCTGTGGGATACAGCGTAGCCCATGCTGGCCCTGCTGCATCGGTGCGGGAGAACTTAGGATTGGGCTGTCCTTACCAGATATCTTAATATCGGGGTTCCAGCTGTCTAAACTGGATCACTGAAGATAGTGATATGGTTAGGTAAGAGTAAGCTTACCTAATGGGAGAAGAGTAATCGAAAGGTTAGCAGTTCAATTCCCGTGACGGGGTGAGCGCTCGTTGCTTGGCCAGCTCCTGCCAACCTAGCAGTTCCAAAGCATGTAAAGAAAACGAAGTTATGGGTCTTGCAGCCATGTGATTTTATTGAAGGAAAGAAAAAACTCTAGTCCCCGCTGACGTTTCACCCTGCACTTAGGGTTTCTTCAAAGCAAAAGGTTTTTGCTCTGAAGAAACCCTAAGTGCAGGGTGAAACGTCAGCGGGGACTAGAGTTTTTTCTTTCCTTCAATAAAATCACATGGCTGCAAGACCCATAACTTCGTTTTCTTTACATAATACAACAAGCCATGAGAATCTTCATATGAGTTCCAAAGCATGTCAATGCGAGTAGATAAATAGGTACCGCTTGCGGGAAGGTAAACAGCGCTCCGTGTTCCAGCTGCATGCTACGCGCTGTGGCAACGAGAGTCATGCCGGTCACATGACCACGGAGGCGTCTTCGGACAACGCTGGCTCTTCGGCTTTGAAATGGGGATGAGCACCACACCCTAGAGTCGGACACGACTGGACTTAATTGTCAGGGGTCACCTTTACCTTTACCTAAGCTTTTACTAAGATCTCTTTTAAAGGTCTGCTCGGGACATCAATAGACACGGAACTATGTTAGACAGGAGATAGCCCTATTACGAAACCTTTTATTAACTTGAAATAAATACAGAAATTTATTTCAAGTTAATAAAAGGGAAATCCCATTATGCTTCTGTTCTGATGGACAGACAAAAAAAGCTTTAACAAAACAAACAAAAAAGAGCCTGGGTTTGTTTTCCTGCTGGGTTAAAAACACACACAACTGTATCAAGATTGGATTTTTAACTATCAAAGTATTGTTGTTGTTGTTCAGTCATTAAGTCGTGTCCGACCCTTCGTGATCCCATGAACCATATCCCGCCAGGCCTTCCTGTCCTCCACTATCTTCCTGACTTCGCTCATTTTCATGTTCGTTGCATCGGTGATGCTATCTAACCATCTCATCCTTTGCCTTCCCCTTCTCCTTTTGCCTTCAATCTTTCCCAGCATCAGAGTCTTCTCCAGAGTATGCCCTACCATAATCATCTGGTAGAAGGCATGCGTGTGCATGTGTGCTTTTCCTCACCCTTCTATGAATATCTGCAGATTCACCATTACCTTCATGAACTAACTAGTCACACTGGAGGTTTTACAAGGCCATTAACGTCATCTGAAAAGTTACGGTAAATGCAAGACCAGACATGCTTTACCTGCTGTTTACCAGATTGCATTGCACCATGGTAACAGGTCTGAGGTGTCTTATATGGCTAAATGGTTGTCAGACACATTGGGGATTAACAGGACTCGATCACTGGAAACAGAATGCAGGACTAGATGGGCCTTTGGCCTGATCCAGCAGGGTTTTTCTTTTGTTCTTACAGTATTAAGAAAATGGTTAAAATCCATGAAGCCATTCAAAATGTCAGTGCAGAGAAGCACAGCTGTCTGTGCCGTGCTTCCAGGCAACAGCCAGCTTTTTTTATTTTAATATATTGGTTAAAGTTATAAGAGCTCTGTTTTATGAGGGTTATATCCCTTTTTACTGTTAAGATTCTGATTCAGATGTTTTGCCTTAGTTTTCCTATATTAGTTATAACTGCATTATTTAATTTTAGGAAAGCCTATACCCATCTACTACCTTTAATACTTTATAATTTCTCATAGCTCTTTCACATTAGCTCTTTCACATCGTATACCAGCATACAAAAGTATATTTCTTTTGGTGTACTTTGAAGAACCTGATTTAGCTGGTTTTCACGAGCGCTCTCTTATTAGTTATGTATTTATTTTCAAGAAGGTCTAGTCTTACTCATCAGCTCTAATATATAATGTTTTCGTTTACTTTGCACTTTCTCATTAGTTCAAATTATAAGATCTTCATTTTACATGGGCTATATTTTTTACTATTATCCTTTGAAGATTTTGATGTAATTTGAATGATCATAGATTTCTTTAACATTCAAAATTGTAAGTCTTTTGTTTTATGACAGTTCTATCCTTTTTATTACTTTGTCAAGATTTTAATTCAAGCTATCTTACATTATTTATTTATTTATTTATTTGTTTGTTTATTTAATAGATTTTTACCCTGCCTTTCTCCCGGGAGGGCACTCAGACGGCAGCTTACAATCATTTAAAAAGAATAATAAAACAATAAGAGCAATTTTAAAAAAAACCTCCAATGGATCTAATCTAACAGATTTATATTTATTTAGTTGTGAGTCATGGTTTACTGGAACAGCCCAACAATAACAGTGCTTGAAGGAGTGAAGAATCTGTCTGCATGTTAGGTAAATGGCTCAAGGTGGTTTGGCGCATTCCTTTGGCAGAAAAACTGACTCATGAGATGATTTGGTAAGTCTGATTGTTTTTGTTAGTTGGTGCCCATTTCTTTCTCAAGTGAATGAAATCTCATTTCTCCTAGACCCTCTGCTCAATACCTTCATTATGAAATTACTCGTGGATAACTTTTATTGTGCTGCCTCTGATCTTTTAATGTTTTGCTAAATTTAAGTTCTGTCTCATCTGCACTTGTAGATACTGTCCTTGTTTTGTTTCTTTTTGGGTTACTCAGTGGCAGACCTACATTTTTGGGGCCCTGAAGCTTGAACTGTTATGTGGGGGGGGGGTCCTTCGCAACCAGCAGCGAGGTCTGGATAACCACTGTTATCTTCTTCAATGGGGTTGTTCCATGACAGATCACCACATTTTTTTAAAAAAATTAACCACTACATCTCAGATTTTGATTAAAATTGCTGTACTCGATTACCTCACATGTCAAAGTCCCTAGTATGAATAAAAAATCCTATGCCTTATAGTTTTCAAGTTATGGGGGGATGAAAATTAGGGAAATGTAATATACATGCATGATGAATCATAGAATGACAAAATAAAATATAGAAAAGACCACAGTCCATATAATATTCTTTAAAAAAATCTCCTCATACAGTAGACTCAATTTTTTTAAGCAATGTGGACTAAAGTTGCTTCTGGGCCCCCTCCGAGATTAGGGACCCTGAAGATAAAGCTTCATTAGTTTCATAGTAGATCTGCCCCTGGTTTTACTGTAACTTTTGAAAATAAAGAAGTCTAACAGCCCAACCCTATCCCCTGCCAGTCTATCGCATGCAGTACCGCCGATGGAGTGTGTGCTGCATGCTATGGTGGGGGTGGGCAACCAGACTGGGAGAGGTAGGTAAAAATATTTTTTAGTTACCCCTCTGTAGGCCGCCTGGCCATCAATGGGTCTCTTTGGACCTACACCAGCTATTTGTCTGGTGTAAGTTGGAAAAGAGGCAGGGAGTACGTCGGGCCAGGAAAATGGGGATAGCATCCCAGCATGCACTGCCGGCACCAGGATCCACCCCCTCCTGCCCTCGAAACACCCACTGCGCACCCTGCTCCCTCCATCACCCTCAAACCACCCACCACCGCCTTACCTGTGGCGTCTGGCAACCGCTGCCACTTACGCAGGGTCTCTGGCCATTTGTGCTGGCAACCCTGAAGGACATGGCAGTGGCACCACCAATATCTTATCCTCCTCCTTATCCTCCTTCCTGGCCTCGATCCGCCTTCCCCGGTCCACTAGGACTTGCGCCAGCAAAATCGCTGGGATCGCGCACACCACCTGTTCGCACCCGAGTAAGCGGGCGGAATGTGTGCGCACTCGCCAGGTTAGGCTGTGGCAATCTTCCGAGGACTCTTGCAGGGCGGTTCTGTCTCACCTGCTGCCCCCACACTGCACTGCACATCCCTGCATTGGGGGGGGGGGGCGGTTACAGTATATGTATTGGACTGTAAGAACTGCTTATCAATGAAAAATAAAAAGGACGTCTACTGAAAGCTCACCGCTCAGTCCCCAAGCTCCAAAGGGACCCAGGCGAAGGTTCAGCAACTCTCACTCACTTCTCCGCCATCCTCTCAAGTGAAGATTCTTCCGATCACTGGTCCAAAGTGTACATTTTCCTCCAGAGTTTCACCTCTCCATCGTATTCTCTCTCTCTCTCTCTCTCTCTCTCTCTCTCTCTCTCTCTCTGGCTCTCCATCCTGTTTGAAAGCAGCCATCCTTGAAATCAGACCTGAGAGACAGGCCAGGCCAGGCAGCCCAGGCAAGGAATGGGCAAAGCACAGACAGAGCAGTGACAGTATAAGGTCCTGAAAGACGAAGTCATTCCCAGGCTCCTTTGAAATGCTTCACGATGAGAAACCGGCTTCATCTCTAGTGTGGAGCTGAGCAGGGCCATGGCAACTTCCTGCTCTGTGATTCCACTAGTTCCCCCTCTTCAAGTTTTGAGGACTGCTTGGTTTTGGTTTTTTTTCACCAATGATATTGTTCAGCCAATGGCAGGAGCACAGTGTGGTGATAACATCTGAGCCCCTTCATTGCAGGGTCCTGGATCATCCAGGTGACCGGCTGCTGGGGAAGTCCTGCCTCTTTCTTCCGACCTCGTGACTGGCATCGGGATTTCTTCTTCTGGGGGAACACCCCTGTGCCTTGGAAAACAGCTAGAAATAAACAAGCAAAACAACAAAGATTGGTGCATGCTGGTCTGTAATGTTTTTTAGCCAATTAATGTGCTTTTAGAGATCAAACACACACAGAAAATACAAGGACAGAAATAATACCAAACCCGTTTCATTCCCTTTCCCCCACCATACATATTGCTACTTCTATACTGAATTATTTCAACAGGTGTCACATTCTAAATATACGTTATGCTCCGTATATATACAACCGTCACCTCTCTCTCTCTCTCTCTCTCTCTCAATCTCAATCTCTCTCTCATTTAGACACACACAATCACCTATGACATTTGTTGAATCTCCAAATTATGCAATCAGACCACAGTCTCGAAGTTGTCTTTTTCCTCCTTGTTTCCTCTCTCAAATGTAATTCAAGTTTGTTGTGTAAGTTTATCCATTATCTGGACAGCCTACAGGTAATTAATCCTCCCTTTCCCCAGTAGAGCAGCTGCCATAGGTGGGGGGGGGACTACCGCCCCAGGCGCCACGCGCGGTCTCCAGGCAGCAGTTCCCGGCGTGAACTGGGCCCTCCCACCTGACCTCGCCGCCATTAGTCTCCAAATGGAGTCTTTACGAAAGAGAGGAGGGGCATTACCAAAGTGTGTGTGTGTGTGTGTGTGTTGTGAGGCATCGTGATGTCACCCAGCCCCGGGCAGTGGGGGGGGGGCTAGCACTGCCTCTCCAATTCTCTGAATGATAGCAGCCAAAATACGTGTTGTTGGAGATCTGTGATCACATCTTTTTCTTTCATGAAGAGGAACCAGGGAGGGGCTGCTGACTTGGATCAGGGTCTTGGTACTTGGAGAGGGTTTCTTAAAACCTTTTCTTCCTGTGCTGTTTTCTCGATTTAAACAACCCCTCATGGCACACTTGTGCTTCTTTTCCCCTGCAGCAAATAGCCACTTCAGGAAGGTGAGCAAGTTGGACTGGGGCTACAACGATTTCGCCGGGGGAGGGGGGAAGGTTAACTCTCCCCTCCCGCAGCACTGCAGTCCCAATCTAAATTGCTCCTCCCACCTCCCACCCCCACTGCTGCTTTTAATGAAAGAAAATGGCATCAGGAGATCCAATCGCGGAGCAGTTCGCATCACATATTATTGCAAATTCCTAATTCAGGTGTGCACATGTTTCAAACTGAAATATCAAACCAACTAAAATCATGACTGGTTCGTAGTGAACCTGCAACTCCAGCTTCAAAGTGTGGGTTTTGTTAGAACTGACAAGGATATAGGATCACCCAATGAAGTCAATTGGCAGTAAGTTCAGGCCCGAGTTCACACAACACCAAATTAGCTTCTGAGATTCACCACCATGAAGCTGAATGCTGCATGATGACTTTGACTAGATGCCTTCTGAAAAGGACTGGACAAATTCACGGAGCATAGGCCTACCAATGGCTGTTAGCGATGATAGTTAAGCAGAACCCTGGTATGCAGAAATGGTCTACCTTTGAACACCACCACATGCCAGGGTCGGGACAGAGGGCGTCGGTCACCCAGAGGCATCTGGCCGGTTGCAACTGGAAGCAGAATACTGCACAAAGGGGACCTTCCAGTAAGCCACTCTCAAGTTCTTACGATACAGGCAAAAAGGTTCAACAGTCTCCAGGGATCTTTTGTAGGGAAGCATCTACAAGGAAACATCACTGCTCCAATTCCTTATAAGCATGCCCAGTCCTTTTTGTCGAGGACGTGGATCTGTGCAAGTAGAATAATACTTCGCCTTTGCATAGCATGGTCTTGAGTGTGCAAAGCGCTTCACGTTTGTTACTCTGGTGTGATCCTTACAACAGCCCTCTCAGTGTGTGAGGCTCCGGCTCAAGGAACAGACATTTTCAGTTCTCCACTTAACTGACCTTTCAAAAGTTGCCCTGCATTTGCACCCACTTTGGGAAGAAGCAGCAAAACAACACTTACCCGTGTCTTACGTAAAAGTACCACATTAGGGCACACAGTATGATGATGAGCAGCCCTGCTAATAAAGCAGAAAAAAGCTATCACATATAACAGGCACAGAGGTGGCCGCCTCCCCCCATTTGCTTGTTTCCAAGCAAGTTCCTGCTATTGGCTGGGCTAATATCACGCCATGGAAGACTCATGAACATTCTAACCTGGGGCGGGGGTGGGGAAGCGGGAAGAGGAGGAGCCTGCTGGATCTCCCCAGAGAGGGAAATTCCACAGCAGCGGCACTCCCGCCAAGAAAGTCCTGTCCCTGGTGTCTGTCAGCCTCTTTCCGATGATGGCTCCGAGAGTCTGTCTCCAGAGCTCGACTTAAGGCTTGGGCAGGACTGTATGTGCAAAGGCAGTACTGAAGGTAACTTACAGTGCAATCCTCTAACTATGTCTACTCAGAAGTAAGTCCCACTGTGTTCAGTGGGGCTTACTCCCAGGGAAATATGTATAGGATTGCAGCCTCAGTCCCAGGCTGTTAAGGGTTCTAAAGGTTAATACCAGCACTTTAAATTGAGCCTGGAAAGGAACAGTCAATCAGTGTACTTGGTATATAAGATCAAGGTAATGTGCTCCAGTTGTCATGCGCCAACCAGCATTCTGGGGGCTGATTTCTGTGCCAGTTGCCAGGAGTTGCTCTCCCATGAGGAAGACTCAATTGCCCACTTCAAGCAATGGGCTGGGGAACTGGCAAAGGGGTGCCCCACACCTTGTACCTGCCTGCCACCTGCTGTCCCATCTTCTTGCTTGGTCTCCTTGCAATGCAAAGCAAGCAAGAAGAGGACTGGGGGTGGGTGGGTGTCACCTTCTCTAGTGCTGCTGCTGAGGAATGCAATGGCAGAGCTGGAGGAGGAGGAAGGGGTGGCCACTGTGATCCTGTTTCTGATCTCTGTCCAGCAATTGGGAAGAGAATCACTGTCGCCTCTCCTCTTCCATGCCTTCACTCACCAGGTGGGAGTGCCCAGCTACTTTTGAATATGTGGTAGGCAATGGAGGAGGGGAGGAAGCGGAGGTGCATGTGGGTTTGCGTGCACAAAAAAAAGGGGTGTAGAGGTTGGCCACTGCTTCGGGTGCCACCTTGGCTTGCGCCGGGCTGGGCCTGATAGTTCCAGTTTAATCTAAATCGGTATTTTATGTTCAGAGGGAGGTTAATAATACATAAACTCACAATAATTCCTTACCTAGGCAAGGGAGCACAATCTGAATAGAGGGAGAGCCTGTAAAAGAGCAGCAGAGAAAAATGTAACATTGGCTGGGTCCTCCTACTTAGCACACATACACCCTGGGTAGCATGTAGTCTGTAACACTGAGCAAGTGCAAAAATTAGCATGCAAGATAGAAGTCAGTCTTCTGATAATATCACATTGGGGTTTTTTTTTCCTAGCATTTATGGCAAGAAGACCAGTCTGAGGAGGGTATGCAAGAAGGGTGGCATGGGGGGGGCATCTCAGAAGCCAGAGTGGCATGGGGGGCATAGGCTGACTTCCCTCCAGGTCAAAGGTCTGGTTTCTGCCCTGTAGAACTCCTTGTCCCACCCAAGGCTAGCAATGACAGACTCGAGGATGCCAAACATGCTGCACAATTCTGCAAAAAACATTTGCAGAATTTATAACAGGTTGCAGATTTTTCTTTTTCTTGCTGCAGGACTTGCCTTGCCTTGGGGGGGGGGAAACGCTGGTACTTTTTTCCTATTTCACTCTGCCCCACCCTCACACTGCCGTGTTTCTTGGTCGTCCATGCATTGCATTTTCGTCCATGCATTGCATTTTCAAGACCAAAATACTGCCCTGTGGCAGGAGTGTTGAAACTGAAGCTGCTCGGCTCATGGACGTTTGACAAAGTCTAAATATTGGCAAGGTAAGGACCTTTTTGCTGGTTGCAGTGCCGCTTGAGGAGCACTGAGATCTTCCACAAGGTCAGGTGAGATGGGTGCAATATGGGCACAGCCTTAGCTCAGCAACAGAGCACATCCTTGCAAACCAGTTGAACTCAGTTTAGAAGAAAAGACTGCTGGGGGGGAGGGGTCTCGCCCTCTCACTGCACTAGAACTTGGGGGCGTCCAGTGAAACCGATCGGCAAGATACTGCAGACCGGCAAAACGAAAACATTCCTTCAGCCAGCCTAAGGATTCACCTAAGGATTCACTGCCACAAGATGTGGTGGTGGTGTTAAAGGGGGATGAAACCCATTCCTGGAGGAGGAATCTATCACCAGCTATTGGTCATGGCAGCTAGGTGGATCCCTCATGTTCAGAGGCAACATCCCACTGACTCAGTCGTGTCGTTATGGGGTGCGACTGGTGCAGGCCGCACCAGGTGCAACGCTCTGTGCGGAGTGACACGAGAGGCCCATGGAGCTTCGCGCTCCATGGATGGCCCCACCCGCCCTTGGCTCTGGTTTGGCCGCAAATAGCAGAAGTCACAATGACGTCACCCGTCACCGCCAACCTACTTCCAGTGGTGCCACGCTCCGCACCGTGCACCCGGCACCAGTAACCCTAGTGCCACGGCTACACTGACAAAGGGAGAGGGCTCTTGCTTTTATGCCCTGCTTGCCAGCTTCCAGGAGGCTACTGGTTGGCCACTGTAGAAAAGAGGATGATCAGGGTTCTTCATATCCTTTTACTGCCAGAGCTTCCCAGGTTCTAACCCCACTATCTCCAGTGAAGAGGATCTGCACAATACATAAAGAAAGCATACACCTGCACAGAAAGCCAGGAATCTTAACATGGAAACCCAGTCAGAAGTAAGTGTCTGGACAAGAATAAAAGGGGAGGGGAATAACAGCAATACCATTGTGGGAGTCTACTACAGACCACAGGCGAAGATACGGGCGATGCTTTCTGAAAACATAAAGCCAAGCTTTCTGCAAGGGACGCCAAAGTGGCAATGGGGGAGTTCAACAATCCTGACATCTCCTGGGAGACTAACAGCGCAATCTTCACTAACTTTGGAGTGGCAGAGCGCGTGCTCCTCCGCTCCAAAGCGTCACAAACATGCTGTAAAGCACATTTGCGATGGCTCAGGAGTAAGGACCGCCGGTGTGGAGGCCGGCAGCCCTCGCTCCGCCAGCCGCCAGCCCCTGCAGCCGCCGATGGAGGTAAGCCCTGCACCGGTTGGTACAAGGGCAGGGGGTAGCCATTGGCCAGCCCGGGCTGGGAGAGGGCAGGGATACTGGGGGGGGGGGGCTCCACCAGTATCCTCTGCCTGTTCCCAGCCCGGTTCGGCCTTACACAGCCTCCCTGGATATACCTCAGCTTCAGAGCTGGCATACATCTGAGTAGGCCCATAGGCCCTAGGCTTACCCACACCCAGGGAAGGGGATGAGGTGCTCCCGGGCTGCCGGCATAGGATACAGCCCTTTAGGCCGGCTGTGTATCTTTACCCAGGATTGCGCGGTAACTTGGCTATGAGCGCTTGCCTTGCCTTGCAGACAGCTTCCTCATTCAGAAGCTGGAGGAAGGAGCAAGCGGGTCGCCTATCCTGGACTTAATCCTTACCAACAGGGAGGAATTGGTCAAGGAAGCAGAAGTGGCAGGGACTTTGGGAGAAAGCAACCATGTCATCTTGGAAAGCTAAGGGTAATCCTGTGTGTATCCTGTATATCAGAAAAGCTGAATGGGCTGTTCTGAAATTCAGGATACACATGGGCTCAGAGGAAAATTAAGACGTATCCCATGGCTAGAACTGCTAAAGGAGAAAACAGTTCAAGAGGGATGGGATATTTTGAAAAGGGAGATACTGAAGGCACATTCGCAAACAGTTTCCATGAGAAGAAAACTTGGGAGACATCTAAGGAAACCAGTCTGGCTGCACAAAGACTGTTCCGAAAAACTGCGAAGCAAGAGGAACATGTACAAGAAGCAGAAGGAAGGTCAGTTAACTAAGGAACAGCACACAAGTATAGCCCGCACCTGCAGGGATGACGTCAGGAAGGCTAAAGCACAGAAGGAGCTGAGGCTGGTGATGGAGGCCAAAAACAACAGAAAGGTGTTTGTTTTTTAAAGTCTGAAACAGGAGGAAGGTCGAGGAAGTGATAGGCCTGTTGGGTGGAGAAGATGGGAAAGTGGTACCAGACAACAGAGGGAAGGCAGAGCTGCTCAGTTTTTATTTTGCACCTGCCGTCTCCCGCAAGGGGAAGGTGGCCCACCTAACAACACTTCCACAAACAAGGAACTGGGCGAACACCACTCAGGAGAGGTAAAGAGAAGGTAAGGCAACACTTGGTTACTTTAAATGAATGCAAGTCCCCAAGATCAGATGAACTCCACACCAGAATACTGGAGGAGCTTGGTGCAAAGCCATTTTCTTTACTCTTTGAGAATTCCTGGAGAACAAGTGAGGAGAAGGGCAATAAGAGGGTTAATGCAGGGAGCCTGTAGCAATGAGATTAGTTGCTTCTGCATGTGCGCGTCAGCTCCAGGTGACAAACCTGTCTGTCTGTCCAGACCATCTGTAACAGGCGGCTGTGCTGTATTTCCTGCAGTCGCCCTGGAAGGCACAGCTGTCGATCTGTTTCGTGCTGCAGGAGACTTGAACGATGGCTGGTGACTAGTCCTGGCCCGTGAGACTTGCATGGTCGTGCTTTCTGGCAGTGTGGTGTTTTCGGTGACTGTGCCAGGAGAAAGCCACCTGACGACCTCTGTGGTGGCGGCTGTCATGACAGGCACATCTGGCAACAGACTTGCAGCCACGGGCAGGGCGGTGTCTGTGGTGCTTGAGGCTGGTGCTGAGTCGGTTGTCGGGCTTCCAGAGGGGTGTGTGGAGACCACAGCTGTGTTTACACTAGTCTTGGGAGCGGCTGACTTTCTAGTTGGTGTGGAAGTCTTTGTTTCTACAATATGGGCAAGTGGGACAGGTTCTTAGGCATATTTCAGGGACATGTTTGAGGCGGTTTCATTTTCGTTACGGATCTATTTATTTAACGTGTTCCTACCCTGCCTTCCCCTCACACTGCGAGCGCTCCAGGCGGCTGGAGACCAGCAGTGGCCAAACTATGCACTATATTAAACGTATAGTTTGCCCTTGTGTTTCTTGTTTTTCTTTGGTAAATAGAGAGAGGAGGGGGAGTCACCCTTTCCCCCATGCCCCTGTCCTGATGAAAATAATCCCTCTCCCCTGAAGCAGCTGTTTGCCCCAGAAGGGAAGTATAAATAGCCAGTCGCAACGGGGTGGGAGGGCAGTTCCATCAGGACTGCAAAGGGGGCTAAACCCTCCATGCTGCAGCCCTGATCATGAGCATCCCCCCCCCCTCCAGCGGCTCTTTACAAATAACAGAGTTGGAACCCACAAGGGAACACTCTGTACTTAATGTAACATGTGAAGCGGCCTAATTTGGCCCTGAAATGAAAGGCGAGCTATACATTTTGGAGACCAAGAAACACTGACTAGCACTCACCCTACAGAACATCAGGCCAAATAGCTCCCCATCCTGAGGGACTGCAACACTGAACTAGGAGCCACGTGATCAGCACCCCCTTGGTGGTATTACACACCACGTCTGTTACTCGAGCTGTTCTGCAATCGTGCAGCAGAGGGAGGGGTTATTTTCAACAGTTCCCTCTTCAATCTCCTGCTCGTAGTTCCCTGAAAATCTGTTCCTGAGGGGTTAGGGGACCCTTAGGAACAGGATGGCATGCTGTGTGTGGGGGGGGGAGAGGTCGGGGGCATTGGCAAAAATCATGCACTCTTCCTTGTGTAGTTGTGAGACCCCCACAAACCAGGGCCGGCCCAGCCATGAAGCAAATGATGCAGCTCGTGTCCGTGGCAGATGGCAGTGCCCTTCATGGCACTGAAGGTGGCAGGCATGAGTCAGGAGCAACGGCCCGCCACAAATGGGAAGGAGGGCTCGGATCCAGCTTGTGCCTTTAGCTTTTGCTGGTTGTATCCTTCCCAGTATTGGACTATTTAAAAGGCAGAACGAAGAAGCTTGCAGAGGATGATAAAAGGTCAGCTATTTTTTTCTGGTTTCTTCCCCCTGCACCCCACACACCAAGCTGTGATCAAATGTTGTCTCTTTCCCATGCTCCTTTGCAATGAAGAAAGGAGCTTGCATAGAGGATATGCCTAATGACCTCTGTCCTGGCAGACAGAAAACAATGACGCAGAACACCATGCTCTCCCTTTTATGCTGGCACTCCTGTGATGTCTGATCTTCTGACTAGCAGCTCAGACTGTAAAACATATGTGCTGAAATCAGCAGCTTTGGATTGTATTCATTAGGCCAGGCGGGAAGCTGGCAACTGACAGAAGGAAGTACATCTCCTTGCAATGCGCAATTAATGCATGGAGCTCATCACTGCCAGAAGATGTGTTGGTGGCCGATGGCTTTTAAAGGGGTGAGACAAGTTCATGGAGGAGTGTTGTGCCAATGCCTACTAGTGACAAGGGCCTGAAGTTTGACTTCTCAGAATTATTTTTATCCTGCCCTTCTTCCAAGGAGCTCAGGGCAGCAGATGGTTCCTCACTCCTTTTATCCTCACTATAATACTGCAAGGCTCAAAGACGGCAAATTATGGATGACCTCAGGCAAGTCATTACTGAGGCAGGACTCGAACCCAGGTCTTCCTGATCTCTAACACTCTAGACACTCTAACCACAATGCCGTCCTGGTTCTCTCTAGGCAGTGGACCTCTGAATACCAGGTACTAGGCACAAACAACAGGGTACCACCATCACCTCCATACCCTGCTTGTGAGCATTGTAAGACACTGGGCTGATCCCTCTTGGAAACAGAATGCTGGGGGAAATGCAATCTTTGATCTGATCCACCAAGGTACAGTCCAATGTTACACCCGTAGGCTTTAAGTGTATGATCTGTCCCATGAAGATATTACTGTCCTGTTTTCGTTTGTAAACCTTTATCGGCATAACAACTGACCTGTTAAAACACCTGGCCTGGGTTCCTTGCAGGAACCCGCCAAATTGCCACCAAATCCGGCAGCAATTTGGCAAAAAAAACAACAACCCGCCGAGTGTCGCCCCCTGCGCCTGGCCCCCCCACCCCCACCCCTAACGACGCCTCTGTGCTTCATTCAATAGCAAATGCTGGGAGGCCTGACACAGATTGGGACTAAAGTGTGGGGCAATAGGTGCTTGAACAACAGTTACTTGCCCCCGAAGAGCTCTGATGGGTAAATCAATCACTGAAAGCACTGTTTCTAACACTGTCCTGGCACACCCTGGGGAAAAGACCAGCCCTTCCAGTTGTTAGAGCAGCGGCATGCTGCAATGGCAGTCTGCAATTGCCATAATCAGATACTGGAGCAAAGTACCTGGCAGTTACTTGCTTATGAGAGGTGAGCTGAAAGCAAAGCCCCAATGAGCACATTCACCAGAAGAGGTGGGTTCGAGTCCCACCACAGCCACAATAGCCAGAGGGGGCACAGTGACTGAAAAGACAGCACTTCCACCTCTAGGGTGACCTGGCAAAAATGAGAGCCTGGAAGATGCTAGCACTAGATATCGGAGGAGGAGGCAGCAGGACAGCCTTCTGAGACAAACATTTGGGCAAGAACGGGGGGAGCAGAGTGCTCTGCTGGGGAGAGCGCAAAGCGGCCTCGGCCAGAGGAACAGCTTCTGAAAGCCTTCATTGAAAGGGTCGCAGGCAGCACCGAAATATCCCCACCATCCAAGGTTTAAAAGGATGCCAGGAGTGCTTATTGTATGGAGACCCCACCTTCCTGCCGCAATGGCACATGCTCCCCAGCTGGGCCAGGTCCGGCAGGCTCCTCCACCATCTGTCTTCAGGCTGCTCTTTTTTTTTTTTTAACTTGCAACTGCACAACCTTGTGGGATCCCAAGGGTTTTTCTTCTGTTCATTCTTCCTTGGAAGACTAATACGACCGGATCTTTCTGAGATGGTTAACCTGTGTCCGGGCTATAGGGGGTGTGGTTCACATGACTGAATCCCCTCAATTTAGAAAACTAACGTATCAGGAAAAAGGTTTCCAGCTTAATCTTCTCTCAGACATGCTAGTTTTCTTCATGGAGGCGATTTTTCAATCATGTGAACCCCCTCCCTGCCTGCAGTCTAAAGTGGGGCAGCCCGGACACTGAGCTGCCTCTGTGCAAAAGACGCCCGAGAATTTCCTCTTTTAAGCAGTTGCTTCTGTGACCAGAAACCGGTGTTTAGAGGCTCAGGGCAGACAGGCGGGATTTTCGAGTGATGAAAACTTTGTACTTGAATCTCTGCCCGCTGCTCTGCCTCTGCTCTGCGGATTTCCAGGTCGCGTTGCAGTTGGGCTGCCGAATGGCGAGTGTTCCACAACGTCCCTGGGGGTTCGTTGCAGCTCCCCAAGGAGCTGCGACACACACTTTGGGAACTTCTGTCCTAGGAATTTTATTTATTTAGCTTTATTCTAGATTTGTAGGAGTAAAAATCAACACATCGGTAACAGATTCGTTAGCTATAAGTATAATTTACAGTAAGTAGGATTTTAAAATCATTATATAATTAAATAAGAATTAAGTAATAGTAACGCCTCGCTGCTATCAATTTTAGCCTTACATAACTACAGGTGCAATCCTATCCTACTTACGCCTCCGGTGTAACCAGCAGCGCAGCGAGAATGGGAGGCCCCAGAAAGGAAAGGGGATTCAAATCCCCTCCAAAAGGGGATTTGAATTCCCTTTCCGTTCTGGGGCCTCCCGTTTTCGCTGCACCGCTGGTTACAACGGTGGCGTAAGTAGGATAGAATTGCGCCCTACAATAAGTACCATTTAAGTAACACAAATATAAGTTGTTCTAGCATTAATAAAATGTTGCTGTAAAATGTTACTGCATTGTATATTTTATTTGGGGAATACATTATAGATTTATGCAAGTATTTTTGCATTTTGAAACTGAAATGCTTCTAGCAGAGCAATCCAATGGCCCCAAGACATCAGTAGCCATTGGTGGCACACCTGTGTGGTTGAGCTGGCATCCTACAGCTCTCCAGCCAGTGTACTAGAACCACAGGTCCGCTCTGCTAAAACATTCGCATCTCATCGTTGAGAGTCTTGGTGGAATATTTTGCATCTGAATTACACAAACATGTTCTGGTGAGCAGAGAAAACCAAGTGGCCTTACCCTGTCTGGAGTCTTCTGTTGTGCCTGGAAGTTCAGGAGCAGGCTTAGATGGGTCTCCTAGTTAGGGAACAAAATAGAGAGAAACAGGAAGTGATGAGGACAGGTGAACTTGGGGACCTGTGCTCCACAGTCTGCACTGCCCCCCTCCCCAGTTTGTACCCCAGTGGATTTTAGACTGATTTTAGAAAAAGGGTTTTTATGGACATCCCACTTTTCTCCTGTGATGGACCTTGAGGCACCATGCACTCAGCTAGTCACCCAGTCAAGCACCGCCCAGACTCAGATCTTCTTAGTTTCAGCAAAGTGACTGGGCCCAACGCCTTCAAGCGCATGCCCTGGGATTTTGGAAGAGTCAAGTACTGTATAATAAAAAAAATACGGTCAGAGAGGCCTACCTCACAGGGTGTGGCAGCTGTGACAAAGGCAATAATCCAAGGGAATCTTAAGAGATGGGATATCAGAACTGTCAGTGTCGCATTTTTCTTCCCATAAATCTACGGGGCAGCTGCAGTTGGAATGCTGTGTACAGTTCTGGCCACTCCATCTCCAAAAGGATATTGCAGAGCTGGAAGAGTGTCCACGGTGATCAGTGGCATGACGTCAGGCCTTGGGAAGTGCCGAAAGGGAGGAGCAGCTAACCTGACGTGGCAGGCCAGCAGCGCTAGCTGCAGAGGAGCCTGACTGAGGCCCCAACCTTGAACCCAAACCTAAGTCAGAGCCTGAGCCTACTACAGTTGAGCCAGAAGCCCCTGAGCTGGGAGCCCCAGCAGTACCTCTCCCTGAGCCTGATTTCCTCAATTAGCTTCCTCTGCACAAGGATCCTCACACTCCCCGATGTCTGCTCACCACTGCAGACAACACACTAGGAGGAGTTAGCAGAGAGGTGGAAGAGTTCTAGGCTCCAGGTCAGGCATCTGCCACTTTACGATTCACCACTCCTAAGGGTACAGCTGGAGCTTGGGAGGGCAAGCTGGGTCAAGTGCTTAAGGGCTCAGTTGAGTTCCAACCGCTGCTGGCACAACTTGTCTGCATGGAGCTGTCCTAGGTCCTATCGCTCCAGCCTGACACTAGCTGCCACCATTCCCGAACCTCAGACATCCCCATGGGTTTGCTTTTGCAGTCAGGACAGGACAGTCAGGGAACTGAGCAGCTTCTCTAGGAGGAAAGGCTAAATTTGGGGTGAGCTTGTGTTTCGTAGCTTCTAAGATTTTCATGGCTTATGTTTACTTAGAAAAAAAATTACCGAGAGGGGATATGATGAAGGTTTGCACAAATATACACGGTGTGGAGAGAGGCAATTTTCTCTCTCGTACTAGTTGGACCAAGTATCATCTAATGAAACTGATGTGCAGCAGATTCAGGACAAGGGAAGTCCGTCATGGCACAATGCACAACTCATTTTTTGGAATTTGCTGCCGCAGATGTGGTGATGGCTACTGTCTCAGATGGCTTTAAAAGGGATTAGGCAAAATTCACAGAGGAGGAAAGGCCCTTCAATGGCTCTGGGTAATGACGGCTAAATAGTGCAAAGGAAACATCAGTGAATGCTGGTTCCTGGTGGGGCACAGGCAGCAGGGGAGGGCTATTACCTTCACTTGTAACATCTGGCTGACCACTGTGCTAAGCAGGATGCTGGACTACATGAGGCTGGTTTGGTTGATCCTCCAACTGTACTGCTATCATGGGGAGGAAAAGCAGTTTCGCTTTCTGTTAATGTTCAGAGCCTCTCTAGCATTCAGGCTGCTTGCCTGCTTCTGCGCGATAAGCTAGCATGCTGCTTACAGCGGTTTGTTAAAGGAAGACACACGCTTGCTTGGCACCAGCACTATGAAGACAAACAAAGGCAATGAGCCCATGGGCAATGGGGTGGGTGGGTGATACAGGGGGATGCCTGTAGTATCAAAACCACGTGTGGAGGGACAGTTCTGCTGAACTATCCCACCGTGTGATTAGGCAACATTCTGATGTTATGCCGGGGGAGTGGGGGGGAAGATGTGTGTGCTCATGCTCCGAAAAACTGGCTGGATTATCACCCAAACCAGCCCACAGACTTCGGGTCTAATCAAGCAGGACTCTTCTTAGCACTGTTAACTTTGCTTTTTTTAACATTATGATATGCCACACCAAAAAGGTTACAGACACTTACGAATACAATTTAGATTTGCATTGGTCCAATGATACTGTTTTGTAACAGCATCCTGTTTGCACACGATGAGGTCTGATGTGCCAGCTTTCCTCTTGTAGTCTTTCACACAGGAGTAGCGTAGTCTAGCGTTGCCACTCACTTCAATCTCTGCATTCTTTATCTGCATTGGGATGCCACACTTGCCTGGCATGAAACAAACGAATAAATTAGCTCACCCTGAACACACATGCCTTCAGTTTTTGACTAACCAGAATGTCACAGACAGATCACCCTAAGAAATCTCCTTCTCAAAGGAATTTTGCCTGGGTGGGTCATCCTCTCCATTGGAACTAGCGTGTCATTCAAAAAGCCTGTTTGCAAAGCAATTTTGGAATGGACTGCTAGCAGAGATGCTGCCAAAGTTCACATTTCCTGGCTTGGAAATACAAATTCCAGCTGGTTATAATGCTCAAAATATAAGATAAGCATTACAGCCCCAAGAGTTCTTCAGTTTGGAATACAAAGAGAGTTTCAGCACATCTGCAGAAAGTGCTTTTTAACTTTGAACCTATTTTTGTCCTTAACATAAATTCATGCTCACACAGGAATAAACAAGCCCAGTGAGGAGGGGTCCCTTCTCCTCACCACCACAGTGAGTGTCCCATCGCCCTCTAGTAAGGATGATGAGAGGAGCAGAAGCAGAACTCGGGCGGAGTTTAGGCCCTGCCCCCTTCCTCCGGGCGCCGGCAGGGCTACTTACGCCTCTCCACCTTCCATTCCAGTTTGAAACTGGGGAGGGATGGTTATTGTCCCACACAGTGTAGATATGGGGACAATCCTCATCCCACTTTCCAGCTCCAAGCTGGGGAGGGAGGTTATGGTCGGCCATTTTGGCAGTTGGCGGCAGCAATACTCAAACAAGTCCTCTGGCTCTAAGTTTGGAGTGGGGAGGGGGAATTACCCCTGCATTTGCACTGGGCTTCATCACTGCTGGCACCAACGACCTCACAGCCCACTCCGCCAAGTGAATTCATTGTGCTTTGTCAGTCCACATGGGGGAGGCTGGTGCTGCAATTGCACTGCAAGTCAGAAAAATCGCCACAAACAAGATCTTACGAAAGATGGGAGGAACAGCGGGATGCAGCTGTTAGGCAGTGACATCACACAAATGTCTCCCCCTGGACAAAGGGGGTCAACTTCAGAGAAAACAGCAAACGGGGAAGCAGCCAAAGAGAGGGAGGGAGAAAGTGGAGAAAACATTCAATCAGGAGGACAGCTGTGGACAAACGAAAAGGGAATCAAAAGTCTTTCACAACTATTCCTGAGTGGGGGACTCTCAATCATAACTTTGGCCATGGGTGAAGACAGGCTTGCTTCAGGGGCTGACTGGAAAGGAGGATCTTCAAAGCAGCCCTATATTGTCTGCTAACTCAGAATTAAGTCTCCCTATATCCGGTGGGGCTTACTGCCAGTTAAGCAAGACTGCAAGCTTAGCCCCTTTAGCTTAGCCCCCTGCTAACTGGGCAAAGAGGCACATTTTCAAGTGTGCTCCTCTTTTACTGGGCATGGGGAGAGCAACTACCCCTCTCCAGCCCAGTGTGGTGCCTCATCTAGTGGCTGGTGTTTCTTCTTTATCATTTTAGATCCTGAGCCCTTTTGAGACAGGGAAATATTTATTTATTTTGCTAGGTAAGCTGTGTTGTGCTTTTTTGTTGTTGCTGTTGAAAGGCTGTATATAAATATTCCCAACAATAATATTTTCAGAGTTAACTAATATTTAATTAATAATTAGCTCACCTCTTGTTATTAGTGACTTGTTGCAAGAACTATTATCTAATAAGCTAATATGTATTATTAATCCTTGCATAAGCAATCATCATCATTAAGTAGTAGGACTTAATCGTACTTAGTTTCCAGGGCTTGGCAAACAAGTTATTCAAGCACACCTCACAATATCTATCTCTGCCTCTTCCCTGTACAAGGAGTTGTTACTACTTCTGGGTCTAATTCAAGGTGCTGGTTTTGACCTATAAAGCCCCAGGACCAGGATATACAGTATGAGGAACTGCCTTATCCCTCACAAATTGATCCATCTCCTAAAGTTGGGGGGGGGGAGGCTGCTGTGCATGCTGTAGATCAGTGGTGGCCAACCTTTTTATGACATGTGCCACTTTTAGTTTTTTTGTATCTTGGGCGTGCCACAAAAATAAATATATAAAGTAAATAAATAAATAAATAATAAACTACTAGAACGCAACCATGTTGGAAAATCCAGCGAGCAACTCCATAATTTTGGTTCCCAAAATTTCCTGGAGGTCTAAATCCACAGGGCCCTTACTGACCTGCTCCTTTATTAATTAATGTACATGCTCCCACCACTATTCCCCAGTTTCTCTCTCTTCTGCTCAGCACAAGAATGATTGTCTAATTCACACATTTATGAGGTAATAAGTTCTGCACATGGGGATTTTTCAACCTCACAGTCACTTGAGGAGATAGCTGCATGAAAGAGCACCCATTTTCTCTGATAAGGTAAGCCTGGAGTTCATGTGGAGACTAGTTCACTCAGTGTTTCACCACATGATTCTGAGCTGGCAGAATCACTACGTGTCTGCTTTACCAACTCAGAAATGAAATATTTGAATTGTAGAAGTGTCACCTTTGTCATAATTATACTTGGGCTGGTTCAGTTAATTTTCTGTTGAAGTGACAATGCAAAAACAAATGAACAAAAACAAAAGCATAAAAAGAAAAAAACTGAAAAGACTGCTTGAAATGTGAAATAATCTGGGATGGGGGAGGGGGAAGAGAGGAAAGAGGGAAACAATTCACTAGACTCGAGTGCCCAAGATACATTTCAGGAAGTCCCTCTCACACACTCACAAAGTGCTGACAAATGTACTCCCCTTTGGACCCCACACAATTTGACTGTGTTGTACCACCTGGAAACGCCGTTTCTACTACCCGTGGCCACCACTAAGGGCTTTGATAGCCTGTTCTCAAAGTGGACAATTGCTTCGCTTCCCATATCACGACGCGACGGGAAGCGAGATAAGAGAAAGTGCTGCGACAGAGAAGTTTTGAAACAGCTCAACGACGAAATAGCTTGAGGCACGCGCGAGCCACAGAAAAGAAAAGCAACTGCAGCCCAGAAGGTGCAAACGGGTTGCGCCCCAGCGTCCGCGCCCTGCCTGCGCCTTCCCCTGCTTGCGGGCGCTCTGCAGAGGCTGCTGGAGGGCTGCTTTACCCCCTTCCTCCTGCTCCTTGGATGGGTTCCTGGTGAAAAATCGGGAGAAGCTGTTCTGCCAGGAGGAGCCAGTTCTCCTCCGGCTGCTCCCGCCAGACATCTCCGACACTGGGAGAAGCCGGGAGGCGGCTGAGACAGCCAGAGGGTCACGAGACGAGGCTTCCCTCGGTCTTTCGCCACGCACTCGCCGCAGTCGAAGCTCCGCTTGTAAGTTTCTAGTAGTCCATTACTTCAGCGGGACGGCCGGGCAAAGCACAGTGCTGGAGCAACCGGCCACTGCCTCCTCAGCCGGCCCCCTCCCACCGTAGAGGCAGGGACGGCGCTCTCAGTTGCCCCGGCCCGCCCCACGAGGCGGAGCTATGGCCGCTGCTCTGTCGCGGCCCCCCCTTTCCAGCCAGCAGGGCTCCCGCACGCCTCGTTCAAGGGGTTGGGCAGCATGGCCTTCCCGCCTCCACCCTCCCTCCCTCCCTCCCTCCCTCGGCTCAGCCAAGAACTTCCGGCACTGTGCTTTGCCCGGCCGTCCCGCTGAAGTAATGGACTAGAAACTTACGAGCGGAGCTTCGACTCGCGCGGACCCGGAGGGAGAAGCCGGGAGGGAGGCGGCGGGCGGGCAGGCGGCGTGCCACCCGACAGACCTTCCCGTGCCACTCTGTGGCACGCGTGCCGCGGGTTGGCCACCACTGCTGTAGATAGTGACGAAGAGCAGGGCCTTCTCTGTGGTGGCACCTTTTACTATGGAACTATCTCCCAGCAGAATTAAGAACTGACCTTTCCCTGTTAGCCTCCTGGCAAGTGCAGAAGATGTTCTTTTTTGGCCAGGCCTTCCCTCCTTCGTTAGTTGCTTTTGGGTTTTGTGGTTGTATTCCATATTTTATTTATTCTAATTTTTATTGCACTATTATTTATGATTGTTTACAATTGTTGCACATTATATTTTGTTCTATTTTTTGCATGTTATTGTTTTTTTCACTATTTTATATACCGCCTTGAGCACTCCATTTATTCAGAGGGAAAGGTGGGATATAAATCATTTAAATAAAGAAAGCTTATATAACCTATAGCCTATTTATCAGAATATTGATTATATAGAGCTAAAGGACAGCTCAACAGACCTTTGCTGGCCTTTAGGTGTGCAGTAAAAGTTATTTTATTTCAAAGAGCCTTTGGCTCCTCTTCTTGAAACATTTTCACCAGGGGATCCACAAACCTTGGTTTGGCTTACTAGCCAGCTATTACTTGTGGTTGTCCTCTCCCAATGTCCTCTCTTTCCTCCAGTCCTCTAAATAAGGTTTAGAAATAAATATAGTGTGGGAAAAAATAATATATTGCAATTATTAAATACTTATTAAATAAAAAGTTTGGAGAAAATTTTAAATATTAGTAAAAGGGTTTTAGGATATGCTCTTTCATTATGTCCAGGACATTTTCCTGTTGATATATACCACTGACTGAGATAATTCAAAAGGGTGACAGAGAGCAGCACACACGGTCACAGCTGTGAGAGCCCTGCATGCAACACACCGAATGCTTCCTACTTGTGAGAAAGGGGCTAGAAGAAATGTGGGATCTCATCTCACGCTTGGATCGCATGGATAAAAAGAATACACGAGAGTAAAACAGACAAAGGATAAACATGGACAGGCTTACCAGATCGGCGACCGGGACACTCCGTTTTGCCCTTAAGGGCGGCGGGGGGGGGGGGGGGGGCGGGGCGATAGGAGCCAGAGCGAGCTCTGGCTCCTATCGCCCTGCCCCCCCCCCCGCTGCCCTTAAGGGCAAAACGGAGTGTCCCGGTCGCCGATCTGGTAAGCCTGAACATGGAATGCGTGTATAAATAACTCAGTGCCATGGACTGTATTAGCTTTCACAAAACTGATTGCTTGCTTCCAATATTGATGGGACTGAATCCCACAGGTCTGGCCTAGACATGCCGCAGAATGAGGTGGTGGAATGTACTCTATTACACTAAATGTACTCTATTACACAGTCCTTACACTAAAACATACAAATTGTGTGTGTGTGTGTGTGTGTGTGTGTGTGTGTGTGTGTGAGTGAGTGAGACATGTTTGAACACACCTTCCCAATTAAAAAAACAACACCTTCCTGAAGGTAAAAATCTATGACACCAGAGGAAAAAGCTCTGGCTCGTCTGCTCCTTGCTTCTTTACATGGGAAGCAGTTAAAAGTGGACTCCTCCCTGCAATCTGTACACAACCTATTCTACCAACTCAGCCTGTTACCTCCTTACTCTACCACCTGTGCAGACCAGGTCATAGGCTGCTAATCCTGACAGGAGGCAGGAAATCATTGAGGGCTGCCTGGAGATACCGTGGGACTAGCCTTTGGAAGCCTTTGGAAGTGAAACCACAAGCACAGCACCAGCACCAGCCAACTCTGTTAAGAACTGCATCATGAAAAGAAAGCAAACTGCCCTACAGAAGAACAATGGGCTCCAATGGTGGCAGAAAACTCCTCCTTGGTCACGAGCCCCCTGTTCTATGCTACTACAGTGTATAAGGCAGATAGTTGTGGGGGGACAGGAAGGGGAACAAACTGACAGCCACACTGGGAACTGGGGTCACTGTGCAGCAGTGTTTGACTGATACAATGCCCATAGTTTGAGAAAAAAACACTGGTCTACAGTAACTGTGGTCAACATTTAAATTCTTTGGGATATTTTTGGCCTACTGGTAGTTAGTGAATTTTCTATATTCCTAAATCGGATGCAAATGAAAGGAAAGGAAAAGAAACTTGGTCAGAGGAGAAAATGAAAATGTTAAAACAGGCTTTTCTTCCAACTCAGTGATGGTTCCCATTTATCAAAACGTACTGGAGTTGCTTTACACTGAACAGAAATTGTCTTCTTCCTCCAGGATCTTCAGAAAGGCATATAAGACAACGCAAAGAGGCCAAGGGTCCATCAGTCCATCTTCCTGCGTCTCAGAGTGGCCAACCAGAAACATCCAGGCAGAAGCGTAACAAGGGTGGAGCGAAGGCAAGTAGTTCTGCAAGACTCCGTTACACTGGAGTCAGCGGCCCCTCCCCCTTGCAGTTGGAGCCATTCTGGCAGCAAAGGCAACACGCAGGACGCTCCCCTGTTGCTGCCAGAATGGCTCCAACAGCAAGGGAGAGGGGCCGCTGACTCCAGTGTAACGGAGCCTTGCAGAACTACTTGCCTTCGCTCCACCCTTGTTTTGCCTCTGCTTCCAGGGAGCACATGAGAAGCAGGGGAGGAAGGTCAGAGACCTCTGCAGCTGTTCCTTTCCAGTAGCCTGGAAGTTCATTTATACTGTACATCAAGGGTTTTGTGATAAGTTAATGCATTTAAATCTAATCTAATAATAAGTGCTGAACTAATTGTACTAAAGTAAGAGAGATGGTAACAAAATCTGAGGAGGTCTATTTGGAGTTAGCAATTGCACAAATTGCATATACCCGAAGCATGGGTGATTGTTAGGCGGGTGGGTGGGTGATGGCAGTTTGAAGGTTTCATTCTCACAACATTTTGATCATAGGTGTGGAAAGTGTGGAATGTGAATCTGTGTGCACAGCAGCTCTTCAGCTTTTTGCAATGCTTATTTTCCTTTTTGTCCATACTAATAACATAGTATCATTATTTCTCATTGTAGTTTAGTAACTTATAATGTAATAGTGTGATTTTAATTTGTGTGTGTGTGAGATTGATTGTGTGGTTTTGTGGGTACTAAAACAATCTGCTCAGCCATGAAGTTTCCTGGGTGACCTTGAGGCACTATCTCTCAGCCTCACGTTCCTCACGGGGCTGTTTAGACTATGAGCAAATGTCACTCACTGGAACAGTATCACAGCGGGCTTTATGGTTCTGTTACTACTATGTGTGTCTATCTGCTTTTTTTTTTTTTTAGGTACTTTTCAAACAAACAGCCAAAATGAAAAGGCCACGACTTAGTGGAGCAGCCCAGCAAAGGAAACTCAGGAAGCAGAAACAAAAATCTCTGCAGGTGTTTTCTGGGTGTATGCTTAAGTTCGTGAAGGGTACTCCTGAGCTTGAGCAGATTGAGGATGAGCAGACTGAGACTGTCACATTTTGTGCCATTTTGAAGACTGGCTCATTTCTTGCAGCAGAAGCTTTCATGAGCCACAGTCTACTGAGGAAGGTGGAGTGATCCTCGGTGGGGCTGTTTCCAGCAAGAAAGCCAGCGTGGTGCGATGATTAGAGCCTTAGGCTACAAATGAGGAGACCAGGGTTCAAGTCAGCCATGAAGATTGGTGGGTGACTTTGGGTCCGTCACTCTCTCTCTCTCTCTCTCTCTCCTCTCCTCTCCTCTCTCTCTCTCTCAGCCTAACCTACCTCACAGGGTTGTTACAAGGATAAGCCAGGAAGGGGATGACAACTATGCACACTACTCTAAACTCCTTGGAGGAAGGGCAGGATAATTATATGGATATAGGGGGAAATGTGTGTCTCTGTCTCCACATCTACATTATAATGATAGTCATTTCTACCTGAGTCTTTCTCCAGGAAGCTCAAGGAAGTGTAGATGGGTTCCCCTTTTTATCTTCCCAACAACCCAGTGAGGGTTGGGCTGAGAGTGACTGAGCCAAGATCATTCAGTGGGCATTTGAACCCAGGTCTCCTCAGTCCTTACACTAAAACCACCTCACCCTATGCCAAATCACATGGTGGGAAGCAGCCATGAGCAAATCAGTGGCCAGGCAGTGCCCCTGGCCCCTGTGCTTAGGGCATATTGTACCACATTTCTGAATGACCGAACAGGGCATCGTTTGGGAGGGTGGGAGTGCTGCGATTGTAGCACTTCGTACAAAATGTCCTTAAAGAACCAAACAGTGCCATGTTGAGCTCTGGTTGCTCATCTCGAAAAAAGGCATTCGTCAACTTGGAGAATGTGTGAGAACGAAGATTAAGGGGAAGGAACAACTTCCTTATGAAACTCAGAAAGACAACCATCAAATCACAGATGTTTGGAACTGAGGAGGAAATATGACTGAACTGTGAAACATGCTTGAGTGATTTGGAAAGCGGCAAAAGATCCACTTTCCAATTACAAGAACTGGCGGGGGGGGGGGAGTGTACTTCAGTGAAACAATGACAGCTGGTTGAAAAGAAATAAAAAAGGGAATGGAGATGGAGATGGACAGCATTTAATTAATCAACAAAATTGTTGTTGTTGTTCAGTCGTTAAGTCGTGTCCGACCCTTCGTGATCCCATCAACAAAATTATTTGACCTAAAAAAGGCTGGTGTAGTGAGGGACCTTGAGGCTGAGAAAGAATGGCTTACAACAATCCTGTAATGTAGTCCAGTGCCATTAGCTAAACATTGTGGAGAGACTGACTGTTAACAATCTTGCAGTGTTGCCCCGTTTATGTTCCTATAAATATAATGGGGGGGGGGGAAGAGAGCTGAGAGAAAGCGACTGTAATCTCTTTATGCAGTAACAGTCCATTGCTATTATCTATCCCCACATTGCAAGTGTGCGTGCGTGCGCTTTCTGTGTTCAATGGTATGTCATTTAAAAGTTTGCAAAGCAAACAGTCGCTAGAAAAGACACCATGCTGGGGTGAAGCAGGACACTGAGTCTGTCCCGCTGCTAAATATTAGAGGAGCACCACTTAAGCGCAACACCCAGAAATACACAGCAAACCTAAACACGGCGATCAAATAGCTCAAGAGCCGCAGCAGCAGCCGGCAGAGATCCGGCTGGGGCGCCGGACGCAGAGGACAGCGGCGACAGCCCGAAATCTAGCCAGACAACGCAGTGCCTGCGTCACTCTCCGAAAGCCGCAGGGCTCCATCACGCAGCAAGACGGGCTCCCAGAGAAGTGGGCCTGGACCGAAGTCTTCCACTGCAGCCAAAATCAACGACGACAACAACGGCCCTGCCAGGTGTGTGGACCAGGGCAGGGGCTGCGATCCGGAGGCTGAGAGCGCGCATCACTCCAGCCAGAGAGCGCGCGCTTGGCTTCAACAACCCTGCAGTGTAAACGCTGTTGCATTGAGGCGGGGGAAGGCAGACTGGCAGAGAGAGGTTGCGACAGCCCTGCAGGGTAGGCCGCTACCGTTCTACCCGCCTCCTCCGCGGCAGCCTCGATCCCGGAAGCCCTGAGATCCGCCTCCTCCTCCTCGTTCAGCCTGGCTTCCGCGGAGCGGAGGTGACAGTGGCGCAAACGGGGAGGCGCCGCCGGCCGGGCTACTTACCGCTCGGGGGAGCCGGGGAGCCGGATTCTCCCGCTGCCGCCCAGCTGCAGAGCAGGGCGGGGAGCAGCAGCAGCAGGAAGGCCATGGGGAGCCCCGCGGCGCGTTCTTTTCCGCTGCCTCTGAGCGCCGGGGCCGGGCAGCAGAGCAGCAGCACCGCCGCGGGGTGCCGCCTGCCATCTGAGCGCGCAGCTGCTGCCGCGCAGCTCAATCCGGCAGAATTAGTTCTCTTTTGCTTTCACTTTCCCTTTCCCTTCTGTGGAAGTTGACCCGGAGCGCCTGTGGGCTGGCGGCACGTGCTGGAGACATCGGCGGCCTCTCTGTGCAAACACAGGTGGCGGGTTGCAAAGCCCGCTCCGACACCGGCCCTGGCAGTTACAGAGGCTTCTTTAGGGGAGCACCCTGCCGGGGATTAGACGTCAGAACAGGCTCCGGAAGAAGGTGGTGATAATAAAACAGCCTTCTTCAGGTAACTGCAGTGACACACCAAGCAGGCCCCATCCTCCAGGGCCCTGCAGCTCAGCGTGAGCCACAGCAGATCCAGGTGTACCGTTGCGCCTTCTCTAGGAGTCTCCCCTCCAGTTCTCATTGGGCCTTCAACAGCCCTCCGCAGGCTTGCTGCTGGGATGCCACTCTCTGTCGCTGTCCTTCCACCCCCTCCTTTTTCAACCAACCCCTCCTCCCTCCAACAGCCCCCCCCCATCTTTTCCAGTCACTGAAGGGACTGTTGGGAAGTACAGTACCTTGTTGCGCCCCGCCCCCCCTCGAAATAAAAAAAGTATTTGTCCTCGGGCTCCATCCACCCTAAGCCCAGTGATAAGCAGCCAGCAGAGAGCTCTGCATACTCTTTGTGACGGGTCAGCTCCCTTTGAAGCAGGAGTTTCAGGTGGTTGTTCACCTGCGCATGGCAGGAGTTTCTCATGCTATGCACCACAGAATCTTCCATCGCCGGAAGAAACAGCCGTGGTTGACTGGCTCTGCAAGATGTTGTGACCTCTTCTGCCTCAGTGTCCTTTGCAAAGCCTGCTGCTGGGCATGAGACGCCATTGCTTGTACCGTTTTGCAACTCTGGGGAACGGTCCCTGTGCTGAAAAGAGTTTCTCTGGGCCACATGTGGTTTTTGTGAGTGTATGTTGATCTCCTGTTTAGTTGGATTGGGCCCCAGAATGGTTTAAGCTCATTATAGTGCAGGAGGACAAAGCTATTCCCACCCAGGACACATTCATATAGTGCCCCTTGACACTCTGCTAGTCCCTCTGTATGGACTTTAGTGCTTTTCTTGCAGCTTGGTGCCCTGACCTTTCCTCCTCCTCCTGTGGGCCTTAATCCAGACCAGCTCTCCCCCATGATGTGTCTGAGGAGTTGCACTCAGATCACAGTGGGTGACTTTCCTCTGATGGGGTATTGGTATTCTTTTGGGTCCCCGTCTCACAAGTATTGCATCTCCTGTCCGGATCTGATGTCCACCCAGTACCTTCCAAATCATCATCTCCTGTGGAGAAGACATCACTAGAATCTTCTAGCACCTTCCTAACTGCCTGTAGTCGTTTTGGGGACAGATGGCTTTTCTTCAGCACCGGTTTTTGCACAGCTGGTCGACCTGCCAGTTGTCCTTTATCCTCCCACGAGTCCTGTCTTGGTGTTGCAGTTCTGGTTGCATTGCTAACATGGGGGGGGGGGAATCTGCATACACCACCACATCTGGATGGAACATTCCCATGTTTGTCTCCTGGTATGTAGCCTGGGACTATGTTGGCACATTGGCCACTCGCACTGGAACATAGCCTCTCTGGCTCCTGGCTAAGGCCCCTTGCCAGGGGTTCCCAACCTGTGGTACTAGTACCACCAGTGGTATTTTGGTATTTCACCAGTGGTACTTGGACCACTGAAACCCCACTCTGACGCACCACGTGTTCTTGCTCCCAAGAAGCTCCTGCCTTTGGCCGAGCCTCTCAGGAACGTTGAGAAGGGCCCTCCCACCTGCCCAGAGCCTCCTCCCTGCGTTTTCTGGCCTCTGAAAACCCAGAAGTAACTGGTGATGGTGTCTTCACCAGTCACTTCCGGTGGTACTCAGAAGGAGAGTGACCCTGGAGGTGGTACTTGGCCGGGAAGGGGTTTAGGCCACAAGACATTCATGCTGGCCTAATGTTCCAACATGCCTTCATTTCCTTCTGGGAAGTTTTCCCCCAACCCTTCCAAGTATAACCACCTCACTTCTTGGGGGGGGGGGGGTTTGCCTCTGTAGCTTCACTTATCTCTGCAGCTTCATTGGTGCAAACGTTTCTCCTATTTCTCCTAGCCTCCATTTCCCTCCCTTCCTGTGGTGTCTTCCCCATGTCAAACTGTGCTTGCATCTTTATACAGAACATAAGGAAATATTAGATCAAAAGCAAAGAGGAGTACCAAAATGGATACTTAATCCACATTAAAATGACAGAGAGTCAAGTGGCACCTTAAAACTCCACACCCAGAAGCGTACATGTAAAGGTGAAAAGGAAATTCCTCTCTTTTAGCCCTCCTTAAACCCCTAGTTGTCACTGATGTTTAAAACCAGGATGTGAGCTGCTGGCGTGGGCCTGCTTGAATGCTCGCTCCGTACAAAAAAGGTTTCTGTACAATAGAAAACTAGCATGTTAGGGCAGCTCATGGAAACTGCAACGTTTTGGGGGCTGGTCAGGGTGGTAGTCATAGGGGCTTCTTATAAACGCTGCTACCTGTGAGGGGGGGGGCAGCAGCAGCACCTGGTACTCAGGTCCTGCCAGGTGCCATTTTGTGTCCCAGAGTACATTCAAATACTGAGTAGACCAGGCCTCTGACTCGAGATTCCCCTCAGAGGAGGCCAGGTCTACCCAGTGTTTGAAGGGACAGGCACACTGGCACCCCCTTACAGCATGCACCCAGGGTGGACCACCCCACCCTTGGTACACTGCTGTTTGGGACGCTGCTCTTAAAAAAAAAATTAAAATAGATTTGAGATTTACAGTGTCATTTTGATTTCAGTTGGCTTCCTTTAGTGCCCCAAACATTTTTTTTAAGTCTGTGAGCTCCTTGGGGACAGAAATATTGACATGTAGAAAAACATTGTCAGCCCCTCTGAGCCCAAGGGGTAAAGTGGGATATAGATCAAAGCAGTTAAAATACATTATACAGAACCAACACAGTGCAGTAGGGAGAGATGAACCTTGTGCGTGTCAAGAGCAAAATGCCCACAGCAAGAGGCAAGTCCAGTTTCTTCTAACTGTTCAGACATGACGCTCCCTGGGGATGCAGGCATATCTTAACAGGATGCTTAGCCAGGATTGTGTAGTGGTTTGGGAGTCGGACTTAGACCTGGAAGATCCAGGTTCAAATCCCCGCTCAGCCACGAAGCTTCCTGGGTGACCTTGGGCCAGTCACTATCTCTCAGCCATGTCTCTACCTCACAGGGTTGTTGTGAGGACAAAAGGAGGGGAGGAACTATGTACACCACTCTGAGCTCCTTGGAGGAAGGGCGGTATAAAAATGTAAAAAATAAAAAATAAAATAAAAACATTGGCCTTGCTGTTCTCTTGTTGAGTGAGTCTGCCTTCTGCACTTACAGAGTGTGTTCAACAGAGGTACTTTGCCGCAAATCGAACACTCGGCCTGATCTTCATCACAATCTGCAGGTAGTTGTCCGCTTTTTTATTTTTTAGAGAATGGTACCAACATTTATTCATTTAAATGTTCATTATTTGCTTTATTTTTGTAACCCTTTTTAAAAATCCTGAGTTTTTAAAACCACTCCAGGGTGGGGTGGGGTGGATGGGTTATTGATGTCAGAGGCCGTGCATAGTCAGTGCTATGCCTAGCCTATGCTATAAATTGGCAATACCAGTTTCCCTGAGCTTGATCCTGGATAGGTCATTGTGTTTGTGTCTGACATGATGAGTGCACTTCCACAGCAGTGTCACTACTCAAACAATGTACATCTGACTCTGTCTGTCCTCATCTGGATGACTTTGGTCCATGTGCCATTTCTCAACCAAAATGATCTCATGATGAGTTGCTTTTGAGGAGAAAACAGGAAAATATGCTCACTGCCCTGATTTCTTTGGAAGAAGGGCAGGTTACATGTGTAAGAGATGGAGATTGATACAAACTACGGTGCCCCCCCCCTCGGTATCCGTGGGGGATTGGTTCCAGGACCAAAATCCGTGGAGCGCTCAAGTGCATCTGCATTGTTGCATTGCAGTATCTTACCAGGAGCCTTTGGAGGCCGCATTCAGGTTGCGCCGGGCCTGCGACACATCCCATTGGCCTCTGCGGGCCCAGGACACCTTGGGGTAGCCACCTGCAGTCGTGAAAGTGTGACTGGAAGTTGCAGGCGCGAAGCCCTGGGGCCCACGGAGGTCAATGCAGTGCGTTGCAGACCCAGCACGACCCGGAATCAGCCTCCAGAATACGGGACCCACGGATTCTGTTAATAGGTAATGAAAGAATCAAGCAGTGCAGTTGGGTGTAGTTCAAATGGAGTCACCTGGGCTGCTAGGTGGGAGAGATGACCACAAGAGAGCTTTTTTAGTTCCTGCGGAGAGGAAGGAATCAATATAAGTTACAGTACTACTAAGTCTTTGTAAACATTTGACTTCATATCTCAGTACAGTATTGGTAAACGTGTGTGTGTGTGTGTGTGTGAGAGAGAGAGAGAGAGAGAGAGAGAGAGAGAGAGAGAGAGAGAGAGAGAGAGAGCGCAATGAATTCAGAATTGGGGTTTTGAGATGTGGATTTCTGCAGTGCAATCTGAAAATGCCCTCTCACCTATGGATTCAGCTATAGTTACACTGTTAGTATTTCTAAAAAAACTCATTAACAGCCCAATCCTACCTAACTTTCTCTGCATGCACCGATGCAGCGGCGCCAGCACAGGCTACGCTGCATCCTGCAGGGAAATTCAGGAGGTGGGAGGTCTCCTTGAGGTAAGGGGACATTTTTTCCCCTTGCCCTGGGGAAAGCCCCAGCCCACATAACGGGTCTACTTGGACCTGCCATTATGACTGGCACAAGTCCACGTTGATCCGTGTCAGCGGATCAAACCCAGGAAGGGGTTTAGGATATTGTGTGCACCAGCACCGCCAATCCCGCCCTCTCCCAGGACCAATCTGCCCACCCCTACCCCGTTGTTGCCCCGTTCTGTCCCCTCCCTGCCCTTCCCCCACCCCTCTTCTCCTCAGTGCAGCTCTTACCTCCCCCAGTGCACGTTACTCCCTGCACTGGTGTAACTCCCTGACGGCGCAGGCCTTCCCACCAGCACAGCTGTTAAGACGCACCATAGCAAACTGCTTTCTGGCGGTTTTGCAACAGTCTGTGTGCACTCTGCCGGCGCAGAGGCACAATAGGATTGTGCCATAAGACTCAAGAGAGTCAATGTGGTGTAGTGGCTGGATGCAAGCACCATTCATATTCAGTGCAAATTGTGTGGAGCATGCTGGGGCCCAGGGGCATGGCTAACCAATGCGGTCCCATTTCCCCATCACATGTTCTCTCAATGTGTGGGGACAGGAGAATGCCTGACGAGGGCTTTAGATTGGGAAAAGCCAGGTTGAGATTGCTTCTTAGGCTCAAACTGGACATCATGACATAGCCACGTGCCTGCCCTGTTCACATATGAAGTGGGGGTAGGGGATTTCCTCTTTGCATGTCAAGGAGCATGGGGGGAGGGAAGTCAAAGCTGCCCCCCTCCTTGCCTCACCTCTCAGCACTCCGTTGTTTTTCTGAAGCTCTGCTTCCCTCCTTCACATGCCCCTTTCTGTGTAAACAGCAGGATTCTCTCCTTGCAGCTGCTTTACATGTGAATGTGGCAGACACATGCCCAGTTGATCTATCACATATAATTTGGCCCTCAACCATGAGGTCCACTGGGTGGCCTTGGGTCAACCTTACCCTTTGTTTTGTTGTTTTTTTTGTTGTGAAGAGAGGGAAGAACGTTTATATGATCTGCTATTATACATGATGCTTGGACAGCCCCTCCGACAAAGGGCAAGATAAAAATTAAATGTTTCGCTGCACAAATCCAAATATTTATATTAAGTTGCGGAGAGTAGATTTCAGTCACATGCCAGGAAGAAATCCTTAATAATAAGAGCAGTTTGACAATGGAACTGATTACAATGAATGGAACTGATTACAATGGAACTGGTTGCAATGAAGCAGGAATATCCTCTCCAGAGCATCTCCAGAAAGACCTCCAGCAAGGGAGAACCCACCACTTCCCTCTTCTTATGTTCTTATGTACTGAGGGAAGTGGTGGGTTCTCCCTTGCTGGAGGTCTTTCTGGAGATGCTCTGGAGAGGATATTCCTGCTTCAAGCAGGGTGTTGGACTAGAAGGGCCTTGAATCCCCTTTCCAGCTCTGTGATTCTATTATTTCTTTCTCACGCACTACACCGAATGTGAAATCTGTTTCCCAAATGGAATATGTAATCCAAGTTTAAAGCTCAAAATCAACAATAAAAGTTCAAATTTTGCATGTCAGTACTCATACTATGAATCTTGGGGTGGACCTCACTACACAAATTCAAACTATGGATTTTGAGCAGAGGACACAAATGTGAATCGCTAAATGAGAAGGTTCCCCTCCAGCTTGGCTCTCACTCTCATCTACGCAAAGCTGGCGGGAGCTAACGGAACAGGATTGGACCTAGGGAGTATGAAGGCCCCTCCCCCCAGGCATATTAGGAGGGTCAGTTGCCATATTGCACTTTCATTAAGCTCTCTTCCAAAGTGTTAGCATCCTTCACTGTTATTTTTGAAAGTATGACATGGGAAATATTGATTAGGTTGTAAGCCTGTGGGCAGCTCAGCCTGTCTTTTAATTTTTGGACATTACCTAGTGGATTTTTTTTAGGCACCTTATAAATAATTACAGTACTGATATTGTGGGATGCTTCAGACATTCTGCACAGTCAGGATTGAATCCTCATTTTGTACAAAGTTCCTAGCTTCGGGCATGCATGGTCCCCACTTCCTTTTGTGTGTGAGGGAAAAATGGTTCTATGTCCAATCCTGATTTAGAGCTCCCCAGGAAGGATCAGTCATGACATCTGAACTCGGCAACTCTGGCTTATTCTAACTAGAGTTTGCAAATAAACCAGGATTGAGGTTGGGATTATTCCTGGTTTATTTGCAATCTCTGGTTAGAACATGCAGGAAGGAAGGATACAAATTCTGTTGCAGGCTGCAAATAAACCAGAAAGGCCTCCAGAGGTCTGTCTAGGCCTAGAAAACACCTTAGAACCATTCACTTATTCCGACTAAGGTTGTGACTGAGGCAAAAATGGTGGAGTCTGCACTTGCAGTCCAGCAGAGTGTGAAGGAAAAATAAAAAAGAATTAGGAACTCAAGAGAATTTGCTTTAATTGGGGCCTCCATTATGTAAAGTGAACAACCTTTCCCCCTCATTTCTCATGAGAATCTCAGATGTAGTAGCTCCACTTAGCACAGGTTTCACTGAGGAGAACTGAGAGGAAAGAGAAAGAAGTATGAATGTTATGCACTTTTGAAGGTTGAAAATATACAGCACTTATATAATATAGTACAACAGGCATAGTTCCGTCTCTGGGGGTCTCGAGGAAGGGAAGGCAAGAAAGCCAAGCCTCCCACCCTGCTGCAGCCGCCCAGCCTGGGCTCGGCTTTAGCTTCATTCCCTCCCTCCCCCCCCCCACCCTCATCACTTCCTCCGGCCAATCTGAGCCATCAGTTGAGCGTTGGCGGCTGCCTTTGCCCTCAGGTTCTTGGCCTTGGCGATGTTAAAGAGGATGTTCATGATATTGGTTGGGACGTCAAGGGAGAGAGTGAACTTGGTGCGCCGGTCACTCTTGGCCTGGCCTTGATACACCTTCCCCTTCCCCTGTGCTTGGGCAAGGTACTTATAGCGGGTGACTGCTGGGAACGTCCTTTTCTCCTTCTCCTCCTCCTCCTCTGCCTCAACTTCATCTTTGTTGTCTTTGGAGGATGTGCCCTCAGGCAGCAGGAACTGGAAGCTCCTCTTTTCCAGGAGGGGATTCTCGCTGGCGAGGCCCTTTGCCTCTGAGAGGGCAGCGTTGATGCAGCTGAAGATGGATTCGTCCTTGTACAGCTGGAGGGATAGGCCTGTTCGAGTTGCAAACGGGATCAGCAGAAGGAGCAGGAGTCTGGGGTGAGTCATTGTTCCAGCCTGGGCACTGGAGAAGTGAGAGAGCGCATATGTCAGTGCAGTAGAAGAACCCAGTGCAAACTGGCGGAGGCTGGTTTCACATAGGGCACAAATGCATGGATCTGTACAAGATGCATTGTCATGAGGACTGAGCCAGAACGGACCCGCCCCCCCCCCCAAATCAGGGACAGTGTCACAGGTAGGGCCTTTGGGGGTCATACCCATGTCGGGGGGTGCTCTTGCAGTCGTGTTGCTCTCCGTCTGTGCACCCACCAAGTACGCAGACCTGGAAGTAATTGGTGGTGACATGATGATGCCATGCCAATTACGTCCGGCTCACCGAACCAGAAGTAATCGGTGGTGACGTGACCACCAATTACTCTCGGCCCGGGAGGCGCTCCAACTTGACCTGCTCGGCTCAGAGCCAAGCAGGCTGAGTCCGGGCGGCAGAAAACAGCCGAGACTAGGCAGCACGGTGGGGTGCTGTGGCAGGCTTCTCCGCTGTGCCACCCCTCAAATGTGCATCACCCAGTGCGGACCGCACACACACACACACACACTCCTAGTGATGCCTATGTGCTCCTGGTAAGGCAGGCAGCAAGGGTCCACTGCTGCTCCCCACCACCAAGCATAAGCTGCAGGGATGCTTACCAGTGGTGAAACTGGCAGCAGCAGAAGGCTTGCCTGTCCTCTCCCAGTGCCATTAACATTTCCTCAGTGTTAGAGGTGGGACATCCAGGTACAGTATTGTTAATAGTGTGTGTGGGGGGGGGGAGAAGACAATGGTGGGCTGCTGCCATGTGTGGGTTTGCATTTGTGCATGCTTCGACACATGCTTCACAGGGCTCCAATGGGTGCAGCTGCCATTTTTATTTCCCACGTCCCCTTAGAATAATGTAACAGTGTTTCGTAGTGTTGTTCCATGGGGATTTAAGGGAAGAAACCATGGCAGCCACTGCTTGAAACTGGGGAGAAAAAAGGTGAGCTGGGGGAAGAGGCATGTTACGCCTCCAAGCCCCTTGTATTTCATGCTGAAATAGGATAACTTTTGGTTAAATGGGCTCCATTATCAGCCAGTTCTGTTGTATTGCAAAACTCATCATCACAATAAAGAACATATTATCTAAGACAGAATGAGCAATACATATTGCACCCTAAAAGGATTGCAAAAGTTTCATGTAAGTGGATCCATTATCACATTATATACATTACTGGAATGCAGTTACAGTTTTTGATAACAGAAAATCTGGAGGAGGAATCCTATGTTCTAAGGATTAATGGCTTTGGAAAAAATAAATGCCTTAAGACAAATTTCTTTGCTGGGCATTCTGAGAACTGTAATGGTTATTGGTCTCCACCTAGTGGCTACAATGAAGCACAGCAATGGAGAGATGTGAGCTGATAAGAAAACAATGCTTTGCATTTATGATACAGTACTGCATTTCAAATGTTCACACTTTCATTGATCTAGGTGCAGTAGTTCTTACCAACAACTCTGAAAGATAGGCTCAGGCGTAGAGTCTCTTGCCTAAGGCCAGCTAGGCTGATTACTAAGACTATTCTCTGCTTCTTATTATAGTCCTTCTGCAGTGCAATCCTGTATGTTTACTCAGCGGTCTTACTGTGTTCAGTGGACTTACTTCCTATTCAATGGGGTTCTTAATTTGCAAAGCATGTGGTTGTTGGGGTGGAAATGACATGTTGCACAAATTCAGAATCCAGCAACATTTCTGAGTGAATTATTCTCTTTAATAATGAATTTGGGTGGTCAAGTGCCTAATGGGGCCACCTAAATAAGGTAGCAGTTTCAGGGGGAAACATAGTCAGGGGATTCGCTAGGTATGCAGAGGCATATAAGGGCCCAATCCTATCCAACGTTCAGCTGCACGTCCCGGCTGAAACATGCAGTCGCAATGCAGCCCAGAGGTAAGGGAACAAATGTTCCCTTTCCTTGAGGAGGCCTCCGTTACTGCCCCCCCCCAACACAGGATGCAGTGCATGTCCCATTGGCATGGTTGCATCCACGCTGGAACGTTGGATAGGATTGGGCCCTAAGTTTGCTATTTCTCTGCAAACTGGACAAAGATGCACCTTTTAAAGGGGCGGTTCTTTTATATTGAGCAGGTAGAGAGAGATTATCCTTATTCAAACAGCCTCCCAATGGCTGCTTCCTGGTGTTCCTTTTGTATCTTTTCTTAGACTTTGAGCTCCTTTGGGACAGGGAACCATCTATCTATTTATTCAATGAATTTATATCCCACCTTTTTCAAGCCGAAGCAAATGCCCAAGGCGGCTTATAAAGTTCCATAATAAAATGTACAATGTATACAAACAATGATTTATTCCATTTATTTTATTATGGAAACCACTTTGTGAGCCTTTTGTTGAAAAACAGTATTTAAATACTCTTAATAATAACTTAAAAGAAAAGGAAAGTGTTCAATAGACGATTCACCCCAATAGACCTGTGAGCTTTCAGGGCCTATGAAATGTTGAGGACATAGAGATTAGAAAATACTAGAGTACAGTAATTTGTTGTACTTTCCAGAGATGGAACTTCTGTGATCATACTAAATGCCCCACACAGGAATTCCTGTCATTGTTGCTACTTTTGGGGAGAGGTACACTGCTGCCCAGGCCAGCGGGTGGCGCAGCGGGTTAAACCGCTGAACCATAAGCTGTCGATCGAAAGGTCGGCAGTTCGATTCCCGCAACGGGGTGAGCTCTGTTGCTTGGCCAGTTCCTGCCAACCTAGCAGTTCCAAAGCATGTCAATGCGAGTAGATAAATAGGTACCGCTTGCAGGAAGGTAAACAGCGCTCCATGTTCCAGCTGCATGCTACGCGCTGTGGCAAGGAGAGTCATGCCGGCCACATGACCACGGAGGCGTCTTCGGACAACGCTGGCTCTTCCGGTTTGAAATGGGGATGAGCACCACACCCTAGAGTCGGACACGACTGGACTTAATTGTCAGGGGATACCTTTACCTTTACACTGCTGCCCAGTCACAGCTGTGCTGAAATCCTGTATTCTCCATTATTTTCTATGGGCAGCATTATTTTCTATGAGAAAGAAAAAAGGATCTAAAGGAACAGGATGTTAGGCAAGCTGTGTGAGTCTAGCATTTATGTCTCAGGTTGAGACCAGTTGAGCCATGAAATGTGGGAAGTATCAACTGGGGAGAAAAATAGGAAATGGAGTGAGAGAGGAAATTGGCCTTCCTGAACCCCTAACAGTTTATACTATCCTGGTGGTGAGTATCAGAGTCGGGAGAGGCAGTAGCATCTAATCTACCCTTCGATTTGAGTGGCTGGTAGACCTGGTCTCCATCAGGGGATTTCGAAGTAGAGACCAGGACTACCCATGGCTTTGAGCGGCCTGCCCCAGGTGTCAGCTACCCTAGGTATGCTACTGGGAAGAGACAGATGCCAGGAGGTTAAAAAACTGTCCTCCCCACACCATACTCCTGCTAGCTGAATAGCAACCAAGGACTCAGGTTCAGGGCTAGAAGGCATTATATAACAGAGCAGGGAAAGGTTTCAGGAGGATGAGATAGAAAAAAAGTATCCACTGCACTGCAAGGCCCAAAGAGCACCATGAGGCTCTTGTTCGTTCCAGGCTGGCTGGAGTCCTGAGTTCCATTAGGACAGTGGTTCCCAAACCAGGGGTTGTGACCCAAACAAGGGTCGCGTGGCTGTTCCTGAGGGTCGTGGGAAGCAGCGTTCCCTGTAAGTTGTGCAGCCGGAATTGAAGCCGTGTGCAGCTTCTTTCTTGGCACTCCAGAGCTCGGCAATGACCATAAAATCATCATCGAGGGCTCCAGAGTGTGTTTATTATTAACACGTACCAACTCCATGGGTCACTATAACTGTATTTAGGGTCACAGTCAAAAAGGTTTGAGAAACCCTGCATTAGGAACTGGAGATGTACCAGAATACTTTATTATAAGTCCCCATTTGTCTTTTAGAATGTTGCTGGTGAGATTTAATTTGAGGGAGAAATTTTGAAAAATTGAACTCATAAATAACCCTTGTCATTTGCAGTGGACAAGCTACAGTGGACAAAAAGCAATGTGGACACCATGGTGACAACAGCCTGATTAGGGAACACATTCAGCTTTCTTTAAATCGATTGTCTGGACTAGATGGGGTCCATCTTTGTCATTCTTTGCCAATTTTACCTTTGGAGACTCTGAGATATCAGTGGCATCATTAGGGGTTGCAAGATGGTGCGGACCGCACTGGGTGACACCCTCGGTGTGTGTGTGTGTGTGTGTGTGTGTGTGTGTGTGTGTGTGTGTGTGTGTGACACCACTAGTGGCCAAAATTGTGGAAACCTTTTTGGAAAATTTGTATTTATGAATAGTACCATAACGTTATATATCATTGGAATGGTAATTTAATTAAGAATGTACTGAAACAAACTGTGTTGAATTATCTGTATTCTATGAAACGTTATGGCCAAATAACCGGGAAAAGAAAACACAACTGCCATATACAACAAAAAGTGGATTTCCTTAACTCAAAACAGACCAATGAGACTGATTGTTCTGAGAGCCAATAAAGTGTTGTTATGACACAGCATGGAACCAATAAGGTGTTAGTATGAGTCAGCTCTCCTTTCTATGCATCAGAGCTAATACTAGAGCTCTAATTCAGTTGTGTGAGTGTCATCAAGTTGGCCACTGGGTTTTTTTTATTAGTTACTGATTTGATGGGTGACCTGTACTGTTATATATTAAAATAAAGTTAATGGGGGTGACACCATGAGTTACCGCACCAGGTGACACCAACCCCTGTGACACCACTGGGATGATGCAATTTGCTCTTGCACCAGGTGACTCAAACCCAAGTGACATCTCTGGGGCTCATTTGGGTGGCTTTCAAGTGTTACTGCCTCTTCAGTCTCAATTCACTCCATCTCCGAAAGCCCATCATTAGGCTGCTGTGACAAGGAACAATATCAAGACAGGATAATGCTGTTCGGGTTTGGTTTCATTTGGAGGGGGGAACACTGGAAGCTTAGCATGTCTGTGTCACATTTACTTTTGCTACAAATACACAAAGTGTATAAGTGGAGGCAAACAGCAGGCGCTCCTAACAAGGCGGCAGATCTGCTACTCCCATGTAAATTTATGAGCAGATCCCCAGCAACTCAACTCTGTACCTCTCACCATCTGTTCTAAGCTGTTTCTTTTGCCCGTCCCCTGGATGTGTCCCCTTCCCCAAACTCGATGGCTTTCCCTATTACAGAGCGATCTCTGAACCCAGAAACCACTGAACAATTAACTCTCATGGAGAAACATTAGCAATCGTTTGTCAAGTCTCAGAGCCTGATCAAGATGCCCCTTTTAATACAAACATGTAATTCGAATAATGTCATTTCCCCCTTGGAAGGCACGTTTCTGTGGTTCCCATTCCAGGTACATGGCTCCCAGTAGACTTAATGCCACAAGGTAAAATTGCTGTTGTACAATTGCCTTGAGATGGAACTGATTTGCTACCTAGTGTAAATTGCTGGTACATAAGCTATACAGATCTGTAAGACTGATTGTGGCTGCAGTTTCCTGTATTCTCCAGCCAGTGGATTCTACCTAGTTTGAAAATGGCAAAGCAAATATGCAAACATCATATGTTACCGCGTTGGTCCATTAGCAGAAATCTGAAAGTCACAGTAGGAAAATGCCTTTATTTGAACCAACAAAAATGTTGCAATGTCATGCGCAAGCTTCCGAGCTCTCCAAAATTAATTCTCCTTCAGACTCCTGAACAAAACAATTTTTTTTGGGGGGGGGGGGAGAGAGAGAGAAAAAGTTGCACATTGGTAACAAAGCCAAAGGGTTTACCGTTTGTAATAGCTTTTTAAGATAGAGTGTCAGAGCAGACAGACAAAGACTGCAATCCTATCCACACTTATTGAAGAATAAACGCCATTTAATACACTAGGACCTACTTCTGAGTAAGCATGCATAGAATTGCACTGTTAATGAGATTGGATTTTGTTAGGCACAAAACAGATTTCCGGTTACATCCAGGGACAAAGAAACAATAATGGCTGTTTCTCCATGTTTTTGGAAATGTAGAATCTAGCCAGTGTTCAGATCTGGCTCTAAGTATGTATGTAAGTTGCCAGTCTAGCAAGTTATATCACTCATGATCAAATGTCGTCATATGTAATTACGCCATTTCCTAACCCTCTCCCTCAACATAACTCCCTGTGTCTTGTCTGAAGCTTTTAAATTCTCATCAACTCTCATCTCAGCCTAGGCTCCCACACACACACACACTTTACCCTCCTACGCGCACATTTTGGAGTTGTGACAATTACCATTTCTTCTGTGTTTCTGGATTTCTGTGTTGGAGAGTCTCTGGACCAATTTCCCTGACGAAGCGAACCAGAGGGTTTGCGAAACGTAGGATTCTGAGGCAAACAAACGTAAGAGCTGATTGTTTGCCTTGAAGTAAAATTTGTTTTACCTTTTTACAGCAGATTGGTTACATGGCTGTTTTACCCAAAATACATTCTTTAATAATACATGCTGACCATGAAAGTTTGAGCAAACAATTACCATTTCTTCATTTGATGAAGAGCATATAAACTCCATTGCTTGTTTAGCTAGCTCCCCCCCCCCTTCATCTTTGGACATCAATGTTTATCCAGTTAAAAACAGAATCACAGAAGGAGCAGGAAATGTCTAGTATCCAAAGAAGGTGAGTCCTCACGAAGCACCACTGAAATCAATGGCACCAGAGACAGCACAAGCCTAGGCATGTCTACTCAGAAGTAAGTCCCATTGTGTTCAGTGGAACTTACTCCCAGCAAAGTGGCCATAGGATTGCAGCCCATGTCATGATGAACTTCAGTGGTGCTTAGCCAGAATTCACTTGTTTTGGACCCACCACCCACTGATGCTTGAGGTGTATGCTCGCATTTCTCAGTGATTTAAAACAAATGATTTACCACCACATGCAGTCCACCTGGATGCATTTCAACAAAACCATCTTCTCCAGGAGCAAAACGTCTTGGTGTGCCTTGACCCAGTTCGTAAGAAGAACTCTACTGGATCCGACCAAAAGTCCACCTGCTTCAGCATCCTCCTTGCCACCGTGGCTGGCCAGATGCCTCCAAGAAGCCCAGAAGTCAGGTCCAAATGCAAGAGCCCTCCCCATTCTTTGCGTTGCAGCACCTCTTATTAGGTAGACGCTGCTTTTATACACGGAGGTTTCAATTCGCTTTCAAGGGAAATCGTAGCAGATCAGAGCACACTTCCTCCATGAACTTGTCCAGTCCCCTTTTGAAATGTCTAGTCTAGTGACACTCACCACATCTTGTGGCATTGAATGCTGCACGTTAATTACTCCTTGTGTGAAGGACTATCTGCTTGTCCTGGACCTCCAACCAATCATTCAACTTCATTGGGTGACCCTCAAGTAAGTAGTGTCATGAGAGAGGAAGAAAAGCCTCTTTCTGTCCCCTTTCTCCATGCCACACATGCTCTCTGTCAACCTCTTATCATGCCTCCCGTAAAGTGTCTCTTTCTAAACTAAGCATCCCCTAGCAAAGCAAGCGAGGACACTTTCTTCTTTGTGCAAACCGAATCAAATAGGGACCACTGGGCTTTGTCTGGAGACAGCCAGTACGGTTTCTTTCTCTCCTGACAGCTGAAGGTGGTATAATGCTGGCAATGTTGCATCCTCACCCCACTATCTATCCTCTTGTGCTCTTTCGGTTTTGCTTCAAAAACCTGCAAGACCTGTTGTGTCCTGGTGGGACCAAAGAAAGCCATGGGGGCTTCATGCCAGACCAACAGGCAGCTTTCAACTCTCTTTTTAAAGCACACACAAAAGGAACCTGCTCAGATTGTTCCAGCAGAGAAAACAGTGGGGTCAACGCATACAGCATGGACCACTCCTCTATTCCATGCCACCTTCAACTTGCCTTCGATACCTGAAGCATCGCAGATGCTTTGAAAATCTACAAGGAAGGACTTGCAGCCTCTCTAGACAAGTTGTTTGATTACTGAGTTGCTCTTACCTACAGTACAGTATAAGGAACAGAACCTAGCAGGAAGTTGTCCTGCCAAAGCCCCATTGAAACAAATGGGAGCACAGCTCTCTGTCCTTTCAATGAGGCTTGGAAGGACATTGTCTCATTGAACATGAGATTCATGAGACAATGTCTCATCATGTTCAAGGTTCCCCCCCACACACACACACACACTTCTTCCTGCCTGTCTTTTCAACCCAAAGGCTTGCTCTCCTCTCTTCAGTGGATGACATTTGTGTGCCCCCCCCCATCTTATCAACATAATTACCAAACCTCCTTTTTTGGGTGACAACTTTCCACTCCAGTTTCCTCACATCCATTTGCTTTCTCATCCCTGAAAGTCTCTGAGCTTCCTGGTTCATTCCGCCTTGGACCTCAAAGGTTCTTTTCTTTACTGAATCAAAGTCCATCTTACAAATTGCATTCAGTGCTCCGAAAATGAAGCTTTATGCAACTCCAAAAACGAGAGAAGGTAATTTGGAGTATTTTAATAGGCATAGTTAGATGCTTCTCCAGTATAAGACTCTGGCTCTTCTCATGCTTTCACGAGAAGATCTTCTCGTGGAAACCCTGTTACCTGTGAGCAAGGCTAAAATATTTAGACTTTCCTGTGAACAAAGTCCACCTGCACTTTTTTCCCCCTGAAATCATGCAAGCAAAATTCACCTACCTTTGATTTTGCTGTGTAGCCAGGAGTGCAAAAGCCGTCTCAGTCACTCTTGCAAAGCAGCACTCTCAGGATAAAAGGAACGGCATCAGGCACATTAACCTGAACTTCAGTTCTCCTTGCCTTTGATTGTTGTAAGAGAAGCTGGTGATATGGGGGGTGTTTTTTTATTCTCTCTATGGAAACACCTCCTCTTCTCTCCTCCCCCCACCTCACTCCTGTAGATATGAAAAAAAGGAAGTGATCATGGGGCTTCGAGCATAAATCCAGAGAGTTAGGGATTTTATTAAGGCATGATTTCATTTGAATGAAATCAGAAGGGCTGGCAATGTCAGACAACAGTGACATCCCCCACATTTTGGAAAAAAAGAAAAGTACTGTATTGCACTCCCCTACATCAGTGGTCTTCAACCAGAACAGCCCTTTAGTCCCAAGCCTGCAACAGGAGACCCTCATGTCATTATCTTCTAATGTATTACTTTTTTATCCAGCCATACTTGTCCATTGAAGGAAGGATATCATAAAGCCAGAAAAGGTACAGAAAAGGGCGACTAGAATGATGGAGTCGGAACACTTTTCCTACAAGGAAAGCAAAAGCATATGGGGCTTTTTATTTGTTTGTTTTTGTTTGTTTGTTTTAGATAGATAGATAGATAGATAGATAGATAGATAGATAGATCCCAATCCTGTGTAACTCTTGCCGCAACTCCGCCAGTGCAGGGGGCATTCTGGGGTCATTCAGACACCCCCGGAATGCCCCCTGCACCAGCGGAGTTGTGCCACCGTCCGTTCCATGTCTGAACTGCGCATGTGAGGGGAATTTCACCGGTCTCCGTTCTGCATCAGTCGGTGTATGGCAAGTTACACTGGCATAACTGCTCTTACACTGGGGGATCTACTGTTACACCAGTGCAAGAGTTACACAGGATTGCGCCCTTAGTTATATTTCTTTGTCTAGGGACCTTCACCCCAACTTTCTGCCCCTCAAGATGGCTTACATGGTGTTGAAAAAAAATACAGTAATCAATAAAATCATGAAAAGATAAAATAAAAAAGAGAGTAAAAAGTTAAATAATATTACCAGAATAATTCAAACGATAAATCAAAATCAAACCAACGGATACTAAAGCCAACAGAGAGCGCAGGAAATAATAATTAACACTCTGGGGGCATCAACAAGTGAGAGGCCTGCCTTTACAAAAAGGAGTTAAGCGGGTGGCAGAAGACTGCCAACAACGGGAGGGGCCAAATGAGGGGGGAGTTCCATGACCCTTGGTGCTGCAACTGGGAAGAGCCCCATCATGTATCTCTTCTACCTGGACTTCAGAAAGAGGGGGGATATGGAGACGGGCCTCTGATGCTGAACAGAGTGGGTGGGAAGCGTCATACGTAGGCTTACCAGATTTTCCAAGTTCTAAACTGGGACACCCCCTATTAATTAATTAATTAAAAGTACAATAAATGTTATTTTATTTGTTATTTATTTATTACTTTAACTAACTAACTAACTTCCCTGTCCCGTCGTTATTTATAAACCCCTCACTTGTTAATTAATTAATCAATTAATTAACTTCCCTGTCCCACCACTGCCGCTGCCGCCATTCTGCCACCACCATTGCCACCATTGCAGTCTTCTTCGTTTTCTCCTCGTTGGCTGCCGTCATTGCCACCGTTCTGCTGCTGCTGCTGCTGCTGCCGCTGCCACCACACCACCACTGCCATCTTCGGAGCCTGGCCAGCTGCATTCAAGCCGGCCAGGACTCCTGCTGCCCCACTGAAGCCTCCGCCGCCACTTGTAAAGTGCAAAAAAAGAGCACTTTTTTCCCGGCACCGCCACCTTGGAACTTGCAAAACCTTGCGAGATCCAAGTTGGTGGCACCCAAATCTCATGAGATTTGGCGATTTTTGTGAGCCACACACATGCTAACAAGCAGCCCGGGAGCCCTTGAGAATGAAGGGCTTCCAGGCGCACAGCTCAGCCTGGAAGCCCTTCGTTGTCAAGGGTTCCCAGGCCGCTTGTGCACGGCAATCCGGGAGATAAATGGCGGTGGCCATGTTTGTTACATGGCGGCGGCCATGTTTTTTTAAAAAAAATATTTTTTTCTGTCATGGCTACCGGGGGCCATTTAAAGATGGAGCACATTTCACCCCGAACTCTTGAAGTGGTTGCAGTTGTTTAAAACAAATGCATAAAAAATGACAACCAGAATACCTCCAATAAATATTAAAGTTGGAAAACGTTTTAAAGCCAGCAGCTGAGCGTTAAACATTGAAAAGTCCCAGAGCTCTGCCCTCCCTCGACTACGTCTGTAACCAGACCTGGAACAGAAGTCTGCATCTCTCCAGGCCTTATGCCCAGCCCCCCTCTGACTGTTAGAGGCTTCAGCAGGCCAATTCAGCGGTTGTTCTTACTTTCGAGAACATTTAGTGGTTCCTGGGAGCACTGAATGTGCTCAGTCTGGTTTGGGAGTTTGTTTAATCCAGTGGTTCCCAAACCTGCCAGCATCTTGATGCCCTTCCTCTCCTGGCACTGGTCACGGAACCTGGAAGTAAGTGCCGATGACACAGTGACATGCAACGTGATGACGTCATCGGCACTTCTGGCTTCCATGACTGCAGACAACCCTAAAGCTCAGGGCAGGCAGGCCCCCAAAACACAGTGCGCAACTTGGAGCAGAGCTTCTGCTCCACTGTCTTCTGCATTGTGTTGTGGTCATGCTGACGAGCAACTTTGCCGGTGCATGTCCCACGACACCCCTGGAAGTTCATCGCGACACCCCAGGGCATCGCAACACCCACTTTGGGAACCTCTGGTTTAACTTTTACTTTTCCCTTTAATTTACAAATGTATCCTGTATACTTCTGCACTCTGATACAGTCTCCCCGAGTATGTAGAAACCACTACCTTACTTTCAGGTGACCCTGTTTTGCTTGTAATTGGATAGGCACTAAACCCTGTGAATTTGCTATTAGTATATTCAAGAGGGGTCCACCACAAAATGTGGCAGGATGCACAGCTTCTTCCAGGGAGTAAGTGCTGAGTCACACTGTGAAGCTGAAGGGGTGGGTGCCTGCATGGGAATCTTCTGCATGGGGCAGCCAGCCAGCCTTACCTCTGCTTTTCATTTAATAACAGTGGCATTCAAACCCACAGTCACTCAGTTACTCAAATGTTGCTCATCATGTCCCTTCTCTGCAACTTCTTGTTTTTTTAAACGCCTACCAAATCACCACATGTGAGAAGCCTTTGAGATTTCCATCTACAGTGACATTTTTTCTTCCTTTTTTAATTTTTATTTATTTCATTTTATAAAGGAAAACAAAAAAATACATGTGCTTTGATATATGTAAATATTTTGAATAGAATATACAGTTTAAGTAGTTGACAGGTGAAAAAAGGAAAAAAAATAGAAATAAATTAATATGTATTAGGAAAAAAAAAACCAAAACACCCATGCTCATGAAGTGTAAAAAAAAAAAAAGATATTAAAACAATCTAAACAATGATTATTTCTACATACTTCCCGCAGTGGCTTATACATCAAACACATACTTCAAGAAATGGCTTCCAAATATTCTCAAAAATATTCAGTCTCAATTGTCTTCGGTATGCCATTCGCTCAAAGTTCGACAGGTATAAGAGGCCTTCAATCCATTGGGTACTACTTAGAGGGCACTTGTCTTTCCAATTTTTTAAAATCAGTTTTTTAGCCATTGTGAAGGCACAAAGAGTCCATTTTCGCTGATTCACAGTTAGCCTCCAAGTGACAGGTAGATAATTAAGGAGAACATATGTTTCTGTAAATATCAATGATTGTTGTAACACCACATTTATGGTATTAATAATTTCTTCCCAAAAACCTACAAGTATAGGACATGACCAAAACATATGTATTAAAGAGGCATCTGGATTATTACAACGCCAACATCTGGAATCTGTGGTTAATTCTTTATCATATAACCTCTGTGTCGTCCAATACACCCTAAAGATAATTTTCTGTTGTATTCAACATAGTCTAAGATCCATAGATATTGTTGAAATATTTCTTAATACCATTATCCATTGATTATGGAGAATTGGACGACCAAGTTCTGCGTTCCATCTTTCTCTGAGGAGATGCATATCATATTTATTTAGTAGCATTAAATATTTATACACAAATATTACTGGTTTCTTCTTGGTATTTGACTCGATTAATACTTCTAATGAAGGTGGACTTTGAGAGGCAAATAGAGCAGACGGGCCATATTTAGATGTTAATAGATGTCGCAATTGTAAATATTGCCAGATAGCAGTTTCTGGCAAATCATATTTTAAACTTAAATTAAAAAATGAAAAGAACTCAAAATCTTTTTCCTGTTCAATAAGTTGATCTAAAGTAAAAATTAGTTTGTCTAACCAGGTTTGCCCCCCCCCCCCAAAAAAAAGATTTCTTACCAATCTTGAGTTCTGGATTAGCCCATAAAGTTAATTTAGCATGAGAATAAGGATCAAATTTATACTTCTGTGCCATCATATTCCAAAGATGCCTAGTTGAGGATACTGCTAATGGAACATGCTTTGTGTTCGTGTATGTGGAGCCTAAGACAGACCATTGCTTCAATAGTGCAATTGCAGAAAATTCCAATTTTACCCAGGATGGAACCTCAGGTTGCAATTTATCCCAATTATGGCTAAACGTTAACAAATAAGCTTGATGATATAGACCTGTCAGGCAAACCAAACCCACCCTCTTTAAATGGTAATTGCATCCTTTTTAAGGAAATCCTTGGCAATTCGGATCCCCGTATAAATTTCCTGAATTTTTATAACTTGCTGAAGCCGAGTAGCCAATACTGTAGTCAATATTTTGGCATCCACATTCAACAATGATATTGGACGGTAGTTTGCACACTTAGTATGATCCTTATCTGGTTTAGGAATCAATGTAATAAATGCCTCAGCTATAGAAGGTGGCAGAGATCCTGTTGCAAAAATTTCCTTATATAACTGATACAATCTAGGAACGAGGATATCAAAAAAATTATAAAATTCCACTGGAAATCCGTCTGGCCCTGGTGCTTTGTTGTTACTCAATTTAAGTATAGCAGCCTTAATTTCTTCATAGGATATTGATGCCTCCAAAAGCTGCTGTTCCTCAGAATCTAATACAGGAAGATCTAATTCAGAAAAAAAATTATCAATATCTTCATCAAACGGTTCCTTTCCTCTACTATATAACTTGGAATAAAAATGGTAAAATTGTGCATTTATTTCATTTGGCTTAACATGTGACATATTATCCTCGTCTTTAATTATTGAGATATTTTTTTTTGTCCTTGTTGTTTTAGACAATATGCAAGAATTCTACCAGGTCTCTCAACACTCTCCCAATATTTCTGATGCATAAGAACATAAGAACATAAGAAGAGCCCTGCTGGATCAGGCCAAAAGCCCATCTAGTCCAGCTTCCTGTATCACACAGTGGCCCCACCAGATGCCTCAGGGAGCACAAGACAACAAGATAACCTGTTTCCCGTTGTTACTCCCTTGCACCTGGCACAGAGAAAACCCACTTCTAAAACCTCTAAAACCAGGAGGTTGCTTATGGCTTGTAACCTGTGATGATCTTTTCCTCCATGAATCTGTCCAAACCCCTTTTAAAGGTATCCAGGCCAGGTGCCATCACCACATCCTGTGGCAAGGAGTTCCACAGATGAATTGCATGCTGGGTAAAGAAATATTTTCTTTTGTCTGTTCTAACTCTCCCTCCACTCAATTTTAGTGCATGTCCCCTGGTTCTGGTGTTGTGCGAGAGGGAGAAGAATTTCCCTCTATCCACTCTCTCCATCCCATGCATAATTTTATACGTCTCAATCATGTCCCCCCTCAGGCGCCTTTTTTCTAGATTGAAAAGCCCCAGACGCTGTAGCCTTTCCTCATAAGGGAGGTGCTCCAGCCCACGAATCAATCTGGTCGCTCTTTTCTGCACCTTTTCCAATTCAACTATATCCTTTTTGAGGTGTGGTGACCAGAACTGGACACAATACTCCAGATGTGGCCTTACCATCGATTTGTACAAAGGCATAATGATATTGGCTGTTCTCAATCCCTTTTTTTAATGATCCCGAGCATGGAATTGCCTTCTTCCGCCGCACACTGGGTTGACACTTTCATCGACCTGTCCACAGCACCCCAAGATCTCTCTCTTGATCCGTCACAGACAACTCAGAACCCATTAGCGTATATGTGAAATTTTGGTTTCTTGCTCCAATGTGCATCACTTTGCACTTACTTACATTGAAGCGCATCTGCCATTTTGCTGCCCATTCTCCCAGCTTGGAGAGATCCTTCTGGAGCTCTTCACAATCCCTGCTGGTCTTCACCACCCGGAAAAGTTTAGTGTCATCTGCAAACTTGGCCACCTCACTGCCTATCCCCAACTCCCCTTTTAAAGGCATTCAGGCCAGGTGCCATCACCACATCCTGTGGCAAGGAATTCCAGATATACCAATGCACATTCCACTTTCAGTGATATCAATTCATCAAGTTCACATTTAGTTTTTTGTAATGTAGCATATAGGTCAGTTGATGGAAAGATAGAAATCTGCTGTATTAAAAGTTTAACTTTGTTTTTTAAATCCTCCTCTTTCTTTTTCCTTAGTTTTTTCATATAGGAGGCATATGAAATAATTTTACCTCTCATTGTCATCTTATATGCCTCCCATACAGAAATAAAAGATTCAACACTCCCTACATTAATTTCAAAAAATTCCTTGGTTTCCTTAACCAGTATAGTTTTGAATGTTTGATCATTTAACAAAGAAACATCGAAGCCCCATGGCTGATATGTTTTACATTCTTCTGAAATTTGAAGTCATGCTGATAGGTGAATGATCAGAAATATCAATAACATTGATATAGGACCTCTGAAATGATTTTGATATAATAAAATAAAAAATGATTTTGATATAAGAAAATAATCTAATCAAGAACAATTATGATGAACAGCAGAAACAAAAGTATACTCTTGATCCTGTGGATGAAAAGCACGCCAGGGGTCAATTTGTCCTAATTCTTCCATATAAAATTTGAGTGTTGATCTCACCTTAGATTGAGTTCTATGTGAACGATTGCTCCGGTCAAGGTATGGATCTAAAATTGTGTTTATTTTTTCTTCTTAGTTATGTTCCTTTGTGAGGAAAGCATAAATTGTGACAGATATGAAACCTGTAAGATACAACAAAAACACATCTAAATGGAAGTAACGTGCTTTGTTTTATAATCACCCCTGGAATAGTGTTTTAAGAAAGTTTTTTTAAAAAAATTGTTTTTATTCTTTCCCCTCTCAATAGAAGTGTTTGTGTTTGCCTCAAAATGGCCTTGGATGGGGCCAAACAGCCCGATCCTGCCTAGCTATAGGCCAGCGGCGAGTGCTCCACCGGCCTAGGGTGTCGTAAACGTGCTGGAAAGCACGTTTTCGGCACCCAGAGAGCAAGCGGCGCAGGTGCAGAGGCCGGCACCGTTTACTCCGCCACCTACCTGAACCCGTGCCGGCTGCCACAGGTGAGTGCTGCACCAGTTGGTGCAGGGGGGGTGGGGGCATGGGCACGACGGGCAGGGGCAGCGAGGGTGGGGGGCATTGGCCTGCCTGGGCTGGGAGGGGGTGGAATATCGGCGTGGGGTTGCACCAATATCCTATGTCCCATCGCAGCCCTGGCCAGCCTTACACGGCGGCATCCCCGGTTGTATGCCAGTTTCAGTGCTGGCATGCATCTGAGGATGCCCGTTGCTGCCCACGCCGCTTACACCGGCGGAAGGGGATGGTGAGCTTGGGCCGTGCTGGTGCTAACCGCAGTGCACACAGGATGCACACATACTTGCACAGTATCGTGCTGTAAATATGATTGGAACTCCTGACATCTTTTTCTGTCTCAAAAAGCAGCTGTGGGGGAAGAAGAAGAGAGAGTTTGAGCTTGGGGCTGTGCCGTGTAGAAGCGGGGGCTCAAGCTGGGGCTCTAGCCCTTTCCCCCTGCAGCACCATGGCTCTGATCCAAATTGCCACATACAGTATTATTCGTTGCGGAGCAGAAAACATATGCCCTTAAATTTTTGCTTCCATGGTCAATAGCTGCCTTGAGACCATTCTGTGAAAGGCAGGAAAGAAAAGAATATATGACTGACTGACTGACTGACTGACTGACTGACTGAATAAATAGCAGCAGGTGGGGGGAGTGATTTCAGTAGAGGAATCAGTGCAGGGTGATGGGTTACCCCACTCTTTCTCAGGCCTGGATGCAAATCCCCCCCCTACTATTTTTTTCAAAATGAAAAATATGTCAGCAGCTCCAGTCTCAGAACAGCCATGTCACGTCTAATTTGACCCTCAGCACCAGACCTCAACATTGCCTCCGTTATTAGCAGGCCTTAAAGCTGCTTTTCTGGGTTATCAGGTTTCGACATACTCAACACAGCTTCCTAACATGTCTTGTAGTTGTATTCAAATGTTGCCCCGTAATGGAGGCACTTTTTGGAACATTTCATGCACTGTGAGCTGGTGTGGCTGTGTGGCTAGGAGCATGGGCCGTAAGCTGGGAACCTCCCGATTCAATACAAGCAGCCTCACCTCCCAGACTGAAATGTGGGCCTGCCACAGTGAGGGTTACTAACGCAGGTTTTGTGAAGCGCTTTCAACATTTCAGAAGATTGCTGTGCTGTTCGTCTCTTGCATTCCATGTTATCCCCCAAAATCTTGCGAGATAGGTTATACTGGGAGATGGCAGCATGCCTAAGAGCACCAAGTAAGTTTCGTGACTGGGTAGAGACTTGGGCCCAGTCCTCTCTGACCCACTGGCTTGAGCCCTCCTCGTGAGCCCTCTCTCTCTCTCTCTCTCTCTCTCTCTCTCTCTCTCTCTCTCTCTCTCTGTGGAGAGGGACCACGTGGCGTGGGGCAGCGTGAGCATGCTGGTGCGCCATAATCCTGCCCCCCTCTCCCCGTGGACAAAATTTGTCCACAGTGGCCAATGCTGCCCATTGGGGAGAGATCCACCCTGTGACTGTGAACGCTCCAAAGCCGATGTTCACAGCCATGGGAAGAATGGGGGCGGGGCTTTCCAGCACACTTCCTGTGGAGACCCTCCTCACTGATAGAACATCTGAACAGACAAATCCAAGCAGAATAAATGGGTGCTCCATGGCCAGAGAGAGCTTCCCAATGAGTCCCAGGTGCTGGAGCCCCATAATACAGGCTGGTCACTGTTGACATATCCTCCTTGTGAGCTGCCAGAGGCACCTGACATTCCTAGCTACCCACTCACCCCCTGGGCTCCATTTCACGTTGCTGATTATTGAACCAGGCTTCAGGACTAAGAACAGATTATCTAAATGCTGTTCTTGGAAAGTGCTCCGAATACAGACTTTGGGTTGGATAATTTCATTCCTCCGTCTCTTATCTAATTATCTCCCATGGCATCCAAGTTACAGCCCAAGTCCTGGATTCGCATGAGCTTCTGGAGGTATCCCTTGTACATCTTTTTAATTCTACCCATTAAGCACCACTCCCTTCTGTCTGTGGCTGTACCCTGTCTTTAAACAAAGAGGCAGAGAATCCTAGACTCTACCTGGTTGCTTAATATCCTGCAATTTAATAAGGTAAGTTTTTAAAAAGACAGTGTGTTAATTTTCATTGCACCTGACTAGACAAAAGATTTAACAGTACTGTTTATTTAATTTTGTTCTGGTGCTGCAGAAGAGGACAATGAAAGGCAAATGAAGCAGTTTGCAGCTCCAGAGAAAACGGGACATTTGTTCAGACAAGGGAGCATGGCACAGTGGAAGAAGGAAAGTCAACCATACCAATGACAAATGAGGATAAACACATGAAAAATGGCAAAGGCCCGTGGATAAGAACTTGACTGCGCGCAGAAGGTGGGGAGAGGCAAGTTCTCCTCTTCGGCTGCTTTGGTTGCTCTCGGGCCAGTGTGGGAACGTGCTGCCTGTCCTCACAGCCAGCATTCCCTCTAAGGCAGGCATGGGGAACCTCTGGCCCGCGGGCCTGATCCGGCCCGCGGGACGATCCGGTCCGGCCCACGCGGGACCGGACTGGAGGCTCCACCGCCGCAGCCGCCGCTTTCCCGCACCTCCTCGGTTTAAAAGCAGCCTTCCTGGACCTGCGCACAGCGCCGCTGAAGCCGAGATTGCCGAGAGGGCAATCTCGGCTTCAGCGGCACTGTGCGCAGGTCCAGGAAGGCCGCTTTTAAAAGGAGGAGGCGCCAAGGAGAAAAGGAGGAGAGCGAGCGGTGGGTGGGTGGGTGGGAGGGAGACCGAGCGAGCGGTGGGTGGGAGGGAGGGTGGGAGGGAGAGCGAGAGAGCGAGCGGTGGCTGGGAGGTAAATTCGCGGGGGGGGTGTCAAATTTGCGGGGGGAGGGGGAATCGGCCGGCCTGACGACCGGCCCGCAGCAAATTTTCCCTATGGGAAAATGGCCCCCTCACTGCAAATAGGTTCCCCACCCCTGCTCTAAGGCACCTTCAGCAGCTGCGCGGCTTCGCAACTCTTCACGATACCTCCTCCAGATGTTTGGTGATGATGACATCGCTGAACCTCCAGGTTGCCAAGCTGAGCTCTGCGCTGCAGTGGTCAGTTCAGTGGTCAGAGCAGACAGTAGTCAGGGCAGACTTTGGCTGATGCACCAACTGTGGCCATACCCAAATCAGTTGTCTCTGACCATTGCGGTTCTAGACCACGGTCAGATCTCATCTTCATTACTGTACTGTTGTGCTCTATGTGGGACTGCCCTTGAAAATAATCTGGAAACTGCAATCAGTGCAGAATGCTGCAGCTGGAATGGTTACTGGGCCTTGGTGGTTCAACAGTTGGTCTGCTGCTTCAATGGCTGCGCTGGCTGATGGTCTATTTCTGGGCCCAATTTAAAGGTGCTGGTTTTGACCTTTAAAGCCCTTTATGGCTCAGAACCAGGGCTTCTGCCATACATTCTGGTCTGTCCCCTGAGATCTCGAGAGGGAGCCCTTCTGCATGTGCCGCCCCCATCAAAAGATAGGAGGGCAGCGGCAAGAAGCAGGGCCTTTGTGGTGGCAGCCCCAAAATTATGGCACAACCTCCCTTAACGTGTTCCAACAGGGGCTCAAAACTTTTGTATTTCAATTGGCATTTGGATTATAGTTGGGTTGGGGCATTTTTTAAAACATTCGATAGTGTGTTATTGTTTTTACCACAACTTCTCTTACCATCTTCTTGGGAGTTTTTTTTTACTGCTGCTTTTTATTGCTTTTATTGCCGTTTTGACTGCAGCTCTACTGCTGTCTGATATGTTTACTGTCAAGTTATCTATCTGAATTCAAATTATTAAATTAAATTTTAAAAAGTCCTCTGGGCTGAAGGCCTGGTGAAAGTCATCCTTTCCATTCATTGGCCAGACATTGGACTTGGGGAAGAGGTTTTTGTCTTATGGAACCAATGAATTGCTGGCACACTTTTTCTTCATATCTGCATAAGTAAAAAGAGTAGAGAGAGAGAGAGAGAGAGAGAGAGAGAGAGAGAGAGAGAGAGAGAGAGAGAGAGAGAGAGAGAGAGAGAGAGTGAGTGTGAGTGTGAGTGTGAGTGTGAGTGTGAGTGTGAGTGTGAGTGTGAGTGTGTGTGTGTGTGTGTGAGTGAGAGAGAGATATCTGGAATATTGTAGTAGCCATCAAGTGAGGAGAAAATATTTTTCTCTTGGCTAATAGCTAGGGATGCTTCCTCAGTGGGCACTGGTGATTAGAAAATGTTTGCTAAATGAGCACTGATGGCTTTTGATAGCTGGTGGCTATTAGTAAATGCACAACTTCCACATGAGAGTGAAACATTATTACTATAATCCTCACGCTGTAATTATGAGCCCTTTTTCTTGCTTAGAAAGAGATGTTACTTATCGTATTGAAAGGTTTTGCTAGAAACTCCAATAGTCAGAACTGAGGAGAGAATAGAATAGAGGGGAAGATATTCAATTCCTCAGATTTCTAAATTTGAAATTCTGGTTAATTCTGATATCTGGACTGGTATTGCAGCACTGTAGCAAATTGCACTTGCATTGCAAGGGTCTCTGTAGTCAACATGAGGAATGAGAGGGAAGAGAGAACTGGACTTGTGTCTCATGGCAGTGGATAATTCTTCATCAACCTACAAAGGGAAAATGTATTGTTTGACACACAGCTCACACTCCGACAGCTTGATGGGGTAATTTGCTCATGGCATTGTCAGCACCTAGTATAATAGCAGGGAGGGCTCTGGCTGGAACATGCTAGAGACTGTGTGAGTGCTGTGCAGAGAGGTGGATGGTGTGGTGATTTTGCTGGGCTGGAAGGAAGCTGGAAGAGGACATGCCAGTGCCACTATCCCAAGCAGCGCGATCACCTTTTGATTGCTGGTTTGAAGCAAACTCAGATTAGATGAATTGCATGTCACGAATGGAGACAAGGACACGGGAGTGGAGCAGTTTTAAGGTTTGATTAAAAACAGCTGTTTTGATGGGATAGGCATTTTCCTCTGAAGAGGTACACAAATGTGTGAATAGTCATCTTTTTCCACTCCTGTTCAGTACTATGGTTTATCCCGGCTGCTGCCCAGTGGCGTCACCAGATGTGGGGCCCTGGGGCGGTGGGCCCCAGGGCGCAAGGGTGCAGAGGCTCCTGGGGGGGGCGGGAGGCTCTGGGGGAGAGTGGGAAAAATTTGAATTTTTCCCGCTTTTTTTCGCTGATTTTCGGCGATTTTAAGCCTAGAACTGGGGTTTTTAGTAAGTATGTATGCTTTTACCGGCACTTTTGTGATATTTGACGCTCCCTCGACGATTTTAAGCCTTCTCCCGGGCGCGCAGCTTCTCCGTGCACCCGGCCCGGGTCTCTGTACAATCTTCGTAGTTTGCGCATGCGCAAACCCACGGAGTCTCCAGGGACGTTCTGGGCATGCGCAAACTACTCCCTGGAGCGTCCCTGGAGACGCAAACCCACGGCATCTCCAGGGACACTCCAGGGAGTAGTTTGCGCATGCCCAGAACGTCCCTGGAGACTCCGTGGGTTTGCGCATGCGCAAACTACGAAGATTGTACAGAGACCCGGGCCGGGTGCACAGAGAAGCTGCGCGCCCGGGAGAAGGCTTAAAATCGTCGAGGGAGCGTCAAATATCACAAAAGTGTCAGTAAAAGCATACATACTTACTAAAAACCCCAGTTCTAGGCTTAAAATCGCCGAAAATCGGCGAAAAAAGCGGGAAAAACTAATTAGCATAAATTATGCTAATTAGTTTTATAGGGGGCGGCGAGGACCCGGCCCCACATGCCAAATCGGCTGGGTGCCGCTTCAGTGCTATTTCCCCCTCTCCCCCTGGCTGGTGTTTCTCTCTCCTTCCTGGATTGCACACATCATGGGTGCTCTCAGTCAATCAGAGAGTACCCCGTGTGTAGAGCACATAATGAATGGGCTGACACCATTGCATTATGTAGCCAATCAGATTTGGTGACATTAGTATTATGGCTCTGAAAGCATGTGAAGTTAATGGCAAACACAAAGAAACCTTTTTGCCAGGAGTCTGAAAAGTTGTCAAAAGAGAATGGTATTCTTCAACACTACTGAAAAGGTTCGCAGAGAATTGTGACTTGGCGATCACTAAATGGGAGTGATGACCAAGTTAAGCTGGGCCAAAACAGTGAGCAGTTTTTTGTGTGAACCTTTTCACAGAGGGTGAATGGGACTTGCTCTCTAGTAGGGACTCTCAGATGATGGCAACCTTAATGAGAGTACTCCTAGGCCTTGCTGGTAAGTCTCACTAGGGATGAAGTAATTGATGAAAAGAAGAGAAAAGCATTGATACCTCCCTCTCTAGCTATTGAGCCACTGTAGGAAAAAAGACCTGCCTGAGCCCAGTCTTCTTGCTTTCGTTACTGCATAGTTCAAGCAAGAGATAGTGTTTGTCAGTCTCTCTCTAAGAGAGTCACAGTATATAATGGAATCAAAATCCTCTCCATCAAAATATCCTGGGTTCCTTGCAATGTGATACGCGCAAGTAACTTGCCCCCCTCTTGATGACTGTGGATCTACACATCTTCCTCTGCACAGCAATTGAATAAACAACATAAGAAACTCAATTACAGCAGCCTAACATTTCCAAAGATACACACTAATGGAGAAACCAGAAGAAACACTCCTGTAATATTTCAGCTCTGCCCTTGCCCTTGAGATAGTAAATCAATCGTATAAACATTCCATAAATCAATCGTATAAACATTCCATAATGGATATATTTCTAATATATTCTGTTGAATTCATTGGATTTGCGTACATTTAATAGATCAGGTGTCATGCTTGATGAAAAGTGAGGGAAGAAAGTAGATACATAGCCATAAGGAGTCATATTCAGACAACCAGTGAATGTGTGCGTGTGTGTGTCTCAGGATTAGTGTCCCTGCTCTTGACCTCCATATGTTCATCTGATTTTCTCTACAAAACCTACAGCTATTCCTAACTAAATCCCCACCTGCAGCCGCATCACCAGGGCGTGTGCTGCATCCTGCAAGGGGGGGGGGCAGTTCCAGAGCTCTTCTGGGTAAGGGAACATTTGTTCCCTTGCCCGGGGTAAGCCTCCACTGCCCAAATGGGTCTCCTTGGGCTGGTGCAAGTCCAAGTGGACCCAGGCAGATCACGCTATAAAAGAAGGAGAGAGAAATGCATGAATAAGGCTGATGATCCAGAAACAGCCATCAAGAGCAAGTCTGGGAAAGAAGCACCTTTTAACTGTTTCAGACAGCTTTTCTTTTAGGACCAAGCCTGTGCAGGACTGTGATTTTTGCCCAGGAATGGCTATCATCATATAACCAGAACCTGGCTAGTTATTTCTACTCGGTATGTAAAACACTCATCTTCTGGGCCTAATGCTGACTCCAGAAAGCAAGACACTCTCTGAGCTTTCCTAAAATATGAATGTTGCCATCCCTCCTACCTGTGGGCACCAACATCCCAGAGATGGACACCTCACCATCTAATTAGGATCAAACCCTGGCCTCTCTGGAGTTCGAGCTGGATCATAATTGGATGTACCACCCTAGGTGGTGCCTGTTGCAAGCCCTCCCAACTGTTGCCCATCTTTCTCTTACCTCCTGAGACATGGTGGTACAGCAGAGGGCTCACAATGGCCACTATGGGTCTCTACTAGACCCTGGATGCTGACCAGGAAGACTAGGGATCACACGAACCACATTTCCCATGATTCCCAGTATCCCTTTATATGGTGCCCAATCCATTCTAGAACCAGATCAGGGTTAGAGTATTTTGTCAAATGTCTGGAAGCTCTTTGACAACATCCAGGTCCCTAAATTATTTCCACAGAGAATTGGCGGTTGGGCACCATGCAATCCATAGAATCCCTATTCAAGTGCTACAGACCACTGGCGTCACTACAGGGGGGGGGGCGGAGCTGTAAGTTCTTCCATGATCAGAGCCTCCGTTACACAGAAGAACGAAGCGCCCCACCCCCGCGCCTTCCGACCCATTCACAGCAGTGAAAACAACATGCAGGGAGTCTCCTGCGCGTTGTTTTCACTGCTTTGAATGGGTCGGAAGGCGCGGGGGCAGGGCGCTTCGTTCTTCTGTGTAACGGAGGCTCTGATAACGGAAGTACTTACAGCTCCGCCCCCCCCCCTGTAGTGATGCCAGTGCTACAGACAAAGTCCACAAGGGTCTCGCCTACAGTGACAAAGCTCTGTGTAAGAACGCTCAGACCCAAATGTTTAAAACTCCAAGGAGTGTTAAAGTTAAACTAGACTCAATGTTCTCACAGAAACAATTTCAAGGCATCTTTCCAGACTCATCGTTATCAAAATGTATTTTTACAGACCAACATCTACTTGTCTGCTCTTAACAATTACTAGCCAATATAATTTAAACACACACAGAACAATTTTGTTGTATGTACCTCCATGTTGAAAAGAACAGCTGCTGACTAAGTTGGTTGACTGGGCTGACTTCTTAGTTCACGTCTAGGGTTTTCCCAGACCTAAAGAAAATCTCTGAATGTGGCAGATGTTACAAAAAAACCAAGCAAAACAATGACATCCTCTTTCTGAATGGATTTATTTTCTCCTTTGTTCATAGAACAGGTAAGTAGCCAAAATCCAGCTTGTGCTAAATCACTCCTTTGTTATATGTACAGTCCTGGAGATGGCCGGGTTCTGCCTTTTTCCACCACCGCCTGTTTTCTTCCCGGGTCACCTTCCTGGGGCAGATTTCCAGAAGCAAGGAAAGGAAAACAAACAGAGTATGAAATGGAACGAAAACTGTTATGACCAGCAATAATATACACAGAATGAAGCATCTTCAACAAGGTTATGGTCATAAAAAACTATCTGGTTAAAATGTAATTAAAACCTTTTTAAAAACGACTTTAAAAGTCTTGTTTAAAATGTGAACAAGGTGCAATTAAAATACTTTTCCAAAATGCAATAAAAACAATTTAAAACAACACATGACGTTTCGTTCATGAGCCATGAACATCATCAGATGCAATAAAAGCCTCCAAACGGACAAGAAGATGGTAGGAATACACGAGAATCAAGCTTGAGTTTAATGAAATTTTGGCGCACATTTTTTCAGTGGGAGCTAATTAGTGCCAATGTCAAGAAACCAATGTGATCCCGGTCTTCTTGCAACATCGTCAGAAACACCAGGTGCAAAAAACTGAAAGAATTTATCGTGATATGGAGAATGCGCTGCTACGGGACCAGATTAAATATGTGAGACAGAAGTTATCAAAAGTGGATTTGGACATTTATGAGAACTTTGGTAATGTGAGTAATTCAATGTCACGTTATGCTTGGGATCACTGGGAGGAAATTACGAGAGGGTATGTATATAGGGCAATAAGAGCAACGAGTCAGGGAAAGGCACAATAAAAAGCTAGAGGCATTGTGTGAAAGAAACCAAAAAGGGAGGGAAAGGGAAACAAGAAAAGAACTTCCAGACTCAGTTATAATCATTTTGTCTGACTGTGAGCTTACAGAATCACAGAAGTCGTCATTAAAAAGGGGGGAGGCAATTTTGCTGTAACGCCACGGACCATACCAACTGAAGGGATTATAGCAAATGTAGAGGCATCTATGGTGGGAATGGATAATACTTTAGCAGAAGAAATAAGAGTGGAGGTTGCTAGAATTTAGAACGCAACGCCCCTAAATGCAATATCTCGTGGGTAGAATTAAAAGCTATTAAACAATTAAATGAGAACCAGAGTATTACGATTTTGCCAGCAGACAAGGGCAATGCGACCGTAGTTATGAATACGGTTAGATTATATGCAAAAATTGATGAACTTCTAGATCCAGGAGTATATAGAATTTTGAGCAAAGATCCCATTAGCAAAATACTAAAAGAAACTAATAAACTGATTAAGAACTCCAGCCTAACACTTGAGGTACAGAGGAAGCTCAGTAAATTAGAGGCAGTACCTCCTCTGTCGAAACTGAATCTCGACTTTATGGATTGCCAAAAATTCATAAGAATAATGTGCCATTACACCCAATAGTTAGCACCATCAGGGCTCCTACGTATGAACTGTCCAAGCATTTAGCTAACTTACTGCAGTCCTACGTTGGAAATACTCCCAGTTATGTTAGAAACTCCTATCACTTCGTAGAAAAATTGAAATATACAATATTGACCCCACAGTCCAAGCTAGTTAGTTTTGATGTGGTGTCACTTTTTACCAAAGTTCCCCTATGATACTTTGTCCATATTGGATCAGCTGATGATGCCTAAAGATCTGACTGCACGATATCAACATTGTTTAACATCCACTTCTTGTGGAATGGGGTCATCTGAGAACAATGTGATGGAGTAGCAATGGGAAACCCACTAAGCCCAGTTGTGGCGAATTTGTATATGGAATATTTCGAACAGAAAGCTTTAAAATCAGCAAAATTGAAAGCATCAGTATGGCTACGCTATGTGGACAATGTGTTTTGTGTTTGGGAGCATGGTGAAAGGGAGATGGGAGATTTCTTGGATCACCTGAATGGACAGAATCCAGCCAATTCACGATGGAACAAGAAACAGGTGATTCTTTACCTTTTTTTAGATGTGCTGGTTTCTAAGAAGGAGGACATGACCTGTGCACATACAGTGTACAGGAAGCCCATGCACATTAGCCGGTATTTAAATAGTGCTTCAAATCACCACCCTGCCCAAAAGAACTCATTAATGAATTCATTGATATACAGAGCCCTCAATGTATGTGGAGCCAGCGGGTGGTGCAGTGGGTTAAACCACTGAACCATGAGCTGTCGATCGAAAGGTCGGCAGTTCGAATCCGTGCGACGGCTCCTGCCAACCTAGCAGTTTGAAAGCAAGAAATTGCAAGTAGATTAATAGGTACCGCGTCAGCGGGACGGTAACAGCGTTCCATGCACCTCGGTGTTGAGTCATGCCGGCCACATGACCGTGGAAACGTCTTCGGACAGCGCTGGCTCTTAGGCTTTGAAACGGAGATGAGCACCGCTCCCTAGAGTCGGACACGACTGGACTTAATTGTCAAGGGATACCCAATGTATGTGACCCCCCTTCACTGCCCCGTGAAAGGAAAATAGTAACAGATTCATTGTTGGCTAATGGTTACACTTCAACTCAAGTGAACACGGCATGGGTGAGACAGGTCCAGAGGCAACAGGACAAGACCAATTTGAGGCAAAATGAAGACGAACAAAGAACATCTGAATGTTTACCATTTATTAAAGGAACAATGGATAAAATTGGAAGAGTGATGCGGCAACATAATATCAGGACAATATTTAAACCAACACGGAAAATCTCCCAATGGCTGAAAAATCTGAAGGATCCTAGACCACCACTGTCCGCGTCAGGAGTCTATCGAGTTCCATGCAGTTGCGGATAAGTCTATATAAGAACCACAAAATGTTTTATCCCCACCAGGGTGAAGGAGCATCAACGAGCTTGTAGACTGGGACATGTTGAACAATCTGCCCTGGCACAGCATGCAAACGACACCAGACATGACATTAATTTTGAAGCTACAGATAGACTGTGTCAGGAATCAAATTATAAAGCTAGGCTGAATTTGGAAGCCATTGAAATTGTCAAGCATGGAAAGAGGGTCCTTAATCGTAAGCAGGAACTATCAACCATAAATAAAATCTGGACTCTGGCATTAAAAAAGATTGCAAGAACTAAGAACAACCACTAGAGGCTGCCTAGGGGAATCACAGGAGCAGGTCACCAGCGGTCAAAAGGATAATGACCTGGTTCCAGTGCTAATTAGCTCCCACTGAAAAAAAATGAGCACCAAAATTTCTTTAAACTCAAGCTCGATTCTCGTGTATTCCTACCATCTTCTTGTCCGTTTGGAGGCTTTTATTGCATTTGATGATGTTCATGGCTCATGTGTTGTTTTACATTGTTTTTATTGCATTTTGGAAAAGACTTTTGAAGTATATTAATTGCACCGTGTTCACATTTTAAACAAGACTTTTATAAAAAGGTTTTAATTACATTTTAACCGCATAGTTTTTTATGACCATAATCCTGTTGAAGATGCTTCATTCTATGTAAACAGACTATGTTTTAAGCTTGGCAAAAAGAGAATGATATGCCATCACTTGAGCATTTTGGGTGTGAAGGGTCATGGAGGCCTCTTTAACTTGCAGAACATTTGAATTCCCAACAATAGTCACAGCTCACACTCACCCATTACACAATGGATTCAGATTCAATGAAAGACCGTACAGTACTTCTTCACAGAATGCAAAATTAACTCAGGGAATTTGCTGCCACAAGATGTGGTGATGGTCACCAGTGTGCCTCAGGTGGCTTGAAAAGGGGATCTGACAAATTCATGGAGGAGAGGTCTATCAAAGGTGATTAGCTATGAGGGCTAACCGGAACATCCATATTCATATGCTTCCGTTGTTGGAGGAGGGCTGCTGCCTTCATGCCTTGCTTATGGGCTTCCTGGAAGCGCCTGGTTGGCCAATGTGGAAAGAGGCTGACTAGATGGGCTCTTCAGTTTTTCTTATATACGCAACTGCCTTGTTGTTGTTCAGTCGTTAAGTCGTGTCCGACCCTTCGTGATCCCATGAACCATATCCCGCCAGGCCTTCCTGTCCTCCACTATCTTCCTGAGTTTGCTCATTTTCATGTTCGTTGCATCGGTGATGCTGTCTAACCATCTCAAATCATCAGGATCGTTTACTGTGGCTGGTGGAAGATTTTCTTGGGTCTTTCCTAGTGCAGGGTCTCAGGCAGGGGTCTTGCCCAGCCCATGTTACCTTTGTGTGGAGCTTCTAGGGATTGAACTTGGGCCCTTCTGTGTGTAAACCAAGCGCTCTACCACTGAGGCTGGACCCTTCCCCACAATGAGCATTGCGTTAGAAAAAGTACATCATTCAGAAGGGGGTTGATCATTCCTCCAGGAGAGGATTTGCACATTTCCCAAGTGTACACTAAATTTTGCATAAAGGAAACTTTGAGGCACATTTGGAAGAGTCTGTAGGAATTTCAACCCAAACGAGAAGAATTTCATTGGGAGTCATGACATTCCTCAGGGGCGAGATGCTCTCAGAACTTGGTTTCAAATCAGTACTGCTGCAAACTTCTTAGCAATTCAGAACTTTTTTCTACTCTCTGCCCAAATGTGATTCACCTCTCACTTGTACAGAAGAAGGAGACCAACTGCAGAGCAAGTGTCATAGCGACACCCGCATGGAAGAGGAGAATGACAAACAATGTTAGCTCATCAAAACAGTAGCTAAGGGGCTGAGGAGCAGCCAGCATGGCCAGTTTCATTGTCAGCGGCATCCAATTTCCTCATGAGCCTTTCCTCGCATCACCACTTGCCAGCCTGGAAGGGGTGGGGGAAGTGGGGGTGGGATAAGTAGGTTTCAGCACTTAACCCAACAGATTTTCAATGAGGCAATGACAGCTCAGCAGGGCTTCCAAGAACAGTTTTTGGAACCAAGAGACATGGAGGCAATTCTTAGAGAACAAGTGCAGTACCAGATCCACAGCTGTGGCGTACTGTATAAGCACACAATTAATTTATGGAAGTCACTGACAAAGATATTGTGCTGCCCAATAGCTTAAAAAGGGTTGGGAGTGTTGGACAAACTCATGGAGGACAGGTCTGTCAATGACTATGAGAATTCACGTAAGAAACTGCCTAATCCTGGTCATCAGACCCTTGGTCCATCTAGCCCAGTGCTATCTGCACTGACTGGCAGTGGCTCTCCAGGGTCTCAGATAAGAGTCCTTCCCAGCCCTACCTGAGCTGCTGCCAGGGATTGTACCTGGGGCCTTCTGCATGCAAAGCAGGTGTGCTGCAATTCAGATATGGCGCCATGATGACATGCATACCTCTGACTACCAGTTGCTGGGAAGCAACAGCAGGGAAGGGCTGCTGCCTTGTGGACTGCCCAGAAGCGTCTGGTTCAGTAGGAAACAGGACACTGGACTGCATGGGCCCCCTTTGGCCTCATCCAGCATGGCTTTTCTTAGGTTCGTATAAACTGAGAGAATTGTGTGTATTCCAGGGGACAGCAGTACAGAGAGTGCGACAATGCTGCCAAGAGGGGATGTCAATTCTCACTGGTCCTTCAGCTGGTTGCCCTGATGGGTGTGAAATCACAGACAAATCACAGCTTTCTCAGCCCGGAAAGCTGCAGCATTCCTCCAGCTGGTACCGGGTGGGTAGAAGTCCCTACAGACAGTCTCAGTTGTCACTTTTGGTGGCTTTTCTCCTACATTAGTTCCTGCAGAATCTAGACCAGGGGTGGCCAACCTTTCAACATGAATCCTCCTGCACGTTTAATGGTTGTATAGGTGAAGGCATTTCAGCAGGTGCAGCTACTTTAGCAGCACCATCAGCAATTGCAGCCGCCAAGATTCTGTCTTAAGAACGCAGAGGTCCTAGTGATGGAAGGTTGGTCACCCATGGGCTAGACCCATGACAACACACAGATACCCCTATTTGTTTTAATGAAATCAAATCTATTTGTTTAAAATGAAAACATGCTGCACAGCAAAATACTAAGAGTGGGTCAGTTTATATTATCAGCAGGCAGGAGTGGTAATGCTTTTGGGGTACTGTAGCACTTCAGGCTGCAAGTAAGTGTATGTGTTTAACACTCCCTATGGAATAACTCCCAACATGCAGGAAACAAGCATATCAAGAAGACTGTTCCCTGCTCTTTCTAATCTCAGGATTAACCCATCTCACCTGTCATTCTCTTGCACCACAGCTCACATTGCTGCTTAGATGGAAACTGGTTTGCATTTCCACCACAGCCTCCAAATATGAATGGCCGGCAGTTGTTGTCTTCTGGGTGATAATACCAGAGAACCGTATACTGCAGGCACGAGCCCTCATCCATTGGCAGGACACAAGGATCTGCAAGGCAAAGAAGTGACACTGGTATTACTGGGTATGTTACAAAGTACAAGAGAGCAGATCCCAGCCCCCAGGAACCTACAGCCTCCAAATATGACTACAATTTGACAGAGGGGAGACCACTGTGAAAAGAGAGGGAACCGAAGGCATGTGGGGTAACCGGGGGAAGAGCATGTATTTATTTCAAGCACCCATATTTTTGTTACAGTCAGGGGTGGGGACAAAGGGATTGAGCCAAACGCTTTATGGCAAAAGTGGGGACTGAAGAGCAATTTGAAGGCACTGAGAGGTGACCTCCTGCAGTTGTTCTAGGAGGCGCCCCAGGCAGACAGACCTGCCGTGACTTTGCCTCAGGCCAGCAGGATACTCTAGAGTGCAGCTGAGTCGAAAATGTCCTTCTCAAGCCTGGTTCTGTACTTTACAGGTTGTGGTCCTGGAAAGGACAGTCTGTGGGAAATGAACATTCTCAAAGAGTGTTTTGTGGGGGGGGGGGGGGAGGCAGAGGAGACGACTGGGGTGGGGAGGTGGGCGGATCAAGGCAGGGAAGGGGGGCAGTTGGTGGTAGTGGAACCGCCAATACCCTATCCCCCTTTCTCGTCTCAATCCACCTTACTGGGTCCACTCAGACCGCACCAGCAAAATTGCTGGCACAAGTCCAGGTAGACCCATTGGGGCAGCGGAGGCATGTCCTGGAGCAAGGGAACAAATGTTACCTCGAGGAGGCTTCCTGAACCTGAAACTCCCCCACGGGATGCAGCACGTGCCCCATTGGTGCGTTTGCATCAGTGCAGGTGGAGTTAGGTAGGATTGGGCTGCCCAAGACACAAAGAGCAGGGAAATGGGGCACAGCTGGGATTGGGAAGGTATAAGAGTCCAGTTACTAATGTTCGGAAGGACAGGCTGATTGAGAGCTCTAAGAAGTGGAGGCTCTGTGAAGCTGCCTTACAGAGAGGAGGGAGACCAGCGTGATTCAACCCATTCCACTCTCAAGGAGTCTGAGGCACCTAGAAGGAACTGAGGCATGCAAGGTAGGGCTTCCCTCCTTCGCCACATGCATATAACACCTGCTAAGTGGGCAAGAGGCACTTTTTCAATTGAGTGTTCCTCTTGTATTTAGCAGGGGGAGAGTAACTGCCCCCCCCTTTCACTCCAGCACAGTGTCTTTTCTGGTGGCTGTTTGCTGGTGGTCTTCTGCATCTTTTTTTAAAAAATTGTGAGCCCTTTCGGGACAGGGAGCCATTGAATCATTTGATTTTGTCTGTAAACCGCTTTGTGAACTTTTTGTCGAAAAGCGGTATATAAACAACAACAACAACTCCTCTGTGCATAGCTCTTTACTTAGCATGAGGAAGATCTTTGTCCCAAGGTGCTTACAATCTATAAGACAGGAGATACAACAGAGGAAGGGGAGGGAAATGGAGGCAGTGGTAATCAGGGGAAGAAGATGCATTTATGTCACCCTACACAACAAGAGCCAAGAAGACTGATATCTGATCAGATCGTAAAATGAAAGTCAAGAGGGATTGCGGTGTCGTGGCCAGCAAGCAAAGATCCAGCCTACTGGCTGATTTCCTTCCTGAATGCAGAAATGAGATGTGGCTTTTTAGAGTGGTTAAACCGGTTTATAGCTGTCTTTGCATGAGCTCTGTTATAAAAACCACTTTCTTGAGTGAAAGTGATTTTCCTAAATGCCATTTAATTCAGTGCCTTTTGCCTCGCGATGGGCCACAGGGCTCATTGCTGCTTGTGCCGAGACGGATCCATTATCCGCTTATCCCTCGGAGCTGCTGCTGTGAAAGCAAATGGAAATTCATGGCTAATGAGGGCGCGCAAATAAATTAGCCACGATTTAAATATTGATCGTTACGGGCTTACATGCCCTTCCCATCGCTGGATAAAAATGTCACGGAAACAATCGCCGGGTGGCGGAAGAATCGGCAGCAATAAAAAGGAGTCTTAATGGCTTTTAACAACTTAGGCAAAAAGGTCAGTTATTAGTCAGAGGGAAATTGAAGCGCTGGTGGTTCTCTTGGCGGGAGAATGAAGATGAATGTCAGAGTGGGGATTTGTAAATCTGAGAGGTCTGAAAAAGAAACAGAGGTGGGGGCAATATCCCTCCTGAGTCTGCCCTGACTGGAGAATCCTGTTAGCTTGGAGATCTGCTATACAGGCCTGGCACTGAGGAAAAACTATTTATAAGCTCTGCTGCCGGCCATTCTGAAAGTAATGGAATTTCCAGCTGGATCTGGCTATAGCTGTGAAGCAATAGCGTGTGAACTCACAACCGCGGACTCAAAATGTTTCTGTTGGTGTAAAGAGAAGGAGTTCATCCTCAGCATCCAGTTCCCCCACTTGGTCCAATTCTGTGTGAGCCCCTCCCTGAGCCTGGCATTAAGGGGAAGCAACACACCCTATTCCTCAGTACAGTTCAATGGAGGTTCCTACAGCAAGTGCAAACCTCGTTCTCATTTGAGACATCCCAAAACATGTCTGGGCTGTACCACTGCAGGTTGCAGGGGGTCACTGAATGGAAAAAAAATCCCTGCATGTAGAAAGCCAGCCTAGAACCTTCCTCCCTGACATGCTATTTTTCCACACGCAAGGAATTCCTTGATGGAAGCACATTCAGCCATGGGAGCCCTCAACTGCAATTTGAAGTGGGTGGAGGAGAAAGTGCTTTCAACCTTCTTCCCTCTACCGGAGGTCAGAGGGAACCACTGTGGGAACCAAAGAACAACATGAGAGCTGCCCAACCTTGTGCTCCCTACCTGTGGCACTTCGTTCCTCATGAGATCTGCCCTGCCTGCCAGAAAACCCTGACCTTAGTATTAGTTATTGTTAGTCTGGTCCCAGAAAGACCCTGCGTATACCACTGAGAACGACTTAAAGGTGAGCTGGTTTCCTGAGCAGAAGTGTGAACCAAGAGGCCTACTCAGGCTAGACGGTACAGGTTTTTTTCAGCTGAAATTGCAGAAATGAGGCTGTCTGAGTCAGCTGTGAGAAAAACACAGATAACAGTTTCTCCATGAACAACAGGACCTTTTAAGAAAGTGGCCTTTTGTTATCATCAGATCAGGCAATGAAGAACGCAGTAGTCCAGCTTCACCGATTAAGTGCCCAGAGAAAACTGGACACAGTCAATACTTTTAAAATTATACAGAAGATAAAGGGGGCAAATTCTGTCCAAAGTGGGCCACATGTTGTCACTGGTTAACACAAATACCAATAGGGAATGCATAGACTCTACATGTGGGGAAAAGTCACACACAAAATTGAATGGGGTGTGAAGTTGAGAGAAAAGGGAGGAAAGAAAGATATACACACAGAAAGTATGGCATGCTTTGTGTGTGTGTGTGTTTTTCACCCATTCTTTGATGAGTCTTGTTTTTAAGCTTGGCACTTCCCTGGTCCCCTGAGATCATGGACATACTTTTACTTTTAAACGAATCCCCTATGGATTTATTTTATTCATAGATATTTTTGTTATTTTGTGGACTAACTTTCATTTCTGTGTTATTTTTGTGGATTACTAATCTTACTTTCAGGCCAGCGGGTGGCGCAGTGGGTTAAACCACTGAACCATGAGCTGTTGATTGAAAGGTCGGCAGTTCGAATCCGCGACGGGGTGAGCTCTCGTTGCTTGGCCAGCTCCTGCCAACCTAGCAGTTCCAAAGCATGTTAATGCGAGTAGATAAATAGGTACCGCTTGCGGGAAGGTAAACAGCGCTCCGTGTTCCAGCTGCATGCTACGCGCTGCAGCAAGGAGAGTCATGCCGGCCACATGACCACGGAGGTGTCTTCGGACAACGCTGGCTCTTCGGGTTTGAAATGGGGATGAGCACCACACCCTAGAGTCGGACATGACTGGACTTAATTGTCAGGGGTCACCTTTACCTTTACCTAATCTTACTTTCAGTAATCAATCAACCATCATCATCATCATCATCATATTATTATTATTATTATTATTATTTTACAATATTAAGAATATTTATGTACCGCTTTATAGCAACAAGTGGTTCACAAAGCTATTTACGTAGCTACATAAGCAAGGTTCCACATGACATCCTGGTGTACAAGCTGGTGAGACATGGGCTAGACAATGCTACTGTTGGGTGGGCCCATGGCTGAATGATGGACCACACTCAGGGAGTGCTTGGCAAAGGCTCCTCGATGACCTGGGGGGGAGTGACAAATGGGGTGGTTCAGGGCTTTGTCTTGGACCCAGTGTTCAAAATATTTATAAATATATACATTTTTATACATTTATAAAGAGGGAAAAAGTAGAAGGAGGGCATAGAGGGGATGCTCATCAAATTTGCTGTAAATACCAAACTGGGAGGGGTAGCTAATACTCTAGAGCAGTGTTTCTCAAACTGGTGGGTCATGACCCACCACCCCAGCTGGAAGGAGCCGCTACCCCCCTAAGGGGCATGGGGACATGCAGCGACGTCGGTGAAGGCACTTTAGGGGTCCTGCTGCTGCCGCTGCTGAAAAAAATGGTATTTTCACTTACCAGGGGATGCGCTGGCCCTCCGGAGCCCTCGCCCCCCCCCCCCCCGCACTTCAGAAGAGCTTCCAATTGCGTTTGGGTGCTACTTCCAGTTTTCAGTGGAGGGGGGGCCTTGGAGAGGGCTGAGGGACCCCTGCAACACCTGGAGGGCCAGCGTGACACCCAGTAAGTGGGGAAAACCCCTTGGAAGTGCTGACGCCAACATCACTGCTGAGTCCGCAACCACTTACAGGTTCCCTTACTCCCCTGAGAACCACTGCTCTAGAGGACAGGCGTTCAGGTGGGCTTTTGCAAAATAGTATTATTTGGTTTTGTTGTATTGTGTCGCTTGATTTATATAATTCTTTTGTGCTGGTTGCTTTGCCAATTTCACTTGTATCTAGTGCTCCATAACTAACCACATGTGGCTTTCTAGGTCTCCCATAAATCAATAAACAGCTTGTGTTTCAGTTACACTTTGGGGTCTGTGGGCTTTTCTATTGGTTCTGCTTACCCACTGGGGTGTAGAAAGAACCTGACTTTCAGTGCATGTTTGTGCCCTCCCCCCATGCCAGAAGGGTTCATGCCTCATCCAAATCTGCTGGGGTTTGAGTCTCTTTGAGAAGGGGAGAGTTGCAGACTCCCTCAGAACAGTTTACGTTGTCCCTGTTTCTTCCAAACTCTGCAAAGGAAGCCAATCCATCTGATACACGAGGCAGAGCTGTGCTTTACATTTTGTAGCTCCAGATGGTATTTGGGTCAGTGCTAAGGCGGCTTCTAATTGCAATGCCACAGGGGTCAACAATAGGTTGGGGAAGGGGACACAGGCTGTTAACAGCAGGTAGAAGAGTGAACATTAACCTTGATTGTCTGTTTCATAGCATTTCATTTTGTAGGTGAATCTCCTATGCTCTCCCCCACAATTAAACCTAAAGCAGTACACACCATGTTTCCTGAGTTCACAGGATTTTTTGAAAGGGGACAGGAACCTCAAGAAACAAAAAGCGATAATAAGGGACTGATCCGGCCTACAACGTCTGAGGAAGTATGGGGTGCAAAAGGGAGCCTCACTTCTCCTGCTCCTTTGCCCTTATTTCCCCTTACACCTATGCCCGCAACTTTCATGTATCCAACACTACTCCCCTCAGACAACCAAGAATATTTGTAGCCTTAAACCAACCTGCCCAGCTTCCCTTCCTACCCCTTATGTCTGCATGTATCCTTCATGGAGGACAAATCGGACAGTGGCTATTAGAATGATGGTGATATGGAACTTCCAAGCAACAAGGCAGTGTGCCTTCGAATACCAGAAGCTGGCATGCGGGCAGAACAATGGAGAAGAGCAGGGTGCACTACCTGCCCACTTCCCTGAAGCACTGGGTAGCTGCTGTTGGAATTCAAGTTTCTGGAGTAGATGGACCTTTGGTCTAATCCAGTAGGGTTCTTCTGATGTTCTTGCAGCTCAATCCTCTGCTTTCTTACTCAGATGGAAGTCCCATCCAATGTAATGGTGCTTACTCCAAGCAGGTGTACTTAGGGTTGCAGCCTTATGTTCTTAACTCCCACTCAGATGAGCTATGTGATACCATTGCCACCTCCCCCTTGACCTTAAACCTCAAAAGCCATTTCCCATGATGACTCCCTAAGAACATAAGAAGAGCCCTGCTGGATACATATACTATCATAAACATGATCGCTTACGGCTGAAGCATGTACATTGGGCTTTAGCCCGGCATGGCTGCTCTTTGGAGGAGTTCATTACCCGCCACTGAAAGCCAGTTCAGAGTGACAGTATTCAGAGTGAATTTAAAAAAGAAACCAATTTACCTGCAGCAAACAGAGCCAATTCTCTCAGAAGCATGTCTGGTTTCGTCCTGTTCTGTATGTCACCAAACAATTCTTGGTTCATCAGATCTTTGGACAATAAAGCCCTTTTCTCCCTCTGCACGGTGTCTGTTAGATAATCATCGTCTAAGTCTTCAGATCTATTTGCCAGGTGAACATTTCTGCCTGCATATATGAGAGAGAGAGAGAGAGAGAGAGATGGAATAAATCACTCAATTTCCCATCAAGGACAGAACTGACGTGACCTCTTGTATTGGGCTGAGACTACAGGCCAGTTTAGATCCTAAAAAGCAAGCATGATGGCATGGAGCTATTCAGGTGGTACATGGCAGTTGTCTTCCTAGGGCTAAATGGGTACCCCATTATGATCAGAAAAATTTTCCCATCTCACCGTAGAGGTTTTTTTTTTTTTAACTAAATTCGATCACTTTACATTATTATATTTTTGCATTATTAAAGCAAAACCTCCTCCACATTGTACAGCTGTACTTCTACACTGCTTACAAGACCTGTTTCGAATCTTTCAGTTCAACTATACCAATAAATGTTAATTACGAAAATTAAGAAAAAAAGTATCCAAAGTTATGAAGAAAAAAAAAACTTCAGAAAAATAGAAAGTAAACTATTGCAATGTATCTTCCATATCTGAAATGATTACTGAACAACTGATACATTAACATTGGGAAGTTCGGGTGTTGCAAGCAACATACAAGGGCTGTGAGTGGTCCTGCATGTTGTTGTTTCAGTAGCATATGAAGAAACTCCATTTGAGAAAGGTTTTGTCATCTGTCTTTCTTCACACACCCTGTTCAAAAACCTTAGCTTTAGAAAAAGTGCTATATCCCATACTTTGCTTATCCATTCATATACAGTTTATGGTTCTACATTTTTTCAATCCTTAGAAAAACTTAGGTGACCAGCCACTCAGAGGTGAGTTACAAGTTCTAGGTTTTCTGCCAGCATCATTGCTTCTGTGCTTGCCAAAAGTGCAACCAAAGAGGCCGCTGGAAGTTTATATCCTGTTATCTCTTAAATATTTTTCAAATCAAAGACCAAACTGCAACTATCCTCGGATATGTGACATATCCATTCCAGGATTTCTGTGCTTCCAACAATTATCACTACAACTGCTTGCTATAACCAGCTGAGCCTCTGTGGAATAAGACACCATCTTTTTGGGTAGGGGGACTTCTGCGGAGGTGTGGTGGAAAAAAACCCACATGGTACCGATGCTGCACATGAAGGGCAGCTGCTGCATGGGGGGGATGAAATGGGCAAGAGGCACTTTTTCAATTGGTGCTACTCTTATATTTAGCAGGAGGAGAGTAACTACCCCCTTTTCACCCCAGCACAGTATCTTTTTGGGTGGCTGTTGCTGGCGGTGTTCTGCATCTTTTTTAGATTGTGAGCCCTTTTGGGACAGGGAGCCATTGAATCATTTGATTTTGTCTGTAAACCGCTTTGTGAACATTTTGTTGATAAGCGGTATATAAATACTGATGATAATAAAATAAATACTAATACTAATGAACGCAGCCTCCATGCAGAGGCATGTAGTAAGCTGGTCCTCAAAGAGAAGCCTGTTTCCCTAAGTCAGTGGTTCCCAAACTGGGAGGCGCAGCTCCTAGGGGAGCCACGGAGTGTCATGGAATCCTCTTAGAAAACAGTGCAATGCCAATTGGCAGGCATCAATCTACAGTACAGTAATGTAATGGGGAGCTGCGGCCAATGGTCGCCAAAGGTCAAGGGAGCCGCAGGTCGAAAACATTTGGGAAACACTGCCCTAAGTTGTTGTTTCTGAAGCAAAGAATGTGTCTGAAAAAAATCCATGCAAAATTTTGGGTTCATCAGAGACATGAAGTGCTCATGGGAGCCCTTCCAAAGGCAGTTGTGTGTGCCACAAACACCATTGTTATGGGACAAGTTATTCTGGCCCGGTGTATACACATTTGATTTTGAAATTAAAGTTCCACACTTATCCTTTGGGTTAGTCACAGCAACTGTGATCATGCTTGATGCACTCCTTTTTCCAACTCACCAACACACGCTATAAAAGAAGGAGAGAGAAATGCATGAATAAGGCTGATGATCCAGAAACAGCCATCAAGAGCAAGTCAGGGAAAGAAGCACCTTTTAACTGTTTCAGACAGCTTTTCTTTTAGGACCAAGCCTGTGCAGGACTGTGATTTTTGCACAGGAATGGCTATCATCATATAACCAGAACCTGGCTAGTTATTTCTACTCGGTATGTAAAACACTCATCTTCTGGGCCTCCCTTAATGCTGACTCCAGAAAGCAAGACACTCTCTGAGCCTTCCTAAAATATGAATGTTGCCACCCCTCCTACCTGTGTGCCTACACTGTCCATGGCATCGACCGAAGGAAAGTCACTGGATTTCATGCTTATCTCTCAGCTTCAGTGTACCCCAGCTGTAAAATGGAACAGTTGCATATACTGTTTTGACCTGGTATCTTGGCTCACTTTTTTGAGTGTTTCGCATGTGTTTGTATTCTCTGCCATGGATGCATGGACTGTCCTCGGGATTAGCAGGTAATTGTGACTGGTGTCACCTCTAAGCCTCCATTTTGGGAATGGCTCCAGTTCATTTAACCAGAGCTGTGCCCACACATGAGGTAAAAAGTTACTTTCTACCAACTCAAATCTCTGGCCTGTATAGCCCAGGATTGTCTCCTCAGCCTGGCAGCAGCTCTTTCCCAGCTCTACCGGCTGAGATCCTTTCATCAGAGATGCAACAGATTGATGTTGAGAGACCTTCTACATGCTAGAATGTCCCTAGAATGTCCCTTGGGACATTGTGCCTTGAACTTCCTGCAGTTAATGAGTGCACAAAGCTAAAGAAAAACACCCTGAGGCCGGGCAGGGAATTCTCATGAGTGTACGTCCAGTTTCTGGAAGGGATCACTGGCAAGAAGAGTCATTAAGGCAAGGGTGGGGAACTGGCGGCCCGCGGTCCGGATCCGGCCCCCGGGGCGATCCGGTCCGGCCCGCGGGAGCCTGGACCCAATTCCATTCGGTCCAGCCTGCGCAGGCTTGGACCGGAGGCTCCGGAGGCCGCGTTCACCTCACCCGGCTCTTTTCAAACCTTCCCGGCTGTTAGAGACATGCGCAGAACAGCCAGGTTGAGAAGGGGTCGCGCGACTCCTTCTCAACCTGGCTGTTCTGCGCATGTCTCTAACAGCCGGGAGGGGTTTGAAGAGGAGTCGGGCGAGGTGAACGCGCATGGCTGCCACCACCAGCAGCGGCGGCAGCGGCTGAAGAGAAGAGGAGGTAAGGAGGAGAGCGAGCGATGGGGGTGGGCGCTTGGTGGGTGGGTGGGTGGGAGGGAGCGAGCGAGCGAGCGGTGGGTGGGAGGGAGGGAGGGAGCGAGCAAGCGGTGGGTGGGAGGGAGGGAGGGAGGTAAATTCGCGCGCGGGGGGGTAAATTTGCAGGGGGGGAAACCTATGGGAAATCTTTACCTATGGAAAAATGGCCCCTCACCGCAAATAGGTTCCCCACCCCTGCATTAAGGAAATAGAGGTTGTTCGACAGGCAGGTACAGTGTCTGCAAACGCTTGCTGGGCTCTGAGCATACTCGTGTCAAAGCCACAGCCAGAGGAAGGGGGGTGAAAAGAAACAAAGGGATTTGACGCTGAGACCCCACAGTGCAAAGGAATGGGGAAACTGAAGTACCAGAGGAAAAACACGACAGCCCAAGGAAAAGGTCAGGGTTACATCAGGGACCTCGTGCCCAGCAGCGACTAGGATTCATCTAGCCAATTGGCTTGACAAAACAGCTCCGTTTGCAGCTAATGGGGTGAAATTTGTTTTGCTGGGCAAGGCTGTGCTGCCATTCAAATTGCTCTAATTTACATTACTGACAGGAGACTCGGGGACAGGCAGCGTGCCTCAGCAGAGGGGGGAGGGTCTGCATTGACTTGCTCACCCTGTTTGTCGCTCATCTCGCTCCGGACAATGTCCTTCACTTCTTCTGCCTGTGTTCAGAAGGCACAATGCTGAGGTTAGAAACCTGCTAGCAGGACTCCCTAATTCACACTTCCTTTACACACAGAGTAGGTTCTGCCCCACCATCCCTTATCGGTGTGTGATACAAAGGTCAAAGCCCATTCCAAGCAGTGCTGAGCAAGTTCCTCATGGCTCAAATTGGATTGGCTTAGAAAAAAAACAGAGCTATGTCTACAAAACAGGGAAATAGTTTGCCTTATTCCTGAGCCAATCCAGAGGCGTAACTATGATGGATCCAGAGGAACACCTGCCCCGGGCGCTCCACTAAGGGGGGAACAATTGGGGCAAGCCACTCAGGCTTCACCGCGGCCACTTCCACCTAGCAACCTCCTCCCGGGTTCTCTCACTTCCAGGAGAGAACCCAGAAGTGATGTCATCATGACATACGTCATGATGTCACTGCCCCAGGTGCTGCAGAGGTACATTTCGCCTTTGAGTCAATCCAAATTCAATTACCCTACCTCACACTCCATTCCAGTCAACCTACTTTCTCTCCTCCTGCCCCCCACTGATACTCCAAACTCCCTCCCCCCCTGACCTGGCTACTGCTGGTGCGCCAAGTTAGAAATGGAAGTTGGAGTTCTCCACACTCCAGTGCAAGTCGCCCTTGGGAAATGTAGGTTTCCCAAGCACAACAGACATTGCTGCAGTCCTTTGAAAAACTACATTTCCTAGGGCCAGTTGCATCTGATCTTCCTTGTTTCTTTCCATTTGCTTGATACTGACACTGGACTCAGGTAAGTAGGGAGGGGAGGAAAGTGAAAAAGGGGTGGAACATCAGTAGGTAGGTGAGAGGGGTTTAGGTGGCAGGAGGAAAATTCTTCTCCAGCTTGGATTAAAATTGGAGCTGCAGAAGAATTTGTGGGTTGTAATATTTGGCTCATCGTACAGTATGTTGAGGCAAAGCATTACAAGCCCTGAAGACTTGTATTTCCAAGATTAGAAACATGCTTGTTATGGGCCAGGTATGTGCCACCCTTCAGAGGCTGCTATGTTACTGGGCCTGCTTTTTAAGATCTTTTGATATCCTGAGATCAGGCAGTGGAGGATGCCATGGTCCAACAAACGGGAGATTCAAGAGTGGCTAGTACTTATCCAATATGGGGTCCAGGGAGGGTTTCTTCACACCGAGCAGAACCACGTCCAGCTTCAATACTGCTGGCAACACCCCCTCTCCCAGAGATCAATTAATCACCCTCTGTGCCCACTCGGCCAGCCCCCCTGGGCAGATCTAATAAGTCAAACTGGGCAAGGGTCAAGCGGGCAGGCACAAGGCCTTGCACTCCAAAGGTTCCTGTCCATGGATTGTACACGCTGAAAAGAATCCAAAATACTAGGACCAACAGTGGAGTCCAAATCATAACCGATGCAAGAGAATTTACCTGCGAAATGCCTAGCAAACTTGTTACAGTGAGCAACCAACCGGTCCTCCTCCCCCGGGGAACCAAATGGAGCAAGCCCTCTACCATTTGGCATCTCAACTCCCCAATGCACCCCAGCTTGCCCTTTGACTCAATTTCTTGTTTGTGTTCTAGTCTGGACCTTCATCTTGGGGGACTGTACCCTATTGCCTTGCATAATACTCAGGGTTCAGTAAATACAGCACTTACGGAAAGTCCAGGATCACCCTTTTCTCCTTTCAGACCAACTGGGCCTTCTTCCCCCTGTTCAAAAGATTTCAGTAATGAAGAAAAGACAACTTTGGTGGAGAAGGTTGCGTCATCCTTCTTCCTTCCACCCCATATAAAATCTTGCAAGCATAGGGCAATGCCAAAGGAGTAAGACTCATGTTTCTTTTTCATTGTGACGGGAGATTTAATGATGCTTCTCTTTTATCCCTCCTGTAGCCCAGGCATCATGGCACTGAAAATCGAATGGGCACCAAATAAATAATAATGAAGCAACAAGAAAACACTTTTTCCAGAGCCGTAGGGGAAGTCTTTTCTTGCTGCCTCATTATTACTTTCTGATTAAGGCTGAGTCAAAAGTTCCCTTAAGAGAAGTTTCAGCTTGAATTGAGTGGTGGTGGTGGTTTATTTTTCATTTTATTTATCTAAGGATTTGTATCAGGGGTTCTCAACCCCTGACAGGCCGCATACCACCTCCGGCGCTGCTCGTCCTTTGCCATCGCCAGTTGTAATGCCATCGCCAGTAATGTCATCGTCAGTTACTTCTGGGTTTTCATGTTTTTGGAGCCAGAAAACGCAGGTAAAAACATAAGAAGAGCCCTGCTGGATCAGGCCAAAGGCCCATCTAGTCCAGCTTCCTGTATCTCACAGTGGCCCCACCAGATGCCTCAGAGAGCACACAAAGTCAGGAAAGGTCGCTGACTTGTGCCCACCCCTCGCCCTTGCGTCTGATTGGCTCCAAATTGGAGCACTCCAGACGCAATTGGAGATTGCTCCCGGGCCGCACCGGGCCCAGGACACAATCAGCCGCCACAGGCCTCAGAACGCCTAACCATTAGGAACTATTCCCCTTGGTCAGCCTGTGTTCTCTGGCTATCTTCCCTGACAGTATTTCACTCTTCAGGGAGGGGACATAGCTCAGTGGTAGAGCACATGGTTTGATGAATAAGGTCCCAGTTTCAATCTCTAGCATCTCATGTTAAAAGGTCCCAGTTAGGGCTAAGAAAAAATCCTGCCTGAGACCCTGGGGACTGCCAGGCAGACTTGACCATACTGAGTTAAATGGACCAGTGGCTTGACTCAGAAAGGCCAGTTTCATGTGCTAAACAGACAAACCAACAAAAAGAGCATCAGACCTAGAAGGAGGGGAAGGCTTAACCATCCAGGACAGACATGATAGATTGAATGAAGTAGCTCTGCAACTCATTCCAACCAACTTTCAGTGCTATCCTATGTACACATACCTGGGGCTGGGAGCAACCCCATTAAACACAGTGGGGTTTACTTCTGAGTAAACCTGCCTAGGATTCCAATGCTAGTGGCTTAAAATGCAATGCTTATGGATATGCTGCCCCAGAGGGCAGAGGGTGAACCAGGGTGGCCATTTTTCAGAATCTGTTCTCACAAACTGTGATCAGAGCAAAGGGACAAATTGCATCAGCCACTGAGAACAAAGAAGAGGCACCCAAGTAAAGCTGTTAAGGGGCAAATGCAAAGAAAGCAGTAACGCTGTGCGCCAGGGACAACAGCCCCGCAGCCCACAGGAGCTGAAGCAGGTTGTGAAGGCAAAGAGTGAGACAAAGACAGAAAGCATGCACCTTTGGAAAAGGGCTCCTCTAACATCTATGGCAGCCAAGTGTTTTTCAGTCAGAGGTCTATGGACACGTGCCAATCTGCAGGCTGCTCTCTACCTGTTGGAGGAACTTTGCAAACAGCGAAGCCCCTCCCATGCAACAGTGACAGAGGCAACATACTAAGGAACGAAAGCCACATCGCCACGCCTTGTGGGTGAAAGCCACATCGCCATGCCTTGTGGGACTCAGCCCATAACAGAATTTCATTGGGTGTCTTGAGGAATGTCAGGCAAGGAACTGGCTTGTGTCCTACCACACACCTGGGGCCAAAGCCAGGAACTGTAGGAAGACCAGTCAGATCAGCCAAGAAAGCTTCTTCATACCAATAGTCTGGAATGGGATCAGTCAGGAGATACTCTCTGACCTCGATGAATGATTCTGGGTCAGCCTTGCTTAATGGTTTGACAAACTAGGAGACCTGCTCTAGCTAGTGACAGACGACTTCTTTCACCTTGTCCCGCACCATCAGTCCACCCTCAGCTTCACAGGACGTGTGTCTGATAGGCTCTCAGCCTTCCATTTCATCATCAAAACTATGACAAGTATAAGTACTCACCATTCCTCCCTTGGTGCCAGGAGTCCCTGGGGCACCCCTGAGGCACAGCTGTTGTCTTCCTCTTCTACCCCTTTCACCCTGAAAAAAGAAAATACAGACCTGCTATGGGTATATACGCACTTGTACCATTCAAAAGTGTGATCCATGCTGGGCCCTTTTTTCCTATTTCAACTTAACATTGACGTTCTAAATATTCAGGGTCCTGTATGCCTGAGAGAATCCCTTCGACCACAGGAACCTGCCTGGGTTCAAAACTGTGCTGGCTCCTGCTTGGAGTTCCTTCTTTCATGACACCGGAATCTGCAGAGCTGCAGGGCAGGGTATGCTTGGCAGCGACCCCCCCTCTCAAAGGAGGAGGACCCCTTTTCCACTTAGAAAGGCTTTTAAAGGCTGGTGCTTACGCTCCGATCCATTCACATTCAGTTTACATCCTGCCACATCGCCCTTCTTGGAACACTTGCTCATCCTCCAACTCCGCCACCACCGACCATCCGAAGGTCTCCCTCAAACAACGGCATCTTTTCTCTTCTGCTGCTCCTCATGCCTAGAACTGCCTCTCCAAACACCTGCAGGATGCAACCTCTCGTCCTTCCTTCACATTCCTCCACAAAGTCCACTTTTTCTGGGATATCTTTGGCGCAGCCCTCTAGATTCCCCTCTGGTAACTAAGCTTAAGCATATGTATCTGCACTAATCACAGATTCTTTCACTGATTACTCTGCTGTCACTCCCTCCCCATCTCCCTTGCATCTATTTCTAGATTGTAAGCCCCTCAGGGCAGGGACCTGTCCTCTCATTCTTGGATGGTGCCAAATTACTAAAAAAAACAACCCAACAATTATATTTTTAAACTAAAACAATAAAATCCAATCAACTCCAAGTTAAAAACAAACAAACACCCAAGCATCAAGAGCAATCGCAAATCCATACTAGCAAGAGGGTGCTTGGCCAAAAGGGAAGGGGGTAGCAGGCAAGACTATGGTCTGTGGTGCCTGTAAGAGATTCTGTTTTGTGTACACCACTGACCACCAAAGTCCACCAAAAGCCTCTTACCTGTGGTCCTGGCTCACCCTGCAGTCCTTGTGGCCCAGGAGGCCCAGGGCCACCTATCTTACCAGGTAAGCCAATCTGTCCTTTAAAGCCGCCCAGGCCAGGCACTCCCTTGGCACCCTGAAAATTCCAAACAGAGGCTTCCTTTCAGAATGCAAATAGTTGAATCCCAGCATTGCTGTCACATGAATACACTACCGTCACAGGTATGCTACTCTGAGCAAAGACAGATGTCCACCCTGAGCAGGGCTGAGCCAACGGTTCTTACAAAATAACTACCAACTTAAAATTAGGGGTGGGAGGAGGAAGTTGTCTCAGTTCACTTTTTATTGCTGTCTGTTTCATGGCCGTAGTGCTTCTCCCGGAGGAGGCTATTTTGTCCCACTGCCACAATGCTACGTGGTAATAGGGAAGTCCCACTGCCACAATGCTATGTGGTAATAGGGGATTTCTTGGAACAACGATTCACCTGGCGTTCAACTTCCAAAATGACCCTGCATTTTGACTCCACCTTGATTCTGTGTGAGGTAGAAGTGGTTTCTCTGTCCTGAAAAAAAATGCCTCTTAGAACACCACAAACGTGTGTTCAAACCAAGTCGCCACCCTTTAGACTGACTTCACTCTTTGCTTCACTTTGACAGTGGCAGTTTAAATGGTGATGCAATGTAATTGATATGATTTCTATTGGTGGGATGTACTTCATAAGGCTTTACAGTTGGCACTTTGCAACCAGGACATGAGGCGTGTTCCTCTAAATCTCCCAGGCAGCAGGAGAGAAGGTAGTCAGCATGGATCTCCTGTCCTACCCCATCACCTGCTTGCAACACACCTAGGTTGCTGCTTGCTACAACAGGTGAGGGCAGCAGGCAGACGACAGGACGGCAAAGGGAACAGGAGAAGATGTCGTTGGCTAGTCTCCCAGTTTACCAGCAGATTTTAAAGGGCTATGTATGCTCTCCAGGTTGTGAGGGGGCATCTCAATCAGGGTTTTGGGATCCATGATCCTTTCAAGTGATCATAGAACTAGTCCAGAACTTTCTGAAAAGGGCTTGTCCGATGTGCTTTCACATGCCTAATGAAAGGCATGAGGTTAGGAGTGGGGGCCGGGAGAACCTTCGTGTTCGGTTCCTCCTTAACACCCTCCTCACCCACGGAACTTTCTAGAACGTTCCAGTCAAAGGGAGAGGTGTGTGCGTGTGTGTGTGTGAGTGACCTTAAGTGGCGCTACGCAGAAACATCTGATGGAGTTTACATATGCAAGTTGTTTAGACAGAGCAATGATTAAAGATTTGCTTCTCTCTTTGCTGAGCTGAATACACTCCTTTATTGGACCTAAAAATAGGCTCATCCATCCAGCAAGGGAGGCTTGTGTTAAAAAAACACAGTGACATCACCCTCCAAAGAAGAGTCCTCCTGGCAAAAGGAGATGAATTGCTGAACCAAGCGGGCTGTGGACTGCTAGGTGATTAAGATGGGAGATCCTGGAGATGATGGATGGGATGAGTTGCTCGCACTCGACAAGGCTGGCTTTCCCATTTAGTACTAGTGACTCCCAGTGACTCCCAATGCAATTATTAAAAAAGGAGGCTGTGCAAACAGATTAAAAGTGAGATGATTAGAACTGTTAGCAAGGAAACAGAAAGAGGTCTGACTTTGATCTCTCGCTCCACTTGTAGCCAACGGTGGCTGGGGAGGCAGCTGACACTGCCAGGGAAGACCACTGCCGGCTGCTGCGTGGCAAGTGAGGGGGAAGGGGAACCCCCACCTTTACCTTTAGGTGCTGGGAGGTGGCAGTGGAGGAGACAGGGGGTGCTGTCGCTGGCATCAGGGATGGGGATAGAGAGGTAGCTGGGTGGCAGAGCCCCTGCTTGGCATGCAGAAGGTCCCAGGTTCAGCCCCCAGGGCCAGCAGCATCTCTAGGCAGGGCTGGGAAAGACCCTGCCTTGCTGCTGCCAGTCAGGACAGACAATACTGCAGTAGGTGGACCAACGGTCAGACTCAGGGTGTAGCAGGGTCGTATGTTCACCATGCAAGTGGTGAATGCTTCTGTCTGGGTGTTCTTCACCCGGTCTGCACTGGGGTGACCATCTAGGCAGCAGCACGGTAATGGCTACGGCAGGGCAAAGGTGGGAATGCTGCCCTACACCCGGACTGCTTTTATCTGCCAGCAGCTGCCCCTTCTAGTAGCCTATTTGATCCCCATTCCCCATGGAACACTCCCAAGCCATCAGTGGTTTGGGATTCAGGCATTCAAAGGAACACCGACTCCCATATAGCCTTGCCTGCCTGCTGAGGTCTTTGGAGAAGGCCGTGATCTGTGCCTGCTTGCTGTCAGAAATGCAGCTGGTAGTCGCATGAGGTGGGGGGGGCTCTTTCTTGGCTGCAGCACCCAGACGATGGAACTCCAACGCCTGAGAGGCAGGTCTGTCGTCTCCTTTATTAACCTTTTGTCAGATTGTAAAGACTGACTTTACTGTCCAGGCCTTCAATACTGGTTACTTGACTTCCACCCTCACCCTTGAGCCTGTAATGCTGCTGCTTGGCTTTCTTGCTGATTCTGATAGTGGTGTTCGGAGAGCCCAGTTATCACACAGACTGGATAAAGAGCTTCCGCTGACCATATCTGGCCTGCAGGCCTTATGTTTTTGACACCCCTGGTCTAAACCATCTGCAGCCTAAATCTAAAGCCTCAACCATGTGGCAGAAAGCGAGATGTGCCACATTATTTGTGATTGGTTCTATAAGTCAAGAACTGAAAAGGGGGGCATTTTTGAGGGGGGGGAGAAACACCCCAGCAGTCATCATCTGAGAGGGGCCAGGAGATTCACTAGTACGTTTTGTCCCTCAAATTCAAAAGAGGTGAGGTGATTTGCAGAGGCGTCGCTCCGGTAGGGGCGGGGCTGTAAGTATCGCTGCGGTCATAGTCTCTTTACCGAGCGAGGAGGAGGCAGCCCCGCCCCCTCACTGTCCGAGCCAGTCCCCTACGGAGAAACCGGCAGGGAAGAGACCCTGCCTGCTGCTTTCTCCGTAGGGGACTGGCTCGGACAGTGAGGGGGCGGGGCTGCCTCCTCCTCGCTCGGTAAAGAGACTATGACCGCAGCGATACTTACAGCCCCGCCCCTACCGGAGCGACGCTTCTGGTGATTTGGCCTCCTCTTTCACCCTGTTTGGCTGGTTTCCTTGGGTTTTTGTCCCAGCTGAAAATAGAAACTGAAAATGTATTTTTCATTATCAAAAATGTTGATGGAAGCACATTTCCCAAGGAATGAATATTTTGTTTTGTTAGGGGAGCTACTGTGAGCGTAGCAGGTATTACTCTCAGATTAAGGTAGGGATCTGGAGCATAGTCCTGGGGGGAGATTCTTTCCTGCACAGAGGGCAACTCTAAGGGAGGGCCTGAACAGACAAGGAGATCCATGAATCCCCTGACATTGTCGTGATTACTGAAAAACAACTGCAGGAACTCTGAATTTGGAGCCTTAGCACCAGGGCAAGTTGTTATTAACCCTTTCCCCTACATCAGCACAGTTTCCTGCATCTTTCAGTTCAACAGCATATTGCCCCCTCTGTATCTTATCCAGGTACATTGGGTATCTTGACAAGACCATAGGTACGACTGCATCAAGGTTTTTTCTGTGCAGTGTTTTACTAATGTGCGCATGTGCTCCTGCACGTTCGCAAAACATCACAGAAAGAATCTTGATGAAACTGTTATGTACAATCACATCAGCTTTGGGTTTTTTTGTACACAAGTATATATGCGCCCAGGTAAAACCCCTCAGCAAAGTAACTGATGCAATCGGAGTCGGCCTTAGGAGCTGTGGGGCCCAATCGGAAACAGTTTTTGCGGTGCCCCAGGTTCAGTCAAAGTCTGTAGAATCTTAGAGATATAAATAAAATTGATTCTCTAGAGTAGATTTGATATCTCTATGTTAGAAAGGAAAGCAATCAAAATGTGCACTTAATAAGTGCTCATATTTACAAGAACCACGTAATCCTAAAATAAGTCAACAAAATATTAAAAGTGGCATTCATCACTGAACTGATAAAAAGCAAAGCATACTGTACTTAATGTCTACCTCATATATGTCATAAAAATCCAGCAGACATTACATTATTACTGTCAAAAGTAACAAACTTGACTTATATCATTTTTGTGAGTGCAGGGTATATATCTAATATGTCTGTATTTGTAGGATCTAATTATCTAGATTTATGTATGTAAAACTTAATTACTTGAGTCTGAATATAGGCTTACAATATATAAACCTGCAATGTGGTGCTACGTGTATGTTCCAATGTGTTGTTGTGTGTATTTGACAAGACTAGAGTAGATTACCCTAGCGCGGGGGGCCCTTAGGCGCAGGGCCCAATTGGGAGCACTTGGTACAATTGGCTTAAAGCCGGCCCTGGATGGCTTTATGATTGATATCAATCAATCATAGGAACACATCAAGGTTGCTTTTTTCTTGGCAGTATTTTATCAATGTAGTGGGGGGAAGAAATGGATGAATTTAAGGAACTGAAAGCTGCGGCAAACCAGGCATGAACAATGCTTTGCATAACATCCAGAAGTAAGAAAATGTTACCATGGAGATTCCTAATGCATCAGAAACAGGACTTGGTGATTTGGAACTTCAGAATCTAGGGAGACGATTGAATGAGGAAAAATTCAGAAGTATCATCCCTGGACAGAGGGCCTGTTGTAGAGACCTCTGATCGGTGAGGTAGAAAAGGAGCACACTTGCTTTTCTTGGTCCTGCAGGGTGAGAACTACCACAACAGAAGCAGGAAATGCTCCATTTTGCCTCTCCTTGCTATTTGGCATTTAAATTATCCTATCCATTTGCCTCAACTGGAGAAAGGGTTTCTTCTTTTGCAACTGCATTCCAGATACGTGGAAAATATTATTTCATCTCTTTAGCTTTGAAGAGGGCTGGTAGCAGCAGCACCACTTAGAGAAACTCTTTCAGTCTAAGGAAAAGCTAATGTGAATGTTGCTGCTCATCAGTTTCTGTTACATTACATTTTGTGCCTGCTAGATTTAGGACAACAGCAGATTTAATTCAGTTGAAGCCTAATAACAGGAAGAAACATAATACAGTATACTATAGACTGATGTTGTACATGGAAAGTGAGAATTTACTAAGTGAGAGGGCCTTCGAGGTGTGTATTCTTGTTATGCAGGGCGGGGACTGCAGTCAAAAACCTCTTGGGTTTTTGGAAAATAGCTCAGAATATTTCTGAGTCAATCTGATGTGTGTGAGGAGAGAGGGGGAAGCTCACCCATCGTTACTCTTTTGGAAGGTTTCCGTTTCGTAAGAAAGGAACTTCCAGCACCTCAAAAGTTAAAGTTGCTGTTGCCAACAGGAGACAATCGCCAACCTTTGAGGCCCTTTTGAGAAATGTGGCATTTGATATGGAAAAAAAGATACCTGCATTTTCAGTAATGGTATATAATATCATTAAGCATGACTGACTGACGTCGGAGAATGAAATAACCTTTTGCAACACGATTTTGAGATCACTAACCTTTTCTCCTTTTTGCCCCCAAATTCCCCCGGGACCATCCTTGCCAGACTCTCCGAGTTCGCCCTAGGCACAAGTCCAAAGATCACAGTAACCAATTATGGAATAAACTCATATAAGCAAAACTGTAACAAAGAAGCATCACCTTAAGGGGCAAACAACACGTTAGATGCAAGCATGGGTATCAAAACACACAGCTGCTTCTTCTGGGGAACAGCAACTCCTGGCTGAAGTGGACTGAAGTGGCTGTTTTGAGCAGTGGGCCGGAGAAGGAAGCAAACTGAAGAGGGATGCCTCACACCACACACCTGTATGCAGCCTTGTCTGGCCCGTCACCCACCTGCTCTCTTCACTGTGTGGTCTGGTACTTTTCTCACTCACTCACTGGGAGAGAGAGCCAGGGCAGCAGCAACACACGTCTTCCTCCAGCAACTCTTCACTGCCCAGAAGGCCATGGCAACACTGTTCTAATTGCTCCCCTTCCAGAGAGTGATCAAAACAGGAAGCTCTGCCTCCGTGTCTGGCTGAACTCAGAGAGCCCAACGGGGAGGAGAGATGGGGCGAAGGATGGGCAAATCGGGCCCAGGAGGGGGGTGGGTTTGGCGGTGACAGTGGCTGCCAAATACAAACCCCCTTCCCAGGCCTGAGCCGCCTGCACAGGTTAACGCAGAGTTGCGCCAGCAATATTGCTGGTACAGGTCCGAGTTGCTGGGGCTTACCCCGAGTAGACCTCCAGCAGCGTGTATTGCAGTGCAGGGGTTTAGGTAGGATTGGGCTGACAGTCTCTTAAATTGTTGGTTTTTGCTGATGGTGGTCTGCGCCTAGTCAGACCCTGCGAAATCACCAGATGGTTGTTGGGGTGCACACAATTTCAGCTGCCCACACATTACAGCCCCAAAGTAAGCCTGGTGGTAACGCCACATCTATTGGAGGGAAATGCAGTTCTTTCAGCACACCTGCCCCATTCCGGATAGATGATTCCATGGGGCCATTTGAACTTTTTTTGTATCCATGTCCAAAAGCAAAGTATGTCATCATAACTAACATCACACTAACATAACGTCACATTAAGACGAGTGTGTATGAACACACTTTCATGCTGAAAGAGGAGAAGAGCATCGCGTCTTACCTTTGGTCCCAAAAGCCCATCAGCTCCTGGAGTTCCTGGCTTCCCAGTGCCACCAATCTCACCCTGTACATGAAATAAGATGCACAGAAATGAGCTTCAGTTTTTTATCACACAGGCTGGACATTTTCACTGTCTCACACACACTGTCTCACATACATGACACCGTACGCTTTGTACTGTTCTAAGACGTGGTATAGCAAGTTACATTTTTCCAATCAAAATGTGTGAAAAACAAAAATGTAAAGTTCGGGGGGGGGGAGGAATCCACGCTTTAGCTTTGGTTCAAAACTCTTTAACTTCTGCTTTGCTCTCAAAGTTTCGGATAGCTAAAATATCGCAGACACTGAAAACCATTCATTTTTCTCCACGTAGCGGGAAAGCGCTAGCCCTCCCCTCTAGCTTGTGTTATCTGTGCTAGAGGATGGGAAAATCTGGGTAGCAGGAGCAGCGCTGGGCAGTAACAGGGTCACGAACAGTGGCGGTAGCAACAGCAAGAGCCTCAGAGTGGCCGGTGGGGGAGCCCCCCCCAGATTTCCCACTTTCTCAGTGGTTGTATTTCTGGTGGCTGTGGTGCAGGGTTGCCCCTTAGGGGAGAACTGGGGGTGAGGCCCTCCCATTCTGTCTTGACCTTCACATCTCTGTGAGGGGAGCTGGAGGGTTGCTGGGTGGGTAGGGGCATAGGTAGGGACTCAGGGGCTTGGGTGACCCAGGTAAGAGCTGGTTACCTTGCAGATGGGAGAAACTTACTATTTCCCTCTCTCTCCAGTTCTCCCCTTTGGCAGTAATTAAGGTGAGTGGGTGGGGGATAGGTGAATGGGTGGGGGTGGGGATAGCAGAGTTTGGGGGAGTGGTTGTGTGTAGTCGTGTCTTTTGGGGGGGAGTGAGTCCTGCTGGGATTATGTGTTGGGAGAGCTGGGGGAAGGGTAGAGTGCTGTCATTAAAAGGGTGACGGGTCATGGGAGAAATGGCAGTGGAGGTTGGGTCAGCTGTTCCAGTAGAAAGGTTAGACACAGACAACCTGTGATCGGAATGGGAAATGGGTTAGACTCCCATTCCCCCAGATAACAGCTCCAATTCATATAAAAAAAAAACCCGGCTACTTTTTGAAAAATAAGACTTATAAATAAATATTGAATATAAAAAAATTAAAAAGACACCTTAGAAGTTGTAATCATGGAGCTCCCAGGTTGTATCTAGTTTAGCTCTTAGGGTTAGTAGGGGACAAGTCATAAGGAGTTGTGCCAAAGACATTTGCAGAAAAGGTAGTGTTTGAGGAGGGATTTGAAGGAAAGAGAGACAAATCATGTGTGTGTTCTGGGAGGGGGTTCCAGACAAAAGGGAAAGAATAGGCAGACAGGGTGGCACTGGAGGTTGGCCAGGTTGGGCGCTGGCCAAGGGCCCCCCAAGCCCCCCAGAACCCACCTTTATGTGGGGCAGCACTGGATCAATGTGCTCAGCTTAGCACATCACTCCATTCTTGTGTGCAATCCAAGGGAGCAATCCAAGTGGCCAATTGGCTGAGGAAAGGAGGAAGGGCCCACACGATTCCCCCACCCCTGGTCAATTGGACGTACCCCGAACCTTCTGCCTGCAGATCCGTCCTCCTTTCCCCACCACTCAGCCAATCTTCTAGAGACCCTCGGCATGCCCGTCTGCCCATTTGTCCTGCTACAGCCAGGTAAACGGGGGCTAAGATGAAAGACCACTGGAACAGGAGAGCTTGGCTACTGTGGGGGAGGGGGGCATAGAGAGGAGGCCATAGAGGGCATGCGCATTCAAAGCACACGCATAAGGGTCCTCCAGTATGGGGGGCCTGGCAGAGAAACCTGGAGCCGCCACTGTAGGCAGAGTTGTCCAAGAGAGCAAAAGACCTTCAGGCAGCTGAGGTGGGTAAAGCTGGAGGAGCAAAGGTCACAGGCAGGGTTGGATATATTGGGCTATGGCAGTGGTTCCCAAACTGGGAGGCGTGGCTCCCAGGGGAGCCGCTGAAACCAGCCAGGGGAGCTGTGGAGTGCCACGGAATCCCCTTGGAAAACAGTGCAATGCCAATTGGCAGGCATCAAGTAATGTAATGGGGAGCCGCGGCCAATGGTCGCCAATGGTCAAAGGAGCCGCAGGTCGAAAAAGTTTGGGAAACACTGGGCTATGAGGTAGGAAAGCAAGGAATTCTAGGAACTCCTTGCCCGCCCCCTGGAAAGGAAGCAGATCTTTTCTTTTAAGGGCTGTTTGCACAGATACTTTTCCTCAGCACAAAAACTCTTTCAAAGAGGAGAGGAGTCAGAGTGACAAGATAATCTTGCTTACCTTGATCCCATCAGTACCTGGAGGCCCTGTCCTCCCCGACAGCCCACGTAAGCCCTGAGGACAAATTGCAACCAAGCATTATCCAAGAGCAAATGACAAGTCAAGTACAAAATGCAGCGTACAAATGCTGTACAATCTTCATTATTCCCCCCCCCCCCGCCGGCAGATGCAGCCACGTCAATGGAGTGTGTGCTGTATCCTGCAGCTGGGAGCTGGGGCAGTCCGGAGACCACGCCAAAGAAAGGGAACTTTTGTTCCCTTACCGTGGAGCAAGCCTTTGCTGCCCCAATGAGTCTCCTCAGATCTGTGCCAGCTATTTTGTTGGCTCAAGTTCAAGGGAGCAGGAAGAGGACAGGGGTTAGGATCTGGTGCACACTGCTGCTGGAGAGACCCGCTCCCTCCTTCTCCCATCCCGCCTTCTGCCTGCCCCCTCCCTGCCCCAAAACTCCCCCGCTCTCTCCTCAGCAACTCACCATCCCTGTTGCCAGCTTACCTTCACTGCTAGAGGTAGTCAGCAGCAGGTTTCCAGCACCACAGCCATTTGTGGTGATGGACCCAAAATGGCCGCACCACTGTATAACTGTTTACAATGGATGACGGTATTTTGCTGTCATAAAGGGCAAAATAGTTAGGATTGGGCTGTTACTTCTGAATAAAGATGCATGGGATCAGGCTGTAAGCTTTCGCAAGCATGAATAAGGAAGGGGACAGTTTAAGGGGTGAAATTCAAATGCCACAGGCCGGTGCCGATACCAGTTGCTAAACTCAGAATTTTTCAAAGGCCCTGTAGGAAGTTGTTGAACCATTCTGCTTATTACAGCGGTCTTTCATGTCAGTTCACATTCCTACTGGGAATACTTTTCGATCCTCAAACATTATAAACCTGAGCCCCACACTTTACTATGCTCAGCATGGGCATGGCTTTTCTAGAACCATTCACTCTGTACCTTTGAACCTTTCCATCCAATGTCACCGGTGATACCAGGATCGCCTTTTCCCCCCTGTGTGGAAAGAATATGTATATCAGAACCAGTGGTCTTCAACCTTTCATGCCATTACCACAATAAACAAACAAAGCAAGCAAGCAAATAATGAGGCTGGGGACCCACCATTGATCCCACCCCCCTCCTGGGACCCAATCCGTGCTAATACTCACCGGTTCCCCTTTCTGGCCCTGCAGGCCTCTGTCCCCTTTTCCCCCTTTCATGCCATTCTTCCCATCAAGTCCTGCAGTTCCCTGTAATAGGAACATTCCGTTTGTTCATGCTCTGGAAAATTATGAATGACTCTTAAGCCTAGATAGATTGATCAACAGATAGGCAAACCAACCAACCAGTTCCCAACAGTCTCTGACGCAATTCTAGAGTGACCAAGTACAGTAACAAAATCTGGGATGCAACAAGATAGGTAGGACCAGGACTTAGGGCCAAACAAGATGCGGCATGGGAGACACATGATGAAACATTCTGTTTCATTTAAAACATTAAAAATAAAAACTATTAACGCACCTATTGGGGTGCCAGATGGGCAGCCCAATCCTGTGCAAGTTGTACCGGTCAGCCTAAATGGCTGGCTGCTGCATCCTGTGCAGGATGTGGCCTGCGCCAGCGGGGCTGGGGCTCACCTCGGGGAAAAGGGACGTCCCAATGGGCCTCCTCGGATGTGCGCCAGCTGGCGCACAACCGGGGAGGCTGTGTGAGGCCGGCCAGGCCTGGAAGGGGGTTTGGATATCGGCACAGCCCAGCACTCCATAAATCTGTCCAATCCCCTTTTAAAGGTATCCAGGCCAGGTGCCATCACCACCTCCTGTGGCAAGGAGTTCCACAAACCAATTACATGCTGGGTAAAGAAATATTTTCTGTTGTCTGTTTTAATCCTCCCTCCACTCAATTTGAGTGGATGTCCCCTAGTTCTAGTGTTGTGTGAGAGGGAAAAGAACTTCTCTCTATCCACTCTCTCCATCCCATGCATAATTTTATATGTCTCAATCATGTCCCCCCTCAACCACCTTTTTTCTAGACTAGTAGGTCCAGAGGAAATCGACTAGGATGGTGAGGGAGATGAAGAGCATGTTCTGTGAAGACAGGTTGAAGGAGTTGGGCATGTTTAATTTGGAGAAGAGACAGCTAAGGGATGACATGATAACTATCTATAAATATCTGACAGGCTATCAAGTGGAAGAGGGAGCAGATTTGTTCTTGGTTGCTCCGGAGGGTAGGAGCAGGATAAATGGGTTTAAATTACAGGGGAGATTTCGATTAAACGTTATGAACAACTTCCTGACAGTACCAAGTGTTCAGCAGTGGAACAGTCTGCCTCGGAAGGTGGCAGACTCTCCTTCGTTTAAGCAAAGGCCAGACAGCCATCAACCAAGGATGCTGCATTGGCAGGGCTTGGACTCAGTGACCTGTCCCTTCCAATTCTATGATTCCACTCCAGCCTACCCATGTCCGTCATAACGATGGGGATTTTAGTACAGATGGAAAAGATAAAAATAAGATAAGGAGAAACAAAATAATCAGGGGATTGAGCCCTGTTCCTACAAAAATAGGCTAAAGAGTTCAGGATGTTTTGTTTAGAAAAAAGATTAACGACGCAATCCAAGTCTTCACTGGCACTGGTGCTGCGGCCTCAGCACTGGCCTAGGGTGTTGCAAATATGCCGTAAAGCACGTTTGTGGCACCCGGTGAGTAGGCATTCATTGCCAACGCCAAGGACTGCACTGTCTGCCCGTTGAAGAGGTCAGTACCACTCCAAGCAGTGCTAGGGCTGGCAGAGGGCTGGGGGGGGAAAGGGTGTTACAGGATGGGGGAAGAGCGGAGAGGAGGTGGATTGGGCCTGGGGGGGGGGGGAAATCGGCGTCCTCCTCATCAGACACTGTATCCTATCCACCCTCCCAGGTCTCCAGGCCCGACACGGGGCTTCTTGGGTCTGCGCCACCAAATTAGGTGGTGCTGACCCGAGAAGACCCATAGTGGAGGCTGGGGCTTTACTCTGGTTAAGGAGGCGAACAGCCCCTTACTCCAAGGAGACCTCCAACCCGCTCCTATCCAGCACAGGATACAGCATGGGCCTGTGCCCATGCTGCACTGGTGCGGGATAGGATTGGGCTACCTGTGAGGGGGCAGGACATCATGGAAGTTTATAAAATGATGCTCCGTGAGGAGGAAGTGGAGAAAGTAAAGTTTTTCTCTTTCCCCCCCAAATTACTAGAACTGAAGTCATCCAATGAAACTGGCAGTAGTTTTAGAACAGACAAAAAACAAGGATTTCTTCACAAAATGCAAACAAAAAGCACATGGCGATTGGCCATTGGCATAAAGGTAAAGGTATCCCCTGACAATTAAGTCCAGTCGTGTCCGACTCTAAGATGTGGTTCTCATCCCCATTTCAAAGCCGAAGAGCCAGCGTTGTCCGAAGACACCTCCGTGGTCATGTGGCCGGCATGACTCTCCTTGCCGCAGCGTGTAGCATGCAGCTGGAACACAGAGCGCTGTTTCTATGCCATTGGCATAGATAGCTTTAAAAAGGGATTGGACAAACACATGGCGGAAGACGAGGAGGAGAGGTCTATCACTGGCTACTAGTCATGATGGCTATATGGAACCTCCATGTTCAGAGGCAGTGTACCTCTCAATACCAGTTGTTGGGAAGCTACAGTGGGAGAAGGGCTGTTGCCTTTAGACCTGTTCTGTGGGCTGCCTGGAGCCATATCGTTAGCCACTGTGCGAAACAGGATGCTGGACTAGATGGGCCTTTGGTCTCATCCAGCAAGACTGCTCTTAATATATGCCAGTTCACATTTATGAGGCATACACATGTGGTGAACAGCGTGATATTTTGAGGGGAGACACATATCTCTCAACACATAGAAGACACACATCAGACACCTACTGGGCAGCTGCCATTGGCAACACACCTACTTTCTTGGGATGGATACAGGGAAGTTCTTTTCCCTCTCGCACAATACCAGAACCAGGAGATATTCACTAAAACTAAGAGGCGGGAGAGTTAGAACAGACCAAAAATATATATATATATTTACCCAGCATGTAATTAATCTGTGGAACTCCTTGTCACAGGATGTGGTGATGGCACCTAGTCTACATGCTTTTAAAGGGGGATTGGACAGATTGATGGAGGAAAAGTCCATCACAGGTTACAAGCCATGATGGGTATAAGCAACCTCCTGGATTTAGAAGTAGGCTATCTCTGAATGCCAGATGCAAGGGAGTAGCAACAGGATACAGGTATCTTGTTGTCTTGTGTGCTCCCTGAGGCATCTGGTAGGCCACTGTGAGATACAGGAAGCTGGACTAGATGGGCCTTTGATCTAGCAGGGCTCTTATTACGTTCTTACTATGTTAGGGATACTGGAAAGTACTCTTCTAAATCCATTGATAAGGCATTGGCCTCTAGCATAGGAAAAGCCTACACATTTCTCCCAGTCACGATTATATACATTTCCTAGTTGTAAACTGACCCACGCAGTGAGAATTGCAGAAGTGAATATCAAGATAATAGGTTTGAAAATGGGATACTAAAATCTGACGGAGAATCTGACAGTGTTGTTAGAAAATACACATCCCTTTATCCGCTTGTCTGTCTTTCTTTAGTATTAAAAATTCTATTACATCTGGCCTTGCATCTGCTTCAGAGGTAATGATTGAAAAGGGTTTCTCCTAGAATGAATGAGGCAGCAGATGCATGAGCTGTCTTCTGAGACAGATTGTTCTGTGCATCAACAACACTTTAATGGCTCACACCAATTTTCTCCACCACATATTATAATTTTATAAGGAAGCATTCCAGTGCATCATCGCAGCCACTGGGACTGTCGCAGAATGAGAGTGGCTGCAGTGACTGAATGAACAATACCACACCTCTAAAAGGATCTACACAACAGATGAAAATCACACACAATGAAATGGCAACACTCTCATCTTCTCCATTAAGTGGTGGCAGGAACAACTCAGAGTAATGCTAGGTTTCCATGGCCTCTTAGCTCTCTCTTTCACCTCCAAATTCCCAAACCCTTTCCAGTCAGCATGACTCCCTACATTTTATTGCAGTCAGCTCATATCCCTTTACCACAAATGGTTTCACTGCAGAGCTCATGGATAACATAAGAACATAAGAAGAGCCCTGCTGGATCAGGCCAAAAGCCCATCTAGTCCAGCTTCCTGTGTCACACAGTGGCCCCACCAGATGCCTCAGGGAGCACACAAGACAACAAGATACCTGTGTCCAGTCGCCACTCCCTTGCACCTGGCACAGAGAAAACCCAAATTATCAGAGGTTCAGCTTCTGATGGCCTCCACAGGTTAGGAGGCAAAGTTTGTGCAGGTTAGGAGGCAAAGTTTGGCTAATAGAGAAGGTGGAGTCCCAAAGATAGCAGCAGTTCTGCTATCAGGACTGTCTATGATGCATGAAGAAACAAGAAAATAACAGGTGCACATACAACCAGGTTGTCCCATTCAAATACACACCATGAAGTGCACCAACATTGAAACTACTCCACAGTGCACCTGGGGTTGGAGGCAAGTGCTGAAGGCACTCAAGTACAGTATGCCCCCATATAAGTTCCTCCCCCCCCCACCGGATACTGGAAAACTATGGATAGAGGGAACGTTATCTCCTGCGGGGGGGGGGGGCTCCATGCCCATTATTTTAGTTATGTGTCTAGCGCTGGTGCCAAGCAAGTGCAGTGGTGTAGCTAGCCTCGGGGGGGGGGGTGGCACCCTGTGACATCACAAGCCCCATCCTCAAAGCGTTGTGGCGAAAAACACCCCCCAGCGTTTTTTCATTGGAAACAGACCACTAGGGGCCCGGGCAGGCGACTCCTTTTGTCACCGCTGCACCGCAAAAGGTCCATTTTTTCTGTCGCTGCCACCACCACACCACCAAATTGCCACCAATGCGGCAGCTTGTGCACACACACACCCCGGTGCTGCCCAGGGGTGGTCGGCTCCCCACCCCCCATTCCTACGCCACTGAGCAAGTACATCTCTTCCTTAAACAAAACTTTATAACCCAGCATGCTAGATTATAGCACAGAGCAGGCAAGCAGCTTCCTGCTTCCTGTTTAACATTCAGGAGCCTCTCTAGTATGCAAGCTGCTTGCCTGCTCTGTGCTATAAGCTAGCATGCTGGCTTATAGCATTTTGTTTAAAAGAAATGTGTTAAAATACAAGTGGTTATAAAATGCATTAAAAAAAATCACAAGTCAAATTAAAATGAGCAATTTTCCAGGATAGCCCAATCAATAAATGCTCTCTGAAACCAAACACTTTTCTAGGACACCTTTGGATATGTTTCTCTTGTGGTGTAAAGTAATAATTTATGTATGACACAAGCCACAGGTAAACCCCCTTATCCTTGTTCCATGCAGACTGAGTCACGCTTAACTGTATGTTAAGCTGTATGTATACACTGGTAACGTTAGCATACCGATGATTGGCACCTTAGGTGGGTACACGACTGGCCTGTCATGCATGATAGGGGCCTTAGTTTGCATGTTGGAAAGTCCCAGGTTCAATCACTTTGCCTGAAATAGCCACTCAGGAGATGGGGAGAGAAATGCTGGTGGAAAAGCGCCTGGATGCTTCAATCACTGTTGGAGATCTCATGTATTGTGAAATTTCCCACTTGAGTGGCCCCATTGTCAGGGCGATGGTGACACCAGATCTGGGTGTGTCCCATCCCCCCCCCTCTGGCAGGACCCTGGGAGGCTTTCAGAAGAAGAGGAGGAGGAACCAGACAGGACCATTAACACTCTCTCCTGCATGCCTCTGGCGCAGGGTGCAGAGAGGACTGAGGAAAGCTTGTAGGCGCCAGGCCTGTATCACTCCACCTCCACCCCATCTTGGCACAAGCAGGAAACGTGGCATCTCCAGTTACATGGACCACAGTCAGCAGATACCTTCTTGGAGAGCTGCAAGTCAGAATACAGCAGGCAGGCAGCATTGGGCTAGTGGACCGGGGTGCATCTAGACGGACAGCGCAGCTTCATATGTTGATGTTACGTGCCAATGAGCCATCATATATGTCTGGTGCATTTAAAGATGTGAGGGCATGCAGGGAACGTTTATATGTGTAAACACTTTACCTGTAGCTTGTTTCATGTGTCAGGACTGAAAGGCAGGACTGAAAGGACTGAAAGTCACTGTCAGGACTGAAAGCCTTGTATCATTACACTTTAAGCAGGGAAGAAGAAGAAGAGAAGTTGGAAGCAAAATATGATGAAAAGGAGAGTCTAGGAGGAGATGTTCTGATATTGCAGTAAAAATATTCCAGGCCGGCTCCTCCTTGCACTATGCAAGGCTTACAGTGAGGGTTAGGTGAACAGCTGTTAATATGTACTTGCTACTATTTGCTTTTCAAATCTTCCCAAAGCAAATAAAAGAGTGATATGAAAAGCTTCTAAAGTGGTCATTTAAAAAGCAATTATTGATCAAGTGCTGGCAGCAGGCACTGCTAAGCGATAAAGCAGAAACTGTCACTGCAATATTGCTGGGGGGAAATATGGTTTTCAGGTGATAATAAGCATAAGAACATAAGAACATAAGAAGAGCCCTGCTGGATCAGGCCAAAAGCCCATCTAGTCCAGCTTCCTGTGTCACACAGTGGCCCCACCAGATGCCTCAGGGAGCACAAGACAACAAGATAACCTGTTTCCCGTCGACACTCCCTTGCACCTGGCACAGAGAAAACCCACTTCTAAAAACCAGGAGGTTGCTTATGGCTTGTAACCTGTGATGGTCTTTTCCTCCATGAATCTGTCCAAACCCCTTTTAAAGGCATCTAGGCCAGATGCCATCACCACATCCTGTGGCAAGGAGTTCCACAGATGAATTACACGTTGGGTAAAGAAATATTTTCTTTTGTCTGTTCTAACTCTCCCTCCACTCAATTTTAGTACATGTCCCCTGGTTCTGGTGTTGTGCGAGAGGGAGAAGAATTTCCCCCTATCCACTCTCTCCATCCCATGCATGATTTTATACGTCTCAATCATGTCCCCCCCCAGGCGCCTGCATGGATGCAGTCATGCTACGGAAGGTTCGTCATAAAATCTGCAGCACCAAAAAAAAAAAATCAGATCATTTACCAACAAAATTATTTATTTCTAGATCACCTTTCCCACCCCCCCAAGTCTTGGAAAGCTAGGTGGGTCCTGATAGAGGGTCCGGTTGCTAAGAAGTTTGGCAACTACTGTTTTAAAGCAGTCTCACAGCCCTGACATAATTTTAAACCAACACTTTTTTAAATTCATAATTTTCTCTCTTTTTTTGAAAGAGTATTTTGATCATATATATACTTTAGGGTTGTGTTATAATTCTTGAAAATCAAATTTCTCTTTTTTTTTTAAACAAAGGGTGCAGGGCAGGCAGAACTTGTCAAATGGAGAATTCCATATTCTATCCCAAACATGTGCACGCACGCATGCACGGACGCGTGCACACATACACACACCTATCTCGTACCCCCAACTAGAGAGTACGTATCACTGAACTTACTTCTGAATAAACATCCTTGGGATTTTGTTGTAATTCATGAAAATCAGTTTTGTCATGTTTAATTTTTTTTTTTTTACAAATGGATGCTGACCTTGCAAAATAGAAAATTCAACATTCTCCATTTTCACACCTGTAAAGGAAGAGGTCTTTTGATCTTAAGGAGATAGTGAGCATTTGATTCTGTTCCAAACTTCCCAAAACATCTCAGTTCTAGGCAGGGATTCTGATTTTTTTTTTTACCTGGTTAACTTACAGCCCAATCCTATATGGGCCTTACATTGCTGGAACTGCTCAAGATGCTTTACTGCAGTCGCAAATGTGACCCACCGCCAGGAGCAGCCAGGCTGCCATTACAAGTGGTGAGCGGCAGCGGCGGCCTGCCAGTGGATCTGTTGCGTCCCCTGGCGCTGGTAAGTCAGTGGGGGGCAGGAGGGCGGAATGGGGCGGGAGGGGGAGGAATAGGGCTGAGATGGGGCAGAATGGTGGACGGTATTAGTGGCAGCACCACCGTCGCTATCCTATCCCCCTTCCAGGCCTCAATCCACCTTTCCAGGTTCATTTGGTCTTGCACCAGCAAAATCGCTGGCACACATCCAAGTAGACCCATTCTGGTGTCAGAGGCTTACCCCTGGGTAAGGGAACTAATGTTCCGTCACCCAGATGAGACCTCCAGGATTTCCCCCTTTCACAAGATGCAGAGCATGCTCCGGCAGCACGGCTACATCGGCGGGGGACGATGAGTTTAAAAAATAACATTTTGTATATTGGAATGTATTTTAGAAACTAAAGTAGTGACCCAGAGGAGACTGCAGTTTTCTCTGCATGCTCTCTGGTATGATTGGCTACCTCTGATATTAGCCTCACTACTGGAGGCAGGATACTGGGCCTACCTAGACAGATCACCATCACCAATTTGAACCAGAAAGTTGCTCATATTCTGTACTCTCAAAAAACTATCGTGATTCAAACTCACAGCAAATCCAGGAAGTCCAGGTTCCCCAAGCTCACCCTGTCAGAAAAACAAAAACAAATCAAACACTCTGAAATGATGCTAAGTATATCAGAAGGGCAGCAGCAGTTTTTCTCTTCATTTTTAAAAGTGTGTGTGGGGGGGGGCTCAGTGGCGTCGCTCGAGGTGGGAGGTGGGGCGGAACGGTAAGTTCCGCACTGTGCTAACCTCCGTTTACTCCCAGGGCACGAGGCGGCCCAGCCCCTCGCCATCGGAGCCATTCAGTGCGGCGAAGGCAACGCGCAGGGAGTCTACTGTGCTTTGCCTTCGCCGCACTGAATGGCTCCAATGGTGAGGGGGCAGGGCCGCCTCGTGCTAGAAAGTACACAGAGGTTAGCACAGTGCGGAACTTACCGTTCCGCCTCACCTCGAGCGATGCCAGTGGTTTGGCTGACCAATTGTGTACAAATCCTAGGGATTATTGACACTCATTTCAGCCAATGGGGAAGTGAGCTTTGAAGCTGCAGCACCCCTAAAGGCAAATATGGCACGAAAGGAAATCAAGACGCAGGTAACCCTGACCACATCGCTAAGGGGTGGCACTAATTCCTGTGGCCTCTTGCATCTTTTATCTATTCTTAGTCAGAGGTATTCTTCTGATAACTGCTGAATTTATGATGCCACTCTTATGACATGTGGGGACAGTGAACTACCACAGAGAGAAGCAGAAAAATAAAGATCCCAATCCTATCCACCTTTCCAGCACTGACGCAGCTGTGCCAAAGGGGCATGCGCTCCATCCTGTGGTGGGGCAGGCAGTCACAGAGGCCTCCTCAAGGTAAGGGAATGTTTTCCCTTACTTCTGGCTACATTGCAGCTGCATCAGTGCTGCAAAGTTGGTTAGGATCGGGCCCTAAATCTGTTTACTCAAGTTCAAGGGGTAACAGTAGCATGCAGAGAAAGTGATTTCATACATGCTAATTCAAAGACATCCATACTCAGTCTAAGCAATCTATCTACATATTTCATCATCCAAATCTATCCTAACCTACTGTATCCCCCCCCCCCCCGAGGATTGTTTATCCTGAGAGCTAACCCCTTTTCAATTCCAAAGTTTAGGAGGGCAAACCTCTGGACCAATGAGAGGCAAGAGATCCCTCCCTCAAGACGAAAGTGTGAAGGAGGACTAGTGTGAAGGTCCCCTCAGACGGAGTTTGCTTGTGACAGTTTTCCTTATCAAAATTCAGTCAGATGGACTCCCATCAGACCACTGGCCTGTTGGCTGCTAGGGAATATTTGGGGACCAAAGAGGACACCCAGAGAATAGTAGTGGGATGGTGGGATGATTCCATGGGATGAACATCTGTAGCTCTTGATAGTTGGAACATGACTAGTCCCCATGTTGTCATGGCAACCTTGGGGTCAGTTGTAATTTCTAGGTAACTTGTTTATCATCAGACCACATCCTAAAGGGGGGTGGGAGGCATTTCTACATCACAAAGAAAAATAATTATTTGGACCATGGGGACTTCCTTGCTCCCAGAGAGACCCTGACTCGGTTCCTGGTTTTGTCATTAATTTCCTTGGTCAAGCCACGCAGCCTCTTTGAGAAAAATTTATCAATGCAATATTGGAGCTAAATTAGAAGACTGAATCCAGCCCAAACCAGGCTCTGTGTGAACCCCTGGACCACTTGACTGACCTTCTGTCCCACAGGCCCTCTTGTGCCAAACAGCCCCATGATTCCTTTTGCCCCTGCTTCCCCTTTCACTCCCTGAAGAGAAACAGAAAGAAAAAAGAAGTCCACAGAGAAAGAAAAATTTCAAACTGTATTTCAACACTTGCAAGACATGTATTTCAAGTCAGGCAGGTATCAGCTAGCGCCGAGTCCATTTTTTCTAATTTTTAATTTTCGCATCAAAATTTGTAGGTCAAATTTAAGTGAACAGTTAAATAAATAAATCGCATGACCCTCAAAAGTGCCACTCTGCTTTTCGTACAAGGCAGATAGAGTTATGCAAAAGTCAGCTTTTCAGGCTCCAGGGAACAGGGAGCGAAGTCCTACAGGACACTGCTCAGGGGAAACTCCTGAGCCCTGAGTGCAAGGGAGCTGCAGTCATCTGATTGCACCTCAGGCAAACTCCCTATCTGAGCTAAAGTGCTCACCCAGGCGATATAACAGTAAGCAGAGATAAGAGTAAAGCCTGTACTACACTTCACGAATCCTGACGCGTCCCGGACACGTTAATTGGAGGCGTGTAATTGGTTTGTGGAACTCCTTGCCACAGGAGGTGGTGATGGCACCTGGCCTGGATGCCTTTAAAAGGGGATTGGACAGATTTATGGAGGAAAAGTCCATCACAGTTTACAAGCCATGATGGGGATAAGCAACCTCCTGGTTGTAGGAGTAGGTTTTCTTTGTGCCAGGTGCAAGGGAGTGGCGACAGGATACAAGTATCTTGTTGTCTTGTGCTCCCTGAGGCATCTGGTGGGGCCACTGTGTGATACAGGAAGCTGGACTAGATGGGCCTTTGGCCTGATCCAGCAGGGCTCTTCTTATGTTCTTATTTACGCTCACGGAGATGTGCGGAGCTCTCGCGGAAGCTAGCGGAGCAGCTGCGATCTCCCATGTACATAAAGCTGAAAACCCATCTTTGGAGGGGGCGCGTTTGCGGAGCTACTGCAGCCACCAATGAGATGAGAGGGGGAGGAGAGTGGCTGCATGCCAATCAGAACTACTTCCAATCACCGTGGAAGTTTTATTCCAAGGTTTTCCCAGAGGAAAACTGCTGCAGGAAACACATTTGCAAGTTTACTCTTAGGGAACTAGGGGCAAAACATTGGAAAACACAGGACGAGGAGAGAGAAAACCAATGGCGGGAAATACTCAAAATAGCCAAGACTCCTGCTGGGATAATGATATTAAATTTGTTATTGAAGTTAGAAAAGAACCGATGTTCAACTTTCTGCCAAGAACTGGGAGTCACTGCCACCAAATCTTCAGTTCCCTTCGCTCTCCGCTGGTTATAGCGGCTTCTTCTTCCTTCCCACCTCTCTGCCTGCCGGGCTGGTTGTGTGAGCAACTCTGCTGTATGCTAGGAGGGCACCGAACTTCCAAAATTGGAAATTTGAGAGAGAGGAAAAGGCGCTGGGTCAAAGGCGGTTCACAGCAAGGCTTGCAAGGTTTCGGCCAATCGGAGCGCACTTGTGTTTACCCAATCACAGCTGCGCTTTCTTAAAAAGGCGGGACAACAGGCAGGAAGACACTCCTACCGATCAGCTCTGTGCGCGGAGGCAGAGGCAGATTCGTGAAGTGTAGTACGGGCTTTAGGCTAGGATGAGGTGGTTATCAACTTATATTGTGAACTCCTTGGGACAGGGGCCTATCTTCTTTTACTTCTGTCACTCTGTAAAGCGCAATGTGCATATTTGTTTTTATTACTATTACTGTGACACAATCAGTCAATCAATCAATCAATCAGTTCAGTGCATGTTCGATTATGCACTGGATGGTGTAGTGGTTTGTAGTGTACAGCCAGGATGGAGTAGTGGTTTGGGTGTTGGACTTAGACCTGGAAGATCCAGGTTCAAATCCCTGCTCAGCCATGAAGCTTCCTGGGTGACCTTGGACCAGTCACTATCTCAGCCTCACCTTCCTCACAGGTTGTTGTGAGGACAAAAAGGAGGGAAGGAACCATGTATGCCACCCTGAGCTCCTTGGAGGAGGACAGTATAAAAATGTGAAAAATGAATAAAATAAAATAATTCAGCTGAAACAAATGTTCTTTTCAGAGAACTTTCTCCAAAATTTCTAAAGAGTCATGAAAAGTGACAGGGGATTCGAAACCAGTCCTTGGACTTACTTTTTTTTTGCCATTGCTGTTTTACAGCAGCCACCATGTTTTCCCCGAGAAGTCTCCTCAGAATAATGCTACCTGATGATGTAGCATAATTCCAAAGGGAATTCTGGGGGGGGGGGGGGGGGATGGTGGCTAACAGACGGAGGCCACCAGGAGGAGCATCACCATTGGTCAGGCTCCCCTTCCATTTCAGTCCCTCAAAAATCATCAAAATGCCCCGACCATTTCACCACCTACAAATGGAGCAGGGGGCATTTTGGATAACCATGTGTGACAAAAACGTTTCCTGAACTGGATTGAACTGTGGAGTTTAAAGTGATCACAGTCACCAGAAGGCCAAACTGCATAATCCTTGCTGTTGGGTTGGCCAACTGCTTATGTTCTGAGTATCTCCTACATTGTCTTACAAGTGTTCTGTCCCAGGGACAAACTGATACTTGGCGCTTCCTTGAAAACAAACAAAGGAGCTGAAATGTGGCTTGTGCTTGCAACAGGGTGACCAACCATAAATATCTAAGATTGCAAAGTGCAATGTTCCCTGCAAAACCTGACCAGATGGGGTATGCAACCCACAACCCACCCACCTCCCGCCATCATTCAGGACAAAGAAATCTGTGCAGCAAAATAACTCAATGAAATCATGGGTACCTTTTCTCCTGCAGGTCCATCCTCCCCTTTCTCGCCCTTGTCTCCATCAAAGCCTGAAGGGCCTCTTTCACCCTAAAGAGCAATGCACAAAATGTCTCTAGTGTACTTCACCTTGTACAGGTCAACTCATATCACTTGCTTTCTTTTCTGAGAAACATTGCTTTTTTATTTATGAAGGGGAAAAAATGAAATCCATTCTAGCCATGAGATGAGCCAACCATGGTTAAGTGTTATGTTCCCACTGAAAACCATAGCTAATTTAGTTCCCTTTGTCTCTCCAGCCATTGGTCATGCTACTTTCTCCTTGTACACACACTCCAGCAACGGGGTTTTATGTGGCATCCAGATTGAGTTTCAATTTGTTAGTCCATATCTAGCCCATCACCGCCTCCAAACACCAAATATGCTGGAACACGAGACTCTGCAGAAGGGAAAAGGAAATTAAGCTCCTGGGGTAATGGAATTAAGGGCCCAGGGATATTACAACCAGAGTGTAGATTATACAGGTGAAAGCAACATTCCCTTATCTCTGCCAGCTATGCATAAGGTACAGTTAGGGCTCTGCGTGAAAACCAACAGGAACACAACTCACCGAATCTCCTTTATTGCCTTTATAGCCTTGAGGTCCAAATATTTTCATGGGATCTCCCTATGATACAAGCACATGACACAGAAGATATTTATATTATGAGTTCACCATGGGTCAAGGATGAAACTGAAGCTGAGTTCAAATAGTAGCAGAACAACCTGTGGGCTCTGGGGTCCCTGGCTCTCACTTTCCCAACCTCAGACTGCAAGAAGAATGAGGTTACAGATGTCCCTTTCCTAGCAGACTGACTGATCACTGGCAGTCATAACCAGTCACCTACCCCAAATGCTTAAACAGAGCACCACAATCAGTGCAAGTGTACAAGTTCCCGTCCCCATCTCACAAGACATCTGGATACTCATCAGCAGGGTATCACTGTGGCGCAGGTGCTTTGGCAGCTGCACCGCATCCCGACCCAGCCATCCTGCACTTGGCTGTTCTGCCCCCTTTGGTCATTGCTGTTGCTTGCTTTTGAGTGTGTGACTTACATTCTCTATGACTGGTGGGCTGCTGATTCTGGTTAGGGACCCTTTGCAATTGGACAGAATGGGTAAGCTCACCTCCAGACAGAACCGAAAGCCATAAATGTACTGCTACAAGTTTTTAATATTTACTAGCAAAAATGCTCATTATTATGAGAGAGATGATTTGTGTGCATACATGTGTAGGAAAGGTCTGGGTATTTCAGGTATCCTTGCACCATCAGTACCCTACACCCCCAAATGAGGCCCATGAACTATTTCCCATAGAACCTGGAGGAAGCAACTGAGAACTGATCCCACCTTGTCTGGATAGCTCCATTTGCACAGCCCTTTGCTGGTGTTTTTTTTTGGGGGGGGGTCACATTGGAGTGTGATGGACAGATGGGACCCAAGGACGTGGTGTCACCTTTCCTTCTTTAACTAATGGAAATCTGAGGCCAAGAATGAATTTCTCAAGAATGTACTGAATTCTTGACACCTGAACTCAGACATAGCTGCAGAGAGGTTAGGTGGGCCCTGGGGAAGATTTTTAACAGGGGACCTTTGGTGCCTGTGCGCCTCCATCCTCCCCACTCTTGGATGAAGCTTCGGTGCATTTGGGAGCTGTGCAGGTTGTTCCCACTTGGTTAAGTCCATCCCCAGATACCATCGAAGTCCAGATGGCAAACCTACTTGGGGCTCCATTTAATGTTGGGGTCCTGGGAAACTATCCCTGGCAAACAACCCCCCCCCCCCATCTCCATGGCCCTGAATTCTGGCCTCCCAGGTCTTCATAAATTTCTCTGCCCACATTATCCCTTCCAATTTCCCTCCATGTCCCCAGTTTCACTACATAAGGAAGAATGTAGTGAATGATTGTGAATGTAGGCTTCATTTATGTTTCTAGTCAGTACGGTTATGTAGCAACTCAGAAACAGATGAACAGTGTTGGATGAAGGCTCAGAAATGTCAATGCCAGGAAATACGGATAGTGGTCATGAGACGCGACATCAATGTCCTGTATGATTGCAGAGCTGCTGCATTCCCTCAGAATCTGGTGGCATTTATCTCTTTAAAAAAAATTGCATTCTTCAATCTTGATACCATTCTTAAAAAAAAAAAAACTGTGAAAACGTAACTTTTCAAAACAGAGTAACAGCCCAATCCTAACTAGGGCTGCATTGTCCATTACAACAGTGGAACACTGTTCCACTGTTGTAAAATGGTTTCTGGCGGCGGCAGCCATTTTGGGATCACCACCGCAAAGTGGCAGTGCTGGAGGCCCACTCCTGCAGTCAGCTACCTCCAGGAGGGCAGGTAAGCCGGCGGTGGGCAGAATGGGGCAGGGGAGGAATAGGGCAGCATCTGGGTGGGAAGGGGGTGGGTGGGAGGTGGGACGGGGAGGGGGTGGTTATTGGTGGCACTTGTGTGCACTGGTATCCTAACCCTGTTCCTTCCCCCTTACTCTCCTCGGACTTGAGCCAGCAAAATAGCTGGCGCAGATCCAAGGATACCCATTGGGGTAGTAGAGGATTAACTCAAGGTAAGGGAATGAAAGTTCCCTTACCTTGAGGAGATCTCCAGGCTGCCCTACCCCTCTGGATGCAGAGCGCACTCTGCTAGCATTGCTGCACTGTGGGAACAATTAAGTCAGTGGCTGGCAAACCACGCTGACGACAGGACTTGGGCCAGTGGCTGGCAAACCACGCTGACCTTTCCTGACCTGTCCTCACATTTCTTCATACTATCTGGAACATGTACAGAAGCACAGCATGTTTACAGCAGCAGTACATGATAAGATTGTAACACATTCTGCATGTGCCTGTGTGAACTAAAACCTGCTGAAACAGCTTTATGCGCTACACTGAATTGTATCAACTCATACTGTCTTTATTGGAATGTCAGATCTTAATAAAAGGGCGCGTTCAGTTGCCATCGGGGTGCCTTCCCACCACGGCGGGAAGCTCCCGAGAGCAATCTGGAAGTCTTCCCACGAACAGAAACATCTGGTCTCTGTGTTAGTTAAGATTGGGCTGTAAGTTATGGAAATGAGTGGCTCTGTCAGTTTTATACCATTGGCTTGTCTGGGAATGTGGCAGGTAGTTCACAACACCTGCTTCACATGTGGAAGGGCCCAAGTTCAAACCTTGGCAAAATCTCCAGGCAGGGCTGAGAAAGACCCTGACTAGAAACCTACAATGTCAACCCTCTGTGTGTCCCTTACCCTTTCTCCTTTGGGCCCAGGGGAGCCAACATCACCCTAAAAAAGCAAAACGGAAATGAAAAAGAACATATAAGCTTGTTAAAACCATCACATCACCTATTATTCCCATAGCCTAAAACAGACCTGTCTCAGCTAGTGGGGGGAATGATTAGCTTTTTGCAAGCTGAGGCCCACAAAAGTCCATTTCAACTGAATAAACATAACTTTACCACTTTATGGTGCAAGAAACTGAGTTTCAACATTTGATTTTCAAGATGTAGTGACTACTATCAGTACATATCTTAGCATTAACAGCACGGCAGGAGCTATGGATGGGAAAGGGGCAGCTGAAGCCTCTTGATGTGCGTCTGCTGTAAGGATCAGATAATCCCTGCCAGAGGTGAAACAAGGGTGGAGCGAAGGCAAGTAGTTCTGCAAGACTCCGTTACACTGGAGTCAGCGGCCCCTCCCCCTTGCTGTTGGAGCCATTCCAGCAGCAACAGGGGAGTGTCCTGCGTGTTGCCTTTGCCCCCAGAATGGCTCCAACAGCAAGGGGGAGGGGCCGCTGACTCCAGTGTAACGGAGTCTTGCAGAACTACTTGCCTTCGCTCCACCCTTGTTACGCCTCTGATCCCCGCACTAACCTGCTCTAAGAGAAACAGAATATGTAGGCTATGATCCAATGAGATGAGAGAAGGGGCTCAGGTTTGTATTACTCTCCTGCGGCCAACATCTCAAATGTTTTACAGAAAAAAAGGTTCTTGAAGAAGAAAACAAAAACCTCCTATCGAAGATGCACAACATCAAGAACCAACATTTTGCCACTTACCCTTTCACCTTTCAGCCCTGCAATGCCACTCTGCCCCTGAAAATAGATGAGCAAGAGAACTGAAAATACCCCAAAGCAAGGACTGTATAACAGTATCACAGTGGCGTGTGAGGCAGAAAGACTGCACGGAGGGAACAACTTTGCTTTTTTAGTGCAGGGACATGAGAAACCCTGGAGAGGAAATCTGCCACGACATCCACTACCGTGATGACAGGATACAGTTTGCCATGGAAAACTCCATCTGGATAGCTCAGTTTCTGCACTGGCCCCTTCAGTGATGTCGTATTTCCAGAATGCAATGATGAAGTAGGATACTGCATAAATTAGGTGGCTTCAAGAAGCTGATTGGGGTGACAGTGTCATAAGTAGAATGCACAAATAATGGGTAGCTATGTTATAGCAAAATAGCAACAAGTCTGTCTGGAAGAAGGAGAGACAGGATAGTAGGTTCCATAGTCAATGACAAGATCTGCAGCACCTAGAACAGCTCCACAAGTGGCACAAATGTTACTCCCAACAAGGACCGAAACTCAGCTGAGCCCCTTATATTCCAAAGCAGGCTCCATGATTGCCAGAGCCTTGTCCCTAAATTTTAGTAGTTAGGAATTTTTCAAACACAGTCTTTTCCACTGGAGCCATCCACTATGTCGCCACTGAATAATTTCACCATGTCTGTTGTCTCCTCAAATAGAAACTTCTTGAGGAGCCAACAGCTTTAGGTAGTTTGGTGGGCTGATGCAACAGCAGATGCATGATTCCTCATTTGGACTCAAACAGTCTGATGCACAAGTTCTCAATCTGAAGTATGGCACTATGATCTTCTCCACAGGGAGAGAGGGAGTCTACTATTAATCCGTGTTTCAGGATGGTGACAAGATCTTTGCGGAAGTGTGACCCAAGGTGCTCCAAGACGTGATTAAAAGGAATATGCATGCACAAAATAGTAAGTCAGTAGTGAAAAGGGAACTGGCCTGAATCTGACTGACGTACTGCAAATTTCAGGAAGCCTCACCCTCCCGCAAATTCTGGGATGTGACAGAGTGAACCCCAATTTCACCTCTTGTTCAGTTTTAATGATTCCCAAATAAGGGAGTTCTGGGAAATAAAGACTAGCCAGTGACCTCATTATTCCAGACCAAGAACCAGGCAGGGAATTTGATGACAAGATCAACTCACTCTTACCATCATGCCAACAGGGCCACGAACTCCCACAATTCCTTCTTCACCCTGTTGAAAAGAGGTTATGCTTGCATCAATGGTTCTGTGAAAGTGGCTCTTCAGTAGAGCTCAAGGACCTTTAAAGGAGAAGGACCTGGGTGAGATTTAATATGGCTGATGATAGAGCCTGAATAACTGCACTATAATGCTGAGAGGGTGCAAGAAAGGGCAAAAAGGAAGTTGCTTTATTTCTGGAGTAGATTTCCATCAATCCAAATGATCTCCAGACGTGACTAAAGCCATTTCTGTTGAGCTGGATGAAGCCCGAGCTACATTGTCCACGGCTGCGTCGGCGGCTGCGTTCCGTGTCCCGCCCCCAGGTCAAACAAAGGCTCTGATTGGCCGGACGTAGCGCGAACGCGGCAAAAGTCGAGCCCGGCTCGACTTTTGCCGCGTTCGCGCTACGTCCGGCCAATCAGAGCCTTTGTTTGACCTGGGGGCGGGACACGGAACGCAGCCGCCGACGCAGCCGTGGACAATGTAGCCCAGGCTTAACTTTGTCGCTGCCTGACAGACCAAGTCTGGGCCTAGTCAGGCACTGTCTTTGCAACCATCACCACTGCTGGAGAGAAAGGCTTGACCCAGGCCTAATGCGGCTCGATGGTGCAAATCCTGGCTACTGCCATTTCTGCCAGTGAGGGTGGAACCAGGTCTGGCATAGTGGTCAACAACCAGTCTTGACCAGTGGTCAACAACCAGCATGCGCCCCTCTCAATTTAAACTGAAAATTTTAATCTGAGGACTTCCAGCTTAGCCCCAATATTTATTGTGCATGTTTTATCTTCTCAGTGAATTTCTGAAAAAGGTGTTCTTGCTTGGAAAAAAGGAAGCTTCCTTCCAAGTCAGAACTGAACCAGAACTGAACATACTTTTTACAACCAGATCAGACCAAGAGTCAGTCTAAATGACGAGAATGCCACGTTCCATTTCTTCCGATTGACACAGCTGTAGCTTTCAACCAACCAATCATCATAAACACATGCCTGCTGTCTAGCATCCACTTACTAGCACATTTGTCCTTTACCCATTAACCTTTAATGTGCCATTTATACAATATTTAAAGTGTCAAGAGGGGCCAGATGTTGCTTGTTCATTTCAAATAACTTTTTGTTTTCTTAGCAGCTGAGTCTCCAAAGACTCTGAGGGCCAAATTCTTAGTCCTTACCAGTGTATATTTCAATGGGTTTGCCCCTTGGGGTGAACATTGATAGCACAAGGGAAAACGTCAGCTGGATTGTCACCAAGCAAAACTTGGGTAAGACAGCTAAGACTGAAGATGGGTGGTTGTTTTTCAGACAGTCAAAACAGATTGCTGTCAACCCACAGCCTGCCTTTGCTCTGAGGCCCAGGGGAGGAAGAGGGAGACAAGACAGGTGAGAGTGGCCCAGGAAGCCCTATGTTGGCTACTGAGCCTATACCAGTAGGGGACCCTGCAACAGACAGGAGCCCAAGACCCCCCCTTCTTGGGGGCCCTGACAGGGGGTTCAAAGATCTTAATCCCCTATTTCATCCAGTGACAATTAAAATCATCGTAATATTAACAACCCAGTCCTATCCCATACCGTCCTATGCCATGCAGCCACTCCAATGGAGTGCACACTGCATGCAATGGTGTGTGTGTGTGTGGGGGGGGGGTAGACAGCCTTTGAGAGGTAAGTAAAAATATGTTTTACTTACCTGCAGGCTGCCTGGTCGCCAATAAGTCTCCTTAGACCTATACCAGCTGGTGTAAGTCCAAGGAACCTTGGGGGGGGGGGGGAGATCCAGGCTGGGATTGGGGGATAGGATCTGGCATGCATGACTGCCGCTGAGATCCACCCCCTCCCACCTTTGAAACGCCCGCTGGATCGGCCCACTCCCCAACCTGAACTGCCCACAAACCACCCTCTCCACCACCTTACCTGCACTGGCAGAGAGTCTGGGTGGTTCTGGTGTGTGCATGGAGCCTCTGGCCGTTTCTACCAGTAGCTCCATAGTGTGCACCAGTGGCACAACATTTGCACCGTCACAAGGTGACTTACAGCAGCGGATCTAGCAATCTGCTGCCGTAAGTCCCCCATTGGATTGGGGTAATAGGATATTCAAAGCAGAAGTTGCCATGGGAAGATACAACAGAGCTGGTATTAAGGGGGCATCCTACCTGTGGGCCAGGTAGACCACGTGGTCCTCTTGGACCCACCCTGCCAAGGCCAGTATCCCCCTACAAAACAGAAAGAAAACCAAGTATTATATGTGTATTTGTTTCTGAACATTTTTGTTACCCACACAAAAGCCAAGGAAATTAAATGTTAGTCAGAAGCCTGCATGTGTATCTCTCCTGTTTGTAGAAAGGCAGTTTAAATATTTAAATAAATGAATAAAACAACATTCTCTAGTCCAGGGGTGGCCAACCTTCCACCATTAGGGCTACTGCGTTCTTAAGAGTTGTATAGAAGACAGAATCTGGGCAGCTGCAAGTACTGATGGTACTGCTAAAGCAGCTGCACCTGCTGAAATGTCCTCACCTATGCAACCATTTAAAGGGCCAGCATTCATGTTGAAAGGTTGGCCACCACTGCTCTAGTCTATTAGAGAAAATGACCCAATTATCTTGCCATCGTATTGTGTGTGGTTTTTTTTTAATACTGGAATCATCTTAAGTCTGTTTAAAAAAATCTCAATTTTTGTTTTTCATTTTTCCTTGAATTCAAAAATATAAGTTAATTTCAACATCCAACCAATCATCAAAGTTGCTTTGGATCCAAAGCAACTTGAGCACAAGCGGAAGGCAGGGGTGCATGTGTGCATTCCACTGATTTGCTCCTTACCTTGACTACAGACACACACACACACCAAACCATAACACATGCCGTTCCAGACCCTCAGGAACAGCTTTTCATGCATCAATGGCGTTGCTGGAGGGGGTGCGGCACCATAAGCGGTGCAAGGTGCTGCACCAGTACCATGCACCACTTACGGTGCCGCACCCCCTCCAGCAACGCCACTGTCATGCATTGGGGTGAGGAGCTACAGTCAGAAGGGGTACACTGACTCTGAACACAGAAAGTTTCCATTCAGCTCTCATGGCTACTTGATAGACCTCTCCTCCTATGTCAGGGGTGGCCAACCCTTCAACATGAATGCTCCTGGCCCTTTAATGGTTGTCTAGGTGAGGGCATTTCAGCAGGTGCAGCTGCTTTAGCAGCACCATCAGCACTTGCAGCTGCCAAGGTTCTGTCTTCTGCACAACTCTTAAAAACGCAGAGGCCCTAATGGTGGAAGGTTGGCCACCCCTGTCCTATGTGCATGTGTGTACTAATCCTCAGTTAGTGGCCAAGCCATCACCGCATCTTAAGCCAGTGAATTTCAACACTGTTAACTATTTGTTATGCCTATATAGTTCGTTTTGTCTCTGCTCTATCAACTTGATTGGTAGCCTGCACCAAGACATGACTCACCTTACTGCCCTTCATCCCAGGGGATCCAGGCATTCCCTGTGGAGCAGAGAGAGAGAGAGAGAGAGATGCTCTCAAATGCTTTTGTTTTGTTATTTTTCAGCAAGAAAAGGAGCCCTATGAGTTGTTGAAATGTGTAATGTTTGGAAGGCTATGGGGCAGGCAGAATGACTTGGCTAGAAACAGAATTTCAGGGAGAACAGGGAAACAGCTTGTAGAGTTTATTAAGGCCCCCCACACCTTTCCCCCATAATCTGAGCACTGCTTGTAACATAAATGTAAACCCCATGTCTCTGATGCATGTTGCCTGCCCCCCATCCCATATCACCGGCTGTTGGCCGTGTGAATGAGGTTACCTATTCTTAGCATTTATATAGCACTTGCAAGTGTTATGATCAGTCACATATTGCTGGGGTGGGGGGGTGGAGGCTGAGAGAATGTGGCTTGTCTAAGGCTGCCTAATGGGTTCATGGCAGAAGCAAGATTCAACCCAGGGACTCTCTCATTTGAAGTTCAGTCTCTTGGGCTGCAAGCCTATACAGATGTACCTGGGAGTAAGCCCAATGGACACGGTGGGACTTAGTTCTTGGGTGATGGTGGGCAGGGCAGCAGCAGCAGTGAATGTTCTCCTCCATCAGAGCGCAGCATGCCAGATGTCCCATCCCCAAACCAAAATGGTGCTGGCACACTGGAGGAGAGTTGCTGCTGCCCACCATCACCCAGTAAGCTCGCTAGGTGGCAGGTTGCAACGGGGAGGCTTGCCGGGTAGCAGCTGAGCCCCCTGTTCTTTTAGCACTGCTGCGCTGAGGTAAGGGGTGTCCACCTCTTACTTAGCTTTCCCAGGGCCAGACACAGGGAGGACCACCTGCAGGCACATCTGCTGGCCAACCACCTCCTCCCATAGTGCCTGGCGCTGGGGAAGTTAAGTAGGCACCATAGCGGGGAGAGGGTCAGGCAGATTCAGCTACAGCTCTGTTGCAAACTGAGTTGCAATAGAATGTAAGGTCTGTGCTTGCTAGGACCAGGGGCAGTGGCGGAATCCTCCCAAAAGGAGCCTTCTGAACCAAGATTTCCCTCTGTCTAAAGCAGCTCATCTGTGCCATGACATGCTGTTGGATGTTCCACGTCTTGTTTTCCACCCACATTTATTTTTAACATTTTTACACCACCATTCCTCCAAGGAGCTCAGGGTGGTGTGCATAGCGCCTTCCCTCCTTTTGTCCTCACAACAACCCTGTGAGGTAGGTGAGGCTGAGAGATAGTGACTGGCCCAAGGTCACCCCGGAAGCTTTGTGGCTGAGCAAGGATTTGAACCTGGATCTTCCAAGTCTAAGTCCAACACCTGAACCACTACACCATATTCTAGTTAATCAAGTGACATGTTGAGTACCTCTTGTCCAATCAATCCAGGGGAGCCTGGTGGTCCAGTAGATCCATTTCTGCCTCTCTTCCCACGTTCCCCCTTTAAAGACAAAATATTTTCAGAGATAATGATACTTCTGTTCTTTTTCCCTAAAAAGCCCCTTACCTCCATCAGAGCGCAGCATGCCAGATGTCCCATCCCCAAACCAAAATGGTGCTCTCTCTGCTTACCACTTCACCAAGCGTCAGTGTCCGTCCCAGAACCAGCAATATGGAGAAGACAAAATTCATTCGAGGAAGAAGGATACTATCCCTTCCAGTAGAGATTCACTCAACACAGCACTGACTTTTACTGGGGTACCTGTACTGGGGTACAACACTTACCTGTACTGGGGTAAATTCAAATTTTTTACTGAATTTTAGTGCCATCAGGTCACACCTACATAGTAGCACTTAAGCAATTTCTGCAAGGATTTATGCCTGGAATTCCTTCCCAGAATGGTGGGTGAGTTCCCCATGGCTCACCTCAAATTTGATTGGATATTTTTTCCAATTTCTTCCCCCTCCCCCAATAAAAAAACAGAACATTTTTGCAAGCCAGTTTAAGGCTTGGGACATTTATTTATATGATTTGGGGGTTTGTTTCCTGCCTTTCTACCCCCATAGCGGCTCACAACATAACACCAGAAATAAAGCAAAAACAAAGAGATATAATATAAACAAGCAATTTAAAAACAACCCATCAAACACAAACTATACAAAATTAAGAAGACTGAGAGCAGGATCCCAGCCCCAAAACACTGACCCTGCTAGTCCCCAACCCATAAAAAACACACTTCCCTCTTCCCTTTACTCCCCCCCCCCTGTTCACAGACTATGATCCCCCAACAGCGAGTGTACTGTAAGAGAGCAAGAATGGGGAGGAAGGGGAAAGGTATTTTGTGTCCCTCCCCCCGCCCTGCCATGATTCTGGTGTGCTGATTACTGAAAATATCTGGAAAGTTCTAAAGATCATACACAATATTCAGACCACAAGGAAACAGCTTTGCATTGTTGTTTTGATGCTGAAAAGGCATTCAACCAGATGGCAATTTTTTTGTATAGGGCAGGATTTCATATAGTTGGTAAAATTAATGTACAATCAACCGCAGACAAGAATCATGGTGTTACATTCTGATAAGGAGTTCCTCCAGAGGCAGGGCTGGCTTTAAGCCAATTGGACCAATTGCTTCCCATACCTAAGGGGGCCCCGTGCTTGGGTACTCTAATCTTGTCAAATACATGCAACAACACCACATTGCAACATACACGTAACATCACATTACAGGTTTATATATTGTAGGCTTATATTCAGATTCAAGTATTTAAGTTTTATATACATAAATCTAGATAACTAGGACCTTCCAGTCACTTCTGGTTACGTTTTCTTCTTATTCCTGTAGTTTAGAGGCTTTGCAAGGCGCGCAGGAGGCTGGAAGTGGCTGCTCCTCCCCCCAGAAAAGCTTCAGAATAAAGTATTGTAGTGCCACCGCCGCCCTCCCCGCCTCCAGTGGGTCTTCCTCTTCCGCAGTGCTATCCACAGATATTCAAATCTGCAGATGAGGAGGGTCCACTGTACATAATAATTTATGTAGAAATGTAAGTACGAGACTTAATAAGTCTTCTCTAATCATTACAAGGCCAGCGGGTGGCGCAGCGGGTTAAACCGCTGAACCATAAGCTGTCGATCGAAAGGTCGGCAGTTCGATTCCCGCGACGGGGTGAGCGCTTGTTGCTTGGCCAGCTCCTGCCAACCTAGCAGTTCCAAAGCATGTCAATGCGAGTAGATAAATAGGTACCGCTTGTGGGAAGGTAAACAGCGCTCCGTGTTGCAGCTGCATGCTACGCGCTGCAGCAAGGAGAGTCATTCCGGCCACATGACCATGGAGGCGTCTTCGGACAACGCTGGCTCTTCGGCTTTGAAATGGAGATGAGCACCACACCCTAGAGTCGGACACGACTGGACTTAATTGTCAGGGATACCTTTAATCATTACAAATTTAATTGTATTTTTTGTGTGGAAGGAGGTGGGGGGGGGTTGGATGTGGTCCATGACGATTCCAATTTTTGCCTCAGTGGTCCGTGGTCTCCTAAAGGTTGGGAACCACTGCTTTAATCCTCATTCTCAAGTAAAATGAAGCCTAAATAAATAGAACTGCATTTGCTCTCATTCAACCCTTGTTACCTTTGCCTCTCCCATTCCTCTCTTTATTGTCTCTTTCAATATAAATACTATTTTTAGACTGTACTGTTCTTGGGAGTAGGACCTGTTTTCTTTGACTATGTTACACTAAGCATGTTGATGTTGCTATATAAATAAAAAAGCTGAGCTGAAATCCCCCCCCCCCCATTCACAGACTATGAAACTGAGGGGCATTTGATGATTACATGGGGCATAAACAGAGGCACAGTTGGGGAGGGGGAACTTACTGGTAGTAACAATTATGCTGCAGGATGTTGATGAGCACCATCTTTTTACCCACTGTACTCCAGAGTGAGGGCAGGAAGCATTACCCTCACTCTGATTTGACTTCAGACATCACATAACACTATCATGAAGACAATCAGAGTGAGGGTAATCCTTTCTGTCCTCAATCCACAAGCTTGTGTGTTTAAAAAAATGGTGCCCACCAGCAACATGATCACTGCTGTGGTCACGGCCATGAAACATGCAGCAACATGTTTATGCTCCCTGAAGCATCTGATGGGGCCACTGTGAGTTACAGGAAGCTGAACTAGATGGGTCTTTGGCCTGATCCAACAGGGCTCTTCTTATGTTCTTAAAAAAAGTGGTGAGCTGGGCAAGGACATGTTTTCATGGAACCTTTTCTCTGCAACATCCTCTACTTTGGAGCCCAAAAAAGACTTCTGGCTCAGTTCTACTAGTAACAACATGGGGAAGCACTCCTTGGACTGAGAAAAAAAAATGTTATATTTAGCATCTCTTAGCACAAAGACAGCTTAAGTGCGAACAGTCCCTACCCATATCATCCAAGCAACCACAGCCACGTGAATGTTACAGCTTTCAGTGTCTCAGGGAACAGTGGCAAAGGAAAGGAACAAAGCAATTTCAGAGGTGACGCTTGAGAATGAGCCAACAATTATCCTCCTGAGTCATTCTGAAACAGTCCATTACATGGTCACTCACTGCACATGTCTTCCTGAAGGCACTCTGGCCATGACACCTGGTTCTGACAATCTTGGAATTCAAATCCTGGTCATGGTGACACAAACATTTATGAAATGGACTGCAGAATGCTTAACTCCTTGAGTCTGAAATGAAAAAGTCTCAGCAGGGTAGGGGAGAATGGCAGATTCTGGAGAGGCAAGACAGAGCAGCGCATCAGTACATCCCAGAGGGCTCGCCATGGTAGTTTGCTGCAGCAAAATCAACAAAGACTCTGATGGCACCTTCAAGACGGGCAGTCCAATCCTGTTTAGCTAGGCTGCAGCGCAGATGTAGAGCCCGCACTGCATCCTAGCCAGATAGGACTCTGCACCAGTGCAGCTGGAGTCCTCGGAGTAAGGGGACATTCATCCCCTTAGCCTGAGTAGAGCCCCAGCCGCCATGATAGGTCTACTCAAATGTCCGCCAGCTATTGTGCTGGTGGACAGTGTAATGCCGGGCAGGCTCGGAAAGGGGGATAGGATCTCAGCAGATCCACCGCCGCCAATCCCTTCCCCTTCCCAGGCCCAGCCGACCAATCCCCCTCCCGGAATGCCCCCGTTCCACTCTCCCCCTCCACAGCGGTGGGTGATCCTCAGGATCTGGGGCAGGAGGAGAGGTGCCAGCCTCTAGGCCAGTGGCACTTACTCCCAGGGTGCCACAAACGTGCTTTACGACATTTTTGCGACACCCTAGACTGGTGGAGCGCTCGCTCCGCTGGTCTCCAATGTAGACAGGATTGTGCCATAATAAACGTTTTGCAGCATAAGCTTTCACGGACAGCAGGAACCTGCTATGTCAGATACATGAAGTCAATGAGTACAGAGAAGAGTCAAGGGTGGGGGGAGGGGGGAGAAAGAGAAATGAACTTATGTGTAGAGGTAGTAGGAAGATAGGCCTGGATACTATGACAGAGGGACAGACAACCCTTTTCTGAGAAATAAGGGCCATGTGAGATGGTTAGATAGCATCACCGATGCAACGAACATGAAAATGAGCGAACTCAGGAAGATAGTGGAGGACAGGAAGGCCTGGAGGGATATGGTTCATGGGATCACGAAGGGTCGGACACGACTTAACGACTGAACAACAACAACAACAACAACTGTACTCCATTCCTTGCAGTTAGAGCTGCTCTCAGGTGCCCACCAGCATACAAGGCCCATACAAGACAACTCACTGATTATGAGACTGGGGCCAGCTTGCCTGTTTTTCTTCTCTCTCTGTAACTTGCAACCACAGGGGTGTGTGTGTGTGTGTGCTTTAACCCTTTGTCCCACTGCAGTTCACATTGCTGCCCCACAGCTGCTATCTGCCCGAGGAGGAAACAGTCTCAATGGTACCAAAGGGAGCTTTTCTCCAGGGGCAAATCACAAGATCACTCCTACCATGGCAGCTATTTACATCGAAAAAAAAAATAGACTGCAGGTATCAATCATGCAGTCATCATATCATCTAGTTTGGTTCTGATGGAGGTATGCATTTCACCTAGAAGAGCACTCTGTATAGAATTGGACTATTAGACTATTGCCCAAAATACGCCACCTACCTTTTGCCCTGGAATTCCAGGTAGCCCTGGGGCACCCCTTTCTCCCTGGGATCCAGGAATTCCTGGGTTGCCACGGATACCCTGGATACCTTGCGCCCCTGGAGGTCCCGGTGCCCCAGGCTCTCCCTAGTGGGAAAAACCGTAGTTTTAGGGTGAGCGAATGTTTTGTAGAGAAAATACATTTCATCTCTTCATTGACTTTTCATCTCCCCCTTGCCTTCCTTAATTAAAAACAATTCACTTTGCACATTCTCCACCTCTTCCAGCTAAAGCAGCTCCCCTACCCTACCTCCCGTTATCTATTTTGGGTGAGCCTGCATTTCCTACATACAGGGTGACTTGGCTCAGCAGAGAGAGAAAAAAACTGAGCCTTAGAGATACATAGAAACACACACACACACACACACACACACACACACACACACACACACACACACACACACACACACACACACACACACACTGACCTTAAGCCCAGGAGGTCCAGCCTGGCCAACAGGCCCCCGGTAGCCAATCCCTGGCTCTCCCTTTTAAAAAAAAGGGAGAAATTAAAGAAGAGAGACCCGCATCTCACCCCATTCCAGCACTATCATGAATCACTGGCAACGTTTGGGAGTGCATGGAGAACCTGCTATCAAGCTCTGCCTGCAGGACCAGCTTTAAGCCAATTGTACCAAGTGCTCCCAATTGGGCCCTGAGCCTAAGGGACCCTTGCGCTAGGATAATCTACTCTAGTCTTGTCAAATAAACACAACACATTGCAACATATACGTAACACTACATTGCAGGTTTATATATTCAGACTCAAGTATTAAGTTTTACATACATAAATCTAGACCAGTGATTCTCAAAGTTCTCCCCACGAGGCAGGGAAAACTCTTGAGTATTTGCAGGGGCATGGAGGCGATCTAAAGCTCGAAGGTGGCCACAGGCCTCCCCGCACCATCCAGAGGGCTGCAGGACCCCTGATCAGGGGCGTCGCTGGAGCGTGGCGGGGTGGGTGGGGCGCCCCCGGGTGACGCGCGCCACCTCCATGACGTGCGACACCCTTCGGACGCTCCGAGGCCGGCCCGGGAGCCGGCCTCGGAGCGTCCGACCCCGTTGGCGCTCCAGGGTCTTCTGAAAGAAGGCCCAGGCAACGCGTCCATCCGGGTATTTTTCGGATTTTCGCACATGCGCAGACCCGTTTTGAGGGCTTTTGCCATCCCCCCCACGCTGCGATATCATAGCGTCACTAGGGTGACGCGCGCCCCCTGCCCCAGGGTGGCGCGCGTCCTAGTGACGCTACTGCCCCTGATAAGTGTTTAAAATACATTTTTCCCCGGCTGAAAAAGTTTGAGAAACACTGATCTACTGTAGATAATTAGGAGGCAGGAGGTCTGGCTCAGTGGTAGAGCTGCTGCCTTGTAATGCCTGAAGAGATCTGAGGATGCCAGCTCGAGACAACCGGAAGTAGCCGAGAGCTGTCGACACGCCTCTGACGATCTGCAGAAGCCCTCAGTGAGAGCGAGGAGAAGCTGCCAGCTACACTCTGACTTAGAGGCAGAGTGTCGTCAACCAAGCGTAGGAGGAGAATGCCAGACTGTGATAAGCCAGACCGTGAAGGAAACCATCTGGAATGAAGTCGTTATATGAAAGATTAGAACTCTGCATTGTAAAAAACCCTTCAGGGGTTTAGAATTGCCTGCCCATGTGCACCGCCTTGAATTAAAGTCAGAGGAGAAATCCAATGACCAAGAAAGGCGGTATATAAATACTGGTGGTATTATTATTATTATTATTATTATTATTATTATTATTATTATTATTATTAATTTGTAGGTATTATTATTAATAATAATAATAATTGTTATTGATAATAATAATAATACCTACAAATAAAGACATATTAGAAGTATACCCTGCACTCACAAAATGAAATGATACAAGTCAAGTTTGTTACATTTGATCCATTAACTCACATGCACTTTTTCAACACACATTTTGGTTGCTTTCCATTCTACCACAGAGGTATTAAGTCTATAATAAATTTTATTTATATCTCTAAGATTCTACAGACCTTGGCTGTGAACCTGGGGCCCCGCAAAATATGTTTCTAATTAATTGCGCAGCTCCTAAGGCTGGCTCTGTCTGCCTGTAGCTTTACGATATAGTCTGATCCATGGCCAGCAGTTGCAGAGCAGAAGCCTCAGATCTTGGTACCATTGCGCCATGTGATAAGCCACTGGCCTGGTTTGTGATGGGCCTTTAGGCTCCAGGGTGACTCTTGCCCACAAAGAACACACACTAAACACCTTACTGTGTATATAAGAGGCCCTGTTCATTTGGGGGCTCTTTTCGTTTCCTCATTTCAGGCCCATCCTTGTTTTCAAGATATTTAAAAAAAGAAAAATGGTTTAGTAGTGTACTACAACTGATACCTGACACCATACAAAACAAACATTCTCAGTGCTGAAACAAAAGTTTGAGTCCAAAATCCAAACTTTTATCACTTTCAGAGATTTCTCTAAAGTGTTTCATCTAATGTCCTTTTGGTAATAGCATTTAAAAAAATCCTAAAACAATGATAGAATCTTTCAGCATAAGGATAGAGCCTTCATGTATTAAAGAATTGGGCTTTGGCGTATATCATTTCACAGTAGAGCAGCACTGCAACCACTAAAAAATTTGGTTACTATATCCACATGGTCCAGGATTAATAGCAGGCAAGGACTTGGTTTCTGATACCTGGTCTGTAGGCAAGGGTGTCACTAGAGTTGGTGACACCCGGGATGAGATCTCAGGGTGTCACCCCCATGGACCTCCTCCCATACCAGACCACACGATGTGGAGGCCTCCTGGGAAATGCGATCCCCGTGTGAGTTGCAGAGGGATTGAGAAAAACCCATTTTCTACCAGTAGTGCGTTTTTGCACTACTGGTAACAAATAGTATTACTGTAGAATAGAAAGTCATTTTTGGTGTCACCCCTCCCTGAGGTGACACCCAGGGCAGTCTGCCCCCTGCCCCCCCGTCTGTGACGCCCCTGCTCCCTCTAGTGACGCCCCTGTCTGCCCCTGATTTAAACTAACTTTGCAAGCACATAATCAGTTTCTTTTGCCTAGTTTTGCTTTATTTTTAAAAGAGCATTGAGTTCCTTCTGGGGTGACCTCTCATCCTGACCAAGGCAATGCTGGTCCATTACCTTTTGTCCAATTTCACCTTCATCCCCTCTGGTACCCTAGAAATGAAAACAAAGGCTAAGTCTCCAGTCTTTGTGGTTTCAGGACACACACTAGACACGGCTAGACAATGACTGAAAAGGCTGTTGGGATGGGGTTCAGATGCAATGCCAAGGGGTGTATTTATCTACAACCAGCTTTACCTGCCACTTTTCATTCAAAATCCTAAAGCAATTTACAAAAATGAATAAAACAATGCAGAATGACAATTATAACTGTTTAAATACACAAAACAGAAGAAAAAGAATCCATGGTGGCAAGGGAATAACACCAAGATAACATTGGTTTTACACAGAACTAAAAGGTTGTTGAAATACAAAGTTTTCAACCTCAATTTAAAGATGGAAAAGGAGGGGCCCAGAATCTAGCCCCTCCAGGGAGGGCATTCCAGTAGTGACAAGATCCAGTGGCAGCCACCAGCCAAACTTCTGTAGGTGGCAGACCAGAGCACAGGCTGTCCATGGCTGATCTCAAGGGCCAGGCAGGAACAGGTGGTCCTTAAGACGTTAACCTTGCCACAGGCCATCAAAGACTTCAAAGGGCTAAAGCCAGCACTTTCAACTGGGTCTGGAGCATATGAATAGTCAATGAAGCTGACTCAGAATAGGTGTACTGTGTTTGAGCCAACATCCTCCCACCAGTGTTCTGGCAGCTGTTCTGTGCCAACTGAAGCTATTAACTGCCTTCTAAAGGCAGCTACACTGCAATAGTCTAGTCTGGACATACGGTAACTGAAGCCAGGGCATTTCTTTTCAGATAAGGCAGCACCTGGAAAGCCAGCTGGAAATGGTAGCAGGGGCTCCATTTGCCATGATGTGAATGAGCAGAGAAAAGCCACAGAATTGGGTGTTCTCTCCTCACGTGTCACAATCCCCACCCTCCAGTTGCAGTGTTCACAGTTACCCACAGGTTTCTGGTTCCTTCCAACTCATGCCTTGTGTTTGCCCTGCTAACCAGTATGATCCTGATTCGTGGTCCTAGTCTGCAGGATAATCAAAAGCATGAAGTACAGTTTGCTGTTTTGGACAAAATGGCCAACTGTGGACAGCCTCCCACCAGGATTGGAGAGAGGGAATCTTCAATTGAGAGGGGAGGAAGGAAGAGGAGGAGGGAGTTTGTCATCCCAAGTCTCCTTTCTCTGTTTGTTCACATCTGGTGTGTTAGTGTAACTAAGGCTGCAATCCTATGCACACTTACCTGGAAGTAAGCCCTATTGAACTCAACGAGACTTACTTCTGAGTAGACATGCATGGGATTGTGCTGTTTAGTTGGGCTTCCTGAGGTCAAGTCATCAGGGGAAAGTTGCATGCGATGGTACCTAGTTTGGCCCAAAATTACTTCCCCATTATTAGCTGTGTGGAATGGGAGCACCAGCCAAGACCTCCCAGCGAGCACCTTGTTGCTCACCTTCTCACCAGGTTCTCCTGGCTCTCCTGGTTCTCCCTGCAAAAACAAAAACACCCCCCACCTCAGACACAGATTTTGATGCCACCTCCTTCTCATCAAACTGCAGAGTTCTGAACCTGCGTTTTTTAGACAGTCCAGTTCCATGCAATTCCAGCTGTGTTCCATGCGTAAACCAGCTGTGCAAACAAAACCATTACTGTACAATCGAGAAATACAAATGTTGGGGATCGTGCCTACAGAGTTCCAAAATATATTTACTAAAGGCAGTATGATAGTATCATAGTCCATCATGTAACTCATAAAAATAGGCCAAAAGGCAGTGGCATTTCTACACCCCCCGTGAGGGGGCTCCGACGCTACACCCCCACGTGACACCACAAGCTCCTCCCCCTGGAGGAATGACATCATTTTTGCTGTGGTGGCACCACGCGAAAACACACACACACACCAGCTTTTCGGCCACATTTTGGAAACAAACGGAACTAGGGCGAGCAGGCAGGTGGGCCAATCTTGCATCCGAAGAGGACGAAACGAAGACAAAAAGCGGCAGAGGGTGCAACAGATCCAGAGGCAAGTACACCCCCCCACCGCTTGGTGCCCCATCGCCTTGGGGGCCACTGCCCCCCCCTAACAACGCCTCTGCCGAAAGGTACCTTTTCTCCTTTGCTGGCTTGGCTTCCAAGAGATCCTTTCTCTCCCTGCAAAGCACACAGAAAACTCTGTCACTTACAAACCAAATCCAGTCAGCTAGAATCCTTCCTTACCCTCTTCTGGAACATAGCAAATTCAGAGAGGATTGCTGCTGAATTTGAGAATCTACAACGGTGGATTTAGCCCTTTTAATTCTAAAAGTCTACATTCTCCAGGATTTCTGCCCATCAATTTTGACTGGAGGTTCCTACGGAGAGTTCCATAGTGAGACACAAGAGAATAATTCACCACGATTCTAAGGCTATAATGGCCATTGTTTTCACTAAAAACAAATGCTTCCGGGTTTTCTGGAATTATTAAAATCCACATGGCCGAAAAACCCAGAAGCTTTTGTTTTTAAAGAGAATAATTGTCTGTTTATTATTTTTTAAAGATATATATCTCATATTTCTCCTGGATGGACTGGAGGCAGTTTACAATGGTGATATGAAACAGCAATAATAAAACAGTATAAGGAGCAGTGACACATGCAAGTTAAAGTCAATATCCAAAGCAAGGGGGGAATCCAACAAGGGTGGCATTTGGGGTTGGCCAGGTCGGGCACTGGTCCAGAGTCCATGCCCATCAGAGGGCCCACCTGGCCATGCTGAACCTCATCAATTTGTTGAACTATGCTGAACCTCAATTTGATCAACCTGTCTTGGTTGATCAAATTCCAAGGGGCAAGGAAGAGCCCTTGGCACTTAAAGAGCGCCCCATGTAGGTGGTGTGGCGGACTGGGTCTAAAAATATTGTTTGCCAGGAGACAAAGGCCCCCCCCCCCACAACTATAATAATTAATATTTTTATATACTGTGACCTTATGCCCTTTAATTTAATTTAATACATACATCTAGAGGTCATTAACATTTTTAACATATTGTCTAATGTTTGGGAGCCCACTTCATCAGAGGCCCACAGGGCCCGCTTGCCATTGGGCAAGCTGAGACCCTGGCCAGTCTGCCACTGGTGCAACTTGGTGTGGGTTAGAGCTTGTGAAGATGCAACTGGAAAAGCAAGAGGCAAGTCGGCTGGCAGGCAGCTAGATACAAACACTGTAGAACTGTGTTCAACTCCCAAGCAGACAATTTGTTTACAGGCCCTGAAGCCCCACTCACTTGATGATGAGTGGGTCTCTTAAAGGGGCCACACTTTGGCTTGAAGTCTAGAACTCCTTTGGTGTTCTGTATTTGTTTAAAAGGCGGAGCTGAAAGTTTTCCATTGAAAACTTGCAACTTGAATTTTGGGCACTGAGATCCCAGGGTTTCAACTGCATTACTCAAGCATGTTTACAATTACTGACAAGGATCATACAGACCTTTGGACCTTGGAGGGGTACCAAATTGGGATCCACCGTGTCCAATTCCTGCTTCTAAAGAGAAAGAAAATCACTCATTTTAATGTTTTCCTTTATTCTACATTCTTCTTATGTTCTTAAGATAATTGTATCCTGTTGCCACACCCTTGCATCTGGCATTCAAAGATATGCTACCTCTAAAACCCATAAGTTGCATATAGTCATCATGGCTTGTAACCTGTGATGAACCTTTCCTCCATAAATCTGTCCAATCCCCCTTTAAAGGCCAGGTCCAGGAGTGCTCTCACTCACTCACTCACTCACCTTTTTACTTAGGTTATAAGTGTAGGTGTTAGGCTTGCAAGCTTGCGTGTTCATGTTTGTCCATCTGCCACTTCAGCAGTTGCAAACTCCTCCAGACCGGTTCTTCTCTGCCCCTATGCTGGGTCAGCAGAAGACCCCTAGAAGCTTCCAGCCCTGCACTGATGCTCATATCTTTGTACACTATTCTCAGTAAATTTGTTTCATTAGTCTAGGAGTAAGTAATTGTGTTTGTGTGGGTTTTTAATAAGCCACTCTCCTTCAGCTCCCTCATTGATGGCAGTTGCTTGATACGAGTGGCTCTACTGGGTCTGCAGTAATTTGTTTTTTGTATTGCAGATGAAGCTGTGTTGGGATGTTCAGTGCTGGGCACATGTAGAATGAGCCAGTGCACTCTCCTGTCAATCAGACAGACATGTAGCAATCACTGTAATCAATTAGGAAAGAGAACTGGATATATGAGAGAGAGAGAGAGAGAGAGAGAGAGAGAGAGAGAGAGAGAGAGAGAGAGAGAGAGAGAGAGAGAGAGAGAATTTCTGCATTATGTGCCCTATCTAATATTCTTCAGGATTTCTACAGAGTCTGTAGGACCTTCTTAGCATAAAGATTTACCTGAATTCTTCTTACACCATGGGGGCCTGGATAAGCCTTGAGGGGGGAAAAAGTCAAATTTGTATAGGTACAAGCTTAGGCAGAATCAAACTTGATGACAGGCATAAAAGGCCAACTAGACTAGAGCACTGCTGAAGCTAGGTGGGTGTGTCATTCTGGTTCAGGCTGCATTGAAAACCACCAGAAGCCCTGTGGAAGCTGCTCAGAGCTTTTAAAAGAACAATGGGATAGATTATAGCAGGGGTTCTCAACTTGTGGTACGGGTACTCCTAGGGGTACGTGGACCTCTTGCTGGGGGAGTAGACCTCTTGCTGAAGCATTGTGGGAGTAGTGCTACAGTAAGGCCTGAAAGGAGGCCAGGCAACAAGACTGCTCCATCACTTTATCAGTACAGAGCTCTGCACATACCACGGCTTGTTACTCACCCCACTTTGCACAGGGTATCCCACCAGTGGTTCTCTAATTCCAAGAGCACCAGGAGAAGGAACCTGCATGAACAGGACAAGGGAGAAGAAATCATGTGATTTCATTCAATAAACCAAGCCCTTCTGGACCAGGAGGGATTGGGAAGATACTTACTGTGAGGCTCTGGCTTTCCGCTGTTCTCCGAACTCTGATATTGCTCACTTTCTCAGGATCAGTTTCCTGCTCAGAGGAAAACAACTTCTGTTAAAGCAGGCAGCCTGCATAAGTTTGGACCCACTTAGGTGAAGAGAGTCCCCCATCCATGTATGATGGACCTGTCAGGCTATAGAAATAAGGTGGGGGCTGGAACTGGGAGAGGCTTGCTCCCACACGAGAATAGAGATATGCTCTGTTTTGCATTACATACTGGAGCAACTGAGAGGGCACAATTCACTCAAGGATACTCACTTCCACTGTAGGAAAATGGGGGGGGGGCACAACACATCAAGAATGACACATCCTCAGAGGATCCTCCCCCAATCTTTCTACATGAACCTCCAGTTCAGTTCAAACAGCACTCTCTCAGTCCAAACCATCTGTTTGTTGGATTGGGAATCAACAAAATGCTTGCGCACTTCTCTCCCCTCCTTTCTGGGTACTTGAAAGTCTTCATTTTCTTGTAATGTGTCTCCTCATGTACTCTGTTCAGCAGATAAGGTCCTGCTGCTCTGGGTGCCTTTAGCAACTGTAGGAATCCACTAAGAGCAGGGACTTCTCCATAGTGGCACCAGCTTTGTACAAAGCCCTCTCCAAGAAGGCTGCCTGGCCCCTACAGTGTGCTCCTTCAGGGGACAAGTAAAGACCTAGCTTTTTAAGAAGGCATTTGGGTTCGACTGTTATGTTACAATTGACTGAATATTTTACTGCCTTTTTTGGTTGCTTTTAAGGCTGAATTTATTTATTACCAAAATGGCTGCTGTTTTGTTCATTATGCATTTACATTTTGTTTCAGTTTGCTGTTGGTTGAAATGATGGAGTAAAACAAAATTAAAAAAAAACAACTTTTCAAATGTTCTTTCAAAACCATAAGGTCAAAAACATGCTTTTGAAAAGAAAAATAATGGTTCTTTATGTTCTGCGTCAGCAGTCGGATCTTGCCAAATTCCACACCCAAATTCATGCCAGGAAGTCACTCACTCACTTCAGTTGTGGAATGGTCCTTGACTTTAGACCCTGCAAGCATCTGACAGCTCTCAGCTCTCAGAAATGAATCTCACTCTGCTGCATCTTCAGCAATGTGGTGGGAAACAGCAGCAGGGGGAAGGAGTTTGCGTGCCTTAGAAAACTCTCCACCTTGTCATCCTCCGGTTATCAGTGTGATAACCAATTTCAACAAGCAGAGTGCAAAACCAGCCTTCAAGTTCTGCATTCTGAATGCGGATTTGTAGCTAGCGAGGGGACATGATTTGGAAAGTGTTGGGCAAAAAAAAAAGAGAATGAGGAGGAGAGTGGAGTGGAAGAGAACAGAAAACACTGCAGAGTGGAACAGAAGTTGGACAATGCTTTGATTGTTCGTAACAAAATTGAATGTACCATTCTGAGAAGCGAGACACAATTTAAGCAGAGGGGCTCTCCAGCAGAATTACACTTTGCTTCAAAAAGCAGCTGCACCCCACACAGTTTAAGAGTTATGACCCAGAATTCTCTAGGCCTCCCTGGTTGACCTCAGTGGATGGACAAGGTGGTAGGGAAGGAGACTGTCTGTAAATAACCTGATTCCAAACAGGAGCACAATCCTAAGTTATGGCATCTACAGTACATGCCTGCTTCACAAAAGCCACTTGCAGGGAGAATGACACTGGCAGAACAACCTCAGCTGCAAAACATAGACACTGACAACCCAATTCCGTGTAACTCTTGCACCGGTGTAATAGTAGATTCACCAGTGTAAGTGCACGTATGCCAGTGTAACTTGCCGTACACCGACAGACACAGGACGGGCACCGGTGTAACCCCCCTTGGATGCCGCGCATGTGCAGTTCAGATGCAGGATGGACACCAGTGCAACTCTGCTGGCGCAGGGGGCATTCCAGGGGCATCAGTCCTGCATTCAAATTTCGGGGGCATCAGTCCTGCGTTCAAATCCAAATTCCGGGGGCATCAGTCCTGCGTCCAAACTCTGACTAGCAGAGGCTCTCCACCGTCTTACTTGAAGGTCGTTCCCAACCCAAATTCTTTTAAATGGCAGTGCTGGGCTTGAACCTGGGGCCTTCAGTGCACAAAGCATGTGTGCTACCACTGAGCTATGGCCCCTGTTCTTACCAGTAGGTGTTATTAGCCCTGAAATTAGATGTGATGGAGATGCTGACCTCAGAAAGCTGATTCACAGAAACTGGTCCATTGAAGGGATCGCACTGCCTAGTTTCTCTCTTTTTTTAAAATCAATGTCCTTACTGAATTGTTTTAAAGCCCCACAGTTTAATTAGAAGGAATGTTCATTAAAGTGTGCTACTGGGCTATAACTCTTCTATCTTGGCATTGCCCGCTGGTAGCTGTTCAGTTATTTAAACTGTTCCAAAGCTGGAAACAAAAAGTGTGAGATGGAATGGGCTTCAAGACACTTTATGATCAGGTCAGATCTATTAATCCCACTTGCAGGCAATGAAACTTTTAAAATAGTCAATGGCACATAAGGGGATCCTTTACCATAGATATTAAATTGTGCCTTGGACTTTAAAAGTGTTTTCTCCAACCAGAAGAACAAACAACCCTGTTATAAAACTACTGGAAACTAAGAGGGAGGACCTTCTTCATCGATGAAGAAAAACACAGCTCTGCTAAAAGAGTATGTTATCCTAGTGTTTGGACAGGTTGAAAAAAAAAAGGAAACACAGGCAAGGATTGGGAGGAAGGCAGCCCAAAGGAAATGATGACCAACAGCCACATCAGGAAGATACAGTCGCAAGGAGATAACATAGAAATAGTTTCAGGAACCTGGTCAGAATGAGGACCTGGGACAGCAGAAATTGATCTGGCCCAGTCCCAAGTTGAACGTGGTTCTTGAAGATGAGCCTGATGTCATCCAGAGCTGTACCCTTCCGCTGAAGAGATACAACATGTCAAGGGACAGGGTGATGCTCTGGACATGGGTATTGTGGTGCCACTGAGTAGTCTTATTTATTTATTACACTGATATGCCACCCTTCCTTCAAGAAGTTCAGGGTGACATATAATATTATTGTTCTCTGCAATTTCATCCTCACAACAATGCTGTGATGTAGGCTATGCCGAGAGCCAGTGACTGGCCCAGGGTTTCCCAGTGAGTTTTATCAGGATTTGAACCAGGGTCTCTCCCACATCCCACTCCAATTTCTAACCACTGCACCACACTGGCTCTCTTTGGTCATGTTCTCTGCTCTCCAAGAGGAGAAGGCAAGCAGTCGTGGGTGGGGGTGACTGGCCCAATTCAGGTTCTGAAAATCAGAGCTGCCACCACTCCAACACTTGGAGCCTGGTAACTTGTCCCTCTCTTCACAGAGTGGATTAAGGAGTCTCCAGGCCCAGTGGGTTCTGGTGCCAGGATACCTCCCGGGCAAATGATCCTGGCTCATGATTAGACCCAAAGGATTCTGACCCTAAAGAACTATCATGGGCCTGAATTTTTAAAAGATATGCTCAAAATGCCTTTATATGTTTTTCATAAAAAGGTTGATTGAAAAATATACAAAAGGTTTTCAAAGTAACTAAAAGGATGCTTATGAAAATATTAACATGTTATCTTAGAGCTTTTTCCCTAAAGAAGAATTTGTCTAAGTTCAAACCACATTGGGAAGCTCATACCTAAATAGATGTGCATACGTTTTTATATGCTGGCTGGTGTCTCATTTGAATCTCCCTCCTACAAAAAACAACCAACAACAATCTGCAAACAGCAAAACTAGCAAGCGAGTTGGAGACAAAGCTAGTTTTCTCCCCATAGGGAGAATTTTTCTTGGCAGATTGCATACAGCAAGATTACATCAGCATCCCAATGGCACCCCGTGCAGTATGGCTTGCACAATCAATCACATCTAACACACAACCTATCAAAGGACTCTGAGATTCAATTGCTGGTACCTGGTTTGAACTCAAAAACCACCTTGAACTTGCTAAGCCAAAAGGGTACCAGTTGCAAACGGTCCATGTCATTTGATGTACTCCTGAAATTGCCAACAATAACCCACATGTTTTGGACAACATTGCCAAAATACTAGGGATATGCACTGCATGCCATTTCTTCCCATCCCTCCTTCTAAAAAGATAATCTAAGCTAGATCTGAGTTTTGTGTGTGTGTGTTGTCTACCCTCTAGTGGACACTGCAAGAATAGCCTAGGCAATGTTAGACGTCTGACTGAGGTTTGTTGATCTGTACAGGTTTCATTAGCAAAATATTGGAAAGGAAACAAAACTGGTTATGAACACTAGAAGACCAGATGCATACATTGTGACATACCATTCTTTTCAAAGCGTTAACTTTCTTCAGTTGTCAATGGAAAGGAACAGGTAATCTAATTCTAAATGATCAACTCTTGAATCTTAGAGCAGGGGTTCTCAACCAGTGGTACTAGTACCACCAGTGGTACTTTTGCCGACTGCTGGTGGTACTCAGACCACCGGAATCCTGCTCCAACGCAGCACTTTCAGTGGAATGTTTTCACTCCCGAGAGGCTCCTGCCTTTGGCCAAGCCTTTTGGGAATGCTGACAAGGGCCCTCCCACCCGCCTAAAGCCTCCTACCTGTGTTTTCTTGCCTCCGGAAAAAAAAAACACCCAGAGGTAACTGGCGATGATGTCATTGCCAGTCACTTCTGGTAGTACACAGCAGGAGAGTAGCACCGGAGGTGGTACTCGGCTGGGAAGGGGTTGAGATCCCCTGATCTAGAGGGAAGTCTAGCAGTTACCTCCTGGTCTACAGTCAAAAGGAAAAGAAGGTTACATATTCAGATGTCCTTCTGTTTCCCACCACCATCCCAAAGTATCTTCAACAGAAACTCTAACAGAAAAAAGGGAAACCCAACTGGGTTCCTCAGAATTTCCCCGTCACTTACTTGGCTGGTTTCTTTGCCCTTTTTCCACTCCCCGTCTCCTTTCTTCAAAGGCAGAAGCTCTTTGGATGCATTCTCTGAAGAATTGTGTTCTGCCACCGGTTCAAGACTGGAGGACATCTACAGAGACAGAAGCAAGGAAATTACTATACGGAAGCAGTGCGGACAATTCAAAGTGAACTAAAGAATGAGAGGGGAAGATGTTTGGTGAAAAAGTAATGATTAAGAGGAATAGAGTGGAGTGGTGCCGAGGTATAGACATACAGTTTGGTTAAATGGTTAACGGTGCAATCCTGTGTAACTATAGGCCAGCGGAGCGTGCGCTCTGCCAGCCTAGGGTGCCGTAAACGTGCTGGAAAGCACATTTACGGCACCCAGAGAGTAAGCGATGACAGCATGGAAGTCTGCCACACTCACTCCCCCAGTGGCCTGAACCTGCAGTGGCGCCATGATGGTGATGCAGTGGCGCCGGCAGAGGCTGCATTGCATCCCATGGGGGAGTTTTGCATGCTGGAGGTCTCCTTGGGGTAAAGGGATATTTGTCCCCTTGTCCCAGGGCACGTCCAGCCCCCAGCAGCTCTAATAGGTCAATTTGGACCTGCGTCAGCTCTATAGCTGTCAGAATTGGTGGTGCCGGCACACGCCATATCCAAACCCTCTTCCCAGGCCTGATCCACCTACCCACCGCCTCCATTGCTGACCTCCCCCCGCCCCATCAAGGGTGGCAATAAAAGTAGACATAAAATGTTAAATAACCAATTTATTGGTTATTTTATTATTTTATTATTTATTACTACTTTTATTTTATTTTTCTGTGCTGCTTCGTTTTTATGTTCCTGTGTTTTTATGTATTCCTGATGCTTTTATGACTTTTGTGCTTCTGCCTCTGACATTTTAGCGGTTTTATTGCTGCATTGTTTTAATATGGTTTTTATGTAAGCTGTCTTGGGCGCCCACAGTCATGGGGAAAAGATGGGGTAAAAATATATTAACTATTTTTTTTAAAAAAGGAAATGTTCCAGTTCACTGCTCATTCCAAATCCTCCATGGTTTGGAGAATCAGGATTGTGATGTACGAGTGAGACATAATTCTTCTTTTTTCTAAGTGAAGAGAAAGTTGAAAAATCAGATGACAGCATTTTTCAGAAGCGGCCCTACACCTCCCCCCCCCGTGGGAGGGGGCCGCTGCCGTGACACCCCCGGGGGCGTGGTGTCATCGCTGCACGCCGCCGCATCGCGGAAACACCCCCGGCACTTTTTGGCTCCTTTTTGGAGCCAAACGCCACCGGGGGGTGGGAGGGACCAACATGCAGCCGAGAACGACTGCGAAGAGGAGCCAGCGGGGGAGAACGGATCTGGCGGAAGGTGCACCCCCCGCGACCTGCTGCTTGGGGTCCACCGCCCCAACTGCCCCAACCGCCCCCACTGTAACGACGCCTCTGGCATTTTTATCAAGCTCTGGAGTTGGTGCTTACATCAAATAGGTCTTTGTACTTCTTCCTTGAGATCTCTGCCATCTGATAGGACGCATTATCTAAAGAGTGGAACTGAGTCTCTGGATCCAGATGAACAGAACCATGTTCCAACTGAAGGAGACAAAATAATCCTTTTTTGGAAGTTCTAGTGGATAATAATCTGAACATGAGTCAACCACATGACACTGCAGCACTTAAGGCCAATGCTGTAGAAGTTGCCTTTCTTTAAAGGGCAAACAGGTGGCCTGGATGTTTCCAAGGATACATTCCCAAGATTTAGGAAGCTAAAACAGCACTCAACCCAGCACTGGCAGAACCACATCAGGAGTCCTGTGTTCACGGTTACCACAGTCAAGAAGGCTATTTACAAACTGGAAAGGATTTATAGAGAAAGATTCAAAGAGGATAAAGGGTCTTCTGGAGGGAAAATCCTATGAGGAGAGGCTGAAGGGCCTGTTATGTTTAGAATGGAGGGGGGAGGATTAAGGAGAAGCGGTAGACTGAAATATTTTAAATAGTTTTAGAAGTATCAGAATGAAGAAGAGTGATAGTTATTTAGATGTGTCTAAAATAAGAAGACAAACAAATGTACAAATTGAATGCATGCATATGCTGTCCTTAATTTTCTTTGAAATGCAAACCGATGGTCTGAAACATAGAGGGAGGGACGAGACTGAATCATTGTTCAGTTTGCTGATTCGTACATATGTCATTTGACATTCTGAATATGGGAGAAAGTGAGGCTCATTCTGCCAGGGAAATAACTGCTCTCATGTCCATTTTTTAATACATCACACCAGTGTGTGCTCAGGGGTACCTCCCTCCCCCCAGGACAACTCTTGCATGAAGCATTCAGAAAGAACAGCCCCAGCTGGTCTTTTTGAGTCTGTCACAGGTTCACATCGTTGGACTAAACGTTGCTGGCTAGGTCCACTGTCCAACTAGTCCACAGGGACTAGAAGAGCTAAAACAGGCCTTCAGGCCCTCAAAATTACTTGCATACATCCCTCTATACAGTGGACCCTCCGCATCCGCAGGTCCCGCACCCGCAGATTTAATCACCCACGGATTCTTCCGGAGGCTGCTTCCAGGTTGCACTGGGCCTGCAATGCACTCCATTGGGCTCCAGGACGCCTTGAGGAAGTGACCAGAAGTGACTTCTGGTTTCGTGCCTGCAAATTTCGGTTGCATGCCCAAGGCATCCTGGGACCCGTGGAGACCAATGGAGTGCATCATGGACCCAGCACAACCTGGAAGCGGCCTCTGGAGGTACCTCTCGCTGGATCCGGTAAGGCATTGTGGCGCAAATTCAGTATCCGCGGATTTTAATATCCGCACGGGGTCCTGAAACCAATCCCTTGTAGATACCAAGGGCCCACTGTAATTAGGAAGAGGGAAATGCTACTGTCCTGTCTTTTGAAGAAGGAAAAGACACCATATTCTTGTGCAACCTCTTGTGAGCTATTAGTCCCACCCTGAATGGGCTGCACTCAAGTAACTAAGTGCCTAGGACCATGACTTGTAAGTGACTTTTAAGGGATTCTAATTGCGCAGAGCTGCATGGCTTTTGTTCTAGCATAGGATTCCACTTTCCACGGCAGTAACTTCTGTTTACCTCATAGCTGCCAAGCTAGCATTGCAAAATTGCACAGACACACACTTGCATGAGGGTAGTCTGGATAGTTTACCTCCCCTTCTGTCTCTTTTAGCACAGACAACTCTTCTAGAGACCAAGGTTCTTCCTGGGTTTCCAAAGTGGTATTTTCAGCAGCACCTCCCAGATGTAAAGAATCCTCCTCCTCACTCCACTGAGACTGTGTTGTGTTCTGGGCTTCCGGATGGTCCTCTGCAATCGCAGCTTCCAGCCCAGTAGCGCCTGTCTGGTTAGGTGTTACGTCTGGCACCATGGAACCAGTATTATTAGAACTGTTAGTAGCTATTGCAGTCTTCTGTTCTGACACTGTCTAATGACATAAGACAATACAATTCATGAGACAAAGAAGAACAAAACCACCTGGAAACAAAAGCCACTGTATTGCTGTAGAAAGCTCGATGCTCACAACTTCCTTCTTACCTGAATCCACATGAAATGAGGTCAGCACAACAATAAACTACACAATAAACTAAATAATAAACTACAACAAAGGATAATGGCTACTGTATCTGGATGACCTCAGCCTGGGTACTGAGACATCACAGAAGTCTCTGAGGTGCTAGAAAGCTCCAAAGCAGGTGAAAAAATAGTGGAAAATCAGGGATTTGCAGCACAGTTGGGAAAACAGAAGATGAGAGAAGAAAATGTCCCTCCACCTCTGAAACTGGAGATTCCAAAACTTACGCTCAGGTCTTCTTTGGTAATGCCTAGGGCAGTTGCATCGCTAGGAGGGTGTGACTGGTGTGGGCCACACCAGGCGGAACGGGGTGTGTGTGATGGAATCACTGCCACCAAGGCCCGGAGCGGCGGAAGGCTTGCGAACGGAGCTCTGTGCTCACACAAGAAAAGTCTTCCCACCTGCCCTTGCCTCCATTTGGCTTCAAATTGGAGCACTCCGGAAGCAATGGCTTCTGGGTTTCTGGACCCTTGCTTGCGCACTTGGCGCCACCAACCCCGCCGCCACCACTGGCCTAGGGTGCTAGCTAGCTAGGAATATCATACTTCAATAAACACCAGGTCCATGTTTGGGTGTTCTTAAAGCAATCCAAGCACAGGCCTGATGAAATGAGGAGGTCGGCCTCCTAGGAGTTTCCATGGAAGTCTTTTATATGGACACCTGAAGTTGCCTTATATTGGGTCAGACCACTGGTCTAACTGCCTTGGTTCTGTAGCTTATGGCAGTGGCTCTTCAAGACATCAGGGAGAGGCCCCAGCCCATCTGCTCGGCTCTAAAACTTGGATCAAAACATTATTCACCTCACTGGGTTCTTGTGGGGAATAACAGAATGATGGCTGCATTAGCATTGCCACAGAAGTGAGAACCAGAGCTTTATTTTGAATCTCCACTTCCATAGCAGAGCACACTGGTGTTCTCCTGAGGTACTCACCACATCATCTGTGGCTTGTTTGGGTCCCTGTTTCTTCTTGGCTGCCTTTCCTTTCCCCTTCCTGGAGCCAGTCATCTGCTGGGTCACCATTTCGACCCCGTTCTGCAGGAGAAGGTCAGTCAATTTCTTCAGTAGGGCCAGCTGTAAGGAAAAACAAAAACAAGCAGATGCTGCATCACTGAACAACCATGAATAGGTGGGACCTGCTGGAACAATAGGGTAGGACCAAGATGCCCCTTCTGCCCAGTTCCTAACCACTGTCTGGTTCAAAACGAGTGTTCTCAGGTTCACAATTAATTAATTATCTACATTATGCTTTGTTGTTCAGTCATTAAGTCGTGCCCAACCCTTCGTGATCCCATGAACCATATCCCGCCAGGCCTTCCTGTCCTCCACTATCTTCCTGAGTTCGCTCATTTTCATGTTCGTTGCATCGGTGATGCTGTCTAACCATCTCATCCTTTGCCTTCCCCTTCTCCTTTTGCCTTCAATCTTTCCCAGTATCAGAGACAAAGGTCATCCTTTAACACTTAATTAGATTGCATGCAAGTTGATTGATGTTTCAGCAAGAACTTGGTAGCAATCTGCCAAGTCATGTTACGGACAACCGAACATGCATGTTGCAAAGTGAACAGTTGGGAAAAATTGATCACCCTCTTCACCAGCCAGGGCTTAATCCCAACTGAAACAAAGCCTTAAGACCAGGGCAATGGTCTGAAGGCACAAATGCAGCGACTTTGCTGAGGCTAGTCAGAGTCTGACTAGTCACGTGAGGCTAGACACAGTCTGGTTAGAGCTTGGATAGGAGACTGCCTTGAAGCTCTGTGGACACTACCTTCAGCTGCCTTGAGGAAGGGCAAAATATAAATGTAATAAAGCTGCCACAGTAGGTTCCTTCACTTGGTGTGGCGAACAATTTGCCTTACTCAAGTACATAAATGCAAGTTGGATGTCGCACCAGCTATCAGTCTTGCGTATAACACTGTTATATAAACTGTTGTTATAGTTTATATATATAAAAACTGTTGCAAAACTGTAGCATGGATATTCTCATGACCAGACATAGTGCAAAAAGGTAGAGATTTATAGGTTTAAAAAGTCATGTAAAAAGTTTTTTATAAATATTAAACAAGTAGGAGGAATTCCAAAAACTTTAAAATATATAAAATATATAAAATCATCAGAAAAAACCACACATTGTAAAATATTAACCCAACGTTTCATCCAGTACTCTGGACATTCTCAAGGAAACCACAGGCAAACTGTGTAGAATGGAATTAACTGCTGGAGAAAAAACGCAGGTTAAATCCTTCAGCTATCAATTAGCATAGGAAATGAGGAACCTAAGAAACATAGGAAACAAGGACCTTCAGCTGTCAATTAGCATCAAAAACAAGCAGCTGCTAAAGCATGAACATTCTAGTTAAAGAGACAGCAATGTAATGACTGCAGAAGACATTACAAAATCAATGAATTCAAGATTCTAGTGCAATACTGTAACTCTTCCTTAGAATAGGCAACCATATTTTGTTAATAAAAGAAAGTTCTTGCTGTCTGTTCAGTAGCGAGCGATTAGTCCTTTGGGAAATCGCCACCGCTTCCAAGTTCAGACGTTGTCTGGGTCTTGTTTGATAATACACGAGCCCTTTTTAATGAAACGAGCGATTAGTCCTTTGGGAAATCGCCACCGCTTCCAAGTTCAGACGTTGTCTGGGTCTCGTTTGATAATACACGAGCCCTTTTTAATGAAACGAGACCCAGACAACGTCTGAACTTGGAAGCGGTGGCGATTTCCCAAAGGACTAATCGCTCGCTACTGAACAGACAGCAAGAACTTTCTTTTATTAACAAAATATGGTTGCCTATTCTAAGGAAGAGTTACAGTATTGCACTAGAATCTTGAATTCATTGATTTTGTAATGTCTTCTGCAGTCATTACATTGCTGTCTCTTTAACTAGAATGTTCATGCTTTAGCAGCTGCTTGTTTTTGATGCTAATTGACAGCTGAAGGTCCTTGTTTCCTATGTTTCTTAGGTTCCTCATTTCCTATGCAAATTGATAGCTGAAGGATTTAACCTGCGTTTTTTCTCCAGCAGTTAATTCCATTCTACACAGTTTGCCTGTGGTTTCCTTGAGAATGTCCAGAGTACTGGATGAAACGTTGGGTTAATATTTTACAATGTGTGGTTTTTTCTGATGATTTTATATATTTTATATATTTTAAAGTTTTTGGAATTCCTCCTACTTGTTTAATATTTATAAAAAACTTTTTACATGACTTTTTAAACCTATAAATCTCTACCTTTTTGTTGCAAAACTGCCTCGGAACCTGAGGAGGCAAAATGTTAAATTCCCTCCAGCCACCTGACAGTTTAACTAAACACTGTACAGTATTCACAAAAAAACAAACAACAAAATGCTGCAATACACATTCTGCATAACGTCTAGTTTGGCTCTACAAGTCATTCAGTTTGCAATTATAGGTGTAGCAGTCACATACCTTGATACCATAGGCTTCAAAAAGGCTCTCTAGCTCCTATGCTCGAAACAAAGGACAACAATATTAAATAAACAGTTGTTCATCACACCTAACACGAGAACAAGAGAGAAGCATTGGCTCAAATAACAGAAGGCAGTCTGAACAACTTGTCCATACATGGCATGGCATCATGTGGGCATTAGAAGCACCCACTAAGCAGCATCCCATCCCCACAAACCATGTTTGCAAGCTGAGCCATTCCCATTTCCCAATGGGTGTGCATAATGTAGTCCCTACATTTAAGGAAGCTTCTTCTGAACTTCAGGTATGGTGCTCATGTCTCAAACCAGGAGTAGAGAAATTCACACACACAGGGCCGGCCCATCCATGAGGTCAACTGAAGCAGCCACTTCAGGCAGCAGACTGGCAGGGGACACCCACTTCCATCTACCTTCTCTCACCTTAACTGATCCTCCACCCACACCCTGGATAAGAAAAGGAAGAGGGAGATAGAGCAGAAGTGTGAAGGAAAAGAGAATGGTGGGCTAGATTTGTGGGGAAGCAGATCCTGGCACATCACCAGGTAAGGGGGGCAAGTATTTGGCATGCTGCCTCAGGTGCCAAGAGGCCTCAGGCTGCCCCTGCACATGTACGCATGTGCGCGCGCACACACACACACACACACACACACACACACGCACACATACACACACGCACGCACGCACACACACACACACACAATATTCCGGCAACAGCAATCCTGTTGGCCCAATCCTATCCAGCTTTCCGGCGCCAATGCAGCCGCAATGCAGACTCGAAGTAATGGAACAAATGTTTCCTTACCTTGAGGAGACCTCTGTGACTGCCTCCCCTCCCCCCTCAAAGCAGGATGCAGCACACGCCTTATGGGCATGGCTGCATCGGCACTGGAAAATTGAATAGGATTGGGCACTCAGTTGCACCAAGCACGTCAATTTGGGGTCTGACTATATACATTTCTATGTTAGAACGGGTGAGATGCAGAAACTCTTTGAGAAATGTCACTGTTCTTATAGAAACTCGCCCGGCTTCTTTCAAAATATCCTCAGATATTTTGTCTTGGGAGAAACCCTGAAATTCACTTTGAATTTCTCTTTTTTGAAATTTAACTCTCAACCCTAGCAGGTCAGGGCACAAAGATGGAAAGAAGAAGAGTGCAGGTATAGACAGTAATTGATATATCCCAGATGCAGTGATGACCTTAGGCAATTTCACATGTAGATGCAACACATGACACTCTGGAGTTGAGCTCTTTTTATCATTACACACAAAAATAGAGCTCAGAAAAAGGTGCAAACGCACGCACGCACGCACACCCTTTTGGAATCTGCCAGCTCTCCCACCTCCCAACACAAGGGAACTGCTTCACATCACTTCATGCATAGCCCTGTGGAAGGACTGACCAGTGCTTCTCATCATATTACAAACATATTACATCATATTACAAACATATTGTTCATCATGTTTCTTGATTTACCTTAATATCTGTTCCTTTGCCAGGTGATCCAGGATCCCCCTGTGAAGAAACGCTAAAGTTGGCATGTAAATATTAAAATGAAGGAGCCTTCCAACATTTGGGGTAGGGCTCTCCCCCACACCCCACTAACTGTGCCACTGCAGTCTGGATGCTCAGCTTTCCCAGCAGCCTTAACTCCAACAGCAACCACAGTGCAGTCAATTGGTTATGCCATGGGGGTTTTGCTCATTAATCTCTCATTGAAGGGAGTCCAAATGAAGAAGAGAGATTCCGTGCCTGATGGGCTTCATTTCACAGAAATCTGGTGTCTGCTTCTACAGATTCCGGTGGAATGAAGGGCATCCAAGCCACGGACTTGCATTTCATTCAAGACGTTTTGTAGTCCCCTGGAGGGTCACCAACATTTCAAGTTACAGATGTAAAAAGCAGCCTTATAACTCAGTCACACTGCTGGTCTGCCTGACCCACAGGTCTATGCTGACTGGCAATGGCTCTGCAAGGTCTCAGGCAGAGATATTTCCCAGGGCCTGTTACCTAAGGCCACGTTTTAACAGGAGATGCTCAAAGACGGAGGCTAAAAAGAACGGGAAAAACTAAAAATCAATTTTGCATCAATAGGATGCAAAAACAGCTGTCACCGGTTCCCCGTGTAACCAAAGGCCATGCCCTATACCCATGTAGTGAGTATGAAGTGTATGTAATTGAGCCAGCCAAACACTTCTGCAAAGTCATGCAATGTACTTAGTTACATCATTGATTCTCCAGCAGGCAAAGCAATAGTACCTTCTCTCCTTTGATGATGATGCTGTTTTCCAGGGAAGGAACCTACAAGTGTCAGATGAACAATAAGAATAAATAAACACAGGGGAGGAGGAGAAAGTACCTGTCAGGGGAAGAGGTACCTTGCAATTACCTAGAAATGCCAGCAATTGTTCTACAAGGACTTCCTGGGTCACCTGTGGTTGCTACGCAACCTCAAGATGCTACTTTATCCTCTTGCAACAAATCAAGAAAATAGCCAGTAATGCTAAAAGCACCATAATGAAACCAGAAGTTGGCTGCACAAGATCTTTCTTTGCAGAAAAACAAGAGGCAATATGTGAATGTATCCATCAGTTCACGGACAGACACTGAAACAGAACCCAGAGCTTTCCGTCCAGCCTGGCAATTAAAGTAGATTCCCATTTGTACATTAGCATCATTAGACTTGATGGACCAACAGGAACACGAAAGCACCTTTTTCTTGTTAAGACACAGGGGCCTTTTCTAAGAGCAAATTCAGACAAGCAAAGAAACACCAGTAGCCAAATGTACAAACATTTCTCCCTGCAGTTTTTGTCTATTCTTGCAAGATTTGATAGAGAACTTGTGCAGGGGATCTTAGGGAAGCTGAAGATGAAGATACAACATGTGCAAGTCGCTAACCCCCCCACCCCTTGGCCTTTGACTCCTAAGAGAAGGGCAACCAGTTGAATGTAGAAGCTACTACTGCAGTGCCACTATCTTGAAACACACAGAAGGATTTTCTACTCGAGTTCATGGTGCCTGTGGTACATAACCAAAACAGGCAATAATAAAATCTTTCTGGTATTTATTTGCATAATTACAAAGGACACTGCTGGACGCTGGTTCTTATGAACGCGAAAAGAAAAGTCCTTCCACTCTGAAGACAGAAATCTCAACCCATTGGCCAGCCTGGAAGGCCTAACAAGGGTTGAACCCGTACAGCAGTGTTTCCCAAACATTTTCAACCTGCGGCTCCCTTGACCACTAGCGACCATCGGCCGTGGCTCCCCATTACATTATGTTGATACCTGCCAATTGGCATTGCACTTTCTGAGAGGATTCCATGGCACTCTGTGGCTCCCCTGGTTGGTTTCCGCAGCTCCCAGGGGAGTCACGCCTCCTAGTTTGGGAGCCACTGCCATACAGGGTCACCCGGTGTCTCAGTGGCTGCACATGGTTAACAGGGAGGCCCAAACAGAGGTGAAACAAGGGTGGAGCGGGGGCAAGTAGTTCTGCAAGACTCCGTTACACTGGAGTCAGCGGCCCCTCCCCCTTGCTGTTGGAGCCATTCCAGCAGCGACAGGGGAGTGTCCTGCGTGTTGCCTTTGCTGCCAGAATGGCTCCAACAGCAAGGAGGAGGGGCCGCTGACTCCAGTGTAACGGAGTCTTGCAGAACTACTTGCCTCTGCTCCACCCTTGTTACGCTTCTGGGCCCAAATAAGCTCTTTTACGGCAGGTCAACTGCTGGGCACTCCCTCTGAGACCACAAGAAGCACCTCCAACCCCCACTGCCTTGATCTGTGTGGACTGCCTTGTGCAGCCTTCAGTTCCACCCACTGTCCCGCTACTCACTTGCCTCCTCAGACACAAACTTCTGCTTCAGCCTGCCTGAACATAGAAGCTACTTCCCCGCCAGCTTCCAGACGCCTGTTGGGAGCAAAGCTTGCCCACTGGCTTGGCTCTTGACACTCAGGTTTGTCAGGGAATGAGATTTTATTTATTTATTTATTTATTTAAATAATGTTTACCCCACCTTCCTTCCGATAAGGGCAATCAAGGCGGCTTGTTAAAACATGTTAAAATACATAATACAATACAATACAATACAATACAATAATTAAAACAGGTAATTAAAACTAGTAAAACAAACAAACCCCAGTGGGTCACCTTATGATTAAAAAGCCAGCCCACCATGTCAGCCATCGAACGCCAACCTGAATAAAAATGTCCCCGCCGAAAGGTCTCTAAAGAGGGAGCCGTTCTTAATTCCAGGGGGAGGGCATTTCACAGTTGGGGTGCCACCACTGAGAAGGCCCTATTCCTCGCCGCCATCCCCCTCACCTCCATCAATGGCGGCACGGTTAACAGGGGGCCCCCTGATGACCTGAGAGTACTGGTCGGATTATAAAGAAGGAGGTCCCCTGCTTCCTACAGACACCCACAACATTCTCCCTTTGTGCCAAATTTGTCAGGAAAACAAGCATTACTCACTGTGTTTCCAGGAGGTCCAGGCTGTCCCTGCAGACGCAACCATGGAAAAAAGAGAATGATTCATGGAGAACATTGGTTAGCTTTGAGGATGTATCATTGGATCTCACACAAGGCTTGACAAAGAGGATCTGTAAACCTAGGGATTGGCCCTTCTCTCCAGTGGCTCCTTAGGAGAAGGAGATGAGTCAGAGAAGCTCTTGCTTACCTGAGCCATCACCATATGCTTCAGAGCCCCATGACAATGCTGACAATCCCTTGCAGACCAACGAGTTTGGACAGTCACCTAATAGTAGCCATCCACAAATCCACTTGTCTGCTTGCCAGGAGTAAGCGTCTGTAGCCAGGACGCCAAATGTAGCCACGAAGAACTGGCTGGAGGCGATGCTCCAAAGTCTTGGAAAGTGCCGCAAGAGGCCAGGTGGGGCAAGATGGTGACCGCCAGGGAGCTGAGGGGAAAAGAGGGCTGAGGGGGAAGGAAGCAAAGTGGTGGCAGGAGGGAAGGAGGGAGGAAGGAGGCTGAGAAGCAAGAACGGGAGAGAGAGGCAAAGCAGGGGACTCTACAGGGAACGGAGACAAGCACGGAAAGGAAACCGAAGGAGTAGCATGGAGAGGAAATCGAAGCAAAGGAAGGAAGAGGGTAAGAATTTAGAAGGAAAGGGAGAAGAGCCCATGGGGAAACAAGGGGAGTCCAGGGCAGAACAAGCAAGCGCCCCTTCCAAGTTTGCCAGGCTCTCTAAAGGATACCTCCCCGTTGAGACAGGGAGAGCTGGTAACAAAGGGACCTTCCTGGGATTCCCGCCTGGCTATCTCAGTTATCAATCGGGCCCCTATTGGGAGAGGAAGACCTGGTGACTATAGCAAGTAAAGAAGCATTGGCAGGATTGCTTCAAGGAACTGAACTGTACTGGGACTAGACGAAAGGGGACTGGACTAAGAGATGTGTAGGTGAGAGTCTTCCATATAAATAAACCCGTTTCCTGTGAGCACCACCCTCTGGTCAAAACCCGATTTTCCTATAATATCTTGGGGACCGCAAAACAATGTCTCAAAACGGCCCCTTTGATGTGGCCCTCCCCCCTTGGAACGAAGCTGCGTCCACTGGCGATGTTACAGTGACACTGGCCCTCTGGAAAAAAGGATGCCCAGAAGCCTTCTGCAGGTGGAAGAAATCTGTTTCTTATCCAAACTTCAGTGCAAGTGAGAAAAGTCTCTGTTATTCCATCTGGGAAGCACAGAAGATTCGGGAGAGAGGTGGAATCTTCTTTCACTTGCCCTGAAATGTGGATAAGATAAGAAACAGCAGTAAGAACCTCCAGTTTCTTACTTACTCGATAAAGGTAAAGGTGACCCCTGACAATTAAGTCCAGACGTGTCCGACTCTAGGGTGTGGTGCTCATCCCCATTTCAAAGACGAAGAGCCAGCGTTGTCCGGAGACGCCTCCATGGTCATGTGGCCGGCATGACTCTCCTTGCCGCAGCGCATAGCATGCAGCTGGAACACGGAGCGCTGTTTACCTTCCCGCAAGCGGTACCTACCTACCTACATGCTTTGGAACCGCTAGGTTGGCAGGAGCTGGCCAAGCAACGAGAGCCTGAGCATAAATGAGAGAAACCCCTGCCTCAAGAATGCTGCACATGCCAGAAATCCTGTGAGAAGAACTTTGTGGCAGGGCCAAATAAAAGCTGGTAAGTCAAGCCAATATTTGTGGGCTCCTGACTAATAGCCATTGCCAACACTCACCAGTCTAATTCTATAATTTGGAACATTTGCCAAAATGGGATTATCAACAATCTGTTGCAACTGTCTAAAGTGTATGCATTTTGGACAGAGCCCAATCCTATCCTTCCCCTCCCTATCCTTCCCCTCCCCTCAGTGTAGCCACGCCGAAAACGAGCGGTCTCTGTTTGGACCTGCGCCAGCAATTTCGCTGGCGCAAGCTCGAGGAGAAAAAGGGGGCAGGGAGACTGCAAAAAGAGCATGTCCTATCACTGCTGGATCTACCCCCTCCCACAGCCTCCTCCCCCTAGTTCCTCCCCCTCCGCGCCCAGGTTTGCCTGCTCTCCGCAGCTGCCTTACCTGCTCTGGTGGGTGTAGGCAGCTCCAGCAATAGATTGGGAACACTGCTGTCTCATGCACCAGCGCTCCAAAAATGGCCGCCGGCAGAGCACTCCACACTCCATCCATTTTGCCATTTTGCAGCCATTTTGCAACAGTATCTGGAGTATTGTGTCCAATTCTGGTCACCACACCTCAAAAAGGATATAGCTGAATTGGAAAAGGTGCAGAAAAGAGCGACCAGAATGATTTGCGGGCTGGAGTACCTCCCTTATGAGGAAAGGCTACAGCGTTTGGGGCTTTTCAGTCTAGAAAAAAGGCGCCTGAGGGGGGACATGATTGAGACTTATAAAATTATGCATGGGATGGAGAGAGTGGATAGAGGGAAATTCTTCTCTCTCTCTCTCTCGCACAACATCAGAACCAGGGGACATGCACTAAAATTGAGTGGAGGGAGAGTTAGAACGGACAGAAGAAAATATTTCTTCACCCAGCGTGTAATTCATCTGTGGAACTCCTTGCCACAGGATGTGGAGATGGCACCTGGCCTAGATGCCTTTAAAAGTGGTTTGGATAGATTAATGGAGGAAAAGACCATCACAGGTTACAAGCCATAATTTGCTTATTTACAAAGCCAGGAGGTTGCTTATTTACAAGCAACCTCCTGGCTTTAGAAGTAGGTTTCCTCTGTGCCAGGAGCAAGGGAGTGACAACAGGAAACAGGTTATCTCGTTAGCTGTGTGCTCTCGGAGGCATCTGGTGGGGCCACTGTGAGATACATGAAGCTGGACTAGATGGGCCTTTGGCCTGATCCAGCAGGGCTCTTCTTATGTTCTTATAACAGCAGAAGTGTCCTCCTGCATAGAACAGGCCAATCCTGCATAGGATTGGACTATCACTGTAACGTAACAGAGCTTCTACAAAGACTTAAAAGTCAGCAGCAACTTCGTACAGGACAACCATCAGGCATTTTGGAAAACATAGCTGTTAAAGATGACGTGGAAGGAATACAATTTGGTCAACTGGCCAACGAAAATGCCAGCACTAACTCTTACACTGCACAATTTTGTCAACATTTGACTTACATCCTTGCCAGGTTCTCCCACATCTCCTTTCATCCCTCGCTCTCCGGGACGTCCTGGAAGACCTAAAGGACCCTGAAAACGATTGAGGGAAAATCAGTCATTCTGACCTACCGGTACTTCTCCTCGAGATAGTCAACTTGTGTCTGGTCTCTATCACTTCAGACTGGGGGTGGGGGTGGGGGTCACATGTCTGCATGCTCCCTTATACAAAAGATATTCCTTGCACATTGAAAGCAAGTACGGTATATGAGGAAGAAGGTTTCTAGCCTTTGTATACAGAAGGTTCAAGGGTCATTCGTTGGCACCTCCACTTGAATGGATCTTAGAGAGAAGGTTTGGAAAAACCTCTCTCTGCCCAAGCAATGTTCCCTCTAATTTTTTTTTTTCGCACTGTGCGGAACAGTTAACAACCCAAGCAGTATATAACCACAGAAACAGGTTATCTTGTCGTCTGGTGCTCCCTGAGGCATCTGGTGGGGCCACTGTGTGATACAGGAAGCTGGACTAGATGGGCTTTTGGCCTGATCCAGCAGGGCTCTTCTTATGTTCACTGTAAGCTGTAAGCTTTTCATTCTACCATAGAGATATAATACATTTTATTTATATATCTAAGATTCTGCAGACCTTGGCTGTGAACCTGGGGCCACACAAAAACTGTTTCCAATTGGGCCCCGCAGCTCTTAAGGCCAGCTCTGCTCACTTGTTTGATCTCCAGACCCAGTTCTGTCTTAGCTCCTTCTGTTAGACCTGCTCCTGGTCTGAGCATACAACTGACCCATATTCTGTAGAGAAACACCTACGACCAGTTTCTGATGCTGGCGATGATGAGAATGACAGTCCTCAGTGTTCAACTCAGAGAGAGATTCCTTACCCGGATTCCTCTCTCTCCCAGCTTCCCAGGAGCACCTGCTTCTCCCTAGAAGGACACAAGAATCAGTTTATATTGCAATACCTTCTCTCAGGTAGGTATTTCCAAGTTCTTGAATGCTTGAAACCTGGAAAGTTGACTCATGTGGCAAGATTGCACATTATTACTATGTCCTGAAAACCCCTGGAAAACTGACTGAAACTGGTAAACAGCGTTGGTGTGCCTTTCAGTGAAGTGCACTGTGGATTGTATTGCAAGAGATTAGAAGGATGGCTAGATTTCTCAAGGCATTACCTGGATCCCAGACTCCCCTTTCTTCCCCGGTTCACCCTAGAATTAATGGAAACTGCAATTTATATCTAAAATCATGGCTCTATTTTGCTATTCCATATTTCAATACTAATTTAACTCTATTTCTATAAACTTTGCCACTCCATATACAGGTAATCTGCAGGCAGACACAGACTAGATGTGCAGAAGCCCACATAAAAGTGTGCATTTTCATGGGATAACTGCACCTTTGGATGCAACCCCCACATGGTTTTCCTTTTCCTTTTTTTTTAAAAGGGGGAGCCATGCTTTCTAGGTTAGAGAACAGAACTGAACAATGAGGAGAAAAAACATCCCTGGCATGAATCCTTCCAGACATGGACCTCTACAAGCTGGGGGGGGGAGGGGGGAGGAGGGAGGAGAAGCACTAGGAGGTTGCATCATTAAGGGGCTGTGTGATCCCCCCCTTCTATGAACCCAATTTGTTAGCAATTGTTTGTCCGCATTTGTAAATAGCTGCTGTTGTATTGGAACATGGTAAACACACTGTTTAAGATTTATTTTGGAATATTTATTAACAGCTAACATGGCAATTAACTTTTTTTAAGCCTTGCTTGTTCCAAGCCACCGCCACCCCCAATCTCTTTATTTGAGGCACTGATTAATCCAGCCCCTCAATGCTGAGGTAGCTGCAGAGAGCGTCGCTGATCTTTTTGGCAGAAATTGCATGGATCCAGCAGTGTTGCCCTCACTGCCTGTCAACCCACCAGCTCCCTTCCCTAGTTCCAACTGGGTAGGTTGTCTGGGTGACCTGCAATCAGCTGGCTTGGAGAGAACCCCACCTTCTCAGTCAAAGAACAGAACGTGGGAAAGGAACTTCCCTATCAAAATTGAACTAGCCTGTGGTTGGCAATGAAATATTTTAGGTCATGTTAGTTATGCTAACGTTTGGGCATCTTAGGGCACAGTTCTTCCTTCGAAACACTTATTTTTTTTAAAAAAATCTCAACCATGTGGAATGTGTATTTTTTTCCCACCACTTTCCTCGCTTTGTCCATCCCCCCCCCACATTCCCCATTGAAAGCGGCCTCAGTCTTGTCGCAGTCCCAAGAACTTAGGCACAGGGAAAGGGATGCAGGTGCGCTGGGCCAGCTGCCATTCCGATGAAATGAACTGTGCCATTGCTCTTTGATTGTCATGCTGTGTTGCCTTTTGGCTTCTCTCCCTGGCTCTCACTGGGGCAGAGAGAAGGAGAGATTCTTGGATAAAGAACAGAACTGAACAACAAGGGGGGGGGGAATCCCTGTGGAAGTTGGAGGGGCGAATCACACCTGAACCAGGACGTTTTCTACCCTCAGGGCAAGCCCTCAGGGAGAAACTCTCACCCCTTTTGGGGGACAAATGCTGCTGGGATACGTGCAGACACAGGAAGTCAGCCAGGGGATGATTGGCAGCAACAGAGGAGGGACTAGCATGGTTTTGCCAGGAAGAAACCCCCCAGATTGGCATGAACATGTGGATGCAAGTCCCATGTGTATAATGGGTTGATACTCATGGATGTGACTCATGAATGCATTTTTCCACAGAACAAGTGTGTGTCTGGGGTAGGCCTTAGTCTACACATAAAAGGTAACACTTAAAGGCCTGCAACAACATGGGCAGGGCCAATCATGCAAGTCCTCTCACTACAGAGGTTTTGGACTCTTCATCCAGGTGCTCTTTTTGATTTTTAACACTGGGTTTTATTTTTTTTACCCAGAAGCCTCCAACAGAGCACTGCGACCATCATCATCATCATCATCAACAGAGCACTTCTGGGTTAGAAAAATGGTGGCTGCCAGCTAGCAGCCACTGGGAGAAGTGCTTCATCAGGTCCCCTCCAAATCCAGCACCCCCAGTTTTGCCACTCATGAATGTGGTAGTGATAGGGAGGGGCATTTTGTCTCAACCTTACAGAAAAGAGCCTTTTCCATTCCTCCTCTTGAGCCTTTGTTTTAGAGAGGATGCCTGGGAATGACCCTGGGACCTTTTGCGTACAAAGCATGTGCTACACCACTGAGCTATGGGTTGTAACATGTGATGTTGTGTGTGTCTTACAATGTGATTAAGACTTGCATAGAACTTTAACAAATCATTTGGAGATCAAGCATTTGCATTTAAGGTCTCCCTTGGTATCTGTAGGCTCGACATCCACGGATCTCACCATCCGCGGATGCTGAGCCCAGAGGCCCCCCCTCACAGGATCCAGTAAGTAATGGAGGCATCGGGTGCTGGGTCTCAGCATCCATGGATTCGCGGTATCTGGGGGAGGCCGGAACCAATGCCCCACGGATACCGAGGGACAGCTGTATAATATTTGACTTTGTTTACATTGTTAATTATTATTTTTGCCAAATGATGAGGGCCCTTCCTTATCTTGGAAGGAAAGGGTTGTACAGAAATGGCGCAAACGTTGGCTGAATAACTGAGAGTTACAGTGCAAACCTATGCATGTTTACTCAGAATTAAGTCCCACTGTGTTCAATGGGGCTACTCCCAGTTAAGTGTGCATAGAATTGCAGCACTAATCCCAATTCATATGAAATTTTAGACTTTTTGAATGACCCAGAATTCTGAAGAAGGCCCCACACTGAACAGACTGCAAAGATACGTTTACAGACCCTCTGTTCTTTGTCATCATCCCACACTGACAGGGTGGTCCACTTTCCAATCAGCCCGTTTCCAATCTATGCCTACTATAAGAACAGCTTAATGAGCAGGCATTAGCAGGTGCTAATGATGCTTATTATCACCATACTATGAAAAGCTTCACCTGCTGATTTCTGCACATCAAACTGCTGTTAAAGACACAAGGGCAGGGAAGTTTTTCTTCTGGGCCCTTGGCAACCAAGATTCCCAAGTCAACAAAACACCATACTGCATTTTTTGCAAGCTTCTACAATCTTGAGATTAGAAATGGCAGCACACCGGAATCACGGCAGTGCTAGTTTCTACTTACATCTTTACCTCTTAGGCCGGGCTCTCCTGGCTCACCTTTATCTCCCTTTGGACCAGTTGCTCCCTGCAAGAAACAGTATACAGGGAGTCTGTCTGTCCATCCTTCTTTCCTTCCCTGCATTCCACATACCTTCTGCTACAATTGTCCATTCATCATAAGGCAACTTACTTGGCAATGGCTGGCCCAAAATTCAGTGGTACCAAATCTGGCATGCAAGAAACCACTCCCATCACTGGGATGGTTCACACATGCAGGGCGCTGGCTGCAACCAAGGGACAATGGTTTGTTTATGTGAGTGGGTTCATCCACAGACCCTCATATAACCTAAGAGTCAATCTATAGTACACATTGTTTCCCTGCATCTTGCCCCCTGGGGGTGAAATAAAGCAGCTTAGGAAGGGTGATTTTGAGCTGGAAAACAACAGGAGGGAAATGGCTTACTTACAGCCCAATCTGTGTAGGTTGCGATGGCCGGCCTAAAGGGCCGACTGCCGCATCCTATCGAGTCCCCAGGCTGCCCCGGGGCAGCCAGGTAACAACTCGGGAGAAGGGGACGATCGTCCCCTTCCCCCCGTATAAGCGGTAGGAGGCCCTATAGGCCTCCTCGAATGTACGCGAGCTCCACAGCTCGTATACATTCACACTGTCGGCATACCTAGCGCCTGGAGGGAGCTTTGGATGCCAGGGATATCGGCCCCCGGTATCCCCGCCCCCTCCAGGCCCCGGGCAGCCTATGGCCACCCTCACTCGCTGCCCTGTCTGCCCTTCCCCCCACCCCTGCCCCGACCGGCGTAGAACTTACCCGGTTCAACGGGCGCAGAGCCGGGGAGACGGTGGGGCGAGCAGCGCAGGCTGCAGCGCCGGCACTGCTTGCTCTCCAGGTGTCGTGCAACTGCTTTACGGCACTTGTACGACACCCTGACCCAGGGCAGCAAGTACACAGGATTGCGCCGTTAAACAGCTCCCCCCTGTCTGTCTTCCTTTTGTGATTCTTCCCTTGGGCTGCTTTGGGTTAAAACACACACAACAGAACTGTGGAGAAAAGGATCATGGGACTCCACGTAACATGACAGTTGAGCCTAAGCGTTGAACATATGTGTGTGAACCGGGCCCAAATCTTAGTAATCTAGACGAGAGTTGTCTAACAAAAAGTCTGTCCAACAAAAAATTGACCTGCCCTAGCGAGAGCATACACTATATTCAAGCTGCCTTGTGCCGAGTCAGGCCCTTCGTTTGTTTAGCTCAGTCTTATACGCCAACTGGCAGCAGCTCTCCAGGGATCCAGACAGGCTCTTTCCCAGCCCTATCTGGAGATGCTGCCAAGGACGGAGCCCGAGACCTTCTGCCTGCAATGCAGGGGCTCTACTACTAAGCTACAGCATGTATGTGTGAACCAGTACACAGCTTGCTTACAGTGCGCTCAAAACATACAGTTTGCTTCAGGAAGGTTTCTGGTGCTCATGAAAGCCACTTGCAAGAGTGGTTCTTTGTAAAGAGATCTTAAACCTGGCGTCAAAGAAACGGATGCACTGCAAGCACAAAGATAGTCTGATAGACTAATCCAGGCTGAGAGGAGTATTTAAGTATTTAAGTATCCAGGCTGAGAGGAGTATATAGATGGCGAGTATAATGCAGGTGGATTATTCCTCAGTGCTGTAAACCCCAGATGGACTGCTGAATCCCCTGAACCAAACTTTGGTTTCTTGCCATGTCTCAAGGGAAGCGTGGTCTGTGTTAACAGGAAAGCCCAGTTTTCTCTCTCCATATTTCGAAAGACAAGCGATTTGGGTGTCCTTGGGAAAGCAGGCCCTCTGCTCTCTGAGAATTTAGCACAGCCCTTTGAAGATGCAAGTCCTTCTGCCAAAAACAGCCAAGTGCCAGTGATAAGGAGTTTTGCATCGCCTCAAAACTGGGCAACTGTGAGCATTCCTGATAGAGTTACCCCAGGTCCGAGTGAGCTCCTCAGCCAATGTCCAATAAGAGCTAGAATAAATAACTGGGGTGTGGCAAGTCCATTCCCCAAGCAAGTTTTATGGTCTATTGTTGACGCCCCTTGGATTAGAGATAGGGGTAAGTGAAACAAGAGCTATTTTATTTCAGTTAGTGAATGCTTGAATTGTAGGTCCTCATTGAGGTCTATCAGAGACTTTGATCGCCCTCCCTGCTTCTCCCTCTATAAGAGGGAACACCCCTTCCCCAAGAGTGAGAGAACGTGGGTGAAGAATGGGAGTGGAAATGCATGCAGGAAGTGTGTGCATGCATGTGTGCATGCATGTGTGCATGCTGATTGCTTCAGCCAGCTTCTCCTGTTCCCTTGGAGCTGAATGACTCTCCAGCTGCAAGACCAGGTGCCATCATCTCTTTCTTGTGAAGTGTGCCCTCTGCCAGGAGCCCCATGTTTGTCCTGGGAGAAGTTGCATCATCTCAATAATCTCTCTGCTTCTTTCATTTATCATTGCAGGCTGTTCCTTTTTATATTGGATAGTGTCATTCTATTAATAGTCATTTACATTTCTAAATACTCATTTCTCAATAGTCGTTACATTTAGTCATTCTATTAATTTTTTCTCAATATACCCTGTATTGCCCCGAGTATAAGACGCACCTGATTATAAGACGCACCCTTAAAGTTTGGTGCTATTAAAAATGTAATTAAATCACTGGCATTAAATTGCAACAGCCTGATAATAAGACGCACCCCTAGTTTAAAAACTTAAATTAGGAGAAAAAAGTGAGTCTTATACTCAGACCAATACGGTAATTAGTTGTCTGTAACTGAGTAGTAGACCCTGAGTCGCTTCCTCTTCTTCGGTTCTTATAGTGACAGTGTGTGGGAGTGTGCAGCATGAGCAAAGACTACAAGATCCCTAGACATGCATGTTTGGGGGCACAGGTAAACGTGCAATGCATGTGTCCTCACAGCATGTGTGTTAACACCAGAGCAAACAGGGCAATCCCTAGAAGTTGCTGGATCAGGGCAGCACATCACATTAGGTTAAGAGTGTCATGGAAGAGCAAGTGAGCTGGGAAAGTCCTGGTTCAAACCTCACCTCAGCCATGAACGCAGTAGGTGGCCTAAAGCAAATCATTGTTCTCTCAGTCCTGCCCCCATGTACGATGAGGGTATGGGAACATGGCCTACCTTATAGGCTCGTTGTGAGAATTATTGAGATAGTTCTCCAAAGCACTGTATAAAGGCAAAATACCATTATGGTCATCATCGTACACATTGTATGGGTCAGCTGTGTGCTCACCTTTTGCCCTGGTTTGCCAGATAAGCCAACGTTTCCCTGTTAGGTTTTTTAAAAGGTTAGATAAGCAGTAATTAATATACTATTGCACCAATATGATCAGAGAGATATAATGTAAGAAAAACTCTTTAAGAACAAAATAAAATGAATGCATATGATGGTCAAATGCCATAACCTGGTGTGTTGGCATGAATGCTGTACATTGAGCGAAACATCTCGGGATTTGGGTTATAAAACTTCAATTTATAAAATATCAAAATGTAAAATACATCAGCAAAAATCAGTAAAAACACAAAGTAAGCATATAATGCTAAAACCTCATGTAACAAATACTTTAAGATCACTGAGTAAAATACAATAAAGACATTTAAAAACTGCAAGGGCATGACGTTTCGTTTACCAATCTGTAAACTTTTTCAAATGCTAAAAAAGAGCCTAAGTAAACATTTTTTAGCATTTGAAAAAGTTTACAGATTGGTAAACGAAACGTCATGCCCTTGCAGTTTTTAAATGTCTTTATTGTATTTTACTCAGTGATCTTAAAGTATTTGTTACATGAGGTTTTAGCATTATATGCTTACTTTGTGTTTTTACTGATTTTTGCTGATGTATTTTACATTTTGATATTTTATAAATTGAAGTTTTATAACCCAAATCCCGAGATGTTTCGCTCAATGTACATTGTTGCGGGTTATAACAGTCTTCGATCACGGCATGAATGCTGTTTATCTAAAAATGTTCTCTCTCTCTCTCTCTCTCTCTCTCTCTCTCTCTCTCTCTCTCTCTCTCACACACACACACACACACACACACACACTCACTCCTAAGGTTTGGCAAAGACCTTGGTATAAAAACTAGTTCATATTGCAATACGCTCAGAATCCCGCATGCAAAATTATCCCTGTTCCTATCAGCCAGGGTAGCATAGTGGCTAACAGTGCAATCTTTGGCATGCTTACTCAGAAGTAAGTCTCTATTGAAAGGGGCTTACTCCCTAGCGCACTGGTTCCCAGACCTACCAGCATCGCAATGCCCTTTCTCCCGCTGGTGCCGGTTGCGGAACCCGGAAGTAATTACGATGATGTGTGACGTGATCACATTACCGCCACTTACTTCCGGGTTCCGGGACTTCGACACGACCTAGAAATCTGTGGTTAAAGGCTCAGGGCAGGTGGGCGGGTTTCTCAAGTGATGAAAACACCATACGTGGAAATCTGCTCCGTGGATTTCCAGGTCGCGACGCAGTCACGCTGCTGAGCAGCTCGGGCATCGAGCGTCCCACAATACTTAAGGGGGTTGCCACAACTTCCCAAGGATGGGAACCATTGCCCTAGCGTGTTCAGTTTTGTTGCCAAAGGGCCAAACTACATGTTGTGCTGAACATGAAGGCATGCTTGCTTTTTCTAACTTGCTTTTGCTAATTGCGGGGTGTGTGTATGTGTGATAAGGAATAGGACTGTAATGCAGGGGGAATAACCCTTCTCGGAGAGCCCATTCAGCTTGGAACAACTACATTTTAAGTGGAAAAACATTGCCACAAAACAAGTCTGAGAAAGGATGGGAAGACAGAGAAGGAAACATCGGAGTGCCGTAACGTGGCAACATCATTGCCTGGATCAGTGATCTTCAACCTTGGGGTCGAAACATACACAGCGAGTTCGCACCACCACTGCTGACTAAGTAATAAAGGGGGGGGGGAAATTACCCGGCGGCGGCAGCTGGAAACACCACAAAACCCGGGTTCTCGCCACCACCACGGTAAGTCCAACCCCCCTTTTTTTACTTAGTTGGCGGCAGCGCAAACACAGATGTGCCGTCGCCACCATCACCACTAAATCGCAGAGACTTACAGCAACCTTTACCTTTGGGTAAAGGTTGAAGATTACTGGTCTGGATTCTCTGTCAAAGTAAGTGAATGAAGGATGAAAACTCCAGAGAAAAAGGCTAGCGTCAAGGCTGATGTCATGAGTTGGTATTGCTGGGCCCTGGGGCCCCCGGAAGGGCCAGGTGCCGATCCCCGGGACCACCTCTGTGCCTAGACCTTCCTATGGTGGTAGCAGAGTGACTTTGGCAGGGCCCACCACATGGGAGGGGGACCCATGCACGGGCGGGCAGTTTGCGGAAAGCCTGCTGAAGGCTCAAGCCAGCCCTGGCTACTGTGCAGCAACCTCAATTGTGCATGTTCATAGTTTTCCTCCCCCCTCCCCTTTCTTTGACAGAGAGGAATGACACCATTATCCAACTCACCCTTTCTCCTGGCTCCCCCTTCAGTCCTAGTTGGCCTGGAATGCCAAATCCTGGGCTTCCCTGGAGAAATGAAGCCAAAACTTCAGTCTAATTTCAGCATTTTTCACCCTGCTTTTAAACCTATGACAGGGAAGCAAACTCATTTCTACAAAAATGCAACGGCACACATTTGAAACGGAGAGGTAAACATACAATGTTGAGGGTCAAACTATATGTTAGGATGGGGTTGCTGGTGCATCCCTAAAAAGTGGGACCAGGGAGAGGTTTAAAGCATAGCTATAGCAGGTGTGCCAGCTGTGCCCATTCTTGAAGAAAGCAGATCTTGCCATGGTGCTTTGTGCCCTCATCACATCACATTTAGATTACTGTAACATGCTGTACAGGGGGCTGCCCTTGACAATGATCTGGAAGCCTCAGCTGACCCAGCATGCAGCAGCCTGGGCCCTGTCTGACCGCATTACTCCAGCTTCACCAATGGCACTGATTGCCAGTCACTTCCTGGCCCAATCCAAAGTGCTGGTTGCTACCTTTAAAGTCCCACATGACTTAGGACCTGGATACTTGAAGGACCACCTTCTCGCACGTGGAGCTGCTCATATGCTTTATTCTACATCTGAGGCCCTTCCTTTCAATGAAGCATGACTGGCAGGAATGAGTGGCAGGGCCTTTTCGATGGTGGCACCTAAATTGTGGAAACTCCTCCCTCAGGAAATACAGGTGGCTCCCTCTCTGGTGGCTTTTAAACAGAGAGTAAAGACCTTTTTATTTCAACCAGCCTTCTGCTTATGAGAGCTGTTTTTTTTTAAAAGATGCATTTTAGATATGATGTACTTATTAAGGTTTGTCTAAATATTGTTTTATTATTTTATATGGTGATGCTAGTTGGATTGCCTGATCTGAAGTATTTGATGTAAGCTGCAGTGGGGGTGAAATGTTTTTTTTTTTTTAAAGTGGGCAGGAATGGGCAGTGACTGAATCTTTCCCGTCTCTGCTTTTTAAAGCTCTCCTTTCCTCCCCCCCCCCTTTTTGGTAGACACCTACCAGGAGAAAACAGGCCAAGAAAAAGTGGTTTCAGAGAGAAAAGCACAGGCGGGATGAGGATGTTACTCCCTCCTCCCAGGCTATTCAGTTAATCTTCCTCTCACTGACCCCTAACCCTCTCATCTGTTTTGACCTTAGTAAATGTGTTATTAGCAGTGCAATCCTACCCAGCTCCTCCATCAGTCCAACTAGCGGAGGAGGGCAGAATGGAAGTCTTTGGAGGGGAAAGAGGATTTAAATCTCCTTTGATTTCCCCCCCCCCTTTAGAGGGGATTTGGAACCCCTTTCCTTTCCAGGGCCTCCAGTTCTCGCTGCACCGGTGGAACAGCAGGATAGAATTGCGCTGTAGGTCCAAGTGAGAATAAGAGATATCAGGGCCTTTGCCCACCTTGGGTGGCAAAACTCAGCTGGGGCAAAGCATGTGCAAGTAAGATACAAACTGATAGCCTGTCAAACCCAAGGTTCATGGCTTATCTTTGTAAAGTTCAGCAACATTTTACAACAGCCCTGTAAGGAGATGGACTATCGTTACCTTCTCTCCCTTTTCTCCTTGATCTCCTGGGTCTCCTTTTGGTCCCAGAGGACCGACTGGGCCTACATCTCCCTGTACACGTGGAACAAAAAAAAGTTTAGTTCAGTAATTGAGTATTTTTTATTTATGTTTTTAGTTTATGTAAGCCTCCTTGGGCTTCTATATACTGTAAGTGGAGGAAAGGTGGACTAGAAATAGATTACGAGCCCAATTCTATGCTTACTGGCCAATGTCGGTCCTCCTCTTCCACTGGTGTTGACTGCTGTAAAGCAGTCAGCAACAGTCGTAAAAGGCTTCCACTACTGCCCCCCACACACACATAGGATGCAGCGGTAGCCATTTTGGTAGCCATTTTGGCACGGAGGAGACCATTTGACCTGAGTGACCCTGCCTCCTGGTGATGTGGGGGCAATCCCACTGCTGAGGAATGCCCCTTTCCTCTACCAGAGAAGATAGGATTGGGCCATAAATAGATAATTTTCTCAGCTATGTTCTGACAAACTCTAGGGTCTCTTGAAGGCGTGTTGGGAAGTGTCTTAGGGAGAAGCTCCATCATGGCAGGCAAGCTTCCCCGAAAGACAGCTTTCCCACACCGCTACAGATCTTCCCTGCGCAATCTACAACTGTAGGGAATGTTCGGTGCCTTCTAAGGTGCCTTCTCAATTGATGTGAGTCGATGAGGAGGCAGCTCAACAGGCCTTTATCTCAACCAAGTGTGGGCCCTAGATCATGTCCCAGAATCCTCTGCAGCATCTGGGTGTCAGCTGAACAATTTTACCAGAGGTGTCACTCCTATTAGCGAACAGTAGTTTCAGGAGGGGACAGAGAAGCAGTTGGGGGGGGGGGAGAGAGTTAAGCACTTTCACGGCTCCTTCTGGGCTCCAAATCTTCCACACACACCCTCTGGAGCAGCTGTTGGGTTTTGTTTTGTTTTTACATACATTGTCGCTTACATATACTTGTTGGGAATCAAACTGGATATTCATGCCAAAAGCAGAAATCCCCCTTGCTTAACAAACCAGGGTAACCCTTCGGCACATGTTGATAACTTTCCTACATAGTTATTACGGGATATTAAAAAAAAGCAGTGGTCAGAAATTTTCTGAAATACACTGCTTTTTTCATCTTTATCCAGAATTTTGCTGTGAGTCTTGCCTCTCCCAGCCCTTGCCCAATGCTGGCTCCTATGCCCCCCCCCGCTACATTAGCCCCCTTGCACAACCTTTCCACAAGCTCCCATATCCCTGCACAACTTACCCTAGTACCTTTCTTGCCCGAAGGTCCCACCACCTGGGAATTAAGAGACAGTGTAAGTGCCTTGCAATCATGTTTATTTGGGAGCAGGGCTGTGTCATATGATTCTGCATTCCAGCAGTCACTGCTCTTCATTTCAGAATGCCAGAAACATGATAAGTCCCTACTTTAGCCTGGAAAATCCTAAAGTACATGTCTGTTATTGAATCAATAATGAGCAACGTGGGCGCCTCATCTTGTGTGCCAACTGCTGCACAGGGATGCAAGTCACCATGGACACCTGCGGCAGGTAGGACTGTGCAGGAATGGTTTTTTATTGAGTCGTTCCACTTATTTTAATTATTAAGAGCTTCATTCCTGAAGGGCTAAGGATCCGGCCGGCGGCCCAGGGTCACCCGCCACATCCTGTGCACGGGCTGCCTGTTGACCAGCGGGCCGGAGGTCTACTCGGGGAAGGGGACACTCGAGGCTGTGTAACAGCGTAGCCGGCCCAACGGGGATGGGGATATGGCCAATGCCATCCTCCGCTTGCTCCCAGGCCAGCTTGGACAATGGCCCCCCCTCCGTCGCCTGGACCGCCTACACAGCCAGCAATGGAGCGCTTACCTTCCGCCACCATCCGCATGGACATCTGGCGCCGGAGTGAGGGAGGCCGGCCTTGCGCCGGCCTCCCTTACTCCCGGAGTCATCGCGAACGTGCTTTACGGGACGTCCGGGACGGCTTCCGGCGACAGAACACTTGTTCCGTCGCTGTAACTACTTCCAGGACTGCACTGCCCGTTAGTAGCAGCAGCAGCAGCAGCAGCAGCACAAATATTTAAATACAGTGAGCCCTCCTTATCCGTGGGCTCAGCATCTGCGGATTTCACCATCTACAGATCCAGTGATAGGTGGTGCCGGAGACCTCAGGGAGGCCGCTTCCAGGTGGCGTCAGGCCCACAACCCACTCCTTTGGTCTCTACAGGTCTCAGAATGCCTCTTGGAAGTGACCGGAAGTGACTTCCAGTTCCCATCCGCCTCTTTCAGTTCCTTCTGAGAGGCGTTTTGAGGCCCACAGAGGCCAATGGAGTGGGTTGCAGTGCAACCCGGAAGCGGCCTCTGGAGGCTTCCAGCGGCAACTCTTGCTGGATCCTGGTAAGTCATTGCAGCACCATGGTGAAACTTCAGCATCCACAGATTTTGGTATCCATGGGGGGACCGGAACCAACCCCCCACGGAGACCGAGGGCCCACTGTACTGCTTTTCAACAAAAAAAGTAAATAAAGCGGTTTACATAGTAAAACTAAATAAATAAACTTTGCCCCCAAAGAGTAAACAAAACTAAAAACAAAACGCAGAAGAAACACTAGCAAATAGCCACTGGGACACTGTGCAATAGGGACAGTTGTTCACCGCCTGCTAAATATAAGAGGACTTTAAAAGGTGCCTCTTTGCCCAATTAGCAGAGGTTTTCATAGTTGTCCATTTGGGAAGATCACATTCATTTAGTTATTCATTCATCATTATTTTCATTTGCTTTTGCAACTTGCATTCACCTGCATTTCTCGTTGCCCAGAGACTAATAGAGCAACGTCACTCCATTGCAGTTTATGAGAAACTTAAACATGCTGCTCCTCAGAAAATGGTGCACGGGGAAGCAAGGTCCACCCCTACAAGGGATGTTCTTGCCCCTAGGGTCCCTGTGGGAGGTAGGCCTTCACCTCCCAGGTAGCAGGTTGTTTAAATCCTCCAACCTGGACAACAAAGGAGTTATTACAAACAAGGAATCCATTTGTTAGTCATTTGGAAATTGGAGCTCTGATCATTAGTGTCAGAACAAATGAACTATAAACCAAAAGGGCACCATTCACAAATGAATGAGCACCCCCCACAGCCCATCAAGATAGCACTGACTATTCTGGGCATCTGCTTGTTGAGTTACTTGGTTGTTGAGGTTTCATAAGAGCTCATAACCTCAGTAGGGTAAGCTGGGGAGACGGTGGTGCAAAGTGCCCCTCCCACTCGCCATCGGAGCCATTCTGGCAGCATTGCCTTCACTTCTGGAATGGCTCCAATGGCGAGCAGTAGGGGCCACTTTGCACCACTGTGTAGCGCCGTGCAGCACTTACCACGCCGCCCCCTCTCACGACGCTACTGCATAACCTACAATGTGATACATGAAACAGCTTCACACAAATGCTCTCTCTTGTCCTAGCTACTTGTTGCTTAAGAGTTACTAGAAATTCATCTGATGAATGATGCATCTGACTAAGTAGACATGAGTCTACAATATATATGCTAATACTGCAACCTTAGGCATTTCGACTCAGTAATAAGTCCCATTGTGTCATGATGTGTTCAATGGGATTTACTCTCAGGTAAGTGTGTATAGGATTGCTGCCAAACAGCCCAATCCTATCCCCCAGCATCTTCCGCTATGCAGATGATGGATCAATAGATCCGCTGATCCGCTGTTGTAAATGACCATGTGACAGCACAAATGTCACACTGTGAGTGATGGAGCCACTGGTGGAAATGGAGAAGGCAGGGGGCAGAGAGAGGGCTGAAGGGTGGATCTCAGTGGTAAAGGTCATAAATGGCCCATAGGATTAGGCCGTATGTCTTTAAGGTGCCATAGGGCTCTTTGTTGATTTTGCAGCAACAGACTAATGGGGCTGCCCCTCTAAAAATAGGAACTCATACTTACCCCCATAGCTGGCGCACCAGGGAATCCTTGAATGCCCTGATAAGGAAGGAGCAGGGGGAGTTAGGGTTTGCAAAAATAAAAAATTAAAATTGCGTTATATAATTGCAATACTACAAACACATACATGTGTTTAAGCCCCACTGAACTTAAACCTCATTTACACATTCAGGAGAATGTGACTGTACCACTTCAAACTGCAGGTGAGGATTCCATTTTTAAAAGCTCCCCCTTGTAAGAAACTCCCTGCAAGTAAAGAGGTAGTTGGAGTGTATTGGCCCACAAAGGAGGGAGGGCTCTACTAAGTTCAGGACGGTGCCAGCATAGGTAACAAGCAGAGTTAGAGAGCTATAAAGGGCAAGGAAGTTTCTTTCCATAAATGGAAGTCTTGCCCTAATGACTCTGAGGAGAATAAAAAAAGAACACAAACTCTTGCAAAAGAAATGTAAAGAGACAGTACAGGAATTCAAGAAAGACTTTAAGGAGGGTGTGACCAGCAACAGTAAATAAATAATAAATAAATAACTTTAAAAAGAATAACAAAAGCTTTTTCAAATACAACATGTTAGAAGCAGGAAACCTGCTAGAGTGGAGAGTGGGGGGGGGGAAGGTGAGATAAAAGGGGATCAAGAGATTGCAGTTAAATGAGTTATCGGCATCTGTCTTCACAGCCAAAGAGTTTGGGCAGATACCACTGCCTGAACAGCCCCTCCTGACCAACCAACTACTAGATGATAAGAGAGAGGGCGTTTCAGAACTTATTGACAAATTAAAGATAAGAAGTCACTGGGCACCCAAGAGTTCTTAAATAACTCAGGAATGAAGCTGTTGATCTTCAGACTAAAAAATGCAACTTCTCCTTAAATAGCCAATGTGCAAGAGGACTGGAGGATAGCTAATGTCATGCCAATCTTTACAAAAGGAGGGAGAAGGGACCTGGGAAATTACAGGCCATTCAGCCTAACATCTGTTCCAGGTAAGATGGTGGAAAGCCTAATCAAGGATAAAATCTTGGAACGTATCTAGAAGAACAAGCTTTGCTGAGAGAGAATCAGCATGGCTTCTTCAGGGTAAGTCTTGCCTCACAAATCTTTTAGAATTATTTGAAAAGGTCAACAGGCATATGGATGTGGGCAAACCTGTTGATATTATGTATCTGGATTTTCAGAAGGCGTTTGACATAGTCTCTCACAAAAGGCTCCTGAGAAAATTCCACAGTCAGTAAATGAGAGGGCACGTCCTCTTGTGAATTAGAAACTTGTTGAAGAACAGAAAAACAGAGAGTGGGTGTAAGTGGGGAATTTTCACAGTGGAGAGTAGTGAAAAGCAGTGTGCCCCAAAGATTGGGCCGGTGCTTTTCAACTTGCTCATAAATGACCTGGAGCTGGGGATAAGCAGTGAGGTGGCCAAGTTTGCGGATGACACTAAACTTTTCTGGGGGGGGGGCCTGAAGTCCAGGAGGGATTGTGAAGGGTTCCAAAAGGATCTCTCTAAACTGGGCGAACAGGCAGCAAAATGGCAGATGTGCTTCAATGCAAGTAAATATAAAGTGATGAACATTGGGGCAAAAATATCAAAACTTCACATTTAGGATGAGAGGTTCTGAGCTGGCTGTGACAGATCAGGAGAGAGATCTTGGGGTGCTGGTGGACAGCTCAATGAAAGTGTTAACCTAGTGTGCGGCAGTTATGAAGAAGGCCAATTCCATGCTCAGGATCATTAAAAAAGGGATTGAGAATAAAATGGCCAATATTATTATGACATTGTACAAATCAGTGGTTAGGCCACATCTCGAGTACTGTGTCCAGTTCTGGTAACCACATCTTAAAAAAGATATAGTGGAACTGGAAAAGGTGTAGAAGAGAGCAACCAAAATGATTAGCAGGCTGGGACACCTCCCTTATGAGGAAAGGCTACAAGTCACTTTCAATTGCGTCAGAGAGGTTTCAGAGGCCCACAGAGGCCTCTGGAGGGCTTTGCAGGCCAGTACGATGTGAAACGGGCCTTTGGAGGCTCCCGCGATGAGTAATGTACACATCAGGTGCTGCACCCCCAGCATCCGCGGTTTGTGTTATCCGTGGGGGGGGGAGGCTGGAACGGAACCCCCGTGGATAACAAAGGCCGACTGTAAATTTCTGTCAGGCTGTACCACTTCAGATTGCATGTGAGGTTCCTCCATACAAAATAATAATAATAATAATAATAATAATAATCCCAACACATTCTAGAACTCCTAAATGCTTTTCCCTAGCACACTATTTTCCTGTGTGCATGAAGGAGCTTTTTATATGGAGGAGAATCCTGAAATGGTACAGCCAAGACACAGGTTGACCACCTCAATGAGAACTGGGCAGTTCGAGGAGCTCAGTTACTTCCTGTCATGTGCTCCCACCACTGGCTCTACTGTCCTGCTGTGCCATTGACTTACTTGGTCTCCTTTTGGTCCTACGGGGCCTGGAAGACCCTGAAAAACATCCAAGAAGTCCAACAGATTGAAACTGTATTTAATTGCTTTGCTATAGGCTCTGGAGGAGCCCAAGAATTTGCCTTCAAAAATAATTCAATAAACTATTATATTTCCTGTACATTTACAATGTTTGTTTAAAGTCTCCTTCCATCTTTCAAAGTTGGAAGAGGAGGAGCTGACACAAGGAAATTTAGGAGAAATACAATTAGGTTGGGCACTGTACACTGTACCCAAATACCTGCCTTTCCATGCTCTCCCTGCAGGGGGCAGAAAACACAAATTGTATGCTACAAAGATGTGTAAGTACACGTTAGACTTTCCACATCAAGGGTGTCTAGAGTACAATGGACCATTGACCAAGCTAAGTCCTTCTAGCTAATATCATTATCATTATCAGCTGACTTTGTCTCGACAGCCCAGAACCTGCCTTACAGAAGCAGTTCTTGACACTTTCATCAAAGTTTAATTGGTAGAGTGGTTAAAAGGACTTAGGTTGGTCAAAGTTAGGCAACTCTGCACAGTAGCTCATCAGACATCATGACTGTCTTACCGCAATTCCTTGAAGACCCTTCTGCCCTGCCTCTCCACGCTCTCCCTGTAGAGGGCAGAAAACACAAATTGTACGCTACAAAGATGTGTACATAGACTTTCCACATCAAGAGTGTCTAGAGTACAATGGACCATTGTAGGTTATATACCAGGGGTGGCCAACCTTCCACCATTAGGGTTACTGTGTTCTTAAGAGATGTGTAGAAGACCGAATCTTGGCAGCTGCAAGTGCTGATGGTGCTTCTAAAGCAGCTGCACCTGCTGAAATGCCCTCACCTATGCAACCATTTAAAGGGCCAGCATTCATGTTGAAAGGTTGGCCACCACTGTTATATACTGTACATTTAATTCACTGTCTACAGAAGAGTCTATTGGTGGTGCAAAGCAAAACAGTTGTCAGATGCAGTTCATGGGAAAAGGAAATTGTGAAGGGTGGGATAGGGGTCAACCACACACATCATTCCAAAGCACACACAACCTGCCCCAGCCAGCTAACTATATGCATGCAGCCCAATGCATGGGATCAATTGTAGAAAGCAGTTATATGATGGGATCGCAGCTGATAGACAACATGGTAGGATGAGCACACTAAGCACAAGATATCACCAAAGTTGCCAATGGTGGACACCATTTTGCCCCAGAATGACACGGTATCATGACATAGCATTGTGACAAGGGGAATTCTGGGGAGAAAATGGCAGCAGCCAGCCAGTGGCCAATGGCAGGAGCACTGGTACCGCCACCAGCAGTAAATTTTGCATGCACACACACACACACACACACACACACACACACCACTCAATAAACACACACCTCTGAAGTCACGGAAATGCTCCCTCTCCATTTATGGGGCAGCAAAATGCGGGGGGGGGGGGGAAATGACACACATTTTGAGTCAGTCCTAGTTTACACACTAAGGCAAAATCACATTTCCCTTGTTGCACTTTTCCATAGTGCAATATTGTTTGTTTCTATTACCTTCAGGGATCTTACCTTTTCCCCTTTGACACCATCTTGGCCTTTTTTACCCTAGATTAAAAAACACACACCCATTATTCAAAATAAACAACTTCATTTGTAGAAGCAATACTTTTCAAAGCCAAAGCCTCACATGTTTCAGGAGAATGAATGATGGACATCCCCCCTCCCTCAGCAACAGGGATGCTGTGAGGTCAGATCCTAAGTCTCTGCATGTTGTGCAAGACCCCCGGTTTTTGCCTCACCTAGACTCCAAAAAGCAACTCTTTACTTCCCTGTGCTGCTCACTAATAAATTCTGGCCATCTTAATAGTTCATAATACAGAAAGGGCCTAATCTTATCCAACTTTCCAGCGCTGATGCAGCCGTGTCAACGGGGCAGTCACCTTTGTGGGGGAGAAGTTTGAGCTCAAAGTTCTTGTGATTTTTGTGGGAGGGGGGATGAAGCCAGTTTACCTTTTCAGGTAGCCTCCCTCCTTTCCCTGTCATAATCAGTTTTGTGGCAGCAACAGTCTTCCCTTTTTTTTCCTCAGAATGCCCCCTGAGGATGCAATGCATTCTGGGCAAGCATGGGAAAGGGATGGGGGAGTTGCACGACCCAGAAGAGGCTTCTGGAGTGCAATTTCCCTTTCTACAGGCAAGAAAATGAAGTGGTTTGCACTGCAGCAAAAAGGTAAGCTCTTTTTAACCTTTTTTTCCTTTTTAAAAGATTTTTACATTGGCCCTCATATCCACGAAGCATCCGCATTGAGTCAAATCCACAGATGCTCAAATCGTGGATACGGAGGGCCCACTCCATAGCTTCTTTCAAAACAAACAATTTAAAATTATTTAAAAACTAAAATACTGTAATGTTTTCTAACAAGAATCTTCAGAATATCAGCGTATCTACAGAAACATACTGATGACGATATCCGTTCTAAAATCTAAGAGTCAATTCCAGTTTTCATGATCTTAGTCTAAACATTTTATCCACTTCTTCTTGTCCAAAGTTCCAGCTGCACGTTTATACGACTCCCTACCCTCAAGCCTGTTGATCCTTCTCCCCCTGGCACTCCTTGTTCACCCTAATGAGAAAAATATGGGTGTTAGGTGTTCCAGCAAGTCATTCATCTGATGAACTCCCCCTTGCAAATAGCTAAGTTGTAAATGGTGACAGGAGATAGGAACATTTGTAGTTAATGAAAACAAAATCAAATAGCTGGACAAAGGCCCCAATTCTATCCCCCCCACACACACACAAGCGCCAATGCATGCATACTTAAATGGCACACGCTGCATCCTATGGGGGGGGGGGCACTCAGGCAGCCTGCAGGAGGTAGAAATATTTTCCACAACTTCTGGTAGGCTGCGCAAGCAGCAATGGGTCTCCTTGGACATACACCACCTCTTTTGGTACTGTATGTTCGAGGAGAGGAAAGGGGCGGGGAGGCTTGAAAAGGAGGAAATAGGATCCTGCATGTACCATTGCCACCAGATCCACCCCCTCCCACCTACTCCCTGCCCCTGGTTCCTCCCCCCTCCTTGCCCAGAAACACCCCTGATCCTCCCACTCCCTCCCCCGTCCCTCCATCCACCCCCCCGACTCACCTCTTGCCAGCGGGAACAAAGGCTGTGCCATTGGCCTGCGCACGCAGCCACCAGCGACTACAATGGCAGCCTCATCATGCTTGCCAGCAGTGCCGGAGCGCACAGCACCCGCCAGGATCTAGGCACTTCCACTAGAATCCAGCCAGCTCTGCTGGCAGAACACATGTTCCTCCAGTGGAGCCCAACTGATAGGATTGGGCAGTTATTGTAGAAAACATTCAGCACCATTTTCTCAGTGAAAATGCCAATTGCATTCCTCCAAAGTTGTTATTTTGCCAGATTAGCAAACATATAGAAACCCATAGCTGCAAGAGGGAAAGAGTTAAACCAGCATCCTTGCATGATGATCCTCATCAGGACTGTGTTTCCTTACAGCTTCAATTTGCAAAAACTTTGAAGAGGCAGAGCACATTCATGCATCCCTGAAGTAATGGGTAGCTGGGCCCCACTCATCTTGAACTGAGCAAACTCACCTTCTGCCCTTGGGATCCAGGAAGTCCCATTGCCCCCTGCAAAGGAGATTAAGAAGAAGGGAGTTCAGTCTGGGTGTTACCAAACAAACATCTTTCAGTGTTTCAAGAACTGCTTTGGACCATATTCATTTTTCATTCATTCACAAACATGTATCCATCCCCTTTCCAATTCAAATGAAAGCTCAAGGTAACTTACAAAATGAAAGCCACAATTACCATAAGTAAAACTTCAAATCTAGCAAAGTAATAATATTAAACAAGCGATCACAAAAGAAGCAAGAGCGTAAAAACCAGCTGAATAAGAACACAAAAAGCATCCCCTACATTACGACAACAAGATACAACCAAAAGAATTGAACAACAGACAAGCCAAACGCCTGTTGGAAACAAAACTTATTGTAACCCTGCAGTCCTCAAAACCATGCATATTGTTGACCTATAACACAGCTATTTTATTTATTTATTTTTTATACCACCCTTACTCCAAGGAGTTCAGGGTGGCGTACATGGTTCAGTCCCTTCTTTTGTCCTCACAACAACCCTGTGAGGTAGGTGAGGCTGAGAGATAGTAACCAGGTCACCCAAAGTCACCCAGGAAGCATCATGGCTGAGTGGGGATTTGAACCTGGTTCTTCCAGGTCTAAGTCCAACGTCAGAACCACTACACAGGGGGCTTTACTCCAAAACCAGTTTGGAGAGAAAAGGTGCAGCAGGAAAGATGCACCACTTTGGACTTCATGCTCTCTTCCTTCTCTCCCCTCAAAAGCTTCATCACAGAGTGAGTGAGTGGGTGGGGTACAGGAGCCATAGATCAGTGGTAGGGCACACTTCTTCTATCCTTGCATTCTCAGAGGAGGGTTGGCCCCAATTTCACAACACAAGCTTTGAAAGGGGGGAGGTGTTTGGGGGATGATCAGGAGTGGGGTGGAATCTGACTGTGGAGGGAGGAGTCACTACCAATGCTGGAGCCCCTCCTGGCAGCTGGTAGCTGCCACCCTGCTCACCCCAGCCCCCAGAACAACACAGTGTGATGATGACCAATTGTCAGACTCCAGATAAGGCAGCTTCAGCATGTACGGCTGCACTGAAAATAATTGTATCCACACGGCAACTCAATGCAGCTTACCATTAAAAACATAATAAAAGCAAAAACAAAAACCACAAAAAGGAAGTTCAACAACCCCAGTCCCTCAAAAAAACAAAAAACACCACAGCCATATCAGCCAACTGCCACCACCCACAGTCCACCATCACCCTCCCTCAAAACTCGAACAAAAAAGCCAAGTCTTTACACAGTGTCTGAAGGAGGAAAGGGCAGAGGCCAATCGCACCTCTGTCAGGAGGGCATTTCACAGGGTCAGTGCCACTACCAAAGAGGCCTTGCTACTAGTGGATGCAGTATGTTCATGTGACTTCCAGATCTGCAACATTCATATCTATCTATCGATCGATAGATAGATAGATAGATTCTGCCCCCCACTAAAACTGACCATGCAGCGGGGGGGGGGGGTAATCAGAAGGCCTGCCAGAGGTAAGTACATGTTTTTCTACTTACCTCTGTGTATACCTCCTGGTGGCCTATGGGTCTCCTCAGACCTATGCCAGCTATATAGCTGGTGTAGATCCAAGGACAGAAAAGGTGCAGGGGGTTCAAAAAGAGGGAATAGAATCCTGGAGGAGTTGCTGCCATGCACGCTACACTGCTTGGCGTATGCAGCAGCGATCTGACTTTTGTACCGCTATAAAAGACCTTACAGTACTAGAACGTGGATTCCAGCAGCGCCAGGCTCTGATAGGATTGGGGTCTTACTGTATTTGCTGACTATGCATAAGTTATTTTGTTTCTGTTATTCAGCGAGAGGAACACATTGCTGGGGGGGGGGGCATTAAACACCTCACGAACCCTGCAAATCATATTCTGCTGCAGTCCTTGCTATATTATGATAGTACCACAGTAGTTCTCTTTTCACTCTGAACTACCAAACATGGATAAAAGAGAGTAGATTATGGCAGCCCTTCACCCAGGGATTGGCACATTGCCATTGCAATGACAGGGAAAATTATACCTGCCTGTTGAGGTACACCTTTCCCTACCCCCACGTCTGCGCCCTTAAAGAACCAGAGTGATCTTAGAGACAATGTGCACCAAATGCAGCCTACTGACTTTAGGAACCTGAGCGCTCCCATTTCGGCCCTGTGGGCCACTTTATATGCATGGCCCATCAACCTCAGCCCAAAGATGAAAACCCACCTTGTCTCCTTCTGCTCCCTTTAAACCAGGGACCCCTGGCACTCCAACTCCTACCTCGCCCTGAAACGTAAGCAGGAAACATTATACAGGGCACTGCCAGTGTGTGCCAGTTAGAAGAACAGTTTTGCCCTATTCTGTTGTAGCCCCCCCCCCACACACACACACATATTGCTCCAGGACTGCGGTTTTCCACACACACCTTACAGTCCCTTAGCTGCAGGGGTGCATGTGTCACCTTCTTGTTAGCTCTGATGTTAGCTTTCCCTTTCAGAAACTCAGATTGGTTGCCATTGCATTAGCTTCTACTGAGGAAACATCAACTGACCATTATACCAACACATCAACCAGTAATTTGCTTTACAAAGGAATGGTTGGAGCTCACCCCGACATCCCCCATAGCCATTCCCCACTAAGATTATACAAAAAACAAAAAAAAATGTAAATCCCGGGGCGAGATCTCATGGTGTCACCCCCATGGGCCTCCTCCCATACCAGACCACACGATGTGGAGGCCTCCTGGGAAATGCGATCCCCGTACGAGTCATGGCAGGGATCAGGAAAATTTTAAAACCCATTTTCTACCAGTGGTGCATCTTCGCACCACTGGTAACAAATAGAATAGAAAGCCATTTTGGTGTCGCCCCTCCCTGGGCTGACACCTGGGGCAGTCCGTCCCCCAGTCCCCCCTGACATAAAGTGTCTTCATTAGAGTGCTTTTTTCTGTCACTGTTTTCTACTTCAAAACATATCGTCCTTCATTTAAAGATGGAGTAGCTCATTTCATCCCAACAGGCACAGATCTCAGGGCAATGGACAATAGAGGGGAGGTGCCAAAGTTTGGAGAGGTGCCCTGGAGCCCTTACACAGGCACTGAGGGTATTCATTTCTGCCAAAACCATCTCGTACTCCTGCAACAGCAAGCTGAGCAGAGAGGGAGAACCAGGATGGCTGGCCTGGTTGTGAAGCTGGATGGAGGGCTTCCTACTGGCAGCAGGCTAGGGGGGGGCATTGGGGGATACCCTATGTGCACTCAACACTTGCCCACCGTATTCGTCAGCCCACTGCCTAGTCAGCTACTCGCTTTCTGAGCCGGTCCTACTAGCTGCGGCAGCGTTCGTCTTCTCTCTTGCTCCCCTTTTGGAAAAGGGAACACAGGAAAAGATCACTGCGGTGGCTAGGCCAGGGAAGAAGATGATGGAAGGAATGGCCCGTGGAAAAAAGATTGTGGTAGCCATGGTAGCAGCCCTCACCTCCTTCTCCAACTCATTCACCACACACTGCTGGACTGCTCCCCTTTCCAACTTGCTAGGGTAGGCAGGGGGCAAACTAGGAAATGCATGCATGCACCCACCAGGAAGTAAGGCACGTGCCCCATAAACAGAGAAGGGAAGGTGGCAAGATGGTGGCGCCACCTCAGGTGGAGCACTGGAGGCAGAAAGAAGGGGAGGAGAAGAAACAAGGAAGGAGGAGGATGAGAGGTGCACGTGAGAAACTAGAAGAGAGGAGGAAAAGGTGGAGAAAGAGCAGAGAAAGAAAGAGGAGGAGGAAGAAGAGTGAAAGAGGCAATAGAACAACTGGAAAGACCTAGAGAAGGAGGACTGGAGAGAGGGAGAAGGGAGACTTAAGGGACTTAAGAACCAGTACCTTCTCACCCTTTGGCCCAGAAACTCCAGGAGCGCCATCCAGTCCTATTGGCCCAGGTAAGCCAGCTTTTCCCTAAAAAAAAGAGGAGAGTCTGGTTTCAGGAAGGTTTCTGCACCCATTGTATAAGCCAGACCAAAGTCTGGTGTCAATTAGCTATTGTCTCTTCCCATCTTGTAAGAAGATTCCCTTAGAGCCTCATTACCCAAACTGAATGAACACCCAAACCAATGCCTCAGGGTGCCGCAGAACACAGGGGCGCCATGGGATTTTGGAGGGAAACAGGTATTTTCAAGGGGTTTGTGTGTGTGTGTGTGTGTGTGTGTGTGTGTGTGTGTGTGTGTGTGTGTGTGTGTGTTTGGCCTATGAGTGCTGTGAAAAAATTATGAGACATTAAGGGCACTGTGATCTGGGAAAGTTTGGGAACCTCTGCCCTCAAGAGCCATGTCTAGTTCCTGCAGCCAAGGAAGAGAACTGGCCATGAGGTCCAAGCCTCAACACAGCACAGCTACCAGGTTGCTTAGGCAACCACAAGTCACAGGAAAGAGGAGAGGCGGGTCAAGTACTTTTCCACCATGTTCTTACTGATGCTCAGTGGGGCTGAACTGGATGTCACTAGAAGCATTAGAAGTACTCTGAGGATCTGCAGTGCCTGTGCAAGCCTCAGAAATCAACATTAGTAAGCCCCAAGCTTCAGGAGGCAAACTATTAATTATTATTCTTTATTTATATAGGGCCATCACAGCATCGTGTAAAGCCCCTGCCCTGAGGCACTTACAATATCACATTTTATACTGGAGGCAGCAGCAACTGAGGAAGAGGAGGGGGAAAAAGTGTCAGGGTACCAGGGGAAAAATGTGCATTTATTTCAGGTCAACATAGTTAGGCTTAGTGTCAGGAGGAGAAGAGGTTGGGGTTGTGCCGAAAGCTACAGAAAAAAGGTGGCCTTTGAGGAGTGTTTTGAAGAAACAGAGAGAACAGAGCATCTCAGATATGTCCAGTATTTGAGAACCCTCAAGGGCCATGAGAGTTTGGGAGTGCAGCTACCAAATGGACTGAACATGGGCCGACACACTGCTCCCTGGGTCCACCTCTCAGTCTGCTCTCTCAGTCACGGCCTGCAAATGCCAGACTCCTAAGAAACGTTGCTTATTGTACTGAAACACTTTCAGCTTCCCTCAAAATACCTACAGATTTTTCTCCTGGCCACGATGACAAACAGAAGGGAATACTCACCGGCTCTCCCATTCCTCCTTTCTCTCCCTTGATGCCACTCTTTCCCCGGGGCCCCTGTGCAACACAAAGGGCCATTTTACTCTTACAGACGTGGATGCTCTGACCTACACGTATTGCTTCAGGAGACACAATCCCTGAGCATCCTTTGCTCTCTAGGTACCCAAGTCCCTGCACACCTCTGATTGCTGGGCAGACCAGGAACTCACCTCCAGACCGGTGGTTTCCCCAGATCTTGGATACTGGCTGTCTTGTCCTACAGTGAGGCCCCTTCAGTCAAGCTGGCTCTCCTGCTGCTGCTATCCCTGTCCCTCCAGGTTTCAACCTTCCCCGTTGCCTGCCTCTTTGCTCAACTTCAGAGTAAGCTCTGAAATGCACTGAGGGTGCCACATCACATATGTCTTGGCCATATTTACTTCCATCGAGGTTGGCAGCACTCGGAGCCACCAGAGTTGTGAGTCATGTGGCCACTAACAATTATAGATTTCTAACAGTCATCCCAGTGCTCTGATCAAGGTATTGCTTGAGTATAAAAACAATTATTTAATTTACATATTATACTTCTCTCCCATTCCTTTTTTAGAAAGCTCAGAACACTTTACATGGGGGCAGCGGCATGTCTGGGGTGGGAGACGCCAGGTGAGGTGCTTACCTTGCGGAGCTTGGTGTTCTGGAAGTCCAGGGGCAACATAATCACGTCGCCCCCCCAACCTTCCGGGCTTTCGCATTGCTTTTATGTGAAAGCCCGCCTCCGGACTGCCCCCGCTCGACAATCTTCAGCCCTCTCTGGGTGCAGCCACCTTCGGCTCTCACCGAAGCGTGGTGAAATCACGCTGTTCGGCGAGAGCAGGAGGTGGCTGGAGAGGTTCAAAGTTCACAGTGCAGGGCTTGGGCGTTGCATGGTGGCACCTCCCCCGAGGGTGGAGCCTGGCGCAGCCCGCACTCTCCTTGGCACGCTTCTTGGCATGGGGCTCCTAGTGGTCTCTCATTCGGACACTGGTGATGCCCATGCAGGCTTTGGTTCAACAAAGCGACAACAGAAGGTTACCCCCAGACTGTTCACAACTGCTACTGTACTGCTAAGCCCCTTCCAAGGAGAGTCTGGGCTTCAGAACAGTGGCGTTGTATAATAGGGGGCCCTATACCCTTGGGCCCCAGGCGCTTGCTTCCGGGGGGGGGGGCGCCATCACGCCAAGAAAAAGTGTTTTAGCCTCCTTCAGTTCAATTGTCAACAGTTCAACAGTCCTCGTATTCACCCTCTTTCCAGGATGTTTAGACAAGGAGACTACAGCCTAATAGAATATGCATCAGCCGTTCCTAGGTGCTTACAGTCTTCGGACTGTCAACGAGCCTCTTACTGTCATGTAGATATCGAAAGTACTGAGCTGTTTTAAACAGCTCAGTACTTTCGATGATATCTACATGTCCTGCTGTGCGAACATTAACTAGCTAGAGAACAGCGGGACTGTTAACTAGCTTCCTTGGAGACAATTCAGACAATTCATTGCCTTCAGACAATTCATTGCCTTCACGTTAGCCTCCTCGGAAGGAAAGGACTACTTGCAAGTCAATCTTGCTGCCAATCAATTGGTTTCCCCGCGCTTTTCAGTTATAAAAAAACTGAAGGTTACATCCATTGTTACCATCTATCAATCTTCGGATTGTATCCTAAGAAAATGTTTCTAGTATAAGAAACGTCTCTAGCCTTTGATTTTAATGATATTCTTGTCTGCACTGCAGCTCCTTTGTGTGGAAACTGCAGGCAGTTTTGGATGATTTTTAATCTAGCTGGACTCGTTTGTATACATGGCTTTTCCACTCGTATATCCTAAATCTCAAAAGATTATTGCATGCCATGAAAGTCTTCGATCTAAAACCAAGAAAAAGTTTTTAAAAGTGCGCCCCAGCTGCCGCTCTGAAGCCGCCAAGCAAGCAAACACCAAGCAGCCTACAGCCCGCCCATCTCCTGCTGCACCCCAGCCCAGCTGGCTGCCGGCTGCCGCTCTGACCTGCAGCGCATGCACGTTGCATCATGCTTTGAGAGACAACGCCACTCCTCCTCGCGCAGGCCGGCGCCGCGCTCCAGCTTTTGAGTCCGACTCCGAGGTCATTTCGGAGTCAGACTTGAAAGCTGGAGCGCGGCCGCGGCGCCGGCCCTCCCAGCCATAGCGCACACAGCCCTCACCACGCAGCTGGGAGGCACAGAGGACACAGCCACAGACAGGAGCCCGATGGGGACAGTGAAAACATTGCCAGGAAGGAATTTGAGGCCGGGTCTTGGCTTGCCGGATGAGCCAGCCGAGCGCATCCAACAACCCCCCCACCTTGCAAAGGGGCAGCCGCAAACGACCATGACGACCACCAACACGACGCCAGTGAGTGCACCAAAATCACAGTCTGTCTCTTTGTCTGTCCCTCCCAAATCGGCGCTCGCTCGCTCCCCCCCACCTCAGTTTTTAATTTTAAAAAAAGTTACACAAAACACAGTCCGACAGTCCAAAATAGTTCTGTACTAAATGGGCAGGGGAGTGTAGAGGGGGAGCAGAAGGGAGGAGGGGCCCGGGGCGGAAGGTTGAATTTGTGCCCCCCCCCAAATCGCCGCCGCCGCCTTTGGCGGCGGCAAGGAATATAGAGGGGACCAGAACAGAGGAGGGGCAGAAAATGGAGGGTGTGCCCCTACTACATTTTGGGCTACAGACGCCACTGCTTCAGAAGGCATCTTGAAAAGTTTTACTACGCTGTTTCAGTTCGCACTGATCACAGGCCTTTCTGCTTATCCACATCCGCCTGGTTGCTCTGGAGTCAAAATGAGATTGAGACTGCTAAAAAGGAAGAAAAACAAAGGCTTGGTTGCGGGTTTTGCCCGCCCTTTCTCTCAGGGAACTGGGTCAGGCCTCATGGAATCTCAACTGGGTTGCTGAAATGGACAAGGTAGGCAGGATGTTATGGCTGAAACCAGGAATGAAGAAGCTAGATACTTACTCTAATCCCAGGGTCTCCTGGCTCACCCTGAAACAGAAAAAAGCATGGAGAATGCTGAAAAGGGGTTGAAAGGGCATCTGTGTTCTTTCAGTCTTCCCTTATCATAGGTCTGACACTGCCCCCTAATAATCTGCACTTTCATGCTAGATTTTTCAAAGGAGCCTGCACCTTCTACACTGACAGGCAGCTGCTCTTAGGAATTTTTAGAAAGTGGCCTTTGTCAGCCCTACTTGGAAATGCAAAGGAATGATCCAGGCATCCTTTCAGTTCTACCACGGAGCTGCAGCCTTTATTTCACCTTACCTGCCCAGAATAACATACACACCTTGACTGATGATCCAGGTGGTCCTTGTGGTCCAGGTAGTCCAGGTAAACCTGGTGGGCCTGGCACGCCTGGAACTCCTGGCTGCCCCTTCTGCCCCTGAAATGATGTAACCCAAACATTTGAGCACTCTTTCCTCCACTACACTAATTAAAAACCCAACAACAAGAAGAGTCTCTTACTTACAGGGTGGCCAGGTTGTCCATTCTGCCCTGGAATGACTTCCACACCTCCCAGCACGTATCCTGGCTCCCCCTGCCAAACAGGAGTACCTGTATTTATATGTTGCTCATCCGACAGATCCCCTGTCAAACACCTTGCAAAAAACCCAAGATGACAAGAAGTGTTGTGGCATCCGAGATGCCACTTGACAGGAACGTCATCTGATTTATGCATAGAAGGGATATCCTTCACCATACAGAGGTGCAGACATTTGGAATAGGAAAGGCCATCCGCTCCAAATGGCACAGTTTAGTATACCAGAACTCAGGGCTGGACTGCACAAGTGGGGGCCATTCTTGCACGCTTTCCCACTAAACTATGGGTGTCAGCACCGTGGGGCCAGGGATGGTCAAGCACCCAAATAAGAGAGAGCTGCCCTCTTGGTTCTGGCATGCGGGCACGTTTACCTGGTGGCTGGCCAGAAGGACACTCCAATAAGGGTCTCAGAAACTACTGGGGAAGGGAGTTTTCTCACCCAGCATCCTTCTCCCAGGCCTGGGGGTAGGTGCTATGTCACTGGCAGCCTTCTCTGCAGGAGTGTCGCCTACCTCCCTACTACTGACCTCAGAATGGAGTTTATATAGTGCTTGCCCCTCCACTGCCACCACCCCCAATGGCTGCCTTCCCAGCCCAAGAAGAGTCCTGCCCCCATTTCCCGCTCTCCCATGCATGGCCATGTCTCCCTCCCAGCTCCTCCCATCAAGTAACCCCCAAGGGATGTCCCTGGAGCTTCTGCGTCGGAGGCGGCCCCGCGGCACCCTGCTGAACCGCCCGCCACTCAGCTCAGGCCTGGCAGTCTCCCTGGGCAGCCAGCAATGGCTGTGAATGGTGGCGCCAGTCACCTTGCACTCCAGCTAGCGCCCCAGAGGACAGACAAACCTGTCTATCTAGGTTTTGGGTGTGTGTGGAGTGACCAGGTGGGTTCCACTCCTTTAATCAGGTAACTTGATGACATCATCAAAGCAAAGTTATAAATTTTCCGGCCCACAGGAAGTGGGGGTTGTTGTTCTCTGCCAGTTGCCTGAGTGACCCATTCATTGGGAATTCAGAGAGGCGCACCCACTTGCTCACCCGCGTGAGTGCAATGACTTGAACAATGTTAGTAGCTTAAGCTAAGGACTGTCTACCTAGATCACAAACAGGAATCTTTTTGTTGCTTTTGTCCGCTTGTCATTCCAGCTTACAAATTCCCTGGGTTTTCCCACATGTGGGGAGAGTTGTGGGCTAAGAGTTTGAGTAACATTCCAGCTCTATCTGCTGTGCATTAACGGTAATTGCATCCATTTGGTTAAAAAAAAAAAAAAACTTTCCTGTATGCTTTCCAGCCAAGCTCAGGCATTTTCCAGGCACCTGCTTGTAATTTTACTACCCAATTCCTTTTTAAAAAGATATTTAATAAACTAGTTACATTTTAACCCTTGGTCTGCCTGGTATATGAGTAATTCAGTGGATTGTCACATCTCTTTGCCCTACAAATGCTACTGTGGGTTTGATTTTTAATAACAACCTCTGGGGTTCAGTGCTCTACTGGAGGAGAGTTTTTCCCAGATGGCCCCACTTTGCCTGGCCTCTGTAGCCTGCGATAGTGGCAGCAGATACAAACTACCAAGGCTTTTCCCCTGTTCAGCTGCTGGTTCAGTCAAGGGAAAGTGGGGAGCAGAAAAGGGTGTACGTGCGCTAACCACTAATACTCCCCTTGGTCAGCCTGCCTTCTCCAGGGAATACCTTTCGCTTTCGGGGACTGAAATGGAGACCTTCAACAGGCAAAGCATGCCCCCTATTACTGAGCTAGGGGCTCTCCCATAAACTATGGGCCTTTCCACAGGAGTTAAAGCATGCTAAAGATATGTTACATTGAAGGAACTATGTTAGTAGAGTCACACAAGTACACAGACCCTAGAGCAGGGCCTGAAGACAGCAACATGGCTAAAGCTAAACAGATCTGGATCTGGTCAATGCCTGGATGGGAAACTGCCTGGAAATTGCCCTATGTCTGCTACCTTGGGTTTTATGATGGAAGACAGGCAGGACAGAAATAAACAGGAAGTGCAGTAATGGGATTTCAGTGTATAAGGGAAACTCACTCTATCTCCTTTCGATCCAGGAGGCCCTGGATATCCAGGAGGCCCCTGAAATGCAAAATAAGAACGAAAGTTTAGCCTACTGCTAATATTTTGAACTTTACAAGCTCACAGGCAATACAAAAGACAATCTAAAGGACAAATTCCACTAGGATGCTTGTGTGTTTCATGCAGCGCCAACACAGCCTGCAGTATCCCCCCCCCCCCAGACCTACATGGTTCCTAGGCAAGTACACCTCCTGAGACCTTGCCCCAAAAGAACAGAATAAGCAATTGGGACAAGAAGGAAGCTTGGAGGAACCAAACTTGTGTCAAGAAAATCTCCAGCTAGATATTTTGGTCTAGCATCAGGTCAAGGGACTTAAAGGAAGAGGGGATCGAATGACGGAAGCATTTCAGTCAGGGCCGGCACCACTGTGTAGCAAGGTGAAGCGAGTCACCTCAGGTGGCAAGAGCATATTTGGAGCCATGCCTGCTGTTTGCTCACCTCTGTTGCAGCCAGCAGAACCACAGAGCTGCCAGGTCCACTCTAGCTAGCCTAACTGTATGGGTGGCATTACTCTTTAGCCCATATCTGGATGGAACCCCCCCTCCCTCTCTCTCTCTTCTCTGGCAGCTGCTATTGCTGGGTACAACACACCATACCTCCAACATAGCAGTGAAGACCAGAGGCGGTGCACCAAAAACAGCCATGCAAGGGGAGAAGGGACACGCGTGCATGTGGGGAAAGATGTGGAGTGGCATTTGGCACCTACTTTAGGTGCCAGAATGACTTGGGCTGCTATGGATTACAGCCAGCTTGAGCTGATCCTACTCTACATTTGAAAAAAAATTAATTCTGTAGCAAGGTGGCATAAATTTCAACATGAAGAAAAGTTATGCAACATATATAATCTAGAAGGCGGGAACCAAAGAACTGGCTAGTTAATTCCAAGTCAATATGCAAAATTGCTTCAGTCCCCTACCTCCTCTTCCTTAAGCCACATTCTCTTTCACCGACCCTTCCCTCAGGTTCCTATCTATCAGTCCATTGTCTGTTTAATACCCTTCCTTCAGGCACCTTGTTCCTGAGATTCTTGCCCCTTCAGTTCCTTGAAGTTGCTGAAAGATCTAGGGTGCAAATGTTTTTGAGCTAGCAGCGATTGCTTCTATCACAGGAAGTGACGTCACTAGCATGCTTCTAACTCGATTCATTAACAAACGACAACAAGCACAGAAAATGACATTGAACTTACTTCAGGGTGCTTTCGTGACATTAAATATTTATTCAAGAACTGGAATCAGAATCTGAAGATGATGAAGTGTTGATGCAAACCACCTTAGCTGTTTTGAATGAATTCAAAATGGTGGTCCTTGAATAAACATTTTTTTTGAAAAGCCCTTCTCAAAATGTCAGCAGCAGCCAACCTCACATTTGACCCGCTCCTCATGGCTGCCTTTAGGCAATGTTCCTAGCTCATCTGGGAGGCAAGTTATACATGGAGGCCACCATATTTAATATCTTCGAGCTCGAACAAAACGTTGCAAGCGTCACAAGCATGCTAGAACCTCAAAAACATATGTGCCCTTAACATGCCGAAAGGAGATTGACATACACCTCTAGCACGCTACTGGTGCTGCTAGCTCAAAAACATATGCGCCCACCCCTAATAATATCCACCCTTCCCCGCCCCCATGCAGAAGACCTGTAGTAATCAGTCCAACAGTCTAGACTGGCAGTTGTCAGTTTTGAAGTGGAGAGGGGATGGGAATGAGGCCCTGGGTTGAATAACTTACGAGATCACCTTGGATACCAGGGAGGCCCTGTCAATCAACACACAGAGAGAAAAACAAAGCTGTTACAAAGGCTGACTATATAGCAGACCTTTCTTTAGCAAGTCAGACTTTTTCAAGGTGCTTTTAACTCAGTCTCCAGATAGTTACCATCAGTCCAGGGGAACCAGGAGGGCCAGTTCTCCCAGGCCTGCCAGGTAATCCAGGAATCCCATCTTTTCCAGGAAGTCCCTACATATTGGGGAACCGACAAGAGTCAGATTGCAGGGAGTCTTTTGGGAAGGGCTGCAAAAACATCGACATGAAGTAATTCCTGGCTATTGCACACCATGCCTTCCCCCATGGTTTCAAGATCTGCTCCTAGTGCTCTCCTTCCAGGATTTGAACTGAGCTTCTATTAGGAACAGCGGCTTCTCATACATATAAAATTGTTAACAATTTTTTTTATTAAAATGATACAAATGCAACACAATGGTGACACCATACTTCCAAGTAAAAATCCGGTGCCTTGAGAAATAAAAATGTCCTCGCTTATCTCTGAAATGAGATCAAGGAAGAGCACCCATAAGGAACTTGAGCTTAGCATGAGCTGACCATGAGAACAGATCCATTTAAATATCGAGTTCACATTCTAGCAGCACAACCACCTGGGTCCCCAATTGCCGGTATGATCATCTACATCCAAATGGACCACTTCTCATGGAACGTCCATGTACAGTACATGTGACAGAGTACACATGGAAGGAGGATGCAGGCAAGCACTTGCCTGTAGCTGCCATGACATCCATTTTGGCCCTAAGAGCACAGCAACAGCTGCTCACATTGCTGGGGAAGAAGGGGGGGGGCAGTTTTCCAGTATTAATTCTCAAGCTGCCAGTCTTCTCCAGAATTAACACCAGAAGAGCACTCTTCTACCTCAGTACAGCCAGCAGCAATGACAACGCATGGAGCTATTGTTGTGAGTTTGACACTCTGGGGCAGTGGCATCGTGGGCCGTCTGGGCACCTGGTGCAGTGACTCTGGCGTCACCCACCGAGTGCACAGACACAGAAGTAATTGGCGGTGACGTGATCGCCAATTACTTTCAGCTCATCTGCAGCCAAAAACCAACTGCTCATAGTGCTCCGACTCAGCTAAGCTTGCTCGGCTCTGAACCAAGTTGCCGAGTCGGAATAGGCGAAAGTGGCTGAGCTACTTGCGGCAGCTCCGACTCTGCAACTCGGCTCAGAGCCAAGCAAGCTGAGCCGGAGCGGCAGAAAGTGGCCAAGCAAGGGTGATACTAGGGGAGTGTGGCGGGCTGCGGTGGGTTTCTCTGCCATGTCACCCTTCAAATGTGCATCACCCATTGTGGGCTGCACCCCCCACGCTCCCCTAGTGTGACTCTGGAGCTTTCTATTGCTCAGCTTGGCATCAGGGCAGACAAGGGGTGAGGCAGAGCTGCAGTCCTTTCCAGCATTCCCTGTCTGTGTGGGTCATTGTGGGAGAGACACCATGGTCACGTCTAATGACCAGGCAGAGCCAGTTGCCACTTGCCATGTGGGCAGCTGTAACAGGTCTCCAGGGTCTCACTTTGTGCTCTGCTTCACAATCCTCTGCCACAGACAAGGGCTCCTTGGCAGACAAGTGGATCTGTAAAAGGTTCCCAAAGGTACACAATCTGAAGCCCCCAGTCACGGCTTTTGGGCCTGTATGCTGCAGGGCATGGAAGATATGGTGGTCAAGGTTCTCAATCAAAGTTTGTGACAGTCACTCATTGGATCAAGGCATACACTCACCCGCTCTCCTTTTTCTCCTTTGGTGGCAAAGCTAAATGGGTCATAACCCCCTCCGGTGTGCAACCCTGTGAAGCTCTTAGAAGGAAAGTCAGAAGTGTCATTCAATCGAGACATCGTTATCATCCTATTTCCCACTCACCAAATGAAACTTTATTTCCATGATGCCAATCTGTGGTCCATCACTTTTTACAAATAGATTATGTTGTTCAGCACAGACAGTTGAAGAACATAAGAGCTCTGCTGGATCAGGCCAAAGGCCCATCTAGTCCAGCTTCCTGTATCTCACAGTAGCCCCACCAGATGCATCAGGGAGCACACAAGACAACAAGATACAGTACTTGTATCCTGTCACCACTCCCTTGCATCTGGCATTAAGAGACAGTCGACGTCTAAAGCCAGGAGGTTGCATATCCCCGTTATGGCTTGTAACCTGTGATAGATGTTTCCTCCATTAATCTGTCCAATCCCCTTTTAAAGGCACCCGGGCCAGGTGCCATCACCACATCCTGTGGCAAGGAGTTCCACAGATTAATTACATAAGAGCAGCCTTGCTAGATGAGGCCAAAAGTCTGCCTGGTCCAGCACCCTGCTTCCCACAGTGGCCAGTCAGGTGCCTCAATGGAAAGTCCACCAGCTGGGCATGAAGGCAAGAGCTTCCCTCACTGTTGCTACCCAGCAAAGGAATTCATTGGCACACAGCCGCTGAATGTGAAGTGTGGACTCACAATGGGGCTGGCCACTCCAGGGGGCTGGCAGTGGCCACAATGGGGCTGGCCCTGTCTACATGATGCAGCTGTTGCTCAGGCTGTTGGATGAGTCAACAGTAACTGTGCAGGGATAAGCCATGCAGCTTGTGTTGGCTCCAACAACTGCCCCTGTTGCCATGACAATGGGGATACTATATCCAGGGGCTTCATAATGAGGGAGTATTGGCACATGGCACGGCTGGGCTTAAAAACCCAGTCATAGCTGATGATGAAGGGAAAGGGCAAAAACAGCCAGGTGCTGAGACGGATGGCACCCACCAAGAGAAGGCTCAGAGACGAAGAGCCCTGGCCGTACCCAGATATACCGCTGAAGCCCATGCTGTGGAGAGGGGGCCAGGTGCAGCATAATCCCCTTCTCATGCTTCCTCTGAAGCTGTGGTGGTGGGCAATGCAACTCCAACACTTCCTCCCTCCCTCTTCCCTCCGGGGTGCTGTGTGCCTGACCCAGAGTCCTGGGGGCCCCCACACAAATGTTCCATCTAGCTGTGATGACTAGTAGCCTCCGATAGACCTCCTCTTCCATGAATTGATCTCATCCACTTTTAAGGCCATCTAAGTTACCACCCATCACCACATCTTGTGGCACTGAATTCCATACGTTAATTACGTCGTGTGTGAAGTGAAGGTCCCAGTTTCATCCTCAGATCTTAGCAGGGGAAAATCTCGGCTCAGTACATTACATCTGAGCAGGCCCAAAAAGGGCTCCCTATATACATAGAGGATGGACACCACAATGCCAATGAGGTCTCTTCCCCCCACCCACCCCCAATCATGTATTCATTCACTGTGTCAGAGGAAGCTCCCACATCACTCACCACATCTCCAGGTGGGCCTTGATCTCCCTGAGCAAAGACATAGTAAGAAAAGAGTCACAGGAGTTCAGGGAATTTTATTAGTAGCCCAGAACTACTTGAATTAATGGGAAAGTACAAACAAATAGTATTCCTAATTTTCCCCCTCCAGTCTGCCCATGATCTTATAATCCAGGGCTTGTTAAATTATACTGCATTGAGAACTACTATTTTGGCTTGCATTTAATTTGTGGACTACCACATTTTGATTGTATGGCTGCTGCCATAGGGGAGAACTGCCCAGCTGCTGTACACTCTGGAATCCTATTGTGTCCACCTGGTCCCACGTGTCATGATAACACCCTTCTTTCTCCTTAGCATACTGCAGAAAGGGAGAGGTTCTCCCACATATGTTCTGGTCCCTTGCCTAAATGTTTCCCACGATGGAACCTGATTCCACCCATTTGGATCCAGTCACCATCCTTCCATTCTTTAAAACCTCCACTGCTATCTCTTACGTTGCTAAAGAAGCAAGCCACATTTTAGTATATTATTTACACTGAAAAGCAGCATGCCTCTTCTGTAGGGGTAGCCTACTCATGAGGTTGGTTGCTCTGGCCGGCAGGCTCGGAGATGCGGCAAACTGGAAGGGGCGCCCCACACCTTGTGCCGTCCTGCCACCTACCCCACCCCACTGCCTGCCCAGTCACTCCACCCAACTGCTGTCACATTCCCTTCTCCCAATTCTCCTTAGACAACAAACAAGAGGAAGATGGGGGACGTGGCTTATCTCCTCCTCCAGTAGTGGTCCCAAAGATCACAGTGGCAGAGCTGGAGTAGAAGGTAGCCACCACTGTGATCCAGTGGCGTTCCTGGGGGGGGCAGTACTGTAAATTGCACCAGGTCTACTCAGCGTGTCTACATGCAGGAGACTCCTTCTCTCCTTCATTGCTCGGAATGATTCCAACGGCGAGTGGGCAGGGCCACCATGTAACACTGAGTAGACCTGTGTACAACATAGAGTACCCCCCCCCCCGGAACGCCACTGCTGTGATCCTGTTCTCAACCACTTTGGTGATTAGGAGGAGGAACTCCTTCCCCTTTCACTCACTCACTCACTCACTTCTAAACTGGTTAGCTGGAGAGAATGTTGGGAGCAGAGTTCCATTCCCAGGATCCTCCCTGCCTGGCCAATTTAGAAGCGGCAGGAGGAGTGGAAGGAAGAGACAGTGGAGGCAGCAGTGATGGGAGGTGCATGTTGGAACACACACAAAAGGAATGGTGGGGTGGCAGAATTTGTCACTTGCTTGGCTTGGGCTGGGCCTGCTCTCCAGCATGTGACAGAAATGCCTAAGAAGCAAATGAACCAGAGGCTATTTTTAATCATGACTTGGGGGAGCACTTGAAAAGGTACTAAACAGCGACCACTGATGTTCCCTAGGCAACATTTTAGGAAGCACTGAACATTCTCATAATTAACATTACAGCCATACTGAGGGTTTCCAGTCCAGAGACTTATTTAATAAATCGGTCTTCCTCAAATAGCTTTCTGTTTCCCCATCTCTACAATACCTGAGATCGCCAAGGTTTGTGTGCCCTGGGCAAATAACCTCTGAATTGGGAATACTGGAATAACCTCTAATTGGAAAACTTACCTTCTCTCCTTTTTGAGCCTGCAAATAAACAACAGAAAATATACTGGTGAGATGCTTTTGAGAAAAGCAAATCTCTTTCGCCTAAGCAGTTTGTCTGAGCTATTGGATCCGTTGAGACTTCCACCATCTTCACAACACATCTGAGAACTAGATCACAATTACTCTCATGTCTTGCCTTGTGTATTTCAATCCATAGACACGTCTTTGACAACTCTCAATCTCATTCAAACTTTGTCTGGATATTTCTCCACCCTTTCCCACTCTTTAATTTGCTTTGTGCAATTGTATCTAGGTCACCCTGTTGCTCATCTTCCTTCCAATCTCTCCTATTTCCAATTTCTCTTTAGAGTGGTGGCACAATGCAGGGCCTTTTCAGTTGTGGCACCGCACCTCTGGAACAAATTGTCAGAGAGTCTGAGGACAGCCCCCATTTTGCATAATTTCCTGCAGGGTGTAAAAACATACCTATTCCACTGGCGTTTCAGGGAGGGAGGGAACTCTTAGGCTGGGCCTTCGTGGTCTTCAAGGAGGGCCTTGAATTTGACCTTCAACCAAATATTTTTTGAAGGGGGACTATTTTGGTTCAGCTCAAGTTTATAGTAATACTCATGTGTGTACACTGTTTCAAGTACATTTTATCTAGAGATAGAAATTAAGTACATAAATGACTCTTTCAGGGATACACTTATTATTTATTTTATTTATTTAAAAAAATTATACCCCGCCTTTTCCTATGCCTATTCCTTCCTATTCTAGGAAGTCAGCTTCATCATATGTATTCCGCTTTTAATTTCTGTGTTAGGTCTGCTATCTTGCTTTCCAGATATTTAAATTCTTGTGCAGAGGTTACTGAATTTGCTCATACAGATTATTTTACAACAGGTGGTGCCTTACTAAATTCTTTTTTATATTCTCATTTATTTGCAACTTATTAATTCTAAGAAAACCAAAACTGGTATGCTATAATATTCTGTAGCTTTCCCTGTCTAATATTACTGCTGTATTCACCAGCAAAGGCCAGCGGGTGGCGCAGCGGGTTAAACCGCTGAACCATAAGCTGTCGATTGAAAGGTCGGCAGTTCGATTCCCGCGACGGGGTGAGCGTTCGTGACTTGGCCAGCTCCTGCCAACCCAGCAGTTCCAAAGCATGTCAATGCGAGTAGATAAATAGGTACCACTTGTGGGAAGGTAAACAGCGCTCCGTGTTCCAGCTGCATGCTACGCGCTGCGGCAAGGAGAGTCATGCCAGCCACATGACCACGGAGGCGTCTTCGGACAATGCTGGCTCTTCGGCTTTGAAATGGAGATGAGCACCACACCCTAGAGTCGGACACGACTGGACTTAATTGTCAGGGGATACCTTTACCTTTATTCACCAGCAAAGCATAGCCAACTCAGTTCTTGCCTGTTTACTTAACGCCTGACATTGCAAGTCTACATATTTATTTAAAAGATGTATAAACACTTTCCCAATGCACATGTTTACTTAGAAGTTAGTTCCATTATGTTCAGTTGGCTTTACTCCCAGGAAAGTGTGTATAGGATTGCAGTCCGAGTCTTAGATCTTTGTTTGTTTGTACAGGTTGCATCCTTTAACTATGACAAAGCAATGCCATATTACAGATGGAAATTAAACGGGCTCGGAGAGGGTGACGAGGCCAAAGTGGCACAACAAGGCCATGGCGAAAGCAGGACTTGAATCCAGCTCTTCTAGAATCAAATGCAACTCTCTAGTCATTGGACCTCTCTCACTCCTAATAGTAAATTGGGCCTCATTAAGGGGGTGAGTGTCCAGTGACTCAATTCTCCCTTTGGGTGGTCAGTGAGTAAGACAAAGGCAATGTGAGCTGGAGGAAAACAGCACTTGGGAGGAGATTTGATCTGGAAAAGACCGCAATGGAAGCCAAGAGGAAGAGCTAGCGCCAGCAGCAGCACCAGACATGCTCAGAACAAACATGTAGCTGATGCTGCTTGCAGGAGTGCATGCTACCAAAGTCCATCTAAATGCTCCAACATATATATTTGGAAATAAAGCAAATATGACAAAGACACTGTAAGCTTCCAGGACTCTTTCCTCCAAAGGAAGAAGCACAAACCTGGGTTGTGCTGCATCTCCTGGAACGTCTCACCACTTGGAGAAGGGGAGCATGTGACAACATGTAGTAGTGCGCCCTGGAGCGCTGCTCTTTCTTGGGGTGGGCTTGCCTAGTGGCGCATCTTCCAGAATGCCAGCACCAGAGTTTGTCATTACTTGGCTTACCTTTAGACATTTGGGGTCACAAGGCCCTTGTGGGGTTTGGATTGCCAGGAGAGCAGCGGAAGAGGGGCTAGAGACAGGCAATTTTTCCTCATCAAAATGCAGCTCTGGTACGTCCATCTCCTTGCCAACCAGCTGCAAGCCAATAGCTTGGGTTAGACCAGTCTCTCCAAAGAACAATTCTCGGATTGGGACACCCTTGTTGTTTCCCAGGGCTGTGGGCTTCTGCCATCACAAGGCAAAGATTGCAGATTCATGAGTTCACCATGACTTTTCCAGCCCTGTATGACTTCCCTTTCCCTGTCAGCAGGGCATAGGCCTGGTCTACATACGGAACAGAATGTGATGGCAGAATTAACTGTATCCACCTTATTCTGCAGGTGGGAGATCACATTTCTGAACACTCCACAGACAGGCAGGCAGACGGAGAGCTACTGTACCTGCAAGTGGAAAACTAGCACAACAAGTTGTGGGCTCGGCTGGAATCTTTCTCCCTAACATGCTATAATTTTATACTGGCAGTCTGAACTGATACCGTCCATTCCACCACCTCAGGATTCCAGCACCAAGTTATGTGCATTTATAGACTTTGGCCTGTATAACAAAACACCTCAAAGTGCAACCCTTGCTCTTCCCAAGCAGATTCTTGCTCTGCCCCCCTCCCCATTTCTATTACTCTTCCATGACCCTTCAAACCACCTTCTGGTCCCCCAGACCTACCAGTCCGGTCCCCTTCCACCCACACACATCCAGACTGCTCTTGGGGAACTGACTTTGGCACACTGTCCACAATGTTGCCTCATTCTTCAGTTAGACGCCTCAGGAGGACCCTTTTGATATCTTTGGGGAAAGAGCAGTGCCCCACCAAACTGTCTCTCCATTAGCCTGCAGAGATGTATTTTACACTGATTGGGGGGGGGGGTTTCAGGAATTCTGGCATCAGAGAGGGTTCCTCTCATGTTAACACTTGCACATAATTAGGGTTGAACCACAAAATAACTTTCACTTTGGAATTTAGGGACAAGGGAGAATGAAAACATGCCCCAGGAGTGTCCCCTGGGCTCACTTTGTTTCTCCATCACCTGTTTTGTGGTGGGTGGCACTCTAAACAGTTGCTGATGGATTCCATTTTTTACCCAGAAGTCCCCTCTCACCATGACATCATGTCTTGACGCAGCATTGTGGTGAGGGAGCTTCAAGGTAAAACAAAGAATGGTGGCTGCCCAGGAGCTGTCAGGAGAAGCAGTGATGCCAGGTTCAATTAGCTTTTGTCCCTCACCTGTTTTCTGAAATGACCCTTCAACTTTGCTTCCTGCAAAGCCCAACCTTACACACAGAGGCGTCACTAGGGTGCGCGCTGCCCCAGGGCGGGGGCGCGCGACACCCTAGTGAGCACTCCCCCCTGACACACACCCTCTCTTAATCTGCGATGGGGGGAGCGCCCGACAGGTCGCCGCTCCGGGCGCCCCCTCAATCGGGAGAGCCGGCTCGGGGACGTCTTCCCTGGCCGGCTTCCCGGGCCTTCTGAGCTGCGCGAACGTTATTTATAACGTTCGTTTGCGCATGGGCAGACTGTTACTGAGGGAAAAGGGCATCCTTTATTTATAACAAACGTTATAAATAACGTTTGCGCAGCTCAAAAGGCCCGGGAAGCCGACCGGGGAAGACGTCCCCGAGCCGGCTCTCCCGATTGAGGGAGTGCCTGGCCCAGCCTGGCGAGGCGGGAGGCCCCCAGGCGACGCGCGCATGTACGCGCGTCACCTTTCTGCATGGCATGTGCACGCGTCACCTGGGGCCCCCCGCACGCCCCGCCACGCCACAGCGACACCTCTGCTTACACATATTTTTTCCTCACTCCTTTGGGAGTTTCCCAAAGTGTCTATGTACCTGCCAGGATTTCCCCTACTCACAACCATGAAAGGCAGAGGACTTGTTTACCTTTGCATCTGCCAACCTACCCTTCACGGTCCTGCACTGGGCATTCAAAAGCAAGGCTTGTGAAGACAAATGGCAAGAGAAAGACCCTCACCCCACTGTGTTGGGGCAAGACACTCACTTGCTGGGAGCCAAAGCAAATGGTTTCGATTAGCTCCCTGATAATCTGTGGGAGGTCATCAAATGTGCGGGCGTAGAAGAGGTTGTGCAGGTTTTGGTGCAACAGAATCCTTTTCAGTTCCTCGGGGTCAGCTCCCAAAATGCCCACGACAATCATACGGATTCCTGGGGGGGGGGGGAAACATGCATAACACATTATCCAGCTGTTACGCAACAAACTCATTGGTTCTGCCACTCAAATGTATGTGTGGCAAAACCACAATGAAGTTAGACCCACTGTGAGCAAGGTGAACACAGCAATTGTCTGAAAGCTATTTTTTCCCACACAAGCATTTTGTCCTTATCTTCAAAGTCCTCCATAGCCTTATCTCTCTGCTTGCATATCCTGCAGTGATCCTCACTCAATGCAGTTTTACTGCTGTAAACCAGCTGAAGGTCTCCTGCTCCCTCAAAGGGCTCCAGCCTTTCTTCTCTGCTGAATCCCTTCTGCCTGGAACTGTCTCCCAGAAAGACTCCATGATGCCATCTTTCCTTCAACACCCTCCTCAAAACCCACCTTTTCCATGAAACCTTTGGCACAGCTCCTTAGTTACCCTCCTGTAACGAAGCCTAAGTAGATGCAATCTTACATAAGAACATAAGAACATAAGAAGAGCCCTGCTGGATCCGGCCAAAAGCCCATCTAGTCCAGCTTCCTGTGTCACACAGTGGCCCCACCAGATGCCTCAGGGAGCACACGAGACAACAAGATACCTGTGTCCAGTCGCCACTCCCTTGCACCTGGCACAGAGAAAACCCACTTCTAAAACCAGGAGGTTGCTTATGGCTTGTAACCTGTGATGGTCTTTTCCTCCATGAATTTGTCCAAACCCCTTTTAAAGGCATCTAGGCCAGGTGCCATCACCACATCCTGTGGCAAGGAGTTCCACAGATGAATCACACGCTGGGTAAAGAAATATTTTCTTTTGTCTGTTCTAACTCTCCCTCCACTCAATTTTAGTGCGTGTCCCCTGGTTCTGGTGTTGTGCGAGAGGGAGAAGAATTTCCCTCTATCCACTCTCTCCATCCCATGCATAATTTTATAAGTCTCAATCATGTCCCCCCTCAGGCGCCTTTTTTCTAGGCTGAAAAGCCCCAGACGCTGTAGCCTTTCCTCGTAAGGGAGGTGCTCCAGCCCACTAATCATTCTGGTCGCTCTTTTCTGCACCTTTTCCAATTCAGCTATATCCTTTTTGAGGTATGGTGACCAGAACTGGACACAATACTCCAGATGTGGCCTTACCATCGATTTGTACAAAGGCATAATGATATTGGCCGTTTTATTCTCAATCCCCTTTTTAATGATCCCTAGCATGGAATTGGCCTTCTTCACAGCCGCCGCACACTGGGTCGACACTTTCATCGACCTGTCCACCAGGACCCCAAGATCTCTCTCTTGATCCGTCACAGACAACTCAGAACCCATTAGCGTATATGTGAAATTTTGGTTTCTTGCCCCAATGTGCATCACTTTGCACTTACTTACATTGAAGCGCATCTGCCATTTTGCTGCCCATTCTCCCAGTTTGGAGAGATCCTTCTGGAGCTCTTCACAATCCCTGCTGGTCTTTACCACCCGGAAAAGTTTAGTGTCATCCGCAAACTTGGCCACCTCACTGCCTATCCCCAAGTCCAGGTCATTTATGAATAAGTTGAAAAGCACCGGTCCCAAGACCGATCCTTGGGGCACACCGCTTTTCACCTCTCGCCATTGTGAAAATTGCCCATTGACTCCCACTCGCTGTTTCCTGGTCTTCAACCAGTTCCTAATCCACAAGAGGACCTGCCCTCTTATTCCCTGACTGTGGAGTTTTCTCAGGAGCCTTTCATGAGGGACCGTGTCAAACGCCTTCTGAAAATCCAGATATATAATATCCACGGGTTCGCTCGCATCCACATGCCTGTTGACCTTTTCAAAAAATTCTAACAGGTTTGTGAGGCAAGACTTCCCCTTGCAGAAGCCATGCTGACTCTCCCTCAGCAGAGCTTGTTCTTCTAATCTTAATAATTGCATATTCTTCCTCTGCTTATCCCACCTCTGTTTCCCTCTCCTTCCTCTGTTTTCTCCCTTGTGCCATTTTCTAGATTGCAAGCCCTTGGGGCAAGAACCCATCTTTTCTTTCTTTGTCAAGGAGCAGGTACTAGAAGGCGCTGGGTTAAATAAATAAATAAAATAAATAGGATTACCGGCAGGTGAAAGACAGATTAAGCGGAGAGCTTCCAGAAGATTAGGCGAAGAGCTTTCAACTATTTAATTAACTGACCAATCTTACATACATTTACAGGTTGCAACATCGCAAGACATTTAATTAAAGCCTTTAATTAAAGCTTTGCTTAAGTGGAAGGCTGGATTTACACACTATATTGGAAGACCACTGTATCTCAAGGAGTTAGTGGTGTACCACATACATCTTTTGATCCTTTTGGACCTTTTAGGGGTTAAAAGTCTGATGTAACAGCCTGCTGGAGAATATTTCCATTACTTTGTAGAAACTTTTGAAGAGCACTGTTTAACCCTTAATTGGGTGCATCTTCTAAGCCATGTTAGTGTTCCCAGGCAAGGACTGGGCAGCTAGAAGGGTTTGCCGCTGCTTATCTCATTTTGGAAAGCAGTGGGCACCATTTCAAGGCCACGTGGCTGGGTGTGGGTGGCACGAGGACTAAATGTGTCTGCCTTTTGCAGCTAATAACAAATTATCAACATCATTAAATGTAGCCACCTAATTAGAAGTAGTTTTAGGGTATTTAAAGCCCTGCAAGTTCTTTATCAGGTGGACACCTTGGTGTAAGCCTAAGCTGTAGGGCAGGCGTTACACACCCAAATGACCATTGGATGTGCCCGTTGCTGGAGAGAAGTCAGGAAGCACAGTGGACCTCCCCACTTGGGAAGACGTTGAAGGGGTGGAGGTAGTGATTGGCCATGGTCACCCAGTGAGCTGCAAAGCATGTGGAAATTTGAACTCAAGTCTCCTCTGCGTAAATCCGGCAATCTAACCACTATACTACATTGGCTCTGAATTAAGCAGAAAGCTTTATTTACTCCTAACTACTCCCACTGCCTCCAGTTGGGGAGAGACCCTAATTCGGATCATCACCACATCCATAGCCTTACCTATAACGTGGGCCACTTTGGCTGGGGGCATCACATCATCCTGCGATGGCCCATCCGTCAGCAAAACCAGGGTGCGAGGCAGAGTTGGCCTCATCCCTTTGGAGGCTTGAAATATCTCTTTCAGCACATAGCCAATGCCCCGACCTGGAAGGAAGCACAGAAACAGGACAGGTGAGTTACAACAGCAAGGGGGATAAGTATCTGTGCTGCAGTGGGACTGGAGTCCAAGATCTCATGGCAGTAGTGAAGCTTTCAGTGTTTAGTTTCTTGGCTACAAAGAAAAACTGGAAAAAAATTATCCATTGTTCTTTGGAATTATGTCAAAGTCCAGGACCGAAGCAAAGTAAGTAAGGGTCAGACTAGATAATATGCATGAACAAAAACAGTTTCTGCTTGTTTTTTTTTTTTAACTGATCAGGATCAGAGGAGTGATGGGGAGGTGCTGCTTACCCCTTTCCTTTACTCCCATTTTTTTTTCTGCTCAATATTGACATCCTCTCAAGATACTTTAACAGCTGGGGGGAGGGAAAATATTGGGTCCTCATAACTTTTCCCCTGCAGGGAGAAAAACAGCTTGGCATGGGTGATTTTTAAGGGGACAAACAAAAGGGGAACTGGCTAAGCAGTCCCTTCTCCCCATCATTCCTTTGCTGAAACTTGCAGCCTCCCACAGCTGCTTTTTTCAGTTTTCATTTTTAAAAAAGCAGGAGATTGTTTCCGTATCTCCCAAATAATAGACACAGAGCTTCCAGACTTTTAGACTCAAGCTACTAGACGGGTGGCACAGTGGGTTAAACCGCGGAACCATGAGCTGTCGATCGAAAGGTAGGCAGTTTGAATCTGCGACGGGGTGAGCTCTCGTTGCTTGGCCAGCTCCTGCCAACCTAGCAGTTCCAAAGCATGTTAATGCGAGTAGATAAATAGGTACCGCTTGCGGGAAGGTAAACAGCGCTCCGTGTTCCAGCCGCATGCTACGTGCTGCGGCAAGGAGAGTCATGCCAGCCACATGACCACCGAGGCGTCTTCAGACAACACTAGCTCTTCGGCTTTGAAATGAGGATGAGCATCACACCCTAGAGTCGGACACGACTGGACTTAATTGTCAGGGGTCACCTTTACCTTTACCTTACTAGACATGATGCTAAACATGTAAGTAAACCATCTCCCCCCCCCCAAATAGTGCTGGGGGGACAGACAAAACAGGCTTAAGCCACAGTGGGGGTAGGGGGGCTTTAGCACTTTACCCCCCTGCAGTTTCAAACCTGACCGCAGCCCCTCCTCCCCTCCCCACATGCTATTTTTAATGGAACAAACGCTTTCATTGAAAGTGAGAAGCTTATGACCCTCTGCATGGAATTCTCCTGCACGCATGTGACACAAATTGCTGGCTGGTGACGGGGCCTTAATTCGAGACTGCCTTCTCGGGACATGGATGAAGCCCACAAGATGATACATTTAGTATTTGTTATGTGTTACAAGTTGCTTGACTAGAATTTATGGGAGTTTTCATGAGAGATGTGGAATTGGTGTTTGTTTTCTACAGTTGTTATTTACCTCGAGCTTTTAGGGTAGAGTGGTCATCATCATCGGTTCAAGTGAATAGAAAGGAATACCTGAAACAATGCTGACAGACAATACCCACCAGTCTTTGTGTTTCCGCCAGTATAGCGCAGTCTCTTGAGAGCTTTCAGAACACTATTCCGGTCCTTATGCTGGTTAAAGTAGAATTCTGTCCTGGGCTCTTCGCTGTACTGAGCTACAGCAATCTGCAAGCAGAAAGGTTTGAGGAAATCTGGGTTCAGCTTAAAAGGAAGCATAAGGAAATCTTTTCTGTGTTAACCTTTCCTCATTCTCCAGCAAAAATCTTACCTAGCCAAGAGCTGCCTGTGATTTTTCGTTCCAGGGCATATTCTGAAGCTAAGCATGCAGGAAGAAAGGCAGCATATAAGTATACAGGTTAAGTATCCCTTATCCGGACTACTCGGGACGGGAAGTTATCTGGATTTTGGATTTGTCTGGATTTTGGAATATTTGCATAAATATAATGAGATATATTGGGGATGGGACCAAAGTCTAAACACGAAATTCATTTATGTCTCATATACACATAGCCTGAAGGTAATTTTATACAATGTTTTAAATAATTTTGTGCCCCAGCATGCCTTGCACTATGCCAGCCAGGTGCTGGAAAACATTGTTGTTGTTGTTTTAAAGTCATAGCCCCCAAAATGTCTGGATTTTGGAATAGTCTGGATTTCAGATGTCCGGATAAAGGGTAATCAACCTGTATTACATACATGCAAATCCTGGGATTTATTTTTTTATTTATTTCTTACATTTTTATACCACCCTTCCTCCAAGTGGTGTACATATTTCCTTCCCTCCTTTTGTCTTCACAACAACCCTGTGAGGTAGGTGGGGCTGAGAGATAGTGACTGGCCCAAGGTCACCCAGGAAGCTTCATGGCTGAGTGGGGATTTGAACATGGATCTTCCAGGTCTAAGTCCGACTCCCAAACCACTACACCATCCCCCTTGGGACATGAGCGGCTGTGCTCTCAGTGGAACGAGAGGACGAGAAGCCTCCAGGAACTCTGACCCATGCACACACGTATACATACTACGAGAGTATCTTACCTGAGTGCCCTCTGGCCCGATTCGGGGAAAATAAGAGGCAATGCGGAAGAGGAAGTCCTTCACTTTGATAAAATTGCTTTGGCCAATGCTCGATGACTCGTCCACCAGGAAGGCAATGTCACCTTTGAACTTACTGCAAACTGGTAGAACACAAAAAGAAGGCAAGGGGGACCTTTGTAAGTGACAGGCAAATGGCTTCGGACTGGGAAGTGAGTGCATGTCCAAGGTCTGGACTTGCCAGGGCAGGGTGGAGACAGGAAGGCTGTGGAGGATGTGGCACAACTTAGTACATTTTGGGTCAAAGATCCCTGGATGGCTCTGGCTACTGCCAAGCCACAGGCAAGCTGGTGGCACCACCCGATGGGGGACATGCCCCTGCTGTGACTGGTGGTCACAGGGTAGCCCTGTGATTGGCAAGGGTTTTTTGAAGTGTTCTCAAGAGGGAAAACTCCAGGAGTGAGGGCCCTTTAAGACTCAGCAGGGCTGGATTAGAGAGGGGGTGGGATAGGAAGTGGGTGGTGGGTGGAGCCCAAACAGCCTTCAAAAAAGCAGCTCAAGAGGGCAGTATGGATGGAGCAGGCTCCTGGAGCGAGCCTCCTGATTGGAAGAAGAGATGCCTCAACCCTGTGTGCTCTGGGGGAGCAAAAGGGTGCTGACCTTTCCCAGTATGGACGAGGACGAGAGGCATAGGCATATCAGGGCTCCAACCCCAATAGCCCTGGAGAGACCACATTGACTCTACTATGAGTCTTTGTGCCTGTGTGGTCCAGTCCTGTGGCCCCTTTCCTCACTGCTGGGATGGGACCAGTCAAGAAGATGCTGACAGTGTATGTCTACAGTAGCTTACCGCTAAAATTATGTTATGTCTGGATACACCCTTTGGGAACATAGCAGGGCTTTTTTGGTGTTGGCCCCACATATTTAAATTCCCTTCCTAGGGAGCCTCACAATAGAGCTCAAGTCTACAAATTGTCATTAAATGCTACAAGACACTTTTGTCTTCTTCAACACCAATCAATGTCTTGTTAATGTTTGAGATACCAGTTACTTCAAGGCATTTTGCATTATTCTGTTTTAATGAGTTTTGGAAGAGTTAAATCATTGTATTGTTGTGTCTTAATCATTATAGACCTCCTGTTGTTGATTGCAAATAGGCTGGTTCTAAGTAATTAAAATAATGAGAAGTCTAGAATTTGTGGACCAACTTACTTGGGCTGGAGGTAGTAGTTGAGAGGGCTGGCATTTTAGTCACCCTGGCTGTGTGCATTGGTCCCGGAGAGGTAGTTGTTGGAAGGGTTAATTGACTTGAACTTGTGGGTAAAAGTCTTGTTGTAATGGGTGTTGCAGATGTAACAGCTGAAAGGGAAATGGTCAGATTCCTATGAGATCCCACTACAGATGATAAAACGCAAGGAAAAGTTACCCAGAGACATCTGTTCTGCACAATGTGCATAATTAATAAATAATAATAATAATAATAATAATCTGTACTTATATACTGCCTTTCTTGTCATCAGATTTCTCCTCCGACGTTATTCAAGACGGTTTACATAGGTAGGCTCCTCTAAACCCCCATAGGGGTTTTTACAATAATGTTCTATTCGCATAGAACCCTTTTCATTCTCTAGAAGTTTCCTTTCAACGGTGTGGTATCTCTTTGGCTGGACAGCACACGCCTTCCGAGCTTGCCCGACAGCAACTCCTCTCTCTCTCACAGAGGGTTAACACAAGTTATCTTCAGCTTCTCGGGAGCTTCCAGTTGTCTCGAACTGGTCTCAGCTTTTCTTCAGGCAGGGGGCAGCTCAACCACTAGATAACACCACCTGCTCAATTAAGTGGTAGAATTCTGGATAGTACCACTTCAGAAGGTAAGGGGGTCTGAGTTTTGAATGTCACCTTTTTGTTTAAAAAAAAGGTGGGGTCTTTCCCCTTTCATTTCCCTCTCTCCTACCCCTCTTTTCATCCCATTCTTCCTGCTGCAACAACTCCTTCTCCAGGTCTCGCCCTTTCCTCTCTGCACCAGTTCCCTTGCTGTCAACAACACTGCCATTGCCTTTTCTCTCCCCCTATGCTTCTGAGAATGTATGGACAGACAGGGCACATTCCAACACCCTGAAGCGGCTTCAAAACAGGTAGCAGGGAGCAAGGCAATGTAGCTGGCAGATTGCTTCCCTTATCCCAAGTCAATTCCCTGGTTTTTGTTGGTTACGCAACATTGCTAAATGGGCAGGTGGTGTGGTGTGGAAGTTGAGCTGTTGCTCTGCCTGAAGAAGCTAAGAAGGATCAGCCTGGGTTCTCGCCTTGGAAGGGCGAGCGGAAGCTGCTGACAGATCTCATGAAGACACTGTGTGAGAGAGTGTGGAATGTGTGGAACGTGGAGGAGTCATCTGGTAAGAGATGGGTAACTTCTTGAGAACCGACTGAGGTGTGAACTGCAGCTGCCTGCAAACGCTTGGAAGCGCAAGAGCGCAGCCAGGATGATGGCTGCACTTTGAAAGAGAAACGTCTGGAGAAATGGAGGATTCTATGAGTTTCTCTCATAGAACAATACTTGTAAAAACCACATTTGAAAAAATGGGGTTTAGGATCAACCTGCCTATGTAAACCGTCTTGAGTCTGTAAAAAGAGAAAGGCGGTATAGAAATACTGTAATAAATAAATAAAGCCCAATGAGAGATCAAATGGTGCTAAAAGGCGATAGACAGATGGGTGGGCAGGCTTCACAGTAAACTCTTGTGTGGTTAACTGTATGGCAGTTAAGCAAGTCTACGCAATCTAGCTTGTGTCAGTGCATGGTTTTCCCAGTGAATGACCATTCCATTGCTTGCCACAATGATGCAGTTATTCTCTACGCAGAAGATGTTTCTGCAGCGGCTCCACAAATGTCCGTTTCCAACTCCACCACAACCTGTGGTGAAGGAACAGAGAGGGTGTTGCAACAGCACTTACTGGTTTCATGAGTAAGAGTTACTTCTTTTCCAGTGGAGACTCCAAACATGGCACGAATGCCGATTATGTAGCGGGTGTCAGGCAACAAATTGTCCAAACGATAAGCAATGACCCAGCTGTCTAAGGACTGGCTCTCAACAGCAGCCTCTCTCTCTGAAACAGAAATATCACCTCCAAAATCCATTCTACTCCTTGCAAAACAGCTGCTTACAACTTTTTCTTATACAGCGCAATTAACACACATGGCACTTTGCAGAGACGGATGCTTGGTCTGATAAAGCAGGGCTCTTCTTGTGTGAACACCATATGACACCCAATGTATATTTCCTTCTCATGTGGATGCCAGAAAAGGCACAGGACTGCTGTCGGACCCCAGAGAATACAGAAGTTGGCTTTCCTTGCTCCTAGGGTCCAGGTGTTTAACGGGTATCACAAGCTATTCCAGTTCTTCACATTCAAACAAGTGGAAGCAGCCTGGTTCCCTCGTCCTCTTAGCCAAAGCTAGCACTGGTGTCAGATGGTCTACTTCATGGGAGCTGACACGGCATCCTGACCAAAATCAGGCCTTTGGTTCCAGATGCCATTTGACCTAACAAAATGGCAGTGACCCGTCTCTATTTACCTTTCTCGGTACCTACTGGCTTCCAGGCAATCTTGTATTTGGTGGCAGCAGGGACGGCACTCCAAGACAGAGAGATGGAAGTGGTTGTGTAAGATGTTACCTTGAAATTAGACACATAACCCAGAGGAGCTGCAAAAGAAAGGAGGACACTAAACAGCTGCCAATCCTCAGCAATCTGGCTGCCCCATATATAGCTGCCAGAATCCTTGACCTGGGTCAGCTATATGGTGGACCTCCCACCCCCTTTCACGCATCTGCAGTGAGGAATCCTCATAGTTGGAAATAGCACTGTGCTGGATTTTTGTGATGTTTGATTTTCATGGTGGAAGTTGCCCATGCAAATGCTTATGAAAAACATCCTATATTCCATTTCTTTGCATATTTTTGCATCTGGTCACAATAATTGCTTCTCTGATCTTTTGCTGCGGGGTGTGGGGAGGTAGACACTCTCATAGTGGGAAGTGCATTCTAATGTGCATCCCACTCAGGGCTGCCCATCCATGAAGCCAACTGAAACGGTCACCTCAGGCAGCAGGTTGGAGGGGGGGGCACCCATCTGACTGTCTGCCTACTTGCCTCCACTGCTGCTCCGCCTCCTTCCACTCCTTGACTTGGAAAAGGGAGAGGGGTGCAGAGAAGAAGAGGAAACGGGGAGGGGAGGGGAGTGCTGAGCTAGAACACTGGAGAGAGGGAGGAGCGGAGACTGGCACCTCACCAGGTAAGGGGGGGGCAGCATTTGGCATGCTGCCTCAGGTGGCAAGAGGTCTTAGGCCAGCCCTGATCCCACTGAAGTATCACAATGTAGAGGAACCACATCCAAAAGGTGCTAAACAGGGCTGAAAAGGTGGGAGTGAGAAAATGTTCACAAAACAACAACCCCCCCCCCATTTTGACTTGGCACTACCTGAAGAGGAGCTTGACCTTCACCATGCCATGAGTGTTGTTGATAATTTACCATTTTTGCCATTGAGGTCCGTTTTATGGAAAACCGACCCAACAGCCCAAAAGAATGAGGCATGGAGAACTACAACCAAATCCTGTCCAACTTTCCAGTGCCAATGCAGCCACAATGCAGCCCTGAGGTAAGGAAACAAACATTCCCTTACCTTGAGGAGGCCTCTGTGACTGGGCCCCTCCATCGCAGAATGCAGTGCACGCTCTGTTGGCATGGCTGCATTGACACTGGGAAGTTGGATAGGATTGGGCCCTTAATTCTATAGAAATAGAGTCTGGCACCATGAGGGCCCTAACAAGAGCCCATGATCTGCAAGCCAGTGCCTAGCGCCAATGTGACACCCACCTTGGCCGCAGTCTGTTTGAGCCTTCTATAGAGGAGAACGGGGTTCTGTTCCTTCGGCAACGGAAGCTTACTTACATGTCCTTGCGGTAATGGTGATCCCAGGACCTTCCACGGAGCCAAAAAGCACGTAAAGCGAAATCACGTATTCAGTATTATGGGCCAGGTTTTGCAGGTGGTAAGCTGTAGTGGAGGAGCTCAGAGCAAGTTGCCGAGGTCGGTCTCTACCAAAGAATTCTCAAGAGACACAGAAAAGGCAATGTTGAAGCACAGAATTCCAAGGACATCATGTGCACACGTTTTTCAATACATAAACACCCTGGCCAAGCCTGCTGTGTCCACGTCCAAGCCTTTTCTGCTTGCAGGGCTCTCTTTTCACATAGGGGAGCATTAAAAATGTGGTTTCCCACCTGCAGTCTGGAGTGGAACCATCCACACGTTCTACCACCTTATTCTGCTGCATGTGTAGATCAGGTGTTAGTTGCACAGAAACCCCACTGAAGGCAACGCAGTCCAAGCTGTTCATTCGCAACTCTGCACCTGGGCACATGGCATCACGTCTAAACAAGCCACGTACGTTTGGATTGTTCAGAATTCTGAAGCTCCTCCAGAGATAGGCAAAGGGGGTTACGGGCAATCTGGGAAGAGGAGCCCCTGGTTGTCTTCCTCTTCCTCATATACAGTATTTATATACCGCCTTTCTTGGTCATTGGATTTCTCCTCTGACTTTAATCCAAGGCGGTTTACATGGGCAGGCTTTCCCAACCCCCCTAATGTTTTTTGGGTTTTGTTTTTTTTACAATCGTATATATAAATGTTCAATCTTTCATGAACAACTGCATTCCAGATGGTATCCTTTGCAGTCTGGCCTCTCCCTGGTCATCCATTGGTTATTTCTCTCTGCTTATCTTACCTTTCCTGTAGCAGTTGATTGCCCCTGCTCCTCCCTCTCTCAACCCCTAAGAACAATTAATCACTAGCCGGCAGATCAGATAAGTAGAGAAAAACCATGGAAGGAAGGGGAAAGGTGGCCAGTGGCTCCTGGAGCCCTGCGTGTTTGCCTACGATCCTTGCCAGTTTTCTCTTCCTTCCTCTAAGGAAGCCTTCAGAACTGTCAACTACCACAGCTCAGCTTATTCATGGCTGCTTTTAATCAGGGACATGCGGTGCTGGGGTGACAGGTGAGGCAGAACCGCCCTGCCGTTGTCCACAGAAAATTGCCGCAGTCGAACCCGGAGATTGTGTAGGCCACCCACTTTCTTGGGTGTAAGTGGGCGGCGTGCACGAGCAATTTCCAGGTTCGGCTGCAGTGATTTTCCGTGGATGATGGCAGGGTGGTTCTGCCTCACCTCCTGACCCAGCTCCGCACGTCCCTGCTTTTCCTGTGATGACTGTAGCATGGGCTGTCTGCCTTAAAAATAAAGTGTTAAAGCAGCCATGTATGTCTACACACCATCCCCTTCTTTAAAAAAATGCAACCATTTAAAAAAAAAATGGTTGCAAAACTGCTCTGAGGATTTGGAGGTGGGCGCGTGAGGGGGTGGCTCTATCACACTGTAGGGAAAGCAACATTCATTGTGAAAGGGCTTCCCGCTTGCCACCCTGCTCAAAAGATGTTTTGTAGACTATGATCCGTGTATCAAATGGAATTGCGTTTAACTTTCTCTGGATTACATCCCTAAATTTTGGGAGTCCATTTAAGCCCAATTTCACTGCTAGGGTAGATTGCAGCTTGCAGCAAGCACAGAGTTTTTGCCACGGTCTGCGGATTGCGAATGCTGGTACAGACTGCGGTTCATTATACGGAGATGAGAAGCAAAGTGATGACACAAAGTTTCCAGAGAGAAGGCTTATTGCAGTGGTTCCAGCCAGGGGAGCTCCAGAAACCAGCCAGGGGAGCCGCGGAGTGCTATGGAATCCTCTTGGAAAACAGTGCAATACCAATTGGCAGGCATCGACATAATGTAATGGGGAGCCGCAGTCAATGGTCAAGGGAACTGCAGGCTGAAAAACTTTGGGAAACACTGGGCTTATTGACAAACATCTGGCGTCTCCGATATAACGGTTCTGTTACCTGGAGTGGGGCCCCACGTCACTCGGTATCCAGTGGCCCCGGGCACTGAATTCCAGGAAACCAGCACAGAATTGATTGTGACGTCTGTTGCCTTCAAAATCTGCACAGCACTTGATGACACTGTAACAAAGAGACACATAAAGGAGAGGGCCAGTCTTGTCGTAACATGCTGGGTGGGGATGGGAGGATTATCCTCACTAGCAGGGAATAAAGGGGAGTGATTTGAGCGCTATTACTAAGAGGGTGGAGAAGAGTGGACTGTCTGGGCTGGCGCCTACAATGGAGGAGAGGGGTCGTAGCTCAGTAGCAGTCCATTGGTCCATCTAGCCCAGGCGGTCCCAGGGTCAGTCGCTGGCATCTCCCATTCAAAGGTAGCAGGAGATGAGAAAAAGAGCCACTGCCGCCAGTTGAGGCAGACAGTGCTGGGCTAGATGAACCAATGGACTTCACACTCAGCAAAAGGCAGTTTTATATGACCTTGAACCCAGAGGATCTGTGGCTTTGGCCTGCCTGTGCACTGCCACCTAGGTCCCGCCACAAGAGGGAGAACGACAGGGAAACCAGCACCAGCGCCTTGCCCCAACAGGCCAGAATAGGTCAGGTGGGTCTCTCTATAAAAACGGTCAGGTCAGGCTTGCTTCCTGGTCTGAGCAACAAGGAGGGCTCTTGCCTCTTGTGATAGCCTGCCTTTGCCTCTCCCCACCTTGCCCCTTCCCTGGGTCTCACTCGCATTTCAAAAATGCTCCTCACCAGGGGACAAAAAACATTGACAGGGATAATGAGAGTTCCTTACAAACACTGGCTCCTACACATAAACCATTCCTGTGGAAGGTTGTGGCTCACTTTGGAGATAATCTTTGAAAGAAACTACTGTATCATTATACGTACCAAAAAAATAATAATTGTCCCCTGATGAAGAGCGCATGTTTGAAATGCATTGGGACCGTTATTTAATTCTTTGCAATAAATTTGTCTCCATCAATTTGATTCTCTCGTGATGTTTGGTTTGTGGTGCTATCCATTTTGGTTTGTTTTCCTTGTCTTGAACCAGTCACCTGACTAGTTCAACACTCACTGACCACAATCATCAGTCTGTCTTGTCAGAAGATAGACAAGTACACTCAGCTCTGCACAGGATGGCCAGTGATATGTAGATATGTGGAACCCCTCAAATAAGCACATCTTCTATTCAGGCTAGGGTTTTTTTTTTTAAATCAGCCTGGATTGAGGAATAAATGGACAAGTGACAGCTTGTAGGCATAATAATAATATTATCGATATTATTTCTGATCCGGGGGGGGAAATTGTTCGGTTTATTTTCTAGCCAGGCCAACATGAGCTTGCCCATCAATCCTCAAAAGTGTCCCTGTAGAAAAACTATTATTGATATTACAGATTTATATCCTGCCTATTGTAAGCACTTACAGAACTGCTCACCACAATAAGTGCGAAATAATGGCAGTAACACTAAGAACAAAAACTAGTTGCTGACCAAGATCTTTCCCTCTGAACATCCAGCAAACTCGATCAAAAAAGGATCTCTCCAAGTACACTTTCTGCAACTTTCCCAGCTCAGCATAGCAGACCATAAGATGGGCAGGAGGTGTGGTTTGGAGGGTTGAGCTGTTGTCTTGCCTGAAAAAGCTAAACAGGATCAGCCTGGGTCTTGCCTTGGATGGGAACCAGAAGCCGCTGACGGAGGAATGTTTGAGGAGTGCGGAATATGAAAGAGTCAGCTGGCAAGAAACGGATAACATCTTGAGAACTAGTCTGAGGTGTGATTTGCAGCTGCTGCCTGTACAGCCAGGACGACTGCACTATGAGGGGAAACATCTGGAGAAATGGAAGGTTCTATGAGTTTCTCTCATAGAATAACACGTGTAAAAACCCCATTCGAAAAAAAAGGGGGGTATGGTCAGCCTGCCTACGTAAACTGCCTTAAGTCTACGAGAAAGGTGGTATATAAATAACTGTAATAAAATAAAAATAAATAAAATCTCCAGAGCTTCAACACTGCTGGTAGATTGATAGGAATGCTGAATCACCATGTGTTACTTACAAGTAGTAGCCTTTGCAGTCACTATCGGCCCCTCAATGGCTCCAAAGATAGGATTGACTGAGACGACGTAGTCAGTGCCAGGTTGCAGTCCTTGGATCATGTAGTAGCTATAAGTGTCACCCAGGTTCACGTCCTGAACGCTGCCCTCTGCAACACCAAGAGGAATAGCAATGTGGAGGTCATTGGTCAAGGAGCAATGCTCCCTGTTTGTCAGTCACAAGGGGGCTTGCACCGAGGGCTCTTGGGCAATGGGACTTAGACTAGAGTGGCAGGATTTCAGAATGGAAGATGAAGTGACAAGGCTTCTTTCTCAGGGAAAGGACTCAAGCAGTGGTTCCCAAACTGGGAACTGTGGAAACCAGCCAGGGGCAGCCACGAAGTGCCACAGAATCCTCTCGGAAAACAGTGCAATGCCAATGGGGAGCCGCGACCAATGGTTGCCAATGGTCAAGGGAGGCGCAGGTCAAAAAGGTTTGAGAAACACTGGACTAAAATCTCAGGATGAGGACGGAGACTGAGGCTGGAGAGAAGGGCTGCTTTTCATGGCACCCATCCCCAGACTGCTCCCCCATTCTGAAATTCAAACCACCCCCATTTCCAACATGCTCTTCCAGGCTAGCATCTTTCTTTTTGTATGGGAGAAAGCTATAGAAAGATGAACACCAATAAAGGCCTAATGTGGTCACATGCTCAGTGACAAGTTCCAAGAGCAGCAGCACAACACAGGTTCAAGTTTCCTTTGGAAGAAGAATCACTGGAGGATTGTGGTACGGAATCCCAGTCTTGCAACAATATATTCTGAAGGCAGTGGAAAAGAGGGCCGTAACCCTGGCAATGAACTTAGGAGGAGGGGCTTCCAAACGTTCTTAAATCAGCATGTGCTTCCACCTGGACGGTGAGATGATGCACAGACTGTCCACTCCTGTAACCTCTGTTCCATGGGGGGAAGCAGCTTCCATTGGGGAGGAGTACTGTATTTACATCACAAAAACAGCATAGAGCAAGGATTCACCTCTCCTAGCGCCTGCTGTAAAAATTAAAAAAAAAAAAAAACACCTGTAAGAGATCATAGATCTCCCACATCATGTCTACTTTGGGCCTAAACTGTTCACTATCATTTTCCTGGTAGAAAGTCGATTATATTTAATTTAGACACTAGGTGGCAACACATCCTCATTTTACAGACCACAGTCACAAATATTTGCTCTTCCTTCCTGCCCAGATCAGCAGGGCAGGCAGTTTAAGCCAACTGGGCCAATTGCTCCCAATTGGGCCCTGCGCCTAAGGGGGCTCTGCGCTAGGGTAATCTACTCTAGTCTTGTCAAATACACATGACAAACACATTGCAACATACACATTGTTACACCATATTGCAGGTTTGTATATATTGTAGGCCCGCCTATTCAGACTCATAATAAAAGGCAATAATAATATGATTTATTTATAATCTATTAATGTTAAGTGATTTTGAGAAATCAAAAAAAGATAATTTGTTCCCAACAATGCTGTTCACTTACATTTTGAATTTCTTTTCTAAACAAGAATAAAATTAATATTTTTACTAAATTATTCCAGTCACTAAAACAAGTGGTTTCGTAACTACAGGTATTTACTTTTCAAAGGTAATCTACACATTTAGTTTGTTTACTTGTAGGCTTACAAGTATGTAATTTTATATTAAAATGTGCTTGGGTCCATTTGGTCCATTCATTCACATGCACATTTTAAGCGCACATTTTTGATTGCTTTCCATTCTACCATATAGAGATATAAAGTCTATAATAAGTTTTATTTATATCTCTAAGATTCTAGACCTTGGCTGTGAACCTGGGGCCCCGCAAACACGTTTCCAATTGGGCCCTGCAGCTCCTAAGATCTGCGTAGATGCATAATTATTATTATTATCTTCACCTTTTAGCCTGGTTTCTGAAATCTCTCTTTTCCACCATAAAACGTCTTGCTCACAGTAGAAGATGCCAGGGGGTCTCGGGATGATGGCAGTTAAACATGCACACATTGTAAAAGAGCTGCACTGTTGCTCCCATTTACAGTGTTCTAGAACTTCAATGTGCTCTTTTTGTGCATTTCTGAGTCTCAGCCACAGCAAACCTTGTGGAGAGTCATCTATACATTCAGAAAAAAAAAGCCCAATATGCAGCCCTCCTGTACCCCTTGAGGCGGCAGGTGCTCTCTCGCATCACACACTCCTTGCCAATTAAAAAATGAGTTCGTCACAGAGATGGGTTCTGCATTCTGAAATGGTACAGACTTGGTTTGTCAGAGTGTGTAAGACAGAACAATGAAAGTCAAAGGGTGAATTCAAAAATAGCACGTTGATTGCACTTCCTGGACTATACAATGTAATCTACACATTACATAGGTAGCGTGATGGGAAATTGTACATTTGAAAACTCTCTCATGTTAAAAAAAAAAATCCTCCCTGCATATGGAAAGCTAGCACATCAGGGAAGACGTTGGGTTAAATTCTTCTCCCTGACACACTAGCTTTCCATGTGCATACACCAACCATTCCCATAGGAGAGCAAATTTGAAACAACATACTGTATTTTCTACATGAAAAACTGATGTGCTGCAAATAATCCTGTGGTAATTCTAACCTGTCAAAAATTAGCCTATGACCAAGACTTCAGGCCCAAACAAGATAATACACTTATCACATGGTTGGGACCAGTGTGCTTAATTTTTCAAAAGTAAAGAGTAGTCACACAGGGCTGTAATATGGATCAGGACTGTAGGCATGGATGGCGGGGGAAACTTTAACCTTTTGACCTCCCATGGGCCTGATCCAGTCCCCCCTCCCACTGTTTCCAGTATCTGACAAGGGGAAAAAGCTCTAATACTATAGGCACCAAAAGTAGCTGTGGGGCCCCCTGATTTGGATCAGGACTGGGGGGGGCAAACGATTCAAGACCCCCCTCCTTCCCCATGGTCCCAGTCTGGCCTGGTGTCCTGTCCAGCTGCTATTTGAAAAATTAAGCCCACAGGCTCCAATCACGAGAATAGTTTGGGCCTTAGATTTGTCTATTGCCAACCAAGTCATATTCTTCAGCCACTTTCTGGCAGCTTTCTGTCCATTTTTTTAAGAACTCAAGAAGTGCAGAATGGGGCACTCTACCTGAAGACACCCATGTTAGCCTATACCCTGATGCTCCTCTGACTTGCGTCCATCTGGCCTGGATGGTGTTGGTTGTCTCGTTCTGGAGGAAGATGCTTTCCACGGGCAACAGTTTTACTGCAAGAGGCAAAAATGGATGTTAGATAAGTACCCCATATTTATCGGCGTATAGGACGCATTGGCGTATAAGACGCACCTTCCTTTTGGCCCTGGGTTTCAAGAAAAAAAGATTTAAAGCATTTTTGGGCCACTTGGCCACTTACCGCTTGGCTGCTTAATTAGCTAATTTACATAAATTGCACAAAAATACCAGGATCTCTTTTAAAACACACAGCAATAAGACACATGAACAAAATGCACCAGAACATAAATCCCAAGTATAACCCCCCCCAGACTCAACTCTTTTCCCCCACCCCACCCATGCACAGTTTCCAAAGTAAACAACATAAAAGTACAAAAAAAACAACCAGATTCAACTCTTACCCCACCCCACCTATGCAGTTTCCAAAGCCTCCCCAACTAGGCCCAGTTCAGAAGCTTACCCAAGCTGCATTCAATCCGAGGAGAGCTGGGAAGACCACGCCCTCTGCAGCTCAGCTGAACTTAACTGAGGAGCACAGCACCCTCTGCTGGCGGCTGAGAAGCTCAGCTCATGCAAGTGCATAAATTAAACCCGACAAACAGCTGTAGATCGGATAGATTAGTTAGGGAAGAAAGCACAAGGGAGCTCTCCAGCTCCAGAAAAACGCGGTAAGCCCGAAAATGCATTAAAACGGGCAAGGGGGGAAAGGGATTTTTTAGTATTGGCATATAAAACGCACCCTACTATTTTGGGTCACAAATGTAGACAAAAAAGTGCGTCTTATACGCCAATAAATACGGTACTAGAAATGAAGGCTCAATTAAAGAGCCCTTTAAGTGCTGCTCCAAAGCCTTGAGATTTAGAATACAGGTTGATTCCCCCTTATCCTCCCTTGTGTGGGGGGTGAGGGAAGGCGAGAGAAAAATCAATTAATTAATTAAGTAACTTCAACAGATATAAAGAAGTTAGATGACAAGTTTTGGTGTTGAGGTTCTGAGACCTGATCACAAGGCATCTCCCAAAGAAAACAACTGTTTCAGCTTCTATCCAACACTCTCATCCTCTAATGTGCTGCCCTAAGCTAAACATGGATGGAGAAATAAGGACATCATGCTGGATTGGGCCAAGGTGGGTCTATCTAGTGAAGCACCTACTTCCAGCAATGACCAACTAGATGTGTCTGGTCTGGGAAGCCCACAGGCAGAGCATGAAGATAATTAAAGGTAAAGGTATCCCCTGACAATTAAGTCCAGTCGTGTCCGACTCTAGGGTGTGGTGCTCATCTCGATTTCAAAGCCGAAGAGCCAGCGTTGTCCGAAGACGCCTCCGTGGTCATGTGGCCGGCATGACTCTCCTTGCCACAGCGCGTAGCATGCAGCTGGAACATGGAGCGCTGTTTACCTTCCCGCAAGCGGTACCTATTTATCTACTCGCATTGACATGCTTTGGAACTGCTAGGTTGGCAGGAGCTGGCCAAGCAACGAGCGCTCACCCCGTCGCGGGAATCGAATTGCCGACCTTTCGATCAACAGCTTATGGTTCAGCGGTTTAACCCGCTGCGCCACCCGCTGGCCTTGAAGTTAATTACCTCTCTCCTGTTCTTTGTCCCTAGCATCCAGCACTCAGGGGGTATACTGTTCCTGAAGCTGGAGGTTCCATTAAGCGATCACTGCCATGGATGAACCCTCTCTTCCTTTTAGATAATAACACTTGGCATTTATGAAGTGCTCAAACCGTTTCACATACATTATTGTGTTGCAGTCCTTACAACAGTCATGCAAGGTAGGCCATCAATCTTGTCCCCATATTGCGTATGAGGTGGCGAGGGGAACTGAGGCTGATAGCAACTTGCCGAAGGCTGCCTGGTGAGAGCCAGACAAGGGGCTTCGTGATAAACTGCTTACCTTTTGATGTTAAAATCAGACACCCCACCCCTGCTTTATCTATGAATGGGCCAAACTCATGAAGAGACAGCTGCCCCCAGTATGTGCAGTTTGTGTGACCCTGTAATGGCTCTTTCACCAATGGAAGTCAGTGCAGAGCTGATGCCTCAGGGCCAGAGGCAGGATGACCTCAAGACTGCTGTTTTTCTGGCATGTCAGTCATATTCCAAGGACTTACGAGTTCTGCCTGTTGTCGAGACTGGCTGGCTCGGCCCTTCCGGATAGACGGCATAAATGCTGACAGTATAGTCTTTATCCTCCTGCAAATTATCAATGACATGCGAGGAGACGTCACTGCCCAGAATCTTCTCTGAAGTCATCCCAGGTCTGTTTGCTGCATCAAAGTCAGTGGCAAAGACAAGCAAGCAAAGTCTGAGGAAGAGCTGGATGAACTTTCAACGTTTCACGTTTCAATGTTTCAACGTTTCACAACTGAAATTTTGTAATTCCTCCCCAGGGCTGGCTGGATATTCTATCCTCCTGCACCCCATGTGAGTAATCCCTGGTTGCCATGGGTGAGATGTGTGAATGGAGAAGATGTTATCCTTAAAAAATATATACCATTTAAAATTTCAATTAAATTAAATGGTTAAGCCAAAATGCCTTCAATTTTGCTACCCATTTGCAAGGGGTAAAAATTGGGGAGAGGCGTTTTGGCACTTTTCGAGGGGAGCAAATGGGGGCAAAACACGGGGACTTTACCTCCTCTGAGTGGTTGGTAGTCATTGTTTTTCCCCAGAAGTCCCCTCAGAACAATATTATGGAATGATATATAGGAGTATTCCCAGGGGAATTCTGGATAATAAAAATGATGCTGCCAGCCAACCAGAGAAGCACTGCTGTTGATAAACTGAAAGTAACATTGAAAAATGGTGAACTGGGAGAGAAGTGCTTTCTGGATTATTTCTGAGTCCTTCACAACCTCCAAACCGTGGTTCAGGACATCTAGCAAATCTGATTTCCTGGGATCAGATGACATAGTGAGGTGGAGCTGGGTGTCATCCGCAGCCCAAATCTCCTGACAACCTTTCCTCGCAGTTTTATATACACAAATAACATTGGGGACAAGATGGAACCCAGTGGGACTCCCAAAGGCCATGGGGCCAAACAGTCATTTCCTTCTGGACCCTCCCTTCCAGACAGAACTAGAACCAGACCAGTGCCACTCTCCCACGCTCCCAAACCAGTGAGGTGGTTCAGAAGGATACCATGACTGATGGTACTGAATGCTGCTGAGAAGTCCAGCAAAAGCAACAGGGACATGTTCCCCCTGTCTAGATGCCTTGTTAAAATATTAAAGGAATAGTAACTCCCAATTCAAATAACAAATGTTACCACTAGCATAGAAACGCCATCGTTCTACGTCAAGCCAGGTTCCGTCATACTCTAGAGCAGCAGTTCTCAAAGTCCCTGCCGCTGCGACTCACCTTCTGCAGCTGCTCCCTGTTGTGACCCATCAGGACGGCCTCCAGAGGCTCCAGAAAGGCCTCCCGACGCGACCAGAAATTGCATTGGCGAAACCAGAAGTGACCCGGAAGTCACTTCCAAAGGCCTTCTGAGGTCCACAGAGGCCTCCAGAGGCCATCCCGGGCTCAGCACGACAGGGGAGCAGCTACAGAAGGTGAGTCGTGACCCGGAAGAGGCCTCTGGTTGCTTCTGTTTGGCTCCAATTTTGGAGCCAAACGGAGACAAGGGAAGGTGGTGGGTCCACCTCAGCATCAGACCACGACCCACCAAGTGCATTATGACCCACAGTTTGAGAAGCCCTGCTCTAGAGTGACCAAGAAACAGAAGTGAGGATGAGTAAGGGGAGAGGTTGGGGAGGGGCTATGGAGACGGGCACAGGTGTCACTTTTTGCCATTTTTCTAAAGGTGGTTTCTGCTTTAAAGCTGCTGATTTCGACTCAAGGACCATAGTAGGAGATGCTTTAGAAAGCTAAACAGAAAAATAAATGCGTAACTTGCCTGATGACGACATGGGAATGGCATGGGGAGAAGATGATGACACCTTTTTCTGCGCTAATTCTACATTGTCTATGAACTCATGGCATTCCCAACAGAAGTGTCAGAATCTCAAGACGATATTCTCTGGGTGTGCCTTATTCTGCCTCCCTGAAGGTGATCATAAACATCTAGTTGGGTCTCCGGTGACTTACATCTTGGGATGTAGATCTTGTAGCCTTCCAGTTTCCCTAAAGGAGGAGTCCAAGCGACCTTGAGGCTGAACAGTCCAACATCTATGACCCGGAAATTGGTCACTGGAGGCACAGGAGCTTTAAAACAAGGGACACAAGCCAACGACTGATAAACACACAATGTTGTCGCACAGGGAAGATTTTACTCTTTTGTTAGCACCAAAGATCACTTTGGAAAGATTTAAAAAAACAAAATCAGAATGCATGTAATTTCCTAATTTTCATTACTACGGTAGCTAAATGCCCATCGCTATGATGTGTGGAGTATCTATGGCAGGAAAATCGCTAGAATACAAGAGCCTCGGTGCAATGCATCTCTCCACACTCTGCAGGGACATACTGCACACCCCAGGAAGATTCCTGCCGGGTTACCACGAGAGGAGAGCTGACCAGACAAAAAGACACCTGGAAATAAGCAAGAGCTGATCCAAGGAAATGTTGCACCAGCAAATGCCAGGTGCCAAATGAGCTCTTTACAATTTGCCCCGCTGCATAATCCCATCCTGAAACATCAGCAGGGTCCTGATTGAGAGCACATATCGGTTTTACAGCACAACCCCATGCATGTCTATTCAGAAGCAAGTCCCACTGAGTTCAATGGAACCTACTCCCCAGGTAAACATGGATAGGATCGCAGCCTTAGCTTCTTCCTCCTGAGTAGGGCTCAGGAATTGGACCCTTCTGTTGCCAGACAAGCCCAGTTGCCTCCAGACGTTCCACCGCCTGTGCTCCTGGGGACCTGAGAGCGACTTCAGAAAGCTTGGAGCTGGGACCAGGTGTGGTCAGGGTGTGACAGGCCCCTACTTTCCTGCGTGGTGGCTGGGGGGGGGGGCTCTGAGTATTTTCCGACTCAACCTGATCCCTGTAGGTGCTAAAGCCAGTGATGGGTCCTCTGCTTTTGAGGGGGTGTCAGTCATTTCTGGTCCTGACTGAAAGATGGTGGGGCATGACACATCTGTGCTGGAGATGTTCTTCCAGGCATCCTCCATAGCACTGCAACATGTCCTTTGGCCACCTCTCCAATCACACATGGTTTATTTGGCCCTACCACATGACCACTTGGGTAGCCTGCAAAGTTGGGCCAGGCCTGAATCCCAAAAGAGAAGCACCAGAAGTCATTTGGGCTTTCCCAAATACGCTCTATACAACTGGCAGCCCTTCACATTGAGGCAATAACAACAATACCGGACAAGATCCTATAACTATGCCGCAAAGCCTTTGCAGCTCCTTCTTTGCAAAGGCAGAGCAGCACACAAACACTTACTGAGCCTTTTGTTCAGGAGCGTGTCTCAAGATTGGATTAAAACTCAAACCGACATCTCTGGAAAAGAATGATCCTTTCTAAAGCCCTTCAGGCAAAGCTGCTTAAGATTCATCGATGTCGTGCAAAACCAATTGGCTGAAATCCACACCATTCTCAGCACACATCTGCCAAGCAGAAACACCTGCCTCTGAGGTGCAATGCAATACCTCCAACACAGCTTGGTTTGAGTCTTGAACAGTGCAGTGGAATTTCCCAGGTAATGTGTTACATGAAGTCCCCTAGATCCCAGGAGGAATCTGTAACCCACACTGGCTACGGAAACTGAAAGGAGGCCATGCTGGTTTCGGCTTAGACTGGTGCTCAGCACCGCATCAAAGGGGAAATTGAAGAGAAACAACCTGGGATACAGGAGAGTGGCCTGCCTGGAATCACACAAAGCTCCTAAATGGTGATGCTGCTGAAGCTTGTCTTTTGTATACCTGGTTCAGTGTACCAAACTGTCCAGCTCGTAAGACTCAGATGATTTCATTAGCAAGTGCCATTTCTCAGAAAAGTTATCTCCAGTTCATAATGTATGTGCAGTTACAAAGCAGGATTCGGAGCTAAGAAGCTTCATTCGCGGCCCTTCATACTGGCCGGCCTTGCAGGGTCAGACCCTCATGTGGTTGGTGAGCAGGGCCAGAGGCAGGTATGTGGTTACACAGAAGAGCAGTGAACAGAGATCAGAGGGGCCAGAGCGAGTACAAAGCCAAGGTCAGGCAGATGGCGAGGTTTCCAAAGACAATAGTTCAGACGGAGGCAAAGGGGTCAGTGTGCTTACTCATTACAACTTGCCCAGTCCAGCCTGAAGCAACAGTTATAAAGGGCCAGGCAAACCCCAAACTCCAGATCACCTGATCTGGCTGGAATGATGAGCTGCAGTTCCTGCCCTGGACATTTTCGGGGGGGGGGGGGCTGCAGTGCAGCAAAGACCATGCCGAAAACCTAAAAGCTGCCCTGCTGCCAGATGTACCCTGCTGCCAGATGCTCTAGCAGTCTAGCTCAATGCCCCAAAACCTTCTGTTAATGCCACCCAGCAATCATTTAGGTTGCTTTGCTTGGGCTGTCTGGTTGGCCTTGGCCCTGAAGAAGACTGAAAGTGGAAGGGCTACTTATTGGTAGGCATTGATCAAGCATGATCAGGAACCAGTTTACCCAGCATACAAGGCTCCCATTTAAAAACTAGAGAGACTAGGCCCCTGAAAACCCAACGGCTATCATGGCTAGTGATGGAAGGAGAAAGGTCTGCTCTCACAACCCCACAGCATTACTGGTTTGCCCACAGTATTAGCACCTGCACATGAGATATCCATAGGTCTGCATGGAACACACCAGAGACTAGAACCAAACCCAACAAGCTGATCCCTGTTTTCCAGTTGTCTTTTTCACCTATCCTGGCAAGGGGCAGGGGAAACAGCTATCCCAAAGGGTGTGTGGAACGGGCAGCCTCACTTGTTTTCCCTTGGATGGTTGTCGGCTCTCCGAGAGCATCAGCGTAGACAGCCAAGACTGTGAAGACATATTTTCTGTCAGGTTTCAGATCTGTCACCAACACGGTGCTCTCGTTGGTGTCCAAAATGATCTGTCATATACAACACACAGGGAAAAGAGGACAAACCGTTTGCACATGTGAAGCTGAGCTGGTCGCCCTTGGCTGGGCTGTCTCACAATCAAATCAGGATTCAGTGAACTATGCTAGAAGAAGAAGGCAAGGACCTGGCAAGAATCTGCGCTCAAAAACCAAACAGGAGAATTTGGTTGCCAGATCGTGAGATGCCAATTTCGCCAGACAGCTTGCAAGCATTTAGTGTGGCGGGGCACTTGAACATGCAAGGCCCGTAGCATATGTAATGCTACTTTTGCTACTAGGTTAATCCGGCACTGTCTGCTGTCTTGCAGCACATCCCCAGTGCTATAGATATGTGTCGCTTTGACACAAGCGGAGACTTGTGAAGATCAAGCTACCTAGCAGCATCAGGTGCAACACCTGCAAGGCTTGGCCGTCCTGCTATGCTGCCTATCACCTGCAATGCCATTGTAATGACAGCAGCAATATAAATGTATGAAGCTGCCTTCTAATAAGGCAGCCCTTGGGTCTGGCTAGCCCAGTTCTGTCTACTCCAACTGGCAGGTGGTCGCCAAGGTCTAAGACATAGGAGCTTTCTTAGCCCTGGTTAGTGAACAGGCATCCTTCTTATAACATAAAAAAATACAGAAAGAGAAAAAAAAAGAAAGAAAAGTACAGAATAACAGAAAAGATCCAGATTAGCCAGTAACATTTATACTTAAATTAATACTTATAATTACTTGTACCCTGCCTAATTGCAGAGTAATCTATTCTTCTTATACATCAACTGACCTAATACTACCCTTAATTAAAAACAACCTCAATTTCTTACTATTTAAATCTAAAAGCAAATCATCCTACTCAAAGGAGCCACATATCATTAAATCATTCTTATTTTCCCTTATATGTAAAAATCTATAAACTGTTTCCAATTCTTCACAAAAGTATCTACAGATTTCTCTTTCACTAACGTCCATTTCTGCCAATTCCAAAACTTTCAACCACTACTCCTCCAACAAATCTGTAGATTTCCAGTTTTGTGCATACAACAACCTCGCAGCTGTAGTTAGATATAAAAATAAAATTCCATAAGTACAGGCACCCTTCTTCTCAATGACAGCCCCATATGGGGATCGCGAAGCTGACTTAGGAGTCAGCCCGTCACCTTCTCCATCCTGTCAGTGCTCTGCTCCACATCCCAAAGGTAGGCTTACCTAGGACATGTAGTGAGAGCGCCAGCGTGTGGTACCTGGGGAAGCAAAGGCACCTCACTAAAACCCCAGGACCCTTGAATTTAGCAATCCACCTGACTTACCAATAGGAAATTCTGGGATCTGTTATGTTTAAATAGCCTATCAGAGCTCAGGGAAGATGCCCTCCCAAAAAGGGTTTAAAAGAAGCTGATTCGTTGGGATTGGTGCAAGAGGTTTCCCACCAGGTCAGGAAAAGGCAGGTGCTGTCCAGCGAGGACAGGGTTAATTCCTGAGGTGGTTAATAATCCGGATCTTTTCTGTTACTCTGCACTTTTTTTCTTCTTTTCTTTTTCTGTACTGTTTGTTTTTATGTATTATAATAAAATTAAAAAAATTTTTTTTAAAAAAGAACTGTACGTACATGTGAGAACTGTATGTATGTCACGTCGGCCTGCCCCCCCAGGCCCCTGGTGCTATGTTTGGCCCAACCCAACTTTAACAGGCTGGTATGCCCTTTAACTCAGGCTGGTATGCCAGTGGCAGCAGCTGAAGAGAAAAAGGAGGCGAGGCGGCACAGGAGATAAGGCAGATGAGTCCAATTGGGAAGAAATGGGCTTGAGTGGTAGAGGAGGGATGGCGCCAAGACAGGGGAGGATTGGAAGCGTTAGCCAGACATCCTTCTTTGTGGATGTCCCTTGTGTCACTGGAGAGACTCCTGGCTACCAAATTGGTAGGGATTTCCTGGCTACCAAATTGGAATCAGACACCCCTGTCATGGAGCACCCTACTAAGGAGTCCTGCTGGCCACCACTTTGCATCTCACACCCACCCGGGGAGCCACAATGAGTCAGACATACCCCACGTTGGCCCTTGGATACCCTGCCTGTGGGAGGTGGACATTGGTTCCTGCCTCAAGGTGAGAGCAAACAGATGCCACCTCCGTGTAGGCCAAGAGGGAGACAGCAGGAAGGTGAAGAGCCCTGGACACCTGGCGAGGAGAGATCGCCTGGGTTGGAGCTCGGAGAGATGTATCCACCAGGACAGCTGGGAGCGATTGTATCCCAGTAAAGAAGTGTTGCATCAATTTAAAGGTGTCTTCTATTTACCTCCCTAAATAGGGGAGGAAATAGGGCTCCAAGGAGTATGAACCATCCCTATGATGTCAAACACACACACACACACACACACACACACACACACACACACACACACACACACACCCCGTGGGACGAGGTGAGGTCTGGAGGGTCCGCTACGCTACAGTACGACTCTACCTGTCGTTGATCCTCTGGAGTGACCTGCCCAGTATCTGAGAGTGAATCCAGGAGGATGTGGTAGCCAGTTACTTTCCCCACGGCTGGTGTCCAGCTAAGCCTCAGGGAGCTGTAGCTCTGCGCACTGATCACCAGGTCCCGTGGCCCAACTCTCTTCTCAACTACAAGAAAAACAAGAGAAGTAAATCAAAGTCTCAAGTCAACCAGCTGACAGACAGGAAGTGAGGGAAGCAAGAACAAAGAACTCTTGCCCAATGCTATATCGAAATAGGTAATAACAGTTAGCACACAGAGGTGTTCCACTCCTATGAACGTGTGTCAGGCATTATTGGGTTCAAATCATCATGGCAGCAAGGTAAACCAGCACATTCAATTTGGAAGCAGATCTTTTTGTTCCACTAGTGTGGACAATGATCCCAAAACTTCCTTATATGTTATATCTGATTCTGTCCGATTTGTTGTCCATTTATTATTATTCAGTTATTATTATTATTTATTATTATTTGTGGCTGAATGTGCAAACTCTGCACAAGCGAGAGGTGCAAGGATATGAATGTGCATCAGATGCACATCCAAACCAAACACACTGTCCGTCCATGGACTTACCAAGTCTGCAGGGGCCGATGGCCAGCAGCAGCCAGCCAGATGAGGACCGCGGGTCTTTCCATGGGGACGCCTGCCAGTCGGAGGAGATGGGGAGGCCAAGCAAGTGCACCCAAACACTCGCTGAAATGGCTCGTGCCTTTGCTCTGGGCGCAGCTTTTACGCAGGCACTCCCGGCGGCAACCTCCACAATGCTGCTGCCTCAGCCCTCCACGTGGAGAGAGGAGAGCAGGCAGAATGGGAGTGAGGAAGAAGGGAAACTGGGGGAGGGGAATGCAGGGACAAGAGCAGGGCAAAGAGGTGAAGCCAGAAGAGAGGAGGCCGACTAGGGACTTCAAAAGGAGGCTGGGGGCCTGTGCTGAGACTGGTTGGCGGAGAGCAGCTGAGGGAAGTGGGTCAAGCTACCTAGTCAGGCTGACTCACTCCTTCCAAGGAGGCCAACGCCTCCTGCTGGGCGGTGGAGAACTAAGGGTGGAGCAACCCCCTCCCCAGGGCCGACTTTAAGCCAATTGGACCAAATGCTCCAAGCAGCGTCGAAAGGGGAGTGCCCAGGGCGCAGACCCCAGAAGGGGCGGAGTTGCGGGCTCAGAAGGGCACAAACACCATTTTCGCTGGCTCTTCGCAGGCGGAACGGCCGCGTTTCGGCCCTCCCGCCTGCCCTTGGCCCAGTACGACTCCAAAATAGGTCAAAACAGCGCCGGGGTGGTGGTGTTTAGAGGCAGGGCGTGACGTCATGCGCCCACAACACGTGGGGGCGGTGCCGCGGTGGGGGCGTAGTGACACTGCTGTTAGGCCCCAAACCTGGGGGGCCCCACGCTAGGGTAATTATTTACTTTTCAACGGTAATCTACACATTCTGTTTGTTGACTTGCATGCTTACATGTATGGAATTTTATATTAAAATGTGCTTAGATCCATTTGGTCCATTAACTCACATGCACTTTTTCAGCGCACATTTTGATTGCTTTTCATTCTACTATAGAGATATAAAGTCTATAATAAGTTTTATTTCTATCACTAAGATTGGCTATGAACCTGGGGCCCGGAAAACAATGTTTCCAGTTGGGCCTTGCAGCTCCTAAGGCCGGCCCTGCCCCTCCCTGCCATAAGGACTCGGAGGCCCCTCCAGTGGCTCTTTGCTCTGCTGCACTCCAACAACATAAGGAGCACCCCATAGTATTATGGTGGGTTTTCTGGACTGGAGGCCTAGAGCTCACCCCACCCCTTCTTCACACTGCGGCAGGTCAGGCAGGGGCCCACAGCACGTTCCATAGAAAACTCAGGACCGTGTCCACATCTGGATGCTCAATCAGCTGTGAAGGTGTGGCTGCACTGCACCTTCCACTGAAACAAATGAACAGCATGCTCACTTGGACGTGCAATACCAATGCACATTTGACGGACAGATTTAATTGTATTTTTGCCCTGTCTTTCTCCCACCAGGAACTCAAAGTGGCATGCATGGGGTTCCCAGGGGTCAGCCAGCCAGGCACCAAGCAGACCTAGACCACCTTCACCAAAGAGGCTGTATTACAAGCTGTGTGTCACCCAGACCATCCATCATGGCTGCAGCTGGCAGGATGGAGCAGCCAGATTTCAGGAAGCTGGCTTGGAACTGACAGGTCTGAAGAGGGCACTGAACTCACAACTGGAGGTCTCCTTCACAGGTTGCGGCGGCTCCGAGGCAGCGAAGCAAAGCCTTCGGGAAAGCTTTGGTGAGAGGCTGCTGAGTAGGTGGAAGTCCTCGACGTAAAGCGCATGCTCCTCGACGGGCTCAGACGCTATTTTTCTCAGCTCATTCCGATCTGCATTTTTTATTCCTAATGAGAAAAGAGGGAGAGGGGAAATGCTGGCCCCATACGAAACAGCTCCTATTCATTTCCATGGATTCCCCCTCCCCCCCCCAAAGGAGCTGAAAGATGGGATACAGTTGAGACGGGGCAAAAAGACAGACCTGGCCTTAGTTATCCACATGTTAGTTACATCCAGCCCAGCCCCCTGTAATGTGCTCAGTGCAGGACTGCCTGTGAAGACAGTCTGGAAGCTACAACCATCCCACGCGGCTGCTAGGCCAGTGTTTCCCAAATGTTTTCGACTCTGCCCTTCACTCCAGACACTGGGCTATCCAGTACTTCTTATTGAACAACCCTGGCCTTTTCTTACTAAATAAGCAAGGAGAAAAGGATAATCGAACCAAAGGGAGAACTTCTTCATTCAGACCAGTGAAGGGTGGTACGAACGAAGGAAACCTCCATATCCAGAGGCAGTGTATCTCCAAGTCCTGGATGCTGGGATCAGCAGGAAAGGACAGTTGCCTTCATGAGCTTGTGTACTTATCAGGAGCACCTGCCTGGCTACATTTAGAAACAAAATCAGCACTTCAGAAATAAGATGGATCCTCTGGTCTGATCCCACAGGGCTGGTCTCAGTTTCTCCCCACATCAGACATTATCTTTCATTTAGGCCTCAGGAAACGTTCCACCAGTTTGTCTGTCTTGTAGCTGGGCTCTGAATCTTGGCATGCTCAGACTATGCCTGCAGTTTGCATTTGTCTTCCTATGGGGCCAGATCCTGTCATCAAGCTTGCATGTTACATTTTGAATCTGCAGTGCCTTGATGGTCATACAACAGGAGATGCAGCTGGATGCCACTGATATTGTGAGCACCTCGATTTCTACCATACCTACCCACTGCAAAAACAGTTACACCCCTGTCCTTAAGTGCCACCGCTGGGTCCTCTACAGAGTCAGAAGACTTCCCATCTGTAATTAAAATCACGACCTGCAATGAAAAACAGTGAACTGCAAATAGGCTGATGCCTCTGATAGAGAAATGCAGAAGAGAACGTGAACAGACAAAAGAAAGGACTCCTTTGGCTGTGCGTAATTAGCTCATGGAATTCACTGCCATAAGAAATTGCAATAGCCCCCTCACTTGGAAGTCTTTAAAAATGGCTGGGCAGATTCTTGGGGGGACAGTCCTGTCCATGGCTATGGACCATGACAGTTAAAATGGAACCTGCATGTTCAGAGGCAGCTGGGCATGAACACTACTTGTGGGAGGGGGGAACCAGTGGGAGAGGGCTGCTGCCTTCATGCCCTACTTACGGGGTTCCTGGAAGCAGCTGACTGGCCACTGCAGGGACAGGCAAGATGGACCCACGTTGGCCTGGTCCAGTAGGGCTGTTCTTATGTTCTTAAAATCAAGCTATTCACCCTTGTTTGGACACCTAGCAAAAATGCTCACATTGTAGTCCACTAAATATGCACAGATGATGCTCTCAGCCTTCACCACAGGGAACCTGGGGGTGTTGCCCTTTCTAGGTCAGTGTTTCCCAAGCTGTGGGTTGGGAACCACTGGTGGGTCACAATCCGATTTCTAGTGTGCCCGGAGCAGAGCCACCAATGAAAACATAGGTGATGGAAAGATCAGATAAGTAACTGCCTCAAGCCCTGAGGCTATTCAAAAATCAGATAGCTGCTAATTGCCCTGCAAAGAGCTGAGCTCCTGCAGTTTGCAAGCTTAAAAAATTCTAATTTTATTAAAATTATTATTACTTGTAAGTAAGTAAGTAAATAAATATAAATAGTATTTCTTTCCAGATTTTTTTTTAGTCTTGTGAAGCTAGGTGGGTCCCCATAGTTGTTTTAAAAAGTGGGTTCTGGTGCTAAACAGTTTGAGAACCACTGATCTAGGTTATGCCTTAAAGGAGAGTTAAGCAGAACAATAGCCCCACTTGCTGTCAGCTACAGAAATAACCTAAGAACATAAGAAGAGCCTTGCTGGATCAGGCCAAAGGCCCATCTAGTCCAGCTTCCTGTATCACACAGTGGCCCCACCAGATGCCTCAGGGAGCACACAAGACAACTCCCTTGTCGTCACTCCCTTGCACCTGGCACAAAGAAAACCTACTCCTACAACCAGGAGGTTGCTTATCCCTCTTTTTAAAATTATTTTTATTTTATTATAATGTATTACATAAAAACAAACAGTACAGAAAAAAGAAAAAAGCACAAAATAACATAAAAAGCACAAAATAACATAAAAGATCCAGATTAGCCACTAACATTTATACTTAAATCCATCCTTATAATTACTTATATCCTACCTAATTGCAGAATAAACTATTCTTCTTATATCCATAAATCAACTCTCTTAATACAGTACTACCCTTAATCAAAAACGACCTCAATTTCTTACTAAATCTAAAAACAAATCATCCTACTCCACAAAGTTGCATATCATTAAATCATTCTTATTTTCGCTTTCACGCAAAAAGTCTATAAACGGTTTCCAATTCTTCGCGAAAGGAGGAAATATAACCTTCTTGATGAAACTTCAGTCTGTCTAATTGAGCATAAAGCACTTTGAAGGAATATGTGGAGTATGGGGTGAGAGGAGGAGGTTGACAGTCTTCGCATTTAAGGTCTCAGGGGCACGAGGCAGAAAAGGGTCGTGGAAAAGATTATATGGCTGCTAAAAGGGGCTTTCATGGTTCTGCGCCTTTAAGGCAAATTCTGGTTACGGGAAGAAAGGAGAACAACCTAAGCACAGGGGCGCCCTGCTGCATCCCGGCCGGGCTAGAAAGCTGGCTCACCTTTGCTGCATCTGCTCTCAGCCTTCCTGCCCTGACCACTGTGTCAGCCAGAAAGGAAAGAGCATTTCCTGTTTTTGTATTTCCGCCCTTGAGGAGCAGGTCCCGGACAGCCGCCAGCACCTCCTCGATTGTGATGTAATCCGTCAGGTCGATGTTTATTCTTTGTAGTAGCAATCGAATCCCCAGGTGAGACAAAGAGAAATTAATTATAATATAATAATATAATAATATGCAGTATTTATATAATATACCGCCTTTCTGGTCATTGGATTTCTCCTCCGACTTTATTCAAGGCCGTGTACATGGGCAGGCTGTTCTAAACCCCAAAGGGTTTTTACAATATAATAACGTTATAATCTTTCATAGAACTCTTCATTCGAGATGTTACTTTCACAGTCCAGCACTCGCTCTCGCTCTCTCTCTCTCTCTCCCTCTCTCTCTCTCTGGCGTTCGCCTCAGCACGCTTCAGCTTCAGCTGCTCCACTCCCCCACAGGGCTCTGCAGCTTATCAGCTCGGCGTGCCAGCAGCTCTCCGACAGACTTCCGGCCGTCTTGAACTGCTGTCCTGCAGATCTTCAGGCATTTGTGAGACGAACGCTCTACCAATTGAGCCAGACATCCTGCCCGAGGGCTGTCGACTAGTTAAGTAATAGTTATTTGGTTAACTGGCTAGTTTTTACATGACAAATTGAACAATTAATCCCTTGCATTTGGATACATTTGCATATTTCAAAACCCCAACAAAGATGCCATGGGTTTGACTTTGCACAGATGAAATCATAGGAACTGCCAAATACTGTCAAATGTTATGTGCCACAGCCTGCCATCTATCAAATATTGTCAGATACTAAACACCATTGCATGTCACGTCTCAAATAATGAGATGTGTCTTAATGCCACTGCATATTTGCATCTCATCTATCAAATACTATCAGATGCTACTGTAAATAACATTGTGTAGTAGATTTCTCCCCTCTCTCATAATAAGAAAACTCATGGTCAGTCTCAGTGCCAGCTTTGGGGGGGGGGGCACTTGTGTACACGCCCTGCGGGGGGGGGGGAAGCTTTTACATGTGTGTGCTTTCCAGTCCCATCTACTCAAAAACTGGCTGCTAGATGAAAGAGAGTTCTCTCACACACTGCCACAACAATGGTGGTACAGAGGAGAACTCCATCTGTTGCTTTCCCCTCCTTTCCCCTGGTAAGTGTCCCTCGGCTAGTGTTTCCCAAACTGTGGGTCGCAACCCAATTTCTGGTGGGTCCTGAGATAAGTAATTGCCTCACCCCCTGAGGATATTCTAAATGCCCTGCAAACAGCTGAACTCCTGCAGTTTGCAAGCTTGTATAAATATAGGGAGATAAATGTTTGAGCGTCTTTTTTCTGGTGTTTCCCCCCCCCCCCAAGTCCATCAATGATAGGTAGTTTAGGCAGGTAAAGGCTGGGTCACATAATTAAGCCCCTCAAACATTGAGGCTATTTATTAGGGTCACCTCATTATGAGAAATGGATTGAGGTTTTTTTGTAAATAAATAAATATTACTTGTAAATAAATGAATAAAAATATTATTTCTTTCTAGATCTTTTTTTAAAAAGTCTCGTAAAGCTAGTTGGGTCCCCAAAAAAGTGTCGTTTTAAAATGTGGGTACCAGTGCCTAGTCAGGTTTGGGAACCACTGCCCTGGGCTATGGTTTACCAAGTGTCAGGAAGGAGAAGCTGCAGCCAACACAGACCCCCCCCCCCCGAGGCGGTGTGAAGGAGAACTCGCCTCTTTCTGCTGGTGTCCAGCAGCTAATCCTTTGCACTGCCCCAGATGTGTGCAGGGGTTTCAGAGTTCAGCTGAGTGGGCCACGAGGAGGTTTGGGCCCTTGACCATTGCCCAACAGGGCCAACATCTGATACCTGCCCTGTTCAGCGTCATCCAATGAAACTGATTGGCAGGAGATTCAGAACAGACAAGGGAAATCACATGATGCAGCATCAATGTACAGTATGGAGATCCATGGAATGTGGCAACTAGCTGAGATAGCTTTCAAAGGGGATAAGACAATTCAAGGAAAAGGAGGAGACGTTTATCAATGGCTATTAACCATAATAGCTAAGTGGAACCTCCATGTTCAGAGACAGTGTACCTCTGAATATCAGTTGCTAGTGGAGATGGGTATCTATCATGTGCCCTGCTTGCAAGCTTCTCAGAGTCATCTGTTCAGCCATTGCGAGAAACAGGGTGCAGAACTAGATAGCACTTTTGTCTGATCCAGTAAGGCTCTTCTAATGTTTTTATGTTCGACAGTCAAATACCATCAGATAATAAAGACCACTGCACGATCACCTACTGTTGAATAATCAGAGATCAATGACTGAAATCAAATGTGGCTGGATGCCAAACGTAGATAACAAATGTTCACCCAATATTCAGGTGACTTTTAACAACAACTTCAAAATGAGAACTTTGGGGAGCAAATTCATTTCAGGTCCATCAAGTTCCATACATGTCAGCAGCATGGCGGACTTGACTAGGCTGCATTGCAAGCAACTTCTGATCTAGACAAATTCTTCTCCCCATGGCACAGGCCACCCTGGCCAGGAAACAAAGGTTGGCCAGTCCTAGTTACAGGGCCACACTGGGTGGGGGTGCAAGGAGTTGCCTTCTGGATATCCTGAGTCACAGATTCTAACACAGGAGGAAAACAAGTCAGTAGTTGGAAGGCCACAAACTCTCTAATGGCTCACCTTGGCTCATCCCCAAACAGCACTATCCCCAGACGAATCCCTGCTTTTCCAATCACCGCATTTTCAAATGTCCGGATGACATTGTAGATAAAGTCTTTGACCAGCTGGAAGTTGCTCTCCCTGATGCTCCAAGACTCATCCACAAGGAACAAAATGTCTGCTGTCTCTGCCGTGCCACAGGCTGAGGAAAGAGAAGGACAAAACAGCTGGGAAAAACACTATTGCACAGCAGAACATATTGCCATGGCAGAATATACTCCTTGACCCCACCTGCACTGTGCCTGTAATGAAGCACACCTGATGCACACCTGGTTGACTTGACCTCCTCAGCCCCAACCTTCCAACAAGCAAAAGGAAGTAAAAAAAAAAAAAGTCTAGCAGCCCAATCCCACCTAACTATATGCAGCTGGCCTAAAGGGCCGACCGCTGTATCCTAGGCCCACTGCAGCCTGCACCGGGCACACCTCAGGAGAAGGGGATGCTTTCCCCCTTCCCCCGGTGTAAGTGACGCGGGCCGCGATGGGGGCTCCTTGAATACACGCCAGTTCTGAAGCTGGCGCACAACCAGGGAGGACATGTAAGGCCAGCCCGGGCTGCAATGGGGCATAGGATATCGGTGCAACTCAGTGCTAATATCCCCACCCCCTCCCAGCCCGGGCTGGTCAATCATAGCCCCCTCCCTTGCTGCCCCTGCCCACCCTCCCCACGCCCGCTCTGTGCTGACTAGCCTCCCCCTTCCATTCCCTTTACTTACTGGAGCAAGGCAGGCAGCCTCTCTCTTCTGTGCTGTTCATTTCAAACAGAAGCTGAACTGAGGAGAGGCTGCACACAAAGTATGGGCCCAATCCTATCCAATTTTCCAGGGCTGATGCAGCCATGCCAATTTTATTTATTTTTCGCATTTTTATACCGCCCTTCCTCCAAGGAGCTCAGAGTGGTGTACATATTTCCTCCCCTCCTTTTTGTCCTCAAACAACCCTGTGAGGTAGGTGGGGCTGAGAGATAGTGACTGGCCCAAGGTCACCCAGGAAGCTTCGTGGCTGAGCGGGGATTTGAACCTGGATCTTCCAGGTCTAAGTCCGACTCCCAAACCACTACACCATCCTGGCGCACAATGGGGTGTGCGCTGCATCCTGCGGTGGAGGGGCAGTCATAGAGGCCTCTTCAAAGTAAGAAGGTGTGGCTGCATCAGTGCTGGAAAGTTGGATAGGATTGGGTCCTAAGTAACTTACCTCTGATAAGTAAAGGGAACTGGAGTGGGGGTGCCTTCTTCCCCCTCCCTAGCCATGGGCACTTGCTGACCCTCTGCCTGATTGCTTGCTGACTTGTCTGCCTGCTCTCTCCTCTCATCCACGGGATGCTACAGGGGTGGCGATGGGGGCGGAGAGGAGGGTGGATTGGAAGGGGGTGGCAGTGGCGTCTACCAAATCCAACCCCACTTCCCGGGCTCAATCCACCTTCACAGGTCCAAGTAGACCCGACGGGCTGCCATGGGCTTACCAGAGAGCAAGGGAACAAATTTTCCTTTACACCGAGGAGGCCTCTGGAGGCTGAAACTCCCCTGCAGGATACAACAGATGCCACGTTGGCACTGCTGCATCGCCCCGCGGGGAGTTCGTTAGGATTGGGCTGTTAATCTGGTAAGAACTTGAGAAATATACCAAAGTCAGAAGATCAGTCTCATGAAAAGTGAGCAGATCCAATCTCTGTACTTATCTGGGAAGCAGCTTTTCCTTTGTGAAAGTCCGGTGTTTGCAACACACGGAGAATTTAGGATACTCCTTTTTATTTAAGCAGCTGGCATGGTCACAGTTCCTCCTTGAGTTTACACAGGCTGAAGTGGCTCTGCTGACATGGTTGTCAAACTTAGGTCCTTCCCAAGGCCCAGCCAACACTGCCATTTTTGCTTCCCCTTTCCACTGCCTCTGACTTTGCACCAAGCGAGGGTGCACCCCAGAGGATTCTTCCCTCAAGTTGTATATCCCGCCCTACCCCTCAATGGTGGCAGCTCTGCTCCTTCTCACCACTCAGTTGAAAGGGGAGTCGTCTGCTACAGTCACCCAAGGGCCTGCAAAACCCTGGAGCTGTACAAAGCAAAGCAATTTCCTGCTGTGGGAGGAAGTTGTTTGGAAAAAGAACATACCGTATTTCTTCGAGTCTAAGGCGCCATCGATTCTAAGGCGCACCTTTACTTTCAGTACCACCAGCAGGGGGAAAAAAATCCATCGATTGTAAGACTCACCTCCCTTCATTGAATCTACCTGCTCAGCAACAACTCTCCCCAGCATGTCCAGCGCTGCAGCTGACGATGACTGAGTGCCTTTGCTTAGCATTTCTGGCCCCACCAGAAAGTGCCATTTCCTTTGTTACCTGGGCTTGGGGGAGCTTCAGGGAGACCTGCTTGCGAATCTTCAGGGAGACCCTCTGCGAATCTTCAGTTCGGCGAAAAACGGTGATTTTTGGCCATTTCTGGTTTTCGTGAAAACCGGAAATGCCCGGAAATCGCCGTTTTTCGCCAAACTGAAGATCGGGGAGGCCTGCAGAGGGCCGCGCAGGCCTCCCTGAAGCTCCCCCAAGCCCCGGCAAGTAAGAAGATAGCATTTTGGGGTGCTTTTTGGAGACCTTCGATTCTAAGATGCACCCCATTTTTTGAAATGCTTAATTGGGAAAAAACATGCGTCTTAGAATTGAAGAAATACAGTATATGTATGCACATCCTCCAAGTCATTTCCCCATTTCGTATGCACCAACACACACACACACACACACACACACACACACACACACACACACACACACACACACGCACACACACTCTAAAACCAGCACAACCCGTCAGGCATTTAAACCCATTTAGATGCAACATGTATTTAATCATAAGGGGGACATGATTTTATTTGAGAATTTCCGTACGCCTCCTACTTCATAAATCAAAAGGTTGGCAGGGACATCTGCAGATGCTGATTTATTGTGCCGTTCCCAGCTCTGAATTAAACAGAATTATAGTCAAGCATACTGGCTTAATTGACAGCTCTGAATTTAACATGGGTAATTTCGTCGTTGGAAACCCAATTTCGTCGTTCCCTTTAACCTTCTGATGGGCTTCCCAAAGTTTAAACGCACACTCTGGAAAAACTCAAGTCTTCCTTCACCCCTCAAGCTGGTTGATGAAAGTTTTATTGCTGTTGCTGTGCAAAGCTTCGTCCAAAGTTCTTGGAGCATGTTGGGTTATAAAGCTAAACAATTTCATTAATAAACATTTGCCATGTTTGCTTTTCCACCAAAAAAATACCTGCCAGGAAAAGAGAACTGTTCACTGAATGAGAGCACCTCTTATCAAAGAATCCATTTCCATTCAAAATGTGTTTGTGTAATATTAAATACAGCATTTTCCATGTTGCACAAGGGCTGCCATGGGTGCTTCTCGCTCCAACTCCATGATTTGCTTAGGGAACTAGAATCACCTAGGTGTATGCAGTCAATAAAGCAAAAGCTAGGAAACCCGGCATTGTATGGTGCCGTATAAGATAACTTCTCCTTCCTTTGCTTTCTAGACTCTTAACAAAATTTACAAGAGAACCATTAAAATTCAACAAACCACAGCACAAAGCACCAGTAAAATCACCAATAAAAGCCAAGGCAAGAATGATCAAAGCTATTTCTAGTGCAGGCACTGGTATCTGCTGCCTCTGGGTCTAATTCGGCTTCCAGAAGGCCAAATGACCTCTTGAAAAAAGGACCCTTTCCATTCTAAAATTAACAGAGCTGTCCAAACAGGCCTCCCTGTGCAGAGAATTCCACAGCTGGGGTGCACCAGGAACACCCTATATATCTTACAGTTGGCCATTGCAACCTTGTATGCTGGTTGAGGGCACTTGCACCAAAGTCTACCTGGAAGATCTCAGGGCACAAGGAGGAATATTTGGGAGGAGCCATTCCTTCAAGTGGCCAGGAGGACCTACACTTTGCTAGGCTTTAAAGGTCAAACTAGCAGCCTGAATTGTGCCCAGAGAAACCAATTGGTAACTGGTGGAGTTTCTCAAGGGCAGGTATAATATGGTCTCTATGGGCAGATCTGTTTCCAAACAGCCTTCAAAAACTGTCCCACACAGAACACATGATAGGAGTCTAATCCCACAGCACAGAGTTAAATTCTCAACAACCAAGAAAGAGGACATCATCATAGGACCAATGAAGCTGGAAAAGGCACTCCTGGTCACAGCCTCCTCCTGGGCTGTTGAATAGCAAAGCAGAAGCCAAACGTACACCGAAGGGGCAAACTTGTGCCTTCAAGGGGGCTGTGATGTCAGCCAGAGGAAGCCATCCACCTACTGCCCAGTCCAGAAACCTGTGTCAGTCTCTACAATCAACATCTCTGTCTCACCCAGAAAGTGTTTCAGACGTTCTTATTAAAATGATTCCTACCCCACATTTTCTACAAAATTAGGCTGCTCAGAGCAGCTTATACCATCCATAAAAATGGCCAAAACGTGATCAATAAGATGTTAAACTAAAATTACAGTACTAAAAGCTATTAAGCTGTAATACAACAAGGAAACCTAAATGGTAGCCATGAGAGTTCTTGAGTGAGCAGCACCATCAATTACACTTAAAGAGTAGTTTTTCTTTGCCACTGAAACCTGTTCAACAAAAGGAGCAGTGAATTCTGAAGTTGGGGACGGGGACGGGAGCACTATTGAAAAGGCCCGATCAGTTATCAGGCTGCTTGCTCCATATTGCTTGTCCTGGGACACACCAGTATGAATATTGATGCTCTGCTCTAAATACCTTTGTGGCATCAGCATGTATGTATGTATGTATGTATCAGCATCAGCCATGAGTTACTGTGCAGAGATACTGCCTTGCTCAAGAAGAGATCACACAGACACAGAGCACCTACCTTCTGGTGGAGCCAACGTTTCATACTGGGCCAGAATAGCTGCTAAAATAAGGATCTTGGCAGCATATGTCATTTTCATCTTGCTATGATAGAAATCCCTCCTGGAGCACTAGCATAGTTGAACAGCCTGGAACATAGATCTGCTGCTGCACACGAAGAAAAAGGTGGCTTTATAGCATGAGAAAACCCAATAAGGCCCAAACAACACATGATGATGATGATGATGATGATGATGATGATGATGATGATGATGATGAATCTTAAAACACAGATCTGCCCCATTCAAGTGTATGGCAAATGATAATAATATATAATAATATACAGTATTTATATACAGCCTTTCTTGGTCATTGGATTTCTTCTCCAACTTTAATTCAAAGGCGGTTTACATGGGCAGGCTTTCTAAATCCCAAGGGGTTTTTACAATATAATAACGTTCTAATCTTTCATAGAACTCTTCATTCTAGATGTTGCTTTCACAGTCCAGCTCGCTCTCGCTCTCTCTTTCTCTCGCTCTCTCGCTCTGGCATTCGCCTCACCACACTTCAGCTGACAGGCAACCTTGACTGCCACTCAAGTGCTGCAGTTCCACTCTCCCACAGAGGCTCTGCAGCTTATCAGCTTGGCGTGCTGGCAGCTCTACGACAGACACAGACACTTCCGGCTGATGATGGAATAGGCAATTTAAAGGGCCAGAGGAGCACACAAGTAGAGAAGGCTGAACCTCCTGCACTCAAGACCACGGCAGTTTTCTCCCAGCTAGGCTCAATTCCAGTATCAGAGCAATTCCAGTATCAGAGCAGTATCAAAGAAAAGCAACTGCAGGAATAGATGGGGGGGAGTAAAAGAAGCAGCATGGGGGAGTTGAGCATCCCCTGCATATCAAAGGTGGCATAAACAGACTGGGGCACTGGCCAGGGATTTGTGTCCATCAGAGGGCCCACCTGGCCAGGCTGACTCCTGAAACGAATTACGAGTGGCAGTGGTAGCACCCAAGGCACCATCAGTGGACAGACAGTGGGTACCATGTAGGGCCCAATAAAGTTCTTTGCCCAAGAACCCTGAAAAAGCTGGTGGCTGGCAGTCCTGCATACTGATCTCTTTGGTCATTTCAATGGCATCATCAACTCCCTGCTTTGCACAAGAATGGTCTAAACTCAGGTTTAAAGAGTAAGGTCTACTTACTTACCTACATGTAGTTTGAGTCTAACACATGCTTGGAATAGGCAGTTGAAAAGGCAGGTGCTTGGGGCTCCCCTGTTAGTGAGGGAATCAAGAGTTTCCGTTCATATTACTGAGTTTCCGTTCATATTCCGTTCATATTATAAAGCCAACTGAGAGTGAGGGCAATGCTTCCTGCGTCACGTTACCCTCACTCTGAATGGGCAAACACTGTTGCCTCACTATCAAATTGTTCTCTGAAAAGTCACCAGAAGCTCGGATTCCCCCCCCCTCCCAAAAATTGTGAAATGTACCTTCATCAGGGATGGGACTGTAGCTCAGTATTGAACTAGGTGGACCAATGGTCTAATTCAGTACATTCATATCTGTTCACCTCCTCATTCAGATTTCAACTCAGTCACAGTGAGGCAACATGGAGGAAATGGCACCCAACATCCACACAATGATATAGCACCTTGCACATTGGAAATGCTGCTCCTTCCCAGTGCTGGGTACAGCATGGGCCGCCTGGTCCCACAGCTCCAGCACTGGATAGGATTGGGCTGCGAGTCCTACAGTATTTGTGGGTTATACCTGGGTTACAATACTATACCTACAACCTTTTGGCCTCAGTGTAAACCTTTTCTTTCTTGTTCTCTTTGTACTCCAGGTATACACCTACCCACTTAGGTGACCACTTTATGCATCTGACACAGTGGGCTTCGTCACAAAAACGTTTATGCCACAGGAAAACTAAAATGCTGCAGAACCATTTTTGTTTTGTTTTAACTTCCATCAGTTGCTGATCCAAATGACAAAAGGAAAGACAATTTAGAGTTACATAAAAGAAATTTAAGCCCAATGTCCACTGGGGATAGGAGCAATTTCAATAAACAGAAGGGCTTCAGATGGAATCACAGCAATGTCCTTGATCTTTTATTGCTCCTTGCAATGGTTATTGGGGGCAGCTTTTTCCCTGTTTTTACAGGACTCTATAAAAGTCACCCTGACACCTCATATAATGTTATAGCTCTGATCTTATACATGAGAACGTTGGCTGGAGTACGATACGCTCTCAACTGAAATCAGCTGTGGAACAACAAAACCAGATCTTTAGCGCTGGAGAAACTCTTGCGGAAAACTCGCCATCTCCCATGGTGGTGGAGACAACGCAGCATAAATCTGGAGATGGTGCAACTAAATAGGGTTTCAGACTTTCATGGCCAGCAACAATTTTAAAATAAGAAGAGTCTAACGGATAAAAAGCCATGACATAAAATATGAGAATCAATAAAACAGTATATCCGGCGATTCTACGAAGAAAAACTGTATTGATGAAAAATATACAACACACAGAAACACGTTTAAAAACCAGGGTAAAGCTATAGAATCGAATCATATATCAATTGCAACATTTCGCTCCAATTGCAGAAAGCAGTTTCAAGCAACCTACAGTAGCAGGCAAAGGTGTTCTCAGCCACGCTGTTACAGCGGTGCTACAAATAGGAGAAAGAAACCTCGAGATCACCGGAGAGGATTAACTGTGTTACACAGTTCGACTCTTCTTATTTTAAGATAGTGCAACTATTCAGCTCTCTCACAGAATTCACATTAGGATGAGCAACAAGGTTTTGCAAAGTGGATTCAAAGAATTGTGGCACACTGCATACATGTTTTGTTTTATTTATTTAGTCTGAGAATTTATAGCCCAATTCCAGTGGCGTCACTAGGAGGGTGCGGACCGCACCGGGTGACACCGCAAGAGGCCAAAATTCTGGAAACTTTTCAAAACTTTGTATTTATGAATAATACCAAAACGTTATACTGTATATCACTGGACAGGTAATTTAATGCAGAATGTAATGAACCAAACCGTGTTGAATTAGCTGTATTCTATATCAAAGGTTATGGCCAAATAACCGGAACAAGAAAACACAACTGCCTTAAGTAACAAAAAGTGGATTTCCTTAACTCAAAACAGACCAATGAGACTGATTGTTCTGAGAGCCAATGAAGTGTTGTTATGACACAGCATGGAGCCAATAAGGTGTTAGTATGAATCAGCTCTCCTTTCTATTCATCAGAGCTAATACTAGAGCTCTAATTCAGTTGCGTGAGTGTCATCAAGTTGGCCACTGGTTTTGTTGTTGGCTACTGATTTGTTGGGTGACTTGTACTGTCATATATTAAAATAAATAAAGTTAATGGGTGTAACACCATGAGTTACTGCACCAGGTGACAGCAACCACAGTGACATCACTGGGATGACACGATGAGCTCCCACACTGGGTGACGCAAACCCTTGTGATGCCCACTTCATCAACTAAATATCAAGGCTGCTCACGATATACAGTTAAAACATCATAGAGCCACTTTTTATAATGATGAAAACCAACAGATTAGATTTTAAGTCACGACTGATACAAATTCACAAATTGTTATTAAAAAGTTATAATTTTAATAATTGCGCATCTTCTCTCCAGGTAAAAGCTCAGATAACAGCATGGTTTTGAAACACTGTTGCTTGTTGTGCACACAATTGGCTTAATTGCGCATCATGCTCCCCATTCAAAAGCACAGGCAGAAGTCGAAATCAATAGATCCGAAGCACTGTTGTACATCACATTGTTTTGTGCACAACAGTGTGCTCAGCAAAGCTGTTGCTTTTTGTTGTGTGGATCCAGTGATAACATTCACAAGTCTGCTGCCTCCTCTGGACACTTACAGCACAGTGTGCCGGCGCTGTGGCCTGGCGCTGGCGTTGAGTGTCAAAAATGTGCTATAAAGCACATTTGCAACAATTTGTGAGTAGGCTGTGCCAGCGGGAAGGCCTGCGCTATCCCGCCACCGCCGGAGCCAGCAACCAGTGCCAGGGAGCGGGTGAGTTTCCTGCCGATGGGGGCTGGGGGAAGGTGTGGGGAAGGCAGGAGAGGATTAACAGAGCAGGGGGAGAGCAGGGGTGGAAGGATCGGGCCTGGAAGAGGGGTGGGATCGGCATCGCCAGCTAACTTCGAATCCTATTCTCCCTCCTGGGCCTGTCTATCTTACACGGGGCTTCTCAGGTCTGTGCCAACAAAATAACTGGCATGGACCCAAGTAGCCCCATTGCGGAGGCTCGGGCTTTACTTGGAGTAAGGGGACAAAAGTCCCCTTACTTCGAGATCTCCAGTCTGCACCCCAGGCATACAGGCTTTGGCACTGGGCTCAACACCATTCCCTCTGCACCCCGGTTAGGATTGGGCTGCCCGTTGCCATGGTGCTTACTTTGGAAGCAGAGAATTGCAGGTGTCTATGGCATCCTTATTAAATGAGGAAGGGAGAAAAAACTGGATTGGTCTCCAAGGATTAGCCTTCACTCCTTTACCACACCGGTAGGAAAATTGAAACCCACCGTAGCCCACATAGTAGTCTGTAGAAATGTAACCAGCTAGGTTTATATAGAAGCTATTGACAGAAGATATGGGCCATGGGCAGCCATCTGGTTAGCAAGCCAGGTGTTCCCATTTGTCGAGTGGAATATCTGTTCAGCATTCGCCCAGGGCAGAAAGTACAGGGTGCGGCAGTGAAGCCTGTCAGAAAGTTATCTCCTGGCTTTTTAGCAAACTGAGCTTATTCCCAGGCCTGATGAATCCATGAAAGTGGATTCTTTTACACTGGTAAACAGGAAAAAACACACACACCTTGATCCGTGGCTCCAGGGCCAATTTTTAAAATGCCACTTCCATTCACTCAAGCTGACAGCAGAGTTTGCTGGGAGGATATCCCCATATACAAGCTCAGAATCTGCCATGGACTGAGGAAGAGGAGCCAAAAGCCCCACCATCAGTGACACTGCTCAAAGAAAAGAAAAAAGCCAATTGTGTGACCCGGGTCCAGATAGACCTGGTGGCCGGGCATGGGCTTATCCCATGGCAAGGGAACAAATGTTCCCTTCTCTTGAGGAGGCCTCCCAAGGCTGGACGCAGTGGATGAGTTGGTGCTGCTGCACAGGGGCTCTGAGAGGAGGGTTAAGGTCAGCTGGGTACAATTGTACCTGGGCCCAGGGCCAAAAAGGGGGGCGCAGGAGCTAAACTCACACGAAGGGAAGGGGCCCAAAAGAAACTTTGTACCCCCTGATAAAATTGCTCTGAGTGGCCCTGCCGCTGCATCTCAGAATTGGGTTGTTAGTCTCTCCGGAGCCTAAGGTCCAGTTTCTCCTTCATATTAATATATGATTTCATGTTTGTTTAAGCAGCTCTCTGTGAGGTTTTTTGCTGTTATTGTTTAATTTATTAATTATTATTATTAAGAATATATAATTCTATACCAGTTTTCAACAAAAAAACGTCCACAAAGTGGTTTACAGAGAAAACCAAGTCATTAATACTAATAGTTAGTAATTATGGCTATTATCATCATTGTCATTATTTACTTATTGTTACAAAAGCACTGTAAATTTGCAGTACTCTTTCTTTACAAATAACCAACCCTCTAAAAGTCTCTCTGGCACAACCTACTGCTCCAGGAAGTGGGACACTTATAACAATACATTTTTGGCCACACAACTATTGTCAAACAGGGTGCTCACCCACAGAAGACAAAAATTAATGGGCTAGGTGGGAATTGAGGTTTCTTCAGGGCTATGATTCTATAATGTTTGTGGGGGGGGCTCTAGGGGGGTCTGCACACTATATGGAAGCAAACCCTGTTTGCAGGGAAGCAAATACTTGCCATCAAGTATACACTCAACAGGGAACTGTAGAGAACTGGTTGTCATGAAACTCAGACCAGACACAAGATGGCATTTCTTCACACAGTTCATTTATGGAATTTGCTGCCATAGGATGTGGTGATGGTCCCTGGCTTAAATAAGTTTCAAAGGGATCAGACAAATTCATGGAGGTAAATACCGTAGGTCTATCATGGAATCTATGGAACTTCCATGTCCAGGGGCAGAATGCTGCTGAAGACCAGTTGCTGGGGAGCAACTGCAGGAGAGGGGCTCTTGCCTTCAAGTCCTGCTTCCCAGAGACATCTAGATGGGCCTCTGATCCTACAGAGCTCTTCTTGTGCAGCCAATCCCAGCTCTCACTTGAGAGACTCATATGAGAACGTTTCCAAATATGTGTTTATCTCATGCACACATTCTGCTGTTAGATGTATACCTTAAAACAATCTTACGTGCACACCTAAAGCCCATAACATCTGTCTAGCTTTCTTCTTCTTTCATCAGAGGGCTGGGGCACCTTCTTTACAAGGGGCTTTTTAGTTTAGAAAAAAAAAGGAGGCTAAGGGGGTACCAGATTGTGATTTATAAATTTATGGATGGTCTGTTGAAAGTGGAGACAGAAGTTTTTCACCCTTTCTTAAGATTTAGGACAGACAAAAGGAGAAACGTCTTTCACACAGTGCATAATAAGTCTGTGGGATTCATTGTCACAAGGTGTGGTGATGGTCACTAGCTTGGCGGGCATTAAAGGAGGATTGGACAAATTTGTGGAGGACCACAGGTCCATCCATGACTGCTAGTCATGACATCTGTATGCTACTCAAGATTCAGCACCAGTGACTAGTCTGCTGCTGCCTCTGAATACCAGCTGCAAGGACGCATTGGTGGCTCAGGGGGTCTGTCTTCTGCTTCTGCTTGTGGACTTACTTCCCAGATACATCTGGTTGGCCACTGTAGGAAAGAGGATGCTGGACTAGATGGACCTTGGGCCTGATCCAGCAAGGCTCTTCATAAGTGTCTAGGACTCCCTGTCTTCTTTCTTTGCACTGCTAACACATGAGCAGCTGCAATCTCCCCCTGACATTTTCAGATTTGTTTCCAATCTAACAAATCTGGCACAGAGCTATTCAATCAACAAGCCACATCACACATTAGCAAACAGCTCCTAAGGATGCTATGTCCTATTTCCACTCAAGGTGTCCCTCCCTTGTAGGCTACACGGTGTCAGCTGCTGATACGGATCAAAAGATGGACTTGTACCTAATCTGTCCTGCTCGTTCATACATTCATTCATTCCCTCACTGATTACTGTGCACAAAATTAAGCACTGAGTGATGCTCAGTGTATTTTCAAGCTGAGAGACTGAGCTAACCTTTTCTCAATGCATCATTAAAAAGTGTAAAGAGCCCTCTGTGGCTTTGGCTGGAGAAGAACTTCTGGTAACTAACCAGGTTACAGCACAATCCTATGCATGCCTACTCAGAAGTAAGCCCCATTGAGTTCAGTGGGATTTACGTCCACCTAAGTGTGTCTAGGATTGCAGCCTTAAATAGCTGGAATAATCTAGGACTGAAGCCTTGGGACTGAATTTCCATGACTTCTGGGTGTCAACCCTTTCATAGCTGCAATCACAGATAGGAAACTAGAGACTCTTTTAAGTGTTTTTTTCCCATTTGAAAGAAAGACAGAAAAGTTTTTATACAACACCATCATCACAAATTGGCAGTCAGGGTGCTTTACATAAAACAAACACAAATAGCCAAAATACTCTTTGAAAACATTAAGCATAAATGTTAGCAAACTTCAACATTTTTAAAGCCCCATTGATTTCAGTAGGGGAGACTTGACCCCCACTCATGGTTAAGTCCTCTTGAAATCAAAGGGACTTAGGAGTGCTTCGCGTTCGCAGAATCATGCCCCAGGTGCTACTTCACCGGAAGGCAAACAAACAGAGTTCAGTCAAGCAAGTGTTACCAAAGCTGATGCTACACTACTTACCCGCCTTGGGCTGGCACAAGAAAGGTACCTTAGAGGTAAAATGCTATAACAATGAGAACCTTTCCATAGGTATCTTGTCTGTCTTCAGGGACGAGGGCTTTCTATCTCCTTTCGATGGTCTATCTTTCTTTTTTTTAAATCCAACTAGACAAGCAAAATTGTTGCTTGATTAATCGCCAGATGTCTGTAGTTTCAGCATTTACAGTATGGAGCACGATGTGCAGGTCGGAGCAAAAAAAAAAAAAAGGAAAGGAAAGAAAAAAAACTGCAAGCAGAGTTTAGAAAAAGTGACAAGGCAGGAGGAGGGGCCGCTTGGGCTCCTTCTTTTATTCCCAGGATGAGGGCTTGTCAGGCTGACTTTTACAGGGGTGCCGTTTCTCCTTGTGATGCTTTCAGTGAGGAATGTGTGAAGGGAGGGCAGGGGAGACGCACCCCCCTGTACCTCTTGGGCAAAACACATCTCCAACAGCATGTATGAGGAATTCCTCTGCAAGAACAGCCATGCAAAGTGATCAGTGTGAACACTAGAGGGATAGGGAGGCGGGGTGGTGGAGGGCGAGGGCAATAGCTCCATGGCAGAGCAAGGGCTTTTCTACAGAAGGCCCCAGGTTCGATCCCCAGGAGCTGGTGACGATAGCTGGGAAAGCCCTTTAGAGCCTGGAGAGCTGCTGCCAGCCAGTGTCGACCACACTGGGCTAGATAGGCCAGTGCAGGGCCAGCTCATGCCCCCTTGATTCCTGAAGTGGCATGCCAAATGCTGCCCCTCTTACCTGATGATGTGCCAGTCTCTGCTCCTCCCACTCTCCAATGTTCTAGCTCAGCACTCTCCTCCTCCTCCATGTTTCCTCTTCCTCTGTCCCCCTCTTCCTTTTCCAATCCAGGGAGTGGAAGGAGAAGGAGGGGCAGTGGAGGCAAGTAGGTGGACAGAGATGGGCATCCCCCCTCCATCCTTCTGCCTGAGGCAACTGCTTCAGTTGGCCTCATGGATGAGCCAGCCCTGGCCCAGTGGCCTGACTCTGCATAAAAGGCAGCTTCATGCTTCATATGCAGAAGGTCCCAGATTCAGCATCTACCTCTTTGGCATGTTAAGTTCTCCGCTTCCCAAGAGCTGGGCTAGACAACAAGGCCTGCAAGCAGGCTCCATACTGAGGTAGTGGAGCCCTTTTAAAAGTACACACACAGCCCTTTCTACTAAGCATCAAATCCTCCTGGCTCCCTGCCATCTCTCCCCTCACACCCCCCAACTCTCTCCACAAGGCAAGGGAAAAGCCGAAGCTTAAACTTGTCAAAGGAGCTTGTCACAGCAGAATTGAAGACTGCCAAGATGTGAAAATAAACGTAGCTGAAACATTTTTGGTCCTCTTCCAAGCGAAGCATTTTTCAACCATTGACACGATCAGCTAAGTTTGAAAGCAATCGAGTGAAAAAAGAGGGGGCAACAAACAAAAGCATTCAAGGCAAAGGAGATGGTCCCTGGCCAAGTCGGAGAGCAAACGACTCTCCCTTGAGAGAATTCACACACACACACCCTGGCAAAAAATCTCTTTGCTAGATGCGTTGGGATGGAGCTTGGCCATGCAGCAGGGGTGGGCAGAGAGGTGACGCTTCCTGCGTGGGACCCTTGACATGGGACCCTGAGCAAGGACCTAGGGCAGGTCCTTGCTTATCTCTGCTTGAAGATGCTGTCAGGGACTGAACCTGGGACCTTCTGTGGGCAAAGCAAAGGCTCCACTACTCAGCTAAGTGTTAGATTGGACTGTACCCCTTCAGGCTGCAGGGATATTTATTTATTTATTTAACCTTCTCTAGGTTTAAAAAAAACGTAACACCCCTCTCCGCAAGTAGAAAGGCAGCACCTCCCTCCCTCCCTCCCTCTGACGTGCGAGGTTTCTATATACAGGGGCATTTTCTTTTTGTTTTACATGGGGGAGCATTCAAAAGACCTCCCTACCTAGAGTCTAAAGCGGTACAGTTCACTCTCTCGCCTCTGTCACCTCATTCTCCTGCATGTGTATATAACAGGTCTAAGGGTGCAAATAGATGAGGCAGCAGGAGATCCAATATGGGATCTCTGGCATTTTAGAAAATGGGGAAATTCAGCTCTCCCCCCCCCCCACACACACACACTGCAATTCCACCTGCAATAAATTCAGCTGTGGAGGGGGGGAGGGTTAACAGTGTATGTTTTCTAGAACAGCGTTTTTTCAACCAGTGGTACGCTTACCACCGGTGGTACATGATGATGTGTTGTCCAGTGGTATGGAAACCAGCTTCCTGACCAAGCACAGGGCATTCTTTCACATGGGCAGTTGATTAGGATCAGGAAATAGGATCAGGAAAAAGGCACAGGAGGAAGCGCAAAATCATCCTCTTCCCCCAGAGCCACAGTTCCAGTCAGTATGGAGGAGGGCTATTATTTATTGATTTACCGTATTGGTCTGAATATAAGACTCACTTTTTTCTCCTAATTTAAGTTTTTTAACTAGGGGTGCGTCTTATAATCAGGCTGTTGCAATTTAACGCCAGTGATTTAATTAATTTTTTTTAATGCCAGTGATTTAATTAATTTTTTTTAATAGCACCAAACTTTAAGGGTGCGTCTTATAATCAGGTGTGTCTTATACGGTATATTTATTAAGAGGATTTTTATCCTGCCTTTCTACTTATATAAGTGCGCGAGGCAGCCAACCATATCAGTAGCTCGTGGCTGCATTTATACTGCAAAAAACAGCGAGATCCGATCACAGATCTCCCGTCTCTTTGCCTAGTTGTGCTCTCGGTCCCCAGCAGATGCAAGGGGGAAAAATGTCTCTCTGTCGGCGGCCAATCTCCTAGAAATTCTGGAAATTCTACAGATTTATTTTCTCTAGAAAGCTAGACAAAGGGAAGAGGCCTGTTTGTGATTTCTTGCCCCACACATTTGTTTGAATGTACAGTACTCCCCCCATATCCGCTGGGGATATGTTCCAGGCCCCTCTGTGGATACTTGAAACCGTGGATAAGAGCGAACACCCCCCCTCCATGGTTTCCTGAGGGGCCCCCGCCCTTCTTCCCCTGTGGGCAGGCGTGCACGCCCCCCCCAGCTCTTATTTTTCTTTCAGCAAGCTTTGTTTCTTCCTTAAAACAAACAGAGAAGCAGCCTCCATTGCAGGCAAGTAGAATGAGACTAAGTCCTAGAGAGGCTCTGCAAGGTTTCTGTTAACCTTGCAGAGCCTCTCTAGGACTTAGTCTCGTTCTACTTGCCTGCAATAAGCAGCCAGAGGCTGCTTCTCCTGTTTGTTTAAGGAAGAAATGGAGCTTACTGGGAAAAAGTAACAGCCTGGGGGGGTCCCCACGATCTGTGGATAACTGAAACCGTGGATAGCGAAACCGTGGATACGGGGGCCCACCTGTATCTGACTTTGCTGTTGAAAGAAAAACTCAAAAACGTCCTGGAAAAGACGATGGCACGGAGCCCATGAAGAAACATGACGTACACATATGGCTGACAGCTGGTCAGCAGCTGCCACATGGCTTCTAGAAAATGTGCATTTGTTGCCATCCAACCCTATCTTAGAAGGCACAGTGCTTGAGCAGTGCTCTATCCTATGTTTCAAGAGTCAGTGGAACATAAGGTGTATATGAGACATAAATGAATTTCGTGTTTAGACTTGGGTCCCATCCCCAAGATATCTCATTATATTTATGCAAATATTCTGAAATCCAGACAACGTACCGTCCCAAGCAGGGATACTCAATCTGTATCACAAATAATTCAATCATCATATGCCACAAGAGGCTCTCGAGCATCTACCCAGGTAAGGAGAAGCGGAGCGTCAAAGCAATTCCCAGTGTCCTTTTGTTGACTGAAGCCTCTCGGAAAAAGTCCGCTCAGCCAGCTATATCCGCTCCAGGGCTAGCAAATCATAGAATTCTGCTGGATTCTCTGAAGAAACAGTGGGAGAGCAGCAGCAGCATGGAGGATTTGAAAGCAGATGAGCAGCAGCATTTACTATCTGTGGTAGAGAAGAGAGGACAATCCAGATGAGAAACAGGCAGGGTATCACAGGGCTAGCCAAAGGGGACTGTAAGACTGCCAGCTTTTCCTACTGGCCCTGCTCCTGTGCTTTTAACAACAACAGGAAAGTAGCAGGTGAAGGCTCCCCCATCACTTTGTCTGCATGCCAGGAAAACTCCAGGTTTCTGTGAAGGGTAAATCCCACCTCCCCAGCCCAAACCTTACAACAAAGACTTCCTGGAGAAATGTGGATTCTGACCTATGTTTGCCATTTCAAGTATGGAACATGGAAGAGATAGTTATTTATTTAGACTAGGCCTGGGGGACTTGTGACCCATCAAACCAAACTGACCCATCAAACCAAACTCAGCCCACCAGTTAAGTATTGCGACCTTTCAGGTACTTAAACCACACCCCTGCTTTTGCTGTCCCAGGAAGGCTGCAAAAAATATTTTGTATGGTGGAGGATCACCATACATGGCTGGAAGGCTGCTTTTGGCTTGATGGCCTCAAGTGGACCAGGCCTGTTCCGGATTAATTAACTGAGAATCAGTGTGGGATTTATGACATTGTGCATGTGACTTTGTATAGCGCAACCATTTATGCAAACAAAGCCCTAGGACAGTGATGGCAAACCATTTGGGCTTGGCGTGTCAAAAATTTTGAAAATACCTAACTTCACTCTGCTGGTGTGTCACCCCCCTCCCAAAAAAACCCAAAAACTTTTAATAGTACTTTGACTATTGCTACTTTTAATAGTAATTTTTGAATTGAACTGAACTGAAAACAACTATATAACACATTGCATTTTATTTAACATCAGTGACTTTTTTGTTGCTGAGCTTTACTAGATAATCATTTGAAAGAGATCTGCCAAAATCCCTGCCCTAAATGTTCAAGACAAGCCTGTAAAACCTGCGAAAATGTAAGGTGTGTCGGGCCCTGGGAGAAATGCTGGCATGTCACCTAAAATGACCTCACGTGTCACTAGTGACACGTGTGTCATAGGTTCGCCATCAGGGCCCTAGGAAGCAACCCTAACTGCAGCCATCTTTAGATGTTTATTTGGCAGATTCATCTTTCTGTTTAAGGAGCACATCTTTATTTACCCCTCATTGGCCTTAATGGCTCAGAAGGAAGCAGGTCACTCTGAGCTCTGTTGGCATCCAGCTTTATTCAGTGGCAAAGTTACCCCAGAAGCTCAGCCCTGCAGCCTTCTACGGAACTCTCATTTACAGCGTTTTCCCAGATGCACAGAGATTAACAGAGCCCAAAGGCATGAGCATTCATCAACCAGTCACCTTCAGATTTTCCTGCACAATTCAGACCAGTGATGGGCAAGCATTCTCAGGCACATATTAGATTGGCTTGAAATAAACAAAGCTAAACCAAGTTGAGAAATAGCTTGGCTTAACTTAAGTCAGTCCAAATCTGTTTCAGATCCTGACATACCATTGATTGGGGGCACACAATAGTCTACAATCCCTACCCCGCTTCCTTTACCCATCACAAACCTCTTTCTTCTCTCCTTGCATTTGAGGAGAGCACTAGGAAATACAAGTCTCAGCAACATCTCTAATACAGACCACAGTGCCTCACACTCCAATTGCTCCCGTTTCCCAATGCCAGTCTCTATTTTTCTGTGAAACCCTGTTTCTAGCTTGTCATTTGGGAAATGGTTGGGGACTGCTTTTATATTACGAAGAATATTTATATATCGCTTTTCCACAGAGTAGATCACAAAGCGGTTTACATAGAAACAAACCAATAAATGGCTCTGTGTCTCCGAAGGACTGACTTACTCTCTCTCTCTCTCTCTCTCTCTCCCCCCCCCCCTCTCTCTCTTCCTCATATTATAGATATAAAGAGACACCAGCAATAACCACTGGAAAACCAAAGGACGCCAGCTCGAGGCAACCGGAAGTATCCAAGAGCTGTCGACACGCCTCTGACAATCTGCAGAAGCCTTCGGTGAGAGCGAGGAAAAGCTGTCAGATAACACTCTGAGTGAGAGGCAGAGTGCTGTCAAGCCGAGCGTGGAAGGCAAATGCCAGAGATAAGCCAGACTGTGAAGGTCACCATCTGGAATGAAGACATTCTATGAATGATAAGAACTTTGTATTGTAAATCCCCCTTTTTTGAGGGGCGGGTGTAGAATTGCCTGCGTATGTACACCACCTTGAATTTAAAGTAAGAGGAGTAATCCGATGACCAAGAAAGGCGGTATATAAATACCGGTATGGGTGGCGCAGCAGGTTAAACCGCTGAACCATAAGCTGTCGATCGAAAGGTCGGCAGTTCGATTCCCGCGACGGGGTGAGCGCTCGTTGCTTGGCCAGCTCCTGCTAACCTAGCAGTTCCAAAGCATGTCAATGCGAGTAGATAAATAGGTACCGCTTGCGGGAAGGTAAACAGCGCTCCATGTTCCAGCTGCATGCTACGCGCTGCGGCAAGGAGAGTCATGCCAGCCACATGACCACGGAGGCGTCTTTGGACAACGCTGGCTCTTCGGCTTTGAAATGGAGATGAGCACCACACCCTAGAGTCGGACACGACTGGACTTAATTGTCAGGGGATACCTTTACCTTATTATTAATTACCATTATTATTATTTATTGACCAAAGGAAAATTAAGTCTGGTAGGGCTAGTAATGCTTTATATACTTCATGTGTAGCGTGGGTCTTATTATTCCCATATTGCAGATGGAGGGCTAAAAGATGGTGGTTTTCCTACGGTGACCTTGTGCATTCACGGCATGCTCTTAACAAATCTTGCACAAGGTCACCTTAGCGGCTAAGGTGAAGGTCACCTTCTTCCACGAACAGGCACAAGCTGCAGAATATAATAAAATAAAATAATACCAGTATTTATATACCGCCTTTCTCTGGTCATTGTATTTCTCCTCTGACTTTTAATTCAAGATGATTTACATAGGCAGGCTATCTAAATAAAAAGGTTTTTTTACATATTACAAATTTCTAATCTTACATAGAACACGCATTCCAGGTGGTTTCCTTCACATCAACTTGACGACAACATTGCCTCCTACTCAGTGTGCCAGCTGCAGAATTCTCTCTCCCACCGAGGCTTCTGCAGTTTGTCAGCGGCGTGTCGACAGCTCTCGACTGTTCTCAAACTGCCGTCCTCAGATCTTCAGGCATATGAGGCAGCCGCTCTACCAACTGAGCCAGACCCCTGCCTTATATCATGTCCAATACCTGTGAATTAAGTTAAGTTCATGAGCTGAAGCATGCTAATAACATTCTCTCCCCCCGCAAAAAACCAACATTGTTTGGAACGAATGATCCAAATCCATCCGCTCAGGTTTTTGCCAGCTAATAAATTGGCCAGGAAGAGAAATGTAAGCAACATAACAAAGAGAGCACATTCTTCCTAGTCAGCTCCTCACCGCAGACTGAGGCTGTTCAGAGTGCCAGGGACCCATCAGACATGGACTATTTCACCTCTAGGTCACCGGTTCCCATTTGGACAGTGACGTATACTGAATGCAGGCATCCATTCACCTGAGGCAGTTGTTTGATTATTTGGCATGAACGTTCTGGTTTAGTAGTTCCTCCAGGGCTCAAGAAGAAAAGTGTCCACATTTTTAAAAGGGGAGGAGGGGATCATATCACTGTTTGTTATTGCTGAATGGTAGTCATCTTAGGTAGGCTTTCAGAACTATGAACAAAGGAGAAAAATTAGTCCTCCTTTCTTTCACAGCCACCTCTTATGTTGTACCAACAGGTGCCTGAAGCAAGTACAAAGGCAAACTTACTCTCTCTGGATATAGCATCATATATACTGTAAAGGGGCCCCGTTAAAGGGCTACTACCTTACCCATTTTGCGTCTGTCTTTGTTTTGCCTTGGGGCAGTGGGTTGTCAAACTGTGTTGTCAGGATCACAGACGAACCTCAGAAACGTATCAGGGGTTCCCCCAAAAGGAAATTCATAATTAATAATGCCAAAAAAAGTATCAGAGAAAGGGGGGGCGACAGACCTGCAACCTTATGTGAACCACTAGCACATGCAAAAATATACCCCCAAACCTCTGCAAGGTAAGGGGGTTTCTGTAGCAGAAGTGCAGAGGGCCTGCAGTCAGACAGTTTGTGAGGAGAGGGTTTCCTGAATCCAGGGAAAGAATAAGCCATGCAAATGTCAGCCAGGCTTTCATCCCTACTCCCACTTTTCATGGGCTTGGGTGAGCCTTAGAAGTTTTCACCAAGATGTGGGAAAAGCAGTCAGTACATGGAATTCCTGCAGCAGAGCTACACGTAGATAAGTCAGGGGCCACAACTAGCCCACAGGCCATATGCTACACAGGCCTAACTGAGGAGCTCACCACCACTAGTGGTCTCAGGTTGCTGGGGGCCCTAGAGCGAAGCCCTGCATTGGGGGCTCCATGGCATCCACATCCTTCCCTTGATGGTGCATGAAGATCTACCACTGCCCCCAGTACTGAAGGTTCAGCAGTCAGCTTAGCCAGGTGAGCCCTCTGATGAGTGTGGAATCTTGACCAGTTCCAGACCTGGCTGACCTCTGACCTCACGTGGACGCGGCCGCTAGTTTGGTCCTTCTTCCTTTACGTGTACAGTCAGGTTGACTTCTGGCCATTTCCAAATCTTCCAAGAACCCTCCTACTTTCCAAGCACCCAATTGGATTCTCCAAAGGCCTTAGGGGTATCCTCAGGTGTATTCATCTAAGAACATATTTCCATCAGGGAGCAATTCTAGGTACTACCACTAAAAAAGCCCCGTTTCTAGTGATAGCCAATCTTGTCTCAGACAGTGGGTGCATATGAACATAGGAAGCTGCCTTAGCTGACTGAGACCTTTGATCCATGACTGGCAGCTACTCTCAAGTCTTGGGCAGAAAGAGGTATTTTCCAGTTATGCTTCCTGAGATCATCTGACACAAAGCTCAGTGGCACAGCAAATGATACAGCCCCTGCAAAAGGGCCTCGTACTTGATCTCAAAACATGGGATGGCCCATATAGGGAGAAGATGATGATCCTTCAAAGGATCCATCTATGGCTTTAAAAGCCAAACAGTGTATAATGAATGACACAGGGGTTATAAATTGGTACAGAAGGTGCAAGGGGATGCACAATCCAGCCTACTTTAGCCTTCTCTTACGCAGAGACGACTCACTGTTTTCTCCCCTACACATCTAAAAGAAAAAAAAAAAGGAACCCAGCAGATTCCTAACATAGCAGCATGCGCTCAACATGTTTCTCCCATGGAGAATTTTATCACCTTTTGCCCGGGTTGGTATTTTCATTTCACGCACCTGCACCTTGATGGGAATGTCTGAAAGCAACTGTAAAAAAGGAAAGTGATAAATAGGCAAAATATTACCTTTCGGCAGTGATGGGTACAGAAGCACATTAATTCCCAGAAGGTCTAGCAGACCCTGAGGGATAACGTTACAGCACTATTTCATTCCAGGGAATAGAGGTAAGGCCTCATGGGTGGGGGGAGGGGGATTCAGGCTAGGACTAAACTAGACATTCACACGCAACACTTTTGGTTTGAAGGTAGAGCCTTAGAGAGGGGCAAAATATCTTGGGTTGTTTGCTAGCAGCTGCTTCACTGCAACTGTGCATTGTTTTGAAATGGAGCTTCTTTTTCCTGGGAAGCGATCCTACCCAATCATGGGAAACAATCAATGAAATGCCACACAGTCAGCCAATCAGATCTGGCAACAGGATTACATCACAAAGCCAGTTCACAGCAAGAACAATGCACCCTGCCTTCACTTTGGGTGGGCAAACCCTTTCACCCCTGTAATCTCTCTCTCTCTCTCTCTCTCTCTCTCTCTCTCTCTCTCGCACGCGCACGTGTGTGGCTTTTCATGGTTTGGAAAAGCTAATGCAAAAACAACTCTCTTTGGTCAATCTTAAGTCAGACAATCAATTTTTCCCTGACAATAAGAGAGCACTTTCATAGTATCTGAGTGGGGGAGAAACTGTCTGGAAGGCCAATGCAGAATGAAATTCTGCTGCCACAATAATTGTAGCAAGCTAGATTTAACTACTTGTCCAAAGCGGGGCAGCTGGGATGCCATCAAGGAGCTCAGGGCCACTCAGACCTCTTGTGAAGCAGCCCTAGCTCAAGGATAAACCAGATGAAACTTATAGTTCAGCAGTGCCCCTCATTTATCAGACCATGCGGTCTGCTGACAGCCTGATCAACTGAAATACTATAGAACCACAGATAAGAAAGGGAATATGTTTTTATTGCACCAATATTTTGTCAGTGAAATAGAATGCAAGCCTTTGAACTCAGCAAGGTAGCTCATACCTTATGGGGTCCTTGGCACATCAAAGGAAGGATGAACATGGTTTAAACAGCAGGAAATGCACCAGGAGCTTTTCACATCTACATGATGGTGCCTTGGAAGCCCACTGGTACAATCCTGCTCTAGAAGGCAGGTTTGGGGGTGTTGTGGAAGGAGGCCCTGGAGGCATGAAGGCTGGGAAATAGGGCGACTTGCAAGCCGGGTGGGGGCTGGGAAGAAGTGGTAGGCCTGACTACTTCCTCCTCCTCCTCAACTGCCACTCAGCAACAGTGACTTTTGCATGCATGCAACCCTTACAGCAGTGGTTCCCAACCTGGGGGTCGGGACCCCCAAGGGGGTCACAAAGTGGTTTCTGGGGGGTCGCGGAATGTTGGTTGGATGGTCATACCCAAGATGGCAGCTCAGTCCTCCCACCCACCCCACTACAGAGAAAGAGGTGTCTGATGCTCTCTTGGGGCTTGTTTGCTCACCTTGTGTTACTTTCTGCTTGCCCTTTTAGCATCTCTGTAAATATCAGCTTACTCCTCCCCCCCCCCATGGGACTTCTTATGAGTACAACTTTTAAAATATGATTTATTTAAAAAGTGATTTATTAAAAACAGTGACATCAACAGTCACAAAAATCTTACATCCTCTAGCCTGGTCAGTTCTTTGTAAAGGAGGTGGGCTGGTTTTCTTCTTCTGTTCTGCCACTTGTCCCAGAATTTGTTGAACAGGTACTTGTCCATGGCTGTAAATATCTCCCAGGGATTATCCAAGCGTTGAACATCCTCTAATGAGAAAGCCTGTATGTATCTGCAGGCAACGATTGACATGCTGTTTAAAAGGTTGTGCAATCGTTTGTATTAACGTTCCTTCAAACCCACCTCAAAACTCACATATTGGGTTCTCGTTGTTCTCCCCTCCCATGGTTCTCCTACCTCCACCCAGAACCCTGGGGATTGTAATTATTATTATTTAGTTCTGCAATACTCGGTCTCTATAAGAGAATTTTCAGCACCTTCACAGAACTAAAATCCCCAAGATTCCATGTGGAGTGATATCATGTAAACCAGAGTCTGTTTGCAGTTTAGCTGTAGCCTCAGGTAAAGACAGGAGCAACATTTTTAGAGTACAGGCAGCTCTCAATTTACGCAGGGTGAGGGTTCTGAAAATATCTCACAGATATCAAACATGCGCAAAAAAAGAGTGGCTATCCCACAGAGAATAATGGGATGGCATGGCTTAAGGCTTAACCCATGCCGATCCCATTCTTCTCTGTGGGATAAGCACTCTAAGGGAACGGTCCGTGAGCAAATACAGACAGAACGGTCCGCGGCAAACATGGACAGAGGCCACTGGGAGCGAGGCTGCCCATGTTGACGGCTCACTAGCCTGGGCAGTCGGGTTGGGTGCCGTGGGGGGGGGGCTTTTTGTGTGCTTTACTCATAAACCCCAAGAAACCCTCCCCCCACCCCTCCTCAAAGTTGTTAAGCCTCTCATCATGCTCCTACTTGGATCCTGGAGGAACTTGAGTCAGCTCTCAGGATCTCTGGCAACTGGGGCTGGCTTTGCCACCATGCTAAGTCATTCTCTTTCTGTGAAGTCCCCCCCCCCCCCACTCTCATCTGGCTGGCAGACAAGCAGGCTGGAATGGACTCTGCCTGCCTGTCTCTGATTCAAGGCAGAATCCATTCCAGGCAAGCAGAATCCATTAAAGCTTGCCTGCCTGCCAACCAGATGAGACTGGGGGGGGGGGGGGCGGGGGACCTTACCAGAGGCAGAGAGATGCCTCGGTGCAGCCAGAGGCTGGAGAGTCGAGTGAAGTCCCTCCAGAATTACAGGCGCGTGGAAGGGTTCACACTATGAGGAAGGAATGGGGGAGGGGGAGATTCAGTCTTGGGGTTTAAGAGCAATGCACACAAACCACACCCCAGCACTGAACCGTGTTATTTTGGAAACGAGCCCACACAAATTGCACTTCCGGTATTAATTTTTCAATTGTGCTATTTCAAAAACAGGAAAAATAAGACCGCGCAAATCGAGAGTTAGCAGTACTGGGGAGAGACTTGAAAGTGCCCTTGCTACATTCAGTACAAACACACCTTTTCTCCCCCAGGGCAACCTTTCTAATATTAGTTCTAAAAAGGTTCAACATGGTCATCTTGCACTGGGAAAAAACTGGCCGTGGAAAATAGCAATTGGTTTGTGCCCAGGACTTCCCTGGCTCCAGCCCAAAAAGTTACGCTATTGAGATTTCAAATGTTTGTTATTTTATTCCTGGTAAGGTGAAGATACCAGCATTCCGTGCACCTCGGCGTTGAGTCATGCCAGCCACATGGCCACGGAAACGTCTTCAAACAGCACTGGCTCTTTGGCTTTGAAACAGAGAGGAGCACCACCCCTAGAGTTGGGCACGACTGGCTTTCGAGCAAGGGGAACCTTTACCTTTTTTAAGGTGAATGGGTATATCAACATATAAATTATATAATATGTTTAAAAAAAACAGGAGTGGGTGGGAAGGTGGATCAGAATCTACCAGAAGACTGCGAATTACCTGCCACAGATTCAGCCAAAGTATTTCTGACTCCCAAAGTGCTTGATAACAGCAACCACAAAATGGCTCTTTTTCCACCCTTGACTGAACTAGAAATCAGATTTTTGTTGTTGTTGTTCAGTCGTTATGTCGTGTCCGACCCTTCGTGATCCCATGAACCATATCCCGCCAGGCCTTCCTGTCCTCCACTATCTTCCTGAGTTCGCTCATTTTCATGTTCGTTGCATCGGTGATGCTGTCTAACCATCTCATCCTTTGCCTTCCCCTTCTCCTTTTGCCTTCAATCTTTCCCAGCATCAGAGTCTTCTCCAGAGAGTCCTCTCTTCGCATTAGGTGGCCAAAATATTTGAGCTTCAGCCTCAGTACCTATCCTTCCAGGGAACAGTCAGGGTTGATTTCATTTAGGATTGACTGATTTGATCTCCTAGCAGTCCAAGGGACTCTCAGGAGTCTTCTCCAACACCACAGTTCGATACGAGATGAATAACACTGGTCAACACACTTTTTCTGGCATAAGGTATTCCAATGGTTTTAAGGTAATTTCAGGGTGCTGATTCCAAATCTGGCATCAGTTTTTGTCTATCACATCAGGTTTTGGAGATATCAAATATTGCATTTGATAAAATCAATAAAAATGTCTTATTTAACTGTGTGTGTGTGTGTGTGTGTGTGTGTGTGTGTGTGTGTGTGTGTGTGTGTGTGTGTGTGTGTGTGTGTGTGTGTGTGTGTGAGAGAGAGAGAGAGAGAGAGAGAGAGAGAGAGAGAGAGAGAGAGAGAGAGAGAGAGAGAGACACACACAGACAGACAGACATATGCAAGGATCTTTTTTTCTCCAACTCACACTTCCCAAAATCAGCTCCTCCCTCCCCCACCCCACCAAAGTACATTTTCCAAAGTACAAAAATAAGCCCAAAACCAAAATCAGAGACACAGAAGGGCTCCGAAAATAATTACAATTTAAAATCCATGTTAATTAACACTTAATTAGCTGCTGATGGGGCAGATTAGGGGCAGGGCTTGGCGTACCCCCAGCAAGAGGTCCGCATAACCCCTAGGGTTACCCGTACCACAGGTTGAGAACCCCTGTTGTAGCCATTGTTAGATCACGCCCTGCAGAAGGAAAATATTAAATAAATGTGGATACCTACATAAAATGATATTATAAACACACTATCCTAAAAATACAGCACCATATTTTAACACTAAAGCAGTCACTGACTCGCAACAACGTGCAATCATAAGTGACAAAGAGTTAATTTCGGGTAAAATCAATGAAAATGGGGTATGCCGATAGCATAAAAACGAGATGTGATAGAGCAAATCTGAGATCAGATTTGGAATCAGCACCCTGAAATTAGTCTAAAACAGCTGCAAAAATCCAGGCCAGAAAAATAAAATTGTAGACCAGTGTAATTCCACTCCTGGGGTGCAGGAGGTAATTGCCTTTGCTCCCTCAGATAATATTGTACACCTGGCTCTGACCAGGCAGACCTCAGGTTTCAACAAAAAAACCAAACCAAAACTAGACCCTGCAAGCTGAAGTCTGCTCATGCCTGCTATGAAATATTTTAAAGCATTCCCTGATACTTGAGGGAAAGGGCAAGACTGATAGCCAATTCAGGGTTTATCTGGCTAGAATGTGCTTCTGTCATGCAAGTTACAAAGTTGACCTCCCACTCAGTGAAAAACTTAAAATCCTACACATATCCAGAGGCGTCGCTACGGTGGGGGCGATACTGTAAGTTCCGCGCCATCCTCGTATCCTCGGTACGAGGTGGCCCCGCCCCCTCAACGTCGGAGCCATTCAGTGCAGCGAAGGCAACGGGCAGGGAGTCTCCAACGGCAAGGGGGCAGGGCCACCTCGTACCGGAGAGTAAACGGAGACTAGGACAGCACAGAACTTACAGTACCACCCCCACCATAGCAACACCTCTGCACATATCTTCCCCCTTGGATGACTCTGGATGCCTGGAATCGCATCTCCTCTGGTAGGCAAGAGCCTTCTTACCTTGTACACCCCTCCATTCCCAACCTGAGCTTTCCTTCATATTTTCTCAGCTCTTCCTGCAATTCCCTAAGAGTCAAGGCGAGGAAAGTAATACCTCAGAGAAGAAATCCCTGCAACCTCAAGTGATAACCGGAGTATTTGAAAACCACCAGGGTCAGAGGTTTTCATTCTCAGCTCATTTCAAAAGACAACGATGACAACGCAAACAAGGCCAACCTGGCTAATGGATGAATGGGCATCAGACCTGCAGGTGATGCTGAAAAGGCAGCGACACCAGTGGTGGCGTCCTCTTGGCTGTGGGGAGCAGGAGGTGGAAGGATTGATGACTGGGGCATTAGTCCCTCCCAAGAAGAAGAGGAGGAAAAGGAAGGACCCGGCACAGGATGTGCTGATGGCACCTGGCCTGAATACCCTTAAAAGGTGATTGGACAGATTTATGAAGGAAACGTCCCTCACAGTTTACAAGGCATGATGGTTATGCAACCTCCTGGCTATAGTAGGCTCTCTCTTAATGCCAGATGCAAGGGAGCATCGGTGGCTGCATTGGTGCTGGAAAGTTGGATAGGATTGGGCCCTAAGAAAATTAGTCTAGAGCTGTGGTTCCCAAAGTGGGTGGTGCCACCCCTTGGGGGTGCGTGGGATTACCTGGGGGTGGTGGTAAGAGACAAGGGGACGGCAAAGGGGTGCTGGAGGTGGTGGGATTATGGCACCATGCTGGCACCATACTTGAAATGGCCTCTGCATAGTGCTGATTGCTGAAATCTGGTGGAAACTAGCAGGATTTTTACTAAATACACCACCAGAGCGTGAGTCACATCACATTAACAGCCCAATCCTGTCTAGCAGGACACAGTGGCGCAAATAAGGCACCTGCCGCATCCTACGCAGGATTGCGAAGTCAGGGCTGCTCTCTGCTCACTCTCGCTCTCTACTCGTATTGAGCGTGGAGAGTGGCCATGGCCACTGCAAACACTCCCCGGGTTCTCTCATTTCAGGAGAGAACCCAGAAGTGACGTCACGATGTATATCTTGACATCACTGCCCTGGGTACTGCAGAGGTAAGTTACACCTCTGGGAGGAGGTCCATGGAGGCGGCACCATGAGATCTCGCCGTGGGCGTCACCAACCCTAGTGACACCCCCGACTCATTCTCCATGGAAGAAGGCAGCTAGCAAGAGGAGGAATTTGGCAAAGTAGAGCTCTCCCAACCCTACGCCTGCTGACGACAGCTATTGCTCCAAGGCAAGACCAAGCATTCCCCACTCCTCTTTCACAGGCCGTTCAATTTTCTTTGCCTACAAAATCCCATCCGTCAAGTCATACTCATGTGCCTAAAGTGTTAAGTGACACGTCCAATTCAGCGAGGTTCTCAGAGGGGGATGGTGCATCAGGTGGGAGTTCTTCAAGGTCATTTAAAGAGATGTCAAGTTTAACAATCCTGAGGAATGAGCAAAGAGAGCAGAGCGGAGTGGAAGAGAATCAAAACAAGCCTTCCTACTAAGCCCCATACAAAGAACCTTCATCATTTCACTTTCTGGGGTGTTTTGCTAATGGAGTCATGCTGGGTTTGGACAAGTAGAGGCAGCTACAGCCCAACAGGATCCAACTGAGACATCCAGACTGATTACCAATCAAAAAAGAAAATATTGCTGGAAAAAAACACCCATAAACTAGCAATTTAACAGCCTAACCCTAACATATCCTAATCTCTGCCACGGGCAACCTGCAGCAGGCACCCCGTGGCGGAAAGTCTACTTGGGGAAGGGGACGCTCGTCCCCATCCCCGAGTGTAACAGCGCCTGGGACTGATCGGCCTCCTCGGATTTCCGCCAGCTATTTTGCTGGCAGAAGTCGGAGGAGACCATATAACGGCTCAGCCGATCGGCGTGGGTCAGGATACGGCCGAGGCCGATCCCCACCCCCTCCCCGATCCTGGCCACACCGCCCCCCCGTCTGCTGGATCCTTACCTGGGTCCGGCGGCGGGTTGGCAAGTCCTCAGCCGGCGGAACAGGGAAGGCTGGCCTTGCGTAGGCCTTCCCTGCTCTCGAGTCGTCGCAAATGTGCCTTACGGCATGTTTGCGACATCTTCGGTCGGCGGAACGCTTGTTCCACCGGCCAAAGTTACAGTAGGATTGCGCTGTAAGACGGGGCAAAGTCAAGAGGGGGCGCGTTTTTAGTGAGTAGGAATTGCTAGTGCAATTCTTGTGTGTGCCTGTGTATAGAGTTTCACACTTGGATTCCACAATCGCCTGGTTGCTGCACGTATCAGGCTGGTGAGAGTCTTCCCCTCTACCATGCAGGCATCAGTACTTTTCAGCCATTCTATTGCATATACTATTGCTTCGTATATGTTTGGGTGCTCAGACATTCAGGGCGCCTCCTCCAAAACACATGTATGGCAGGGGAGGAACAGTCTCCACTCCCAGAGTACTGTATGTCATGCGCTAGAAAGTTGGTTAGGATTGCGCTGTTAGTTTAAAATAGGTCAGAACTCCTTGTAATGTGCAGTTTGGCCTAAAATTCTTTTTAAGTGAAATGACAAACAGGTGTCTGAAAACATGTTCATCACACAGGTACACTCTTCATACATTACACAGCAAAGGAATATGCTCCCCCACCCACCCACCCACCCACCCCTGCCTTGGTTCTTGAGCTAGGGTTTATGGATCCGAATTCAAAGGTGAATGCTTATCGCTTAAGCCAGGACATCTTCACACTGAGAATGTAATGGGGTCTGGCTCTTGCCGAATGAAAGGAAGGATGTGTCCATCATCTCCACTATTCGATCTTCAACAAACATGATTCATCGTTGGGGAAATATTGGAGCAGAAGGCACTGCAAGGGAGGTGTGTGTGTGGGGGGGGGGAAGAGATTTCTGCTGTTATTCCCTGAAGTCAGAGCTGGTGCCTGCTGCTTGGTGTTGCTTAGCACCACTGATGCCCCAGGAATGATCAACAAGCGTCAGACATGCAGCCACATTTCATGTAGCCCTCGTGGGGGAACGGGGACGACGACAGCGCATTGCCCAGTGACAAAATATTGAGGCTTGAATGTTGGAAAAATGCAACATGGTTGCAACAGAAATATTGCCTTGAGGAAAACCATCTGGATGCTCTGTAAGAAATCAGAAACAACGATATATTTATTGCATTAAAAACTGTCCTTGTTTTAAAGAAAGAAGGTACAATGGCAAACCAGATGCCCGCAGGAAACCCACAAGCGGGGGTCAGGGCAACAGGCGTCTCCCACTGTTACAGCTCCCCCAATGGTATTCACAAATATACTGCCTCTGAGCATCAATCACAAGGTGATTCCTGAAAGCAACCCTGGACATTTTAACAGGCCCTCTCTGGCATAATGACTTGATATCACGTCAAGTCTGTTGAGAGAGAATGTGCCATGAGGCCACCTTGTATTATTTGTTACATTTTTATCCCACTCTTCCTCCCAAGGGCTCAAGGTGGCATACAAGGGGATCCTCCCAACAACCTGCAAGGTAGGCTAGGTGGAGCGAGAATGACTGGTCCACGGTCGCCCAGTGAGCTTTATGGCTGAGCTGGGATCTGAACCAAGTCTCCCCAGTCCAAATCTGCTGCTCTGACCATAACATCAGACTGGCTCTCAGTTTGGGTGGCAGCCACATGTTTCTAAGGACATGGGGCCCATCCTGCCCTCAGCCATGTTTTAGGCCCTCAGGATTGTTTTAAAGAAGGGGAAGGAAAAGTTCTATGTTAAGTCTCTCTAGTGAGGCGGTACGGTCTACGGGCGAGTAAGCAGTGCACAGGTTAAGAAGCGTCTGCAACATTTGGATTGGTTTTTTTTTTTTATCGAAATAGGAAAGTTCTAGAATGGAACATGTTGCAGAGAGAAAGCACCAAAGATCTACCACCGGTTAAAACTCCTCACTGTGCTGATTGTCCATGACAGCGTGCAAACAATACTAAAGCCTTCACTTATGTTCACACTGTGCCATTTGCCTGTTAAAACTTTGCAGGAATTCAGCTTTTTCGGGCACACCCAAGAGAAAAGGGTCTTGGAACATGCAGTCGTTAATCCTACATGAATGTGTTGACACCCACCAGTTCACAACCTCGCCTGCGATGTCTTATTCCAGAGTACTGAGCTCAAAATGCCCACGGGACACTCTTTGCACTTCAAGTGTGGCACCATTAACACTAAAGCAAAAGCAAAAATAACCTCCTTCCATTACATTTGCCCAAGGGTTTCATGGACAGGAGGAGAAACAGTCTTTTATCTCAAACATTCCTAAAGGAAATTACAAGGAAGCAGTTCCAGCCAGTTGCTGCTCACAGATAACCAATCAGAGCAGTGGGGTCATGGTCGACTTTTGCATTGCCTCCGATTTACATGAGGCAGGACCTTCTATGACTTAACGTACGAGAGGCTAGGTGCGGTTTGTGTTTACGGCCTGATCCTGCAGCCTACAGTGCAAGGCGAACAAGAGTGCAAGAGGACAGGGTCAGGTGCACAGGTCCTTGAGCCATGTAATAGGACACTTTCGTAAGGTCTCTCAAAGTGGGGCTCCCAGCATCCAGGCTCCAGCTTCTGCCCCACCAATGCTCTGCTTCCATGTCAAATATGGTAGACTGAGCTCTGTGCTCAGCGAACACCATCTAGGCTTCAGTATCAGTCTGCCTAAAGCCTCAATCAACTGACCCCAAAGGGCCCTATACAGTGGTGATGCTAGGGTTGGTGTCACCCAGTGCGTAGTTCATGGTGTCACCCCCGTTCACTTTCTTTATTTTAATAGAGAACAGTACAGGTCACCCAACAAATCAGTAAGCAACAAAAAAACCAATGGCCAAATTGATGGCACTCACACAAGAACTGAATAAGAGTTCTAGGATTAGCTCTGATACATAGAAATGAGAGCTGACTCATACTAACACCTTATTGGTTCCATGCTGTATCATAAGAACACACCTCATTGGCTCTCGGAACAATCAATCTCATTGGTCAGTTCTGATTAAAGGAAATCCACTTTTTGTTACTTAAGGCAGGTTGTGTTTTCTTTTTCTGGTTATTTAGTCGTTACTTAAGGCAGGTTGTGTTTCCTTTTTCTGGTTATTTGGCCATAACATTTGATAAAATACAGCTAATTCAACACGGTTTGGTTCATTACATTCTGCATTAAATTACCTGTCCAATAATATACAGTATAACTTTATGGTATTATTCATAAATAAAAATTTTTTGAAACGTTTCCAGAATTTTATATACCGTTTCCCCGAAAATAAGACCTACCCTGAAAATAAGACCTACCGTCATTTTTGCTGGCACTCGCATAAGTCCTCCCCGAAAGTAAGACCTAGCTAGGATCATCAGCCAGACGCGACCTCCCCAGCACCCCCCCCCCCCCAGCACTTACTTTGACTGATTTAAGCTTCGTTCTTTCCTGAGGGTGCAAAGCTCTGCAAAGCCTGCACGACCTGCACTTGAGTCCTCCACCATAGAGAAGAGAGGCCTGCATGCTAGAGAGGTTGCGCACAGGTTGGGAAAATAAGACCTACTGCATTTTTTGGAGCCAAAATTAATATACGACACTGTCGTATTGTCGGGGAAACGTGTGTGTGTGTGTGTGTGTGTGTGTGTGTGTCTGTCTGTCTGTCTGTCTGTCTGTCTGGCCCTCCTGATGCTCTGACCTCTGCCTGGAATAGACCACACACCTGTTTCTGGCTCAGCTAGAGCGACAGCCCACTTCTCTGGTCCTGAATCTTGACCACCTGAAAGCTGATCTTACAGGCCTCACATTGTGGTGCTGTACTGCTGCAACACTGAGATATTCCATCCTGTACAGCTTTGCACGAGTCAGACACAGGTCGAGAAGTGGGCACGGCGGGCTGAGTCCTGTCCACACCATCCCTTTGCACAAGCGCACGGATGCAAACACAGATACTCACTCAAACACATGAGCCCAAAATCTAAAAGGGATTCGAGGAATCACAGGACACCTCTGTAGGCTCTGGCAGTCCCTTCTTCTACAATCTCCCACTTTCACTGAACCACAAGGAGGACAATTGGGAGAAATGGGAGTGCTCTGCAGCAGCTCAAGCAATACCAAATTGTTCTCATGCCTTATAAACTAAAGGGCTCCTCCCTGTTTTCATCTCTTGCCGATTTTAAATGCCATGGAAAAGCCGTTCAAAGGAAGCCATTAGTTTTGTGGCTTTTTGCCCATAGCAGGACAAAAGGCAACCCCATCCATTAAGAGAAGGACATATTTGACGCAACAAAGATGATGAGGGGAGAAAAGACGACCTCGGGGTTATAAACATCAGGGAGAAGGGAGAGATAAATCATTCTGACCTGACAGCCACCTGAAGAATTGCTGTTTAATCAGTCCTGGGCACACTGGGGTGCTCCAAAGGGAAACTTTGCTCTTTGTTCTCTACCAGTGAGCTGTGAGGCATTTTAATCAGACAAGCAGAGAAGGCACCACCAGGCTGGAATTGCCCTGACATCCATCCTCTGCTGTTTTCCACCTGCCATGCTGCCCATTGCAAGCTGTTTTGAAGCAAAGGTATACAAAGAAGCCCTGTTCTCATGACATAGCCAGGGTAAGCAAACATGCATAGAGGAGCAACCTATGTGCAGGGCCGGCCCCAGGCAAGTCAAATGCTGCCCCTGCGACTGATGATGTGCCAGCCTCTGCTCCTCTCACTTTCCAATGTTCTAGCTCAGCACTCTCCTCCTGTTCTCTATCCCCCTCTTCCTTTTCCAATCCAGGGAGTGGAAGGCAGAGGAGCGGCGGAGGCAAGTAGGCAGACAGAAATGGATGCCCCCCACACCAATCTGCTGCCTGAGGCAACTGCTTCAGTTGGCCTCATGGACGGGCCAGCCCTGCCTACATGTATTCAATTGAATGCTTGCATGATGTAAACATACATACAACTATGGGTAGGCTTAAGGGCAGGCTGCTCCGTCCCGGTCGGCGATCTGGTAAGCCTAACTATGGGGTTCTTTCTTTCAAGTATTGGGAGCTCTGCTCTGTCAGAGTTGTAAAGCCCTATGAAGGTACAGTTGTATACACATCACTCAGCTGCTCAACTGAACGCATCACACGTGTAGACTGAGGGTGGGACCTGCTGTTATGGTCCTGCCCCCTCTATATTCATCCTCACCCTACTTATCCTGCTTCACACATCTAGTTTGCTCTAGAACAGGGCATCTGCAGCCAGTGGCGTACTCAGCCCTCCCAGCGCCTGGGGGGGCGGGGGTTGAAGCGCCCCCATCGCTCCACGCCCCTCCAAGCAGCCGGGCTCGGGGCTGAGTAGCGCGCCACCGGACTGGAGCCCCCAGAAGCAGCACGCCCCTCGGAAGCGTCACCGGCTTCAGGAGGCTCCGCTCCGAAGCCGGGAGAAGCGCTACTCCGAGCGACTGCTCAGCTCGGCGGTCCGGGCCTTCTGAGAAGGTTCTGCATGTCGAAGCGCCTTTTACTCCCTTTCGCTCATGCACAGAACCTTTCTGAGGGCAAAGGGGCTGCCCGTTTGCCCTCAGAAAGGTTCTGCGCATGCGCGAAAGGGAGTAAAAGGCGCTTCGACACGCAGAACCTTCTCAGAAGGCCCGGACCGCCGAGCTGAGCGGTCGCTCGGAGTAGTGCTTCTCCCGGCTTCGGAGCGGAGCCTCCTGAGGCCGGTGACGCTTCCGAGGGGCGTGCCAGCTGGGCTCCGGTGCCGCGCCGCACTGCGCAGCCCCGAGCCCGGCTGCCGCACCCCCCGGAAGCTCGGCGCTTGGGGTGGAGCACACCTGCTCCCCCCATGTTAGGACGCCACTGTCTGCAGCCATAAGAGGGCTGTAGCTCAGTTGTGGCGCATCTGCCTTACAGGCATAAGGCCCCAAATTCAATCCCTGTCACTTCCCGGATGCGCTTCAATGTAAGTAAGTGCAAAGTGATGCACATTGGGGCAAGAAACCGGCGTGTGGCAAGAAAATTTCACATAAACGCTAATGGGTTCTGAGTTGTCTGTGACGGATCAAGAGAGAGATCTTGGGGTGCTGGTGGACAGGTCGATGAAAGTGTCGACCCAGTGTGCAGCGGCTGTGAAGAAGGCCAATTCCATGCTTGGGATCATTAAAAAAGGGATTGAGAATAAAACGGCCAATATCATTATGCCTTTGTACAAATCGATGGTAAGGCCACATCTGGAGTATTGTGTCCAGTTCTGGTCACCACACTTCAAAAAGGATATAGTTGAATTGGAAAAGGTGCAGAAAAGAGCGACCAGAATGATTCGTGGGCTGGAGCACCTCCCTTATGAGGAAAGGCTACAGCGTCTGGGGCTTTTCAGTCTAGAAAAAAGGCGCCTGAGGGGGGACATGATTGAGACGTATAAAATTATGCATGGGATGGAGAGAGTGGATAGAGGGAACTTCTTCTCCCTCTCGCACAACACCAGAACCAGGGGACATGCACTAAAATTGAGTGGAGGGAGAGTTAGAACGGACAAAAGAAAATATTTCTTTACCCAGCGTGTAATTCATCTGTGGAACTCGTTGCCACAGGATGTGGTGATGGCACCTGGCCTAGATGCCTTTAAAAGGGGTTTGGACAGATTCATGGAGGAAAAGACCATCACAGGTTACAAGCCATAAGCAACCTCCTGGTTTTAGAAGTGGGTTTTCTCTGTGCCAGGTGCAAGGAAGTGTCAACGGGAAACAGGTTATCTTGTTGTCTTGTGCTCCCTGAGGCATCTGGTGGGGCCACTGTGTGATACAGGAAGCTGGACTAGATGGGCTTTTGGCCTGATCCAGCAGGGCTCTTCTTATATTCTTATGTTCCAAGCAGAGCTGGAAAGACCCGCCTCTGTCCAAAACCTGAGAGCTGCTGCCAATCACTGTGGACAACACTGTGCAAGATGGACTGCAGGATAAGGCAGCTGTACCCATCCCATCAATGCTCTCAGTCAGCCTACTACCACGTTGGTTGTGTGAACTAGTCACCACAAGCGCAGGCAATTCAGAAACCCAAAGAACTCTACAGTTTCTTTCAAGCCTCTTTTTGCATCTTATACAACCAGGACAAAACCACTTTTTTCCCAGCCTTTACTTCCCACCCCCACACCACAAGCAAGGAATATTTTCTTTGGATCAGGATGTTGGAATAATCTGCTATTGATGGGTTCTGTCCAGACCGGGACAAAGAGGAGACTGGCACGCAGCGGGAGAGAACAGCGCAGAGGACCAGGCACGTGCAGAGGACCAGGCGCGCAGCAGGGGAGAATGGGGGAGCCAGTCCTGGCCGCCGCAACACAGCCGGCTAGCCAGAATGAAAACAGTGGTGGCACTCTGCACATGCTCAAAGGCACAGGAAAAAGGCAAAATATTTATTTAATGTTGAGCCGGCTGGACACACCCCCTGTGACAGCACCTGCCCCATATCCATGGACACTCCCCTGTGATATCACCTCCGGCAAAAGTGACATCACGGTTCCTTGACCCACCCCCCGTGATGTCACTTTCGCCCTCCTTCGGGTTCCAGAAAATCTGGTAAGCCTACCACTGAACACAGTGATTCTTACTTTGAAATAAGCATGCAGAGGATTGACCTGCATTGTAAGGAGCACTATCTGGCACCAAACCCAGCTGCGGTTTAAAAGCTGTGCAAGTAACTGTACTCTGAAATTTCGGGAGGCTGTTCACAGAACTTAAAATGTAGTTCCGTAAAATGTAGTTCTTTTCAACTTCTGGAAGTGGCTTGATATGCACTCTGAAGTAGCCATTGATGTTATTTGTTTGTGTGGATGCTGCTTTTTCTGTAGTTTTTTTTAACTGGTTTTAGAACCGGCCCAAAGGGCACCCAAAAGCGGCTTTACAAAACCACATGTAAATCAGTAATTTACACTAAAAACATTAAAATATCCTTAAACATTAAAGCAACCTTTAAAACATTACAGTAAAAAAACTAAAACAGCAACAGTCATCTCTTAAGAAATGGGCAAGTTTGTAAAATCTAATCAGCATGGAGATAATTTACATAAACCCAGATGTCCAGTAAGGACTCAGAAGGCTAATCTAAAAAGAAACGCGTTTAGGCCCCACTGGAAAGCCTCTGAGGGAGCAGCTTGCAAAGTGAGAGGGAATTCCATAAGGTTGGTGCCACTACTGAGAAGGCCCTGTTTTCTATGGATCTTCTTATCTATGTTAAGCCACCTTGAAAATTAAGGGCAGGAGATAAATAATATTTCTACCAAATAGTTGCCCCCAATGGTTTAATTGTTTGGATTCATTGTACATTTAATTTGTAAACTGCCTTGGGCATATGCTTCAACACGGGAAAGGTGGGATATACCATAAATTCTTTAAATAAATAAATATTGTAGAAATGGGTATTTATTCATTTCTAATATCTTAAAACTTCTTTTGTGCACATGAAATAAAGCAACTAAAATAAATTTCAGAGCGTGCGTGCAGCCCGGTTACGATATAATATACAGAGAAAAACGAAAAAGCCCTTTACCTACTGTTTCAGTTAAAATCTCGTCGCCAGGGGACTTTGAGCGCACTCGGTTTGTTAATGCAACCTGTTCCCAAAGCGAAGTCAACATGCCGACCTACGCGGAACGACTACAACTCCCAGAAGCCCCCTGAAATTGAAAACGACACGCGGTGGGTAATCATTGCGCAGCCAGAGGTAGATGAGACAACTCGCAGGAGGTTTCTGGGAGTGGTAGTCCTCAGCGTGCAAGAGAGCTGAAGGAGTGGACGAAAGGAAGGCGGCCAGAGAACTACAAGCGGCGAAAGGGCGGGCCAAAGCAGCAAGCAGAGGGGAAAGCTAGTCAGCCGGCCGGTTGCTTGGAGGTGCCTGCCTGGTAGCGGCGGTGTCGCTTGTTCGGGAGTAGAATGTACCCCGGGACGGCCGTGGGGTTGGTGTTCAGCGGCTGCTGCAGCAACGTGGTTTTCCTGGAGCTTCTGATCAGGTGAGTGTTTTAAGAATAAGATGCTATAAATAAAATAACGAGGGAACTGTGCCAGGAACTGCCCGGGAAGATACCGGGGTAAGAGAAGGATTTTTTAAAAAATGCTTTATTTTCATTTTATGAAAGAAAACAAATACACTGTGTGTATGTACATACGTTATACGCGTGTGCGCGCGCGCACAAACACACTGTGATGTTAATTATTAATGATTTTACTCATTGTTTGCATTCATTGTACATTTTTAGTTTGTAAACTGCCTCTGTGTGTGTGTGTGTGTGTGTGTGTGTGTGGATGCAGAAATTTTGATTTCTAATTTTAATTAAGATATCTTGGCCTCTTCTGCTGTTAAAAAGCATGAATCCATTTTGGCTACATAAATTCATCAATTCACCATTCTCAGTATGCAAGCTATTATTTCACCACTGTGACCCCGGAAAGAATGCTCCTAAATTATATTGGTGCTAGCTAGAGTGTAGGACTTTGAAATATGTTTTCAACCCTGTTCTTTTATTTATTGATTTGCAATGTGGACACAAAATCTTGATTTGATATATTCTAGACGTTGCAAAATATCTGCCTACATATTTTGTCTTTCTTCCTTCTGTCCCTCCCAACCCAGAGAATTTCCAGGATGCGGGAACATAATAACGTTTGCACAGTTCTTATTTATAGCTGTGGAGGGTTTTATCTTCGAAGCAAAGTTTGGAAGCAAACGACCTGCTGTTCCAATCCGGTAAGGTGGATCTAAACGGATATTACCAAATCTGGGGGTGGGGGAGGCAGGGTCATGAAATAGCCCAGATCTCTGTTTGACTGGATATAGCTGAAGTTGCCCATGGTCGAGGATGCTGCTTTGCTGCAATGCCTGCCTGGTTTGGCCATCGCCTCTGATACCTGGGCGCATCACCCATAAGTCCTGCTAGACCGTGGGCAACCTGGAAATGGAAGGAAAGGTCACTGTTAAACATGTGATGCGGGGAGAGGGTGGCACCTGCTTACAGGATTGGGTTGGCCTCAGATATTGCATGAGACCATCTCAGCAGCAAGAAGGAGGCTGGTGCAACCCTGCCAGTCCCAGCTCAGGGAAACAGGAGACCTGCCAGTCTCAAGAGGGAGCATTGCCAATGGGTTGCGTGAAGCCATCAGTAATTTCGGGGGGGGAGGGGCAGGTGTGAGACAACTAAAGGACTGAGAGCTAGTTTGGGCAATAGTCCTCCCCCCCCTCACCGGTCGATGTGCTTACTCATGACATGCGTGTCCCGCCACCTCCTTGGCCAGACACTAACAGTGTTCTCCCTGTTAGCCTCCCATCACATTGGGAGCGGTCTGTCTGAACTGCCCCTCTCCGCACACTGTTAAACATGTGATTGCCACAGCTGACAGGGGAGGGACCAGGACATGGGTGCTCCGTGATGGCCCACATTTGCAATGGCGTGGCGTCAGTCAGAATGTGTATGGTCTGGATTGACCCTGAAAGGCACCTTGCAGAAGGGGCAATGAACTGGAACTTTTGCCTGTGTGTGTGTGTGTGGGGGGGCAATAAAGTCCTTTCTGTTCTTCAGTCTGTCTAACGTCTGATGGATGGTGCTGGTCAGTCCATGCCTCCAAACGTGGTTGCTGTTGCATTGTCCCTTGTAAAACGTGGCTTGTAAATCTTCCTTCCCACAATACAAGTTAATTGGCTGGAGCTGGTACCTTCTGTTAGCAGATTCTGCTGGCACCCGAGTCCCAGTCCCCCCCGAACTCTGTAAGTAGCAAGAAAGTGGGTGAGATGGTGGTGAGATGAAGGAACAAGGCCAGGCCAGACTTTGTGGGCAGCTGTCCTCATGACCTCATATGGACCATGGGCCACCTCTGGGTCAGTCATCTTTAGGCCATCAATTGCCACCATGTATACAGCTGGTGTCTGCGTTTACGAGTGCCAAATTCATGAGTGCCATGTGTAAAATTCATGTTGAGTAAATGCTCCCCCCCCATAATATAATATATAATAAATAATATATACAGTATTTATATACCACCTTTCTTGGTCATTGGATTTCTCCTCCGACTTTAATCCAAGGTGGTGTACATGGGCAGGCTGTCCTAACCCCCCTTGGGGTTTTTTACAATATATATAAATGTCCAATCTTTCATGAACGGCTACTTTCCAGGTGGTATCCTTTTTACAGTCTGACAATTCTGCTGGCTGGTGCCTCCCACACTCAACCGACGCAGCTGGAAGCTCTTATCTCTCCTCCTGGAGGCTTTCACAGCTTTTTGCCGGTGGCGTGTCTCGAACTTATCAAGTTCACCAGTCTTCAGGCTTTGAAGGCAGCAGCTGTCCCAACTGAGCCAGACTCTTCTGCCTTTAAGGTGTAGGCAAACTTGTAGGCAAACTCTTTGTGGTTCTGTTTCAGATTCTACTTGATTATGGTGGCCATGTTCTTCACGGTCAGCGTGGTGAACAATTATGCTCTCAACCTGAATGTATCAATGCCGTTGCACATGATATTTAGATCGGTGAGTCTGATTGTGGGCCTTTTCTTTTTGCATATCTCAGAACATAGAAATTGCGTTGAGGATGGGACTGTGCAATGCTTGAATTACAAAGGGAAATCGGAGGGTGCCTTAATGAAACTCACAAGTCCTTCCACCTTCATTTCAGTCCAGACTTATCCCCTTGAAGCTTTCTAAAAATAGTAGCTCAGCAAGGGGATCACGAGTTGGGGGGTTGGGCCGCCTACCTCCCTGTAATGCAAGCTCTGGGACCCTGGTCCACCTGGTTCAATATGCTTTTCTGTTAGCTGTCAGCCAGATGGTATAGGAAGCTCGCAAGCAGAGAATGAGGTATTCAGAGGTTCTATTTAGCAGTTGTGGTTAGTAGCCATCAATATGCCTCTCCAGTGAATTTTGGCACAATCCTATCCTTGCTCTGTGCCGGCAGATCGCTAGTTCTGCCAACGTGCGCTATCCGAAAAGCTCCATAAAGCGCTTTGTGACAGCGCAGGGCCTTGCCACGCCAGTGGGAAGGCCAAAGTCTTTTCGTTGGTGCTGGCAGCTGGCCGGACACCCGCTGGAGCAGCTAAGTCTTCCCAGGGGGCGGAATGGGGTGTGGAGAGGGCGGGGAGGAGATGGAACAGGGCTGGGGGGGGGAGACTGGCTGCGGGGGATGGGCGAATCGGGCCTGGGAGGGGGTCGGGATCGGAGTGACGGCGTGCACCGTATCCTATTCCCCTTTCCAGGCCTGATATATATAAAATATTGACCTGTTGCACCTGCTGGGGCTTACCCTGGGGCAAGGAGACAAATGTCCCCTTACCTTGAGGAGACCTACAGAATGCAAACCTCCTCCCCCCCCCCACCCGCAGGATGCAGTGCGCCAGGGTCGCTGCATCACCACGCAGGAGTTTAGGTAGGACTGGACTGTTTGCCAAGTTATCTTGTAAACGCTGTCTAAGAAGTTATCCTATAGTCCCGTATTAATCAATCTGCCCCTTCCTCCCAAAGGATCCATGTTTGCTGACATGCTGCTTTTTCTGTGCTTGTCAGCCGGCTTCCCTCTCTTTCTATCTGTTCGCCTCTTTCCTCCCGCCTCAAACCCCACTTCTTCAGTAGGTGAAACAGGTTTGCCTGCCTGATCTTCTCCAAGTTAGGGCACAGTTCATTTGCCTGCCCAGCTAGGATGCCACAGAGCACCCAGTTTTCTATAGGTCACCCTCCTCTCCAGTCAAATAGTCAGAAATCCCCACCAAGCATGCAGTCATTTGTGGTTGCCAAGAACGTTGCAAGCTGCTGCACAGTCCTTTTCTGCAGTGTCCCCGCAGAAGGCCCTCTGGGATTTGTGAGAGAGAGGTATATATATATAATGTCTCTAGACTGCTTCCAAGCAGTTTATGTCTCTGAAAATAATGTCTCTAGGCTGGACTTCCAAGCTTTCCAGCAGGCCTTCCAAGCAGTTTACAACTTAAGATCAACGTTGCATAACTAAAAACTCCAGTAGCATAAAATAGCCACAAAAAAAGCAAGACAGTTCAGCAAACAGCTCAGCTGTGGCCAGTTGTCTGCTGAAATAAGAAGGCTGTAGTCCAGTGACAAGGCCTGCTGCACAGAGGACATGATGCAAGCCTCAGGGAGGGATGGGGAAGCTCAATCCCTTGGTGCCCCTACTGAGGCAGACAGGTAGCTAGAATGAGGCTAGACAAAGAGGAGCAGGCTTGATTCTTGGCAGCTGGAGTTGCCAGGGGCAGGGCACAGGTTCGCACACTCGCACTCAGTCCTTGTTGTGACACTGTATTTTCTCCAGTGTCTGTGAATGGTTGACGGTCTCTCCTGTGGGACAGAGTAAATTGCTGAGGGGGAGAGGGCAGGACACTTTGCAATGAGGAACAATCCTCCCCACCACACCTGGTAGTGGGGCGGCTTGGTCCCTGGGTACAGAGTTCCCACAACACGCTGTGCCACCGCCATCCCGGCAGTCTTCTCACCAGTTATCATGGGCAATTTGCTAGTTACTATAGCTAATAGTAATAGCACTATAGCAATAGTAATAATTAACACAGCTTTTCTTTCCCGGACCTTCCAGGGATCTTTGATAGCAAACATGGCTCTGGGCATTGTTATCTTGAAGAAAAGGTAAGTTGTGCTTACGGCCTTCATTACGCCACAGTTAAAATACGCCGTCTTTTACGTGTACGTGGTAGCAGTCAAGAGGCGTGATTCTGTCTCCTCCTAGTGGCCGGTCTGCATGTGGTCATGAGCATCCAGGGTGGGGGAAGCTTCATTAGCAGAGAGGGGCTGGGGTTGAAGTCTTCTTAGAACTCACATGGTCTGACCCAGGATTTCTTTTCTGCTAACCTGTGCCAGGGGTGGGGGGCGGCAGGAACACGAGGAAAGCATCCATGAAGATCCACCTCTCTTCTTACCTCTTGACTTGTTCTGTGGCTAAATCCTAGAAGAGAGAATGAGATCCAGAGCTCAGCCTTGGTTCTAGTTAGGCCTTGTGCATATCTTGCATTTTCCCCCTCCTCTTCCCCTAGGAAGGTGCCTGGGATTTGATAGCCTTTTTTAAGCCTCTAAAGCAGGGGTTCTCAACCTTTGGAGGCCCGTGTACCCCCTATCACGGTCTAATTTTCTGAAGTACCCCTGCTAATTAGCTGCTAATTAATTGGATTAATCAATTAAGTAATTAGGTAATTAATTGTTAAATAAAAAGTACTAAAACAACTTTAAATGTGAAAAAATGTCTTATTTAACTGTGTGTGTGTGTGTGTGTGTGAGTGTGAGAGTGAGAGAGAGACCTCCCCCACCCACCCCACCAAAGTACATTTTCCAAAGTACAAAAATAAGCCCAAAACCAAAATCAGAGAGACAGAAGGGCTCCGAAAATAATTAAAATTTAAAATCCATGTTAATTAACACTTAATTAGCTGCTGATGGGGCAGATAAGGGGCAGGGCTTGGCGTACCCCCAGCAAGAGGTCTGCATAACCCCAAGGGGTACCCGTACCACAGGTTGAGAACCTCTGCTCTAAAGAACCATAGGTGGGTAGTGGGCCAACTGGAGGTCAGCGGTGGGGCAGGTGAGTGTGTGTGTGTCCCCCAGCTCTCTAGTTACCAACCACTTCTCTATACGTTGTTCCACAAAGGTCTTGATTGTGTGGCTTTGTTCAAAGGGCTGCCCTAGGCAACCAGCTAGGGTTGGCCAGTTTTGAACAAGAACTGGGAGCCAAAATGAGGAACTAGAAATTACGAGAGCTGGTGTAGCATAAGGGACTGTGGCTCAGTGGAAGATCACAGCTTCCATTCCTGACATCCCCACTTGAAATAACTTCTGGTAACGGGGCTGGGAAGACCTCTCTCTCACTCTGTCTCTCTCTCCTACACCCCCTTACTGGGCTAGGTGGGCCAAAATAAGGCTAGTCCATGAAGTGTCCGTGGCAGGCAAACTCCAAAAGCACTTTCTCTGCTGTGGAACTCCCTGCCCTGGGATATCCGCCTGGCTCCCTCCCTGATCTCATGGTCTCATAAAGACATTTTTCTTTTTGTCAGGCATTCAGCCTGACCAGAGGTGGGTTATTCTGCTTGCCCTCTTATGGTATGTCTTTTAACAGCACTTCTGTTAAGCGTGAGACGAAGATTAGGAAGGTGCTGCTGCTTCTCCCCATTCTTGTTTCTGAACTGAAAAGCTGAGAAGTCATGAGGCTCCCAGACATTGGAAGCCAAATTGTTGACTTTGTTCTGCAATTGGGGTAGTACAGATTCCTGCATTGTCCTCCCTGTACTCTGGCCCAGGCACCCAAAGTTTAGGTTCCAGTGGGATTACTGCATGGTCTGACTCACTGCTGCTAACAATCTCCCTGCTCTCCTTTTGCACAGGTACAGTGTCTCCAAATACACCTCCATAGCCCTGGTGTCTATGGGGATCTTCACCTGCACCTTCATGTCTGCAAAGGAAGTGGTAAGAGTTGACACATTCCCCCTCCTAGCATGTCGATAACTGAGTGACACATCCCCCTCCCCTGTCACGCAGCACAGTAGTTAGAAATGGAATTGTCCGGTCCCCTGGCCTAAAACAGGATAATTCCGTATCTAGAGCAGGGATGAGCACCTGGCAGCCCAGAGGTCACCTCCACACTACCTGCTTCTTTATGGCACGGATGACCTGCGTCCTGGTGATTTGCAGGATGAATCATGCTCCCAAACCAAAACCGTTTTTTTTTCTGGCTTCTGGTGGCCCTCTCAGATTTCAATCTAGTAGTTATGCTAGTTTGAAGCAGAAGCTAGCTGTGCACAGCATGGATTGGCCAGCATTTGAAACATCACAAATTCATTTCCTTTCCTTGGAGCATTTTGGCACCTTTCTTAAATGGATGTTTGGGTTGTATTTTTTTTTTCATTTCCGTGGTAAAACGTTTGCCTCTTAGTGGGGAGGGGGTTTGAATAGTAAAAGAGAATCCGCACTTTAATGTTGTATTTGTCTTTGAATTTCGTATGGAACATTCTGGCTATTCCCAGGTATATGGACTCAATAGCCACTCATCCTCTACTGTATTTGGTGACTATTGTATTATAGAGCCTGACCATCCATGAAGGGGCCAGTTTAAGAAAATTCACTTCAAGTCCCTGTCTGGAGACTAGAGTGCCACCCCACTCCCGCCAAAGATAAAGAAGTTGGCCAGCAGTTCTAAAACTGCGTTTCAGATTGTTGCTCCGATGCGATCGAGACCCACTTCTGGTTTCGGATGAAAACCGGAAGTGGGTCTCGATCGCATTGGAGCAATTATCTAAAGCGCGGGGAGGCCCGCAGAGGGAGCCGCAGGCCTCCTCGCACCCTCTGCGGTGCCAGAACGTCCCCCGTGAGTTTAAAAAAGACCTTTTTCCCCTGTCAGCGACGCAATTCCGTTAAGGTGGAAAATTAAGGTGGGCTTCAGCTAAGCAGGCTTTTGTAGGAACCATACCTACTTAAATGTAAACTTGCAAAGACTGACATTTTTTTCCTCTCTCTCCCCCCCTTCTCCACTCCCCCAACCTCTTCTTTTGTTTCTCTAGTCTTCTTTGTCAAGCTCAAGTGAAGATGAAAATGGTGTCTCTGCTTTCCTTTGGTGGTTGCTAGGTTTGTAACTGTCACAGTGCTAATTCTCTTATGAGTGGAGTTCTGTCAGTTTGCAGTAAAAGTGTGGATTGGCCAGCATGTGTGATGTCTCTCTCTCGCTCTCTGTCTGTGTGTCTCTCATGCTCACATGTTGATTGAAATGCTTGGTCACTGCTTTGCTGGAGACATCATTTTTAATAGTATCCAGACACTAAAAGCAGTGAGTCGCTTCCATGGTGGCTTGGCTGCGCTAACAGATGTGTGCCTGTATGTGCCCTTATTCTGCCTTTGCTAGCCATGGGAAGGGAGAGCAAAGCCTATGCAGATCCTGAGAACTCATCCCGGACACTAGAAGTTACTTCTTTCCGTGGCATGCTCAGCGTGTTCACTCTGCTGTTGTGTTTCAGGTATTGCTGCGCTGACCTTTGCCCTCCTCATGTCAGCCCGGATGGGCATATTCCAGGAGACCCTCTACCAGAAGTTTGGGAAGCACTCCAAGGAAGCCCTCTTCTACAATGTAAGCAGCCAGGATCCTCTTCACTGTGGCAGCTGGATTTTTTTTTTAAAAAAAAAAAAATCAATTCTATGTACAGGACACTCTAAGGATGCAGCACAGAAAAAGTTAAGATTTGCCATTGACAGCGGTGTGGTTAAAGCGAATATTTATGCCTAAGGGCCCAATTTGTGTGTCAGTGGAATTCTTCAGGGTAGGACTGTACCACTTGGGAGGAAATGGTGATGTTCTTCAAGGACTGTACCATTGGGGCTGCAGGCGAGGGTGGAGGTCCTCAGTGGGAAAAATGACTTTTCAGGGAAAAGGCCAGGCTGAATACTTCTCTGTGACAGGCTATGTGCAAAGAGTGCTTTGAGACATGGTGGGAGGAGTTGGGATCCTTCGAATATGCAGCTCCTAAGCGGAAGAGATGCAGTGCAGGAAAGGCTCTGGCACTTGGTCCTGCTAAATGAGTTAACTGGCTGTCTGCTGTGCACATGGCTGGCCAGAGAGATACCCGAGTACCCCTTGAGCATGCTCTATGGTTGGGTCTTTCAGGTGTGCCTTTTCCCTTCAGAGCACTTGAAAATGGGAGCCTGATTATCTCCCTGCCGTGACTTTCAATCATTACATTTATCTGGTTTGACATAGTTGCATCCTGCCCATCCTCAGAAGACTTTGGGGGTTAAACAAAGGAACCCTCTGTGCTCTTGTGATTCGTACATGTGTATTTGTAGACCCTTCTCCAAGGAGTAGCACGTCATCCTCTCAATAACTCTTCAAGGTAGGTTGGGCTGAGAGAAAGTTACTTGCCCAAGGTGTTCGGTGAGCTTCATTGCTGTGTAGGAGTTGGGCTCAGCCCCCCCCCCAGTCCAACAGATTCTGTCAGAGGCAGAAATGGAGGTACAAATCTTAGTTCTCAAATGGGTGTGCCCTTCATCTTTATACTGAGGACAGTTTTAAACGCAATGGGGTGGGGTGTTTAGTGTAAGAATCTGCACTGTGGAAGCCTTGCCAAGTAACTCTGGTCCTTGTGTATATCTCTTGAGCATAGCCGTAATGTGATTCCTAGGATCCAGGGTAAAAAAAATCATCCCGATTAGGAGTGCGATTATGTTCAGCCTCCCTTGAAACCAGGAGGAATGTTTCCTTTACTTTGCTTTGATCCTTTGGTATAATCTTGTGAGGGGTCTGTGTTAATCCCTTTGCTGTTCTGTAGTATAGGGCTGCTCCCTTAGTAGTCTCCGAAGGGTTGTTGGGTACATGGATGATCAGAAATGCTGACTGCTCCTCCAGTTTCTGTCTGTCTGTCTGTCTGTCTCTAATCCTGCCTTGGATTTCCTTGACAGCATGCACTCCCCATCCCTGGCTTCCTACTGCTTGCTCCTGATATCTACAAGCACGTGATACTCTTCAGCAAGTCTGGTAAGTTGGTGCTTTTCCACTGCTGTTCTGTATACAGGGGGGCAACAGAAGTCCCACCGCCCCACAGTGGCTTTGCTTGGCCTGTGCTGGAGTTCTGTCCTAAACTCTTTTAACTACACAAAAAGCAGGTGTACAAATTCTGCTTTGGTAGCAGTTTGTTTTTATTTGAAATGTGTCCGGACAGACTTGGTCTGAAGAACAGCATTCAACAAATCATGTCCTTATTCCAGATTTGGGCTGTTCTAAGCAGGGGGAGGGGAGGAGGCAGTGAGTGGTGGACCTGATGGTCTCTCCACTGCTCCTTGCAAAGCTATCAGAAAGGCAGTTCTCAGTCTTCAAAGAGGCCCTTAACCTTTTTTCCTCTCTCTCCTTTTCACAGAAGCGTTTCAAGTCCCGGTGATTGGGCTGAGCTTACCCATCATGTGGTTCTACCTCATCATGAACGTCATAACTCAGTATCTTTTTGAACATGTTTGATGACCTGGTTGCTGCAGGCAACGGGCCGTTAGCCCTGAAATTGATGCGCAACAAACTTTCTCTGGCCTTTATTGCCACTTGGGTAGATTTTTCCGACTCCGATTCGGACTCCTTGCCTTTGAAATCCTTTGTATTTTTTTTTCTAGATAGAGCCCCACTTCAGATGCTGCCCTATGCCTTTGTGTGGTGGGAAGAGCAGCTCATCCTCTCTCTTCCTCACTCCCTCTAGATCATGTCGTGTGTGATTGGACATTCCATACCAGTAGGTACAGTTTTTCTCCCCTCGAGGAGGAGAAGAGACAGTGCCTGGTTTGTACATTAAGATGCACTACACACCAAGGCGTAATCATTGTTTGAACATACAGATATTTACCCCTACAGCTCAAAAGTAAGTTGCGCGCACATTTAAAGAGGGGGGAAAGCTTTGGCCAGATCAAGTAATACTACTTACCCCAATCCATCTCATTGCTGGGACAGAAGTGAGTACATCCCTGTCTTCCCCATGCTATTCTTGCCTCTGCTATCCACGCACAGGCTGGGTAAGCCAAACTGCATAGCCAATTCTCCAAAAAAGTTCGTATGTGTAGGTCCTATTCAGACATCCTGTCCCTTATTAAATGTAGAGGGGGGGGGCAGTGTACTGGGAGGGTGAGGAGCACAGCTGCTCACCCACTCCCTCCACATGAAGTGGGGAAGAGGTGTCAATCCATCTCTTCCCAATCACTATATGAGGGACTATATGAGGGAAGGAGCACGTTCAAGTTTTCTTGTTTTTGTGTGTTTGCAACAAAACCTCAAACTAAACCCAGCTCGTGAAAAACTCTTGTGGCCTTCCCAGACTTTCATTGCCAGTTGAAAGGAGGGAAGATGCAGACAGACATGCACACGTACATATTTGCCTTTTTGTTTTTTAAAAAAATGTTGACCTAAATCCTCAACCTATTGATGTGCTGGTTCAACGCATGTATCCCCTTCCCCTGTGCCCTCCCAGCTTGCCGAGCATCCTTTCTTCTTTCCCCTTAACTCTGCCCCCTTGCTCAGATATGTTTGCATACGTGGTGTCTTCATCTTGACCACAGAGTGTACCTCCCTGACAGTCACACTGGTGGTAACCCTGCGGAAGTTTGTCAGCCTCATCTTCTCCATCCTGTACTTCAGGAACCCTTTCACCATCTGGCACTGGATAGGAACCTTTTTTGTCTTTTTAGGGACTCTGATGTACACGGAAGTGTGGAACAGCCTGGGACTTCTGTTGGGCCACAAGCAAAAGAAAGACGAGAAGAAGCAAGAGTGATTGTGAATACCATCCAAAAGCTTGTGGCTTGTACATAGAAAAGAAAGAGACTATTTCTAATGGAGGTTTTTTTATGGTGTAGAGTGGTGGAAGACCCCTTCTCATGAAAGTGCAGGGGGGGGGGGGAATTGATTTTTGTAATACAAAAATTAACTGATCTTGGCTATGCCAAGCAGATGAACGAGAGCCACCTTGTAGCAGGGAAACCCATTTGGGCCCCTGAGCTATCCAACAGATATTTGCTGAGGTGAAACCAGCTATGGTTTACTTCAAGATGGGTCTGATTTTTTTTGTCCCTTGTTTCATTGCACAGCAGCCATCTGTTAAATGAGCAATTGGGCACCATGCAGTGCTATTTGAACAGTCAAACATTCTGGGGACACTTCTTATGACATGCCTTATGACACAGTTGCCATCTTGAAAAAATCATAGGAACATAAAATAGGTAAGAACAGCGCTTCCCAAACTGGGTTGTGGCCCAATGCGTGGTGGGTTTGGCCTGCCCACCCACCATTTGGTTGGCTCCAAATTGGAGCCCTCCAGAGATGATTGGAGGCTGCTCTCGGGTTGCGCCGGGCCTGGGATGCACTCCCTGGGCCTCCGCGGGCTTCAGAACGCCTCTGGAAGCAACCGGAAGTCACTTCCGGTTTACTTCCAGTTTCACGGAAGTGGCTTCCAGTCACTTCCAGAAGCATTCTGAGGCCCAAGGTGTGAGTCGCAGCAGGGAAGAGATTGGAGACCACTGGTAAGAACATGAGCCCTGCTGGATCAGGCCAAAGGGAGCCCATTCTGTCCAACGGTGGCCAGCCAGATATCTTTGGCAAGCCCCCAGCAGGAGATGAAGGCAGATCCCTCTCCTGGCATTGGTTCCCTGAAATTATCCAAGTTCTTGCATCCCAATTCATGGAAGACTCCACAAGGTGACTTGTGTGTGTTTTCCATGGCAAATGCGTGTCAGTGCAGCCTCTCAGAGGGAGAGCTGGTGTTCACCATCCCAGCTCGAGCTGTAACCCCAGTGTAGCGAGTAGCCTCTCTTCTTGCAACCCGGGCAATGAATTTACTTGCCACACAAATAGGTGCAATAATTTTACATCTGAAAGTAACTGTAAATAGGCAAAGCAGTTAGTCAAATATTGTTGGCTGTTTGAGGGGACAAATCTTTAGCAGTTGTCCTTGCACTTCACTTTTCTGACACTCCAGTGTTTTTGCAGTTCGGTGCTGACGGGAAGAGTTTGTGTCTTAATTAGTCAAGATGCTCTGCAAGTGGGTACTGATGAGATGATTTGTCATTGTAGCATAGGGTTGCTGTGTTGAAAGCATACCTGGCACAAAATTGGTTCCGTGTCAATTGGATTGAGCCAGGGCAGAGGCCTTGTTCTCCCTGAGGTGGTAAGCCTGTGCCTGGACTTGACCGCTTCACTTTTGTGTGTGTGTGTGTGTGTGTGTGTGTGTGTGTGTGTGTTGTGTCACAGGATCAAATGCTCCTCTCCCGCCCTAGAGAAAATTAGCTTGTCAAGGCCAAGGTTGTAGCCGTGCTTCATCCTGACATCTCGTTTTTTGCATGGGTGGTATATATATATATTAAGGAGAGGATCATTTCGTGTGCGCTAACATGCGCAAGCACAGTCTCAAGTAGTACAGCTAATGCATGTGCTCATGGATGGTTTACCGCCTCGGGGAAAACTAGGCCCATTTTTAGCCTGGAGGAAGGAGGTGGCAGTGGCTGCCTTCAGTGTCCTGTTCTGTAGTTGCTTAGAAGGGCTGTGCTGAGGAACTTAAGCCCGCAGCCGAGGTGTGCATGCCTGGCAGGGGTTGTTAGGTAAGCAACAGAACAGAAATTCTATTTTGGCAAACATTTCCTTGCAGAATTGGGCTTCAGTGCCCATGTATTCACTCCGCGACGCTGCTGTTGTGCTTGCCTTCCAGCTAGATTTTATATACAGGAGCGAGTGAGTTTGAGGTCCTCCTGACCGAAACATGTGGATGCTCAGCTTTTAATTTTTGATCATGTTGTTAGCTGCTTTGGCGCCAGTTAGGGAGGAGTAGCATACAAGACTTCTCCTAATGAAAGTAGATTGCTGATTCCCCAGAATACGCGGCCTGTGGGTTAAGTATCTCACATCTGGTTCGCGTTCATTTTGTACCATTGTTTGTTCTTCTGGACTTCCCAGCTTCTTGAAAAAAGATGGTTGTCTCTTTTTTTCTTTTCTTTTTTAATAGCTGGATAGCAACAGAAATCTCTCTGTTCTACAGAATTCTCACATTCTGTTTCCCTGGCATTTGTACATTTCAGCATGCCCATCTATTTGCACCATCGATGAATGTAGGGCTCTTTCTGCTTTCCTCCCCTCCTGTTTTGTTTTGGGTTTCTTTGCTTTATTTTTGCTGCCGTCCAGGAAAATTCTTCAGGCAGGACTAGAATTTCCAGCAGATGCAGGACTTTGACCAAAATGCCGTCCCTGCCCCCACTTTTCTCCTGTCTTCGGTACTGTTCAGTGTGTGATGTCACAATATGTTGTCAATATTCCCTGCCCCTCCCCCATGTCCTTGGCTGGCAGGAGCAGGGAAACCTGCAGCATCGTGATGTCACGATATGGACAGAGAGGGCAAAGTAGGCGGGGATGCCATTTTCAGTGGCAACCTTGTGCCTGCTGTGATACAAGTCTCCTCCTTCACTGCAATTCTCTGCATCCATCGCAAGAAATATGGGCAAGCAAACGTACAGCTGTCTAGCAGAACGGTTATTTATTATTCTAAAGAAATGTGGTGACTGAAAGTCATCCCTGACGTAACTGCCTTTTCCAAATGTACTTCTCAGTATCAAAAAGAGATTGTGGTTACAATTCTGAGCCATTCCTTCATGAATTGTGGTTCAAAAGATTCTGAGCCATTCTTTCATGAGGATACATTTTACCTTGGAGTGGAAGTGCAGAATCCTGCCCTTTTTAAAGCTGTAATGACCAGCCCCTGCTCAGAGCCACAGGGGAGCAGAATTAGGTATTTTGTCTCAATGTGGGTAAAGGCATGGTTAAAACTATCCCCCAGCTGTACCCCCAAGGTTATTTAGGGGAAACCATGCCAGCTCAGAATTTCAGAATCATTTAATTTTTGATGTGCATGTGCCCCAAAGACTCCAGTCCGGGGCAAGAGGAAATGTGCAGGCTCAATCCGGTGTTAGATTAGCAGTCGCATTCCAGGTGCTGTTTTGGTCTGCAGGTTGAGATACAGCCTGGAGGAAACCGAAGAAGCTTTGCTAACGTGAGGCAGTGATGAACAGGGACAGTTTTGTGTTCCTGTCCTGAACGGGCTCCTGTTTGGTGCTGTGTGTGGGGAAGGAATGATTTGCTTATTACTGTACATTGTTTTAAAAATCTGTGAAACTTCTCCCTCAAGTAATAGTTATTAAAGATGCAGGATCCCTGCTCACACCATTTCTGATGTGATTAGTGAGTTATGACTTGTACATATGCACAGGTCATGAGTAGTGTGTGGCGCCTTGTTCTAATCAACTATTCTATACAGTTCTCTTGGATAAAAGAAACTGGGTGGGAGGGAGGGAGGGGGGTATTTTTTAAAAAAATGTTTCTACCATATTCATGCATATTTTTTTATATTTATATGGAACTCTATGTTTACAAGCCAGTGTGAGTGCTCTACTAACAGGTAGTAGTGCTCTACTAACAGGACTTTCCTTTCCAGTATTAAGTACACCTGAACATCTTGATCACATGCTGCATTCTGGCAAATGTGCTAGAGGGAGTGTTCCAATACCTGCACTGGGGAAATGTCTTCTCTTGTGTGCTGCAGCATTGTTCACATCTGCTTACTTAACAGACCAGAGGAGTCTTTTCGGATGCCCTGGGTCTGTTAGCAGTTCACGCACATGGGCATAATTTGCAAAAGGTGTGTTTCCACGTATTGTCGATTGCCAGAACAGACTCCTCTGCCTGCAAAGTACCCTGCACTGGTCCCTGCCTCTGCTGCTTGTATCCCACAAGAGCTGCCACATTTCCTGATGATGCTGTGCATGTGCTGACATAAGCAGTGCCACAAGGCCATGGGATACCTGAGCTTGGCGTGCCATCAGTCGCCGTGACCAGCAGCAGCACAGGATAGGCAAAAGCCCTTTGACAGCCTTGCAGTTTGTTTGAGTAGCATCACCTGGGGGTGGGGGTGAGGAACCCTCTGGAAATTCAGATTTTGTAAGTGTCTGTTAGCAAGCCCTACATAACTTCCACGGTTGCTGGGGGTGGGGGAGTCTTCTTGTTTAATGGCTTTACAGTTGGAATGTAGACATGTCCAGGAGTTGAGGGTGTGATAGACAACTGACTAGACACTTGGGGAGGTTATTGATGACTTGAAACAAACACACGCAAAGGGAGAGGCCCATGGAAAGCCGGAGGTTATGTGAACTCCACTTAGTGGTGGTGGGGGGGGGGGGGAGAGCAGGGCATTTATGTAGCTAAATGAAGAATGTGACTTCAAAGAGGTGCTTCGATTTCTGCTTTTTCTCTTAATTCCCTTTGCAAGAGGAATATACCTGCATGCACTTGAAACTGGCCTTAAAATGTCGCTCAAGGCAGCTGCGCCTCCTGGTCTCTCAGCCTGATCCAGGAGCCAGTTAAGGCATTTATTTATGCCTTACTGGTGCTTTGTAGTTGGAGAGAAGAGAGGCTCCTGCCCTGAGGGGCTCCCATTCGAGACCCCACAGGGGCCCATCAGAGGAAGGAGGTGGTGGCACTGGAAAGTAGCAAGGATTACGTGGTTCTTTGGTAGGCTTAGTTGCAGTTAGGTGGAGGGATTCCTGGGGCCATGTCAAAGGCTTCATGGAAAAATAAGTTCCATGAAAAATGAGGCTGTAAATGTTGTAACTTTATGCTAAGAGAGACACTTCTAGGGCCTGTCATTCAATTTTTTTTTAAAGCTACATCAGTCTTAGTTTATGATCAAAAGAAATATGCTTGGGACACAAAGGTGGTGTCCAGACCACTTCACAGATTTTTATTCTTTACTGGACTAATTTATAGTTCTGGAAAAAGACAAAGTATTGGAAAAAGACAAATGCAACACAACCTTTTTGCACTGTATGCTGCTGAACAGCTAAACAGCAGTTTAGCACACCACTCGCCTATGGAATGGAGGTTACCTTTGTGTGTGGGGGGGACTGAAGAGCTGAAATGAGGAAGGGCCAATTCTTTGTGAGAATATTTTAAGGACTGTTTGCAACAGAGCCGATTTCAGGAGCTGCGGGACCTAATTGGAAACATTTTTTCAGGAGCCCAGGTTCACAGTCAAGATCTGAAGAATCATCTCTATGGTAGAATGGAAAGCAATCAAAATGTGTGCTTAAAAAGTGCATGTGAGTTAATGGACCACATGGATCTAAGCACATTTTAATGTAAAATGGCAATGCTGTGTGTATTTGACAAGACTAGATCACCCTAGCAGGCAGAGGTGTAACTAGAGTGGAGCGGAGGCAAGTAGTTCTGCAAGACTCTGTTACACCAGAGTCAGTGGCCCCTCCCCCTTGCTGTTGGAGCCATTCTGGCAGCAACAGCAACACGCAGGACACTCCCCTGTCGCTGCCGGAATGGCCCCAACAGCAAGGGGGAGGGGCTGCTGACTCCGGTGTAACGGAGTCTTGCAAAACTACTTGCCTCTGCTCCACTCTAGTTACACCTCTGCTAGCAGGGGATGGGAGGGGCTTAGACGCAGGGCCCAATTGGGAGCAATTGTTTCAATTGGCTTAAGGCCGACCCTGGTTCACAGAACATTCAGTATGTTTCTTTTTACTCCCATCTCATGGGTTGTCAGTCTCAGAGTTAGTAATGTATTTGATATAACTGATATGCAGCAGCATACTATCTGCCATTAGCTGATGACGTGGAATGGTATGGGCAGCTCATTACGTTTCCATATTTGATGCCTAGTAAACAAAGTCTGAATTACCGTACTCGGCTTTTGAAATCAAACCCTCACATTCTAAATCTGCCAAAATTGTAAAATTTAGATGATTTGATTCTTTGCAAAGCATTTGTGGGGTTTTTTGGCTTTGCTTTTATAAAAAGACAGCAGTCTAATACGATTTAAAATTTTCATGGCCAGCAACAATTACCCGTGTAATTCACACACCAGTCTGTTGTATAGCTTGAGAAACCAGCTTAATGGCTGCCTCTCTCCAGGACTGAGAATGAATGGTTTCAACATCTTCTCTAGTTCCTTTGTGGTAAACAATTTGCCCTGCTCAATGGGCTTGAGAAATGTGTTCATTTGGGGCGGGGGGAGGGGGAGGCGGCTGGTGCTGCTATAGTCTGGAAGGGAGATTTTTTAGGTTCCCTTGGCAGTCTAATTGAATCCTCATTGCTTTCAAGGAGCAAAAGGGTCCTCTGACACTAAATTAGATAGAAAAGGGGGGCCTTCAGGGTGCTGTAAAGATGTCTTCATAAATTGCCTCTTACCACAGAGACGTTTGGGTTTTCTGGCTCTTTTTTCTTTACAGTGAGTAAGTGTAAATCATTGGCTCCAGAAAATCCAGGGTCACTCAAAAAGAAGTGCCTGAAAAAAGAAATACAAAAAAGAAAGTTTTCTGCTTCATGTGAGAGGTGCTGTGTGTTTTCTGGCCATGAGCCTGGTCTCAGTCATGCTGAAACAAAGGATCAAATTGATTTTAGATTAATATTTTAATTGGCACACTGGGATGAGTTTTTGAATTATTTTGGCTTGAACAGACAGAGTCTGAAAATTCTGAATGGCAGCCTGACCCAGATAATAAGCCAAAAACTCTTTCTGAAATACGTTGGGTCTTGTTTTTGGAGTCCATTGGCCATGAGCAGATGCAAACAGTCCCATTTCTACGGTAATTAACGTAGAGCAAGGGTATTTTGGTGCATTCGTTCCCTATGATCATTAATGTTGGTGTGTTCTGAGGCATTTATTTGCATAAACTTCAACATGCATTTGCTTTTTAAAAAACGGTGCAGTACACAACTACTGTGATTGTGCACCCCTCCCCACCCCCTTATTGCTATCTATAATGGTCATAATAAATAGGAGAAGAACTTGACTCATTGGTCAAATCACAAAAAACAGTTAAATGCAAGCTGCCGTGTTTGAAATGTCCTTAGCTATTGACCATGAGAACCACTGGTTCTCATGGGGGAGAGGTACAGAAATGTGAAGGGGGGTGCAGCAAGTAGGTTGAGGGCATGAAGGGTAGGTGAATGTGGGGTGAGAGTGGCATATGTATTAATGAGGTGTGTGAGAGTAGCACAGTTCTGGTGGGAAGGAGGGTGGGAGGACTGGCAACGGCGCAGGTATTCTCGCCAAAGCTATGAGTGTTCACAGGCCTCCACCTTAAGTCCAGGCACAAGGCCAATTGTTGCGTCTCATGAGCAAGTGGGTGCTGTGGGCTAATAGCTGTTCACACACTGCTGTATTGTACTGCATGGTGCGTATCTTTTAATGCAGTGAAAGGCAGTTAATGCCTTAACGTCTTGCAGAGCTGCTATGCCCATTTAGCTCTTACCTTTACACCAGGGTGACAAATTTGTGAATGCCATGTGGGCTTCACACAGCAGAATACATAAACTAGCATTCGTCCCTTTTAGCAGCAACTCCTCTCTCCCCCCCCCCCCCCCCCCCGGCTTCAGGTGCTGGCTGGCGTGCAGCTCCAGGGGCGCACGGTGAATCACGGTGATGTTGGAAAAGGCACATAGCAGGTGCACCTGCCTTTAGAAAGCACCATTTGCCAGGTGCTACCTATGTGGCACGAGCAAAAGCAGCCTGCTTTGCTAGTGGCTTCCAGCTGGTTTGTCTAGCTTCCTTCTCCAAATCACTGGAAATGGTTGCCTGCTCCTTCGCTCCTGGAGAGGTAATGCTGGTCTTTGGAAGTTAAATATACATCACAGGTGTGTGGAGTGCCTGGTCTTGTTGGAAGTGATGTCTTTTTCCCTTTTCTGCAAATGGTGATACAGGTTGAGTATCCCTTTTCCGGACTGCTTGGGACAGGAAGTCTGGATTTCAGATTTGTCTGGATTTTGCAATATTTGCATAAATATGAGATCTTGAGAATGGGACCCAAGTCTAAACATGATATTCATTTATTTCTCATATACACCTTATACACATAACCTGAAGGTATTGCCTGAAGGTAATTTTATACAAGATTTTTAATAATTTTGTGCCCCAGCATGTCTTGCACTATGCCAGACAGGTGCTGGAAAGTGTGTGTGTGTGAGAGAGAGAGAGAGAGAGAGGTCATAGCCCTCCAGATGTCTGGATAAAGGGTAATTAAACTGTACTTCAAAAAGCATGACTAAATACCGTATATTTTAATTGGAATATTGAACTGGCACTTTTTCCTTTCGGTGTCCATTGTACCATTTATTATGAGATGCTTTGTAGATTCAGCTCCCACGTTCCTCCGTTGTTGTTTTTTACAATTGACAAGGCACACCGCACTGCCGGCTGGGGACTCGCATCCCCCAGTGGCCTTACTAATAAATGATCCCCAAACTACTGCGGCACACATGTGGGCCATTCATAGCACAGTGGTTGAAATTCGCTGGCTTAGAGGCTCCCAAGTCAGAGCTATTTTGGCTCTGTAGCAGACTCAGTATGTCCTGGACTGTAGACAAAGGCAAGCTCAATGCTGAAGGGGGGTTGGCACACCATTCCTACAAGGAAAGGCTAAAGGGTACTGTACAGGGCTTGAGTTGGGTGTGGGTGGGTGTGATAGAGCTTTATAAAAATGTGCATGGTGTGAAGGCAGTAATTAGAAGTATTTCTCCCACTCCCACAATACTAGCACTGGATCATCCGATGTGATTGGTAGTAGATTCACAAAGGGACTAGGAGTGGCTGAAAATGGCCGCTGAGCCTGGGGGTGCTGCATGGCGCAGACCGTCCTGTGGTGTCAGCCGGTGCACCCTGCACCTAGCGCACCCCCAAAAATGATACCAGTGTGTGAAGGGCAGAGTCTTTGGCAAGCTAGGGATTGGGGGCAGCAAAGAAGCAATCAGGCAGGTTCTGCAGCGAATGTGTGACAGCACCGAGTTGAACTTTCACAGGGACTGCCCCATGGTCCTGAGGAGGGGAGGAAAACTGCCTCTTTGGGGGGTTTTCAGAAGGAGAGAGTCAGGCCTACCTCTTCCATGAGGCTTATTTTAGCAATTCTTATAGCGGTTTTTGTTTTGTTGCAATGGTATTACACTGTCAGCTCATTTTTTTGTTAGCGTGAAGCAGCATATGAATGTTGCTAAAACACGTAGAATGTCTGAAATAACACTACAGTCATGTGAACTTTCACTGAAAGTATTTTATACTGAAACAAGAAGCAATTTTGTCTGTAGGAGAGAAAAATAGAGCTCTAAATAGCATCATTACTAATAGAATACAAATCATCCCTCAGTGAAGCCTACAACCAAAAAACAAAGAGAAAAACACAAGCGCGCGCGCGCACACACACACACACGCTGAAGGCGAAATGTTCACATTTCCAAAAGGAACAACACAAGGGGGGAGTCATATATTTGATACTGCAGGGATGACTAGAGTGTGTGTCTAAAATTAAGTTATGCGTGGCCACCACACCCCAAGAACAACTTGAGCCACAAGGCCAGAGAAGCCTGCTTACGTATTGCAACAGAGAGCGACACATTCCTAGCGGGCTGCAGAAAGCATTTTGGCTGAACTGAGCTATTCATAGGCACTGTGAAAAGTGGAGGATTCTTGCACAGGTTTTCCTTCAAAAGGGAGGCGATGGAACTAGTTACAGCTAAGGCTTTGGGTTAAGCAAAAGGGAAGTGCCACTGCTCTCTGCTTGCAAGGGTTTGGTTTTTTTCTGCCCTGATGGGATGGGAGGGAGCACAGGTTTTGTGTTGGAGCCTGGACGGACTATGATTTGGGGTATACAAGGGGAAACAGGTTTGGGTGTTTTCTTCTCTGTGGTCTTGGCAGAAGAATCCAATTCTGCAAGAAAGAAAAATGAAATTCAGGAGTGGTTCTGAGGAAATGGCAATTGTGACTCTAGAAAGCAAGCCTTTTGCGGAGCATCCACAGAGCCATGGTTAGAACACCTGATTTGTTTGCAAAAGTTCCAGGTTCCATCCCTGCTGGCACCGCTAATTAAAAGAATGGCAGATGCTGGGATGAGACCCCTCCCCTCCAGTCCCTCTCATGGCTAAGACTTTGGAGAACTGCTTGCAGTCAGAAAAGACAATACTGGTTCATGAGTTCCACCTGCCACTTGGAACCCGTCTTCTGGATTGTTTTGGTTGGCGTGAGGGAGGTGGAAACACTCTTTTGTTGGAAGTAGAGAAAGGTGCAACAATATCTGGCAATACCTAAAGCGGCACTATAGCTAGTGAGCTAGCCAGCCAGGATGTGAGATTTTCCCTTCTTATTCTCCAGCAAGTTCTCTTTGGTATGCAGATTGCTAATCTCAGGTGTCGCCTGTCTTCCCAGAATCCTCTTCCAGTTAGTTAGTTAGTTAGATAGCAAGCATTAGGCCCTATCTCTCCCCAGCCTTAGCCAAGTATGGCATTCTCCTAAATAAAATATTTCCTTTCTTTATGACCACTTGGGGCTCTTAACAGAAATCTCTCAGACATCAGCTGTGTAAAACAGCGATGCTAACACTTTTTACTATAAACATTGTATATTCCAGGTATCAGCCCTATCACTGCAAAGCTCTGGGCCTATTCTTGCTCAAGTTAAGCCCTGGGAAATCGCAATAAGACTAGCATTACAGCTAAGCTTACCATCGTCCCGGAATCGAGCCTGGCTTCAGCCTAGAGTGGACCCGAGCCGCTCCCAGGGGTGCACTGCGGCTGCCCGATGGGGTTCCGGCTTTGATCGTGTTGTCGACCGGAAGCCCATTGGGCAGCCGCAGTGCACACTTGGGAGCGGCTCGGGTCCGCTCTAGGCCGAAGCTAGGCTCTATTCAGGGACGAAGGTAAGCCTAATTACACTACAATCCTATGCATATCTACTCAGAAGTAAGCCCCACTTAGTTCAATGGGGGTTACTCCCAAGTAAGTGTGTATAGGACTGCAGCCCAAGTTACTGCTTAATTTGTGCTTGGGCTAACCAGTATCAGACCCCTAGATGTGTTTTCAAAAGTCTAAAAACACCAGTATTTGGTTCACTGGCAACCCAATCCTAACCAATGTTCCAATGTCGATGCAGCCCCAAAGTAAGGGAACTCCCTTACTTTAGGGAGGTCTCCATGACTGCCCCCTCACCGCAGGATGCAGTGGCGCGCCCCACTGGCGCTGGAAAGTTGGATAGGATTGGGCTGTGAGTTGATCATTTGTTGGATTTGTTATACCCTGCACATGTAAAGGATTCTCTGAGCATGTGTAAAGTGCTCTCGCTTTAGCACTGATTAATCACAGCTGGCACTAGGGTAAGGGAACAGATTAGGAGGCATGCCTTCAGACAGGCTTGAATGCCACCATCTCCCTATTAAATTAAGCTCTAACAATTAAAGCCAGGGTTAAGAGTGGTTGGGCAGGAATTCCTCATCTGCGTGAAATGGGAAGAAGAGATGCGTATAGCTAGCTTGACATACCTTTCCTCCCTGTTGCAAAAGGCAAACTGAGGGGCTAACTATAAGGTTATGCTGCAGCATCCGTCCTTCTCAAAAGGTCAAAGTTGATCAAAATGCTCACAAACAATCTCTCTGAGTAACTGCACTGGCGGCGGCAGCAGCACCCTGGAAGATGATCCCTGTGCCATGGAAGTACTCAGCAGTAGCCTACTCTCCATGTCACAGTAGCAGGCGCTGGCCGTCATTTCAAAATGCATTCTTATAGTAGGCATGACAGGGAAACTGCTCCACAGCGTCCCACAACTGATTAGTCCAGTGGCGTACTCACAGGGGCATCGCGGACTATCCCCAGTGTCCTCTTCCCAGGCACTGTCATCTTGGATCTCGCAAGAATAGTGCAAGATCTCGCATGATCCAAGATGGCAGTGCACAGGAAGAGGACACTGTGGAATAAGGGCGTTGTGACGCAGGTAAATTTGGGAACCACTGAACTAGTCTCTTGACTAAAGGCTAAGCAGAACGTTTATGCAGGCTATCTAATTTGACATCTTGCCAACAAGAAGTAGCAAAGTAGTTCTCTTTGTGCTATTAATTTAACGATCAAGTCACCCAAGAAGACAGAGGAAATAGTGGGTTCTAGCAGCTACAGACACTGAGCCCAACTTTGCAATCTACGTAGCAGCTGTCCAAACTAGCAAATACAATGCTGGTTCAGCCCAAGGGATCACAGAGGCAATGAAGCTGTTAGCAATATTTCAGTTTCCCAGCAGAACCTGGCTATGTGTGGGGCTGCCTAACAAGGCATGTTAGGTTGGACTGAGAATTGAAACGGTCACTGTACATTCATGGAGTCTGTAATTTTTTGCAAAGTTGCAAAATGCAGAACTGTCCTGACAAATAGTAGGCCAGTGCTGGCCCCAGATGCGTCGTCAGGGAATGGGCCTTGGGGCGGTGGGCCCCCGGGCAGTAGGATCAGGCCCTGGAGGGCGGCGGGGGGTGTCACAGCGGCCGGCGGAGGAGCGAATCGTCCCGTTCATCGGGGCGAGCGAGGAGCGTCGGCGGCGTTTGGTGTGCCCACCCGGTGCCTTGGTACAGTGCATAACGGCTGCAGCCATTACGTCACTTCCGGCATGAGGGGTGGCGGTTGTAGAATCACCACTGGCTGGCCCCACCCAGCTGCTGCCATATCTTCAGAGCTTGATGCTGGAGAAGCCGAGGTACATCTGAACTAAAGGGATTTACAGTGTTTGCAAACGCGCCCCGCCGCTCTACGAATGTGAGGTCTGCCTTCCCCTAGGGAGAGCCTGTGATTGGTCCAGCATGGGTATCTGCTGGTTTACGCCTACCTTTTCCATCTGTCTGTTCACCATTGGTCTCATCGGCTGATGGAATACTGAAGGTCACCGGCGTCCGGAGAGATGAACTGCTGGATGACAATGCTCCGGGTGATAAGAGCGATAACCCGGTCGTAGCTCGCGACTCTTTGGTGCTAAGGATGGACATATAGTTCTTATAAGACCATTAAATAAACACCAGTACCAAATAATCTGTAGCACGGCTATGTTCTGCAGCAAATCTGTCATCCCAGGGGCTGGCTCGGGGCATTTTGTCTCTCCATGTCATATGATCCCTTAAAGAATGCTGGCACAAAGCTCTTGGATACACCTGATCCAAGTGGTGAACTCCAACACCCTGAGAAACAATTGCCGGAGATGCTGTGGTGTGCCTCCTGGATTGTACACCACGTCATTGGCGCCCCTCAACCCATTGTCCAGGGACTGCTTGTGTTGCTGGACTGGCCTTGAAGCCCCCACATGTGGAGCTACTATACTCGGGGAAGCCAAATGAGTGAACGTTGCAGTTAGGGATCCCGCAACACCAGGCTGCCCCTTCCAAGTTTCTAGAGCCCCTTGTTTTTTCCACCACACTCTTCTTTATGGGACCTCCAGCTTCCATGCCCATACGGTGCTGAAGACCATTTGCTGGGAAGCAAGGGAAGGGAGAGCTATTGCCTTTGCACCGTGTTTGTGGGCTTCCTATTGGAGCCAATGTGGGAAGTAGGACACTGCTCTAGGCAGCCCTCCAGCAGGGCTTTCTGATGCCCTCCAAAGCAACCGGGCACACAGTTCAGAAGCGACACGGTGCCTGCGCGGGGGTCTTGGGGTTTGGTCCACCCTTCTCTCTGCTTCTGGTGCACCACACTCTGGATTGCCACACTTTGGCCTAGGAAAACCTACAGCTGAGTGAAGGAAATGCCAGGGGCGCTGAGCCCGTCTATTAGCACGGAGTGCAACTCACAAGTCACCAAGCAAGCTGGTCAGCCATGATCAACTGCACCCATCCACCCCCAGGCTGACTTTCACTAAGCCTTTACTGACACGTGCACAGAGCTTTCTACATGCTTACCTTGAAAGGTGTTTTATTTTACCCACTCTTCAATTCCACATTATGGAAGCGTGAAACAGACAATGAAAGAATTATGGCAGGAGCCTTTTCTGGCATCGTACCAGTGCTCAGATTACTGGGGGGGGGGGCAGAGGGGGCCCAGCTCCCTTGCCTGTTAACTCCTGCACCTGTCTGGTTTTAGAAAACCATGGGGGATATTATTTGGCTAAAATCGGGGAGGGGGGTTAGGGGGTGGGCTTGTGGATATCATTAGGAGTCCTGCCTTTCCCCCCTACTTCAAGCACTGCACGGCAGCCAGAATCTGAAATGCACTCCTGATCCCCCCACTGCTCGCTCTTTAGTGGGCAGCTAAGCCTATTCTATTTCAACAGGACTTGTCCGGGGCAGTTTTGTACATGACAAAGGTTGCTTTTACTCTTTTTTACTTCGTTCAGGGCAGCCAAGCGATGCTCCAGTAAACATACAGTAAGAATAATGTGTTCAAAACAGCGTCCTGAAAAATGCTATAAAAGCAATCCAGTAACCCTAAACAGGATTCTTACTGTATGTTTACTGGAGCATCACTTGGCGGCCTGGAATGTCAGGGAGAGAAAGGCGGGCTACTGAGTAGAGAAATAAATAATCCCTGTCCCAACATAGTTTCACCCCAACTGCCCCTTAGTTCCCAGGCTGTGCCCTTTTTTTTTCAGAATCTGAGCCCCAGTCTTAGACCTGGCAGTCTTAGAACAGATTGCTTCTCTCTCCCTCCTGTGGCAATAAAAACCTACACACAAACTGGGGGACAGGAAGGAGCATGCATCTCCCCTGCCCTGGCAACCATGACGTTTCCTTTGGGAGGCCTATTTTTCCTTCACTCTTTGAGGCCTGGAGATTTTCATTTCTTCCACAACCTTATGCACCAGAGGAGCTCATGAGGTGAATATAGCTCTGGTGGCCCCCTCCCGCACCTACACAAACAAGGCATGCACAAATGCAGCTTGCTTCTCTTGCACAGTGGCCTCCGTTGATTTCCCACAAGGAGTGTTAAATGCAGGTGTCTGCAGTTAACACACCTTATTAATGTGGCAAAGTGAAACAACAGAAACGTGATTCTCCTGCATGCAAAGGAGTGTGAAAACCTCACAGTTTCTCACAGCCTCCTGCTTGACAAAGGCCTCACCTCTTTAGCAGCCGTGACAGCTGAGAACTAATTGCACAGCAACCCTATTAACACTTCCGACTCAGCCACACATTTCTGCTCCTTCCAGTACAAGCAGAGAAGACACAAACCTACCCACTGTGGCCTTCAAGATCTTACAGCTGGCTAACTAAAATCACACCCATGGGGGCAAGCAGGCAGGATCGGGATGGGGGTAGGGGCCTGTCATGGAAATGTGGGGGATCTCCAGGACTGCCTCTGAACATTGGTCCTGACCTTAAGGTTGTTAAAGCTTCAGCAAAACAACAAATCCAAGAACAATTGAAGCAAGAAATCTGAAGCATTGGAATACATTAATCAAAATCTTAATTGCATTTCTCAAGACTTGGGCAACATTAAGATTTGGCTGGTTATTTGGGATCAATACACGATATTCAACCATCCCCTGCTCTCTGGACTCCTTGCTACTATAAACACGTAGCACTATCTGGCTGCCTTAGGCATCTCCTGATCAGCATCCTTTGCTCCCCTGCCTCCCATCCCTCCTTGGTCGTAGCACACATCTCTTCTTACCCCTAAGTCAGCGGTTCCCAAAATGTGAGGCACAGCTCCCTGGGGAGCCGCAGCAAGCCCCTAGGGGCGTTGCAGGACACGTGCTGGCTAAGCCACTCGGCAGCGTGACCACGATGCGGAAAACCGCAGAGCAGAGGCTCTGTTCCATGGGCTGCACATTGCATTGTTTTTGTGGCCTGTGGGGCTCGCTCACCCACCCACCCTGACCCCTTCCTGCCGATTTTAGGGTCGTCTGCAGTTGCAGGACATGGAAGTAAGTGCCGATGGTGTCATCACATCATGTGTCATTGTGTCATCAGCAGTTATTTCCAGGTTCTGCAACCAGCGCCAGCGGGAAGAAGGGCGGTGCGATCCTGGTAAGTCTGGGAACCACTGCAGTCCATCCCATCCTTGGTTCCGCTGGCTCTTCTGTTTCCTCAGCTGTTAGAATGCTTGTGAACATTCTGTGACATTCATGACTGATACACATCAAGATGTGTATGTATGTGTGTGTGGGGGTAATGCACTCCTGTTGTTTTAAGTTCTCACCTCATTAACTTCTGTATCTCAGGCCTTCAACTTTATCTCAGGGACTCAACTGAAGGTGCTAGACAGAGGCCCAATGAGGTACCAGACATACATTACGTGAAGTCTAAGGAGTGGAGAACCTTCTCATCCTACCCCTCGTGACTTTTGTCCTGTGTAAAACCCACCTTTGATCTGGGCTAGCAGGCTGGACGCTGCGATCCGAGCTTCCAGACAACAGCACTGGGGCAGCGTGAGATGTGGGTTCTAGAAAGCGAGGGTGTGTGACACTTGGCACCGGGGTGCTGGCGAGATCCCTGGAATGACAGACAAATAGCTGTGAGGACTGTTTTGGGGCGTATGCACAGAGAAATGCGAGAGCTCACAAAAAGTCCGGGTACTTTCAAACCAAACGCAACACTTACTCGCCCCTGCTAGTCCACTACTGCAGTAAAGCACGCGTAAGGAAAGTGGCAACCCCCTCAAGGCCCCTCCAGTGAGGAGCACCTACTCAGACAGCCATCACACCACACCGTAACTAAGCTGAAGAACACGGACATGCAACACCCACAGGCTCTTCTCCCCACTTCCTCTCATCTCCCTTGGGGTTCTCTTAGATTACTGTATGAGCCCCTTTGGGATAGGGCCCGTCTTCTCATTACCTGAAAAGGGCCATGTACGCAAAATGACACTATATACATTCTCATCGAAACTAATTTCACTGATCACCAGTGTCAGTGATCCAAAGGCTACCTGCTCTCCTAAGCGCCTCCACCCCATTCTCTCTTGTTTCTCCCTCTGCCTGCAACTCCTGGATTCCACCTGGCTGTGACAGGGTGAGAGGTGCATGAGTGGGGTCCCCTCCATTGGTCTGGTCTGGCTGAAGCTGCCTGCCATTTGGCTCCTGCCCTCCTAGAACCAGCTTCTGCAGTGACACAATGTGTTTGCTTTCATCTCCCCTCCCTATTCCTTTTCCTTTTGTATTGTGTCAATTAAATTGCAAACCATTATTTTGAGCTGTGAACCGCACACTGTATTGGCAGAAATATGGCATATACATGGAGAAAGTGCATTCCTTCCCCAAACACCTCCACGGTGCCACTTCTCTTTCTTCCTTCAATTTTTTCCATAAAACCAACTATGTCTCAAGTCAACCAGGGCTTTTGGGGATGTCAGCACATTGCATTATGCCTGGAAACACAGGGCTTAACACGCCTGGAAACACATGGAGCTGTTTGGGTTTGTAACACAAGCATCCTTCCAAAGGATGATAAAAATGTATTTTGTAACTTCCCGCTGGACAAGTGAAAGATAGTTCACAGTAGCTCTGCATCAAACACCCCTATTTCTCTCTGGAGATCATAGTTCTCTAGGCTGACTACACACATCCCAGTACTTTAATTGCCCTTGAAGTGTCTCAGCTCATGTCAGCAGAGCAATAGCCATGATACCATGGCACAATCGTCAATTCAATAACGCTACGCCGCTTAGATTACATTCAGGAGGTGACTGTGCAGGTGTGCATTCACACCTGGGAAGCAGACGTGCCTGGAGCCATAGAGATTTCCCAAGCACAAAAGGCCACGTAGAAGCACACAGGGTGCTGCAGTAGTGTTGCACGTAGAGGAGATTCAGGATGTCACAGAAACCTGCGCCCTTCCTGTACCTCCATCTGCACATTTGCAAATCTATTAGGAACCAAATCCTGTTTAGCCAGTCAACTGCGAAAAGAAGAGGTTTCCCCTACTACTGCCTATTTCTGAGAAGGCAGCTCAACAAGATGGGCCTTTCTCCCTTGTGCTAGGTCAGCTGAGGATGTTGTCAGGCCATCGGCAAGGAACTTCTTGCTCCTGCTGCAGTCACTCTTTCGTCACTACCTGGCCATTTTACCGTGGCCAGTCCTCCGTAGTCAGATTACATTTGATGGGTTGTATAGCCACAACAACTCCTTGGTATTTCAAGATAGGGTTGCAACTTTTTAATCAATTAACAGGCTAAATTCATTCATTAAAAACTAACTTTTAATCAATGGAAAGGTGCCTTTGGCAGTTTTTGGATAGAACTGCACTCCCCTTGAAGAAATAGGGGCATCGTTTGGGAGCGCTTGATAGGTCATACAGCGCTTTTGTACAGTTTCGGCTGATGCACCAACTGTGCCCATTTCTGGGGAAAGTGAACCGTGGTTACGTATGTCTTAGCTAGATCAAGATTGGATTACTGCCATGCGTTCTACATGGGGTTGCCTTTGAAGACGGCCAGGAAATTTCAACTGGTTCAGAACACAGCCAAGGTGACCGAGTAGACCCTGGGAAACGGGGACAGGATCCGGCAGCCGCCCGCCGGATAGACTGGCAGGACTGGGCTGCCCAAGAATCATTTGCTACACGTCTGTTTGCCAGCCAGCAATATTAGTACTAGAGGTCCACCATGGCGATAAGATGATACTGAAAAGCTGTATAAAATGAATGTTTCTGCTGCTTTTGGGATTGTTTGTCTACAGTGAATGCATGGGCAGAGATGTGCCTGAACTTGAATTTAGTTGAATTTAAACTGAAATGTACATTAGATGTCAGTTTCCTTTTTAAGACTTTTTATACCTCATTTCTCAGAAAGGATTATAAAATGTTTTCTTGCCCAGTTTGTCCTTTGTGGCAATTTCCCTGCCTGCATTTTCCCTTCGGCCTGAAGCAAACAGGACCCAACGATGTCTCTCTCTCAGATTAGTCTTTACTAATCTGATGACCCTCCATGTGTTCTATGCCGTGGCCCCCACAGGGAAAGGAGGCTCAACGCTTTGTCTCGACAGAAAGCTATCTCTTGGCAACAGAGTGGTTGAACAGAGAAGCATGAAGCTCACTTAGGGGCCACTGCTGAACCCGGAGACGAAAGAACCATTTTCCTGAAAGAGGCCATTCTATTCTAAATTAAAGTGGGTGATTTTTCAAGAGCATAGCTGGGAGAAGAAAAACACAGACAGAAATCTATTGAAGGTTTTTGCAACTGCTTTTCAGAAAGCTGGACTTCTCCTTTGACCCAAACATTCACAAAAGGAGCATTTCAGTCAGCTGTATCTTGAAGGAAAACACAGAGAGAGAGAGAGAGAGAGAGAGAGAGAGAGAGAGAGAGAGAGAGAGAGAGAGAACGAACAAGCTTAATGGATTAGAAAGATGGCCAAAGCTGAATGTGTATTTTGTGCTCCCCAAATTCTAAATTTGTAGCAAAGAAAACCAAATTTAGCAACTGGAGTTACAAGCGCAATCCTATCCAACTTACACCACCAGTGTAACCAGCGGGGGAGGGCAGAGCAGGAGGCTTTGGAGGGGAGGGGAGATTTAAATCCCCTTTGAAGGGGATTTGAATTCCCTTTCTGTTCTGGGGCCTCCTGTTCTCACTGCACTGCTGGTTATACTGGTGGTGTAAATTGGATAGGATTGTGCTGATAGTCTGGTTAATTATGTACGTATGTCAAGCAGTTACATAAGGGCATGTCCTGATCATGGTGCTGATGACAGATATGCATTCACAGTGCACATCTGATCTCTGTTGTTAGCACGCAACCGGTGCTTCCATCCTCCACCTTGTATCCCATCTGCTTCGACTAGAACTGAAATCCACTTGTGAATGCGTGCGTACGTCTCTCAGTTTGCACCCTGGCAAATTCTCCTTGGCTAATTTTGATGGTGAATATTCCCTAACTATTCTCTGGCTATGTGAATATTTGGTGAATACTCTGTATTCGGCATTAGTATTCAACAGTAGACAATTTAGCAGCAGCACTTAGTTGTGACACAAAATTGGTCTTTAGTGCTACTGAGGCACTGCACATTAAAATGGGATTCTAGTCATGTTACTATGGGGGTGCGACTGGTGCAGGCTACACCAGACATGACGCTCCGTGGGGGGGTGACACAAGAGGCCCATGGAGCACCACACTCGCTGGATGGGCCCACCCGCCTGCCCTTGGCTCTGGTTTGGCTGCAAATAGTAACACTCCAGAAGCAATTGGCGGTGACGTGATGACGTCACACACCACTGCCAACCTGCTTCCGGGGGATGGGGTGCCGCACTCTGTGCCACGCACTCAGTGCCAGCAACCCCAGTGTTGCTGAGAGGATGTCACAGAAAGAATTGGGATCTCTGAGCATTTTTTTTAAAAGTACGTTTCTGACCCTCATGGTTACCGAGATGTATGTGGAAACAGGCAAGAATCCTGAGTGCTGAGACAATGGAACTTCTGTACCTCAGACGGCAGTAGTCAGGAGGTCCCCGTGCCAAAACAGGCTTGTGGAACACTGATGCTAACTCCCCCCAGAAATACTTCCTGCTTTCTCAAGTCTTTGGGACAAAAGCACCCCCTCCACCTCTCTCTCCCTCTACACCCCCCCCCCCCCTCAGCTTCCCTGTCTTACCTTTGAAACAGCTGGGCGTATGAGCTAGTGGCCTTCCCTGCCAGTCCCTGTCGAGCTGTGTGTTGCCGTCTCTGCAGAGAAGCCTCTTCCTGAAGAAGAAGCACAATCAATGTGTTAGAATAAACTCTCTTGACATTTCGAGGTGGCTGCACAGGGTCAGCCCATCCATGAGGCTGACTGAGGTGGTTGTCTGAGGCAGCAGAATGGTGAGGGGTCCCCACCTCTGTTTGCCTACTTGCCTCCACTCCTCCTACTATTCCCTGGATTGGAAAAGGAACAGGAAGTGAGGAGGAGAGTGGTGCACTAGAACATCTCTGACACTCTAGCCCACGACTCTGTTCCACATTTCCACTTTTGTTCTGTCCCCCTGCTGGTTTACTACTCCCCAATCCAGGGAGTAGAAGGAGAAGAGGCTGGAGCATCACCAGGTAATGGGGGGGGGGGGCATTTGGCACACTGCTTCAGATGCCAAGAGGTCTTGGGCTGGGCCGGGGGGGGGGTATAAAGCAGCAAAGACACCAACCCCCACCAACACAAACTGGGAAAAGAGCAAAGAGGTAAACCTGTGCTTGGTCTGTACCACTTCATACTGGTGGTAGGGTTCAATGCAAGAGCTCTGGGTGCCATAAAATGGCCATTCCCCCTCCCCCCAAAAGCAGTGATTTCTGCAAATCATCACTTTGAAGGCAGTGGCCATTTTCATGTGTTTTGTCATGAAGACCACAGAAGGGGAGAAGCATTAAAACACACACACACACACACACACACACACACACACACACAGAGAGAGAGAGAGAGAGAGAGAGCCCAACCGTGCCCATTTTATCCCCACAACAACACAGTGAGACACGGCTAGGGTGAGAGAGAGAGAAAGAGTGTGTAACTGGTCCAAGTCACCCAGTGAGCTGAGGGGGAACCCATGTTTGTGTTGATATGCTACAGTGAGAGGAGTGCTGCCAGTTATAAAAAAAAATCCTGCCTCAAGCAGGGCCGACTTTAATTTCTATGTGCATTCGTTTATTTGTGTCACTTAAAGTAGCCACCTTTTTATGGGCTCTGTCACTGAATAACAAGAAAAAAAGAACAAGAGAAAAGGGTGGAAAAAACACTCCGCTGAATTTCTGCATGTCAAGATGCTCTTCAAGGCCTGGGAGAGCACCTCTCCTTCCCCTACCTCTTTCCACATCAACAAAAGCCTTTTGCTAAGCAGTGGGTGACAGCCAGGTTTTCGGCTTCTCTTCTCCATTTGGAGCCGTAACTCCAGATCTCAGAAAACAAGACAGGATAACTCTAGCTGCTGGGCTTGCAGAGCTGAAATTCAGCATTATGACACCATAATTCTAGAACGGTGCTTCCCCTCCCCCCCCCCCACTTTCAATGTTTTTCTCTCCCTCTTCTGCCACTTGTCATCCAAATGATGGTTTACAACTCAAGATCATTCCAGCGGGCAAGAAGTGCCCCCCCCCCAAAAGGCCCTGCGTTTGGGAAATGTTTGGGGCAGGCAGTTGCAGGGTACACAGGGTACCCACTGCCAGGCAACCACCCAACCACCTGGTTGCTGCCAGGCAACCACTGCCAACCCATCATCCAAAATGGTTGCTCATGAATAGGCTGGCCTTAGTTTCAAAACAATGTCCTGACTCACTTGAGGTCAGACTGTGTTCCACTTCTGCCCCAATGGATTGATTCACTTTAAGGTTTGGTTGCTCCTGGCACCACCACTCTGACCTCGTAAGTGTCCTGATGGCACTCCCTGCCAATCTAGGGCTGCAAACCCCTTACATTTGCTATATCCCTTGGAGAGAGAAGCCATCAACATTTCAACAGAGTCTCACTCACTCACTCACTCACTCACTCACCAACTACAGAAAATCAACTCAATTTGACTGAAATATCCAATTATTAATTGCAACTTTAAACTTTTGAAATTCAAAACAGAATTTTTGAGTGGGTGCTGATAGCAATATGCAAACACAAGATCTGAGAATCTGAAACAAGGTTCTCAAGGAGGCTTCCCAAATGAGGAGTGAGCAGGAGCCGCAATTCCTTCCTGCCAATGCGCCCATCAGCCTCCGGCCAAATCCATGCAAATCAAATGGTTGTGAGCAATTCTAGGGACCAATGGGGCAACCCCTTGTTTGTCATGGGATTTTGGTTTGTTGGGGTTTCCCTCCTTCAGCAATTCCAAAGAGCAGTACACTACAGATCCCTTTGTTCTTGGAGCTAGGGCAGGTCAGAATCTAGCACAGCAGCCAAGAGACTGATCTGAGAATCAGGGGTTCCCCAGTTCCAATTTCTTCTGTGCCATGAACTCCCTCAGCCACACCCTCTCAGCCCCAGCTGTGATATGGGGTTAAAAAGAGCTAGACTCTACAGGGTTACTGTAAGGATTACAGCAAGAGTAATACATTGGAGGGCCTTACAGTCAGTGCCAAACAAATGCAAGCTCTAAGCTCTCTTTCTGCCATTTCAGTGATCCTCGGAGAAAATCATACAGGGTGTCTTCACTTCAAGAGTTCAGCGGGCTGCGTTTGGGACACCAGGACTAGGATTAATCATAGGATCATTTCCCCCATTCCTTACCACTGGTGTTTTCTGTGCTGAGAGTTTAGCCGATATTCTGGAAGAGTAGTTTCGGGCAGAGGAGTCTAAGAATTCATTGGGGGTAGGTGACGGTGCGACTCCATCAGTTCCTTTGATGTTGCTTGCTGCTTTCTGAACTGAGGTGGTCTGTTTAGGAGCTAAAAAAGAGCAGATAATGTTACCCAGACAGGCAAATAATGTGTTCATTGGCCCATTAGAAAAACGTGGCCCACTCATTGCTGGTGGTTTTGAGCCACAAAGTTGGAGGCAGTTGCCATCTGTCCCCACGTTATACTACAGCCAAGCTGCAGCAGCTCACTGGATGATTCTCACTCACCTCCCAGTTAATTCTCTCTCACCACTTTATTCCATGTTTGTCCTTTTGAAAGGCTCCAACTACCATCTACACCCTCCTCCCCTGCCCCGAACAGGATCTTGCCCTGGGCTGATCTGGGTTAGTTTTGTAGCTAATAAAAGAAAACATGGTCCTTTCCTCCTTTGTTTTATATATATTTTTTTCTTTTTAAAATTCTCTTTTTTAATTTTCAGGTTTTAAGTTTTAAAGAGGAGTCTGTTTTCTTTCCAACATTTCACTCAGACAGATGTGGAGCTGGCTTACCCCCCTGCCTCTACAACCTGCCTCCTCCAGCCCGCTTTCCCTCTCTGCCTCCTGACTCAACTTCTGCCTTGACTCAGGCCATTCATTCCTCCACCCCTCTTCCCTCTACATCCATGGCATGCAAGGCCCCCTTGGACCCAGTCCTCACTTAGCTCTCCAGGCTGCATCTCAAAACCCCTCCTATCCTTTGGCTGCATAATGGTGATATGTCGGAAGGAGGGAGGCAATCTGAGAAGCTTCAGGTTTTGACCTTCCTGTATGTTTTTGGTTTGTTTGTTTTTTTCTTTTCAAAATGGTAACACTTTTTTTCACAAATCTACATATTCTGACATCTCACTGAGGTGATGTCACTAAGAGCTGATTCAGACATGGTCCTGGTGGTGGCACAGTTGCTCAGGGAGCCTGAATTGTGAGGTTGCCTAACCTGAGGTTGTGTATCACCTGAATCCACAAGGATTCCAATTCACATAAGGTGCCATAAATAGCACAGTTAAGGGCTCATCCACAGATCCCAGAAGCAAATACGCTGTTGGGATAACATCTGAATCAGCACTCAGCAGTGGGGGGCTGCGGGGGGTGAGGACCACACTGGGTGACACCCTCAAGGGTGGTGGCAACACCACTAGTGACCAAAATTGTGCAAACCTTTTGGAAAATTTGTGTTTATGAATAATATATTAAAGGTATATATCATTGGAAAGGTAATTTAATGCAGAATGTAATGATACAAACCGTATTGAATTATCTGTATTCTATCAAATGTTATGGCCAAACAACCAGAAAAAGAAAACACAACTGCCTTATGTAACAAAAAGTGGATTTCCTTAACTCAAAACTGACCAAGGTGATTGATTGTTCCGAGAGCCAATGAAGTGTTGTTATGACACAGCATGGAACCAATAAGACGTTAGTATGAGTCAGCTCACATTTCTATGTATTAGAGCAGAGGTTCTCAACCTGTGGTACGTGTACCCCAGGTTGGGGGTACGCGAGATGGTCCCCGTTATCAGCAGCTGATAAGGGTGAACGGAAAACCGCTTAATTCCACCCGGTAGTTTCCCTTACCTTGTCTCCCGGCCGACTCCATCTTGAATCTCGCGAAAATCTTGCAAGATTCAAGATGACGGCAGCCAAATCACGTAAGGGCACATGAGGCAGACTCATGTCTCATATGCCCTTACGAGAGTTGGCCACCTACATCTTGAATCTCTTGAGATTTTCATGAGATTCAAGATGGAGGCGGCCAGGAGACAAGGTAAGGGAAGCTTACCTTGCAATTTCACGGTTTTTCCTGGGCTGCGGCGCAGCCGGGCAGGTTATCCTGCTCGCGCCACAACCCGGAGGGTAAAGCTACAGCCCTGCCGAATCGGCAAGGTTGTAGCTTTATCGTCTGGGTTGTGGCGCGAGTGGGAGAACCTGCCCAGCCGCGCCGCAACCCGGGAAAAACGGGGGGGAACCCTTTTTGGGAGGGTGCACTTTTGGGGGGGTCCGGGGGTACGCAAACTTTGGGGGCCTGCGTAGGGGGTACGCAGGCCCCCAAAGGTTGAGGAACCCTGTATTAGAGCTAATCCTAGAATCCTAAACCACCATCTTATTCAGTGGTGCAAGTGTCATCAAGTTAGCCTCTTGTTTTTTGTTGGTTACTGATATGTTGGGTGACCTGTATATTAAAATAAGTAAAGTTAATAGGGGTGACACCACCAACCCTAGTGACGCCACTGGCCCTCAGGCAATGATCAACTTCTTAAAATGGTATCAGTTTCCAAACCAAATAGTTGTTGAAGACTAGTGCAGCATATAATGGCTAAGAGACCGAACTGTGTCTAAGTCAAGCCTCACCTTAGAAATTCACTAGGCGGCCTTACTCACTACTCCGTCAGCTGCCAACCTCCAAATCAGACTCTTGGATTCAGTGCTAAAGGCCTGCCTCTTACAGAATGGTCTTGAAGTACCTTCTTCCTCACCCAGACAAGTCTCTGCCTCTCCTGGGCCTTGCCGTGTCTAAGGTATGCTATGAGCTAACTAGGCACAGCTCTCAACAGCAGCTGTGAGTCTGCAGTTCTCAGGCCTTGCTAAATAAGCAGGCAGGCAGGCAGGCAGGCAAAGTGTGAATGCCGCAGCTCGGCCTTATTAAGAGGTGGAACAGGCAGGCCAACTGGTGAAGTTCACCTGAACTCCAGGCTTTGTTAATAGGCAAACAAAACAAAGAAAGGGCATCCAATCAGTGCTGGTACCAAGTTGCTGAGGGCTCTGGGACAAAGCCCTGCACTGGGACCCCATGGCAACCCCGCTCCACCTCCTGATGGCGCATTGGCACTATTACTGCCACCAGTACTGAGGGCTCAGGGGTTGGCCTGGCCAGGTGAGCCTTCTGATGGGAGCGCATCCTTAGCCAGTGTCTGACCACCCCTGCATCCAATGCATGCATACTCTTCCCAACCTCTTGTGTGGGTGTTTGTAATTTTTACACAATATCTGCAATAGTATGGAAAAACGACTAGCTCAAAGCCAGATAACTGGGAAGTTATCAGTATAAGTATACCGCAGCAGCTGCCTCTTTCAATGGAGAATTCAAAGACTTCTAAGGAGCAAGCAATTTTATGATGGCTGGGTCACAACAGGCAGATCTGCAATATCATGCATATTACCTGAAAGTAGATTACTGCTGGGTACAGCAACTGTGGTCTCAGATTCTGAAGACTGTCTTAGTCCCAAAAATTCTTCAATAAGTTGGCTCAGCTGGGTGAATGCTTCATTGTAATCATCTAAATGCGAGGGGATGAACATTTGAAGACAAGCAGCAAAGACAGACACACATCATAAGGGTCACATTCCAGGGTGAAACCACAGCCTCACACATTGGTGCTTGCTCAGTGTCCCAGGAGCACCCTTTCTCAATGCATCTTTTGCCCACTTGTACTGCCCCTGTGCCTTTGGGTAGAGAACACGGAACATAAGAAAAGCCCTGCTGGATCAGACTAAAGGTCCATCAAGTCCAGCATTCTTTTTCCATGGTGATCAAGGCAGATACCTCTGAAGGCAATAGGCTTCCCCTGCTGTTGTTCCCACTACTCAGCAACTTGTATTCAGAGGTATTCAGACTGAACATGGAGGTTCAGCGCTAGCCGTCATGACTAATAGCCAGTGATAGAGCTTTTCTCCATGGATTCTGAAAACACAGGACTGCTGCAAAAAGGGCCAGTCTCGCATAGAGCTCTTCCCCTTTCCCTTAGTGCAGTGGTTCCCAAACTTACCCAGAGCGTGACACCCTTCTCCCATTGGTGCTGGTTGCGGAACCCAGAAGTAAGTGCTGATGACGCAATGACGCGTGACGTGATGATATCATCGGCACTTCCGGGTTCTGCAACCACAGACGACCTTGAAATGTAACGGAAGGTCAGGACGGGCGGGAGAGCCCCCCAAAAGCCAAGAAAATGACGTGCATGACGGAGCAGAGCCTCTGCTCTGTGATCTGTTACGTTGTGGTCCTACTGCCGACTGGCTCGGACAGTACATGTCCTGAAACGCCCACTTTGGGAAACTCTGCCTTAGTGAGACTTTTCACTAATGAGACTCACTAATGTGACACATAGACTCTCTCCCTCACACAGACTCTCTCCCTCAGCAGCCAATTATATGGAGTGGTGGGGGATGAAATGGTCCCCAGGTTACTCATAAACCAAACCAAAGGCATTTATCCATTGCCTGGCAGTTTTTCACTTCTCTGCCATCTTCTTCTTTTCCACACTCACTAGCAGCCCAACTAACTTTTCTTGTTAAAAGATGCCCAGAGATCTATTCCAAAAGCAAATGGCACTGCTAGGAAAGAGAGCTCCTAACCTGCCTGTGCCTGCTATGGGGTGGTGGTGGTGTCTTTTTGTTTTTCCCCAACATTATTCCAACATACTTCCAACATATTTCCACTACTCCTGATCTGCAAATGGAGGATTCTAAGAACTGGAGGATTCTAAGAACTGGAATCAGAACCACAAGTGTGTAGAACTCTTGGTTTTTAGATGGAACAGAGTGACAGGTGCCTGGGTCCCACTGCCAGAACCTTCTGAAGCCACATAATGTCTGGATGGTGAACTTTGTGAAGTATATGCCTGGCACTGTCAGTATAGCCTTGATCCAGCATAGCCCAGGAACCCTTTGGCAGCAGTATCTGGATAAAGGCACATGCCCTGGAAACTCACTTGTGACCCCACCAGTATATTGTGAAGGAGTGTAAAAGAGATTATGATGCTTGCTATGGAATTGCTTTGCTAGTCATCACAGCTTCCACTTACATCTCAGAAAAAGGTTTCATTGTCTCCACCCTGGAAATTGAGCCCCCAGTACAAAAGGGACTGAGACTCACCAACATTGATGACCGCATCAAAAAACCCTGGAAATTCCTGATTCACACTGATGTACATGTCCACCCTATGGACTGCTTCGCTGATCTCCAGCCTACTGAACAGACCCTTCCTCCGCAGGTGACCCTCATATTTTTCTTTGCTTATTGGGATCAAGAGGATGTAGCGAGGTTCAAAGTAGGAATTCTTCAAGCTTCTCACCCCCTTTGAGAGAGAAGAGGCTTAGTAGGCACCGGCATCCAAATTTTGTGGTTTCGACTGACGTAGGTTGTTCAGTACCCCAAAGCAAAGATAAGGTTACTAAACCCTGTTTATCAAGTAGTATAAAGCTTAGGTCTCCAAATCTTTGGTGTGGAGACTGACTTCATAAGCCTTATGATGTGTGATACTAATAGTCCCCACATCAATCTTAAACCCCTGAAGTGGGGCACTGGTTATGAATGCAGGCTCAGCAAAGGGGCTTCGGCTCACACTAGGAATGAAGGCAGTGGTATTTACACAGCACAGGGTCCATAATGTCATTTGATGCTGGAACAGACATCTGGCAAGTCTCTCTCTCTCTCTCTCTCTCTCTCTCTCTCTCTCTGGTCGACCTACTCTTTCATAGACTGTGGTTGAGAACATCCCAATGCCCAAACTACATGCGGCAGTGGCAGACCCATCCTCAAATGTTTACCTGTTTTGTGACCTAGGCCAGACATTTGTTACTGTTGCACAGAAAGATGTCAAGAGAGCATCAGGCCACAAGCCTCTGGGTAAAAGACTCAACTTTGGCCCACTAAAGCAGTCCCCTCCCCTCGGCAGCTTGGAGAAACCACCTGGAAAACTCCACAAGCAGCTGCACCTTGCTGTGCTGTCCTATTAAGACTTGTAAACAATGCCACAATCCTGGGAGCATCCTGGCTTTAAGATAAACAGGACATTCATGGTCACAAAACAGTGCCTCTGGCCCACTGCTTCCCCCTCACCAACTTCACGGACGACTCAGAGTCTTATGCTAGTCAAGACTCAGGTCTCGAGGTGTGCACAATCACCCACTGCTCAAGGTACGGAGCAAGAGGGCATGGCCATCTCCACCGGGGGGCGGGTGACAGGAAACCCATCAAGAACCATCTCCAGACAAAAGGGTAGTCTTGAATGAGCTCACAAGAGACTCTGTGCTTCTTAAAGCTATTTTCCTAACTGGGAAGATCATTATTTCTTGGCTAAATAGCCCTGCAATTGCTGCATCAACACCAGTTCAAATGAAACCTTCCCAGAAGAAACAAACAGGTCACCTTGGCCGCTGGTCCTGCTACTGTATTTTCCATGTACTGTGTGCAGTCAAACTGACATGACGTTTAGTGTCTTTACTGTCCCCTCCTTTCTTTGTTGCACATGGTGTGCGTGAGTCTAGGTCTCTCTGGTCTATCCAAAGAACCTCCCTTTTCAGAGGCAGTGAACCTCTCAAGACTAGGTTCTGGAGGACAAAACAGAGAACTGTTGCCTTTGTGCCCCTTCTTGTGGGTTTCTTGTAAACATCTGGCTGGCCATTGGTAGAAACTAGACTGACCCTTGATGAAATCCAACAGGGCTCTTCTCACATTCTTTAGCAGCTTAGGGCCCCCATTTTTGCCAAAACTAACATTTCCTGGAGTTTTGTCACAATCACGGCCCAGTTTCAACCATCATCAGGTCAGGTCGAGGCATCTAAGAACTTGAAGGTATTTAAACCTTCAGCTGGGAGCCAGCACTTCCTGGTCCAGCGCATCTCTACAGACTCCTGGACCTGCAGCAGCAGGGCTTTGGTTCCCCGGCCTGTTATCCAAGGCTTCCCAATTCTGATCCACCAGACCTGAACCTTGTTCCTCCTCACCACAGACCCAACGCTTATTTTATACCACAATACAAACACATGCTTAGACCAGCTGGGGATGACAGCATCAAACTAGGCTAAACTTAACTTACATCACCTGATATGTTTCTGCTCCCAGAGGACATTCTTACCTCTATTTCCAAATGAACACAGGTCGCAAGGCCCTCCCGAGCTATGGTTTCAATAGTGTCTCGGCCCAGTCCATAGTAGTAGCCATTGTATTTAAAAGTAGTAATAAATTTCCCCTGAAAAACACAAAGCTTGGCTGATATGAAAAGCAAAGGAAACAACTTTCGTAAATAAGCATAATCTGGATTCTAACGTAACGCTTTGATATTATTTCATTCCCCCACCATTGATATTTTCTGACTAAACACTGTGATGAATGCCCTGCTTTTGCCCTCTTTTTCTGTATTTTTGGACACGTCTAACTCCCCAGAAGCTCCTGTGCAGATCAGAAGTCTAAAAAGCTTGTGGGGCACCCTTTGCAAGCATGAGAATGAAAGAACTGCCTTGCCAGATCAGATCATCCAGTGCAGCATGCTGGTATCAACCAGATGCCTCTTGAAAGTTCACAAGCAGAGCACAAAGGTGACAAGTAACACGCACTCTGGCAGGCTGCAGAAAGGACGCCTATGGGGCACTTGTACTTGATGTGGGGCAGCTGAATGTTGAAGTGAGACAGAGGTTTCAACGGCGACAGAACAAAATCACAAAAGATTATAGTTTACGTGCATGATTAGGCATAACCTTCCCACAGAGTAGAGTACAAAACATCCTTAAAGTGAGCTGAAGCTACCTAACCAATTAAGAAATGGTCAGACAGATGAAAAGCTATTTAATACACTAGTTTATCAGTTATCATCCACTCAAGCAAGACAAAACAATTCCACCATATCTCAAGTCCCAACGATATTTTTCTCCCCCTAATGTAATGTAATGGCCTCCCAGGTATCTTCTCCTTTAGCCAGAAAGGAAATTCATGAACTCCTTACCGCATTCACCATTTTGTCAAACTCCTCCTGCGACACAAAATAGTAATCTAATCGGTTTTCTTCTCCAAAATAAGGAGCCCTTGTGGTGTGGCAGGGACTGAAAGGTAAGCAGCGTAGAAAGAAAAGAAACTGTTTTCAGCTACTGAAGAACTTGTAGGGAGTGACTAAGGTTGCAGTCCTAGGCACACTGACTTGGAAGGTAATCCCATTGTTCTCAGTAGAACTGGTTTCTGGCAAATGTGCACAGGATCAAGCTGTAATGGTATATGTCTACATGACAGAGGTTTATGAAGTTCTGAATGGGGTGGAGAGAAAAATGTTTGACAGCTGAACCACGCAGAACTTCTGACTCAAAATTTGGGAAGCAGCGGGGAAAATCCCCCACAATCATGCCCCAGTTCCAACTTTTTTCACCATTGCCTGGTTTGTGGCACTGCTCCTCCTGGCAGCTGCCATTTTTTAAATCTACAAGTCACAACACTGATCACATTGCAACAATAGTGATGGCCCAGCCATGCGGTGACCTGAAGCAGCTTGCATCAGTGGGGGGGGGGGCAAAGAGTGGCAGATTTGGGTGCCCTTCACCCTGAATCTGCCGTCACCTCAGTCCAGCTTGCCGCGGACGTGAAGCCACATTGATCCACTTCCCACTCACTCAAGTTGGAAGTGGATCATCTTCTTCCTCACTGTGTTTTGTTGTGTGGTTTTCCTAAACCCAGAAGTGCGGGACTTCCAGTTTTATTTAAAGGGACCATTGTTTGCATGGTCCCTTTAAATAAAACCGGAAGTCCTGCATTTCTGGGTTTGGGAAAATCACACGTTTGAACATGGTAAAAAATAAAAAAAAATATTTAGTGTATAATGGCATAGCAGACCCAAGGTGGGATCGGGGGGGGGGGGGATTCTTGGTTGCAGCACCCCTGAGTTAAGGGACTTCTGTGCAGAAAAAAATTGCATCTGCCTACAACCAGTAAGTTCACCTAGCTTTCAATCCCTCCAAAGACACCCCCAACGTTGCTGTCGAAGGAGGAGGGGGCAGAGGGCGATGGCATTTTGGTTCAACACTATCCGTTTTTCTCCTTTCCTCAACACTAGAAATTCAGGGTCACCCACTGAAATTAATGTTTAGACAGCATCACCGATGCAACGAACATGAAAATGAGCGAACTCAGGAAGATAGTGGAGGACAGGAAGGCCTGGCGGGATATGGTTCATGGGATCACGAAGGGTCGGACACGACTTAACGACTGAACAACAACAACAACAAGTTCAGGACAGACAAAAGAAAAGACCTATTCACATAATGCAAAGATCACTTATGAACATGAAAAGGCCATCTATAAAATTTTGCTTTTCATGCCTTATTCCACCAACACACCAGAACCAAAACAACTCCCCCCAAAAAAGCAAGGAAAAAAAAGTGCTGTTAACTTAAGTTCACCCCAAACAGCTAATCAGCTGAAGCTTGCAGCCCAACAATTTAGCCCAAGTCAAAGCCTAGAGACCTGGAACAGGGTGTACACGGGGGGGGGGGGGGGGGCTTGTTTGCCTTCCTCTGCCACATCTGGCTCTACTGCCTGATTTAAGTGGAGCTACTGCTCTGCACTGCACGCCTTCTCTGTTAGTGGGCTGGCTTGCATAAATTAACCAGGAGGGGGTGGTCTCTAGGAGACCAGTTCACCTCTGGTCCTTCAAGCTCTTCTGGTTCACCTCTGGTTCACCTCTAGTTCCTTCAAGCTCTTCTGCACTGCTCCAGAACACTTACACCAGCATGGTAACTCACAGGAACGGTTTGTTAGCATCCAAGTACAACCTATGGGTGGGTGCAAACCTCAGATCTTCTGGCGACTGGACTGGAGCCCTGCTCCCTGAGCTGCTGCAGATCTTTCAAACGCCACAGGCTCTCTTGGGCCAAAGTTGCTTTTATGGGCTCCATCCCTCCTCACTGGGATTGGTCCCTTCCCCTTCTCTAAACGATTTCCCCTTCCTGTCGCTGAGCAAGACAGCATCTTACAAGTGCAGGCCGCAGTTGAGGCCATTTCTCTCTCTCTCTCTGCCCTGCCTGTTCCCACTATGCCTCCTTAGGCCTTCACCTGGTTTCCCAACCCCAGAGACTGTCCCGCCTTCCTTCTTTCTCCACATTGTACCTGACCAGGCTGCCCTCTGGAACAGATCTTGGCCTGCCTCTCTAACCAAGGATTCCATACACTCCAACTGGCCCTATTTACCAGGCACAGTCCTGATTTCCTTGTGCCTATCCCTGGTAAATCAGGGTCCTCCTTCTGCCTTGTGGGGGGGGGGGATGACGACACACTGAGAGGTGCCTGTTGCTAGTGTGAGCTGCAATTCTTCTGGTTTCAGCTGCCTTCCCTGGGTCTTTAGAAGTAGGAATCAGGGGCACCTTTTTGTCTCTAGTACACACACATTGTAAACGCATGTCTAGGCTTTCCTGGACCTCACACTAATCCTAACAGGTTCATAAATTAGCTTTCTTGCTGCTTTCTGAGGCTTTTTGATGTCATTGGAGAATTCCTATGCTTCTCCTGGATCCTGGAGAAAGGAAATGTCCAGACCTCACATTGGGCCTCAGAGAAATGGAGAAAGTGTGCAATCTTGCTGCTTTCCATGTTTCTCCGATGTTCGGTGTGACAGGGACAAGGCACTGCCCTCCTCCCCAGGAGGGCAAGTGCATTCCTGTAGAGTCATGGTGGGTCTCCAGGAGGTACAAAGAGGCACCTCTGAAGCTCAACATGATGTCACAGTCAAGATCCAGGGCAGGGTGCTGGCTGGCTATCAAGGCCAGCCAAAATGTATGGACCTTGGAAGCCTCAGCCTGATTTTGCAGGACAGGCACAAAACTTAGGCATGGAAACTCTACTGCTCCTGCCACAATGAGTTTCTGGGAAAGGAGATTCGGGCACCATCTGATCCAAAGCAGTGTCAAATGAGATCCGTATGAGACATGTGGGCTCCATAAAGCCTAAAACTTCAAAGGCTTGATTTTCCTCAGTGGTTTTATAAATATATATACATATCTTGAAAGGTTGTTTCTGGGCACTGAACAGATGTTTTAAATGTCCTCCTATTTCAACACTTCTTTTTTTCTTAAATATTCAAAACACCATACAACCTCCTTTGAACAGCAAGGTCATGTTTACATTGGAACCAATCCAGTATGTTCCATCCAAAGCATTTTTAACGAGTGGCACGTTTGAAAGTTTAAAGAATGACCACTAAAGCTACTGAAATCTCCCCACTGAATAAAATACAACTTTGCTGCAAGACAGCAATTCCCTGCTTCACTAAGATTCTGTCATTCTCTTTTCTTCATATGCATAAGACTTAAGAGGAAATAAAACAAAACAAAACAAAGCTCTTGAAAAGCATACAGCGCTTGGAAAATTCCCATCAGTTGTCAATTGTTTGGAAATCCCAACCAGATTTTTTAGACTGGGTAATATATTTAACAAGTATTTTATTTAATCTATTTATTTCACCCCATTCCCAGGCAAGACTCTCTTTTCTTAAGTATTTGTCTTGCAAGTTTTAGATCAAGTTAAAGACATCGTTGTCTATATAAGTGAAATGTGCAGGTGAACTTCTTTCAGTTGCAAGATCTGAGCTACCAAAAAGTCCAATACAATAAATAAACAAAGACCTACAGTCAGTCAATATTTCAGTTTCTGCACAGCCAGGTACGCCCAGTATAGTTTAGACTAGGAATGGCCAACTTCTGGGTTCTCGAGGAGAAGGGGGTACTGTATTTCCAGGAACCACTTGGAGGGCACAGACAATAGTTCAGGGACTGGAACTATCTTCATATATGGTTAGATTCTATCATAAAATTGGCGTCAGGTAAGTGACATAAGAGTAGTAGCTCTAAGAATTCTTCATGATACCAGGACATTGATGGAGTGCGCTGAGCTGAAAAATGAGCAAGGCTTCTAAAGGCTGGACAATGTGTACCAGGAGATGGGAGAGCCACAACTAGGCCTCCTGACTGTGTAAAAAAACTTGAAAGCAGTTGCAGAAGGGGCCAGCTGGATTGGGGTCCATGGGTTGGGGTGAGGCTAACCCTTTCCCCCATGTTGATTCTCTGACTTAAACTGCTCCCCTTCAACTGCATCTGGCTTTTTCCCATACTGTGGCTAGTGACAGCTTGGGGAGGGACAATTTAAATTGGGAAATCAGTAAGTTAAACCCACCTTCCCCAGAGTCAAGGCCACAATTCAACTCAACTCAACTCCCTTGCAGCTGCTTTACCTCTTAAAAAAAAAGTTGGGACACTATTCACAGATCTCCCGTGTCATGTGTATAGTTTGGCCCGGAAGGATGCCTACCAAAGGCTGATTGGCAGGAATCCTTCATTTTCTAGAAAACGATTAAGAAAGCAATGCACTCATGTTTATGTAAAAGACACACCGATTAATTGCAATTTCTTCTTTCAAGTGAAACTGTCAACATTTTTTTGTACCAGAACTTTGGCCTTTCCCTTTGGTTTAGACTAGCATCCCAATGCTGTAATATTTCATAAACTTGCATACATCCTAGATGAACTCTCTGAACTTAAATGAACCTCTCATCCTAGGATTACTCCACCACCACCACCACCACCAACTGTTGTCCCAATTTGGATTGAGCTCCTTGCAGCACGTATTTTTTTTTTTAAAAATCTGAATGAGTTACACCAGTGTTTCTCAAACTCCTACAGGGGAGTTTACTCCCCTGTAAGTCTTTGCGGGGACAATACAATGTCGGAGGAGACACTCCAGGATTGCGTCTACAGCCAACACAGAAACACTGATTGCAATGTACCTGGTTGCCCTGCCTGTTCCCCAAAGGGATTAGGGATCCCAGGGGGGGGAGTCTGGGGGGATCCGGGGGTGACCCAATCTGGGGGGGTCAGGGGGTGCTGCTGCCACCTCTGCAAGCCTCCCCAAGGCTCCAAATGGCTCCGATCACATGGCAAAGCCCACCAAAGAAAAATTTTCACTGAAAATCGCCAATCCTGGAGCACCATCGCCAATGTTCGGGCTGAACACCCCCCTTAAGATGATATTGCCCACTTCCGGGGAAAGTGGTAGGTCGCAACCCACCACTTTGAGAACCCTTGAGCTACACTGATGCATTGTATGTAGCTTAACCCTAAGGGTGGGGGGAGAGGAGGGAAGTGACTAGAAGAGGCAGAACACAGGAGCAGGAGCCTTATGCAATTGTTTTGTTTCCAGCAACACTCCAAGGACCCCCGATCATTTACAGACCAGATATACCTGTATCTAAAATAATTGTTGAACTTTCGGCAGAGTCTGTGGCTAAGTTCTCGCTTCCAGCAGGCAAGGGGGCCCGTCAGCACCAACATGGGGTAGGGAGCATCAAGGCTTGGCAGTGTGCTGCATGGAGAGAAGGAAGCACCAATCTTCATTAAGCTTCTTACATGAATATCAGGAACACTGAAGACACAACTCCACCAGCGCAGGGGGCATTCCAGAGGCGTTTGAATGTCCCCTGCGCCAGCGGAATTGCATCGACATCCATCCCATGTCTGAACTGCACATGTGCGGCGTCCGAGGGGGGTTACATCGGTGTCCATCGGCGTACAGCAAGTTACACTGACATAAGTGCTTTTACACCGGTGGATCTACTGTTACACTGGTGCAAGAGTTACACAGGATTGGGCTGACAGATTTGTCCAAACTGAAGTATACTATCAAGTTGCCGGAGAGTGTGCTACCATGCTCTTTCAAAACAAAGTCACATGGCTGAGACATCATATCATAACGCATGCCAGGCATTTTCAAAAGTAAGAGGAATCACCCAGAATGGACTAGTACCCATTGACTTCATGCAAAGCAATGCCCACGATCTGGCACCAAATGTAAGCCATGCTGAGCTTTTTAGTTTAGAAAGGTAATGGACTCAGGGCTAAACTATACATGCTGTGAATTTATCGGTTCAAATTCACTCAAGAGCAGCAGTTGTGCGGAGCAGGGACATGCGGTGCAGGTGCGGCAACCCCACCCCCCTGTAGTCCATGGAGGATCGTCGCAGCCTAACCTGGTGATCGCACATGGCACTATGCAGGAACAGCCAGACAACAAGGTGGAAGCAGCCGGAGGATGTGGGTTCCAGGGCTACAAAGTTTGAGTACCCCTGCTCTACAGAGTTCCTAATCATCACTGGACATTGATAGATTTTTCTGCGTCTCTTATTTATGGTGTGACTGCCCATCTGCTCTGATAGATTGTTTAAAAGAAACTGAGCGGTGGGCAAATCTGTCTCGGCGCTTTGAGGTAAGTGACTAACTTCATTTCATAACCTGCTTAGCCAAGCCGGGCTTGACTAATTGCCATCCTGACAGTCAAAGCGTGTCTACATAGCCTGCTTTTATTTTTTTTAAAGACTGAAATGGAAGGGGGAGAGATGACAAGATGTCCCATGCTAGCAATAGCTTTACTTGAGCGCCACCTACAGGGCTGAAGGAGAACCAAAGATGAAGTTACCTATCGAAGATCCGCTGAGGCTTTGTTGTTGTTGTTCAGTCGTTAAGTCGTGTCCGACCCTTCGTGATCCCATGAACCATATCCCGCCAGGCCTTCCTGTCCTCCACTATCTTCCTGAGTTCGCTCATTTTCATGTTCTAACCATCTCATCCTTGGCCTTCCCCTTCTCCTTTTGCCTTCAATCTTTCCCAGCATCAGAGTCTTCTCCAGAGAGTCCTCTCTTCGCATTAGGTGGCCAAAATATTTGAGTTTCAGCCTTAGTACCTGTCCTTCCAGGGAACAGTCAGGCTTGATTTCATTTAGAATTGACTGATTTGATCTCCTAGCAGTCCAAGGGACTCTCAGGAGTCTTCTCCAGCACCACAGTTCAAAAGCATCTATTCTTCGGCGCTCAGCCTTCCTTATGGTCCAACTCTCGCAACCATACATTGCTACTGGGAACACCATCGCCCTGACTATACGAACTTTTGTTGGCATGGTGATATCTCTGCTTTTTATTATGCTGTCTAAGTTTGCCATAGCTTTCCTTCCAAGGAGTAAGCGTCTTTTAATTTCATGGCTGCTGTCTCCGTCTGCAGTGATCTTGGAACCCAAAAAAGTAAAATCTGTTACTGCTTCCATTTCTGCCCCTTCTATTTGCCAGGAATTGATGGGACCCGATGCCATGATCTTAGTTTTATTAATGTTGAGTTTCAAGCCAACTTTTGCACTCTCCTCTTTCACTCTCATCAAGAGGCTCTTTAGTTCTTCTTCACTTTCTGCCATTAGGGTGGTATCGTCTGCATATCTGAGGTTGTTGATATTTCTCCCGGCAATCTTGATTCCGGCTTGTGATTCATTTAGCCCTGCATTTCTCATAATGTACTCTGCATATAAGTTAAATAAGCAGGGTGACAATATACAGCCTTGTCGTACTCCCTTCCCAATTTTGAACCAGTCAGTTGTTCCATGGCCGGTTCGAACTGTTGCTTCTTGACCCGCATACAGGTTTCTCAGGAGACAGGTAAGGTGGTCTGGTACCCCCATCTCTTTAAGAATTTGCCACAGTTTGTTGTGATCCACACAATCAAAGGCTTTTGCGTAGTCAATGAAGCAGAAGTAGGTGTTTTTTTGGAACTCTCGTGCTTTCTCCATGATCCACCGCATGTTGGCAATTTGATCTCTAGTTCCTCTGCCTCTTCGAAACCCAGCTTGTACGTCCGGTAGTTCTCGGTCCACGTACTGCTGAAGCCTAGCTTGTAGGATTTTGAGCATAACCTTGCTAGCATGTGAAATGAGTGCAATTGTACGGTAGTTTGAACACTCTTTGGCACTGCCCTTCTTTGGAATTGGAACGTAAACTGACCTTTTCCAATCCTTTGGCTACTGCTGAGTTTTCCAAATTTGTTGGCATATTGAGTGCAGCACTTTCACAGCATCATCATTTAGGATTTTAAGTAGCTCAGCTGGGATATCATCATCTCCACTAGCTTTGTTGTTAGTAATGCTACCTAAGGCCCACTTGACTTCACTCTCTAGGATGTCCGGCTCTGGGTCAGTGACCACACCAGCGTGGTCATCAGGAACATTAAGATCTTTCTTGTATAGTTCTTCTGTGTATTCTTGCCATCTCTTCTTAATCTCTTCTGCTTCTGTCAGGTCTCTGCCTTTTTTGTCCTTTATCATGCCCATCTTTGCACAAAACGTTCCCTTGATATCTCCAATTTTCTTGAAGAGATCTCTAGTCCTCCCCATTCTGTTGTTTTCCTCGATTTCCTTGCATTGTTCATTTAAGAAGGCCTTCTTATCTCTCCTTGCTATTCTCTGGAACTCTGCATTCAGTTGTTTATATCTTTCCCTTTCACCCTTGCTTTTTGCATTCCTTCTTTCCATAGCTATTTGTAAAGCCTCATCTGACAGCCACTTTGCTTTCTTGCATTTCTTTTTCTTTGGGATGGTTTTAGTTGCTGCCTCCTGTACAATGTTACGAACTTCCGTCCATAGTTCTTCAGGCACTCTGTCTACCAGGTCTAATGCCCTAAATCTATTCTTCACCTCCACTGTATACTCATAAGGGATATGGTTTAGGTCATATCTGACTGGTCTAGTGGTGTTCCCTACATTCTTCAGTTTAAGTTTGAATTTTGCAATAAGAAGCTCATGATCTGAGCCACAGTCAGCTCCAGGTCTTGTTTTTACTGATTGTATAGAGCTTCTCCATCTTTGGCTGCAAAGCACATAATCTATCTGGTTTCGGTATTGACCATCTGGTGATGTCCATGTGTAGAGTCGCCTCTTGTGTTGTTGGAAAAGAGTGTTTGCTATGACCAGCGTGTTCTCTTGACAGAACTCCGTTAGCCTTTGCCCTGCTTCATTTTGCGCTCCAAGGCCAAACTTGCCTGTTATTCCGTTTATTTCTTGATTTCCTACTTTAGCATTCCAGTCTCCTATGATGTAAAGGACATCTTTTTTGGGTGCTAGTTCTAGAAGGTGTTGTAGGTCTTCATAGAACCGGTCAACTTCATCTTCTTCGGCATCAGTGGTTGGGGCATACACTTGGATTACTGTAATGTTGAATGGTTTGCCTTGGATTCGAACTGAAATCATTCTGTCGTTTTTGAGGTTGCACCCCAGTACTGCCTTTCCCACTCTTTTATTGACTATGAGGGCTACTCCATTTCTTCTAAGGGATTCATGCCCACAGTAGTAGATATGATGGTCACCTGACTTAAATTCGCCCATGCCTGTCCATTTTAGTTCCTAATCATCACTGGACATTGATAGATTTTTCTGCGTCTCTTATTTATGGTGTGACTGCCCATCTGCTCTGATAGATTGTTTAAAAGAAACTGAGCGGTGGGCAAATCTGTCTCGGCGCTTTGAGGTAAGTGACTAACTTCATTTCATAACCTGCTTAGCCAAGCCGGGCTTGACTAATTGCCATCCTGACAGTCAAAGCGTGTCTACATAGCCTGCTTTTATTTTTTTTAAAGACTGAAATGGAAGGGGGAGAGATGACAAGATGTCCCATGCTAGCAATAGCTTTACTTGAGCGCCACCTACAGGGCTGAAGGAGAACCAAAGATGAAGTTACCTATCGAAGATCCGCTGAGGCTGCATCATGCTATACATAATATTGGTCATGTGATCTTGGGCAGCCACCACTTCGGGCGGAGGATCATACTTGTTCACAGCTGCAACCTGGTCCCAGTAATTAAAGAGAAAAATACAGTATTAGTTTAATTAATGCCTTGATCTAAAAACGACAGCAACTGAATATGTTTATGGTAAGAATTTCCTCTTAAAACACCTATATATTTCTTCTAGAATTCAATTAACTGCTCATCATTCTTCATGGAGGATGACCCTATTTTAAGCTGTTAGTTATGACTGGTTGAATGAAACCTCCACATCTGGAACCCAATACACTGGTGAGTGCAAGATGGTGGAGACAAATAACGACACAGGTCGACCACCATCACACTATGCTTCTGGGCCTACAAAAGCATTTGCAGTCTCCTAGGTACTGGACCCCCCCCCCCATTTTTTGCATTCCCAAGCAGGCAGCAAAGATTGGAGATTTAGTGGCCCTCTGGCGGGCTGCCTTTGGCTTTGACCTAAGATTATGATCCAGAGAACTAAGGTGAATGCCCAAGGAGCTATGTATACTTTTGTTTATTCCAACATTAAAAAAAAAGCAAAAAAAAAAATCACCAAGGCATTTTGAGCCAGTGTTGTTCTTCTGGGAAGCATGCCCTGTAATTTCTTGTTCTTTTTATAATAAATCCACATGCCTGGGACTCCTCTCCTTTTCTCTGACTGTGATTTGGTGCAGTCCATTGCTTTTTGTTCTGAGCCAGAGAAAGTCATGAACACCCAGCCAAATTCCATTGCCAACAACGGAAAGCAATTTAATGTGAGCAGAAGATGTCCCATAGCTCACAACGAACATAAGAAGAGCTCTACCAGATAAGACTGAAGTAGTGTTGGCACCAAGCTGTTGGGAGCTCTGGGCTCCCCATGGCACCCCCATCTGCCCTGATGGTGCATTAGGCACAACTGATGCCACCGGTACTGCGAATTCAAGGGTTGGCGTAGCCACAAGGGCCCTCTGATGGGCATGGATCCTCAGGCAGTGCCCAACTTGGTTGACCTCAGATGTCACTCCTGGACTGAAGGTCCATCAAGTCCAGTATCATGTTCTCAACACTGGCCAACCAGATGCCTCCAGGAAGCCACCATGGAGGGTGTGATGGCAGCCACCCTCTCCTGATGTTTATCATGCAGAAATTGGTATTCAGAAGCAATGGGAAAGCACCAGCTACTTGCTCAAGCTACCCACCTGCTGAATAACAGATGTGGGCTGCAATCCTACCATCACCACCCAGTTACCTGGACAGAAATCCCACTGAAATCAATGAGGTGTGTGTCATCTATCTGGGTACAGGATTTCTCCCCCTTGGGCCCAGAATACATATGAAAAAGTGTGTATGTATCTTCCACTCTTGCCTTGTAACAAACAAACTTACAATTCCCTATTGATCCCTATGGGTGACGGGACCATAGGTGGGACACTTACTTTTTCTTGGACTGTGATTTTCTTGTGATCCAACTCCGTAAGTCGAAGTAGCATGAAAATAACCAGGAGCCAATAATCTGCTTGTTGCTGAGAGAGGAGTGACAAATTGGTTTTTCATTTCATCTACATGACAAATCTTTAAATTTCAACTCTTCAAACTAACACCTCAAGGCCATTTCATCATAATTTGACACCAGATAGGAAAGCAGCACACAGAAAAATAAGAGAAGAATCCATGTAAATCTACTGCTTGGGAATCGTCTTCATCACTCCTTCTTCCAAATGGGAGAAGAAGCAGAATGCAGAAAGGGAGTGAGACGGGCAATGTGGCGGTTAAAACTCTCTGGAAAAAGAAACATTTTAAGCAGGTGATGCCTCTCCCTGGCAAATCAAAAAGCCTAGCTGACACAAGCAAGCAAGCAAACAAACAAAAGGTGCACTGCTATGGCTTTCCCATATTACAAAATACTGATGTTCCCATAGACACACAAGCATGTGCTCATACTCATTTCTTGTTACCCTTGCATGCCCCTTCTCTGTTGTTTATTAGCTGTGCCTCTCCCTTCCTTTGCTCTGTTGTCTCTTCCCATAGTCAAATTTTAGACTGTAAGCTCCTTGGGGCAAGGACCTTTTAAACAATAGCATGGATCTGTGTTTACAAAGAAGCAACACAGCAAACTAGACCTGCGCTTGCAACATGTATTAGGGCTTCTTCAGTCAAGGTTTGAGGGGCCAACAGGTATGGAATAAACGCAACTCTAACAGTGTACAGTATTTTCATAGACAAGCACCCAGAAGCAAGGTTCCATCAGTTAAGAACCTCCCATATGAGGTGTATCAAAATTAAAGAGTTGTACTTAAAAGGGCCAGGGAGATTACGGCCCAGTGGCACTGACCAAGCAGGACGATGCTGAAGCATGTCATGTGCTTCATTCCTGGATCCCCAAAATCACTTCAAAGAGGATCTCAAAACTGTTGAAATTGACATGCTGGGTGCTGTTAATCTTCAATACTGCTCAGGACAAGTTACAAACATGTGCTGTAGCAGGCTGATACATGAGGTTTGCTCTGCTTTATTAAAGGATGCCAGCATTGATGAATGGCATGCTGCAGGTCATTCATCAGGAGTGCCGGTAAATCCTCTGAATGAGAAGCAAGTCCATCTCATAGAAATTGCATCCAGATTCCAAAGGAGAGTGGCTGTACATACCACCTTCTCCAGTAATATCTTGAGATATTTTTAGAAAGGGTGAAAGGGCATACTGCATGAATTGTTTCAGTATGTTTGATACTCAAGCTGTAGGCAGGCCTGGTACGCCATAGCAAACCGGGACTCAGCTGGCGACACTATTTTATCATGAGCGGGGACTGCCTTACCTGCACTGGATTGTTCAATAGATTAAATACTCTGAGGAGAGGCAAATTTTCAATGTATTCCAGCTCCCCCAGTTCAGTGATCTAGTTAAGATGTAGAAGAAAAACACAGCATTTAAAAAAAAATAGTAGGGACTCTCTCCATGTTTGCTCTCATAACCATACTCCTTGTTACTGTCACCAGAGGATTGAAAAGAGAGCAACACAGATAACAAAGGTACAGATGGGAGAGGTGCTGGGTCTGTGTCAAGGAATGTATACAGAAGGTCCAGCACTCCAGCCAGGTTGAGAATGATTCTTGCCTTAGGCCCTGTAGGAGTCGCTGCCAGTCAGTGTAGACCAGGGGTTCTCAAGGTCCGTGGAGTGACGTACCACCTCCCGTACCGCGGACCTCTCGAAGTACCACCGGAAGTAACTGGCAATGACATCATCGCCAGTTACTTCCAGTTTGGAGACCTCAGCGCGAGTCTGCAAATGCCGGTAAGAGGCTTGTGGCGGGCTGGCTTTTTCAAGTGCGCAAAAGCTGCATGCTGGAGCTCTGCCCGCCGAGCCTAGCCTCCTACCAGCGTTTGCAGGCTCGTGCCGAGGTCTCCATGACGTGAGGTGGGTGTCCACGGGTGCTATGCCTACCACTGGCACCCACCTTGCATACCACCAGTTGAGAACCTCTGGTGTAGACAATACTGAGCTGGATGGCCCAAAGGCAGAAGGCAGCTTCCTATGTCCACTCTCCCCATGTGTCACCATAAATGAAAATCATTATAAAAAGCTCTACCAATGGTACTGAACAGTTTATCATTTCAGGCTGCAATCCCATACACACTTACCTGGGAACAGGCCCCAGTGTACAATTGCGACTTACTTCCAAGTAAACATGCACAGGCTTGCACCGCAAGTATAATATATGAAAATAGTAGTGATGATAACTATTGAAGGTACACCCAATCAAGAGCTACTGTCATGGTTATTTGGGGGCACTGCCCTGTCATCAAATTGTTTTGAAGGAAGAGCTTACATACGATGAATCTGATTCAGTACCTTGAATCTTCCATTTCCTTGGACCCACTGGCGATTTTATTTGCATACACTGAAGAGCAGTTTGACCTGAGTCACCAGGAATTTGTATAACACCTGCAAAACCCTTTGTTAGGGAGAAGTGATGGGAACTCACTGTCCCTTCTTTAAAAGAATAGCTGGTAAAGTCCTGGAAGATAGTTGAGCTTTCCGAAGTCTTAGAGAGATGGCAAGCAAAAAGTTGGGACTCTGGGAACAAACTGGCCCTCCTTTACTTACTTCATGAAGAACAGATATAATTTATATCAGATATGCATGTTTTTCTTTTGCATGATAGTTTTGTGCAATGACATACTATTATATGTATTAATATGTGTTATATTTATACAGTACTTTAAAAAGGGGGGGGGGGAAACCACTCCATGACCAGGGTTGTGTGATCTGTGGGAACGCAGAAAAGCACAGAATGCGGGACCAAATTCAGTTTCCTAAAAACCTTGATTTTCAATTTTTGGACCAAAGGTTTCTAGTTTTCATGGCTCTGAAAAGATGCTTGCACATTTGTGGGCAAAACCCACTAAAACCTCAAAGCTGGGGGGGGAGGGGCGTGCTGCTCAAGCCATGAGTTTCCACCAGTTGAGGAGTTGGTGGGGCTTCATTGGCATGCACGATAAATTAAGCAAAACCATAACACTTGTGAGACTCAATTAGGCAACATCAGAGAAATTATGCAGATATGCTTACTGTGCTGACTTTATGCTGATCACAGAGTTCAGGCACAGGATTTGGATTGCCTGGGTGCAGCAAAAGCAAGAGGCAACGTTTTTCATAGCCTTCAGGATTGGGGGTGGGTGGGTGTTTGCATGTCTGAATGCTGTCCTATACACAAAAACTCCCTGCACACAAAATAGCAGCGTGTCACAGATAAGACACCCTTTTCTCCCTGATATGCGATTTTTCTTTTTTTACCAGGAGGATTTTTGCCCCCCCCCCAAACATGGAGCAATGTTCAAACATGCAAGCCAAGCCTCCCCCCTCACATCAGCCTAGAAAACACAGAAAAGTATTTACCATTTGATTCTGGTGATTGTATAATAAATGATTTGATTACCATCAGGCCCAGCACTAGCTTCTGGGGCGCCCTATGGCATAGTTCTGTGTTGGCCCCCCATCCCCTCCATTGGAAAGGTAAAACAGAAGTGGCCTGGATGCTTGCCTCTCTGTGTGGCACACTCTGTGTGGGAGGAACATTTAGACTGCTCCCCTTTTACTTTTCTCAGGCCAGAAAAAGTAGAATGGGAGTGGTGTAGAATCTTTAAATGTTCATCCCTCATGCCCTTGCAGCATCGGGGGACAAGCTCTAGTCCTCCAGTTTTACGTTTCCCAGACAGCTGAGCAGCCAGCAGTGTCCCACCCTTTGCATCTACAAATGGGCTTTCTAGAGGTATCCACTTCAATGCAGGGGCCTCTGAAGAAGCCCATTTGCGGATGGGGAGGGCAGGAGAAGGAGCAATGGAAAGTCTCACTCCACTGAGTACGTCGCTCCACTACTGCTCCACGTAAAGGGGGTACTGGGGGCTTCAGGGATCAGTTGCATGGGCTCTCAGTGCTGCCTGACATGGCTGTTCTCCAACACTGTCCATGACTACTGTTTCATGGCTGCGATGTCATACTGTTTGCCTCAATTTTCAGAAGAGACAGTACTTTCGTAAAAGGGAGATAGCTAACATAACAAAATTGCTCGGCATGCAATCACCTGGTTGTCTTCTAGGTTGATCTCCTCAAGCAGATGGTGCTCTTCCAGACCTTCTAAACTACGGATCTGATTGTCAGACAAGTCCAAGATGTGGAGAACTTTGAGATCTTCCAAGCCAGCAGCCTTCACTATCTGGTTTGACTTCTACAAAAATAAAACATAGCAAAGTCCTTGAACGTAGAAATGAACGATATGAGTGTTCCCTGGGAAAGGTCACTGTGCCTTGGCTTAACCTTGCCCTGCTGTGAAATCTGCTTCATACATGCTTGTACGCCACTTGATTTCATGACACTAGGGCCTGGTTCACATGCTCTCTGGAAAGGCGAGAGTATCCAAGGACCAAGCCGATGCTCAGTGTGCACAGTTTATATGGAATTATGCACATTGTGGAAGGAAGGGGGTCCTCATCACACCAAGACCCTCTGTGGCCTGGAGAGTGTACAAACTGCATCTTGATTATGAACAAACCCCACTGAAAACTGTCAGGTTCAGTGAAACATCTTATTCTTTATTTATTTTAAAAAAATATCCCACCTTTTCCTATGCCGAAGGCAAATGCCCAAATTATGATGGCCCATTCCCATGCTGAAGTCATCACTGAATGCTACAGCTAGCCTGTGATAGGCATAGAGTACATCTGGGAATGAAGCCTGAGATGCTCAACTAAAGGGTAGTAGACAACTATAATACATACATACAAACATAAAATAGGTATGCCTCTTGCCTAGCTCTTTCCTAACCTTGTTTAAGTTACTTACTCACTCACTCACACACACACCCCTCTCTATGGATGTCTGAATTTTCCAGCTCACCTTCTCATTTGGATTGGAAGATCTGGATTGGAAAATGGAAGATGATTTAGATTTAAATTAGATAATAGTAGAATGCCCACTAGGAACTAAATACTGTATAGGTACTATACTATTATTATGGCTAGAGCCATATTTTTATTTCTTGTTTCTGTTCAGCTCTTTCCAGCAATAAAGTGGCATATACTTTGGCCTGCAATACTGGTGCAGAAGAATGTGATTTCTATCTCAAAGGGGCCCATGCACAAAACAGATCAAGATTGCTTCTCCATCTCCTCTTGGTTGTCTCAGGATGACACATGATGCTGTAGCATCACCATAAAGTCAAATCAGAATGAGGACAATGCTTCACAGTTTTATGAAACCTTTCTCCGTGCCTCCAGAGCCCCCACTTTTGAGCAAAACAGTTTTGTGAAGATTTTTTGGCTCACCTCTACCCCTGCCAGCTGCAGCTAGCTATACACTTTACAAACCAGCTGTCTGTCTGTAGATCCTGCAAACCCTGTTTTGGTCAGAAGACTGGATCAGGCTGCTAGGTTAGATAATGTCCTAGTCAATCTTGCAAAAATGCCACACAGATTCGTGATTCAGTAAATATTTATTATTACTCTTAAAGCATAATAACCAGCCCCTTTGTTCACACATAACCTTGCCTGCCACCTTTCTCTTTCATTTTGTACTACAATGTTCTGGGACCTTCATAATCTTGTAATAAATATTGAAGAAGAGATATCGGGGGGGGATGTTTAGAAAAAAATCCTTCCTGGTTTTTATTTTATTTTTATTTTATTTTTCACATTTTTATACCGCCCTTCCTCCAAGGAGCTCAGAGTGGTGTACATATTTCCTCCCCTCCTTTTTGTCCTCACAACAACCCTGTGAGGTAGGTGGGGCTGAGAGATAGTGACTGGCCCAAGGTCACCCAGGAAGCTTTGTGGCTGAGCGGGAATTTGAACCTAGATCTTCCAGGTCTAAGTCCGACTCCCAAACCACTACGCCATCTTATTGTAACCATCTTGTAACCAGCTTATTCATGGCAAGGTGGCTTTGTCTCCCAGACAAGACTGCTTGTGGTGAGAATTTTTCATCCCCCCCCCCCAACTTCCCCTATTTTGGACCCTGCTGACTCCGCAGAGGCTGCTGAATCATCCTGATGTAGTAGCCATGATCCTGGGACGCTCCCCCTTGTTTGAGCATCTTCATTTTTCCACTTTATTTACTTATTGTTTTATATTTACTTTATTTTCCACTTTATTTACCGGTAAACAAAGAAACTTGTTTGGACCAAGAGCAGGAAATGCAGGTGCAGAGGGAGCCGAAGATATCCAATCCCACAGGTAAAGTAGTGTGTATAGATCCGGCAGCCATTTTGGGGCCTAACAGCCATCTTAGGAGGCCTGTTAGCATCTTCTCTGTCTCTCTCATGCTGAGAGACCTGTCACCTTTCTCGTTGAAACTGTTTTCGCTGTTCCCATGAGAAGATGGACCTGTCTATGTATCACTTTGCTATCAATGAACCAACTCTTGTTATGAAAAGGAGCCATACCTGATTTGTATGGTGTGTTTTTTAGTTAAGCTTTGCAAAAGTATATACTGTCATTTACATGCTTAGCCCAGACCTTGGCCTCTGTCTCAGACCCTGAATGATACACTCACAGGCAGCACCTAACCATTTGAGTCGTCCGATATTGCTTTTGAGCTGTCTGATGTATGCTTTAAGACTCAGACAGTAAAGCTCTTGCTGTATGCTGACTTTGGGCTGGGCATTTTCCTTCCTCAGAATCCATCAGAACTCCCACCCTAGCCCTCGGCCAGGGCTCGGGGCAAAACACAGTGTCAATGCCCATGAGCTATATAATGTGGGGACAAACACACACACCCTAAACACACATTTGCCAGTCCATGGTTGCAGAGGCGTCGCTCCGGTAGGGGCGGGGCTGTAAGTTTTGCTCGGTCGGAGTCCCGTTTACCGAACGAGCAGGAGGCGGCCCCGCCCCCTCACTGTCAGAGCCATTCCCCTGCGGAGAAAGCAGCAGGCAGGGTCTCTTGCCTGCTGCTTTCTCCGCAGGGGAATGGCTCTGACAGTGAGGGGGCGGGGCCGCCTCCTGCTCGTTCGGTAAACGGAACTCCGACCGAGCAAAACTTACAGCCCCGCCCCTACCCGAGCGACGCCTCTGCATGGTTGTCTCCTCTCTATCCCCTCATGAGAATATCTCCGGAAATGTCAAGATTCTAGCTAAGGAATGGTAAGACACAGATCTGTGTCAGTAGCATAGCTGGGGGGGCGGCGGCACGGTAAGTACTGCATGGCGCAGCAAGGTGGCCCCTCCCACTCTCCATCGGAGCCATTCTGGACAACAAACGCACAGACACTCACTGAACCAAACAGAATCTCCTGCACATTGCCTTCGCTGCCCGGAATGGCTCCGACGGCGAGTGGGAGGGCCACCTTGCAGCACTTACTGTGCTGACATCCCCCCCCCCACTACACTACTGGTCTGTGTTGCTACTAAATCAAAATTCTGTGCCAGAGTAACTCGTATGCCAGCCTGAAGCGATTCAGGTTCTAGTTTGGTAGGGTCTTTTACTAAAGACAAAAAGACCTATTTTGTCCTTGCTTTGCTTATATAATTTTATAGTGTGCCATGTACATCAAAAACTCTGCATCAATAATAAGTAGTAATCAGTATTATTTTTATTATTTCCAACATTTATAACCCACTTTTCTGCCAATTAACTTTCAAAGAGTAGGAAACAGTTATGATAAAACAAACTACAACATTAATCAATGAACAAAAACAGCATAAAACAACAAATGATAAAACCACAGATTAAAAAGAGCAGGCGCAAAGTAACACAAATCCACTATTCACAGAAAGGCATGGACAAATAAGAAGCATCACTCGCATCATTCTGATCCAATACGTATTTATTTGGAAGTAAGCCTCACTGAGATCAATGGGACTTGCTCCCAAGCGTGTGCACTGCAAACTTGAGATTCCAAGAATCAGGGCAGACCTTCAGTAAACACAACTTCGTCTGGACAGAGAAGTCACACTTGCAAGGATGCCCTGCTGCTGGGAACCCATCCACATGTTGTGGAGCTCATTTCAGATACTCCTTCATGAAAAGATTTTCTTAGAAAAGACACAGACTCACCAGGCAGAGAGTTTTGATCGGCAGGTTTTTCAGGCCAGTGATTGCTACAAGTCTGTTGTTTGCCAAGCTAAGGTATGTCAGACTGTGACACTTCTCTAGGCCTCGAATCTCCGTAATATTATTATCTGCACATCAACATCTGACTTAAGGAACAAAATGACATTGCAAAAATATTTAATGGTCAAGCACAGAGTCCATCAAGGAAATGAATGGGGCTATGGTGTAGTGGTTTGGGAGTTGGACTTAGACCTGGAAGATCCAGGTTCAAATCCCCGTTCAGCCACGAAGCTTCCTGGGTGACCTTGGGCCAGTCACTATCTCTCAGCCCCACCTACCTCACAGGGTTGTTGTGAGGACAAAAAGGAAGGGAGGAAATATGTACACCACTCTGAGCTCCTTGGAGGAAGGGCGGTATAAACATGTGAAAAATAAATAAAAATAAATAAATAAAATAAATGCCAGACCTTTAGCAATGTAACAGCATCACAGGCCATCAGGTTAGTCGCTGACTCTTTAACTAAAAGCCAGCTTACACAAAAATACCCTACGTTGCCTCTGGGAAATAACCAGGCTATGATTTTGGTGAGCCTCCAGGGAAATGAATTACACAACTTGTCTATTCTTGTGGCTAATGCGATTGGAACGATGATCTACAGAGCAAGAAATTCAGGTTCTACTTCTACCGCCCCTGCCACAGTGGTAGGGTTCATAGATCATGCCTTCCACGCACCACCCTTGGTACTTGAACTGCTAAGTTCTTTGGTAACTGGGCTAGAAACGACCTCTGCCTGAGACCTTGGAGAGCTGCTGACATTCAGAAGGGACAATACAAGGCTACATGAACCAATGGTCTGACTCGGACAAAGCAGCTTCCCATAGTTACTATCGTAATTGCTGGTGTACCTCTGTTTGTGCCCTTGTGGTACAGACTTGGTATAGTATAAATGTTACAGTCCAGAGGGAACTTTTGGATGACCTTAAAAGACAGCTTTTATGCTGTTGTTGCTAGCATGTTTTGCTGTACTTGGTATTGTACATTTACAGTATTTTTTTGTTTGTTTGGGCTGATGCTGTGGTAATCTTTTGAAAAGCAGGAGATTGATACAGTAAATAAAATAAATGGCCTCTGTGCTCAGAGGCAGAATTCCACTGTATGTCAATTGCCAGGGGACAAATGGGGGGGGGATGCTTGTTGTGAGCTTGTGAGCACAATCATCCAGGGAGCCACCGTTGGAAACAGGACACTGAATGAGAAGTGTCCACCTTGGTCTGACCCAGCAGAGCTGAAATAGGACTGTTTTGCATTAGAATATTATTTTTCTTCATTTTTTCTCAAAAAACATAAGGCACAATTCTGCCATTGCTGGATGTTTGCTGAGAAGAAAGGTGAAGAGGTGTGCCAGGTGAGGGCGGCTATGTTTGCTCTGATCCAGCCCATGGGGCATAAAGCAAGCCAAAACTTCGTCCCAGCAGATCCAGCTTGGCAGGGATAACAAGAGAGGGACCTCACAGGCCCTTCGGCAGAGCCTACTTCCATCTAGAGTAGACCCTGCAGTCTGAACTATGGGGCTGTGATCTACATGAAAAGGGCACATGGCTGGTTAGGTCTCCCCCAAGAGACGGCAAGTGGGGAGGTTTGATATATTTGCTGGGGAATCATATATTAACGAAGGGGTGCATATGAATGGGCTGGCCTGCAATTAGTACAGAATTGCCACAACAACCTGCATGGATAGTTAGGGATACAGGCAAGGTTGCCTTCTCTTCCTCAGCTTACTTGCTTCAGCCATCTGAAGCAGTACTCTGTGGAGCTCTCTGGTGGCAATTGTAGAGGTTGCTGAAGGTGGGGGGGGAGGGAAGGTTGGAAGATGGATGGTCCTGCTTGCAGTAGGGGATGGGATAACATGGCTCTGCGTATCTCCCACATCATAGCAATTCTTGCTATTGACTTATTTCTTATTAGATTTCATAAATCATTCTCAAGAGGCTAGGCCAAGGACCATGTAAAGATCTTCTCCACTGAATCAGCTCTAGAAGCCTGGGAAAACAAGAGTTAAAGCACTGGTCTTTGTATCCAGGTGATGCAGAGAGACCTGTAGGCTTGTTTATCCTTTTCCTCTGAGCCTCTCAGGGGGAATGAGTCAGGACCAACCTTGTTCTATAAGATATGCAATTTCTTGATTGGAACAAATCACAGATTTTTTAAAATCCTTCATCATGTGAAAACTTAAACACTTACTAACATCTTGTAGCATAAAACAACCCAACACACATTTTGGTGCCTTAAACATTAGACCTGTTCTTGGGTATATTTGGGGCGCCAATTCCCAAAATGGCATCAGTTTTGCCCTATCAGCTCTAGTTTTGGAGATACGGCATAGTCACTTTGTATGCTGATTCAAGCAGCTCCCTCATAAGCCAATGCCATGGCTTCCTCACGAGGAAGCTGGTTGAGTCAGCATCTAAGGTGGCTATATCTCCAAAACTAGAGCTGATAGGGCAAAGCTGATGCCATTTTTGGAATCAGGGGCCCAAATATACCCAGGAATAGGTCTAACTTCTGAAGATTCAGGAAAAAAAAACACTTTTTTTTTGGTTGGGCTGCGTAATCTTTAAAGGACAACACATGTGTTTTCCTTTAAGTTTAAGGTATCATAAGACTATGTTGTTTTTGCTGTAACAGACTAAAATGGCTGCCACTCTGGAAGTTTTACTTCTTGAAACTAGGAATACTGACACTTTCCAAGTGAAGATTAGTTTCTGCTGCCATTCATACTCCATCGTTTTTGCCCATATACCCAAGACTCTGTTTCCTCCCCTACGTCCAATGCAAGTCTCTAAGATCAACCAACAGCATGTCTGTGTGTGCCTAAAAAGATCTGCAGCAAGTCAGGCCAAATGGGTACGCTCGAACACCCCAGCACAGGGGCACCTGGTTGGCAGGGCTGCCACAAAGTCAGGAGGGCTCAGTCTCGATGGGCAAACTCCCTTCACTGTGGGCATAGCACTATCTCCCAAGGGAATGTTTAGCTCCAATAACCCCATCAGCCAATTAAAGGAGATGCAGATCAACTCACCACAGCCCTCTTCTATTGAATCCATAATGACAACGATGCTCGCTTGCCTTTTGAAATGGCTGTAAAAGTTAGTTTTTTGTAGTTAAAACCAGAAAGGGACATTTAGCATATAACGTTATTTCATTTCAGTCTCATTTTAATGTGCAGATGTTTTGAAACACACCTGAGCTCTCTGCACAGGGCAGGCTACAGATTAAAACAAAATCAATCGTAAATAGCTATAAGGCTAAAAGGCTACTGTGTTTTGTGTAGTAGCTCCCTGCAGAATCCCTCTCTTCTCCAGGAACTCAATTCTCCCAAAAGGATACTGTCCAATATGAGCTTCGTAAGTGATTGGTAGGCAGAAAGATCTTGCATTTCTGGAATCATGTTGTATGAAAAGTTCACTATCTGGAGAGAGGAGGAGGGGGGAAAAACACCACATGAAGATGCCACAGACTTTCTTCTGGCTGGGTTTGGGTTTTATTGTTGTTTTTAGGGGGAAGGCATTGCAGCACCATGGAACTTTAAGGCCCCTTCTTGTTCACTTTGAGCACAAGCATAATTACGGTAACGTTCATGGTTAGAAAGACCAAAAGGATTTTGTAAATCGAGTCACAAATTTCTAGATGTTATTCAGTGTTCCATCTCTAAGCACCACTAAACACATGTGCACATTCTGGGCAAGTAGCGGCTACTCTATTCACTGCAATGCCATGGACTGCTCTGAAAGTCACAGAAATAACATGAGGGAAGGAGCAATGACAAAGGGCTGGAAGGCCCTTTCATGCCATTCAGGGGCATTTCAGGTATTACTTCTAACAGCCTTGTCTTAAATGTCTTCGCTGGCTATATCTATCCTTCTTTCTATAAGTGCTTGTCTTGAGCCCCTTTGCTCTACAGCAGAGTTTCTCAAACTGTGGGTCACAACCCGATGCCGAGGTGGGTAGCCAGTAGGGCCCACCCTTCCGCCCTTGTCCCCGTTTGGCTCCAAATTAGAGCCAAACAGAAGCAACTGGAAGCCACTTCCAGGTTGCAACTCACCTTGTCCGGCCACTCCCGTGTCGCATTGAGCCCAGGACAGCCTTCAGAGGCCTCCGGAAGTAACTTCTGAGTCACTTCCAGTTTTGCCAACGTGACTTTCTGAGGTCCGCAGAGGTCTCTGGAGGCTAGTGCTCCGGCACTATGCAAGAGCGGCCAGACAAGGTGGATCGCGAGGCGGGAGCGGCCAGAGGAGGTTAGGTCCCAGGGCTAAAGGTTTGAGTACCCCTGCTCTACAGGTACCAATCTCCTAGTTAACCCCAAGGCTGCCCTCTCTAGTCTATGCCTGTGTTCCTTTTCCCATGCAGCTCCCTAGCACCTGACGCCAAATCTTTTCGTTTTCCCTTTCAAGCACCTCTTTGCACAGTGACTTAACTCGGCTGCCTGTCCTCCCCTCTTACCTTCCTTTCCCTTCCTTTCTAATGCATCTTCTCTTTATTCTGAGATTGCAAGCCTGCATGCTGGACTGGTGTTTGTTATTATGATTATTAATTTTGTACAGTGCTTAGAATTGTTAGGTGCAGCAGCAACACCACCACCATCTCCTCAATACAAGACTCAAATTGAGAGGATAAAGTTACTTTTCTGAATAACTTTCTTGAAAGTGAACTAGACGCCAACCTAACCACTTAAGGCTGATCTCCACCGCACGAATTCTGGCACATCCCAGGCGCGTGCGGAGAGTGCGGAGCTGTGTGGCTTCCATTTTATCTGATCGCATCGGAACGCAGGAGAGTCGCGCTCTCCCGAGTTCTGCTGCGATTAGCCGTGGACCATGCTCATGATTTTGAGAGTCCCCTACGCTCACGCGCCTCCAGACGCAAGCGCAACGCAACCGGAGCTGGTGTAGATCAGTCTTTAGATGAGACACTGACATGAATGTTAAGGCCTGAGCATTAAAACCTGTGTGACCACCGAAGTCGTTAACAGGCTTAATGGATCTAAGAGCTTACCACTTTCTCCATATCTTATCATGACCTCTCAGACTGAGAGCGCCCACTTAGCAATACGACCTACGCACTGCAGAACCTTAAGTGCAACCTGAGGGATGTTCTTTCTCAGTACTGCAGAGTTCCCTTTCCCTGAAAGTTTGAAATGCAAGCTTGTGCATCTTTGGGAAACGCTAGAAGACATATTTGAGCTGGACTACGGTGAGCAAAACAGGACATGACATGACATCAGGAAGCAGAGCAAGTAGATAGCCCAAGAATGCTGGAGAAGGATGGCAAAATGCTAATAAGCTGCTTTCAGCAAAGTCCATAGGCAATTTAGTTCATTTGCAACACATGTGGATGTCAAACAAATTTTACAAAGGCTCGTTCAAAGGCTTCAGCTGTAAAATCTCACCACTACCACCAAGGTGATAAGAGAGAAGGGAATGCTGGTAGTACATAAGGCATAAGGAAAGGGGCTGCACAGAGACAAAAGGAGCTTTGTTGAAGGAGCTCTAGGTAATGAGGCACTTCAAATAACTAGCCAAATCTTAGCAGCAGGTATCTAGCAAATAAACTGTAATTTTAAAAACAGCAGCAGCAGCAAACCTTATCATTTGCTGTTATTTAGATTTCTCAACAAACTCGATTTTGTCCAGCTGAGGTGGCCTGTATTCAAATATAGCCTACACAGTTGTATGTTATTCCTTACTTGGAGATTCTTAGGTGGGCTGAAGTCAAAGTACGTAGTTAGTTCGTTATGGGAAACATCCAGCTCCAGCAAGTAAGGCATGTGACTAACACAAGAAAGATCTGAAAACAAGAATAAAAGAAAATGCATGGACTATAGTGCCAGAATTGATCGTAAGCGGAAGGTGAGAACTGTGGACTCACTGTTATAAATGAATGCCCTGCAGCAAGAAAGCTAAACTCTGCATCCTGTACACATTCTGCAAACAGAGCAAGTCTGCATGATTTATGTTACTTTGAATGGTTTATCCTACAATTCTCAGTGTTTTGCATACCGTTTGCTTCTGCTAACCACAAAAAAGGCCAAGGAACTACAAAGGATGCCAAAATCCCACTCCCCAACTGTGTGAAATTTTATTTGGCAATTTCTCTGGCTTCTGATATTTCATCAAGTGTGGGTTGCATGCACTTCAGTAGGTCTTTGCAACAACAAGTGCTAGAAACCTCTTTTTCAATTAAAACTAAGATTCTTAGGAAGCTAGTTGCTAGTTCCATATTTGGCGAGTTTTATGCACTTTCACAGAACCATGACAGACTCTCAGCCTTGTGTGTAGGACACCTTATCTTAAATGCACAGGGCACAAAACACCATTTTCTTCTCCATTAATCCTTACCATACCCTGGGGCGGGGGGGGGGAGGCACTATTACTTTTATTCCAGAACGTGCTGCCATGTTATTATCCCCATTTTGCAGATTAGAAGACTGAAAGATTGTGATCTGCACAAAGCCATCTAGCAGCTGCTTGAATGCAGATCTCCCAGATCCAGATTAAGCAGACATTCAGACGGACCACAAGAGCACTCTATGTACAGTCCTTGCACTGGGGTGCATGCACACATATAGTATTATTATGAATATTTATATACTGCTTTTCAACAAAAAATAGTTCGCAAAGCAGTTCACACAGCTAAATAAGTGGTTCCGTTTCCAAAAGGCTCACAATCAAAAACAGACACAAAAGAGATACCAGCAAGAGCCATTGGAAAATATGCTATGCTGGGGTGAAGAGATGCTCTTTCCCTGCTAAATATAAGAGAAGCACCATTTTTTTGGCCAGTTAGCAGGGTCACATACCAGGCTACATTTAAGATATTTCCAACTTAGGGCACTTAATTTATACTGCAAACAAGAAATCACAGCATGCTAAATCTCCGCGCTCTTTTGTACTTCCCTCAGTATTTCATTATCTTAAAAGCAACATGTATGCTTCATTAGCCAAAGAAGAGAGGGCCAAGCTTGGAAGATTTAGGAGAAACATAACCGGACATTGCCTGCAACCTAGCAGAAGACATGGCTCACTGGTTTTGCTCATGCTTTGAACCAATGTCTACACTAGGTCTCGGTATCTCCAGTTAAACTACTTCAAGTAGCAGGGCGAAGGCAGACCTCTGCCTGGGACCTTGGAGAGCAGCTGCCCATCAGCAGAGACAGGCGGAGCTTGTCTGCCTCAGTACGAAGCTGCTCCTCGCGTCTAATCTCAGCTCCAGCTTCAGGACTAACACGGCTGTTTGCATTTTATTTTAAGAGAATAAACTGGAGAATAATCTTTATGTTCTAGTTGCCAAGCGTTTGCCATTCTAGCTGGCAGATGCAGACTTGAGTGCAACTGCCCCAACATTTTCAAGGAGGTGTAGTCATTCTGCTGGGCCACACAAGCAGAGCCAGGAATCGCTTTTGCAATACGAGAGTTGTGCGGTCGGCTGCATTTGTTCCTCACTTTTTAACCTGAAATGTGGTTTCATGTCCCAGAGGCTTACGAAAGCGACAACTGCATACCATTAATTTTATTGTAGGAAAGATCCAGCTTCTGGAGGTGAACATACTTGGAAAGAACAGCGACGTTACTTAAGTCATGATCCTTAAAGGAAAAAAAGAAGAAGAAAATTCAGTATGTGTAACTACGTGGCCTCTCTCCCAAGGCAGCACCAAAGCTTCTAACATCACCATCGACCGCATTCGGATGGTCCTCCAAATCATGGCTCGGGGCATCAAGAAGCCACCCTGTGCTTGTGTGCTCCCTGTACTATGGTACTTACAGCCCAGGTAGAGGGGCAATTTGGATGAATTAATTTGGATGAATAGGTCGTGGCCGTTCTGGACTTGCCCCACCATCTTGGGGACTCCAGCTGGCCCCTTACAACCCTGGCAGGGGAGCAGCCATTGGCACCGTAAGGCCAATACATGGCCTCCCTACTCTGGAGCAATGGTGGCCCTTTAACAGAAGGGCTGGACCAGGTGGAGCTGAGAGAGACAGCTCAGGAAGGGACAGGCCCAGGGCTTCAGAAGGCACTCAGGGCTGGTGATGAGAGGGATTTGGACAGGCTAACTGAGGGCTGCTCTGTGTTGGCTCCTCTGGGGCAAGCCCTCCTCAGGAAGAGAAGGGTAGAGCAACCATGTAACAAGATTGAAACTGAGCAATGGGATTAAAAGCCATGTGAAGATAAATAAATATTTATGTTAAAAAAAAGTTAAAAACAAAGTTAAGAACAATAAACAAATTAAAACAATCATAATGTTTCCTTCAATTCTATGAACCTCCTCAGGTGAAAAAGAGCCACAAGGCTCAGTTTCAATCTTGTTACATAATTGCTGGCCATGAAAGTTTTAGGTGGAGCAACCCTCTCCCCGCTGCTGACTCTGAGGCCTGGTTGGGGGATCCTAGGTGTTGGGCCAGCAACCCTGTCTTTATTTCTACCCCTGCCACTGGGGCCAAGGAAGATTCCCAAGTGGGGGGGGGTACCACTCTCGCAACGACCCTGCTGGGGCCTAGGACAGAAAAATGTATAGGTTGCAATTAAGTTGCCGAGCCACAACAGCTTATTTTATTTAAAATATTTATTCCCTGCCTTTCCCCTCGAAGAGAGGGTTTCACAATGGATAACTAATATAAGTAAAATACGACTTAGAAATCATCATCATCAATCACCATAAAACAAACAAAAATCAAACACAGAAAACCAGCAACAAAAACTAATCACAGGAAATCCAAAAAAGGAGTGCAGAATAAGAAGGTCTTCAGGCACTGCTGAAAGATCTGCAGGGAGGGGGCCAGGTTTGGCTCTCCTGCGCCGCTGCCAACTGAACTTCAGATGCTGGCGGCATCTACAGAAGGGCTCCCCAAGCTGACCTTAAGGGCCATCTCACACGAGGACAGGCAGTCCTTCAGGTCAAATGGACTAGAAATCCAGGAGTTGGGGGTGGGGGGCTGCTGCTGGCAGGCCCACTTGGTCAAACCATCACATATACGGTAATTTGCTCTGCAGCTACTTTTGCAATGCCCTGGCTTTGAGGTGAACTTGGACTAAATGGCATTTGGGACTCTCCCAGCCCTATGAAAAGCTAATTTCAACATAATTTCTAAGAGAACTTGGTCCTCCAAGCAATTGAGCTCTAGTGGGTGCAGGGGCTCCTTGGTTAATACAACACATTTTCTGAATGAAAACATTCTCTGTTGGTAGAATATCAGGGGAATGATGCAGGCAGACGTACACAATCAGAAGCTCTAGCAAATGGGCATCAAAAGACACACGCACCTGTGGATGAGGCCAGATTAAGATTTGTAGTGCCGCACATTCTAAATGTCAAATAGCTTTGTAGTCACTCACCGGAAGTGACAGGTTGAGGAAGACATATTCTGTGCCAGGGGCTGAACGGCCCAGGTTGTGGAGGGTTTGGGCAATAACATCTTCAGTCAGGACACCATCAAATTCTTCCTGACAGTCAGAGAGAGAGAGAGAGAGAGAGAGAGAGAGAGAGAGGACACAAATCAGTTGCACTAAAATAATCAAAGCCAGGAAGATCTCCTTAAGCAGGTGTGGCCATTTGGTAAAGGAGGCACAAACTCCTTCCTCACCCTTCTTCCACCCCACTTAGATTGGATCACCAAGCAGCATGTCAAATGCTCTCCCTAAAATCACTGCAAACTGCCTCCCACTCAGGCAGTCATGTCCCTTATTTTTGTGTGCATGTCTGCACTACAGACTTAAAAATGGTTCAATTGTCATTTCCTCTTCCTCCTCCAGAAACAGTAGATCTGGGGAGAAAACCTCCCTTACTGTTTCATCCATAATATATTGATATTCACTCAGATACTCAAATATTGATATTTATCGATATTTACTTCAGTGTGGGTGTGAAAAATCTGAGAAGCTTTAAAGTTGCAATCCTGTGCACACTTTCCCAGGAGTAAGTTCCACGAAAGTGTACACAGGATTGCAAACTTAGAGGTTCTCAAATTTCTCACACCCAACCTGAATTCCGAGAGACCTAGGAGTATACCCTTTATTATAAACATCACAGCCCCATAGAACATGTAGGAAGGGAAATTACACTAAAGACACCTCTAGGTTCAGAGGCAGCATGCTGCTGGATGCCAGTTGTTAGGAAAGCAACAGGAAGAGACTGGTATAGGCTTCTTCTGGATTTATATAAAATCCCTATATATAATATCCACGGGGTCTTCATGTCCTGGGTATAGGCTTCCTATTGGGGCATCTGGTTGGCCCCTGTGGAAGCCAGGATGCTGGACTAGATGGACTTCTGGCCTCCTCCAGCGGACAAAAAACAAACCCAAAAGGTGTTCTCTGATTGAACCAATGCAGTGACCATAAAAAGTGAAACAATCCAAAACAAATCAATATTTACCACACACACACACACACACACACACACACACACACAGAGAGAGAGAGAGAGAGAGAGAGAGAGCAGCAAAGCTCAAACACCATCATAAGCCTCCCTAAGTCACCAGATGTCCAAAGGCACAGGTGGTAAGGGCTGGTCTAGCCTCTATGGGGAGGGAATTTCAAAAGGACCTGCACTGCCACCAAGATACCTGCTCCTGTGGATGCCCACCATACCTCAGGTGGCTCAGGCTCCTGAAGCAGGGCTTCAGATAACGCCCAAAGCACACCAAGGGAATGGTGAAGGGTTCAATGAGCAAAGGTGGTCCTTCAGATACCTATGCCCTAAGCCACTTGGGGTTTGGAAGATAAGAACCAGCCCCTCCCATAATTCACACAGTAACATCTTTGAAATGTTCTACTGAGGGTTAACATAACCCTCTTTGCCGATAATTCAATTTGCCCCACTTGTTCTTGAAATTATCTGCACAGCACCAGAAATCTCCCATAAATTGCCCCCCCTCTCAAATGGTTAAGACTATTTCCTTCACCAAGCCACTGAACAGTGACACCTTCACATCCAGTTTCTCTCAGTGTCAACCAGCCAAATGTTGTACAATCAGTTCACTATCTGATTGTTAAAATGGACCCATTAAAATAAATATGTTAATACAGATCGTAGTTTTCAGGCTACGTACCATAATAAAGAGAATAACTTCTCTTGGCTAAACAAAAGGCATAGAGAGTGCCTAACAATTCTACCAGCACCAAACAGACTTCATAAAAGGATAAAAATCCTATCAGAAACCACTGGACATAAAACCACTCCCAGCCAAAAAAGAAAAAAACCCCACAGAGGTAAGCTACATCTGCACAGCAGAGACCAAATACACAATCACTGGTACTGGTACCAAATACACAATCCACTGTCAGGAACACTGTGCATATGAAGCCTTCACCCATCTCCAAACAGCACATAACCACTTGATAAACTATGTGCCAGTCTCAGTGCAAGGGAGACACCTGAGTAGCAAAGATGCCAACCTGGCAAAGTTAGGCCCCCAGCACCTCCCACCTGGGCACCCAGCAGCCTGGACCCTCACTCATAAAAACAGTGCAGTCACTGCCAGGCCAATCTAACTATCAGGCTGTGGCCCAGGGGAGAAGATGAGCCAACGTCAGGAAGAGGAATTGACATCATCAGGCTGCACCCTGGGACTGGAGTTAGAAGATAGAAACATCAAAATATGAACTCCGAATTAAAAATCCGCATATTGCCGGGTAAACTCCGTCATTGTAAGATAAGTCTTACAACGACGGAGTTTACCCGGCAATATGCGGATTTTTAATTCGGAGATTTGGTTGCATCATGAAAACCTACGAACATATCAAAATATGAACTGTTATACTATACATTTATAACATAAGTACAGGTGGGCCCCCATATCCGCTGGGGATATGTTCCAGGCCCCTCCGTGGATACTTGAAACCGTGGATAAGAGCGGACACCCCCTCCATGGTTTCCTGAGGGCCCCCCCCCACCCTGCCTCCCCTGCAGGCAGGCATGCTTGCCCCCCTAACTCTTATTTTTCTTTCAGCAAGCTTTGTTTCTTCCTTAAAACAAACAGAGAAGTAGCCTCCATTGCAGGCAAGTAGAACGAGCCTAAGTCCTAGAGAGGCTCTGCAAGGTTTCTGTTAACCTTGCAGAGCCTCTCTAGTACTTAGTCTCGTTCTACTTGCCTGTAATAAGCAGCTAGAGGCTGCTTCTCCTGTTTCTTTAAGGAAGAAATGAAGTTTACTGGGAAAAAAGTAAAAGACTGGGGGGGTTCCCACGATCCGTGGATAACTGAAACCATGGATAGCAGTGGATATGGCGGCCCACCTGTATTAGCTTAGAGAGGCTGCCGTGGGTTTCCAGTAGGCTCCCATCAAGTCACCAACAAAATTGGCACGCTCACTTAGCTTCAGCAATGCCACAGCAGTGGATATTTCTGGGTTGCCAAGAGACCCATCACTCAACCCACTCTGGCCTCCTCTCAGTCCCTAGGACATGACACAACACACTTAGGTAGTCAGATGGCCAGGGCCTCGCTGGCAGACAATGACCTGATCATTAAATGCACCGAGGCATCTTGTTGCATGCGAAGGTGTAGACTCTGTCTCCAGGGGAGGCCCTGGCAATCCCATCAGGAACAAGTTACGTCTGGAGCATTGTGTCCAGTTCTGGTCACTACATCTCAAAAAGGATACAGTATAGTGAAACTGGAAAAGATGCAGAAGAGAGTGACCAAAATGATCAGTGGGCTGGGGCACCTCCCTTATGAGGAAAGGCTACAGCATTTGGGGCTCTTGAGTCTAGGAAGAAAGCACCTGAGGGGGACGGGACATGACTGAGACATTTAAGATTATGCACGGGGTGGATAGAGGGAAGTTCTTTTCCCTCTCTTGCATAACACCAGAACCAGGGGACATGCACTAAAATTAACTGGGGGGAGAATTAGAACAAACAAAAGGAAATATTTCTTTACCCACCCACCTGGCCAGCCTAGATGCTTCTAAAAGGGGACTGGGCAGATTTATAGAAAAGACCATCACAGGTTAAAAGCCATGATGGGTAAGTAACCTCCTGGTTTTAGAAGTAGCTTATCTGAGTGCCAGACGAGATGCAAGAGTGGCAAAAGGATATGGGTATCTTGTTGTCTTGTGTGCTCCCCGAGACATTTGGTGGGGCGGGCGGGTCACTGTGAGATGCAGGAAGCTGGACTACATGGGCCCTTGGCCTGATCCAGCAAGACTTCTTGACGCTGGACTCCCTAGCCTCCCCTAACTCACAGAATATACCCGCATTACCAAGCAGGAAGGTAGACCTCCTGCAGCCCTGCTAAGCACAGCTCGCACCTCTACTCCTCTCGGTAGCGCACCAGCAAAGCAGTCGCCCCTCCAACCTGCCTCCTATATGCACGTTGACTTCGGCGTAAGCAGGGGCTCAGCTCAGGGGCTCTTACTTAAATGCGCCCAGCATGGCTTCCGCCTCTTTCCCATCATTAGCCGTCTAGTTCACTCCCCCCCCCCCGGTCATTCAGCACGAGGACAGCGTCAGCGTCCCCCCTGAATGTCTCCTATGGACAGCACCCCTCTTGCCCGTAATCATCCCACCCGAGCGACGCCGTAATACTGCTAATAGGGACGCCTCTCGCAAGCAACCTCCACGCTTCCCGTACTTATCCGAGTAGCGCCGCACTAACACCCCCACACCCAAACAGGGCCGTAGTTCTTTGTGTAGGGGCGCCTCCCTCCCTCCTAGCCACAGGCGCAGCCCCCACACCATGGGTTCGGGTTCGGGTTCAAGCACGGACTCGGTGGACTCCTCCTCGAGCTCTTCCTCCTCCTGGTTGAAGCTGAGCAGCGTCTCCGTCTCCAAGTCCTGTGGCAGCTTGTCCTCCAGGGAGCTGAGGAGGCTGGCGAAGCCCTGGAGCGAAGAAGCCGCCCAAGCGGAGGACGGCGAGGACGCCTCCGCCTCGAAGCCATAGTAGCTCCGGCCCAGGCTCCTCCGCGAAAAGCCGCCGGACGACTTCTGCTGCATGCCGGGGGTCTGGCTAGCTGACCTGCTTGTGGTGGGCCCGCTTCCTACACGGATCTCTCAAGGGACATAAGGACCCCGCGCATCGCCATCTTGTTGCTAGCCCGCGTTGCCCAGCAACAAGAGCCCCGCGCGCCATCTTGTTGCTAGCCCGTTGCCTAGCAACAAGAGAGGATGCTGAGCATGGCATGACGGGACATGTCACCGTCGCAGATGACGTCAACGAAACGGCGTGCCAGGGTTGGGTTGATTGTCCTCAGTCATTTACATCTGTAGCTACAGAATACATAAAAGGGAAAGACACAGACTTACTGACAGACTCTTTCTCCATCCCAGGACTCTGGCTCCTTAAAATTTCTGGGGGGACAACAGTTCTGCCATCTCAGCTCCAGTTATCTCTTGGCTTGTACAGGGTGATTCAAAATTATTGTAGGAGTTTCCGTGGTCTAAAGTGATACTCAGTTTCCCTCCACATGTTCTCCAGCATTTGCAGTGTAACAGCAAGGTCCGAAGTTCATCAAGGGAGATCACAAAGGTCCAGTACATAATGTCCTTAATGTATCCCCACAGGAACATAAGAATATGAGAAGAGCCCTGCTGGATCAGGCCAAAGGCCCATCTAGTCCAGCTTCCTGTATCACACAGTGGCCCCACCAGATGCCTCAGGGAGCACACAACACAAGACAACAAGATACCTGTGTCCAGCCGCCACTCCCCTGCACCTGGCACAGAGAAAACCTACTCCTACAACCAGGAGGTTGCTTTTCCCCATCATGGCTTGTAACCTGTGATGGACTTGTCCTCCATAAATCTGTCCAATCCGCTTTTAAAGGCATCAAGGCCAGGTGCCATCACCACATCCTGTGGCAAGGAGTTCCGCAGATGAATTACACGCTGGGTAAAGAAATATTTTCTTTTGTCTGTTTTAATACTCCCTCCACTCAATTTGAGTGGATGTCCCCTCATTCTAGTGTTGTGTGTGACAGGGAAAAGAACTTCTCTCTATCCATTCTCTCCATCCCATGCATAATTTTATACATCTCAATCATGTCCCCCCTCAGCCGCCTTTTTTCTAGACTGAAAAGCCCCAAACGCTGTAGCCGTTCCTCATAAGGGAGATGCCCCAGCCCACTAATCATTTTGGTCGTGCTCCTCTGCACCTTTTCCAGTTCCACTGTATCCTTGTACAACGGCATAATAATATTGGCCGTTTTTTTCTCAATCCCTTTTTTAATGATCCCAAGCATGGAATTGGCCTTCTTCACAACCGCCACAAACTGGGTCGACACTTTCATCGACCTGTCCACCAGTACCCCAAGATCTCTCTCCTGATCCATCACAGACAGCTCAGAACCCAGGAGCGTGTATGTGAAGTTTTGATTTCTTGCCCCAATGTGCATCACTTTACACTTACTTACATTGAAGCGCATCTGCCATTTTGCTGCCCATTCTCCCAATTTGGAGAGATCCTTCTGGAGCTCTTCACAATCCTTGCTGGTCTTCACCACCCGGAAAAGTTTAGTGTCATCCGCAAACTTGGCCACCTCGCTGCTTATCCCCAACTCCAGGTCATTTATGAACAAGTTGAAAAGCACCGGTCCCAAGACCGATCCTTGGGGCACACCGCTTTTCACCTCTCGCCATTGTGAAAATTGCCCATTGACTCCCACTCGCTGTTTCCTAGTCTTCAACCAGTTCCTAATCCATAGGAGGACCTGCCTCCTTATTCCCTGACTATGGAGTTTTTTCAGGAGCCTTTCATGAGGGACCGTGTCAAACACCTTCTGAAAATCCAGATATATAATATCCACGGGTTCTCCCACATCCACATGCCTGTTGACCTTTTCAAAGAATTCTAAAAGGTTTGTGAGGCAAGACTTCCCCTTGCAGAAGCCATGCTGAGTCTCCCTCAGCAAAGCTTGTTGTTGTTCTATATGTTTTAAGATTTTATCCTTGATGAGGCTTTCCACCATCATACCTGGAACAGACGTTAGGCTGACCGGCCTGTAGTTTCCCGGGTCCCCTCTCTTTCCTTTTTTAAAGATTGGCGTGACATTAGCTATCCTCCAATCCTCTGGCACAGTACTTTGCCTCTTTGGGACATTTGCCATTTTAAGGGACAAGTTACATATTTTTGTCAAGATATCAGCAACTTCATTCTTGAGTTCCTTCAGAACTCTTGGGTGAATGCCATCTGGGCCCGGTGACTTATTGATCTTTAATTTGTCAATTAAGTCTAAGATGTCTTCTCTTTTAACCTCTATTTCACTTAATTCTTTAATCAGGAGTGGCCGTTCACTGGACAGCGGTATCTGCCCGAGGTCTTCTGCCGTGAAGACAGATGCAAAGAACTCGTTTAATTTCTCTGCAATCTCCAAGTCCTCTTTTATCACCCCTTTCCCTCCCTCACCGTCCAGTGAGGCCAACCGCTTCTCTGGCAGGTTTCCTGCTTCTAACATATTTGAAGAAGCTTTTATGATTCCCTTTAATGTTTCTGGCCATACACTCCTCAACATCTTTCTTGGCCTCCTGTATCATCTTTTTACATTTCTTTTGCCATTGTTTGTGTTCCTGTTTATTTTCCTCATTAGTGCAAAACTTCCATTTGCAAAAAGAAGCTTCCTTGCCCTTTATAGCCTCTTTAACTGTGCTTGTCAGCCATGCCGGTACCCTCCTGGACTTAGTCGAGCCCTTGCTCCTTTGTGGGATACACTCCCGCTGGGCCTCTATTACTGTTGTTTTAAACAGTACTCTGGAAGTACACTCTGGAGAGTACACTCTCCATGCACTCTGGAGAGATTGGACTCTTTTTACCTTCCCTTTCAGCTTCTTTCTAACTAGCCTCCTCGTTTTAGGGAAATCCGCCCTTTGGAAGTCAAGGGTTTTCGTATCGGATTTGCTTGGCACTCTGCCCCCGACATGCATGGCAAAACAGATCGCAGCATGGTCGCTGTTCCCCAATGGCTCGGTAACATTTACATCCCTGACCAGGTCCTGAGTACCACACAATATCAAATCCAGAGTCGGCTGTCCTCTGGTTGGCTCTGTGACTAGCTGCTCTAAGGCACAGTCATTTAGCATATCCAGAAATCCAGTCTCTCTTTCATGACCAGAGCTTGAATTGACCCAGTCGATATGAGGATAATTGAAGTCCCCCATGATCACAACCCTGTCTCTCACTGACATCTCTCTGATTTGTTTCCTCATCTCAAGGTCCCCTTCAGGTTTTTGATCTGGAGTACGATAACATACCCACACTATTACATCACTCCTTGAGCCTGGTAACTTAACCCACAGTGATTCTATGGTAGAGTTGGACCCTCTTCAATCTCTACTCTGTTGGATTCTACCCCTTCTTTGACATAGATGGCCACCCCACCACCAATACGTCCCTCTCTGTCCTTCCTATAGAGTTTGTAGCCTGGGATTGCGGTATCCCACTGGTTCTCCGCATTCCACCAGGTTTCCGTTATGCTCAGTATGTCAATGTTTTCCCTTGCCACCAAACATTCCAGTTCTCCCATCTTCGCTCAGAGACCGGGCATTTGCATAAAAGCACTTGTATATCAGATTCCCCAAGAAGGGTTGTTTATTTGCTTCTTTTTTCCTGCATCCTCTCATCCTGATGGACTGGCTGTCACATCCCATCCCATTTCCTCTCCCAAATTCTACTCTGTTGTAACCTTGCTGTTCCTGAACCTCTCCACCCTCATTCCCTAGAGATGAGGAGTCCTGAACCGGATGCCCCTCGGCTCCTGTCGGCTTTCCCCCAGAAGAAGTCAAGCAGCGTAATATTGGGTGAGTGGGGGCAGGCCACGGAATTGGACCACCACGCCCAACCCAGCATGCCAAGGAAAATGCATGTCAATTGATTAATGGACAATAAAAGCCCAATGCGCAGGTGCTTGAGTATTCACTTGGACATCTTACGTGCTAAGAATGGCACACATGTTGAAGTTGTTTAGCATTCTACAGTAAGGTCATTAAACGTTTTGAGTTACTCTTTCACATTCTGTAGTAAGCAGTTTCGTTCTGTCATTTCGAGTGTGAGATTTATAGACCACGAAAACCCCTACAATAATTTTGAATCACCTTGTATTTCCTTCTAGATCTAGAGCACCAGTGGTGCACCCACATGCACTGCCTGCTAGGAATCCATTGCACAGCAGGATTCATCAGGGCAAAGAAGATCTGGGCAACTGGGTCCTGGGCTGGGCAAACCGCTTGGCACAAACCTGGCCACACTGCAGTAGGGGAAGCTTCGAGGGAGTCTTCAGACAGCAAAGAAGGAAGTTTCCCTTCCTTGCACTCTCCCTTGTTTCCAGCCGGTTCTTTTAGACGTGCACTGCTCCTACAATCGTCCACGACAATTCCAATTTTTGCCTCAGTGGTCCTCGGTCTCCTAAAGGTTGGGAACCACTAATTTAGGCAGTTTATTTATTACAGCTATTTATACCACACCCTTTTGTTCCTAATTAGACCTTCATGGCAGCTAAGAACCATACTAAAAACATAAACATCAGTTAAGACAGCATAAAAATAATAAAACAAACTTAGCAATCAGTAGCAATATTAATCAAAGAAGGCTGCAATTGTATACACACATGGGAGTACATTCCATTGAATTTAATAGGACTTGTTTCTGACTAGACATGCATAGGATTGCACCCAAAGGCAGTTACAGAGAGCCAAAAGTCTTTAAACTACATTCCAGATAATCATGTGCCTAAACAGGATTGTTCTGACCTGAAGGCAAAGAGAGAGTCGAATAGCAGGACAGAGAATTCCACAGCCTGAGCTCTACCGCTGAGAAGGCCCTACCTTAAGTGCCTACGTACCACACCTCAGGAGGGGGTGGGCCACAGAGCAGGGCATCTACCGTATGCTCTCAGGTAGGTTCAGGGTCCACATTCAGGGCCAGCTAGAAAGGCAGAACTGTGAAGTCTCAATGCATTGATAAGATTCTGTCAGGATGGCTATTTAGATTTGTTTGGAACTGGGGGACATTTGGGGACAAGCTTGTACCAGAGAAGAGAGGTCTGCTTAAACTCCAATGGAATTCAGTTGCTGGCGCTTAAGTTCAAAAAGGCTGCAGAGCAGCTTAAAAAACTGAACCTGGGAGAAATTCTACAGGAGCTGGGAAGCTTCCGGTTTAGGATGACTCATCCCTTGGGGATGATGATGTAGGCTTTCAGACCCTCAAAGTGGGAAAAGGGTACAACTTGGTAATGAGTAACAAAAGATGACGTTCTATAATTGATAATTTAAAAACTACCAGTCACCGTGTTTTGGTGGCAGCCACCTAAAGAGTAGCCAATTTAACACTAATGTTTCAAAAGGGATTTGAAGAGAACTGGAGAATTACTGGCCAATTTGCCGAACTTCTGTCCTAGGTAAATTGATGGAAAGCATGATTAAAGCCAGGATTATTAAACATATAGAACAAGATAGTTAACTGTGTTGAGAAAGAATCGGCATGGCTTCTGCAAAGGGAAGTCCTGTTCCAATAAGCTTTTATAATTCTTTGAGAGCGTCAACAAACACGTACCGTAGTTTTGACTAGTACATCCAGGAGGCTTTTACTCACTCACTCACTCACTCACTCACTCACTCACTCACTCACTCACTCACTCACTCACTCACTCTCTCTCTCTCTCACACACACACACACACACACACACAAGGAATAAATTGACAGTGTTCGTTATAGCGAGAAGATCTCAGCAGTGGGTGTGGTGTTATTTGTAGAAGCACTAAGATTACTAGATGTCATCATGCAATGAGGCTACTTGTGGGAGGGGAGAAATAAAAGTTAGTTTCACTTTTATTCCTCAACATGATGTCCAGAAAACTCTCACCCTGTACTTGATGTCGAAGGGGAGACTATCTGGAGCTTCTACACGGTACAGGAACACAGATAAATCACAAAGAACCCCTCAAGGCGTAGCTGCTTGTCGGAACCTGTGTATTATAGCTACTACTACAGCACCAAACACAGGAGAGCCTTCGCTTTGAGAAAGTCCAGCCTGCAAGAAAAAAGGGTGAGTCCAAACCCATTTCCAGTGCCTTGAACTGCAGTTATTATGGCCACACAACACTCCCAGCCTGCTTCCACATAGCTCCCCGACAGAATTTGATTCCCAGCAGTTTGAAAGTTGTCCACTTTGGATAAGCAGACTTCAAAGGTTCTTCCCAACCTCTGTCTTAGATCAGCAGCTGGAGGCAAAGCAAGCATAAACTCTCTTCACACAAAGCATCTTTATCTTGTGTATTTCAGTGCCACAAGATAGGGTGGCTTACAGGGCTGTAAACCAGGGATTAAAGAGATCCATGGATACGTCTATCAACAGCTATTAGCCATGATAGCTCCATGAAATGCATCTGTGAATACTGCCATGCAAAATGTGCCCTGCAGGTTCAGAGGTGATCAGGCTGTAGCCCAGAGATCTTACTGAAGGGGCCCCAGTCACTGTTTGAGAATGAGATTTGAAACACACCAATGCTGATTTTATAAAAACTGTATTTGATTACAGTGCCATGATTAAGTTAGTTTGCTCATTTAGCCCTATGTCATTTTGCTAATTTTGCCTCAATCCAATCATACTCACACAAGCATACCACCAGAGTGACCAGCCCCGGCATACTGCAGTTTTTGAGCTGTTCTGTTCTGCACACAACATCTCCCTCTGTTCCTTCTTCGATGAGCTAAAATTTGTGCTCCCTTTTAAATTATTTTTACCAATCCTTGCTTTTCAGCTCCTGGTGTCACCCCCTTGGCTTAGCCATCATCTGTCTACCAGTCCAGCATAATCTGTTCTCCCCCATTGGCACACCTTTTGTCTGGCATAGGAGCCCAACCTGGTCTTCCTTATTATCTCCCTTATTCTCCGTTGCCCTTGGACAAGTGGTTGCTCTGGCACCCCTGATGTTTTATGACCCAATTGAAGCTTTTTCCCTGGGAGCAAGAGGCCAGCCCTGCATTCCTGGGGCCTCAATCTTGCTTGAAGCTGAAGAATTTCAAGTTGTCTGTCTTCAGGCATATCTGAACTCCAGGAGATTTCAGCCATTTTCTTTGATTCACGCATACACAAGCACCCTGCTGTAGTCATCTAAAACCTATTGTGACTTGTAACAATACAGTAGCCGGGAGATAACTGGAGAGGGTTGTTGCCTCCATGAGCTGCTGGTGGGCTTCCTAGAGTTTGTGGGCTGAGTCCACTGTTGAAAACTGAATGCTGGACAAGATGGTCCTTTTTATTGATCCACACAACTTTGGTGTTAAGTAATTCAACATCTCTAATCCATTTTTTTAAATTGACTATAAAGAAAAATAGAAGAAATTCCAAATAACACTAGAAGGAAAACACTAGAAGAGTGGAGGATCACAGAAAAGAAAACCCATGATGAACTACATTAATAAGCTTAAAGTGAGTACCTTTGCTATAGGTGTTACCTTGGCTATCTTCCATTCCTCTAGAACAGAAGCTCATTGAAAGGCCAAGTTATGTATTTTTGTTAGAAGATCCACAATTTCACATTTTAGTTCCTTAAAAACTTTTGGATGGATGCTATCTGAACCTGAGGATTTGTTAATTTTTAATTTGTTATATACTCTAGAAGAGTGGCCCCAAAACAGGGGTCATGGCCAAAATGAGGGTTGAGGGGATATTCCTGAGGGTTGCGGGAAGCAGTGGTCCCTGTAAGCTGCCCCACACAGCTTCCCTCTTGGCACTCCAGAGCGCTGTTGTTGTTATTATTATTGGTTATCTTTATTGTTATTGTTGTTATGTAATAAGTCCATGTGTTGCTAGACTGAGAGAAAAACTGTAGTTAGGGAAACATGGCTCTAGAACATCTCTTGCACTTGCACATTTGGGGAACATTGCTCTAGATTCTAAAGATCCTTGCATATTTTGTTTTGCATTTTGTTCATGTGTCTAATTGCTGTGTGTTTTTTAAAAGAGAGCCTGGCATTTTTGTGCAATTTATGTAAATTAGCTAATTATGTAAATTAGCTAATTATGCTAATTAGCCAGGGGTACTTCCAAAATTTTGACCTTCATTGGGCGTACCCGGGCCTCCAAAGGTTGAGAACCCTCCCCTGCTCTAGAACGTCATCGCTTGCACTTGCCTCAGTTCTTCAGACTTCCTCCCTGAAAAGGTCAGTTCAGGCACAGATATTTACCCTACAACTTCTGAAGACAGAAGCTTCTCTGCAATCTCCATATCCTCTTTAAGTTTCCCTTTTATTCCCTCATTATTTAACAGTCCAACTGCCTCGCTAGCAGACTTCCTGATTTTGATGTATGTAAAGTCTTGTATGCCTTGCAGGAGTGGCGTTGCTAGAGTGCCCCAGGGGGGCGGGGCAATGACACATTTCACATCATCGCCCTGCCCCCTGCACTCGCGGAAGGCTTCATTTGAAGTCTTGTAACAGCCAGGACAGAAGGGTGGGCCCATCCAAAGCATTGAAAATGGTGCGAAAACACTCTGCAGCCTCTTTGGCTGCAAAAAAGCAACCGTGGAGCAGAAAGCTGCTGCCGCGGCTCCTCCTCACAAGGAGTGCACACACACAAACAGCCCCGGCCTGGCTACACTACTGCCTTGCAGCTGAATCCTAACTAAGATTGGGCTGGCGGACAGGGTTTTTACGACAGCGGAGCAGGGTTCCACTGTTGTAAAATGCTTACCAATGGTGCGCACAGCACGCTGTCCATGTCTGTTTTGCAAGTGCCGCCGCTAGAGGTGGTAGTGCTGCAGCCTCACTGGTGGTGTCCACTGCCCCCGCCAGAGCCAGTAAGCCAGCAGTGGGGATGGACAGAACAGGGCAGGAAGGGGGCAGATCGAGGCCAGGAAGTGGTGCCACTGATATCCTATCCCCCTTCCCGGCTTTGATCTGCCTTCCTGGGTCAACTCGAACTTGTGCCAGGAAAAGAGCTGGTGCAGGTCCAAGTAGACTCAGAGGAGGCTTATCCTCGTGCAAGGTAACAAATGTTCCCCTACCTAGAGGAGACCTCCAGGACTCCCCCCCCCCTCCCCGGATGCAGCATGTGCAGCCAAAAGTGTCTGTGTTAGACTTGGTCATTATTCTCTGTCAGCTCAACAACATCTTGCACTAGGTTCTGGGCACCACGTAAGATTAAGTCTAGGGTTGCTCCCCTCTGGCTGGTTCCACAACCAACTGATCTAGGACCCTGTCACTTAGTGATCTAGAAAATGTCTCTTTGTCATGGCCTGAACATGAATTTACCCAGTGTATGTGAGGGTAACTGAAGTCACCCATTACAATACATTAGGTATTTTAGTACCCTGAGTACTTTATGTCAATATCACCCTCAATATTTTGGTCAGGATGGCGATTGCATGTCCCCAGTACTAAATTATTTAGGCCTGGTATTTCCACCCACAATGATCCTATGGTGAGTCTGGTCCTCTTAGTTTGTTGGATTCTATACCTTCCTTGACATACGTAGGTACAAAATCCTCAATACACCCTTCCCTATACTTTCTACAGAGTTTGTATCCCTATCCCACTGGTTCTCTGTTCCACTAGATTTGTTATGCCCACTATACCTGTCTTATCCTTTGCAACCAATCACTCCAGCTCCCCTTCTTGGCTTGGAGGCTTCTGATATTTGCATATAAACACCCACGTGTTGGTACAGAGGTCATGGCTAGGTAATGCACTGCCATTTCCCCCTCTTCCCACATTCACTGAATGCAGAGAGAGTAATGCCTACATGAAGCCAAGGACTGGGAAGATATTAAATAATTTCACATGGGTTACCTGTCTTGGATGCTAATTACAGGCTGCCCTGTTCATGTGCCACTTCTTTTCTGATGTGGCGACTGTAGGAATTCATGTGCAGTGACAATGAGGATATTCCTCCTAAGTCTGGTAAATACAATATTCATGTGCTATCTTTTCTCTACATTAATTATTCCTTTCTCTTTCACATTTGCTACAGGATAGGGTACAAGGTATAAAGGACGATGTCGATCATGTACTTTGGAATAAAGAAAATCCAAAACCAGGAGATATGATTCAATTTCAAATGCCTGGATTCCAACATTGGGGTATCTATGTGGGAGATGGAAACGTAGTTCATTTTACACTGCCAGGTAATAAGAGAGTCTCTCTTTCCTTTTAGAAAGTCATCAAATGGCCTAAAAAGTTTATTGCTCATTTATTAGCTTGGTTTCTATTTAAAATGAATTTTAAAACAAGTTTTGACAAGTCCCACCTGGAGGGAACACTAGTAGCAGCACCTCCTTTTTATTCTAAAAAATGAAGAATGACTATGTTGTAAATGTTAATTGAGGCTTGCAACTGACAGCACGTTGATACAGGTCAATTCAAAAAGATAGTCTGGAACTACATTTTTGTTGTTGTTCAGGTCCAACACCTACCTATCAGAGTATCATGTGAAATGGAATCCATTTTTAAATCAAACATCTTACATCTTGCATTTTCAGCTGTTAGTCTTATACCACTGAAATTCAAAGTCCGGAAGGAACAAGTTAAAGATGTGAAAGCTGTCCTGACCTCTGCTGTATACAACAAGTATGACAAACAACATTCTCCATTGCCTCAGGATCGTGTGGTTAAAAGAGCAGAGCACATGGTGGGCAAGGCCATGAAGTATGATCTTGGGAAAGCAAATTGTGAGCACTTTGCCACAATGATGAGATACAATATTCCTATATCGGGGCAGGTAAGTCTACTTAAAGGGCTTATGCCCATTTTTCACTTTGAATGGACAATGCAGAGAACATTTTGTTTTGTTTTTTGCAAAGACTGGGACAGTGAGGAAGAAAAAAAGATACCTATGGCACTGAGGAAGGGCTTTAGAATGGCTCAAAAATGTGACAAGAGAAGCTTCACATATATTTCTCTAATATGAGCAGTCAACATAAATACTGTTATTATTAACAACATACATAAATGTATGTATTTAGAGGTGCATCTAGAGGTGACTGGCACTTCTGCTCATGCAAAGTCATGTGCGTTACAATTTCTGCAAACTCCCCCTACATTCTGTACCATATCCCATACTACTCCTGAGGATCGAAGGGGACACTCTGGAGGCTGCAGCAGGGGTGAGTTGAATGCAACAGTTCTCTAAATCCAGCCTCCTGTCTGTTTTAATGGACTGTGATTTCATGCACTACCTAGCCCAGGGATGGCCAACCTTCCATCATTAGGACCTCTGCATTCTTAAGAGTTGTGTGGAAGACAGAATCTTGGCAGCTGCAAGTGCTGATGGTGCTGCTAAAGCAGCTGCACCTGCTGAAATGCCCTCACCTATACAACCATTAAAGGTGCAGAAGCATTCATGTTGAAAGGTTGGCCACCCCTGATGTAGCCTAAAGCCATACTCTCTTTTTATCTTTTCTTTTTCTTTTTAAAGGCGGAGAGATTTAACTTGAATGTGAATAGAGATTTTGAGAACGAGATGAAAGAATACCTAGCTGAGATTGACGAGTAAGCATATTGGTCAGTATATTTTAAGTCTTTGGAGACAGAAGCTACTGGCTCTCATAAGCAGTGGAAAAAAGAATTCCCAGAATACTAGCATATGAGAGGGAAGTGTTTGCAGAGTCTACCTCCTCCAAGAATTACTATTTACCTCACAAGAGACAGAGTAGCTATTTAATAGGAAGAGGTGCCCTAGTTCTGACTTTGCTCAGTTAGGAAACATTCCATACTATTGGCCCGCAGATGAGGGAGAAACGACATTGACTTCTTCAATATCAAGGTACACTTAAAATCATTGTGACATCCAATCCAAAGACAAAAACACAATCCTCTTTAGTTCATGAAGATAACCAGGGATCCAACATGCTGATCAAGAGCGTTCTAGATTTACCGGTACTAGGTAGTTGCTGTGTGGTTTCTTAGCACTTTCTCTAAATCACTGGATTACGATCACCATAGCAAATATAAGGTCAAAGAAAGAGGCCAAAGACAGCATAGTAGTGTTCACTTTTTGGCTTTACCCACTGCTCTGAGTTTACTCAATGCTAGGGATTGGATTAAAACCAGCCAACCACGGTGGATATGAAAATCATGGTTTTCAACTGCGAATTTCATAAACTTCTGCCCTTAGAACTATGAAGCATTAAGTAAGGCTATATATGCAGCAGCGAAGGTCACTGCATGACAGTTAAACACTGCAATAGATATGTAGGTTCTAGTAGTTATCCTATTGTTTAATTTAATTCCTTCTGTTTTATAACAGCATCAACAACAACAAAAATTGCACAAACAAGATTAATCCAATCCAAGAGCTTCTGAGAATCAGAGGAGCAGCCATGTGTTCTTCAAGCAGGCCTTCACCTTGGAAATCAATATTAAAAAACCAGGCATACAGATTACACAACAGTAAAACTTGAATTGAAATGTAGACGGACATATGAGAGAAAGAAAGCACATGTGCCTAGAGAGTTCTGTTTTGGATCTCTATAGGTAAAGGTATCCCCTGCTCAAAAGCCAGTTGTGTCTGACTCTAGGGTGCGGTACTCATCTCTAAGGCCAAAGAGTCAGCGCTGTCTGAAGACGTTTCCATGGTCATGTGGCTGGCATGATTAATGGAACAGTTACCTTCCCACCGCAGCAGTACCTATATATCTACTTGCAATTTCTTGTTTTCAAACTGCTAGGTTGGCCACTCGGGTCTCGAACTGCTGTCCTACCAACCTTCCAGTCTGCAGTTCAGCATCTTAACCACTAAGCCACCGCGGCCCCATAGAAACGGGATTTCTATAGATCACATTTAAGTTTTAGGGTGCTTTCTTTCATACCTTGTATCTACATTAAGACTAAAGCAGAAATAAGGTAGTATTCAAGACTGGATCTGGTTTCTCATAATTGTTCCAGGGAAACTGTTAGAAAGAGTAAAGAAAAATATAGCAATATCTGTCCTAGCACCTAACCCTTGGATGTTTAGCATCATAAAAAGAAGTTGAGAAGTTTGACCCCATCTATACTCAAGGCTTAGTAAGTTTATCTATGTTATATTAAATATGCTTTATTTGTTCAGACTTTGGATCCTGGTGAAGTTGAGCTTCTAAGACATTTCCTCCTACAAAGACGACAAATTAAGTTTGTTGAAATAGTCTAGTTTAGCTGAAGTTGAGCATGATGTAAATACAGTATGGGAATTTCTTGTTTTCCCATATCGTCTTTCCTACTCCATCACCTCAGCCCGTTATACCAATGTACAGAGATCAGAAGGGAAAAGATTTCCATTCTGAAGCACAGATACCTACATGCTGACAGGATGCTCTTCCTTAGATGCTGCCTAGAGGTGGATCTCTTACAGAAAATAAGAGCCAATTTCTCTCTCAGAATATCACAAGTTGCCATGAAAAAAAAAAAAAGCAGGACTCCTGGTCACAACAACAACTAAACTCTAAAACCATTTAGTGGTCAGTCTAAGTGTCGCCTTATAAGTTATCGATTTCTTAGACAGAAAGCATTTCCATGCAAGCCATGTGTAGAATGATGTGTGCAAATCACACACACACACACACACACACACACACACACACACACACACACACACACACACACACACCTCTACCTGAAGGCCGTTGTTAGTTGAGTGTATAACAAGGCAGTCGAGTGACCAGTTTAGAGAGCAAACCTGGGCTGAAGAAGCATGAAAAACAGACGTTTCCACAGCTCTTGTTTTATCATTCCTTCTCACACTAGTACAAGAATCAAAGACATGTGTCAACACACTTCCCCGCCCCCCCCCAGAATACAGCATCATAAGTCATTCCACAGCATTAAGGCCCAACAGTGATGTACAATTTGAGTTTTAGTTCTCTCAGTTCCCCTGCCTATTTTCCAGAAGTTCACATTTCAGTCCAGCCCCGCCATCTGTTCCTGTTAATCTGGAGCAGGCTGAGTATGAGTACCACTTCTTGTCTTCAACTGTGATTGAGCGATATCGGCTAAAGCACTCTGTATCTTCTCCAAGAGCATATCTCCTCGATAAACCACCTCCTCTAGGCGTGCAGCCGCCTCATGGTTCTCTTCCTCCAACCGATACAGACTAGCAGCCTTATATTTAAAGCAAAAACAAGAAAAGTTAGTTTAGTACTATGTGGAGAGAGAGAGAAATCGTCATGGCTGTCCCCCTCTTTTTCACCAATATTTTAAACCTGCTGCCTGTTACGATACTGCAACAGTTCTCAAAGTCACCACCGCCACGACCCACCTTGTCCTGCCGCTCCCACGTCGCGACCCACCTTGCCCTGCTGCTCCTATGTCAGGACAGCCTCTGCGGGTTTCAGAAAAACTGTAATTGGCAAAACCGGAAGTGACCCAGAAGTCACTTTTGGAGGCCTTCCTAGGCCCAGTGTGACACAGGAGTAGCAAGACGAGGTGAGTAGCTTATGGTTGCTTCTGTTTGGCTCCAATTTGGAGTCAAATGGAGGTGTGTGTGGGGGGAGAACAACTGGCAACCCACCTCAGTATCAGGCCATGACCCAAAGTTTGAGAAGCCCTATAATACTGTAAATGGGAAAGGAACTATCTTTCCTCCATAGAGAACTTGGGGGAAGAAACAGAGGTAAATTTTCTCCCTTTCCTTTAGAAATTTCATAAGAGGTAGCCATGGCAAGATGCTCCTTGCAAGTCCAACATCAAGGCAAACAGCTCTCCATTCCCCCTGTTCTCTGTACATGAAGCATGATTTATGAAAGGGGGTTCCTGAAGGGGGTCAGTGGCAATTACAAGTAATGAGTTTGCTTATAAGTCAGCCTAAGATTACAGTTGCACTAATGAAGAACTGAGGCCATCACAGAACTGAGGCCATCACAACTCAGGATAGGTAAAGAGATAAGGGGATACCTAGTTATTTTAAATGAAATTGTCCCCTGGACCAGATGAACTACACCCGAGGAGTCTGAAGGAGCTGGTGGATGTGAACTTGGGGTCACTGTCTATAATGAACTTGGGGTCACTCTGGAGAATGGGTGAGGTGCCCAAGAACTGGAGATGAGCAAATGCTGCCCCTATCTTTAAAAAAGAAAAAGGAAAAAAACATTCAGGAAACGACAAGACTGGTCAGCCTGACATCAATACTTGGAATGATCCTGCAGCAGCTTCCTAAGCAAAACATCTCTGAAAAAATAATGGGGTAATTTCTAGGAGCTAGCATGGTTCTGTCAAGAACACGTGCCAGACGAATCTCACCTCCTTCTTGGACAGAGTGACCAGTCTGATAGACCATGGAAACACCGTGGACATAGTATACCTAGAGTTCAGCAAAGCTTTTGACAGTCTCCATGAGATCATTGTGAATAACATGGTGAAATGTGGGCAAGAGGGGATTACTGTTAGGTGGATTGAGAGCGAGTTAAACAGCCATTTCCTGCAAGTGCTTTTAAATAGCTCTACGTCAATCTGGAGGGCAGTATCAAGTGGAGTGCCACATGGTTCCATCTTGGGCCCTGTGCTGTTCAACCTTTTTACAATGATCTGGATGACAGGCAGAAGGGATGCTCATCAAATTTGCAGGTTACACACAAAGCTGGGAATGTCATGAACTAGGTAAAAATCAAGAGTTAGGTCTAACTTGATTTTGTGAGGTGGAAGCCATTTTGAAGCTGTGCTGCTCTGGAAACAGCAAGGCTCCTTAGCAGCCTTTGAGTAACAGCCAAGCTCAGAGGCCTGGCAGGTTGACCTTGGTGCCAAGCACCAAGAAGCTCCAATCATAAGTAACAAGATGCAGCTGTGATTCCCCAGTTAAGAGGGAGCTCAACTGTCCGGCATTGCATCAGCCAGTGGGGGCTACCTTCTTGAAATTTTGGCTGGTCCGAGCCTCCAGTTGGTCAGGAATTAACCCCAATGTATAAAGGGTGGCTTCAGACCCTCCCTTGTGGTGCTTTTTCTCCCTTCATTTTATCATGGATGTCCCTGCTGCTACAGCAGATGGAAAAGCTACCCCTCAACCTATGCTCAGGAACTAAGGGACCATGTAAGTGATAGGGAGAAGTCAGAGTAGGAGCTCAGCTTTATTGTTTTAGCATTAAATAAGAGTTAAAGTTCTCATGGCCAGCGATAATCAAAGAGGACTTCCCATTAACGAGATTAATAGCCATGCAACCTGAAGACGTTCGATGAGACGTCGTTTGAATTTACTTGTAGTATTCGTAATTAAACATCTGTTTTAACTATTACACCATGGCTATGAATCTCGTTAATGGGCAGTCCTCTTTGATTGTTTTAGCATTGTTTGTGCATTGTACTGTATTCTCTAAGAACCAAATGCCATTAATGTCTTGTGTAACTAAACTTTTATTCTTTAAATAAACATTTATTGTGTCTGTGTGAGAGGGAACTGATCCATCTAAATCTGGCCTGGACCACTTAGCTAAACTACCAAAGCAAACCAGAGCCTCGAGTCCCTGAAGCTGGGGAGAGTTTACAAGGGCTGGCGAGTTAGCCCATAGGACTTCAGCTTCCCCTTAGCTGGAGGACTGGCTGTTAAAAAAGGTGGTGGCACCTACTGCAGAGCAGTTTGCCCTGAGAACTGTGCATTGCTATCTCACATGAGTGTTAAGGCCTTTGAGATAGTGGAGTCCACTGGAACATACTGAGAACATGCATCTCTGACTCACACTGGGGGTGTTTGGCCAGTGAGGTGGGGGTGCATAGGAACGGTCAGACGTAGAAGACCGCGATAGGAAGGATAAATAACACCCTGAAAGACTGCATTAGGATTCAAAATGATCTTGGACAGGCTCAACCAGTGGGTCCACACCAACAAGATGAAGTTTGAGACAAATGTAATGTCCTGTATGTAGGAACAACAAATTGGAGGCACAAGCATAGGATGGGGGAAACCTGGCTTGGCAGCAGCTTGTGTAAAAAAATCTAGGTAGTACAGTAACCACAAATTGAACATGAGCTAGCACTGTGAGGTAGTTGCAAAAAAAAAAAGGGGTGTGTGCATTGCTGGGCTGCACTGAGTCCAGATCACAAGAAGTAATAATTCTACTCTATACTGCACTGGTCAGACCCCCACCTAGAATACTGTGTCTACTTTTGGGCACCACATTTTAAGGATATTGATAAGCTAGAATGGGTTCAGAGAAGGGCAACTAAGATGGTGAGAAGTCTGGAACCAAGTCTTATGAAGAATGGTTAAAAGAGCTTGATTAGTTTAGTCTGGAGAAGACTAAAGGGAGGTATGATAGCCATCTTCAAGTATCTGAAGGGCTACCATGCAGACTTGCTTTCTTTGGTACTTGAGGGTAGGACGAGAACCAATGGGTTGAAGCTATGAGAAATTAGATTTAGGCTAGACACAAGGAAGAATTTCCTAACTGTAAGAGCTGTCTGGCATTGCAACCGTCTGCCTTGTACAGTTGTGGGTTCTCCCTCATTGAAAGTTTTCAAGCAGGGGTGGACGGTCATCTGTCAGGGATGCTGTAGACACCTGCGCTGAGCATGGTTTGGACTAGATTACTTCCAAGGTTCATTCCAACTCTAACATTCTAACATGACCCCTGAATATAGAATCCAAAGCATATGGCACTAGCCACTTACTGTGTCAAACACTATTTGATGTTCCCAGGATTCATTTTGTCAGTGTAAGGCATCTAACCAGGCAATACTGAAATGCATCACGCACCCCATTGATTGCAAAGCTTTACAGCAGTGCTTTTCAATCAATGGTACTAGCACCACTGATAGTACTTCATATAATAGAAGGCAAAACTTGGCTTCACTGCCAAATCTGAACAATGAGTGTTTAAGGCATTTTGAAGCATATTAAATATAGGAGTTTGTGTTGCCTCATCCTTCAAGAAAGCAGAACACAAAGCACACAAATCATTTACATTTAATTCTTACCTGTAACGTAGCTGTTGATTCTTCACTAGGCAAAGAATCTATTAAAACATCAATATCTTTAGCAGTTCTTGCAATCAATGCAGCAAACAGCTGGGCATATTCTGTAAAAGCAATACGTTACAAATTTAATTTCCACCACCTTTATTAATAAAACGTTTTTTAAAAAAACTAACAGCGCAATCCGACTTAACTTTTGTGCCTGTTTAACCAGCGGCGCAGCGACAACGGGAGGCCCCAGGACGGAAAAAGGATTCAAATCCCCTCCAAGAGGAATTCGAAGGGGATTTGAATCCCTTTTCCATTCTGGGGCCTCCTGTTCTCGCTGCGCCGCTGGTTAAACCGGCACAAAAGTTAAGTCAGATTGCGCTGTAAATTAGGTATATTGTGAATTTGATGATGACTAGAACAGTTTAAAAGAAAAGCAAACACTTTGTACATGAGATATTTAATAAGGCAGGTATTTTCAAAAGATGGGCAAAATAGAAAAATAGATAGACCAACTATTGTACACATGCAAAAAGAGTAAAATGTATGGAAAAATCTGATGTTGTCATTTTAGCCTAAGCACACAAGAACATACAAAGCTGTCATATTGAGTCAGACCACTGGTCCATCTCACTCCGTACTGTCTATGCCGGGGTGGCCAACCTTCCAACATTAAGGCCTCTGTGTTCTTAAGAGTTGGTGTAGAAGCTAGAATCTTGGCAGCTGCAAGTGCTGATGGTGCTGCTAAAGCAGCTGCACCTGCTGAAACGCCCTCACCTATACTTCAGCTGAGATGAAAGCTGATGCCTGATTTTGCAATTAAAGGGCCAGGAGCATTCATGTTGATAGGTTGGACACCCCTGGTCTATACTGACTGGCCATGCCTCCCCTAAGTTTCAAATGGGAGTCTTTCTAAGCCCTATCTGGATAGGCTTACCATATCCAAAGGGGGACAGGGTGCCTACACCTTTAACCATTGTAAAAAGAGGGAATTTGGGCAGGTGCAGCTTGTTGCACCCTTCCATTATGAGCTGCACCTGCCCAAATTCCCTCTTTTTACAATGGTTAAAGGTGTAGGCACCCTGTCCCCCTTTGGATATGGTAAGCCTGTATCTGGAGATATTAGAGGCTGAACCTGGAACATTCTGCATGCAAAGCAAGCAATTCACCACTGAGCTACAGTTCCTCCCCTACAACTTACAAACATTTAAAAGTATGTTGAGTAGCCCATTAATAAACAGAAAATAATGAATTACTTTTAAGATTATTCATAGCCAGTCTACTGGATTGGAGTTTGCTGTCAGTCACTAGCAACTGGGTTTGTGATCTTTCCCAACAGTAATACTAACCAAGAAACTAGTTGAACAAAATGATTATTTTTATGCAATGTCAGATGATGGTTTAGTGTTATGGGCATGAACTCTGAACTCATGAGGACTATGATTTTTCCTCTTACTTCCTGATCTGGGTGAGCCACCATCCCAAATCGAGACTAGGCATTGCTGTTGATAGGCTTAACTGAGATGGGTAGGAAATATGCTTCTCAACTTTTGAACTGTGTTTACATTTTAAGGTTTTGTCACTATGTAAGTTTCTTTCTTAAGAGCATGCCAGTCACTCATGAGTATTTATCTATCACTGTTGTCAGAGTCAATTGTCTCTTGCCAGCTCTTACAGAATTTTAATATGCAACCTGAAAGCTGATGCCTGATTTTGCAATGTTATGAGACACAGATATATCCAGATTCACACTCCATATATCAGGACATTTAGTTCACATCTGGTCCTTGAGTTGGTGGCACTTATTCTGCCATTAATACCCCCATCATGATTACCGCATAACTAGAAAGAATAATGTGGTTCACTTGCCTTCTGTAGGGTTAGCTGGTTGATCTTTGTTTATTGCAGTTTGTATGTTGCTGAAGGATGCAGGTGGGGCACATTGCTGCAATACTCCAATAGCATTACAAAACTGATCTGCAAGCTATAGCCAAACATAAAGTGATAATCCATTGGTTAAGTGTTTCACAGTCCAAACCATAAAACAAATCCGTTTATTTAGGTTAAAATACTGTGTCAATAAAACAAGATAAAAGAACTGTATCTTCTCTTTACGTACGTTTCACCCTCAATCCGTGTAGGGCATCATCAGAAATTCCAGCTGTCCTTACTTATAAAGCAGCTGCACCTCGTTGAGTTGTAAGCCTGTATTCCTAAAGGTCTCTCTCTCTCTCTCTCACTTTTGGTATATGAATCAGTTACTGAAAGTCACTGTATTCCTGTTATTACTTATTCAATCAACGGAGGCCGATTCAATCACATATTGTGGCTGATGTTTTCTTTGGGCTTTGTTGTTTTAGGATGGGTAGCCAGATCTTCTTATTGCTTTGCGTTTCTTCCTTTCTGTCCAAATAATTCTTACGTTTCACAATCTCAATGGCTTCTCTATGGATCCTAGTCTTATAATCTTTCACTTTTATTAATGACATGGTTTGTTCACATTCTATCTTGTGTCCTGTCTAGTCTGTATGCTAACCGATTCATATACCAAAAGAAAGAGACCTTTAAGAATATAGGCTTACAACTCAACGAGGTGCAGCTGCTTAATTGTATCATTCTGCAGAGCAGAAGCAGTGCTCCCTCCCTCTTGCTCTAAGTGACCAGGAGAAAAGGAGGGCGAGACAAGGGCCTTGATACAACAAAACAGACTTTCAGCCACCAGCTCTAAAATCCCAAGCAGCTGCGGGGAGGGGAAGAGAGAGACGAAAGGGCCCAGCGCCTCCCTCAAGCCAAGGAGACGCGTCCCCAGGCCTCCCTGCCACTCTCTCACGCACCGAATTCACCGCGTCCTGCAGCTGTGTGAGACGGTCCGCCATCACGCACGACTTCCGCCTGCTTGAGGATGACACTCCCCGGAAAAGAAACCAGCCAATGGGAGCTCTCAATGTTGGCTGGTCGCCAGAACCGGCTCAAGTCGGGGTTGCCAGACAACGCTTCGGCACGTTTCCTGTCAGGCAATTCGCTTGGTTGGTTCGATATGCTCTCGAGCGCTCCCTCTGCCGGTTTGGAGGAAGCATTGCCGCTATCCTCTTGTTAGGAGAGGCGGGGCTGGGGTTGTACTACTCTGTGCATTTTCCTCGGGGCGCGTTCCCTTGAATGCAGTGGGAAGAATTGATTGAGGAATGCGTGACGTGATGGGGAAAGCGCCGTCACTATGATTCTGTTGCTAGGAGCGCAAAAGACACCCAGGAATCCTGCCAGGAAAAGCCACTGGTGCTGCTATCCCACTGACTTGGGAGAAAGCGCCCCTGAACTCTGCAAGATTACTTCTGACTGGTAAACAAGCCTAGGCTGGGGCTGTCACTGGGAAGTACGTCTGACTTGAACTCAGGAGGATAATTTATTTTTGAGTAAATGGGATTCTGCTCTGTAAGGGAAGACAGAGGCCAGGGTGTGCTCGGTACTTACCGTAGTACTGGTAGTTAGCGACCAGCAGCACCATTGACACTTCGGTCATGCACTGGGAATGAACTGGGAAAAGATAACCCTGCCTTCCTCTACCCAAATCTAGAGATCCTGACAGGAGGAGGAGGCTGCCTTGTAAAACCATCTCTCCCAGGTTAACAAGGAGCCCCAAAGTCACTCACTAGTGGAACCTGGGCAGTCTGGGAGTCATGGCAACCTGCTCCCTCTGAGTGAACTAAGACCAGGCAAATGATGCTGTCAAAATACAAGACATTGATTAAGAGGCTGTAAAATATCAACACAATAGAGGGGGGAAATGCAAGGATAAAAAGCAAGGCACTGCTACAGTCTGAACTTTTTATCCACAGTTTTTTTATCTACGGATTTGACTCAACATGGATGATAAAACTGTGGAAGAGGGAGTCCGACCGCACTACATTACCTCTTTTTTTCAGCGTTGTCGGAGGCCTGCCAGCCGCTTCCAGCCTCTTGTGTGTGTCAAAACCACTGAAAAAAAGAAAAAAAATCGCAACTGGGAATCTGCCAGGGGCCTGCCAGCCACTTACTAGCGTGGAAAAAAAAATGTAGCCCGGAGTCTCTAGCGCCATTTACAGGTTGCTTCTAGTAGTGACTTGTTTTTTCAGTCAGTTTAAACAAACTCAGGAGGAGGGAAGCGGTGAAGATGCTGGAAAAAAGGTAATGTGGCACCACTCCCACCCCCGCCCCGCCTGGACTTCATATAACATTGATTTCCTTATCCACTGTGGTTCCAAGAACAGAACCCCAGCGGATAAAAAGGTCCGATTGTATTTCCAAAAAGGAGAGAAAAGAGGAGAGGGGGTGGCAAAGGTTTGCCAGGGTGTTAAAATACAAAAACCTGACATGACTTTCCTGAGTAGTTTCCCTACCCTACCTAGGGTGCAACCCTATACTTCTGAAACGTCAGTGTGGTAAAAGGATGTGGTGTATGCCCTTTAAACAACAGCAGGTAAACTGGCACAACAACAGTCCTGCCAATCGCAGCCTGAGTTCTGCCAACAGATGTGCCATGGACCCTGGCGCAACGCTGTGCCGACATCCGACATCGGTGCAAGTATGGCCAGCACAACCCCCCAGACGTTAGCAAAATGTTGCGCTAATGTCAGAGCTGGTGTAGGAATTTTGAAAGTCATAGGAAAAAATGGGGAAGGAAAAAAAAACCCAGGAAATCTTAACTTCCATGCCTCCCCCCCCACGTCATGTCCCATTTCTGATGGCAGAGCATAGAATGTAGACTACGCTCATACTATAGCACACTAACTCCAGTACAAAAGCCCCTGCCAGCAGTGGCGTGGCTCGAGGTGGGACAGAACGGTAAGTTCCGCACTGTGCTAACCTCCTTTTAGTCCCTGGCACGAGGCGGCCCTGCCCCCTCGCCGTCAGAGCCATTCAGTGCGGCTCCCTGCGCATTGCTTTTGCCGCACTGAATGGGTCCAATGGCGAGGGGGCGGGGCCGCCTCGTGCCGGGGAGTAAACGGAGGGTAGCACAGTGCTTAACTTACCGTTCCGCCCCACCTCGAGTGATGCCAGTGCCTGCCAGAAGGACCAGAACTCAGATGGCAGGACATGTGGCTTGAAGTCATACCAGCCTGGCCTCATGTCATGCACAATTAGATCATACACAACATGGGAACTGTGGTGCTGGGAACTATGGAGAAAGGGCACTTTGCACACAAAGGGGGCACTTTGTACAAACAGCCTGTTGCCCCTTACAACAGGTATGGCAAGGTAATTTGTAGCATTTACTTATTGCAGGGAGGGACTCTGCTCCAGGAGGACTCCACACACAAACACCCAAGTGGAACTTCTACTCCACCATCCCACTGACTGGGGAGCAAGGAGGACCAAACTAACCCTTGGGCAAACACTCACTGCTATCAGCTGTTGCAAAAAGGAAGGGAGAGGGGCTAGACAACACAGTTTGTAGCAAAGACACATTGGACAGTACTGAAAGGTCAGTATTTGAGGAGGGAGAGAGAGACAATGAGCCAGATGTTGTAGTATGGGATTCCCTCCCCTCTGCTGTTTAGCTGTGCAGGCAGGGTGCATTGTCCTTGCTCTCTCTTAGAGAATGCCAGGTACTCCAACCAACTATTGCCACTGCTGGCCAAACACTCATCTGGAGCCCTAACACACTGCCAAAAGGAGCAGAAGTCATATGCAACCTGAAAGCTTGCATTCCACAAGCTTGAATTCCACAGCTTGAATTCCACAGCGGCCACTCAGGGGGTGGGGGAGAGAGAATCATGTTCTGAGAGCTACTCTGCTCTCACCCCTAGCAGGGCACTGCTACATGGGCACCCGGTACCACCACTCTTCCTCACAATGCATTCCAGTCAGAAAGAGCATGTGTGACTGATGATGCTTGGTCTTGCTGCATCTCTGTGTTTCTCTTGCCACAGGCAACTCTCCGACAACAGAAGGGCACACAGGACCCTTCACTTGGCCAACCACAGAGTGCTACTGTTCTACAGTAGCTGTCTGTTGGATAATTTGCAAAGAGACAAGAGCCCTGCTGGGACAAGTTGGTTGGTGACCCCATTAATGTGTTTCTCTTTCAGAAGCTGCTCTGTCTTTGAGACTGTGCAATAAAAACTTTGACCTGATCATATTTGTTGTCTCTTTTTTTAGTAGATAAGGACCTTTTCTCCCCACCCTTGTTTCTTAGCTGGCCTCAGGGTGGGACTCTGCAAGGAAGGGGCCTGTATGCTACCAGATCCGCCTCAGAGTATGTATCATCCTGACTTTCTGACACCTTCGGCTCTTGTGGTGGTGAGGAAACTCCTTGTTGGTCACTGGCCACCTGTTTTCTGCTGCCATGAAGTGCAAGGCAAACAGTTGTATTGTTGGCTGGAAACCAAATACTGAAGACCCAAGGATGGCCGGAGGAGGAAAAGTTTTATTAACAGCTTTATTTTTCCCGAGCTCGCGTCTCACAGCACAAAACAACGGAGGCTGAGAGCCAAGAAGCAAGCATGGTCTTTAACCTTTATACCTTCAGTACGCATGGCATACACTCGAAAAGATTTGGTTCTTCTAATTGGCTCAGCTACCCTTATGCCCTCATGCCCTTATTTGGGCACATGCCCACTTTTCTACATTCCATTCTCGAACAAAGAAAACTCTACTGCGCAAACGTGATTACAAAAGCGGAGACTCAGCATGTTTAAAAAACTTTTCACCTAGTACTTTCCATTCTCTAGCCTGTGCCTCAAAACTCTCCATGACTTTTATCCTACATCCTACATTTCCCCTCTCAAGAATCAAAAGATATCTTATATTGTGATTCTTCCTTATCCATAGCCGTCCCGTAAGAGGTGACCTCGTTATTTTCCTCCTCTATTTTCTCATATAGTGCTAACATTGCTAGGTTAGTCTGCTGCTGCACAATTCTAGTTACACAGCCAGTTACAAATTTCAGAATGCAAGGAATCATACAAGGCAGGATGGCAAGCAATAACAGCATTAAGAAAGCGAATATCACTAGTCCCTTGAGCCACCCGAAATTAGGTAGCCATGACGTTAGCCATGACATATCCCACCCATTCCACTTCTGATCTGGAACATAGGCCACCTTATTGATCTCCACAGCCAAATTTCGGATGGCTTCCCCATGATTAGAGATATTAAAGCAACAGGCTTCAGAGGATATATTCAGCGCCTGACACAACCCACCTTGTCGGGCTAAAACGTAGTCCATCCCCAATTTAAGCTGCAATATAGCGGTTCTTTGCTGGTCCAGCTGATCCGCAATTAGCTCCAAGGCTGTGGCCGTGCGATTGGCTATTATTTGCACCACCGCCTGTAGCCGAATTATGCGGTTTAACTGATATATAGGGCCTCGTGCTCCTGCTACAAGCTCACGTTGGTCCCAGGAAGCAGGGGTGTAATGATTGATTATCCTCTCAGCTGTCCACACGTCTTCCCCCCAAGTGGTAGTCCCTCCAATGTCTATCCCATTTAGGAGTTCCGTTCCTCTCTTTCTCCTTATGTGTTGATCCTGGGGTTGGACCCACATGGGTGGTAACAGGTACGCCAAGTAGCACGCACCTTCCCAAACTGGAGGCAGTTTTCTATATGCGGTTCTCCCACAGACCCACTAAATTGGCTTTAACATAGTGGATTGTGGGCTGGTACTGCTTAGAAACAAGTATAGCGTGGTGGAAAACACACTACAATGGCTAGTGGTGACGTTTACCTCCGTAAGGGTATAATTCCACAACTGTTTCCATATGGCCCAGAAACAAGGAAGACAGGGAATTTTTAGGGGGTTGATGAAGGTGAGGTTTCCATATAAGTAATGTGACCCGTTATACCTTATATGATAGGAGCACCGGGAGCGTCTCTGCCATTTCTCATCTCCAATTTCTAACACCTCCTCTTTCCTTCTATTTGCTGCGTCATCTGGAGGTGAACGCGCAGGGGGCCGGCGGGGCTGGCGGACCCTCCGGTCTGCTTGCGCGTGCCGGACCGGATTGACTCGCATTAAGTCATTTGCGGGCCGCCGGTTCCCCACCCCTGATATAGGTGAAGAGGGAATTCTAATTCACCAGAAAGAAATAAAGAATACTGCAGGCTTTTGGGAATAAGGTTGCAATCCTAAGAACATAAGAAGAGCCCTGTGCTGGATCAAGCCAAAGGCCCATCTAGTCCAGTTTCCTGTATCTCACAGTGCCAGTGGCCTCACCAGATGCCTCAGGGTCAGGGAGCACTCAAGACAACAAGATACCTGTATCCTGTTGCTACTTCCTTGCACCTGGCATTCAGAAATAGCAGGCTACCTCTCCCAGGAGGTTGCATAGATAGATCGACCTATCATGGCTTTAAAAAAAAATCCTATGTATACATCTGAGAGTAACAGCGCAAGTCTATACATGTCCACTCAGAGGGAAGCCCCATTGAGTTAAGGGTGTATATTAGATTGTTGCAGCCCAAGCCCTGTGGAGCTGTATGGCGCTTGGTTTGAATCGCGCGCAAACATGCGTGCAAACATGCGTGGGAATGGAAAAAGCCCCAGCTACACTATACCAGTGCGGCCAGCGTGCAGCACGCACGGGCACGCACGTCAAGGCTGAAAGCCCCAGCTACACTATACCCGTGCGGCCAGCGTGCGGGCACGCATCGGCACGCACGTCAAGTGGAGCCTGCGGATGGCAGCCGGCGCTGGCTCTGTCTGCGTTCTGACGCAGCCGGAGCGCAGCCGAACGGGCAAAAGTCGAGCCGAGCTCGACTTTAGCCTGGGCTACACTATAGCCGTGCGGCCTGCGTGACGTCCTGCGTGCGGCACGCACGAGCTCGCACGTCAAGTGCAGGCTGCCGACGGCAGCCGACGCTGGCCCGTCGGCAGCCGACGTCCTCGCACGGGCAAAGTCGGCCTCGCCTCGACTTTTGCCCCGTTTCTAGAACGTCGGGCCAATGGCGGGCAGTCCCTGAACAGTAGGGGCGGGACACGTCTGTGGGGACCAGCTTCTGTCCAATCAGAAGCCACAACTGACGAGCACGTGTGGCTTTGTTTCGGCTGCGTTCCAGCAGCGCTCCGGCTGCCGCTCCGGCTGCGAGACGCAGCCGCGACGCAGCCGTCGACAATGTAGCTCGGCCTTTTCCCTGTGGGACGTCGGCTGCCGACGGGCCAGCGCCGGCTGCAGTCGGCAGGCTCCACTTGACGTGCGTGCCCGTGCGTGCCCGCACGTTGGACGCACGCTGGCCGCACGGGTATAGTGTAGCTGGGGCTTCAAGTGGAGCCTGCCGACGGCAGTATATGTGTTGTCTGTATGCGTAGACGTCCCCGCAGGAAATCTTTGCCCGTTCGGCTTAGCTCGTACAGTACGGTAGTACACGCCCCCTAGAAGCCAGAGAAAAAGACTGTGGCGCAGTGTAAAGGGTTAATTCCCGGAACTGAGCGCCGTTCGGGCCGCCCTGCTCGCCGGCCTTCGGGGCTTTTAGAAATGGAGGCGCGTCGGAGCTGTGGCTCCAGGGTGGGGAGCTGGTTCCCGGGAGGCGCTGGAACAAACTCAGTGTGCTTTTGATCCGCGATGCGGTTTTGTGCTTGTTGCCCGGGTTAGAGCCCGTTTGTACTGCCAATCCGGTTCTTGCGGCAGTCATATTTGGGGCTGTTTTCTCCCATTCCCTTTCGGAGCTGAGCGTTTGTGTGCCGGCGCAATGTGGCTCCCTGGATTGTTGCTGGTGCTGGGGTGCGCTTGCAGAAATGGGGCTGCAGAGAACGCCACAGCGGGTAAGAAGATCCCCACACAAGATATTTTCAAGCATTCTGTTGTGCTGTCATTTGTTGCAAACGAACTTCCTAATGAGCATGTTTAGGATTAGGACAGAAGTGAACTGCTTTTGGACAGAAGCCATTGGTTTGTTTTGGGAAGCGGCCCTTTGGTCGCAGTAAGAGCAGTTTCACCCCTTCAGGGGTACGTGTGTGTTCTTAAAGCTGTTTTTCTTTCAAAGGCTTTAGATTCGCCTCCCGAAGATTGCTAACTAGTAAATACAGAGCAAGTTTCATAAAAGGGGGGGGGGGCTTGGTTTCATTTGAGCTCCTTTAGTACACTTTGTAGCTGGTTCTGTGATTCGGGATGAAAAACGCTATTTATTTTGTGTATATTATCCCTACGCTGTTTGAAACAAGGGTGTTATTTTTGTAGCTGTGCGACCAGTTTGGGTGGAGGGCTGACAATGTTGACAAACCTTGATTTTTGTCACCAAACTATACTCAACAAGATGTTTCAGCCTGTTCTGGCTCTTGGTGACCAGAGTAGCTGTGGTGTGTGTGTGTGTGTGTGTGTGTGTGTGTGTGTGTTCTAAACACTTGTTACACTGGTATTTGTAGTACACAATAAAACTTTCCTGGTGATGTGAGCCTGAGAGGGTTCCAAAATTGATGGGAAATTCACCATGGGTACTGTACTGTGAGAGTTAGAACAGTACAAAGTCCTGACCTAGGAGGGAGGGTGCTGGGAGGAGCCTTGTAATGTAGTAGAGTGTATTTGTGTGCATTTGATATGCAGCTGTGTACTGGAAATTATCATGAATGAAGGCATATAGGCATGAGTTGTCACTGCTTCGCACATCTGATGTGTTCCAGAGGCTTTGAAGCAGTTATGGGACCTATAGGCCTTAAAGGAACTTGTCATGTGCCTTCCTAGTTTTGGTCATGTGCTTTGGCACCAGAGAAGTATTCTTATTTTTTTCCGGCTGATGAAGTATGTCCTTATTTACTGAGACACTTTTAAGCTCTCTGCTGTGGCTAACTCAGAACCATTGGCCCCTTGAGGCTATAATTAAATTTCAGAATGGTTTGCAGAGCCAATGGACTTATTCAAGGAAGCTCTTGCTGTAATAGTATGTACAGTATATTCTAGTATTAAATGTATGTATTTTTCACATTTTTTCACATTTTATACTGCCCTTTTTCCAAGGAGCTCAGGGTGATGTACATGGTTCCTTTTGTCCTCACAATAACTGTGAGGTAGGTGAGGCTGAGAGATGGTGCCTGGCAGGGATGTGGATCAAGTCTCGAGTCAAATCCCAAGTCTTTGGGTCCAAGTCCAAAGTCAAGTCCAAAGTCTTTGCCCCAAGTTCCAAGTCTTTTGGTTGCGAGTCCCTATCTATTTAATGGGCAAAAACAGGTTTAAACCTGAATAAAATTTGACTTGTCGTAAAAGGCTCTAAGTCTCGAGTCGAATCTCTTACAATCGCCGAGTCAAGTCATTGATGTGACTTGAGTCCGACTCAAGTCTGAGTCAGACTTGAGTCTACATCACTGGTGCAGGCCTAAGGTCACCCAGGAAGCTTCCTGGCTGAGTGGGGCCAACTCCGAAACCACTACACCATCCTGACTTTCCATATAAATGGCTTTATATAGCTCCTTATTAAAAGTGATGAGCATATTGGATTGTTAAGAATGCAGCTACTCTACTGAAGTGGCCCTTCTGAAACATAGGGGTTTTGCCTACATTTTCCCTTACTTTGGAGAACTGATTGGAACACAGCTTTGTGTTAGTCATCCGCTAAGTCCTAAGTCAAAGGAAAAGCAATGTATGCCTGCCCAAAGTTAATGGTGGTAGACTAGACGGCATTGCTGCTCTTGCTTGTCATGGGTTAGAGACAAGATGTGATAGATGGTGCAGCATGCAGCAACCAGCCCCTGCTTCTGGCTTTTTGCGTCCTGACACTGGAATGGTAGATTGCTGCCCCCCACCCAAAGCCAGGGAAACTGGGCAGGAGGAGGCAGCCTTGGAGAATCTCTCTCCTAGAAGAATGGAGAGCCCCAAAATCCCTAGGAGGTTCCCTTAAAAGGCAGACATGTTTGGGGAGGACAGGCTGATTCATCCAGGAAGTGAATTCATGTCAGCGGCGGGTGCTGGGGGGGGGGGGGCAGCAGCAGCAAGCGTTCCCTTCACCTTCTGTCCTAGAGTCTCCTGCCACCTCCCTTCAGCCTTCTGCAGAGCAGGAAGTAGTAGATCTGCTTCCTTGCATTCTCCTTCCTCCTGTGGGGCTGTTTCAGCTTTTCCTTGTTGTGGGACTGAGCTTCACTTAGTCTCTCTAAATAAAATAGGGAGTTCCGCAGCAAAGAGGGTTCAGGTGGGCAAAGGTTGGCACAGTAGTTAAATGGGAAGCTGAAAAATAAAGCAACCACTTAACACAACTTGCTGAGTACTTTTCCTTCCTTAAGTATCGCAAGTCCTCACTTAAAGTTTTATTATAAGTCGTTCCGTTATAAAGTTGGTCAGCGGTTTTCTACCTTCTGACCTCCACACCGGGCCTGCAACCCACTTCGCTGGCCTTGTCGCATTCCAGAATGCCTTCCACAAGGCATTCTGGGGCGCCACAAGGCCAACGAAGTGGGTCGCGGGCCTGTAGAACTGGGAAGTGGCTTCCGATAGCGCCCCATCATGCTTTGCAAGGCCTACGATAAAATTGGTTTCGTTATAATAGTCGTTTCGTTTAAAGTTGCAGTTTCCAAGAATGTATCGGCAACTTAAGTGAGGACTTGCTGTACTCGCTTGAGTCCAGAATCTTGGTCCCTATGCACACACTGAATTGGGCAGCCAGTTGATTCTTGTTGACCCAAGGCCAAATGTGTGAAGGGGGGGGGGTGCGTGGCCCTCCTTTTTATAACCTGTGGGTGGGTTTTAACCAGGGTTTCCTTGAGCCCTTGATTTTCCTGCTCTTGGGAATGGGTGGTATTCATGAGACAATGAACTGGACCTTGTTTTCCTACTCGGTGTCTCTGTATTGACACTATATGTTTGACGAAACTGAAGGCTTATTAACATCTGCTTCCTAGACCTTGGATAGGGCTTTGAAAATAAACCTTTGACTTCTAGAACTCTGTACCTCCAGCAAGTGTATGCTTCTGGGCTTTTAGCAATATCTCTTTTTTACGTTTAGAATTCGAAGTGATATGGTATAAATTTATTTTCTAGCATCCTGAATTGCTGCTACATTTGAGCTCCTATATGCTTAAATACTCTTGTGCCACTTGCCACTGATACTTTATTTATTTAAAAGATATATACAGTTGGAACTCGCTATCTGCAAGGATCCGTTCTCCCCCCCCCCCCGCATGGATAACGAGGATCCACATTTAAAATGTTGTACAAAGGTAAAAAAAAAATGCGTGTTCTTCCTTTAACAGACTGAAATCGCGCTCTGGAAGCCTCCCTCTCCCAAAATAGCTCCCAAACGCATTGCAATGCATTCTGGGGCCACCTTGGAAGAGGGGAGGGGGAGTCAGGCAACCTAGAAGAGGCTTCCGGACCGTAATTTCGGCCTGTTTATAAAAAAGAACACGCAGTGGTTTCCTTCAAAAAGGTAAAACCCCATTTTTTAAAAACTTATTTATTTATTTATAGAATTTTTACCCCGCCTTTCTCCCACCAGGGCAACCAAAACCTTGAAAAAACTTTTTCTTTTTATAGTGTACCTCCCGGATCTGGGATCCGCGGTGAGTCAAATCCACGGATCCCAGATTCGTGAATAGAAAGGGTCCACTTATATACTGGTACTGCTTTTCTAGTACTTGGAGAGTACTCATACAACATGAGAATAAAGCACCTGAATAAAGTAATAAAAGCAGTTAAAAAAAAAACAAGAGCAGATTAAAATATGAAACGGCTGTAGTGTAACATAAAAGCAGCAACAAATTTTAAGGGGTCTCTAGGAAGTTCCTCCCCCCCCCTCAAAAAGTCAAACGAAAAAATACCAGTAGGTCTTTAAACCCCACTGGAAGTAACTGGTGATGATGGCATTGCCAGTTACATCCGGGTCGGAGGCCTCGGCATGAGCCTGCAAAGGCTGGTAAGAGGCTCTGGGTGGGAGGGCTCTTCCCATATGCACGAAACTGGTGCGTTGGAGCTCTGACTGCCGAGTCTCCTACCGGGCTTTGCAGGCTCACGCCGAAGCTTCAATGACGCGAGGTGGGTATCTGCGGGTGCTATGTATACCACCGACACCCATCTCGTGTACCACCGGTGGTACGCATACCACCGGTTGAGAACCCCTGACTTAAGATATACAGGTTATCCAGGGAAAAAGCAAAAAGCAATGAGTGAGAATGTAGAGCAACTGAAAAATACAATTTAGATACTATAAGGCAGGGGTTCTCAACCAGTGGTACTAGTACCACCAGTGGTACTTTGGCTGGTTGCTAGTGGTACTCAGACCACCAGAACTCTGCTCTGTTGCAGCGCTTTTGGCAGCGTGTTTTTAATCCTGAGAGGCTCCTGCCTTTGGCTGAGCCTCTCGGAAATGCTGAGAAGGGTCCTCCCACCAGCCCAGAGCCTCCTACCTGCATTTTCTGGCCTCCGAAAATCTGGAAGTAATTGGCAATGATGTAATCGCCAGTCACTTCCAGTGGTACGCTGCAGGAGAGTGGCGCTGGAGGTGGTACTTGGCCAGGAAGGGGTTGAGAGCCCCTGCTATAAGGCGTTTGTATCTCTTTAGAACTGCAAGTTTCTGAAAATCCTTGTAAAGCAGAGATCAGGAGGCCCAACAAAATAGTCTTGTTAGCCAGGCTAGCACTTAATTACACTGGGCAGATAATCAATTCAGATCAAATTCAATAGTATCTCTTGTTGCTATATTAGCTGTGGAGGGTATCTTGTTTGTACTGGACATAATGAAGACAATCTAAAATTGGTCATGCATTCCTCTAAGTCATTGACAAAAATTGAATTTGGTGAAACTCTGTGTTTGCTTGAATTATATTGATTCCAGTGTGGTTTAAGCATGTCAGACTATCTGGATTGCATCTAGTAAAGGTACCTATTGTACATGATGTGCATTTCATCCATAATGGTCCCTGAATACTTTTTTTATCCTATGCCTGCATATCCACCTTGCATCAGATTCTTCTGTGATGATGTAACACAGAAAAAAAATCCTCTAACTATCAAAGGGCTACAGGTCAGGAAGCATGTTCCCATCCCACCAACTCAGTGTTTCACAGCATTGTTCATGAGAACGTTTGTTTGTGAACAGATATTGAATCTGGTTGTTGTGAGATTGTAAAAGCTGATCTAATAATCAGAAAATAGAAGTTCTGTTTGCTGTGCTTGCTTTGCAGGCTCACAAATCTCCTTTCTCCAGTGTCCACCTCTGCCCTTGATGGCTGCAAAACAACAACTTCTTGGGGACTATAGTAAAGATGCTTGCCACTGAGCATATATTGTAGCCAAAGCTGAATTATTGTCCTATACTACAGTCTGCTCTCAGTATCCGTGGGGATTTGGTTCCGCCTCCCCGCGGATACCGCAAATCACTGGGTGTTGAAACCCAGCACCCGATGCGAAAGTAACTTACCGGATCATGTGACTGGGGGTCTCTGGGGGCCTCTTCCATGTCATGTCAGGCCTGCAGCCACCCCCTTGGGCCTCGGAACGCATCTCCGTAGCAACCAGAAGTCACTTCCAGTTTGACTTCAGGTTGCTTCATAGATGCATCCTGAGGCCTATGGAGGCAGCTGTGGGCCCAGCACGATGCAGAAGAGGCCTCCGGCTTGGCATTCATGGATGGTGGAATCTGCAAATGCTGAGATCTTGGGTGCCAAGGGGCCACTGTACTTGGGTTACTTTATATGCACTTCTTTATCTGGTTTTTGGTTGACCATTTTTACCACAGTCTTTTTATTATGTCTTGTTTTGGCCTATTTGCCAAAACAAACTGAACCAATTTGTATTTCTGACTGGATCCTCTGACACAAATTGGCTGAGCTTGTGTCATGGCCCAGGATGTTCATTTGCTCAGGGATCGAGCAACACTTGTAGTTCAGTGTCTGTTAGTGGTTAAGACGCTGAACTGCAGACCAGAAGGTCGGTTAGGACAGCAGTTCGAGACCCGAGTGCCGCATGACTGAGTGAGCTCCCGGCTCCTGCCAACCTAGCAGTTTGAAAGCAAGAAATTGCAAGTAGATAAATGGGTACCGCTGCGGAGGGAGAGAGAAATGAATTTCATGTTTAGACTTGGGTCCCATCCCCATGATAACTCATGTTTATGCAAATATTCCAAAATCCGTCCCAAGCAGTCCGGATAAGGGATACTCAACCTGTATTGCAGAACAGTTGCCAAACCATAGTTTGGTGATTAGAGTTCCATAGCAGGTTTATCCCATTCATTCTCTCTCTCTCTCTCTCTCTCCTCCCCCCCCCCTACTTTGAGATAACTGTCATTTGTCATGACGTCTGAATTAGACAAACTAAGCTACATTACAGTACTTGCAACCTTAGCTTGCCTTCCAGCTAAGGACTGAACCTGCAGTTTGAAACCTGTTTCAGTCTGTGGTTAGGAGTATTTAGCTTTGATATGTTAGGCTTGCAAATTGGGCATGGGAAAATGATGCTCTGGCTTATACATGTGACTGGAAACATATTTTCTTTGCTTTTATTAAAAAAGGTTTATGTTTTGCATCCAGTAAAGCAACTGAGAGCCAGGATGGTGTAGTGGTTCTGGCATTGGACTTGGACCTGGAAGATCCAGGTTCAAATCCCTGCTCAGCTGGGTGACCTTGGGCCAGTCACCATCTCTCAGCCTAACCTACATGACAGGGTTGTTGTGAGGACAAAAGGAGGGGAGGAACTATGTACACCATCCTGAGCTCCCTGGAGGAAGGGTGGTATAAAAATGTGAAAAAAAAGCATTGTATAAGATCTTGGCTGCAGTGGCAGATTTCCTGGGGGAGCAGCAGCTATCTCTTCTATGAATTCATGTGTAATCGTGAAACGGCAGCCATTTCTAGCAGTAATCTCTAAGGACCAACAAGAGGACAGTTGACATTATTGTCCCTTCACTGCCTTAATCAGTCGCCAGTGCCCTTGGGTAGAGTTGGAGCTACATGTCTGGGTGATGGAAGCTTTGCCACCTGGGGCCAAAAAAAAATCTATTCTACCTGGTCCTAGTTGCCAGGTAACATGCTTCTGGGGATAGATTGTTGTAGGTTGATGCCAAGCAGAGTGGACCCCTTGAGGGTGGAGCAAGGGTGAAGGTGCCATCTTTATTTTTATAGTGGACTCTTTTGGACTTTATTTTGAGGCCTGTTACAAGATAGAAGCTTGCAATAGAAGTGCATATTCTATTACCTTGTGCTATTATGCTTCGATACTCTTTTGCAAAGCCCTTTCTCGAAAATGAATGGAAGTCTCGGACCTGGTTCTTCCTGTGTGTAACTCAACAGGGACTACCGTCTGTAAATTATCTGACTTTTTCCCTTCTCATTTTACTATCATGATGCTCATATGCATAGCCACTGAAGCAAGGCGGAGTATTACCAGGACGTTGATACAGTCAAATCCTTTTAGTAGTATTTGTCCCCTTACATTGTCTGTATTAGCATCATGTGAACTCCTTTCGGCATTGAGGCTTTCATCTTGTGCATGAATGAGAAAACTGATAAGTCATGCTTTTCTGCCTCAAGTCAGCTGTTATCCAAATACCAAGGCTAGGAGAACATTGTGTCATGCTGTTAGATAAAACTGGGGCATCCTCTGGAGTTGGATGTTTTATGCATATGGATAGCATACTAATAGAGGTGGTCCCCCGTATCCGCGGGGGATACATCCCCAGACCTACCGTGGGTACCTGAAACCGCGGATAGTAGCAACTCCCCCCCTTTCATATACACCTTCAGAATGGCAGAGATGGCTTCAGAATGTCTTGGATGGCTCTTGTACCGCTGGTGCATTTCATACCACCGATTTTTTTAAAAAACGTGGAAAATGGCCACTGCAAGATTCAAAATGGCCACTCAAGGCATTCTGGGGCGCTAATTTTGATCCATGGATAAGTGAAACTGTGGATATAGGAACTGCGGACGGGGGGTGCCTGTACACATTCTTGTAATCGAGCCCTATTAAAGCTATTCATCCACTCGATATAAAGACAATATGTCTGTCAATTGGACAGTCAGAATGGAATTGATAATGCGAAATTGAATAAGTCCCACACATTTTCCCTTTTTGTACTATATAATCATATATAATTATAATCATCTCAAACAGGATATAGTGGAACTGGAAAAGGTGTAGTAGAGAGCAACAGATTAGTAGACTGGGGCACCTCCCTTAATGAGGAAAGGCTACAGTGTTTGGGGCTCTTGAGTCTAGAAAGAAGGTGTTTGCGGGGGGGGGGGATATGATTGAGATGTATAAAACTGCATGGGATGGATAGAGGGAAGTTCTTTCCCCTCTCGCACAACATTGGAACCAGGGTCAACTAAAATTGAGTGGTGGGGGAGTTAGAACAGACAAAAGGAAACATTTCTTCACACATCCATTAATCTGTGGAACTCCTTGCCACAGGTGATGGCGCCTGACTTAGATGCCTTTAAAACAGGATTGGACAGATTTATGAAAAGTCCATCACAGGTTACAAACCATGCTGAGTATAAGTAGCCTACTAGGTTTAGAGGGAGGCTATCTCTGAATGCCAGGTGCAAGGGAATGGTCCATAAAGCAGGCAGGGTGGGAGAGGCAGAAGCGCCTGTACCTCTACAGAAGCACCCCACTGATGGAAATGAGGAAGAGGAAAGCAGCAGGGAGATGAGGATGCTGGCTGCAAAATGGCGTGTGCTTTTGGCACAGCAGCTCATTCATTCTATGAATGGTGTTCAAGAACTCACGATGGGGGAAGCTGCATGTATTTTTATTGGGCAGCAGATTCAAGTGCTGGAGCCCTAGTGGGAAAATGTGACCATCTTCGTTGTGTTCTCAGTATATGTGTTGTCTGTATGTACACAACATGCTTTAGGTTGGAGCTTCTCCTCAACCCCTGCCACATGCTCAGGGGTTATCTTTTCTTATTAGTTCATGGGTCAGGTTACTTCACACAGATGACTCTGAGTCTGAACGTAGACGAGCTCTAGCATTAATTTTTTGAATTTTCTTGTTCGGTTCGTTCCTCCTCCTCCCCCCCCCCCCGCCTTCTCCTTAAGCTTCCTTTTTGCATCCAGGAGATTTGTACGTTCATTTTAGATCTCCCATAGCTCCCATTTTCCAGCTGTGCTACAGTGGCTGACGGCACCATGGCTCATATTGCATCATCTGTGCTTAGTGTGGGAGGAGCTATAGTGATGAATGTGGCTCACCATTCACTTGCAGATATGGCCTCTGGCCCCTATACAGAAGAAGGTTGCTGACCCCTGGTCTAGTTGGTCAAAAGGAGACTGAAGAGGTGGCGAAACACATGTGACTGTTTCGGTTACAGGTACTTAAGCTTGCTACCATAGAGATGGGACCTAAGACATGGTGCCAAATGCTTTACAGGAAAGGTGGGTTTTTAGAAGGGATTTAGAAGAAGTGAAGACGCATCCCAGGTGTTCTGGAAGACAGTTTCAAGCATAACAGGCATCAAGGGAGAAAGGATGGAGTAGTTTGAAGGGAACAGGAGACCTTTGGTGGTTTAAAGGTGGCATTGTAATACGATGCGTCCTCTGAGTCGTCCGGGGGGGGGGCTTTTAACCATGCTGCCACTGATGGAGGTGAGGGGGATGGCGGCATTCTCAGTGGTGGCACCCCAATTGTGAAATTCCCTCCCCTTGGAATTAAGAATGGCTCCCTCCTTGGAGACCTTTTGGCGGGGCCTTAAGATGTTTTTAGTTAGGTTGGCATTCGATAGCTGACATGACGGGCTGGCTTTTAAAAAAAAATCAAATATAATTTTAAATGTTAGGTAACCCATTGGTGCTTGTCTGGTTTTACTTGTTGGTTGGTTTACTTGTGTTAATTATTTGAACTGCGTTAACATTGTTTTAATGTTGTAAGCTGCCTTGGTTGCCCTGTTGGGTGAAAGGCAGGATATAAGTTCTTCAAATAATTATATTAATATATTATTGTAATACTTTTTTTGTTTAGAGAAGCCTTCTGAGTCTTTGACCTTTTTTTAATATCTTGCTGGTACAGGTGGGGTGCTGCTGCTCTTATGTTCTTGCTTTTAATTGTAATAGTGGTCTCTTTTATCGCTTTTTAGATGTTTTTATTAAACTGTTGTTTTTTAAAGTGATCATGTTTTTTTGTATTTGTATTTTCTGTTGTAAGCCAACTTGGGTCACTTCGGGGAGAAAGGTGGGGCAAAAATATTGTACATAAATATATTTGAAGAACAGAGGTCACAGACAAAAGTTATGAGCAGGATATGACGAGAGGTGATGAGTTCTTATGGCATGATTTGCCTTGTCCTCACTGTGGCAAAGAGAGGATTCTGGCTTTTCTTCAGTAATATGTTTGGTTAAGAACCCTAGTTTTACATATTGCAGAGAGATGCGGAAGAAGGCAGTGCAAGAAACTTTGTCAGCTTGCTCGGTTTCTTAGTAATGATTGAAATATCTCTGATAAGATTCTGAGGGGTGCTAGGTGAGATCAAAGGCACTTACAGATTCCCTGCCTGTCTCAGGTTTGGCTGGTGGTAAGACGCTTGGCTGCTGAACAACCAAGCTTAGGGTGGAGTGACATCTTCCTTGGCGCATGCTTCTGAAGCCCTTTTTTTAAAGAGGAAACTCCCAAGCCTGGGGTTGGAGGCTGTGTTGGTTTTTGGAGAAGGTTGGTTTATGGGACAGCTTGTGCTGCCGTGAAATGGAGAACGTTGGGACTCCTTGTCCCTAAATCATAGGATATCAAAAACTATTGGCTTTGTTTAGTACTGGGCTAGCAACAATAACTTCTTGTTGTTTGCTACTCAATTGTATAATTTGAATGCTAAAGTTTTCAGTTAAGAGACATTGACTGTCTATTATTATTATTATTATTAATATCATCATCATCATCATCATCATCGTCAGTCAGTTATTAATTGACTGACAACCCTGACTGTTCCCTGGAAGGACAGGTACTGAGGCTGAAGCTCAAATATTTTGGCCACCTAATGCGAAGAGAGGACTCTCTGGAGAATACTCTGATGCTGGGAAAGATTGAAGGCAAAAGGAGAAGGGGAAGGCCAAGGATGAGATGGTTAGACAGCATCACCGATGCAACGAACATGAAAATGAGCGAACTCAGGAAGATAGTGGAGGACAGGAAGGCCTGGCAGGATATGGTTCATGGGATCACGAAGGGTCGGACACGACTTGATGACTGAACAAGCAACAATAACTTGTTGTTTGCTACTCAATTGCATAATTTGAATGCTAGAGTTTTCAATTAAGAGACATTGAACAAACTGATGACAGAGGTTTGTATGCTTGGCATTTCATGTGTTTGCAAGTCTGGATGTGCAGAAACCCATGTGGAGAAGAACATTTTCCCCAGAATAATCATCTTCCATGGAATAACTGCACATTTGGATGTAAAACCCATGTGGTTTTCCTTGCCCATGAGCATTTTCCCACAGAATATCAGAAGCAGTAGCTTCAGGGTGCCATCTGCGTATACTCAAACTTGTGGATAATGAGACCCCACTGTACCATATGCATGTTGCTGGCGCATCTATCAGATTTGTCACATTGAAGCCGGCTAATAGTAACCCTCCACCCACTTAAACCTCCACCCACTGACACATGGGTTACTGGGGAGAACATTATCCATCTGGGTGCGTGTTGTCCAGTGGCCAGTGGCATATTTTAAGTTATTTATGTACTGTAAATATTTTTTTCAGGGCATCTTGGGGCATAGGTTCTCCTTAAAAAAACCTTATTTTTAAAATCTCAACATGTGGAATGCATGTTTTTTTTCCTCCCTTTGCCTGTGCTCCCTGTTCCTCCTTGAAAAAGGGATTCTGTCTTTTTGCAGTCCCCAGAACTGGAGAAAGACACATGGGTGCGCTTGACTGGCTGCTATACAGCTAAAATTGTGTGTGTGGTTGCTCCCAGTGATTGTATTGCACAGTGTTGCCTTCAGGCTCCCTTCCCTGGTTCCAACCAGGATAAGTTATCCTGGGTGAAGAAGCAATCAACTGGCAGCAGGCACCACTAATCAATTTTATGGAAATTGGAAGCGAGGCAGGAAGCTACTTTTTTTTAAAAGGGTTGAAGAAGAGAACTGAACAATGAGGAGAGAACTTCCCTGTGGAAGTTGGAGTGGTGAATTGCATGGCATCCCTGAATCAGGAAGTTTCCTGCTTCTGAAGGACAGGCATTTGTCTCTTCTTCATGGAGTACAACCTTTTGACCAGCTTTCTTCCTTGTTAGAACTTTGTTGGATCCCTGAAGGCCATCTTGATCATCTGTGTTTCTTCACCCACTCAAGACAACTAACCAGCATGTAATGTTTTCTCCCTTTTTAATACAGGTCACCTTTTTGAGGTTTCTTTGGGAAAATTTGAGACCGTAGTGCTGAACAAAACGACCCCAGCTTTGGCAGTGTTGCGGAATATTGCCAGCAACGTGACTGTGGTCGTCTTTCAGATCCATACCCACTACAAGAATGTAACCATTTCCTTTGATAAGGTATTTGAAATGCTGCTCCTTCTGCTTGATGTTAACTTAGTGCCAGTGATGTTCTAGACCTGCGATTTTCAACCTTTTTCATTGCACGGCACACTGCTGCTCAAATGGTCAAGGCACACCGTCAGTTTTTTTGACAATTGGCAAGGCACACCATGCTGCTGGTGGGAGGCTCACACTTCCAATGTCCCCATTAATAAATGACCCTTCCTAAACTCCCGCAGCACATCTGCAGACCATTCGTGGCACACCAACGTGCCACAGCACAGTGGTTGAAAATCGTTGTTCTAGACACTGTATAGAACAAGGGTGGTCAAACTTGCTTAACACAAGAGCCACATGTGATAAACTTCAGGTGTTTGAGAGCCGCAATATTTAAGAAATGTTTAAATTCTTAAATATATTTACTTGCCAGGAACAATAAACATACATTTTAATCCAGTGGACTCTCAGTTTATACCTGGTCAATAATTATGAAGCTTGAACATTTTTATTTACCATTTATATTAATTGTGATGCACAAAGGAGCTCAGCCAACATATTTCCGCGAGCCGCACATTATATGTCAAAGAGCCGCATGTGGCTTGCGAGCCACAGTTTGGCCACACGTGGTATAGAATGTATGTCCGCATTGAAGTTGGTTCTTGTAATGCAGAACCTATTGGTACAAACATTTTCTCCCTGGTGTGAAAGGCATGAGCCTTGAGTTCATGAGCATCTTCTTTCTGCTCTTTTTCTTTGGTTAGAAAATTAATGTATGAGCCTGGTAACTTGCTTCTAGAACTTGCTTCTGAATAAGTTGTCTGCCCCTGAACTGGAAAAACTAGAATGATCTGAGGCACATTTGAATTCATCATTGCACTGAGTCATGTGCTGTATTCAACGTAGGGAGAGTAGAGAGAGGGTGGATATGCATCTACTTTGCAGAATGAACAGAGAAATGTTCATGAATAGGATGGGGTAAGAAAAGAATCATCTTCCACTGTAGAAATGTGGTGAACTTTCCAGGTCAATTTTTTGCTTTTTTAAATTACCGGTACTTTTAAAATTGCATCAGCATTGTTTTAGTTGCTTTAAATCGGGGATTCTCAACCTTTGGAGGCCCGCGGGCCTCCGGTTGCCCCGAGTACCCCACGTACTCCCAAGTACCCCCACATACCCCCCTTAAAATGTATTTTTCCTGGGTTGCGTCATGAGCGGGAGGACCCGCCTTCCCGCGCCACAACCCTGTAAAAATGGCTACAAGCCTCTTGATGTCCCCCAAAGCTCCCCCTTACCTGTTTTCCCAGCCGCCACCATCTTGGATCCAAGATGGCCGGGAGAGCAGTTAAGGGAGAGCTATGGGGAATATCGGGAGGCTTGTAGCCATTTTTACAGGGTTCTGGTGCGGGCGGGTCCTCCTGCTCATGCTGCGACCCGGGAAAAACTGTTACGCTGCCTGTAACCAGCTGCTAATCGCAGCAGCTAACGTGCAACTTCTCGCGTACCCCCAGCCTGTGGTCCGTGTACCCCTGGGTACCACACGAACCACAGGTTGAGAACCCCTGCTTTAAATGTTTTTTTATTACATTTTCATTATACTTATGTTGTGAACTGCTTTGAGCACTGGAAAAGCGGTATAGATATCTTTTTTAATAAAATCAATTATGCTTCTGCTCCTTTCACTAACTTTTAGATTTGTGAGCCCTTTTGGGACAAGGAGCCATTTAATCATTTGATTTTGTCTGTAAACCACTTTGTGAACTTCTTGTTGAAATGCGGTATATAAATACTGTTCATAATAACTGAGGAATTGACTTGCAGGTCAGCAATCTGTCTTAGTTTGCTTCCCTGACGGATTGGCTTCCCCTCCAGAGTTTTACAGTTGTACAATACACTGTACAATACGCTGCATGCTTAACACCATGTATTAGCACAGATCCTAGACGGAACTCTGACAAAAGAAGAAATTGAAGAAGTGTGGTAGGGTGGGTGGGGGGAATAGAGACATAGAAATTAAACTGGGGGTGGGTGGGACACACACACAGGAAATTTCTGATTTCTAGGACAGCCTTTCTGAGACTTGTACACAGTATGGAATGTTTCTTCTCCACAGGTAGAAGTGTGTGTTTTTTTGGTGTTTTTTTTCAAAATTTCTTGATTAAAAATGCAAATAGTGGTATGTGTTTTTATTCCAATTTTTCATAATATTTGCTTTTAAAATGGACTATGTGCGCATTAGATGGGTGATAGTGTCAGCAAATACAGCAATTAAGCCACTGTTTTTTTTTTCTTTCAAACAATAGTATACACAAATCCACTTCCTGCTTTGGAAGGTTATCTAAAAGAGCAGATGTACTGTACACTAGTATAGGCTTCACATCAGAAGAATATCAGGCATATTTTTGGCATCCTCATTTTTCAGTCTCTCTCTGTGTGTGTGTGTGTGTGTGTGTGTGTGTGTGTGTGTGTGTGTGTGTGTGTTGGCCTATCTTTCCTCTGGACAGTTATGTTTGTCACTTGGATCACAAGATGACACTTCAGTAAAATTAAATTTGGAAGTAAACCTAGCTCATACTGTCCTTGCTGATGCAATAAAAAAAATTGCACAAGCTGCTGTAAAGATTTCCTTTAGGGGCTAATCACCAAACTCAAATGTCCAAATTGTTCTTGGTGATCACAAGTCTTAAAAATGCATGAGCCTGAGTTAAGTTGCAATCAAACTTCCAACCTTGGGTTCCAAAATTCTCCTGAAGCTGCTTTTGCAGAAATCTCAACATACCTATAATTTCTAGGTTCTTAATCTTTTTGCCCTGATCTTTAAAGTGGTGCCAGACATTTGCTCTAGAACAGTGCTTTCCCAACTGTGGGTCATGACCTACTTGGTGGGTTGCAGCCTGATGTGCGGTGGGTCGCAAAGGTGGACCCTCCCACCTGCCCTTGCACCTGTTCGGCTCCAAATTGGAGCCCTTCAGATGCAATTGGAGGCTGCTTCTGGGCTGCGCCGGGCCCGGGATGCACTCCACTGGCCTTTAAATTGCAGGCCTCAGAGTACCTCCAGAAGCAATCAGAAGTGACTTCCGGTTTCACGTCTATCACTTCTGGTCTCTTCCAGAGGTGTTCTGAGGCCACTGGAGTGCATCCCTGACCCAGTGCGGCCTGAGAGCGGCCTCCAGCAGCTGCACCCTGGAGTTCTGGGTCACAACTCGTTGCAGAAGAACAAGGTGAGTCACGGTGGGTGCAGGTTCTGGGACCACTGCTCTAGAAACATGCATTGTGTATTCATGTGCACATGCTAATAAACAGGGGTTCCTTAGGTTGCAGTTTTGTGCATGCTTTCCTGGCAGTAAGCTCCATTGAATACAATGGGGCTGATTTCTGAGTAGATATTCATAGGATTGCACTGTTGACTGTTTAGAGAGGCTCATGTTGGTCTTTTCTGCTTCCCAGAAACCTTTTGCAAACAACTCTGGAACAGGAGTAGACATGGGACTAGTTTCAATCCTTCGGCCTCAGCAGACTGTGTGTACCTGGTATTTGCAAGCTGTGGATGCCAATCGGGTGTTGAGCACAGCGGTTTCTTTCCCCTATACTGAAAAAGGTAACGTTTGCGTGTGTGTTTTTTGTTTTCCTCTTTCCTATCCTGTATCAGTGTATAATTTGCCTGTGTAGTACAAATTTCTTGCTTTCCAACTTCACTAGTTAAATAGTGTACTGTAAAGGTTTCACTGGGAAACCAAGCTACAATGTGATATGTCAGCCTTTATTCCTTTGCTCCTTGACCACTTCTTTCTGCCCTTATTTCTGCGTCTAGGACATTCGCTCATCCATCTCTATCACCCTGAGCTGCCCCCGAAATCTCCTACAGGCTTAGATGACTTAACACTTTCTCCTTTGTGGCTTATTATTAAGCAGATAACTTCTTCTCGGAACCACTTGTCGTTTTTATTTCACTGTTGTTGATGGACCCCAGTGGCAGCCAAAGTTGGTGTTGTTTCAGCCTAGTGTGGACAGAATGCTGTCTCCCTGCCAGCCATGGCTTGGCAAATTAGGAGTTGGTCTCATGAAGACTCCTTCCCTCTCTAAAGCGGGGGTTCACACACCCCGACCTGGCATACCACTTACCAGGTCAGGGGGGTCCCCATATACCACCTGAAGTAACTGGCAATGATGTCATCCCCAGTTACTTCTGGGTTGGAGGCCTCGGCGTGAGCCTGCAAAGGCTGGTAAGAAGCTCCGGGTGGGAGGGCTTTTTCCAGTGCGCGAACCCTGCGCGCTGGAGCTCTGGCCGCCGAGCTTCCTACCAGTCTTTGCAGGCTTGTGCCGAGGCCTCCATGACACGAGGTGGGTGTCCATGGGTACCACCAACACCCACCTCACATACCACTGGTTGGGAACACCTGCTCTAGAGCAATTTTTCCCCTTCCCTCTCTAATGTTAACAGTAACAGTATGGTAATAATCAACCTTTATTGGCTTATAACAACACAAACAACCACAACACAAATCAAACCATCAAACAAATAAAGTAAAGAGAAAAATATATCTATATATAAGATTTATTTATTTATTTATTCATTAAAAAAAACTACAGGGGGGCACCGGTATCCATGGATTCCTCAACCGCGGTTTCAATTATCCACGGTTGAGGAATCCCCCCTGCACCCTCCACAGCCCCCTCCGCACTTTTAGCAGAAACCTCCGTTCTTTTCTTCAAAAGTTCCGAGTTTCCATCTGTTTTAGGCCTGAGCAACTAGACTTAGGTGATAGCTAGAGTCTCAGCAAGGTTGCAGAGACTCTAGCTATTAACTAAGTTTAGTTGCTCAGGCCTAAAACAGATGGAAACTCGGAACTTTTGAAGAGAAGAATGGAGGTTTCTGCTAAAAGTAAGTGCCTAGGGGGGCTGTGGAGGGCGCGGGGAGGTCGCGCTCGCCCCCCGCACTTTTAACGGAGAAAGCTCTGTTTTTTTCAACCTTTCTCTCAGCAAGGTTGCTGAGACACTCTAGCACCGAAGACTTGTTGGTAAGAAGGCCTACAGCAAAGGCTTTTGAAGAAAAAAAACACGGAGCTTTCTCAGTTAAAAGTAAGTACTTGGGGGGGGGGGTCGCGCAGGCCCGCGGGGGGTCGCGCAGGCCCACGGGGGGGTTGGGGCCCCCCTGAAAACCACGGAAATGGGCATTCGCCCATTTCCGCGGTTTCAGGTATCCACGGTGGGGGCTGGAACGTATCCCCCGTGGATACCGGGGTCCCCCTGTATACCCTGCCTTATCCTATGCCGAAGGCAAATGCCGAAGGCGGCTTACAACGAATTAAAATACATGATTAAAAATACATAAAATAAGTTTAAACAATACATACCAGTAATACATAAACTAAATTTAAAAACAATAAAATCCACTGGGGGGGGGGTGACAGTATGGAGCAGAGAAGCAGCAAGGCAGAACATCTTGAGATACAGGAGACAGACGACAACTCATCACCCAAACACTAGATGAAACAAAACGTCTAGCCAAATTAGCTGCCAAATTCGGACCATATTTGCGGCTCCGATGCTTCAAGAGAGATTTTTTAAAAGTTCCCACTGTCTCAATTATACCAGGATCCTCGGATGATAAAATGTTCCTTAATTAACTGTTAACTATGTTTTGTTTTTTAAATTTGCATTGTGGCAAACAAACCCTTTAAATTTCCCTTATGAACATGGCATGCAAACTCACTTTGAACCATAGCTTTCGTCTTTGGTTCACAAAGAAACTGGTGCTTGTGCCGATATGCAGTGTTCATTCATGACACAGACTCTCAGTTTGTAATCCATGGTTTGTAGGGAGTTGGCATTGTGTGCTTCCTAGCTGAAATAACATTCCTGTGTGCTACTGGAGCCCGTTAACAAAAGCATTGCACAAGGTGGTGTCTTACTTCTCATACGTGGCTGGAAGCCTATCCTGCCCCTCTTTACTCAAACTGTTGGATGCTTTCTGTCTAGATCCAATCCCTGGAGGGTGCAACCTGGAGTTTAACTTGGAGATCGATCCTAATATTTATTTAGAATATAACTTGGCCATGACGCACATTAAATTTGCCCCAGCAAATCTGGGGTACACAAGGTATGTATATGTGAAGGCTGGAAAGGTCGCATATTTGTATGCTTCTGAAACAAGATTGGCTGGGTGGGTCTCTGCTGTGTCGAATCCTAAGACATACTTGCTTCTTACAGCCTGAAAGTCAAGGTGAGGAGGGAATCAAGGAGGTTCTCTGAGTAGGGCATTTACTTCTGTCCAGTGGTAGGCAGTATATGTTACGTTGCTGAATCCTGATGCTTAGTGCAGTGGACCACAGGCTTTTGCTACAACTTGGGGGAGGAGGAAAAGAAATACGAATTCTTAGCCTTACACTTGCAAAGAAGCTTGAAATTCTAGCAGCCCTTCTGTGCCTGTGTGTGTCTGTGCACATGCCCTCAACACCAAAGTTAGAATATATATATATATTTGATTGCAAAGATGTTTTTTAAAATGGTAGCAGTAGCGCAGCCTTGCTGAGGTTGGATGGTTGGGAACCTCTGTAGTGAAGGATCTACTAACTACAGCAAAGGGTTAAACTTCGTAAATGTTTGGTCTTAATTTCCCATTCATGTACAGCAAGTCCTCTTTTAAAGTCATTTGGTTTTAAAGTTGTTGAGAAAAAAAAAATCGATTCCCGGCTGGGGCCACTGTGTGGAGTTTGACCGTTCTCCCCATGTCTGTGTGGGTTTTCTCTGGCCCAGAAAACTCACATTTATTTCAGTGTTCAATATTAGAAGTGTTTTGGGTCTTTATTTAGAAGTGTGATGCTTTTGTGACCAGAAACACGCCATAAACCCTTTATGTATCAGCCTATCGTAAAATTAGTTTGGTTATACCGTAAGTGGTTTCACTTAAAGTTGCAGTTTCCAAGAACCTATCGACGACTTTAAGTGAGGACTTGCTGTAATGTGATTTAAAAAAAAAATCTATGAGCAACAATAACATGTACTGGGTGTTTTGGTGGTGTGTTGGAGGGGGACTGTAGCTGGTTCTAAAAACTGGTTTAGTGTAAACATTGGGTTGTACTCAGTAGCGTCACTAGACGCACGTCACCCAAGGGCAGGGGGGTACGCGTCACCCCCCCCGCCCTTGGGTGACCCCCCCCAGCCGAAGTGGAGGCCGGGGAGCCGGCCAGGAAGCCGGCTTCGGAGTGTCCGGCCCCGCCGGCGCTCCAGGGCCTTCTGAAGGCCCGATGGCTCAAAACGTAAAGTTTTACGTTTTTTCGCGCATGCACAGTACATTTTCTGAGGGCAAAGGGCTGCCTATTTGCCCTCAGAAAAGTACTGCGCATGCGCGAAAAACGTAAAACTTTACGTTTTGAGCCATCGGGCCTTCAGAAGGCCCTGGAGTGCTGGCGGGGTCGGACGCTCCAAGGCCGGCTCCCCGGCCTCGGAGCCTCTGGACTCCGGAGGCTCCGAGGCCCGGGGAGCCGGCCTTGGAGCGTGCGGTGTCCGGATGGTGACGCGCGGGTGACGCTCACCCCTTAGCACGCGTCACGCGCGTGTCACCCCCTGGCGGTCCGCCCCCCGCCATGCTCCAACGATGCCAGTGGTTGTACTCTTCAACTACGCTCTCTGCAATCTTCCTACATTCTCTGCAATCTTCCAGAGGTACAAACCCACCGTCGTGCGATTCTGAAACTAGTCAAGAATCCAGATGGCGACTGTCCTATGATGTCTACCAGTACTTTCTACCGGAGAATGACCTGACTGAAGCAATGCTTGTGAGCCACATGAGGAAAATGTCGGAGGTGCAGAATATCAGAGCACATGGTGTTAAAGTAAGCTGTACAGTTTTGATCTCCTTTTTATACGGACTAATAGCACTTTGGGGGTTCTGTTGTATGTCTATGCTCCTCTTTCTTCTCTTACAGATGATGACCTTAACTAGTCAAGACAAAACTGACCTGTACTTTTCCTCGCTTTCTGGGCAAGGAGTGATCTACAACATCATAGTGAGAGATCCATTATGGAACACGTCTGCTGCATATGTACCTGTTCATACATATGCTTGTAGCCTTGCTGTTTCGAAGAACTGCCAAACGTCTAGTAAGTCACCTGAACATGTTTCTTTATGTACATAAAGGGAATATGGTGGTCAAGAGGCTAGTCCTCAATTTTTGCAGATCCCAGGGGAGAGCAGATGGGCCTTGAGCCCACTTCTCCCTAAATGAGCTTGGGTTGGAAATCCAAGTCCAGCTCTGACAATACAGAACTGGCATGATTGCACCCTGTTCTTGTAGCATCACAACATTGAAGTGGCAAACATGGGATGGCCCAGCTCCATAATTCAAGCTTGTAAATGGCCACTTGCCCACTAATGGGAACCTGGCTGCTTACAGAAGTCAATTTTACACATAACCTGAATAGAAAATCGGAGAAGGCTGCTTGAATTGCCTGTATCCATGTCTAGTATATGATGCGATGTGGCTGCCAGAATCTCTTCCTAGCTAGCTGCACAATCCTGCGTAAAGTCCCACTTGTAGAGCGCGCGCTCCACAGGTGGCGGGTGCCGTAAACGCACTGTAAGGCATGTTTTTGGAACCCGGGGCGTAAGGGTTGTTGGCGCAGGGGCCAGCAGCCCTCTCTCCGCCACACACCCGACCCTGCAGCCAGCAGAGCAGGTGAGAGTTGCACTGGCTGATGCAGGGGCAGGTAGGTCAGGTGGTGAGGAGCACCCATTGGGCTAGCCAGGCCGGGAGGGGCGGGTATATCAGCGGTGAGCTATGTCTATATATCCCCAGCCCTCTCCTGGCCTGGGCCGCCCTTACCCCGCCGCCCCAGATGTACATTGGCTCAAGAGCCGACATACATCTGAAGAGGCCCGTTGGCGCCTAGCAGCCTGACAGTGGGGGAAGGGGACAAACATCCCCTTCTCCCGAGTAGTTCCTGGGCTAGGCTGGAGCGACCCGGGAAGGGCTCAGGATCCTTAAGCAAGATTGGGCTGTGACTCGCAGTATTCTTTTGAAGAGGTCAATATTGTCACTCCCATATTTTTTATCTATTAGAGAAGACCAAGATGGAAAGAAGACCAGCCAATAGTGACCAATGGAAACTGGTGCTTCTATGATGGAACGGAACATAGTTAACAGTGTGGCTTTTTTAATGCTTATATTATAAAGGAGAAATTCTTTGGGTGGTAGCAACTGGAAATTCTGGGGGGAAGATAGCTAAAGGTACCTGTTTGCTTATGGAGAAACATAATGGTTGGACCCATGGAAACCTAGAGACCATTGCTTGAAGTGATTGTTGAGCTGGTTCATGAAATTGTAGCTTGCTATAGAATTTCATCCCATTATCGGCTCAGTTATAAAGCTGTCTTCAGTGATCTCTTGTCTATGCGGTTTATGTTTAATGCTGATATTTTGCAATGATTGAAAAAATGTTACAAAAAAGATTGGATAACACCATAGAGATATTTTTAAACTGTTTGGACACCCTGGAAAGCTGACTCAGTTTGAACTAGTACATCTGGAGTTGACTTCTAATGTCATGGTTGTGCCTGACTGAAAAAGTCTTGCATCAGAATTTCTTTGAGTGTAGGTTTGTGGACACTGGAGTTGCTCCTTTAGCTATTGCTTAACAGATAGTCATGAAATGTGCTGGTTCATTCTTCTCTTGTTTCATTCTCTAGGAGCACTGTCCTCCAAAATATTTTTCACTCTACTTGCTGTCCTTGGCCTCTTTGTTTGCTTCCTTGGACACAGATTCTGGAAAACAGGTACTGGCCAGGTAGAGATGTGTAATAGACTTTGTTTCCTAAGCAGTGGAATTTTGCAAATTTCTGATCCTCTGCAACAGAGCTTATCAGACAGATTTGTGTTTGACCTGCCTTGGGGCCTGTATTTATTTTAAATGTAAACAGCAGCTAAATGGGCCCATGATGTGATTTGGGATTATTTCCTCCCCCCCCCCCCCCAATGTAGTCTCAGTCCAGGTATTGTCTCTTCTCCTGCCTCCCACAAGTGGCTGTTTCACCAGGGAGAAAACCTCCATTGGTAGCAATGAAAGCTTTTATCCCAAGGCAAATAACTGGGGGAAGAAAGGGAAAATCTGGATCAGGGCCCTGACGGGAGCGAAGGGTTAAAGCTCCACTGTGGTCCCAATCCAGGCAGTAGCGTAGATTACCTTGGTGTCACTCAGTCCGGCCACCGCTGTCCATCACTCAGCAACCTGGAAGTAATTGGCGGTGACGCAATGTCACATGGGACAAGAAGAAGCAACTCGGAGCGGGTGAGTCGCTTCTTCGGCTGCTCCGAGCCCGGCTGACTCAGCAAAGTCTCTTCTTCCTGTTCTTGCAAGCATAGCTCGCAAGAACAGGAAGAGGCTTGGAGCAGCCAAATCCGGCAAGCAAGGGTGACTCCCCTCAGAAGGGGTCACCCTTGCTCCCCGGACTTCAACCATGCAAAGCCGATTCTTGCAAGAACAGGAAGCGGCTCAGAGCGGCCAAAGACCACTGAGCCTGGGTGGCGCAGTGGGCTGCAGTGGGCTTTTCTGCCGTTGTGTCAAAACCCTCCCCAATGGGTTCCACTTGGTGCGGCCCGCACCCCCCTAATGATGCCACTGTATCCAAGCACCATACAGTTGCTACTTGCATTTTTAAACATTAACACACCCTCTCTCCTTTGTTCGTTCCTCTGGGCAGACTTTGGACTAATGAAAGCCTTTATTTCTTGTGAGGTGCTTATGTATCCCAACAAGCAGTTTGGGAATTACTGCCTTTTGGAACCTATCTGAAATAGTCCGTACCTGCAGGAATATATTGCTATTGTGTAATGGTTCTTGCCTACTCGAGTGCCACACAAAATGTGTCCTCTGAAAAGAGGCCAGGGTCGTGTTCACTGGCTCAGTAAAGAACATGTCAGTGGCTTGGAGGGGGGATTCTGCATTCCAATCATGTAGCTGCAAAATGAACAGGAGAGGTTGCTTTGAGACTCCAGGGAGGTTATCTGTCCAGCTTGTGAATACATGAAGATTTACTTCGGCGGCCCGTGTGGTCACTGAATGCGGCGGCCCGTGTGGTCACTGGAGGTAGGCGGTTCGACTCTGTCGGGCCGCTCCTCCGACAGCTGCACTGGCTGCCGATTCGTTTCCGGGCCCAATTCAAAGTGCTGGTTTTGACCTTTAAAGCCCTATACGGCTTGGGGCCAGGATATTTGAGGGACCGCCTACTTCTATATAGTCCAGCTCGTCTCCTTAGATCATCAGATAAGGCCCTTTTGCGGGTGCTGTCGCCCAGGGAGGTGCGAGGGGCGGCGGCCAGAAATAGGGCCTTCTCAGTAGTGGCACCAACCTTATGGAATTCCCTCCCCTTTGACTTACGAACTGCTCCCTCCTTGGACACTTTCCGGCGAGGCCTAAAAACCTTCTTGTTCAAAGAAGCCTTCTGAGCCTTTGCCTTTTTAACATCTTGCTGGTACGGGTGGGGTGCTGCTGTTTTTATGATCTTGTTTTAAATGTAATTTTTTAATCAATTTTAGATATTTTTATTAACTTTTTTTGCTGTTTAAAAAGTAATTATCTATTTGTATTTTTTGTATTTTATTTTTGTGTAAGCCGCCTTGGGTCACTTTGGGGAGAAAGGCGGGATAGAAATATTGTAAATAAATAAATAAATACTTCGGTTTTAAAAGTGGGCTCGACAAACGGATTATCTTTGTTCACAACGGTTTCATAAGAAACTCCCTGACAAATACTGATTTTAATAAAGGTTTCTAAATTTTCTTAGATCTGTTCTTCATGGGCTTCATCTTCATGGCTTGCTTTTTCTTCATAGCCATTTCTAGGACAAATGAGCTCAGTTATGATGGTAAGTGGAGATTACATGTATGGGATATGTCTGGGCCCTGGGCAAGTTCATTTAAAGCCATACATTTGGTGGGAAGGAGCTGTTGATAAGACCTGGGCAGCTTTGTGCTGTGTTCCTCTGATGTGATTGTTGCATCTCCTTACTGAGCATTGAATAAGGAAGGCTTCCCAGATGGCACCAAGAGGCCAAAGCAGACTCCTGGCACAAGCTGGCTGTGCAAACTACATAACTTTGGCCAGATTAAGGATGCATTAAAACCAACAGGTTTTTGTCTTTGCACAGCTGCTGCTAGTATTTGTACTAGGAGAAAGCAATGTCCACATTGCATCCTCCTGGATTTGGGCAAGTCCATGGACCACGGACAGGGTGTGTGTGCCTGCTGTAGTTCCATGGCAGTGCAAAAAAGGCACAGCATGTGAGAGGGCAGGGGTTCTCAACCAGTGGTACTCATACCACCAGTGGTACTTAGGCCGACTGTTGGTGGTATTCGGACTGCCGGACCCCTGCTTTGATGCGGCACTTTCAACACCACGTTTTCACTCCTGACAGGCTCCTTAAGAGGCAGAGTCTCTTGGGAATGCTGACCCTCCCACCCGTCCAGAGCCTCCTACTTGTGTTTTCTGGCCTCTGAAAATCTGGAAATAACTGACGATGACATCATCGCCAGTCACTTCTGGTAGTACGCAGCAGGAGAGGGGCGCCGGAGGTGGTACTTGGCCAGGAAGGGGTTGAGAACCCCTGTGATGAGGGAATTGAGAGTTGAGATTCTCAGCAAGCGAAATTCAATTCCAAGAACAGGATCGTGTGCCTTATGGGGGAGATGGTCGAAAGTGTGTGGGCAGTACCTGCTGAAATTGAAGCCTGAACAGTAGTTGAACAAGATTTCCAGAACTGGGGGGGGGGGGGGCAGTCTAAGCTTTGCAAAACACCTTTCTCATGACTGGCAAAGCCAGACAGTTTCAGACTGTCTTGCCCCCACCCTATCCTGGTCTATCCACCCCAACTTCAGCCCTTCCTGTTCCATTACAAACCACTTTGAAAACACAGGGGAGTTTGTATTTGAAGTGTGTGAGTGCCTGGAGGGAAAAGTGTGCAGCAAGGCTAATCTGCAAGTGGCCATGTGGAAAACATAAGCTCTTCAGGACAAAACTGGTTGCGATAGGCTATCTGGACTATGGTCATCCTATAGCTCTTTCAAAAGAACTGTTTTGGGAAGGTACAAGTCCCATTGTTGGTTAAGTGCACCTTGTCTGTTTGCCTGTACTAATGATTGTAATTTTTTTAATCTGTCTTGGAATTTGTGCAATTCTATGCATGTCTATTTAGAAGTAACCCCCACTGAGTTTATGGGACTTACCTCCATGTAAGGATACATAGGATTACAGCCTGACAGCGCAATCCGACTTAACTTTTGTGCCGGTGTAACCAGCGTTGCAGCGAGAACGGGAGGCCCCAGAACGGAAAAGGGATTCAAATCCCCTTTTGAATTCCTCTTTTGGAGGGGATTTGAATCCCTTTTCCGTTCTGGGGCCTCCCGTTCTCACTGCGCTGCTGGTTACACCGGCACAAAAGTTAAATCTGATTGCGCTGTAAGTTTTGTACCTTGCTTGGACACACAAGGGGAGGGTAGAAAACACAAGCGTGGTCTCATTCATGATTCAACAGTGAGACCAAACTTTACAACCAGGTTACAACAAGAATATTAATTAGCCTAAATAAAACTTAACAAAAGTGAAAATACTAAAGTGTAATCTTTCATAAGTAGTAAATGTCGCAACCTTTTTCTTTCTCTCCATCCCCCCTCTTTTTTTTCCTAGTTAAACTTGGTCTTACAGCAGTGGCTGGAGTTGTTGGAGGTCTCCTCTTGGTAGCTTACTGGTGGCGATTTGGCTTTGTGCCCCTCTGTATGTTGATTATTGGACTAGTCCTGGGGTCCCTTGTTGCCTGCTTAACGTTTTTCACACCCTTGGGTATGTTGCATGGTAATGCTTCTTGTGGTCTTTCTCATCTCCAGAGAAATGTAAATACTTTGTGTTGTGAAGTTTTGATGTTGGGATCACTCTTTCCCACCTGCTGATTTCTAATGATTGGATTTCACGATTCAAGAGAAGGGTGCTGCTAACTGCCTTGCTGAGAGCAAAAATACTGTACTGTTAACAACTTGCATATAAGGAGAACTACCTGTCAAAAATAAACTGCGCTGACTCTTCCTGCACCAAAACAACTTGTACTATTTCAACTTGTATCATGAATATTGATATACTAGATTTGCATATTTTTTTGGGGGGGTTGCGTTTTTTAAATTAGTTAATCTTGTAGAAATCATCATGTGATAGATTTCAGACACACTTTAGCAAATGTTATATCTGATATCTGCTTGAGTACATAGCCAACAGTCCACTAATCAATTTGCTCCACCAGAGTCTCTTCAAATTCACTTGGAGTCTTCTGGAGTAAATGGGTTGTGGTAGAGGTGCATTAAATGAGCTTATATAGTAAAACTTCCCTATCTGGTAATGGTTTTCAACTTTGGTAGATGGTTTATCACAGTGACTCAACTTGCCTTTGGCTCATGTTATAAATCTGGTGACTTCACAGGGAACTATAAGGTTTTTCAAGATGACGCTGTGTTCTGGGTGACCTTCTGCTGCATTGCCTTGATCGTCCCAATAGTTTCTGTTGGCTGCCCCAGGGTTGTAAGTATCCTTGGCTAAAGTGTTTTCATTTTAACTGTTGTAGAGTTTTGGAGTAGTGGTGGACAGAATGTTGCAATTGTGACAACTTTTAGCAATCTCCCTATTCTGCCTTGTCCTTGGCACCCAAGGTGTCTGGAGGAGGTCTTGCTCTAGGTACCTTGCATTCAAGATGCTACAATCCCTAGGGCTGAACTATAATTGTGGTGCCACCACTGAAAAGACAACCATCTATACCTAGAGAGACCTGCCAGGAGACCTCCTGTTTTAGTTTAAGGAGACAATGTGTGCCTCTTATGAAAACCCTTTAAATCAAGCTTCTAGTTCTATTATGTTATGTTCTCTGTCCCCTCCCCTTAACCCAGCTTTGTTTAGCATTTGAGTTTATACTGTTCTAATTAGACGTCTTCCATGTTTACATCTTGGTAGAAGGGTGAATGTCATAAACTTTAAAAAAAAAATCTATCCTCTGTTAAATATATTAGTTAAAAATCTGACTGCACTCGTCTGTTTAGGTGTTTTATCCACAGCTGGCAACATTTTAGTTCTGCACACAGATTCTCATGCGAGTTGCGGTGTGCTTAAAAAGTAGTGTTCCCTCGCAAGCACTGATTGATGGAAAAACATAGATAAAAGCATTCAAACAAGCACTGGTTTAGAGTGCCTAAAAGTCTCTACCTGTGTGTTAGCTGCTATGATTCAGCATTTCCCAAACTGTGGATTTGGATGTACTGGTGGATCTTGGAGCAGAGCCTCCAATGAAAATAGGGGTGATGGAAAGATCAGATAACTAATTACCTCAAGCCTTGAGGCTATTCAGATAGCTGCTGATTGCCCTGCAAAGAGCTGAGCTCCTGCACTTTGCAAGCTTGTGTAAATATAGGGAGATAAATGTTCTGAGTTTTTTTTCTGGTGCGTTCTTTTTCAAAGTCTGTCACTGACAGATAGTGGGAGCAGGTGAAGGCACATAACTAAGCCCCTCAAACCTTGAGGCTATTCATTAGGGCTGCCTCATAGAGTGTTTTATAAATAAAGAAATACTGTATATTGCTTGTAAGTAAATTTAAAAAATATTTCTAGATCCTTTTAAGTCTCGTAAAGCTAGGTGGGTCCTGATAGAGTGTCGTTTTTAAAGTGGGTCCTGGTGCTAAAACGTTTGGGAACCACTGTGCTATATCAATGAACTCTAATTCAAGGCATTCGTGGTCTGACTTTTCCTTTCAGCTGAACATCTTGACATGTGGCATAATAGGGTCTTACACTATAGTCTTGGCTACCGCTTGTTATGTATACACGAGTCTCTCTTACATTGGCATGGACCTACTTCGGAGGATTCTAAATGAGGATTTCAGAAAAGTTTATGTCAGTGTGCCCTTTCAGCCTAATGGTGAGTGTGTGCCATTCTTGTTTTTGTCTTGGGACAAGTGATGGTGGGGAACGCTGTCTGTCTTGATCGAAAACTTCTCTCCAGAGGTGCCAAACCTCTTTAGGGCAAGTGGCATCCTTTACTCCAAAGGGTACTCCATGCTCATCTTGGACAAGTGGAAGTACGGAAAGAAAGATGTGTGCTCTGTCAGTACAGGTGAATGCAGCTCTTGGCTTGGAGCTGCCTTGGATGTTCCAAAGAAGGATGAATGACTTTACTGCTGCTGACTGTGCTTCTGCATCATGTCTGGGGAGATATGCACCTGTCTTTCTGAAGATGCACAATTTCTGCGTACTAGGAAATGCACGTTTTGCCCCTTCTGACAAGGCTCAAAAGTGCAAAGAGAAGGAAGCTCAATGTGGGCAGCCTCTTGCCATTTCCTTGGAACATTTTGAGTGGCTCTTGGTTGCTGCATTCAGCAAGCAAAGACCCATTTATGGGCTTTGGGAAGAACTAGAAGCGGAGGAGGATTTCAGAGAGGAAACTGGCATTATGGGAGTTGTAGGTATGAGAAATTGCAAAGGAAAAAGTGGGTAACGTGAGCAAATGAAAAGCCTTGGACTACGGTAACTTTCCAAAAATGGGGGGGGGGGGACGGAAAAGAAAGCTTAGTTGAAACTACCTAATGAAAGGCTTTTTTCATCTTGTAGACTTCATCCTCTTGGCGGTATGGGCGATGCTAGCGATTGGAGGAATAACTGTGCAGCTGCGCCGAGAGAGACGTGAACCACCTTTCCCTCCTCATCCCTATCGGGTATGGAAGCGTGAGAGAGAGCGCAGGATAACCAATATCCTAGATCCCAGTCATCACGTCCCTCCCCTGAGAGAGAGAATCCACAGCAAGCTATCTCAGATGAAAGACTACTTCAGGAAAGAGCAGCCTGCTGGGGAAAGAACACCACTACTACTGTAATCTGACATGCAATTGGATAAAGACACTAGAAATTTGGGTGGAGCTATTCAGGAACCACTAGGCTTCCATTGCACCGAGGACATCCACTGTTACCTTGCCCTGCTCAGCAAAAGCTCAAACAGGCTGGACCAATATGAATACTCTTCTGCTAGGGGAAGACCTATACTCTGCTCCATGACCTGCTTTCTGTCCTGTGGCACACACACGTGTTTGTTTGGTAGTTAACAAAGATGGAGCATTCCTGTGTGAAGGTGTTGGGTAGACAGCAGGATGGGAGGGAGCTGAACGGTGAGGAATGGAACTTCAAAATCCTGAGAGATAGAAAATGGTCACTTCACCACCCTTTTAGCATGGGTCTGTGTTCTGAGTTGAATGTACTTGGGGGGGGGGGGGAGACTGAAGATTAGACTACATATGGTAGAACAACCTCTTGTTGGCCTTGGCACTAATGGAGCTATTGGTACAAAACTTGCATTATCCTTGCTACCCAATAACAGCTTTTTAAAGTTGTCAAGCTGTACTAAATCTTTAGCTGCACTGGATAAACTTGTATTTCTGTTCTTGTGTGTGAAAGTTAAGCAATTTTGATTCTAAAACCGTGGATGTGTGTAGAAATATTATCAAACCTTGGGCACATTTCTCTAGCAGGCTTAATCTGGTCCTAGCAAGTGGTAACTGCTAAGGCTAGAAAAGAGAATTTCTCTCGTGCACTCTTTTTTTTTTTTTAAGTAGGGAGGAATAACTGGAATATATAGTGAATAGCTGTGGTGCTTGCTCTTGTGGCTAGCTTATTTTTACAGCAACCTTTTAAGTTGCTGAAAATCCTTTTTCATAGTAGGTTACTATTCTTGGCCACAACACTAATTGTTGTGTGTGTGTGTGTGTGTGTGGGGGGGGGGGTTTATATTTGAAAAATTAAAACGGGTTTGCAGGCTTTGGGGATACTGTTTGAAGAAAAAACATAACAAAGCTAGGACAAGCCAACTTCCTATGCCTAGTGAGGGGGAGGGGGGGCAGACGTCTCTGTTAAGCTATGGCGGGGGGGGGGGGGAGGAGGTCAGGTCAAACTATTCCCAGCCACATCACTGCCATATATGTGTGTATGCCACCTTGCTCGGAGTAGAAAAGAGGATGAAGCAAGGAAGAAAGCAGAGGCACATTGCTGAACCTGCTAGTTTTGGCCCCTTTCTCCTGCCCTCACATCTGCGTCCCATCTGTACAGGTAAAAGCATATGAGGAAGGACTAACTATCACAAATAGACTATGTTATGACTGGATGCTGCCTGATTTTGTTCCCCTGGCCCAGTATAAATCTCCTAAATGAGACAAGTGTTAAGTAAAAAAGTTGAAAGTATTGCATAGCGTACTACATTAAAAAAAAAAAAAACCTTCCTGCTGCAGTGGACAGTCACAGGCCACCTATGTAGCATTTGTGGGCAAAGAAGCGACACAAAGCAGGATAACTAGTTCAAAACTGGAGCAGGAATTAGGCACAAGACTGTCAGTCAAAGCATTCCCCCTCCCCAGCCTTATGTTGTGTTCCTGGAGGCTGTTTCCCCTTGTGAGGGGAAATTAATACATCCTTGGCTTCAGTAGGATTTTGAGAAGCGTGGATCAAGATCCATGTGTCTTCAATTGGGTACATAGAAAAAAGAGAACTTCAGTGGTGAATTTCTCCTTTAGTACCAGTAGAAGCAGCACCTGGGAAAGCTATCACTATTAAAATCATAGGAGCCTATCCAAGTAGAAACTAGTACCTGTGTACAGAACATTCTCAGTGCAGACAAGCAGTGATTTTAACACAAGACTACTTGGCTCTTTCCTTCCCTTTCTCGTAAAATGTGGACATCTTGTGTGTAAAAAGGATCTAGTTCACATGGTGGGTTTGTTTTTTTGGCTAATTTGTGTATTTTTAGTAGCATGGCAGAAGTGGATGCTGTTCATGCAAACAAGCCTTCATCTCTCAAACCAGGAGAGCAGCTATGTTACACCTTAAGATAATCACTTGAAGTCTATATGTTGGAACTTGCCGAATCTTAACAAATCTTTCCTAAATCATATTGCTTTGTTAAAATGTCTAACTAAAAACCCAGATCCATACGCTGCTGAAGCAGGAGATGGAAACATGCTCTCTGGTTCTGTTCACCCCTTCTGCCAACTGTACTACAGTGCAGCAAATGCTACAGCAGCTTTATCTCGTGCTATAGCGGGGAATTTAAAGATAGAGAGGATCTACAAGCTGTTCATACACAGGCTCCATTGCTCTCTAAAGCTTTTGAAGAACTGTGCCATTCTCTTGTTGGACTGAGTTAAATTATTTTTAAATGCAAGAACGCTGACTATAAGGTAATGGATATGATAAAAGATGGGGGGGAGTCCATAGTTCTAGGTACCTATTTAGAAATCAGTCTCATTTTAATGCTGAAACAGATGAACTGTGTTCCCTCTTGCCAAGAGCAGCTCCATATTGTTGGTCACCTTTGGTATGAGATTAACTGCCATATTTGATGGCCAAAGCAGCAACTACTGCTCTCTAGTTTTTATAACTGCCATGATTTACAAATGCAGAAACATAACAATTTTCTATCTCATTTTATAATAAAGATGTGCTTGAAATGGAAGCTCTTTGAGAGTTTGTGTTTAGGGGCCACATGTCCTGTTCTCTTGTTCATTTCTCTGGAGGAAACACTTGGTGCTTATGTAGATATTGCCACAGCAGTACGCAAGCCGGTCTACAGCCATGTTCCTGTTCTCGTTTGTCTAGAAACCCCCTGCATGTTAAAATTAAGTACTGCACTGCTGTTTGAGGTACTTGTTCAGTCTGTCCTGGTTTAGAGGCTGCAATTTTCATAACTATAGTAAACTTTGCTGTACACACGGTGAAATAAATGCATGTCTTTGCCAGACATGCTCAAGGAAGCTACCAGCTGGATTCAGGTTCCATGCAGTCTGTTTTTGGGAGGGTGGGGGATGTCGGTTTCACAATAAGTGTTAAGCGCAGGTCTAATAGTATATAGACCCTGAACATAAGTCCTGTAGGAATTTTGAGGTGGACAAATTCTCTCTTCGGATCCTGTTAGGCATGCCTAAAGGAAGGGTAAAATCTTGGTTAGACATCTTGAAACCCAGGCACAAGTTTTATAGGATGCAATTTAGTTTTTGTACTTGCAAAAGCTGTCATACAAGATGCCGATGCCAACTCTACCTTGTGCTGGCACAAGGACATTCCCATTGTTAGGAATACCCCCTTCCTCTGCCAGGGAACTTAATGGCATCCTATAAAACTTGTGCCAATGAAGCACGCATCTCAAATCAGGAAGAGGAACCCCTCCTATGTAGGAAGTAGCCAGAACAGCAGCCTGTAAACAAAGCCATGCCTTGTTCGAAAGGAGGAAGGGCTTGAGCACAGGCTGATGAGCTGAAACTGGACACTACTACTGATAAGCATATAAGGTGGTGTGAAGACAATAGGCTAGAAACACACTGCAAAAAGGAGAATTGTTTATGCGTGACGCTTAGCCTGCTATAAAACCTGTTATGTGCCTTGTGATCAGGGACCATAGACTTTGAGATGCAAAATCGGCTGTGTGTGCCTTTATTTCTGAAATAAACAGATCTTGCTTCTACTCTCTGTTGCTGCATGGTCGATTGGCACCGGATGCAGGGGATCCAGGTGCTACACCCAGGTTACCAGTTGTCTACCCAAGATTTTACCCTTCCTTTAGCATCCTTTAGATTTTACCCTTCCTAACAGCATCTGAAGAATTTGTCCACCTCAAAATTCCTACGGGACTTATGGTCTGTATCAATGCGAGAAGAGACTTTTATATGCTTAAAGTTCTTGTCGATGCTATCCAAGAGCCTGTTAATTACAGCTTGGCACTTAAGCTGTTGAATCACCACTGAAAAGTTGAGGCTTCCAGAAGCACAGTATAGAAATTTTGTACAAATACTTCAGTCTTCAACTTATTCATCTATTCGCACCTCACTTGGATTACCTACACACTCAACTTTGAAGGGCTAAATCTATCAATACTTTTTTTCCAAGTACACTATACTTAGACTGAACATATTGGATCTATGTCTTAATATGGAAGAGGACTACGCCAACAAGCCAGTAGGTAAAACCAACTTGATTACAGTTTATTTAGGATGTACTTGTTTCTAACCTCTGAACTGAAAGTATTATTTCACCCACGCTTTCTTACCAGCAATTTCCATTTGCTACACTTTCTATAAAATTAAATCAGAAAGCTGAACGCTGCAACCAGAAATGCTAAAGCCTGACTGTGCATCTACGTTCACTAACAATCAGGAAGACATACTAGAACATGTGCTTAGCAGCTATTCTGTCACATTCGACAGACTGGAGTTCGTTACTGGAAAAACATGCCCAAAACAGTTTAGTGATAAAAATAAGTTTACTGTACAGGATGCATTCCCACCTTAGATTCATTTCAAGCAACTGCATTACAAAAATGACATGGAAAACTGTCATGCTACATAAAAGGAACACTTTAAAAGTATTTTTTCTTTGGGCAAGGAACAAGGACAACACTCGACCCAAGAGATCTAGATTAGACAGTCACAGAAACTTAGTTATCAGTCAAGCATTTTTCCCTCAAAGAATTACTGGCAAGTTAACTACATCTATTACAACCTTAGATTTTCCACATTTACAAAATAACACTTCTGTGTAAGACACTGTATTTAGACAGTGTTGTATCAAAAGCAAGGATAGCTGCTACCTTTATATTCCAAGTACTGTATAGAGAAAATAAGTTTAGTAGTTCCTATTTACAAAAATATTTTGTAGTTTACAAAGGTGATAAAGCTGCCAGCAATTCCACTCTTGTCTGCAAGGGAAAAGTATTATACAAAACTTTGTACTTAAATTATTTGATCTACAGTTAGTCAGGTTCAGTCAAGCACAAATTGGAACTACACATTCCTTTCATCGGAGTACATGCTGAATTTGGTAATTAGCAATAAATGGATATTTGTAAATTGTCATCCTTTCACATTTTCTTTAGCACTTAACACAATTATCTGACCTAAAACAGGATAAAGATCTATAATGTTTTTAGAAGAGTTAAACTAATGAACTAGCCCCATGCCCCATATTTTGAACAGCTTTAAGTCCATGTTTACCATCTGAAAATTCAGCATTATCCATAACCAATGTAAGTATTTGGCATTCAGATTGACTAGTATTTGTGTACATTTTTTGGTGAAGACATTAAATGTGCAGTTTCCATTTGTGAATGTATTTGGCATTCTAAAGAGTACCTCTCACAAGCCATATGGCCAATGATAGAGAATACCTGTACTTGCTACTCCCTTATAATGGAAGCCAAGATAAGCTCCTCTGTTTTTCCTACACTTCTAAATAATCAGATTTCTAGATTGTACTACTTCAAGTTATCCCATACTTACTGTTTTACTAAAGGGATTTCCATTTTCTGAGTAACTAAAGCTCACCTTTTCAGCCAGCTTGTTTCATGTGTTCTTTGAATGAAACGTCAGTTCAGGCTTGGATTCAAAGTGTCCCAGGCATAGAGGAAGTAACCAGACAAGGGTTATTTCTCTTCTCCCCCCCCCCTCCCCTGCTTTGCACACTTCCAGCGGTTCCTCAGAAGTTACTTAGGGCAGTGTTCAACATTGGGGTCAGGACCCCAATGGGCTCAAAGCCTCATTTGAGAGGCTGCAGCAACTTGTAGGAACCAAAACGGCCACTGGAGAGTAATACTAGGGGGCTTCCACAAGGAATTTCATCCTTCTCTTCCCCCTTCCTCTTTCAATTTGCAGTGAGGGCAGTGGAGAACCATGACTCAGCTCTCCTGTTCTAGAATGATTGGGAAGAAGCTGTTATTCCAGATCAGACAATCCCAAATTATTAAAGTGTATATGATGGCAGATCAGGTCTTGGGGTGGTATCAGTGGTGGGTCCCCAGCCTCATACATTATTGGGGTCATGGCATGAAAAAGGTTGAAGTCAACTGACTTAGGGGGTATGGCATGAAAGTCCCAGTACACATGGAAAACCCTACCCAGTTTGAATCCAAGCCTTTATTTACAGTGAAACAAAAATGAGATGTTTCATGTTATGGAAACAGTTGAATAATTGTCTGCAATAATTCTGCTGACATGAAGCATTTCATACATAGATTGCATTTAGAATCTCAGATTCATCCAATGACTTGTTTTACAAGTAGAGGTGCAATGTAAGCAAACCTTGCATTTTTAAACCAATTTTGTGTTTCACAAAGTAAAATAGCTCTGTTATTTCACAGGGCTGAAACAGCTTCTACCAGTGCTTTTTTGGGGGGGAAAGGCCATTAACATGAAGTTTACTGTGTGTGCCAAAGTCTATCAATAGCTGTTATAGCCTGAGATCTTTAAGTGAGTAACCTATAGGTGCCCACAGATGGAGCTGCTATTGGCAGTCACTGCCGTTTTCTACAGGCAAGGGCACTCTCAGCTTCCTCTTGTCTTTGCTGGTTCTACACATTTTGCTGCATACACTGGCTGTAAACATCACCAGTTGGCTGGCAATTTTAATCCTATACCCTCTCCCACTTAGAGGTTTACAATATTATGTGGCTTTTTTATATATAAATGGATTGTACTTTTTAAAAAACACCACAAACATTTCAGTGCATTTGGCACTTTTTTAAAAGCACACTCTGCATAAAATGTTGTAAAACTGGAGAGGGAAGAAGGACAACAGGTGCTAGTCAATCCATGCTGTGCAACTGTGTAGAAAGGAATAAGTATGAGTCAATGCTGTGAATGCACCCTAGCTGCAGCAACATCTGTTTATGTACATCTATATGCATACATTATGACCAATAGCTTGAATAGTCTCATGTCAGTCTTTGAATAGCTTCATAAAATTTTCATTGACATTGACTAATTTCCTATAGAAATCATGTCTGACAATTAGCTAACATTGGACACCGATTTTAAACAAGTCATTTTTAATATACTGTACATGTATAAAAAGTACCAAACTCATCCAATTTAGGATGCATTAACTTGTCAAGCAGCCATTTTCTAGCAGGGCATTGACAAGTGAACCCTGATACGTTAAGCTATTATATGTGCAGTGGTCATACAAAATCTCTATAGGATCTTCAACTTTTCCTCAGGCTCAAATCGCTGTTTGTTACTAATGCCGACAGAGATGTGCTTTCCGATGCATCATCTTTGAGATTCAGGAATGATTCTCTGGTTATCTGCAAGATCTCTCTCAATCCTTTGTTTTCTTGCTGTAACCAAAACATCTTTTTTAAAGTAACATCCTTGCACAGAGGGGCAGTAAAAGTACAGAAAAGCTTTAAATAGCACACATGGGGAGCAGGGGTTGACAGTTACCCAAAGATGCCAATTCATGAGGACCTCCAGGAACGGAGACTATTTCCTAAGCAGGGCCCTCATGAGGAAGGAAGGAAGGAGAACAGAGTGGCACCACAGGGAGAGCCCTGTCTGATAAAGGGGGGGGGGGAGGCAGACACTAACTGGCACATTTGGTTAACAGACATCTCCATCCACTGCCTTGGGCTGGTTAAGGAAGATTTTACTGTAGCTAAGAGTATTTTATATTCTGCCCTTCAATAGATATTTCCAGGGCAACTCGCATGCGACATTATACATAATAAAAAAAGGAAATAATTCAGAACAGATAATTCCCAGATTTATGCTGCCTCAAGCTATTCCATGGAAAATGCTTTAAATGGGACTATTCTTTAATATACTGTAATTTCTCCCACCCAAGTCAAGCCTTTATTTGCTGTAATATGCATATTACAAATTGACATTTTTTCATAGCTTCTGCAGAGTGAAAGGTGGTGGTGGGGAGCTGCTTAAGAGTAAATTAGGTCAGGCTGAAGATAACACTAAACAATGGATTGTAGCCTGTGTTACTTTCTTGCTTTGCACAAAAAAGTGACAGCAAAAGGGAATAGAATCATGACTTGGCTTTTCACTTGCACAACACGTTGTACAGGATGCACTAAATGTAGTGCAATATCTATCACATGCACTTGCAAAACCACACACAGAAAAGCACAAAATGCCACCTTATTTCCATGTGTGCCCCCTCCAGGTACAACCCAATAGCTAAGGAGACATGTGTTCCAACTAGCTGCACTTGAGACAGTAATGTCCACTTCCATCAGCTCAGCTAGGATCTGTGTCATTTGGCTCTTCCCCTCCCAGAACTCTTGCAGCGGGCCACAATATCGGGATTTTGCTTATTTTCCTCTTTCCTCCTAGTTTCTTTTGTATCAAAGCCATAGTCGAAATATTAAGAATGCCCTTGTGTAAGTGATAACTTATCATGTCATGGTATAATTTGATTACAAGAGCAGAAGGGAAGGTCTCTTGTTCTCCAGTCTTGCAATAGTCAGGGTGACATGCCTCTTATTTAGAGGAAGTCATCTCTTGACCTGCAATTCCTTCCTCTCTCCTCCCAATTAAGCCAGATGGTTGAATTTCTTTTACTGACACATCCTGTAATGCCAAGCTTTTCCACACAGGAACATGAGCCATAAATACATTAAAAATGTGCACTTAAGCCTGTGGAATAGATTGGGGATGGTGAGTTCCAGGCAGAATTCGGCTCTGGGAGTAATTCGCTTTCCATTCAGTGCCTGAACTCGGCTCCGAAACTTGTGAAGTAGTAAAAAATAAAATACACTCTTACAATGCAATCCCATGTGTGTCTACTCAGAAGCAAGCTCCACTGATTTCAACAGGACTTACTCCCAGGAAAGCATGTACAGGATTGCAGTCTTAGAAATCTATACAAGAAGTCTAATGACTTACTTTTCACAGGTAATGTTAAAGTGCATTTTAATGACATTCCTGGATATGAAAACCATTTGCCTTCTGGCTAAATGACCAATGTATTTCAAACATAAAAAGGAATCCAAAAGCCTTTGGACATTAATAATGGATTCCAAGTTAGTTTTCAGTGTCTAGCTTTAAAAGTGTTAGTTATACTATTATTTCAGTGCTTCTCTCAAAAATAAAATTAGTACATTCTTTTTAAAGAGTCAGGTTTTTGCATTTTCATAAGTTTTAATACTTACTTCAAGTTGAAAAATACGTTCCTGTTCCTTGCAACCCTGTTGCTCATCAATTTCTATGGCCTTTCTCATGACTGCTGCCATTTCTGTGATTTGGTCCACATGTACTTGTAGGTCCTAAATCAAAGAGCAAAATAAAATGGCCAGTAACGTTTCAATTCAAAATGTCAGCTGACTTATTATAAATTCATCAATAATCAGAGCTTGCAATTCAGAATGAACATAGGAATAAAAATAAATCCCACATGTTTCCAAAAGCATTAACCAATGTTTTACAAGAAGAAAGTGCTTTGCCCATTTCAAGATTAAATATTCACCGTTGTCAAAACTGTAAATCTCTGTAGACAATGGATTAATTAAAAAAGCCAACACACATTTTGGTGTTTTAAAAGCTAGACCTATTCTTGGGTATATTTGGGGCACCGATTCAAAAAATGGCATTTTTGCCCTATCAGCTCTAATTCTGGAGATACAACATAGCCACCTCAAGCAGCTCCCTTTTGAGGAAGCCAACATCATGGCTTTTTTGGAATCAGCACCTCAAATATACCCAAGAATAGGTCTAACTTCCAAAGCACTAGAAAAAAAAATGTTGGTTTTTTTTTTGGGGGGGGGGGGAGTTGGGCTGTGTTATACATCAACAACTCTTGCTTCATCTTCAGGCTGCCCTCACTGTGCAATCTTCCAGGGAACACAAGTTCCAAACATCCAACTTCTTAAGGGTGATGGGGATCCAATACTATGCACAACATTCTAACCAGTGTCAATGATAATTTAGAATAAGAAAGTAGAATAGAAATCTTCTCAGTGCAGTATAACCAAGAATTGTGTTCCATTTTTGCTAGCTAATCCACCTCATCTAGCATTAAACACAGAACAATAATTCAGAAGGAATGCTAATGAAAATATTCAACATGCTTTTGTAAACTGCAGAAATATATCTGTTAAATTAGCACCTGTAAAAAACTATCCAGGCTAACAGCAGCCTCTTGGGATAGCAGCACTCAAAGAAAATAACCCAGTTCTTTGGACACAGAGGATGAAGTTACATTCCTAATGCAGCAGTGTAGTGTTTATGTGGCGTGCTTTTCAAAATAGTCATGTTTAACACACACACAGCAGGAGAAAAGCATTGTAGAAATCTAAGTCTAAATACAACTTTGTTACCAAAACAACTGCATTTTAAAACAACTTGTTTGCAAACATTTTTCACTGATCTATTTCTAGTCAACAAAACAGTCTACTCAAGACTCCAAAATGATGTTTTGATTCAGTCCTTTGATGAGTTAACTTTCCATTGATTTGTTCAGGTTATGTTAATATTTATTGCTAATCTTGGGAATAGTATGTAATTTTGGCTGCAATCTTAACCACACTTTCCTGGGAGTAAGTCCCATTAAACACTATGGGACTTACTTCTGAGTAGACATGTCTAGGAGTGCACTGTAATTTAGCAGTATATAGTGCTGTCAACTTATATAAACAGACAGACTTGGAATCAAGGCTACAGGAAAGCAGAAGTTGCAGGGGAAAAAGTAGTGGTGAGGGAAAAGGAATAAGTACCCCCTCTTCTACCCACACGTTCCCTTGCAACTGCCCATTCCAATGCCATGTTGTACTGGACAAACAGCAGCCAGGGTTTGGAAATGAGACATGGCAATCTAACAAATACTTCAAGCCTTAGATAGCAATTAATACCAGAAACACAATATATGATATAAAGGAGACAAGAATTGAATAAAACATTATGCTGAGGTTTACAGAATTTTTAAAAACATTACCTTAGAGTGTTGCTCCTTTAACTTCATTATTATACCTGGGTCATCCTTTTTGCTGGCCATGAGCAGTCTAAACATCTGCTCTCTATATTTGCTCATTATTAGCTCCAAAGCAGACTGATGTTCTTCAAGAGAAGTGCGTAATTCTGGAAAAAAAATTAACACATGCATACAAGAAACACTAAATGCTATCTAAATATGAGGAGCTTCTGCTTGACAACATTAGCTATAATCAAGTTAATGGAAGACTTTGGATATAAACTAACCCCAATTTCTGAAAGTGTGAGACAAACCGTGCCTAGCACACAATAAAAAGAAAACCAAGCCTGCAGGTACACCACTACAAAAGTGGCCCTTTGTTCCTGGTGGTCACTTTCCTCACATTATTAGCATTAAAATTATTGTGTATACTAAAGAAAAATAGTTTAATCTTAATGGAAAATTCTTGGGATTTAAACCACAAATCTTATAAATTATGCAAGTAATGCAGAATGAAACTCTTTCCAGACAGAATACTTACCTTTATTTTCTTGTTGCAGTTCCCTGATCTGCCTGTTTTCCTGTTGGATGCCCAATACTAACGAAGAGCGGGGCCTATGTCTTGCTACTTCATTAAGTTCTTGTATTTCTTCCTGGTACTACAATAGAAAGTGATAAAAAGGTCATCAATCTGGTATGAATAGGAAAGTTGAACAATACAACTAGTTCCGCACATCCAAGGAATTAAAATTGGTCAATCGGTTTACCAATTAAAGCCAAACAACCCGACCCTATGATTTGCTGTGGAAGGCAAAGAATGAATGTAATTAGGTGTAAGGACTATTGTACCAGTGCAGTACCATGGTGTTGCAAGAGTGCAATAGGACACAGAGGACTGCACAGCTGCAAAATCTGAAGATACTACACCTGCACTGCTTGTGCAGCTGCAGTATGCAAATTCAGATGTAGGTAAAGAGGAGCATGGGGTCAGGATGGGGCAATGGCAACACTAAACCAGATTACAAGTAGCTACTCATATGTCATATGAATCGCCTCCAAATGACTAGGTCGAGATTTTCACATGAATTGAACGAGAGTTTCCTTTTTGTTTGAAAGTGACAAATATACTAGCAGAAATGTAAGAGGGTAGGCAGGCTAGTACCTTTTGTGGATTTACATACAAGGTTGCACTGAGCACAATTCTATTCATGTCATAAGGATCATCTACCCTCCTGTCACTATTGCAGCACTAGTATGCCAAGCCCACGATCAGCAACTCAAAAATATGTATCAAGTGCACATCAGCAGGTGAAAATACAACGATCAACAGTATGCCACATACCAAACATGAAAGACACCAATTCAACAGGACACACCATTCTGCATTTCATGAAAGAAGGACTGGAGAAAGAACAGTGGAAAGGAAGCATCCTGAACACCTTTCTGTTGGACAAACAAATGCCAAATTGTTATGGGCCACAGTGTGCAAACTATGAATTAGATGTTGACTAGTATGCACATATGCTGTTGCAGCAGCGGCCTTTTCCAGATGCCCACAGAATTAGGCTGCTGGCTATACTTACATATCAATCCAACTGCAGCAATCCTAAACATTTACAGCTGTTCATATTAACATGCAGCTGTACTCAAACCTGCTGGGGCCTCTGTCCTCTTGGGGGGGTGGGACACCTCCCCCGGGGGGCAGTCACGTGACACCCCCACATGATCGGCCAAGCCCCACCCCCTTCAGCTTGATCAGGCCTCTTCTGGTGTTTTCAGCGTGAAAACACACACACACCGAGGTGTTTTTCTGCCCGATTTACAGTGCAAACAGCCTGGGCGGGCGGGCCAATCCCGACCTGCTGCCGGGTTAAAAGTGTGCCTTTTCACTACCGCCATTTTCGCCACCGCTGCCGCGAAGGTTGCACCCCCCGGCGCCCCCCGCCCCCTAACAACACCTCTGGAACCACCTCCTGGCACTGCTCCCTCATCGCTCTTGCCTGGGGACAGCCTCCAGGGACCTCAGAAAGGCCTCCCAATGTGACCAGAATTCACACTGGCAAAACCAAAAGTGACCTCTGGGTTACTTCTGGAGGCCTTCCGAGGCCGTCCCTAGGCTGGAGCGATGAGGGAGCAGTGGGCCCAACTCATGACCCACCTCCACCTGGGACTGCGACCCACCTCCACCTAGGACTGCGACCCACACTTTGAGAAGCCTTGCTATGTCATAGTGAACTCAAGAGTATACATGTTCAGGACTGCACTATAAGTGTACAGTATGCGTCGCTTACCGACCTACCTTTTACCAATGGGCCACATATATGATGGCCTTACTTGGCACCCACAATCCACTCTATTTGCCTCTGCGGGCCTTGGAATGGCCCACAGAAGTGTCCAGAAGTGAATTCCAGTTTTACTGGAATGGCTTCTGCAGGCCATTCCAAGGCCCACAGAGGCCAATAGAGTGGATTGCAGACCCAGCATGACCCAAAAGTGCCCTCCGGAAGGCTGACTTCCGCACAATGACAGCGTCGCTTAACAGGGATTGGAGAATGTATCCAATCGTCAAGCGGCGTATACCTGTATAGTGTATACTCATTTTACAAAGGTTTATAAGAGGCTGAAATGACCTTTTCAATCACAGCATTCACTCACACAGCATCTTCTAGCCCAGAGGCCCTAGCAAACATACACACTGATTACACAATGCAGTTTACCTCTGGGGCTAATGTAAATTTTAAATGGTCATATTGACCCCTGCTAACCGGCAAAAGAGATAATTTTTAAAGCAATGCTCCTCTTAGACTTAGCAGAGGAAAGAGTAACTGTCTGTATTCACTCCAGCACAGCAACATTTCTAGTGGCCACTTGCTAGTGTTTCTTCTGCATCTTTTTCAATTGTGAACCCTTTTGGGTTACTGAACCATTTCTCTATTTACTGAAATAAGCTTGGTGAACTTTTATCTTGAAAAACAGTATATACATTTTATTAATATTACTGTATTTTTCGCTCCATAAGACACACTTTTTCGCCCCCAAAATTAGGGGGAAATGTCTGTGCGTCTTATGGAGCGAATGCTGTAAAACAGGGGTCCCCAGCCCCCGGGGCACAGCCCATTACCGGGCTGCGGGCTATTGCGAAATGGGCTGCGGGCATTTGGCAGTGGCCCCCCCGCCGACAACATTTCCCCCCACCGACAATGTTTCGCCCCTGCTGCCGCTGCCACCGCCGTTAAAAGCAGTTTGCTGGCCTGCTGCCGCTCTACTCTTCAACTGCTTCGTTGCTTGGCTGCCGCTCACAAAGCCCCCTTTCCCTCCCCCGCAGCAAAGGCAGCCGGAGGTGACCTCTCCCAAGCCTGCCAGCCAACGTGCTCTCTTCCTGAACCTTAGAAAGAGAGCGCGTTGGGCTGGCTGCCTTGGGATGCCCCGTGCGGTGTGCTCCACTGACGATCAGAAATAGGATGCTCTAGGCCCCGCTTGCCTCTGCAGCTTCTTTCCACTCCTTTCCTCTGCACCCCTTAACTTTCCTCCCCCTGCCTCAGCACCTTCTTTTTGCAGCCTTATTCTCCCCTCTCCTTGCTTCTGCACCTTCTTTTTGCACCTCTTGCCTCTGAAGCTTGGGTTTGTTTTCCCTCTGATCTGTGAAATGGTCCCCCATTTGTAGCCCCCCCCATGTTGCTTTTTCCCCAGGGTTTTCTTTTCCTCACCCCCCATATCTTGGGGGAGGGCTCCCACTGAGTCTGCATTATGGTGAGTTATATAATTATTTCATTATATAATAGAATGATCCTGAAACCACCCCCACCGATCCTTGGAAAAATATTCTTCCATGAAACTGGTCCCTGGTGCCAAAAAAGTTGGGGACCACTGCTGTAAAAGAAATTGGATATTTTAGGCAAAATTGTGTCACTTGGCCTGTTACCACATTGTTGTTTTTATTGTTTGCCACCTCCACTCTTCATTCCGCAGGCCGGCTGCATCGCGGCCCTGCCAGGACTGCCCCCGTTCAAGATGCAAGCCTCACAGATGCTGGATGCGACTGCAAAGGTCTCCGGAAACGTCTGAGTAACTTGGACATTTCCGGAGAGCTTGCAGTCGTGTACAGCGCTTATGCAAGCTTCCCAGACGCTATATGCGACTGCAAAGGTCTCCGGAGTTGGCAGTCACGTACAGCGCTTGTGCAAGCCTCCCAGACGCTATATGCGACTGCAAAGCTCTTTGGAGTTTGCAGTCGCGTATGGCGCTTGCGCAAGCCTCCCAGACACTGGACGTGACTGCAATGGTCTCCGGAAATGTCCGAGTTACTCAGACGTTTCCAGAGACCTTTGCAGTCACGTCCAGCATCTGTGAGGCTCGCGTCTGGAACGGGGGCAGTTCTGGCGGGGCCGCGATGTAGCCGGCCAGCGGGATGAAGAGTGGAGGTGGCAAACAATAAAAACACGGTAAGCGGCCAAGCGCCTGAATATAAACAGAATATTTTTTCCCGTGTTTTCTACGAGTAAAATCTATGTGCGTCTTATGGTCCGATGCGTCTAATGGAGGGAAAAATACGGTGAGTTAGCATTGTCAGTTACTAAAGAAATGTAAGGAAAAGAAGACTACAAACCTGCTTCATCGCTTCCACACGTTTGTTAAGAGCTGTAGTTTGTTCAATCAGAGCTTCTGCTGCATTGTCATGTTCTCTAAGTCGCTCCACTAGTGCTTTTGCATCAGCTAGGGCTTTTTCAATTGTGCAACTCATTTCTAAAATTAAGAAAAAAAATTATTATATAATGCAATCATACTGCTATTGCCAAGTATGTTCTTAGATTAACAGCACAATCCTCACTAACTATACGTGGCTGGCCTAAAAGGTCGGCTGCCGTATCCTGAGCCTGTTCCCATGCCGTGCCAGCGCGGCCTGGGAACACCTCAGGAAAAGGGGACATTCATCCCCTTCCCCGAATATAGGCCCAGGACCTATGGGCCTCCTCGGATGTACGCTAGCTCTGAAGCTGGCGTACATCCATTGTGGCAGACTAAGGCTGGCCCGGGCTGGGAACGGGCAGAGGATATCGGCGGAGCGTGCCACCAATATCCCTGCCCCCTCCCAGCCCGGCCAATTACCACCCCCCTGGCTGCCCTTGCCTGCCCTCCCCCCGCTCCTGCACTGACCAGTGCAGGTCTTACCTCCACCGGCAGCCGCGGGTGGTGGAATGAGGGCTGCTGGCCTCCGAGCTGGTGACCCTTACTCCCGAGTCATCGCAAGCATACTTTATGGTAAGTTTACGACAGCTTAGAGCGACGAAGCGCGCACTCTGCCGCCCCTGACTTAGTGAGGTTTGTGCTGTAAAACATTCAAACATATTTCATCTTCCTCCTTAACTAAAAGGAAGCACTTAAAATTGCCTAGACTTCTTGACCCAGGATATAAGAATTTATTTATTCATTCGTTGTACAGCTCCAGCTTCCTTGTTACTGGAAAACAAACATGTAGGGCTTGGGGATGGGGAATGTAGTTCTTAATCAGATGAGCAGCCAGTAGTGACAATGGAACTGGAAACAAACTGACAGCCTAAATTGCTCAGACAGTATATTGAACAAGCAGACTATGAAGACAGAATAAGGGCATATTATCTCTCACACTCAAAAAATAAATAAATCACAAATTATTGCTGGAAATGTTCACCCTTTCTATAAACTTGTATAACTCAATATTTGTGCAGAATGAAAACTCACTGATTTTAGCCCACTGAAAGCAGTACAAAGTGATCTGTATACTGAAATCACTTCTGGAATTTCTGGATCTCTATTTGCAAAGAGCTCTGTGTGCAAATGCTTTGTATGACATTCCAACTCCATCTGAATACCCACAAAAACACAACATGTGAACTGATCCTTAAAGAATGTGATTTCATGCACTGGGGTCTACCAAAATTACCACTGCAAAGCTATTTACAGAAATCCCGAAGTATTTTACAAAAGGATTGTGTAAGATGCAGTCAGTCCATCCCCTGCCACATATCATCACTGATCGCCAGAAAACATCTTAGAAATTGAATGACAGAGCAATCCATTCCTATTTGAAAAGTGTTGCAAGACACTAAACAGTGTAGAGTAAGTTGTTAGCATCTCAATTACTCTGCTGTTATTGTATACTTCCTCTGACACATCAGTTAGTAACCTGGTCATCACAAACAGGGCACCACATAACATGAATTCTTCAGTCTAACAAGGTTTTAAAATTAAAATGCAAGAAATGTTTTTCCCTCCATAAGTCTGAAAAATACCTCATGTCAAACATGGCAACTCTCAAATTAAGAAAAAACTAAATAGGGTTTCCATCCTATCTTCAAAGGTTCACCATGAGCAATACATCTAAGGACACAACTCCTCTAGCAACACCACATACAGAGCACAACTCAGGTTTCCGGTGTCATTAGGAGACTAGCCAAAAAAACAACAACATGAAAATGAAGGCCAGTTCTAAACAATGCCATTATCAACCAGGGACCAGAGCCAGCATGGTAGTGGTTCTGGTGTGGACATTAGACCTGGAAGATCCAGGTTCAAATCCGCACTCAGCCATGAAGCTTCAAATCCCCACTCAGTCATGAAACTTCCAGTCACTATCTCTCCAGCCTCACCTACCTCACAGGTTTGTTGTGAGGACAAAAGGAGGGAAGCAGCCATGTACACCACCATGAGCTCCTTGGAGGACGGGTGGTATAAAAATGTGAAAAATAAACCATCATGAACTGGAAAGCTCATTTCAACACACACACACACACACACACACACACACACACACACACACACACAGAGGGATGGTAATGTAGGACAGGCTGAGTCACAAAGACTATAGTTTTCCATGTGTGGAAGGGCAGAATGTGAGAAAGGTAGGTAGTTCTTCAAGTTGTAAGAGGCGTTCATAATTTCCAGTCATTAAACATCGTGCTCGATTGTGGGGAGGGTGGCAAGGGAACAGCAAAATTTTAGACATCGCAGGGCTTGCTCAGGAACAATGATGAATACACAAACCAAGAACCTTTAAGGATCACTTGTTTTTTTAGATGTACACCTATGACGACTTACGTGTACACCTAAAAAGTAACATGCTGAACGTGCCAATAGGAGTTTGTGAAAATACATGCACACACACACTGGAGACAGGGAGCAGCCAATTCTGGTTCTCCCATAAGTACAGACTTAGTAACAAACTCAGGTTTGCCTCATTGTTCGATGCAAAATGGTGTCAATATCAAAGCATCTGATTGCAGCAGCTATGCAACAACAGTCCTCGCTCCCTGGCAGGCCATCTCTAGTAGAAACCAGGTCTTCCCATTTACTATGGCAGCAGCTCTGCCTTGTCAGGTCCGCAAAAGGAACTAGAGTTGATTGAGCAATGCCACCAAGTGTCCTCCATCACAGTCCATTATGCCTGGGGGAGAGACCACCAGCTCCCTGACATCCTGTCATGCGTAGAGAAGCAGAACCCCCCCCCCCTTCTACGCCGGTAACGTTGCCAGGGTCAATTTCTATTTCCACTGGATTTGGCAGGCTAGCGCTTCTTCCCCATCAACAATCACGCAGCACCGTAGGATTGCTTCTAAAAACACTTTTATTTGAAGCTTTTTATAAACAATGAGCTAAGCTCAAACTGGTTAAAACAATGTTTGAATTCAACTACACAGTACCCTCTACTAACTCAGCTCTCAGGACGTTTGCTCTTTGATGATGTTCTTCCGATGGTGCTCTCTCGGGGCTAGGTTTGATCTTCTCTTCACTCCACAGCATCTGACCCGCAGACAGTGAAGCCCTCTTCTCCTTTCCACAGTGGAGTCCTCCCGCAACATTCCATTTCAACTGCCATTCTCCACGGCTTTTCCCCACCACAGGAAAGTTATTTTAACCCTATTGTGTCCTTTTCTCATCCCTGTGTCCCTGGTGTGGCATCAACATTATTCCCCACTGTCTCTTGGCGCCTTAGCGGACAGTGTGGAATAAGCAGCACACAGCCTTTTGTCACAAAACCTCACTGAACTTCTCCTCCCTCTCTCTAGGTTCAGCTGGATCACTTAAATTGAAACAAAGCAAGGCGTCCCCCACAGTGCTCCCTCCCCTGTGACCCAACTGTTCCTTCACCTATCTGACATTCAATATCTTGACACATCCTCAGCAGGGGTGTCAATGGGAGGGGACTGCCCTGGGGGTCACCCCAGGGAGGGGCGACACCAAAATTACTTTCTGTTCTATTTGTTTCCAGTGGTGTGAAAACACACCACTGGTAGAAAATGGGTCTGTAATTACCAGTGGTGCAAAACTGGTTTTTTCCCCAATCCCCACTACGACTCACGCAGGGATTGCATTTCCCAGGAGAACTCCACATCATGTGGTCTGGTACGGGAGGAGGTCCATGGGGGTGACACCACAAGATCTCACCCCAGGTGTCACCAACCCTAGTGACACCCCTGGTTGGCAGTGACCAGACAAGACCTTTTCAGTGGTGGCACTGAGCCTATGGTGTTGTCTGAGGTGGTCCATCAGGCCCCACGCTGCTCACCTTTATGCACCCTGAAAAAAAACCTGTTTCACTACTTGGCTTTTAATTAATTTTAGCTGAAACACTAGTTTTAACTGTCACGATGGTTTACTATTGTTGGGTTTGTCTATTTTTCCATTTTATGTTTTTAATGTGAACCGCTTTGTGGATTTTATTTGGAAAAAAACCTGTATATAAATACAGCTGCATGCTACGCGCTGCGGCAAGGAGTCATGCCGGCCACATGACCACGGAGGCGTCTTCGGACAACGCTGGCTCTTCGGCTTTGAAATGGAGATGAGCACCACACCCTAGAGTCAGACACGACTGGACTTAATTGTCAGGGGATACCTTTACCTTTATATTAATATGATTATTAATTAATATATTGCAATGCCCCCTGGTCCTCAGCAGGCTGTCTCTCTTTTGTGAGTTTCTTTCTTCTCCTACTTCATGTCAGGCTCAAAAAATTCCCCATCCTCCATGAGGTGGGGGGGGCGCAGGGGGAGAGAGAGGGACAGCGCAGGCGCGCGCCTGTCACGCTTCATCCGCAGAACAGCGGTTTAACAGCAAACCCTGACGTGACAGCTGAGGGGGAGAGAGAAAGAGTCTGTTCTTTCTTTCTTGCTCGCGCGCGCACTCCCCCCTTCTGCCTCCCCCGCGAGCCTATCACAGCGTGGCAGCCCCTCGCTCTCCTTATAGGCGCATATGAGATACACTCACCGATGGTTCCGACTCATTCCTTCTCACCAACCAGCGCGCAGAGCCGGGGGATGTGGCGAGGCGGCCCTAGCGATCCCACGTCGGCTTCCGCCGGCTGCCGCGTCGCCTCCTTAAACGGCAACGGCTCGGGGGAAAAGAGAAAGAGGCGCCGGCCTGTCGAACGGAGCCATGAGGGAGTTGTGAGGTAGGTAAGACGGGAGAAAGAGGAGCAATACCCGGCACTAGCAACCGGTGAATAGCCCACCTAAACTTCGCACCGCCGGCTATCGCGAGACTTGGGCATGCCCCCTCCCTCGGCCCTTTGAAACATCGCGAGTCCAGTTTCCAGCACCCGAGCATTCACTCAGCTCACCCAGAGAGGTCACTAAATATCACGAGACTTCCACCTCTCGCTCCTCCCACTTCTACTGAAGGGGGGAGAGTGAAAGAGAAGGAAGGAAGGAAAGCACAACCTCCCTCAACTTCTTCTAGCCAATACGGTTTTGCCTCAAAATATCGCGAGAATGTCATTTCTCTTTACACAGGGCTGATGGACGTGGAGAGCGGGTCTCGCGATATCATAACGAAACGGGGGGGGGGAGAAACAAGAGTTGATGGTCAGGTTCTGACTCAGTTGAGATCGCGATTGGTCCCTTTTCTTCCTCAAAGTCTCCTGTACACAGGAGAGGCGAGATTAAGGTGTCCTTGGGGGGGAAAGCACGGCTGAGGAGACATGTGCAGTTTCTTCTACCTCTTCGCAGTAACTTCCCCCTCCCACCCCCGTTCTCTGAATTGACCGGGGTGGGCGCTGGGGGTGCGTCTGGTGTCAGGAACCGCTTCTTGAGAGAAGAAACGGGCTACAGTAAGATACTTTTCCTGCGTCCTCTCTCAGTCCTGTGCGTCAGTGTGCCCCTCGGGGCTCTATTAAATTGTTGTTGTTATTATTGTTATTATTATTATTAGTAGTAGTAGTAGTAGTTCCGCTTTTCTACCAGAATAGTTCACAAAGCGGTTTACATAATAAAACCAATCAATCTATATAGTACAGTACTAGAAAGGTGTCGTCCTGTTGAGTAATAAGATAATTTTTTCTCTTATTCCCCCCCCCCCCCTTTCTGCATGTTTCCCATAGAATTGTTCCCCAGCTCCACAGAATCCCCTTCACTTCTACTGGTTTGCCCAGATGTCTCTCTACCAATGGGGGAAACAGAGCCTCTCTTTTTGTCTCTCTGCACTCCCAGGATTGTTCCATAACAACTGCTATTCTGCAGAGATTGGCTCCCTTGAGCCACAAAGAGAACATGTGAGCCTTTCCCCCTGTCTCTACATGAGCAGCTCTCCCAGAACTCTGAAAGAATAATATTTTTTCTGTCACTGGCTCCATATAGGCCCAAGAGACTGACATGCAACTACTTGTAAGATCCATAAAAGCATACACCCATATAATTCTCAGCTGCATGTTAATAATAATTTGAAACATGTTGAATAACTCAAGAAAGCATTTGCAATAGAGGAAAGCAGAATGCAATTCTGATCCAGAAAGCAAAGTGTCTGGAAAGCTAAGATCCAAGAAACTAATTTTGATGTTCCCAGCTGGTATATCTTAAGAATTTGGGGAGATTAGATACATGAGCTACAGACACCAGCAAACATACAAGTGGTTGCTGATGTGTTTTTGTGGAGATGAGGAAGAATAGTCATAATCTAAAGGACACCAATATCTTTATAATGCTACTGTTTGTTGTTGCTCATACATCTATCTGAGAAGACGCTATCAGAGTTTGAGATCAAGGAGGTATACTAGGATTCCTGGGTCTTACAGTACAGTCTTAAACATGTTTAGTAAATGGTAAGTTCTGCTGTGTGCAAGTGAACTTACTCCCAGGTAAGTGTGCATAGGATGGTAGTCTTCTGTTATTTCACGCACACGCCTTTATCTTATTACAATGAAAATACTCTGCCTAAAGCATTATTATTTGTAGATTTATAATACGATATCTTAAGCAAAGAAGTTTAAATATCTAACAAGAGCCTTGTAAAGTACAGCATTGTTGTTAACAATTCTAACATGCACAGTGTTTTCCTAATTCTGAGACTTCTTTGTTGTAGAAAGAAAATGAAACTTTTTTCAGAATCGCACAAAACTGTCTTTGTGGTAGATCACTGCCCTTATATGGCAGAATCCTGCAGACAACATGTTGAATTTGATATGCTAATAAAGAATCGGACCCAAGGAATCATACCTCTTGCACCTATTTCAAGATCACTATGGACCTGCTCAGTGGAATCATCCATGGAATACTGTAGAATAATGTATGATATATTTCCTTTTAAAAAACTAGTAAGTGATTGCTAATTCTTTTTTTTTGTAGTGACGGGTCTTCAACCTCTGTAATAAAATGTCCTAAATTTTGCAGCTTTAATCTTTGGACAACTTGTAGAGTTGCTCAGTTTGTTGTTTTTGGCTTGCATGGGTTTGTAAGATACACAGCGCAATCTTATCCAGCTCCCCCACTGGTGCAGCTAGTGGGGGAGGGCAGAACGGGAGTCTTTGGAAGGGAATGGGGATTTAAATTGTGGGGGAGCTGGATAAGATTGCACTGACAGTTATGTCAATTTTCAAGTGTGGGAAATCAGAGCTAGAGCTTAGCTCATTAAAAAGAAGTTGATGTAGGTGAGATGGCAAATGAACATGCAAGGGCATGAAAATAAGTCTCACTCTGAAGCATTGGTAGATTTGCTGAATTGACCATGACCATTAGAAATCTTCATTTAGATACTTGTTAGCAGACGCTGGCAATCCTTCTTTATAGTGGTCTCTAAAATCATTATAGCTAGAAACTTGCTTTTTTAAAAAGGTAATATTTTTAGGATTAGCTACTGCATTTCCCATTCGACATTGTATTCTTCTATACACTTATTAGTAAAGTTAGATCTAGATGTGCAGTTAAGAGGTCCTGTTACTCATGCTTACTTTTCCATTGTTATGCTAATTTGTTTCTAGTTATTTTTTCTGCCATATTGTGTAGTTGTATAAATGCAGGATTTAGTACATTAAAATGGGTAATCCTAAATGCAGGATTTAGTACATTAAAATGGGGGGGGGAGGTGCTTACTAATGCAATTAATTAAATTTAATTAGAGACTGTAGCCCAGGAGTAGAGAACCTATTTTGTATCCAGAAAGCCCCAGGTCAGTCCCACCATCTTGAGATAAGGCTGGGAGAGACATCTATCTGGAACCCTGGAGAGCCATCATGTCAGTGTAGACTGCACTGACCTAGATGGACCAGTGGACTCATAAAGCAACTTGTTACATTCAAGAAAAAAACTACAGGCGTGTTCCCCCCCCTCCACAGATCCCGTATCCGTGGTTCTCCACCCTTGTGCACCCATTACTTATCTGTCTTTCTTTACTGTGGCGCCAAGCAATCATGTCGCTTCCTTTGCAGCTTGTTACAGAACACTTCCTGTTAGCGTTCTATCCATCTCCCTCCTGTAACATTCCAGCTGACTGCTTCTCACGTTCCTCCTCTAGTGTTCTGTAATGGGCTGCAAAGGAAGAGACATGAGTACTTGGTGCCACAGTAAGTACTGTATAAGGTTTCCTTTTATCCGCAGTTTCAGTATCTGCAGAGGGGCGGGAATGTATATGCTGCAAATATGGGGGGACAAAATGCCTGTGCAACTTTCGGAACACCCTGATTTAAGTATCCAGCTACTTGGATAAGTTTTGTGGAAAGGGCTAGAGCTCAGTACAGAGCACATGCTTTGCATCCAGAAGGTCAGAGGTTCAATTCCTGGCATCACCAGGTAGGGATGGGAAAGGAGCCCTACATAAAACCCTGGAAAGTTGCATTCAGTCAGTGTAGACAATGCTAACGCAAGTGACATTTCTTTAACTATTGCCTCTCAGCACCTCACTTGAATGAATGACATAGGTTATTGGGCTCATTTTTTTTATGAAATATACCGTATTGACCTGAGAATAAGACTTACTTTTTGCCCTAAGGCAAGTCTTTAAAGTAGGGGTGTGGCCTACAATCAAAGTCTTTTCTGCCTAGAGTTTTCTGCAGAGTTTTTCAAGCCTCTCCAAGTCTCTTTCAAAGGTGAAACGCTTTTTCTTTTTTTAAACTGCAAAGGGCTGTGTTTTCAGCTCTTAATCACTTGCTAAATGGTCAGGATCTCTCTAACAGGCTCTAGTCTCAGGAAGCATTAAAAAAATTAACCCTTAAGTTCCAGCCCCAGGACTCTGTGGAAAGTAAGATATTTATTGATCCTGCAGTTTGAAAGTTGAGAGTGCAGTTTGAAAGTTGAGAGCAAGAGCTTCTGCATAGGCTTACCATATCTAAAGTGGGACACAGTGTCAACCTTTAGGCTGCAATCCTATGCACACTTGCCTGGGAGTAAGCCCCATTGAATGCAATGGGACTTACTTCTGAGTAGACATGCATAAGATTGTGCTGTTAACCATTGAAATTTGAGCAGGTGCAGCTCATCATCATGGAAGGGTGCAACAAGCTGCACCTGCCCAAATTCCAAAGGTTAAAGGTAGGCACTCTGTCCCCCTTTAGATCTGGGAAGGTTACTTATACTAGTGTGCCCAGATTCAATAAGGGATAGGGTGCCTATGCCTTTAACTGTACTAAAGCTGTACTGTTTTACTAATGTGTATATTATCTTTAAGTTAAAAAAAGTTTAAAATGTATTTTTTTTAAATAGCACCAAACATTAAGGGTATGGCTTATAATCAGGAGCGTCCTATATTCGGGGCAATATGGTAGTTAACATATGGTATTTTCAACTGCTAGTATACAGTTTGCCCTCGTTATCTGAGGGGGATCCGTTCTAGTATCCCCCATAGATATCTGCAGGTAATGAAACCCGTGGGGTGGCAGGGGTGGCAATTCTGAAAAACTGGAAGTGCCCTTCAGAAGCCCCTGGGAGGCCTTCTGAGATGTGGGAAGGTCATGTGTGGCCTCTGCACGTCTCAGAAGGCCTCCAGGTGGCTTCTGAAGGGCATTTCTAGTTTCTCTGAAAAACCGGAAGTGCCTCTTTTGCATGGGTTCCGAACCGACAGTTAGTCAAATCTGTGGGTTCCGAGTCTGCAGGGGGGAAAGGGACCACTGTAATTTAAAAAATGTCTGTCCCAAGTGTTCTACAAATCTCTAGTGTGCCCTTTCTGATATGTGTTAGTACACACCATTACAGATTACAGTTCCTTGGAAGGAACCTGAATACAGCAAGTTCTCACTTTAAACAAAACGACTTTAAGTTGTTTCATTTTAAAGTTGATGGGAAAATCCCATAGGAACATTTATGTTTATCAATTAGCCTATGGTAAAAATTAGTTACGTTATAAGTTGTTTCGCTTAAAGTCGCAGTTTCCAAAAAGAACCTATCAACAATTTTAAGTGAGGATTTGCTGTACTTAACACATGTTCAGCTAATTTTGAATTTTCCTGCCTTCATGAAAAAATTGGTTTGAGCAATTTTGGTTGTTACAGTATCAAGATGCAAAAAACACCAAACAAAACCCCCAAAACAAAAAATGTTTTTAAACTGTTTTTTTAAAACTTTTAGGTGAACTTCATTGTAAGCGATTCTGGAGCTCACGTCTTAAACTCTTGGAACCAAGAAGATCAAAATTTGCAGGAGGTACAACTATGTAATTGAGAGTTTATCAAGATGACTTTAATTCATAATAGAGGGGGGAAATATGCTTTCTTAATATTGACAGCAAATAAGACTTGTCATTATGGCACTGGTTCTTCATCTTGCATCCAATAAAGTGAGTTCTGGTCCATGAAAACTAAAAAAAAATGTGTTGGTAACTAAGGTGCTACAAGACTCTTTGTGGGTTTTGCTGCAACAGATTAGCATAAGCTGTCCCTCTGGAAATTAGTTCTTCATGAAGTATTGTGAAAGCATAGATAAAACAGTTCAGGGAAATTGGAGTACAGTAGGGTCCCGGTATCCGCAGGGGATAGGTTCCTGGCACCCCTGCGGATACTGGGACCCCACGGATGGGGGGACGCTATCCCCCCCGCGCGCCCGTTACCTTTTTTCTTATAGAGCTGGCGCCAAGCCCCTGCGTTTCTTGCTTAACCAAACGCTATAAGCAGCATGCCGCTTATAGCAATGAAGTGGGCAAGTAGCCTGTATGCTAGAGAGGCTCTATTAACAGGAAGCAGGAAGCTTCCTGCTTGGCACAGATGCTTGGTGCCAGGTCTATAAAGATAAAGGTAATGGATGCGGTGGGCCCCAGATAGCGGATCCACAGATACGGGGGCCCCCCTGTACACAGCCCAATCGTATGTAGGTTTACTCAGAAGAAAGTTCCATTGTGTTCAGTAGCCTAATCCCAGGGAAGTGTGCATAGGATTGTGGCCTGAGTCCCCTATGCACATACAGATTAGGTTCCAGAGGTCTGTACATAGGGTGAAATGTACATAGGTCGAAACAGCCAGTTCTTCCTGGCTCGGCACTATGGCATCCAGACAGTAGCAAAGGACATGCTGCACTGGCACAAAAGCGCCAATGCAGACATCCATAATTTGGTTGCCCATAGCTCAGGGAGCCAGTGTACTCAAATTTGGGAGAGATTACAGAGATGCAAGACATGAATTATTTCTTTACCCCACCCTGTGTAAACAAGTGCAGTTGGGCCGCACATTGGGCCGCAGTTGGGCTGCACCAAGCAAAATGACAGTGTATGATGAACTCAACATTTCTGTTCCCAGTTTTGTCCTACTATGTTAAATCTTGGTTGGGAGAAAACTCTGCTTTTCATGAAATGTGTAACTCATGATTTGATTAAGTGGCCAAAAAATAAATAAATCTACCTTCCAAATGTCCTGGTTGCTATTCCTCAAGTAATTGTGTGCTTCTCTGCTTATCCTGATTTACACTTCTGTGGACCGATAGATGAATTGCCTTTTAGGGGATGATAGAGAGAATAAGATTCCCTTGGAGATCTTGAGGATACCTTTTCTTCCAATCAGTTCGTTTAGTCCAATGACTGTGACAGACAGCGCAATCCTACGTAAGGATCCGGCCGGCGGCCCATGGCCGCCCGCCGGATCCTGTTCCCTGGCGGCCAAGGTGCCGCCGGAGTGGAGGTCTACTCGGGGAAGGGGACACTCGTCCCCTTCCCTGAGTGTAATTGCCGACCGGCCTCCTCGGATTTCCGCAAGCAAAATTGCTGGCAGAAGTAGGCCGTGTAACCTCTCAGCGGGATCCGGGATATGGCCAAAGCTATCCCCCTCCCAGACCGGCTGGGCCAGTGGCCCCCCCTCCCCGGCAAAACACCCCCCCACCTGCCGGATCCTGACTTACCTGGTCCAATGGCTGTGGGGTCATCCCGGAGTAGAGGCCGGCCTTCCCTGCTCACGAGTCGTCGTGAATGTTCGCAATGTTCGCACGTTCGCAACGTCTTCCAGCGCCGGAACACTCGTTCCGGCGCCTGGGGCTTCAGTAGGATTGCGCTGAGTTTTTTCCTTTTTTAGCCTAATTGTGAGGTTATTGCAGATTAGCTTGCAGGTGGCTATCTCCAGGGAAATTATTTGGCCTTCAGTGTTGATTCCAGTTAATTATAGCACTTATTTATTTTGTGGTGACCTACTTGAAAAGCAGTTTTTCCCCAACTGAGATTTAATATAGTATGAAAAAATTAGAAACAGACATTTTGAGTTAGCTATACACTGTCATGTTACTTGGAATGTGTGGCCTAATCGCACTTTTTGTATTGTTGTCTATTCCATCTGCCACAGTCAGTCACAGAAGCTCTTTTGAGTGCAGTCCCTTGTACTTGAGCTCTCACAGCAGGAATGAGAGATCAGGCATCAGTGCTCTTTTTGCTCTTGGCGCACAGACACAGCTGATAAGGTCCTGCTCCCCGCACTGCTGTTTGACAGGAAAATCTAGGAGTCATACTAGCTTTTCTCATCTTCCTTCTCCCATGCCTACCAAATGCAATAAAGGGGATTTTGCTCCTTTGCCTTTACCACATAAAGTACTTTTGGCCAGTTGGCGGCTTAATTGGCAATATTTGACTAGTCAGTTTATTAGCATCCCATGCAGGCATGTGAGCTATGCAGATAGTACGCTTCTTTTTGCTCCATCACCAAAAGAATATCGTGGGAAAAGGTACAAAGAACCCTTTACTTTGTACGGAGATGCAAAGAAGGGCTACCAAAATGGTTAGGGGCTTTTTAGTTTGGAAAAAAGTGGGCAAGGAGAAGCTGAGGAAGGAGGTAGAGGTTTATAAAATTTGACATGGTTTGAACTGGGAAGCAGAAAGAACCTTGAAAAGTAAAAAAGTCACAATATAGCAATATCTTTATTAGTACCACCCAGAAAGACACATCTTACAGTGTAATCCTGTGTGGAGCTTCGCTGGGGGAGCACGTGCTCCCCCTGCGCAGGGTGTCATAAACACGCCGTAAAGCGCATTTTTCGGCACCTGGAGAGTAAGGGCCACTGGCGTAGAGGCTGGCGGCCCTTCTCCCGGCTCCTACCCGGCTGCACGCCCACCGGAGCAGGTAAGCCCTACACCAGCCGGGGCAGGGGAGGGTGGACTGGGTGGTGAGGGAGGGCGGCCATAGGCCGTAGCGGGCCTAGAGAGGGCGGGGATATCAGTGGTGAGATACACGGAGGGCTAGAATGTATGCGAGCTCTACATTCGAGGAAGCCCATTGGGCCTCCAGCTGCTTACACCCGGGGAAGGGGACAATCGTCCCCTTCCCTCGAGGTGCACCCAGGCTGCCATAGGATACGGCAGCCAGCCCTTTAGGCCGCCCACCGTATCTTACACAGGATTGGGCTTCCCAGGATTTTTAAAATAAAAAATCCCAGCTTCAATCCTTGGCATGCCCACATAGGGCTGGAATTTCTGGTAACAGACCATGATTTAGAGTCTAAGGCTGCAATCCTATATACACCTTAATAGGAGTATGTCTTATTGAACACAATGGGACTTACGTTTGTGTAGACATGCATAGGCTTGTGCTGTAAATCTGTGTTTTCAGAGGGTCTGTTACCATTTTAGCGGAATACCTAGCATTCAGTAGATGGAGGATATTTTTTGTCATTTTGGAATAGTGGAGCCAAATGGTCATGAAATATTGTATGACGTGTATGACAGTTCTATGTAAACATGCCACCTGACCGCTGTAGTTGTGATGTATGAGCAGTACCTCACTTCTTGCCTAGAGATCAGACTGGCCATTGCCCATTTTATGATGACAGTGGTTATGTACTGCACAGGTCATTAACTATTCCACACAGTAGGGAAAATATTAGAGGGAACACTGCTCTGCAGAAGCGGTGCTGCTGAAAGGGTGGCCTGTGTGATAACTGGGCTCGCCCATATCTTGAAAATATTATCAAGATTTGCGTATTTTCTCTTCTGTCATTTGCAGCTAATGAGTTCCTAGGTGAGAACAATGTGCTTATTTCTGGTCATCACTTGCTTAATGACAACACAGCAGGTGCTAGGAATACTAACTTCGGTCCTCTGTATGAAATGAGTTTGACACCCCCATTCTAGATACTATCTTGTGATAGTAGAAAACTGAAATTGCCTCTCTCTTTCCTGCTACTGTTTTTTGAGTATGTGGGATAACTAAATATGGCACTTCCTTTTTTAAAAAAAATATTTAGTTGTAAGTAAGAGCAAAGACTGTAAGAACAAAGACTAACAACTTAACAACAACACATCTTTCTTTCTTAATCAGTTAATGGCATCTCTAGCTGCTGTTGGTCCACCCAATCCTCATGCAGACCCTGAATGCTGCAGCATACTTCATGGCTTAGTTGCAGCAGTGGAGGCACTCTGTAAAATTACTGAGTACCAGCATGAGGCCCGAACCATGTTAATGGAGAATGCAGATCGTGTTGGAAACAGAGGACGGATAATCTGCATAACTAATGCAAAGAGGTATACAGTATTGTGGCATCTGCAGTATTAGTGTTCTCATTTTATAGCTAGGCAAAAAACCCTGGGTTTTGATTTACTGATCAGACTTCATGTACATTAATAGATTGGTGGACTACCTATCTATTGGTATTGGACTATAAGTCTGTTGGTGGACTAGAAAGTTAATGGTTTTAACCTTGGAGTGTGGTCCATGACCATTGGTTTAATTTCACCAATAAAAGTGTGTGTGTGTGTGTGGGGGGGGGGGGGTTATGTTGTGGACAGGCAACATGTCCACAGTGTCAACTGAAAGAACAGAGTGATGTCTGCTTCTCTTGTAGCTGTTCCCACAGGGTAGGGAAATGTACTTTCATTCCACCCCATTCTGCAAACCCAACCTATAGTACAGGATGTGAGGAGGACTGCAGACCCCAGTCATTTGTCCCAAGTTCTTACTCCTCTTCTGTGTAAGAAGTAAATTGAGGACATGTGGCTCATACTTCTCTGAAGTCCTCCTTGGATCAGTTGGGGACTTGTCCCAAAATGTTTATTGTCCCAAAATGTTTATTGTTCTGAAAAGAAGACTGGAAGCATTTTGCTTTCTCCCCTGTACATGTTTTCCCATCTCCTTGTGGGGAGAGCTACAGAGAGAAGTAAGCAACATGTCTCCTATTTTGGAAAAAAAAAGCATTCTGTCATTCCAACAGAAACAAAATGTTAGGAATATTGTATCTCCTATATTTTTTCTGGCTCTGGAGTACTGGATATTCTAGAACACAGAACTAGTAGACAGGATTCAAAGGCAAAGCCCTGCTGTTATTGCAGATTTCATATCTATGACTTAATTAGCTACCTTGGGATTTTATAATAATAATAATAATTTTGCAAAAGGAATAAAAAAAGAGTCTGTGGTTAGGCTCAGCTTTGGATATTCAGGGTTTGTGTGAGTAGCTCCAACTCTTGATTCTGTAGCTGTTGTCATAGATCCCTTTCAACTTGGTTGTTACTTGGGAACACAAAAGGGACTACGTGTATGAACAGAGGAAAAATGACTTGGTTGTTACTTGGGAACACTCAAAAGGGACTACGTGTATGAACAGAGGAAAAATGACTATTCACATGTGTGTACCTTCTCCAATTGGATAAAACACTGGGAAACAACATCAGCATTTTTTTAAACAATCATCTTGATAAGTGAATTGTTGTTGATATTTTGTCACATATTGGTTTTTAGCATACTGTATATTTTTAAGATGAGTTGTTTTGTTTTTCTTTCCAGTGATAGCCATGTACGAATGCTTGAGGAGTTTGTCCAGGAAACTATACATGAGCATAACAAGCTAGCAGCTAATTCGGATCAGTAAGTGTGCAAGCCAGTGGCACTGTGACTATATATTTCTATTTGAATGCAGTACTCCCCCCATATCCGCTGGGGATATGTTCCAGGCCCCTCCGTGGATACTTGAAACTGTGGATAGGAGCGATCACACCCTACATGGTTTCCTGAGGGCCCCCCGCCCTGCCTCCCCTGCGGGCAGGCGTGCACACACTCCCAGCTCTTATTTTTCTTTCAGCAAGCTTTGTTTCTTCCTTAAAACAAACAGAGAAGCAGCCTCCATTGCAGGCAAGTAGAACAAGACTAGAGCCTCTCTAGGACTTAGTCTTGTTCTACTTGCCTGCAATAAGCAGCCAGAGGTTGCTTCTCCTGTTTGTTTAAAGAAGAAACGAAGCTTACTGGGAAAAAAGTAAAAGCCTGGGGGGGTCCTTGCGATCCGTGGATAACTGAAACCGTGGATAGCGGATCCGTGGATATGGGGGCCCACCTGTACATTATTTTAATGATATCTGTACAGTATTTGCTTTGTTCAGATTGAATTGTTTGGGGCCTTTGGATAGCGGGGTAGGAGAAGGAAGAGAATGGCTTAGATGGAGTTTCTTTTTCATGAAACTCTCATTTTCACCTTCTGTCACTATATTTGTCAAGAAGTGTTGCGAGGAATATAACGTAATTGGCTAAGGGCCCAATCCTGTTCAGGTTTCCAGTGCCGATGCTGCCGTGCCAACAGGGCATGTGCTGCATCCTGCGGTGAGGGGGGGGGCAGTCACAGAGACCTTCTCAAGGTAAGGGAATGTTTGTTCCCTTACCTCGGAGCTGCATTGCAGCTGCATTGGTGCTGGAAAGTTGGATAGGATTGGGCCGTAAGTCCCATCCATTCCCCAAGTTTTGAGTGACTAAGAAAACAAAATGCTACTGTTCCATATTTCCCAGTGCGGGACAATATGTCCCGCACTGGGAAATATGTGTGGAATATGCCATGCAGCAAGAGATGCCTGAGTTATGCTCAGCAATTGTATATAACAATAGTGTATTAACTTAACTGACAGTAGCAGGGCAAGTAAAACGTCCAAAAATGCCTTCAAATATGATCCTTCTCTATTAGAAGATTGTGTCATGTTTGGGATTGGTCTGTGTTTTGGTTTCTTACAGCCCAATTCTGTGCAAGTATGCGTGGCCGGCCTAAAGGGCCAGCTGCTGCATCCTAAGCCTATTGCGACCTGCAGCAGCACAGCCCGGGCTCACCTCGGGGAAAGGGGACATTTGTCCCCTTCCCCCCAGTGTAAGGGGCGCGGTCCGCAATGGGCCTCCTTGGATGTGCACCAGCTTTTTAGGTGTAAGACCAACCTGGGCTGTGACGGGGCATAGGATATCGGTGCACCTAGTCGGAGCCGTCCAGTGGCCCCCTCCCTCACTGCCCCTGCCCGCCCTCTCCTGCCTCTCCACCAACCGGCGCAGCACTCATTTGCAGCAGCTGGCGTGGGTCCAGGTAAATGGCATAGTAAGCAGTGCCGGCCCCCGCATCATCACTGCTTACTCTATAGGAGCCGCAAACGTGTTTTTCAGCATGTTTGTGATTCCTTTGGCTGGCAGAGTGCTCGCTCTGCCTGCCTATAATTACACAGCATTGCGCCATTAAAGTCATAAGACCACATTCCTCAACAGTGCCTCCACTTGCTTCTGAAGTAGCCTCTTCCCATTAGTCTGTCTTGACTCTGAGAGTAATTTGAAAACCACAGTGTGTGCTTCTGTCTGGCTTTAAGCTCCAGAATTCAGTTGAAGATTTCCTGGTAAGGAGGGGTTATACAATTAATGCTGCATTTTTGTCTGTGTAAGAGGACATTTTGTCTCTTTAGTCTTATGCAGATCCAGAAATGCGAGCTGGTCTTAATTCACACATACCCTGTTGGTGAGGAAAGCCTTGTATCGGATCGTCTTAAAAAAGAGGTATGGCTGTATAGCCTCACAATGGTAAATTGTGCCTTAAAAATCTTATCTGAGCATTTATATCTTATATGTGAGAGGAGCATAAGTACTTGTATTCACTGTTAATCAAGTTGCTACAATGAAGCAGGAGAACCACACCACTTGCCTCTGGTATTGTGTGGGTTTGGTAATAAAGCTGAGTTTTAGGGAATCCAGAGTTTCTGGATTTAGATTGCAATTCTATGCACACTTTCCTGGGAGTAAGCCTCTTTGAACAGAACAAAATTTCACTTCTGAGTAAACATGCATTGGCTCATAGGGTCAATTTTGCATACTTTTATGCTACTTGTTGGGGAACCTTCTTCAGCTAAAGAGTCTATCTGCACCCCAACCCCCCTGAATGAGTGGTGGTAGTTGAGTGAGTGAGTCCTGGAAGCAAGAACCAGATACAAAGAAGATAATGCACAAAGTAAACCCTGTCCCTGCCCAGTTCTCAAGGGTCTGTATGTGCATGTAATATTGTACATTCAGTAAATCGGTCACTAGCTAGGTACAAAATTTTTAAGGCTAATCTAATTGTTTTGCTTTTCATATGCTATCCTACCACAGTCGACTACTGGGTATGTATTTGACTGCCCTTCTTTTGTTTTTGTTTGTTAAGCTCTCTTCTGTCTTAACCGGAGAAGTACATAGTGTTCGGGCTGGACGGCATCTGGCCACCAGACTGAATGTTTTAGTACAGCAGCATTTTGATCTGGCTTCTACCACTATAACAAACATTCCTATGAAGGTAAGGTTGTGTCAACAGCTTTGTGTTAAAGTACTTGCACCATTTTTTTTAAATTTGTTTAATATTTTAAATATTTATTTTAATGGAATTTTACATTTTTTTTCTCTCCATATCATATTTTTTTCTGTTTTATTAGCCCACATTCAATGTCTGTGACCAGGTTAGTAAATTTTATGAAGGAGAAAAAAAGGATCACAGAACAAACAGCCATATTGGCTTCTCAACAATTTAATTCAATGATGAAAATATTATTGTTTTCCTTATTTTATGTAAATATAGCATAGTTTACTTCAAATTACTTTGTCTGTGATTCTTTTGTTTTTATACATGTGTTAGAAACTTCTGCCCCCTTGTGCATTTTAGTGGCATAGTGAGCCTTTCATTCCTCTGTGTCATTTCCATGCCCTCCCAACATAAAGGTGTTTGTAACAAGTAGAAACCAGTGAGAATAAAAAGTAAAATTTATTTTCCAAGTAATTTAGTGTTATTTTAACAAGAAGAACAGAAAGGGGAACAATTTTGTTGTTAAATATTAAAATGAGGCCTTTTACTTGCCTGATATTCTCCCTACTAATACTTAGTGGGTTTTTTTCTTTTATTATTGGTAGACTTTGTCACTACAATGACCATCAGAAAAAACAGACATTCTAATTAGCATTAAGCTTCAATTCTATTCTGTAACTGGGCGCTAATGTGAAAGAAGAGCATTTTCATTATCTCTGTTGTCGTCCTTCCCCCCCCCCCCCCAAGAGAGAGAGAGGCTGCATGAAAGGAAAAATGCTGTAACACTTAATAGCCAGTGCTCTTTGCTAAAAATGAATTGTACTTCCTGAATTGTGTAGGGTTAAGCAGCAGTTAAATTATTTTGTGATTGACGTGCTTTGGCCATTTTAATGAAACTTTATGGACCATTGCATACAATTGCTTAGGGTTTGCAAATACCTTGTTTGCAACTTACTGACCTGTGTGCTGCTGGTATGCTCTTTCTTCTTGCCTTTTGTTCTTTCTAGCAGTAGCATATATGTTGGGTTCCCTGTGTATTATTCATTCGAAACAAAGTCCTACAGCGACTATTTTTCTAATCTGCCATACATGGTGTTTGCTAGTCTGCCTCAGCTATTTAAAGATGCTGTTTCCTTTTGCTTATACCCTTATGCATGCAGTTTGAACCACAGTAACTGCTAGTCTTCAGCTGTGGAAGCCAGATAAGATTGTGTGTGGTTTCTCTTGTTAACCTGAAGTGAAAGAAGAAAATCTCATAAAATGAAAAATGCCTGCACTGGCTGATGGTGGTGTCATGTCATAATTACTGTTTGTTGCTTAGGAAGTGAAAGAGCTTTCCTTTTGGATACCATATCTCTGGATGGAAGTGGGTGCTGGTTCTGTTTTTGTTTAAAATCCCTTTAATTTTTTAATCTCTATATATGAGAGAGGGTAAGACTAGAATGAATACACATCTTGACGTAGCTCTTATTTTTTGCCCAGACTATCATTCACCATACTAATTTTCAATGCAGTTTCATAGTCTGCTGAAAGCTGCAGACATATGTACACAAGCCTAGGAGTAAGCCCCATTGAACACAGAGGGTCTTACTTTTGAGTAAACATGTATAGATTTTGCTGCATGCGTGTTTAAGCTACTGCATCTTTAAGTAGGTCAGTAAACAAGCAAGTTTCCTTAACATTCAAACCTATTAATATTGTCTGATCTATTTTTTTGGTTTGGCATTTTTTTCCATTGGAAATGCAAAATGTAGAATTATCCAAGTATCAATTTTAAAAAATCCTCTACACTTTAAAAAATGGCTAGTTTATAGATTTATTATTGCATTTTTCTTTGAAAGGAAGAACAGCATGCCAATACATCTGCCAATTATGATGTGGAGCTGCTTCATCACAAGGAAGCCCATGTAGACTTTTTAAAAAGCGGTGAGTTGGGCAAATATTATAAAATTGTTGCATTTGAGGAGTAATAGGAAAGTAGCTCCTTGTAATTTTGCAACTGTGAATTTTAAAAAAAATATTTTGTAATTTTTGAAAAAAAAAAGTATACATTCTAATTCTATTACAAATTTAGTGACTGGGATCCATAGAACTTCTTGTGTGAGCAAAAGGTCTTTGATTTCTCCTCTTTAGCTACAACCCTCTGTCGGAACACTTTCCACATTGTTCTAGATCAGTGGTTCCCAATCTGGGGGTCATGGGATGTCCACCCCCAAGATGGCTGAGGCTCTTTTGGGGTTTGTTTGCTCACCTTGTGTTACTTTCTGCTTGCCTTTTAGCATCTCTGTTAATATTAGCTCACATACACCCCAAAAATGTGGTTGTTTATGAGTACAGCTTTAAAAATGTGATTTATTTAAAAATATGTGGTTTAGTAAATTGTAATTTATTAAAAACAGTGACATCACTTCCTGCTTAATGACATCACTTCCGACCCTAGGTCTTAGGGGGGTCCCGACAGATTGTCATTCTACAAAAGGGGGTCCTGGTGCTAAAAACGTTGGAAACCACTGTTCTAGATGGTCCCCTGGCCCTCAGTTGTGACTTTTGGGGAAGCCAATTTATATATAAAACAATGGTAAAGGAGAATACTTTGGATACATCAAACAGCATCGGTTTTATCTAGATTGCTGGTGCCTGGTCTAGCAGGGCATTATTTTATTATATTCTTCCATGATACTAGTTCGGTGAGCTAAATGATACCAAATACATTAAACATGTCTAAAAGATGGTCAAGCTAAAGTTTAGCAATTTTAAGTTCATTGATTTCAATGGAATAAAATTAAGCTTGTGTTCGACTCTCCCATTGAAATCAATGTACTTATATTAAACATTATGGTAACAGTCAAAAGTTTATCTAGTGTTATTATTAAACCAGTGGTGGGCACAAAGGTTAGAATGTGGTCCACCAGTAGATCCCCTGCCAACAGTTGCTGCTTGCTAGAATTCTTGGAAAGAGTGCTGGATGAGGTGGATCTCGGTTTGATCCAGCAAGGACCTAAGCAAGGCTGTATGTTCAGGAACACTGAACACCTATTAGTTATGCCTTAACTGATCATGAGTAAGCACTATAGCTTTGTAACTTGAAAATATGTTGGTGAATCATGGGGAACCTGGTTAGCCCACTCCTGCATTAAATATGAGGGTGGGATAGGTTTGTTGTATAGAAAAGATAGCTGCCAAGGTCTGTGTGATGCTAGCATAGGTAACGTTGTTCAATGTTAGAGGTAAGCCAAACATCTGGGACAACCTTTAGGAGAGCATCTGTTCTGTTCTGTAAAACGCTTGCTGTCGTTTATATTGTGCAGCTCAAAAAACACCCTCGGGTATAACTATTGCCATCTTCATAAGATCATGTATTGGGTGCCTGTCTTCATATTCTGAAAATAAAGAAGTAGAAGGAACAGTAATTTCTTTCACAGTGTGCCAGCATGCCTCTGAATGATATGGTTGATTCAGAATGTTGCTCATATGTTATCAGAAAAGAAAGCTGATTAAAGAAAGGATGAGTGCTAACAAATCAGTGCAGAACAGAAGTTTTTGCTTTCAACAGAACTGTTTCATTTTTGCAATAGGGCAGGACATTCTTGGTTATAGATTCCTTTGTTAATTCAGGGGCAAAAAACAACAATGGAAGAAAGGAAAAGGAAGACACAGGGGGTTACATTAAGTATACTGTTGTGAATGTTCATAATTACAGGCATAAAGGTTATGCAGTATGTAAAGGAATGTTAAAGATGAGAGGGATGAAGCCACTTAAATGTTGCTGGAAACTGTACATCTTGGTACCAGGAGGGGAATAGTTGGTACTCAAGTAGGGAAAATACCTGTAGCATGTAGAAGGCTTGTCTTGAAAATGACAAATTGGACTTCGTTGGAGGTTAAAGGAAAATAATGTCTTAAAATGATGTTTGACCCTAAAATAACTGTGGTGCTGTTTCTGTTTTTTAAAATGTATATATTACGGTATATTAATTATTTACAGATATTTATCTCTAACTTGATGTTGCAGGTGATAATCACATGGGTGGCAGCAGCAAAGAGGGCACATTTAAAGAAACTGTAACTTTAAAATGGTGTACACCAAGAACAAACAGTGTTGGTAAGTGCTTCCCTCCCTCACCCTGCCAAAGCTGTCCATACCTCTGCATAATGCTATCTATTTTGTCCTGTGAATCACTTCAAAATCACTTAGAAAACTATTAGAAGCATGTTGTGGTTAAAGTGTGTTGAATGGCAAATATGCACACTTAAATGAAAGCGCAGAGATTGAAAAGGAAATTTTGAATGTTGTCACATCAATTTGTATAATCTCTAAGTCAGTGGTTCCCAACCTGGGGGTACCCCCCACAGTTCGACGTTTGAAAACTCCCGCCACCTTAAGGGGGGTGGTGATTTGATGCAACCCGACAGCAACACCTGACATCTCTGTTGGGTCCTTGGAACTGCCGCCAACCCCAGTAAGGAAAAAAAGCTTTTTTTAACTTACCGGTACCAGGGTGCGGGGGAGCTTCCCACCGTTTGTGGCAGCAGGAACCCAGAAGCGACAGAGCCGTTGTCTACAGGTGCCGCATAGGTTCTCAACCTCCCCTTAAGGGAATAGAAGGTTGGGAACCACTGCTCTAAATGATGTAAATAAAATTGACAGCACAAACATTTGGAAGCTATATATACTGGGAATAGATACAGTTCTCTGTACACATTCTGTGTGTGTGTGTGTGTGTGTGTGTGTGTGTGTATGTGTGTGTTATGAAATCAGTTGGTTTATCCATCCTGTAACCTTTTATCTTTTATCTCCTTTTCTTCAGAACTGCATTACTGCACTGGCGCATACCGAATATCACCTGTAGATGTAAATAGCCGACCTTCCTCTTGCCTTACTAACTTTCTTCTTAATGGTAAAACATTTCCTAGTTCAGTACTCAAATGAAAAATGCATTATATTTTGTTGTCGGGGACCCTGGGGCTTGATTCAAGTACCAGAGGGACTGAGACTGGAATCTAGTTTTGCAAGCTACGTAAGGTTGTGTACACTGAGTGTGCACTCAGAACCCACTTCAAGCAGCGAGAGAGAGAGAGAGAGAGAGAGAGAGAGAGAGAATTTTGCTGGCACATGCAAAGAATCTTTGCGCTCCAATCACGCAGGGGCTGATGTGAAGACAAACAATTTGTGTGCATGCACAAAAATGAAGCAAAAATGCTCAGTTCTGCTGAGGGAGAGAAGCTCCTGTTCTTCCCCCCCCCCCCCCCCAAAGTTGTCTGTGAAGAAAAGGTAAAGGTGGTTTCTCTTTCCCTCTGGCTTGGCTTTTGCAGGATAACATAGACTCCTTCCTTTCCCTCAAAAATGTAGTCCTGGTTTTTGCAACTCCCATCCAGCAGCAGTGAGAGGAATTTTTCACTGGCAGAAAATCTCTCCCCTATCACCACAAGCAAGGAGGTGATCATATTTGTTGAAGCCTGTGTATTAATAATACAGTATAAGCATAATAACATTTCCTTTCATATGCACATTGTGCCCAGTTTTAAAGTGCTAGTGAAATGTTCTTGCTATTATATAATGTGCAATTGACACATGGTTGCATTTTTAATTACATATGGAGATTTGCCTGGGAACTCTTGACCAAATTCAAATTGCAGCTGACGGGGAGAGCCATCTTTATTCTGAGCTTCATTTTCTAGAAATGAAAGAAGATGATTTATTTAGTCCCTGTCTTTTGAAGAGCTGTTGAATATTCTACTGGTAATGAACTGTACAACCTCTTATTTTGAGCTTGACTTGAGTTCTACATTTCATGGTTCTACACTGTGTAGCAGTTTTATGCGAGATAATTAACCGTGAACAGGAAGCCTTCACCCTTTGTTAAAGCTGCAGTCTGAGTTTACAGTGGAACTGGCCTGACTCAAGCCACATTCCTCCATTAGGAACTCTCTGCCACTCATGTTTGTCTACCCAGACCAGAGGGCCTGGTAACACTTTTAGATGGCACATCCAGTAAATCTGCTGGGAAATACTATCGTAGGAAATACCTATGCCCTATAGAACAATTGTCAAGGTAGGGCACTTTCGGTACCCCTCTGTGTTCTGAACATTGGTTGAGTGCTCCTTCCTGACCATATCTTAGAGGATAGGCTAGTTTTCCCATCCCCATAACTAGCCAGAGAGGGGGACTGAAACCCAAGCTCAGGTACATCTTAAAAAAGGAAAAGATGGCAGACTGCAGTGGGAGGCTTGAAGTGACACCATTAGTTCTGCCTCAGGTGGCAGCAATTCTGCCTCCACGGGACATTGCAATGACAATCAGGTTGAGTTGCTGTGGTGTGTCTTGGTCTCTGTGGGACCTGAGAGCAAATGAGAAGAAAAATGTGCTTGTACCTTCACCACTTTAATGAAATTATTTTTCTTTCAATAGGCCGTTCTGTGTTGTTGGAACAACCTCGGAAGTCTGGCTCTAAAGTAATTAGTCATATGCTTAGTAGCCATGGAGGAGAGATTTTTCTTCATGTATTAAGCTGTTCCCGATCCATTCTGGAAGATCCTCCTTCAATTAGTGAAGGTTGTGGTGGTAGAGTCACAGATTACAGGATTACAGTAAGATTATTTTATTGATTGATTGATTGTTATGATGACCATTGTCTACAGACAGAGTCTGTGTGCTAATGTTGTAGAGGGGAGTTTTCTATAAAGGGGTAATTAAAGAGGATGCTTCTGGGTGGTGGTGATGTTGAGAGTGGAAAGGAAGAAAATTGATGAGGCTCTATAGAAGGGATGAGAATTCGAATAGAAAGGAATGTCTGAGAACAAGGTGTGGTAGTATGGTGTATTACTGAATATAAATATATAAATACTATGAATAATATAATATAAATATAAATAATATAAATCGAAAGAAATACTTGCCTGTAGTTGTACTAATGCAGCTAAGAGCTGATACTTATTAAGAATTATTATATGCTGTTTTTCAACAAAAACATTCACAAAGTGATTCACGTATGGTAGCAAAAGAAATGAAAAAAAGGTTTCTTGTTCCTAAAGGGCTCACAATGTAAAAAAAGGCACAAGGGGGAGACACGAGCACATGAACTTATGCTATGCTGAGATGAATTGGGATAATTGCTCTCCTCTTGCTCAATAGAAGAGAACCATCACTTAAAAGGTGCCTCTTTGTCCAGTTTGCAAGAGTAGAGAGAATATTTGTTTGCCTGGAGAAATTAAAGGTTAAACTAAGGTGCAGAAGAAAATTTAAATGCTAAAAAGCAAGGCAAACCGAAACTGATAAATGACTGCCCTTGGTAGCTAACAGCACATAGAGCTTACTTGGAAGAAAGCCTTTTCAGTTTTGATTAATCAGAGTTAGGGCCACCATCTGGTTATTGTGGGACTGAAGCAAATGTTTAATTGTTTGCATAATGTGATCTAGGCCTATTGTAGTCAACCAGACTTAAGTTGATTCAAGCTCTACAAAAGATGTTTCTTAAAGCTTGAACAACCATTGTGGAGAATCATTATTTGTAATACTGTAGTTCCTTTAAAAAACACTTTCTGGGTTTCTCTAAAAGTGGGTTCAAAACCTAACATGGGAATGAATTCTCCTAGTTTGTAACAATTATGGTGAACAGTATGAAAATCTATGTAAACCTGAATCGCATGTGGTATTGAAAAAATATGGCAGTCATGAAGGATACTTTATTTGAGCCATGTTATGAAATGTTACTTGGAGACAAGAAAATTCTAATTTTATTTTATTTGGTTATTAGGATTTTGGTGAATTTATGAGGGAAAACAGACTAACTCCTTTTCTAGAACCCAGATATAAGAGTGATGAAAGTCTTGAAATTCCATTGGAACGGGCGAAAGATCAGTTAGAGAAGCATACTCGCTACTGGCCCATGATTATTTCACAGACTACCATATTCAACATGCAAGCGGTATGTGACAATGGACTGTTTTTAGACCCTAATCCTAAGCACATTTAACTTGAAAATAGACAAACCTGATTTCAGTGGGACATGGTTCAGTTAAGTATGTTTAGGATTGTACTTAACATTTGTTTAATATTAGTCTGTTTTTTTTGGTGTCTTGAACATAAATAAAACCATTGTATGGGTTCTTTATCACAGATAAGTCTATTGATCATGAAATCAGGTAGAATTATGTTGACCATCTTTGGACTCTAGTTCTTCGTGGTCTCTGCTCAGTCACACAGAGTGGAGTTTGGCACGTGTGCTGAGCCAAGCTTAGAAACTTCCAGAGCTTTGTCAAGCATTCTGCCCTTAGGGAAGTGGGGGAACTCTGTGGACACTGTGTACCTCGAGGGTGGGAAAGAAGTCCAGTATCTTAGTTCCTTTTCAATTGCCACCTCTGCAGCATTGCTTAAAGGAACACTTCTAGTGTGTCCTTGTCTTCCTCCCCTTATGTGACAGAAAAATGACCTTTTCACTTCAGTTTTTTAGTTTTATTTCTTGTATTAGTGTTGGTAGTTGTTGTGTCTTAATAATAATAATAATAGTTTGTTAGTTGTTCCCCACTCTGCCAAATGACAAGCAGGGCACCTAAAAAAGAAAAAAAAAATCACTTCACTTATTTTGTTCTTCTATTTTTGCTGTAAAGGAAAGGAGAAGAGGAATAAAAGGGGTATTTTGGCCGACAGAGAGAATTCATAGTATGGCACTGTGTGTGTATATTTTTACAAGGTACACTTATGGTACCGCATCTGAGAGAAGGGTGAAGCTGAATTCACCTTTAATTTCCCCTCTCCATCTCTAGGGCTCTCTCTCTCCACCGCTTCCTCTTTCACACACCATCCCTCAATCCCCTGCAGTCTGAGGAGAGGAAAAAACTTTATTGAAAACCTTTTTTTCTTGAAAAAGTACCTCTTTGCCCAGTTTTAAGAGTAAATTGTGGGTGTGGAGGGGTGTGTGGGTGGGGAATCCATGGCACAGCCCCTGCCAAGCCTCATCCCAAATGCTACAAGATAGTATGTTTTCACAAGAAATGCCAACAGACCTGTAGAGGCTGTCGTTTTGTTACATCCTATAACTATAATACCTTCATCCCAATTATTTTCAGGGAGAAAAATGGAAGTACTGCCGACGCCGGGCTTACTTTATTTTTGAGGTGGAGTAATGTAATGGGAAGCCACGGCCAAAGCCAGTAGGTCAAGGGAGCCACGGGTCAAAGTTTGGGAAGCACTGGGCCTAGCTAACATGCATCTGCCTATTGAACTACCAGTTCCATTGTGGAGCTTGTCCATTTGAGAGCAGGGGCAAAACTCTCAACAAAAGTTCTGGAAGCTTTTGAGGTCAGCACTGTGCATGCACAGAACTCCCACTTTGTGTGTCTGCACAGAATACCACTGTAAATGGTATTCAGTGCAAATGGGTAAAATGCATCTGAGACTTCAACCACCAAATTAATGAAGAATATCCATACTCATAGGAAGCTGTGTTATATTGAATCAGATTATTGGTCCATTTAGCTCAATCCTGTTGGCACTGACTGACTGTGAAACTCCAGGATTTCAGGCATAAATATTTCTATACCCTGCCTGGAGATGCTGGGGATTGAACATTGGACCAACTTCATGCAAAGCAGATACTCTTTGACTGAGCTATAGTTTCATATATTTTTTCTTGCAGGTAGTGCCATTAGCCAGCGTTATTGTGAAGGAAGCATTGACTGATGAAGATGTACTGAATTGTCAGAAAACTATTTACAACTTGGTAGACATGGAAAGGAAAAATGATCCTCTGCCAATATCAACAGTTGGGACAAGAGGAAAGGGTCCTAAAAGGTAAGGAGTATTTTTCTATAAATTTAACAAATTATATTTTTGAACCATAGTATAACCCTTTCATCATTTTTTGCTTATTTTTGCAAACCACCTGTCACGAATAAGCACCTCTCTCCTGAGAGATCCGTTTTTATTTCCCCTAGATTACAGCTCTTTTGTGTACAGAGACTGACCTAGGAATTACCCTGTCACATTCTCCATTTTGTCTAGAGCCTTAGGCCCTGTATGACACATAGCATTCCCTTCTCAAATGTATACTGGAGTCTCACGACTGTCCGGTATCACCAGGATTACAGTATCCTTGCCAAAGCCCATGGATCCCTGCTGGGCTTAGCTCATACCTAGTCATTGGCCCAGTCTACTCACCTGACTTGGGAGCAGGAAATTTGAACAGCTATTAATTTCAAACCTGCTCATCAGAGATAGCGGGGCTAGTCTCCCCAAATGGGTGAAAATAGAGCTGATCATTTGAGTTAAATATAAGATTAGGCCAGGAGGATGCTAACTCTGGGCTACTGCCACTATCTGGTCATCCAGGAAGTGGGCTAGATCTTCTAATCTAGGAGGACTCCAAAGGTGTGAGCCTGCTTCTTAAGGGGAAGTGCAATTCCATCCAAAGCAGATTGCACACCAAATCATTAAGCCCTGCCCCCAACCAACAGTATCTCCATCTTGTCTGGCTTAATTTTCACTTTTTTCACACTCATCCAATCCACACAGGACATCCACAGACTCCATGCAGTTAGAAGATGGAAATATGAGACAGATGGGTATCCTGCATAGTAACAACCAAGCTCTCTTCTGGATGACCTAACTCAGCAGGTTCATGTAGATTTTAAATAGCATGGGAGATGAAATGGATCTTTGTGCCACTCTGTATTCCAGTGACCATGGAGTAGAACAGCAGTCTGTCAGTACCTCCTCCTGAGGCCATCTTCCTGGAAGAATCAGAGGCACCCCAAAATTGTGCCCCTCTAAGCAATCCAGAAGGATATAATGGTTGATGATACTTAATACTGGTGAGAGATTATGGAAAATCATGAGAGTTATACTGGCTCTGTTTAACTCCAGACATAAGACATCTGCCAGGACAACTAAGACTATCTCTGTCCTAGGTCTTTGGCAGAAGCCAGACTGAAAAACGTTCCAAATACGTATTCTTATTCAGGCAGACCTGGAATTGAGCCTCTGTGTGAGCCTCTGTGACACTCAAACCCTTTATTGCAAATTTGATAAAGATCATTGGAAGCTAGATTAGTAAAGCGGCAATAGTATAGTAAATCAGCTTCTCTACAGAGCTCTAGGTTTTCTGGAATAGGCTGTTAAAAGGGAGGCAGATGTCTTAACTACCAGTAGTAGTGAAACAAAAACATATATGAAACCTTTTTTTTAATCTTTGCTAACTGTGAAAACTGCAAATGAATGAACTTGGTTTTTGTCCTCTTTGTATAGAGACGAACAGTACAGGATTATGTGGAATGAGCTGGAGACCCTTGTTAGAGCACACATAGCCAACTCAGATAAGCATCAGAGAGTCCTGGAGTGTCTTCTGGCTTGCAGGAGCAAACCTCCTGAAGAAGAGGAGCGCAAGAAACGAGGAAGGAAGAGGGAAGAAAAAGAAGACAAGTCAGAGAAAGCAGGAAAAGACTATGAACCAGAAAAATCTTGGCAAGAATCAGAAAGGTAAAATTTCCATATTGATATTGGAAACAGCAGCATAAAATCCTCCATTAATATTACAGTTCAGTAAGAGCAAGAAAGAAACAGTACATAGCAGCAGCTAAAAACTTCAGCACTCCCTTTCACTCCAACGAAAACACTACTCAAAATGAAAACATTTTCAAATCCTGCCAGAAAAGTTCTAGGAAGGGGGCAGTTCTTAAGTCACAGGAGAGGGAGTTCCATAAATGTGGTGATGCCGCAGAGAAAGCCCTCCTCTCGTAACCTAACCTCCATCAAAGGTGGTACACCTAGGGAGGGCCCTCTCAGAAGATCTCAGGGAATGGGTCAGTTATGTATAAAGGAGGCAGTCCCACAAGTATATGACTGGTCCTAAGTCATAAAGAGCTTTACTGGCACCTTGAATTGTGTCAAGAAGCAAACTGGCAGCCAGTGTAGCCACAGGAGCAGCAGCCTGATAGAGTCGAACTGCCAAGCCCTAGTGACCACACAGACTGCTGCATTCTGCGCTAATTGCAGTTTCCAGACAATCTTCAAGTGCAGCCCCACATAAAGCATGTTAGAGTAATCTAAGTGAGATGTCACCAAGGCATGGACCACTGGTCAGGGCCAAACAACTCTGGTACAGTCACAGCTGGCGCACCAGCCGAAGCATTGGTCCAGCTGCCACCTGGCAATCCTGGAGCAGCTGAGAATCCAGGAAAACTCTCAAGTTTGTTCCTGCTCCTGCAGAAGGAGTGTAATCCACTCAGGTGAATAGTCCAGCACCTGTACCATAGATTTCTAGACCAAGATGACTTCTGTTTTGACCAGATTTAATTTCAGCTTGTTAACCCATATCCTAACCCAACTGCCTCTAGGCAGCACTCCAGACCCCCTATGGCCTTCCCAGAGTTTGAGGGAATGGAGAGATAGAGGTGGGTGTCATCAGCATACTGATGACAACCAACTCCAAATCCCTAGATGACCTCTCCCAGTGGTTTCATGTAGATGTTAAACAGCATGGGGGATAAGATAGAGCAGCTTGGCACACAGTTCTCTGTGTATTTTGGTGTATAAGTGCATTCAGTAGGCACAGAAAAGTTGCTTCAGGGACCCTTCTGTCTACTTCAGCAAGGCAAAGAATCAGGCTTGAGGCTGGCCTGCTGAAAGTTAACTCTAACAAGAAAGCTGAAGTGCTGGCATGAGAGATCTCAAGAGCATAATAGCATCCCAGAATAATCTTTAAGAACCCTCTGTCAGGAAAGGAGGCCCAGATTGCATTCAGCCATCCTTTTTTATCTGGAGCCTATGTTTTGTGGAATTGTCAAGAGAAGCATATTTTAAGATCAAACACCTCCGGCCTTTTTTTGAAATGCAGATTTACAGGGTTTTTGAGCTGGCCACTGACTTCCTTGGAAGGGAAGTGTCTCCAAGGCTAGTGCAACCCCTAGTCAGTGTCTAAGCCTAGGGAAAATAACACTATGATGCTAGCCAGCCAACTGGGGAGATCCTCCCTGGGGTTGTAGGGTTACATCAAAGGTAGAGTGTGCGTGTGCGTGTGTGTGTGTGTGTGTGTGTACATGTATGTGTACGTGTACTTGCTGGCTCTGAGAGTCATGTACTCTCATTTTCATTGTCTTAATTTGATCTTGTGAAGTGTGGCTTATTTGGGATGAAGAAACATAGCACCTACCTAAATCCTTAGCCCCACCAAGGTGGGTATGCTTATCAGCATGAGAGAGAGACTTATTTACAGCACCCTGGAACCCCCAGTTGTCTTCCTCTGGACTGGGGGGTGATCAAGGCAGAAAGGAGGTGGTGGCAGCTGTTAAGTCATTGCTGGAGTGCACTCTTGTGAGAAGAGGTGTGGAGTGGAGGTCCCCAGTGCAGATTTCCCCGGGGAGGGGCGGCACAGGAGGAAAGGAGCCGAGGTGGCTCAGCATAGACACACACACTCCAACCAGGAGGGTGAGAAAGAGAGAGTGCCCACCCCCACAAGGCTTGTGTTCTTTACAGAAATCAAGAGATGCTTGAGGAGAGTGTATTCTGTGATTGTCTAGCAAGTATAATGTACTTTCCCAGGAAAGGAGTGCGTGTGCATTCTGGGAACTGAAGAGCTGAACTAAAAAAGTAAGTCTGCTTGAACCAAAACAAAACAAATAAAGCAATTGGTTAAACTTCAGGAATAATTAACTTGATGCCTAATGATCCCTTTATTGCACATTCCTCAAGTTTTTTTGGGGGGAGGAGCTGTAGTTATACTGTTTCTTTTGGTAATATTGCTGCATCACAGCTTACAGAGCAGAACTGTTGAAGTCAAAATTGTAATGGAAATCCTTTTTCTTTGTCTCGGAAGGCTAAAAGGCTTATTGGATCGTGAAAAAGAGGAACTGGCAGAAGTAATAAAAGATTCCCCTGATTCCCCTGAACCACCCAACAAAAAGCCCCTTGTTACTATGGATGAAATGCCCCCCATTGAAAAAAACAAAGGTAAATTCAAAATAATTACCAGATTTTAAAATACCATTAAACTAAGCATTAACATAATATGTGATCTTACATTATGAGTTTGAAAATGAAAATCTTTGATCTTGGAGGTGCAAAATCTATGATAAAGTTTCAAGGATAGACTTCTGCAGATTCCACAACTAAGCAACATGCTGTTTGAGGTGATGGGGGAGGAGGAATCAGGATTGTCTTATCTAGTACACAGTACACAGTTGCAGAGGCATAAATAAATTTTTTTTTACAAGATGTAAGCATATGTAACGCTGGATTGTAGCCAATATGGTTTAATAAAACTGAATGAAAGAATCCTACATCTGAAGACACAGAATGCAAAATATGCTTACAGGATGTGGTAGACTGTCTTGGGAAGAAATGACTCATAAAAAGTCTTAAATGTCATTGTAAATCACCGCAATGTATCAGACAGAGGGAATATTATGTTTCTACGTAGAATTAGCAAATTGCTTTTTAGGTGCCTTCACATAAGAGAGAATATTGAAGAGTGTGAAGTTCACAAAGATTGGTTCTACAGAGTTGGCTATCATATAAAATGAATGGGTAGATAATGCAAAGAAACACAAGCGCTAAATGACTATCCTTTAATTTATATAGCTGTTAATTGCAAAACTAACTTCAGAATGAGGCTCAGCACCTTAAAGCAAGGAGGATTTTTTCCCATCAGTATATAAACAATATATCAAATGGTGTAAACCAGTGGTCTTCAACCTTGGGGTTGCGACCTCAAGATCTGCCGGGAGACAACGTGTTTCCCCTTAAGGGGTGACTCGGTGGTGGCATCAGGATGGTGGCGACATTGCTGCCAGGTTTGCGACACCGCCACTGCCGACTAAAATAAAGGGACTTTTGGCAGCGGCTGGAGAGAACAACCCGGGTTCTCGCCACCACCGCAGACAGGTAAGTCCAAACCCTCCTTTTTTTTTACTTACCCCCTTTTTTTACTTAGGTGGCATCACAAACCCGGAAGTGCCATCGCCACTGTCATCTGCCAAGTCGCAACTACTTATGGCAACCTTTACCTTCGGGTAAAGGTTGAAGATCACAGGTGTAAACAATAGCATTGATGTTACTTGAAAGGGAATAGTATCTGGTTCATATATAACTGGGCTTACACATTTCCCATCCACTCTTCTTTCACACATGTGAGGGGGGAAGAGTGAAAGCTTTCACTTACAAAAACCACAGTTCTATGTTGCATACGAACTTAGAGAACTGCAGTTTGTTCCAACTCTAGTTGGAAAAATAATCAAGATATCAAACCACAGCTTGATGGTGGTTTGTTTTAACAGACTGGAGGAAGGACAAACACACTTGCCTAACTTTGTACATAATGAGGAACTGTTGTTTGGTCTAAAGTGAAAGCAAGAGCTTTCACTCATCTCCTCTTGTGTTCAAAAGAGAAGGAAGGGGCATGCAGACCCCCCACAGCTCTCAGAGGCTTGTTCATGTAGTGCTAAACCATGGCTTAACATGAAGTCCAAACTCAACTACTGTTCCCTTTCAAGCAACATCTGTGTTATTGTTTATACCCTACTGTTCCCTGGCAGAGTAAGGGGCATTCCTGGACTACATGGGATTAGCCCTCGCGCCAGCTGTAGGTAGGGTTAGCTTTGAAGTCACGTGCCTCTCCCCCATGCCGAGGGCTCCCGACTCCCCAGTTTGACCCTACCTGCCAAACGGGTAGGACGTTGGCTGTTGGTCTTCCAGCCCTCACGTGCCCGTTTTTTAGTTGTTTAACGGAGTTGCTGGAGATAGATGCGGTTTAAAAAAAAAAGCGGAGAAGCTGAACTGAGCCAGTTTTGATCTTCATATCAAACTATCCTAGGGTCTGAGAACTAGCCGGTTCATTCTAGCTCCTGAGGGATGCCATCTGTTCTCTTGGTTTGCTAACACGATCCCTGTCTTTCTAGGCTTCTTGCTTAGGGAGAGTGGGATACACAGATGGAAAGAGGGGGTGAGAAGGAATTCTGCTGCTTTCATACTCTTCTATCTCACCACTTGACTTTTATCAATCATGTCTGTCATGAAAAGGCAAGAGGGGGATGGGATATGGATGAGGGGCTGCATAAGGTAAGTATTTATTGCCATATTTCAGGGTGAGGGCAGAAGCCAAAAGAAAATGGCTTTCCTAAGGCTACCTGGTGAGTTCAAGGCAGATGCAAGATTCAAACTGAAGAGATCTTTTCATTCAAGTTCTTCTGTTTCCTTGTCTTTTCAAGCTACTTTCTGCTCAGAAAGACGAGGGGTGGGGGTGGAGAGAGGGAGGAATGACAGAGAGGCTCAGAAGAGCCCTCCCCCTGTTTCCCTGCCCCCTCTCATATATGAAGCTGCCAATGGGTCCATCCAGTACTGCCTTCTCTTACTGGCAGATGCTTTCAAAGGTCACAGGCAGAAGATTTTCTCTGCAATGTTGACTCTTTAACTGATGCTGGTATGCCAGGAAAAGACCTGCTCCTTGCACACTCTTGTGTTTCTCTTGCCTCTTCTGGCCATTTCCCAGCTTGGAAATATAAAATGGAAGGGTTGGAGACAGATTTACACAAGAGGATTCTCTTCTATATGCACCCATCTCTGAGTCCTGTCCTCTTTGTCATAGAGAAAGAGAGGGAAGTGTGGGTTGGTTTTGCCAGCATGCCATGGGTGGTGGTTTGACCTTCCTTCATCTTGCTGGTATGCTCACTTTCTGACCTGGGTATTGCACTGATAGAATTGTAACAACCATCTTTGTTTCTTCAGAACGTTTTATTCTTTGAATTATTTATTGTTAGTTCATTTTCAGAAGTGTGTGTCTCCAACTCTGCAATTATTATATTGCAATTCTATTAGAAAACTAATTGCTTTGTTGTCCCCGAATTGGGTGGAGGAATGCTGCTTTGTAGAAAGTCTGGAGATATCTTCCCAAAAACTGGCCCAGCTCCCCAAAACCTAGGGTCATTGTGAAACATTTTCTTGTTTGTGTACATGACTAGGTGCTATTTACCCTGGTCCACTGTAGAAGTAGGAGTTGGATAAAAATATGAACAGAGGGAAGATGTAGTTTTCATTTAATGTCATAGTTTGTGTTTGAGTTGATCTAAGCCAGATTTTGAAAAGGCAAACAATTTGGTGCATTTCAATTCTGTTTTCAAAATCTTATTTCTAGGGCCAATGTCTCTGCTGTCCTTATGGAGCAACAGAATTAACACTGCAAATTCTAGGAAACATCAAGAATTTACTGGTCGTTTGAATTCCGTCAACAACAAAGCTGAACTGTATCAACATCTTAAAGAGGAGAATGGGTTTGTATTTCGACATGGCATGTGGATTGGTGTGATTTTTCTGAACATTAATTATGGTGGTAGTTACCAGATATTTGACCGGGGGGGGGGGGGGGTGTCCTTCGGTTACTTCTGCATGTTGGTGACCAAGGCTGTATAGCTTGTTCCTTACACTAGGAACTACTGAATAAGGATCAAGGTTAGGATTCCATTTAGCCTTCATAAGGTTTATAAGGCTTATTCATACAAGATCTTGGTTAAATATGTAGAGAGAGAAAATGTGACTCTATCCTTCCTTTTATCTTTTGCCTATTTGTGTGAATATTCTAGTATAGTTGTTTGCAGCCAAGAGGTCAGGAGATTAGATTTATTTTTCATTTATACAAGAAATAGTTGTGAACCACTTTGAGAATTCCTAAGATGCTGGATGTGGGCCACAGCTCCTGAGCTGGCCACCTGTGCAGGGAGTGGCCTGACGTGGCCCTGAGCTGATTGCTGTAGCGCATGATGATAACATCACTGCCAAGTGTGAAACTGCTGTGGGAGAGGGGCTGGGCAGGAGGCTGACAGAGCACCAGCTCTGAGAGAGATGAGAAAAGAGATGAAGGAGCAGGAGAGAGAACACTGGAGAAGCTAGGTGATGGGTGAAGGAACACCAGGAAGAGTCAGAAACGGAGACAGGAAAGGAGTACCTGGTGGAGGCAAGGAGAGAGAAGGAGATGTAGATGGGATGAAGAACGAGAGACGGAAAGGCAACACCAGGGAAGGAGCAGGAAGGGCAAGAGGAGGGAGAAACCCCCTGGGAAGGCAGGACCAAACACAGCCCCCCCCCCCTGTGGGGACAGGAGGAGGGAAGCCAGTGAGAGACCCTTCCCCTAGCTAAAGGCCCCCGTGGCATCTCCCCACCAATTGGGACAACCCTACACTGGGCAACTCTGCCCTTCTCCTGCAGTGGGAGCCTGGCTGGGCTCTGCGGTACCAGCACTGTCCTCTCCCCTTGGAGAGACAGCAAGCATCCACACAGACATTCGCATTAAGAGTCGTCCAGAGGCCAGAGACAACCACAGGTGAAGAATCCCATCGGGGGTCAAGAGGCTACCCTGCTTTCTGTTGAGGGGATCAGGCCCCACCATTCGTTTATTTGCATGCCAGTAAAGACAATTTTGATGCATCATCCCCAAATCCAGCTCGCTTCCTCCTCTCTGAACTAGAGTCATGTCCCACCATAGCCCCTTTGAGGCTGAGCTGCCCCCCTAGGGCGAGGAGACCCCTATAGTCACAATGAGGTATACATTTGTTAGCTGGCTTTGACAGAGGATCAACTTCAGGTTCATCTGGTATAGATCAGTTCAAACAACCAAATAAGCTAGGGATGATTTGGTTGTACAGTATATGAAATCCATGGTTTACTGAGCCCATGCCCTCCCTTCTCCCGTTACCTCTTCAGTTCATGCGCCTGAGGAATCCCAGTATGTTTAAATCACAGTTCTGAGGCTCTCCACTCAGCTTGGAAGTCTACTCAGCTTCTGTGCAGAGCTGTGATGCTTTGATCCCAATCCTAGTTTTAAATCCTGGTTTGAAAACTGTAGCTAAACCACAGCTCCCAACTTTGGACAAGCTGTGGAACTAGGATTGTAATGTCACTGTTCTGCATGAGGAGCTGAGGAGGTATGGGGAGGAGGAAGCGTGTGGGAACTATAGTTGGTTCAGTTATCTGAACCAACCGCTATGCTTGCTGTATCCTGTGCTATGGGTTAATGAAAGAAACATGATAAATTCCACTCCGTCATAAAAGTCAGTGGGTCTGAAGCAATATAGAAAAACCTCACATTCATCAATTTAAGCCATAGAGGAACGAATATTAAATTTGTGCTGCAGACGGATCAAAGCTACAAAGGTTCAGTGAAAGGTGCTTTGATCACACACAAAAGCCTACTTTTCTCCAGACATGAGACCATGAAACCTGAATCTTTATGGAACCTGCTCATCACTTCACTTCAGTTGTAAGTGGCAAAGTCTATCAACTTGTTTGATTATTATCTCTTTAGAGACCTCTTCAAGCTGTTGTTTTAGGATATACACTGCAAAGGCTGATTTGATAAATTGCCAGATTCAGATTCCAGAACCTTTATTGGCATATAGCCAACTTCAGTTTTAATCATTTTCCTTGAATTACAAGTACACTGTACGCTAAAGTTTACCATACCTTTTTGTTTTTGTTTCAGAATGGAAACAAGTGAAAATGGAAAGGCTAGCCGTCAGTGAATACTGAATCTAAGAACTATATTTGGTCATGTTGCATAAATCGTTTTATGCTTGATTTGATACCTGTATTCTAAGATTGTATAGTTCAGTTGCTTTGATTTGGTTTTTACATTTTTTGAATTTTAGCCCTTTTCTATGAAAATATAAAAGCTGAATTTTACTTTAAATGTGTAAATCATTTGCCTCCAATCCCTTTTTATTCTAGGATTAAATAAAGCAAAGCTTTTTCTTCATTTCTAACTAGTAGAGGTCTTTTTATTTTTTAAAAAATGCATTGCTACCTATTGGAGAAACAACATTTTCTATGACTTTTTTCAGTTGTACTTTTACATGTCAGGTATATAAAAACCCTTTTTAGGAGACAAATTTTGGGGAAAGTGGGTACTTAAATATCCAGTGTTGAGAACTTGGATTTGTCTGAGTTCAAATATCAGGTGAGCGATAGACTTCAGGGGGTAGCCTTGAGCAAAAAAAAAATGGAAAACAGCTCTTACCCTAAATTCTCCTTCTTGAATTAGATTAACAGTGACTTGCCTCACAAAACTGTTTTGAAGGATGGACAGAACAAATAATTGAAAGCATTTTCTCTATTTAAAGTAATATGCCAATGTTGTAGTGTTTTGTACCAGTTCTGGACAATAAAAAAAAACACAAGAAAGGTAGTCCTTGATTAATCAGTTTTGATTGGTGTGTGCATCTTTTCAAGGTGTACACGTGCAGACTCTATTTGGATCTCCAAGTATTGTAATCCCTTCTGTATATGGAGTTGCCTCTAGAAACTTCATTGTGAACTGCATTGCACACTGAAATGGCTTCAAGCTGTTTCTATGTACAGGATTTCTCCATGTAAGATTTCTCCATGTAAGCTCTTTCCAGATGGGTACTGGAGAGAGAGGGAAAAAATGGTTTGTGTGCTCTGAAGTTGGAAGGCTGACACACAAGCTTTGCAACACGTCTCGGTAAAGTAAGTGATATTTTGCCTACATCACAGCTAACTTCTGAGGAAGTCTTTCCTTTGATTCTACAGGACAGAGTAGCAGGTGTAGAAGGAAAATAGCCTGATTTCTCAACCCTATAAATTTATGCTAGCGTACTACGGTACTATTGTACCATAACGACAACGCTGTTATCTGTTTGTGACTTGTGGTGATATGCAGATAAATCAAATGGTACACTTCATTCTAGCTCCTTATTGGCTGTTATAGCCTCAGGATTGAGAGGGGGTAAGGAGATGGAAATTTTAACATAATTGTTTTAAAACGAATTTGGTCTTTAAGGATAAATGTCACATTAAGTACAAGAGTCAAACTTTTTTAGTTGCTTCTTATCCCTGAATTTACAAAACCAACCCCCTGTTGTTTCAACTACGTTTCTGCTAATTGTTCAAAGCACTCTATCCAGCTAAAAATCACCCCTTTTGTACTTCCTGGATTTTGAGATCAGAGGGTAATCCTTTTTGAATTTGGCAGCGCACTTTTTTTTTTTTTTGGCTAGCAGCCATCGCAAGTTGCCAAATTAGGGATTTAATTTCAATCTTTTCTTTAAGTTCTGTATATTTTGAAACAAGCTTCTTGGATTGTGTTGAAAATCATTTCTAGCCCCAGTGCTTTTTTTGGTGCAGGGAGATTTGATGTTGAAAACATCTAAAATTTGTCTGTGTATGATACATTGTCAGGCTTTTAATCTACTCTGTGTGTGCGCACGCATGCGTGCGTATCTCAAAATAGTCTGCTGGAGTGCACTCTTCAATGATGAAGGCAATCAGAAATATTTCTGCCTTTAGCCTGGTTAAACAATCTAACAGAATAATTGCTTAAAGTTAATTGGCAGAATTAATAATTGGCAGAAGTTGGGATTATACCTCTAGTGATCCAGTGGGAGAGAGATTTCAGGTTTAGACCACAATCCTGTTCAGATGCTGCACTCTTGGTGCACCAATGGCCATATCCTGAGCTCATCCAGGCAATGCTATGTTAGCACAGCCCTCCTAGTAATGCTGGAGCAGCCCTTCCCAGTAACGCCCCCAATGTCCATGGAAACCCCCAACACAGCCCACCATCCATGGAGTGGTGTCCTGACATTGGCATGTCATTGGTGTGTTATCAGTGCATCATCGCTGCGACGTCCAAGGAGCCAGACACTGCATCCACCTAGCCCCAACACCTGCAGCCTTAAGGGGAACCTTAAAGAGCACTCTGGCAAAGCAGGGTCCTCCTGGTAGCTCACTGCACAAAGATGCAGACTGGAAGCCAGGCAAGATGGGTTCAAGCCCTGCCATGGAACATGCCCTAACCAGCAAGGCAGTAATCTTTGGCATGACTTGCCAGAAACATCCATGGCAGGGACAAAAGAAGGGGGGGGGGAGAGAGATAGGTCTAGAACCCACAGCAGCTACTCCACAAAACTGCTCTCTAACCACCCAGCCACAGCTGGAGACAGGAAAAGGCCATCTCATCTGGCATTTTAACACCTTGCATCATCGTAAACTGGCACACATGGGTGAGAGGGTGAGTAGCACATGGACCTATCAGAGGGAGCACTGCATGGGTAATCATTGGGCACAGAACACCTCCTGCAAGTGGCCCACCTATCTAGCCACATCTGCATTCACCCTTTGCTTCATCACAGGCTCCAGCCAGCTGACTGTGCTGCCTTCCCCATCCCCCTGCAACTGTTTACCATGCACCATGGCAGTAGAGAACAGGAGGCTCATGATGACCACTGAGGAGCATCCCCTGAGGAGTTATGGAGTGAGGATGCTGCAAATCCTGGGACAGAGAGGTGTTTTGGCCGGGCCCCCTGGCCCCCCCCCCCGCGCCCATTACCTTTATCTGTAAAGAGCTGGCGCCAAGTCCGTGCCTTTCTTCCTTAAACAAAACGCTATAAACAGCATTCTGCTTATAGCAAAGAAACAGTCAAGCAGCCTGCATGCTAGAGAGGCTCCTAACATTAAACAGGAAGCGAATTTTATAGATATGGCATAGCCATTTTATATGCTGATTCAAGCAGCTTCCTCATGAGGCCATGGCATCGACTTCCTCACAAGGGAGCTGCTAGAATCGGCATATGTGGCTATGCCGTATCCCCAAAACTAGAGCTGATAGGACAAAACTCCATTTTTGGAATCAGCACCCCAAACATACCCGAGAATAGATCTAACGTTTAAGGCACCAAAATGTGTGTTGGGTTGTGTTATAGTCGAGGAATGTTACTAGTGACTTCACCTAAGCCAGTGGAAAGCAATTAATTTCTACAGAATGCCTAACTTCCATATTGTGATTGATGCGTAAAGGGCTGGTTATCATCCCAGTGCATATATGGGAGAGAAAACAAGTACAAGGATAGCATATTGCATCCATTACTTGGTGTTCTTACCTGTAACGTAGCCAGAGGTTTTCTAGGTTTTCTGGTATATGTGTTTATGGTCATATGCTGCCTTGTGTAGGATTTTGCACATAAATCAGTTTTGCTTGGCACTTTGTTAACTACGATGTTATACCGTTGTGAAATATTTAGCAACATATCCACATTTATAATTACACTTTGTTGGCTATTTCAAAAAAGTCAACTTATTTTTTTTTATTCCTAGGTAGGAATGAAGAATTGTACCTCTTCCTGAAATCTGTTCTCAGTATAGTCTAGCTTTGGGATAAGACCTTCTATGACCATGATCATGACAACTCTGCCCAGATTCTTCCATTCCATAAGATGGTGGAAGTCTATATTTTGGTGGTGGAGGTAGCCTTGAGGCAATAACGGTTCTATTTGGCCTGCAGGGGTGCAGTTCTATTTGGCATGAAGGTGATTGCATATGTAGCCATGGCTGAGCTGCCTGAGGGACTTCTTGTTCAAGGATAGGTGGCTTCCGGGATTTCAGCATGTCCATTTCAAAATCAACATAACTAAAGAAGGGTCTTGCATGAGAAGATGCAGATTGTAATCCAGAGTCTGTCTTGTGGTATTTGCAGTAGTGGAAGGTAATTATCAGAATCACCATAACTGTAGTACTTATGCTGATTAGCAAGGCAGATAAGATGTTTCTTATCCAGGAATGGCTGTCCTTAAATGTACCTAAGGTCTTGTTTGAAGTTAAAGATTCATTGAATGGCTTTCCAATCTCTGAGCAGATTCCACCATATATGACATCCTCAATTTGGTCAATTCTGTAGTTTGGTAACATTGCCTCAATAAAATCTGGATTGACGTTTCCACCAGGTACACCTAGTTTGATCAGGACTCCCTGGATTTCATCTCTTGCACACCGGTTGGTCCTTGTGCAAACAGAATTGTTGTACCACGTGATCACAGTGGACCCAGGTCTGAGGTGAAGTAGTGTCATGTTCCCAGGACTACCAGCACTCAAGTAATTGGAAAGCTTCTCAAAAAATAAGCTGATTCTTTCTCTGTTTCTCAGGAATGAGTGGTAGCTATTTTTGGTTCTTATGGTATAAATGTGACATGGGATAATGGTTGGCCTGAGCAGCTCGATTGTGAGGGTATCTGAAGCCCTCAGTCCTCCTGAATCAGTGGCAAAGAGTAAAAATTCCTGAGGTGAATATTGAAAATCATGATCAAGTGGGTAACCATACATGGTTTGATAGCATGAATTAAATTGCAACCAGCTTTCCAGACCAGTTGGAGAGTAATCAACTGGATTTATTCCAAGGGTCAACTGTGTTGTATTTCCATCCTCCTGATCGTAAAATGTGTCTGGAGGTATTGAAAAGGAGAACTTGTGTCCAATTGTTGCTGTTAACCACTTTATGGCATTAACAATTCTTGGAGAGGTGTTTGTCTGACCTAAATAGAAGTAATAAAAATTGGGGGGGGGGGGGACAGAAAACAAAGCTTTCAATACTCTGACACTGAGTGACAAAAGGGCTCAGTATAAAATGTAAAACTATACCATACCGTACAGAATTTATCTGAGATAGGCCCTGGTGGGGGCCCTTGCTTCTCTACCCCTTGCAAAGTACTCAGAGAGAAATCGATGACGACATCCAAAAATGGAGACTTGCATGCTGGCAGCTGACACGCATACACCCCATGTGAGCAGGTTCTAGTTCTGCTTGTCTATGCGTAGTTTTTCTCTGTTTTCAAATGGTCACTGAAGACCTTTCATTTTCACCTACTGTTTGAACTGTAATCTTATTAGGTCAGTGAAACTTTTATCTGTTTGTAAAATCTGTTGCTATTATATTGTTTTTATTTGCATTGTATATTTAATATTCCATTTTTTTAAAATTGTGTTTTGATTGTGAAGCACCTATGTTTAGTAGGGAAAGGCAGGATAGAAATCATTCATATAATATTTCCAGAATACCTAGTCAACTTCCACTAATAACACTGGACAACAAATGTTAACAAAGGTCATGCCCCCAAGATTAAATTAGTCATTTCTTATAGATTTTGAGATGCTGAACACGAATATGACAATGTCTACGGTTTGTGTGAGATCCGCAGTAGATAGTTCCATAGACATGAACTGGTAAATGCCTGACGGCACTTACAACACCTACGTACGCAACGTGGCTTGCTTCTCCTAAACTAGAGCCAATTGACAGATCTTATTGTCATTTTTGTTTTCAGTATGTCGAAATTAGTAAAGATGAGCTCTTTCCATTTCAGGGCCAATTTCATGTTGTCCAGTGTAACTGACTGATTGCTCTACAACACTATGGAACTCACTGACAGAAGATGTCATACACATGTTGTGTTACAAATTGATAAGGATAAAATGAAATCTTCATTGCTCACATGGGGATCAAAGGTAGCACACCAATAATTAATTCACAGCTTACCTTGTGCTCCGTGGTACAAAGAAGTGGTATACAATCCAGGCTGTGAGGGTATTTCTTTGTTGGAGACAATGGTTGACTCTTTCATCAGTTCTGAGGCAAATGCCCTAGTGATTTGGAAGTTTGCTTTGGTTCCAAATGAACTAGCCAAGCTTAAATCACTTGTGTCCAGGTGTAAAGGACCAGGATGTGCCACAGAGGTTCTAACAAGACTGCTGTAATCAGAGCCAAATTCATTTGTAGACAAAGACGACTTGGGGCTGCCAGGTGATTCTATAGGCCAGGAGAGCACCGGAGCATCATAAGAATACCACTCAGATGTCCAACTTGTTCCATGAGACAGGCCATTTTCACTGAGGAACCTACTGGTTAAAACAGGAGCACTGGTTGTTGCAACACAAATTGAATGTGATTGTTTATTCCACAAGGGAGCATCAATGTGGGTTGCAGTAAAATCTGAAATCTTATCTTTTGTAAATAAATATCCATATGTTTCTGGAACAGTCATAAAAGACTCGGATGAATTTTTGTAGATTTTGAATACCTCTGGACTAACCTGTCTCCTGTCGGAGAATAATTCTTCCACTGGTAATACATTGTTAAGACCAACTGTCAACTCCATTGACAGTGATAATGGCAGAGAAGGAAATTTTGCAAGTGTGCTACTTGTTCTGGATAGTAATCCAAATTCTAAGAAATGGGCAAATAGGGATGTCTTGTACTCCTGTGTGCTATACATATCCAAGGCTGGAATACTGTCACTGGAATATAACAGAACTATTGGACTTCTGTCAGGAGGCAATCCAAGCTTGTGGGCAGATTCCCTGCTTGCAGTTGCAGAACCAGATGTTGATGCAATACCAATAAACCTGAAGTCTGTATTCCAACTGGCTATTTCGGTCTGGATTGTGGCAAGTGGTGAATAATTTTCTTCAGTAAGCAGAGGATTGTCAATCCATTGAACTGACATATATGCCTCTGAGGCATGTTTGTAGTTGCTGAATAGGTCTTGATTCTGTTGACTGTTACCTGAGAAGGGCAAAGGCATGACAGAACTGGACAACAGAAACTCAGATGATGCTCTTTGGTTCACCAGTGTTGACATTGGCAGTTCAGGAGCCTTTGCTGTAGAAATTATGTGTTGAAGGTGTAATCCAGATATTGTTAGCTCTGCATATGGGCCACTATAATCTAGACTTATTATTTCTCCTAAGTGTGCTAGAGGCGTTCTTTTAAAAGGAGTTACATCTGGTGAAACGGAAGTGTCCATTGTGAGGTGACTAGGTCTTGAGAACTGGGTTTTGCTGTTTGGCATCGAAAAACCAAAATAATATAGTATGAAGTGATGCTTTGACTCAGATGTTTTAGGCAAAGAGTATGTCACTTGAGACTGTAGTTGCTGAGATATTGGTGGTGTTCTGTAAGTCACTTTATCCTCGAATTCTGTTGATGTCATTAGAGAAGGTAAAAGTTCAGGAAAAGCAGAAGAAAGATCCTGAAGAATTGTAGATGTTGGTGTTTTAGTCTGAACATTCAGTAGGATCTGCATGTCCAAGGTCTCTAAATCCTCTTCACTTGTTATAGAATATAAAAAGTTATCTGGGTAAGTGGGGACAGCTGTCCTGGTGACTTCATACAAAAGTGATGAATGAGGTTTTACAACAGACTTGGGATGCAGCAGTGTGGTTGACAATACCATGAAGCCTTCTGTTTTGTTTGGTCTCGGCGTAAGCCTTGGGGTGGCCATCAACTGTCTCTTAAGTCGTTTACCGGAATATTTTTTCTCATTGCCTTCTTGTCTCAGTATTCTCCAGCCAGCAACTTCGCGTCCCAGCAGCTGTGAGAGATGATTTGACTCAACAGTGTGTCGGAGAACTTGTACTAATTCATAGAACATAGCAAACACTCCAAACCCTACAGGCCAGTAGAGGCCTACGTAATGGCTTTTCATAGTGTTGACATATGTAATGTCTTCAGCTAGTATAGTTAGATTCCACAAGTGTCTAGTAAATGAGTCTTCAAATGGAGTAAGTGTCAACAAAGAAGGATCCAAGTGGAGGTACTCTGCCATGGTGCAGATGAGATAGAGTCTCTCTTGAATTTCTAGAGAACTAGTTGTGTGGTGGATTATGAGCTCAGCAAAGGTGACTGAAACTTTCTTTGCGCACAGTCCTCCTGAACAGATACTGAAAGCCCCAAAACACATACCATTAAAATACTTCGGGGTTTGTTTTTTTTAAGCTTATTTACAGCCCAATCCTATTCATGTTTACTCAAAAGCAAGTTCCATTAGTTCCAAGTAAGTATGCTTTTTACGATTATTGCAAACTTAAAGATAGGGTTCAAGGCTCACAAAGTATATTAGTTATGAGGGAAAATATTTCTCTCTTGGCCGCACCTATTACCTGAATGAATGCTCCTTCATTTTCTATTAAGAGATCTTTGAAAAATACAGTACTTGGGCTTTTTTCTTGGCAGATTTTGACTCTAGAAAGTAAGGATTTCCCCCCCCCCCCTAAGAATTCTTGGCAAATCATGTTGGGCAATTGTACTTCAGCCAATAAATTCTCCATCCAGTGTTTCTCATTCACACTCACAGAGTCATTTTTGGTGTTGCCCTACTTTCTCTTTTGCTTTGATATTGGCTCTAAAGTAGCCAAAACTGTGAGCCTCACTTAAAGTCATTGTTTCGCTTTAAAGTTGATTGGGAAAATGCCATAGGAACGTTTATGTTTATCAATTAGCCTACGCAGTAGTGTCACTGGACGCACGTCACCCGGGAGCAGGAGGGGGGAGACGCGCGTCACCTGCCCCTGGGCGGCACCCAGCGACCCTCTTTCCGGTGTCCGAGGCCTTCTGAGAAGGCGACCCTCTTCTTCTGGCGTCCGGGACCTTCTGAGAAGGCCCACGGCATCGCAGCACTATTTAATTTTTTCCGCGCATGCGCAGAACGTTTCTGAGGCAAGGGCTGCCCATTTCCGTTCTGCGCATGAGCGAAAAAAGAATGAATAGCGCGGCGACGCCATGGGCCTTCTCAGAAGGCCCCGGACGCCGCCAGTCGTGGTGGACACTCCGAGGCTTTCTCCAACTCCGAGGCCAGGAGAAGGCCCCGCACGCGCCCGCGTCGCCCGTCCAGAGGCTCTGAGCCTGGGAGACGGTCTCGGGAAGCTCTGAGGCCTTCTCCCGGGGGCTCGGAGCCTCCGGACGGTGATGCGGGCGGGCGCACGGGGCTCCGAGCCTCGGGGTGGGTGTCGGAGCCTCGGGGTGGGTGCGTGCGGGCGCGCGCCACCCCCCCAGCAGTGGCGTTCCCAGCCCTCCCGGCGCCTGGGGAGCGGGGTTGGAGCGCCCCCACAAGCAGCCGGGCTTGGGGCTAAGCGCCCACTCGCCGCGTCCCCGGCCTCCGGAGGCTCCGCTCCGGAGACCGAGGATAAGCCCTCCAAAGCGACCACCCAGTTCGGCGGTCGAGGGCTTTCTGAGAGGGATGAACGCGACGCCGGCTTTTATAGGGTCTGCGCATGTGCAAAACCTTTCTGAGGGCAAACGGGCTGCCCGTTTGCCCTCAGAAAGGTTTTGCGCATGCGCAGACCCTATAAAAGCTGGCGTCGCGTTCGGACCTCTCAGAAAGCCCTCGACTGCCGAACTGGGCGGTCGCTTTGGAGGGCTTATCCCCGGTCTCCGGAGCGGAGCCTCCGGAGGCCGGGGGCGCGGCGCGGGGGCGCACCAGCTGGGCTCTGCTACCGCGCCGCTCTGCGCAGCCCCGAGCCCGGCTGCCGCGCCCCCGCACCCACTCGGCGCTTGGGGTGGAGCACACCAGCTCCCCCCATGTTAGAACGCCTCTGCCCCCCGGCAGCCCACCCCCACGCCACGCTCCAGCGACACCGCTGAGCCTACAGTAAAATTGGTTTTGTTATAAGTCGTTTTGCTTAAAGTTGCAGTTTCCAAGAAGAACCTATCAACAACTTTAAGTGAGGACTTGCTGTACCTCTTATGTTCTGCATAGGCATGGTAAGCAAACATTCCACAAAATTATGAACCTTCCAGTGTGTCCCTGCTTAGTCTACACTGTCACCTTGCTGTCCATTCACTGAATATACACAATGTCAAATCAGCCATAGACCAGTTTTCTGCTGATGTAAGCCATGTGAGAAATAGCCTGCGGCTGTAACCCCAAAACCAACACATGCAGATGTTTCCTGTTCTCTTCTATGTGAAGAAAGATTTAGGGTGTCTTATAAAGATTCTTATAGAGGCTATGAGGACTGCATAGATAGCCCTGTGGCTTCACCCTACACTATTCCTGTAACATTAGAACTATAAAATCAGGGACTAGAATGGACTAGTGAAATGGTTACTTTCCATGTTATCCTAATTCCACTTTCCATGCTGTCATCCACACCAATGTGATCTCACAATTCTATTGTTACCAGAACGGCATGGAAAGCAACCTTGAGGATGTGACAAAACCATTTACAGGCTGTGGGAGTACAATTATTTTTTTCTCAGTCCTGCTGTGTAAATTGTTGTAACTTCTATTTTGTTGAAAAGCAGTACCTCATATAACATGCCTCGTATAACACTGTGGATATGTTCCTGGGAAAAGGAAAAGTGCTTTGTGAAACAGTACTAGAGAAGCTCATTATAACACTGTACCAATGCAGATGTGTTCATAGTACTGTGTTCATCAGTGGGTCAAGTCAGAGCTTGCTGCATAATTGGCCACTGCTGCCATCACTCCTACATGGCAGTGGTCAAAGATGATTGGAAGAAGTCCTCCCAGGAGGATGAGCAAGGTTATGACTCATTCTTGGGAATGGCTGGCTTCATGCTGAAGAGGGCATCTAGGGAAGATTGCCTTGTCCACTGTTTCCTCTCCTGAACTATTTCCTGGTAGCAAGCAATTGACCCTGAGCTAGCCAGAATACGCCATTCTCATTGGCGCAGCGCTAGCAAGAATATGCAGCTTCTGTTGTACTTCTCTGCAGCAAGCAGACTTTATGGACTTTAACCTTTTTCTTTTTTATGATAGTGTAAAACTTGCATCAGGACAAAGCAGTGTTATAGGAGGTAATAATAATAATAATAATAATTATTATTATTATTATTATTATTATTATTACAGAGGTAATTTCACTTTCATTCACTCCACAAAGACTCCGGTTGCCTCCTTTTGATCCATCAACATGAAAACCTCCTTGACCTTTTCTTTAATACAAGGAATATTGCATACATTTAAAGAAAACCAAATGATGAATTTAGTCAAAAGCATTTGTTTTGTGAAGTAAATACAACTTACATGCTGTGCACATTCTTTTGATCTGGTCCCATTTCCTTTTCGGGGGCAAAAACATCGTCTTGAACATGCAGTGTAAAATTTACATCAGTAGTTGGTATATGCAGGCCACATGCCTCTCCGTAGGCAACTACAGTGAGATGATATTCTCCTCTCTCCTCTGGCATTGGCAGTCCTTGAAGGGTACTTGTGCTGGGGTTATACTCCAACCATTTTGGCAAAGCTGAACCACTAGCCAGAGTAACCTGTTTAATTATAAAATAAAGGGGAAACATGTATTTCAGCTTGTGCCACATTGGAAATAAAATTGCTGTTTGTTCCAAAAATAATAATGTGAAATAATTCTATATGATACTCATTTAATCTGCCTTCTTTTAATCTTCAAGGCTAAGGAGTAGGAATTTGTGTTAAAAAAGGAGAACATTGCACAATCAGTTGATGGAAGTACGGTATCTGATACATGAAGGGGAGAATGATAATCATGAACCTTCATGATGATGATAATGGCAGTTTAGATAACAATGTTTCTGATGTGATTATTTGAAATCTGTAGGCCATGTTTAAGGCTGCAATCCAGAATGCATTTAGAGGTTAGGTCCCATTGACCAGAGTGGGACTTCTGAATAACTGGTCAGTGTGTTAATATTTCATGCTTAAAATACGTAGGAAGAAAAAGAAATACCTTTTTAGTAAAAATTAAACATCACCTCTTTTACTTACTATTATTGTTTATAACTTAACTACATATTTGTTGTTGTTCAGTCGTTAAGTCGTGTCCGACCCTTCGTGATCCCATGAACCATATCCCGCCAGGCCTTCCTATCCTCCAGAGTTCGCTCATTTTCATGTTCATTTTCATGTTCGTTGCATTGGTGATGCTGTCTAACCATCTCATCCTTTGCCTTCCCCTTCTCCTTTTGCCTTCAATTTTTCCCAGCATCATGTAGTATATTACTACATATACAGCAGTTTTAATATCCAAAAGGTTTTATAACTTAATTTTTAGTGTGATGTCCTTCTCAAGAACCTGGTGAAATGTCACTTATATGTACAGTTGGACCTCCATATCTACAGGGGTTCGGTTCCCAAACCTCAGATGGCAAAAACCACATTAAATGAAATCTGCGGTGAGGGGCGGCATTGTGCCACAATATCTTATTTTTCAGCTGCGCTGGGCCCGCTGCCCGCTTCTCAACTCTCGTGCACCTTCCAAGCACTCCAAATTGCAGCAAACAATAAAAAACACAATCAAAAGAAACTTCTAGTTTCTCGTTGCAACCAGACATCGCTTTTGATTGCGGGGTTTTGTGTTTTTTTGCTGCAGTTTGGAGTACTTAGAAGATGTGTGGGAGTTGAAAAGTGGGTGGCGGGCACAGTGCAGCTGAAAAATAAGGTACTGTGACAACGCCCCCCGCCCCCAGTGGGACTCTACTTCCGGGGTTAGCCATCCACGTTGAGTCAAATCTGTGGATGGCTAACCCATGGATGTGGAGGGCCCACTGTAGTGACATATTTCACCACTAGCTGGTAAGACTGTGTGGTGCAAAGGCTAAAAATTTGAGCTGCAAATCAGAACTTGTCCAGTTCAAATCTTCCCTCTGCCATGAACTCACCAAGTGTTGGCTTACCATCCGTCCCGGAATTTCCAAGTCCGTCCTGGAACCCGGGCTCGGGTCCCGGATCGGTTCCGGAATGTTCTGGGGCCTGTTTGGAAGCCTCCGACAATTTTAAAATAAATAAACTTACCTTTTTTCTGGGTGACGCCATCTTGGATCTCGCGAAATCTCACGAGATCCAAGATGGTGGTGCCCAAATCTCATGAGGGCAGTACTGCCTCATGTCCTCATGAGATTTGGGCGCCGCCATCTTGGATCTCGTGAGATTTCGCGAGATCCCAACAGGAAAAAAAGGTAGGTTTTACTCATTTTAAAATCGGGGGTGGTGGCATGGATGGGCGGCAGTGGTGACAGGCAATGGGCAACGCAACGGGCTAACAGAAGGGTCGTGACGGGCAAACGGATAGGCGGTGCCACGGATGGACAGGCAGCATGAAGAACACAATGGTGGCGGCGGCGGGTAATCATGGCGGGCATTAGCGGCACAACAGGCAATCAGGGTGGGGCGGCGATGGGCGGCAATGGTGGCGGCGGAGGAAGGGCATGACGAGGGGCAGGTAAGTCGATTTAATTAATTTGGCTAGCTAAAAATAAATGAACATTTTGGCCGGCAAAAGGGCGCTTCACGCCCCCCAAAAGGATTTCTAATTAATTAATTAATTAATTAATTAATTGAGTGTTGGGGGGGGGTGTCCCGGTTTGAAACCGGGAAAATCTGGTAAGCCTAATTATCAGGATATTTTCCAATGTGAATATTGCTACCTGCAGTGCATTTCTTTCTTCACTATTCCCTGCAGTTCAGTAAAAAATACACTAGCTATTCTCTCATCATACAGCAGAGAAGGAATAGCCATTCCTTATTAGAACAATAATCACTCGGCATGGATATTGAGCACAGTGACTATGAATATAGGTTCTCTGACCTATGGAATAAAAATATGTGGGTTGAAATACAGGGAGGATTATCTATCATCTTTCATCACATGTGCATATTTAATCCTGACATTTCTGCAATTCTCCAGATTTTGGTTAACAAGTGAAGTGAAGGAGAGACAGGCTAAACAAAGAAGACATACAGTACCCTATCCGCTTGTTAGCCCTCCCAAATCTCTGTTGCTGTCAACAAATTGCAAACTAATAATGTCTTCTTAGGTTTGTCTTGTTAATCTACATAATCCAAGAGTACTATAATTGGATCCAGGGTAGATGGTTTCTTGAGAAATTGACTCCCATTTATTGAGTTGATGACAGAGGGATTATTATATTTTAGAGGTCAAATATAGTAGTTTCTCCTTGACTATTTAACTCTATATGAGCTTTTAATTAAACATTTTAAATTAGTTTGCTGTGTTATATTTAAATCGTACCTACCTATGTTTTATCATATATCTAGAGGTGTTTGAAAATGGTGCGTATTTTTTTAAATTTCTTGAATTAAAATGTAAAATGTGCTATTTTGTGTTTTTATTCACAGGTGCAAATTCTTAAGCATCAATATCAGGTTTAATATTATATTGCAGTCTTCAATGCTTTAAAAATACCATATTATGGTGTTATGTTTTTAATTCCCTTGCCGGATTATAGTGTGTTGTGTTTTTATTTGGATATCAACAAAAACAAACACCTCTACGTATATCTTATATGAAAAGTTTCTGTATGGTATTGCGATATGCTCATATTGAATTTTTGCACTGCTAAAATAAAATAAATATAAGACGGGGAATGCCCTTCCGTTCCTTTCTCTTTGTTGTGGCAGCCCCTCTGTTTTCCCGCAGTATCTTCCAACTGAAGAAAACCAAAGCAAGTATTGTGGATTTTTATAAGTATACCGTAGGCATCCATTACCTTGTAGTGAGTTACTTTTCCCTGAAAAGCAAATGGCGATATAGGATAAAAGAATACTTTCCCCACAAGTGCTCTTGTGTCTTGAACTCCTCGAAGGATCTGTATTTCTTCACATGGATTACGTGACGCCTTGGCAACAACAGTCGGCCTGACTGTGGTGAGAGATACCAATGTGAAGAGGAAAGGCAGAGCTGTCAACATTTGCCTCTCCAGCGGCAATGTGGCCTCAAAAGCAAGACGGTTGTCACAGGCGCCACTGTGCCTGGCTGGGACACCCATTGTCAGACAGTCTGTTCGGGAATCGGACTGTGGTACTAGTGTTATCCTAGGTCAGAACTGCAGAAGAATGGAACATATTTAAATTCAGCTAAGCAGGAAAACTTTAAAAGGAATGCAAGGCATTAAAATGATATTATTAATCAACCAAGTGCTTAGTTTTAGACAAATAAAATTTACACAGTTACAGCCACCCTAAAAACCAGCCGCACACTCACTGTTCAGTTCCGATAAGGCTTCCTGACTTGAAAACCATCCTATGATGTAACCTGTTTCCTTTAGAAATTATGACAGCGTTCCCCGGTTCCTTTCTCTTGTCGTGATAAAGAAGGTCACTTGGCTTTCTAGGAGATGAAATGCTACACTGGGGCTCCTTGAGGGGGGTCTTCAACTAACAGCTTAATCAAAGAAATGCCAAGTCAACTGAGCCTTACTACTGTGAACTGTTGGGGATTTTGTATGAGATTCAGAGATATATGAGACTAGAGACAGAAGAAGCTCAACTGAGCAACCCAAGGGGAGGGGGAGGAGGGAATCCTATGCTACAATGCATTGATGCTGCATCTCCCTCCCATGTCTCTACCCCCTCTTCCGACCCTCCAGGATTATCAAACACAGTGGTGTCCTATCATGGGGGGGAGCTGGTGTGCTCCACCCCAGGCGCCGAGCTTCCAGGGGGTGCGGCAGCCGGGCTTGGGCCTGCGCAGCGTGGCGCGGCACCGGAGCCCGGCTGGCGCGCCCCCGGAAGCAGCGTGCCCACTCGGCGCATCACTGGCTTCAGACAAGCCCTTCTCAGAGAGCGACCGCCCAGTTCGGCGGTCAGGGCCTTCTGAGAAGGTCCGACGCGTCGATGCTCCTTCTATTCCTTTTTGCGCATGCGCAGAACCTTTCTGAGGGCAAACGGGCTGCCCGTTTGCCCTCAGAAAGGTTCTGCGCATGCGCAAAAAGGAATAAAAGGAGCATCGACGCTTCAGGCCTTCTCAGAAGGCCCTGACCGCCGAACTGGGCGGTCGCTCTCTGAGAAGGGCTTGTCTGAAGCCAGTGATGCGCCGAGTGGGCGCGCAGGCACGCCAGCCGGGCTCTGGTGCCGCGCCGCTCAGCCCTGAGCCCGGCTGCTGGGGGGGGGCGCGGAGCCGGCCTCGACGACGGGGGCGCTCCAACCCCGCCCCCCCCCAGGCGCCGGGAGGGCTGAGAATGCCACTGATCAAACATGTCTCTGCGATCAGTTGTGTTGCCTAGCCATCCCTTCCTTTTGCAACAGGTAACATCTTCTCTCTTTTGGTGAATGCTAAGGGCTCCAACCATTGGGACTGCTATCCAAACAATAATCTGAGTCCTTTTTAACAAACACAGTTTATGGGTAAAATAGCCATGTATTGAGAGTATAAACACAGAAACCTCCAATCAAATCCGTAAAAAAAATCTTCGTAGGAGCCACCAATAAAAGCACACATCCAGCGAATTAAAACGGTAAAATCAAAGAAGTCCAGTATTTACAAAAAGACCAACGTTTCAACCTCTAAGCCGAGGTCATTCTCAAGGTAACACAGCAATGAGAATGACCAATGAGAATTTTTAATTTATTTATTTTTAGGGTAAAATAATTAATTAAATTTACTTACCTCGCCGCCCACGTTGCCCGTTGCCGCCGTGCTGCTGCTCTGTCCTTGGCTGGGTCAGGCGAGGCAGCCTCTCAGCGAGAGGCTGAGCAGGCGATCTGGCTCGGAGGGCGATTTGGCGATCCCGCTCTTGCCGGATCACCCGCTCTCCAGCTCACCCACTCTCACTGCTCCAAGCTTGGAGCAGCGAGAGCAACTGAGCCAGCTCGGAGGGGGTGATCCGGTGACGCTCTCGCCAGCTCGCCTGCTCTCCGGCTGAGCTGGTTTCGCTCACCCGCTCCTCCTCCTTGTCATCACCGCTACCGCCATTTTGAAAATTATTAGGTAACTTACCCGGGCGCCGGCATGTTGGCTCACGAAATCTCGCGAGATCCAAGATGTCGGCACCCAAATCTCGTGAGGGCATCATGCCCACACGAGATTCGGGCGCCAACATCTTGGATCTCACAAGATTTCACGAGCCAACATGCCGGTGCCCGGGTAAGTTACCTAATTTTCAAAATGGTGGCGGTGGCAAGATTCTGGGATCACGCCATACCTCCCGGGACGCCGGGACCCAGGCCCGAAATCCGGGATGGTCCTGGGCATTCTGGGATGTACGGTAAGTCTACTCAAACCCAATGCAAACATTTGCTAGTATATACCCTTCATCAAAGATTTTAGAAGTGCTAGATGAGATTCACATTCTCTGAGCTTAGACGATCCAGACTGGAAGATGTTGTTTCCAGGGATCTCTGAAGCACAGTCAAAGGATCAGTCAGCTGAGAGGCATTGTTCTCCCACTCTTCTTGGTCAGCAGCAGTTTCTGGAATGTCGTAGACTATTGGCCTATGATGCTCTTGTCTGTGCCACATTTGTCCCTGAAAGAAAAGAGCTGCAAATAATTGGTCATCATGAAACCTTCTCTAGTTTGTCATATCAGGTTAATAGCTAGGGAAATTGAGTGACAAACATTTCTGTATGGTCCGTCCCCAACTATTCAAACCAACCCAAGAGATCCACTGGGATGGCAATATTTTAAGGATGAAAAGGTTATCAACTGTGGCATCATCCCAGTGATGGTACTGAAAAGCATTTCAAGAACCAGAACTGATGCTGTGTATTGTGACTGGTTGGGGCTCACAAAAACATTTCCGGTGAAAGACCATCAGCCTTCTTGAGGTGGGTGCTGAATAATCCCACTCAGTGTGACATGGGGCCAGAACATGTAGATGATGCCTAAAGTCAAGTTTCCATTGCTCAGTCCCCTTAGTATAATCTTCTGTTCATTCGTTAACTGACTATGGACCATAAAATCAGTGCACCTTCACACAAACAACTCCGCCCCACAAAAGGAATTAGAGTCAAAATCCATCAGAATGGCCAAAACATAAAACAAAACCTACTATTTAGCCAATCAAAGAGCCAAGGCAGCTCCCTCCTAAAGGCCTTCCCTGCAGTGCTTTCCAGGCATCCCTTAGGGAGCAGAAGCCAAGCCTTCACTATAAAATGGAGCCATATCACACTGATTTGTTTGCAGGGCAATCCCTGGGGATTAAGGGGGCAAATTTTACAGGCATGATCCATTCACCCGGCAAGCTGGCCAGGATTCTTGAGGTCTCTCACCCCACATGAGCTATGGGTTCACTATGTGAATACACCCAACCATCAGCTACAGCAAGGGAGAAGAGTGGCAGTAGTGGGCAAGCTGGCTTTAAGGGTTATTTATCTGCCATTCTGATCTTCTCCTTGAGGAGCCCCTGATAAGCATTTGAGGAAGTCCAAGCATTTCCCAGGATGTAGCCTGAAAACCATGGCCCTGAGAGGAGGTAAAAAAAATGATGATGGAGTTCACCTAAACCGCTGATCCAGAGGCGTTGCTGTGGCGTGGCGAGGCGTGCGGGGGACCCCAGGTGACGCGCGCACACGCCGTGCAGAAAAGCCTGGGGCCGCCCGCCTCGCCGTGCCGGGCGCCCCCTCAATCGGGAGAGCCGGCTCGGGGACGTCTTCCCCGGCCGGCTGCCCGGGGCCTTCTGAGGAAGGCGCACTGCGCGAATGTTATATATAACGTTTGTTTGCACATGGGCAAACCGTTCCTGAGGGAAAAGGGCTGCCCTTTTCCCTCAGGAACGGTCTGCGCATGTGCAAAAGCACGTTATAAATAACGTTCGCGCAGTGGGCCTTCCTAAGAAGGCCCCGGGCAGCCGGCCGGGGAAGACGTCCCCGAGCCGGCCCTCTCGATTGAGGGGGCGCCCGCCCAAAATCGCGGTGCGGCCTACGGCCGCGCCAAAGATTAATAAAGGGAGTGTGTCCAGGGGGGAGGCGTCACTAGGGTGACGCGCGCGCCCGCACCCGCACTGGGGCAGCGCGCACCCTAGTGACGTCTTTGCACTGATCAATGGGTAGATTATAGACAATGTCCCCTTTGCAAAAGATCAGCACACATCATTCCATGCTTCTGCACTTATTCATATTCCTGGATTTGGGTTGGGCTGAATAATACTTAATGATTTTTGCACTTCTTTGGTGCTCTGCCTTTTTGACCACTTTGTTGGTTGGAGCCGATGGCACTAGGGCACCCCTGCCTGGCTGCACAATTGAACTCGTCTGTCTCCCGGGTATGGGAGTCAAGACTACGTGATTGTAAAAGCAGAGGCCCCTCTCATCCTGTACAGAGGCTGGCTGGATGTGTCTTTGCCCAGGCATTCTTTGCCCAGGAGGCTGCATGTGTACCAGTTGAAGATTGGGCACTGGCTGGAGGTGGGGGTGCCTGTACAACTGCTCCATGGGGCTGGATACGTTTCTGCAGAGGCGAGGCTAGTGGTTATGCCGCCCGGAGCTAGGGGGGTTAGCCACCCTCAGGGGCGTACGCTGAGTGGTGCCCTGGTGCGGAGGGCCCCAGGGCGCAAGGGCGGGAGGTGGTGCGGGGGGGCGGGAGGCTCCGGAGAGCGGGAAAAATTTGAATTTTTCCCGCTTTTTAGGGCTGATTTTCGGTGATTTTAAGGGGTTTTTAAAGGGGTTTTTAAAGTATGTATGCTTTGCGGCACTTAACTTGTATAGGAGCCTCCAGCGAAGCGATCGGCTGACTCTCTCCAGCGACGACGTTCTCTTCCAGGGGCGCAGATCGGCGATCTGAGATCGCTCCTCTGCAGCCCATGACTCGAACTGCTCATCGTAAGCTCTTCCTTTGAGTTCACGCATGCGTGAATGGCTGTTTGCTATGCGCATGCGCAAACTCAAAGGAAGAGCTTACGATGAGCAGTTCGAGTCATGGGCTGCAGAGGAGCGATCTCAGATCGCCGATCTGCGCCCCTGGAAGAGAACGTCGTCGCTGGAGAGAGTCAGCCGATCGCTTCGCTGGAGGCTCCTATACAAGTTAAGTGCCGCAAAGCATACATACTTTAAAAACCCCTTTAAAAACCCCTTAAAATCGCCGAAAATCGGCCCAAAAAATCGGCAAAAAATCGGCAAAAAATTAGCATAGTTTATGCTAATTAGTTTTGGGGCGGGGCGGGGAGGACCGGGCCCCACCCGCAAAATCGGCTGGGTACGCCACTGGCCACCCTGAGGGTGGCCAACACTCCCCTAGCTCCGGGCAGCATAACTGCCCTGCCCGCCCGACCCCCAGATGCCCACCGCCCGCCTCCCTCCCGGCTTACTTCTCCCTCCAGGTCCGCGCGACTCCGGAGGCCAGGACAGAGCGTCCGCCCGTCATGCCAGCTCGGCCTATACTGCCCAGGCCTAGCCGGCGATTTTGCACATGCATACAATGCCAATACGTTGTACGCATGTGCGAAATCGCCGGCTAAGGCCTGGGCAGTATAGGCCGAGCCGGCATGACGGGCGGACGCTCTCTCCCGGCCTCCGGAGTCTCGCGGACCTGGCGGAGCCTCCGGGGGCCGGTGGGGCGGCCTCCCGCTGCCCTGTATCACCTGCCGTGTAGCTGGAATTTCCAGCTACACGGCGGGCGAGACAGGGTGGGCGGCAACTCAGGGCGGCGCGGCGTTCCGCCCCAGCCTGAGTTGCCGCCTGGAATTAGAGTCAAAATCCATCAGAATGGCCAAAACATAAAACAAAACCTACTATTTAGCCAATCAAAGAGCCAAGGCAGCTCCCTCCTAAAGGCCTTCCCTGCAGTGCTTTCCAGGGAGCACATAAGTGTGCTCCCTCCGCTCCACCCTAAATACAACTCTGCGTTTCTGTATGCATACATCACTGGCCCATAGCAGGGCACAGGAGGATGGCTCGTGGTTCCCCATACACGGATGGGAGGATAAGGACCCACAGAGCTGGGTATTTGCTGCTGCTCTGTATTCCCAGCTACTCCCTGTAGGTGAACACTTTGTGGAGGCAGATAGTTGTAGGCATTGACCACTCTGCCTCTGTCCAGTTGGACTGGCAGGGGAGAGACTAGCGACTGAAGCCCAGCTGAGCTCAGAGATGCTGTGAATGTTCCAGAGGTGCTTCCACAACTTCTTTGGGCAGACCTGGTGTTCACCACGTTGATGTTCAGAGGTGGAATGTTTGAGCCTTCAGGTGGCTGTTTGTCCGGAGCTTTATCTGGAACAGAGGAACAGGCAAGGAAGCAAGTTTTAAGTGTTCACATAGATGATCTTAGTAATCCTTACAACTGGTCCGCAAAGTAGGTCAGTGTTACCACTTTGCAGATGAGGTGGAGGGCTGAAACTCAGAGAAGAAGTGGCTTGCAATGAGCTCATAGCTGAAGTCAGGCTTAAATCTATGTGGATCACCTTTCTTGCTAGGGTGTTTTGAGTACCGTGTAATATGACAGCACTTCTAAAGTGAGAAAGTCACACACCCCTGAGGCTGAGAAACAGCAGCATCCAAAGCCATCCAGGGATGGGCCTTAGATGATGCAAGAATTAAAAGGAGATTGTCCTGGTTTAAACCAAGAAGATCCCCCCCCCCCCCGGAATCTCAATCCTGAAGGCATTCTGGAATGGTTGTTGCATCTCTTTGGCATCTTTTAGAGCAAGGCAAGGAAGCAAGTTTCAAGTGTTCACAAGTGTGTGCTCAGAATTAAGTCCCAGTAATTTGAGTGAGAGAGCCAGTGGGTGGCGCAGTGGGTTAAACCACTGAACCATGAGCTGTCGAACGAAAGGTTGGCAGTTCGAATACGTACGACGGCTCCTGCCAACCTAGCAGTTCGAAAGCAAGAAATTGCAAGTAGATTAATAGGTACCGTGTCAGCGGGACGGTAACAGCGTTCCATGCGCCTCGGTGTTGAGTCACGCCAGCCACATGACCATGGAAACGTCTTCAGACAGCGCTGGCTCGTCGGCTTTGAAACGGAGATGAGCACCGCTCCCTAGAGTCGGACACGACTGGACTTAATTGTCAAGGGATACCTTTACCTTTACCTAATTTGAGTGAGACTCCCAGATAAGTGTGCATAAGATTGCAGCCTTACGACCCAATCCTATCTCCTTTCCCCTCTGGCATAACTAGCGTTGCAGCGGCAGAGGCTGCTTTACAGCAGTTGCAAAACAGCCTCCACTGACACATGCAGTGGGCCCACAGTGGGGTAGTCGGAGCGGCTTCCTGCGCACTAGCAGACCCACGCGGAGCAGGTAAGCCCATGCAAGGGGTTGGAGGGAGGTAGAGAGGGGGTTGAATGGGGCGGGGTGGGCGGAATGGGGGAGGAGGTGGGCAGTGATGGGGTGGGGAAGAAGGTAGATCAGGCCTGGGAGGGGGCGGGATCGGCGGTGGCGCACACTGAATCCCAACCCCCTTTCCAGATCTGATCCACCTTCCCAGGTCAATGCAGACTTGCGCCAGCAATGGCCTTAAGTTATCACTGGTCCTCCGAGAAACCAGCTCTGAGGGGTTCAACCGTGTTAGCATCCACTAAAGCCAATGGAGCGAACTGGGAGCCAACAGAAATGTGATCATATCAAATTGTTTACTCCTATCTCCACAGTAACCCCCAAGGTTCTAGGAGGCCTGAGAATGTTAATATGCAAAAGGGAATCCAAAGAGCAGTTGGTCCTGAGCTGAAGGTTAAGGAAAGGCAGGAGTCCGTTAGGTTTGCTGGGGAGTAAATCAAATCATAACACGTTCAGAAACAAGCAGATGCATACATTCCACCTACTGGAGTCTGGAGGCATCTCCCAAATGCAAACAGATTAATTTAGATTTTCAGTTCAGCCATGGGCACTTGTTAAAATTAATACCTGTTAAATTCGCTTATTATTATAATACAGGAAAGGCAATCCATTATACTTTTCACACAATTATTTGCTTCTTTTTTTGCCAAGGTTTCTACAGCTGAAAGCACAGCCCAGAAAAGATGCCTTTTGCATTGGATTTGTTAATACAGAACTACCAGTCTCCTTTGCCCCCATCTCTACTCCAAATCTCCAGTGCCAATTTGTAGCTACAGTCATTGGGTTAGTCATTTACAAACCCACTTGAGTTTGCAGAAGGGAAAATGCAATCATGGAGAGCTCCTTTGCACACATACCTCCCCCCCAGCTCGACCACTGACTGCCATCCTAAAGTCCCTTGCCTTCTTAGGCTGCTTCAATCAGGGACCTTTGCTGCCCCTTCCTATGTGAAATACCCTTTCAGAACCGCTGTGTGGGACCTTTTCCTCTCTCCCTCTCTTTTTTCCAACTTCAACTCAACACCATCTTGTCTATTGAGGTCATTAAGCTTAACCCCTGCAATGTCCTTTACATTTTAGATGAGCACCATGGAAAGTACTTTTCCACAGATTCATTCAAGGATAAGGCCAGCAGCCATATGGGCAAGGAATGACCATGTGGGTCTGGTTAGTTACATGAGGCATAAGATGACATTTCTGCATATTCCTTCTCATGCTTCTTCCTTCCCTCCAATCTTGGTACTGTCACAACCACTGACAATATTTAGATTGTAATTGTAATCTGCTTCTGCTAGCTCCACAGGGATAACGGTATCTAATATTCTAGTGAAAAAGATAGTCTTTGGACAGAAGTTTATGGTAGGAAGTCAGAGGAGGGGAGCAGAAAGCATGTCACTCAGAAGACAGAGGACACAATCTACCAAGATTAGTCACAACTAACACTGCAATTCTATACACACTTACATGGGAGTAAGTCCCATTGAACTCAGTGGGTCTTACATTTCAGTAGACATGCCTAGGATTGTCAAGCTGCTGCAAATCGCATGGAAAGCCTTGAAATAATCCCAATTCACCTAAATCCTTTTGAAATTATTGGGGACTTAGTCATGACTACTTATGCCCTGTGTCTTTTAAATTGTATTTTTCTTGCTCCCCTACTGCTTACCTTTCTAGCACAGCTTCCACTTCACTTTGCTTTTCCTTCTCTGACCTCTCCAAAGACTTTATTCCTTCCCCAACTATGATTCCATAACCTCATGTGTGGCTTCACTTTTAGCCATCTGGGAAAATAAGGGATATTTCTGAACATATAGATGGCACAGTTTCCTATCTGCCATTGTTAAGAAGAGGTCCAAATAAGACACGAAACAAAAATAGTTCACCAATCTCTGGAGAGATAGTTCACCAGTGCTCCTAACTGATCAAGTGACCAGTAAAGAGTGGACAACAGACTGGTGATGAGTTACATTTGTTTATTGCTGTCCCTATGGTAACCCTGAAGATTGTGATGCGGGGGGCAAGAAGAATACTAGCATATGATGTCATCGTGGCAGCAAGGTGGGCAGAGAGGAGGGAAGAGAGTGATCAGTTCACCCAACCTTAGAGACAACTCATCTTACAGGCTCCCTACCCACCTGTGATCATGTTCACCATGACTTGTGGGTGGAAACCAGTTCTGAAATCCCAAGATTCAAATTTTCAAACAAAGTTAAAACCTTTGAATTAATAAAAGGAAGCATTTTCCAGGTTGTTCTGGTTGTTTTATTAAGTTAACAAGAGAACAAGGGGTTGTCCTAACGTTTCGCTCCTAAACCATGAGGAGCATTATCAAAGGTTTAGCAACATGCTGTCTGCTAGTAAGTAGTTCAGGACCCAATCCTAACAAGCCGCTGCACCGTCAGAACTTGCTTTCCAGCAGCACTGGCATTGCACCTTTCTGGCATTGCAAAATGTCACGCTCTGTCGCGCACAACCAGGATGCCGCTGGAAATGAAACACTGTGGCCCTGCAACAGCAGCAATCCTTGATGCCCTCTTGCTAGTAAATTGGTGTGGGGGTGGGCAATGGGTGGGCAGAACAGGGCAGGGTAGGAGAAGAATGGAGCGGGGACCAGAGCAGAGAGGTGGTGTGTTGAGTCCAGGGAGGAGGTGGTTATCAGCGGCAGCAACTCTGCTAATATCTTATTCTCCTTTCTGGACTCAATCCACTTCCCTGGATCCACTTCGGGTTGCGCAAGCCAAAGAGCTGGTGCAGGTCCAAGTAGACCTCTCAGGGAAGCAGAGGTTTTCCTCGAGAAGGCCTAGACTGTGACCGTCCCCCCTGGTGCAGCTGCATTGGTGTAGGGGGGGTAATTAAGATTGGGCTTAATCCAAGTGGGGAGAGGGTGAAATGGGGCGAGGAGGGGGCGTATCAGGAGCTGGTAGGCTGCGGAAGGGGGTGGATCCAGTGCCAAAAGTGCACGCCTGATCCTATCCCCTCCAGCAGCAGCCTCCCCACTCCCTTTCTCTTCTCAGACTTGTGCTAGCAAAATTGCGAGCGTAGGTCTGAGGAAACCCATTGCAGGTTGAGAGGTTTATGCAGGGGTAAAGGGATTTAAAATCCCCTTTCCCTGCTGAAGCATCCCAGCCTGCCCCCCCATAGGATGTGGCAGTCGCCATTATGGCACTGTGGCTGCCACGTTGACTGGGGGAATGGATAGGATTGGGCTGTTAGGCAAGGAAATGGTAAAGGGTAGGGCTGCCATCTTTTAGTCCTCATGCCTCTGCATCTTTAACAGCAGCCTGACATAGACATCTGTCGTGCCAAGAAAAGCTTCTATCTGATTTTTTGTATGCCAGGCTACTGTTAAAGGCACAGGAGCAGGGCTAGGGGGAAAAGTGGCAACCCGAGGGCAGAAAAGGTTGCTTTGACAACTAGCTAGCAGGTTACCTTGAAGGATGGTAAAGGAATTGGCTCATCTTTTTCTTCCAGAAGAACAAAGTTAGAACAGAATTTAAAAAAAACCAAACATATAGCAGATGACCTGTAGGGAAGGCTCAGGATTGTAAAGATGTTGGCATCTATGTGTTGCCAGGGGCAACCCTTGCGGAATTGTTTTGGAATACGAAGCAGTTGAGTGTGTCAGTTGGTTCAGAGTGAGAAAATAGGAAAAATTGGTATCAATGTGATCATATATATGATGATCATCATCATCATATGGGGCAGAAGCAGGAAAATTGCAGGTTTTGTAGTGTCCATGACTCCTACCTGAGATCAATGAAACTCCAACATTTTGAACGTTCTCAGTCCCCACAATTTCCTTAAAGACGAATGGCTTCCTGGTTTTGCTCCCTGGAAAAATGGAGGTTGTCGAAGTTCTGGCAGGGCATATGTAGTAGGGAGAGTCCCTATGTTTGTATACTTGCCCCTCCTGATTAAACCATTAATTAACCTTGTTAAAAGGTTGTTGTTACAAGTTGTTACATACTGTCATTCTCCTCCCCATAGAAGTGAAATGTCTAACCTAACCTTATCTATATCCCAATCCTATCCTTCTTCCCCCCGCTGCTGCCGATGCAGCGGAACCAAAATGGCAACTGCTGCATCCTATGGTGGTAGGTAGTTGTGGAGGTCTCCTCTGAGTAAGGAAACAATTGTTCCCTTACCTGGGGGTAAGCTTCCATGGCACGGGGGGGGGGGGTCTACTCGGACCTGTGCTAGCTAAATACCTGGCACAGGTTCGTGTGGACCCGTGGTGCCATGGGATCAGGTTCAAGAAGGGGGATATGATAAATAAAATTTTCGGCCACCCTTTGTGGTGGTGAGAGGGCGCTTTAAGCCTACACACAAAAAAAACACTTCAGAAAAATTAATTAATTAATCTGTGTGTGTGTGTGTGTGTGTGTGTGTGTGTGTGTGTGTGTGTGTGTGTGTGTGTCCTGGTTTGGAACAGGGAAAATATGGTAACCCTATGTTGCAATGTGTTGTCGTGTGTATTTGACAAGACTAGAGTAAATTACCCTAGGGCGGGGGACCCTTGGGCTTCCCACAATTGGTCCAATTGGCTTAAAGCCGGTCCTGCCATGAAGGGATACTGCAGAGCTGGTACTGTATTAATTTCTCCACCATGACTGTGTGCCATAGTTCACTACTACTTCCATATGACCAGTGTATAGACTGGGGAACAGAGCCTGGTGGAGAGTGTCTTTCCCAAAGCCATCCAATGAATTAATTGTGGGATTTTAGCCCAGATATACTGGATCTAAATCCAAAAGATTTTATATCAGGGTAGTAGTTAGGAGAGAGCTACTGTCACCAGTTTCCTGGTTTGTGCTAGTTAAGCAACAAACAGGGTGTTAAGACTTGGAGATACCGCTCACCCTGTTCTTTTGCCTTTTCAGAGTGTTCTAGGAAGAAGCCTTTGTGTTCACGTTGCCTGGTTACACTTAGATACATCTGCACACTGCTTCTCTCATTACAAGACCGTTCAAAGCCAACTTATTCCTTGGAGAAAACAGATGCACGTTTTGTGATGAGATTACAATGAACTCTTGCATGTGGTTAACAGCCTGATCCTGTTCTCGAGTCATTCTTGCTGGGTAGGATAGGGTTGCTCCTAAACTCCCAATCCAGGGCTGGAGCGCAATGAGTAGGGAAAAAAAATTATGGCAGCATAGCAACAATCTCCAGCAGCATACAGCGGAGGGAGTGTTATTGAATGAAGCTGTGGGCATGGCGAGGGAGGAGTGGATGCTCAAAACTGCTCCTGACAACAGAGTGATGTTAGACTTCCAAAAAAAGGGGGCATTATTATTATTATTATTATTATTATTATTATTATTATTATTTTATTAACAGTATTTATATACCGCTTTTCAACAAAAAGTTCACAAAGCGGTTTACAGACAAAATCAAATGATTAAATGGCTCCCTGTCCCCAAAGGGCTCACAATCTAAAAAAGATGCAGAAGACCACCAGCAAACAGCCACCAGAAAAGACATTGTGCTGGGGTGAAAGGGGAGCAATTACTCTCCCCCTGCTAAATATAAGAGGAGCACCAATTGAAAAAGTGTCTCTTGCCCAGTTAGCAGGGGTGAACTTATAGGCATAAGTTAAAAACACCCCTGCTGATGTCAAGGGAAAACCCTAATTTTGGTTGGTCTCATGTGACTGTCACAACGGAGGACAGGATTCCAGTCAACGCTACAGCCATTCACAGCACAGATGTATATCAGAAGTATATCACAGCATCAGAAGTCACAGATGTATATCAAGGTCGGGGCCGGTCCATTCCTGAAGCTGACTGAGATGGTTGCCTCAGGCAGCAGATTGGCAGGGGGGGGCTATCTCTATTTACCCACCTGCCTCCACTGCTCCTCCTCATCCCACTCCCTGGATTAGAAGAGGAAGAGGGAACCAGAGCAGAAAAGGAAGTATGGAAGAAGAGAGTAGAGTTGTGGGCTTGAGCAAGAAGGCGAGGCTGGCGCATCACCAGGTAGTGGGGGCCAGCATTTGGCATGCTGCCTTAGGCGCCAGGAGGTCTCTAGCCAGCCCTGATCAATACCTATGGCATGGGCAGTGGCGTCGCTCCGGTAGGGGCGGGGCCGTAAGTATTGCTCCGTCGTAGTCCCGTTACTGAGCGAGCAGGAGGCGGCCCCGCCCCCTCACTGTTGGAGCCTTTCACCTGCGGAGAAAGCAGCAGGCAGGGTCTCTTGCCTGCTGCTTTCTCCGCAGGGGAATGGCTCCGACAGTGAGGGGGCGGGGCCGCCTCCTGCTCGCTCGGTAAAGGGACTACGACGGAGCGATACTTATGGCCCCGCCCCTACCGGAGCGACGCCACTGGGGATGGGTTCATGTCACTGTACCCCCATATCTAAAGAAGTAGGAGCACACCAGTGGCAATTTGAGTTTTTATTGTTTTTGTATTTTTTATTGTTATAAGTTGCCAGAGGCGGTTGGGAACTGGATGAAGGTTAACAAACTGAAATTAAATCCAGACAAAACAGAGGTCCTCTTGGTCTAGAAATCCACAATGCAGGTGCTAAACTATCAACCTGTTCTGAATGGGGTTGCACTCCCTCTTGCAGGAACAGATACACAGCTTGGAAGTCCGCCTGGATTCTCAGCTGCAGGTGGCAGCTGTGGCCAGGGGCCCATTTACCCAGCTTTAGCTGATGTGCCAGCTGCAGCCATACCTGAGTCATTCAGACACACATCCTCAGTGGTCCATGCCTTTGTTGTCTTGTTTTTATTACTGTTATTGGGGCTGCTCTTGAAGACTGTCTGAAAGCTGCAATTGCAATAGCATGTGTGGTCACTGGGGCTTGATGGTAGTTGACTCTATCGGACCACTGATCCTGTGGCTATGCTGGCTGCCAGTTGTTTCCGGGTACAATTCAAGGTCTCACAGTGTCTCGGAAATACGGGTCTAGATGCCATGTCTGAAGAAACTTGAAGTTTAATTTCCTTCATTCCGTTTGCGGGTCTCCTATATTTGGCAGCCGCAAACAGACAAATACATTAAAATCCAAGGTATGCGATGTGCCAACGTTCCGTGAACCCGGAACCTCTTCACTGGGCAATCAGTACAATTGCAGATGAATTGTCTGCAATTGTACTGATTCATCTGCAATTGTACTGATTGCCCAGTGAAGAGGTTCCGGGTTCACGGAACGAAAAGTTGGCACATCGCATACCTTGGATTTTAATGTATTTGTCTGTTTGCGGCTGCCAAATATAGGAGACCCGCAAACGGAATGAAGGAAATTAAACTTCAAGTTTCTTCAGACATGGCATCTAGACCCGTATTTCCGAGACACTGTGAGGTAATCGCTGGCCATGAAAGCTTCCGTAGTACAATGCAAGGTGCTGATTGTAACCTTTGACTTTGAGGCTCTTTAAGGCTCAAGACCAGGATATTTATGGGACTGCTTCCTTCCATATATCCCCCTAAGGTCTTCTGAGAGGACTCTCCTATATATGCCACCTCTGATGGACATTAGGGGTGCCATGACAGGAGGTAGGGCCTTTTCTGTGGCAGCACTACAGTTATGGAACTCCTTCCTATGTGATTTAAGAGCTGCCTCTCCCTTGAAACTTTCTGGCAGGGTTGAATTTTTTTCTTTTTCAGGGAGTGCTTTCATTGGGTTAGGTAGGTGGTGGGATCGTATGTGGGGTGTTTTCACTGCTGCTACTGTACATGCTGTTTTTTTTGTATTGATTGGGATACGGTAGTTTTCTATTACAAACTTGTAACTAGTGGTTTCTATGCTGCTGTGCTGCGTGAGTTTATGTGCTGTCTGATCTTATGTGCTCTGGGGGATGTTTTTTGAACTGCATTTTGCTTTTAATCTGTTTTTGTGCTGTTCATTCTTATAATGTATACATGTAACTTTATAATTTTATATTTTTGTAATTATGCCTTTTAACCCTGATATACTTTAGTCACGGCCTTCCCTTGCTCTGCCTCCAGACAACATCATTGGTAGGACAACATCATTGGACATTGGATAAGACATCCTGGAGATGGGGACAAAAAGTAACGGACATGAGTGGCTGCCTTTCAAGGTTCTTTATTTGGGGCTTCCTTCTGTACAATTGGGTTTCCAGTAAGTCTTCAGACCCCTTCCTCTCTCGTTGTCCTTAGCTTCCTCTCACTTTCCTCCCAGCCAGCCTCGGTTACTTCACTCGCTCCTGCCCTTCCCAATCTTGGACATCCTCTGGGCTTCTTTTCCCCAAACTCTGGAGCGTTACTAGGTCTGATTCTGGGGCTGAGACAGCTGAAAGGGGAAGGGCCCCGCTGGCCAATGGGTGGGCCACAACCTTATAACCTCAGCCTAAGAGGCCCACCCATAGCCTGGGAGGGGGTAGATCTTGGCAGCAGCGACTAGCTCCAGGATCCTATCCCCTCTTCTTCACCGGGTCTCTCCCTTTTTCTCTCCTCTGACTTATATGACTGGTGTAGGTCCAAGGAGACCCATAGCATTGGCGATCTCCAAGGCCTCCTGATCACCCACACCTCCACAGCATGCAGCGTGCACCTCCTTGGCACAGCTGCATACTGTAGCGTGGTGGGAGATAGCATTGGGCTATTAATTGGGTTGAGTCCACAGTTCTTAAGGCTGACTTGAGCCACACCTTTTCCTATAACATGTCCTGCCATGCATATATGGCAACCCTCAGGGCATGAGGCTATCTCTAAGCTTGTTTGCTTTGCTCCAAACAGAATCGAGATGCTTATTTTTAGTTGCTTCTGCTGTTGATCTACAATCTCGCTTCACAAAAGTAGAAATGATAGTATAGGAGATATAATATCTTCTTGATATCTGTATGTTCTTGGCAGCATGAAAGATGCTACATTTCTAAATAAGTTTGCAAAACGGTATGGAATGCTGCTGCAGTTTTAAGAAGCACAGACACACAAAAACTCCTTGAATGCATGGAAGTATTGGGGCAAGTCTGTGATCTCAGCCAATCTATAATCTACCCCTTTTATTGCAGCAAATGGATGTTGGGCACAGGGGCCTCCTTGCATCTGAATCTATGTGCAGGGTTTGTGATTCGTGTTATATCTTCCACATAGGGTGGGAAGAGTTCATACATTTGAACTTGAATAGCCCCCTACTGGAACCTGGTTCATCTTCATGTGCTGAACATGGTCTACTCTAAGCCTAAGGACTGGAGGATGCTGTCCCATTTCCTATTTTTTCTTTGAATAGCAGGCTCCGATATTATTTCATAAAATATTTTTGAAGCTCCTCTTTGTTTCAGATTGCCACGCAGCGTGAGGGCACAGCTGTTTAAGAAGCAAGACAAGAGACCAAAGCCTCTGTTTCAACTAGGCCCTGTGCAACTGCTTGCCTGGTTCTTTGGATCCTGGCCAGTGTCTTTGCTTTTCCCTGTGCAAGGTGCCAACGCAGTACTTCTCAGCCCTGCAGGAAATGCTCAGCACCTCCCAGGATCAAGCTAGTGTTAGTGACTGCACAAATATGTGCTTATTTATCATCAGGCAGTACTTCGACATTTATCAGTGACAACTTCTGTTATAGGTGGCTTTTGCTTGGTGTGTGTGTGTGACTGTTGGCTGACAGATTTGAAAGGAACACAGCTTCCTCTGTTTGTCTCGCAGGAGCTGACTGGGCCCTTGCGATTATGCAGCGGCCTTACCCAACACTTCCAGCTAGATTCAGAAGACAGGAAATGATTTCGCTGAAGGTTTTCTGCGACAATTAATAGAATTCCTGTTGATTTATTTTTAATGCTCGCATAAGGGTGTTCTCCATGGCTATAAAATGGTGTTGTAGGATTAATAGCAAGAAGCAATCTGAGACGTCAAGGAGCTTTTCCAACCTTAGTAAAGGTCTGCAGTCTATATGTTTGTGTAAAGAATGAGCACCCCCCCACACACACACCCATAAAACTTCCATCTCATTATTCTAGTCAGTGACCATAGCAACAGTTGCTTTTGTTACTAGACAATCATGCCTTGAAGAACAGTTACTATTGACTTCATGTGTCTACTCTTCTTGATATATAGGGTTCTTCCTTGTTTCTGCAAATTGCTTTTATCTCTTTCAACGAGCAAAGACTGAATACAAGACTGCCCCAAGAAGAAGGGTGTTCTTGCGTCTGGAATGTCAGACTGCCTTCCACAAAATTCTAGATGGGTGTGTGGGGAAGTTTTTACTTGCACTAACTTGTCTCACTGATTCACAGTGCTGCTACAGTACCTCTGAGGCAAACTAAGGTCAGTCTGGACCTCTTGACTCAACAAGCTCTGGCCAATAGAGCTTTATTACAGCATATCCACCACTAGGCAATGCCCTGGAGAGTCTGGTGTTGCTTATGACACAAGTTAGGTATCTTAAGGAACTTGCAGACCAGGGTTTTTTATGTGTTGGATGTCCTGAATTAGCATGCCTAATACATACAAGGTCACATGTGTGGGATCATATGACAATCTCTAACTTGAGGGCTGCTGGTCTCCAGAAGGCAGCACCATCTGTGTGGGCAGGGCCTCTAAGAGTGGGGTTAAGAGGGTACAATTGTACCCGGGCCCAGGGCCAAAAATGGGGCAAAAAAGGTAAAAAAAGGGAAGCAAAAAAGGGGGTCCCAGGAGCCAATTTCACATGAAGGGAAGGGACCCAAAAGAAACTTTGTATCCCCTGAAAAAATGGCCCTGTCTGTGGGTGACACTCAAGGGTGACAACCCCTCCTCCTCAGTACCTCAGAGGCACCACTGATACATACCTGGTATGTATACCTGATACATACCGTATTTCTTCGAGTCTAAGGCGCCATCGATTCTAAGGCACACCTTTACTTTCAGTACCACCAGCAGGGGGGAAAAAAATCCATAGATTGTAAGACTCACCTCCCTTCATTGAATCTACCCGCTCAGCATCAACTCTCCCCAGCATGTCTCCTGCAGCTGAGGATGACTGAGTGCACTGCCTTTGCATACCATTTCTGGCCCCGCCAGAAAGTGCCATTTCCTTCGTTATCTGGGCTTGGGGGAGCTTCAGGGAGACCTGCACAACCCTCTGCAGGCCTCCCTGATCTTCAGTTCTGCAAAAAACAGCGATTTTTGGCCATTTCTGGTTTTTGCGAAAACCGGAAATGGCTGAAAAATCGCTGTTTTTTGCCAAACTGAAGATCAGGGAGGCCTGCAGAGGGTTGCGCAGGTCTCCCTGAAGCTCCCCCAAGCCCCAGTAAGTAAGAAGATAGTATTTTGGGGTGCTTTTGGGAGACCTTCGATTCTAAGACACACCCCATTTTTTGAAATGCTTAATTGGGAAAAAACATGTGTCTTAAAATTGAAGAAATACAGTACTTGGCTCAAGCAATATGAGAGCTGCTTCAATGTGATATTGTCATGGCCAGGTGTGTATGTGTGTGTGGAGGGTGTGTGTGTCAGTAGTAGCTCTGTTACCACCAGCTCAGGAGACCAGGATAACTAGAGGGGTTCCCTGGGCCAAGCCTCGTCATCCTCCCAATGATATTTGTAGAGCAAGCAGATAGCAATTCCACCATCCAAAAAAGAACCCAAGACAAAGGAAAAATATATAACTAGAACATTTATTAAAACCCCATAAAAATGAATAAAGAGAAGGGTGTTGTACACAACCTTAACATACAATCAGCAAATAAAAATGCAATTTTGTAGAAGGCTTCAGCTCCTATATGACCTCCTGTAAAACAGGACTTAGTAAAACAGCTAATAAAAGACAACCCAATTACTATAAAAACCTCACCAATTCTAACTACTCCTTTGTCTAATCAGAACCCAAATAAAACTCTCATCCTCCTCCAACTCACAGTCCCAGAAGAAATTGTTTTAACTCCCCAGAGCAAGGCCAAAATGTCCACTCTCTCTGAGGAATTTATCCTCCCCCTAACAAGGCATTCTCCTGTTTCTAATTAGTAGCAGTATCTATTTAGGCTACTCATCCTCACCTGGAGTTTTACACAAGAGGAGTCATAACAAAACGTCTGCTTGAAAAGCTCTACTACAAAGCAGGTGAGAAAAAAAGAACAAACCCTACATGAAACAGAATAGTTTCAAGACAGATCAGATATCAATATCAAAACTGTGCGCATGTGGGGCCAACTGCATTGCCTCCCACCATAAGCAGCAGCACCAGAGGAAGGTGAGGGTGGACAAGTACACCCCAAAATGAACTTCTTCACTTCACACACTCACACTCACACACACTCTCTCATTCCTGGACCTCTTTGATCACTTGAAGAAAAACCACTTCTCACATATTCAGAATGTTTTTATTTATTATCGTTCTATATACTCTGTGTGTGTGTGATCATTCTATATATGATTCTATAACTATATGATCATTCTGGAGACAGCAGCAGCAGTGGTGGTGTTAGACAATGAGGGAGAGGTAAGCCCTCCTCATCCTCCTCTCACAGCCCATTCCAACCCAACTCCTCTCCAAGTCAGGCATAAGTGTGGCCTAAGTGCAGCCTAAGTTAGGCAGAAGTTATGCCTGAGGTAGGTCAGAGTTATGCCTGAGTTAGGCAGGCTGCAGTTTCTGTGGCCCAGCACCACCCCAGGATCCAGGCACCACTTACCTCCCAGGCAGGCAGGCTCTTCTCCAGGCTCCGTATCTGGCTCGGGCATGTGCAGGCCTCTGTCTGCATGTGTCAGCGTCCATCCATGGCAGCTGCCGCAGGGTCTGTCGCAGCCCGGTCGCAAAGGGGCTGACCGCAGGCAGGGGGGTTGTGCCAGTCATGTGGTGGGCGCAGGGCAGGTGACAGGTGAGCGAGGTGCCTGAGCCCAGCCGCCACAGGGCACCCTGTGCATCAGCCACCTGCTGCAGGGGAGAGTGGCCGTCCCCTCCCTCCTGCAGAAGGCGATGCCACCCCCAAGCCACGTTGAGGCTGCACTGGGGGGTGAGCGGGGAAGGGAAGGGAAGGGGAGGGGGTGGGAACGTCACACACAAGGGGGGTTTCATGAGGACTGGAACTACCTCTGACATGACTCGCCCGTGCGCTGCCTGAAGCCCTGGGCCTCCAAGGCCGGGGCAATGCCCACAAAGAAGGCATCCCGGCGTGCCTGCTGCTCTGTGCCCCGGCCAAGACCGAGAGATGCCTTGGGCTTGTCTGCTGCGAGCGTGAAGGGCTCACACAGCTCATCACACCCCCAGATGGGGCGACGACAGCGCCTCTCGGCAGGCGCTCTGGCAGGGTGGGGGGTGGCCAGCAGCCATCATCAGGGAGTGGGAGGGGAGGCAGACACACAGGCAGGCAGACAGGGGGTGCTGGGGAGGGGCATGGGTGGGTCTGAGACAGACAGACAGACAACAAGGCTGGTGGGAGACAGATTCCGAGAGAGGGGTCTGCAGAGACCGATAGGGACACAGGGGGCGCTCCGCAGATGAAGGTGATGCATAAACAGGCGCCTCTTATGCAGACAGACTTTGGGCGGAAGTGGCTGCATTACGGGAGGACCTTCGACGGAGGCGCCTGCATTACGGGCGGACCTTCGATGGAGGCACCTGCATTACGGGCAGACCTTCGACGGAAGCGCCTTCATTATGGGCGGACCTTCGACGGAAGCGCCTTCATTATGGGCGGACCTTCGACGGAAGCGCCTGCATTACGGGCGGACCTTCGACGGAGGCGCCTTCATTATGGGCGGACCTTCGACGGAAGCGCCTGCATTACGGGCGGACCTTCGACGGAGGCGCCTGCATTACAGGCGGACGCCCTGGCTGTCACTGTTTGTCTGCTTGAGAGGCCCCCCGACACCCCCTCCCCTCTGTGCCATGGGGGTGTGGCAGCGCCCCTGCTGGGTTCTCCCAGGGAAGGCCATGGCAGTCCCTGGATGGGACTCATGTAGGGGTTTCAGTGCTGGGGGCTGTCTGTATGTGTGGGGCAATGCTTGTGTAAACACTGGGCACATATGTTTCACTGGGGCTCTGCCCGAGGGGCATGTTTATTGTTCTGGAACTTTAGCAGAGATGGCCAGGCGAGGCTGCCAGGGGTAGTCACAGCAGCCAATCTGAAAGCAGCAGCACACCTGCCCCATGGACCTGGAGATGCAGGCTCTTCCCCTGTGGAACCACAGCCTGCTCCATAGAAAGGGGAGGGGCAGCAAGAATGACAGCCAGGGAGGTGGAGCAGCAGCAGCGCTGGCAGGTGAGGAGGGTTGCAGGGCTGGCTCTCTGACCTCTGGCATCATCTAGGCAGACAACAGTGGGGCAACCAGACTGCAGGCCCAGGGGTGCTCCCAGGAAGGTAGGTGGTAGTGGACGTTCCTGGGGAGACAAAAAACAAGGGGGAGTTACATGTCAGCTGGTATGTGGAAGCAGTCACCATTGATGACAAGCCAGTGTGTCATTTGCAAAAGCCTGCAGGGAGAGAAATAAAACACAGCTGATAGGTGTGACACACATAGCATGGTCTGAGCTGCTTACCTGGGTGTAAGGAGAGCATGATCCTGTAAGGGTCAAAGAGAGAGACAACAACACAACTTGGGGGTCACAACCATGGCAAACCTAGCAATACTGAGCTGTCAGTAGACCCTGTGGAGAAAAGGAGGGGGGAACAACTGGTGTCTACATAAGGCTAACAGTTCCACACTTGTGGCATTGTCTGCTCACATGACTACAGGCAGCAATCAGACACAACAGTGGTAAAGAGGCATGTATCCTATATATCATAGCAGGCAAAGCAGGCAACTATGTGACAACACATTGGTAAAGAGGCATATCATAGCAGGCTAAGCAGGCAGTTATCAGACAGGACACTGGTAAAGAGGCATATCATAGCAGGCTATGCAGGCAGCTATGAGACAAGACATTGGTAGAGAGGCATATCATGGCAGGCTATGCAGACAGCTATGGGACAACACATTGGTAGAGAGGCATGTCATGGCAGGCTATGCAGGCAGCTATGGGACAACACATTGGTAGAGAGGCATGTCATGGCAGGCTATGCAGACAGCTATGAGACAAGACATTGGTAAAGAGGCATGTATCCTTCCTATATTTCTAAGTGCAAAGAGGCAGCAGTCAGACCACATGTCAGCACAAACCCTGCTCTTACCTGCTCTTACCTGCTGGTGTTGTTGCCTGGGGGGGGGGAAGAGGGGCTGGGAGAAAGACATGGGTTAGCAAACACTTGCATGGAGGCAGCTGCCCAGGCACAGCTGTAAACAGGTTGGCCACAGCCAGAACAGCCCTCTCTGCCCTAGAGGGAGGCAGAGAGGAGAAGAGAGAAGTGGGGTGTTTGTGAATTTTGCCCTCCACCGACAAAGTCCCACTTTGTGGCTGTGGGGGACAGAACCCCACGCCACGTGCTCAGAGATAGAGAGAGTGACTGGAGGTCTGGGGCTGGGCTTTTGTGGGAATGAGGCTGGGTGGGGCTGGGTGCTGATAGGCTCCCTATCTTAGGCATAACTCTGTCGGTTTCCAGACCTAGCAGGCCCAACTCCGTCCTAACTCTGACCTAACTCAGGAGTAGGGTGTTAGAAATTTTCAGGAGAGGGCTGGCTTGGGTAAGGTAAAATGGCTCCTATGGGTCTCCTCGAATTTGGGTCCACCTTTTTGGTCGACCTAAATTTTGTGTCAGCATTTGTGTTGGAGGGGGCGTGTCTGTGCTTGCCAGGGTCTGTGCTTGTTAATTGGTTGCCGCCCCCGTTACACCCATGGTCCGCCCATGTTCCGCCCACTTTTAGGTCAACTTTAGGTCTGACTTGTGCTGCTTAGCCCTTGGGTTGGAATGGGCTGTTCTTAGTCCGTCGGTCGTAACTTCGACCTAACTTTGACCTAACTTTGCCCTAAATGGTTGCATTCCAGACCTAACTTCGACCTAAACGACTTAGGCTGACTTTAGGTCTGACTTGGGCTGCTTAGCACTTGGGTTGGAATGGGCTGTCAGTGTCTTAAACAAAAAGCAGCTGTGAAAGAACCCTCTTCAGGTCACAGGGGAGGTGCCTAAAATGTCCTGCCTAAAATTGCTAATCCCAGCTGGTATTCGTCCCTAAAGCTTCAGGGGCAAATATAAGTGTTGCGTGTTTTTTAGTGAGAAATTGGTGTAAACCTGCCCCCTCATGTTTCCAAGTGGGCCCCACAGCTCCTAAGGCCAGCTCTGCACCTATCTACTTGGTGGGGGCTATAATCCATGTGTATGTGAGAGAGACAAGAGGAGAAGACATGGAGGAGGAGAAAAAGGATGTCATTTTGCCTGCATTCAGAGAAAGATAACGTTTTGGGGAGCTCCACCACTGTTAATGGTGCTTTAATGACTAGTGATGTCTGTTTCTTTACCCCTGCTCACCTTGGGTATTGAAAAATCAATAGATTTCACAGAAGCACCATCAAATAGGTCCCTTATGAGGAAAGGCTACAGCGTCTGGGGCTTTTCAGTCTAGAAAAAAGGTGCCTGAGGGGGGACATGATTGAGACATATAAAATTATGCATGGGATGGAGAGAGTGGATAGAGGGAAATTCTTCTCCCTCTCGCATAACACAAGAACCAGGGGACATGCACTAAAATTGAGTGGAGGGAGAGTTAGAACAGACAAAAGAAAATATTTCTTTACCCAGCGTGTAATTCATCTGTGGAACTACTTGCCACAGGATGTGGTGATGGCACCTGGCCTAGATGCCTTTAAAAGGGGTTTGGACAGATTTATGGAGGAAAAGACCATCACAGGTTACAAGCCATAAGCAACCTCCTGGTTTTAGAAGTGGGTTTTCTCTGTGCCAGGTGCAAGGGAGTGACAACGGGAAACAGGTTATCTTGTTTTGTGCTCCCTGAGGCATCTGGTGGGGCCACTGTGTGATTCAGGAAGCTGGACTAGATGGGCTTTTGGCCTGATCCAGCAGGGCTCTTCTTATGTCCTAATCCAGAGAAAATTAGTTGTTAAGCAGTCCCATTGAAATTACTGAATCCCAAGTGTGACTAACTGGATTGGGGCCAATGTATCTATCTCCTGTACTCTCTCCACACAAGGAAACTACCCCAATAAAAGAGTACCGCTGAGGTTCCTATCTCTCAAGGAAGTGAGGAAGAAGAAACAATGAGGAATTAAGTTTGTGAGAAAGACTGGACAATTTGCATGGTCAGTTAGGTCTGCCATTTAAAACATAGTTACTGTTTAACTGCCAATGTTCTTCTGAATTAAAACCACATTATTGTTCCATTATTCACATCGAACAATTGTGAGTCAAGGGATTATTATTAACCCTTGACAACACCGTCTATGTACAGTTCCCAAGTGAAACACTGATATCAGGTGTGTTTGGACTGGGGCTTTCATTCTGTTTTTTTTTTTTTTGTATGTCAAAGGGTCGACATACACATGATGGCAGTGACCACTAAAAATGGCCTTTTATGTGGTGTTCCCATAATAAGTAGTTTCATTTCATGTGCATGTTCCCCCCCTTTTTTTTTTTCACATTGCTGGCTGCTGCTAATTGAGGTGGAAAAACTGTGACATGATGTTATGTCCCCCTCCCATAACATGAAGCTTGACTCAAAGATGTCGTATCAAATGATAACTGTGTTTCTGGAACTGCAAAAAACCTAGATGCAAATCGCCAAGGCATTGTATCTCTTTGTTTAATCAGTCATTTGCCTGTCATTTGGGTACAGGTAGTGCTTCTGCTGCTCGTATTAGAAATAACCATGGCTTTATACTGGGAACAGGAGGGCAAAATGTTAAGTAACTTTGTTGGGCACCAAGGGTAACATATTATGTTCAGACAATGCTGTCTAATGTCCTCCATCTCCATTGGATAGTTATGTTTCTGTACAGCTAGACACCTTTCTACAAGATGTGTAATACATGCTTCCCTAGCTCCCTCCATTTTTCATTGCCTCTCTTGTTAATGTTTAACATTTAGAAACAAATCTGTGGGTTACTTGCTCTACCAAGGAAGTCCACTGTGTTGAATGCAGCTTTTAATTTATGTGGCGAGAACAATTTTGAATATTCTAGATCTGATCTACTTTTGAACACCAGCCTAAGGACTAAGGGGAGAAATTAGATAAGAACTATGGAACAGAAAAGTGAGCTGCACTTTCTCGGGTTGCGTTCAGGTGACTGAAAAACACTTTGGAAATAAGCCAAGGTGAATGGTGCACAGGTGTAATAAAAATGTAGGGAATGGAGCAAATATATTTTCCACATTTGGAGTAGGAGGTAATCTTACTGCAAATTACCATTGTATACTACTCTGCCCAAGAAGCTGATGGAGAGATATCAAGTAATAGCCAAGAATTTCACAAAGAACTCTGTAATGTAAGGATGAGTGCTGCTGCCCAGCATCAATAAGCTGGATGGATTTTCTCATGGCTTTATACTTTCCTTTATGGGGAAATATTGGATAGCTAGTGTAGTGAACCCCCGCTATCCGTGGATCTAGCATCTGCAGATTTGTCTCAACGCGAATGCCAGCGGATAATGAAGTCTACTGTAGAAACCTTTTGTAGAAAAGTAAAGGAAAGCGCCCTGAAATCACTGTTCTACCATTGCATGGGCAAACCGCACCATTTCCAAAGCTCTAAAGCACTCTTTGAAGCTGAAAGACCCACTTCCGGGTCGTGCAAAGGCTCTTCTCTCTTCCCAGGCTCGCCCCAGAATGCATCGTGAAGTGGATCTTTCAGCTTCAGAAAGTGCTTTAGAGCAGGGGTGGCAAAACTTTCAACATGCATGGTTCTGGCCCTTTAATGATTGTATAGGTGAGGGCATTTCAGCAGGTGCAGCTGCTTTAGCAGCACCATCAGTAATTGCAGCTGCCAAGATTCTGTCTTCTACACAACTCTTAAGAACGCAGAGGCCCTAATGGTGGAAGGTCGGTCCCCTCTGCTTTAGAGCTTTGTAAACAGTGTGGTTTGCCCGCGCTAAGGTAGAAACAGCGATTTGGGGGGCTTTTTTAACTTTTCAAAAGGTTTCTACAGTGGACTTCACTATAGATGGATTTGTGGTATTCGCAGGGTCCGAAACGGAACCCCCACAAATACTGAGGTCTGACTGTATATAAAAAGGAATTAAATACAATGTGAATCCACTATTATGTAGTAGGTAGATATACTATGCCAAGGGTGGGGAACCTATTTGCGGTGGAGGGCCATTTTCCCATGGGGAAAATTTGTTGCGGGCCGGCCGTTAGGCCACCTGACATTTTTGCCCCACCCACCGCAAATTTGGCACTCCGCCCACTGCAGATTGGCCCCCGCCTCTTTTACGCCCCCCATCGCTCTCCTTACCTTCCAGGCTCCGAGCCGCCGCCGCCAGCTCTGCGCTCACCTCAGCGCCTCCACCTTCTGAAATCGGCGGTTCTGTACATGCACAGAACGCCGCTGAGGCCAAGAGAGGGCATGCGCATGTACAGAACCGCCGGTTTCAGAAGGAGTCACCGCTGAGGTGAGCGTGGGGCCTCTGGAGCCTCCGGTCTGGTCTTGCGCGGGCCGGACCTGATGGACTCGGGTTCGGACTCGGGTTCGGTCTCGGACCGGATCGCCCCAGGGGACGGAAACTGCCTGCAGGCCGGAGGTTCCCCACCGCTGTACTATAGGAAGACTCAGGCTCAAATTATTGCTCAGCCATTTTTACAGTGGACCCTCACTTTACGATAGTAATCTGTTCCGGAGACACCATTGTATTGTGAAAATATTTTAATGCGAACCCAAGAATGCGTTTTTCTTTTTGGTAATTAGTTCCAAGACCTTGGAAGTTGAAGTTTCTGCCACAGAATTAAGCTATTTCAGTCTCTAAAAGTGATTTAAAAGGTGTCTACTGCGCTCTTTAGGGGTCATGGTTAGTTTACACAATATTGTAATTATAAAGCACAAATTACAAGGCTGTAATATCCTTCCCTCCATACACACAGCCATGATGTTAAAAACGCTGCTATTGGCTGAGGTGCTACCAGACACTTGCATTCACATCAATGATTGGCTTATCTGTCACCCACAAGTTCCTGTTGATGGCAATCATGAGCCCATTATAAAACACTTATTGTATAGTGAACCTTGTTTTACTACAGAGAGTCCATTGCAAACTGGTTTGATTGTGAAGTGAACCCATTGCAAAGCAGGGGTCCATTGTAAAGGGTGGGATGCTTACGGATGCTGTCCTGAGCTTCTTGGAGGGAGGGTGGAACAAAAAAATCATAAATAAATAAATACATAGGGTGGTGGTTGAAAATTCTGTTTCAGTAAATCTTCTGATGACCAGCATGATCCACTTTGATCCCTTGATCTTTTGATCACATGTTGATCGAGTAGCTCAGTGTTGTCTACCAGGGCAGTGTCAGCAGTTGACCAGGTTGGACGCCAACCAAGACTCTGGTGGGCCAACCCCCTGAACCTGAACCTCCCCACCTTACAGGGAGAACTTTGAGAAAGGCTGCTTTATAGAGCTCCAGTCTGGTATCCCTTTCTACAATGATTTAAAGAAATTCATGTTTATTAATCTGAAGTGACCACAGGGTACACTTATATGGGCACATATCTCAACTAGCAACATTCTTTCTTTCTTTCTTTCTTTCTTTCTTTCTTTCTTTCTTTCTTTCTTTCTTTCTTTCTTTCTTTCTTTCTTTCTTTCTTTCTTTCTTTCGATGCTTATGGAGGACGTTCCACAGTTTGAGCACCATATCTGAAGAAGACCTCTCTCTGGTAGCCACCCACTGAACCACAGAAGGTGTGAACAGTGTTGGAAGAGGGATCTACGCTTCTATAATTACAGTAGGCGTTGGTGTAAATGTTGACCTCTGCTAGTAGGGGGAGTTTGTTGCTTAGTTAAAGTCTTGTGGGTTGCTGTCTCCTACTGTTACTAGACCTCTCCTTTGACTTATTTTCCTGTCCTCTTGTTTCTGCCTATGAGTCACAATGGCTGCAGTTCTCTCTCTGTTTAAGTAAAGCTCTTAACTAAAGTTACAGCCAATCCGACTTAACTTTTGTGCCAGTTTAACCAGAGGCGCAGCGAGGAGGCCCCAGAATGGAAAAGGGATTCAAATTCCCCTTCAGCTCTACTAACAAACCACTGAAGAATGATTTCAGAGGAAGATCTTTGACTATGTTTAATGACTTAAATCAGTGATCGTCAACTTTTACCTGAAGGTAAAGGTCACTGTAAATTGTTGCGACTCGATGGCGACGGCACTTCCGGGTTCATGCCGCCCCCCCCCCACCGACTAAGTAAAAAAGGGGGGGTTGGACTTGTCTGTCTGTGGTGGTGGCAGGAATCCAGGTTGTGTGGCATCTCCAGCTGCCACCACCGATGGGTAAGTCCAACTCCCCTTTTTTATTTAGTCGGAAGTGGTGCGAACTTGGCAATGATGTCACTGCCATCCTGATGTCACCGCTGAGTCACCACTCCCCTTAAGGGGAAAGATGCTGTCTCCTGGCGGACCTTAGGGTCGTGACGCCAAGATTGAAAATCACTGACTTAAATATTTGGGGTGGTCTTTGGTAGAGTCGGTAGCAGAGGTGGACATGGGGCGGTGGGCCCCTAGCGGCAGGGGGCGGTGGGTGCAGGCCCCAGGTAGCAGGTGGGCGGGGGGTGTAATGGCAGCTGGCGGTATGGTGCGGCAAAACGGGCCATTTTGTTGGCGCGAGCGGTGGCCGCAGCGACGGGTTTGGCCCTTCCGCCCTGTGCCTCTGGGTGCTCTAAAACCACTGATGGTGGCAATGTCACTTCTGGAATGGGGGGGGGGGGGAAAGCGGTTGTAGCTTCGCTACTGGATAGTTTCCTTGGGAGGAGAGGAAGAGAGCACTGAAGCCTGCAGGTTTCTTGGAGGGAGCACTGAAGGAAAAGAGTCTGTAAGGCAATGCAAAAAAAATCTGTTGGCTTACAAATTTTGCAGGAACAGACAGCACACCTATTTAGAGAGCAACATATTTCCCTTATGTCAGCTTCTACAGTGCTGAAGGATTAGAGGAGCACATATTTAATAGGATATATGTTTCTACAAAATGATTTAGAGAAATGTGAAAACAATTCTTGAAGTGTAATTGTACCTCTGTGATTAACTATGTGATATTCATCTGCACCTCAGCTGATTAAAAGGCTCCTAGGTTGCAACTTGAAAAAGTTAATACCTTGATTTTTGAGTTTATAATGAGTTGTCCCAAGTGTTAAATCCCTTAGGTACCTAACTTGATTGACCCAAAGGATTGACTTGTTCTTCCTGAGGGAACTTAAATTCAAAACATAGAATAACTTGCAAACAATACAAAACAGATGGAAATATGTGCCTGGGAAGACATCAGACCATTCCATGAAGAAACATAATACAGATTAAATGAAACACACTCATGTAATCTCAACTCATTCCTGGGATTCTACAGAGCTACATATGGTGAAACAGAAGAAGGTGAAAGAGAGAGGCTATCCGCTCTATGTTGTGATCTGGAAGATAGGATGATGATGGGGCACCTGATAACCCAGCCATAGCCAGCTCGTTTGAGAAAATTCACTTGAACAACTCTTCACAAATCAAAAGACAGCAGGAATTGCAACATTCCAGATTTCTACAGAAAGTGTTTTTTACTTTCCCAGTTTGGTGTAGCAGTCCATAGTGCTGGATTAGAACTGGTGAGACCCAGGTTGAAGTCCTTGCTCTAGGCCAGGGGTCCCCAACCACTAGGCCGCAGCCTAGTGGGCCACTGGGCCACGGACCGAGCCTCCACGGGGAGCCGTGGGAGGCAGTAGCGTTGGGGTTGGGGCAGCGAAGGGGCGTACTTGCCTTCGCGATGCGTCACCTCCGTCGTCTTGGTTTTCGGCCCTCCCTGGAGCTCAAACAGCAACAAAACCGGCGGGGTGTGTGTGTGATTGGAGCCGCGCTGGGCGTGCGCAGCTGATATCATGCCCAGGTCACGTGGGGGCGTGGCGTCGGCAGCCCCCCCGGTCCGTGGAAGAAAATTCCACATGGATACCGGTCCCCGCCATCAAAAAGGTTGGGGGCTGCTGCTCTAGACCACTGGTCTAGTCATTCTCTCTTAGCCTAATGTACCTCACAGCATACAGTGAGCATACAGTGTATGCTCTTCTGAGCATACAGTGGGACAGAGCAGAGAAGCATGCATATCGTCCTATGCCCCTTGGAGGAAGGGTAGGATAAAAATGTAATAAATCAGGGCCGGCCCATCCTTGAGGCCAACTGAAGCAGTTGCCTCAGGCAGCAGATTGGTGGGGCAGGGGCACTCATCTCTGTCTACCTTCTTGCCTCCACTGCTCCTTCTCCTTCCACTCCCTGGATTGGAAATGGGAGAGGGGAAGAGGAAACGGGGAGGGGAGTGCTGAGCTAGAACATTGGAGACTGGGAGGAGCAGAAGCTGGCACGGCAGCAGCATTTGGCATGCCGCCTCAGGCTTCAGGAGGTCTTGGGTTGGCCCTGAATATAAAATAATATATAATAATAATGTATGCATAATTTCTATTCTTGCACTACTGTTGTCTTTTTTTTTGTAGTGGTGAGGGGTTCTTGCCTGTTTTCTGTATCGCTGTAGGATAACACCAGAGTGTCGTGTGATGCCTTAAAGACTAGCACTAGCACATTTATATGGCATATAATGGTGAATTTTGGTGGGCCAGAGGTATCTGACAAAGCAGTCTGGTAAGAGACCACTGCAAGTTGTCATAATGTGATAGGCAGTCTTTTCTCCTTCTGCATCTGTATGGCTGCTGGACTGTCTGTCAGCACAGGAGAGGCTTGCAGCTCTAAAATCGCGACGAAATGGTTACAAAGGGCTAGGTGCAACAGATTTCTCTAAACTAAACAGCTCAGCAGGCAAAGCCTGGTTTGCAGCAAAAAATACCTTGGGGCATTTAGCTCCCCCACTCTCTGCCTCTTCCGAGATCTGTTAGCTTCCTTGCCCCGCCCCACTGTCTGGTTGTCTTCTGCAATTGGTTGGAACAACAGTCGGAGTCCCTCCTCCTCAGCTGGCTCAATGGGAACCAGCTTTTTGCGAGTTTCAGTTCAAGCAGAAAAGACGGGAGAAACCAGACTGTGTTGAGCTGAGGAAGAGACGCGGGTGGAAGGACAGAAAAGAAGGAAGAAAACAGCAATCTACAGCATAGAGTTATAAAGAGAGCAAAAGAAGAAGGGGACGGCAAGAAGAAGGAGGGAGAAGGAGTGAAGCTGTAGCAGCAGAAGGAAACTTGTTTCCTGCAGTTTAGGAGAAATGGGGCAATAGTGAAAGTTTTTTTTGTTCAAGGTGCGTCAGTAATCCAGGGGGCTGCCGGTTCTGGGACCCCGATTGGTAGCATCTCCTTCCAGACTCCGGTCGCCACCAGCTGGCGCTCTTAGAGGGGATCGTTTCCCTGCAAATTTGGCTGCCCGCTGCTGGCTCCGTTTGGATCGAACCATTTCTTGGATTATTATCGAAAACTATTATTACAGTATTATTATTATTATTGGTAAACCAAAGGGGGAATTCACTGAAAATGACACAAGATGTCTGACAAAATGTCCAGCTTTCTTTACATCGGGGACATTGTTTCCCTCTATGCCGAGGGCTCGGTCAACGGCTTCATCAGCACTTTGGGGTAAGGATCGTGTGAACCGGGTGACGCGACGCCACAGGGGGAGGGCGAGATCTGTGGGTGCCTCTGATGATGATGATGATGATATTGTACTACAGTATTGCTTTTAAAAGAATCCCTTGCGCGCTGCTGCTTATCGCCCCTGCTTGCTTTGGGTTTCCTGAAGCCTGAGCCGTGTATCCACCTCCTTCGGTGTTGAGGGGGAAGAGCGAGAACATAAAAGTTATAAGACACAGGAAGCAAGAAATGGAGAGGAATGTGCTCGGCTCTACAGGCTTCTGTTGCGCGGCAGAAGAAGAAAAGTAGGAAGTGATCATAAAACAAGTCGGGTTGTCGTGTAAACTTCGGGGCACTACATCTGTAGTGGCACCCTGGCCCTTTGAAAGCTAGGGCAAAAACAAGCCCATCTGATCTGAGGCGCGTTATATCTGTAGAAGAGAGTAAAGCATGTGCTTGCCCTCCTCATTGAGATCCATGGACTTGAAATGAGATCCATGGACTTGAAATGCGCCTAACTTTGGCCGGATCGTGCTCTTGCAATCCCATCCTATGTATCTTTACCGGAAGTCAGTCCCACTGAGCTCAATAGGGTGATTTCCAAGTAAACACGCATGGCATGAAACGCCGGTCTCTTATTATTTTTCCTCTGCCGCTACTTACTCCCTTACTGACCTCTACATGCGTAATACTACCCGTATGTGCTAAGCGCTGTACAGGGCAGAGGTGTTGGAGAAGAAGCTCATATTATAACCCCATATAACCTTTGTCAATGATGCTGGTGTCAGTGATTCCGTTCCCCGTACCCGTAATTCGAATCTAATATCTACAGTGGCCAGAATGTGCATTTGATTTTAGCGTCCCTCTTCAGTTTTGCATCTTGAGTTAGCACAGTGTTCACACGTGTACACAAATAGCCCTGGAAATGTTCAAAGCTGCTTTCAATGTTGCGTGAGAAATTCAGAAACAAGGGGTGGGCACTGGCAGGCATGGATTTTGGCCTCTTTCTTAATGTCTGTAAGAGGGAGAGAAAGTGCAAAGAAGTTTTTGCTGGTCTTATGTTTATTTTATCCCTCACACTTCTGACTTACCAGCTCAATTTTTGGGGGTGGAAGAGCCAATTCACACAAGCATGTTTATCACTCATTGTTGACTATAGTATCGAATGATGACTTACATATGTGAAAGCATTCAAACATCGACAGCATGTTCTCATGATAGTTGATGGGTTGTGTTTTCTTAAGCTCTCTCCTTGTCCCTCGCAGCCTTGCAGTGCAATCCTATACTCAGAAGTAGGTGCAACTGTATTCAATAGGGTTTACTGTTTACTCTCATATAGGTATGTATAGGATTGCAGCCTTACAGCACAATCCTATGCATATATGCTTGGAAGTAAGTCCCATTGTATTTAATGGGGCTTAAGTGTGCATAGCATTGCAGTCTAAATGGAATTTTCTGTCCATGTGGATTCAAACAGATCACCCGAGGTGGCACTTTTCAAGCAGTGGGCTCATAGTGTAAGATTGCCTACTGTTGAATGGTTCTGTATGCATGGGAAAAATATTGCCTCCCTCTGCCTTATGATAGCCTTTCCCCCCAATTGGCCTATCTTGTAATGATGGCCATTACAATGACTTATTAACATGTGAGTGCCTTATACAGGGTCAGACCATTGGTCCATCTAACCCAATATTGTCTACTCGGATTTGCAGGAACTCTCCAAGTTCTCAGGCCTTTAAGAACATAAGAAGAGCCCTGCTGGATCAGGCCAAAGGCCCATCTAGTCCAGCTTCCTGTATCTCACAGTGGCCCCACCAGATGTCTCAGGGAGCACACAAGACACCTGTATCCTGTTGCCACTCCCTTGCATCTGGCATTCAAAGATAGCCTATTTCTAAAATCAGGAGGTTGCATATACCCATCATGGCTTGTAACCTGTGATTGACTTTTCCTCCATCAATCTGTCTAATCCTCTTTTGAAGGCATCTAGCCCAGGTGCCACCCCCACATCCTGTGGCAAGGAGTTCCACAGATAAAGTACATGCTGGGTAAAGAAATATTTTCTTTTGTCTGTTCTAACTCTCCTGCAACTCAATTTTAGTGGATGTCCCCTGGTTCTGGTGTTGTGCAAGAGGCAAAAGAACATCCCTCTATCCACTTTTTCCATCCCATGCATAATTTTATATGTCTCAATTATGTCCCCCTCAGGTGCCTTTTTCTAGACTGAAGAGCCCCAAACGCTGTAGCCTTTCCTCATAAGGGCCTTTCCCAATCCCAGTCCTCCTACCTGAAGTCTTTTTCTACCCATAAAGCCTACCAAGAATTGAACTTACGATGTCTGCATGCAAAGCATGTACTCTTCAGTTTAATTATGGCCTCTCCTCTCAATGACATAAACAGTGTCATGAAGACTAAGCATGTGAGGCGGTGAAATAGTGAGTCCACTGTGATGCTCCTGTTGAATTAAGAACTGCTTTGAGCTTCTGGATATATCGTGCGTGTGTGAGAGCGAGAGCGCTGTATTGGTGTCAGGAAACACAGGCTATATTGCTCTTCATTAATTGAGAATCATAGCTGTCAAGCTTCAGGGCCTGTCCACACTGGTGCTTTCTGCAGTGCAATCTTGTCTGGTGCTGGTTTGCAAGTTTTACCTCACTTTTGTGTCTACATTTGGATCTGAGTGTCCGTTCAAACGGATGAGCAGTTTCCATGCAAATTATGTGCCCTTTGGGCTTCGTCAACGCAAGGGGCAGATCATGTGGCAAAACTATTCCTGGACTGTATAGGGGGAGAATTGCATTATTGAATGCTATATTTAAGTGTGTTTGAGTGTGTGAGAGAGAGAATGAGAGAGAACTGAATGTAAAGGAGGTTTCTAATCCCGTCTCTTCCCTGGGAAGTCTGGCTGGCCCAGTTGCTACTATCTTTTAGAGGAGCAACGAAAAATATATTTGTTGCATCCACACCTTCTTTGATTCCGTTCCTTTCCCTTCCCGTTTTGGTTATGCACCCAGCTCTGACTTTGATTGCTTAAAGTTGATTTTTGCTTGTTTGCTGCCTTGGTTTTTACCTGTTAATTATATTTATTTTTTTTGGTGATATTTTACATATACCGTAGTGTACCTTAGCTCCTCTGTTGGTCACTTAAATGGATTGGAAGTTTCTAGGATAAGAATATTTTGAATATAACATGTGCAGGTGTTTTTTTTTGTTTTTTTTTTAAAGGAGGCACATGTAAACATACCCCCCTCCCACTGCAGTCCGAAATGGTACAGTTCAGTACCAGTTTCACCGCATGACCTTAATCAGGGGCTATACTGAGAACCTGCCTTCTCTGTTCATTGATACAGTTTCTGGAGGTACTTCTCGTTACCACCAGCATAGTTGGTGATGGAAGAGGTAGTCTCGATGCAACATCTATTATGGTCAGTAATTTCTTATAAACCTCCAGAAACCTTTCCAGAGTGCCTGAAATCATTCTCCCAGGAAATCTTTGTATTGTAAAAAATTAAGCCAATGAATTTTTGTTTATGGTTTTATGATTGGTACTGCGCGTTTACAGAAGTGTCACTGCTGTCTTATGACTCGTTAATCATGTCCCAGAGGTAGGATGTATTTTAAAGAAGTGAAGGACTAAGTTAGTTACCCCAAAATAAATACTTTCTGCTGGAAATGATGTCCTCATCTTCTGCACCTGTCCCAATGTGATTGTACTCAAGTGAGTTTAAGTATGCAAACGTATGCAAACTCTGTAATCCTGTACACACTTGCGTGAGAGGTCCAGTCTCAACCGCTTCCAGCCATGCTGAAAGTTATGGCCACAATCCTGTACACACTTAAGTAGGAGTAAGGTCCATTGAGTTCAGTGGGACTTACTTCTGAGTAGACATGCCTAGGATTACGTTAAGATAACCAAGTAGTAGTCAAATCATGACATAGTAGTCGTCGATCAAGTAGTCACACCAATTGTATAGACACCCCAGCACACATCAATGGAATGGGCTACTGGGGTTCCTTTAATAAGAGACCAGAAAGCAAAATGACTGATTTATTTTGCTATGAAAGCTGCTTTGTGAACTACTTTTTGTGGTAGTACAGTATATAAATATATAAAGCAGTACATATAGTACATATATAAAGCAGTACAGTATATAAATATTCTTAATAAGTAATGGGGAATTTTCCTAGGCTTACCAGATACCAGTGATGTATCTAAGTAACTAGATAACGATTGCAAGTACGAGTCATTTTTGTGCGAGTGCGAGTCAGTGCCAAAATTTTTGGGCGAGTACGAGTCAAGTGCGAGTCATTTTTGCGCGAGTGCGAGTCGAGTACGAGTAAGGCCAAAAACCATGAGTCACAAGTCACTAGTCGAGTCACTTTGGAAAAAATGGCGTTTTTCCCTGAAAATGGGGTGGGTGGGTGTCTGTGAGGGGTGTGTGTGGGGACCCCTGAGGCTTTTAAAGCACCCACTTGGCTTCCCCTATGACTTGGAAAATGACTTGGAAATGGGAAGTCGTTACCCCCACGAGTGCGAGTCAAGTGCGAGTCCCGTGGGTCACGAGTGCGAGTCAGTGGGTCACGAGAATGAGTACGAGTCAGGGAAAAAGTGACTCAGTCGCACTTGCGAGTCGAGTCATTTGACTCTAGTCCCCATCCCTGCCAGATACATACTGGGACAGGGTGCTAGACCTTTTGGAGAAGGAATGTGGGCATGTGTAGCTTGTTAAACCCTTAGAGCACAATCCTAGGCATGTCTACTCAGAAGCAAGCCCCATTACAATGGGTTTAACAAGCTACACCTGCCCACATTCCTTCTCCTAAAGGTCTAGCACTCTGTCTTGGTATGGATCTGGTAGGCCTAAATTTTCCTCCATAAGAAATCATGTAAATTGGGGTTAATGAGGACTGTGCATACATCCTTAGACTGACAGCGCAATTCCTAACCAACGTTCCAGCGCCAGTGTAGCTGTGCCAACAGGGCGCACACTGCATTTTGCAGTGCAGGGGCAGTCATGGAGGCCTCTTCATGGGGCTGCATTGCGGCTGTACCGGCACTGGAAAGTTTTTTAGGATTGCACTGTAAAAGAAGGGAATTTTCTCCCATAAGAAGCAATTGAATAAGGTAGGGATAAAGACTGTAGAGAGTGGCTTGCAGTCCTGAACATGTATAAACCAGTACATTCCCCCCCCCCCCACCTGCCTGCAGGGACAGCCTGCCCTGCTCATAAAATGAGAATTTTATGTCGGGCAGTAAAGTAGAATAGACAGCCAGTTTGTGGGGGGTGCCATCTGCCACCTCCCCCAGCTTGACTGAGCTCCATCCTTGTCTTGCACTGCAGCGTGTGAGAGGAGGATGCAGAGGGCTTGCTTCTCTCCCTCTCCACTGTAACCTCCTCCTCCAATGGCTGATGGAGGGAATGCTGGGAAACCTTGGTGTTTAGTACTGGCGGTACCTTGGTGCTCCCTTGGTGTCCAGTACTGGCAGTACCGCTTCTGTTTTCTCTTATGGCTGCAGAGAGAATACTAGTCTCCCAGCATTTCCACCACTGGAGAAGGAGGTGGAGGCCCTGGAGACTGAGGTAGAGAGGTAAACCCTCCCCATCTTCCTCTGTGTCCAGTTCCACAGCCTCCACCTGCTCCTCCTCCTGTACAGAGGGAATGCTGGTAGTCTTGTGTTTCCTTTGTGGCCATTACTGTACGCAACAGTGGCCGCCCTGGATGCTGTGGAAGAGAGGTAAGTGAAGCGGGCAGGGATTGAAGGTTACCTTCCCTGTTGTTTCAATTAATGATAGATTGCCAAAATGGACAGTACTGTAATAACTAATGATGATGTCCCGTTTAAGAGCTTGGAGAGTGTGAGGAGGAGAAAGAAGAGCATGCAGGCCCAGCAAGGGCAAAATCTAACTATCAGAGATGTCCCTTTTAAGAGCTTGGAGGAGTAAGAAGATGTGCTGGTGGGGCTACAGCAGTGGAGGATATACATGCAGAGATTTTTTTTACATCTGGTTCCCCCAATAGTTGAGAACTTAAATGCTGCAGCAGGGAGACATCTAACAGGGAGCCTCGTCACAGCAGGACACTGACCTGTGTCTGTTGGATCATGAGCATGCATAGAGCACTGGTGGGAATTTGGTGGTGGGAAATGCCATGGTATTGAAAGAGCACTCTGCACAAAGGGCACACTTTCCACTAACAAAGAAGAAGGATGGGTGGGTGGATTGCCTTGTGGTTAGACCCCTTACATTCAGGTCTTTGCTGCAAAATGTTTTGAACACAAGAAGCATGAATATCGCAGTGAAGCAGGATTGCTTCTCCTGAGTGACCTGTGACCTTTGGGTTCTGTATGTAAGCTTCCTAACTATTTATGTATTTTAAAAAAATGTATCCCGCCTTTCTCCCACCAGGGCAATCAAGGCTGCTTACAACATTAAAAACAACATTTAAACAATCAAAACAGATAAAAACAGATAAGCTCCTATGGATCACATAAAAGGTTAAAATTACATAGATTAAAAAGCCAGCCTAACATGTCAGCTATTGAATGCCAACCTAAATAAAAAGGTCTTAAGGTCCCGCTGAAAGGTCTCCAAGGAGGGAGTCAATTCTAAGGGGAATTCCACAGTCGAGGTGCTTCCACCGAGAAGGCCCTGCACAATTAGGCCAAGAAAAGCTGTGCCTGAGAAGGCATGGTGTTTTCTATAACAGAGAATCTGTGGAATGTGTTCTCTGATGTTATCTTTGCATTTCTGCTGTTGCTGTGTGTGTGTGTGTGTGTGTGTGTGTGTGTGTGTGTGTGTATTAGGATCTTTCATACCTGGCTGATAGGGGGCATTGTTGGTGAGCACCATTGTGATGGGTGGGTGGCACTGTGGCTGCCAAGAACTCTGTGGGAGAGGCTCTTCTAGTTACTATGCTCCCCCCCCCTCTACCGCTATTATGCTTTTCACATAGGATCCAGACTAGTTACACCAATGTAACCTGTAGCTGCAGCCACTTAACTGGGCTGCCCAAGTGGTAATTGTATATATTGTGTGATGCAACCTGTATTTTGAGACTGCTGCATCAAGAGATAGTGGAGTAGAGAACGGGCAGCATGTACATTTTAACCACGAACTTCCATGCCTGTGTCAGGGTTTCATTTGGTGGCATTTTAAGGCAGTCTGTACTCAAAGCCTTTTCCCCCTGTCTTCTCACAATTACTTCCTATTTTCCTGTTTACTCTCTCCCCTTCCCCCCCCCCCAGGCCTTGTTCAGCATTTTATTCCTTTATTAATACACTGTGGCTTTGAACATCCGTAACTGAAGCCTCCCAGAGTAACAGTTTTATTCAGAGGGATCACCTTCAAACCTGCTGCCAATTTGATTAGGTGACCCTGATTCCCAGCATTATGAACAAGAGATAAAATAATATTGCTCCATCCGCTCTATCTGCCCCATTTGTAATGCTATAAAACCACCATCTTGTCTCCTTCATTCAATATTTTTCCTAACTGTATCTGAATTTTTCAGCGCAAGCTAGAGAATCGGGCAATGGTTAGCAACTTGTTTGTTAGAGGGCAAGGGTCAAAATTTTGGTTAAGAGTTTTCTATGATCTAGAGCAAGATAGTTTACTTACCTGACTTCTCCTGGACTCCAAGCCCCCTTCTGGGGCTACTTATTTTGAAAAGAAAATTCAATCTATAGGCCTTGCTTTTAGATACAGTAGGTTCACTGACCCATGACCAAGCATTTAGAACAATTAAGGGCAGGCTTCTGGATATTGAACTGCAAGAACTTCAGCATGCTGCCAACATGACATGCTCACCACTCCATTTTTAGATTCCTATTAAGTACGGCCAACGGGCAGAGTATCTATACCATCTAAAATGCCCACATGATCGTAGGGCCTTTTTATTGGCAAGGTGTAATGACTAGGAAATCAAATCAGTCAATCCTAAATGAAATCAACCCTGACTGTTCCCTGGAAGGACAGGTACTGAGGCTGAAGCTCAAATATTTTGGCCACCTAATGCGAAGAGAGAAGATTCTGGAGAAGATTCTGATGCTGGGAAAGACTGAAGGCAAAAGGAGAAGGGGAAGGCAAAGGATGAGATGGTTAGACAGCATCACCGATGCAACGAACATGAAAATGAGCGAACTCAGGAAGATAATGGAGGACAGGAAGGCCTGGCGGGATGTGGTTCATGGGATCACGAAGGGTTGGACACGACTTAACGACTGAACAACAACAATGTCATGCCATCAGAGTTACTTTATGGGAGATACAGAGGGATTACATCTAGGGAGAGATGTTGCCCGTGTGCTGTGGGAGGTGTGGAATCTCTACACCATATGTTTTATTGCCCTCTGTATAATGATTTATGAGTGAAATATTTATATCTGATCTTGTCCAGTAGGTGGGGTTGGGGAGATCAGGATAAAATCCAGTTTATTTTATAGGGTGTAGATGTTGTATTAACGGAGAAAGTTGCAACCTACTTAAAGCAGATTGTAAGTTTTCTTTCTACCCTAGTGTTGACAGGGATGGGGAGAAGACATTACTCAGAGATTTGGCTCAGAGACCATGAATTGCTGACCCCAGCAGGCAGGTGATCATTGGGGAGCAGGGAAAGGACTAGACAGAGACAATGGGAAAAAGAAGGGTGGGGAGGAGGTTGAGGCTCAGTGGGGCTGATCTGGCTGCCTTATGGAAGAAGTTTTTACCATCAACCTCTTACATGGCATAAAAGGGGTTTACTTTGTTATATCATGCATTAGAGGAGCATACTAAATCTGATTCTATATCTCCGTGTGCATCTTGCTTCTGCTCTGAAGTTGGAGGTGACTTTTCGAGTTGTCCGCTTGTTTACCCACCCTGCTCCTCTACCTTTAGTAGGACCCCGACATGCAGAAATTTTTATGGATTTAAGCTTTGCCTGGTGTGGAAATAAAGCAGTGGGAAAAGCTTTACCTGCTTCATTTTTGCGCGATGTTTATCAAAAGCTTGGCAGCGCTAGAGGCACTCTTCGGTCATAATGCCTTTGGCTGCAGGATATAAGGACATTTTTACTGGGACAGTGACCTGTAGTGACTCTGCTGGGGAATGCGATCAAGTGTAAGGAGAGAGGACTGTGGAATCCAACTGGTCTTGATCTCCTTCCCCTTTGTGCTGTGTTTTCTCAGTCAGATGTACTATTCATTTGGGCAGCTCTCTTAGAAACACCTTGGTTGTTCAACATGCCTCTCTTAGAACCCTCAAGGACAGAGATGAGTGAAGGGAAATTCCCCGAGGAAGTGAAATTCTGTATTAAATTAACAGGCTCCCTGACAAAGCTCGGGAACTCAGTAAGTCAATCCTGTCAACAATATACAGATGTACCCTCGTATCCTGAATTCAGTAACCGCGGTTTCATGTATCCGTGGTTCTCCATGCTCCCCACACCCCTGCATGCCCCCCCGGTCATTACCTTTGTTGTGTGTGTCTTGCTTTAACCAAATACTATAAGCAGCAGCAGCAGCAGTTCCAGTTCCTGCTTCCTGTTAACCTTCGGCTGAGCCTCACTAGCACTCAGTCGGCTTGTCTGCTTCTGTGCTATAAGGAGCATGCTGCTGCTTATACGGTAGTGTGTGGTTAAAGCAAGGCGCACAACAAAAGTAATGGCTGGGGGGGGTGTTTGCAGAGGCCCACGGAGATAGCGTGGAGATAGGCTGCACTCTTATCCACGGTTTTACTTAACCATGCTGAGAGCAGGAACCTATCCCCCACTGATATGGGGGTATGCCTGTATACACCAATAGTAAGAAGCTGAAGTTTTACCTAGAAAAGAATGCGGTTTAAAAGTCTCTGTAAAGGGGAAGATACATAGTTTTGGCTGAAAGGGCAGGTGAGCAACAGAGAACTACATAAACCAAGGAGACCTGTGGCCAAATTCCACCTCAGCCCGGCCAAATTCCACCTCTTGGTCAAGTGGCCAAGTCACTCATCCTAACCCAGTGATGGCGAACCATTTGGGCTTGGTGTGTCAACATTTTTGAAACTGCCTAACTTGACTCTGCTGGTGTGTCGCTCCCCCCCCACCCCATAACTTTTAATAGTACTTTGACTATTGCTACTTTTAATAGACATTTTTAATTGAACTGAAAACTATAGAACACATTGCATTTTATTTAACATCAGTTAGTGACTTTTTGTTGCTGAGTTTTACTAGATAATAATTTGAAAGAGGTCTGCCAAAACCCCTGCCCTAAATGTTTAAGACAAGCCTGTAAAACGTTTGCAAAAATATAAGGTGTGTCGGGGCCCTGGGGGAAACGCTGCCGTGTCACCCAAAATGACCTTGCGTACCACCTGTGACACGTGTATCATAGGTTCGCCATCACAGTCCTAACCTGTCTCACAGGGTGGTGTGGAGATAAAATTAGATTTACCATCTTGCGTGCCTTGAAGGAACGGTGAGAAGTGCAATAATTTATACTCGGAGAGGTCATGGCAAGTGCAACATCATGCAGCAGTTGGCATCTTGCTTACGATTTAGTGAAGCCCATTCTCAGCTATTCCTCCGTTGAAACGAAGTGTTTAAAGTTATAGAAGATGATGGTGTAGTCTAGCCAGCTGGTTTCTTGTCAGCTTGCATTTTACTTTTTCCAGTGGATTACATATTCATGCACAATGCAGGTGGATTAAAAGCTGTATGTTTGTTTAAACCCAAGCAATGCAGAAACCAGCATTTTGTGACTTGAAACAGCTTAATCTTCAGATCTACAACAGATGAAACAGCCGCAGTAGAGTTCCTTGGAGCACGAACAGACATCCTGTCCTTCAGTTTGGGCACTTGTTAAGGTTTGGACACCTTAATAAGTGTCCAGTATAAATAAATGCTATGTAAACAGCATAGTTAAATAAATTGAGCCAGGGCATTTATTTACGGCATTGTTGTCGGATCTTGAGAGCAATTGTTTCTCTGAAGTATCCTGGATATTGGGTTAGGCCCAGTGGCAATACAAAGTGGAACATCTGTAATCCTCACTTGGCTGGGTTGTCATATTTGCTTACCTCCCAGAGTGCATCTGGAAAGTAAGTAGTGCACCCCAGAATTTTCTTTGTCAATAGGAGAGTATGATTTAGCACAGGGGTTCTCAACCAGTGGTACTAGTACCACCAGTGGTACTTTGGCCAATTGCTGGTAGTACTTGGACTGCCAGACCCCTGTTCCCAACGCAGCACTTTTGGCACTGCGTTTTCACTCACGAGAGACTCTTGCCTTTGGCCGAGCCTCTCAGGAATGCTGAGAACTGCCCAGAGCCTCCTACCTGTGTTTTCTGGCATCTGAAAACCCAGACATAACTGGCGATGATGTCCTCGCCAGTCACTTCTTGTGGTACGCAGTACTCAACCGGGAAGGGGTTGAGAACCCCTGATTTAGCATTAGGTCTTAACCCCTTGTAAGACATTTAGCTTGGGTTAGGGTTGACAGGGCCTCGGACTCTAAAACTCAGGTGCTGTAGCCAGAGAGCTAAGGGAAGGTGCATGATAGATCAAGGAGTGGAACCCAGTTGGGCACAGGATGGCATTTGTTGAGTCCAGGAGCAGAGTCTGGCTCTACCTCATGACTCATACCAGGAGGCAAGGAGACTAGGAGACCATACGCATGAACATGGAGAAGAAAATACCCTGTTCCCTTGGTTCTGCCCCTTACCAATGCGCAAGTTATCGGGGGGGGGGGAAATCTTTGTGACAGCCCCTTAACCTATCAAGCACCTTTTAGAAGGCTACGGTAAGATCTCATTGGCTAAAATGGGGGCATTCCAGAGGTGAGACGTGTGGATTTCATTGAGAACCAGGCCACCTACCTTGTCTGCCACTGCTTATTACCTTGAAACTGTCGTCGTTCCCCTGGATACTCTGATAAGAAGGGTAAAAACCTGAACATTATGTCAAGCCCTGAGACCTGGCAACCTTAGCTCTTGTATAATGACTTTGAAGCAGTGTGTGTATTCATTCTGTTTATTTTAAGCTGCCAAAGGCTAATTGTTCCTTAAACAAAGCTGAGAGGAGGCAATTCTATAAATAAGACATTTATAGTGCTCTACTCATTTATACCTCTTTGCCTGGATAAATCCATCTTGCATTTGGCTTTTGGTTCTCTGGCAGCAGCAACAACAGCAGCAGCACTCCGATTGCATTTACAGTACTTTCATTTCAGTTTGGGCCCTCACTAATCCTTGTATACTACGATTGTATACTAACTACCGTACCTTGTATACTAATCCTTATATGTTTTTGACATACATGCTCTCTCTTCCCAGAACTGTGATGATAATAATAATAATAATAATAATTTACATTAATATTATGATGATGGTTAATTGCAGCCCACTTGCTGGCAGCTTGTGTTTTCTAAATATCGAGTCCTTCCTAAGAACCTAGGATATCTAGCGGTATTTCCACAGAATATGTGCAGTTCCAAGTAGAGCTGCCTTTTGCAGCTCATATGGAGTAATTTCGTTTACACCAAGGTGTACTGGTGTTTTTCCAAGCAGTGTAGCACCTAAAGCTATTTAGGTTATAAATGGTGTAGCACCTAAAGCCACCTATACCACTACCATCAGTATAATTTTTGCCTTTTTTGGGGGTGGGGGAAGAGTCGTTCTGTCTCAATCTGAAGATCTTTATACTTGGTAACATTTTCATGTTCTTCAGTTCACATATCCGCAGGTATTGCCACATCTATGATCCAAACCCTTTTCTTCTCCACTACTATTAAATTGGGTGTGGTGTTATTAATTATCATCATCATCATTTTCCCTAGAAGAATGCAGAAATAGTCAAATTGTAGCTGTGCATCCTTAACCCCACCTCCATTTGACGTTCTGTCCCCAAAAAGTGATGGGCCGATGGTGACTACCAGGATTCTGGGGCCAGGTTTGTTTTGTTAAAAACTGTAAGAAATCAATGAAGCGTCCCACACTTGCAATGCAATTTACAAAAATTTGACTTGTCTATCTGCTCACAATGTATCTGTGTTTATCATATATGGCATAAAGGGGGGGGGGATATAGTTTTGCAAAATTTCCTTCTCTCCTTTCCTTTCCTTCTCCCCATTAGGGTGACAGTTCTTTGTCACCCTAATGTAGGTGACTGACAGTCCAACCCTATGCATGTCTACTCGGATGTAAGTCCCATTATAGTCAATGGAGCTTACTCCCAGGTAAGTGTGGATGGGATTGCAGCCTAAGTGACTATCCCCAAGCAGTCTGCTGTGAATGGTTGCTGTGACAGAAGCTCAGTATGAAAGAAAAATACTCTGATAACAAAGGAGAGGTGATAGTTGAAAAGAGGGATATTGTGCTGTGCCTTGTGACATTTGCTGTAGAATTTGGCACTAAAACAAGCTGGACCTACAGAGTTCAGGGATATATATATCTGGAGGAGCTTCTCTTGAGCAATGGGTGTACTTCTAAATAAATGTTTTAGTTTCTTCTACAAAAGAAAATGCTGTGTTTTGTTGGAGGTAGCAGTTCCCCACCCCACCTCCCCCAATGATGATTTCCACATGAAGCCTTGTTTCTAAAAATAAGTCAAATTCTTGATTTCTGAAGGTGAGTGAGTGGTATCTGATAAAGTTGTAGATGTAGACAGAGGGTGGGGTAATGAAATCTGTCTGAGCATGATTACGCAACAAATTATGAAATAAGATCTCTAATGCAACATCTGGCAATTTGGCACCAGACACTGGTGTGTGTATGTGTGTCTACTGCATGTATGGAGATACACATCTCTTCTTTCAAAGGCCTGTTTGAGCACTGGTTTGGCAAAAAAATGACTTCCCAAAAAGCGACATCAAGGCAGCGGCAGAGAAGGAAAAATGCTGTCATCAGCAGTGATGTTGGGTCTAAGTTCTTTTTCAGGGAAAATTCCCTCCCAAATCTCCCCTTTCACACTGACCATGTTCACATATGAAAATTTGGTCCAACTGTGCTAATAATATACTATAGGGAGCTATAGACAATTCCAGCTTTCTCATGACTGTATTTGTATGATACATGTGCTTGCAAGTATCTGCATATCACATTCATACTGTTTTACATTTCTAGGTGTATGTGTACATACGTACACACACACACACACACACACACACACACACACACACACACACACACACACACACACACACACGTTAAAAGAGGCCCTTAGACAAAGTTATAGGACTGCCATTGCCTACGGAATGCATTGTTGTGACCTTTCACTGAAAACCAGTTTTGCCAGCTTCCATAACACTTTAAGGTGTACCTGGGGACATCTACACTACTTTCATAAATATGTGCACATTTTGGTGCTGGCATCACATTTGCCAACTACACACCAGTGTTCAGCTGCCTATATAAATTGTACTTACTTGCTTAGGGAGCAAAACATTGCTTCTTCTTCAGTCGGGGATCAAAGAGTGAGCATGATGATGTCATGGTATTAGGTAGCCAATTTGGCTCTGTAACACATTTGGCTCTTAAATTTAATTATTTTGCTGAGGACAAAGTCAACTCATGAGGGTTCTTGCATCACATGGCACACTAACCATTTCCTCACATCAGTAGTGCACACTTGGTGTCAGACCTTGGGTGTTTGTTGGGTAGTGTATGAAATAATGACCAAGTCTCTGAAAAGCTATCGGCTGTGCACAGTGCATACTTTCAGGGGCCTTTATCCAGTATAGAAACAGCAGTTACTCCATCTTTTTTGAGAGAAAATTGCATTAATGGATTATCTTCAAGCAAATTCAGGTTTAGCTAAGGAGAAGCAAACCTAGACTGATTTTTTTCCAGAGTATCTGTCATGGATCACCTGTTTTCTGTCTCACTGTATGTTTTGTCATTACACTTAGCAAAAAAATGGGATTTATGGTTGGACCAAACAGGGATGGTGGTGGTGGTGATTTAAACAGGGGTAGATATTAGGGGTATATGTTAACATGACAAGTGCATAGGGTTGCTGATTCTTGTTTCCTTCCCTACAATGCCCCCTTGCTGGTTGGGTCCTTGGGTGTACAGTTCTTTAAGCATGTAGGCAAGGCTGGCCTGTTCATGAAGCAACGTGAAATTGTTGTGTGGAGCAGCAAAGTTGGAGAGGCGGCACACTGATGAGCCCCCAGCCCATCTGTCTGCTGCCCTCTCCAGCCGGCTGAGAGCAAGTTGGAAGAGGATCATGGGAGTGGCCGCCAGCGTTCCTGGTAAGCTGCATGGCTGCACAGCTTGGAACTTGGCTGAACTGGAAGTCAACTGAACCAGAAGACTTCACCACGTAGCAGCTGAAGGGGTCTGTGCAGCAGTGAGGATCCCCTTGGGGGAATATAGGTGGCAGCCCCCTTCTTTTTCTAGTGCTGCTGAAGGAAGAAGTTGGAGAAGCTGCAATAGCTCCAGATAGTTTCTCCTCACCCATCCAGCTACTTAACAAAGCACTAAGTGGGCAGCAACAGGCATCTGGAGCTCATCCCCCCCCTTCCCTTCACTTACCTGGGTTTCATGGGTTACCAGCATGCTCTACTCCGTTCATAACAGGAGTGGTACGGAGGAGGGAGGTTGCATGCTAAGCTCCAGGTAAGTGAAAGGGAAGGGAGGTGAGGGTGTTTCTCTCCCCCCCCCTTATCCATGAAGGGGTGAGCAGGGGCACATTTGTTTGCAGGGGCAGCAAGATGGGGGGGGGAAATTCAGATGGAGGGGATGTGTGGGCCATCCCCACATGCAGCTAACGGCACTTTCAGCTATTTCCATTTGTTTTAAATTTCATAAGAAAAGTAGCATATACTGAGATAGAACCATAGCAAAAATGTTTTATGCCATGGACTCCTTTCAAGACAGAACATAAATCAAAGCTTCTTATCTCTACTGGCTACCCAGCATTAACCGGCAAGATATAATTTTTTTGGAAATCTGCCATCCATAAAACATTAATTTAAGATGACTACATGAGATAGGTTTTTGCAGGCCTGTGCTGTAGCTAAAATATTTTGCGTGTTTTTCATTGAAGCTCACAACAAATGATGAACGTTTGAACTGGCCTGTTTAATTTCCTACCTCATGCTTAAGCCGATATGAACTATGATGATGATGATAATAATAATAACAACAGAAACCAGTATTTATGTGTACTCTTTGCCATACAAGGCAGAAAACAACTGGAGGCTTATCAAATCCTGGTGGGGATTGTTGGGTTGTTTGCAGATTATACGATCCCCTTGGATGTTTTGACAGAAAAGGAGATAATTGCATGCCAGTTGTTGCTGGCATTTGGAATACAGTAGTACAGGGGTGCACAACTTGGATGTAGGTAGGGGCCAAAATGAATAGACTAAACTTCTTCGGGGCCGCACGGGGTGTGTGTCAAGGAACCGTGATGTCACTTCCTCAGGAAGTGACATCACAGGGTGTATGTCCATGAGCAGGAAAATATCCGGAAAAGCAACATATTAATAAATAAATAAAGATATTTACAGAATTAAAAATTCGGATTTGCCCTCCCACCGCAAATCCGAGCCTCCTCCTCACACGGAGCAGCGACAGCGCCAACGGGACAAGCCCCAAAACCTCAGCGCCCGTTGGCACACAAGAGGAGACGCGGCTCTTCCAGCTCCTGGCCGAATGCCAGGAGACTCCAGCTGATCGGCGGCGATCAAACGCCGCCTTCAGCAACGGCCTCAAAGCCTCTGGGCCAATGGGCTCGCAAGGCTCAGTGACTTCGTCCTTCTCGCTCGACGACCCGAGTGAGAAGGCTGCACAGCTACGCGGTTGGAGCGAAGACATCGGAGATCCCTCGGCGCTCTCTTCGTAAGCAACGCGCACCAAGGGATCCCCGATTTCTTCGGGGGCCACTGGAAATCCTTCGGAGGGCCGCAAGCGGCCCGGGGGCCGCATGTTGTGCACCCCTGCAGTAGTATATGAATCCAAGGAACATGTGGCAAAGATATTTTTGCGTATGGGAATCTCACTTGCATGGCTCCTATGTGCAAAATGTCCAACAAGTGTGGATCCAAAATCACATGGTCAGTCTCTGGATTTTATGTGGGATATTGATCATGTGATTTAAAGCTCTGCCTATTGGATTTTTCACATGTAGACCTAGATACAGAAGATGCTCACATGTGGACAGAGCAAGTGCCCACAATGAGTGGGCTAGGCAGATGTGATCCTGCTTCTCCACCACGTATAGCCCTAGTAAATTCATTACAATTAGCCAAATGTCTGTTCTAGTCCTTAGTAAATGGATGGTTTTTTTTTTTAAAGAAACATACAGTTAAAACACACATGACTTTAGATGTATGTGTTGACTCTTTTTTGTGTGTAAATAACATGTACAGGAGTATGCAAACCCTATAAAAAATGGTGGGGGGTGGGGGTAGGGAGCTATAACACATTGCTCTTGCTGTGGTTCTGATCAGAATTGTGGAAGCAAGTCCCACTGATTTTGAGTTCCAAGTAAATGTCTGCTGTAAACCTGTTCAGGCACCCACTGTTTACACTTACAAGTACTGTAGTTCCTGTCAAAGAATACGATTGCTGGAGGAAGGAGGGTGGAAATGAGAGTCGTTACCATTGTTTAATAAAACCATTAAGTTCTTACACGTGAAAGATGTTTTGGGAAAATGCAACCAGAAAGTTTAGAAATGATTTCATCTCTATTATGTGTGTATTATTAAACTTCACGTACTTAAAGGGAATTAAATTCCATTTACTGTCATCAACTTGACCCAAGTAATTATTAGGAGTAGTCATGTATAAACATTTACTACGTTCTGTTATTATTTATTAAATGTATTTATATCTCACCTGACTGATGCAATGCAACAATCTCTCTCTCTCTCTCTCTCAACATCAATAAATATTTTAAAAGCAATGGTAACTGATAAAAGGTGCTGGGGAGATGGTGGTGGAAAATGGCCTCTCCGTAGGCATCAGATATTTTGTCCGCAGCTGCTGAGACTGTTCAGCTGCTTCTCTTTCAGAAGCTTCATGGTGACCATAGAGCAGAAATACCCCCCCCCCATCTGTGCTTCCTTGCACCAGATGTTTTTGACCTTGGGGGGGGCATCTTTGTAGACAGGCGGTCTGCAGCTCTTGGTTGTTCTGCTGGCTGGAAAGGCTTATGATGGGCACTGGGGGGGGGAAGGAGGGGGCTGCTGGAAAATGTCTTCAGTGTTTCTAATATGCCAACATTTAGAAAAATCCAAACTCTATGATAGATATCTTCCCTGTCTCAGAGGTGTTCTACGGTAGAGTTATCCTCAACTCCTTCCTTTATCCCCCCCCCCCACGCATGGTTGCCAAATCCTCCTGGATTCTTAATCTGCAATACCAGTCTCCTCCTTTTTGCTCATTCTGTTGCTAAAATATTTGCAGCATAACCTCCTTTTTGCTGGCCTTCCCTCCTGCCGTATCTGCCGATTCATCTGCAAAACACATTTTTCTCTCCTGTGGCTGCAGGTGCAAGCCCCCTCCCCCAATCCTTTAATGCTGGCTCCCTGTCAATCTAAACATCAAATTTCAAGCTTCTATGGGATGCTGACCATTCCTCTTGTTTCCCCTTCACCTTCAGCAGGTGAAGCTTTCCCCGTTGCTTTATCTCAAAGCCAGGAAAAGCTTCATTTGCTTAAAATTTCTGTGTGTCGGGCTGTAAGGAGAACAAAAGCAGGAACAGGAGAGAGAAAAAAAGAAGTACAGCTCTGTAGTCGCAGGCTGCTCTCTGACTAGAAAGCAGCTGAGGATTACTTAGCAACCATGTTCCTGGTTTTCATGGTAGCATAAGGTTGTTCAAAACAATGCCATTCTTTCTCTGGCAAATGAAAAAGGTTGTGTAACCAGAACTTGGAGCTATGCTACAGAAGGCCGCTGCATTGCTTTGGGTTATTATTATGCAATGGAATTTGGAAAGGTGTTCGCAAATGTCAGCACGAATTTTGGGTGGGGTGGCTCCAGCTGCATGGAAGAGAAAGTTTGACTGGGGTGTGCTTCTTGGTACACAGGAATGAGCGGGGATTGTACTCGGACTGGTTAGTTGTCAGTGTTTCACTCAAGGGACAAGAAGGGTATCTGGTGTTGGGAGCAGAACAGTCACAGGGCTGATGTATGGACCTAATTATTGACAGCGCTTGTAGACGCATCAACAGTGCCAGTGTTTCTACCACCATCCAGCATGACAGTAATGGTTCCCTGAGGTAACTTATTCATGGATTGTTTAAATAAATGCTGTTACCGTCTGCTTCAATATGTTCATTACCACACTTTCTCGCACAAATGCACAAGAAGTGCATCATGCGCTCACAAGCACACAAGAAGTACATCCATGTAAGACATGGCACTGGTTTCACGTTCATAAAGCTAGTTATTCTGGACCTAGCTCAAGGGCTGGAAGGAAACAAATAATGCCTTCCGAAACCTGAGCTCATCCCATCTAAGTGAAGTGTTGCTGTCAACTGCAAACGAGGAAAGGGCTCCTGTAAGTTTTATGTAGAAGAGGCCATTTTGGCAGGGGTAGTTTGTCTTGCAGGGTGAGAAAAGCTGCACCTGCTGAAATTCTCTCTTCTCCTTCACTGTTAAAGGCACAGGAGACCTTTGCTGCTTTGCATTTGGTCATCCCCATCAGGAACACAGTTCTTTAGCCGGACTGGCACCATGTTGTGCTAGACCCTGGAACGATGCCTGAATCGGTGACCCTATGTGTACAGTGGCAATGCATGGCTTCTATCTCCCCCCCCCCCCGCCAGCCCCTTGGCCTACTGGGCTGGCGGGTATGCACAGGCAGCACCCCTCCTCCCAGGACCCCTGCAATACTGCAGGGGGAGCCTCGGAACAAGCCAATTGGCTAGTGGGGGGGGGGAGGAGGAGGAGGAGAATGGTATGCCCATGCAAGTTTCAACTCGCATGAACACTTCCTCCTCCCCATCTCCTCACTGGTCAATCAGGCTTGTTTCCAGGATCCCCTGCATTATTGCAGGGAGCCCTGGGAGCATACCTTTTGGCTGTTGCGCAAGTCGTAGCAACATAGAACTAGACTAGCAAGAAAACAGAGTTGTGTAGTGACTGCATTTTTTAAAATCTCTAAGTACAGGTGGGCCTCCATATCCGCTGGGGATATGTTCCAGTCCCCTCCGTGGATACTTGAAACCGTGGATAAGAGCAAACACACCCTCCATGGTTTCCTGAGGGCCCCCCCACCCTGCCTCCCCTGCAGGCAGGCATGCTTGCCCCCCCCCAGCTCTTATTTTTCTTTCAGCAAGCTTTGTTTCTTCCTTAAAAGAAACAGAGAAGCAGCCTCCATTGCAGGCAAATAGAACGAGACTAAGTCCTAGAGAGGCTCTGCAAGGTTTCTGTTAACCTTGCAGAGCCTCTCTAGTACTTAGTCTCGTTCTACTTACTTGTAATAAGCAGCTTTTCCTGTTTCTTTAAGGAAGAAACAAAGCTTACTGCTCCTCATTGCTGTCAAGGGGTGGCACACTCAGCAAGGCGGGCCCCTTTAGCTGACCTCAAGGGACAAGCTGGTTCATATGGTAAGAGACAGATCCTCAAATAACCTGGTCCCAAGCCATATAGGGCTTTAAAGGTCAAAACCTGCACCTTGAATTGTGCCTGAAATATCAGTGGCTAGTGTAGTCACAGGAGCAGCGGCTGGACTGAGTCAAACTGCTGAGCTCCCAAGATAATCCATGTGAAGTGCTTTGGACATGGGAAAAATGTGCTATATAAATGCTAAGAATTATTAATATTTAATATTTCAGACAGAATGCAAGGTTCTGGGTTTTTTACTTCCATAGCCCAGCGACACTTGGACCCAACCTATGTAAGAGCTGCCGCACAATCTCTAGAAAGGTGTGAAGGTTTAATATTTCTTTGCCGCATCTGAACAGCAAAGCTTGATAGAGCAGTATATCTGTTTGCTCCCCTACAAGTCAGGTATTCTCCTGTGCAGCTACTATATCATGCCCCAATGTATCATCTTTGTTAACTGCCCATATGTTTCTGGGCACAATTCAAAGTACTAGTTACCGTATGTAGTTATTAAACCTTGGCTTGGGATCCGGATACTTAAAAGACCGCCTCTCTCTGCTTGAATCTGTCTGCTGCCTGAGGTTATCTCAGGAGGCTATGTTATGGGTGTCATCTTTAGGGAAGATACAGTTGATGGTAAACTCGCAGCAGGGCCTTCTCTGCTGTGGTGCCCAGCTGATAGTACTCCCTGCCTCTTGAAATTAGAATAACTCCCTCATTGTATATATTCCATAGAAATTTGAAAATGTTTCTGCTCCAGTGAGCCCTTGATTGAATTTTTAGCTTGGTGCTACTTACTGATAACCAAATCCAAGAAATTATCGGTTATAATGGTGCTGCTCTTTATTTTTGCTATTTGATTTACTTATTGATTGCATTTTTATTGTTATGAGTTTGTTTTTTTGTTATTTAATTATTGTGAGCTGCTTTCGACTTCCCAAATGGGCAGAAAGGTGGGATATGAAATGTTAAAAGTAACTAAATAAAAATAATTTCCCACGGCTGCATCCTTTTTGCTGCAGAGCTGTTAGAGAGATAAGCAGGATCACTGCGTTATAAACTGGCAACCTCTGTACAATTTCATCGTTACTTGGCTCTTTGCCAAGTATGGTGTTCCTTTTTTTGGTCTGCCCTTCCTAGCCTAATCAGCCAGTGGCATCATTAGGGGGGTTATTGGGGTGCGGCCCACACTGGGTGACACCTTCAGGGGTGTGTGTGTGTGTGTGTGTGTGTGTGTGTGTGTGTGTGTGACACCTTTTGGAAAATTTGTACTTATGAATAATACCATAATGTTATATATAAAGGGAATATATAATGTTATATAAAGGGAATTTAATGCAGAATATAGTGAAACAAACCGTGTCCATATTCTATCAAAGTTATGGCCAAATAATCAGAAAAAGAAAACACAACTGCCTTTGTAACAAAAAGTGTCTTTGTAACAAAAAGTGAATTTCCTTAACTCAAAACTGATCAATGAGACTGGCTGTTCCGAGAGCCAATGAGGTGGTGTTATGACACAGCATGGAACCAATAAGGGGTTAGTATGAGTCAGCTCTCATTTCTATGTATCAGAGCTAAGACTAGAAGCCTTCTTCAGTTGTGTGAGTGTCATCAAATTGGCCACTGTTTTTTTGTTGATTACTGATTTGTTGGGTGACCTGTACTGTTATATATTAAAATAAATAATGTTAATGGGGGTGACACAATGAGTTACCGCACCGGGTGACACCAACGGAAGTGACACCACTGTAACCAGCACCTTCCTCCACCAGCCCCCACAGTCTGTAGCCAGAGGGAGAATATATGCTGTTACTATCCTAGGATGGGCTAGGAAACAAGAAGCTCCTGGAAGAGCTATTTGGGACTCAATATAAACCCAAACAACCTCTACCCCTCACTGAGCACCTTTCCGTCCACACACAGTATCACCTCCTGTTGGCCTCAGTGAACTTACAGTGTTGGCTGGTGTTCTGAGAGGTTTCTGCAGTGAATGGAGTGGGGGAAATGAGGATTTTTCTTCTGTACACAATGAAAGGAAACCTTGTAATAAACTGACCGAAATACAAAGTTTTCCCAGCACATAACCTTCCAACTCTTTTTCATCCTGTTTCTGCATTCCCGGTCCCGTTGCAAGACTTGTCCTGGGTACTAATTCCTTAGGAAACACTGAGAATGTTCATTTTAAGAGTTTGGCCTAGTGACAACATGCTTGTTCTGCTGCCAGCTGCTCTCTGGCTCAGATTTCTAGGCTAAAGGGATGATGAAGAAGCACCCTATGGCAATTGAAGTCTGCCTGGACCTTTTGCTTTCATGCATGTTGTATAGCTCGGTTTGCAACTTCTCTGACTATTGCCTCTATTGCACATGTCTGCTTTGTGGACACTGTGTGGTGTGGCATTTGTTAGCGTTAGGGCTGCCAGACTGCAGGCACCCCAAACCTGAGATTTAGGAAGCAGGCTCTAGTGATGCCACAAATTTGTGTACTGTTGAGTGACTGAAAAAAATAGGGTGCCAGGCAGTGGCGTCACTAGGGGGGTGCAGACCACATCGGGTGACACCCTTGGGGTGTGTGACACCACTAGTGGCCAAAATTGTGGAAACTTCTTGGAAAATTTATATTTATTTATTTATTTAAAAAAAATTATATCCCGCCTTTTCCTATGCCAAAAGGCAAATGCCCAAGGCGGCACAAATAAATTCATTATTTATGAATAATTCTACCGGTATAAAGTTATATATCACTGGAAAGGTACTTTAATGCAGAATGTAATGAAACAAATCGTGTTGAATTATCTGTATTCTATCAAATGTTATGGCCAAATACCTGGAAAAAGAAAACACAACTGCCTTGCGGAACAAAAAGTGAATTTCCTTAACTCTAAACTGACCAATGAGACTGTTCCAAGAGCCAATGAGGTGGTGTTATGACACAGCATGGAACCAATAAGGTGTTAGTATGATAGTGAGGGGGAAGCTCCCATCATCCCTTTCCTTTAGAGCAGTAGCAACCCCTTTCTCCAGTGTTGCTGGGAGGGAAAATGGTCACAGGTGCCACCATTGCGGCCTCCGCCCACCAGGCGGCAGCTTACAGAAGGAGGAGATTTTCTTTCTAAGGTTTTCCAAATCAGCTGACTGCTACCCCGAAATGAAATGGCTGCCTGAGTGCTCTCTCTCTCTCTTTGAAAGGTACTAGAAAGTGTTTGTTTTAATTGCTTTATTTTTAATTTTATTGTGTTTTGTATTTTAACATGTTTTAATTCTGTAAGCCGCCTTGGTTACCCTGTCGGGAGAAAAGCAGGGTATAAATTCTTTAAATAAACAAACATAGTCAGGGACGGTAGCTAGAAAAGGCAGGCTGACTGAGGGGAGTAGTGTCTAGTACCGTGATGGCGAATCTATGACACGTGTGACACACGGGGTTATTTTGGGTGACACGCCAGTGTTTCTCCCAGGGCCCCGACACATCTTACATTTTCGCAAAAGTTTTACAGGCTTGTCTTGAACTTGTCTTGATTTTGGCAGACCTCTTTCAAATTATTATCTAGTAAAACTCAGCAACAAAAAAGTCACTAATTGATGTTAAATAAAATGCAATGTGTTCTATAGTTTTCAGTTCAGTTCAATTCAAAATTACTATTAAAAGTAGCAATAGTCAAAGTACTATTAAAAGTGGGGGTGTGTGTGACACACCAGCAGAGTCAAGTTAGACATTTTCAAAAATTTTGACACACCAAGCCCAAATGGTTCGCCATCACTGGTCTAGTAGCACTCATGCACCCCTTCCTACTGTCCTCTTTTCCTTTTTACTGGGTCAGCAGCTGAATGCGGAAGGAAACTGGAAGTTCTACTTGCTGCCACTACCTCAGGCTAAAGAGACCAGGCAGAGGGGAGCCATCTGGGAAAAACCTTCCCAGGAGACCACAGAACCTCAGGGTTCTTATTTAAAATCAAATCACGGTAGCACCTGTGAGCAGTCAGACCTGACAAATCACTGCATTACCTGTGAGCATGGACTAGGCAGGTAAAAAGTCAAAATATTAGTTTATTAAAATATTAGTTTGTTTTATTATTAAGAATCCAAAAAGAAAATAATTAAAGAAAAGGGGGGGGGTGTTAGGAAAAAATACAACCAGCAGGCTGATGGAAAATGCCTGCACTATGCTGGATGGACATACAAAAATTGAATACAGTCACTGGTAACGGCCAGCAGATGAAGCCGAGGAGCTATTTGAGAGTAAACCACACAAACCCCCAAAGCATTGCTAAACAGGTAAAGTGTAGCCTAAGCTTGGAGTGAAAAGAGCAAACAAAACAACATTTCCCCCCTGAACGCATCTAGCTACAAATATGGTCCCTATTGCTAGCTATTTATATTGTCTCAGGAATCCCGGTTCCTACACTAACTGGAGAGTAAGTGTGTGTGCTTTCCGTGACCAACACTAGATTTCACAGCAGACCTGGCAGAAATGCCCATGAACACTCCTGTGTTTGAACTTCAGTAACCTAGGTTTGATGATGTCATCAAGTTACCTGACTGAAGGAGTGGAACCCACCTGGCCTCCATCCCACCCCTTTACCTAGGCAGGCATGTTTGGCTGACCAATCGAAAGGCACTTGCCGACCTTCAGGGGAGGCCTGGCTACTCCAGACATGAACGACTCGTATCCAAATCCAGCCCGTGGCTGTCTGGGAATAGCATTTTCAAAGAAAGGACAAAGACTGCTGCAGGAGCATGTCTCAGCAGCTTTTAGGCTGCTGGACCAGCACAGAATTTCTAGGGGTTAGTAGTGTCCCAAAAAAGGGGAAAAACCAGGGCATTCATCACAAGCATGAAACTCTGATTCATTTTTTTTTTTAAAGAGAGATGTTCCCTTTTTTTGTAAAAGGGGGAAAATGTCATGAGTGAGGAACAGGGATCTGAAGTACTAGGCACTGTGGTGTCACAAGCACTTTTGCAGTACAATCTGAATTATACTTTTGAGTGCAATAACTTTCTTTGTGGAGGTGCCACTGCATTTTGGCCACAATTTCATCCTGGAGCTGGAGTTCTGATGCAAATGTCATATCTTTTCAGATATCTGCTAGATCAGGGGCGTCAACCTTGTTTCATATGGTGGGCCGAATAGCATCCATGACCCCTGCTGAGGGCTAGAAGTGACATCATTAAGCAGGAAGTGACATGATTATGCAGATGAGGGCCAGAAATGAGCACTTTGTTCTCAAAAAGGAGCTAATTGGCTGCAAATGACAGAAGAGAACATATGCAAATCTTGTTCATATTGTCAAGATATGAGAGAGCCAAATTATCATGCAGGCTGCCCTTTCAGACCTGCAGCCGAGAGGTGATCTGCAAAGTGATGCCTTGGCAGAAAAGACGCTGCTGAAAGGGTGGCCTTAGATAATTGAGCTCTCCCAGTGTGATAATTGGGCTCTCCCAGCTCTCCCTATGGGCATAAGTTACTTCAGAACTTCAAGGCTCGGGGGCAATGGGTTGTGCACAAGCTGTAGGTTAGAAATATTTCATTTTATTTTCAGAAACCATTGCCAAGATGGCGTTATGCATGCAAGGAAGTCGAAATGTTGTGTCAATTGTTCAGTGTTCTGGTTTGTGGAGAATAATTTACTGATAATGAATCAACCTCAGTTATGTTTTGTCCAATGTAGTTACACATGTTGTAGATGAAAGGATTTCTGCAACTTCCTTTGGGAGAATGTTCCATAATCTAAGAGATCTTACTGTATGGATGCTTTCCCAGTATTTACTAAACTTTCCATGTCTTAACATCCAAAGAGTTTCTCATAACAATGACTTCATTTTCAGAAAATTGCAGACTGGTAACCCTTTTGTAGGGTGGATTCTGCTGTACAGTATTTATATTTCTTTGTAAACATCAATATTAGAATCAACATATTGCAGTGTTCATGCCAGAGTTCATTCATATGATCATGTTTTTCATGTGCTGAAATAACATGGAATAGTAATAGGCCAATTGCATTATTTACTTACTATTTATATAGTGCAGTGGTTTCCAAATGTTTTAGCACCAGGACCCACTTTTTAAAGCAACACTCTATCAAGACCCACCTAGCTTTACATAATTAAAACAGAAGGTGATCTAGATAGAAATATTTGTATTTATTTATTTACAAGTAATATTTTTTATTTATTTGCAAAAAAAAAAAAAAAACCACACGACAATCCATTTCTTGTAATGAGGCAACCCTAATGAATAACCTTAAGGCTTGAAGGGCTTAGGTATGTGACCCAGCCTTCACCTGACCCCCACTACCTGTCTTTGACGAACTTGGAAAAAAATACACCAGAAAAAAGACGCTCAAACATATTTTTATATTTACACAACTTGCAAACTGCAGGAGATCAGCTCCTTGTAAATTGCAGGAGCTCAGCTGTTTGTAGTGCAAGTAGCAGCTATCTAACTTTTGAATAGCCCTAGGACTTGAGGCAATTAGTTATCTGGTCTTTCCATCACCTGTGTTTGGAGTGGAGGCTCTGCGGGACCCACCAGAAAGTGGGTCACGACCTACAGTTTGAGGTGCTCAGGAGGCCAAACCTCTTCTTATCGTCTCTGTTATCCTTGCAACAGCCCTGTAAGATACTGCTATTCCTGAAAATGAACATAGACTATGAACTTTGCTGTCTGCTGCTCATGTCCGCTCCAATGAAGTGGGACATACTTCCAAGTAAACTTGCATAAGATTGTATCACATATTAATTTAATTCCAAGTGCTGTCCGTTTAGCAGATTTGTGGATTAGATGTTGTTGTGCTTCCTAAGGAAGGTGAGACATAAAAATTATCAGAGTACAGAAGTCTCTTTTGTTCGGCATGTAAAACAGGTTGTCGACGTGCACAACTACAGCTTAAATCATATTGTACCTAATGCGGGGACGGTAGTTTCACAATATAGCATTGTCTCTTTAAAGTTGAGTGAAAGAATAAAGCTATTAAATTTTTCTAAGCTTGCCAAAATTTCTTCCGCAAATGAATGGTGAAAATATTTGCTTTGCAATTTCTAGACAGAACTGCGCATTCGTGATCTGATCCAGAGAGAATACTTATTTCTTGTAGAGTTGGGTATATGTGTAACTATTTTCAGAAGAAAGCAAACAAAGTTCTTGAAAAACACGTTGACTTTAATTACTTATGGCAGTGCTCTGAAAATAGTCATAAAAACTATACAAAATATGGTTTTTCTTCTAGGCTGGTGGATGACCGATGTGTGGTTCAGCCAGAGGCAGGTGACCTTTGTAATCCTCCTAAGAAATTTAGAGGTAAGCAACTGAGAGTTTTATATGGGCAAATGCACAGAGGGTCAGTGTGATCCACATTTCTTACCTTATTAAAGCCAGATCCTGGTTCTGTAGCTTTGTTGTATTCTAGCTTCACACAATCATCACACAGGATCAGCTTCACGCATCATAAATATTTAGATATCATGTTCTTAGCCACTGCTGACTGATACCCCAATTCCATGCTCCCACCCTGAGGTAAAAATGAGCCCCAACACAGGCACTAGATGAGAGTCAAAGGTGGCAAGTCTTATTATCAATGTTGGCAGTTGGGCTGGCATCTCAGAGGGCTGACAGAAATTACTGAAATAACATTTCAAATGACCACTTTTACACTATGTTGGGAAAACCTCCTGGTTTTAGAAGTAGGTTTTCTCTGTATGCCAGGTTCAAGGGAGTGGCAACAGGATACAGGTTATCTTGTTGTCTTATGTGCTCCCTGAGGCACCTGGTGGGGCCACTGTGAGATACAGAAGCTGGACTAGATGGGCCTTTGGCCTGATCCAGCAGGGCTCTTCTTAGGTTCTTATGTGGTTAAGTGCCACAGGGAGCTGGGTGAATTGGGAGGTCTCTGCAGTGTGTACAGGTATCTCACAGGTGCTTTAAAATATGTATATTGCGACGTAAAAATGCCATCTTTTGCATGTAACATAGTTGCTCTGCAATTTCAAGACAGAACTGCACATTAGCGATTTGATCCAGAGAGAATACTTATTTCTTTGTAGTGTTGGGTATCTATGTACATGCCACTAAGAACAGCAATGTATGCACCTCTCCTAGGACCAAGGGGTTCAGTGGCATGTGTGCAAGGGTCTGAGTTAGGCATGTTGGTGTCAGACCCAAGTATTAAAACCCGGACTGGGGGTGATTGAAAGAGGCGGAGCAGCAGATAGGAGAAGGGTGCCAAACACTTGCTCTCTCCCCCCCCCCCCCCCAGCAACCACAACTGCTTTTGACTCAGCTGGGCTTTGAGACCAACACAAGCCTGGCTGAGAGAGACGTGGCAAGGAGGAGGTGAGTTCCGTGGAAAATACAATAGGCAGGAAAAGAATTCAGCAGCCTTCTCTTGCCCACTGTTTCCGCCCCAACCGCTTACTTTTTCGCTGTGCAGCATGACTTGTGTATTAAGGCATGGTTTGAGCTGCTATTCTCTCACATCTCGCTTGGGTCAAAGTCTAGGGGGAAATCCTGTGGACTACTCCAGCACGGGTGCAGAGCTGCAAAGCTTGCAGCTGAAGGATCAGAGCGGTGCATGTCAAGAAAAGCATATCGTTCCTTTTTTGTTTAGTGTGCCTGTTCCTTTTATTCCTATGGCAGCTGCTGACAGGTCATGTTTTCTTGTTTCATAACTCCACATGGTATTTTGTATTGTTCCATTCAACAAAGCTGAACTTAGTTCTTGCTTTGGGCTACAGGGGATTTTAATCCATGCCAAATCCTGACTCACCTACCTGTCAGTAACTCTTTGTTTTCAGCAGAGTTGTTTGCCAAGTCATAGGGAGGATGTGAGGGAATATATTTCTTTTGCTTTCAGGCTTCCCCATAGTGGCTTTTTCCTTCTGACGCTGTTAGTCAATATTTTGTTAGTGGCACTGGGGAAAGAAATCGAGGCAAACTTTGCAGTACGTGTTAGATTTCTGAAGGAGAAATATAACAGTATATTCCTCATGATGTTTAGGGAGAGGGGCAAATTGAAATAAACCCATGAGAAACTGCTCTTTAAATCATATCTATCTCTCTATTGATTGACAATGATAAAGAAAAACACTCTGGCTTTTTGCTGGTGTCTCTCTTGTGCCCCTTTTCTCTTTTTTTTCAGATTGTGAGCTCTTTGGGGCAGGGAACCATTTTCTTTGCTATGTGAACAGCTGTGAGAACTTTTTTTTTCTTGAAAAGTGGTTTAGCAATGTTTTTAATAATGCTATGATTACGGTATTATTGTGATTACTGACAAGTTTCTAGACGAACTTGGAAATGTGACAGTAGCATGTTCAGTGTTGGAATGTGCCAGGATGGTGTAGTGGTTTGGGAGTCGGACTTAGACCTGGAAGATCCAGGTTCAAATCCCCGCTCAGCCACGAAGCTTCCTGGGTGACCTTGGGCCAGTCACTATCTCTCAGCCCCACCTACCTCACAGGGTTGTTGTGAGGACAAAAAGGAGGGGAGGAAATATGTACACCACTCTGAGCTCCTTAGAGGAAGGGTGGTATAAAAATGTGAAAAAAAATGTGGGTGCAACGCTGCCTGCAGGACTCTGGGGGGGGCAGTGTATTGTCCAGTTTCCTGAGAGCCCTTACCTGTCCTCTGTGGTACCTGTAGGTGTGTCCTTAACGTTCTTCCTCCCTTCCTTCCACCTGCTCTCCTCTCCTCCTGATCACCAAACGAGCAGTATCCAGGCTGCTGAGCTCTATCCCCAATGGTAGGCAGTCATTGCTGAAGAGCACCAACCCCCTTACTTCCACACAAAGAGGACAGCTATAGGGTTTTCTGTTCTCTAAGTAGTAGAAGCCTCGGAAGATGCAAACAACTGTAAAACTGTAAGTAAAGTATTCCATTTTGGAAACCTTAAATGCTTTAGATCGCCATGGAACAGCGATTACGACCACTTCCATAATCATCCAAAACCTGAAAGTGGTTGTTATCGCCGTTCTGCAGCGATCTAAAGCTTGGGGAGGGCTACAGTTCCCCCAGTAAGTTAAAATACTACTTTTTAAAATCTTTTTCCCCGGCAGCGGCAGCTTCTGGTTCTCCTGTTGGGTCACGACCCACCAGTTTGAGAACCTCTCGTGTATAGGTTTTATTGCACTGGAGCCATAGGAGAGCGGCATCTGAAAAGCAAACATGCATAGGTGGGGTGGCCAATCCACTCTTCCCAGCAGAGTGGTCGTTCCGTTGCAAGCTATTCAACATACACCCACGTTACAGATGCCAGCGGGGTCTGGCAGCACCCGTCAGTTTGCTGTGTCCCATGGGCTTTGCAAAGCCCCAGGGTCGCGGGTGGGAGAAGTAGATTAGTGACTGGACTAGGGGCGGCAGGGCTCTACTGCTCGCTTCAATGAGGCTGTACACTTCCCAGTGTCCTCGCCTGTGGGATAGCAGCCTGTGGAAAGCAAGGGGGGGGGAGACACAGAGCAGAGGCAGCAAGGCATTGACAGCAGCAACAGCATTCTCACCCGTCTCTCCCATCTTGGGAGCACAATCCTCTGCTTGTCTACCTTGAGGTAGGTCCCACTAGATTCAATGGGGCTACTCTCAGTTTACTATGTTCGGGGGAAATCAGTGTCGAAGTGGGGGAATGCTGGGGTTCTCCTTCAGAAACCCTTGAAAAATCCCTGAGGAACACCATTAGCAGGCTGGTTGTGAAGTTGCAGAAGAGTCTGGGATTCTAGAGCACACGCTTCGTTCATGCGGATGTCGGTCAATTTTGAGAGTCACTGTTTTAAAAACATTTTTATTGCATTTTCCCCCCCCCCCCCGCTCCGTTTTGCCTTTTCATTTGTGGTGTTATCTGTTTTTGAACTCTAAAACAAATAACATGAGTTGTGGTGAAGCGGCAGCCTCAGGAGGTGGGTTGGCATTCTGCCCCCACTGGCCACCTCCACTGCCTACCTCACCATGCCGCTACCAGCAGCTCCTCTCGCCCTCCCCCCCCCACAGCATGCTGCAACCACTATGCCTTCTCCCACTCCCTGGCTTTTGAAAAGGCAGAGGAGACAGGAAGTTGAAGGAAGCCTGGAAGAGTAGAGTGGTGGACTAGAAAAGAGGTGCTGGAGCCCATTGCTCTGCTTCTCCGCGTTCCTTTCCACTCCCATTCCTCATCCTAGCCCACCACTCTACATTTCATTCCTCTCCCCATGATGACCTGCTCCCCTCTCCCTTTTCAAAAGCCAGGGGGCAGAAGTGGGAGGAGGAGCTGCTAGACAAGAGAAGAGGAGGGGGGGGAGAGCAGTTAGCAGTGTGTTCCACGTGGTGGGGAAAGAATAACACATGGTGTGCTCTGTGTTTCTCAGGATGATGGTGAGATGGCAGTCTGCTGGCTCAGATGCTGGTAGGCCTTGGCAACATGGAACATTTCCTTGGCAGGGATATAAGAAGAGCCCTGCTGGATCAATGCCAAAGGCCTATCTAGTCCAGCTTTCTATCTCACAGTGGTCCCACCTTAGTGCCTTAGGGAGCACACAAGACAACAAGATACCTGTATCCTGTCGCCACTCCAGAGACAGCCTACTTCTAAAACCAGGAGGTTGCTTATATGGTATACCCACCATGGCTTGTAACCTGTGATGACCTTTTCCTCCATAAATCTCTCCAATCCCCTTTTAAAGGCATCCAGGCCAGGTGCCACCCCCACATCCCGTGGCAAGGAGTTCCACAGATTCATGCCGGGTAAAGAAATATTTTCTTTTGTCAGTGTGGCCTTGAAAGGGTTTTCTGACGGTAGAAAGTTGGGAAACAATTGCCATAAAGCGTAGCACGGACCTAGACGTCTTACTGAAATGGTGAGGATAGAAAATCCAACTGGTTGGTGGTTGTGAAACCTTTGATCTGATCAAACACACATGCAGACTTTCATACCCAGACGCTGCAAAGAAATAATAAAAGAGGTATCTTTTTAGCATAGGTTACCTAAAAATGATTTTGTTTTCTTGTCTTTAGACTGCCTTTTTAAAGTGTGTCCTATGAACCGGTACTCTGCACAGAAACAATATTGGAAAGCTAAGCAAGCAAAACAAAGGAACCACACTGAAGCAGCATTGCTGAAGAAGCTACAAGTAAGAGGCACCTGAACTCCCACACTGACTGTGTTTTTGAGTGGCTTTTGGCTTGTGCAATAAATGCAGGGCTGTTAGCTGTTACCAGGAGGCCAAGATGACTTTCTCCCAGCTGGCACATCCATCGCTAGGGACTGGCAAACTCTGATGACTCAAACTGCAGACTTTTATTTCTGGAAGAATATAATGATCTTCCTTCACAACGTTTATGCCCTTTGGCTTCACACTGGCAATGTAGAATGCAGCTGAGTAAAACATCGCAGGCACCTGTTGGCTAGCGCCCATAATATCACTAGCGATGAGTAACTCTTTTATTTCATTATGCATTTTATGAACCTTCAAAATAGGAATGGTTGTTTTAATGTTTATTCATTTTGTGTGCCTTTAATGATGGAATGCTCTTTGCTATACTCACTGTGAGCTGTGTGATATCTTGCTCCAGCACTGGAATGTATACCTAATAATAAGCTTTTCTATAATGCAAAGCACTTCAAATGTACTAGATGGAAGCTATACAGTCCTCACAATCAGCGGCGTCACTAGGGTGCGCGCCGCCCTGTGCGAGGGCGCGCGCGCCGCCCTAATGACCCCCGTGCCGCCCAACAGAGCTGCAAATCAGCTCTGGCAGTATGCCGGCCGGCGAGGATGTCTCCGGAGCCGGCAGCAGCGGAGCCTCCGCTGCTGCCGGCTCAGGAGACATCCTCTCCGGCCGGCTGTCTTGGGCAGGAGGAGGCCTCGGAGCGTCCGCCCTCGGCGGAGCTCCAAGGCCTCCTCCGAGGCGTCGCTGGAGCGCGGCGGGAAGGGCGGACCGCCTACGCGCGACGCGTGGGTGCACGCGCGCGACCGCGCGTCACCCATTGCGCGCGTCGCCCCCAGGCGGTCCACCCTTCCTGCCGCGCTCCAGTGACGCCTCTGCTCACAATCTGTAAGGTAAGTAGCAGCCCAATCTTATCCCCTGCCACTCCATAAAATGCAGCTGCGCCAATGGAGCATGCGCTGCATGCTGTGGTGGGGCAGGGAATCAGATGGACAACTAGAGGTAAGTAAAAATCTTTTGCACTTATCTCCTGGTAGGCTGCCTGATCACCTATGGCTCTTCCCAGACCCATGCTGGCTATGTTGCTGGCGTATGTCCAAGGAGAGGAAGGGGGTGGGGCAGGTTGGAAAATCAGGGATAGGATCCAGCGTGTTCTTTTGCCGCTGAGATCCTCGCACTCTCTTCCCTGAACCACTGCCACCTTACCTGGGGCAGCAGAGCATCCAGGTGAGTCTGGCATGTGCGCGGAGAAGCTGACTGTTTCCACCAGTGGCTCCATTGTGTTGCATTGTCTTATGCCCATATTGCAGAGCTTCTCAAACTGTGGGTCACGACCCATTTGGTGGGTCCTGGCCTGATGCCTGGTGGGTCTGGCCCGCCTGCCCTTGCCTCCGTTTGGCTCCAAATTGGAGCCAAACGGAAGCAACCAGAAGCCACTTCTGGGTCCAACCCGCCTTGTCCTGCTGCTTCCGTGCCGTGCTGGGCCCCTGGTGGGCCTCCTCAGGCCTCCAGAAGCAATTGGAAAGCAACTTCCGGGTTCGTGAAAGTCATTTTTGGATGCTTTCTGAGGCCTGCGGAGGCCCACTGCTGGAAAACGAGGTGGGTCGCGGTGCCCTCCGCAGGGGGACAGGTGAGTCGTGGGTGGGGTGGGGGTTGAGAACCACTGCCATATTGCAACTGAAATGGAGAGGGAGTGGCTTGCCCAAGGGCACGTAGTGAGTTTATAGGAGAGACAAAATTTTAACCAGGAAAGTCCTGATTTGCAGCTCTTAGACACTTAACGAGCTGTGTCCCCTTTAAAAGGGTATCCCGTCCCTTTTGTGTGAAGTTATGCTATTGCATTACTGCTGCTCACTGGTACAGTATAGTAGTAAATACTGAAGTGGGAAAGTTCATTATGAGGTTCACCCCATACCTTTGGCCCTGTAGTTATGCCCCACTAAGACTATACCACACACAAAAAATTGACTTTACATTTTTATTAGGATGTTTTCTTCTGGTGCCACTTGTTTCTACTTTGAAATTCATTTACAGCGCAATCCCATGCATGTCTATTCAGAAATCCCATTGAGTTCAATGGGACTTACTCCTAGGTAAACGTGTATAAGATTGCAGCTTTAAAGAGCTAACTCATTTCACACCATGCTCTTGCAGTGAGTTGCAATAGTTTTAGACAACTGTACTCTCAGGTACATTTCTGCAACAAAATTTACATAGCTGGAAAACCCATAATTCCGATCTCTTCACAAGTCATAGTAAGCCATGAGAACCTCCATATGACAACTGTATAAAAATTGAAAAAACGAATTAAAAAAAATCCTAGGTAAATATAAGTATTCAAGTGCTAGCCTATGCATGTGTACTCAGAACTAAGTTCTACGCTGTTCAGTAGGACTTACTCTCAGGTACAGGTATGTAGGATTGCAGCCTTATTATAACATGAGCTACATACTGTCTCTCAGGTAGCTTTTGGGAAAGACAATAGTCTTTAGTAATTAACAAAGGCACATTTCTCAGTTTGCCTCCTTTCAAACCTGATATTTTTTCTCAGTTCAGGTCCATTGAAAAATGTTTCAAAGGTGTAGCACTCATCGCTGCAAAGGTAGCATAACATCACAGCTTCTGCTGTAGGAGATGCCCCAGAGCTCAGCTGTTCTTCATCTATACTCCTGCTGCTGTTGGATCTAGGCTTGTGATAATATAGTGATCTATACAGTGATCTGCCCTCTGGAAAGATCCTTAGATATGACGAGCAAGTTATTCATAGGTGGCTATTCCAAACATGCTTACTTGGATGTGATTTCTGTTGGCACCAATGGGGCCTATTTCTAAGGCTTCTAAAAAGTACAGTCAATTCTCAGTAACTGCGGGGTTAGGTTCCTGGAAAACCCAGCGGATACTGAATCCGTGGATACCTGTAATTGACTAGTAATTGGCTACCTTTAGAATAGCCGCGGATAGCTTCAAAATGGGTATCGCGGATAGCGAATGCTTCAGCTATCGATAGCTTCAGAATGGCTGAGAATAGCTTCAGAATGCCCGCGGATGCTTCAGAATGGCTGTGGATAGCTGAGAACCATGTATGGCGCGAGGTAAGTGGCACTCCTGCTCCCCGCAGATAAGCGAATCCACGGGTAGCGAGGATTGACTGTATTCTATTTCTAGGTAAGATCTACATAAGTATTTAACATTTTTGTAAAATTATTTAATATATTTATAAAATACTCTTCTCAAAGGAAACGCAACCCTTACAATACTGATTATAGGATTCAAGGCCATTTCCTTTGCCTTCTAGGGAGAAAATTACCAATCCTATTTGAACTATTTTGTTACGTAAATGCCTGTTAAAAATTCTGGCAACTGCTTCTTATAGAGAAAAAAGTCTGTGGGAGGAGCAGCAATTTGAAGCAAAGAAGCAGCAGATGTTATATGCTTAAAATCCCCACCTTGTGGGGTTCCGGTTTATGAGGATAAACGTGTATCTGAAACTTGTGGGGTGAGGGGAAAGTTGCAATGAAACAGCAGGGGACGGAGGGAAAGCATGAAAAACCTCCCCTTCTTCACTCCAAATCACCCCCTTCTGAACCTGCTTGTCCTCACTAGAAGTGCCTGTTGGGGCTTCGTTACGTTTGTATGTCATGTGTAGTTTCACCCTAAATGTTCTTTGACTGAACCTTGATGGGACTCTTCTGTTTAAGCTGACAGACAACGATTCTCTTGCAGCATGCCGCAGAGCTGGAACAAAAACAGAATGAAAGCGAGAACCGAAAGTTGTTGGGTGAAATTGTTAAGTACAGCAACGTCATACAGGTGGGTGTTTTGAAAGTTGCGTGTATTGTGAACCACTTTGAGTGTATATTGTTTTGTGTGTGTGGAGTAGCAGTCTATAAGTTGTCATCTAAAACTGCAAAGAACACAAGTGTTCCATGTTGGAAACTATTTGGAAAGTGAAGTTGTATCTTTATCATACAGCACACGGTTCAGCTCCATATTTATTTATTCATTCATTCATTCATTCTTTCACTTCATCATGTCACCACCAATTACTTCCAGCTCGAAAACACACTCCTGGCCGCTTTTGCCTGCTCTGGGCTCGGCTTGCTCAGACTGGCAAAAGAGCGGACCAAAGTGGCCGAGTGTGTGTTTTCAAGCTAGAAGTAATTGGCGGTGATGTGATGACATAATCACCAGTTACTTCCGGCTCTGTGCTGTGTGTGTGGAGGGGTGTAACGTGACGGGCCCTGTACCAGGCGCCAGAAACTTAAGTGACGCTCCGGTGTGGACATACCGCACAAGTAATGACCCTCTCAAGAGACTGGCTGTTCTTCCTTGATTTGTGCACACCCCAGAATTCCCATATGAATGGAAATCTTTACACACGCATAGACCAGGAACAACCCCAGAGGTAATGGTTATCACCACAGTGATAAAGTTGCATGTGAAGAGATTGTTGAATTGTGGCCAAAGTGTCCTCCTATGCGTGTGTCTGTATGTATGTGTTTATTTTATCATTGACAGTTACTTCACATAAAAAGCAACAAATACCTTACAGTCAATAAGAGATTGCCAGCCCTGCTGGAGAAGAATGCTATGCGGGTCTCTCTGGATGCTGCTGGGAATGAAGGATCTTGGTTTTACATCCAGCCCTTTTGGAAGCTGAGGAGTGAAGGTGACAATGTAAGTGAATTTCATAACAAACTTACTGGAAGAAAGAGGGGGAGGGGGTGCTAGAAGAGACACAGTTGTTACCTCCTTGTCCAAAATATATCTTAGGACACAATCCTTTTATGACCTTTGTTGTGTATCCCTTGCTGCCAGATTCTACGATGCAACATGCTTAAAACCTGACGCAGTGCACCTTAGGGTATCATTCAAAAAGGCAAATGTGGGATACAAGCCATGTGCAAAGGGGAAAATATGTGGGCTGTTGCTAGGTAACAACTCCGGTATCTACCGTATTTTTCGCTCCATAAGACGCACTCCCCCCCCAAATAATAGGGGGGAAAAAGCCTGCGTCTTATGGAGCGAATAATAAAAAAGTAAAGAAAAAATACTTACCTGGGCTTCAGGGAGGCCTGCAGAGGCTCGTGCAGGCCTCCCCGATCTTCATTTCGTCAAAAAACTGCCATTTTCGGCCACTTCCTGTTTTGACGAAAACTGGAAGTGGCCGAAAATGGCCGTTTTTTTGACGAAATGAAGATTGGGGAGGCCTGCACGACCCTCTGCAGGCCTTCCCGATCTTCATTTCATCAAAAAACGGCCATTTTCGGCCACTTCCGGTTTTCGTCAAAACAGGAAGTGGCCGAAAATGGCTGTTTTTTGACGAAATGAAGATCGGGAAGGCCTGCACGAGCCTCTGCAGGCCTCCCTGAAGCCCCGGTAAGTGTATTTTGCTTACATTTTTTATTATTTTTATTTTTATTAAAAAAAAACCTTTTTTCCCCTATTTTTTGCTCCATAGGATGCATGCGTCCTATGGTCCAATGCGTCCTATGGAGCGAAAAATACGGTAGTTGTCTGCCTTGCAGAAGTAGACCTTGTCTTGACAATGCTCCCTTTAGCCCTGGGAAAGTATCAGGCAGCCGCAGCAGTGGTTGCAAGGAAATTAGAAGTCCCTCTGTGTTCTAGATGGCAGACGGTGATTCAGCCAGGGGGTTGCTAGTCACACAGGGTTTCTTATTTCACTAACTTTTTTTTTTAATACTTCATTTTTGCTTTCAGTGAAGTTTGAATTACTGATTCAGTTCTGCAGGTTTGTTCTGTGTGAAGCGTTATCTGGTCTCACACGTGTGTCCGTTACGTTTGTGTGAAGCATGGCATGCAAGGGACACGTTGCATCAAGTAACGGGGAGGTTGCTTTCTCATTGTGAATGTGGTTAAAAAAACACAACTCATCGTATGTGGATACACATGTCGTGCATATGGTGATTACGTGCTGAATCATCCATATTTATTTATGTGGGTGTGAAAACAGAAGCTGAGAAAAATAATGAACTCGGTTCATTAGTTTTGACTAAGGCTTGATTAGTTTGGTCAAATATTGTCAGACAGTAGTCAAGTATTTGTAACACTGACAGCTCAATCCTATGCATGCATACTCTGAAGTAAATCCTATTGAGCTGAATAGGACTTACTCCCAGGTAAGTGTATAGGATTGTAGTCTGACTTTAACAATAGCAAGAGCATAGAGAATTATACTACAGTAATGGCAAAAATTAATGGCTGTGTTACTGGCTTGACTTCTTCTGCATTTTTGCTCCATGCTTCTTCCTATGTGTTTTGTTTCTGTTCAGAGATGCCTGCAGTTACTGCACATGACCAGTAGCAGAAACTAGGTTGTGAACCTTAACTGGGAGGAGTGAGAACAAAAACTCTCTAGTGTGAGAGAACTTAAATTGCAAGGCTGCTTGTATGTCCAGGACTGGGTGGGCCTCACTCTTGCCATTTGTGACTCATTGTGACTGGGTGGCCCTCACTCTTTCCATCAGGTGACCTCAGGAGTTGAAACATAATCTGCCACTTACACTCACAAGAGCATCTTTGACAATATTTGACCACAGTCAAACTACAGACCTGTCGGTTATTGGCACGCCAGTGCTAGGTTTACTGGAGAATGAATTTTGCTGAATACCGAAATGTTGCCGAATGCCTTGAGCAAAGCAGAAACCAGATTGGTGCATGTATTTGGAAGAAAGCATGAGTTATGCCCTGTGTGCACTGTTTTTATTGTGTGTGTGGAATTGCTACACATTATGGAATATGCACTGAATTGTTATAGACATTACTTGCACTTCTGCTTAACTTGATTGGATCTCACCAAATCTTGCTCCTCTGTGTCTTAACATGTTTCCTTTTTTCCTTTCTATGATTTCATGCAACACTAATGACCTCCATCTTTTTCTAGATGAGAGGCAATTTTTCAATGGAAAAACACCCACAAACTGTTTTCAGTAGGATTGTATGGCATGAGAACAGGGAGTTCAGTTCTTTGGAAATCAGCAGAAATTATGAGTCAAATAGATGTGCATGCCAATATGTGGTTTTGCCCCCCAATTGGGCTACAAACCATGGCAGGAGCTCAGTACACAAGACCACTGTGCTTTTGGGGCATTTGGCACATGCCCCTCCTGCTATTTGTTTAAATAGTAAAAAGTAAAGGATCAAACTCACTCATTTTTATGCACGTCATTAGGCCCTTCAGTAGATTTTATGACTTTCTGTTCAAATTGTTAAGATGAAAGGACTAAATAATACTTAACATGCACAGCCCATTCCAGAAAGGGAAAAATAAATCAGGAACTTCTTCAGCATGTTGGCGTTCATATTCCAGAAGTTTTTGAATTCCTGGGACCTATTTAGAATTGAAAATGGAAATTTCCGTTATCTGTTGTACTATGAACTGGGTCTCTTTCCAAAACAAAACAGAAGAAACTAAAATATTGCCACTGTGCAAGAAAACACAACTTTTATATCTTATAACCCCTTATGACTGAAATGCTGTGTCCTTCTATTCTCCAGATTGTTGTAGGGGACAAAGTTGTGCTAATGCCAGTCAATGCAGGACAGCCCCTTCATGCCAGCAACATAGAACTCCTGGATAACCCAGGGTGCAAAGAGGTGAGTTTGACAAGAACAGATGTGCCTGCGTTGGTGTGGTGTCTTCTCATAGGGCTATGCTTTGGGGTCAGTAGCAGACTGAAGGGAAAGCAAAGGTGACTTCAGTAGAGTCAGGTGACAACTATCAGGTGATAAAATTATGCATGGAATGAATAGAGTGAATAGAGGGATGTTCTTTTCCCTCTCATACAACACCAGAGCCAGGGGACATCCACTAAAGGTGAATGGCAGGAGAGTTGGAACAGACAAAAGAAAATAATTTATTTACCCAGCATGTAATTAATCTGTGGAACTCCTTGCCACAGGATGTGGTGATGGCACCTGACCTGGATGCCTTTAAAAGGGGATTGGATAGATTCACAGAGAACATGTCCATCACAAGTTACAAGCCATAAACAACCTCCTGGTTTTAGTAATAGGCTATCTCTGAATGCCAGATGCAAAGGAGTGGCAACAGGATTCAGGTATCTTGTTGTCTTATGTGCTCCCTGAGGCATCTGGTATATTAAGAAATGCCAAGCCTAATGTGCTTGCATCTAGCAGAGTGCAACGGCACGCTTGCCCCAAGGTCGTTCTCCGCAGAAAGTAAAACGGACAAGGCAGATGTCCACCACCAAGACTGTATTTACAAATTTACAGATAAGCAGCTTCAGTAAAGCAATACCTTCTTATATACAAAACTCCAACTCCACGGCATAGACTCCAGCTCTCTCCAACTCCACACAACAACCCACACAGGTAGGCTCTGCCAGCCTCCTTATATAGTGCTTTACACCAATCACTGTGGAGATTGATGCATCTCATTATCTATTGCATCAGCTCTTTCCACAGGTGCTTTGTCACAGTGATTCAGCATTTTTCTTGTCCATTTCACTTTCACTTTTCATTGCTTTACAATACATTATATATATACACACACACACACACACACACACACACACACACACACACACACACACACACAGAGAGAGAGAGAGAGAGTCTATGGTAGCCATGCTTGCCCAAACATCAGGGCCCTGCACTATTCAGATTGGAAATTTTAGATCATTTGGTGAGCTAACCCTGACATGGTGGGGCCACTGTGAGATACAGGAAGCTGGACTAGATGGGCCTTTGGCCTGATCCAGCAGGGCTCTTCTTAGGTTCTTATGTTTGATTAAAAGAGCAAGGCAGCACTGTGAAACAAGTACAGGCAAGGTCAAGGAACTGGAGGTGACATTCCAAGCAGGCCACGTGTGCAGGAAGATGCACTGGCTCAATGACCAAAGACCAGGCTTACATAGCTGAACATGGCAACATTGTTTCCAAGCATACAAGGGCATCTCTTTGCCCATCCCTTACTAGTTGTAATTTTGTGTATGTGCTGTTGGTGTACTTTAAGACAGGAAACAGGCCAATGGCATTCTTATACTGAGGGTGGATGTCGAATTTATGAAAGACTCAGGGCTGTCACAAAAAAATGATAACTCTGTGCCAAGTTCCCCCTTTCCCGGCATTATGTGTAATGCAGCTTCCCCTGCATCCTACCTCACTTCTGACAAAGACAGCCACTGATATGAAGCAGGGACAGGGAAATGTAAACGGAATGGTACTGAGACTTGGAATAAGGTGCATTTCACTTTACAGATGGGGAGAGGGAGAATTTGGCACTGGGAAGCTGGTTTTGGTGACAACCCCTGTGCCATTGATAGTATCTAACATGAGAAGAGCCTTGCTGGATCAGGCCAAAGGCCCATCTAGTCCAGCTTCCTGCAACCCACAGTGGCCCACCAGATGCCTCAGGGAGCTCACAAGACAACAAGATTCTGTCGCCACTCCCTTGCATCTGGCATTGAGAGCCTACTACTAAAACCAGGAGGCTGCATATACCCATCATTGCTTGTAACCTGAGATGGATTTTTCCTCCATAAACCTGTATAATCTCCTTTTAGTTTGACCCTGAAACAACTTGTGATTGCAGATGGAGGCTTTTCTTGGCTAGCTGACCAGGCAGGACAGGTGTATTGAAGCTTTTGGTTCTTCTTTCTACTGCAGAAGTGGGACAGGAAGTGCCTGTGATGGGTTTGGAGAACTCCACTGGTGGTATCCCTTGCTACTACCTGCCACCACCACAGGGTGTCCTTTCATTTGTTAGCACCACGTGAAAGCTAGTGGTTTCTGATGTCCAACATGCACCTGAGCTCTGGCGCTCTGGAAAACGGGGGGAAAGTATTATGAAAGATCAGGGAACAGATATTGTGGCTGCAGCTTTCTCACAACACTGCATTCTGTCGTAGGAAGACTACACTAGATATGTGTCAAGACAAAGGAGTGGTGTGAATGCATTTAAGAGGTGGCAACACTCGTCAGCTGTAACTCTATGGACACAAGAACAATGCTGCTGGATCAGACCAAAGGCCTGTCCAGTCCAGCGTTCATTTTGCAACAGTGGTCTCCAAGATGCCTCCGGAGCTCACAAGCAGGGCATGAAGGTGACAGCCTTCTCCTGTTGTTTGTTCCCAACCCCTCTTATTCAGAGGTAGACTGCTTCTGAGCACGGAGGTTCCATTTAGCTCTCTGGTAGCTGTATTTATTCATTGCTTTGATACCCACCTTTCTTCCATCATGGAACTCTCCCCTCTAGGCACAGATCAGACTCAGACCTGCCTAGCACAGGGCTTGACAAATTTGCTTTGGATCTCAGAGCCAGCCCCCCAATTTAGGAACCTGATGAATTTTTCAACTTTCAGAGTTTTATGTTTTAACACCAGCCAAAAAAATCTCGCATACTACCTTTGAATGGTATAAGTTAGATTTTACTTATTAGCACACATTAAAAAGCACATTTCCAACCTCCCTTGGCAGTAGAAAAACTTAGCAAATGTCAGTGTGATAGCAAAAATGATCTAAAGCAGGGGTGTCAAACTCGTTTCATACGGTGGGCCAAATAGCATTCATGGTGCCTACTGAGGGCCAGAAGTGATGTCATTAATCAGTAAGTGACATCATTAAGCAGATGTTGGCCAGAAATAAGCACTTCGTTGTCATGCAGGAACGCATTAGCTGCAAATAACAGAAGATAAAATATGCAAATCTTGATCATATTTTCAAGATATGAGAGAGCCCAATTATCACACAGGCTGCCCTTTCAGCAGCGCCGCTTCTGCCGAGGCGTCACTTCGCAGCTGAGAGGTGCTCTGCGAAGTGACACTTCGACAGAAGTGGCGCTGCTGAAAGTGCGCCGCTGAGAAAGTCCAGTTATCACGTGGGCGAGATAAAGAGCTTCCAAGGGCCTTATGTTTGACACCCCTGATCTAAAGGCTTTGATTCAAAAATAAAGACGTATTAAGAAGCATTTTTTTTAAAAAAAGTTAGTTCATTACACGAGTAGTGCAAGTTTTTGCATGTCTACTCAGAAGTTAGTCCCATTATAGTTAATGGGACTTACTCCCGGGTAAGGATGTACTGCATGGCACTTTAAGAATTGAAAGACAGGTACCTGTTCCTGTTGCAAGGGGCCTACAATGCTCCAGCTTGCAGCGCATAGCTTAAAGCACTGCTTCTCAAACTTTGGATTATGAATCACTTGGTGGGTCGCCGCCCAATGTCTGGTGGGTCACCCGTTGGGCCCTCCCAGCCTCACTTGCACCCAGTTGGCTCCAAATTGGAGCCCTCCAGACACAGAAGGCCTCTGGAAGCAACCAGAATGTGACTTCAAATTTACATCTGGGTTCATGGAAGTCGCTTTCTGAGGCCTGTGGAGGCCCACTGGAGACCCACTATGGGAGAACAAAGTGGGTCGCGGAACCCTCTACTAGGGAGCAGGTGGAGCAATGATGGATGCAGGAAAGAACCTTCTGCTATCCGATTCACATCAGCTGCAGCTTTTCAGATGACTTCAGGAGTAGTGGGCTTGATAAACCTTGGCAAGGAAAGGTGGACAGGAAAGAACAAGAGGGTTACCCGTGTGCTTTGCATGGGATGTCAAGGGTCTGTAACGCCCCCTCCCTGTTAAATCTTCAGTTTTTTGGTACCTTGACTGAACTCTAGAATATGTGATGTAGTAACGAGCCTGTCTCTGAGCAGATGCAGAGTGCTTTGCCCTACACTGGCCAACCACATTTTCTCCCCACCAACTTGGGATCTAAGTTCCAGGAACGTTAACAAGAAATTAAAGAAATAGTACAGCTATCAACTATCTTCCCCATACCTTTTCCCAGCGACAGACAAAGTGTTGGTGGGGGTGGCAGCAGCGAGTGGCAGCTGAGCCTGCCCCCTGCAGTCTTGGCCCATCCACCAGCCAGAGCTGCCTCTGCCTCCTGCTCAGTGTTCCGCCTTCTCCAGTCTGCAGGCTTGCATTTCCAGGTTTGCTGCTTGCCTTTGCGCCCTTGGAATCCTTCCTGCCAAAAACCAGGTTTCTTTCTTGGGAAAAAAACTGGCCATTCCCTAGACCAGTGATTTTCAACCAGTGGTGTGCCGCAAATGGTCCATAGTTGTGCCATGGGTTAAACCGCTGAACCATGAGCTGTCGATCAAAAGGTCGGCAGTTCGAATCCGCAACGGGGTGAGCTCTTGTTGCTTGGCCAGCTCCTGCCAACCTAGCAGTTCCAAAGCATGTCAATACGAGTAGATAAATAGGTACCGCTTGCGAGAAGGTAAACAGCGCTCCGTGTTCCAGCTGCATGCTACGCGCTGCGGCAAGGAGAGTCATGCCGGCCACATGACCACGGAGGCGTCTTCGGACAACGCTGGCTCTTCGACTTTGAAATGGGGATGAGCAGCACACCCTAGAGTCGGACACGACTGGACTTAATTGTCAGGGGTCACCTAATTTATTAGTAGGGTCATTTGGGGACGTGAGCCCCCTACTGGCAGTGCAGTGTGCCTTGTCACTTGTCAAAATACGGATGGTGTGCCTTGACAATTTTAGCGCTTTGTCAGTGTGCCGTGAGATGGAAAAGGTTGAAAATCGCTGCCCTAGATGATGAAATTGATAGTCACTGTGGTGACCTGGTGTCCTGGATTTGTCAAGCCCTGGCAGTGTCGGCAAGGTTGCTGCATCCTGTGCCTTGAGATGCCCTGGGACCATCCTCCTCCTCCTTCATTAACTTGTCTAATCCTTTAAAAAACCAACAAATATTATAAAAGCAATCTAGTCTAGAGGCAACCTTCATCTTTTAATCCTATTGACTGTAGAAATGACTCCGCGAATAGACTTTTTATTTTTGAGTCTGAATCTGTCAGGTGTCATGTGCTTCCAGAGAACCGTTCAGTCCTAGAAATTTGGTTGGTGGATAATATCACTCAGATGCTTTTAGTAACAAATAGCTGAAATAACAAATGTTGGCAAGCAAGTCCCTTGGCAGATTGTGACATTACAAAAACGTTCTGTGAATATTCTGCAACATAACCTACAAATTGTGCATATTTGACCCACAGGTAAACGCTGTCAATTGTGATACCAGCTGGAAAATAACCTTATTCATGAAATACAGTTGCTACAGAGAAGATGTGCTTAAAGGTGTAAGTACAAATTGCAGAATTTTTAATTTTTAGAAAAAAGCTTCATTTAAATTATTTGTAATTTTTTTTTGCTCGAGAGAGAGAAATCATGTTGCTTTGACATTGACTTTATTTGTAACAAACCACATCTATCAATATTTCCCATGATCTCCCGCTGTTCATCTGTCATGAAGAGTGACTATTTTGTTTCAAAGAATGTATCCAAGTGGAGTCTTCCCTTTTCCAAAATTGAATTCTCCACTCTCAAGACGAGAGTGAGTCAGGTGGCCTTGGTTTTAGATGCAAGACGCATCAGGAAAACATTTAGGCTTACATGACATTTATAAAGATCTGCCTCTGACAGAGAAATATACTTGCTATAATAGGAATTCTGTACTTCACTTTTATTTATTTATCCAGGGAGATGTTGTCAGATTGTTCCATGCTGAACAGGAGAAGTTTCTGACCTGTGATGAGTATCAGAAGAAGCAGCATATCTTCCTGCGCACAACATTGCGTCAGTCAGCCACTTCTGCGACAAGTTCGAAAGCCCTGTGGGAAATAGAGGTACTGGAGGGGTCTGATTCTGATGTTGTTTTCTCCAACTGGATTCAGAGTCCTCACAATATTTAGAGAGCAGACAAAGCATAAGGAATAAGAAACTGAGTTACAGAACAGAATTTTCCTGGGTCTACCATGAATTCACTAGGTATCTCTGGGCAAACCAGTGGTTCCCAACCTTCTATCCCCCTAAGGGGAGGTTGGGAACCTATGCGGCACCCGTAGGCGACGAATCCATTGCATCTGGGTTCCCACCACCACCGCAAACGGGGGGAACTCCCCACAGGAATAAAAACACGACGGTGGCTGGTGGGAAACACCCCCCCCCCCAGTAAGTGTAAAAAATCTTTTTTCCTTACTGGGGTCAGCGATGATTGGCGGTGGTTCCAAGGACCCGGCAGCGACATCTGACATTGCCGTCAAGTTGCGTCGAATCCCCATCCCCCCCTTAAAGGGGAAACCTGGGGGGGGTCACAACCCCCAAGTTGGGAACCACTGCGCTATTCCCTTCAGCTCCCCAACTGCAATATGGGGATAATAATACTTACAGTGCAAGCCTATGTATTTCAGACGTAAGCCCCATTGAGGTCAGTAAGACTTACTCCCATATAAGTGTTTAGAGCAGTGCTTCCCAAATGTTTTAGCACTGTGACCCAAATTTTAAAACGACAATCTATTGCAACCCACATAGCTTTACTTCCGACTGCCCATCCAGCACAAAAGGCGCCCCGCTTCCACCTCCTCCTGCCTCATCATCTCCCTGTTGCCATGCCCCACCCTCCCCCATAGCCTGCCTGGGGGTGAAATTGGCCATGCATGGCTCGCCTCTCTGCCGTGACAGCATGCTGGAGAGGCGGGAGCTGTCGCTCCCCATGTTGCTTGTAGCCCATCATCCGGGCCAGGTAAGTGCTTCCCCAGATAGAAACGCTGCAAACTTTTTGCAACCCACCAAAAATTGGCTTTCTACCTACTGGTGGGTTACGACCCACAGTTTGGGAAACATTGGTTTAGAGCAGGGGTGGCCAACCTTTCAACATGAATGCTCCTGGACCTTTAACGGTTGTCTAGGTGAGGGCATTTCAGCAGGTGCAGCTGCTTTAGCAGCACCATCAGCAATTGCAGCTGCCAAGATTCTGACTTCTACACAACTCTTAAGAACACAGAGGCCTTAATGGTGGAAGGTTGGCTGCCCCTGGTTTAGAGGATTCCAGCCTTACTTTCCTTACATTACAGGGTTCTTGCAAGGATAACACTGAGATAACACACACAAAGCTCCTCCTGCATTCAAAAACTGATTCACAAATGTACATTGAACTCCTTAAGAGTGGTGTTCAAGTGTTCCATGTATTAAGCTGTTCTATGTATTAAGCTGCACATCTATATGTTGTTCCCACAGGTAGTGCATCATGATCCATGCCGTGGTGGTGCAGGACAATGGAACAGCTTATTCAGATTTAAACATCTAGCAACTGGAAACTACTTGGCTGCAGAGGTGAGAACAGCTGTCCATTGATCGCAGTCGAAAATGAATAATTGCAGCGAGTTGAAGAGAATAGATCCCCTGCTTGGTGGAATTTGTAGGTAACTTGTATGTTCCTATAAAGGGCTGTCCATCTGGTTTGGGCTGAGGACAACCTCACCGTTGTCAGGGAGTTTCTCTAGTCTGATTGCTGCTAGTCTGACCTTTGAGGGTGGCCACCCATGTAAACAGCTGGTTTTGTGATTGATACACCCATTTGGTCCTACTTCTGGAGCAGCCATGCTACTTTAATAATGTTTTAGCGCCATGACCCAAAAGTTAAAACGACAATCTATTGTGACCCACATAGCTTTACTTCCGGCTACCCAAAAGGGGCCCCACCTCCACCTCCTCCTGCCTCACCATCTTCCCCACTCCCATCCCCCACCACATAGTGTGACTAAGGGCCCAATCCTAACCAATTTTCCAGCACCAATGCAGCCACAATGCAGCCCTGAGGTAAGGCCTCTCTTTATCTTGAGGATGCCTCCGTGACTCCCCCCCCCCCCCACTTCAGGATGCAGCGCACATCCTGTTGGTATGGCTTACATCAGTGCTGGAAAGTTGAATAAGATTGGGCCCTTGGTTTCTTATTCCTAATGTTAGCACCCCGGGGACAGGTACCCTTCAGCTGGCGCTACCTGCAAGGTGCTATGCTTTCCAAGGCCTCAAATGTAGGACCAGGTAAGGGGGGTTTACAGCACCCTCCAGCCTTCCCTTGGCAGGATGTCTGGCTCAGTTGGTAGAGTGATCGTCTCATAAATGCCTGAAGATCTGAAGGACAGCAGTTCAAGATGGCTGGATGTTTCTGTGTCTGTCGGAGAGCTGCCGGCACGCTGAGCTGATAAGTTGCAGAGCCTCTGTGGGGGAGTGGAACTGCATCTACAGCACTTGAGTGGCAGTCAAGGTTGCCTGTCAGCTGAAGCGTGGTGGAGACGAACGCCAGAGTACGCCGCCTTGAATTAAAGTCGGAGGAGAAATCCAATGACCAAGAAAGGCGGTATATAAATACTGTATATTATATTACTATTACTCTAGTGTAAGGCTGGGTCACAGGCAGAACAGCCGTCTTCACAGCTCGACTGCCTACCTTACACTGAGCCTCCTCATCGGCCGGGCATGAGCAGTTATATGCTGGAAGCCCCTCCCATGTCTTACCCCCAGTGCTCCAAGTGCCTGATCCTGCAAGGAATCCTCTGGTCTCTTATCTCCTCCTCCCTTGAAGGTCCTGACCTAGCGAGGCATCGCCTCAGCTCCGGCTGCCTTGCTTGAAGGCCCTGGCCGGCAGTTGACTGTTTGGCCACCAGTGTTGAAGCTGTCCTTTGGCTGATTTGTGGCAGGGTGAGGTGCTTTCAGTAGGTCGGGCCTGGCTCCCCCAGCCACTTGTGCCATGCGGCATTGCGTGGAGTGTGACTTGCCATGCCAACCACGCCAAGTGTTGGATCCTGCCACCTCCCTGGTTCGTCTGGGCCCCCATCCGGTGGAGCTGGCAGGTCGGGCCCCTGATACCTAAATTTCCTAAGGGAAATTGTCCGTTAGTGTGACTTTGTGGAAAGTAGGCATCTGCCCTGCTTGTTGAGCTGGGAACATTTAAAATTTCCGGTGACTTTTTTGTTTTTTTTCTTCACCTGACAGGATCCTGTTCAGTATCATGGTGCATAATGTCATGAGTGCGACGGGTTTTTTTTGAGTAGGGTGTGCTATTAACCACGGTTTCAGGTGTCCGCGTAGCAGCAGGAACGTATCCCCGTGAATACGGGGGGGGGGGGCTGTATTTAAAAGGTTGTTGCTTTGCTTTGTTCAGTAACTTCTTTTCATCTTTACTCCTTTTGTATTAAACCTTTTATTAAGCTGATCTCAGTTTTGGGTATTGCCCCCAACAATACAAAAGCCAGAGAAGACATTTGTTTATTTGTTAAAGTTGTGTAACTGGGGTAATTCAATTAAACCGATTGGCAGGAGACTGAAGCTGGAGGAAAGGAGGTACTTTTACATAGCGGATACTTAGCCTTTGTAATTGATTACCACAAGATGTGATGGTGGCCACTAGCTTGTATGGCTTTAAAAGGGAATTGGACAAATTCATGGAGGACAGATCTATCAGTGGCTACTAGTCATGGTGACTTTGTGCTGCTTCTAAATTTAGTGGCAGTGAATCTGAATACCAATTCAGTGCATCTGAATACCAGTTCAGGGTGGGAGAGAAGTAGGCCTTTCTCTTTTCCTTGGCAGCTAGTGGATCACTGTGAGAAACAGGATGCTGGACTAGGTAGGCCTTTGGTCTGATCCAGCAGGGCTTTTTAATGTTCTTAACTGGAGACTACTGTATTGCAGACCTAGAGACTGACAATTTAAACGAAGGCACAGCCTGAAATAAGAACCTTTATTTTTCTCTTAAGGTTAGACCTTGAATTATAGTAGAACAGGAGAAAAGAGCAGAAAATATCAGATGGTACAGAACAACTTGTGCACAAGGCTAAAACTGCAGGCTTAGGCTGAAAGGGGAAGTAATTGCAGCAGATAAAATCACTCATGAAGTGTAGAAACTGAATTGAGAACATTCCTTTTACCGGTTCACTGAATACTTAAACCAGAAGTTACCTGATGAAATAAATACACAGAAGATTATTTTTGTATACAGGGGTTCCCCTGTATCTGTGGGGATACGTTTCAGCCCCCCCCCATAAATATGGAAGCCGCGGATGTGAGGGAACCGTATCTCTGTGCCCATTTACCTCCATTTTTGTCCTTTACCGTGACGCCAAGCAAGCACGATTCTTCCTTTTACAGAACTTAATAAGCAGGCAAGCTTATAGAGACAAGCAGGCAGCCAGGCAGGCAGGCTGAACACTAGAGAGACACACAGCCAGAATGTAAGCAGGAAGCTTCCTGCTTCCTGTTAACGTTCTGGCTGTGTCCCTCTAGCGTTCAGCCTGCCTGCCTGCCTGCCTGCCTGCTTGTCTCTATAAGCTTGCCTGCTAATAGAGTTCTGTAAAAGGAAGAATCATGCTTGCTTGGTGCCATGGTAAAGGACAAAAATGGTAAATGGGCGTGGAGAACCACGGGTAAGTGAAACCACGGATATGAGGACCCGTGGATAGGGGGGAATGCCTGTATAATCACATGAAGTTGCCTTATCCTGAGCTAAAGCATTGGGCCATCTACCCCAGACAGAGGTATTTCACAGCCCTGAGGGTGAGGGAATCTGCAGCTTCCTCTGTTTTTCCTCCCCAAAGTCCATTGCCACTGACTCTTTTAATTTTATCCCAAAGCATGAAAAAAAGGGCAGGACTAAGAAAACTGGGACAAAAATGAAGTAAAACGTAGTGGAGGAGGACAGGAAGGAAAATTAGATGCAGACAAGTTTATATGAAAATACAGTCACCGAAAATATTTCAGTGTATTGTGTTTTTCAAGGTCCAAATATTTTTTGCTATTTCAGTCATTGTGGTTATTAACTCTAAGCATGGCAAGAGTGACATTTTTCATCTGTAATGGCTCATGGCAAGTATATCATATATAGACCAAGACTTCTTGCTGCCCCCAAACAGTTGTATGACACAACCTTAGAGGATGCTCCAGAGTCACTGGCATGTTGCAGAAGATGCTGGAGTGCAACTCATGGATTGTATGAGAGTGCATGAAGGCCTGGGGCGCATCCCTTAGATTGCACACTGGTTCATTATGTGGTCACAATGAAAAGGAATGAAATACGACAAGGAATAAGCCCACAGATAAGAAGTAAAAAATAATGCTTTTCGTAACGCAACTGTTTAGGACATGATCCAGCCAACGTTTTCATTAGTTTTTGTGGAAGAGTTCAGCCCTCTTCAGAGACTGAGAGGTGGGATAAAATAATCTCCTATAAATAAAAATGTGTTTAAATCTCTTCCTTCCCCTACCCCCCTTTTTTGGTTCAGTCCTAGTCTCATCCCTTTCAGCATTTATTTCCTTGAGTTTATTTGAAATTTGAACAGTAATGAACACAATATATTTGCATCATCATTCCAAATGTTAGTTGTATTTTCTAATTATCTGTAACCAGGCATGTAGGCACTTTTATATGCTGTAGCTAAATTTTAAATGATTGGAGTGGAGCTAAGTGACTGCTTATCTGCTCGCTTGCAGCCTGAGCGAGATTAGGCTGTGGTGTGGATTATCAATAACGTCACACACACGGCCATTGTTTGTTTTTTGTTCAGGCCTTTCTGATAAAGATACTGTACTTGCAGCAGAATGCAAAGAATAGACCACGGCGTGAATAGTATTAATGGGGTTGGCAACTGTAATCTGTGGCCATTTTTGATTTTTTGCATTTTTTCTGGAGCTAGCTCTCTTTGGAGGCAACCTGAAGCTTGCAGATTAGGTTGAGGAAACAACTCCTTTGCCCTGATAGATGTTTCTCCCTTCAACAACAGCCCCTATATCTTTCAATAAGACCTTTATGTGGAGACCATCCTGGCTACATGGAGGAAATAAAAAGGGTTTTCTTTTGTTTTGGTTAAACCCTTTAACATGGTTCTCCATGCCAAGACAAACAGTCTTTTCTCTCCTTAAAGGGAGCCCTTGACCTTCCTGGCTAAACAAGGGCAAGGCTTTCTAAAGACCTTCCTGCTAAATGTGTTGTACAGTATACACCTTTTATTATAATAACTTTTATTATAATAACTGCTTCTAGTCTTCCTGACCATCAGGCTAGTGGCTGTTTGATACCCAGACAGAACAACGAACAATGTGGCCAAACTTGCTTAAGAGCCACATATGATAAACTTCAGACGTTTGAGAGCTGCAATATTTAAGAAGCATTTAAATTCTTAAATATATTTACCGGTACTCACCATGAACATTCAACTTATGTTTTAATCCAGTGGACTCTTGGTTTATACCTGGTAACTAATTATAAAGCTTTGTGATGCAAAAAGGAACATATTTCCAAGAGCTGCACATTATATGTCAAAGAGCTGCATGTGGCTCAGGAGCCGTAGTTTGGCCACTGCTGGTGTATACCTTGGGGCTAGTACTTGCCCAAGATTAACCAGATTAGCTTTCTTCCTGGACCTCTTTTTCTTGTATTTCTAGATTTGGGTCCAACAGCAACTCTTGCAAAGTTATGGCAAGTGTCCTGGCGGGCTATACGGTGGGCAGGTGTCCCCAAGGCCACCTTTGGAAGGTGATGTCTTGTCTTTTATTGTGATGATTCTGGTTAGATATCATACAAGAGGCCGGCACCCTACAGGTAATTGCTCTGCTTTGTTCTGGAGCATACTGTGACCACTACTGAGTATATCGGCACTCTTTTGGGCCAGGTTGTCTCCTTCTGGAGCCTCCACCAACATTTCCTAATATTAGGAAATTCTAGGATCCTGCTGCAACAGGTGGGCTCCCAAGGAGGATTTCAAAGTAAGTGTCCCCAAAGTGGAACAGAAAGGTGGCTTATAAGTATTTTAAAGAAATACAATGATGTGTGTCAGAGGGTCTGCTCAACATATACGGTAACTTACAGACCAGGACAATGCTGCTATAGGCAGTTAATTCTCAATATTCGCCAGGGTTAGGTTCCTGGAAAACCCAGCTGATACCGAATCCACAGATACAGAATAATTGATCCTATAGGATCAATGGGGTTAGGGGGAAAACAATATTGGCACAATACTTTCAAAATGGCCTCAGATAGCTTCAGAATGGCGCAGATGGCTCTTCTACCACTGGTGCGTTTTCACATCACCACTAACAAGTGGGTAGTAAAATGGCTGCCATGGATGCTGGGATCACTTCAGAATGGCTGCACAAGGCATTCTGGGGCGCTACTAGTGTAATGGACTACATTTAGAATGGCTGTGGAGAGCTGTAGAATGGTCGCGGATGCAGTGATTGGCCGTGGATGCAGCAAATAGCTTCAAAATGGCCACATCCTGAATAGATTCAGGATGGCTGCAAAGAGCTTCAGAATGGCTGCGAATGCAGCGAATGGTCATAGATAGCTGAGAACAGGCCACAGACGGCCGGACATGAGTTACACTCTTGTTCCCCGCGGATAAGCAAATCTGTGGGAACAGTGTGCGCAGGTAGTGAGAATTGACTGTACATTTGCTATGCATAGAAATGACTGTACATTTGCCATGCATAGAATTGACTACATTTGCTGTGCATAGGACTGTACTGTACACAGGACTGCTGTATCCTGGTCTTTAAGTACTTCTCCTTTAAGTACTTTTGCACTGTGCTTTGAAGGTCCTCTTGACAAAGTGTCATCCAATGTATCATCCCAAGCAAACAGAAGGAGCAGAATTCAATATCCTGAGAATTGCAGATTTCAGGGGTGGGTGGGTGGGAAGCGAGTTTCTAGTTTTCATGGCTATGAAAGCAGGCTTGAGCATTTGTAAAATCTTCAAAGTTAGAGAAGTGACTGAAAAAGATAACACTTTAGCCGTAAGGCAGGCTTCAGTGCCTGGATGACTCCGTGTTATTTTCCCGTGTCTTGCCGAGGCAAAATCTGCAAATTAGTCAAATATATGCAAATTTTCATAATTTATATTGCAGAATTTTGAAAAACAAAACTAGCGCATCATAACTCTATCCTGACGTTGTGTTGCATGCAGTGGAGTCACTAGGGCGCGCGCGGCCCCAAGGCGGGGGTGCGCGCGTCACCCTAATGACTCCCCCCACACCCAGCCCCTAATTGTAGTATTGGCGCAGCCGCTAGGCCGCGTCGTGATATTTTTTGAGGGGGCGACCCGACGGGACGCTGCCCCGGGTGCCCCCCGACTCTGCCCCCCCATTGCAGCCGGCTCCGCTCCAAGGTCTTCTCCCGGCCTCGGAGGCTCTGAGGCCGGGAGAAGGCTTTCGAGCGACCTCACCGGCCGCCGCGCCAGGGCCTTCTGACGAAGGCCCACTGCGTCACAACATTATTTATTACTTTCCTGAGGGAAAAGGCAGCCCTTTTCCCTCAGGAATGGTCTGCGCATGCACGAAAAACGTTATAAATAACGTTGTGACGCAGTGGGCAGAAGGCCCTGGTGCGGCGGCCGGGGAAGACGTCCCCGGAGCCGGCTCCTGGCGATGGAAGCGACGCGAGCGGGGAGGCGACACGCGCAGGGGAGGTGACACGCGTGGGTACGCGCGTCACCTTTTCTGCGCACGTCACCTGGGGGCGTCCCGCTCGCCCCGCCCTGCAACAGCAACGCCGCTGGCTGCATGTCCACAGTCCACATTTGGGAATGCTCCCACTTCCAACTCAGTTGCTGCAGAGTTGTGTGTGTTCAGCTCAAGCAACATTTAGATGCTCCAAGCCGGTATCCATGCAGCTGTGTATTTCTCATGATCAAATCTAACCTTCTCATTTCTCTAATCATGAGGATAAAAGCTTCTTTGAACTCGATGACAGCTTTATTGATTCCAGTAAGCTAAAACATACGAGGCCTGCAGCTGGAGTTATGTATCTTCTTATTTTCTTCTCTGGAAGAACATACACAATAATACAGTACTGTTAGTGCTGTTTTCAAAGGGGTATTTGGACTTCATATATGAGGCCTTGGATCCTAAATAGCCATAGCACATTTTGTCCTCTGTTTACCTAATTTGACATGCTGCTCAGTTGTATGTGTGTTTGCTCAGAAGTTAAAGTTTCTTGGACTTCTGTTGTGGCTTATTCCCAAGTAAGATTGCACAGGATTGCAACCTGATTGTTTAGCTTTGCTTCTTTGATTCTGTATGTAGTTCTGAGATGGCTGACTTTCCATTCTACCTGGCAAACTTCAAAATGTGTTACTTTGTTCATCAGAAGAACTTATTTATTTATTTATTTACAATATTTTTAACCCACCTTTCTCCCCAAAGGGACCCAAGGCGGCTTACAAAAACAGGAAAACACAATTACAAAAAACCTTTAAAAGCAATAAAACAGTTAATTTAAAAACTCATAAACACAATCTAAAAACAATAAAAAGACCATTATTACATTTTAAAAGGTAAGAATACAAAAGAACAGCAGAACCACACCTGTAATCGCTGGATGTTAAAAAAGGCCAGGATTCAGAAGGCTTCCTTGAACAAGGTTTTCAGGCCTCACCGGAAAGTCTCCAAGGAGGGAGCAGTTTGTAAGTCAAAAGGGAGGGAATTCCATAAGGTTGGTGCCACTACTGAGAAGGCCTGATTTCTGGCTGCCGCCCCTCGCACCTCCCTGGGCGACGTGGATTTCCGAACCAGGAGAACCTCTGTCTTGACCGGATTTAATTTCAGCTTATTAGCCCTCATCCAGGTCCCAACCGCCTCCAGGCAGATCATTGCATCATGCGTTTTTATGCAATCAATATTACTTAAAGTCAGCGCTGGTTCCCAAACTTACTAGGGGCGCGCCGCCCTTCTCCTGCTGGCACCCGTCGCAGAACCCGGAAGTAAGTGCCGATGATGCATGATGCATTGATGTTATTGGTACTTACTTCCAGGTTCCACGGCCTCAGCAGTCCTCAAAATCGACATAAAGGAGGTAAGGGTTGGTGGGAGGGCTGTGTGCAATGGAGCAGAGCCTCTTCTCGGTCTGTCACGTTGCGATCCCCCTGCTGGTTAGCTTGGCCGGTGTGCATCCCGTGACATCCCTGGGGACTCATCACGATGCCCACTTTGGGAAACTGTTTAAGATTATTACCTTTACTGGTTTGTATCTTGCAAAACGACAAACATTCCACCAGATGGCAGTACGCACTTAACTGCTTAATGTGTCAGACAGTGAAGTAGCAAGGTGAGGGGGGTGGGAGAGAAAGAGGCAGACAACGCTGCAGAGCCACTGGTTTTGATTTAGTTTCATTGCTGTGCTGAATTTTGATTTCCAGAGGTCCCCATGTTTCCATAGTTAAGCTAGCATTAAATAAACAAACCAGCCCAGCCTTGCTGAATGTTAGCACAAAAGTCCGATAAGGCATTATCGGTTGGGCGGTATGATCAAAGGGAGCAAGAACAGGACTGCCAGAATTCCAGCACGAGCCACGTTGTTTGTCCTTAATTTTGCGTGCCATGGGAAGAGTTAAAAGAGAAAAAGAAACTGTAGTGTTTAAGGACAAGGAGGAGAATTGGCATTTAAGTACTTTAATATGCCATTCCGTTGTCATACTCTGTGTACCTTCCAAAATAACCATAAAGCATATTAATGAAATAAACCCCCTCTAATAACAAACAAAAATTAAAAAAACGAGAGCAGGTCCAGTAAATGCACATGACGTTTCCCAGACTTCAACTTTCTAGGTCCAAAGATCATCTCAGGCAATACAGCAAAGTCTTGGGCAACATTCACTGCTGCTAAGGTCAGAACATTTCCCCTTCACTTATCGCTTAGTGGCTCAGAGACTGAGCTTGCGAATCAGAACTTCCCCTGCTGAGATCTGCCATGAAGTCACTAGGGGGTCTAGTGAGCATGCCCCTCCCTCTCCGCCTCTACTGCAATATGGAGATACTGTAATAATATTATTGATCTTCTTATAGGGTTGTTTTAAGGATTAGGTAAAGGTGACCCCTGACAATTAAGTCCAGTCGTGTCCGACTCTAGGGTGTGGTGCTCATCCCCATTTCAAAGCCGAAGAGCCAGCGTTGTCCGAAGACGCCTCCGTGGTCATGTGGCCGGCATGACTCTCCTTGCCGCAGCGCGTAACATGCAGCTGGAACACGGAGCGCTGTTTACCTTCCCGCAAGCGGTACCTATTTATCTACTCACATTAACATGCTTTGGAACTGCAAGGTTGGCAGGAGCTGGCCAAGCAACGAGAGCTCACCCCGTCACGGATTCGAACTGTCGACCTTTCGATCGACAGCTCATGGTTCAGCGGTTTAACCCACTGCGCCACCCGCTGCCCTTGTTTTAAGGATTACCTCAAGGTTTTACATGTGAAGCATTTTGCACACTCAGCAAGTGCTACGTATTATTAGGAGTACCCTGCAGACTTGCACATGTTGTTCTTCTCACTTTTCCTCTCTTCAGTGCAAATTACCCCTCCTTTCCTTTTTCAGCATTCATGCAGCGTTTCTCAAACTGGGTCGAGACCCACTGGTGGGTCGCAACTTAATTTCTGGTGGGTCGCGAGCAGAGCCTCCAATGAAAACATGGGTGATAGAAAGATCAAATAACTGATTGCCTCAAACCCTGAGGCTATTCAAAACTCAGCTGCTGATAGTGGGATTAGGCACTTGTCCCCAGGCCCTAAGAAGTCTTGGACCAGCCCTGCAAATATTGCGGAGTGGAGGCGAGGAAAAGTTTGAGTGAGAGTGGTTTCCCTGAGGCCTCCTGGTGAGTGCGTGACCGAGACATGACTCTCACTGGAGATGTTTCAGATCACAGCCCACAGTTGCTGAGGAGCTTGCGCTGATGGGATCTCAAGACAAGCACATGCTCCCAGTGGATTGATAACGGTAGCGGCATCGCTTAATCAAAAATTTCATAGATGTTCTCTGTGTTAAGTCCTTTGAGGGTATTGAAAGCTAATCAGTGTGCTATTAGCAGCAAACAAAGTGAGCCTAATGAAGATGAAAGGCTTGGAAGTTAGAAGTGTATCTTCCCTTTTTCATGCTTCGGGCCTTTTGATTGAGTTCAGTGCATTCATGGCTGAGCACCAAATGCACTGGAAACTTTTCAGCGGGATTCTTTCATTTACATACTGACAGTGTTTCCATATTGACTCCTGTTATTAAGCTAGTCACTAAAATATCCACTGAGAAAAAAGTGGCCCAATATGAGCCTGCTTTTCTGGGACAGACAGATGATCCTTTAAGATCACTGAAATGTTTTTCAAAAAAACAAAACAAAAAAAAACACCTAGCACTTATTTAGTAATATCCTGCTATACTGCAATCTCCTCATTACAACAGTAGCGTTATTTTTCAGTGTGAAATTTTACATGTCCTATGTCTGTATCAAAGTCTGAAAGTCTATAATGCTGATGTAAACCTTAAAGCAGCCCAATCCTAACTAACTTTCCAGCACTGATGCAGCTGCAATGCAGCCCCGAGGTAAGGAAAGAAATTTTCCCATACCTTGAGGAGGCCTCCATGACTCCCCCCCCCCCGCAGTATGCTGTGTGCGTCCCATTGGCTACTTTGGCGCTGGGAACAGGGTCAGCTTTAAGCCATTTGGACCAATTGCTCCTAATTGGGGCCCACGCCTAAGGTGGCCCCACGCTAGGGTAGTCTAGTCTTGTAGACACACCACAATCCATTACAGTTTGGCAATTATGTCCATTGAATCTGAAGTTAGCAGGAGTTTAAATTTAGACAAAATCTTAAAAGACTTTGCAGAGGAAAAAAAAGCAAGAAAGATGTTTTCATAATAAAATGCAATAATATGACTTTATAAATATTATAATTTCAGCTACAGGTCTGGCGGAGAGTGAGCGGTGCTGGCCTCTCTGCCAGCACCGCTTACCGGGTGTCAAAAACAGTAGTACTATGGCCTAAAAGTAACAAATGAGGTGGTAAGTCTGTTTCTGGATGGTATTACTTCAGACTATATGTGGTGGATCACATGACTGAATGCTCCTCTGTTACAAAAGACACAAAAAAAGTTCTGCAGATAGAAAATTAGCATGTCAGGAAGAAGGCTAGGCTAGAGCCCTTCTCCATCACCTCTTTTTCCTCCCGATGGGATGAGCTACGTGTTATGTAGAACACATCATTAAGAGATGTGCTGAAGTCTGGTAGTGTCTCTTTGCCCGCATACCCCAATGAGACACTAGACAAGATGATTGGAATATAAATGGGCCGCAATTTATTCAGATCAATGCATACAACTGCATAGGCATATACTGCAACGTGCCTTAACTCCTGTCACTCCACCTCCAATTTAAGCGCAGGCTCCTACCTCCGCCGAGACAGCCAGCTACTTTCTATTCCCTCTTTTGATCATTCCCACCCTGACTCAAAGCTGTAAATTGTTGGCTGACAATCCCAGCTTCTTAACTGGCGTTCTCCCTAAGCCTCATGGCTGTGTAGCTCAAAGCCGAGCTCCATGTAGCATGGAGCTCAGCAGCAAAGAACTTCAGCAATGCTGCGCGATGCCATTGTCGAGCGTCCAGAGGTGGCGTTGCAACCATCCTGGCTAATTCATCAACCCTCACAAGCAGGCTGGGGTAGGCAAAAAGATCTGTCGCAAATGGCCAGTCGTGTGAAGAGCAAAAAATTCCAACCTGACTCCTAAGGAGTCCCAAGGGTCCTATGCGAATCTCAGACTGGTCAGTGGGTGGGTCTCAGCCCAAAGAGACTGAGACTACCCATGTTGGCAGTGGGTGTTCTATTCGTTTTTAACCAGAAAGTAACTGTGGGACCATGGCAAAGGTTAACCTTTTCCCCTGCATAATTTTCCTGCTGGAAATTACCCTCAAAGGTGCTGTTTGCCCCTGAAATATTATTATGATTATTAATTATTATTACTACCACTACCACTACCGCTTTTCAACAAAAAAGCTCACAAAGCGGTTTACAGACAAAATCAGATAATTAAATAACTCTTTGCTGTAAATAGTCTCTTTGAAGGCAAATAGCTTGGGGGGGATTTCTGCTGGGAAATGGTGCAGGAGCAAAGGTTAAATCATAACTCAGCACACCATGGTTCTGATCCAGATTGGAGGTCCTATGGCCAGGGTTTTTGTTGTTGTTTTGTAATGAAGGAGCATGCAGTCTTGAGAGCTACCACATGGAGTCTGAAATAGTACAGTCCAGAAGCAGTTTACCGCCTCATTTGCTATTTGGGAGAACTAGGCGTTTGTTTTGTAATTTTCAGTGTGGCATTTAAAATGCCTGTGGTTTAGATCCTGTAATAGCTGTAATGTGAAGGAATAGTAGCTTGATAAAGAATACAGAAGTATGCACAGCATCCTTGAAGCTAAAACCATCTTGTCCTGAGGAAAGGAGAGAGAAGGTGGAACAGCCTGATGAGCTACGCGCCATCTGGCTCCCGGTTGTTCTAGATGTGCTGGCCCCTCTCTCTCCCAGTTGCCATTGCAGGGCTACTGAAGTGCCGTCTTGCCCTGAGGGAAGGACAGGGCTGGGCCAAAACGTCTTGACACAGTGTGCCAAATACTGTCCCTCTCTTATCCCATGATGCACCAGTCTCGTCTCCTCCCACGTCTCCTCCCACTCTCCAATGTTTTAGCACCCCCCCCACATTTCCCCTTCCTCTCTGCCCCCCTCTTCCTTTTCCAGTCCAGGGAGAGGAAGGAGGAGGAGCAGTAGAGGCAAGTAGGCAGAGATGGGCAACCCCCTCCCCCCCATCTTGAGTACATGTGGAACACAATTGATGGGCTTTTGAACCCTGGCCTATATATTCAGTTTAAAATGTGAGCTAAAAATGTCCTCCTCCAGATTGCTAATAAAGCCCTTTTCTTTTTGCAGCTTAATCCACACTATCCAGATGTCAGTAATGGGGAAAAGGCTGTGGTAGGTGCAACTGCTTATTATTTAAACATAACACAGACTATTCCTTTATATCAACAAATCTAATTAGAACAAAAGACTTGGACATTTGGATTTTAGAAACAAACGGTATGCTACAGGGACGTTATTTTTCACGTACAGAACTAGAAGTTTACAAATGGTATGTTGGTGTGACCACAATATTTTGCTTTTGTATATGCATTTATTTAAAAATATGTTGATCCTGTTTCTTCACAAAAGTTGCCTAAAGCGGCTCAAAAAGCAGAATAAACCCTAAACCCAACAACAGAATAGCAATTCCCCCTCCTTAATAACCGCCCCTTCCTTGTTCTCGTCACCGCACTTAAAAATGCATGTCTGAACCAGGACATCCCAGTTTCATGCTGTGTAATCCTATGTATGTTTACTTGGAAGTCCCATTGCATTCAAAGTGCTTACTCCCCAGTAAGTGTACATAAAATTGCAGCCTTAGTTGTTCGAATGTGGGAATGTGGCACACAAGCCTGAGGATGACTCTTGATCTAATTGCGAATATAGCTGGAGGAGAGCAATCTAAACAGAAAGTCCAGAGATATTGGTTCTAAAAACTAGAGCTGATCTGCCTCCTTCAGCTGTTTGTTCCAGTTTTTTTGAGCCATGGAGAATAATTAAACAGGTCTCACCATTCTTCCATTTTACTGCGCCATATTTAAGGAAAATACTCCTTGCACCTTAGAAATTGCTCTTAGAAATTGCTCTATCTGGAACTTTCAAGCCTATTTCAAAAATTCCCAGGCAAAGAAAAGATTGGTATAATGACTGGTTTCTAGGGCTGCAATCCTATGTACACTTTCCTGGGAGTAAGCTTAAACATGGGACTTACTTCTGAGTAAACACGCATTGGATTGCACTGTAGGTCTCTTATACTTACTTGTAACGAAACGGGTAAAATGCCTCTTCTGTTGTATTTTTTCCCCCCACTTTGAAACCCAGGAGAGTATCTCGGATGAAGGTCTTCTAGTAATTTTTAAAGCAGTTATCAAGTGAAACTTTGAAGATTAGAAGGTTTGAATGTATAGTGCATGAAACATATGTAGAGTGGAACGTTGGAACTCTTATTAAAGCCCAAGCTGGTGTATTTGTGTTGCAGAGTAGCCTATTATCTGTGATCACACAGACACACGTCACCTTCGAGGACACTGTACACGTTGGGGAAATGTCAGGAACAGCTGGGAATCTGCTTTTCATTGTTTTCTCTTTAGAAGCTGTTTGCTTTGCTACGATTGATTCAGTGGCAGCAGAATTCATAGAGCTAAGCAGGCCAGCACAGACTGTTGGGGGTGCCAGCATTTCATATTCCTGGCTTGGAACTGCAGCCCTCAAAAATAAGGCAACCATTGCACTACTGAATATTCCTCTGCAGCTCAGATTTTGCTCTGAGCCAGAGAAGAAATAAAGTTGTGTCCCCCCCACCTCCAACCTCTCCCTATGTGGCTACATTTGTTTCCCAGCACTCTTGGTGTGTGGCAGGCAGCCATAGCTGTGTGCAAGGTGTCGAAGAGGGAAGACACAGCGACAAAGAGCTCCCTCTCCTGCTGGACCGGCACAGACCACTGGACCGGCTGGACCACTGGACCGGCACAGAAGAGGGGCTGGGTGGGAGGTAGGGAGATTGAAAGCTCACAAGGGAGTGGAGGGAAGGATCAGGTTTTGTCACAGCCATGATGACATCACTGAGGACATGATGGGATCTGTGCATTCACAAAACTGGACTTGGAATTTCTGTGGGGAAATGGTTTGTCTTTACAAGAGGACTGGGAGAGTTCTCCTGATCGCTACTTGTGACATACAAAGCCAAATACAGCCCACCAGCCATGCATGCTGGCCCACTAGGAGTTTGCTGCCTGTCTGGGACTATGCAGTAAATCCGGGACTTTGTCCAGCATCTGGCAGGTGACCCCACTTGGTCAAGAATCATGGAGGCCCAGGCTAGGTAGATGGTGCCTAAGCAAACTGCTTGTACAGTGGGCCCTTTTTTCCACGGGTTACGAACCCACGTATTTGACTCACCGTGAGTTTCGAACCTATGGAAGGACGGCCTCAGAAGGCATCCTGGAGGTTTCTGAAAGGCACTTCTGTTTTTTCTATGCATGACCTTCCCGCACCTCAGAAGGTTTTTCCGTACACGACCTTCCCGCACCTCAGAAGGCCTCCCAGAGGCTTTTGAAGGGCACTTGCGGTTTTCCGGTTCCCCCCCCCCCCCAGGTTTCTTTACCCGTGGATTTTGTCATCTGCGGGGATCCTGGAACGGATCCCACACGGTTAACGAGGGCTATCTGTACTGAGGTAAAGTTCTCCGGTCTCTAATGCCTCTAATAATTCTGGCCATGCTTAGGACCAGATCAAAGATGGTAGAAACCAAGGGGCAGATTTCGTTGGGAGGGGGAGACTTTTAGATTATCAGGATTTGGCATACTTTTCAGTAAAGATGTTTGGTACAATCCAGTGGGAAGTTCTCTTGTGCCAGCCCTGTTGAAAGGAAGGAGAGCTGTTCAGGAGCATGGTTGTGTAGCTTTCATGCAGTTCAGTTTGTAGTACAGGAAGAGAGTTGCCCACAGGATTGTGCCCTTATCTAATAGGATGCAAATTGTTTAAAGAAACTTTCTCTCATTTCATATTCCTCTCTGTAATGCTGTGCTTGGGCAACAGACACGAAGATTTAGCAGCTATTCTGACAGCTCTGTAATTTCTAATGTTCTTTACTAATCCACCAGGCAGCCTCTCTAGCTTTGTTCAAAGTGCATTAGAGGTAACTGAAGAACTTTTAAGCCCACTGAAATGCATTGTTGCCATGCACTACTCTGCATTTTAGAGTGGTACCTTTATTCAGTGCTTCCCGAACGTACCCGCGGCGCAACGCCCTTACTGCTGCAGACACGGAACTTGGCACCTGGAAGAGATGGCAATGACGTGTGACGTGACTGCCCAATACTTCCATGTTGCGAGACCCCGATGCGGCCAGAAAAACACGGTAAGAGACTCAGGGCGGGCCGGCTCTTCAGGGAGTGCAAACGCCACCCGCAACACTCGGCCCGCCGAGCCTCTGCTCTCCAGTACGTCGGGGTTTTGCTGCCGAGCGGCTCAGGCGGCAAACGTCCTTGGGGCTCGCCACGATGCTCCTAGTAGTTGCAGGGCACACTCTGGGAAGCACTGCCTTTATTGAATCCTTGCCTTGCGTAAAAAATGTTCTGTTTAAAGGGGAAAAAAAATTCTGATGCCTTCCCTCCCTTGAAATAACTGAGAAATGGGTTGGTGAGGGGAATAGGACTTGGGCCAGTATCAGGAATGACCTGATGATTCTGAACATGAGACGTGGCATGCTAGCTGCAACGTTTCCTCTGTGTACTGTGCTGGGGCATAGCCACTCTAGCTCTCTCCTCACAATGCAACCAGCAGAGCCCTGGCAACCCTCCACACCAGCTCTGTATGAGAGCCAGAGACCATAGCCATTTCACTGTCACATGTGTTTTCCCATCTTAGGAATGAGTGGACAACTTGCAAACGCCCCCAGTCGGGGGATGAGCCATTGCTGGCTTGTATCTCCAAGCTGGGAGCTGCTGAGAAAACCACTCCTCCCACCTGTAGCAGCATTGCCAGAAGGAGCATAGCTTGCACAACCTCTGGAGTGTCTGGGGATGGGGTTTGCCAGGGCTGTGAGGGCTTGGGGCAGAGGGAGAGTGTGGGGCATGTTGGTAAAATGCATCCTCATACTTCTCAGGCCCCAGATCTATCCATCAAGATCCTAAAGGGTATGCGTGTGGGGTTATTTTTGTAGAACCTTAGCATTCTAAGTTTTGTGCCAAGGGTGCACTCTTAATTAACAATTCAGCCTGTGTAACGCCAGTGGTGCAGTCATTTTTTTTTTAAAAGCTCAGTAGGAAACTGGCTGGGTGATAACGTCAGAGAAGCAGAAATTAATAGGAAAATATCCTCAGTGCTCTAAAGAAGCTTCACGTGAATATCTGTGTGCTGCATAAATGCAGCAGTCAAACCATCTGAGGTCTTGCCGAGGGAAATGAATGCATGCATGTGCCTGCACATGCCGATCTTGAAATATTATTATTATTTATTGATACAGGTGTGGATCAGCTCAGAGAAGGTATATATTGTTTCTTACAGAATGTCCCTGCCTTCACCATCTTCTCTTCTTAACAAACTTTGCAACGTGATGTCTCGACTAAAAATACGATGACTCACCAAAAATGTGATGACTCACAAATGAGTCACCGCTGAAAGGTGTTCCAGGAGGCTAACTGTTTTGCTGTCTGCCAAGCTTCAGTAACTTTCAGGAGTGAGACTGCCCATTAATTTGCCCCATTTGCTGTTTGTTCCGAATTCGAAATAGGAAAGAGATTTAACTCATCCAGCCTATTGGCCCTGAGACTGCTGGATGAGATGGCTGCTTCTGTAAGCATCTGCTGAAAAAGTAGTGCTATTGGATTTTACAGCTGTTTCTAGAACCCTGGTGGTGGTGAAGTTTTAATTCAGCCACATTGTATACTGTAGTATTACAGTATGTCGTTTGCACAGGTAAAAGACAATAGACCTGTTTGTATCTGCTCCACCAGAGGTGACTTTTGTCTGTTAGAACTTTATAATGAGTTATGTTTTAAAAGAATGATTTTGTAAGGTTATACATACCATATTATGGGCCTATCAACACAGGCAAAGAAAAACTGTGGTGTAACCTCATTGGACAGTACCACTTTCAATTTCTTGTGAAGGGATCATAGTGAATGATCCTCCAGGTTAAAAAAGAAATCTCTGCATGGCTAGTGAGTAAAGGAAAAGAATAGATTATAATCCTTCCTGACATGCTATCTTTCTGTGTGCAGGGAGTTGTGTTTGATCTTCATGCGCACCCAAGCGTATGATTTCCCATCCATCCCTTGTCATCTCTGACATTGTACAGAGCCAGGCAGTTTGCACCACATGATTTTTCTGCATGTGTCCATTAACCCTGCAATCCAATTAGGACTGGCACTCTCTATATTCTGATTTGTTCTCTATTCTCTGTGTTATAATTACCTCTGGCAAGACTTGGTGTGTGATCTGTTTGTGCTGAAAATTTTATTATGAGCTCTCTGGTTGTGCATATACTGTAGCTCGGCAAATACAGGTATATGACATGTGGGATTGACACAAATGAAGCACAATTATTTGTTCATTCATCCGAATATTTCTGCGCTGCCAAAGGGGCCCTCAAGATGGCTTACAGAAGTCATATGCAAATTAGTCTAGTCCCTGACCATAAGTCCTGTAGGAATTTTGAGGTGGGACGGGTTCTCTCTTCAGATCATGTTAGGGCATGCCTAAAGGAAGGGTAAAATCTTGGGTAGACATCTGTCAACCTGGGCACAAGTTTTATAGGATTCCATTTAGTTTTTGTACTTGCAAAAGCTGTCATACAAGACAATGTTGATGGTGCAAAAACTTTGTTTCTGTACTTTCCCAACAGGATCTGAAAAGAGAACTTGTCCACCTCAAAATCTGTACGGGACTTATGGTCAGCGTCTGTATCAATTACGACCCATCAGTAAAATCATCAGCAAAAAGTCCCACCAAAATAGAGCAACTAATTTTATTTTCAAAGATTTTGTAGCCATGTACATCATAGCCATGTAAAAAAAACAGACTTGAACATGGCTATGATGCCCGTAACAATTAAATCTTTGAAACTGATTGCTGGCCATGAAAGCTTTCTTGCTAAAAATTATTTTATTTTATTTTATTTATTTATTTACAATATTTTTATCCCGCCTTTTTCCCCGAAGGGACCCAAGGCGGCTTACAACAGAAAAAAAGAAAATACAGTACAAAAAATACAATACAAAAATAATCACATTTTAAAATAGTAAGAAACAATTAATGAAAATTAATAAAAACAGTATCTAAAAATCGATTAAAAAGATCATTGCTACAATTAAAACAAGAGCATAAAAACAGCAGCACCCCCACCTGTACCAGCGAGATGTTAAAAAAGGCAAGGGCTCAGAAGGCTTCTTTGAACAAGAAGGTTTTTAGGCCTCGCCGGAAAGTGTCCAAGGAGGGAGCAGTTCGTAAGTCAAAGGGGAGGGAATTCCATAAGGTTGGTGCCACTACTGAGAAGGCCCTGTTTCTAATACTATAGTCCTATAAACACTTACCTGGGAGTAAGTCCCATTGAACTCAGTGAACTTACTTCTGAGTAGACATGCACAGGATTGTACTGTAAGAAAGCTTACAGGAAAAATGAAGTACGTGTCCTGGTCCCTTTTTGTCAGATAGACTGCCCTTGTCGATAGAGTACAAGAGAGCAAAGTCTTGATGCTTCCTCCCCAGCTCCATTCTTTGCCTGTATCACTGTCCAAAACTATTATGTGTTGCATCTGATAGGAGAGAAGTACTGTACTCTGCTGAGCACACTGCAGGTTTTCATGTGGTTCACATTGAATAATAACATACCTGATCTTAGGAGCTCTTTATTGGCCTTTGACCTGTTTGTGCAGTAATGACTGTTTGCGTCCCAACATTGTTGTTGTTGTTCAGTCGTTAAGTCGTGTCCGACCCTTCGTGATCCCATGAACCATATCCCGCCAGGCCTTCCTATCCTCCACTATCTTCCTGAGTTCGCTCATTTTCATGTTCGTTGCATCGGTGATGCTGTCTAACCATCTCATCCTTGGCCTTCCCCTTCTCCTTTTGCCTTCAGTCTTTCCCAGCATCAGAGTCTTCTCCAGAGAGTCCTCTCTTCGCATTAGGTGGCCAAAATATTTGAGTTTCAGCCTTAGTACCTGTCCTTCCAGGGAACAGTCAGGGTTGATTTCATTTAGGATTGACTGATTTGATCTCCTAGCAGTCCAAGGGACTCTCAGGAGTCTTCTCCAGCACCACAGTTCAAAAGCATCTATTCTTCGGCGCTCAGCCTTCCTTATGGTCCAGCTCTCGCAACCATACATTGCTACTGGAAACACCATCGCCCTGACTATACGAACTTTTGTTGGTATGGTGATATCTCTGCTTTTTATTATGCTATCTAAATTTGCCATAGCTTTCCTTCCAAGGAGTAAGCGTCTTTTAATTTCATGGCTGCTGTCTCCGTCTGCAGTGATCTTGGAACCCAAAAAAGTAAAATCTGTTACTGCTTCCATTTCTGCCCCTTCTATTTGCCAGGAATTGATGGGACCAGATGCCATGATCTTAGTTTTATTAATGTTGAGTTTCAAGCCAACTTTTGCACTCTCCTCTTTCACTCTCATCAAGAGGCTCTTTAGTTCTTCTTCACTTTCTGCCATTAGAGTGGTATCGTCTGCATATCTGAGGTTGTTGATGTTTCTCCCGGCAATCTTGATTCCGGCTTGCGATTCATTCAGCCCTGCATTTCTCATAATGTACTCTGCATATAAGTTAAATAGGCAGGGTGACAATATACAGCCTTGCCGTACTCCCTTCCCAATTTTGAACCAATCAGTTGTTCCATGGCCGGTTCGAACTGTTGCTTCTTGACCCGCATACAGGTTTCTCAGGAGACAGGTAAGGTGGTCTGGTACCCCCATCTCTTTAAGAACTTGCCACAGCTTGTTGTGATCCACACAATCAAAGGCTTTTGCGTAGTCAATGAAGCAGAAGTAGGTGTTTTTTTGGAACTCTCGTGCTTTCTCCATGATCCAGCGCATGTTGGCAATTTGATCTCTAGTTCCTCTGCCTCTTCGAAACCCAGCTTGTACATCCGGTAGTTCTCGGTCCACGTACTGCTGAAGCCTAGCTTGTAGAATTTTGAGCATAACCTTGCTAGCATGTGAAATGAGTGCAATTGTGCGATAGTTTGAACACTCTTTGGCACTGCCCTTCTTTGGAATTGGAACGTAAACTGACCTTTTCCAATCCTTTGGCCACTGCTGAGTTTTCCAAATTTGTTGGCATATTGAGTGCAGCACTTTCACAGCATCATCATTTAGGATTTTAAGTAGCTCAGCTGGGATATTATCATATCCGCTAGCTTTGTTGTTAGTAATGCTATCTAAGGCCCACTTGACTTCGCTCTCTAGGATGTCTGGCTCTGGGTCAGTGACCACACCAGCGTGGTCATCAGGAACATTAAGCTCTTTCTTGTATAGTTCTTCTGTGTATTCTTGCCATCTCTTCTTAATCTCTTCTGCTTCTGTCAGGTCTCTGCCTTTTTTATCCTTTATCATGCCCATCTTTGCACAAAATGTTCCCTTGATATCTCCAATTTTCTTGAAGAGATCTCTAGTCCTCCCCATTCTGTTGTTTTCCTCGATTTCCTTGCATTGTTCATTTAAGAAGGCCTTCTTATCTCTCCTTGCTATTCTCTGGAAATCTGCATTCAGTTGTTTATATCTTTCCCTTTCACCTTTGCTTTTCGCATTCCTTCTTTCCACAGCTATTTGTAAAGCCTCATCTGACAGCCACTTTGCTTTCTTGCATTTCTTTTTCTTTGGGATGGTTTTAGTTGCTGCCTCCTGTACAATGTTACGAACTTCCGTCCATAGTTCTTCAGGCACTCTGTCTACCAGGTCTAGTGCCCTAAACCTATTCTTCACCTCCACTGTATACTCATAAGGGATATGGTTTAGGTCATATCTGACTGGTCTAGTGGTGTTCCCTACATTCTTCAATTTAAGCCTGAATTTTGCAATATTGCGTCCCAACATACTGGAGACAAATTGCTCCATCTGTGTTGCATGCTAGGGACTGGGGGGAAACTTAAAATTCCATTGTAGTCGCTTATCCAGAAAAATCACTGTGAACCTTTATAATAGGCTCCAACCTCAACCAGATACTCCTTTGTTCTTCATCAGCAGAGAGACAGCGAAGTTCTCACTTCAAAGAAGAAATGCCAGGCAGGGGAGAAGATTATGTATACTTTGGTGTCTGTGCCACACGGAAATGACATTGCCTCTCTTTTTGAACTGGATGCTACCACTCTTCAGCGAGCTGACTGCCTGGTTCCAAGGTACTGTTGCACTCATCAAGCACTACAGTATGTATCGATGTTCATCTGTGCAGGCGTGTGATTTTGCATATGGGAGTGCTTCATCAGGGATTGCATCAGAAAATAAAGGAAAAGAACAGTACCAGTTGTATTCCTCAGTTAAAAGTCAGGGATGTTGACAGGCAAGCAAAAGATGTATAAAACATGATCCCAATGCTGCAACAGGCTGTGGAATAATGATGAAGCGAATAAACAAAATTTCCAAAGAACGTGTCGCACAGTGAACATAATCACACTGCGTAAAAAAATTCGAACCATTTTATGTTTAGCTGAATATTTTGATGTACTGTATCTTTATTAATTTTGGTGCAAGGATTTCAAAAATGCTGCTGTTTTTGGCATAGCATCAGTAGTTCAGCCACAATTTATGCTACCCAGGGAGAGCTTACAACCTCTTGTCATGGCCATGTTTACCCTCGTGTAAAGGTGAGTGACAGTGTTTCAATACCAGCACAAAATTTTAAGATAACTAAAAATGTTTTGATGATACAAAAAGCCCCAAGAGTGCCGTTGGAATTAGCGCTTCCGAGTTATATAATAAACATTTAGAAATAAAAAGCAAACATATTTTTTGTGTTAACACGGCGTTATTGGCCAAGTGTTAGCTGAGAGCTGGAATCAGGTTAGGAAACAATGTATTTTAAATGACATTAGCTCTGGTTTTTGAAGCATTTTATCCATTCTCATCTCTCCCCCCACAAAGGAGTGACCAGGATTGTGTCTACCTGGGAGCAAGTGATTTCATGTGTGACAAAGACCGTTGAGAAAAACGTCACATTTTAGTAAGAAGATAGATAATGGGCAACCCAAGATGGCTCCCTCAAGAGCCACCGTTTGCGCCAGTGTAAGCTAGTTAGTAACCTGTGTTAATCCAGCAACATCACAGCAACATGGCAACAAAGTTAAAAGATAATTTAGTGCAATAAAACTGCCACACCAGCTATGGAATCCATAGCCCTATCTTATCTGCTGCTGAAAAACCCTGACACAATATCTGATCTGTGTGTGCGCATGTGCGCATGCATACACATGTGTGACTAGTTGTGGTAGCTTGTGAGACAAAGGAACTCTGTACATGCTCAGAGGTCCTCCTGGCTTTTATAATTACTTTAGGTTGTGGATCTCGGCCCTGAATCAAACTCACCTATGTTGTTAAACATGCAAGCATTACAGTGGGACATTAAGAAACAAAGGAAGTATGAAACATAGAATGCTAAAAGCCGCATTGGAGGGTTGCCAGTGCAGACATAGCTTAACTGTATCTCTGTTGCGTAGCACTTTTCTCTGCAAAATATATCAAGAGAGGAAGAAAGAGAAGGCCAGGCCGGCATATTTCCTCCATCCCTTCTTCTTGCTAACTTCAGCACAAAGCCTCACCCTTTGCCCTTCAGATTGAAAGTAGGATTGTACCCATTGCCAATGGATTGCTGTACCAGGTGACCATATTGGCTGTTAGTTCATGATGTTTGCAGCTCTGCAATGTAGCAACATTCCAGCTGAATGAGGAATTCTCGGTTAACATCCAATCTGTTAGCCAAACAATTTGGTGGCTAGTTGTCCAGATTCAGATACGAAAGTGTTCTGCTGGCTGGTGCTTGTTTAATAAGTGTAAAATTTGCATTTTTCCATATTCTGGTCGTGTTGTATGAAGTAAAGCATTGTGGGAGTGAGAATGGGCTGGTGTATCTCAGTGCCTCCTATATGAAGTATCCATTTCACATGTTCTTTTAGTGTGCAGTGGAAGAAGGAATCATGTGCCATAGTATGTTTGAATCCTGCCATAATTGTACGGTGTGTATGTATATGTAGGTATTCTTGTCACTGATTATTTAGAGCTGTGGTTTTGCTCTGTTCGCCTTTAGGAATTCATATGTTCGACTGAGACACCTTTGCACCAATACATGGGTCACCAGCACCACTATTCCAATAGACAAAGATGAAGAAAGGCCTGTGATGTTAAAGGTAAATACACTATGGAGTTAAACTTGCTTTAACTCATTTTTAAATTGCTTTAACTTATCCCCTCCCCCAATGTTTTCCAATGTTAAAATATGGTGGTTTTCTCCTCAATGCTGCAGATTGGAACTTGCCAAACAAAAGAAGACAAGGAAGCTTTTGCTATTGTGTCTGTTCCTTTGTCTGAGGTTAGAGATTTGGATTTTGCCAACGATGCCAACAAAGTTTTAGCTGCAACAGTTAAAAAGTTGGAGAATGGCTCAGTAACGCAGAATGAAAGGAGGTCAGTTGATCCTTATCTCTTGCTTTGTTTTCCCTCTTGTCCTGATAGAATGCTGTCAAGAAACTGCTTATGGCAGTGTTTCTCAACCGGTGATATGCGTACCACCAGTGGTACGCGAGGTGGGTGTCTGTTGGTACATGCAGCACCCGCAGTCACCCACCTCGCATCAGGGAGACTGCGACGCAACTCTGCAAATGCCAGCAGGAGGCTTGGCAAGCAGAGCTCCAGCGTACAGTTTTCGTGCACTTGAAAAAGCCCCCCCCCCCAGCTGGCATTTGCAGAGTTGCATTGCGGTCTCCCAACTCGGAAGTAATTGGCAATGATGCCATCGCCAGTTACTTCCAGTGGTACGTGAGGAGGTCCATGATGTCGGAAGTGGTATGTTGGGTCGAGAGGCTGGGAAACAGGAAGCGGGTTGGAGTGCTGAAAACAACGCAACACTTAGCATTACGTTGTTTTCAGCCCTCCAACCTGCTTCCTGTTAGCGTTTGCAGAGAGCACAGAGGCAGATGGAAACAGGAGACAGCGTCGCGATGAGCTGCAATCAGAGGCAGGTAAGTCATTTGCGTGATGGGGGAATTTGTAAACCATGGATAAGTGAAAACGCAGATGCGAGGGGGACATCTATACACAGATTCTGAAAATTAAATAGTGACAAACAATAGGTTGTTGCTAGGTAATTATTGCAATTCATTGTATTGCATTTCTTCAAATTCATTTTAGGTTTGTAACCAAGCTGTTGGAAGACCTCATTTTCTTTGTTGCTGATGTACCCAATAATGGTCAGGAAGTTTTGGATGTGGTGGTCACTAAGCCCAATCGGGAAAGGCAAAAATTAATGAGGGAACAAAATATATTGGCACAGGTACTTATTTATACTCATTTTTTTATATAGAGCATATTCTTCAGTGCAGCAAGAATTTAACAAAAGTTCTATGGTCTCCTTTCACCAGCCATGTGTCAGCACCGCAATTTGATGCCAAATGTAGAAGGATGAATTGCACTTTTGCAAAAGACTGAGAAAGGGTACTGGTATAGGCATATGCTCTCTTCCTTTGTAAAAGTCATAAGACTGCTTATGTGTGAAGCCGAGGCAACAAGAGAACATTCTCTAAGTAAAATGGCAGCTGTTTAGGGAAAATGTAGATGACTGAGTTATTCAGGTCAAATTGTCATCTCATTTATTTTTGTAGTTGTGCTTTTTCCTGTTACTTATACATGCAAAAAGCATTACTTTCCAATTTTCATGCTGCTTTCTCTGTGATGATATTTCTCTGGAAAAACCGATGCTGTAACTGCCTCTCCCTTAGGTGGCCTTAGGCAAAGCCCTGCACTGAGTCTCCCATGGCACCCGCTGCATGCCCACTGATGGCATACCGCGTGCAACTGCTGTCACTAGCATTGAGGGTTCAGGGGCCCTCTGATGGGAGCTGGCTCTTGCCCAACCTGACAAGTTCCTGATGCCGCTTCTGACTTTAGTAGTCGCGTAAACCATTCTTTCCCATACGTATGTCTGACTTTTCAGATGTTGCAAAGATATGTCTGAACCCTTCTCTAAGTGCATACAAAAGTAAGGAAAAGGAATGTCTGAAATGGCACAAAGTTGGAAATAATTTTCATTGATTCCAATGGGGCATCTTCCAGGTATTGAGATATGTATCTATTCTGGCTATCACAGTGTCTCTCCCTAAGAACAGTGACTCCTCTGTATCCGCGGTCTCGGCATCCACGAATTTCATCATCCACGGATGCCGAGCTGGAGGCCTCTTCTGCATTGTGCTGGGCCCGCAACTGCCTCCATAGGCCTCAGAACACGTCTCCGAAGCGACCAGAGGTCACTTCTGGTTTACCACTTCAGAGATGCATTCTGAGGACCTATGGAGGTGGTTGTCGCCATGCAGAAGAGGCCTCTGGAGGGCCCACCCTTGCAGGATCTGGTAAGGTATTGTGGCTTCTGGTGCTGAGTTTCAGCACCTGCAGATTCGTGGTTTCCGTGGGGGGCAGAACCAACCTCCCGCAGATACTGAGGCCGGACTATACTATGTTACTGCTGAAATAGCAGTGTCACAAATTCTGACTGGGCTCTGATGAGCTACTTAGTTCCACCCAAGGACTTGGGCATGTCCAGTAGAATCTTTGACATCTTACTTTTGAGTGGCAGAACCTCATCACACAGATTGCTTTTCAAACTTTCTAAAGTGGTTTGCCTTGAAAAATGGGGATTACTGTTCAAGAAACATAAGTCCAAATCTCTCTTGGGCATGCAGATCTAATCATGAAGTTATTTGGATTCAGGCCTCTGTCATAATGTGCTCATTTATGGTAATCCACCTCCACCCCAGCATGTACATATGCAGGGTTATCTGCATACTCAGCAGATGGTGTATAATAGATTTTCCTTAAAGAAAATACAGAGTCTGACAAAAGAGTTGGGTTACTTCTTTGTTTTACACGAGGCACCTGTTGGAAGGGAAAAATGCACTCTCAGCACAATCCTATGCATTCCTACTCATAAATAAGTCCTATGGAGTTCACTGGGGTTTACTCCCAGGCAAAAGTGCATGGCATTATACAGTAGTCTTATGTTCCAATCCTATTGGGCCGCTGCATCGCCGGAACACACATTCCGGCAACGCAACGTCCTTTATGACCATCACAGATGGTGTCGTGCTATAGAGAACAGTCTGGCTGCCGCCGCCACAAAAGACAAGCTGATGGCGGCCACCACCGAAGCCCCCGTTCTGGAAAGTCGGTGCGGGTGGCGGGCAAGGCGTGGGAGGAACAGAATGGGGTGGGAGGGAATAGGGTGGAGACTGGGCAGGGAGGGGTACGTGTCGAAGCTGGGAAGGGGGTGGTATCAGTGGCAGCAGTGCTGCTGATATCCTGTCCCTCTTCCTGGCCTCAGTCCACCTACCCGGGTTCACTTGGAGTCGACGCAGGTTCGAGTAGACCTGGCGGGTCAGCAAAGGTTTACCCCAGGGCAAGGGAATGAATGTTTCATTACCTTAAGGAGGCTTTCGCCACTTGAAACTCCCCCATGGGATGCAGTGCGCGCCGCATTGGCGCCGGAGTAGTTAGGTAGGATTGGGCTGTCTGAGTGAAAATTGTGCTTAGCATTTTGTATTAAGTGGCTCAATCTCTTGAACCTCATATATGCAGTGCTGGTGCATATATCTTTTCCCCACCTTGGCTCAAGATATTTCTTTAATATTCTGTTCCCAGGACTTCACCAAACATCCAGGGTTTGCTCTCCCCTTCATTCATCACTTTTATTTATTTTTTTAAACAGATATTTGGGATCCTCAAGGCTCCATTTAAAGACAAAGCAGGTGAAGGAGCCATGCTAAGACTTGAAGACCTGGGTGACCAGAGATATGCACCATACAAATACATGTTAAGGCTTTGTTATAGAATCCTCCGGCATTCTCAGCAGGACTATAGGAAAAATCAGGTTGGTCTTTTGTTGTTATTGTTGTTGTTGTTCAGTCGTTAAGTCGTGTCCGACCCTTCGTGATCCCATGAACCATATCCCGCCAGGCCTTCCTATCCTCCACTATCTTCCTGAGTTCGCTCATTTTCATGTTCGTTGCATCGGTGATGCTATCTAACCATCTCATCCTTTGCCTTCCCCTTCTCCTTTTGCCTTCAATCTTTCCCAGCATCAGAGTCTTCTCCAGAGAGTCCTCTCTTCGCATTAGGTGGCCAAAATATTAGAGCTTCAGCCTCAGTACCTATCCTTCCAGGGAACAGTCAGGGTTGATTTCATTTAGGATTGACTGATTTGATCTCCTAGGAGTCTTCTCCAGCACCACAGTTCGAAAGCATCTATTCTTCGGCGCTCAGCCTTCATCTCTCGCAACCATACATTGCTAGCTCCTTGCAGCATTGGATTTTCCTTTCAACCTCAGACACATCCACAGCTGAACGTCCTATTGGCTTTGGCCCAACCGCTTCATCCTTTCTGGGTCTACTTGGAATAGTCCTCCGCTCTTCCTCAGTAGCATATTGGACACCTTCCGACCTGAGGGTCTCATCTTCCGGCGTCATATCTTTTTGCCTTTTGGTACTGTTCATGGGATTTTCTTGGCAAGGTTACTGGAGTGGGTTGCCATGGCATTTAGGTAGGATTGGGCTGCAATACAACCTAGAGTTAACGGAGAACAACTTGTGCTCAATGGAGGGAAAAGCTGTTGGGACACAATTTGGAGCACAGAAACTGTGGCACAGAAAGAGTTAAATTTTCCTTATTATCCACTCTCACTTCTTCACTTTCAATCCCCCCCCCCCCAATTGAAGCAGCTTGGCTTTTATTATTTTTTTTAAAGGCACTGTGGTACTGTGACATGCGCTAGTGTGTAGCTTAGTCAGCCCCTGAATGCGTCCCTATTTGCATCTGTGAAATACTGGAAAGTATAAAACTGTACGAGCCTGTCCTGCTTTGATGTGGCCGTTTTCTGTCTGCTGCACTGTGGAGCAACTTTTGCTACTGTTTTCAGTGGCATTTTCTGTTTGCTACACTGCAGGCTCCATCTCTCCGCTGAACTCATTGGTCTCTAGGATATTGAGCTATCCAGCTATTTTCAGGGCTGAGCTATAGGCAGCAATTACTGTGTGAGACTCAGAAGTCAAGGCTGCGAGGTGAGCGGGAGTCTGGGACGGTACCAGGAGTCGGAACCAGGAGTCATAGAAGTGAAAGCATTAGAGATACAGTAAGGAGAACTTGCTAGTTCTTGCTAGTCCCTGTCCAGAAAGATTGAATTGTCAGCTGGAGAGTCTCTTAAAAAAGGTAAAGGTGACCCCTGACAATTAAGTCCAGTCGTGTCCAACTCTAGGGTGTGGTGTTCATCCCCATTTCAAAGCCGAAGAGCCAGCGTTGCCCGAAGACGCCTCAGTGGTCATGTGGCCGGCATGACTCTCTTGTTGTTGTTGTTGTTGTTGTTGTTGTTGAGTCGTTAAGTCATGTCCGACCCTTCGTGATCCCATGAACCATATCCCGCCAGGCCTTCCTGTCCTCCACTATCTTCCTGAGTTCGCTCATTTTCATGTTCGTTGCATTGGTGATGCTGTCTAACCATCTCATCCTTTGCCTTCCCCTTCTCCTTTTGCCTTCAATCTTTCCCAGCATCAGAGTCTTCTCCAGAGAGTCCTCTCTTCGCATTAGGTGGCCAAAATATTTGAGTTTCAGCCTTAGTACCTGCCCTTCCAGGGAACAGTCAAGGTTGATTTCATTTAGGATTGACTTGATTTGATCTCCTAGCAGTCCAAGGGACTCTCAGGAGTCTTCTCCAGCACCACAGTTCGAATAGGGCTATATCATTGTTTTCAGTAGGTAAGTCATGAACTTCCTGGTCATGTTTGGAGTTTAATAGAATCCAGTGGAATAACCTTTGCAGGAAAAAGCCACCACATATGTGGTGTCGTCATGGGGCAGAGTCCCTGCAATAAGAATTCTGAGAAGACAGTGTTAATAAAATATCTTGCCTCACATAGTTGTGAGAGACAACAAGTTGTTTGTGCAAAGTGTTCTCTTTGCGTGTAACGTGCCCTTTCTCCAAAGTTCCCATCACCACAGTTCCCATGTATGTGTGTGCTTTAAGTGTGCATGACATGAGGCCAGAGAGGTATCGGTCCATGTCATTCACACTGGCATGATCTCCCTGGCAGGGGCTTCAGTACTGGGGTTGGGATGATGCGATTGGCTGCCAAGTATAGTCTGTACCCTATGCTCCATCATTGGAAAGTGAGTGGGGTGGAGGGGGATGGTAGGAGTTGAGATTTTCTGGTGTTTTTTCCCTTTCCCCATTGTTTCCTTTTTTTTTTTAGTTCCTACACCATCTCTAATGCTGGTGTAGTGTTTTGTTGACGTTTGGGGCTTTTCCAACATCTGGTGGGGTTTAGGACATGGTGTATATTGACTCTTGCTTGTCCCTCTGGCATCCCTCCCATGTCTCTACCTCCATTAGGGGGTTTGCGCTATCTGTAAGTTGCATCAGTATCAAGAGTTAACTGTTATTATCCCACCAAGCCCTTGGAAAGGGGCAGGACAGAAATTGAACTAAAATAAGCAAGCTCAGGTCATGCAGAGCATGTCTCTATGAAGCTGAAAAAAATCATGCTCGCTGTCAACTCACTATCTAGCCGAATGATGCTGATCCTAAAAAAGGGGAGAGGTGAACCTTTCATCTTTTACATTGCTTGACGACCATGCTGGGATTTTCTTCTAGGAATACATTGCTAAGAACTTCTGCGTTATGCAGTCCCAGATTGGTTATGATATCTTGGCAGAAGACACTATCACAGCTTTGTTACACAACAACAGAAAGCTACTAGAGAAACATATCACGGCTAAAGAAATAGAGACTTTTGTGAATTTGCTCAGGAGGAATCGAGAGCCAAGGTTTGAAGCAATCCGCATTATTTTACTCTTTTTCTTTCAATGTTCTTTTTCACTGACCATCTTTTTATTTGCGAACTTGTGAATGTCTATTTTGTAGTTTCAGGAATAACTACTGGACTACGTAAAGCTAGCAATCTATATAATATATATTTGTGGTCAGTATTTCAGTGGTAGGTGTGATTGGTCATCATTATGTCTGCTCTTTTTGTAAATTCCAACTGTGTGATGGATCCCCTTTTTCTTGTTAATTCTTCCCTCCCCTCAAGGTTCTTGGACTATTTATCCGACTTGTGTGTTTCTAACACAACAGCAATCCCAGTAACTCAGGAACTTATTTGTAAATATATGCTGAGCCCAGGAAATGCTGACATTCTCATCCAAACCAAGTAAGCTAACTGAGATCTTTGACTTTAAATGGCTTCTCTTGCATGGTTTACGTGGATCATTAGTTGGTATAGTGTGAATTGTTTATTTGAAGGTTGGTTTCAATGCAAATGGATAACCCCTTGGAGTGTTCTGCCCTTGCTGATGATATGGACGAGGAAGAAGTTTGGCTCTACTGGATTGACAGCAACAAGGAACCTCATGGCAAAGCAATCAGGCACCTTGCTCAAGAAGCTAAAGAGGGCACCAAAGCTGACTTAGAAGTCCTTACCTATTACAGGTAATGTCATTTGTGTAAAGAGGAGAATGATATGGGCCCATGGCGCATGGTTAAATCCTAGGCTTTACAGTTTGCTGAGCTGCCTCCACCTGTGGGAGCACGATGCAACCCTGAAGACGGCGGAGCAGAGGCTCAGCTCGGTGGACAGAGCTCTGTGAATGACATATTCGTCAAGCTTGAAGGGCTTGCCCGTCCTGAGCCTCTTACCACCATTTTTGAGGTTGCTCCGTGGTCTAGAACCTGGAAGAAATGGCGGTGACGTGATTAGGTCATTGTGCCATCGCCATCACTTCTGGGCGCCGAGCTCCGCATCTGCGGCAGTAAGGGTGCTGTGCCACCGGTATGTTTGGGAAGCACTGCTATAATCAATTTAAGCTATTAGTAAATCTGCAGTGATCCTATTTTTTAGTGAAAGGCTGTTGATTTCTAGGCTCAGTGAATGGTCTGGGACCATGAAGCTGCGGCATTACTGAAGCTAAGGAATTATAGACCTGATCATTCCCTTGGAAGAGAGACCACCTTCAATCCCATGTAAGAGACATTGGGGAATTAGTTTAATATACATATATTTAAAAGTCTGACTTCACTAGAGGTCAAAGCATGGTATGGGAACACCTGCTACTCTAGTATTGAAGTTACACGACTGTGGACCTGATCAGTGCCTGCATAAAATAGCCCAGTGTTGGATGCTTTCAGTTTAGTAACAGAAGAGCATGTTATATCATCATCATTATCAAATCCTGCCAAACTTTGTACTGGTTGAGGATCTGGATCCAGGCTTGTACTTCAAATGCAGTGGATCCAAAACATTTGGATGAACAGAAGTGTCAATTAAATAAAGTTACAGAACAGGGGCATGCAGAGATTTCTGTTTTTATTTGAAACTTTATTTGTGAAATACTTCATCGTAACTGATGCAGAAGGATATGACATTTTGAGAGTTCCTTACTGTGTAAAAGAGAAATCTTGGGAGAGTTTAATTTTGCAGAATTGGAGGAGATCAGGCAAATAAATGCAAGATATCCTGGTGTGTGTCCCCCCCCCCCCTTCATGGAGACAGGAGAGGGAGCCCGTAAGATTGAGGCTATCTCCCAGACTCTCTCTGGGAACAGTCCTGGAGTGGAAATAACAGCTGAACAAGACCTGAGTTGCTTAATATGATCTGCAGCCAGTGGTGTCGTGATAAATGTCAAAGTACAGGAGTGCCCCCATAGCCAGGCTCCCTGCCCCAACTCCCAAGCCTTTTCCCTCTTTTTATTTTCCCACAGGTTGTGTCAAGACCCCAACAGATTTATCCTCTTGCTTTCCTTTGTTCTCTTCTCCTCTCAGTTCCCCTCTGCCCTTTCTTTTTGCACTTGCTGCTGGACTCCAGCTCTGTGGGCACTCTGGCTGTTGCCTGTCCTTGGCAGTGGCTTTAGAAGCCACCCCCACTACCACTGCTGCTTCATCATCTGTTCCTGGTATTGGCGGCATCTGCCACTGCTGGGCTCTGGCTCCTCCCTCCTATCCCTGGCCATCCAATCAGTGCTGAATTAACCTAGTAGCAAAAGTAACATATGTTACGGGGCCCACACTAAATGCTTACAAGCTGTCTGGTGAAATCAGCATCACACGATCTGGCAACCCTGTTGTTTACATGTCATGCAATAGCGTCACTAGATGCGCGTCACCCTAGAGCAGGGGGGTGCGCATCACCCCCCGCCCTAGGGTGACCCCCCCAAACACCCCCTCACCCGAACTCGAGGCCAGGGAGCCGGCCTCGGAGCGTCCGGCCCCGCCGGCGCTCCAGGGCCTTCTGAAGGCCCGATGGTTCAAAACATAAAGTTTTACGTTTTTCGCGCATGCGCAGTACATTTTCTGAGGGCAAAGGGCTGCCCATTTGCCCTCAGAAAAGTACTGCACATGAGCGAAAAACGTAAAACTTTACGTTTTGAACCATCGGGCCTTCAGAAGGGCCTGGAGCGCCGACAGGGCCGGACGCTCCGAGGCTGGCTCCCTGGCCTCGGAGCCTCCGGACTCCGGAGGCTCCAAGGCCGGGGAGCCGGCCTCGGAGCGTCTGGAGTCGGGACGGTGACGCGGGGGTGACACGCGTCACGGAGGTGGCGCGTGGGGGTGCGCGCGTCACCCCTTTGCGCGCGTCACGCGTGCGTCACCCCCTGGTGGTCCGCCCCCCCGCCACACTCCAACGACGCCAGTGACGTCATGGTACATAATAATAACGGACATCATTAATAGCATGATACGAATAAATAATTTTGTTCAAATTTAACTTTACTGAGTTATAGGTCTTGAGTTAGTTAAGTATACAGTGAGTTTACTTAAGTATACGGTTAGTTAAGTATACGCAGTTACTTAAATATATACAGTTAGTACAGCTAACTATACTTAAGTATACTTAACTAACAGATTTAAGTATACAGTTATCTGTTATACAGCCCTGTTATCTGTGGGGTCCCAGGAGGTTGGTTCCAGAAACCCCCGCGGGTAACAAATTCTGTGGATGGTGAAGTCGTGCCGCAATGCCTCCTTACCTGATCCAGTGAGAGGTGCCTCCGGAGACCGCTTCCGGGTTGCACCGGGCCCGCAACGCACTCCATTGGCCTCTGCAGGCCTTAGGACGCCTTGGGGAAGAGACTGGAAGTCACAGAAGCAAACTGGAAGTTGCTTCCATGAAACTGGAAGTTGCTTCCGGTTGCTTCCCCAAGGCATCCTGGGGCTACAGGCCCGGACTAGCTTAATCCGGCCCTGCATCCAATCTGCCTTTTGAAAAGGCAGATAATGGGAAGGGATTATAATGGGAAGGAGAGAGAAATAGTTGGCTTGAGTGTTTAGCTGCCAGGTTGGGGAGGACAGTGACAGAGGCAAGGCATGGCAGCTGCGGATAAGCACTTTGCTTGGCCATGCCATCACTGTGCTTATGGGAGGTAGGGGGTGCTGCTCCACCCCACCCCACTTGAATGCCCCTCCTCCACACCTCTGCCTCCATGACATTTTCTGATTTCTTCATTCAGACGTACTTGTCCCATTGCATTAGATTGTCCCATTGCATTAGATTGTCAGTGGTTTATAAGCAAGTCAGCGATTCTTGTAACATGATGATTGAGATTATGTAATATTGGTCAGATTATTGGCACATTAGCAACCAGGTTCTTGGGAATTGAAAGCAGAATGGAAATGACATTGTTGTGTTATTATTTTAAGGTATCAGTTGAATCTCTTTGCAAGGATGTGCTTGGACCGTCAATATCTGGCTATAAATCAGATTTCTACACAACTCTCAGTCGATCTGATCCTACGTTGTATGTCAGATGAGAGTCTCCCTTTTGATCTACGAGCATCTTTCTGCCGCCTCATGTTGCATATGCATGTTGATAGAGATCCTCAGGAGACTGTAGTGCCTGTGAAGTATGCCAGACTGTGGACTGAAATTCCTACCAAGATTACCATCTATGAGTAAGTTCCTTTATGAAACAAAACAGATAAGCCTCCTACATTGAGGCTGAAATTGATTGGCAGTAGGTTCAGGATAGAAAGCAGAAAGAAGTTTTTCATATGAAAACCATATACAGGCGTCCCACCGTATCCGCAGGGGATACGTTCCTGCTGCTACTGCGGTTACCCGAAACCATGGATGCTAGCAAACCCTATACTTACTGTGGCGCCGCTTCAAAACAATGAGAGATGAGTCCTGAGTGTGACGCTAACAGGAAGTGGACAGCAGTTTCCTTGGAAACACTTTGCAAAAGGAAGCAGACAGCAAGAATGCTAGACTCAGCTGCTAGAAGAATGCTAGAGGGGGCAACAGTGAGAATGCTAACAAGAAGCAAAGACTAGGGTTCTCGCTGTCTGTTTCCTCTGCCATCTGCTTCCTGTTAAGAGTTCTCACTGTCACTTCCTCTAGTGTTCCTCTAGCAGCTACGAGTCTAGCATTCTCACTGTCTGTTTCTTTTTGCAAAAGGCTTCCTTTTGCAAAGCATTTTCAAACAAAGAGAGGTGAGTAATGGGGAATTGTTCCAAACAAAGGGAGGTGAGCGAGGGGGTAAATGTGAGAACCACGGATAATTGAAACCATGGAAACAGAGTCTGTGGATACTGGGGGATGCCTGTATTCCATACCATTTATTCCTATACTGATATTCCAGATACGTATGGAATGTAATTGGCACAAACTGAGGTGATGACCATAGCCTTGGATAGCTTTAAGAAAGGATTGGACAGGTATTGGTCCTATTAGTCCTGATACCAAATGGAACCTCCATGTTCTGAGCTAGTACAGCTGAATGCCAGATACTAGGAACAAACTACAGGGGAAGACTATTGCCTTCGTGTCCAGCTTATGAGCACAAAGAGATGTTTGTCTGGCCGCTGATGAAAACAAAGAGCTAGAGTAGATAGATGACCGGTCTGCTCCAGTAGAGATCTTTTTATGTTCTTATGAAACAATATTTCTTCACATCTCTGGAAACAAATCCTGATAATTTTATTCCAACACACAAAGGAAAAGGTGCTCCATTGTCAAATGTAAAATATTTTATCTTCCATATTTTTAGATTGTGAGCCCTTTTTGGAAAGAGAGCCATTTAATTATTTATCTCTGTAAACCAATTTGTGAACTTTTTTGTTGAAAAGCAGTATATCGATATTCTTAATAATATTATTTGTCAACTATTCAACTCTGATCATTATTTATTTTTTTGATTTAGTTAGTTTCTATCCCCCCATACTTAGGTCCTAGGTAATGTTAGTGCAACAGCACAAAATGGTAGCATTTAATGTTATGTCATGAAAATTTGGAACAAATGATTTGGCCTTTTCTCAGAACTTAGTTATTGTAGTTTGGGTACTTATATTTAAAATTATAACTTGAACAAAAGGTTGGGAGTGAGGACAGAGATAACAAGGACAGAGCAAGTTCTGTTCACAAGTTATATTCATGGTGTCAGATTTTCAGAACACACTAACACCCAAATGTTTTCAGGACAAATGGTACCGGTTAGTTGACCATTACAGGTGCTTCAAATTAGTTTTAATTTGTGTTACCTCTTGCTGCCAAGCTCCTAGTTCAGCACATAGTTGCAAACCTCCAGGTAAGTTCTTGGAGAGAGGTACTGCCTGAGGGTGGTTTCACACAGTATATTTTTCCACCTGTGCGCATAAAAATGTAGTGCATGGACACAACTGATGCATGTATTATAGAGATGATGATAATAATGCCAGTATTTATATACCGCCTTTCACAGATCATCGGATTTCTCCTCCGACTTTAATTCAAGATGATTTACATAGGCAGGCTATATAAACCGAAGGGTTTTTTTCACATATTACAAATGTTCTAATCTTGCATAGAACACTCATTCCAGGTGGTTTCCTTCACGGTCTGGCCTCTCTCTGGCATTCGCCTCCCACACATCAACTTGACGACAACATTGCCTCCCACTCAGTGTGCCAGCTGCAGAACTCTCTCTCCCACCAAGGTTTCTGCAGCTTGCCAGCGACGTTGACAGCTTTTGACGGGACTCGAACTGTTGTCCTCAGATCTTCAGGCATATGAGGCAGCTGCTCTACCAACTGAGCCAGACCCCCGGGTCTCCAGATACATAAACTGGAGAGCCTGAATTGGCCACAGCTCCCTGCTGCAAATGCATGTTTGCCACAAATGCATATGTGGCCCTGAGTGCCAAGTTGTAGGTCTTGATTCAATCATTTAAATAGATTCTTTATTTTGAGCACATAGAGGCATCTGCTGACATCTTGGGAGAGCCTCAGGCATTAAGATATCTGCAAGATTTCTGGAGTAGATCATACAACCATTTAATGGAATATAGAGTTCAGCATTTTATTTTATCTAGATCAGCATTTCTCAACCGGTGGTATGCATTCCACTGGTGGTACGCGAGGTGAGTATCCGGTGGTACCCACGGACATCCGCCACCTGGCAGCAAAACTGTGACACAGCACAACAGTGGTAGGAAGCTCGGCGAGCAGAGCTCCAGTGTGCAGTTTTCATGCGCTTGAAAGAGCCCACCCGCCTGCCTGGGGTCTCTTACCAGTGTTTGAAGCGTCGCACCTGACCCCCCAACCTGGAAGTAACTGGCGATGACATCATTGCCAGTTACTTCTGGTGGTACTTCAGATGATCGGACCCTGGGATGTGGTACATTGGGGGACAAAAGTTGAGAAACGCTGATCTAAATAAAAAAAAATGTATTTAATTTTCTGGTTTTTTGTAAACTGTAGGTGTCTTAAAATAAAAAATGTTAAAAGTAGTGCAGCAAACCTGCAATCAATTAAGCCACAAATAGTCATTTACAGTGAGTTCTAGACTGACACTCATGATGCTAAGTCCTCGCTACCCTTTTGGAGATGTCTGACAAGTCCATGGGGGATATTGGCAATCTTCCCTGTATCAAACTCCTACGCTTGTTAAAATGCTAAAAATGGTTTAATTATGCATTTTCCACCTTCTGCTATATCCCATTTGTTCAGTTTCTGCTCACTGTCTTGCTTGGTAGGTATGACTCCTTCACAGATTCATCAAGGAATGACATGAAGAGGAAATTTGCTTTAACTATGGAATTTGTAGAAGAGTACTTGAAAGAAGTTGTGAATCAGCCTTTTCCTTTTGGAGACAAAGAGAAGAACAAACTAACGTTTGAGGTACATTTCTGTTATCCTGGCCATCACTGACTGTACCTTTCAAATTAAGAAATAGTAAAAGAGTAGAAGCACAATATAAGCTGATTTACAGCGCAATCCTAACCAACTTTCCAGCACTGATGCAACCGTGCCAACACTGCATTTTGTGGTGCGGGGGCAGTCATGGAGGCCTCTTCAAGGTGTGAGAATATTTGTTCCCTTACCTCAGGGCTGCATTTTGGCTGCACCGGTGCTGGAAAATTGGTTAGGATTTCGCTTTTAGCCATGTTTCTCTTTTTCTTCTTTGCCAATCATGAAGTTTTCTATCTGAAGTCTTGTATACTTGATCATTTTTTATCCACTAAGGCAGGGATTCCCAAACTGTGCGTTGTGATGCCTTAGGGCGTTGCAGCACAGTCACAGGGGCGTCGTAAGATGTCCCTGGTATCTCCTCCTACTTGTTCTCCTGGGCACTGCCATCTTGGATCTCGTGAGATTTTGTGAGATCCAAGATGGCAGCGCCCATTTCTCACAAGATTTGGGTGCCGCCATCTTGGATCTCGCAAGATTTTGTGAGATCCAAGATGGCGGTGCCCAGGAGAACAGGTAGGAGTTGCTACTGAGGGAGTTGTGAGCCAGGATGAAGAGGCTGCGGGGAGTCGTGAGCCAGGTATGTTTGGGAACCACTGCACTAAGGGGTTCCCAACCCCTTCCCAGCCGAGTACCACCTCTGGCACCACTCTCCTGCTGCGTACCACCGGTAGTGACTGGCGATGATGTCATCGCCAGTTACTTCTAGGTTTTCAGGTTTTTGGAAACCAGAAAACGCAGGTAGAAAGTACTGGGTGGGTGGGAGACTCAGCCAAAGGTAGGAGTCTCTCGGGAGCAAAAACACGCCACCAAAAGCGACACTTCGGAGCAGGGTTTCGGTGGTCTGAGTGCTACCAGCAGTCGGCCGAAGTACCACTGGTTGAGAAACCCTGCACTAATATGTTAACAGGCTGGTTCTTATAACAGTGGTGTGGGAATTGCTTTAGTCCTGCTCCTTCTTGCATCATTGGGATAATGTGAGACACCCTGGGCTGTATAGGTGGAGCTCACCCTGAGGCTCTTCCCCATTCTTGTGGCTTTTTACAGTACCCAGGTGGCATGGGCAGAAGTGGTGCTGCTATGGCTACTGGAATAATGAGAGCACCTGGATACGATTGCTAGGAATCTCTGTAATACTTGCAGCCCAATCCTAGGCATGTCTACTCAGAAGTAAGTTCCACTGAGTTCAATGGGGCTTACTCCCAGGAAAGTGTGTATAGGATTTCAGCCCATTAGTCATGCATAAACTCCCAAGTCTAGCTCTTGTTATAGAGAGATGCTTGAAAACGTACGCAATGTCCAATACAGGTATGTGTCACTTAACGATGGGAATACATTCTGATAAATGCATCGTTAGGCGATTTCATCATTGTGTGAGGACATCATAGTGCCTGACACATTTCTCAGAACGTATTCCCATCACACAATGTACAGGACTTAAAGTACAGGCACTCACATTTTTCATCTTGTTGGGCCCTCTACCACCTCTTGGGCCCTCTACCACCTGGAAGGCCTGGCAAGATTTTTCTCCACCACCGTAAACAGAATTTTCCTCCACCACTGATACAGAAGAGCTAAGGGCACACAGGACCCGCCTCAGAATAGTTCCTGCTCCCTTATTGGGTAACTTTGTTCTTCTCCTAGTTCACCAAACAATGTCTCCTTTCATTGGGCATTCTCAAAACCAATCACTGTCTGCTCTGAGTGTCTTTGACATAGACCAAAAATTAACAAGACTGACAAGCCCACAACAGGATTACTTACAGATTAAATAATGGCGGTGGCGGGGGTGGGTGGGTGATTTAATAAATTTAATCTTATGGAACCACCATTGTATATGCGGTTTGATGTTCAGTGGAAAGTCATTATGTGGCACATACCTGAATATGGTGAAAATTCCTGAAGCCAGAGGTGAGGCTCAGGTGGAATTTCACTGATTAGCAAACAGGGCTTTTATGTATAACTCATTGCCACTTCCCCCGACTAGAAGAAAGAGAATAAATTACACCAGTTAAGCAAATACAGTAGATGAAAATATAATTTCACATTATTTATACAGATTGCAGATTTCAACCTTCTCTATGTGTATGATGATGGGGTCTGGGCTGAAAACCACAAGTTAACTTCATGTGAAGGAGTTTCAAGGAGCCCTCTTTGTCCCAGGTTCCTGAAAAAGCCACAGCAGATCCTGAGGCCCATAGATTAGGTGACCCTGCAATTACTTCATTGCCTCACAGCAAGACAGAAGTTCCTGATCCATTCTAGGTCCAATCAATGTCCATGAAATTAATTCTGGCATATACTTAGGTGGGTCCACTTATCACTGGTTTAGTGTCAAGATCTCTTTCTTGTTCCTAATATATCTGTCTTTTCCCCTTCTTCTTTAGGTGGTGCACCTGGCTCGCAATCTCATATACTTTGGTTTTTATAGTTTCAGTGAGTTACTCAGGCTGACCAGAACACTATTGGCTATCCTTGATATTATACAAGGGCCTATGTCATCATACTTGGAAAGATTAAGCAAATTTCAGGATGGAGGTAAGGGAGGAAAAAAATCCAGGAATATTTAACGTGACAATACATTACAGTCAGACCTCACTATCTGCAGGGGTTCCATTTCTGGACCCCCAGCAGATACTGAAATCCGTGTTAAGTGAAATCCCCTTTTCACGGATATGGGGGTCCCTTTAAAAATGCTTTAAAAAAGAAAAAGTTAAAAATAGTGTTCCTTACCTTTTGGCTGGCAATCTTACTCTGTTTGCAGGGCTGTAGAATGTGAAATTGTGCTCCTACAGCCTCTTCCGGGTCGCGACTTATGCCCTCCCTTCCCCAGGCTTGCCCCAATGCGTTCTGGGGCAACCTTGGGGAAGGGAGCGGGGAAGTCCAGCAACCTGGAAGTGGCTGTAGGAGCACGATTTCACTCTCTACAGCCCTGCAGTCGGAGCAGTTTGCCAGCCAAAAGGTAAGGAATGCTATTTTTAACTTTTTTTTCTTTTTTAAAGTGGACCCCTGCCGGTCCGGGATCCGCAGTGAGACCAATCCGCGGATGTCAAATCCGCTGATAGGCAGTGATAGCGAGGTCTGACTGTATTTAGTTGTCTCTTTGTGACTGTCAGTCTTGGATCTGGAGACAAACCGTTGGTGATCTCACATCGTTTCATACCACACAATTGATATATTGGCACCAGAGCTGAGCTGAAACTACTCTTGTGTTGTGGTTTTTTGAGTGTCAAAAAGTGACATCTGCTTTCAGTTACAGTAGGACCCCCGTATCCATGGGGGATCGGTTCTAGACCATGAAAAAGAGCAAACGCTATCTCCTGCCCCCCCCCCCTCACCTGCACCCATTACCTTCCTTAAGTTGCTATTGCTGGCACCAAGCAAGCATGTCTTTCTTTACCAAAACGCTATAAGCCAGCATGCTGGCTAATAGCACAGAGCAAGCAAGCAGCCTGAATACTGGAGAGATTCCTGAATGTTAAACAGGAAGCAGGATGACTTATAGCATGCTGGCTTATAGCATTTTAGTGAAGAAAGAGACATGCTTGCTTGGCACCAGCAATAGCATAAGGAAAGTAAAGGGTACAGCTCCCCAAGAACCATGAATATGTGAATTCGTGAATCGCGAATCTGCGGATACAGGGGCCCTGCCTGTATTTCCATTCATGATTTTCCTTCTTTTTGCCTTCTCGGGCTTTGACCTCAATTGCCACACTGCCATTTAATCCTGTTGGCTGTGGTGACCAGAGTTGTCAACAGTGATGGCTCAGTGTCAGATGTGATAGTATTACAAATACTCATAAGCAAAATCATGTAGGTCACCACTGCCAATTGACCTAAACATGTGGGCAAATGAGGTTGAGACCTGTGAGGGCAATGTAGAAGAAGTAGAGGAATTGGGAACCAAAGGACATTGAAATAATGTGAATATTAGTGAAGTTTTTTTTAAAATAATCTGATTACCGTAGGTTCATAGAATGCACTTTGTCAGGGCCAAGTCTGTCCATGAGACTGCCTGAGTGGGACGTTGTAGCCCACCAGTCTCCTCTCCTCTGTGCTTTCTCTTCTGCATAGTTTCCCTCTTCCTTTTCAAAACCAAAGAGGAGGAGCAGCAGAGGCAGTAGCTAGCGCATCACTACGGAAATGTGGGAGTTGCAGTTGATGCACTTCCTGAAATGCTGGGAGGTCTTCAGTCAGACCTGGCAAATATTGAAAATAACATTTTGAGCACATTCCTCAAATGCATCATTTGAACAGATGGCCTTGTATTACTCTTTTCACATTGAGTCTCTAGTTACGATCTGGTGGTAATATGTGGATCATGGGTAGGAAATGAAACATGTTCTTTTTAAAGTACTGAAGTCTAATCTTTTAAGTGTTCCATAGACAGTGATAAACTTCTTATAAAAATTAAATGGTACTGAATCCTAAAACAGAAGCTGCAGATATTTATACACAAAATTCCCATGGAAAAATTAGTTTAGCCTTCGGCAGAAAATCAATGGGCTCATGATGTGTGCTCTGTGAGCCTTCAGTATTAATAAAACATATCATAACAAGGGTCCTTCTCAAATCCACTTCTATAACTAAAGGTCAGGACTTAGCCATAAATCATCTGTGTGCAAAATGGTAAAGGTATCCATCGGGTTATGGCCTTTTGTGAGACACAGGACGATGTGTAGTACTCCTTTGGAAGATGAAGGCAATTTCTGGAGCCTGAGCCAAGGACAATTACAGGATTTCTGTAACAGAAATGATTCATGTACCAAGATCACACAATCATCTTTGTCACAGCCCATATTTCTTCTCCCACATATCCACCTCCAACTCTCTTTCCCCTAAAAAGCTTTATACTTATCTTAGGATGTGTTCACTGTGAACTACTCCGTGAACAATTTTGTTGTTGTTGTTGAAAAGCAGTGTGTAAATATTCATTATCCTCAACATCATCAGCAGCATTAAACTGGAACATAAGAACATAGGAAGAGCCCTACTGGATCAGGCCAAAGACCCATCCAGTCCAGCTTCCTGTGTCTCGCAGTGGCCCACCAGATGCCTCAGGGAGCGCACAAGACAACAAGATACCCGTATCCTGTTGCCACTCCCTTGCACCTGGCATTCAGACAGAGCCTACTTCTAAAACTAGAAGCTTGCTTATCCCCATCATGGCTTGTAACCTGTGATGGACTTTTCTCCATGAATCTGTCCAACTCCTTTTTAAAGGCATCCAGGCAAGGTTCCACCCCCACATCCTGTGGCAAGGGCTTCCACAGATTAATTACATGCTGGGTAAAGAAATGTTTTCTTTTGTCTGTTCTAACTTTCCCACCATTCAATTTTAGTGAATTTTGCTTTGGATTTTTTTTTTTGTCTTAAAATTAGATACATTATGTTTGGGAACATAGATTATTTAAGAATATAGAGGAAACTACCGGTACTTAGATTAAAATCCCACAACTTTATGTGGGTGCTTTATGGTAGTCGGACTTAGACCTGGAAGATCCAGGTTCAAATCCCCGCTCAGCCATGAAGCTTCCTGGGTGACCTTGAGCCAGTCACTATCTCTCAGCCCCACCTACCTCACAGGGTTGTTGTGAGGACAAAAAGGAGGGGAGGAAATATGTACACCACTCTGAGCTCCTTGGAGGAAGGGCGGTATAAAAATGTGAAAAATAAATATGTTACTAAAGAAAATGCTCTTTGTTCACAAAGTAAATACAAAACATGTTGGTTGCAAGAATGGCAGTGGCTCACAAGTAGGAGGACTTCTAATGCACCTAAGGAGCAGGAGTGTCTGGAATGTATCAATTATGGATGGGGTGGCATGAGAGGTTGGCCGGATCAGGCAAGGACTTGCACCCATCAGAGAGGTTGGCCGGATCAGGCAAGGACTTGCACTTGGCTAGGTTGACCCCTGAACCATCAGGGGGCAGGCAGGGAGTGCTATGAGGGCCCAGTGTGGGGTGTGGCCCTAGGGCCCCAGCAACCTGGTGCCCATACTGATCGTGAATAATAACTCTAAGTAATGGGAACGGAACAAGAGTGGAAAGGAAAGATAATGTTATGTCTTACTGGTGGCTTTATTACTTTCATAGAATGGAGACATGTACTGTAAGGCACATGTACTGTCCTTTATAGACCAGGGGTGGCCAAACTGTGGCTCCTGAGCCAGATGTGGCTCTTTGACGTATAATGTGCGACTCTCGGAAATATGTTGGCTGAGCTCTTTTTTGCATCACAATTAATATAACAGGTAAATAAGAAATTTCCAAGCTTTATAATTATTTACCAGATATAAACTGAGAGTCCATTGGATTAAAACATATGTTTAATATTCATGGTGGTTAAATATATTTAAGAATGTAAATGCTTCTTAAATATTGCAGCTCTCAAACATCTCTCTTGTGACTCTCAAACACCTGAAGTTTATCATATGTGGCTCTTACATTAAGCAAGTTTGGCCACCCATGTTATAGGCTGTCTGTACTGCTTAAACTTCTGTCTCTTTCACAGCTGCTAAAAGACACAGGAGCTCTGTCAGAAAATGGTGACAACCTCAGAAAATCTTCCTATATGAATGCTCAAAGAGATTTTAAAATGTGAGATTGAAGTTAATGGTTAAAGGAAACTAAATTAAAGAGGGAGAGTCCTTCTGTTTTATATTGCAATTTTATGCTGCATTTAATTACTGTAGCTGGAAAGACTGTTTAGTAAGGGAAAAAACCTGCTTAATTAATTTTAGTATTCGTAGTTGAAATGGGTTATGATTCTCCTTACCAAGATACAGTTTATATCCGTCAAAAAATGCCAGTGAGAACTTAAGTATTAAGCCAATCAATTCTAAGACAAGACTTTAACAAATTACAAGAGTGAGGCAATTATATTTCAAATTAACATGGAGCAGGTGTTGAAGAAAGCTACTGAAGTGAAGCAGAAATTGCAGTTATAACAATTATGTTTTTTCCTTCCCAAAGAAACCCAAAATAGTTCAGAAAGCAATAAGAATCGCTGAAATGCAACGAAGCTGCTGAGAGAAGTGAGAGCTGTTTAGCATAGAAGGAAAAAAATGATGTAGAGACTGTGGCTCCAGTCCAGCTGCACACCTACTCACAGAAAACATCCTCACACATATCAGAAACATCGAAACAGATGACTAGATTGTGATTGTATCAGGGGAGGTAGCTGGAGAGGACTGCAGGCTGGGGGTATCAGTGCCTAGTGTTTAGTGCTCATTCACTCCTTCCTGCTCTCTGCTTTCCCTTTTTACTGGGTGAGCAGATGAATGGGGGGGAAGGACACTGGTAGTTCTGTCTGCTGCCACCATCCCAGGCTAACGAGACCAGGCAGAGGAAGGCCGTCTGAAAAACTAATGCTCCCAGGAGAGCACAGAACCCCTGGGGTTCTTATTTAAAATCAAATTGCAGTAGCTCCTGTGAGCTATCAGATGTGTCCACCCACTGAATAAACTGTAAACATAGACTAGGCAGGCAAAGAGTAAAAATGTAACTACCGGTAGTTTATTAAAAATTGAGAATTAGAATTAAATGAAAGGGGTGGGGAAGGGAGCAGGTACAACCAGCAGGCTGATGGAAAATGCTGAACTCAGCTGGACGGACACAAACATCTTGACCAAATTGGATGTAATAGCTAGTAATGCCCAGCAGAGGGAGTCAGGAAGCTACTCAAGAACAAAGCACACAAAACCTCACAGTTCAGAGGCTGACTTGGAGAGAAAAGAGCAAGCAAAACAAAATGGAGTCCCTAAAACACATCTAGCTAGAAATAAGGAACCTACTCAGAATCCCGATCCCTAGTGGGTGTGTCTTCCATGAACCAGCATTAGATTTTACAGCAGACCTGGGAGAAACACACTTGAGCATCGCTGCTTGAACTTAAGTAATGTAGGTTTGATGACTCGATAGAGTTATCTGACTGGAGGAGTGAAACCCACCTGGCCATTTCATCCCACCCCTTTTCCTAGAAAAGTGGGTCTCAAACTTTCTGGTCCCAAGAGCCCTTGGTCTTGAGGAGCCCCAGGCCTCTGAGGAGCACACATTGAGAACCGCTGACCTATACAGACAGGTTTTATTGTCCAATTGGTAGACACATGCCAGTCTCAGGAGGAGGCTTGGCTGCTCCAGGCACGAAGAAACAATCCAGTGATACACAAGGGGAGACTCATGTCTTTAATGCAGCTCCTTGTAGCAGAAAATTTAAGCTGGGGTGACGGAGGTCCTAAAAAAGAGTACGCTTGCATCTGTTTGGAGAGGTGGCATGCACAGGAAGGGCTAAATCCCCATTTTTGTTTAAATAAACGTGTGGAATTATAAAGAGAACAAGAAACCATGTTAGAGATGCTTGGCCCCGGTGGACACACTGTTTGACATGCGCCCCAAACCTACTGCTGTTGGAAGTAAGCCTCACTCAATCTGTTCAATTCATTTCAAGACCTGGTTGATCTCTGGAATGGGGAAATGTCTCAGACAGTTGGTACAATTGTTTCTCGGTTTTCTGAGGAACATAGGGCAATGAAGTAGTTGATGATAGGTGGAGTGATAGAGGGGAAAGATGTCTCAAGGGGACTCTAACTGAACACATGCTAGAGCTAGGAGTGTTTGTTTTTGTTAATTACCACATAAAAACCAAAACACCACCTTTTCAAACCAAATAAAAACACAAAACGCCACATTTCCAAACAGAATTGGAACCAAATAACCAACTCTCTATTGGTTGTGGAATGGATCTGGTTGAAACAGATTACTTTTCCAGTTAGAAATAATGGAATAATTTGTTGTTTTTTGTATTGAAGACTGCAGTGTAATGATATCAAGCCTAATATTGATGCTTAAGAATTTGCACCTGTGGATAAAAACACAAAATACCACATTCAACAAGTTTTCAAAACACTGCTAACTAGAGCTAATGTTAAGGCCTATTTTGTGATGGTGATGGCAGTGAATAAGTTGTACTTCTCTGCCACTGTGGCATTAGCTCGGAAGTGGTCCATTAGAGCTTATATGTGTGGTCAAAGGTCTTTTACATCAGGGCCCTCAAGGGGGTGAAAGGAAAAGGGTAGTAGCCCACTCTGACATAGGCTTACCAGATCGTCGACCGGGACGGAGCGATCTGCCCTTAAGGGGGCGGGGTGTGGGGGGGCCAGAACGTGCTGCGTTCTGCCCCCCCACGCCCCGCCCCCTTAAGGGGAGATCGCTCCGTCCCGGTCGATGATCTGGTAAGCCTACTCTGACACATTTAGCACTTACAAGTTGCTTTGCTGATAAAATCTCTCAAATCAGTTCTGACTTGGAATCCAAATCCTGTTGATTTGCCCGTGGTGCCTGCTTGTCCCATTGTATTGGATGGTTTCCAGCCTGAGGATGTGGTAAGGTTACTTGGAAGTTTGTGGCTCCTCAACCATGGGCCTACCCGGTTGCTTAACAAGTCCAGGGGAGGGTTAGTTATCTGGGTGGTGGAAATGGTGAATGCATTCTTATTGGAGGGCAAAGTACCATCGGCTTTGGAACAAATGGTTGTGAGACCATTATTAAAGAAGCCCTCCTTGGAATCAGGCCATCCCAAGAAACTATTGGCCTATTTTCAAAATGCCAGTTTTGGGCAAGGTTATAGTTATGACCCAATACTAGGCTTTCCTGAATGAAATGGATATCTGGATCCATACAGTCTGTGTTCTGACCTAATTTTGGGACTGAGACTTCCCTGATCACCATGGTGGATGACCCATGGTAGGAGCTTGAATGGGGGAGTGCGTCACTCTTAGTTCTGTTGGACCTCTCAGTGGCTTTCGATACCATTGACCATAGTATCTTTCTGGGTTGTCTTGCTGGGCTGAGTCTGGGTAGCAGTCCTTTATAGCGGTTTCAGTTCTTCCTAGAGCATAGGACCCCAGAAGGTGGTGCTAGGAGTCTTCTGACCTTTGGCCTATGGGGTCCCTCAGGGTTCCATCTTGTCTCCTATGTTGTTTAACATCTCCATGAAACTGCTAGGAGAGGGCATCCAGAGGTTTGGGCTGAAGTGTCATCAGTACACTGATGACAACCGGGCCTGCCACTTTTTTCTTTCAGTTTTTTGTGGATGTAGTGGAGACCTCAAATCAGTGTTTGAGCTCTGTGATAGACTGGATGTGAGCTAATAAACTGAAACTTAATCCTCGCAAGACAGAAGTGTTACTGGTCAGTAGGAAAGCCAACTTGGATGTTTGGCCTGTTCTGGATGGGGTAGTATGCCTCCTGAAAGATGCAGATCTGGCCAGGTTTTGGACCTGGTCTTACTCCTAGGTAATCAGATGACAGCCATGACCTGGAGTGCCTTGGCAAAGCTTTGGTTGGTGTACCAGCAGTGCCACTTTCTGAGGAAGGCAGATTTGGCGACTGTTACACATGTCTTGGTTGCATTTTGGCTGAATTACAGCAATGCACTCTATGTAGACTCACTGGTTATCTATGACTCTATGTACGCTTGAAGAGTGTTTGCAAACTTCAGCTTGTACAAAATGCAGCAGCAGCTACTGAGCCCCTGCTCCATGTTCCCCCTCCTCTGAAACCCATTTGGGGGGAGAGATGTGACATGCGGGCCTTCTTGGCTGTAGCCCCTAGATCAGGGGTGACCAACCTTCAACCATTAGGGCCTCTGCGTTCTTAAGAGTTGTGTAGAAGGCAGAATCTCAGCAGCTGCAAGTGCTGATGGTGCTGCTAAAGCAGCTGCACCTGCTGAAATGCCCTCACCTATACACCCATTAAAGGTCCAGGAGCACTCATGTTGAGAGCTTGGCCACCCATGCCCTAGCTGATGGAGCTCCCTCCCCCTTGTGGCCTTGCTGACCCCATCACTGTTATTTTTTTATCACCTGGAGAAAAGGTTTTTATACACAGGCATCTAGTTTCACCCATAAGTTGGTTTGGTGGTTTTTGTGCTCTCTCTTTAGCTGTACATTTGTTGTTGTTTTTGTTTTGTTATGTTATATTGTATCCATTTATTGAATTAATACATTTGTCTTTACTATATTGTAAGCCACCTTGAGGGCTCTAAGAGATGAAAAGGTGGGGTAGAAATTTCCTGATAAATAAAAATCCCCCTGTTGAGTGTACAGCCTTAGGCCTAGGTTCTAAGGTCAGCTCAGCACAAGTTCTACGTAATAGCATATCATGATCTGAGTTCTAATAGCATGTCATAAGTACAGAGCTTAATCTTATCCTTTCATTTTTGTTGTACACTGGTGAAAAGAATTACCATTAATTAACATTTATTGAGCATGAATGGCATGTTAATGTAAATGAAGATAGTAATTTAGAATGACATAATGAGAGAGAGAGAGAGAGAGAGAGAGAGAGAGATTGATGTGTTTGGAAGACAGTTGTATGTCTTATTTCATTATAACTTATTTTAGTGATCTCAGCTTCTTAATGAATATCGGTTTCTGTCACAAAAACCAGTCTGTACAATCTCCTTTAATTTGGCACAATTCATAGTGCCTGCATTCTGTACTCAAAGAAACATAAAGATAAGCTCCGAGTCCTTTGCTGCAACTGAGATCAGCCCTAGGTTTCTGCGCAGATCTCACAAAGAGCATACCAGGCAACGGGGCCTTGAAAATAAATTCACAAATGTTATTAGCACATAAAGATGTTTACTTGCCCATCTATACCTGTGTTGAGCAATTGTAACCTAAAAAAAGCCCCCAAAACAAGTGTTTGTAAATTTATGTTTCGTAACCCCGAGGTAATCCATTCTCGCCAGACAGATGACTGTTTACAATTCATTTACTTTTCATGTTTATTTAGTGCCTTTCCTCCAAGGAGCTCAGGGTGGTGTATGTAGCCACTCCCCACCTGTCTACACAACAATATTGGCCACTAGTGGTGTCACCCCTCGTGAGGGTGTCATCTGGTGCGGTTTGCACACACACACACACACACACACACACACACACACACACACACACACACACACACACACACACCCCTCTAGGTACACCACTGCATGGTGGATGTAGACCTTTCCTAATGAGATACCTTGATTAACTCAGGTGGAAGGCTGACCAAGGAAATGTGGTCGTATTTCCCTTTGTGTGTGTTAGGCTATTTGGGCCTGTATTTATGAGGTAATATTTATTTATATTTATATTCTGTATTATTGGTCACATGCTCTCAAAGCAACTTGCATGTATCAAAGTAACATGAGTCTCTTGTTTTATTTTCCTGATACGTAGGAAACAATGTTATGAGGACCATCCATGGAGTGGGAGAGATGATGACTCAAATGGTCCTCAGCAGAGGCTCTATCTTTCCGCTCTCTGTACCTGATGTACCCCCAAGCATCCACCCAAGCAAACAAGCCATCATAGTAGAGAATGAAGATGTCACCGTGATGGACACGAAGTTAAAAATCATTGAGATTTTGCAGGTAAAGAGCTTCAGCCCCTAACTTCTTCCGGGTTCTGCAGCTCTGTTTCTAGGGCAACTATCTGTAGTAACAAATTGTCGTAACGGAATTGCTCCGCCAGCCGGCAGAGGAAGAGAGACAATTTGTTACTACAGACAGTTGCCCTAGAAACAGAGCCGCAGAACCTGGAAGAGTCTCCTGGTAGCCAGAAGTGAAATCACAAGAGGCGAAGACCATAGAGAAGATCATAGAGGTCAGTATGCCATGAGAAAGAAAACATTGACAATCGCTGCTTTAATGCAACAATAGTAACTGTAAGATATGAGTTGAAGCTTTCATGGCCAGCGACAATAGTAGAAAAAAGAAGGACGGGTTTAAAAGCCATGACAATAAAATTTTCAATAAAATTTTATTGACAACCTCTGGTTTTAACTTTGAAAATTTTATTGTCATGGCTTTTAAACCCGTCCTTCCTTTTTTCTACTATAGTAACTGTAGTTTAATAAACAATTTTCAAAAGGTCTTGAAAACTTTCAAAGAAACTGAAATGTGTGATGTCTCATTTTGTCCTCTTGCCTTGTAGTTTATACTTAGCGTTCGACTTGACTACAGAATATCTTACATGCTGTCTATTTACAAGAAGGAGTTTGGAGAGAGCAGTGAAAATGTTGATAATTCTGTAACATCTCCACCCGACTCACCACCTATCTCCTCAGGTACCATAGTTAAAGCACAGTAGTCAAATAGTGATGATTCATTTCGATGCACTGACATGGAAGCAGGGCCTGCATTTTTCTGATACCTTAAACAAAAACCTCAGAAACTCTCAGTTCAGAAAATTAAAGTGTTCAAGAGGCAGCTCAGCCTATTCTTACAATATTCAGGTGGCGGACTGGCATGGGTGGTGTCCACTCCACTGCTCCTCTTCTTCCTCCCCCATGGATTCAAATTGGAAGAGGGGAACAGAGTGGAAGAGGCAGTGCGAAGAAGAGGAGAGTGGTAGACCAGAGCATCAGGTACACTCTAGCCCAGGGGTTCTCAAGGTCTCGGTGCAACATACCCACCTCCCGCACCGCGGACCTCTTGATGTACCACCGGAAGTAACTGGTGATGATGTCATCACTAGTTACTTCTGGGTTGGAGACCTTGGTGCGAGTCTGCAAATGCCGGTAAGAGGCTCTGGGCGGGTGGGAGGGCTTTTCAAGTGCACGAAACCCATGCACTGGAGCTCTGCCTGCCAAGCCGAACCTCCTACCGGTATTTGCAGACTCGTGCCAAGTCGCAAGGTGGGTGTCCATGGGTGCCGCTCATACCACTGACACCCAAAGCACCGGTGGTACATGTACCGCCGGTTGAGAACCTTCTCCAGCCCACCATTGTCCTCTCCTCACATCCTCTCACCCACCTTGTTCCCTCTTCCAGTTTGAAACCAGGGAATGAGAGGAGGAACAGTGGAGGTGGCGGATGGCACGCCTTCAAGTGGGGGAAACAACAGCATTGGCGCCCTGCCCTAGACAACAAGAGGTCTTGGGCAGGCACTGCCAGAACCTGTACAATATTGAGAGTGGATCTCAGTGCTCACACACCATCTCCTTTCTTCCATCCCCAACTGAGTACAGATAATACAATGGGGATTGCATGTATTTGTAACTTGAAATCTTCCTGGCTCTGCAATCTAGCATCTGATCAGAGGTTCAGGGAGATTCCCTAACTCAATAAATGCCGTATCTCCCAGTTAACTGGTTATGTTCCCTGCGTGATGAGAGGATGGGGCCCTGCTGCCAATGTACTACATGTGTAGGTTTCAGGGCAGGGGTGCGTATTATCTGAACAGGCAAGCAGAGGATGGGTTGTAGCTGGGCTGTGTTACTTCAGCAACATGGAATTTAGTTACCTTATTGTTACTGATGATTTGGTATTTGAGGCTGCAATCCTATGCATACTTACCTGGGAGTAGGTCTTGTTGAACTCAATGGGACTTACTTTTGAGTAGATGTGCATAGGGTTGTGCTGTGTGTGTATACCATAGGCCAGTGTTTCCCAGACTTTTTTGACCTGCGGCTCCCTTGACCATTGGTGACCATTGGCCACGGCTCCCCATTACATTATGTTGATGCCTCCAATTGGCATTGCACTGTTTTCCAAGAGGTTTCTGTGGCACTCTGTGGCTCCCCTGGCTGGGTTTCTTTCCAGGAGCTGTGCCTCCCAGTTTGGGAACCACTGCCATAGGCTGTCGTCAAAACGTTACTGTGGCCAATGTGCTAGTAAGCTCCTGCTGAATGACCTTGAACAACAGACTAGTTGTGGCATTGATCCATTTCCCTGTGTAATACCAGTTGCTACTGATCATTTGTTTCTTACACAAAATCAGAAGGGGATTTTGACCTTTTTTTCTGTTGCTGCAGCTCTCATGATCTGCTTTGTGTCCTTTTATAGCAGTTGTTCCTGACATTGATGAAATTGCTGCTCAAGCAGAGACGATGTTTGCTGGCAGGTAAGCTCCAAAAAGACGCTACTCCTTTTGCTCTATACTCAACCAGTTTTTGTTCCTTCCTCTGCTTTATAAAATCAGCGCTTCCCTTTCGGTCTTTGTGCTTTCTCCGGTTCACTTGTGCAGTTGACTGATGTACTCCACTATTTATCAGTGGTAGAGCCTTTCGTCTGCAGAATCCTTTGCAAATCTTGTAATACAGTATGGCTGATATAGTCTTGATGAAGCACTGTAGCTTCTAGTAGGTCAGAGGCTTTCAAGATGGTTCTATATTTTTTTAAGAATATTTGCATACTGTGATTTTTTTTTAAAGTTGCAAAATGGTTTACATAGGAAAATAAATGATTCCGTGTCCCAAAGGGTTCACAATTAAAAAAAAAAAAGAAATTACACAAAAAAGACAACAACAAATAGCCACTGGGAATTATACCGTGCAGAGATGAATAGAGGCAGTTGCTCTTCCCCTGCTAACTCTAAGAGCACCATCATTTAAAAGATGCCACATAGTCTAGTTTGCATGACCCATCTAGCTTGGGAAAAACAAGCATACTCAGAGACGTCACTAGGGCGCGTGCTGCCCCAGGGCCGGGCACGCGCGTCACCCTAGTGACCCCTCCCCCTGGACACCCCCCCTTTAATAACCTTTGGCGCGGCCATAGACCGCGCCGCGATTGGGGGGGCCCGACGGGCTGCCGCTTCGGGCGGCCGGCGGGCTGCCGCTGCGAGCGCCCCCTCAATCGTTGCAGCCGGCTCAGGGATGTCTTCCCCGGCCGGCTGCCCGGGGCCTTCTGAGGAAGGCCCACTGCGCGAACGTTATTTATAACGTTCTTTTGCACATGCGCAGACTGCCCATGCGCAAAAGAACGTTATAAATAATGTTTGCGCAGTGGGCCTTCCTCAGAAGGCCCCGGGCAGCCGGCCGGGGAAGACGTCCCCGAGCCGGCTCTCCCGACCGGCTCGCTGTAGCCTGGCGAGGCGGGCGGGAGGCCCCAAGGCGACGCGCGCATGTGCGCGCAGGAGAGGTGATGCGCGCGTGTGCATGCGTGCGTCACCTTTCTGCACGCGTGTGCGCGCGTCACCTGGGCCCCCACGCACTCCTCGCCAGGCTACAGTGACGCCTCTGAGCGTACCCGTGTCCACATTCAAACCCGCACAGAGCTGTATTGCTCCTCCCTACCCCCTCCCCTTCCCTCGCCCCTCCCCTCACGCAGTGTGTGGGCCTTAACATCCCTAGTATTGAAATGTAGTTTCAGCAGTGCGCAGTTTGGATTGGGAACGTCCTCATCACTAGGACAACTCACCACTATGAGGTGGTGGTGGAGTTTGGTCCATGATTAGCTTTCCCTCTTTTCTGGTGAGCATATATGTGTGCATATATGGTATACACTCGTATGCTGACTGCCTCAGACGTCTTAATATACCTTTTTGTTCCTACACATCCTGTGGTAAAACATTTCTGTCATATTATGAAGGGCTAGTTTCAGCTTGCTGAGCACCCCTGGGCTTCTTGGCCTATAAGGCCCCCACAGTTTTACTGGGAACAAAAGGCAGAGGCACTGCCAATGAGGATTAGAGATGGCTAAGCCATGACTTGCATCTATTCTCATAAATAAGCCAAGCCATTTCCCAAAAGATGGCAAATGGCTCCCTGGCTTATTTCTAAGCCAACCTGAATTCAGCCTGACCTACCTCTCCAGTAAGCCCCTCTCCACACCCTGATTCCTAAAACCCACCTTCCTTTTATATTTTTCACATTTTTATTTATTTTTCACATTTTTATACCACCCTTCCTCCAAGGAGCTCAGAGTGGTGTACATATTTCCTCCCCTCTTTTTTGTCCTCACAACAACCCTGTGAGGTAGGTGGGGCTGAGAGATAGTGACTGGCCTAAGGTCACCCAGGAAGCTTTTTGGCTGAGCAGGGATTTGAACCTGGATCTTCTAGGTCTAAGTCCGACTCCCAAACCACTACACCATCCTGGCATTTTAAACTTATGATGTGGTTATGTGTTCAAATAAAGGGGGTGCAGCCTAATTATTGAGATTGCTGGATTGTAAGTCTGTGAAACAGGACTTGTTCTTTTAAGCCCAATTACTGTATGTATAGCCCTTCGCGGTCAGGCAATATGAGCTCTGTCAGGAATATAATGCCAGATCTGGCCCAATGTTTAATGCTTTATTTATCACCAGTGCCTTGACTTGGTTTTGTTTTTCTGCAGAAAAGAAAAAAATGCAGTGCAACTGGATGATGAAGGCGGAAGGACTTTTCTGCGCGTCCTCATTCACCTTATTATGCACGACTACCCTCCTTTGCTTTCAGGGGCTCTGCAACTGCTGTTTAAACACTTCAGCCAACGAGCAGAAGTTCTGCAAGCATTTAAACAGGTATAGCTATGTAGTGTGCCTGGAGATACATTCTTTTTTTTTTTTTTTAAGGACTGTTCATACGTGAAGTTGTTAGTGAAGCTGTAAGCCAGGGGTTCCCAAACAGCCTGCAGGTCACATCCAGCACACCAACACCACATCCAGTTTTGACTGGCCTTCTAAGCCCAGTGACCTTACAATTGAATGCGGCTCATGTGTTCCTCCTGACAACATGTACCTTCTTCCTCCTGCTGGATGGAAGCTGAGAGAGAGAGAGAGACGGCAAAAGGAACTCTGCAGTTGCCAATATCTTTTTCCTATTGTGAACATTCTTAGACATTCTTAGAAACAGTTCTGTTTCATCTAGCATTTGGATGATGGGTCGATGTCTGACTTCTGTGTCTCAAGATGTTTTGCTCTGCTGCTTCTATGCTCTATATTGTTGTCCCCCCCCCAGTGGATTTTACTGTTTTTAAATTATTGTATGTATTATTTTAAATTATGTATATTTTTTATCTTAGATGTTGTAAGCTGCCTTGGGCATTTGCTTTGGCATGGGATAAGGCGGGGTATAATTTTTTAAAATAAATAAATATATGATTCACTTTAATTGCCCGTTTTTGGCTCTCCATGGGAGCAAGAAATGATGTAACCCTTGGCAGCTAAAAGTTTGAGGACCCCCTTGCTGTAAACCTCATAAAAATACAAATTTATCCAGGATACAGGTATCTTGTTTTGTGTGCTCCCTGAGGCATCTGGTGGGGCCACTGTGAAATACAGGAAGCTGGACTAGATGGGCCCTGGGCCTGATCCAGCAGGGCTCTTCTCATGTTCTTATGTTCATCCTGAATATTTATATACAGTACTTGCTTTAGCCTGATGAGATTTTACTTTTTTGTAAAGGAAATCAACAAGGTAACAGTGGTTGGGGCAACCCTTGAGCTTACCTGAACCCTTCCATTCAGCCTACTGATTGTATGTAGAAGGCAGTGTTCAAACTGGGCTGTTCCACACATGTAATTACAAGGTTTTCCATCTTCTGAATGCATACAAGTAGCAAACAGCAAGGAAGGTTTTTGTTTAGTATTTGACAGTTGCTGCATAATGACCTTCCCCAGCTATTAAATAGGGCTATGCTGATTTGATGCATAAACAGTTGCAGTTTCCAGTTAAATGACAGTTGAGTAGCTGAGTGGCTGACATGTTTTGTGGAGAGAAGAAGGATCTAATTGGGAACTAAACTAAACTGCCTCCAGAGAAAAGTGGAAAATGATTATATGTGAATGAGAGATAGCCAGGACAGCATCTGTGTCACGATTCTGTGAGAATACTGGAAACCTGCAGAATGTGGTATTGGCTGTAGTATATAACTTCCTAAGGCCTGGTAATAATGCTAATGCTAATAATAATACAGTAGTAATGATGATGATGATGATGCTAAGGCAAGCCATGCTACAACATATGAGAATGAGTCCTGAACTCATGCACTATCCTCTCCTCCTTTGTGTCTGCAAGGAAGATATTAAAAACTTCTGCTTTCATTTGTGAACTAACCATAGTTTCCTGTTTGTTTCCTGTGATGTTCCCATTATGTTCAGGGAACTATAGTTTTAACTGTGGTTAGTTGGCAAATCAGGATACTAAATCATGGTTTGATCCTGGTTTGTTATAACTAACTACAGCTAGAACAAACCATAATCCCCCAAGTTCAGATCTAATGGGCAATTGTGGTTAGTTCAAAACAAATGCGGAAGGATGAGTGGGGAGCATGTGAACTTGAGACTTGATGCAGTTTGTTCACATAACGGTCCACTGTGGCTTAGCATTTTGTCTGAACTGGACCTAAATATCTCAGTTTTAATTTTTAAACCCTTCCCTGAACAAAAAGTATATTATACTAATCAAATGTGGGGTCAAATGTACTCCAATGTAAATGCAAATAACGAACTTGGAGGAAGATTGCCTTGAATATGATTCCAGTTACACACAGAGAGAAAAAAAAACTTTTCACTATGTATTTTCCTTTGACAGTATAGAAACAGAACAGTAGCAAAACAATGGGGTCAATAATAGTGATATTTTTGTACATACCAACCTTTCTGAACAATAGCTGCTGGTCAGTTTCAGTTTTCCTTTTAATGTACTTACATTAAAATGTATAGCAGTTAGAAGAGGAGATATGAAACACTACAGGGCAATTGATCTTGTTAAGGTTGAGGTATATAAATAGTTTAGAGTTGTAGAAGACTGAAATGAATGTTTTATCATATTTATCCATTTCCTGGGGTCAGTTTGACCCCACCTAGTGAGGGTTAAAAAATAACTTTCTTCCCTGTAGGTTTTCTAAATTATGCTTGAAAGCATGTGGACAAAGCCTGATGTGACGTTTCAGAAGATTTGCAGAACAAGACTTATAATAGTCAGAGGGGTACTGCTTGTATAACTTATTGACCCTCCCCTGGCTAGCAGAAATAGAACCAGTTAATGTAGAATAGGCAAAATTGCAGCTTAAATTATGCAACTCAACAATGCAAATTTTGTTAATTTGCATATTTATACTGTTCAAAATCAGGTGTTTTTTTAATAGGATTAGGGTTTTCTTGGTGCAAGATATTCTTTTTAATTGCAGAGTATACATTTACCTGGAGATCCAGTAGCATAGCTACCATGAAACAGCAGGGCCGGCCCGCCCTGGGTACAAGCCCTGGAGGGGATGCACCACCGCCCCACTACTCAGCCCCGCCTCCTCCTCCTTTGTGATCTTGCTGCCTCGCCATTCTGGCTTCCCCTTTCCAAAGGAGAAACTGGAATGGGGCCTCCGCGAGATCGCTCAGCCCCGCCTTCTCCTCCTGCTTCCAAAATATCACTGCGGCCCTGTTCCGGCTTCCCTTTTCCAAAAGAGAAGCCAGAACAGGGCCACAGCGAGATCGCTCAGTCCTGCCGCCTCATCCTGGAAGTAATTGGCAGTGACGTCACATGATGATGTCATCACGTCACCGCCAATTACTTAAGCATCTGCGTGCTCGGGGAGGTGACGCCAGGAGTCACCACCCCGGGTACTAGCAACGAGATCCATTTAAGTTATATAGCAAAACAAGATATGTGTGGTTAGGTGGAAGCAGACACATGCTGTTAATGGTTTACAGTAGTAGCTGACATTTTATTTGTGATTAGTGTGATATTTTTTCCCTTCCTTGTTCCCCAAATAGAGCAGTCCTATGCTGTGAAGGAATATTTGCTGTTATGAGGCATCATCTTTTTACAATGCTTTGATTTTCTCACAGTGCTTATAGAGTTAGTGTCGGGATAACTGTCAACTTCAGTTTCACGTAATGTCTTCATTAATAATCTCTGCAAGCAGGCAGCCTTGTAACCAATTTCGCAAATGATAGAAAATTGGGAAACTATTCTGAAAACCTTTTGAAGAGAGACATTTTAGAAATGTGCTAAGAAAATGGAATAAAATGCTAATATGTTATAAGGAAAATAAGCCCAAATGTTCAAAAAGAGATTTGGGTATACTGAAAAATTTGTTGAATAAGAGAAAAAAAAACTTCCCATTTTAAAAAAATAGGGGGTGAAATTGCAATTTTGTCTTCATTTAATTTTACAGAATCACAGCCAAATCTGTTTTGGGATGCTTTACATTATTGCCTGACAAATGTATTGGTATGCATTTTTCCCAAAATGACTTGTATTTTATTCGTTTTCTTACCAGATGTCTAAAACGTCTCTCTTCAAAGTTTTCATATTAATATCCTAATTCTGCATAATGAAAAATGATTAGAAAAATGACATTTCAAGCCTGGGGCACATGCATTTTTTAGATGTTATACTCTTTTTTATAAATGTAGTTGCATGTTATCGAGTCTTGAGAAATCCGTTGATGGAAAATCAGCTGATGCATATGCATCTGTGAACTGGGCCTATGAGGGCGCAATCCAAACCTACTTAGGCCGCTGTTATAACCAGCGGCCCAGCGAAAACGGGAGGCCCCAGAACGGGAAGGGGATTCAAATCCCCTTTGAATTCCCCTTTTGGAGGGGATTTGAATCCCCTTTCCCTTCTGGGGCCTCCCGTTTTCGCTGGGCCGCTGGTTACAACGGCGGCCTAAGTAGGTTTGGATTGCGCCCTAATATATTTTATTTCTAGATACAGTTGCCCCCTTTTTTCCACAGATTCGGAACCTGCAGATTTGACTAACCACAGGTTCCGAACCCATGGAAAAAAGGCATGTCCGCTTTTTCTGAGAAACTGGAAGTGCCCTTCAGAACCCCCCCCCCCAGGGAGGCCTTCTGAGGTGTGCAGAGGCTGCCCGTGACCTTCTGCGTCCCAGAAGGCCTCCCGGGGGCTTCTGAAAGGCACTTTTGGTTTTTGGGAATTGCCCTCCCCCACGGGTTTCATTGCCTATTGATCTTGTTATCCGCGGGGAATCCTGGAACAGATCCCCCACGGATAACAAGGGCAAACTGTATAAACATTCTATTTTGAGATAGAAATGTTTCTGAAATCTGTTGAAAAGTGAAAATGTTATGGATTTTTAAGAAATTGGCAAACTTAAACATTCAGAAGTTTAGGGCTGCAGCATAATACAGTATCAAGAAGCTGAATTAAAACATAGTCCAAACATAGGTCTCCTGATATGTTCTATTCATGTAGTTGAAACATTTGTAACATTTATGACTTTTACAGGTTCAGCTGTTGGTGTCTAATCAAGATGTGGACAACTACAAGCAAATCAAAACTGATCTTGACCAGTTGAGACTTACTGTAGAAAAATCTGAACTTTGGGTTGAAAAGAGCAGCAATTATGAGAGTGGAGAGCTGGGTGAAAGCCAGACAAAAGGAAGTGATGAACCCATTGAAGTAGGTCTTTTTGCCAGATGGATTGTTTCAGTTTTAACAGCTGTGATTGTAGGAATAGGTTTAATAATAAAAAGAATTTAACAAATTAAAATGATGCTGACATAAGGGAAGAAGTGATGATATGGTATTGGAGAACGAACAGGTAAAAAAAAGGCAATAACAGAAATACCTTTTCTAGGAATCTCAAAGTCACACCGTAGTCTGTTTGAAGAGTCACTGTTCCACGGATGTTGCCTTTTCAATCTAATCAAGTGATGAAGCAAAGTTGCCATGTTAAGCAGTTATAGGTTGAGGCAGTATGGTTTTATTTTACTGGACAAGCTGGGAAGTCCTGGGTTCAAATCCCCATTTAGTAGGGTTGGGGACTTGAGTTGTATGACTTGCCTGCGAGTTTGATTTAAGTCGCATAAGCGACTTGACTCAGACTCAACTCCACAGCTGTGAGCCAAGTCGCGATTCGAGTCACCAGGGGGCGATAGGGAGTTTAAAAAGGGGTTTTAAAAGCTTGTTTGTACCTTTTTGGCACGTTCATGTGCCAAACTATCACGCAAATATCACTAGGATATCATGCGAAGCTCCCCCTATTGCTGCGCGAAGCGCGGCTGCAATTTCTTTAATTCGCCGCCGCTCCTCCGCATTGCTCCTGCTGCTCCGAGGGAGCCGGTGAGAGAGCGGGTGAGTAGGCCGGCGACAGCCTGCCCGGGCCGCGTGAGCCTTGGCGAGGCACACGCAGCCTGGGCAGGCTGTCGCTTGTCAGCTGTCTCGCCGGCTTGGTGAGCCTCGGTGAGTCATGCGCAGCCCGGGCAGGCTGTCGCCAGCCTACTCACCCGCTCGCCGCCGCCGCCGCCATTGATTTAAAGAAACTTACTTGGGTGCTGGCATCTCTTGGCTTGTGAAATCTCACGAGATCCAAGACGTCGGCGCCCAAATCTCATGAGGGCATCATGCCCTCACGAAATTGGGGCGCCGACATCTTGGATCTCGTGAGATTTCGCGATCCAAGATGCCGGCGACCAGAAAAAAGGTATGTTTTCCCTTTAAAAATGACGGCGGTGGCTACCATTCGGCCCGAAAATGTTCTGGGACCTTTCTGTGATCTGAGGGCGAATTCTGGGAAAGTCCCAGTTTTTCTGGGATGAATGGTAAGTCTAGCTATGTCTCCTCAGACAACCAATTACTACCGGAAGCTGCAGCTACACACCAGTGCCCTCTAGTGACCTTGCAGCAGCGTTGGACCTATAATCTCAATGTGCTACTTCTCAAGGTTATTCCAGGTTGCAGCAGCTCTCTATGCAGGCACCCTGCAGTAGCGTTGAACTTGTATAATCAACGCGCTATTTCTAAAGGTTATTCCTGGTCACACCTGCTCTCCATAATGCAGGCGTCCAGATTTTATTTATAAAAGATAATTCCTGTTGTCTGTTTAAAACCAATTTGCCATATTTAGAAATCTCTATGGCTTCCAAATGAAAACACAGTCTATAATTAAATTCCTGTGTCAGGCTTCTAGTCCGTCCCCCCCGTCTATATTGTGCCCCGTGTTAATGGAATATTCTGCCAAAGCGGACTGCTCTACATGTTCAAGACGGCATGCCCGCTGATGTTCCTTGATCCGGGTGCCAATAAACCAATACTGAAATGACGGGTAGTGAACCACTGATCCAGTGGGGTTAGGTGTAGGAGGGGGCAGCTTACCTGCAGCAGAGACCCTCAAATCGAGCAGAGATCAAAGGCAGCAGGAAGCCAGCAGAGACCTTTGGAAGGCAGCAGAGACATCCACAATGGCGTCCACAACCAGTGCACAGCCCTTTGAAATGCTTCAGAAGTTTTTCACAGGCATTTCAAAGGGCTTTGCACTATCCGCGGTCACCATTTTGAACATCTCTGCTGCAGAGACCTTTGGAAGGCAGCAGGGATGTTCAGATTGTGGATAGATGAGAACAGCGTCACGGGAAAGGCAAGGAACTGTAGGTGGCAATCCTGCCCCTCGTGGATACGTGAATTCGCAAGCAGTGAATTCGTGTATGAAGAGAAATGACTGTATCTACACTCCTAGCAATTGGAAATATACAAAGTGGTTGCTTGTTTTTATTTTGCAGAAAAAGCCTATTGCAGAAAACATGCTGCACTAGGCTTCCCCCAGCACTCTTGGTTTCTTCAAGGGAAGTCTGAGGCATGCCATGACAAACTGCCTTGGCTATGTTTCTCTGCCCCAACCTAACCCTGGAGGGGGGGGGGGGTAGATTTGTTGCCACCACAGAGGAGTCTTGTAAAGACTTCCTCTTGCACCTTCCCTCCCATCTGGGGTGAGCCCATTAGCCTAGGCATCCCTCAGCAAGAAATCATGGTACCAGGAATGGAACTCCTGCACTTGGCGAATGAGGCAGATTCATCTGGTATGGATTTGAGGGAGTGAATTTCTCCAACACAGACCCTAGAAGCCCCTGCTTCAGAACCTCCTAGGCTACTAGTCCACCTACCTTGGAGCCGGACTCAGAACTCCTTTCACAGCCAGAGGAGATAGCTTTATCCTCCTCTTCAGACTCTGAAGACTTGTCTGAGGAGCATGCAAAGGAGCCCTATTCCCCTCTGTGCTGCCCAAGCCATAAAGCTCCTTGCAGCACTAGCAGCCAGTATGCTGGTGGGAAGGCTGGAGCCATCATGCTCGTGCTGGTGGTTGTCAGAAGGCCCGCTAGAGCTGCTAAGCCCAGCGCATGGGGTGGAACGGGATGGGGGGCAGGGATGGGGTGGAAGGAGATGAAGTGAGGGGGTGGATAGATCGGGCCCAGGAGGGAGCGGGTTGAGGGCAGCGGTGCATTCCAAATCCAACCCCCCTCCCAGGCCTAATCTGCCTGCACGGAGCAACATGGACTTGCATCAGTAATTGCTGGCGCAGGTCCGAGTTGACCCATAGTGACTGCTGGCGCTTACCCCGGGGCAAGGGGACTAATGTCCCCTACCCTGAGGAGACCAACAGCCAAAAATCCCCCATGGGATGTAGCGGAAGCTATACTGGCACCACTGCATCACTGCGCAGGGATTTATGTAGGGATTGGGCTGTAAGTTACACTCCAGTTCATCTTGAGTAAATTTTGCCTACAGTTAAGTGAAACATTGCTTACACCTGTTCTAATACTTCATGTCAGTTGATGCTGCGCTCTTTTGAGTCATGCTCAGTATTTTGAAGTCAATTTTTCTTCCTCTGCTTTAATGATAGGAATCAAATATTTTAAGTCCAGTCCAAGATGGGACTAAGAAACCTCAGATTGACAGCAACAAGAGTAACAACTACAACATTGTTATGGAGGTTGGTGCGCTTGCTAATGAAATGCTTCTAGGTATTTGCTTTATTATTATACAGCATATATTTCTCATTACTTATTATTTTTGCATGGTACATATTTCCTTTTAATTGCCAGATTTTAATCCGGTTAAGCAAACTCTGCATCCAGAATAAAAAATGTCGAAACCAGCAACAACGATTGCTCAAAAATATGGGTGCGCACAGTGTGGTGTTGGATCTTCTGCAGATTCCCTACGAGAAGGTAATAAATGAATAGTTATGATCATTTTATAATTAGGACAATTATATCATATTAGACATTTGGGGTTGGATTGAATAGTGTCTAGCGCTATTCAATCCAAGCCACTGACTTCGAAACAACCCAAATGTCTATTACACTGGTCTACAATTTTTTTTTTCTGGCCTGGACCTTTGCAGCTGTTTTAGACTAATTTTAGGGTGCTGATTCCAAATCTGATCTCAGATTTGCTCTATCACATCTCATTTTTATGCTATCGGCATACCCCATTTTCATTGATTTTACCTGAAATTAACTCTTTGTCACTTACGATTGCAAGTTGTTGCGAGTCAGTGACTGCTTTAGTGTTAAAATATGGTGCTGTATTTTTAGGATAGTGTGTTTATAATATCATTTTATGTAGGTATCCACTTTTATTTAATATTTTCCTTCTGCAGGGCGTGATCTAACAATGGCTACAACAGGGGTTCTCAACCTGTGGTACGGGTACCCCTAGGGGTGTGTGGACCTCTTGCTGGGGGTACGCCAAGCCCTGCCCCTAATCTGCCCCATCAGCAGCTAATTAAGTGTTAATTAACATGGATTTTAATTTTTAATTATCTTCGGAGCCCTTCTGTGTCTCTGATTTTGATTTTGGGCTTTCTTTGGAGGGGTGGGGGAGGGAGGAGCTGATTTTGGGAAGTGTGACTTGGAGAAAAAAGAGATCCTTGCATATGTCTCTCTCTCTCTCACACTCTCACACAGTTAAATAAGACATTTTTTCACATTTAAAATTGTTTTAGTACTTTTTTACTTAACGATTGATTACCTAATTAATTAATTGATTAATCCAGTTAATTAGCAGGGGGTACTTCAGAAAATTGGACCGTGATAAGGGGTACCCGGGCCTCCAAAGGTTGAGAACCCCTGGGCTACAACGTCTGAAAGAAGGAAATGCAGTAATGACCCAGATATCTTCTGCTACATCTTTGCACTTTGCAGGATTAAAGGCGCAACATCAATACCTTTGTCAAGAAGGTTTATCTTGCCTACTTTAAAGTATGACATCAATGATACGATGAGCATAATTTTGCTGTTTTTCATTGATTTTATCAAATGCAGTATTTGATATCTCAAAAACCTGATGTGATAGACAAAAACTGATGCCAGATTTGGAATCAGCGCCCCAAAATTACTTTAAAATCATTGGAATACCTTATGCCAGAAAACGTGTGTTGACCAGTGTTATTTAATCGCTCTAATTAAGGCATTTCTGCTGAATTGCTGCAGTCCCCTGAACCCTATTCCACACTGTTCTGGAGGATACCTCAACCCTATAAAATAATTTTTCAAAAAGGGCTACTGTGGGGCAGATCGGGAAGGTAAGCCCTGTTGCATGAGTGGGACTTCTACTTGTGTGATTTAGAATCCAAGCCAGTATGAACAGCATTTCATAGGTTTGCATATGTTCGTAAATGCAGCTTCGAATCTAGAACATACTGCACTGGTTAAATTTGCCATCTACCTCAAACAGAAGTCTTTCTGTTAAGTAGTTATGCAAAGGTGACTGGAATTGAAGGAATGTTAAGTATAACAGTTGACTGCTGCCACGTTTCATACAGAAGACTGACTGGTATGCAAAGGGTGTGCAAACTTAGCACTAAGAACGAAAAGGTAGAGTTTTTATAGGTTAAAAAGTCATGTAAAAATCTTTTTCAATATTAAACAAATATGAGGAATTCCAATGTTTTAAAATACACATAAAATCATCAAAAAACCACACATATCATAAAATATTAGTCCGACGTTTCGTCCAAGACACTGGACATTCTCAAGGAACACACAGGAGTGCCTGTGTGAGATGGAGTTACCTGCTGGAGAAAAACGCAGGTTAAAATAGAAAGCAGCACTAAAAAGGGCGGGAACCACAAGCTGTCAATTAGCACCAGAAGACAGACAGCCGCTCCTGTCAGCAGTAATCCATTTAAAGCGAAACACGCGTAGCACCACAAGGATCAATGAAATCAAGATTCTGGTGTAGATCTATGATTCTTCCTCAAAATAGGCTACCATATTCTGTTTACAAAAGAAAGTTCTTGTTGCCTATGAAGCCGTGATTGGTTTTTTCTCTGAGAAATCGCCACCGCTTCTAAATTCAAACGCTGTCTATACCTTGTTTCTTTGAACAGGGTTTGGGTATTATCAAATAGAATCTTGTGCCCGGATTCCAGGTCATGTTGCGTTTTTCTGCATCAGGTAACTCCATCTCACACAGGCACTCCTGTGTGTTCCTTGAGAATGTCCAGTGTCTTGGACGAAACGTCGGACTAATATTTTATGATATGTGTGTTTTTTGATGATTTTATGTGTATTTTAAAACATCGGAATTCCTCATATTTGTTTAATATTGAAAAAGATTTTTACATGACTTTTTAACCTATAAAAACTCTACCTTTTCGCCATTATGTCTGGTCATGAAAATGTCCATTCTACATATTAGTACTAAGAAATTTGCAAAGCAATTGAAGTGGTTCGCTTGCAGGATTACAATCGAAATTCCCCAGGATGAGTATTTTGTGTGTGAAGAAAAACCCACTGAATCTTTCAGGAACAGATAAAACTAAGATGCCCATGCCCTTATATGTATTGTTTTAATGCATTGTAATTAGGGCTGTCACCATAGTAAAAAAATAAATAAATCAGGAATCAATTAATTTGTTTTATTTGCACCTAAATAAAACAATAACTTTAAAGAAATTAAAGGTGTAATTGGTTTGTGGAACTCCTTGCCACAGGAGGTGGTGATGGCACCTGGCTTGGATGCCTTTAAAAGGGGATTGGACAGATTTATGGAGGAAAAGTCCATCACCGCTTACAAGCCATGATGGGGATAGGCACCTGGCTTGGATGCCTTTAAAAGGGGATTGGACAGATTTATGGAGGAAAAGTCCATCACCGCTTACAAGCCATGATGGGGATAAGCAATCTCCTGGTTGTAGGAGTAGGTTTTCTTTGTGCCAGGTGCAAGGGAGTGGCGACAGGATACAAGTATCTTGTTGTCTTGTGCTCCCTGAGGCATCTGGTGGGGCCACTGTGTGATACAGGAAGCTGGACTAGATGGGCCTTTGGCCTGATCCAGCAGGGCTCTTCTTATGTTCTTATGTTCTTAAGAAAAAGAAGCATACAGACATCCCCTTGTATCTGTGGATTAACTTACTTATGGTTCTCCGCCCCCGCCCCACCCGCGCATCCATTATGTACTGTCTTCCTTTACTGTGACGCCAAGCACTCACGTCTCTTCCTGTTACAGCCTGTTACAGAATGCTAGAGGAGGAATGCAAGAAGCAGTCAGCTGGAACACTAGAGGATGGAGACTTAGAGAATGCTAACAGGAAGCAGGAAGCTTCCTGCTTCCTGTTATCGTTCTGGCTGTCTCCCTCCTCTAGTGTTCTGGCTGTCTGCTTCTCGCGTTCCTCCTCTAGCATTCTGAACAGGCTGCAAAAGAAGAGACATGAGTGCTTCGTGCCACAGTAAGTATAGGGTTCCCTTTTATCAGCAGTTACGGTATCCATGGAGGCAGGAACGTATCCCCGCGGATACGACGGGACACTTGTATATTTAAAAACACACTAGCATTGTTCAGTGGTGCATGCTGCACATGTCTCAGTAGGCACATTGTTACAAGAGGGCATTTTCTCTTCAGTCAGTTTATTGAAAGTTGTAGTCAAATTGATCCAAGAGGTGCTTCTCCATAATCAATATAGTTATGTCAGAAAGAATTCCTGAAACAATCCCTCCTATCAGTTCTAGCTGCTCTTAAGTCTAAGAAGGATCCTGTTCGAGGTTCCACTAAACCTTCTTAGACTCCCAACTAAATAACTTCGGCAGGGGACTAGAAGGAGGTTCTTCTTAGCAGGGTCTTGGTTTTGTGGCACTCCCTCTCCATGATGCTTGACAGTGCTTTACCCTTCTAGCCTTCTGCAGGTAAATTAAGGACTTCCATGTAGAGAGATTTCTCAGAAAACTTAATTGTTAAATGCTTAAAAAAAATCTATTGTTGGCTTTTAATTATGTTTTAATTTGCTTCCATCATATGTTTTCTGGTAAACTATCTTGATTTAAAGATACTGTAGATTGAATAGTAAAAATTGTAAGAAATAAATAGAAGTTGAATAAGCAATATTGATAGAGATTGGAGGAAGCAAGAAGTTTACTCCATAGCTGGTGTAATATAGATAATATAGTAATATAGCTGGTGTAATATAGATTGCAGCAACATATGAGAAACTGCTGCTGCAATCCGATGCACACTTTCCTGGGAGTAAGTTCCATTGCAATCAGTGGGACTTACTTCCGAGTAGACATGCATAGGCTTGTGCTCTGAGCTGTCAGTCAGGACTTCGTTTTCTGCCATGAATTCTCACTAGGTTGCAAGCCACTTCCTCTCAGCCTTCCCAGCGGCAATCTGGGGTAATAATATTTGCCTTACAGGTTTGTTGTACAATACACCTTAAGCGCTTTGCATGCTCATTAGGATTTGAATAGTGTTATGATTATCATAGGCCAGCGGGTGGCACAGCGGGTTAAACCGCTGAACCATAAGCTGTCGATCAAAAGGTCGGCAGTTCGATTCCCACGACGGGGTGAGCGCTCGTTGCTTGGCCAGCTCCTGCCAACCTAGCAGTTCCAAAGCATGTCAGTGCGAGTAGATAAATAGGTACCGCTTGCGGGAAGGTAAACAGCGCTCCGTGTTCCAGCTGCATGCTACGCGCTGCGGCAAGGAGAGTCATGCCGGCCACATGACCACGGAGGCGTCTTTGGACAACGCTGGCTCTTCGGCTTTGAAATGGAGATGAGCACCATACACTAGAGTCGGACACGACTGGACTTAATTGTCAGGGGTCACCTTTACCTTTACCTTTTATGATTATCGTAGCCAAAAGGGACTTTGCTGCCCCTTGAAGCTAGGAAAGGGCTTGAGGAACATGAGATCTTTTTCCGATTTATGTCGATGGTAATACCTAACAGGTCAATCTGTTCTTTTGTCTGCTCCTTTGACTTTTAATTTGCTTGAAGACTGACGAAAAGATGAATGAAGTTATGAATATGGCTCACATGTTTCTTCAGAATTTCTGTCGTGGAAATCCTCAGAATCAAATTCTCCTTCATAAACACCTCAACTTGTTTTTAACACCTGGTGTGAGTATGTAATATGATGATACATTTCTTAGTGGCTGTTCCAGACGATTGTATTTACCAAGAATTGCATTAAGTTGCATTTGAAGTATCCAGATATATCCCTCCCCCCCTTCCTGTTTCTTAGTCAGATTCACCAGTAGTAGGCCCCGGCGGTGCAGATGTAATGAGCCTAATCTGTTAATTTCATTTAAGAAATCAGGAGCAGAAAGCCCCCCCCAGCCCTTTCTCAGATGGAATTTTCTGTTCCTGTCTTTAATACAGTTGGAACAGAGCTAAGATTAACTGTAGTTAAGGCTAACCAGGTTCTCTGTTTAACCAGAATGTTTAATATTTGCTAGGATAGTTAACTGATGGTTAAATATATTAATATTTAATTTTGCCACAGTTAATATTGGTGCTGATATAGACGTTAACCTTGCTTAAATAGTGGGCTAATAATAGTGGGCCAGCGGGTGGCGCAGCGGGTTAAACCGCTGAACCATAAGCTGTCGATCGAAAGGTCGGCAGTTCGATTCCCGCGACGGGGTGAGCGCTCGTTGCTTGGCCAGCTCCTGCCAACCTAGCAGTTCCAAAGCATGTCAATGCCAGTAGATAAATAGGTATCGCTTACGGGAAGGTAAACAGCACTCCTTGTTCCAGCTGCATGCTACGCGCTGCGGCAAGGAGAGTCATGCCGGCCACATGACCACGGAGGCGTCTTCGGACAATGCTGGCTCTTTGGCTTTGAAATGGAGATGAGCACCACACCCTAGAATCGGACACGACTGGACTTAATTGTCAGGGGATACCTTTACCTTTTTAATAATGTCTTTATTTTATTTACTTATTGATTCAATTTTTAGATTGCTCTCCCCAGAGATCAAAGTAGTTTACAAAAAATAGAGATTTTTTAAAAATCATAAACATAAAATTAATGCAAAAATAATAACTACTAAAATAACATTACAACCATAACCTATTACAGAATTGCAAAGGCCTTGCCAAATAAAGACATTTTTAACTTCTCCTTAAGAGAAGGAAGCTGTGCAGGTCTTTCTGGGGAAGACAGTTCCAAAACAGTAGGCCACCACCAAAAAGACCCTGTCTCTTGTACCCATTGAGTAGGTCTGTGACAATGGTGGCCTAGAGAGCCGGATCTCCAGTGCTGATCTCAGGAACCAGGGCATGCTGATATGGGAGCATGCAAATCTTCAGGTCAGGGCCATTCAGAGGAATTTTATCAGGGGGTACAAATTTTCTTTTGGGCCCCTTCCCTACATATGAATTTGGCTCCTGGCCCTCCCTGTTTTGCTCCAGGGCCCCCTTTTTGACCCATTTTTTTTGCTCTGGGCCCGGGTACAAATTACCCGCTTAACCCCCCTCTCAGAGGCCCTGCTTCAGGTAACTTGGTCCCAGGTTGTTAAGAGCTTTAAAGGCCAAGAGTAGCACTTTGAATTGAGCTGGGAAGCAAATAGGTAACCAGTGTAGATGGTGCATGATAGGGCTATATACACTCATGTATTTGCCCCTGCCTGTAATCTGGCAGCAGCTTTCGGGACTATGCTGTTTTCAACGACAGCCCCATGTACAACGCATGTCAGTAGTCTGATCTGGATGTAAAAAGTGCATGGATGTCAGTGGCTAGGTCTGAATGTTTGAGGTAGGGCCACAGCTGGTGACCCAGGCAACATTTAGAAAAAGCACTCCTAGGCTACAATCCTATGCACACTTACCTGGGAGTAAGCCCCATTGACTAGAATGGGACCTACTTCTGAGTAGACATGCATAGGATTGGGCTGCTAGTGACAGTAGCCACCAGGACCTTGAGGGACAGTGCAGAATCCAAGAGCACTCCCAATCGGTGCACTTTTTCTTTTCGGAGAAAAGCAACTCCATCCAAAAAACAGGTTGAATTCCTCCACCTGGGTTGTCAGTGTGTCCCACTGACTGCTCCGCCATCTTATCTGCATTCAACTTCATTTGTTTGCCCTCATCCATTCCAGAACTACCTCCAAGCATCAGTTTGGGGCTTTTACTTCTTCCTTAGAATTTGACGGCTGGAGCGAGAGCTAAGAGGTACTTCAGCCCAAACTTCTGGATGATCTGATCCAGCAGTTTCATATAAATGTTGAATAGCATGGGGAGCAAGATGGAACCCTACAGCAGGACCCACTTGGTGGGTCACAACCTGATTTCTGGTGGAAAGATCAGATAACTGATCCCGCGCTTTTAAAGTTTAAAGAATGAAGCGAGACGCCTGGACTTGTACCATCTACCAATTCTTTTTGGATTGCCCCAGAAGATGTTTCCGCAATAGGAAATGAAACGTCGGGCTCGTGTGTGCCCAGCTGTGGTTTTTAATGATTTTCTGTTTGTCTGGGATATTTTTGACGTGGTCAATCCCGGATAAAGTGGATATTATTTTTTATTTCGGCTGGAACGTTGTGTTTAATTTTAGCATGGCTTCTTTACCCGTTTTCCCTATTTCTCTAAAATCAGATAACTAATTGCCTCAAGCCCTGAGGCTATTCAAAAATCAGATAGCTGCTCATTGCCCTTCAAAGAGCTGAGCTCCTGCAGCTTGCAAGATAGCTGCTAATTGCTCTGCAAGGAGCTCAGCTCCTGCAGTTTGCACGATTGTGTAAATATAGGGAGATAAATGTTTGAGCATCTTGTAAAGCTAGGTGGGTCCCGATAGAGTGTCATTTTAAAAAGTGGGTCCCGGTGCTAAAACGTTTGAGAAATACTGCCCTACAGTACCCCAAATGTCAAAGGCCATGGGGCAGAGCAGCAATCCCCTAGCACTTCTCTCAGTTTCCTACCCTCCAGGTAGAGCTGGAGCCACTGCAGAATGGTGCCCCTCTTCCTCACCTCAGTTTTCTCTGCAGCAGGTGACTTGTAGTGATCCTTGGCTGCTCAGTGTTTCAAAAATCGAAATAAACATTCAAACAATATCAGATTTTTCAGAAGCGAAAGACACGTAGATAGCAATGCCCTTCCTTTTTATTGTTTTAATGCATTATCATTAGATTTTTCAACTAAAGAAATCTTCAGCTGATCAGTCATGTACATTTTAGTCTGTTAATCGGTTCATTAACTGATTAAAGTTGCATATGAATAAAAGAGTAGCTTTGAAAAAAGGCAGACTTTCTTCTTAGAACACCTGATACCTGCTGATATTCTGTGATAATGTATGCAAATGTCACAGCAGGTTCCATCTTACAGGAGGCACTTAGTGAAAAATATGTTGGCATACATGGTTTTTGAAGCAATGTTCTGTGCTTCTCTCTCTCTCTCTCTCTCTCTCTCTCTCTCTCTCTCTCTCTCTCTCTCTCTCTCTCTCTCTCTGTGAGGGGGGGGCATCCCATCCATGAAGCTTCCTGAGGTGGTTACCTCAGGTGGCACATTGGCAAGAGGTGCCCAGTCCGCCTCTGCCTTCTTCCACAGCCTCTCCTCTTCCTGCTTCTTGATTTGAAAAGGAAGAGGGGGCAGTGTGGAGGAGAGGAGAGTGGTGAGCTAGTGGTTCCCAAGCTGAGAGACGTGGCTCCCAAGGGAGCCAGGGGAGCCGCGGAGTGCCACGGAATTCTCGCAGAAAACAGTGGAATGCCAGTTGGCAGGCATCAACATAATGTTGATAATGCCTTTATAAGGGCCTCAGATGCTGCTGAGGAAGGGGATTGATTCACCCTCAACCCTTCTCTCCAGCCTGGCTTCCAGGGTTACTAGGGGTGATCCTGCTGCCAGCCTCCTCATCGGCCAAATGAAAGAGTTTATATACAGCCAGACCTGCTATTGACCCTGCCCCTTGAGAGACCCGCCCCTCATCAGCCTGTCCATCACCCAGGGTTTCTCCCATGTCAATTCTGTGAGCCTGAGCCTGCACCACCAAACCCTTGTCCTTACCGGCTTTCTGTACTTCCCTCGCCTTTCGCTCCTCCCCCTCGCCCCTTGGGACGAGGGCGCTCCATGGTATCCTGGGCCCCATCCTCCAGTTGGCGTGCCGCAGGAGACAACCGCCGGGGTACCCCAGTTGCCAGGAGGTAGCCTGTTCCCCTCCATGGGTGCGAGAGGGCTGTTCAGTTGGCGCAGCGTTGGCGCTCCCCCTTTGGGTGCAGGGTTGGCGTCTATGAGCAAATGTTGCTGCCACTTGGGTTCTCATGGAATTAAGGTTAAGTATGGAAGGTTCCGGACATGATAGTAATTTCCTGTGGGTTGATGTTGATGTAATCATATGCCAATAAAGGTGAAGATCATCTTCATGATGATCTGTATGAAACTAACCATAGATGGGTCACGTGAAGTTCTTGTAGCTCATCTGACCACTTGGCTGAGGCCGATAATTTATCTGTAGGTCAGGTGAACATAGTGCTGCAACACACAGGCACAACTGTCCTGTGAAAAAAAATGCATGTACCAGATCTCAAATCTTCTTTTATTTACCTTCAGATAACAAGGCACCTTACTTGGGGGCATTTGGCAGGCTTTTGTATAGCTTTCCGTGATAGTTTGTCACTGGAGCAAGGCTATTAAGTTGCAGAAATTTGCATTTCCTATGCATTTTCGTAGTACTTGAGTCACAATTTCATGTTTACTGTTCTTATGAGTGGCTTTTTTCTTTGTTTTCAAATTAGCTGCTGGAGGCTGAAACCATGCGGCACATCTTCACAAGCAATTATCACCTGTGCAATGAAATTAGTGAACGGGTGGTGCAGCACTTCGTACACTGCATCGAAACCCATGGCCGCTACGTGGAGTATCTGCGCTTTCTGCAAACCATTGTGAAGGCAGATGGCAAATATGTGAAGAAATGCCAGGATATGGTCATGACAGAGGTATGCTAAACCAACCATGCCCGATAATATGTGTAAGAGAGGCATCCAGTGTTATAACGCCAACATCTAGGTTCTTTAATTAGTCCTTTACAATAGCTGTGGTTTTATTTATACCCAGTGTGTGCAGCATATAGAAAAGATCAGGCCCTAAAGGTCAGCCTTGGAGGAAACCACAAAAGAAGAGGTGGGGGGGGAAGGCTGGGTAGGGATGAGCAAAAAAAGTGCTTGCACTTGGATAAGTACATGTACACGAGTTGTTTTTCTTCCCTGCTGATGCCAGTGTGGCTTGCCTGCCTCATGGATTCAGCATGGTAGGGCTATTTGTGCTGAATATCCAACATCCATTGGAAATGTGTTAGAATAAAGCTGAGGGTGCAATCCCGCCCAACTTTAAAATGGCAGAGCGAGCACTCCGCCATCCTAAGCTATCGCGAATGTACCATAAAGCACGTTCGTGACGACTTGAGAGTAAGGGCGGCTGGTGCAGAGGCCAGCCGCCTTCACTCCGCCACCATATCATCCCTGCCGTTGCCGGAGAAGGTAAGTGATCCTCTGGCAGGTGCGTGGGCAGTCCGGGCGGTAAGGGAGGGGGACCATTGGCTGAGATAGCCCGGGGGGGATGGCGGCCGCCATATCCCGTCCCCTTCCCGTGATGTGTAGGCCTTTACACATCCTCCTCCGACTTCCGCCAGCTATTTAGCTGGCGGAAATCCGAGAAAGCCCATTGGGGCCTCCCTGCGTTACACCGGGGGAAGGGGATGAACGTCCCTTTCCCCCGAGTAGACCTCGGAGACCTCGGGGAATGGGATAGAATCCAGTGGGCAGTCTGGGCCGCCCGCCGGATACTTAGGCAGGATTGGTCTGTGAGTTTGTACGATCAGATTATTTCGCAATTACATTTTCAAGATATCCAAACGTGGGTCTTTAATGTGGAACTTGCTCCCTCTACAACAGGGGTCCCCAGCCACCGGGCCAGGCTGCGGCCCGTTCGGGCCCGGGCCGAGCCTCCACGGGGAGCCGCGGGAGGCAGAAGCATTGGGGTTGGGGCGTACTTGCCTTCGCTCCGCTTCAGCCGTCTTCTTTTCGGCCCTCCCGCCCTCCCTGGAGCCCGAACAGCTCCAAAATGGTCACGAAACCGGCGGGGGTGTGTGTTGATTGGAGCTGCGCCTGGCGCGCGCAGCTTACATAACGCCCAGGTCACGTGGGGGCGTGGCGTCGGCGTCCCCCTGGTCCATGGAACACAAGTCTTCAACAATGCCGGTCCCCAACACCGGAAAGGTTGGGGGCCGCTGCTCTACAAGATTTTTTGAACCCCCGACTGAAACCTGAAATTACTGGTAGCCTTGCCTATGTGTTTATAGCATCCATAAAACAAGATGAGGATGGTACCAGATAAATGTAGTAGTATAATAGAATGGAAGCATAAAAACAATTTCAGAGAAGACGATACAGGAACAAAAGCAGGAAACCAAAATTAAGTTCAAATCAGAATCAGCAGCAACTGTCTCAGTTGGCTCAAAAACCTTTGTGTGCAATTTTTAATCAGCTTTCAGAAAACATGAATGAAAGGAACATCTTAAGCTTCCCTGGGAAAGTGCTTTCTACAGTGAAGGGGCTACATCTAAGAGAGACTTATTCTTTGTCGCTGTTAATCTGACATCTGGAGGTCAACAGGGTATTTCTTATGCTATGATTATGTACTCTGCACAATGTTCTGTAACAGAGGTTAGCTCCTGGGCCAAATCCTTGAAGGGTACTATGTGACCCTCCAACTTGCCAACCTGATGGGAAAAAGAATGAGTGGTATCTTATAGGCATGTGACTTTCGGGAGTGAGAATTGAGGCCTCCATCCCTGGCTGAACATTCACAGTGGTATCCTGGAAAATCTAGTTACCAACCAGAGTTTTATAATATAATTCATGACATTGCCCTTAATCTGGTATGAACTGAAAATTTAAGGGAAGAAGAGCTTTTTCAGCTTTTAAACAGATAACAAGTCTTTCCTTTTCTCATTTCAGCTAGTAAATGGCGGCGAAGATGTGTTGGTGTTTTATAACGACAGAGCGTCATTTCCTATCCTCCTTCAAATGATGTGCTCTGAGCGAGACCGGGTGGATGAGAGCGGACCTTTGGCTTACCACATCACCCTGGTGGAATTGCTAGCATCATGTACCGAAGGGAAGAACGTGTACACTGAGATCAAATGTAATTCCCTTCTGCCACTGGACGACATAGTGAGAGTGGTGACTCATGATGACTGCATACCTGAGGTAAGCTGGACTTTACAGCACGATGAGTGAAGAATAATTCTAAGAACAAATCAAGACTGCATGCTGAGTAGCCAGGCCGAAAATCGCCTCAGAGTTTCTGCTGTGTGTTAAATCATTATCAACAAAGAGGTAAACCAGGATGTTTGTCATAAGTAAACCTTGACGTAAATCAATGAAATGTTGATTGTTTATTCCATGCTAATGTGACGCCACAGTGCGATTTGGGAGTAGGGGCAGTAAATGTCACAAGAAACAATGTTTTGCCATTTAAACTGGCCAGAGTCTTAGCCTTTGCTCTTGGATTTGTACACAACAGATAGAGCCTTGGACATTCCAGTTGCTAAAAATGTTAGGAAAAGTAATACGTGTTTCTTTAATTCGAAGAAGGAAACCAGCCAGGAAGGTGACTGGACCATTAAATGACCAAAGGGGTAAAATGGGAAGTCAGGGAGATTGTAGAGGTGCTGAATGAATTCTTTGTGTTGATCTTAAATGTGGATGACAGGAAAGCATGTGAAACAAGGGATTGATCTTTTTGCATTTGTTTTCAACAAAAAAGCAAAAGACTGTACCTCACCCGAAATGTCCATATTTAAAAATCCATGATGACCTTGTTTCAGTTACATAATAGTTTAAGCGCTGCCATTCTTGACAAATATTTTGTGAACTACTACAAGAAAAGGCTCTGCTCATGGTTGTGGTTTACCCATTTTTTTGTGTTTGACCTTCCAGGTGAAGATTGCATATGTGAATTTCGTCAATCATTGCTATGTGGACACGGAGGTAGAAATGAAGGAAATCTACACCAGTAACCACATCTGGAAGCTGTTTGAGAACTTCCTTGTAGATATGGCAAGGGTACGTTGTTATGATCCATTGATATTGCAGAAACTACAATGAACACAATAGATTGAGATGTGAGGTTTCTGCTTAAACTTTATATTTATGTGCAGTTGTATTTTCAAAGACACAAGTAACTGAAGTTAGTGAAGTATATTGCACAAGGGCATTAGTTTTTGTATATTTCTTTTTCTAGTATTTTACTAAGTATCCGTTTTAATAGTGTCCACAGTGCTGGATGTATTGGGTAGTTTGGAAAACAGCAATTTTCACCATGCCGCCATAGGTAACTATTTTGCTCTTACTTCCAGAAGCAAAACTTGCTCTTACTTCAAGAAGCACTGCTCTTCTCTGAAAAGCAGTTGCTGAGGATCCAAGAATCTTTAGCAACTTTGTGGAATGTGGTGCAGGAGGCTGCAGGAAGATTGGGTAACTGGAAACAATTTCAGTATCCATCTCCCTTCCTTTGCATCCCATGCCATTACTAAATGCACCCTGACCCCCAGCAATGGATTTTGGGGGGATTTAGGGAACTTAAAGAGTTCCTTCCTAAATTCCTCCCTTAACGGGAGGAAGAGCAGAGAAGGTGCTAGTACATGTGCACCAGCAGTATATAGAATCATAGAGTTGGAAGGTGACCCACAAGGTCATCTAGTCCTCCCGCCTGTAGCAGGAAATCCTCCTAGGTGCCTCTCGAGCCTCTGCTTGAAGATCTCCATGAAGACGCATACAGATTTGTTCCATCTTCCATGTGACTAACCTTTAGGTATTTGAAGAGTGCCATTGTATTCTGGATACCACCCATTGGGTTTCATCACTAGATGAATAACTCAAACTGCAGGTCAAATTTTAGGTTCTGAAGGCAACAAGGATGGGTAGCATTGATCCTTGTAATTGGCAGGTGGTATGAACAGGCCAGGCTAGTAAAAAAGATTAGGAGCCTGATCTGCCATTGCCTAGTCAAGAGAATGGTGCCTTTTATACTCCAACTGACACCGAGTTAGAGAACACTCCCTCCTGGTCTCGATTCAGATATGGTTGTCCCCTGTCCAGCCTGGCCTGACAAATCTATGTTATAGGAGGTTATGCATATATGAATGGTTTGAGTGTTGCTCTGTATTCAGTGGAATGTAGAATTTACTTCAGATATAATCAGTGAACAGGGACCACTCTTTTCACTCGCTTTCCATGCTATCACACTGTCCACTGTAGGTTTGCAACACAACCACAGACAGAAAGCATGCTGATGTTTCTCTGGAGAAGTATGTCACTGAACCAGTAATGAACATTGTGAGTGGCTTCTTCAATTCTCCATTTTCTGACAACAGCACAAGCCTCCAGGTAAGAAGTTTACAACAAATGTCTACTTGGGACTGTAGATCACATATGGTCACATATGGGATAGAAAGGTACAAATGCATGAAAGGTACAAGTAGCATCTATTACTTTGTTCTCCCCATGCCTGCGTGCGTTTTCTCTGGCCCAGAAACCTCACATTTATTTCCGTGTTTAATATTAGAAGTGTTTTGGGTCTTTATTTAGAAGTTTGGTGATGTTTTTGTGACCAGAAAATATGCTGTAATATAATAAATATGTATATAAGTTAGCCTACAATAAAATTGGTGTCGTTCTAAGTCGTTTCGCTGAAAGCTGCAGTTTCCAGGAACCTATTGACAACTTTAAAGTGAGGACTTGCTGTATTATGAATGTGTGCTTCCTGTTATAACTGAAGGGCATGCTAGTGCTATTACTAGAAGGGAAATATCTCTGCTTTCCTCCTGGAAATATCTGCTTTTCTTTCTCCAGAACAAACATGGAGAAAGGCAAACATTAGGAGCATGAACATGCTGCTTAGTGAAGATGAGTAATGTAGGGATTTGTGATGTAACTGGAGAATTTAGTTTCTCTCTTGTGAAAATGCCTTGCAAAGTGAAGTTTAAATGACACTATTCTAGAGCCAGGTGTTTCAGACTTGCTGGCTTAGGTTCCTAATGAGACAGATGGCGGGAAGGGGGGGGTTAGGGGGTTAATCCTCTTTGATTTGGCCCTGTGGAAAAATGCCAAACATTTACATTTTGCATGCCTTACACTGAAGAATGCATCCATGCTGAGTCCATGTATGCTAAAGCATGTTTAACTCAGTGATATATTATAATGTGTTTTGGTGTTATGTTGGAACACAAGACAACTGTTATAAGTAGTCTTTTTTTCTTTTCTTTTCTTTTTTTGTTTTCAGACACATCAGCCTGTTTTTATTCAGCTGCTGCAGTCTGCTTTTCGAATTTACAACTGTACCTGGCCAAACCCAGTGCAGAAGTCTTCAGTGGAGTCTTGTATCAAAACATTAGCTGAAGTTGGTAGGTGAAAGTTTGGTTTTAATTCTTGCTTTTAGCATTTCAGCTTTATTTTAGAATACTCCTAGCCCTGCCTTTCCCCTCCTGGAAGGGAGGCGGCTCTACATATAAAAAAAACACTATAGTAATAAAATAAAATAACAAGCAAAACAAACATGGTAAACTGTACACAGCACCAGTATAAGCAACAACAGTGTAACTAGGAGGGAACAGAACAGATCGACGTACATTTTGGCCCCCAAAAGCTAAATAGAACAGAAGTGTTTCATTTGTCATTGGAACAGTGGAAGTGATGGAGTCAGTCTTACATCCAGGGACAGGAGTTCCACAATCTGGGAATCTGGGTACCACTGGTAAACGCACTTCTGCCAGTGGTGGATCACAAAGAAGGGCTCACTCAATTAATAATAATAATACATTTACACAGACCTGCGCACATTCTTAAAATGGAGACCTATTCTTGGGTATATTTGGGGTGCTGATTCCAAAAATGGCATCGGTTGTGCCCTATCACATCTAGTTTTGGTCTGTTGCGTATCCTGTTCCCAAGCCATTAGGGCCTTCTACAGCACTAGCTATAGTTAGTATATAACAGGGCTTCTCAAACTGTGGGTTGTGAGATGGGCCCGGCGACCCTTGCCTCTGTTTGGCTCCAAATTGTGGACCAGAGGTCACTCCCAGGTTGCGCCTCCTGCAGCTGCTACCGGCCTGGTACAGCTTCCGGAGGCCTCTGCGGGCCTCAGAAGGTGACTTTTTGGTCACTTCCGGTTTTGCCACCGTGACTTCTGATTGCGTTGGGAGGCCTCTCTGAGTCCCGCCATCCTGGGTCTGGAGCAGCTGCAGCAGGTGGGTCATGACACCACCACACAAGGACAAGGTGGGTCATGGCCATGCCAAGATTGAAAACCCCTGGTATATAATATGTAGTAACTATATACTAACTAACCTATGATGTAGTGCATAGCCTGCAATTTCACATGCTGGTGAGACTAATTTCCAGCTGTTGGTGATATGATAATCCAGAATAATACCGTAGCAATGCTATTGTCTCTAACATCGCTACCTTCCAATTTTGGATCTAAGATTTTTGCGTCAGTGTAATAATATTTGAGACACTGCTAAAACGTGTTTCATCGGGCTGGCAGGGTGGGTTTTGCCCTCAGCTACCAGGCACTGGTTGGGTGGCGGAGCCATCAAATTCAGCTCACTAAAAGTGAGATTGGTTAGGTTGGAGGTATAATTATTTCAGGGGTAACATGTTTGTGAACTGTAATAAATCATTCCGCTATAGTCCATCTGAATTCTTTTGAAGCTATAATATATTAACAGAGCTGGAGAATAAAAATGAAGTTGAAAGAGCTCATGGTCTGATTGGATTGGCCTGTTGATTCTTAACATCTGAGCAAATGTATCTGCATTTGGCCGCAGAATAAATGCCCTCGTCTCTGCTTGTGTAATATCTCAGTTTGCTGGTTGCATTCCCATGTTACTATTTAAGCTACACACAGAATCACTTTTGGTATGAAACTAAAAATAAGGCAATATGTTAAAATAGCCTAAGTAGACATGATTCTTGCAACACTGATATGCTTGAATGTACCGTAGTGCTCGTATAGCTCTTATCTGTATTTTCTTCCCTTCAGGAAGCTTTGATGAAGAGCTATTTTACTGACAGACCACTTGTTTCAAAGCTGCCGTGTCTTATTCATTGTAACTTCATGGTGGCGCTAAATTATAACCTGCCAGTTTTTGTAGCGGTAGGCACCTACTTGATGGCTCTGCAATCAGAAGAACCTACCATCCAGGTGCTTCCATTGTGATGCTTTGTTTGGTACTTGACTAGGAGAGTTCTTCTCTTTTGAAAACCTGGTCCTTAATGATTATAATTAGCTTCACACTTTCTCATGCATTCTGCACCATCAGCAAAATAAGTTGTTCTGTCTGCTGAAATGAGATAACTGAAGTTTCTTTCTTAGGTATTTCAAATAGGAGAGGGGTGTGTGTGTGTGTGTGTGTGTGTGCGTGCGTGCGTGCGTGCGCGCTGTTGTGTGTTGATTCTCTCTTTAGAGTTGCTTCTAAGGTTCAACTTTGGACTTTTGCTAACTCTCTCTGAGCATTGCCCTGTTTATCTCATTTGTCTGTGTTATTGAACTAGGCAGCTTTAATGTTTCGTGTTTCATAGTATTATAGGTTAAAAATGAAAGGTTTTGCTTGTGTTCAGTAGAGGCATTCTTTACAGATTTTACAGTAGACATCCAAAAATTTTGGTAGAAAACTTTGAGAAAATGTGGGGTTTTTTTTTAATATGTGGCAAGCAGAAAACTCATGCTTGGATTTCCCAGGATATCAACTTTCCATGAAATACCACGTGGTTTGAAAGTCCAGCTTCCAATTGACCCTAGGAGATGTGTATGTCTTGGTGCTTGCTTTGCTAGTTATGTTGCTGGCAACTGAAGGTGTGTTCCTGAGCAAGGCCAGTCCAGTGATGAAGTAGGCTGTCTAGAGATGCCACAGGCCGGATCCTGAGCCCTCTGACCCTGTTTTCAAATAGAGCAGCAGAGCGACCTGGAAGAAGGAAGCTGGGCAAAGAACTGGCTCACTTTCCAAAATAAAGTTTTTCTCTTTTTTGGAAGTGGGGCTGTGCTTTGCCTGGTTTCTTTCTTCTTGCCAACTCAAGAAAACTAAAAATAGAGTGGCAAAATGAAGACCACGAAGAAGATAAGAAGGAACAGTGTGGGTGGGCTGGGGGACCTGTCTCCACGGCCCCCTGCACCCCTTACCTTTCTCTGCATGCTAGAAAGGCTCAGCCCAAACATTAACAGGAAGCAGGAAGTTAACGTTCAGACTGAGCCTTTCTAGCATGCAGGCTGCTTGTCTGCTATAAGCAATATTATGCTTATAGCGTTTTGTGAAACGTTTTGTGAAGCGTTTTGTGAAAGCAGGACACAGGATTGCTTGAGGTCACTGCCAGAACACAGAGAAAGGGGAACCACAGAAAACCAAAACCGCGGTTACAGGGACTGCGGATACAATGGTTCTACTGTAATTTCTTATTCCAGTTTGGAAACAATTCTGGCTGAAGCAGAAACCCAAAATCCAGTGCAAATTCATGTCGAAGCCAATGACGCCCCCTGTTTAAATCCTGTTTTCGCTCTGCCCTTGCTTTGCAAGTTCATTTCATACTTTCAAAACTCCTCTAAACTGGAGCAACCAAGTAACATGCATCTAAATAATTCACGTGTAGTACTTTAAGGGAGATCGATATATTCTGAAGAATAAAGCAGATGACAACAACTCAATTAAAAATAAATATTTATGTTCACATTTGTTTGCCAGTACTGTGTTTCAAAATAGGAACTCATGTTTCATGTTGTTTTTAAATAATGAACTGTAGAATAAATGAAAGATAAACTTTCTACAAGCTACAAGAAAATAAGCAGGCAAAGGTTTTGTTTACAGCTTAAAACTTCAACTGTGACCTTTTACAATTGATGCACATCTTAAATACAAATAGAATTATACATTTAAGAATCAGTCAAAACAAAGGAATATGTTTTTTCTTTGGCTTTCTTTGTGATCGTTTTAATTAGCTTGAAAGTCTTTGAACAACTGTAGTTTTTTTGATGCCTACTCAAGCACTGATGAAGAAAGTTGTTGACTTCAAATAATACCTGGAGAAGTGTGATGGTTTCAGTATAGCCTGCTCTGTGAATGATACATTGCTCCTTGCATCTGCTGGAATTCTTCATACATAACCCTTCACTGAAAAAAGCGTTGTCCAAGAACATTCCAGTTGCTTGAAATAACACCACAATAAATTGAATTAATATACCACCTAATATAGCAACATTCTTATTAGCTGTAAAAAGGTAAATAGCAAGAGTTGGATATGCATAGTTAAAAATAACAGTGCAGTAGCATAAAGCAGCAGGGGCCGTAATTAAAAGTAATTTTCAGTCATACAGTGGACATTTTGAAGCAGGTCTGAGTTCTTCCATCATGCAAGAAGAAAAAAACGGCAAAAGGAAGAAAATGAATGCTTTTTCTTATTTTATGTATTAAATATTTTAAGAATATAATGATTCATCACACTCACAGCCCAATACTAACCTGCACTGAAGTAGTGGGGCCAGCGTGGCCACGCTGCATCCTATGCGCATATTGAGCAGGCTGGAGGTCTCCTCAAGGTAAGGAAACATTTGTTCCCTTACCTCGAGTAAAACCCTAGCCTGCTCAAGGTTGCAACACGGATCTGTGCCTGCTAAATAGCCGGCACAAGTCTGAGCTACCTCGTGTCAGGTTTTCGGGCCCAGGAGCCTGCGCGGCCGATCCCAGGCTTGATCCGTCCCGTCCCCACCCTCCCCCGCCTCTGCACTGCTCAGAGCAGCTCTCACCTGCTCTGATATGCGTCAAGACCTGTGTTGGTGCCGGCTGGATGGCGAAGGCCTTCCCGCCGGCACCCCTATCTGCTGCCCTGTCGCAACATGCTTTACATTTGCTGCACCAGCGCAAGAAGAGAATAGGATTGTGCCATCACTCTTATTTATATGCAAATTATCAGGGATTCTTAAATATAGTTAGCCACAAATTAGCACCTTCCAATATCTTACAGTCTCGTGATAGGTGTGGGAATCTTATATAGTTGGCCCTTGGTATCCGCAGGGTTCTGTTCTGGAACCTTTGCAGATGCAAAATCTGCAGGTAATCAAATCCACAGGGGGTGGGGCTGTGGGGGGTGGGGGGTGGGGCAGCACCACAATACCTTATTTTTAAGCTTCTTCAGGGCCCGCTGGCTGCTTCTTGCCTCCTGTGCGCTTTCCAAAGCCTCCAAACTGCTGCAAAAGAAAAAGAAAAAAAACACGCCTGCCTATCCTCCCTCGCAGGCCCGTATCTCCCGACACAGGCCTTCTGGACGTACGTCAGGTAAATAGCTGGTGTGGATCCAAGGAGACCTGTTCAGGAGACTGAGGCTTTACCCAAGGTAAGGGAAAAAATGTTCGCTTCCCCTGAGGCGACCCTCCAGCCACCTGCTTTGTGCCCTGGATACGGTGCAGGCTGCAGCAGCCTCTCTGCATCGCTGGGCACAAAGTTGGATAGGAATAGACTGTTAGTTAGGATTGGGCTGTAAAACAAGATTTTGATTGGTGCATATACCAAAGTTAGTTAATATAATAGTATCCAAAACCGTTTTTTTTTTTTAATTAACCAAAATGTCACTGTTGGAACATCATGTTTTACCATGATGCTGCAATACAAATTTTAAAAATGATAATGTCACAGTCATTTCTAGATCTACCTCTGGCACTATATCCTTCAAATCTAATAATATTTTTCATGGTTCAAATTCTAATTCAAACCCTAACACTTATTAATTATCTGCATAATTGTTTTTAAATGTCAGGGCATTCCCAAAACGTATGAAAAAAGTTTGCCCTGGTAGGTACACAATAGCAGCATTTATCTTGAACAAATGGATACATTTTTGTGAATCTGAGTCAGATGCCATTGGTAAATGGTTTTGAAAAAACTTTCTTTTTGATTTACACATAATAACCATCATAGTATTTCTTAGCATATTAATTTCCGTTCTGGTTCCAGGAATGCAGAATTGGATCTATGATACCATTTTCCCTTGATTATCTATATTTTATCTAATGTCATCAAGAATATATAGATTTTACTATTCATATACTTTTGTTGATCTGTAGTGATTATTACTTCAAGTAATATCCTACAAATGACCATGTTTCCTTTTGAGAGTTTGCACAACATTTTTTATCTGAAAGAATTGAAATAATGGATGTTTAATGTCACTTACAGCCCAATCCTACTAAGTATTTGTGCAGCGTGTCCGCCAGGAACACACTGTATCCTGTGCTGAATAGGAGCAGGCTGGAGATCTCCTTGGGGTAAGCCGACATTTATCCGCTTACTCTGGGTAAAGCCCCAGCCCACGCTATGGGGCTACTCGGATCTCTGCCAGCTCTTTAGCCGTTCAGAACCAAGCAGCCCCATGTACGGAACAAAGACCTGGGAATGGGGATAGGATTTGGTGCATGCCAGCGCTGCCAACCCCCCTCCTGAGCCCAATCCACCCACCCCCTGCCCGTTATGCCCCCGCCTTCCCTAGCTCCTGAGCCTCTCGGAGCGGCCTTACCTGCTCCGGCACGCTGGGCGTTGCCTACTCACGGTACCGCAATGCAGCACCGGCACTGCCTACTCATGGTACCACAAACATGCTTTATGGTATATTTGCGACACCCAACGCTGGTGCTGAGGGCACCGGCTACAGATAGAATTGTGCCGTCAGTCTTTCTGTTACTACCGAAAAATTAGGTCACAGATAATTTTTTGTCTGACAACAGTCTGACAACCTGCCTAAAGCCACCTTGGGTGCCCTTCGGGGAGAAAAACGGGATATAAATTGAATGAATGAATGAATTCAGAATTGCATCCAAAGTAATAACTAACTCTGAATGCAAAGTTTAAGTCTAGTCTTTGGCATTGGAAGCCTATTCTCAAGCTGCTTTTCAGTACTATCGAATATCTTGGTGAGATCAGCAATATTGTCCTTTAATTCATCCATTTGCATCTCCCTCCTTCCTCCGAAGGAGCATGAGGGGATGTATATGTTTTTTTATTGTATCCTCAACTATCCTGTGAGGTAGGTTAGGCTAATAATGCCTGGCACACAGCCACCTAGGAAACAAACAGCGAGCAACGCAATCCGACTTAACTTTTGTGCCGGTATAACCAGCAGCCAGCGAGAACGGGAGGCCCCAGAACGGAAAAGGGATTCAAATCCCCTCCAAAAGAGGAATTCAAAGGAGATTTGAATCCCTTTTCCGTTCTGGGGCCTCCCGTTCTCGCTGGGCCGCTGGTTACACCAGCACAAAAGTTAAGTCGGATTGTGCTGTAAGCCTCATTGTGTGGAGAAAACAACAAGGATTCTTGTTAGCACTTCAAAGACTGACAGCCCAATCCTACTCTTCCCACCCCTCGCCGATGCAGCTGTGCCAAATAGGCTACTGCTGTATCCTGCAGTGGGGGCAATTGCAGAGGTCTCTAGGTAAGGGAACAATTGTTCCCTTACCTGAGGTAAGCCTCCACGGTGCAGGAGGGGGGTTGTTACTTGGACCTGAACTAGCTAAATAGCTGACCCAGGTTTGTGTGGACCTGCGCATGGGATCGGGTCCAAGAAGAGGGTTAGGATTTGGCGGCCGCTGCTGCCACCAAGCCTGCTCCCTTCCTGGACCCGATCTGCCCATCCCCCGCCCTGTAACTGCCATGTTCTGCCCTTCCCACACCCCATTGTCGCCTCCCCACACTCATTCCGCCACCCCCTTCCACCTCCCCCATCTTACCTGATCTGGCAGCTGGGTCTGGATCTGCTGGCACCAGGAAGGCGTAGGCCTTCCCGCCGGTGTTCCCGGCAGCATGCTGACGAACGCGCTGCCGGAGTAACTTTTACGACTGGCGCTGACTGCTTTCTGGCAGTCAGCACCAGCGGAAGCGGAGCACCACCATCACTGGGTGAGTATAGGATTGGGCTCTAACACATTATTTCAGCCCAACGTTTTGTGGACACTACCTGTCAGCCGTGTATGGAGAAAGTATGACTTTATTAGTTATGGAAACAAAGGTTTGTCCTCCACAGTTGAATGGAGCTTTGAACCCTAGCCTCCTTGGTCCAAGAACAGCATTCTATTAGTTTCTCCACAGTGGCTCTCCTACAAGACATAGGATAAGATTAGAAATTAATCGCTCCAAATACTGTCCTATCCTGTTCATTCTCAACAACATGGTGTTCCACACCCATGAAAACAAAGCAACGGCTATAACTATGGTTTGTCCATCCCTATGTCATGCCAAACCACGGGTTAACACAAGCCTTTTCAATTGTTTATTTTTTTCTGGTTTGTCAGCCAGTTGTAAACCATAGTTTGGAAATTCAGACATCACCTTAAGCTAATCCTAATGTTCCCTAACCTTATGATGAATACATAAGGTTTGCACTTCCCTATCATAGTTCAGCTTTAGTTAATCTATTCACAGATAACCTAATACTTTTCTATTACGGATATGTTTTTCCAAAGCAAAGAATCGTGGGATTGCAATTCCAGTAGATCTGGACAGCCAAGTCAACACGCTGTTTTTGAAGAGTCACTCTAATATGGTCCAGAGAGCGGCAATGGGTTGGAGAATGTCTGCCCGCAGTGGCCCTCGCTTTAAAGAAGCCCTTGGTGGACCTGCCTGGGATTACAGGAATATCATTGAGAAGCTGCAGGTGAGGTGGAAACTATATGATCCATTTATGGTGTGTTGTTTTTAAAAATGTATGTGAGGTGTTGGGAGAGGATGCAAATGTTTAAGTTTCAGGGTGCCAAAAAATGCACGCAAGGAATCTGGTTCTATTTTTAAAACGTTTGACAAATTGAACACCTCGTTGGTCCTTCAGTTGACTTTTATGATCTGATAAAATGTTAAGGAGCTCAAGTGTGGTTTACAAATGGGAGTACAGTTTATTATTATTATTATTATTATTATTATTATTATTATTATTATTATTAATTGAAGAGATTCATTGTATTCTTTTATACTTGAGCAGGTTCAGTTCTGTGTAAATCACCTCTGCTTTATGTTTTTCTGGTCTTAAAAAATTGACAATACCTTTTCACAATAAAAAGAAGGAGGAGGAAGCACTAGTAATTTGAATGCAACACCATTTGCTCTGATGTGTAACTGATTTCACATCACGTAATTAGTGATTACAGGCTCTGGTTATACCTCAAATCATTCTGAGGGATGGGAAAAACCATAGATCAATGGGACTCAAAAGCCGCAGACAGACCTCCAATAGAATGCAGGCATGTATGGGGCAATAGAAGTGTCCACCAATGGTAGGCAAGTTGAGCAAGGGACCATAGACAGTGCAGAGTGGTAAGATGCTCCTCATATATCCACCTTGCAACTCTCTCTATTTATTATATGGCGATTCTCTCTTTGGAGCTGGAAGTGTGGAATTCAGTATTTATATTGCTTTCTTCCTTCCTTTTCACTGAAATTAATACTATTGTAAGTTTTCCCATCCTCTCCCCCCCCCCAGCAGGGTTGTCGCGAGAGGGAAGCACTCCATTTGGTCCCAGGGGCTGGCGTAGAAACAAAAGCGGGGTTGGTGACCCAACACCCAGGATCTCCCAACCAAGCCTCAGAGTTGCTTCACCCTTCTCCTTCCTCCTCCACCTTTCTCCTGGCTCTTTCCCTGGGCTTGCCCCAGTCCCAGGGAAGCACACAGTGCAGCCCTCAGGTAGCCTGTCTAGAGCCCTCTGAGTGCCTTATGAAGCCCTGGGCCCTCCCCTTCCTGGGTTGTCTCTCTCCCATCCCCACCCTCAGCTCCACGTGGTCCAGCCCTGGGGTTAAAGGGCCAGCATTGCTCTGGAGCAGAGAAGCCCCCATCCTGCGGGGAGCAGCCAACCCTGAGCCTTGATGGCCTTGGGGACTTACAGCCATGTGTTGGCCTTATGGTGCTGGTGGCTGCTCCCCCGCCAGAGTTCTGAGGGGCTAGCTGGAGTCCCCAAGATGGTGGGGCAAGTCCAGAACATTTGTACTGGCATAGCTGGTGTAAGCGTAATGTTGTGGCAGCACAGGAATCATAGAGTTGAAAAGGACATACAAGATAAGAACATAAGAACATAAGATCATGGAGTCCAGCCCCCTGCCAATGCGGGCAGTTCACAACTACAATGTGTGTGTGTGTGTGTGAGCGCGTGCGAGCGCGTGCGCATGCACGCGCACTTGCATAGCTATTACTACACACTAACATTATGTGTTTAGTATAGGGATGGATTTTTAATGAAAGCCACTTATTAAAAATACAGGTCTGTGTCCTATAACGTGAGGTATGTAGAGTGGTCAGATGAGGTTAACTTTGCAGGAGCATGGCTATTATTTTCATCTTGTCAGCACAGGTCATCATTCACACTGGGTAAAGGAAGAAAAAGGAGCATTTGTCCTACTGTGCCGTTACAAAACTCATCATGAATGTTCTTCAGGTGGCCAGTTCTAGGCAAAAATAACAGTGTGACACCCTCCACACTTTTTTTTTTTTTAGGATGTGGTAGCCTCTTTGGAACAGCAGTTCAGTCCAATGATGCAGGCTGAATTTTCAGTGTTGGTTGATGTATTGCACAGCCCTGAACTTCTCTTTCCTGAGGGTAGTGATGCTAGAATCAGATGTGGAGCTTTCATGTCCAAGTAAGTGCCTGATGCAACTTCTTCATATATTTAATTAGAGAAAAAGGAACATATTATTCTACTGCTTACTTTCTAGCTTGTATGTCCCCAAAGTGGTGAGAGAAGGGCCACCTCTTGTGTTACGCTGTACGGTACTTGCATTCTGCTTAAAATCGTATTACAGTGGTTCCTCAGTATCCACTGGGGATCCATTCTGCACCCCCCCCCTGCATGGATACTGAGAATCCGTGGATGATAAAGTCCCACTTTAAAAATGATTAAAAAAGTAAAAAATGACTTTTTTTTGCCTTCGCGTGCCAAACCAGGCCGGCTGGAGGGCAGTCTCTGGTGCTCCCAGAAGCCACTTATGGATCATGCCGAGGCCCACGCAATGCATTCTGGGGTGACCATTTAGATGGAAACTGCAGTGTGTTCTTGCTTAAACAAGCTAAATTGGAGCCCCACGCTCCATCTTTGTCACCTCCCCTCTGGCGCCCGCATCGCAGCTCCCTTTGTCACCCCCCCTCCAGTCGTGGAGGAAAAGAATCCTAAGATGCGGATGCCGAATGGGGGGGGAAGCTGGAGCATGGGGTGCCTTTCCAATCATCAGCTGGAGCGCGGGCTGGGCATGCACTTGAGCCGCCGAACTCTCCGCAGCATGCCCCGTGCTCCAGCTGACAAGCGGAAAGGCGCTCAGGAGCTGAGTGCCTTTGCGCTTGTCAGCAAGGGTGGGCAGATGCACATGCTACAGAGAGTTCGTCGGCTGAAGTGCCCACTCCACCTACACACCAGCTGACGATCGGAAAGGCACTCAAGCTCGGAAAGGCGCTCAAGCAAACGTTTTCACGCCGCTGCCGCTGTGACCACTGCCGAAACAGGCCCATTGTGCCCGGGTCACCCTTTGCCTGGGGGTGGCCCGCACCACTGCACCCTCTCTTGGTTCGCCACTGTATGTGATGACAATTCTTTGATCTTTGGCATATCAGCTTCAGCTGCCACTCTGTTTGACTGCTATAGTTCTTAACAGCAGGGAAAACAGAAATAAAGATTTAAAGAATTTGATATAGAAAGTGATGTATTTCCTGCCAGTCTGCAAAGCAAAACTGAGAGAGATTATTTTTTTATGCCATAAATGTTAAATAATTCTATTTAAATGTGCTGCACTGATACTTTATATAAATGTATGTATTTGATTTGTGTTTTCTTGTCAAGCATCTTAATGAAGGGGGTGAGACAAAGTAAATTCCCTGAGTTTTATTATAGGTATATTGTCAAACTTCATATAGCTCAGCCCCTTCTGTCTCCACCTTGACTTGGCTCTCAGTTAACTAATGTTTTTATTTGTAGTCTGAGTGCCTGCCCAAAAGCTTTTAATATTGGCGTCTTGGCTCTTCCATGCCCTTGCTACCCTTGAGGAAATCTGCACATTTTAAACAGGGGGAACTTGGGAGAAGCAAACCAATTTTGGCAGGCTTCCTGCTTCTACAGCTGTTGGCAAATTTTGCAAAATCAAGATGGTATTCTTAACAGAAGATGTTAAGACTCGATACGTTGCCAGTGTTCATAATTATAATGTTCGGAATATGACATTATCCAGCTCATAATGCTCAGAGATATTGGTGGTAGCCTATTCACCCTAGTAAGCATGGAAAGCCAAGAAGCCTCTTTAAAGCCTTCTATGGCCTGCGACCTGCGTATTTGAAGGAATGCCTGTTTCAGTATCAACCTGAAGTCAGACGCTATTCAGAGGTGACCTTTCCCCTACCACCTGTGATATGGGTGGCAGCCAGAGAAAGGGTCGTCTTGGTGGTGCTGCATCTGTAGAAATTCTCTTCCCAAGATTTGCCTGGTGAAAAAAAATACACTTTTTTTTTTCCCCTGGGGAAGGTTATTTATCGCAGGCAAACGTTTTTGTTCTCTCAGGCTTTGGAGAGTTTCATTTGTTTCAACACCTGTTTTACTTTTTTTTGTGTAGGTGTAATTCTCTTGTGTTCTTTTGTGTAAGCGGCCCTGGGAAAGCCGTTCAAAGGCAGTATCTAAACATTGAAAAGAAATTAAATTTGGTGTGATATTGTGTTGCATGTTTTATATTAAGGTTGATAAATCACACGAAGAGACTAATGGAAAAAGAAGAAAAGCTCTGTATTAAAATTCTCCAGACGTTACGAGAAATGCTTGAGAAGAAGGACAGCTTTGTGGAAGAGGTACGTCTGATATCTTAGTTCTAAAAAGCAAAAACAATACAAGCTTTGTACAATACTAGCCGTGGTGCTTCAGCAGAAATTTTGGAGGTTAGCAAATTCTTGGATTTCGATTGAGAAACTAAAGACAAAGTTATTGTCATTATTGTAGGATTGGCATTCCTCTGCAGGTTACGGACATGGTCAGCTGACATTGACATTAGCTCAGGAACCCGAGTTCAATATGTGTTTAAATTTCTTCCCGGCCCACAGGTGTACACATTTAACTCCTGTTGCATATATACACCCGTGGGCAGAAATGGTTTAATAAGACTGGCAACGAGTGGTTTCCAGTGAAATCGGCTCTCCCAGTAATTGTTTGAGAAGATTTATTGTTTTGTAAATGCTGACCTTTTGGTGTTGAGTATCATCTTACATCTCTTATTCAGTTGTTCCTCTTGTAGCTCTCCCCTGCCCAGGTTTGCTTGATAAATGTATAGTTGGACCTTTTTATCTACTGGGGTTCTGTTCCCGGAACCCCAGTGGATTTTTAAAAAAACCAGTGTTATATGAAAACCGAGGTGAGGGTGGGGAGTGGTGACACACTAACTCTTTTCCAGCATCTTCAGCGCTTCCTTCCTCCTCAGTTTGCTTAAACTGCCTGAAAAAAAGAAAAACCGCTACCAGAAGCAACCTGTAGATGGCGCCAGAAACTCCCGGTTGCATTTTTTCCCTTTTTTTCAGCAGTTTAAACATGTCGGGAAGTGGCTGGCAAGCCCCCAACAACGCTGAAAAAAGAGGTAATTTGGTGCGGTCAGACTTCTACAGTTTTGCCACCAGTGTTGAATCAAATCCGTGGATGGAAAAATCGTGGATAAAAAGATCCGACTGTGTACTGCTTCTGTTACTCTGTATCTTACTGCTGAGAAGAATTATGAGCCTCTGGGGGTCTAAGAATAAGAAGTTGGAACAATCAGGTGACTTGTAGCCATTCAGGGATTTTTGTTACTGAAAGGAGGACTCCCTGAAAGTCTGACAACTATTTATAGTTTTTTAAAAAATGTATATCCTGTCTCATTCTAAAGACTCAAAGCAGCTAACAATTCTGTTTAAATATACAAAAAAAATTAGAGCAACAATATTCAACAAACAAATGTAACAAATAAAATATAGTAAAGATACAATAAAAACAGCACCAGATAAAATAAGCCAAGGGGAACAAAAAAAAGTCAATCAAGTTCAGACGTAACTGGGAAAACAGAAAAGGATTTTTTTTTTAAAAAAAAAGTACTTAAATGAAGGAAGAGAAGGAACACAGTGGACCTCTCAAGAGTGTGCAAAAGCCTCTCAAGGTAAAAACCTTTCAAGCTCCTCCTCCATAAGGAGGGATCTACCACTGAGAAGATTGTCCTGCCTCACGTCAGATAAGACTGAGGCAGGAGAGCCTCCCCTAAAGATCTTGGGGCTATAGTGGGTTCACATGGGGGGAAGATGGACCTTCAGCTTCTCTGATCCAGGCCATTTAGTGCTTTAAAGGCCATAACCAGTATATTGAATTGCACCCCGAAGCAAACTGGCAACCAGTACAGCAGGAGCATGTCATAATTACAGGATCTTGATCCCATTAACAATCTCACAGCTGTATTTCATACCAGCTGCAGCTTCTAGATGGTCTGCAAGGGCACATCAGTTGTGTTGCAGTAATCCAGGCGAGATTAAGATGTGGAGAACCAAAGCCAAATCTGAGTGCATCCGGAGCAGGTGCAGCTGGCACACCAGCCAAAGTTGGGCAAAGACACCACTCCCCGGCCATGGCTAACACTTGGGCCTCCAGGTGTAAGGTGGGGTCCAGTAGGAGCCCCAAGCTGTGCACCTGACCTTTTCATGGGGAGTGCATCCCTGCCCAGAATTGGCACACACATACTGCTCCGTAGCCAGGAGATCTCCTAACCAGGAATGCCTCTGTTTTATCCGGATTTAGTTTGAGTTTGTTTTCCCACATCCATCTTCACTGACTGAAGACACCAATCCAGGATGTCTGCAGCTTCTGCAGGTGGAGATAGCAGTGAGAGATGTATAACTGGCTGTCACCAGCATATTGAGGACACCTCATGCCAAACCCCAAGATGGTCTCTCCCAGTGACCTCATATAGATGTTAAACAGTATGGGGAACAGAACAGAGCTTTGCAAGATACTAGAGCCAATAGCCATGATGTTGAAGGGATGTCCCCCAGCACCACTTTCTGGTATCTGCCCTCCAGGAAGGACCCCATCCCAGGCAAGTGGCCCAGAAGGATATCATGGTCAATGGTATCAAATGCCACTAAGAGGTCCTGCAGAACCAACAGGGATGTGCTCCCCCATCCAATTCCTGGGGTAGATCATTCATTAGAGCAGCTGAGGCTGTTTCTTGTCCCAAAACCAGGTCAAAAGCAAGACTATCACCACCACCACCACCACCACTATTTTATTATTGTGAGCTATAATTTTAGCTTGTGTCATGCATGTGTACGGCAGTTTGCAGAGTAATGGCAAGAACACCAATCCCTGCCCCAAAGAGTCTAAAAATCTAACACAGAGAAAGGGAAGATGGTGGCAAGGATAAGCTGTGTAAGAAAATGCATTCAGTTCAGTTGCACATACTAGGCACAATTTCATTAGCGGATAAGAATTAAGAGGTTGTGTCACAGGCTTCATGGAAAAGTATTTGATGTTTGGGCAGTCAACCAAACTGGTTTCTAGCCTCAATCCCTGCCCCAAAGAGTCTAAAAATCTAACACAGAGAAAGGGAAGATGGTGGCAAGGATAAGCTGTGTAAGAAAATGCATTCAGTTCAGTTGCACATACTAGGCACAATTTCATTAGCGGATAAGAATTAAGAGGTTGTGTCACAGGCTTCATGGAAAAGTATTTGATGTTTGGGCAGTCAACCAAACTGGTTTCTAGCCTCAATCTCAAGGCAAGACACAGGATTAATAAGTGTTGGTAAAAAATTTTGTTTCTAATTTATAAATATTAAATTTATCTTGGTTACTTTGGGTTTTGTGCATTTATGGTTTATCTGCAACCATGAAAGCTAGAATCATGCCTTTTTAACTGAATACTGAGATTCTAAAACCAGCAGTTTAACTTTAAAAAAAAATTACAATCTGTTAAAACTCGATGTGAAGGTCCAGGCATTGTCATTTGATGTCCACATGCCTTGATTGAACATGTCTATGAAGTCTCTAGGGAGAGAATTTTGCAACCTAGGTGCTATCACCTAAAAGTGCCATTTCTTTTGGCAGATAGTCTTACTTGATGATGGTGGCACCCAGAGCCGCATCTTTCCTGTTGGGCTCAACTCAAGGCAGGAGGAGGAATAAAAATGTATGGGAGAAGGTGCTCTCTGACATCACAGACACTCTTATCCTGCAGATGTTCCATAACTACAGTGGCATAAAAAACTGCAGTGGCATGGTGTGTTAGCATCCTGTTGAGACTAGCAGACCATTGCCGTGCTATCATTCTGCACGTCAATTACTATTTCATTCTAAAATAAGGAAATGCATATAGAACCAGGGCTAGCCCATCCTTGAGGCCAACTGAAATGGGACCCATCTCTGTCCATCTATGTGCCTTCTTCTCCTTCCACTCTTTGGCTTGGAAAAGGGAGAGGGGGACAGAGAGGAAAAAGAAATGTGGAGGTTAAGGGAGTGTTGAGCTAGAACACTGGAGAGAGTGGGAGGAGCAGAGGCTGGCACATCATCACGTATGGGGGGGGGCAGCGTTTGGCATGCTGCCTCAGGCATCAGGAGGTCTTGTGCTGGCCCCATATAGGACTCTGAATCAGGATGCAAGTTTTCTTGGAGCCTATTCTGTAAAAGCTAGTTTCTCAGCTAGTGAGAACAGAGGCACTGTACAGTTGCTATGGTGTGGGGAAACCACTAGAGGGTGTAGGTTTCACGACAAGAGTTCCTTGGCAATGCTGCTTTCAAGCCATGTGCATTGTTGACTTGTGAGCCAAAGCACCTTAGATGACCCCAGTTGTTTCATTGGCAATGAGAGGGAGATTGTGTTTGTTAATGCCTTTTCAGAATGAGAATTATTTCTCCTTCCTGCTGTACTTTTCTTAACCCTTTATTAACCCCGTTTCAGAAACATTGTGCATTATTTGCAATAATGCAAAAATTGTGCATTATTGTATCTCTTCACAAGTCTTTCTCACTGGTGTGAATCAGGTTTGTTGTTTTTTCCCTGGAATTTGAAAATGGCTAAGAAGAATAGTTCATTAGATGATCTTCTGTGCACCCTCTCCACTTTTTTCCTGAAATTGCACTGTTGGGTGATCAAAAGAAACAGCCTGCTAAATGTTTCTTTAAATATGTAGAATGTGGGCATAAGAGAATGTGTGTGAACTTTAAATACAGAGCCCAGAAATACATATATCGCATGCTATACATTTGGCAGAAACAGAATCTTTGGGTAACGGTTTATCACATGATAGGTAGCAGAAGAAAAACAGTCCCTTATGAGCTTTTGTTGCATTTAAACAACAAAAACAACCTGTTTACTCTTATTCCATTACAAAGCTGGCTTAGTGGAGACTGCATTGTGGTGGTAGCAAGACTATCTACTCTAAGGGCGCAATCCAAACCTACTTAGGCCGCCATTGTAGCCAGCGGCCCAGTGAAAACGGGAGGCCCCAGAACGGAAAGGGGATTCAAATCCCCTTTGAATTCCCCTTTTGAAGGGGATTTGAATCCCCTTTCTGTTCTGGGGCCTCCCGTTTTCGCTGGGCCGCTGGTTACATCAGCAGCCTAAGTAGGTTTGGATTGCGCCCTAAGTGTCCCCAAAATAATGAGATGGACTTCAAAAGCACGAGATTTTGTACACAACTTGATTATAGCTTCTCTGTTGATTTTAGCTTTAGGCATCCAAAAGTAAGAATCAAAACTTCCTTCAAAATTGTGCAAATTAAAAGTTCAAGTTCTTTAGGAAAACTCCTAAAACCAAGAGACTTGAAAAATGATTGCACAGTTTGACAGTGATGCTATGGTAATGTTTCTGTCCATTAAAATGCTAGTTCTTCATTATAGCGTGCTTTAACATGATTAACATTCGTTTATAGTGTGCTTTATTTTCCCCAGTGAAGTATGTACCTTCCCCCTGTGGTGTGGGGAGCATCAAAGCCTACAGAAATTCCGCAATGAGAATCATAGTGATTCAAGGCACAGAACTGTACAATAAGTGGGATGGATTCCGTGTCTTGACCTTTGTCAACGTTGGCTTTTTCTTTTCCCGTTTAGCTGCTACACTCTAGAAGATAAACTGTTGAAATGTCTTAGTAGCAACACTAAACATTATTTTCACTTAAAAAAAATAACCAGAAGTCCCAATTGTCCACTTCAGTATAAGGTAGCCTATAAGTACAGGTGGTCCTCCATATCCATGGATTCACTATCCACGGTTTCAGTTATAAACGGATCGCGGGGACCCCCCAAGGCTTTTACTTTTTCCCCAGTAAGCTTCGTTTCTTCCTTAAACAAACAGGAGAAGCAGCCTCTGGCTGCTTATTGCGGGCAAGTATAATGAGACTAAGTCCTAGAGAGGCTCTGCAAGGTTAACAGAAACTGGTGGTCCAGTGGCTGAGTTTATCGACCTTTGCATCACGCTGTGGGTGGTAAAATCTGATCAGAACTAACGAACACCAACACCCCCAAATTCCTTCTGGAAATCTGTTCTGAGCTGAAAGACGATTGGTAATTTATTTATGTAGGTCTGATGACTAACAGAATTTGCATATTAGCATTTTTATAATCTTTCATTGATGTTGTAGCTGCCAAGTACCAGCTGGTATGTTCTGTGATATACCAGTATTGCTAACTACACTGAATTGGAATCATTGTCTGAAAACCTTGAAATGAACAAAGATGTCATGAGATCTGAACAAGGCACTGGGGTAAACACACAGTAAAGCAGTGCCTTCCTAGGTGGAATCCAAGACTCAGCAGCAGTGGCATTCCTCCACACCCAGTGGAGGGGGTGCGGCACTGTAAGTGGTGCAAAATGCTGCACCGCTTCTTGCAAAGTAGTGTAACGCGGCCCCTCCCACTCGCCCCATTTGGTGCCGGAATGGCTCCGAGAATGAGTGGAAGGGGCCGTGTTACACGAGTTTGCAAGGCTTAGTGCAATGCCTTGCATCACTTACGGTGTCGCACCCCCTCCAGGAACGCGCACTTTTCACTTTGCATTGTTTTTTGAAGTCTGTTTTTGTTTGCACCATTGGTCTTTGTTCATTATTTATCTTTTTATGCTTGTCTTAGTGGCATAATCACATTCCGTAATATTTTCTGAAAGTGAACAGAGAAAATTTCTTTTTCATCCTCAGCGAGACCTCCTGCTCCCCCCCCTCCCCATAGCATGCTGCCCTATTGAGGCTGCAAACACTACAGGGAAACCTTTAAATCCAAAAGTGAAACTTGGTCTTGTAAATTCTTCTGAGAACAGCATATCTGGTCATATTAGTATTTGTAGAGCTGGTTTTCAACAGAGCAGCATATATTTTGAGCTACGATGCCAAGCAATGTGATTTTTAAAAGATTAGAACGCCATATAGGTATGAGACGGGGAAGAACTTTCATATGGGAAGAAGGGAAATGATGTGCTTTCAGCAATACACTCTTAAGCAAATATTATACTTCCTGCGGGATGCCATAAAGCACTCGGCTGAAGGTCAAGTGACTTCAGTCACTGAAGATAAACTGGAAGTGTACCTTTTTGGTTTGCGGTTTCTTTATTGCTGTTGTAATATTTTGTGACTCCCTGCTTCCCCAGGGTGTAGGAAGTTCAAAGAAGCAGCCTGTCTTACAGAGTCAGATGCCTTGCAGGGAGAAGATATTGGAGTCATGGTGTTTTTTTAAACTTTGTTTACAATTATTCAAGTTGTACATGGGGAAGCAGGCAAACCCTCAGACTGACAGAGCTACTCATTAGGGAGCAGAAGACTCTACAGTTCTTCTTCTTCTTCTACTACTACTAACTACTACTACTACTACTACTACTAACTACATCATCATCATCATCATCATCATCATCATCATCATCATGCGCCAGTCTCTTAGTCCACCTGCACTTCTTCCCTCTGGAGGCAGGAGCCTGGAAACCTGGCAACATCACCAAGTGCCAGGAGACTCTGCAGAGCTACAGAGGGCCGCTTCTGTGGGCTGCTATTTTTAACATCAGTCGATACCCCTCTAGCTCAGCCATTTATCAAGGTCCGTCCCTGGACGTACCACCTCCCAAGGCTCCACTTATCCCGCATACCACTGGAAGTAACCGGCGATGGTGGCTTCCAGGTTGGGAAGCCAGACTTGCTGCAATGAACAGTGGTAAGAGACTCGGGGCACGCGGGAGGGCTTTTTCAAGTGCACAAAAAACAGGTGCCGGAGCTCTGCCCACTGAGCCGAGCCTCCTACTGCTGTTTGTTGCGAACTCACTGCTGAGCAGCGGGTGACTGTGGGGGTGCTGCGTGCATCACCAGAGACCCGCCTTGCACACCACTGGTGGTACACGTACCACTGGTTGAGAAACGCTGCTCCAGCTCCTTATGCCCTCTTTCTAGCTCTCATAAACAACCTTAAATAGTATAGTATGTATCGTCATCATTATTAAAATAGTAAGCTACTTTGGGAACCTGTCCTGGCTGGATAGCAGAGCATTAAATAAAGAAATAAAAACACCCTTAAAAGCAGCGCTAGTTCCCTCCCCAGCTGCTGCTGCTGCTTAGACTTCCCTACTGTAATCTCAGCTTCCCCACAGTTTTTTTTACCCCACACAAATGAGTGGAGGAAGGTGTGAATAGCTAGTTGCCACCATACATCCAAAGCCATCAATGCTGATTTTCAGCAAGCATCTCTCAAGTGCCAGTATCTATTAAAAACAGAAATCCAGCTTTTACCAAAAGATGACAAGAGAAGAGGTTAATCTCTTACAGCGAAAGAGTGGCTGGCGCTGGAGACTCACCTTCCGCCGCTGGCCACATGGATGATCCGGTGCCAGAGTGAGGGCGGCCGGCCTTGCGCTGGCCTCCCTTACTCCCGAATCGGCACAAACATGCCTTATGGCACGTTTGCGACAGCTTCTGGTGCCAGAAACCTACACAGGATTTCGCCATTAATCATTATAACATGTGCCTAAGAGGAAAAGGTAGTGTGCGTGCGTGCATGCGTGTTGAACTTTGTTTTGTTAATAGTGTCATTGACAGTTCAGTTTCTGACTTGCGTTTTGTACAGACGTCATAAGGTGCTGAAGTTTGTACTAATTGTCTGTGGCTTAAGAGGTCAGTTGCTTCTCTGATAATCTCTTACTCATCTTAGCTCTCTTGACAGGGTTAGAATTAGTTTGTTGTTGGGGGCTCTAAATTTCTGTGCTAAAAATGTCAAGAGTTGTAATCAGACAAGGGCACCAGTTAAGGAGAATAGGGATGGCTGGGTGACAAGCTGTCATTCACTATTCCACATTTCAGACATTTCAGACAACATTGTTCCTCAGGAGCAGCTGTGCTTTTGGTTGTCTGAAGGTGTAAAAAAGGAACCACAACAAATGTCCTTAAAATGTGCAACCTTTTTGCGATATTAAATATATTCAATTACAGGCCTTTGGGTTGTGCTGAAATGCCCCCCCTCACATTGCCTTCTACTACTGAACCCCAGAAACCAGTAAAATACTGAGTCTGACTAGAATGAATTGTGTATAACAAACTAATTACTATAGATTGAGATGCTTGTCTAATCATGTATTCCAGGTGCAAAAAATAAGTCTCTGCAGCATGTTACTTACACACACACACACACACACACACACACACACACACACACACACACACACACACACACACGTGCGCGACTTGAATGGTTAATAAAAAGAAGGCTTGAATCTCTGGAGGCTTTGGGGAGAACATAGAAGGTTTATTTTTATTTTTGTTCCACCATTGAAGGCTCCCCAAAACCCTAAACCATATTGGTGCATCTCTCTAATAGATCTACTTTGAACGATACTGTCTGTGGCATAGATGGATGAGAAGCCCACTGGCAACATGTAGCCTGGGACTTCTTGAGAGATGGGTGGTAGGGGTTAATGGACCACAACAGGGAGCAACAGACCCAGATGGCTGAGAAATAAGGTACTGGACAAAAGAAAGAGCTGGGCCAGTGTGGGATGGATGAGAAGGAAAGGAGAGGTTGCAACTTGAAAGAGAAATTGTGAACTTGTAAACTGCTTTGTGAACTTTTTTTGTGCTGAAAAGCAGTATATAAATATTCTTACTAATAATAACGTATTCCTCGAGGCTTAGTGAATGGCCTGAGGGGGGCATGGGATACTGGTAGTGTTGAAGCTCAGCAAATCTCAGACTGGTCTCTGCCTGAATGAAAGATTGCATGGGAAGGGAACTCTATCGAAGTTATACTGAGCTTTCCAAACACACAGCAAGGTATTAGTGTAATAAATATATATATTGTTCCTCATACTGCATATATTGCTGCTTCATACTTTGCTTTCTTCTTGTATACAGCCTACTGGGGATGATAAAGGACTATAAAGTGTGTATGCCTTCACATTCGCAATTGTACATAGGGGTTGAAAAGGGGAGACCTCCCCCCCCCCCAAAAAGGCATGCTGTTTTGAAAACAATAATAGTTTTGTTTTATGTATCATTGTTCTGTACAGATGATATGCTCAAAGAGCTCAAAACTAGTTTGCAAGTGAAATTACTATCAAATATTGATTCCACTATTGCTCAAAACCAGTGTCTCACTTTAGCAGAGCTATTTTTATGGAGACATCAATTGCATTTAAGGATTTTGTCTCCCCTCTCAGTGCCAAAAGTGAGAATTTCACTAAAGTCCTCCAGTTATCTGGAACAGAAAACACAGCGCGGCGAGCTGGATCAAATGCCGCACCATCAAAGCATATGCCACTGTAGATAAATCAATTCCAGAAAAGATTAGATTTTTCAGCCAGGTTCATTTTTAATAATAATAAAAAAAAAACCGGCAGCTGTCTGAAGTACCACAGGTTTTTGGTTTTTTTTTTAAGTTAGAACAAATTCCCAGGAGGTGGATTAGAGAAGAGGCCAGCAAAAAGGTATGGGATACATTGCTTTCTAACAGGAGCCTGCATGCAATGTCACGTGCTTTGTAGCATGTTTATCAGATTCCTGTTTATGAAGTTGTTGGTGTCTTGATTTATATCCATACACCAAGTCCCCTGTGTATGTACAGATTAGGTTCTGGACTTCTGTACACAAGTCAAGATGTATGAAAGTCAAAACAGCTGATTTTTGCCAGTCCAGAACTATTGCACCTGTGTGAAAGCACCACCAAAGGATGTACTGCCGATGCAGCCGTCCGTAAGAGGGGGGAAAAGTGTAATATTTTTGCACACCTCTCACTTCCCCAAACAATGAGAAATTCCAGGGGCAGTGATACTGGTTTAGTTTCCTTTGGATGAGAGAGCACTGGAGATTTAAGTCATCTTTGTATTATTTCCTTTTATTCACAGCTACTGTAAATAAATAGAGCAAAGTGAAGGCAAATATGCTCCTAAAAGCAGAAAGCACATCCTACATCGCTGCTGATGTGCTGGAAGAGCCAAATTATCGTTCTTTCAGCAGCGACACTTCTTCCAAGGCATCACTTTGCAGAGCACCACTCATCTGCTGAGCTGCGAAGTGATGCCTTGGCAGAAACAGCACTGCTGAAAGAGCACCCTGTGTGATAATTGGACTCTCCCCTATCTTGAAAATATGGTCCAGATTTGCATATTTTCTCTTCTGCCATTTGCAGCGAATGAGCTCCTAGGTGAGAAAAAAATGCTTATTTCTGGCCATCATCTGCTTAATGACATCATTTCCTGCTTAATGACATCACTTCCAGGCCTCAGCAGGTGCCATGAATGCTATTCATTTAGACTGGCAACGTTTAATCACCCCTGCAGAGCTGGGAGACCAAATTGTATGGTCCGCCCCCGGAGACTGATGGATCCGGATGGTTTCCTGAGGGCTCTGGGGGACTTCCCAGCTTCCCGGGTCAGTAATTCATCCGATGCTCTGGCTGCCCTGTGGTATGGGGAGGCAGCGAGAGCCTTGGATCAGGTCGCTACTGAACGGCCACGGCCTTGCCGTCGAGCCAAGGCGGCTCCTTGGTTTACTGAGGAGCTGTGGGCAATGAAACGACTGGACCGACGCCTAGAGCGACGGTGGAGGAAAACTTGTGATGAATCTTACCGAACACGGGCTAGAGCCCATTTCAGGGCCTACTCCATGGCGGTGATTGCAGCGAAGAAGGCGTTTTTCTCTGCCACCATTGCGTCTGCGAGTAGCCGGCCAGCGGAGCTCTTTCGAGTTGTCCGGGATCTGCTCCACTTGGCTCCTGTAGCGAGTGAGTTGGAGTGTTCAACAGACTGCTGTAATGAGATCGCACGGCACTTCGCAGATAAAATCGCTCAGATTTGCCACGACTTGGACTCTGGTTTAACAGTTCCAGAAGTTGTCCCTATGGCATCTGTCAATTCCATCATTATGGATTCTTTTCACCATATACAGCCTGAGGATGTGGATAGGGTCCTCTGTAGTTTGAGATCGTCTTCCTGCCCGCTTGACCCTTGCCCAGCTTGGCTAATACGATCTGTGCGGGTTGGGCTGGCCGATTGGGTGGAACCTATTGTGAATTCATCTTTGCAGGAGGGAGTGATTCCTAGCATATTGAAGACCGCAATTGTGTGCCCCCTCCTGAAAAAACCATTTTTGGATTCCTCCAATTTAAATAACTATCAGCCAGTTTCCAATCTGCCTTTTTTGGGTAAGGTGATTGAGCAGGTAGTGGCGTCTCAGCTCCAGGGGATACTAGATGAAACGGAGTATCTGGACCCTTTTCAGTCTGGCTTCAGACGGGGCTTTGGGACAGAGACAGCCTTGGTCGCCCTGTTGGATGATCTTCGCCGAGGTCTGGACGGGGAGTGCATCCCTGCTGGTCCTTTTGGATCTCTCGGCGGCTTTGATACCATCGACCATGGTATCCTTCTGGGTCGGCTGGCCGAGTTGGGACTAGGGGGCACTGCCTTGCAGTGGTTCGGTTCCTACTTGGCTGACAGGTCCCAGATGGTGATGCTGGGAGACGTCTGTTCGGCGCCCTGCCCCTTACAGTGTGGGGTGCCACAGGGTTCTATTCTGTCTCCCATGCTTTTTAACATCTACATGAAGCCGTTGGGAGAGATCATCCGGGGATTTGTAGTTGGGTGTCACCAATATGCTGATGACACCCAGCTCTATCTCTCCTTGCCATCTCGTTCCAGGGAGTCCTGGAGCGCTGTCTGGAGGCGGTTGGGGTCTGGATGAGGGCTAATAGGTTGAGATTGAATCCAGAAAAGACAGAGGTCCTACTGGTCAGGAAAGCTTCAATGCAGGTACTGAGTCATCTGCCCGTTCTGAATGGGGTTGCACTCCCCCTGCAGGAACAGGTGCGCAGCTTGGGAGTACTTCTGGATTCACAACTCTCCTTGGAAAGCCAGGTGGCGGCTGTGGCCAGGTGTGCGTTTGCCCAGCTTCAGCTGGTGTGCCAGCTGCGGCCGTACTTGAGTCGATTGGACCTGACCTTAGTGACTTCAAGACTGGATTACTGTAACACGCTCTACGTGGGGCTGCCCTTGAAGCTATAACACCCCTGCTCTAGCTATTCCCTTTCCACCCCTGAAATTTAGCTTCATGGCACCTGGGTGGAGGAGGGGGCTGAAACTCAAAGGCTTAAATCTCTCATGCACATATATCTGTATGTGCTGACAACATGTAAATTAAGACATTACAGAAATCTGCCCCGAAGGCAAAATAGGGATTTCCCCAGGATCAGGTTCCAGAAAAATAAGACTAGCCCTGGAAGATACAGATAATTGAAGGAAGGTTGGGGTCTGGTGCAGACCTGTACAACTTGTAACCCACCAAGCCAAGTGCAGCACACCAGCCATGGATGGTGACCCACCAGGAGCTTGATAAACCTATCTGGGTTTATAGAAACAGAAGTGAAGTTCTATGATTCGTTCGATTTACTTCGAAGTGAAGTTGTTGAGTGGCCACTATGCATGACTAGTGGGTTGTGTTCAGCTTGGTTATCATAAGTTTCAGAGGCCTGGGCTAGTGACATAACATAAGAAGAGCCTTGCTGTATCAGGCTAAAGGCCCATCTAGTCCAGCTTCCTGTATCACACAGTGGCCCCACCAGATGCCTCAGGGAGCACAAAACAAGATAACCTGTTTCCTGTTGCCACTCCCCTACACCTGGCATACAGAGCAAACCTACTTCTAAACATCTATCCAATCTATCTCTGCGGAACTTCTTAATATGACCAGGTAACTCCCATGGGGAGACTCCTTTTTAAATAATCACAGTTTTCATCTAAAGCACCACACTGGCAGCTCAAGAGGCTCTCTTTCTCCACAGTGCAGGAGCCCATACCAGCAATAGTAGCTCGTACACTTTCTACCTTGCCTTGCAAATAGGCCTCCTCCTGACTGAGGAGGACCACATGTAGGGTAGAGAAGGTAATTCAAAGGGACACGTGAATTATGAATGAGGGTGCAGGAATTAATTTCAGGCAACCTGGCGTTTTGGATAATCATGGCTTTGCCTGCATGTTATAAAAATTTGAAGAGAATAAAATCTGGAGAATAAGCTCACTAAGCTCAACCAATCTGTGACTGCTTTTTAACACAAACTACCCCTTTCCAGACTGGTAGTGAGATACAGTATATGCTAAAGAGAGTGTCATTGCTGCCGAGGTGTTTCTGCTTTGTTTTATTTAAATCATTATACAGTATATCAATTATCATCACTTTGATATTGATGAAGCCCGTGTTCTAGAGGCCCCTGAGCGAGCGTCACCAGTATTTTAACTTTGCATGGAGTTTCAGGGCTGGGGAGGAGAAAAAGGAATGGTTATGTTTGGGCTCACCTATGTTCAAAATACCTGCCCTGGTTACCCATACCCACACACCTCTCTCTAGGGAAGATGACCCAGTAACAGGCCTTGTCTGAAGGCACCCAAAATTCCTCCTGAAACCATGCTTATTTTGCATTGCGCAACTGCTTTGAAACTAGTAACCTGAGTGTAGAAAACAACTTTAGCCTTTCAGACCATGCTGTTGCCGAGTATATCCTTTTGAACAGCATCCGGGTATACTAGGAATGTAGCGGTCTTATCCTAGAATAGTAGTTTGGCACAAAGGGGGTTGAAGAGGGAGGCATCGTCTGCCCTGCTTTGTATGAGTTTGACGATTTCTGATAGTGGTTCTGCTTTCTGTTGATTTGTCACAAATGTGTTGTTGCTGCATCTAATGTGATAGAGCAAACGGCTTCCTGGTCTGTACTTCAAAATTGCACCAGGACCAGCAGTGAGAAGAATCTGAAGCACTGCATTAAGGACAGTCAATGAATATTTATGAAAGTCCTAGACAGTCGCCAATCAAGAAACTGAAACCAGCATGATGCCCCTACATACCAATCTTTGATCTCGGTTTTAAAGGAAAGTGTAATTAAAAAAAAAAAGCATAATGGCCTTATTCTAATAGAGTGGTTAGTTTGCATTGGTTACAGCAATGGGAATAGTTAAGCGTTGGCCACTTTTAACATAAACCCCTGTTGCTTTAGATTTGCAGCTCAGCAGTAGCTTCAAGGATTGAAGTTAGTATAGAAAGCCTTAGCTGTTGACATTATTCAATAAGCTAATTAAGGCTGCAATCCAAAGCACACTTGCTAGCAATTAACAGCCCAATCATGTCTAGAATGCAGCAGCAGCGCATCTAAGGCGGCCGCTGCATCCTACGCAGGATTGGGCCTGCGCCGGTGGAGCTAGACTGTTCCTCAGGAGAAAAGGACATTTGTCCCTTTCCCCCCGGGTAGAGCACTTCCTCGGATGTGCACCAACACAATGGCCAGCACAAATCCGAGAAACCGGTGTAAGGCCGACCAGTCCCAGGATGGGGGATAGGATTCGGCAGAACGCACCACCGGTGATCCCTCCCCCATCCCTGGCCTGGCCGGCCAACTGCCCCCTCCTTTTCCACCCTGGTCCACTCTCCCCACGCCGCCCGGTGCAGGACCTACCTGTGTCCGCTGGTGGTGGCTGTGGCTGCAGGCAGAGTGAGCGGCGCCATCTCTCTGCTGGCGCTGCTTACTCACTGGGTGTCAAAAATGTGCCTTACAGCACATTTACAACACCCAGTGCCGGCAGAGCCATTGCTCTGCCGGCAGAATTCTAGATAGGATTGCGCTGTAAGTCCCATTGGACTCAAAAAAGTCTCTCTGGAGTCAATGGGACTCGGAAGTAAACCTATTTAGGCTGGACACCATAGAAAACGGTAAAAAGAAAATAATACAGATGACCTTTCCTGTAATAAGAAATGGTTTCCTTTATAAATTGCAGTGTCTCTCACATACCATAAACAGGCAACTAAACTGAAGCTTTGTTAAAATGCAGAATTATATTCCATTTTAATTAGCCACCTACCAGACAGGTGATCAGCTAAACCAGTGGTGGCCAACCTTTCAACATGAATGCTGGCCCTTTAAATGGTTGCATAGGTGAGGACATTTCAGCAGGTGCAGCTGCTTTAGCAGCACCATCAGCACTTGCAGCTGCCAAGATTCTGTCTTCTATACAACTCTTAAGAACACAGTAGCCCCAATGGTGGAAGGTTGGCCACTCCTGAGCTAAACCATCCTTAATCGTAGCTTCTAATTAATCTAATGCTGCAGTCCTAAACATGTCTATGGGGAAGTAAATCCTATTGGGAAAAAAGGGACATGTGAGTAAATATGGATAGGGGTGGGCTAAATGCTTGAGGTGTTTCACTTCAGTCCAAAGCAGTCTCATGATTTCTGTGCTGGTGAGATAATTTCGTTCTTCCTCTCACACCCCAACAGTATGAGCCCAAAGAAAATAAGGCTGCTGTATTTCACATTGTGGCACGCAGAGCACATATACTGTACCTAGCATGTGACAGTGTTGCTTCTTTGTACACACCTTTGTTGGGGGAAAAAATGGTTGGAGTAAGGTTCATGTGATTATGCTTTCCATGTGCACGTAGCATTGCTAATTAAAAAAATGGCCTAGCCAATTGCTTGCTTGCTTACTTGCTTGCTTTTGGGCCTTTTCCAAATAAGCAAGGGGGAAAGCCAGTTTTTTTCCTCCTCAGATTTTGTTTGTTAAATGTACGCTTTTGATGAATGGTCAGCGCAAATCTGAGGAGCCCATGTAGGGCTCGCCAGGCCCGGAACGGTGGATAGGATTCGGTGGAGCGCACCACCAAGGTTCCACCCTCATGGGCCAATCCCCCTCTCATTCCACCCCTTTCCACCCTCCCTGTGCCCCTCCCACACGATGCAGGACTTACCTGTGTCCACCAGCAACCTCCTCTCTCCAGCGGAGACTGAGCAGTGCCGGTCTCGGCACCAGCGCTGCTTACTCTCTAGGCATCTGAAACGTGTCTTACGGCATGTTTGCAACACCCAGGAGCTTGCGGAGCGGCCGGCACACACAGACAGGATTGTGCCGTTAGACTGCTTAGTCTGAATTACTTATAGCCCAATCCTATGGGTTAGCTGTGCCACCGGAACTCATGTTCTAGTTGTTGCAAAACACAACCTGCAATTCTGTGCAGCTGGGCCACCACCACAGCGACCTCTGGAAAAGCCCCAGCACCAGTAAGTCGATGCAGGGGGTGGGTGGTGGTCAAAGGGAGAGTGGAGAAATGGGGCGGAGACAGATGGGGAGGGGTGGTGTCTGTGGCAGCAGCTCCACCAATATCCTATCCCCCTTCCTGGCCTTGATCCATCTTCCCGGGTCTACTTGGACTTCCGCCAGCAAAATCACTGGCACAAATTCCAAGTACACCCATCGTGGCAGCAGAGGCTTACCCCTGGGCAAGGGAACAAATGTTCCCTTACCTAGAAGAGACCTCCAGGACTGCGCGCGCACCTCCCCAATTTATGTTGGATAAATTGTGGTCATTTGTCAGTGAATTCCTTCTAATTTGAGAAACATATCTTGATGGTATTCTGAAAACTACTGTTATATGTATTCCTTCTCTGTTCTGAACTTCTGATTCTATCAAGGACTGAGGAAAGGCAGATGAAAACAGCAGAGCAGTTGCTGTTCTAATGTGGCCTAATATTTTCTTTCAAACGTGCCAAAATTTCCAATGGCCACAGTGCACACAAGTTTACTATGATGATAATGATCAGTGTGTTTTGAAATGGAGCCTTTCCCATATGCCATCTGAGACTGATCCAGTAATGATTTTTTTTTTCATTGTTGGCACTTCTGAGAGAACTCTATTTCCTTTTTAAAAATGCTGTGGTGCTAAGAATAGATGCATTTTTCATGGCTTTCACTGCAACTCTGAAGTGTTTTCTCAGAAAAGAAAAAAAAACCCCAAATTTATTTCAGGCTTGAGGCCCAAAGAGTAACAATGGCACAACTTTTTAAGCTACTTCTCCTGTTATCTTTGAATGCTGTGTCTTGCAGTTCCAAAAGCCACTGTTGTACCTGAAGAGCCATAGAAATGTGATGTACTGATGTTGAAACTCTGGTTTATACACCTCTGTGGTAGAGGCACTCGCTTCCGATTACCGTCTCTTCATCATTGTCGTCATCATTTATAGCCAGGCTTACCAGATCGCCGACCGGGACGTTCCTTTTTGCCCTTAAGGGCGGGGGGAGGGGCTATAGGAGCTGGAGCGCGCTCCGGCTCCTATAGCGCCTCTCCCCCGCCACCCTTAAGGGCAAAAAGGAACGTCCCGGTCGGCGATCTGGTAAGCCTGTTTATAGCAGATTTGAGGTTTGTCAATGCGATCTTGTTCCTTTTTATTTCCTGCAGTAAAATGACTGGTGTACAACGTTCAGTCTTTTGATAGTGATACAGTATAGAACTTGCTTCTTGCAGAGATCTGCCCAAGCATTTTTTGGCCAAGATCTTTCTGCCATTGAGTTATTTTTCTTTCTTAGAGTGTTTAACCAGTGAGGCAGAATTTGGATGGCATCAACCCCCCCAAATGAGGGAAAAATATCTTACCGCCTTCGCTAGGCATCTGTTTAGAGAAAGGGAGTCCCCCACAGAAGGGCTCCCAAAAGACCAATCTGTGAGGAAATAGATCAAATCCCATTGTGTCTGCCAAAGATATTACCAAAATTGTTAGTCTTCCTATGATTTTTTTTTAAACTGGAATAAACGTTTCTACTTAGTGCCACGTTTTGTTTTCTCTCATAGTCTCCATTTTCAGGTACTGCCTGTTCATTCATTCATTCAGTAGACATGATGATAATAAGTGTACCTTGTTCAAAGAAATTAAGTGAGCACAAGGGGAGTCAGCTCTGACGAGATGCGAGAGGCCGACTTGTGCAAAATTATGGCTCATGCACATGGCGTACTTGCTTGAGCAGTGTATTGTCATGGAAGCGGCAAAATCCCTGAGATCTGTAAAAAAAAAAATTCAATTAACAGTAGGGAGCAGACAATCCAACGTAACTTCATGGCTCGTGCGTCAAACTGATTGTGCAGGTAGACTGCTCATGAACGGTGGTTTTGTGTAAGTTGGCCTTTGATGGCTCATCAGAACAGACTGTTTCATTGGTACCGAGAGACGTTTCCTAGCCCAGGAATTATAATGGCTTGTGGGAGGGTGACAAACCATGGTGCAAGGGGAAAGGGGTTAAATGTTCCCTCCTGGCATGCTGTCATCCTTATTCTGATTACCCCCTCCAATCTGTAAGAACAAAAAAATGGGCACAGCCATCTTGTGTTTGATTTGACCCTGAGATAAGACTGTAGGTCAAAACAGAAGGTCACATAAATGAGTCGTGTTAAAATACAGTACAGCTTCAATAAATTACACATTTTGACATGTTCTGACAACGTTGGTGCTTCCTCCCCTCCAGTAAACAAATTTGTGTGGAATACTGCAGTCAGAATAGTTGAAGTTAGCACCACTCGAGAGGAAATGAGTCTCTTTCATTAACTGGCATCTTTACCAGAAAGCAAGAAGTGCTGCTTTTCCTCTCCAAGTTTGGAAGAGTGTATGAAAAAAGCCAAATGTATTCAGAATGTGTGCTCCACTGAGATTTCATGTCACTTTTTTTAAAATGAATCTTTGATTCGAACGGGTGTGCTGTAAGCTTAGCATCAACAGGAAGTCAGAATGGCCTGAGCCAGCTGGCCTCACTATAAACAAGGGTCTCTCCTGACATGTGAGAAGACGAGAACCCTTTCTTTTGCCAGAGCAACGCAAGTTCATTCTAGGCTTTGTTCTTTCTGCCATTCAGAAACCAGCCACAGCAGCAGGGGCTCCGTTTCAGATTCTGCTAGTGAGGAGGGGAGCAAGGAGACTAGGGCAAGAGATTCTCAGCAAGGTTTTAAAGGCTCACTCTCAGCTATATTCAAGCTAATATACTGCAGCAGTGGCAATTTTTTTTAAATGACTTTTTATGCTTCATAATAACTATATCAATATTATCAACACAGGTAAAGTAACCATCTTTTTTAAAGTGAATGGATTTGTGCTTTTGACATGCATGCCTAACACACAAACTCTTTTAAGTGCTTGTAATAATAGACCTCAGTGTGTAGACCTAGTGAGTATGCCAAAAATATAAGACAATCCTGAAGGATAATTGCATAAATATGGGGGAGGGGGGCAATGCACCCAAAACACATGCTTGTCGATCTGAGTGTGTAGATTATTTAAGATTATTCGTACTGATTATTCGAGGCAGGGAGAACTTTGAGTGCTTGTGGGGGACGGGATCATATGTAAATTTAAAATGCAATTTGTGGACTTACCGGGGGTCCTGGAGCCCTCTGGAGGGTTTGAGGAGGCCTGCGCTACCCTCTGCAAACCCCCCCCCCCCCAAGCTTCAGATTGCTGCTCTGTGGTGAATTTAGACCACTTCTGGTTTCCGCGAATGTATATTAAATGGAAATTAAATCTGGACAAGACAGGTTTGCCTTGTCAGGAGGGCTGCTGACTTGGTAATGGTCTGTCCGCCTGTTCTGACCAGGGTTGCATTCCCCTTGAAGGAGCAGGTTTGCGGGTTGGGAGTACTCCTGGACCCAGCTTTGCTTCTGAATGTTCAGGTGGTGGTTGTCCCCGGAGTACTTTTGCCCAGCTTCGACTGTTGTGCCATCAGTATCCATTTTTCTCTTAGCGAAGCTGCCTACAGTGACCCAAGCCTTATTCATCTCATGATTGGATAATTGCAGTGTGATGTACTCTGGGCCCTTCAACCGCAGCTGGTTTACATGCAGCTTCCTGGCTGTTTACCAGAGCAAGACGATTCAACGTTCTCTTGCCACTGTTATTTCAGCTGCATTGCTTACCAGTTTGAATCATGCCTTGTTATTACCTTTAAAGTTCTATGTGGCTTGGGGCCAAGAGATTGAAGCCCTGGCTCTTTACACAGGCTTTTCCTGAATTAGTGAGGCTGTTGTTTTATTGTATTGATAGTGTAGACTAGGATAAGAAATAGAGTTGTATTGATAGTGTAGACTAGGATAAGAAATAGAGTTGTGAATTAGGAGTTCCTCGGTCCAAAACTCTGAACTTACTTACAGAGTTAGTACCTGTGCCACGAACTTACTAGGTGGCCTTGGGCAAGTCATTCCCACTCTGCTTGAGCTCCCATGGGGACAATAATACCATACCCAGATGTTATAAAGATAAGAAAATACATGTGAACATAAGAAGAGCCCTGATGGATCAGGCCAAAGGCCCCTCTTGTCCAACTTCCTCTATCTCACAGTGCTTTGCATGCTCAGAAAGTGCTACATAATTGTTAAATATGCTTATTTTATTATGTTAATTGATATAAGTCACCTTGAGTTGCCCAAAGGGAGAAAGGCAGGGGAGAATATTTTTAAAGAAATAAATCAATTAAGGTCAGCCAAAATCATGGCTGCCCATACTATTATGAGGCAATTTAAAATATACAATGCAAGTGTTGAGATGTTACAGCAGGCTAGTGCTCCTCTCAAGAGTGCAGCTTGCCAGGAAGTTCAGCTTTGCAAGAGATCAGCTGCAAGGAAATTAATAAACAACGCAGAGCAGAAAAGTCCTAAATATAGCGTATATATAAAACATATAACAATATGTTTTTGCAGATTTGATTTTTAACATTGATTTTACATTATTACTTGTGTGAAAAACACAGAAGAATGCTGCGTCTTTTAGTACTTTTAGTAGCTTTACTTGAAGTGTAAGTCAGGAAGTATGCATCAAGGATTGGCAACTATGAAAGGATCAGAGCTGCTTTAGTTCTTTGGTGTCTGAACTATGAGGATATTATACCTACCCTAAGGTTTGGAGAGCCTTCGTTCTCATTGTATTACTGAGGTGAGTAGAGGGGACCAAATACAGTGCTATGCTACATATTATTCCACTACCAAAGAGCTGGAATCCCTATTCCTATAAAAGGGATGCAAACTATGAGATGGTTTTTGCAGCTCAAGAAGAGCCCCATCTTTCTCTCCCCCCCCCCCAGCTCCATATCCGTGCTCTAGCCTTGCAATTGCTAGACAAGTATGACCCCGAGAGATGTCTGTTGATTTCTACATTATTTTTTGCTCTCGCTTTTCTCTATTGTTGACCAAAATCTGGACATGTTCCTGATATGAAACCTCCTTAATATATGGGTGGTTGGAAATTGAAAATCAGAAGAGGGATGGGGAAACAAAGAGGGTCTCGGTTTCCCTGACCATGCATTTTTGCTGGAGCTCCTTAAAGATTCCAACAACCAGTGTAACTTGGGGAAATGTGTGGGTGGAGAAACCCCAGAGGTTTATAGCCTGGTACAGAGACAACACCAGTTCCTTCTTTCTTGAGGTAAAAATAAATAAATAAATAATGCATGCTCCCTTTCCCTTAGCCCCTCTGCTTCCCCCCCCCCTCTCTCTGCAGTAAATTGTGGCTAATATGGAGAAAGTGTGTATATATTCACAAAGGTGAAGAAAGTGTGTAGCTGCTTTGGGTCCCCTTATGGGGGAGAAAGGTGGGATAGAAGTTCAATTATGGTGTAGTGCCAGGATGGTGTAGTGGTTTAGGAGTCGGACTTAGACCTGGAAGATCCAGGTTCAAATCCCCGCTCAGCCACAAAGCTTCCTGGGTGACCTTGGGCCAGTCACTATCTCTCAGCCCCACCTACCTCACAGGGTTGTTGTGAGGACAAAAAGGAAGGGAGGAAATATGTACACCACTCTGTGAGCTCCTTGGAGGAAGGGCGGTATAAAAATGTGAATAAATAAATAAATAAATAAATAATGTTAATATAATAATAATATTCCCAGGGCTAGCTCCCAAGTTCTTCACTGACGATAGGATGGAGCCAGCATTATGTCTGCATTAGTCTTGTGTGCTTTGCTGTGTTGACTTACCACAGCTGAATTGTTAACTTCCATTGTGTGGCCGGCACCAGTATAGATAGCAAAGTGCACTTATTGCTATGTGCAGAGTCATTAAGAAACTGGTGAACGATTCGCTCTCCTCAAGCCTTCTTTTAATGCACGAGGCCCAGTAATTAGAAAGTAGCTCAGAGACCTTTGATGCAAAGCCTGCTGCTCCTTCCTGAATAATGGCAAGGGCAGCACGGGGGGGGGGGGGACGACGGACAGGACTCTTAACGTTATATACATCTCAGCCTGCTATAATCTCCTTTTGCTTTGTATTTTTAATGAGCTGGCGGGAGTGGGGTTGCAGGGTATGGCTGGTTTTGGTTTTTTGGTATGGCTGGTTTTGGTTTTTTGGACGGGGGGGAGCAGCAGTCCCCCTTTGTGAAAGCCCCCCCCCAAACATGTGACTGGCCATGTGAAGACTGTGTGTGCAGATTGAGGCAACAGGGCATGATTGGAGGAGACACCAGCTGCCAACTTGATGAGGCGGCTGAGAGAGCAGCGCTCGCAGCCAACAACAGCATGCGATTATGTAACGCCTGCAAGTGTCTGGCACGGTGCTCCGTTGGAGACGCATCACGTGTTGTGCAATGCTCTTGGCCCTGGCGTTCAATTAGGCTGCTTTTTGAACGATCCGTGAGCCTGCATGAGATAAGCTTCCCACTGTTGTACGCTAGAAAGCAAATGGGTTGATTAGCTGCTGCACAGAAACTGATAAATTGCTTCTTGTAAATCTTGCCAGGGTATTTTTGCATGGTGTATACATCATTGTGACACCACTGGGGAGGTTGAAATTTAAAGCGTTATGTAACCTGGCTGTACAAAAACAGAAACAAACAATTCTGTTCCCCCCTTTCCCTCTTTTGCCTCCCGCCCCCCCCCCGCAAGACTGAATAAAATGTTATGTGCCAGACACGTCCTCGGAGGAATTTAGCTGTCGTGCATTGTGCTGTTGAATGTATCCATTTGCTTCACTGATTCAGGACTGTTTCTCTACTGGGCTTGGTAGGTGATTGATGGTTTGGTGCCTGCTAGGTTGGCTGTTTTGGTGAGGGACGTTAGCTTGCAGGCCTTAACGCTTCTGAATACAGGTGGCCTGTTAGTACTTTTCATGCTTTTAAAAAAATATGTGAGAATCCCATGCGGTTGAACAAAGAGTTGTTTATATGAGCTCCTGAGTATTTCTGGCAAGAAAAATGCCCTTAACATGGGGTATTCTAGAGAGAGGTTTTTATTTTGCTTGTGGAAAAAATGACTGCAGTCATAGTGCTTGCTGCTTTTTGCTCTGTTTTTTTTTTTAAAGGCAGCATTTGATTAATAGTGGTATTCAAGGCTCAAAACAGCTACCCTGGGTTGGAATAGATCTAATTTCTGTCTTGCAGGTAATATTTGTGTAGGAAAGATCTGACCAGTGCAGATATAATGCTAGCCATTCCTTAAGTATGTATTCAGGAAACAGTCCAAAGGATTGCAAATCCTTACCCTCCCCTTCCGTGTGCATTGGCATTGAACCTGGTTATCTCTCCGTTGGTGGTGCCCCTCCCCAAAGTTTGCACAGCAGAGGGCTTTAGAGCAGCGTAGGCTCAGGCACCAGTTGCTCAATGGAGAACGTGGATCTGGTCACACATTTCTTTGGTATTCGAGATTGGACTCCTGTAAGATGCTGCATGTGTGGCTGCCTTTGAAATGTGTTAGAAAATTACAGTGGATGCAACATGCTGCAGCCAGAGCTGTGGGTGAGGGTGGTTAGAGCACATGGCCAAGTTCACTAGCTTCTCGCCTATATCCCGACAAAGATCTAAGCTGGTAATTACAGGCAAACCAAACCCCATATCCATGGGGGATAGGTTTCCACTCTTTCTGCGGTTAATTGAAACTGCAGAAAAGAGCAAACACTATATCCGCGCCCCTTATTTTCGTCTGTGTAGCACTGGTGCAAAGCTAGCACGGGTCTTCCTTAAAGCGCTATAAGCAGTGTGCTGCTTATAGCACAGCACCTGAATGCTTATAGTAAGCAGCCTCAGTGCTAAAGAGGCTCCAGATGTTAACAGGAAGCACTTCACAGGCCTCCCAGACTTGCGCCAGCTAAATAGCTGGTGCAGATCCAAGAAGACCTGTAGCGCTGGCTGGGGCTTTATCCGGGGTAAGGGGACAAATATCCCCTGAGGAGACCTCTGGTCCCTCCCCTTCCCCCGTTGGATACGGCGTGGGCTGTGCGGCCCCACTGCAGTGGCATAGGATAGGATTGGGCTGTAAGATTCATATGTCTGTACCAGCTGAATGTGTACACTTTTATATACTACGATTTTTCCATTTTATACACTGATATTTTGAACAGCGTGAAATCATTTGTCTTATAATATATTGTATTACTTGGAAAGACTTTCTGTTTGAAAATCAAATTTAAAACAACAACAACAACAACCAGTGTATGTTAGAGTGGAGTCCAAACTACTCATTTTTTTTGTGTGAACGTCTTTAGCTGTGCCCTCCCCCACACCTCCTGTTTCAGTTATTTTTGGGCTTTGTGGGTGTGTATTTGGAAATATGACCATAGAGAGAGGCTGTCACTGAGTGGTGGGCAAGTCTTGGCGGCTATTCATTGCTGGATGCCCATGTTCATTCTTGACTATGTGCTTCTCGGCCTGTTTAGCATAGCAATCTTTGTCTCTTGATTTGCTAGCTATATACATAGACCCGGGATGAGGATAGTGTAACAACTACTGATGTCACAAAGGCACAGCTCAAGATTTTTGTGGGCCCTGGGTACAAAGGCCCCCCCTCCCATTGTGCCCCTATATCTTCCTCACTTGTGACACCAGCAAAGGCCTGCTGCTGCTCCAGGCCACCAGGAAACAGGATGCTGTCCCTAAAACCCCCCGAATTGTATTACAAGAGTCCCTGGAGCAATCTCCCCGTTCCTGGTGGGCAGAGGGGAAGTACGGTAAGTGGAATCACGAAATTTAGCACTATCAACAGTACACTCTTGCACTCCTTTTAGCACTGACAGCACTGTTGGGGCTAAGAGAAGCACATAATCTCTGCCCTGCTGGGCCTCCCCGAAATGAACGATCTCTGCATTCTCCCATTTTATGATGGGAGGAGCATCACTGGAATGCTCTGGAACGTGAAATAATTGCCTTCTGCTGCCATGAGATGAGAGAATGCTCCAGTCCAGGGGCCCCTGCCCAAGGCAGTCTCCCACTTCCTGGTGGAAGCAGTATTTAGCAGTATTTGGAGGGAACAATCAGCACAGCTTCCATTAAGCACTTCTTCTACTAGTATGACCGTGAGCCTCGGCAGTCGCCCGATCCTGCTGACTGCTCATGCTGGACCTGCTTAAAAACCAGAAATATTTCCCTGGAGTTTTTAGATGGACGGAGCATTTGTGGGGAGTTTATTTGCACTTTATCAGCATGACATGTAACTCTTTCTATCTGCCAACAAATGTTTATGGTTAATCTAATCTGAACATTTCAATGAATTAAAGTGCAGATAACATATTGCTAAAAGGGGAGGATGGGGGGGGTAAATAAATTCTCAGATGCCATGTTTCTGGTAGCTGGCAAAGACTCAAAATTAACTCTAGACTTTCAATCTGTGTTTGTTAATGAGTAGATACTAGCTTGATTTAATGAGCTGGTGATGCTACAGTCAGTTCAGTGACTGCTCATTATCATCAGAGAATTTAACTTACTACAGCAGCTCTGAAAATAAATAGCTGTAGCCCAGACTGAAGTGCACCATAATTGAGTACAGACCTTTCTTTCTTCATGTCCTTGGGTAATGCTCAGTCACAAGGCCACAGTGCTGACCAGTTTTATTTAAATATGCGTTTCTTATAATTTGCGGCAATTACGGCCACGAGCCTCCCCGAACCCTCCAGAGGGCTGCAGGACCCCCAGTAAGTGTTTAAAGTGCATTTTCCCCCCAGAGACCATGTTGTCCCCACCTCTTAAGGTGGCAGGGGACAGCATCCAGTTCTCCTGGTGGGTCGAGACCCACCAGTTTGAGAACCAATGTCTTAGGGTAATAAGGGAGATTACCCACAGAGGCCAGGGGTAGGGGAATCAGGGTTGGTTCAGTATCAGGGGAAGTAGAGGAAGGAGAGAGAGCTTGGGAAAGAAGGGAAAATAAACTAAAAGGCAGCAGCGGAAGAACGGTGGAGCGCGTGGAGCAAGAGCTCCAGGCGCTCGGGCAGGAGGGCACGATCGGGGGAACTTACGGATACGCTGGATTGGCCCTCCCGCCCTCCCTCGAGCCCGTACGGCTCCGAAATGGCATCGATTCCAGCGGGGGGGCGCGTCAACGTAACGCGACGCAGGCCCCGCCCCCTGCGCCAGGCACCGTGCGGGCTTTCGACATCTCTGCTAAATGGAAGGAGCCAAGTGGTCCAGCCATGGTAAGAGTTCCTGCTAAGCTGCATAGTCATGCATTCCGAAGCCAAGCTCTGCGCAGCACAGGGCTTGACAACCCGGAAGTTCAGTGATGATGCATGATGTCATTGCTGAATGTCATCATGACGCAGTCGCAACACCTCACAGCAAGAGAAAGTGTCCATGCACCATCGTGGGCCCCTTGCAGGGAATCTAGGCCATGGTGCAAGACTTTGGTTGGGGTTCACTGTAGCCTGGGACAGTGACTGCAGACAAGCTCCTTGATAGGCCGTAAAGCATTTCACTCACTTGCAGCAGGAGAGCTTTATGCTCCCACTGTCAAGTTACTCTTAAGCAATGCTACAAGACTCCCAAGACAATTCGGGTGAAATAAGTCATTCCAGCGGTCCCCAAACCTACCACCGCCACAACCCACCTCATCCTCCCCCTTCCAGCTTGTGACCTACCTTTGGAAGTTGCTCCCATGTTGCACTGGGCCTGGGACAGCCTCCAGAGGCCTTTGCGGGCCTCAGAAGTCTTTTCCCAGATGCGACTGGAAGTGAGGCCTTCTGAGGCCCATGGAGGCCTCTGGAGCCCGTCATGGGCTCGGTGCAACGTGGGAGCAGCTTCCAAAGGTAGGTTGCGAGCCAGAATTGGCCTCCACTTGCGTCCAGAGCACTTCAATTTGGAGCTAACCGGCCGCAAGGGCGGGTGGGAGGGTCCAACTGCATGACCCACAGTTTGGGAAGTGCGGAGTTATTCTCTTTGTTCTTCAGAGTCCTTGTTGAATCAGTCAAGAGCAGTATTTCTCAAACTGTGGGTCAGGACCCACTTGGTGCGTCGCGACCTGATTTCTGGTGGGTCCCAGGTGATGGAAAGATCAGATAAGTAATTGCCACAAGTCCTGAGGCTATTCAAAAATCAGATAGCTGCTAATTGCCCTTCAAAGAGCTGACCTCCTGCAGTTTGAAAGCTTTTGTAAATATAGGGAGATAAATGTTTGAGTGTCTTGTAAAGCTAGGTGGGTCCCGATAGAGTGTCATTTTAAAAAGTGGGTACCGGTGGTAAAGAGTTTGAGAACCACTGGTCAAGAGGAACTGTATCTTTAGGAGGCTTAGGACTAATCTCTGGACCTCTGTTGTTGGTGGTGAAAAGATAGACCAAAAGGTTCTAGACCGAGACACACACATGCAATCCTCATATCAAACAAAGGAGGAGGGGGTAGAGACAGCCCAATTCTATCCATTTCCCCTCTGCCGATACAGCGGTGCCAAAATGGTGACCGCTGCATCCTATGGTGGTGGTGGAGGGAGTTGCGGAGGTTTCCTCCAAGTAAGAGAACAATCATTCCCTTACCCGGGGTAAGCTTCTGTGGCATGGGGGTGGTCTACATGGACCTGCGACAGCTAAATAGCTGGCACAGGTCTGTGCGAACCTGCGCCACAGGATTGGGTCCAAGAAGGGGAATAGTAGTCAAAGCACCTTTTACAACTAGTGCTGCTTTATGGCAGTAGGCACCAGCGACGCTCCAGGAACAATATTGGAAGGTACGTATAGGATTGGACTATAAATATGTTGTCTGACTGCACACGAGACACAGAAGTTTCAATAGCAGGGTCAATGGCTAGTAGGGACAGTAGTAACCAAGTTAATCTGTACATTTCTGCTGGGATGGTTTAGTTGAAGCTCCGTTTGGTGCGGGAGTCACATGGCTAATTATTCGAGTGTGATCGCCTGGGTTAATTGGAACCATGGAAAAGAGCGAACCCTATCCCCTGTGCCCATTACCTTCGTTATGTTTCTAGCACTGGCGCCAAGCGAGCGCATCTCTTTCTTTACCAAAACACTATAAGCCAGCATGTTTTAACAGGTTAAACAGGAACATCTTCCTGTTAATGTTTGGGAGCCTCTCTAGTATTCAGGCTGCTTGCCTGCTCTGTGCTATAAGCCATCATGCTTTTATAGCATTTTGGTAAAGAAACAGATGCGCTTGCTTGGCTCCAGCGCTAGAAACATAATGAAAGTAATGGGCACGAGGGGTGAACCCGCAGATAGCGGATATGGGGGTTCTAGTGTAGTTTCAAAAATGCGAGAGCAACAGAGGGTTTGATAAGCAAACTAACATTGAATCTAAATGTTATGCAATAAACACATGGAGGAGACTTCTCCTAACCTAATTTGCACAAACAGTGCAATTTTGAAAATCCTAGTAATGAAAAGCCAATCTGCTGATTACATTATGTGTGCTGATAAATCTCATAATTCCACTAAATGTGAAATCACCATTTTATATGAGCCAGGTTTTCAATAAAGTAGAAAATATTTCCGGTAATGATATTTGGGCATGGTCTTGTTTCTCATATTTTCCTGTTTCTCACCCTGTGAAGATCATACCAGTTTTGATTGCGTTCATAGTCTGCAGAATTCTTCTAGTTTATGTTGGATGTTCAGATTATGAGCATTTTACGCACTTGGTACAAGGGCACTTGGGTACATTTGATGACACTATCCGTGGTGTAGAACAGGGGTTCTCAACCTTTGGAGGCCCGGGTCCAATTTTTTGAAGTACCCCCTGCTAATTAACTGCTAATTAATTGGATTAATCAATTAATTAATTAGGTTGTTAATCATTAAATAAAAAAGTACTAACACAATTTTAAATGTGAAAAAATGTCTTATTTAACTCTGAGTGAGTGAGATACAAGGATCTTTTTTTTCTCCAAGTCAAACTTCCCAAAATCAGCTCCTCCCTCCCCCACCCCACCAAAGTACATTTTCCTAAGTACAAAAATAAGCCCAAAACCAAAATCAGAGAGACAATAATTAAAATTTTTAATTTTAAAAATTATTTTTACATTTTTTAAAAATAATTCTCCAAAAATAATAAAAATTTAAAATCCATGTTAATTAACACTTAATTAGCTGCTAATGGGGCAGATAAGGGGCAGGGCTTGGCGTACCCCCAGCAAGAGGTCCACGTACCCCTAGGGGTACCCGTACCACAGATTGAGAACCTCTGGTGTAGAAGGATGAATCGCTAATAGTATCATGGCAATAGTTCTCTCTCTATTTTTTTATTATTAACTTTTAAATAGCAGTTATATTTAACTTATAATGGACTTACAGTGATGGTTCTCTTTTGAAAGTTTAGTGCATTTGTTTTGGAAATGCACAGTTTTGCAAACACCAGGTTACGGGTGTTTTGACCCTGCCTTTCAGTAAATTTCACCAGTCTCATTGAAATCTTTTGGCTTGCCTCAGTATAATTCAGATATTTTCTCTGAGAAGGAATCTCCAAGCTTGCATCAAATTTTGGTTCAGATGTAGGTGTGGCACCTAGGATAGGAAGCCCCCTGAGAAGTGTCATCAATTGCATTGAAGTGCATTTGCCTTCACTCTGATGTTTCACCTGTGGAAGAGCCGATACGTTCACCTTGAGTCATCATTTTAGTGGCAACTCTTGCATCATTGCACACTCTTTATGATTTCCCGCACAGGTATTGCTGTTCTTACCCTACAGCAGATCCTTCAGTTTCAGCAGGATTGCTTGCAGAGTCAGAGACAGAGTGCAGCAAAATAACAGTTTCTGATTGTCGGGCAGCAGAGATGAATTACCAGTGATGTAGACTTGAGTCTATTGACTCGGACCCGAGTCGTGTCAATGACGCAACTCAGACTTGTAAAAGACTCAACTTGAGACTTGGAGTCTTTTTCGACTAGTCCAATTTTATTCAGGTTTAAACCCGTTTTGTCCATTAAATAGATAGGGACTCGCAACCAAAGACTTGGGGACAATGACTTGGGCTTGACTTGAGACTTGGACCCAGAGACTTGATCCACATCCCTGTGAAGTACTGACTGCAAACTTCATCATATGTGTATTTAAATTTAAATTAGAAATCCAGGCACAACTTTATCCTCTCTTGTTTGGATCCTAATGACTCAAAGCAAATTACAACAGAAAGCCAACATGAAACCCCTGTGTGTAATTGTGGCTTTTCTCTACATTGTCAACAATAAAATATGCTTGCATTCGTTTGCATAGGTTTGCCATTACATAAATAGTGCTAAGTTCGTGTAGTGTAGTGACTAACAGTCGAATCTGTTGTGGCTGCCATGCTGAAAGCGCAGAACCACTGGGGCGGTGCACACCACATCCAAGGCACCATCGTGTTGGGCAGGCTGGTCAAGGGGGATGAGATCTGCTTGCCAACAGTTGCATCGCTCTCTATGAGGCTTCTCTGAGCTACGCCAGTTCTGTTGCTGGCGTAGCGCTTCAGAGTTGTTGGGGGCATGTCTGGCTTGGGAAGGGGGTTCGGGATCCTGCAGCCACTGAATCTGGCCTGCCCAGCCTTGCTCCCCCCCCTTTTTCTGTCTCTCTGCTGGTGGGGTTGTGCCAGCGGCCAGTCTGTGCCCTGTTGATGGTGGCGCATGCCTTTTCAGCTGCTGCACTGGCATCTGCAGCAACCACTGGAGGGGAGAGAGGCTTCTGCAGCAGCGAGGCTGCCATTTGTGCTGGTATAGCTGACAGTAAGCTGGTGTTGGGCCACACGAAAACAAGGGTCATATCATATGTACTGTATGCTCAAAGCTCCTGTGTTTTGACTCTTTAATGCTCTTTTTATCAATAGTTTGGGGGGCATACAAAATGACAAACTCATGGCTGGATTAGGGGAGCTTTAGCTCAACCCCCTGCCAAAGGTGGCCTCAGGGGAGTCGCTCCCTCTCTGCCTCAGCTCCACAACTGCAATACAGGGGCAATGCTACTTACATCCCTTATAGAATTGTTCTAAGAATTGCATGAATTCACATTGAAATGCTTTGCACGCATGGAACACATTAACAAATGCTGGGTATTATTAAGAACTTGTTTATTTTTTAATGTTGTTTTGGTTGTAGTGTGTTACTATAACAGGAAATCTTCTTCTTGTTCAAAGAAGCTTTCTGAGCCTTTGCCTTTTTTAACATCTTGCTGGTACGGGTGGGGTGCTGCTGTTTTTATGATCTTGTTTTAAATGTAATCTTTTTAAATCAGTTTTAGATGTTTTTATTAGTTTTTAAACTGTTTTTTTTTTACTGTTTTAAAAAGTAATTATATGTATTTTTTGTATTTTCTTTTTTGTTGTAAGCCGCCTTGGGTCCCTTTGGGGAGAAAGGCGAGATAAAAATATTGTAAATAAAATAAATAAATAAATAAATAAATAAATGTAATCAGTAAATAATGAGCTTTCATATAACACTTTTTATAGTCGGTGTTTGACTTGCATATCTCAATAATCCTTACAATGTTGTAAGGTAGGCCAATATTATCATCTCTGGGGGGTTGGGGAGAGTATTCTCCCTATACCAAGCAAGATTTGAACTAGTGATCTCACAGCTCATGGTCTTGACTGCTACACCAGCTCTTATGAATAGAAAGGAAAATGTTAGTTTTCTTCTATCAGTGTGTGTTAGCTTTTGTTTATTATAGTAGTTATTTCATACTTATATCAGAGATTCACTATTTAAGCATGCTTCACCTGATATTTAGGAGTTATCAGGTTCTTTTCAAAGCAGGGGAGCTCTTTACTGTCATATGAGGGGCAGTTCAAGGGAATTTGTTTAGAACTATTTTTTTATCACTGCTCAGTTTTGAGTTTTGAAGAGGGAATTGATTTAAAAACTAAAGTTAAGTATGTAGAAAAGGCTTTTGGAATTTTCAGTTGTCTCAAAGATGGAAACTGAAACACAGTGATTGCAACAACACAAAGCACAAACTGAAAGCAATAGGATTTGCTTTGATGTAATTTGTTTATGATGATTTAATATAGTACTGTAGTTAGGAAATTTCCACTGTCACACACAGAACAGCAACCCTCTCCCCAAGCTCCATCTTGCAGTGGAGTAACTTAATTGACGGGCAGCCCAATTCTGTGTAAGGATTTCCGGCTGGCCTAAAGGGCTGGCCATGGTATCCTTCGGCCACCCCGGGCTGCCAGCCCAGGAGGACCGCGGGAGAAGGGGATGCTCGTCCCCTTTCCCGCGTGCAAGCCGCCCGAGGCCCTGTGGGCCTCCTTGAATGTATGCCAGCTCCGAAGCTGATGTACATTTGAATCAAGGGAGATAGACCGAACTGGACTGGGAGAGGCAGGGCTGCCGATATCCCCACCCTCTCCCCACTTGGTTCGGCCAATGGCTGCCATCCCTCACTGCCCGGTCCATGCTCCCTCCGCCCCTGAAGGGCTTACCTTCTCCGGCGGGCGCAGGGACGCCCCCCTGGTGGACTCCAAAGTAGTCACAAATGTGCTTTACGGCATGTTTGTGACCCTCTAGAGTGGTGGAGCGCCCAGGATCGCGCCATTAAAGTCTTAAGACTGCTGTAGCAGGGGAAATGATTTGAACGTTGCATCCTTGTGTCATATTTCATATACAGTATAAGTATTTCATATACAGTATAAGGATTAAGGCTTTGCGCTATACATGCTTCCTTGGAAGGAAATTCTATTGAAGTCAGTGGCATTGATTAACTTCTGATTCCGTGTGCACAGATTCACGACACCCATCCCTGCTAAGCCTGCCTTATTCTAATGTATGATCCGTGTTAACATGGAAAAGAAAGTGGAGGATATGCATTTGTAATATGAATGAGCATTCTGGCTAAGCAAGAGCTGCTTGAAGCTTCATATGTAAAATTCTCCCTTTTTACAAAGGCTTTTTGGATTCCATAGATCACATTCTTGTTACTTCTGTTGTGGTTTTCTTCATAACAGCGGTGACCTTGTTGAAAAAGCAGGCAAAAGAACCAGAAGGCTTTGCAGCATCCAATGCTGGCAGTCCACTGCTCCCCCATAATAGGGGCAGGAGAGTGTCAGAATTGTGAGAGAAACTGATGGTAGTACAGTACTGGAGTTTGGAACCAAGTAATTCTTTTACCTCTTTAGGCAGGATGAGGAGTTTGCATGCTAAGCTTAAGCAGTGGCGTCTTCACCCCTCCGGACGCCTGGGGCTAGGGGGGCGGGGGCTGGCCGAGCGCCCCCGGACGTCACGTGACATACGTCACGTGATGTCAAACGACGCTGTGCTCAGGACTCGAAAGCTGGAGTGCCGCCCACCTGCTATGGCTGCGGGCGGGCGCCGCGCTCCAGCTTTGAGTCCAAGGAGTGCGAGAGTGAGGAGCAAGGGGCGCTCACCTCGGACTCGAAGCTGGAGCGCGGCGCCCGCCCGCAGCCATAGCGGGCAGGCGGCGCTCCAGCTTTCGAGTCCGAGGTGAATGACAGCGTCCTCGTCGTCTAGGCAACGCGCACAGCGCGTGACCGTAGCCACAAGGTCTGGGCGTGCGCTGCGCGCGTTGCCTAGACGACAAGGACGCTGTCGCTCACCTCGGACTCGAAAGCTGGAGTGCCGCCCGCCCGCTATGGCTGAGGGCGGGCGCCGCGCTCCAGCTTCGAGTCCGAGGTGAGCGCCCCCCCGGAAGCTTGGCGCCTGGGGCCCTGGTGACCAGGGCCCCCTGCGTTACGACGCTTCTGAGCTTAAGCACAGGGCACCTTTCAGTGACTGGTTAATAAATACATGGAATCCAGCGCTCTAGACATTTAAACATACTGTACTTACCAAGTTACTACAACAGACAGGTTTTAAGGAGTTGTAGCTGATTTGTATGAAATACCAGGTAATGCTTGAGTTGTATAAAAAGTGTTTGAGGAAATGAGAATAAATAACATCATCAAAATAATTATGACCTCCTGTGAGAATAGAAAGGAGTGCGTTTGCTTTTATAAAAAGATTTTTTTAAGTGAATTGTAAATCAGCTACACAGCTTTCTTTTATTTTATGAGCAATACTGTAATTAACAGTTCTTATGGCAACATGTCAAAGAAATTCCAGCTAACGCTTTCCTTAATTTTTCAAGTTCCTTCATTTTGTTCTACATTGTGACGTGGATGGTGTTAGCAGGTATCCTTCCTTTATATAAAATGTACGTACATCATGTGGGAATTTTAAAGGAAGTTCCCCATGTCTGCATTGAATCTCTTGGTTTCTTTTTCTTGTATTTCTATCTCAGTCTTCTAAAAAGTAAAATGGAATCAGAAGAATTAATTTTCCTGTCCTCTATGAAGAGAGAAAGACCATTCCTTTTTTTAAATTTGTCATTCATTATCTTTACAGGTGGTAACAATGTTTTAGAGTAGACTATTTGCAGCTGGGAATTCACTTATAAGTTCTGTTCTAGTTGAGGCTTGGCCTATTCCCTGTGTCAGTGGCCATTTTGAAGACTAGCTGCCTTCTTGAGGGTCCACTCTACTTCCCCTTCTACATGCCTATTTTCTAGGTGGCCATTTAAAAGATCAGTTGCCTTATAGCTGATGATTCCAGATTCCATTTGATTATTATTTGTAGGCCTTTGGGGAGACCTATATTTCCCTTTTTTTGGCTCCCTAATCTTTTAGATTGCAAGGAAACAGTTTTACAAAATATAGTTATTTGCTACTGTTGTATCCTGCCCTATCTCTGAGGAGGAAACCTACCCCCGGTGATTGAAAAAAATCCGACACAGACTACGGCGCTAAACTCCACGGTGATAATGGCGATCCGTGATTGAAAAAACTTAAAGTGATAACCCCCATGGCAATATACCTTAAGGACTTTACCACACCGGGAAAAGTTTCTCTCAAGTAACAACCCATAACATAAAGCCCCTGCGCCACCTCAACACATCTTAAAACATGTTAAAACAGGCAGTCAGGATTAAAACGGCAGTCAAAACAAGTTAAAACAGGCAGTTAAAACGGCAGTCATGACAGTTGGATCAGCAGTTTACTGCTGTAGTCTGTGTCGGATTTTTTCAATCACCAGGGGCAGGTTTCCTCCGGAACACATCAATTAGGTTGTAAACAGAGCTGGTGGCTGCAGCCTAGGGCTTTTCGTATATTTGGTTGTTCCTTGGTGAGGCTGTTTTACTTCTGAGGATGCCACAAATGATTGTGGCGAAACGTAACGTCTATTAAACATCTTGTGATTTTTAAATACATCTTTTTTAAACAACGGAGTTTGCCCGGCAACATGTTAATTTTTAACTCTGATAAATGTTATCTATTCTGATTCCTTCGCTTAAAGTAGAATTTTCTTAACGTAATCAAATTATCTCCCATTCTCTGCCCTAGTGCTGGTTCACCCTATGTCTTAATTTCACATTTGGTCTGCTTGTCTTAAAACATGCTTTTACCATTCCTCCTTCCTGCACAACGTAGTTTCTGCTTAAAATCTAAGCTTAGAACTCTGGTGGCCAATATTTGTAAGCTTAGGCAGTGACACAGAAACCATTGCATCGTGCCTTTTTCTCATGCCGTGAAAGTTATAAATTTGGGGGCCTGAAGTCAAACAGGAGAGCGTGTTTTGTGACTGATTCTTACATTAGTGCAGCGGTTCTCAAATAGTGGGGCGCGCCCCCCAGGGGGGGCGCGAGGCTCCGTAAAGGGGGACTCGTTGCAATAGTTAGTGTATGCTTTGCGCCACTTAACTAGATTGTAGGAGCCTCCAGCAACGATCTACTCCACCGACGATCTCTTCCGGGGAGCAGATCGTTCCTCTGCTCCCCGGCGCGAACTCTGTAACGCGCCTAGGAGCGCTCTGCAGAGTTCACGCTGTGAATCACGCATGAGCAAGACGACGATTGGCAACATCGTCGTCTTGCGCATGCGTGAACTCTGCAAAGCGCTCCTAGGCGCGTTACAGAGTTCGCGCCGGGGAGCAGAGGAACGATCTGCTCCCCGGAAGAGATCGTCGGTGAAGTAGATCGTCGCTGGAGGCTCCTACAATCTAGTTAAGTGGCGCAAAGCATACACTAACTATTGCATTAGTTATATTAGGGGGGCGCGAAATTTTTTCTTCTTCCTAGGGGGGGCATGACAGAAAAAAATTGAGAAGCACTGCATTAGTGGTACCCAGCTCCCAGGAGGCATGATGCCACTGATGTGGGGAATGGTCACATCAGTGGCCGCTCGCTCCCACATGACATCGAGGTTTGTGACATTCCTCAGCAGTATGGAAAGAAACTATGGTTCAGCACCTATCACCAAGGCAACACCAGAAGCCTCTCTCAGCACTAGAGAGAGCGGGGTGTGTTCTGGCTTACTAGCCATGAGATGCCTCATACAGTGCAAATGCAAGTAGAGTGTAAGTGTTTTGTTCTCTTGGACCATCAAAGTTGGCTTGAATGTTCTTTTTCAAAGGCAACATCTGTTAGGGGCCAGAGAATGTCAGATCTCTCCTTTTTTCTTCTTGGTAACTCTGTTCTAACCGCAGATGAGGGACAAGGGGAAGAGAACTGTCTTTCTTTGGAAGTGATCTCTAAACTTTCAGAGACCTATAGTTTGGCGCTTGTGTTTTAGAAGCCAGATGTCAGCTGGATCAAGTGTTTTCTGGATGTTCTAACTTCATATACCGGATCTCTTTGTGTGTGGTGTTGTCATTAAACTGTCCACAATGCTTCCAGAACTGAGCATCAAAAAAAAAAAAGTGCTTCTTTTACTGGTTTTCTAAAATCCAATTTGCATTTACCGTCTGCAAACCAGAAAACAAGTCAAACCAGTTCATTCTTATTTTTGCAACATATTTGTTAGGCTTGTACATTAATGCCACAAAGATGCTTATAATAGTTGGTTTATACCCCTAAACTAGTGAAGTAACCATGGTAACCAGCTTGCCTATATGTAATTCCATGGTCTGCCTTCCTACTCAGGGTCAGCGCTCGCACATTTTCAGATACTGACTCAATTTACCGTGACTTGAACGTCAGGCCGCCTTAATAAGAAACTAGCTCCGACGTGACATATACAGTTTCCCATTTAATTAGTAGCTCAGGGTCTGCGTTTTTCTATCCCCTTACAACATCTGAAGCCTGTGCAATTGTAAATCTATCACTTGCTTAGGCCTGTTCAAATTATAGACAAAGAGTTGCATGTGACAAGTATTGCTAACGCTTCAGCGTCAAGGAACATCCACCGTTTTGAGAACAAGAGCTTACTATTTGTAATTTATTGCTAGCCAATACAGGCGCCCCCCCCCCCCGTATCCTCGTGGAATAGGTTCCTGCTCTCACCAAGGTTAGCTGAAACCACGGAAAAGATAGCACAGAAGCAGGCAAGCAGCCTGAATGCTAGAGAGGCTCAGCCCGAGCACTAACAGGAAGCAGGAAGCTATGAAGACAAAGGAAGGTAATGGGCGTGGGGGCCGTGAAGAACTGTGGAAAAGTGAAACCGCGGATACAGGGAGGAACCACAGTTACAAGGGGACGCCTGTATTTCAATTAGAACTTCACATTTCATAGATGTGGAAACGGAATAGTCTTCAACAGGCAGCAGATAATCAAAATCTTTACAAACTCTGAAGTCTGAATCTTATTTTTGAGTGAAAGATTCCCAAGAAAAATGAATAGTTCAAGAATAGGCAGGAACTCCTTAATCCTGTGAACTCCTTAATCCTGTTTGGTGGACACATCTCATAGAGACAGGGGCTACTACAGCATCCTCATAAGCACAACCTGAATCACACTCTACAGATAGTACTGCTTGTGCTACTACCCATCAGAGACCTACAGCAGATGCTTTCCATATGAGGAGGAATCCAGGTAGGGAAAGGAAATCACCAGCATTTCTGAAAGGTTACGTGAGAACACAGGGAGGAAAGTATTAGTCGTTGAAAGTTAAGAGTGCAGAGTAATCCCTGACATGAGACTGATGGCTCAGGTACCCAGACTGTCACAGACTTCATCGTTATTTTTATCAAGTAACCAAGCCAATGTTTGTTTAGCAGATTATCTTCTCTCTTCCTCAGAAAGGGAAAGTGTTGTTAGCTATATGTGCACGAAAGCCACTAGGTGGCCTTGTGAAGGGGAGGTTTTGACGGTTGAAACAGGGAAATAAAGTTCAGTTGTTCTACCTCATCATAGAAGCCGAACTCTAACACTATCAAGGACCAATTCACACAAAACAAGTGACTTCCGGAGAATGTGAATGTATTAAATCTCCATTGATCCTTGCAGTTGTGTACACACTCATCATCAACACCCTTTTATGGTCCATGAGAAAGTGTATTTTTCCAGGATCCCTTCCTGCAGCATGCTGTCATGGCACAGCCTCCTAGTACATCGGTTCTCAAACTGGTGGGTCGTGACCCACCAGGAGAACTGGATGCTGTCCCCTGCCACCTTAAGAGGTGGGGGCAGCATGGCAGCGGCAGCGATCTCCAGGATCACCGCCACTGGGGAAAAATGTAGTTTAAACACTTACCGGGGGTCCTGCAGCCCTCCAGAGGCTTTGGAGAGGCCCGCAGCCCCCTCTGTGGACCTCCCCGTGCTGTAGATCGCCGCTCTGCGGCAATGATGACTACTTCTGGTTTTCATTTGAAAAACAGAAGTGGTCATAGTCACTGCTCTGCGGCAAAGGCAGAGGGGGTCACAGGCCTCCCCGAACCCTCCGGAGGACTGCAGGACCCCTGGTAAGTGTTTAAACTACATTTTTTCCTGGTGGCAGCAGCGATCCCTGAGATTGCCACCGCCACTGTCCCTAAATGTGTGTTGGAGTGCAGCCTGGAATTTGTAGCACAGATATTCCCCTATCGAACCCAGAAGTGACCTAGTACCTTTCTTTACAATGTACCTAAGACTGACACAAGTGAGGGCAGAATTTGGTAAAGGAGAGGATAGGTTTGGTGAGGAGGAAGACAGAGAGGGTTAAGTGAGTGCAAACATTGAAGAATGCATTAGGTTTTGATGACCCAAAAAAAGGCTTTGGATAAAAAAAAGTATCAAACTTCATTTCTTAATACTTTCGGTGTGGTATTTTGATTTGATGTCAAGGAGACGTCTTCCTGGTGGTTTCTCAGACCTGCTGACCTTTCTACATGAAATGAAACCATCTGGTACAGTTCATTCCTCTCAGCTTCCTTTATTTATTAATAGCATTTTATTTGTATTCTGGAAGCATCGTGAGCATCTCCATCATGTTTGGAACTACAATCCAACAGAACATACAAAATTAATGTATGATATATTACACTGTATAACACACACAAAAATGTTCGTTTATTTCTAAATGTTTCTTATACAATTCAGAGGCGCTGATTCCAATGGTACTTTTGGGTGGTGGGTGTTTTTTTGTATCATCAAAACTTTTTTAGTTGTCTTAATTTTTGTGTTGCTTATTGAAACACTGTCATTCACCTTTACACCAGGATAAACATGGCCACGACATGATCTTGTAAGCTCTCCCTGAGTGGCGTCAATTGTGGCTGAATGATTGATGCTGTGACAAAATTAATCACGATACATCAAAATATTCAGCTAAATACGAAATTGTTTGAATTTTGTTACTCAGTTATGAATATATAACAGCTTCAAAAGAAATATAAATATAATAACATTTATAGTCCCTGTCTATTCCAAAAGTTCTGTAAAAAGAATTTTTTTAAAAAAAAGCTTTTGGCTGTTCTGAAATGAAAAGTTTTAGGCACCTTGTCTTTGCTCCTTTTCTTTCAAGAGCATGCTTAAGGTGAAAAGACTTGAATACAAGATGAAGTGATTCTGTAGTTGCATTAATGTTGCCAGTCTGAATGCATCCAGATTTCTTAGGAAGGGCCTAGTGATGTCACAAGACTGCCAAAGATGAAGTATGTTTGTCAAAGACCTTGAAAAATGGGCTGGGGGGAGGAGCCAGTGCAGGAGCACCGCCCAACAGCAAAGCGCTGTAGTATAGCAGCAAAGCCCTTCAGCAGCAGCAGCAGCAGCTCCCCAGTGGCCTGTGCTTAGCTTTTGCTGTCCATCCATCCAAGAAAAGAGAGGGGGAAAAGTCATTTTTGGCAAACTGGTAACTGTGATTAGGTAGATGCCACAAGAAATGCTCAATTCCCTACCTTAAGAAACCTAGGCAAGATAAGAACATAAGTTAAACCCTGCTGGATCAGGCCAAAGGCCCATCTAGTCTAGCATCCTGTTTTCTATAGTGGCCCACCAGCTGCCTCCGGGAAGTTCACAAGCAGAAAAGAAAGACATACTTCTCTCCTACCATTGGTCCTCTGTAGCTGAAAAAAGGTACAGCCGTTCCCACAGGGACGTGCGATGTGGGGGCAGCAAGTGAGGCAGAACTGCCCTGCCACCATTCACAGAAAATAGCCGCACCGAACCCTGAGAATTGCATGCATGTGCCACCCACTTTCTCGGGTGCAAGTGGGTGGCGTGCGTGCACTATCTCAGGGTTCGGCTGTGGTTATTTTCCGTCGACGATGTCAGGGCGGTTCTGCCTCACCTGCAGCCCCTGCACCCATTGTCCCTGCCCCCCTGGCAAGGATTGTCTGGGATTTGAACCCAGGACTCCTTGCACCTGAAGCAATAACTGTACCCTCTTAGACCAACAAGAGAATTAATGGCAGTTAGTTGGTCAGCAGCAGGTGTAACTTCGGGCATACAAATATTTCTCAGACTCAACTAAGGTTGCCAGATCTGCAACCAGAGAACAGCCCTTTACTTTTAAATCTCTTGCTGCAGTGAGAGGGAAATCAGCTGCAGTAGGCCCCCAGCCATTCTGTCTGTGGTCCTGCAGACTGTCCTCTTCTGAATTATGTTTTAAATGCATTGTCTGCTGCACGACAGTAGAGAAGGGAGAAGTCAGGGAGACTCCTACCCTGACTGTGCGGTTCCAGGAGAGGGCAGTAGAGGTGGGTGCTTGCAAAGTTGCTGTGTGAACAGGCACCCATGATTGGTGGTCTGCACTTGCTCAGGGGCAGGGCTGGCTTTAAGCCAATTGGGCCCTACGCCTAAGGGGCCCCATACTAGTGTAATCTATTCCAGTCTTGTCAAATACAGACTACGACACATTGCAATTTTATATTAAAATGTGCTCAAATCCATTTGGTCATTAACTCACATGCACTTTTTAAGCACATATTTTGATTGCTTTCTATTCTATATTAGAGATATAAAGTTTTATTTATATCTCTCAGGGCCCAATCCTATCTAACTTTCCAGCGCTAATGCATCTGTGCCAACGGAGGGTGCACACTGCATCTTGCTGTGTGTGTGTGTGTGGGGAGCAGTTGCGGAGGCAATGGCGTTGCTGGAGCGTGGTGCGTGGGGTGGGCCGTTGGGGGGGGGTGACGCGCGCGCAGGCGGGCAGCCCTTGCCCTCAGAAACGTTCTGCGCATGAGCGAAAAAAGAATAAATAGCTCGGCAACGCAATGGGCCTTCTCAGAAGGCCCCGGATGCCGGAGGAAGAGGATCGCGGGGCACACGGGGGGGCGGGGTGACGCACGTCTCCCCGCCCTCTCCTGTTCCCGGGTGACGCGCGTCTCCCCGCCCTCTCCTGCTCCCGGGTGATGCTCGTCCAGTGACGCCTCTGCACGGAGGCCTCCTCAAGGTAAAGGAATATTTGTTCTCTTACCTTGGGGGATGCATTGTGGCTGCATCAGCACTGGAAGGTTGGATAGGATTGGGCCCTAAGATTCTACAGGCCCTGGCTGTGAACCTACGGCCCCACAAAAATGTTTCCTATTAGGCCCCGCAGCTCTTAAGGTCGGCGTTGATCAGGGGTGCCTCTCCAATACATTTAATTTAGCTGACTATAATCTATGATTAAGATTATTGGCTGCAACTTGAAGAAGGACATCTGATGAGCTAGACAAACAAGGAAAATCACTTTGGTTAGTGGGCCAGCCAATGCCCCTTCTCAGGCCAGATTTTTTCTAGAGTTTGCTAGCCATTTATTCAGGCTGTCACGACACTGGTAAATGCAGACTACCAGTGCTTTGTTGGTTTTGCTGCAAAAGTCTCATTATGACGAAGATACGGTAGTCAAGCATCATTTTTTTTAAAAAAAGAATCAAATTTAGTTTTTCTATTCAAAACCAAAAGTAGGCCAAAGTGGTTGCTTCCCCTCCCCTTCTAATCCTGAAATTAGCCTTTGTTAGCAACTGCTGGGGCTTACAAATATCCCCTTATCCCGAGACCTCTAGCAGCCAAAACTCCCCTGCGTTAACTGTGCGAAGAGTTGGATAGGATTGGGCCATTGGAATACTATTATAGTAGCCTTTCCCATTCTAGTGTTTTGGTACTTGTGCTCTTCTGTGCAACAGCAGAAAATGGAGGTGTGGTTTTGTTTAAATGCTAAAAAATGGTTAATATTCAGACAGGAGAGAAGAAGACAGGTGACTGTTTCGATGTTGTACGTTCTGAGGTTTTCACAACTGGTACATATCTTTGAGTTGATAAAAGGAAGCATTTTCCAGGTTGTTCTGGTCGTCTTATTAAGTTAATAAGAGAACAAGGGGTTGTCCTAACGTTTCACTCCTGAACCATGAGGAGCATTATCAAAGGTGCAGCAATTTGCTGTCTGCTCTAGTTCTTCTAGAACTAGAATTTCCACTAGTAACTGGTACTAGTAACTAGTACTAGTAACTAGTAGGAACTAGTACAGTAGTTCATAGAAGAACTAGAGCAGACAGCAAGTTGCTGCACCCAGAGGCGTCGCTGTTGCGTGGCCAGGCGGGCGGGGGCCCCCAGGTGACGCATGCACACGCGCGTCGCCTCCCCCGCGCGCCTCGCCAGGCCGGGAGCCGACTCCGGGGACATCTTCCCCGGCCCTGCCCTTTTCCCTCAGGAACGGTCTGCGCAGTGGCGTCACTAGACGCGCGTCACCCTGGTGCAGGGACGCACGTCACCCCCCCTAGGGGCGCGACGATATAGGCGCGGGGGGAGGGGGCCACCCGGCTCCCCCCCCGCATCACGTCGCCCCCCTCCGGACGCTCCGAGGCCGGCCCGGGAGCCGGCCTCGGAGCGTCCGACCCCGTCGGCGCTCCAGGGCCTTCTGAACGAAGGCCCAGGCAGCGCGTCAATCCGGGTATTTTCCGGATTTTCGCGCATGCGCAGACCCTTTTTGAGGGCTTTTTGCCCTCAAAACGGGTCTGGGCATGCGCGAAAATCCGGGAAATACCCGGATTGACGCGCTGCCTGGGCCTTCGTTCAGAAGGCCCTGGAGCGCCGACGGGGTCGGACGCTCCGAGGCCGGCTTCCGGGCCGGCCTCGGAGCGTCCGGAGGGGGTGCGCGCGTCACGGAGGTGACGCGCGAGGGGGTGCGCGCGTCACCCCCTGGCGGCCCGCCCCCCCGCCACGCCCCAGTGACGCCCGTGGGTCTGCGCATGCGCAAAAGACGTTATAAATAACGTTCGCGCAGTGGGACTTCCTCAGAAGGCCCCGGGCAGCCGGCCGGGGAAGACGTCCCCGAGCTGGCTCCAACAATTAAAGGGGCAGGGGCGGGGGGGCTCCCGGGGCAGCGGCCCATTGGGCCGCCCCCCTCAACTGCAGTGTGGCCGTTAGGCCGCGCCAATACTTTTAGGAGGGGTGTGTCTGGGAGGGAGGTCACTTGGGTGACGCGTGGCCCCGCCCTGGGGCTGCGCGCACCCTAGTGACGCCACTGGCTGCACCTTTGATAATGCTCCTCATGGTTTAGGAGCGAAACGTTAGGACAACCCCTTGTTCTCTTTTAAGCTATGGACTGTGAAACACGTAACCAATGGATTAAGTGATTTCCCTTGTGCTTTCTCAATAGATTTGGGTTTATCATGTAGCATTTCTGATAGACACATTGGAAATGCAAGTGGGAATATCGTCGCACTGGTACAGGATTGAAATATCGGTGTACTTGCAGCTTGGGGCATCCCCACTTGATGAGAGACAGCTAGAAATGTGTGGATGGCCACTTTCTCTGAGGGAAGCTCCTAGAAAATGTGGTATATGTCTTTAGGCTTGCATACAGTAGCTACAGGTGACCATTGGCCAACATGAAGCAGGACTGCTCTGGAGGCAAAATGTGTTTTGATTTTAACAGAGGCAGGCTGGGTGCAGTCTGGTTGTGACTCTGTCCATCTGTACAGGGCTGGAACAATACAACATCCAGAACTTCAAATATTATTTGTATTTATAGATTGTGAAGAGCTATGCACATTGATTGCAACGTAAGATATTTTTCGCTCCATAGGACGCATCGGACCATAGGACGCATGCATCCTATGGAGCAAAAAATAGGGAAATAATAATAATAATAATAATAATAATAATAATAATAATAATAATAATAAATGTAAAGAAAAAATACTCAACTGGCTATCGCTTAGTATAAAGTCAAACGCTTTGATGCATTTGTATTATAAAGCCAATAATATTTTGTGAATTCGGTCCTTTTAAAAAATAAATGTGATATTTTTAGTGGTCGTGGTTATACTTTTATTATACTTTTGATTATGACACGTGATTTTCTAGAAGGGTATACATGCCATCCCTGACCTGCAACTTTCAGATAGGCTAGTCTGTGTTCCGGGAAATTATTTGTGACAACCAGGTTTTGATTCAAACTTATCACTACACTCACAGAAGATCATGGAAGAAGCTTTCATGAGATTTGGGGGATCAAATGGGATGCAGCATGGGCTTACCAGGGCTTCGGGGAGGCCTGCGCAAGCCTCTGCAGGCCTCCCCGATCGGCAAAAAACGGCCATTTTCGGCCATTTCCGATTTTCATGGAAATGGCCGTTTTTTGCCAAAATGAAGATCGGGGAGGCCTGCAGAGGCTCGCGCAGGCCTCCCCGATCTTCATTTTGGCAAAAAACGGCCATTTTCGGCCACTTCCGGTTTTCGTGAAAACCGGAAATGGCCGAAAATGGCCGTTTTTTGCCGAAATGAAGATCGGGGAGGCCTGCAGAGGCCTCCCCCCTGGGCGAGCCTCTGCAGGCCTCCCCGAAGCCCTGGTAAGTATTTTTTCTTTAAATTTTTGTTTTATTCGCTCCATAAGATGCACACTATTTCCCCCCTATTTGGGGGGGGGTAAGTGTGTCTTATGGAGCAAAAAGTACGGTAAGTTTTAAAAAAAAGAAGGGGGGTTGTCTCTGTGCAAAGGAGCTTAATTTGCAGCATTGGTAGAAACCACAGCAGTAAGGGAAGTAAATGGGTGTTTGAGTCCAGCCACAGGAAGTCCATACCCAAATCTAGACCTGGACGATATGGAGAAGCTAGAAATAGCAGGAAGTGTTGGAGGCCTAAGTGTAGCAGGTGTACTGTTCTATTGAGCAGGCAGTGGCAGAAACAGATAACAAGACTCCCTGGGATTTGAAAAAAGGAAGCTTATTATTGCCTGAGAATTGCAAAGGTTGATGTTGCCCAGGCCCTTCTGCTTCCAAAGAAGACTTCAGTGCTTGAACTCAAAAGAATTCAGGCAGCTCCACAAGCAAAGCCCTAACCTAGATCAATTCATTGTTTGGACTTGACATGGTATGCTTTACTAAAAGATCAATTTTACTTTTGTGTAAATATATATATGAAAAACAGATCTCGCAATTTGTTTTTCTTTTTCCTTCAGTGGAAGCAACTAGGGATGATGAAACGGAATGCCAGAAACAAAATTTTGTTGGCATTCACTAGCTATATATTTTCTTTTTGGAAATATGTGTCCCTTTATAAGCAGGTCTTATTTAGAAGTCTTTGAAAAAAATCATTTGCAAATTACTGTTGGCTTCGTCCTTGTCCCCTTGCAACAATAGTTACAGACAAAAGAATGGCCTTAATGGGTAACAATGGGACTGTTATGCTGTCTCTTCAAAGCCATACTATGTCTCCTACTGTCATGACATCAGAATTGCGAGTCAGCTGAACGCTATTGACATTCCACACCCATATACTGTTAAGAACTATAGAAGCAATTCCATCCACGGTGATCACAAATGGGGATAATTTGTATTCCTATGTTTGAATAGAAGAAGCATTCTGGTGAGCAGAGGCATCACTAGGGTTTGTGTCACCCAGTGCGAGAGCTCAGCGTGTCACCCCCATTATGATGGACCCGGACCCTAAAGGTGAATAGGAAGAAACAAGGTTGGGCTGAGCTGGGTTCTAAAAAAGATGCCCATCAGACAGGACTTTTTATTTCTACAGATTACTCCTGTTCAGTGGTGTCACTAGGGTTGATGTTACCTGGTCTGGTAACTCATGGTGCCACCCACATTAACTTTCTTTATTTTAATATATAGCAGTACAGGTCACCCAACAAATCAGTAACCAACTCGACTCTCGGAACAATCAGTCTCATTGGTCTGTTCTGAGTTGAGGAAATCCACTTTTTGTTACATAAGGCAGTTGTGTTTTATTTTTCCCGTTACTTGGCCATAGCTTTTGCTAGAATACAGATAATTCAACACAGTTTGTTTCATTACATTCTGCATTACTTATTTCACAATGATGTGTTTCATTGCATTCGGCATGAAATTACACATTGAATGATACATAACATGATGGTGGTATTCATAAATACAAAATTTTCACAATTTTGGCCACTAGTGGTGTCCCCCCCCCCGAGGGTGTCACCCGGTGCAATCCGCACCCCCCCCTAGTGACGCCACTGCTGGTGAGCACATTAGAGTAGTATGCTTTTGCTTTCTTGTACTCATTGCTATATATTACTCATTGCAATATATTGAGTTAATATATAATACACTGAAATTTATTATATGTAAATATAATAAACTGCTAATAAACTGAAATTAAATCGAGACAAGACAGAGGTGGTCCTGATCCGGAAGGCTGCTATGCAGGTATTAGACAGGTTTGCAGCCTGGGGGGAGTCCTGGATTCTCAGCTGTCCCTGGAGGCCCAGGTGGTATCTGTAGCCAGGGGGGCCTTTGCCCAGCTTCGGCTGGTGCGCTGGCTGCGACCATACCTGGATTGGTCGGATCTGGCATCGGTTGTCCATGCCCTTGTGACATCTCTCTTAGACTATTGTAACACACTCTACATGGGGCTACCCTTGAAAACGGTTCGGAAGTTGCAGTTGGTGCAGAATGTGACGGCCCATGTGTTCACCGGGGCTCAGCGTGCAGAATCTGCTGCGCCGTTGCTCCAGTGGCTACACTGGCTGCCCATTCCTTTCCGAGCCCAATTCAAGATGTTGGTGATGACCTATAAAGCCCTATAGGGCATAGGACCAGGATATCTCAAGCACCGCCTTCTCCCATACAATCCTGTCCGTCCCCTAAGATCATCTGGGAAGGCCCTTCTTAGGATACCACCACCATCTGAAGCCAGAGGGATGGCGGTAAGGTGTAGGGCCTTCTCCATTGTGGCACCATGCCTCTGGAATCGGTTGCCAGAGGAATTGAAGGCAGCCCCCTCGCTACTTGTTTTTCGGTGGGGTTTAAAGACCTATTTGTTCCGTCTGGCATTTGAGGAGGGAGGAGCTACCTAGGAACTACCTTGGGACCCTTTTTACTTTTGCTGCTGCAACATGTTTGTTTTTCAGTTTTAATCTGCTCTGTACTCTCTTTCAGTTGTAATTATATTTCAATATTTAATTTTAATTGTGGATGGTTTTAATGGGTTTTTAATTATGTATTAGTTGTTTTGTTATATGTTTGTTGTACACCGCTTTGAATTTTAGAAAAGCGGTATAAAAATCTTTTAATTACATAAATAAATAAATAAATAAATAAATAAATAAATAAATAAATAAATAGTTTATTTCTTACAAATCTGTGACTTTGAAACTGCGTTCCGTGGAACTCCAGGGTTTCTCAATGACAAGTTTGGTAATGTGAGCTTCCTTGCAAGACAGATGCTCACCTCTACAGGTCGTCTTCTGAAGCACACAGCTGCCTAGGAATGTTGGATGTGTTCTAGGCCCTAGGGGACACTCTAAATTCATTTAGTGGGATGGTGAATCCCAACGGGACAGCTGAGCGGTCATCATGAAATGAATGTACATTCTAGAAGACATTCTAGAATTCTCTGTAAGGCGCAAAGGTTCTGAAGTAGACGTGCCGGGTTATTCAGCAAACGAATTGATGTGGAAAGTGTTCCCTGAATATAGAAAGATTGAAAGCCACTGGCCATAGGCCATTATAAAGTTTAAGGCCCTGAAAACTTAACAGTCACAGAAGATTACTTGTGAGGTAGGGAATAACCATGTATGCTGCCCTGAGCTTCTTAGTGAGTTGTGTTATATACAATGTGGTATATTAAATAATGGAAATAACCTTTCAGGGCATGGTCCCGTTTATGCATTTGCTTTTAGACAATGTCTGCACATTCTGAAATACATTAATATTTGTGGTAAGTCTGAAGTTCCATTGTGGTGGTGTGTGTTGACTGTAATAGCAGAGGCTGTCCATCTGCAAAAGAAGAAAGGCATTATAGGAATGATGATTTCATGGAACTGTTGAGGCGGGTTGCTTCCCTTGGGAATGGTTTACCGTTGCACATGACGGTGCTATTTTTTAGCAAGTCCATTTTGGTGCACCCATGTCTGGCACACCCTGTAGCTGTGTACATATTCCAGAAGAGATGAATCATAATATTCTGGCTTGGAGCAAGAGAGTCTAATGGATAAATTGCCCACTGGAGTATTCTGGGATGTGCTGGCCTGGAATTTGGTGTAACTCAGTCAGTATTTTTTTCCCAGGACCCTAAGAACCACAGTTCTTAGCCTTATCCCCAATGGGGATTTGGACTTGTGTTGTTTTTTGCAGCCCTTCATGTTGCATGACAAACAACTTTTGAAACTAGAGGGACTTGAAAAACATGTTGCAATCCAATCCAACATGGGAGGTCTGGTCTTCAAACAGAATCACAGATCCTATTGGGGGCATGCACAGAGTAGCTCTTTGGATCCTGGCCACTCTTTTTAAACACAGTGTCAAGTACAGAGCGATCACAGCTCACTCTATTCCTTGGTAGAAAAAAAATAAATAAGACACTCCACTAGTTATTCAGAACACTTTCATACATCTGCACTGCTGACACTGCACATCTGTTAAGTAAGTTATTAGTGTTAGTTCTTATGTAGGGGCAGCCCATATGCACACACTTTGGGGATGCATGGGGATTGTCACTGGGCAGCTGTCCTGTGGAGGCACCGTTTCTGAGAACCAAAGCTTCTAGAGCAGCATTTCTCAAAGTGTGAATCGTGGTCCACTAGGTGTGTTGTGGAGGCCACATGGGGTGGGTCGTGGGTTGGGCCCTCCCACCCGCCCTTGTACCGGTTTGGCTCCAAATCGGAGCCATTCTGGAAGTTACTTACTGGGAGCCTCCGGAGGCCTCTTCTGGGTCGCGCCCAACCCGTGACCCACTCTCCTGGTCTCTGCGGGCCTCACCATGGCCCACAGAAAGCATCAGAAAGCAACTTCCAGTTTTCTTAAGCAACTTTTGGTTTGCTTCCAAAAACTGGAAGTAGCTTTCCAACGCTTCCGCGGGTCATTCTCAGGCCCACAGAGGCCAGGAGAGTGGGTCACGGGCCTGGCATGACCTGGAAGAGGCTTCCGGCACCACCAGGAGCAGTGCGTTGCAACTCACCTGGGAGGACGAGGTGGGTCGTGGCACAGAAAAGTTTGGGAACCACTGTTCTAGAGGGAGGCTATGTTCATGGCCACCATGATTTGCACCGTTCTGCGAATTGCACAAATGGCAAATGTTGCACAGTAGCAGGAATGAAATGTCCACTCATTGCATGGCCTCTTCTCATTCTAGGTGTACTTGTTCTGAGGTAGCATTTCTGCTTTATACAGAAGCAGAAGCAGCTTCTTGAGCATCCTCTGTGTTTCCTGAACAGAGAGTGTATACATCTCTCCAGCAGATTTGCTATGGGAGCTCCAAATGGGAATGGAATTCATTTATCTGTCTGCAGTATGTGTATACATGTAACATGGTTGGAGCTATTTAGAGAAGGATGGGGCTGCCTGCCTCAGGGAGCAGTTTTTTTTTTGGGGGGGGGTACCTTAAAGAGCAGCAAATGATCCATTATGCTTTATTTTGCTTTTTCCACCTGGGGCACTGTTTTGATTTTCTGTTTCAGTTAGTTCAGTGTCTTAGGCCATGTCTGGCATATAAGATCTTCCTTTGGACGTTGCATGGGAAACGTGACACACAAGCTGTGCAAGAGATTTAGGCTTCTGCTGTTGCCACTTCTGTGTAATTTGTGAAGCCATTCACATTCCTGTCTTCTCTCATATAGTTCCACGCAGGAAAAAAAACAGATGTTCCTTTATGATTGGGACCTAACGTTTGTAGATAATGATAATTCCTAAATGAAGGATAATAGCATAAAAACGGAGCTATTCAGAGGGCCAAACGGAGAGTATATTGATATTAGAATATATGTTTATACGTGTGGTTTTTCATACTGTGTATATCTTTTTATTAAAGGGTAGCAACCTGAGGAAAATACTTCTCAATCGCTATTTTAAAGGTGACTTTGGAAGCAGCATCAATGGCCCGCTATCCAGCAGCTATGGCAAAGCCACTCAAGGAGGAGGTAAGTGCATCTTTTTCAAAAGGAATCTTTAAGACAAATAGATGAAACACTAGTGTTCTTTCTAGTAAGGCACGTGTGACGTTTTGTTTCTGAAATGTAGGCACAACCAAGCAAACGTTATTCGCTTTCTCAACACATTACTCACTGGATTTCAATGAGACTTACAGCACAATCCTAACCAACTTTCCAGCGCCAATTTAGCCGTGCCAACAGGGTGCACACACTGCATTTTGCGGTGCGGGGGAAGTCACGGAGGCCTCTTCAAGGCGAGGGAACATTTGTTCCCTTACCTCGGGGCTGCATTGCAGCTGCACCGGTGCTGGAAAGTTGGTTAGGATTGCGCTGTTAATCTAGTCACATGACTCAGGCTACTGGGAAATGCCTTGCAAGGTCTTAGAATGTGGTTGAATTAAGATTTTCAGTGGTGGGGTGGGCACTGAAGCCCTCTGCTTCCTGCCCACTGAAAATCTTAATTCAACCACACCCCTGTGAGTGGGTGAAATTGCCAGGGATTTCTCATATACCGTATTGGTCTGAGTATAAGACTCACTTTTTTCTCCTAATTTAAGTTTTTAAACTAGGGGTGCGTCTTATAATCAGGCTGTTGCAATAATGCCAGTGATTTAATTAAAAATTTTTTAATAGCACCAAACTTTAAGGGTACGTCTTATAATCAGGTGCGTCTTATATTCGGGACAATACGGTACTTTCAAACCTGTTTGCAAAGCCATATGGGCCAGCAATTTGAGGCATGTGACTAGCTTAAGTCCCATTAAACTGAAACCCCCAGGACCCTTAATTTTGCATCCAAGATTCTGAGCATTTTCACGACCATGGAATACACCCAGTTCTGGCCGTGCCCCCGTTATCAGATGTATGGAGGCTCACTGTGGTTGCTGGAACAGCTGAGGGTAGGGCTGGCCTGGCCTGGCAGAAGGATGTACTGCAGTCCTTTGGTGGAGTATGCTGGTAGTAGTTGCTGGGATTGTTGCAAATAATCTGGATGAGGTGGAGCATGGTCTGGTCCAGCAAGTTTCGTCTTCTGTTCTTGAGCATATGCAGGGTCTCTTAACACAGATTAGTTATGACTGATTAAGATAGGAGGTGCGGTCTGGAGGTTGAGCTGTTGCCTTGCCTGAAAAAGCTAAGCAGGATCAGCCTGGGTCTCGCCTTGGATGGGGACCAGAAGCTGCTGACGGAAGAATGTGTGGAGTGTGGAGTCAGCTGGCAAGAAGTGGAAGCTTGGAAAGTGAGCTATGCAGCCATGATGACGACTGCCCCGTGAAGGGAAACATCTGGGGAAAAAGGGAGTTCTATGGGTTTCTCTAATAGAATAACACTTGTTAAAAAAAACCCATTTGAATTGGGGTTTATGGTCAGCCTGAGTCGATGAGAAAGGTGGTATATAAATACTGTAATAAAACGAATATCTTGAATGCACTGAATCTTGAAAAGAGCTCTTGCTTTGTAAATGCAAGTCATATTAGTGAAACACAAGGATTTCTTTTTTACAAAAAAGGAGTCTGAGGACTGAACCCAGATCATCCCTGGGGTAAAGCAGTCTGTACATTCTGAGAGGTGCTCTCTCTCTCGCTCTCTCTCTCTCTCTCTCTCTCTCTCTCTCTCTCTCTCTCTCTCTCTCTCTCTCTCCCCCTCCCCCTCCCCTTTAACTTTATATGTTTTAGAACTCAGCCCAGAGCCTTGTTTTATTTATTTTTTTATTTATTTATGTAAATAATTTGTACTTTGCCTTTCTCCCACGTTCAGGGCACTCAAGGCGGCTTAACAATATTAAAAACAATACAGGTATAAATTAAAACATTAAAAACATAAAACATTTAAAACAGTAAAACAAACAGCCCCTAATCATGGATCACCTACAATTGAAATTCATTAAAAACAGCAGACCATCATATCAGCAGTTGAAGGCCATCCTAAATTAAAAAGGTCTTTCTTTTATTCAAAAAGAGGTGCACTTATAGCCAATATATTATTTCCAGGTTTGGAATGTGGAAAGATTAGGAAATGATACTTAGCTATGAATGGTTTTATTTCAGAATGATTAAAAAACAACCACCACAAACCAACCTGATTATTGACCTGCATTTCTCCCTATTCCAGGTGGCTTCTCAGGGCAAGATTCAGATAAGTCTGGTGTGTCAATGCATGATATTCAGTGCCTTCTGGATAAAGAAGGAGCATCAGAACTTGTCACAGATGTCATAGTTAGTACAAAAAATGACCGGATATTCTCAGAAGCCATCTTGCTTGGTATTGCACTGCTTGAAGGTGGAAACACACAAATTCAGGTATTTTTGATGTTGCATTATGATGATGATGATGCCTGTCAGTGGTTACTCTGCTGTCTTCTTCCAGAGCCTGACGTTGATCAGGGCTTAATGTCGATGCTGCTCCTCTCCAGTAATTTTGAGAAGGAATCTAGTCTCCTTGGGGCGAGAAGAGGATTGGATTGGGACAGTGGCAATCCCTTCGTGCTGAGCCTCACCTATACACACTTTCCTGGGGGTAAGCCCCATTGAACACAAAGGAGCTTACTTCTGAGTAAGCATGCATATGGTTATGTTGCATGGCGAGGCACCTCTGCCTGTTTGGGGGAAAAAGGTGCCCTATAGTCTCTCTCTTCCTGAGTTGCCATCCTATACACAGTTTCTTGGAAGTAAGCCCCATTTAACTGCATGACAACCGTATCCAAGGCAGAGAGAGGTAATGTCTGCATGGACTGGCCTTGCCTGTAGCTGGCTTCTCCCCCCCCCCCATCCTGAGAGTGTCCTAGAGGCAAGAAGCGATGGGGCAGCCCCATCCATGGCTTTCCCTGCCTCTGTCTCCACCCACCCGCCTCTGTCTTTCTGCCCCCTTCTTTTTATGTTCGGGAAGGAGCTGGAAGTTTCCTTTGGTCTGGCCAGGGGTCAAATGAAGTTTTGTTTGATGCAAACCCCCCCTGGCTCGTGCAACCCCCCCAGCTCGTGGACGCCCCGGAATGCATGGCGACACGCAGATGGGGGTGCACAAGCTGCCGAAGCGACAGCTCGTGCACCCCACTCCGTGTGTCACCCCCGCCACCGGGGGCCCACCGCCCCCCCTAACAATGCCACTGGATGCAGGTATCTTGTTGTCTTGTGTGCTCCCTGAGGCATCTGGTGCGGCCACTGTTAGATATAGGAAGCTGGACTAGATGGGCCTTTGGCCTGATCCAGCAGGGCTCTTCTTATGTTCTTCTGGCTAGTCTGTGGGAAAACACTGACAAGTGTCTCACAGATAATGAAACCCATGTGGGTTTTGCATTCAAATAGGCCATTATTTCATGGGAAATGCTAATTTTCATGTGGGTTTCTGCATGTCTGGTCTGGGCCTAAATGACAGCAACATGGAGCTGCCATGTGAACAACCAGTATGTTATCCTGGCAGTTCTCCTGTCACCTGATTGCCAGTAATTGTCAGTTTTCTCCTTGCAACCATGGCTTGCAAATCCAGGAATATAGCACACTTCCTTAGTCCCCTTTTGCAAGACTGCGGCATACTGTTTGTGTGTGTGTGTGCGTGTGCGTGTGCGCGTGCGCGTGCGTGTGTGTGTGTGTGTGTGTGTGTGTGTGTGTGTAGACTAGAGTTATGAAAGAGAAATTTCCCCTATTACACAGACCTGTGCACATTTTGCTTTCTTAAAAGTGAGGCCTATTTTTGGGTTTATTTGGGGTGCTGATTCAAAAAATGGCATCGATTTTGCCCTATCACGTGTCTTTTGGGGGTACTGCATCGCCACCTCATAACGCAAGTCAAGCAGCTTCCTCGTGAGGAATCCAACGCCATGGCTTCCTCACAAAGAAGCTGCTTGACTCGCATTGAGGTCGTGACGCCGTACCCCCCCCCCCAAACGACACGTGATAGGGCAAAACAGATGCCATTTTTTGGAATCAGCATCCCAAAGTCATATAAAACCACCATACATTTTGAAAAAAAAAAAGTTTGTGAGACCATCAAATTTGCAGGCCTGTGTTGTTAAGGTAGTGGTATCTCGATTTTTTTCCCCAGTATTCTTTTTATCAGCAACTGAATGAGCAGAAAAAGTCTGAAAAGTTTTTTAAAGTTCTGTATGACCGAGTGAAAACGGCCCAGCAGGAAATCCGATCAACGGTAACAGTAAACACTATTGATTTGGGCAGCAAAAAGAAGGATGAAGACAGTGACCTTACCATATCCATTCCGAAAAACAGAGGTAAAGAGAACTAGGAATATAGTCTTTGGCTTGGAATACTCTGTAACTAGGAATATATTTCATCATTGATAGAGATTTCACTGCAGACTGAACAGTTCAGATAATCTCAGCTTGTTGAAGAGCACTTCTATCTTTGGTGGGGTTGCACTGACTTTCAGTATCCATGCATTAAAAACTATTTATTTATGCAGCATACAGGGTTATTCAAACAGCATGGTGCAAAAGTAAAGCTGATTTATTCTTCAATGAACTGACATACCACACAACCGTCATGACATGAAAAGACAGAAAAACTGTCCAAGTTTCACATGCATATTACAAATGTTTGATATGGGCACGTGCGTAGCTACAGTGGGGCAAGGGGGGTGGCAAATGCCCCGGGTGACAGCCGCGGTCTCTTCGCAAAGAGACCATGGCTGTTTTCCCCCCTTGCCCCATTGTAGCTATGCACGTGCCCATATTGAACATTTGTAATGTGCATGTGCAACTTGGACAGTTTTTCTGTCTTTTCATGTCATGACGGTTGTGGTTTGTCAGTTCATTGAAGAATAAATCGGCTGTACTTTTGCACCATCCTTTTTGAATAACCCTGTACATAGGATTGCACTGCACTGTTTAGAAAATATTGAGTAGTACCAACCCATCCCCTTCCCCCCAGTTTATATTTGTTGATAATGATGCATCTTTTATCTGTAGTAAGGGACTCAAATCTGCATCTGAAAGAAGGAATGAAAGGGCAATTAGCAGAAGCGTCAACAGCAACATCCAAAGCTTACTGTGTGTACCGCAGAGGAATGGATCCAGAAATAGATCTTATGAGTGCAGGAACAGATACAGCAAATGCAGAAGAAAAATCTTCAGAAGAAACGACAATGAGTCCTGCCATTGTAATCATGCAGCCAATACTGCGGTTTCTTCAGTTGTTATGCGAGAATCACAATCGAGAGCTCCAGGTATGCTGTTGTGAGTAGGTCGCTTTTTATTCCTAACCCTGGTAAGAAAGTAGTTGTCATAGAGGTAGATCTCTTTGTATGATCAGGTCCTAAACATTTAAGGCTATGTTTTGAAGGAAAACCTACCTTTTTGTGATGTTTTAACGCCCATATCTGCTTTCCTAGGTATTAATGACATTGAATACCAAAATAAATTTGAATACAACCATGTCTGCAGATTTCAGAACATTCCCATAATATATCTGAGTACATATGAAGCTGCTTTATATAATGTCAGGCCATAGGGCCACCCAAGCCAAATATTGTCCATTCCAGTGGTTCTCAAAGTTCTCCCCCGCGAGGTGGGAAGAACTCTTGAGTGTTTGCAGGGGCGGGGCTAGCAGAAACCTGAAGTGCCAATATGACTTACAGCCCAATCCTGCCTAAGATCTGCTGCGCCAGATCCTAAGCAGGGTAAGGCCAGCACCTGTGGAGCTGGGGCACACCTTGGGAGAGAGGGACGTTTGTCCCTTACCCCTGGGGAGAAGCCCCAGCAGGCCCAGTGGGTCTCCTCAGATGTACGCTGACAAAATAGCCGGAGCAAATCCGTGGAGGCTGTGTAGGGCCAGCCAGGCCCGGGACGGGGAATAGGATATTGGTGGATTGTGCTGCCGATAATCCCTGTCCCTGGCCCTGCGGGCCAATCACTCCTCCCGTTCCTCCCCAAGCCTCTCTCTCCTCACCCCTGCTCCGACCAGCACAGGACTTACCTGTGTCCATCTTCTGTGCCTCCAGCTGTCGGCAGAATGAGCAGCATTGACCTCAACAGCAGCACCGCTTACTTGCTGGGTTCTGCAAATGTGCCTTATGGCATGTTTGCGAAACCTTCCCCCGGCAGAAACTGTGCTGTTACTTTATTTCTATGTAAATGTTATATTATTTGTCCTCTTTCACAGAACTTTTTAAGGAATCAAAATAACAAGACCAATTACAACCTAGTATGTGAGACACTTCAATTTTTGGATTGTATTTGTGGAAGTACAACAGGTGGGCTAGGACTTTTGGGCCTGTATATCAATGAGAAGAATGTAGCTCTGGTGAATCAAACGCTGGAAAGTTTGACTGAATATTGCCAAGGCCCATGCCATGAAAACCAGGTAAGCTTAAATGGCACGTGAAGACCCTTACTTGAATGTCTATTATGCAGAATACTGCAAACTTCCAAGAAAAACGCAATGGTCTGATTAATAACATTATACAATCAAACGTTTTATGTTTCCTTTCTTTACATTGCTGGAAACACGGTTGAAAACTTGGATCTATAAGAAGCCAACTAATTAAAAAAAATTAAATTCGGCTTTGTCTGGTTTATGCTATTAAATATTTAATATTGATAATGGGGGATTTCTGTTCAAAACTCTAATGCTTACATTTATCCTTAGCTATTCAGGTGTTTGTAGGGATGCCAAGTTGTACCTCAGAGCACCCAACTCTGCCAGGGGAGGAAGAGGGACAGACAATTCATTACTCTAGACCAGTGTTCTCTCTGCAAGGCGGGGAGAACTTTGAGTCTTTCCGGGGGCGGGGGTGGCAACGATCCTGGGGATTGCTGCTGGCGCCAGGAAAAAAGGTACTTTTTGAACTTACCGGGGATTCTGCGTCCCTCCAGAGAGTGCAGGAAGGCCCATGGCCCCCTCTGCAGGTCTCCCAGCTCTGTGGAGTGGCGATTAACAGCACAGGGAGGCCCGCAGAGGGGCTCACCAGTTTGAGAACCGCTGGTCTAGAGCATTGGTTCTCAAATTGGTGGGTCACAACCTCTGGAGGGACGCAGGACCCCTGGTAAGTTCAAAAAGTACCCTTTTCCCCGGCAGCGGTGGCAATCCCCAGGATTGCCACCACCACCGTCATGCTGTCCCCGCCCCTTAAGGTGGCAGGGGACGGCATCCGGTTCTCCTGGTGGGTCGCGACCCACCAGTTTGAGAACCAATGCTCTAGACCAGCGGTTCTCAAACTGGTGAGTTGCGACCCACCAGGAGAACCGGATGCTGTCCCCTGCCACCTTAAGGGGTGGGGACAACATGGTGGCAACAGGGATCTCCACGGCCGGGAAAAAAGGTAAAAAATGTACTTCTTTCACTTACCGGGGATCCTGGAGCCCTTTGGAGGGTGCAGGGAGGCCTGAAGTTCCCTCCATGGGCCTCCCCAAGCTTTAGATCGCCGCTCTGTGGCGATGGAAGTGGTCGTAATTGCTGCGGAGCATTGCTGCGGAGCATTGCGGCGATCTAAAGTTTGGGGAGGCCACCGAAGGTTCTGCAGGCCTCCCCAGGACCCCCGGTAAGTGAAAGAAGTTCATGTATCCCCTGCCGGCGGTGACGATCTCTTGGATTGCCACTGCTGCTTTCCCCACACCCTCGCAAACACTCAAAAGTTCTACCAGCCTTTCAGGGAGAACTTTCTAAAATTTCTAATACTGCCAGTTAAATTTGCATGTGTGATTAAATTTCAGACATGCTACATCACAAATGAATGTGAACTTTGTCAGACCATTTCAACACCAACAAATCAGCTGACATCACATTTATCATTTATCTATCTATCACTATCCATGTGCGTGGTGATTTACAACTGAAAATATGATCAGCCCTGCTCTGAAGGGCGCACAGTTTCGAAACAGACACAAGGGAGAGGACGGAGAAAGGGAGGAGGAGAGTTTTAAATGCAAATTGTTCTCTCAATCCAGCTCTCTGTTTCCTTACCATTTATGGTGTTGGGTACATGTACCTGTAACGAAATTCAAAAGCTGTGGGATCAGTCAGACTTCCATTCATTGTTGAGTCTAGATACTGACTCAGAAGCTACCAGTCATTTGTGGCCATGGGGGATCATTATATAGGGAAGCATCTTTATGTATGAATATTTGCATAGTTTGTGTGCAGCATTGGTTTGTTTACTAAATTCTGTTTTCTAGACCTGCATAGCTACACATGAGTCTAATGGCATAGATATTATCATTGCTTTGATCTTGAATGATATCAACCCTCTTGGAAAATACCGCATGGACCTAGTACTTCAACTGAAGGTACAGAATTTAATCACCTACCCAGTGAAGTCTCTTACTGCAGCTTGACATTTGCTTTAAAAAAATATCTCATAGAACTGGACTTAAGGGTTAACCTGCAGGCTTGAAGAAGCAACTTGTGGATGTACGCTGGTGCCAATGCCTGGACCCACTTGCCCTAATTGCATAATATACTTTTTGCATGAGGTTTGTGTACATCTTTGCAAAAGTGTGTATACTGATGTGGAAGAGTGGCTGCCTATGTGCTCATATCCTGGCTGCTGTTGCCGATGTGTACTGCAGATACCATATTTTTGGCCAACATGTGTAAAAATGTATATTTTCCTACATTGCATGTCTCTGCATATGTAAAGTGGCAGATGGGGTGTGAGTAGGATGCGGCAGCCGCACCTTACACAGAATTGCACCGTAAATTGCGCTCCGGAAGCCTCTTCCGGGTCACGTGACTCCCTCTCCCCAAATAGCTCCAGAATGCATTGCAATGCATTCTGGGGCGATCTTGGGAGTGGGGGAGTCGCATGACCAGGAAGAGTCTTCCGGAGCACAATTTAAGCTTGTAAAAGGATGAACACGCAGTGGTTTGCCTCTAAAAGGTAAGCAAACTGCTTTTAAACCTTTTTTCTTTTTTTAAATGCTTTAATGTTGGTCCCCGGTATCCACGGATTCAATATCTGCAGGGTTTCCGGGAAAAGAACCCCTGCGGATAATGAGGACCAACTGTACTTGTAAACATATTCTTTCATTTATTTAGCTTTTCACTGCATTGATATTATGTCATCCATAAATCAAACAAAAAAAGATGCAAGGAGTTTAAAATCTTATCTAATAAAGAAAATGTTCCTAGTAATCTTAATTGCAACAAATACAAAGATAATTAATCCATGAAATAGATATTATCTCTTCATTAATCTGGTTTTGTGTCTTCAGAACAATGCCTCCAAGCTTTTGCTAGCTATTATGGAAAGCAGGCATGACAGCGAAAATGCAGAAAGAATTCTTTTCAACATGAGACCAAGAGAGCTGGTAAGCAAATATATGTATATTCATAAGTCTTATAACTGAAAATACCACTATCATATTTTTAATAAGTGATTTGATAGTAGCGGTTTTGGCAGCTAAACAGTGACGACATATGATGTTAGCATTGATTCACAAACAGTTCTTTAAACAGGTTGAGCATGCATGATATCCGTCTTTATGACTTGATTATTTTTATTCATTCCAAGCACTTTTTCTGAAATTGTTTTCTAAACCAAAATATACTCCAGTAAGCTGTCTGAGGGTGCATTGCAAATTGGGAAACCTTCTCTTTTTGGCTTGTAATGCAAACCTAACTATAAAGTTTTGTATTGCGAGCAAATAAAAAGGTTTAAATTCAATAAAGCAATATTTTTGCAGGATGTTTTCAGTCCAATCCCACCTAAACGTCCCCGTGCCGATGCAGTAGCGCTGGTGCAGGGTACACTGCATCCTGCAGGGAAGTTTAGCAGGCGGAAATTCTCCTCGGGGTAAGGGGACATTTGTCTCCCTGCCCTGGGGAAAGCCCCAGCCACCACTATGGGTCAACTCGGCCCTGCGCAAGTGATATCACTGGCACACATCTGCATTAACCCGTGCCAGTGGATTCACCCGGTGGAGCGTGAGCTTTACCAGAGCAAGGGCTCAATAGGATTGGGCCATTCCCCCCCCCCCAAAAAAAATCATATCTGCGCCATTCTTAGGCCACAGGGGTGGTGGTGGTGGTAGGAGTAGGAGTAGTAATTTATATAGCACGTCACCTTGCTATCATCCTTACAGCAACGAATAAGGTAGATTACTCTGCAGTATTAACCCTCTACTGCAGATGGGGGAGACGGAGCAGAGGCTGAGAGGGAGTGACTTGCCTAAGACCCACCTAGTAAATTCATGGTTAGGGTGAATCAGGATCATGTTCGTAACTGCTAAACTACACCATGCCCCCAAACAGCTGCTGTTCTTGAGGTCCTTTTAAGCATGACCCTAGCCATTTGGGAGCTGCTTTTCTGTATGTAGCTCCCATGCAGCTGGGGTAATAAATGGTGTAACCACATAGGTGAACTTGATTGTGCAGTCAGCCCCCAGCAATATTGCCGGGTCATTTAAATGTCACTTTAGCCCAGTGTTTCCCAAACTTTTTCGACCCGCGGCTCCCTTGGCTCTTGGCGACCCTTGGCTGCGGCTCCTCATTACATTATGTAGATGCCTGCCAATTGGCATTGCATTGTATTCCGAGAGGATTCCGTGGCACTCTGCGGCCCCGCTGGCTGGTATCCGTGGCTCCCCTGGGAGCCACGCCTCCCAGTTTGGGAACCACTGCTTTAGCCACTTACCAAAAAAAAAGCAGCTTGCATGTCGCTTGGATCATGTGTAAAGGGCCCCTTTTAGCAGCTGCTTGGAGGCAACCAGCTTTCCATAGGCGGTTGGATGGAGCCATTTACAACCCAGTTCACGTAATATTATCACGCACTGTGTCAGGCTAAGAAAATGCTGTGGCTTCGTGTGTGTGAGGGAAATTACTTGTATGACTCAACCTGCAGCATCCAGGCTCCATCAACTCTCCAAGCCCAGTCAAAAAGGTCCGCATAATTTTTCATTTTAATTTCTTCATGTTGCCAGTTGGGGATTCCTGTCCAGCCTCCATCATAGTCTGAGCTGATTGTCTGTCTGACTCTCGTCTGATTCTGGCCTCTCCTTGCTATTACCGTATTGTCCCAAGTATAAGACGCACCTGATTATAAGACGCACCCTTAAAGTTTGATGCTATTAAAAAAAATTAATTAAATCACTGGCATGAAATTGCAACAGCCTGATTATAAGACGCACCCCTAGTTTAAAAACTTAAATTAGGAGAAAAAAGTGAGTCTAATACTCAGACCAATATGGTATGTACTTCAGCTGCTTTCTCTTGGACAGGCTGAGCTATTGGGGCTCTTAATTCACTCCTTCCCAACACAGCTTTGACAAATCTCACCCTATCCTCCGCCACCCATTACAAGATACAACCACAGACCCTTTCCCCACAGGCAAATACAAATGCACCACAGTGTGAGCAGCTCAGGGACTCTGGCAGAGTTTTCCCACTGTGCCTCTCAGCTGCTGATTGTACCAAGTCATAGGAGTAAGAAGCTGACATCAATAAGAGAAGATCCATTTGCCGAGGTCTGTTGCGGCAGGGTGTCAGCGGTGGAGCCAATGCTGCTGGCCTTTCAACTCATACTACGTCTCCACTATGGCCAATGTGACCAGGGATTTCATGCACCAAACAGCTCCCATTCACAAGTGCACATACAAAACCAGGATTTCTCGCTAAAGCAGAATTTGCTGAACATTCTTGCCATTCAGTCTTTTTTTCCTATACCACTTCAGTTCACACCATCAACTTCTAAAGTACAGGTTGATTACCCCTTATCTGGACATCCGAAATCCCGACAACTCCCCATCCCAAGCAGTCCCGATACTCAACCTGTATCCATTGCCTGATGTTTTGAGGAAAGACCAAATAAATTCCATAGCTATGTGATGTTATTGCTGGTGGAAAGAAAGATTACCTGACCTTTACAAATTATTTATGTCTCGGGAGGCAAGCAGTTGGATACTCCTACTGATCAGCAGCTGGGAAATGAGGGATTTTACTGTCCATTTCTTTGTTAGTTGTTTTCTTTTCTTTTAATGGGTTACCCTCTTATTTTTTTTCAGAATAATCCAAGTCTGTCTTCTTTCCAAACTTTCTCACTGTTCAGGAAGGAATGCTTTGCTTTTCTCTTCAATGATTTTTTTTATTTGTATATGTTTTCTCTTCCCTTGCAACATTTGTGTAATTAATTACATAGTGTTTCTTAAGTGTATTTATGAGAGATGCCCAAATCAGAGATGTTGTGGAACTTCTCCAGGCTAGTGCTTGGAGAAGAACGTTGGGGTTTCAAAAACCCAGCATAGAGGAGAGACAAGCTCTTCAAACCATCAGAATCTCTCCCCTGTCCCTGCCAGCTCCCCAAATACACTCCTCTCTACCAGACCCTTTCTGGCAGTAGTGGTGGCGACAATGACAAAATGAAGGCCAACGTTTTCTGCTTCCATTGCCCAAGGAAAGAAATAGTGGCACAGAGACCAGAGAAGTGTTTTTTCTCTCTCTTCCCCTCCCCTTTATTGCCCTGACTACAAGTCCTGGGATCACCATGAAGTAAATGTCATGCCTGGCACACTTAGAAAGCAGTATGCCAGGGCAACAAAGGGGTGTGTGGAGTCCCAACACTGTGGGGGGGGGGGGAAGCAGCACACGTGAACCCATCCTGGTCAGTTGGGCGGGTCTAGGGGTGCCAGAGATTACATCAACTCTGGGGGTTGGAGCCAGCAACGATGGAGAACAGCTGGCTGGGGACGTTGTGATGGGGGAGAGCATTAAAGGCAGCCAAGAAGCAGGGAGGGGTAAAGAAGGGAGGTGAAAGAAGAGGATTCAGTTGGACCTAGGGGAAAGGAAAGTGGCAAAAGATGGGAGGAGTGGATGGAGAGCCAGGCAATTCGAGAGAGGTGGAAAGGGGAGCAGGGGGAAGATGAAGAAGAAGAGCCACAAAGGGATTGGGTAGATAAAGAATCAGAAAGCCAGGATAGGAGAGATGGACAGCCTGGGAAAGAGGAGAGAAAGGGGACAGAGTTAGGACAAAGGGAGGAATCAGGATGGGGGAAACCCAAACTCCCCACACACCCCTGGACTGAGATTCTCCAAGCTGGGGGAGGACGGAGTGTTATCCACACACCCTCAGCCCGTCAGGCCTCTCATCTCAACCTTGAGGGGGGGGGGGTTCTCCAGTGGGCATGCCTTTTCCTCCCAAGGTAACCCAAACCCCCAAGGCCAAGGAGAAACTCAGTGTAAGAGACATCCAGTAGCACCAAAGTGAATTTAACTAGGGATATGAAAAATCAAGGGATTTGGCAGATGATGGGTGGTAGAAGCACCCAATGGATGCTTCTATATTTGGTGCTTGCAATAAACCCCTTTCTCCGCAGTACTTGACTGTGTCGTGCTGCTTGAGTAACATGGAGCCCAATTTGCCATTCCCCACCCCCTTCGGTGTGGAACTGCCCCCTTGGGAAGAGGTGGAGGAAGAAAACTGGAGGGGTGGGGAAGAAAATTGACAGGGGGAAGAAAAATGCCTCCCTCTTCTCTGTACCACCGGCAACAAGGGTGGAAGAGAGAAAGGAAAAACCTCCTCTCAGCTCTCACTTGCTGCCACTGCCAGGGTGGGACAAGTAAGTAAATGGAAAGAGGGAGCAAATTTGGGGGTTTGTGGGGATGGTGCTTGGGGAACAACAATGGCAATGGGTTGGCCATTTTCTGAGCCTTGGATTGGTTGAGAAATGAGCTGAACTCTTCCTGATTTGGGTGGGGGGAGGGGGGAATCGGTTCACCTCCAATCCATTGTGAGGCAAGAAGGGGAGGAATTGCCCATCCCTAGCCCAAATCTGTTTTGACCTTGACAAGTTAACCTGCACAACATCAATGTTTTCCCCATCAATTGGTTGTTGTTTATTTTAAAGGTAGACGTAATGAAGAATGCGTATAATCAGGGTCTAGATTGTGATCATGAGGAGGAAACTGGCGACGACAGCATTTCACCCAAAGATGTTGGACATAATATCTATATACTAGCACATCAGGTATGCCACTGTCTTGCCCTGTAAATACTCTAGGTACTGTCTTAAAATTGGAAGTCATTGTGAAAAGCATGTCTTGAAAAATCCAATATATTACAGATTTTGGAGGATTGATAAACTGCAGGGTTCATGAAAATATTATTATGTTCCTGGATACGGGACACTGGGGGTGACGCGCCGGGAGGGGGTGATGCAGCAGGACTTCCGGTGCGTCACCCTCCTGGTGCGTCACCCCCTCCCACCGCGTCACCCCCGCCGGGAGAGGGTGATGCACCGGCACCTGGCAGGACGAGCCACATCTTCCTGAGTCGCGCCGACAGGCTGAGCCACGCCATCCTCGGTGGCTCTGCTGCTTCTAAGCTTCTAGCCAGGCAAAATTAAGACATCAAGGCAATCTCCCTTTCTGATTATGTCCCCACATCTTTGTGACTTAGCTGCAAAGTTATGCTGAGATGTACGTAAAGGTAAGCAGGAAAAATTATCATAGTGTATCCAGGCCCACTCAGCTATTAATGAAAAACTCTTATTTGGGGCATAGGAAAAGAAACTGTTGTGTTGACTACTTCTTTCCACATGCCATTCTGATCTTGAATGGATATGCCACTTGCACCTGTGTAAGGCTCTTTATTGGTGCTTGCCGTGCTGTGCTTCCTCGAGTGACCTCGTCTCCGGCCTAGTTCTTGCTCTTCTTCAGCATTGCACAATTCAGCATTGCACAACTTATGTTATGACCAACAAGCTGAATGCAGCCCACCCGCCGCACGCAGCAATACATTTCTTCGTTTTGATTCCTGCCTAGGTCTGGGAAAAAAAATGTATGGAGGAGTTGCCAGACACTTGGCAGGCCTCCACACATGGCTTAGCGCAGCATTTGTCTGGGCAGTGTTCAGTGTGGTAAGTCGCAAGTTCTGCAAGCCCGCCATATAGTAATGTAGTTTACTTTGGCTTTTGGTTCCAGGAAGAGCATTTCCTGCTTTTTGAGTTGGCCACACGTTGCAACCCCTTTGCTGATCACAAGCAGCTTCAGAAACTAGACTCAAGTTCCTCTTTATGTTATCGCAGCCTTCTATGCCGATAGTTTATTCTGGGGGTACCCAGACTCTCAGTTTCTGTTGCTGTTTAAAGGGCAGTAGCCAGTTCTGCATTTTGCCACCACAACATCCTTTCCTGCCCTTACTTGTGGTTGGTCTTACCAGAAGCAAAGGACCTTCTTGTAAGTGGTTGATCTTCTGTGCTTAGAAAGATTTAAATATGTCACAAGCAATGAGGGAAATAGGATAGCTCTACATGGTTCACGATGAAATAAAGACAAGACACAGAAGAGACACAAAGAGCATGTAATATTTACTGTCTAAAATGCAAGATTTAGTGGTCATTTTTCCTGTTTGCTTCTCATACATCTCTTCTCTCCCCCCCCCCCCTTCATCACTTCATTCTCCTTCCAGCTGATATTTTAGGTCATTGTTTCTACAGAGCCCAAGGGCTCAGTCCAGCCTAACTCAGGCACAGTTGAGGCCCAATTGTGGCCCAATTGTGGCCCAAACTAGGACCGAGTTAGGCTGCAACTGTGCCTGAGTTAGGCTGGAGGCAACAGCATTGGGCCAGGATCGCGGCAAAACTTACCGCAGAGGCAGGCAGGCTCCTGTGGGGAGCTGTCAGTCTTGTGGAAGCGAAGAGCCCCCTCCTCAGCCCGTCTGCGTGCACCTACCACAGCTGCTGCAGCGGTTGCAGCAGATGGGCAGCCACAGGCGGGCCTGCAGGCACTGCGCGTTTGACAGTCAGCTGAAGGGCAGAGGTTGTGCCAGTGCCAGCTGCCCCAGGGCACCCTGGGCATCAGCCACCTGCCGCAGGGGGGAGTGCGACTGCCCTCCCTCCTGCATACTGCGATGCCACCCCCAAGCCACGGTGAGGCTGCACGTGGGAGTCATGGGGGGGTGAGCGGGGGAGAGAAGGGAAGGAGGGGGTGGGAATGGCACGCACAAGGGGGGGGTCTCATGAGGTCTGGAACCGCCTCCGCCAGGACATGCCCGTGCGCTGCCTGAAGCCCTGGGCCTCAAGGGCTGTGGCAATGCCCACAAAGAAGGCATCCCAGCATGCCTTCTGCTCCGTGCCCCGGCCAAGACCGAGAGATGCTGTGGGCTTGTCTGCTGCGAGCGGGAAGGGCTCACGCAGCTCATCACACCCCCAGATGGGGCAACGTCGGCACCTTGCGGCAGGCGCTCTGGCGGCATGGGGGGTGCCAGCGTCCATCATCAGGGAGGGGAGGCAGGCACACTGACAGGGGGTGCTGGGGAGGGGCACGGGTGGGTCAGAAACAGACAGACAACACGGCTGGTGGGAGAGGGATACAGGGAGAGGGGTCTGCAGAGACCGATAGGGGCACAGGGGGCACTTCGCAGATGGAGGCAATGCAGGAACGGGCACCTCTCATGCAGACGGACCGAGGGCGGACACGGACGCCGTTGATGGGCGGAAACGGACGCCGGTGACGGGCGGACAGAGGGCGGAAACGGACGCTGGTGACGGGCGGACACGGACGCCGGTGATGGGCGGACCGAGGGTGGGTGAGAGCCCCGGTTGCTGAAAGGGCTCTTCACGGACGTGGCGGACGTGCGCCACAGTGCCCGTCAGTGTTTGCCTGCCTGACAGGCCCCCCAACTCCCCCCTCCCCTCTGGTCCCAGAGGGTCCGGCAGCCCCCCTGCTGTGTTCTCCCAGGGATGGCTGTGGCGGACCCTGGCTGGGATTCATGCAGAGGCTTGTGTGCTGGGGCCTGCCTGTGTGGGTGTGTGGGGCAGTGCTTGTGCAACATTGGGGACATGTGTTTCCAGGGGCATCTTTATTGTTCTGGAACAGTGGCAGAGATGGCCGGGCGTGGCTGCCAGGGGTAGGCACAGCAGCCTCTAGGACCACAGCAGCAGCATCAGGCGAGCCCCATCGACCTGGAGATGCGGGCTCTTCCCCTGTGGAACCACGGCCTGCTCCATAGAAAGGGGAGGGACAGCAAGTAGGCAGCCAGGGCGGTGGGGCAGCAGCAGCAGCTGAGGTGGGTTGCAGGGCAGGCTCCCAGACCTCTCTGGCAGCATCAAGGCAGGTGACCGTGGGGCAACCAGACTGCAGGCCCAGGGGTGCTCCCCGGACGGTTTGTGGTAGTGGGCATTCCTGGGGGGGACGAACAACATGGGGGTGTTCCATGGCAGCTGCTGCGTGGTAGCAATCGCCATTGAAGAGGAGCCAGTGTGCCAGTTGCAAAGGCCTGCAGGGAGAGAAATCAAACACAGCTGAGTGGTGTGAGACACATAGCCTGGTCTGCGCTCCTTCCCTGGGTGTACGGTGAGCATGATCCTGTAAGGGAAAGGGGTCAAAGAGAGAGACAACAACACAACTTGGGGGTCACAACCATGGCAATCCTAGCAATACTGACCTGTCGGTAGACCCTGTGGAGAAAAGAGGGGGGGGAACAGCTGGTGTCTACATATGGGTTACAGTTCCACACTCATGGCATTGTGTGCTCACATTAATACAGGCAGCTATGAGACAAGACATTGGTATAGAGGCATATCATGGCAGGCTATGCAGGCAGCTATGAGACAAGACATTGGTATAGAGGCATATCATGGCAGGCTATGCAGGCAGCTATGAGACAAGACATTGGTATAGAGGCATGTATCCTACCTATATTTCTCTATGCAAAGAGGCAGAAGTCAGACCACATGTCAGCACAAACCCTGCACTTACCTGCTGGTGTTGTTGCCTGTATGGGGGGGGAGAGAGGGGCTGGGAGAAAGACATGGGTTAGCAAACACTTGCATGGAGACAGCTGCCCAGGCACAGCAGTAAACAGTTTGGCCACAGGCAGAACAGCCCTCTCTGCCCTAGAGGGGGGCAGAGAGGAGAGAGGAGAAGAGAGAAGTGGGGTGTTAGAAAAGTTTTCAAAGTCCCACTTTGTGGCTGCTGGGGGACAGAACCCCACGCCACGTGCTCAGAGAGAGAGAGAGAGAGAGTGGAGGGCTGGGGCTGGGCTTTTGTGGGAAAGAGGCTGGGTGGGGCTGGGTGCTGATAGGGTAACTATTTGGGTCCATGTCCAGAGTTAGGCCACACCTGTTCAGTCCTAACTCAGGCCCAACTCGGGCCCAGGGTGTTAGAACTTTTCAGGAGAGGGCTGGTGTGGGTAAGGTAAAATGGCTCCTATGGGTCTCCTCACATTTGGGTCCACCCTTTTTGCTGGCCCAAATTTTGGGCCTGAGTTGGGCTCGAGGGGGCGTGTCAGTGGCTCTCCAGTGTCTGGAACCGGACCAAAATTCGTAACCGCCCCCGTCACACCCCCGACACGCCCCCAACACACCCACTTTTAGGCTGCAATTGTGCCTGAATTGTGCAATTGTGCCTGAATTGTACCGCAGTTGCCTTGGGCTGGACCGGGCTGCAATTCAGTCACAATTGCAGCCCAACTCAGGCACAATTCAGGCACAACTCGGGCCTAAAGCACTTGGGCTGCAATTGTGCCTGAATTGTACCGCAGTTGCCTTGGGCTGGACCGGGCTGCAAATAACTGACTTCATTTCCCTCCTGAAACTACTGTTTCCAGCAACTTCCTATCCCATGCGGTCGCAGTCAGAGGCAGTGCTGAAATGCACATTTCAAATAATAGGGTTGAACTGTTTCTGTGATTTTTTGCATGTGCAACATAATTTCCGTGCCGCTGTAAAATTGTTGGGTGGAGGAGGAAGAGGATTAACTGGAAATGTAGCCTGTGTGTTACACACAGCCCCACCACCAGCAGATACATCCTTTGACATCCCGCTTAAAAAACAAACAAACCAAGATGAGCAATGTATTCACAGAAAATGAGCAATCTTTGTGACCTACCAGTACTAAAAATATCCATTGTCATGATGGGAGAACAGCATCTGGGGCCTTATGGCATCAATGTGCCTGTTGTATCCTGGACACAAATACGTATTGCGCCCTCTGTGGGGTGATTCTTACTGGCCAGGTCACCAGCTGCCCAAGGTGATGTGCAGATTTTGACCCCTTTGCATTGTTTTCCACCAGATCCAGTACCTCGTTTTCGTTTCTCCACATGAGTAAGTGGCAACTGTTTCTAAATGAGTGGTCTCATGAATAGCATGGGGACAGGGGCTAAACCTACCCTGCTGCCTCAAAACGGCCACTGTGCCAGAGGATTGGAGGATAGCTAATGTCACGCCAATCTTTAAAAAAGGAAGGAGGGGGGACCTGGGAAACTACAGGCCGGTCAGCCTAACATCTGTTCCGGGGAAGATGGTAGAAAGTCTCATTAAGGATAAAATCTTAAAATACATAGAAGAACAAGCTCTGCTGAGGGAGAGTCAGCATGGCTTCTGCAAGGGGTAGTCTTGCCTCACAAACCTTTTAGAATTTTTTGAAAAGGTCAACAGGCATGTGGATGCGAGCGAACCCGTGGATATTATATATCTGGATTTTCAGAAGGCGTTTGACACAGTCCCTCATGAAAGGCTCCTGAGAAAACTCCACAGTCAGGGAATAAGAGGGCAGGTCCTCTTGCGGATTAGGAACTGGTTGAAGACCAGGAAACAGCGAGTGGGAGTCAATGGGCATTTTTCACAATGGCGAGAGGTGAAAAGCGGTGTGCCCCAAGGATCGGTCTTGGGACCGGTGCTTTTCAACTTATTCATAAATGACCTGGAGTTGGGGATAAGCAGCGAGGTGGCCAAGTTTGCGGATGACACTAAACATTTCCGGGTGGTGAAGGCCAGCAAGGATTGTGAAGAGCTCCAGAAGGATCTCTCCAGACTGGGAGAATGGGCAGCAAAATGGCAGATGCGCTTCAATGTAAGTAAGTGCAAAGTGATGCACATTGGGGCAAGAAACCAAAATTTATTTATTTTATTTATTTTTCACATTTTTATACCACCCTTCCTCCAAGGAGCTCAGAGTGGTGTACATATTTCCTCCCCTCCTTTTTGTCCTCACAACAACCCTGTGAGGTAGGTGGGGCTGAAAGATAGTGACTGGCCCAAGGTCACCCAGGAAGCTTTGTGGCTGAGCGGGGATTTGAACCTGGATCTTCCAGGTCTAAGTCCGACTCCCAAACCACTACACCATCCTGGCTCATATATTTCACATATATGCTAATGGGTTTGGAGTTGTCTGTGACGGATCAAGAGAGAGATCTTGGGGTGCTGGTGGACAGGTCGATGAAAGTGTCAACCCAGTGTGCGGCAGCTGTGAAGAAAGCCAATTCCATGCTCGGGATCATTAAAAAAGGGATTGAGAATAAAATGGCCAATATCATTATGCCTTTGTACAAATCGATGGTAAGGCCACATCTGGAGTATTGCGTCCAATTCTGGTCACCACACCTCAAAAAGGATATAGTTGAATTGGAAAAGGTGCAGAAAAGAGCGACCAGAATGATTCGTGGGCTGGAGCACCTCCCTTATGAGGAAAGGCTACAGCATCTGGGGCTTTTCAGTCTAGAAAAAAGGCATCTGAGAGGGGACATGATTGAGACGTATAAAATTATGCATGGGATGGAGAGAATGGATAGAGGGAAATTCTTCTCCCTCTCGCACAACACCAGAACCAGGGGACATGCACTAAAATGGAGTGGAGGGAGAGTTAGAACGGATAAAAGAAAATATTTCTTTACCCAGCGTGTAATCCATCTGTGGAACTCCTTGCCACAGGATGTGGTGATGGCACCTGGCCTAGATGCCTTTAAAAGGGGTTTGGACAGATTCATGGAGGAAAAGACCATCACAGGTTACAAGCCATAAGCAACCTCCTGGTTTTAGAAGTAGGTTTTCTCTGTGCCAGGTGCAGGGGAATGGCAGCAGGAAACAGGTTATCTTGTTGGCTGTGTGCTCCCTGAGGCATCTGGTGGGGCCACTGTGTGATACAGGAAGCTGGACTAGATGGGCCAGCAGGGCTCTTCTTATGTTCTTATGTTCTTATGCCTTTAGTGGCTCCAGTGTCTGGGGGTAAAGACTGATTTGAGCCCCCCAAGTAGTAGCTCACCTACTTTGTCCCAGAGACATCTCGGGGAGCCATTAGAACTGCATCAGCTCCTATTTGAATAGCCTAGTCCTTTCACTTGCAACTGTGTCCTGGGCCCCACTTCTTTAATGAGATGATGGAGTGAATCACCAAGCACCCAGGGAGATGTGGTGTTGGCCTGGGAAATAACCACATCATCTACCTGTCCTGTGTCGTCCCTATCTTTTTTTTTATTGTATTTTCAATCTACAGTGTACACCCATCCTTTTGCCCCCCAAAATTACCCATGCAGTGTTTATCCTGCTACACAAAAGCAATGGACATGCTGCAAGAGTTACATATGAATCAGTCTTCAGTGACAGCACATGGGCAGCATGCGCTTGTTAGGCCACTGCTGTTGAGCAGTGACCAAGAAAGAGAGTAATAATGACTCATGTAGTCACTGTCTGCCACTGTCAGGCAGAAAACAAGAAGTTGGGGGAAGGCTTGGCCTGTAGGTTGCATGGCTGCTACTTTGGTGCTGGGCAGTGGCACAACAGGTGATGTCATTGGTTGTTGTAGGTGAAGCACAGGCACAACATGGCTGACCATCCTCTACACAGCCCAAGCTAGTCCACTACCGCCACCGTCATGCTCAGTAAAAGAGGATAACTGTCTGGGGTATTCCCCTGTCATTTAATGTTACTTCTTTTCATCAGAACCTTGGGACCCATTAGCATGAAATGGTGACTTGGGGAGGCAGAATGTGTTGCAAAATAGTGGCTTGAGGAGGTAGAGTCAGTTACAAAATGGTGGCTTGTGCAATCATTTCCTTTTTGGTTGCTGTTTTTGCCAGAGGTGTCATTAGGGGGGCGGGGGGGCCCGAGCAGCAGGGTGCCACGTGGCATTTGCCTTTGGAGGAGTCGTCGCCGGGTTGCCCCCTCCACCGCTTTTTTCATCTTTGACGTCGCTCCTGCAGCGAGATCGGCCGTCCCACCCGCCCTGAAGCTGTTTGGCTCCAAAATCAGTCGAAACGCGGCAGGGGGTGTTTTTGCGCTGTGCCCCCACGTGACACCACAAGCCCCACCCCTAGGGGGCGTGATGTCATTTTCCATGTGCCGCGGCTGAATTTCGGCGGCAGCACGTGGAAAATGACATCATACCCCCTAGGGCCGGAGCTTGTGGCGTCACGTGGGGTGTCACGTTGGCAAGGTGGGTGTAGGAACGCCACTGGTTTTTGCACACGGACACAACTCACTAACAGCTCAGATTGGGCTCTAACTCTGGCGGAACAAGCATTCCACCATTGTTAACTGCGTTATGGTAGTTGCAAAAGGCACTCTGACAGTGCACGCTGAAGGAGTGCCAGTGGGAATGCCACAACCACACTGTGTACCACGGTGGCTCCACCGGGACCCGCAACGAACTTAAATTGGCTGGGGAGGCAGGATGGAGTGGGGGGGGAGGGTGGAACAGGGACAAGGAGGTGGCAGGAGGGGGGATTCAGCAGCAGTGGCCACGTTGGATCTTATCCCCTCTTTTTCAAGCCTCTCTGCCCCTTTCTTCTCCAGGGGCGTGCGCTGAGTGGTGCCCTGGTGCGGAGGGCGCAAGGGTGGGAGGTGGTGCGGGGGGGCGGGAGGCTCCGGAGGAGAGCGGGAAAAATTTGAATTTTTCCCGCTTTTTTGAGCCGATTTTCGGCTATTTTAAGGGGTTTTTAAAGGGGTTTTTAAATTATGTATGCTTTGCGGCACTTAACTTGTGTATAGGAGCCTCCAGCGAAGCGATCGGCTGACTCTTTCCAGCGACGACGTTCTCTTCCAGGGGCGCAGATCGGCGATCTGAGATCGCTCCTCTGCAGCCCATGACTCGAACTGCTCATCGTAAGCTAATCGTTTGAGTTCACGCATGCGTGAATGGCTGTTTGCTATGCGCATGCGCGAACTCAAACAATGAGCTTACGATGAGCAGTTCAAGTCATGGGCTGCAGAGGAGCGATCTCAGATCACCGATCTGCGCCCCTGGAGAACGTCGTCACTGGAGAGAGTCAGCCGATCACTTCGCTGGAGGCTCCTATACACAAGTTAAGTGCCGCAAAGCATACATACTTTAAAAACCCCTTTAAAAACCCCTTAAAATCGCCGAAAATCGGCCCAAAAAAGCGGGAAAAAATCGGCAAAAAATTAGCATAGTTTATGCTAATTAGTTTCGGGGCGGGGAGGACCGGGCCCCACCCGCAAAATCGGCTGGGTACGCCACTGTTCTTCTCCTTGGACCTCCGCCAGTTAGCGCATGTCTGAGGGGACCCATTGCAGAGCGGGAGCTTTACAGAGGGGTAAGAGGAAATAATTTCAGTTCCCTTCAAAGCCCCCTGATCCGCCCCCACCTTCTGGATACAGTGCATGCCGTTTTGGGGTAGCTGCATTGGCGGGGGGGGGATAGGATTGGGCTCTAAGGCATTGTGCTCAGTATTCCACCCATACTCTTACTGGGACTTGAACCTGGGAGCCAGGAGGAACGTAAGCAAAACAATTCAAACTGACAAGGCAGAACTCTGGGCAGAAGGTTTGGGAGTGTCTTTAGTATATCATCAGAGCTACTATTGTTTCTGAAATGGTCTCCCCCCCTCCCCCTGCTTTAGATATCCAAGTTCTAAGCTTTATAGTTTTAAGCTTTATAACACCAGCACTTCTCTTGTGTCTGGAAACGCAGCGAAAGCCACTGGAGCTGTTTTAATAATGGGAGATGTTCTTTGTGATCTCTGTGCTGTCACATGTAGTGGATTTCTGTGCATGCGCAGAACTGACCTCTAAAACGTCCAAAGCATCGTTGAACATTCTGCCCCTGCTCTCGAACGGGGGAAACCCTGTGCACATTGTGTACCTCAAGGGCAAGAGAGTGACCAATCCCTCAATTCCTTTTCAATTGCCACCTCAGCAGCATTGCAAACAGATAACTTCTGACTTAAATGTTTTTCTCTCATCATTCAAAAAGGAAGATGCTTTATCTTGGTTTTTGGTCTTATTCTATCTCTTGGTGTCCGTCCCCTTTATTAGCAGTTCTTGTAATAGATCAGAAAGATCTTCACCATCATCAGCGCCACAGTGTGGACTCTTAACATGAGCTCAGGCCTGTAGTTTGGTTCAACCTGTCCTGAGTTTTCCTCTTGCATCATCAAAGTAGGGCTCCTTCTCTTAATGCGTCCTTGACAGGCCACAGCAAGGATCCAGCTCCAGGGAGTCAGATTCTGGGACATGGGGGAGCCGGCCGTTAGTGGGCCAAAGGCAGTCAAAACCAAGCTGGGGGTCAGGATCCAAGGCAGCAGGGGGAGTAAAAGGCACAGGAACTTAGATAGTACTCTTATACCAGAGGCAATTTGCTCAAAATGAGATGCACGCTCTGAGGCTAGAACTTTATAGGGCCTGGTAGGCAGGAATTGACTCTTCAGGGTCAGCTGACTGAGCGCTCAGCTGGGTTGTTACTGCATCCTAGACCAGTGCTCTTCAACCTTTACCCAAAGAGGTAAAGATTGCTGTAAGTTGTTGCGACGTGGCGGCGACAGCACTTCCGGGTTTGCGCCAGCGATAACTAAATAAAAAAGGGGGGGATGGACTTAACGTCCGCAGCGGCAGTGAGAACCCGGGTTGTACGGCGTCTCCAGCTGCTGTTGCCGCCACCAGGTAAGTCCAACAATGCCTTTTTTACTTGGTCGGCAATGGTGGCAGCACGAGCCCGGCAGTGACGTCGCCGTCGTGCTGATGTCACCGCCGAGTCACCAGGTCCCCTAAGGGGAAAGATGTTGTCTTGCACAGGACCTTGGGGTCACAACCCCAAGGTTGAAGATCACTGTCCTAGAAGGCACCCTCAGTCTGCCAAGCTTGCAGTGGAAACTGTGTTGGTGCAGTAGGTAAAGCATTGGAGCCTGGTTGCTACAAGCCCATCTGAGACACATGCACACATTCAGTACCTTCCTGTCCTTTCGTTTCAACATATATTTCAATGCAGTGTGATGTAATAAAACAATAGGTCATGTTAATAATCTGAAATTAAAAGTTTACAAGCTGGGGCCATTTGTGTGAACCTAACTTATGGCTCAGGGGCATGATGAAAAACGTTTTCTCCCCCTGCTATGATAAAAACAAACACGGTGTGATATCAAGGCTGTGTATTTACTGTAAACAAACATCAGCTGGATTCAGTCTCCCCTGATCTCCTGGCACAGCTGGACATTCATTTCCATTGATCAGGTTTTTAAAATGAAGAGAGAGAGAGAGAGAGAGAGAGGAGTTTTTTTGTTTGTTTATTTTGAATGATGGTGAAAGGTTCTCCCGGGATGCTTTACTTACATAAGCACACAGTAGCAATCTGAGTTAATAGGTAACCCAAAAGACATTTCCCTCTGGTAGTAATTATCAGTGGAATGAAAGAAATAAGTTATTTGGTGTAGTAGTAGATTTGTTTTGCTAGACCCCTAGCAGAAAGACTATAGACCGATCAAATATGTCACAAAATGACTTGCATATTTAGCAATCCAATTACCTGAGTGCTATTCTAAGAGCGATGCAGGGATGGACGAACTTCAGTCTTGCATAGTCTACTTTCTTTTTATAACCAAAATCCCTGTGGTCCACTAATGTGTGTTAAATTTACAAAGTAAAAACTTATACAGTTGGCCCTCGCTATCCGTGGGGAATCCATTCCGGACCCCCCCCCCCACATGCAGATAGTGAGGATCTGCGGATACTGGGCCCCACGGATCTGGGGCCCACGGTGTGACAAATTTGCAGGTCTTGAATCCACGGATGGAAAGGGTCCACTGTACAGGCCCAGCCCAACCCCAACCCCCAGCATGACTGAAGCAGAGTGTCTCCTTTGCTGCTGAGTGTGTCTGTCCACATTGCCCCAGGCTCTTCCAGCCTGGCAACCCAACATGAAGAGGTGGTGACTGGAGAACTGGATAATTCTTGGTGTGAAAGAGGCATCCCCACTCGATTCTCTCTGTCTGTCCCCCAGCTGGAGAAATGGAAAATTCCCAGGCCTCCTTTGGGCCAAGAATCATCAGACTCTGCAGCCACTGCTCTTACCTCTTTCCACTGAACTGTTTGGGAACAGGTGGCAGCGCAGCAGCTGGAGAATAAGTAAGAAAGAGACCCATGAGCTGACCACTTCTCCAGCTGCTGCCACCTGTTCCCGTGTGGTCTCTGGGCATCTGGAAACTAGCGGGAACAGGATCCAGCAGGCCCTCTCAGCTTGGCTGTTTTTTGCCAACAATGTGGATGACTTTCGAGCTAAGAGCTGCTGCTCTTGATCCGAGAGTTGAGCAGTGGGCTTAAGCTGGAGGTGGCGGCAGGCAGGTGTTAAGTCATAAATTAATCTGCATTAAATATTAATTCTTTATTAAGATCAGACCACATCCACCTAATCCAGTACTCTTTGCAAGGATCCCAGAAATCAGTAAGTGCTAGGTAATCTAACCAGAAAGTGACCCACCGGTTGATCATGCTCTACCTTCGTAGAATATCTTCTATACCTTAGTAAAATGGGTTCATTAACAATTAACAGAAATGGGGACCAGTGCAACCAAGAACTAGCTTCAGATGCACACATTCCCATCCTACCCGCTGTTCTTCCCTAGAGCATTGGAGCAAACTAATGTTATTAGTAATAACACTGCAGGTTCCCTTTAACCCAGGATTTGAAACACATGTTAAATTGCTGTTTCAGATCCTGGTCAAACTGGTAACCATAACCACAGTTAACATCAGAGTGGCAGAGTGCTTAACCACAGTTCAGCAGGAGATTTGCTACAGGTTGTATATTACGGCAATCTTGTTTGCAAATGTTTGATGCATTATAATTAAAGAATAATGTGGTAGTAATATTTTGGAATCTTAAAGCTCTGCTTCTCCAGCAGACTACTTCCTTCCCTTCCTCCCCATCTCTTAGGGGGAAAGAACCCCTTAACTACAAGATAAGTGGAATTTTGCACCCCAGATTGAAATGTATGTGTGCTGAGTTTGCAGATTTCTCTCTGAGCAGCACCACTGATCATTTGACTGCAGTGCCAGAGCACAGAGCTAATGCGGACCTGTCCCAACAAGCATGGCTCCCTGGGGAAACACATCATTGCTTGCCAGACGTGATGCTTGTCATAGAACTTTTATGCTCTGCATGTTTGTTTTGTAGTTATCATCCTGATGGGACAAGATAACGGTGTCAGAATGACACTGGCTAATTAAACGTCAGCAGAATCAAAAGCTGTTGCAAGGCATTTTGGCTTGGAGCGCTAAGACTGAAACAGGAGCCAAGGATGTGCATCACCCACCTTGCGGTTCATTAAAATGGTATATAACGCTACCTTCAGCTCACTCTTAAGGATCCAGCATGGAAGATGCAACAGGAGCTTGACACTAATGAGCCCCAGAAAGATTAAACAAATGTCCGTAGGTGCTGTTCTGTTGCACACAGAATCTTTGGCAACTTCTTCTCTCTGCGTCTTGTTGACTTTTTCCTCCTTAGAGTATTATCTTTTAGCATTGTAACTTACCCCAGAGTCAGATGTGTAATCCAACATTGTGCATCCTGTTGACTTCAATGACACTCAGATGGAGCAGAGCAGACATCCACTTTCTCATTTAAAGAGCCTCGGCCCATTAAATTTTTACTTGCATTTCTCAGGTACCCAGTCTAAGCAAGGATAATAAGCAGGGCTGCCACCTAATTAAATAAGTGCTGATTAGTTATATTTGCATTATGTGAATAAAACAGTAGTCCTGAAAGGAGGAGGAATACATTGTTTTTAGATGGTGCTTGTGCAGGTTGCAGGGACACGATCTTAAACAAGACATTCCCTCCTGTGCAAGAGGAGGAGGAGGAGGAAGGCTTTTTCTAAGATGGCACCTTACATCTACAATTTTTGTGTTTGTATATAAAAAAAAACCCATTTAACTTGTATTTTTACATCTGCTGCTCAATCAGCAACAACTTTTTAATTTATCAAAAGGGCCTTTTTTAATGAATTAATATAACTGTTTAATCACGTGAATCTTGAAACCCTAATAATAAGGCTATATATACAGTATTGTCGCATTAAGTTCCTGTGATGATCTGCACGAACTTTGGCAGGGTGTGCATCACTTGCTTCCTTAACTCTGCTGCCCTTGTCATCTCTTGAGAACAGCCCTGCATGTATAAGTAATAAGGCAAGATAGTTGTACTGTAACTGTTCCAAACTATTTAGTTATTTCTAAGATATGACATGTATAACGGAAGTCCAAGTATATGTAACTGCATATATTTAAACGCACACATATGATGCAAGGAAGCTTTTAAGATGCTTAAGCCTACCAAATGAAGCAATTCTGTGCACTCATAAGAACATAAGAGCCCCACTGGATCAGGCCAAAGGCTCACCATCTATTCTAGCTTCCTGAATGACTACAAACATACAACTGAAAACATGAAAGCAAAGGACCGCACACATAAAGCTGATCCAAGGCCAAAATTATTAGACTTTAGATTTTCCACATTTCAAGGGAACAAGTCCAGAATATAAGAGCTCACTCATACCAGAGCCACCAGCTGTGGCTTTGCATCCTCAACACCCATGCAAATTCTGTGCGAAATTACATGCAACTAAACGAGCAAAACCAAGCCTGTCTTTGGAGGAGATCATGCTTAAGATTCTGCCTTTGTAGTTGGTGGCACCACAGTTCTGCAATTCCCTCCCTAGGGAATGTTGGCCTCAATCTTAATGCTTCAGGCACGAGGTTAACACATTTTTATTCTGCCTGGCTTTCTTTTTTGGAACTTCTATGTAAACACTAACAGCCCATTCCTAACTCCCATGCATTCTCCAATGTTTAAAAATGAGTACCCTAGTGCGGGGGGCCCTTAGGGATTGGGTGCAATTGGTCCAGTTGGCGTAAAGCTAGCCCTGCTCTTGGGGTTCATAGCAACTACAGAAGGGGAACCCAAGAAAGGATTCCTTCATTTAGTGCTGTGGAAGAACAAGCCATTGCCTGCATCAACAGAATTACAGCGCAATCCTGTGTAAGTATGTGCGGCCAGCCTAAAGGGCCATCTGTTGTATCCTGAGCCCATTGCAGCCTGCACCAGCACAGCCTGGGCTCTCCTTGGGGGAAGGGGAAGTTCATCCTCTTCCCCCGGTGTAAGCGACATGGGCCTCCTCGGATGCACAGCAACTCTGAAGTTGGCGTGCTTCCGGGGAAGTTGTATAAGGCCGGCCCGGGCTGCAATGGGACTCATGATATTGGCGCATCTCAGCACCGATACTCCCACCCCCTCCTAGCCCTGGATGGCCAATAGCCCCCTCCCTTGTCACCCCTGCTTGCCCTCCCCCATGCCCCCCTGCACCATCTGGTGCAGCACTCACTTGCGGCACGGGTTTAGGATGGCAGCAGAGTGAATGGTGCCGGCCTCCACGCTGGTGCTGTTTACTCCCAAGGTACTGAAAACATGCTTTCCAACACGTTTAGGACACTCTAGGCTGGCGGAGCTCTAGCTCCACTGGCCTATAGTTAGTCAGGATCGAGCTGTTAGTTTCCAGATTCTAGTTGCAAGATTAGCAGTTCAGGATCGAGCTGCTAGTTTCCAGATTCTAGTTGCAAGATTAGCAGTTCAGGATCGAGCTGCTAGTTTCCAGATTCTAGTTGCAAGATTAGCAGTTCAGGATCGAGCTGCTAGTTTCCAGATTCTAGTTGCAAGATTAGCAGTTCAGGATCGAGCTGCTAGTTTCCAGATTCTAGTTGCAAGATTAGCAGTTCAGAACCTCCTGGTACATGGATTCAACTATCCTTTACATAAGTTGCAAATACCAAGCACAATCCCCCTTAAAATGAATGGGGCTTATTTAAGAGCTTTTCCTGAAAGATTGTGCCCATTGTTTTGGGTTTGTTTTTTTTTTAGCATTGTCAGTTACATTGATGTAACCCAGTGACTTGTGCAGAGCAATTGCACATAAAATCAACGCGGAATTAAAAGCACTATCTGAAATACTGAATCCCTGTTAAAAGCTACTTGGACTTGAAAGAAAACTTCCACGTTTTAGTCCAGGTTTGCAAAGAATGTGGAGTGGTGTGTGTTTTTTTAGTTGTCACCCTGGCATTATTGAAAAGCAATAAAATGTACCATACCATTTTTATGATTTCCACTTTCAAAGTAGCCTCACCCAAAGTCACCTTACACTGCAGTGCATCCGTATAACGTGCTCAGAGGAACATGCAACGTAATAAACTAACCTCATTGTTGAAAATATATATCATTGTTGATGTTGCAGAGGAGACTGTCTGCTAGCTTGAAACGTGCTACACAAGACAAGGTCTTAATCCAGAGGCAGAGCAAGCAATTTTCTGTTGCCCAAGAATTTTTAAGGAAGTTCTGTTTTCCTTTCAGTTGGCTCAGAGCGATCAGGAATTTTAAGCTGAGGTGGTTTTCTTGATCTCAGAAATGGCAAATTTAGTCAAAAAGGGTTCTCTTGGGTGAATTTTCACCTTGATTGAAGGGCAAGAGTGAAGAATCCTTAATGAAGGAATCAAACCCAGGTAGAGGTTGGGTTTCCAGTGGCTTATCCATGACAGTGTTTGCCAGGAAAAAAGATTAGCTTTTTCCATTGCTGCAGGGCATGTCATCAGCTGAATTAGACCGCTAAATATTTGATCCCAGTGTCTCCCATTGTGCAGTGATTCTAGCCCTGCTGTTCTCAAAGTTTGTTTACAAAGTGTTTGCTGTGCGTCACAAGGTATAAAGGTATAAAATCATACTGGCTTTTGGAGGGGAAGTGGCCATTCATATAACAGGAAGCTCTATTTAGTTTTGATTGAGACATGTGGGAGTGGAGATGTTGTTCTAGCTCAGCAATTTTCAACTGGTGTGCCACGGCACATTGTATGTGTGTTTCAACAGGTGTGCCGCGGGAGTTTGGAGCACAGCAGTTGAAAATAGCTGAAAAACCCTTCCAGGTTCAGGTTCTGTGGCTCTATTTTTAGGGCAACTGTCTATAGTAACGAATTGTCTGTCCCTCTTCCTCCGCTGGCAGAGCCAGACAATTCGTTACTACAGACAGTTGCCCTAAAAACAGAGCCACAGAACCTGGAAGAGTCTCCCGGAAGCCAGAAGTGACATCGCAAGAGGCGAAGACCATAGAGAAGACCATAGAGGTCAGTAGGCCATAAGAAGAAAAACATTGAAAATTGCTGTTCTAGCTGTTATTATCTAGCTGTTCTAGCTCTTTTCCCTCCCCCCCTTTCCTTGAAGTAGGGGAAGTACCCAGAGCAGTCATGTTAGTGGTTTCTTTTCTTTTCAACTTGATTTGTAAACTCTGTGCCAAACCTTTGCCTGACCCGTCCACCTAAACCATTTTTAGTCATTCCATGCTTCCTTATTTATTATTTATTTAATGAATTTATATCGCGCCTTTCCCAAGCCAAAGCAAATTACAAAGCTCCATAATAAGTGTACAATGTATATACACAATGAGTAAAAACATTAATAAAAACAATAAAACCATTTGGGGTGGGTGGTTCAGCTATTTGGTCCAGAAGGAGGCAGCAGAACCAAAACTGCCTCTATTACAGATACACAGAGGGCAGACATCAACCCATCACCCAAATGCAAGACGAAACAGAAACGTTTTGAGCCCTCGCCAAAAAGCCATGAGCGAGGGGGTAGTTCTTCATTCCCCCAGTAGGAAATCCCATAATTGTGGTGCCACCACAGAGAAGACTCGCCCTCATGCTGCCATCCTGCTAACTTGGGACAGAGGCAGCACTTGTAGGAGAGCCTCCTCAGTTGACCTAAGAGGTCGGGCCTTTTATTTTACCTTTTACTTTATCCCTTTGGTTTTTTTTTTTTGGTTTTTTTTTTACAAACCTATTTTAATAACTACTCTTTTCTCACTACTGTCTTAACCTGCCTGGTCTCCATTCAGCCAGGAGGGAGTTGGATGCTTTGCATTACCAGGCTGCTAGCCTTTGTTACTGTCCACTGCTAAGGGGGCCTCAAGGAATTTGGGAGCTCTCCATTTTTCTGGGAGGAAAGTTTCCCCAGGGCAGTTCCCTTCTGTCTAGTTTCCCTAGACTCTACCATCCTAGTTTAAACCCAGTTACAGGACAGTGTGTGTTGAGAGTGGGTGCCGGTTGTCTTTCACTGCACTCTGCAGCCACCCAGGGATGCTGCATTCAGCAAGACATCCCTGGACGTCTCAACTTTCTTTGTCTTGTACCTTTTCTGTACAAACTGCCCAGAGCCCTTCTCCTTGCACCTTACCTCTCATACAGCACAATCCTAACTAAACTTCTGCGTGGCAATGTAGTGGCATCGGCGTGGGCTGCACTGCAGCCCATGGGGGAGTTTTGGCTGCTAGAGGCCTCCTTGGGGTAAGCTCCAGCAGCTGCGATGGGTCAACATGGACCTGCGTCAGCGATATCGCTGGCACAAACCCGCGTTGAGCCATGCAGGTGGGTTGGGCCTGGGAAGGGGGTTGGATATAGCATGTGCCGGAGCCACCACAATTCCGTCTTCTCCCGGGCCCAATCTGCCCTCCCCTGCTCCCGTTGCCACCTCCCCCATCCCAGCAGGCGCTAGTTTGAAGACTCTGGCCTTCCTGCTTTTTGCGCTGTCACAAAGTGCTTTGTGGTGCTTTTGCGACAGCACACGCTGGCAGAACCTGCATTCTGTCAGCGCATTTGTTAGTAAGGATTGGGTCACTAGTTCCTGTGGAATGTTCTTCACAATACATTTGTTTGCATTTCAAGGCTGCCGTTTTTATAAATCTAACTGAAGACTCACTTATTTGTACCTGGCTTTCTCTTTAAACCAAAGATTTATGTTATTCTTTTTCCAGTTGCACTTTTCTTTTTTTTTGCTATTATTGATGGAACCAGCCCCTATTGTGTTGCGTTGTGTGTTTATGTGTTAAATGGAGATGGGGTAATCTGAAAACATACTGGGCAGGGAATTAATCACAGATTCTTCTCCTTCTAGTTGGCACGTCACAATAAAATATTGCAACAGATGCTGAAACCTGGGTCTGATCCGGATGAAGGAGATGAAGCATTGAAGTACTATGCCAATCACACAGCCCAGATTGAGGTAAAAGGGCTGCTTATCTAACAAACAAACAAACAAATTGTAGGCTAAGACACTTTGCTTCCCACTGCACATAAGTAGCTTTTCATCTGAAGAATAAAACTTCTTTAAATAATGTTAATTATATGCAACAGTGAATTGTATCCAAAGAAAATTAGTCATGTCTAAGGGTCATTGAAATCAATAAGACAAGTTAGTCATGACTAATTTTTTCTGTTCATTTCAATAGGACGGGCAGCCCAATCCTACCTGAATCCTCCCGCTGATGCAGCTGTGCCAACGGAGCGCACGCTGCATCCACGAGAGGGAGGCAGTTGGAAAGGTCTCCTTGGGGTAAGTGAACTTTTGTTCATTTACCACAGGAAAAGCCTCCACCACCGCCATGGGACTCCTCTGATCTATACCTGTTATTTTGCAGGCATAAGTCCAAGGCATGTAACGGCGGCAGAAAGGGAGACGGAAGGGGGTAGGGTGTCGGTGCATGCGAATGTTGCCAATCCCACACCTGGTCTGCCTTCCTCCCGGCTCTGCCTGGGAGCTCCCCTCTTCCACCCCTCCCTGCCCCGTTCCACCTCTGCCGCAGTTGGACTTACCTTTCCAGGTCTGGCGGCGGGCCTCCTACACTGCCGCCAGTTGCGCTGTGTATGCTGCCGGAAGCCATTTTATTACTTCGGAACTCTCTTCAGCTGTCATAAAACCCTCTGCGCACTGACCCAATCCTGCATAGGATTGGGCTGTTAGTCATGATTAACTTTCTTTGGATACAACCCAGAATCTCGTTCCTCACAGGTTTTAATGGTAATATGAGATGAATATCTCTCTGGAGATTATTTAACTTATGTATGGCCAACTGGTGATCTGTAGAACTGGGATTAAGAAAAGCAACCCAGTAAGCAATCTTTTGTGATCCACAACAACCTGACCAAATTTTAATCAAAGTGTGGTTAAAAATGTAATGTTAGAGCTCTGTTTAGATTTTGTATGTAATGCCACAATTATGTCAGAGTGCTTCATAACTGTGAAGCCCTTACTGTTTGTTCACAGGATCCGATTGGGTGTCAAAATGCACTTCTACCTTCCACTCCCAGACAAGCTTCTGGAAAAAATACACACACACACACCCCAATCTTGTGTACGAAGGTTGGCCATCCTGAGTTTAATTTTAAAAAAATCTGCCATTGCAGAGTTTGGACTTTATGAAGCTAAATAGGAATATTTTCAACCCTTTGATTTTCTGATGAGACAGCTTTTGGGAGTTGTGCATAGTGTATCATGTGATGACTTAGGGGAGTGGGATACATGACAGACCCTGTTTAACCATGAACAGTGTGTTGGATAGAGGGGTCACCTAATGAATTTGATTGGCAGTTGTAGCAGGGCAGGCAAAATGAAGTACTTTTTCACTTCATGCATAGTTAACGTAAAATTCACTGCCTCAAGATTTGATGATGACCGCTAACTGCCTTCTGAAAGAATTAGACAAATTCATCCATGATAGGTGTATTAATGGCTGTAAGCCGTGGAACTGCCATGTTCCACAGCATTATGCCTCTGAATACCAAAATGCTAGGGACAAGCAAAGCTGAATTACTAGCCCCATTATTCCCTACTACTGAGCTTCCAGATGATCTGACTGGCGGCTGTAGGAGATAAACGCCAGAACTGGAGGACCTTGGTGACATGTGTTGATTCGTGTCGGCAGATCAGGCCTGAGAAGGGGGTAGGGCACTGGCCAGGTGTGCACTGGCGCCGCTGATCCTCCTCCCTCCTGGGTTTGATCCGCCCTCCCCTACCCCATTTAGCCCCCTCCCCACCCTCCCCTCACCCTGTTCTCCCCTGTGCGGACTCCCTGTGTGTTCTGCTCCAGCGGAAGTCCCTGCGCTCTCTGGCGTTCCAGCCTTCTTGCCGACGTGCCTAGAACTAATGCTGTAGCAAAGCGCTTTACGATGCTTTTGCAACAGCGTGCACCGGCAGAACTCGCATTCCACTGGCGCAAGGAATGCATAGGATGGGGCCATTAGTCTACCGATTTCAGTCACAAGTTTACATGGGAATTTGAGCATGATAGAACAAAGGTGTTTTGCATATAGGCCCAAAGTTTAAATTTTTGTCTCTTAACAAAACTGGAGCAAACAAGTGTTCAGCAATTTTATCATGATGGTCAGACTTTAAATATTTGCCTCAGGATAAAATGAATGCATCATTTGCCCAGGTCATTTTAATTGCTCGTATTGTGTACCGGTTTTGGCCCAAACTGAAGCCATTTGTCAAACCTCCCTAAATTTTAGGTGTTGACAAATGTCACAATCTTCTTGATTAAGTGAGTGAATGGCAACAAGCTGAGACTCCTTGCTCAGGTTCTGAATACTAAGTGTGGAGAAATTTCAGTCATATAAGGTAAACAAAATAAATTTAACAGGGAAGGACTAAATTCTGCATAATAATGTCTGTCCTTTCCGTCACCGGGGGGGGGGGTTTAGTAGGGATTGGGCTGCCCGAGTGCTAAATAGCGATTTGTGTCCACAGCAGTGTTTGTGGGCAGGCAGAATTTGAGCCCCAGCCTGCCAGAGCTGAGCCCTGGAACATGTCAAATAATACTAAGGAGAGAGAGAGCTTCTAACCTTGTGCAAAGGTTCTTTCCTGAACCACTGAGCGATTAGTCAGTGCCCATATATCTGGCATTAGAAGGAAGAGCTGACACATCATCAAGCATGGTTCCCAGGCAGACTTCAGTCTCAGAACCTCTTGTTTTTGAAATGAATGACTGGATTGTTGGTATTTGGATCTTAAGTTAAGCTTACCACAGTGTCCTGCTTTGTAGATACTTAGAGTTGCACATGTGACCATGTGACACCTGGAAGTGTGCTTCTAGCATAGTGCAAATATAGCATAATGTGTGACAACGCTGTAAATGTGTGTGGATGTACACCACTCGCACAGTCTACCCATTTCTTTTTCAGTGGTGCCAAATCATGTACTGCAGGGGTTCTCAACCAGTGGTACTCGTAGCACCAGTGGTACTTCGGTCAACTGCTGGTGGTACGAGGACCGCCGGAACCCCGCTCCGACGCGCACTAGTGTAACTAGGGTGGAGCGCGTGGTTCAGCTGAACCAGGCGCCCACCGCTGCAGGGGCGCCGCGGCAAAGCCGCGGTGCCGGCACTGGACTCGAGTCTGATTCGAGATACTCAAGTCCGACTTGAGGTGGAGACATTGAACGCGGGGGAGGGGACATTGAAGGAGTGGGGCCGGGGCACACACACACACTACACACTCACTGTTTGTCTTCCGTTCCGCTGTTTGAACTTCCGTTCCATTCTGCGTGCGTGACTGTGAAGTGACGGACTCCTTTTCCCTGTGCACCGTCACTTCACAGTCACGTCACTTCCTATGCGCCTGCCGCGCTGCCGGCTGCAGCGTGGCTGGCGCTTTGAACTGGAGGAATGGAGGAGCCTGAAGGTAAGCCAGCCGGCCGGCCGGTCCGCGCTGGGGAGGGGTGCCCGGTGCAGGGGTCCCGCCGGGTCGCCCCCCTCCCGGAGCGCGGCGCTCACCCACGGAGTGCGGCGCCCCCACCACCAGAGTGCGGAGCGCCCTGTTGGGTGCGCCAAGGTTTACTTCTAGGGGCGCCATTTCCCCCCCCCCTGAACCGGGCGCCAACTGCCCAAGTTACACCACTGCCGACGCGGTGCTTTTGGAACTGTGTTTTTGCTCCTGAGAGGCTCCTGCCTTTGGCTGAGCCTCTCAGGAACGCTGAGAAGGGTCCTCCCACCTGCCCAGAGTCTCCTACCTGCATTTTCTGGCCTCCAGAAAACCGGAAGTAACTGGTGATGATTGCCAGCAGTCACTTCCGGTCATACGCAGCAGGAGAGTGGCGCCAGAGGGGATATTCGGCCGGGAAGGGGTTGAGAACCCCTGATATACTGTATAGGCATGCTTAAGTGGATCCATGGTTCATTTTGCTTTGTGCATAGAGGGCATGAGTCTGAGGCTCATTCACATGTTTCTGGTGCTTGGAGCCATGTGTGTACCAGCTCTCATAGGTTGTGATATCTAAGTCAAACTTCTAATGCCTTAATAGGCTTTTGTAAGGCACATTGACTGCATTCAGGTGATCATCCAAATCACAGTTTGGACTAGGATTAGGAAAGAACCACAAAGACTTGAGCCTTCTTGTCCTTTTCCTTCTCTAGCACAGTTTAATAGAATGCTTCCTGGTCTAATCAAACCATAGTTTGCCATCACATTTGACCTAGCAAACTAAGATATAAACAACCACAAGATATAAACAAGATATAAACAAGCTTAATCCTGGTTTGAAGGAAAAATCCCCAATGGGCGCTTTGCTATAAATCTCTTAAAGAACAAGGATATGTTTGCCCCCCTCCCTCAGAATTAAAGGAGATTTAAACAGTGAAGGCGATTCCACTTACTAAATATGTGCCTGAGAGTGAGCCTGAGATCGGAGAATGAAGCTGCTTTTTCCCTCAGTCTCTGCCTCAGTCTTTGCCTGTCTCTCGTAATTTTTAAAGAAGCAATACATATTTTCTGGATACAAGGGATTTTCAATATAATTTATATATGTGATTCTAGTTTTATGCACTGACCCTGGAACGTAACCCTCACATAAGGCAAGGGGCAATTGTATTCTAATCCTCCTTCCACCCTTCTCTTGTGTAAGTATGGAGTCGCAGTTTATTTATTTATTTATTTATTTATTTATTTATTTATTTACAGTATTTTTACCCCGCCTTTCTCCCCAAAGGGACCCAAGGCGGCTATAGATGATACTCAACCCTCATTTGCATCTGAATGAGAAATGTGTATGCATTTTCAGATTGTCCGTCATGATAGAACTATGGAACAAATAGTCTTCCCTGTACCAAACATCTGTGAATTCCTCACGCATGAATCCAAGTATCGTGTGTTCAATACTACCGAGAGAGATGAACAAGGAAGCAAAGTGAATGACTTTTTCCAACAGTCAGAGGACCTGTATAACGAAATGAAGTGGCAAAAGAAAATCAGGAGTAAGTACAGTACTTACAAGTCCGAAAATTTATCGACTTTATAGCAGTTACAGAAAAAGGAACGGCCTATTGTGGCTCATTGTGAAAAATTAGTCTCTTGATCCTAAATTGTGCAAGCATTCCTATCAGCAGTTCTCACTCTTCTGTTCTTGATTTCCTCATGCTTCTAGAATTATGATATCCATAAAGGAAGCACCAGGATTTTAGCCTGGGGAAAGGTGGTATAGAAATCTAAATAAATAAGAAATATTCTGCAGTATCCAAGCCTCTTGTGAGAATTTAAAAGGAAACCACATTTGGAAGAACATTGGAATGTTCTCATTTAACTAAATGAAACTCTTGTTCGGCCGATCCCGCTCTCCTGGTGGTTTTCGTTTTGGCTTTTGTGCAGCTAGCGGGCACTGATATGGTTGTAAGAACAGGTTCTTTATATACAAGGTGGGCCAAAAGTAGGTATACAGTATTGATCAGGTCATGTTTACAGCCCAATCCTATCCAAAGCCCCACGCTCAGATGTAGCAGCGCCTGGGCAGGTTCTGCTGTATTCTGTGTGGGGCTGGAGGTCTCCTCGAGGGAAGGAGATTATTGTCCCTTTCCCCGTGTTGAGCTCGAACAGCCCCTATGAGGCTACTTGGAGGCACCGGCTAAATGGCCGGCTCAGCTCTGAGTAGCCCCATGTTGGGCTTTCAAGCCCAGGACGAGGGATAGGATTCAGTCAAGGCCTCCTCCGCCAAGCTCGCCCTCTCCCAGGTCTGATCCGCCCGCCTCCCCACTGCCCTCCCCCTGCCTCCCCACCAGCTGGCATGGAGCTCACCTGCCTCCAGCAGGCGCAGCTCCCTCACCAGCAGAGGCCTGCCAGCGCTCACCTCCACGCCAGTGGGACTGGAACTTGTCCCCGACACTGTGGCACACAGTAACACAATAAAAAGAAATAATAATAATAATAAACATGACCTGATCAGTACTGTATACCTACTTTTGTCCACCCTGTATTACAGATGCAGGTAGTATAGACTAGAACTGGTTAGTAGAAGAACATGGCAAGGAATTCCAGGACAGGCTATCTTGTGACTGTCAGCGCAATCCTAACCAACTTTCCAGCGCCGGTGTAGCTGTGCCAACAGGGCACACACTGTATTTTGCAGTGCAGAGGCCATCATGGAGGCCTCTTCAAGATGAGGGAACATTTGTTCCCTTACCTTGGAGCTGCATTGCGGCTGCACCGGCGCTGAAATGTTGGTAAGGATTGCGCTGTGTGTCTCTTAAGAAACTCAAGACTGACTCATGTATCCACCTGTGTGACAGGCCTAAGGCATTGTGTGCCTTAGGCTGCAATACTGTACACACATACTTGAGAGTAAGTTACATTGAACTCAGTGGGACTTAATTCTGAGTAAACATGCGTAGGCTTGTAATGTTAAGCCTGCAACCACGCATTTATTGTCATGCGTCATCTGACCCTATGAGATAAGGAAGTAACACTTGGATGGTTTCACTTGCTGGTACAATGCAGAAGGTCTAAAAGTAAAATAAAGAATAGCTCTTACAGCATTGGAACTGCAAAAAAAAAAAGGAATTTTACAGCACTCAAAAGCGTGTGTGTCTTAAACGGAAACCAGCTATCACTTTACTTTTGTCTTGTCTGTCTGTCTGATACCAGCAATATGACTGATAGCAGTGTTACATTACAGATCGGGAAAGATGTAAAAAAAATGCCACACATTAACCAAACTGCAGGGTGAACCAAATACAATTCTGTACATAGGGCAATACATTTAATATTACTGCTATTATTGTACACACCAAAAAAGAAAGTGTTGTCTGGAGAAGCTAATAAGTTAGACATCACTTTTGCTTTCCAGACCCAGTTGCGTTAATCCTGGACCTGAGGATTGCTGGCCAGGCAATTCGTTTGGCTACTACATTGCAGAGCAGCTCTTTCAGGGAGCTGAAACGATACGTGCTACGTTTGATGATAGTTTTCTGTGGTTCAGGTTTTTTCCTGTCTCAAATTTGCCTGCACTCATTGATTTTTCATATGCCGCTATTCAGGATGATACATTAACATTATGAAACACCAGATTGTAGTCAGTATAGGACGTACCATTCACAAAGTTTGTAGGACTGCTCTTGTGAAAAGCAGAATTCACCTCTCCAGATGACATCTATGCCTTCCGCACAGTTTTTGTGTCCTGTGTCTATGAAGGCAAATCCCTGTACCGCACCCTGTGAAGGGTGAGAAAGGGATGGATGGATGGATGGATGGATGGATGGATGGAGGGAGGGAGGGAGGGAGGGAGTTCCCTGCTCAATTTGTAATTCTTCTAGGTTTGGAAGGCACAAGGATCCAAACAGTGCTAAAACGCTCATGTGATAATAGCTTCCTTGTGACCACTCTTTCACAGCATGCCGTGTCTTTAACAGAAGCTACATATCTGGTTTTTCATGTGAGGAGGTTGCTATTGCTGTGATGCTGTAATCTGCACTTGAAATAACAGCTGCATCTTTTCTAAGTGCAGAACATTTGTTCTGAGTGCAGAACATCCTCTTGCTCACTGCAAAATTATATTCTTTGCTAGAAGAGCAAAAAGGTTCTTATATATTCTTGTCTGCTGAAAGGAGCGTCTTCACTCATTTGTTCAACGTTATGTCAAATTGTGTGCCAAAAATTAAGAGCCCAATCCTATCCTTCCCCCTGCTGCTGGTGCAGCCGCACCAAAAAGGACTGTGCTTTATCCAGTGGGTGGAGGGCGGATCAGGAGGCTTCAGCAGGGAAAAGGGATTTAAATTCCCTTACCCCTGCGTAAGCCTCCTGACCCGCAATGGGTCATCTCGGACCTGCACTACCAATTTTCGCAAATCCGATCAGAGAAAGGGAGTGGGGAGGCAGTGAAAATAGAAGGTAGGATCCAGCATGCGCCATCGTCACTGGATCAAACCATGCCACTGTCACACACCCTCCTCACCCCGTTCCGCACTCCCCTCCTGCCTCCCGTGGTTGCTTACTTACTCACTTACCTTTTGGCTTACCTTTCAGGGGAGGAACTGGGGAGGATGTGTTGGGGAGGTAGCAGATCTGGTGGCAGTCACACACGCCGGATCTTATCCCCTCTTTTGGAAACGTCCCCACCCCTTTTCTCTCCTGAGATACATACGCCACCAAAATGGCTGATGTATGTCCATGGAGACCCATAGGCAGCCTACCGGGGGGGGAGGTGTAAGTAAAGATTTTTAATTACCTCCTGAAGGCTGTCGGATTCCCCCCCCCCCGGCTATAGCATGTAGCACTCCCTCTGTTGGTGTGACTGCGTGCTGTAACGTGGCGGGAGACAGGATTGGGCAGTAACTCTAAGGAAAGCAATTAGGAGGAGGAACAGAAAAGCAGAGGGGAGGAGAGAGAGACTCCTTAGAACAGCAGTTCCCAAAGAAGCCAGGGCCATGACCCAACTGTGTCCTCTGGCGGTGGGTTGTGACCGACCACCTACAGCCGCTCCAGCCCAGAATAGGCCTCTGGAGGCCTCAGAAATGCCTCCCAATGTGACTGGAACTCTGGAGGCCTGGAGAGATGGAGCAATTTGGAGTCAAATGGAGGCAAGGGTGGGTCCAACTGGTGACCCACCTCCACCTTGGGTCACGACCCACAGATTGAGAAGCCCTGCCTTAGAAGAAGGGGCAGAGCAAAGAGGGGGGGGACCATGAGGGGAGGGGTGTAGGCAAATTAGTCGGGCTGCCTAGAGGAATGTGGGAGGAGAAAGCAAAGGTTTTTGGAGTACAGGGAAGAAGGGAGAAAGCTAAAGGAGTCATACAGAGGAATGAAGCAGAGTGCAGATGGTTCAAACTGCAGCAAAAGGCTGTGGATGGCTCTCTGTAGCCAGAACCGAGGGCTACAGGCAAAGAGTGAGCCTAAGAACAGGCTGTGAAAGCACTTCAAACATTTGCGGTGGGGGAGCTCATCTCTCTCTTGACCTCTTGATCCTACCTAGAGAATCTTCTGGGTTGGCCAAGGGCATTTGTTTGGTAAAAAGAGGCTTAGGGATGATTCCGGGCTTCTAACCAAAAGGTGAAAAACAGAAAAAGCTCTTACACGCACACAGGCACACACCCCGCAGCACTCAGAGGAGAAAGATCAAGACAATCATTAAGTGTGCAGGCAGTTTGTCTTCGCACAAGACAAAGACAGGAAAGATAGATGGGGTTTGGTGGATCTTTGAGGAGGGTGTGCTGCAGACCAAGATTACCATGCCATTCCTGCAAAGCTTGGGAGTGTTGCATTGCAGGGGTTGCAGTGGCAAGAGGCCAGCCATACGAACCTCTGTGGGCAAAGAGGAGTTTGAATGGTACAACAAGAGCTATGAAGCAGCAAGCCCTTACCATGCATGGGAGTCAAGCTGCCTTTTTCCCCAGGAGGGGGAGAGGAGAGAAGTGGCCCAGGAAGGCTGGCTGACCAGCCCATGCTGACTTCAGTAATTCCATGGCACTTGGGGAAAAGGGGAAGGATATGGCAGAAAAGAGAGGGGGCTCTGAGGTGTTACCATCCTGGGTGCCAGGAATGGAGGCTGGAATGAGGGGTGACCTGTCGCAGCACCAGCGGGTTAATGATCCACAATGAACCAACAGCAAGGCAGGCAGGACCCAGGAACAAATGTGAACCAAAGAACACCATGTTCTGAAGCCCAAGATGTTTACAGATTTTTGCCCCATAGAATCCTATGGAATTCCTAGCTGGGGTGACTCAACCAGGAGGTCCTCTATTGTTAGGTACCTGATGGCTTCTGCCTTTGTCCTGCCACCCTGTCTGCCTTTGAGGGTGCAGTTTTAACTGGTTGGATGGGTGTTGAATCATTTCCTAAACTGAGCTTCATCACAAGGACCGTTGGAGGTGTGAAACCTTTCAAAGTTTTTTTTTTTTTCTCAACCCAGGAGTCCAAGGAAGTGGCCAGGGTCATAAGCCGTTTTATCAGCTGTTCCAGCAGAATTCAGAGCTGGAAACTTCATCTCTCTTTTGGAGGTGTGAAAACTGCAGTCACTTTAAGCAGTAAACAAGCTATATAGAAACCTGGAGCATTGAATTCCCAAGCTCAATTAAGGGGGGGGGGGGATACATGGTCTTTGAATCAAAAGTGTGGCCTTCTTGGTCTGTGGCCTCTTGTCGCCAGTCCTTTGAATGGTCACAGTATTGGTCTGGCCCTTTGCTTAGGCATCCTGCACCAAGTACACGCATTTAAATGTGCATTTCCTTCATGCCTTGCGTCAAGCAGGAATACACAGAAATGAAATGTTGACTGTGTAACAATTGTTTTGGCCTATGAAACCTTGGGGAATTTCTGCCAGCAGGGGTTACTGCTTACTATTAAGGGAGCTGCACCTTCTGCTGTTTTGGGGGGCAATTTTTCCCCAGATGTGATTTGTAGGGCAGCTACCTGGATGTCAGTACACACATTTGTTAAACACTGTAAGATTAACGATTACTCTTCTGCAGACAGGTTTGGTAGAAGGGTTTTGCAGCAGGTCCTGGCTTCTTGAATTGGGATGTTCACCTATAGACCCCTGAGGACAGCATCTCAAAGAGCCCCAAATGAGGATCCAGGATACCCTCTGGAAGTCCTAAAGAAAAAAACAGGAATTTTTACTGTGAATTTATGTTCTCCAGGTCTCACGGAGGGCGTTTGCCCACTACGTCGGGTGAACTTCTGCCTTCGCTGCTTCTGCCTTCGCTGTACAAGTGGGGGTGGTAGCCAGGGACTCTTCCTGGGGAATGTTCCCTGTTTCCTTGCTCCTCTTTAGGAAGTTCGGGGGGGTCCAACCTTTAAGAGGTTGTTTTCACTTCTTGTTCCTCTTCTAGCTATCATTGGGGTTGAGGGGTTCAGTCAGGGTCTTTTCCAGTTTGGTCTGGCGGAGCAGGGTCATCCCTCCCCTTGAGGAGCTACTGCAAATTCTGAAATTCTGCCTACTGACCAAATGGGTGGGGCTGTACCTAGAGAGTCCTGACTGAAGATCCAGAATGCTCTCCGGGCGTCCTGGAGAATGGAAATTCACAGTAAGAATTTCCGGTTTTGTACAGGAACCTTGTCTATGGGCTTTAACAATGAAGATTCATCCCAAACCACAGAACTACCCAGAGCTCTGGACGTCTCTGTAGGCTGACCTGTTACAGCATTCCCCTCTACTTGCCAATTGCCATAGCTTCTGTCAACACTCTCCAGCTTTGCAAAACAAAGCCCTGGATCCTGCCTTTGAAATCCCTAGTTCAAGACCCCAGTTCAAGACTTAGATTTCCCACCAGCACATTCTGGCTACAGATCTATCAACAGTAACTTTTATTTAAAAGGGTACTATGTTCTAACTTTCTAACATCAGGTGTGGAAGACCATCCATCCTCATATATATATGCTCAGAACATTTGGGTTCTGTTCATTCTGACCATGAGTCAGGCAGTCCATTTCTCAATCCCCTCTGAAGTCAGGTGGAGCTGGGCCAGCAGAATATGTTGAGGCTCTGAGGCTGACTTGATGTGTTTCCATGTGATTCTGTGTAGAACAAAACAAGAGACTGTCATGTGAAATGGCTCCAAAGCCTTTTAGATCCAGAAGTCAACAACAACTCATGCTTAGTCACAAGTGAAATCTGAACAATTGATCTGTACTGACTCTAATTACGTTCAGTTAAGAGCGAGCCAAACAGATTTTGCTTTTTGAAGTTTTCTACTTAAAGGCCCCTAAGAGCAGTTGCAGAAACTGTCTGTATGGAATATTCCTAGATGACCCTTTCACCCTTGATCCCCCCCCCCCCCATAGCTTTAAGATTGCTAATTTTATGTATGTATGGGAGATTCTTGCGCTCAAGGTTTTACGAGAGTTAGTGTAGCGTAGACACCAAGAGTGAAACAGGAAGTCCCTGTTTAAAATTTCACCTCTGCTTGTACAGTCTACGAACTTGTACAATCTACGAACTCTCACCCTTAATACCATCTGTAATATGGGGATAAGAACACTGGCCTTCCTTACAGGGTTGCTATAAGGATTCCTGACATAATCAAGCACTTTAGAAAATGATGGAAATCTATTCCGGTGTGCCGTTCTGAAAGTACTTATCTTTTTATCTGTTTAAGGTATTTCTAGGCTGCCTTTCAGTCCCACCAAAGGGACCGCCAAGGCAGCTTATAAACATTCCATACACAACATTCAAAATATTAAAAACAATTAAAACTATAGTGACAACAATCAGAACATAGGCGTGAGGAGAATTCCTTTGGAAACAAATCTTGGTTTCTTTTTTTCCTAAACAAAACAAAAAGTGTGAGAAGAATTTCTTGAAAGAAGGAAGTACAAAATGACCAGGTGATGCAGACAGTCTGCTGTGCTATCTCTTATCTCCATAATTATCCTCTGTGGTGCAGATGAGATTAAAGCCTTGTATGTGTGGTCCACAAATGAAATCAGATTTGTATCCAACACCCCCCCCCCCAAAAAAAAAACCCTGGTTCTGACATGCCTTGAATATGGTATTATAAATTATGACTAATTGTATATTGTGTTTGTTGTATCATGCTAATTGTATATTATATGAGTAATATGGCATTAGTGCTGAGTCTCTTGTAGGGCTGTTTCTATATAGTGCAGTGGGGTATTGAGACTAGGCAGATACATACGTGTATGCACATGTATATGCCTCAGGTATAACCTTATGCCATTCTCATGGTGAGGGGCTGAGTCCCAATGCCCCGTTCTGCAGAGCATTTCCAGGTGGCAGGTTTGAATATACGAAGCTTCGTATGATATGGGTCTATTGCTGTACTGAAAATGATTTCCTTGTGTTGGAACCCAACATATACTGTATTCAAAATCCTCTCTTTCTCCCAGCAGTGTGTAGTTTAACTTACAGGTGTTCCCACGGGTAAAAGAAACTATGCATTAAAAGGGATGGAAGAGAAAACACGACATAGAGAGGTCGTTTTCAGTCGCTATCTGGTCAGGGTCTCTTTTCATTATGAAACTAGCCCTAAATTTGTTTCAAACTCTCTGAGGGCATCGGAAATTTTGTCTGCAATCCTGTACACACTTGCTTGGGAATAAGTCCCGTTGAACTCAGTGGGACTTATTTCTGAGAAGACATGCGTAGAGTTGCGCTGTTAATTTACTAGCTGTTCCATTGGAATGGATTTTGCTGAAGGTACCGCTTTCACTTTTTTGTGAAGCTGTTGCTTTTTGATGGTAATGATTTCTGCTTCCTGCTTGTCATAATGTTGTTATTCCCTCCCTCCCTAGATAACCCAGCACTCTTCTGGTTCTCCAGGCACATTTCCCTCTGGGGAAGTATATCTTTCAATCTAGCAGTCTTCATCAATCTAGCAGTAGCTCTCTTCTACCCCTTTGGAGATGATGGTGATGAAGGTAAATGATTTCACTTCTAAATGTTCACTACTCCAAATAAAACTGTACAATGTTGGGTCCTAAGAGATCATGTAGTAATTCCCCTTACACTTGATAAAGCCTTTATGCAGTAATACAGCTGTCATTCTCAGATGAAAGGCAGAGTGGGATCCTGGCAAGATTTTGGCTAGAGAGTTGACCTCTGATCTGGGATATGCTGGTTCAAGTTCCTACTCTGCCACAAAGCTTATTCAATGGCCTTGGGCAAGACACTCTCTAGGCTGATTCACACTACACAAATCCAGGCGCGTTACGGAGATGCACGGAGCTCTTTGACAGCATTTCGGATGCAAGCGGAGCAGCTGTGAGCTCCGCAATGCAGAAGCTGGAAAAATGGCTTCCCCTCATCTTTTGAGGGGGCGGGCTTCGCGGAGCTGGGCGGGTTCATGGAGCTACTGCAGCCTACCAATCGGATGAGAGGGGGGGGGAGAGTGGCTGCATGCCAATCAGAACTACCTCCAATCACCTTCATAAAAAGGCGGGACAGCAGGAGGGCTTCCGGCCAGCTCTGCGCGCTGGGGCAGGGGCAGGGGCATCCGCGCCTGGAAAAGTGTAGTGTAAATCACCCCTCTCTGTTTGACCTACCTCAGAGCATTGTTGCTAGGATAAAATAAAATAACGCATTGTATGCTTCCTTTGGTTCCTTGGAAGAAAAATGGGGCAAACAACACAGATCTGTAAGATTTCCGTTCAGATTCATGCCTTTGCTGTGAACTCACTGAATGGTCTCAGAAAGTAACGATCTTTCAAACTCATTGTCCTGCAAGCAAAATGAGAGAAATTTTGATCTGCAATATAAAATGGTGATGACAATGATATGGGTTGTAAATTCCTTTGGCATGGTGAATGATGAAGTAAAAAGGTAAAGGTATCCCCTGACAATTAAGTCCAGTCGCGTCCGACTCTAGGGTGTGGTGCTCATCTCCATTTCAAAGCCTAAGAGCCAGCGTTGTCCGAAGATGCCTCCGTGGTCATGTGGCCGGCATGACTCTCCTTGCTGCAGCGCGTAGCATGCAGCTGGAACACGGAGCGCTGTAGAAGCCATAAATGTAGATGACCAATGCTATTAAAAGCCATTGCCAATTCCAGGTTGTAGACTTATGACACTTTAAATACACTTGTTTTCCAGAGTGTAGGTATTGGCACTTCATGAAAAGTAAGCCTTTTAAAAAGTACCTCAGCAGAGGCATGAAATGCATACACACACATCACACAAACGTTTTCATCCATTTTACATGCAAAAACAAACTCAAAGCACAATTAAAAAACATAGAATTAAATCAAGTTAAAACAATAATTGTCATTGCTAATTAAAATATACTGTCAGTAAAAATCAAACAATATTGGTAACGTTTAGAAATGCAATTAAAAACGAACATTCAGCCAAGCCATATTTGATATGTCATCTGTGGTCAGGAAAAGTCTTCAGATGTGAAGATTCTTACTAAGAGATATAGAGGGATGTTACCTGACTGATCCCTCCGTGCAAGGAATTCCAGATTACAGGTGTCAATTCATAAAAGGCCCTCTGGAAGGCCAACCTAACCTCTGAAAATGATGGAATATGGTGTACATCTTGTAAGGAAGGGGAAATGTATTAGAGAAGAAAGTACCCCAAGTAGTACCCAGGGCCCAGACCATTTAATAAGCAGCACCTTCAGTTGTGCCTGAAAGCCAATTAAGGTCCCAATCTGATCCAACTTTCCAGCGCTGATGCAGCTGTGCCAACGGGGCATGAGCTGCATCCTGCGGTGGGCGCGGGCAGTCACGGAGGCCTCCTAAAGGTAAAGGAACATTTGTTTCAGGGCTGCATTGTGGCTGCATCAGCACTGGAACGTTGGGTAGGATTTGGGCCCTAAGAGATCCGTTTTAACCAACTGGAATTGGTGTAATATGTTCTGTGATGCCAATAAAGGCGAACTGAACTGAACTGTAATATGTTCTTTGTGTAATTCAGAGTAAAGATGCTCACATTTTTTTAATTTAAGAAATATTCTAACTCATTTTAAGTGTTAAAATTGAGATTTTAACATTTAAGATTAAGATTAACATTTAAGATTAACACTGGAGATTAAGAAAATCTTTTTATATTCTTAGGTTAAAATCATATCTGCGGTGATTTCAAGGAGACAAATGAATATATTTTGTTTATAAAGGACCTAAGCTCTCAGTGTTCCTTAATGTAACCTTTCTTTTTCCTTTTAGTTCAGGAGGTCCTGTGGCTCTGCCACGTGTAAACATGCTCATTAAGATGCCCAGATCTCCCAGGGCATCTGGTTTGTTCCTGTCATATGTTCGTTTGGGTCGTCTCCTTGACCTTGCTGCAGCTGAATAGCTGTTCTGCTCCTGTTATGTGTTTTTGGGATTGCAGAAGTACATTAAAAGGCAGCATTCTTGGAATGCGCCTAAACTATTTGGATAGGGCCTGAATGGTCTGCAAAGAGAAAAATGTCTCTTCTGGCTTGGCACGAGTTTCTTTTACAGGGAGAAAGAAAAGAGCCCATCCCATGACCACTCTAATCACTGCTAAACCCCACCCATATCAATTGTTCATAACCTTCTAATTGCACTAAGACGGGCTGGAAACGTTGGATGGAGTACAAAATGGAGAGTTGCACCATCACTAGGGCAACAGCATCATTTATTAGGAGAGCTTAGATTAACTAGACAACTAGGCAGAGGAATGCTAATAACCGCAGCTTGCAACCTGGAGGAGAAAAATAAAGCCCCATCTCTTGCATCTAGATCCTATATGTACTGTACATGCAGAGTGGTAACACTTTATGGCTGCAGGTGGGTAGCGGGGCTTGTTTGTTTGTAGGCTCTTCCACGGATAAAACCCTGCATTTTCTCTGACATACAGCAAGTCCTCACTCAAAGTTGTTGATTGATTCTTGGAAACTGCAACTTTGAGCAAAACGACTTACCGGTATAGCAAAAACAATTTTACCGTAGGCTAATTGAAAGACATAAACAAGAGATAGAGAGATAGAGAGATAGATAGATAGATAGATAGATAGATAGATAGGTAGGTAGGTAGGTAGGTAGGTAGGTAACTTTATTGGCATAAACACATCAAAAAACAAACAACCAAAAAATCCCCCAACACATCCAATGACAACAACCACAATCCTGCAAAAAAAAATCTCCCTGAACTGTCCCACTATGACTCTATATATCAGAACTCATTTCCCGAGTAGCCACCACCAAAGAAGCAAAAACTGCAACATTATCAAGTCTCCCATCATCTTCTGTTGACAGAAGGGTTCGGAGAATATCTGCCTCCATCCAGCCCTGAAAACACGTCAGTATCGAGTTCAGGTGTTTCTGACGGAAAGACTCGTGCAGAGAGCACGATAAAAAGATATGTTCAGATGTCTCCACACACTTCATGCCACATGAACAGAGCCTTGCTGAAACACGTATTCCTTTGTACCGCCCCCATAAAAGGGCAGAAGGGAGAGCGTAAACAAGAGTTTACGACATATTTCTGGTCACAAAAACTTCACCAAACTTCTAAGTAAAGGCCCAAAGCACTTCTAATATTAAACGCTGAAAAAAATGTGAGCTTTCTGGGCCAGAGAAAACCCACTCAGACATGCAGAGAATATTCAAACTCCACACAGACAATGGCCCCTTTTTTTCCAAGTATAAAATGAAATGACTTATAATGAAACAACTTTAAGCGAGGACGTGCTGTACTTGCTTTATTTCTGTGTTAAGGCATTTTTCTTTTCACACTGGAGGGATGTTTTCAGACCAGCAACCCTACCTTTTTCCTTGCAGCTTGAACTGGTGCAATCCGGGGGGGGGGGGGGGGAGAGAGAGAGAGAGAGAGGCTTTTCCTCCTTGATTCTGTTAGATATAAACAGGCCCTAATACTTGGTTGAATGTATAGGTGATTTTGTTTTGTCTTTATTCTTCTTCATGGGTTTAGGGGAGTTCTGATGATGGGGTCATAAGAGCCAAAACGCTCACAATGCAAAGACTCTTCTTCAACAGCTTTGTTGACATGCATGAGCGGTGACCTGGAGTGGAACCGCCCCCGCCCCCCTCTCCATGTGGAGAGAAGGAAGAAGTCAGTCTCCAGGCCACTCCACTTTAATCCTCCCCTGTTGAGCCGGCCTGCCAGGAGGAGTGTTTTGTAATTGCCAAGGGTGGGGGTGGCATTAATGAGAAGCACGTGTTTGTCCTTGAAATTGGACTCTTTCCACGAGTGGTGGTTCACATGAACTATCAGGTGAAAGTCACTTCTGGTCACATGACTCAGTGGACTCATGATGAGCCCATGACCCAGAGCTGGAAGGGTTTATATCCCTTTACCAATCCTTTAAGTAATCCAGTTGAAGTTTAAACTGAGCACGTTTAAAAGCAGCTTTTGCTAGTTTATAGCTTTCAATGACAGGGAATAACATTCCTCTGTCTACTCCCTGTGAGCTGTGATAAAGCCGGAACCTGCACACTTCTTCACTGGCCTCTTCACTGTGCCTCAGCTTCCAGTCTACAACATGGTGATAGTAATACTGTCTTATACTGCAGGCAACAACTTCCAGAGATCTGATGAAATGGACTATAGTCCGTGAAGCTTTGTTGAAATAAATTAGTTCTTAAGGGTGCCATAAAGACACTTTGTTATTTTACAGAGTTACTATAATAATTACTGGAGAAATGCATGTGGAACTCCAGATCACTGGAAATACTCTCTCTCTCTCTCTCATTCATATTGGATCCAGCTTTTTCCGGAAATTAGTAATTAAAAAATCCCACAGGGCCTGGGCGGGAAGCAGACTTGAGGAAAGAGGTTGCCGTGAAAAAGCGGTACGCCGGAAACAGTGCAGTGAAACGCATCTCCCCATGTTGCTACATTGTTGAAAATCACCCCTCCTGGAGTTGTGTTTCCCAAACAAAAGCAAGCAACCATCAAGGCTTTGTTACACATTGTTGCGTGTGACATGTAGTTAGACGCCAAAATAGTTTCGACGGGAGAGTAGACACATTCATAGAGGACAGATCTATCAGTGGCTGTTAGCTATGATGGCTACATGGAACTTCCAAGTCTAAAGGCACCGAAGCTCTGACTACAGATGCTGGGAAGACTGTAGGGGAGGGCTTATTGAGTGTGGAATGTTTTGAAGCATTTAGCTAACCACGGCTGCAAACAGATTTCATGAACTACAGTGAGTGGACTCTTGGTCTGATCCATCTGGACTTTTCCTGCAGCTGGACTTGGGGGAAAGACCGATGTGGCTGGGTCTGGGAGCAGATTGGTTTTCCCCTCCTCTCTGTCCTCCTCCATTTGACTCATCCAGGGCTCATGCTGGTGTGGTTCCTCTTCCTCTCTCTGTCCCAAGCACAAGACCTGAGTTGAGTGAACAGCAGAAGTGGGACATGAGATGGAGAGGGGAAACACAGTCTTAATCAATTCATTCCCTTTTTTCCCCGCCCCCGGCTCCTAGGGAAACCTGATACATTGAGTGGCAGCAGGGCAGGTTGTGCAGAGAGGGAAGAAATTATCCCCTAACACACATCAACTCCCTAACAACTCCTGGTTGCCCCAGGCACCAAAAATAGGTTTTCCCAAGTTATCTGGATAAAAAATGGACAGGTGGCAACTGCTGCTGTTACAACTACATTGCTGCTGCTGCTGCTGAGATGTGTTAGTCGAATTCCAATGAATTTTGATTGTTGATGTATTCAGTTATATCCTATTTATTCTTTACTATTTGACAACTGGAACTTTAAAAAACTTAACGATGCAATCCTTGCTACAACTGTGTGATGTCGCTGGTCAGTTGGAATATTTTTTGCATGCTGTCAAGTGGCCTGTGCTGAGCAAGTTTAAAGTTGAATGAATTTGCTCAGCAAAGAGCCAGGTGTCCATTGGTTTCAGATTTTTCTGAAGTGCATTTATTCGCCCATCTCTAAGACTGGCACTTGACCAGCCTGGCTTGCTCCAGTACCTGTTAGCAGCAGCTTGATCTGCAGAAATCAGAAACCAAAACTTATCACCACACAGAGATAGAAGACATCTTCACTTTCTACTATGTGCAGATCACGCTTCTGTTACAGGCACGGGAGCAGGGGCCCGTCAACCCGACCTGTTGCCATCTTGCTCGCCCTATCCACGGACCGTTTCTGGCTCTCTACCTGAATAAAATATGATAATTAAGGGCCTTTACATGACCAAGTTGGGATTGACCCAGTACTTTTCGGAACAAATTTGCAGCCTCAGGCCACCCGGCAAGCTTATGGCAGAGGCAAGTTCTGGTCGCCGCATCTCAAAAAGGATATAGTGGAACTGGAAAAGGTGCAGAAGAGAGCGACCAAAATGATTAGTGGGCTGGGGCACCTCCCTTATGAGGAAAGGCTACAGCGTTTGGGGCTCTTCAGTCTAGAAAAAAGGCGGCTGAGGGGGGACATGATTGAGACATATAAAATTATGCATGGGATGGAGAGAGTGGATAGAGAGAAGTTCTTTTCCCTCTCACACAACACTAGAACTAGGGGACATCCACTCAAATTGAGTGGAGGGAGTATTAAAACAGACAAAAGAAAATATTTCTTTACCCAGCGTGTAATTGGTTTGTGGAACTCCTTGCCACAGGAGGTGGTGATGGCACCTGGCCTGGATGCCTTTAAAAGGGGATTGGACAGATTTATAGAGGAAAAGTCCATCACAGCTTACAAGCCATGATGGGGATAAGCAACCTCCTGGTTGTAGGAGTAGGTTTTCTTTGTGCCAGGTGCAAGGGAGTGGCGACAGGATACAGGTACCTTGTTGTCTTGTGTGCTCCCTGAGGCATCTGGTGGGGCCACTGTGTGATACAGGAAGCTGGACTAGATGGGCCTTTGACTTGATCCAGCAGGGCTCTTCTTATGTTCTTATGTTCAAGATTTGGGGGTGTCCTGATTTGCAGCTCAGTCTGTTAGCCATTATGCCTCATCAGCTCTCACTTGAGATTGACAGCCCAAACCTATATAAAAAGCACACCGACGGAATGCATATTCTGCTGGTGTGAGCTGCCACAAAGCAGTCGTAAAGGGCTTTGCGGCAGCACAAGCAGCTTGCAGGAAGGCCAGAGCTTTCCCGCACGTGCCGGTGGTCGTCGGGAGGCCTGCTAGAACTGGTAATCCTGGCGCAGGGGATGGAATGGGTTGGGAGGGGTGGAACAGGGTGGGGGTGAGTGGAACTGGGGGGAGATGGGGTGGGAGTGGGCAGATCGGACCCGGGAGGGAGGCTGGATCAACGGTGGCGGCGCATGCTGAATCCCAAGTCCCTTCCCAGACCTGATATGGCTGCATGGAGCAACACGAGCTTGTACCAGTGATATTGCTGCCACAGGTCCGAGTTGCTCCCTAGCAGCTGCTGGGGCTTACACCTGGGCAAGAGGTCAAATGTCCCCTTACCCTGAGGAGACCTCCAGTAGCAAGACATTGCCACACAGAGGCGAAACTAGACTGGAGCGGAGGCAAGTAGTTCTGCAAGTCTCTGTTACACCGGAGTCAACGGCCCCTCCCCCTTGCTGTTGGAGCCATTCCGGCAGCAACAGGGGAGTGTCCTGCATGTTGCCTTTGCCGCCAGAATGGCTCCAACAGCAAGGGGGAGGGGCTGCTGACTCCGGTGTAACGGAGTCTTGCAGAACTACTTGCCTCCGCTCCAGTCTAGTTTCGCCTCTGCTGCCACATGGAAGTTTAGGTAGGATTGGGCTGTGAAAGACTGAAAACCAGTTATTGAGCGGGTAGAACACCAGTCTTGAGCCAGTATGGCAGTTCTTACATTCTGAAGTTATGACCTTTTTTTCTCTTTCTTTATTTCTAGGCACACTTTCTCCATTGTTTTCAGTGCTCCTCTGGATAGCAGTGGCCATCTGTACATCTATGCTGTTCCTCTTTCCTAAACCTGTCGGCATTCGCCCGTTTCTGGTGTCCATAATGCTTAGGTCTATATATACGATTGGCCTTGGGCCAACATTGATCCTTCTTGGTGCTGCTAATGTAAGTCCTTTAAAAACCCATTTAAATGGTCTTGAAACTATCACCCTGTGTATAAACTTGGCTGTGAATCTTTTTTTTTTTCTCATTCATCTCACACAGTGGAAAAACGGAAGCTGCCGCCTGTACAAATATCCTGTTTAATTTCAAGTCTCATTAACTCCCATTTAAACCGAGGCAAGGGCATGCCCATTGGGACTGCAACCATACTCTAAGGGCCCAATCTTATCCAACTTTCCAGCACTGAATCAGCCATATACTGCATCCTGCGGTAGGGGGTGGGGGAGGGGTCACAGAGGCCTCCTCAAGGTAAGGGAACATTTGTTCCCTTCCCTCGGAGCTGTGTTGCATCTGCATCGACGCTGCAAAGTTGGATAGGATTGGGCCCTTAGACCTGCTTTGTTCAAGCACTTCAGCTCTCTGCCTTTCCACGGTGAAAATCAGACCACACACAAGTATTATTTTAAAATGTCGACAAAAAACCCTGAAATTAAGCTGTGATACCGTTCCTCTGTTCTCACTGGCTTACTCTGGGCTTTGTAGCTCTGCCAGACCAGCTGTGGAGCCCTTAATGGAGTCTGAACAGGGAAGCTGCTCTGGCTGCCAAGACTGCTCCTGGTGCAGTCAGTACCCTCATGTACTCATCCACCTCCCAAGAAGTGGGCATGTCTAGGTTCAGTGGAAGGTCTAAGCCCAGCTACCAACAAAACCCAGCTACCAAACCAGATAGGGTTTTTCTGTAGGGCGAGGAAAAGAAAGAGGAAGCAGCACTTTGGCAAAGCCTAAAGAGAAGAAAGGTGCTGTGTTGACAAAACACTCCAGTAAATTATTTTCTTAATTGCTTAGTGCAGCGTTTCTCAAACTGTGGGTCGGGACCCACTTGGCGGGTCACGACCCGATTTCTGGTGGGTCCCACAGAGCCTCCAATGAAAAGGCACACTGATGCTGGAATATCAGATCACTAATTGCCTCAAGGTCTGAGGCTGTTGGACCTTGGAAGGAACTGTCAGGAGTCTTGGAATATAATTTAAACAATACCTATTTGCTCTCAGTTCTTGAAAGCTTATCCTTTAACTCAGAGAAAGAGCTTGCTTGAAACACATTAAGCAATTGAGAACATATTTTATTTTGAATTTCTTGTGAACAAATTAAAAAAAAAAACACATTTTCCAGCACTTTGGGTCCCTCCTTTTTTTTTCTCCAGACTTTATCTGTGGGGCACCAGTTCTCATTGGGCTGAGTGTGAGTCTGATTTGTTTGTACGTGGCATAGTTCGTCATATCTCTATAGCAGGGGTCTAGGAACTCATTAACCCTTGTCTTTAGGAGGATCCATTCATAGGGCATAGCTGATATAACTTGAACTCAGGAGGGCCAAACTTGATGGAATAAGGGTCTCTTGGCAGCATTCTCTGCCTCAGGACAGAAGAGCCTCCATGACAGTCAATGGTGATGCCAGAGTCACCATAAGCTTACAGCAGAAGCGTTCTAAATAAATTACTACTGCAGTCCTGTGCACACTTTCCTCAGAGTAAGCCCCATTGAACACAGTGGAACTTACTTCTGAGTAAATGTGTGTAGGATTACACTGTAGGAATGGTACAAAAGCACAAGCTCTGTTGCTCTGTTTAGGATGTTTTCATCCTAAATTATGTTAGTTTTTCCATGATTGCATTTTTACATGCAGCAAGACTTGAGCCAATTCCAAACATGGTGTGGGATCTCCGTTCATTGGTTGTTGTCTGGCACACAAAAAAATCTTAATATTTTTGCCAGCTCCATAGACATGTATCATATTATAACTATGCACACTTTGTAGAGACATCAGGGAAATGATCACTCCAAAGATATATTTCATGTTGACATTGTTTGCTCTTTGGAACCAGACAGATATTAATGGTATAAAAGTGTCAAAATGGAGCTTATTGTAGCCATACTGCTAAGAGGAACCTTTGGCTTTTTAAGTTCCACTGAGGGACCAAACGAAACGGGCAGAAATGCTGTTAAATATTCATTATTTTACTGTGAGCCACCAAGTCCACAATCTAGTTAACCCAATTACAAGAGGAATGAAATACACTGGAAAATGTCTGCTTATGTATAGATTTATTTAATACATTTCTGTGCCATAGTTTCAAGTGCATTTCCAGAGCCGTTACTGGATTGCAGCTCACATTAATGCCAAATTATTATTATTATTATTATTATTATTATTATTATTATTATTATTATTATTATTGCTACTAATTAACAGTATGATTTAGAACAGCATTTCTCAACCTCCCAACCTGATGTACCACTTCTGACATCATGGACCTCCTCACGTACCACTGGAAGTTACTTTCGGGTTGGGAGACCACGATGCGACTCTGCAAATGCTGGCAAGAGGCTCAGGATGGGCGGGAGGGCTTTTTCAAACGCACAAAAACTGTGCGCTGGAGCAGGGGCGTCACTAGACGCGCGTCACCCTAGTGCGGGGACGTGCGTCACCCCCCCCTAGGGGCGCGACGTTATAGGCGCGGGGGGAGGGGGCCACCCGGCTCCCCCCCCGCATCACATCGCCCCCTCCGGACGCTCTGAGGCCGGCCCGGGAGCCGGCCTCGGAGCGTCCGAACCCGTCGGCGCTCCAGGGCCTTCTGAAAGAAGGTCCAGGCAGCGCGTCAATCCGGGTATTTTCCGGATTTTCGCGCATGCGCAGACCCGTTTTGAGGGCTTTTTGCCCTCAAAACGGGTCTGGGCATGTGTGAAAATCCGGGAAATACCCGGATTGACGCGCTGCCTGGGCCTTCAGAAGGCGCTGGAGCGTCGACGGGGTCGGACGCTCCGAGGCCGGCTCCCGGGCCGGCCTCGGAGCGTCCGGAGGGCGACGCGCGTCACGGAAGTGACGCGCGAGGGGGTGCGCGCGTCACCCCATGATGCGCGTCACCCCCTGGCGGCCCGCCCTCCCGCCACGCTCCAGTGACGCCAGTGCGCTGGAGCTCTGTCCGCCAAGCCTCCTACCAGCGTTTGCATAAGAACATGAGAAGAGCCCTGCTGGATCAGGACAAAGGCCCATCTAGTCCAGCTTCCTGTATCACACAGTGGCCCCACCAGATGCCTCAGGGAGCACACAAGACAACAAGATACCTGTATCCTATCGCCACTCCCTTGCATCTGGCATTCAGAGAGAGCCTACTTCTAAAATCAGGAGGTTGAATTTACCCATCATGGCTTGTAACCTGTGATGGACTTTTCCTCCATAAATCTGTCCAATCCCCTTTTAAAGGCATCTAGGCCAGGTGCCATCACCACATCCTGTGGCAAGGAGTCCTACAAACTAATTATAAAAAAAGAAATATTTTCTTTTGTCTGTTTGAATACTCCCTCCACTCAATTTTAGTGCATGTCCCCTGGTTCTGGTGTTGTGTGAGAGGGAAAAGAACTTCTCTCTATCCACTCTCTCCATCCCATGCATAATTTTATACGTGTCAATCATGTCCCCCCTCAGGTGCCTTTTTTCTAAACTAAAGAGCCCCAAACACTGTAGCCTTTCCTCATCAGGGAGGTGCCCCAGCCCACTAATCATTTTGGTCGCTCTCTTCTGCACCTTTTCCAGTTCCACTATATCCTTTTTGAGATGCAGGGACTTAGGTAGTCTGACCCTAATAATCTCTTTAATAATAGTGCAGTGTGGATGGGTTTAACCCACAATAGCACAATCCTATACGCGAACACCTCCCCTACAGCACACTGCCGGGGACGCCAGCAGGAAGGCCTACACCTTCCCAGCTGTGCCGAAGGACCTCCGGACGCACGCTGGGAAAGGTAAGCTGGCAGGAAGGTGGGGGAGGGTGTAACGGGCAGGGAGGGGGCGTAACGGGGAGTGGGGAGGCCGCAGGAGGGGGTGGATCCATCGTGGAAGGCCCGCGCTGGATCCTATCCCCCTTCCCTCTAGACTCCCCACTCCTTTTCTCTCTTCGGATTTACACTAGCAAAATTGCTAGTGTAGGTCCGAGGAGACCCGTTGTGGGCTATGAGGCTTACACAGGGGTAAGGGGATTAAACATCCCCTTTCCCTGCGAAAGCCTCCCTGTCCCGCCCCTCCTGCATGGTATGCAGAGACTGCCATTTTGGTGCCGCTGCATCGGTTGTGTGTGTGTGTGTGTGTGTGTGTGTGTGTGTGTGTGTGTGTGTGTAAGTGTAAGTGTAAGTGTAAGTGTAAGTGTAAGTGTAAGTAAAGGATAGGATTAGGCTCAGAGAGAAGTTTGGCTGAGAAATAGTGAGACCACCCAAATCACACTTCATGCCTGAGTGTGGCTTTGAACCTGGGTCTCCACTGTCATTGTCTTGCCTGACATTCTGTCTTTTGTACCAATCTCAAGATAGTCTTCATAAAATCAGATGCTAGAAATTCCAAAACAAGTCCAGTAATGTTGTTATTTCCTGGATTGCATTCCTGTCAAGTCCTTCCTTCAGGGAGATCATACTTTGAGATGCCAAAGGGATTCAGTAAGTCTACACCTGCTTAGCTTCACAACTGGAATTACATCAAGCATCAGTGATTTTAATCACAATTTGTCTTTTATTGCACGTGCTGTAGCAGTGCTTGTGATGTAATTCATTCTGCATAAAACTACAGTGTTTGTTATTCAGAATGCCACAGCGGTCTTCGTGATACAGAGGTTAAACAAATGGGAAGCTCATGGTGTAAGGGAGCTGCACTAAATAAAGACTCGATGGCCTTATAAATGCTTATAAACTACATTTTGATAAGTAAATGTTCTTGTTTTAAATAAATAAATAGTCTACATAGTTCATGTTCTTGAACACAAGATGTAACACTCATTTTTAATTATTATTTTTTCTGCATTGCTCCCCCTCAGCTTTGTAACAAGATCGTATTTTTGGTGAGCTTTGTTGGGAATCGTGGCACGTTCACACGTGGATACAGAGCGGTCATCATGGACATGGCATTTCTCTACCACGTCGCCTACGTCCTTGTCTGCATGCTGGGCCTCTGTGTACATGAGTTCTTTTACAGCTTTCTGGTGAGTACGTATATCTCTGGAAAGGAGCAGACACTGAAAATACAATAGCCTGCACAGATGGCTAGGAGCACTTCTGCCAAACTGTGCAGCTTTTCAGCATAGGAGCAACCACTAGGAGCAACTGTTCATGTTAGATCACATTTCACAATAGGAAACCTAAATGTGTATAGACTCAGTAGGGAATAACAGCCAATTTTGGCTCCCTGACAACTGTGCCTGCATGTGTGTTCAAGGATGTGTTAGGCACAGTTACGTTACATTTTCAGTTGCACAACGGGCAGCCCGATCCTGTGTAATGACACACGGCCGGCCTACAGTATCTAACGCCCTTCCCGGGCCGTGTCGGCACGGCCCAGGAACACCTTGGGAGAAGGGGATGTTCGTCCCCTTTCCCGGGTGTAGGGCTGCCCAGCCCCAGTGGGCCTCCTCGAATGTATGTTGACTCTGGAGCTGACATCCCCCTCAAGGAGTCCTGTGGCAAGGAGTTCCACAAACTAATTATAAAAAAAAATATTTTCTTTTGTCCGTTTGAATACTCCCTCCACTCAATTTTAGTGCATGTCCCCTGGTTCTGGTGTTGTGTGAGAGGGAAAAGAACTTCTCTCTATCCACTCTCTCCATCCCATGCATAATTTTATACGTCTCAATCATGTCCCCCCCTCACTTCCGTCAGTGGCGGCATGGTTAACAGGGCTCCCCCTGATGACCTCAGAGTACGAGTCGGATTATAAGGAAGGAGGCGGTCCCTCAAATACCCTGGACCCGAAATATGGATGTTTCCCCTCCCAGTAGCATTCCATGACTAATGGAATCTGATTTTGAAATCTGAATACATATCCAATGTGCAAATCCTTCTTTTAATTAAAACAAACGTATTACAATACCATGTTAAATAAAATGCAATGTGTTCTATATTTGTTTTCAATTCAATTCAAAATTACTATTAAAAGTAGCAATAGTAAAAGTACTATTAAAAGTTCGGGGGGGGGGGGATGACACACCAGCAGAGTCAAGTTACACATTTTCAAAATTTTTGACACACCAAGCCCAAAAGGTTCACCATTACTGTCCTAGGTGTACATCTCAAGATCTTAAATGAAGTGGCTCTTATAGGGTTTTAAACAAGAATGTAAAGCAGGTTACGCTTATTTGTAATCTTGACCTCTGGTTACAGAATGTACTTCTTTGTACTTATGTTTGTAGTACAATGTAGAACACAATGTATGTGCATTAAAAAAAAGTTAGGATATCCTGAAGTCATCATAGTATTAGATCAGATCACCCTTGCCACGAGGCAGGATAAGGTAACAACCCCAGGTAACAAATTTTGGCCATCGTTCAAGGAATGGGAGACAGACAGGTCTGACCAATGGACTCCATCCACCAGAAAGTTTTGCTGTGAGAGCCCCGAGAGCTGTGCTCCCATATTGAAATAAATGGGACTATTCATTTCAGCGGATCTTGTGCCAGAGCCCTTACTGGTGCATGTTTGGGTGGAGGGGACATTTGGACTGTCCATCTCTGGCACCACAATGTGTCCAGCTGTACCTTTCTACAAACATAAGACTTGCATTTCTAGGTAGAACTTTTGCATTGAGCGTGTTCTAGTAATGGAGCCTGTCACTTGTACAGCTGTCTTGGGTGTAAATTTTTTTGCAATCACACCTGTGGCTAATTGCAACCTTTTAAGTGTATTTTAATGTACACTGTGAGGTAGAACTAAATGGAACGTGGCGTATGTCAGAGCAACACAAGCTGCAAGCAACAGAGATAAGATTTCTCTACCAATAATGAAAAGAAAGGTGGGGGGGGGGGAGCTTTAGTTTAAATAGGATATGAGCCTGGCCACAAGTAAATGCAAGGGCCTAAATTAAATTGCCTTGAGTCTGTCTGTCATATCAACACCAGAGGTTCTCAACCTGTGGTACGCAGCATCAGCTCTTAGTTTTTTAAATTTAAACTCCAGACTCACAGCTGATAAGGCACAGACTGTCAAGGCTCCCATATTAAAAAAACTCTTCTGCCAAATCTCTATATAAACCCCTTTCTAGCATTTACATCCAAGTTAGGGTGAGTAAGTTCTCTGATTAAATAGTCCCTAATTTATTACTAAAAAGAAAAAATTCATTGACAGTGAACATAAAAGATTCTTGTGCAACAAAACCACCCCTTCTCTCCCCCCCAGACTGTGTTCCCAAGTGGAATGCAAATTAAGTGCTTTCCTACTGGCTAGTTCAATTTATATGCTGGGTTTTAGAATACATAGTTTCTTCCATTTAAAGAAGGCAGCTTTTATGGCAGATTGAGCTGGTTCTCTGCCTTCTTAAGGAAGCTGAGAAGGAATTGCCTTGGTTTATTTTTGGATGGGAGACCTGTGGTGATATTTTCTTTAAAATAAAAAAGGGTGGCAAAAATTGGGGAAAAAAGGTGGCTAACAGTGTAAGTTGAGTAATTTTAATGATTAATTTTTACATTTTAATAATTAATGCTAATTAATTAATTGGCACAGGGGGTACTTCAAAAAATTTGACCGTGCCAGGGGGTACACTTGGTGAAAAAGGTAGAGAACCCCTGATCTATATGGTATTGTCTTCTGCCTGGAACCTTCTCCAATTTCTTCAATGAGAAGATTAATAATAGACAACAAGTTTCCCTGAAAACACAGTGTATATTTGTGGTAGAGTTTGGGGCGCTCTTAGTTTGCACATGGCAATGTTGAGGCCCAGGAGACCAGGTTTACACTCTGAGAATGATTAGTACACCTTAGAACATGCCTTAACGTACTCCGTTGTGTTTGGGTTTCTGAGGCAGATGCAGGTCTCTGGAGTTTGTTGTCTGGCAAAAGTCATTTCCTGGTTGGTAGCAAGTTTGACAACAATGCTGTCAATGAAAAGGTTGGAGAACTAATTAATAACCAATAATTAATTAGAACTAGATCCAGTGGGTATAAACTGCAAGAGAGAGTTGGACATCAGAAATTCTTGCGGGTAAGGGCGGTTCGGCAGTGGAACAGATTGCCGAGGGAGGTGGTGGATTCTCCCTCACTGGAGACCTTCAAGCAGAAGCTCAACAGGCGCCTGCTGGAAATGCTCTGGAGGATTTCCTGAGGCAGGGGGTTGGACTAGATGATCTTTTGGGTCCCTTCCAAACCTATGTTTCTATGATTCTAATTACTTATGGGCTGGTCCAAGAATTCATAGGATCTTACCAGTTATGTTCCTGATAGCAGTTGACCCAGCCAATTCCTTCACTATGCCACATAAGAACAACGATGTGGCTCTGGAGACACCATGATGGGAGGAAGGTCCTCCTTGCCCCCCACCTACTCCTCTTGTGTAGCTATAACAGCTACAAAACAGTCTTGTCTGGGAACAAGGACAATGGATTTAATGCGGAGGGCTAACCCCGGAGGTAGGAGTCCCACTGGGGGTGGGGTGGTGGTGTCACAATAATACCTTATTTTTCAGCTGCACTAGGCCCACCACTGCTTCTCAACTCCCGCACACCTTCTATGTAGGCCAAACTGCTGCAAGCAGTAAAATAAACACTGTCAAAAGCGACTTCCGGTTTTGCGTCGCGACTGGAAGTCGCTTTTGATCTTTCCTTTTCTTTTTTACTGTTTGCAGCAGTTTTGGCTATATCGATGGCATGAGGGAGTCGAGAAGTGGTGGCGGGTCCTGCGCAGCTGAAAAATAAGGTACTGTGGAGGCCCCCCCCCCCCCCCGTGGATTTGATTGTATGCGGTTTTTGGTATCCACGGGGGTTCTGAGAACAGAACCCCTGTGGATACTGAGGGCCCACTGTATAGATTGCCTGGTACGTACAGCAGAGCTGCCTGGCTGCCTCCTTTGCAATGCATGGGATCTGACTAGCGACAGTAGTTTAAGCTGTTGCTTGTGTTACCATAGCTAAAGCTAAGTCATGCTGCCTGTTTCGCTGTAGCTATTTCTGCATTTCGAGTGCATGTGATTCATTCATAATATTGTAACTGTAAATATTCCCTAAATTATTACACAATTGGCTATTATGTGAGTAAAGCCTTTGCTTTTGTCATCAGTTAAAAAAAACAAACCACTTTTTTTTTCTGAGGAGTGCATGGGACTGCCTCTCCTTTCCCTCACACTATCCTGTCCTATTTTTTTTTATATGCTCATTTGCTGTCAGGGATGTTCCAGAACCTTCTATAAAGGGATAAACCACCAGAGAATCACTTATTTCTTTAGAGCTTGTGATACGTTAGCAATGCACACTTTAAAGGAAGGCTATTTCTGAATATAATGGGACACAATTGCTTACCACCTCAACTCTTTTCTCCTACAAGCTCTTAAGAAACTACTCCTTTCTCAAATGAGATTTTTAATGGGCTTCCAGAATATTCTTCTTTTAAAGTTCTTCAACTTAGTAAACCGTTAGTTTGTTTTAAGATCAAAGGCACCTTTACAAGGAGGTTTTTTTTTTCAGATTTTGCATTAACTCATTCAGTATGTGCAAGGTACATAAAGCCACAGAACACAAAACAAATTTTACAGTTTATTTTGGCTACCATTATTGCTAGAAATTTACTTTAACAGCCCAATCCTAACTAACACACACACCACATCGATGCAGCTGTGCCAGTGGCTCGCATAATGTATCCTATGGGAGCGCAGTCACAGAAGTATCCTCATGGTAAGGGAACTCTTGTTCCCTTACCCAGGGGCAAGCCTCCGCTGCCCAAATGGGTCTCCCCGGATCTGCTCCAGCCATTTAGTAGCACAGATCTGAGGATAGTAAGGGAGAGGGAAGAGGAGAAGGAACAGGGATAGGAACAACATGGTGCATGCTGATGCCATCAGGATCCACCCCCTCCTTCCCCATTCTGCTTCCTGCCTGCTCCCTTCCTGCCCAGACACTCTCCTGTTCCTCCCCCTCCCCACACCGTTCCTCCCACCACCTGTCCCCTGCGCCGACCTACCTGCACTCCTGCTGTTTGGCCATTGATGACAGCAGAACCTCTGTTCTGCTGTCATAAAGCTTAGTTAGGATTGGGCTGTAAAATAATAGAATCTGAGAGACTCAAGCTTCTAACTACATACATGTTGTTGTTCAACATATTTATATACAGGTGGGCCCCCATATCCGCTGGGGATATGTTCCAGGCCGTGGATAAGAGCGAACACCCCCTCCATGGTTTCCTGAGGGCCCCCCCACCCTGCCTCCCCTGCAGGCAGGCATGCTTGCCCCCAGTCGCGTCGCGACGACGCGCATCACCCCAGAGCGGGGGCGCGCGTCGCCCTTAAGGGGGAGGCTCCGCCCCCGCGCGTGACGTCACGCGCAGGAGCAGAGCGCCCTCCCCGCTCCGTTTTCGGCTCATTTTGGAGCCAAACGGGCACAGGGGAGGGAGGGCCCACCTCCAGCTCAAAACTGTAAGTGGGGGGAATCGCGTGTCACCCCTATACGCGCGACGCCCCCGGCGGCCCGCCCCCCCGCTTCCCCCCGTCGACGCCAGTGCTTCCCCCCCCCCCCCAGCTCTTATTTTTCTTTCAGCAAGCTTTGTTTCTTCCTTAAAACAAACAGAGAAGCAGCCTCCATTGCTGGCAAGCAGAATGAGACTAAGTCCTAGAGAGGCTCTGCAAAGTTTCTGTTAACCTTGCAGAGCCTCTCTAGGACTTAGTCTTGTTCTACTTGCCTGCAATAAGCAGCCAGAGGCTGCTTCTCCTGTTTGTTTAAGGAAGAAATGAAGCTTACTGGGAAAAGAGTAAAAGCCTGGGGGGTCCTCACAATCCGTGGATAACTGAAACCGTGGATAGCGAATCAGTGGATATGGGGGTCCACCTGTACCACTCTTCAAAAAGAAAAAAATCTCAATGCAATTTATGTAGCAATCTCACGCCTCTCATTAAGAGTGGCTCAAAATTATGTATGCAATGGGCCCTATCTCACCTGTCATTAATTAGATTTATTCCTCTTTCTGCAACCCCTGCTAACTCCAAAACAATGATAAAAAATATTATTCCTAGAGGACTCCGTTGTGGGAGGATGTACTCACTGACTCTGCGTACCAGCTGGCAATGATTCATTCATGTTTCAGAAGTAACTGTAAACATCCTGTAGTTATGTAGTCAATTTTGGGATAGTGGAAATATTCAAAATTACTGTTCTCCCCCCACCTTCCGTTTAGCTGCCTTAGAGCACAATCCTATGCATGTCTACTTAGAAGTATGTCCCATTGTGTTCAATGGGGCTTACTCCCAGGAAAGTATGCATAAGATTGCAGCCTTGTTGATGTTTCTCCCCCCCCCCCCCGCATTTGTATGGTCAAACTACATGTTGCATTAAAGGTATAGTTTGGCGCATGTGTGTGGATTTTTGTATGTGTGTGATGGTTGAATCATACATGCACAGATGAGATTAACTGCCTCTCATGTTAGTTTCTCAACAAAAGGAAAAAAAACCATGTGTTAGCCCTGAGAGGAAAGCACCCATTGGTGCCAATAACAGCTGGGGGAAGGGCATTTCTATCATGACTGTAGCATAAGAGGAATGGGTTACAACTACCGGTATGTTTTTATGAGGTAACTCCTGTGTGCTATATGTTCTAGGTCACACAGTGAATTCAGGGCACTGGCCTCCACATTGCCGCAACTTGCACCCTAGAACACTCCCAACACACTTCTGTGCACATGGCAGAGCAGACTATCAGGAATGGTGGGCAAACTATTTTTCAGGTGGTGGGTAAGCTGCCATTACTGACCTTCTCACTGACAATCCCCTGGAAAACTTCCAAGAAAACCCCAAGAGTCCCTGGAACACAGTTTGTAGACCAGTACAGTTCCAATATGTTGATCTGTTTTTCTCTTTGTATATCCTTTTCTCCTAGTTATTTGACTTGGTATACAGAGAAGAGACTCTGTTGAATGTTATTAAGAGTGTTACCCGGAATGGGCGCTCCATTATCCTGACTGCCGTACTAGCTCTCATCCTTGTCTACCTCTTCTCCATTGTTGGGTTCTTGTTCTTGAAAGATGACTTCATTATGGAGGTGGAAAGACTGAAAAATAGAACACCTATTGCAGGTATTGCTCTTACCACCAAAGCATAATCCTGTATAGAATTCTTGTGGATTATTCTCTGATATACAGTATAATTGAGTCCCATTCAGAGCCATCACTGGTCCAATGAGAACAGAATACTGGATAGATAATGGAGTATTATTTGGGTTGTATCATTGTGCCAACTTTGTTCCTTCTAACCTTGCAGCACAGGTACATAATGCAGTAAATAGTTTGTGATGCACAGGGCAAAATAGGTGTTTGATAAAATAAAGCTGATATATACATCGTTTATTCGCTTTGGAAATGTTAAATTAGTGTTTTACTCAACTCCATACATATTTACAAATGAGCATCAAACAGTGTTTTCATCCTTGGAAACTCTTAAGTTTTCTAGATTCAAGGAGTCAACCCATCATCTCAGTGTCCTCGTCAGCCTTTGTGAATAATTTAATGGTTCTTAAAGCTGACATTATTTTCATATCTGACAGTTGTTTCTAGCTTTGAATATATTTTGCCCTAACTAGATGGAGCTCTGTTTGATGTCAGTTCTTTAATTTAGGGGGAAACAGCAGTGAAAGGCCTATGATATATTGTAAATGTGAACCACTGCTATATTCGTTACATGATTGCTTTCGGCTTCTTCCTCAATAACGTTCTGATTTGTTTCTTTGTTTCTTCCAACACTGAACAAGTAATTCAGCGATTTATGAATCACTGCTGGAGTATATATTCAAAGTGGCTTAACAGTCAATTAATTTCCTATATTTGAATGTTGGGGTTCAAAGCTAATAGTTTTAAGAAGAAAAACATTGTTTTAAGCATTCATAATAAATAGTATCCTTGGATATACAGATGTTATTTAATAAACATTACTGAGCAAATCAGAAGTGGAGAGATACCAAATATTCTGGCTATCTACGGTAATGAAATGAATAAAGGGAATGTATCTGCTGAATTTACAAAGTACTTGAATTTGGATTCTTGTTCAAGTGAACAAATAATTTAGCTTCAAAACGTTAAATTTCCAGCATTATGTCTGGATTTTTTATTTGTATGATATACAGCAAGTCCTCACTTAAAGTTGTTGATAGGTTCTTGGAAACTGCAACTTTAAGTGAAACAACTTGGTATAATGAAACCAATTTTACAGTAGTCGAATTGATATATGTGAACAAGAGTTTACAGCATGTTTCCGATCAAACTTCACCAAACTTCTAAATAAAGACCCCAAACTAATATTAGAAGTGTTTGGGGTCTTTATTTAGAAGTTTGGTGAAGTTTGATCACTGAAGTTTGGTGAAGTTTGAACACTGAAATAAATGTGAACTTTCCAGGCCTGAGAAAACCCACGCAGACACAGGGAGAACTTTCAAACTCCACACAGAGAGTGGCCCTAGCCCGGAATCGATTTTTTTTCTCAACAACTGTAAAATGAAATGACTTATAACGGAACAACATTAAGTGAGGATTTGCAGTACTTAGATATGTTTGCAGCAAATCAGCTTTTGCCAACATTTTGTTTTATGTTCTATCAGACAGTGGCACAGTTCCTACTACAACCTTAACAGCAATGATGGGAACATGCGTAAAAGAAAACTGTACTACTACAATACCAGCTTTAACATCAGGTTAGTAAAATACCCACAAAACATTTTCTGTTCCCAGTAAGCAAGTATCCATTACTTAATTAGGACAGGCCTAGATCAGAGGTTCTCAACCTGTGGTACGGGTACTCCTAGGGGTACGCGGACCTCTTGCTGGGGGTACGCCAAGCCCTGCCCCTTATCTGCCCCATCCGCAGCTAATTAAGTGTTAATTAACATGGATTTTAAATTTTAATTAGCCCTTCTATCTCTCTGGTTTTGGTTTTGGGCTTATTTTTGTACTTTGGAAAATGTACTTTGGTGAGGTGGGGGAGGGAGGAGCTGATTTTGGAGAGATATGCAAGAGATCCTTGCATATCTCTCTCTCTCTCTCTCTCTCTCACACACACACACACACACACACACACACACACGAGTTAAATAAGACATTTTTTCACATTTAAAATTGTGTTAGTGCTTTTTTACTTAACGATTAATTACCTAATTAATTAATTGATTAATCCAATTAATTAGCAGTTAATTAGCAGGGAGTATTTCAGAAAATTGGACCATGATAGGGGGTACCCAGGCCTCCAAAGGTTGAGAACCCCTGGCCTAGATGATACAGAGAATATCCTGCATCTCCTTTTCTTCCCTTCCCCCCCTCCCAAGTTAACATCTACCCCCCCCCCAAAAAAAGTGAGGTGACATCATCACATTGAGATTTTTTCTGTATTTGTGCCATTTAATTGGCTGCTGCTTTCTGGGTTGGGGAATATTCGCTCAACATGACGATCTCATATCAGGCATTTTCTTCTGCTAGATAGTACTGGGAGAGTGTCGAAGAGAAGTTGTGGCGCTGATGGGGTTGGTGGCAGTCACATGTTCCCTTAATTATTAGTTCTGCCCTTAGATGTTTCGTCGAACTTTGGAAAAGGGCCATAGCTCAGTGACACTTACTTTGTGTGTGGAAGATCCCAGGTTCTGCCCCCTGGCATTTTCAAGTATGGTTAGAAAAGGCCCCTGGCTTAACCCTGGAGAAGAACCTGCTGGTCAGAGTAAGTAACAGTCAGCTAGATGGGCCAATGGTGTGACTCGGTGTAAGTCAGCTGCTTATGTTCAGAACCCTGCATTTTATATCTATCTTGCATCCACAGGTGAAGAAGTTGAGGAGGATGGAATTGAAAGAACCTGTGACACTCTGCTAATGTGCATTGTGACAGTCTTGAACCAGGGCCTGAGGAATGGTGGTGGAGTTGGAGATGTGCTCCGAAAGCCTTCCAAGGATGTAAGCGTTTTTTGTACAATATATGCTGTTGCTTCATCTGTGTGTGTGTGTGTGTGTGTGTGTGTGTGTGTGTGTGTGTGTGTGTGTGTGTAAAACCTGTTTAGAAAACACAGGGCATGACCCACCCAAACACTGGCGTCACTGGAGCGTGGCAGGGGGGGGCGGGCCGCCAGGGGGTGACGTGCGCCACAGGGTGACACGCGCACCCCCGCGCCCGCCACCTCCGTGACGCACGCCACCCTTCGGACGCTCTGAGGCCGACCCGGGAGCCGGCCTCGGAGCGTCTGACCCCGTCGGCGCTCCAGGGCCTTCTGAAAGAAGGCCCATGCAGCGCGTTCATCCGGGTATTTTTTTGAATTTTCCCGCATGCGCAGAGACCGTTTTGAGGGCTTTTTTTGCCGACGGGGTCGGACGCTCCGAGGCCAGCTCCCGGGCCGGCCTCGGAGCGTCCAGAGGGCGACGCGGGGGGGGGTTAGCCGGCTCCCCCCCGCGTCGCAATGTCAGAGCGTCACTAGGGTGACACGCACCCCCTGCCCCAGGGTAACACGCGTCCTAGTGACGCTACTGCACCCAAAGATAAGCACAGTTAAGTCCTATTTATTTTAATGTGAGAGATTTTAATTCTTGGAGAATAAAAATGTGCTTAATTTTGGCTGGATTCATGCGATAGATTGTCATGTCAACAAATCAGGGCTTTAATTTTCTAAGTACCACTTTTCCAAGTTCCATTGCCACTGTGACTGGAGATGGCCGCTGTGTATGGAAGTGGATGCGTTGTTGCACCTGCAGAAAGCATGATGCTTCTCCAATTGCTGCTACTTCATCTTAATTTCTCCCATTCTTTCCCAGCCTGTACCACTTTAAGGACAAGGACCTTGTTTCACTGGTTTGTTGCATAGACCTACTAATCTCTTTAAAGCTCGCCATATAAAGTTAATAGGCACTGGCGTCACTACAGGGGGCGGAGCTCTAAGTTCCTCCGTGATCCGAGCCTCGGTTACACGGAGGAACGAAGCGCCCTGCTCTCGCGCCTTCCGAACCAGTCAAAGTGGTGAAAACAACGCGCAGGGAGTCTCCTGCGTGTTGTTTTCAATACTTTGACTGGTTCGGAAGGCGCGGGGGCAGGGTGCTTCGTTCCTCCGTGTAACCGAGACTTGGATCACGGAGGAACTTAGAGCTCCGCCCCCCCTGTAGTGACGCCAGTGTGAATAGGATATAACACCCATGACAGAGCATCTGGATGAATATTATGAAAATGTATATAAAAAGTCAATGTTTTGGGGTGCAAATCTTACATTACATAGAAACATTATTGTCATTCCTTCTAGGAACCACTTTTTGCTGCTCGAGTTGTTTACGATCTCCTGTTTTATTTCATTGTCATCATTATTGTCCTGAACCTCATCTTTGGAGTCATCATTGACACATTTGCAGATCTCAGAAGCGAGAAGCAGAAAAAAGAAGAAATCTTAAAGACAACCTGTTTCATCTGTGGTGCGTGTTGAAAGCTATAGTAAAGTATCAGGCTAGGGAAAGCAATTTTTAAGAGCCACCTTCTTTAATAAGAAGTGATTTGCCATACCTTGTACTACTTTGCAATGGTAAACTGAATGACAAAACAAAAAGGGGTCTTTTCTCTTCATGGGTTCTGGAAGCTGAGTTAGACTCATGCTATCTTTGTTATCATTAATAATAACCATAATTTGATGTCATATATTAAAGAATGTTCAAATGTTGCTGGAGGATTGATCCAGTAAAAGGGCTCTGTGATCCAAATTCTGTGGACTTCAGCATACATGGAGCTGCAACATTTCAGCATGGAGCTGCAACACTTGTTTGCTTTTGTAGTCAGAATTCAGGGTTTTTACATTGAAAACTTTTATCTACTTGTCAAAAACTTCATCAGACTGCAAATTATAAAGAACTGCCAAAACTTCCCCTAATGAAGGCCATACAGTTCAAAATGAGTTAGTATTAATATTTCTACTTTTGCACTCAATTATTGACAGCTGATTTTTTTAATTCAGGGTGGTTGAATGCACCCTTCTTGAGAGACTAGGCAAGGTTGCCCCCATGTATCCCCAAACTATGCATATGGGGTATCCCCCAAAGCATGCATACGAGATGGGTGAATGTCACCCCTCTCAATTCAGACTGGGCTCAATTCTTGCTGTGCGTTTTCAACGAATTATCGGAAACAGCCTGTGCTTCTCTAAAATATCAGATAGACCTGGCCCATTCTGAATTTTTTCCAGCCAGCCCTCCTGTGTTCTCAGGCTCCCCTGATCCCCTTTTGCAAACCCCTCTGCTTCCTTCCCTTTTCCTAAAACTTGGGCCACTGGAGTACCAAGGAGAGAGCCATGCGCTTCAGGTCTTCATTAGACTCAGAAGCTTTACAAGACATTCTCAGTGCAAAGATTTCTGGTCATTGTAGTTTGCAAAAAGCTTACTAAGAAACTTCAGATTTGGTCGGGCTTTTAGGCCTAATGAAGACTCAAGGAGTGGCCCTTCTCCCCTTCTGGCACACGCAGACACCCCCGCCCCCACTGCTGCTAGAAGCCAACTTTGAGGGAAAGGGGGCAGGAGCAACTTGGAACAGCCTGAGCTTATTTATAAGTCTAGCTGAAATTCAAAGAGATTTCGGCTTACTTAGATAGTAAAAAAGCTCATTATTTCTAAACTGGGGTTGGTTGTGTTTCTGAACCTACTCACTCCCCAATTCTGAAACTGATTCCCAGAGTTAATCCTTTGACAAACATTGGATGAGGAGCATTTCAGTAGCCCAGTAGACACTGTCTGCATTAATAGCCCCTACGTTAAAATATATGACAATACTTCAAAAGTTTGTTTGTGTGTTTTCTACTAAGGTTATTTTTTTTACACGTGTAAGGAAGACAAGTATCGGAATGGTGATGGAGTCAGTGAAATCTTGTGTGTGTGTCTCTTTTCACAGGGCTTGAGCGAGACAAATTTGATAACAAGACAGTTTCATTTGAGGAGCACATCAAATCAGAGCACAACATGTGGCACTATCTCTACTTTATAGTTCTGGTCAGAGTGAAAGACCCAACGGAATACACTGGTCCCGAAAGTTACGTTGCTCAAATGATTACGGTGAGTCAGGTTTGATCAGAGTTGTGCAGGTAGGAGTTGGGCCCTTTCAAGTATGGCAAGACTGTATTCTACTTTAACCGTGGGAAGCCTTCATCTATGTAGCTACAAAGACATTTTAATTCATTTACAGGAGAATGTGGCAAAGGCCCAGTACCATACCTGATGAAAAGATGAATGCAAAATCCAGTTACTGTCAGAGTCCTGTACTCTCATGTTCAGCAGGTTTCCCTGATTTGCAAGCCTAACTGGATTCAGGAACCCCCAGATCACAGCATCTGCTGCTACTTCTTTGTCCTGTATTGCTAGGCTGCTGTTCCATTAAAAAGGGCTCACTGCTGAGCAGAAAAATAGAGGCCTGAAAATGAGCCCTCTTTCCCATTACTGATATCAGGAAACACTGGCAAGAATATAGAGGGCCATTGTAATAATTTTCAGAACTAGAGTACATTATATTTCTGGACATCACAATAATTTAGATTTGTAGGGAGTCAAACTCATTGAAGACATCATAGAGGAATTGAATGTACCGTATTTTTCGCTCCATAGGACGCATCGGACCATAGGACGCATGCATCCTATGGAGCAAAAAATAGAGGAAAAAAGATTTGGAGTTAAAAAAGGAAAAAATACTTACCGGGGCTTCAGGGAAGCCTGCGCAACCCTCTGCAGGCCTCCCCGATCTTCATTTCGGCACTAAATGGCTATTTTCGGCCATTTCCGGAAAACCGGAAATGGCCGAAAAGGGCCGTTTTTTGCCGAAATGAAGATCGGGGAGGCCTGCAGAGGGTCGCGCAGGCCTCCCCGAAGCCCCGTTAAGTATTTTCTCCTCTTTTTTTGGATTCGCTCCATAAGACGCAGGCTTCCCCCCCCTATTTTTGGGGGGGGGAAGTGCGTCAAAAAAATACGGTATGTTCATCCCAGTTAACCTGGCAGTTTTCTTGGTATTTGGCTGGGACAAGAGGAGGCATCTTTAATTGCCCGTTTGGCTTACAAGCTACAAAAAGATCAGCAGAAGAAGTCGAGAACTGCCTTTATCATTCTATCTTTAGTTAGTTCTTACTGGCAGAATATACAGTAGAATGAAAGTCTAATTTGTTAAAATCAGTTGGGACCTTGCCTTTTAACTTAGTAAGATCAGACGTTGCACCAGCTTATATTCATGATTATTTTGATAGTAACAATCACACCTGCCATCGGTGTTTCCAATTCTTATCAGAGGACTTTGCTACAGTGGTCTCAGAAGTACAAGATGGAAGCAAATTTTTTGTCATTAGCAGTGATAGTAGCTAATATAGCATCAAGAATAAATGTTTCCGCACTGGAAAGTATTTTACATTCACCAAGCTCTAAGGCAGGGGTTCTGAACTGGTGGTACACATGCCACTAGTGATTCGTGGACCAAGTGTCAATGGTACACCGACACTCGCCCAACAAGATGGCAGCCACCATTGCAGCCGCCCCGTGACGGAGCCCTGAAAATGACAGTAAGTAACCCCAGGCTGCCGGCAGAGCTTGAGCGCGCGGGTTTCCCGCACTGGGAAATGCCCTCCTGCCGACCCTGACCCCTTTACCGTCATTTTCAGGGCTCCGTCGTGGTCAAAATCCTGGAAGTGGCGATGATGTCATGATGTCAGCCCCAGAGGTGGTATATGGCCCCAACGGGGTTGAGAACCCTTGGTCTAAGGGAATTGCATTCCTAACAAAAGATTACAGAATGGGATGACATCTCCATTGAGGCCATGGAAACAGGCAAGGTGTGACATGGTGGGGGATTACACTTGTCTTTAGAAACTCAGAGTCTATATGTTACACAGAATGAAGTGCTAGAGTGAGGTGGTAGAATTCTGAGCTGTATCATTTCTAATTCCATATTTTTAAATAGTCCCCCGATTTAACAACAAAAAACTCCCGGCAAGTGGTAAACTAGCATATTGGGGAGAAAGGTTTGGTTTAGCTTCAGTGTCTTTCCCTGATGTGTTAATTTACTACATGCTAGAAACTTAGACTACAGGTGTGGAGCAATATTTTTCAGTGTTCTCTCATGTACTAAGTTGGCATGGTTCAGAATGCTACCACACTCTGCCAACCTGCGGGTTCTGCATCATGTGTAGATTAACTCTTTGGCATTTCTTTAAAAATGCACACTTGGCCACTTCTTTGAATAAGACAAATTGAGACTCCTGTGCCACTATATAACCATTCGGACAAAGAATCAAATGTTTTAAATTTCTATTCATTGTGGACAAAGGACAAATCTTTGAAAGTTATAATGTGTAGAGGGAGAGGAAGTGTGAGTCATTAACACTTCCTGCTTTTGCGCATGTTATGCAACATCCAAAGTATAGACTTGTGTGACTTCCCTTTGGAGAGATACAGGCTTTTCCCATATCTGGAATGCATACATCTCACCCTAGGTAAGATGCATGATTTCCTGCCCCTGAACATTACACACACACAAAAATGCAAAGCAGGAAATTTCATTCCTTTCTTTCCCCCTCACTCACCATATAGATAGTAATGTCTGAAGCAGCTCTGAGAAACTGATATTGAACGTTTAGCTAACGTGTAGAAGGTTCTAAAAAGCAGGACCCAAACGGTTATTCTTGCCTTTTTCCTCCTGTGGAAAAAAGATTGTGATTGGGAAGAGAAAAATCCATCCTGCTGGGTGCTTAGAATCAGTCGTCCTTTGGGCTCCCTCTGTGGGAGAAGACAAAGAGGAAGTAGGATGCCAAAGTCCTCAGAAGGACTTACCCTCAGTGTGTCATGCATGCATTCATTCATTCACTTCTCCTGCACATAGCCAAGGTTTATTATTGTCTGGAACACTGTAGGTAGAAGCCACGGTAGACCTCAAATGTCTTGTCATCTATTTAACCTTCATACTGCAGGGACCATGGCTAAGAAAGATGGCGAGAATATAAAGAGTGGGGGAGCAGGAATATGTCCCTATTTCTCTCTCACGTAAGACACATTTCTTCTAATGACTGGCAGGTGTTTTGTTTGTAATCAGGCCTTCAGTTATAATCTCTTTGGATATTTGCACCTGCTGCATTAAAATCCAGTCCAAGAAACAGACTAAGTAGCAGGGTGTATTTAAGCACCTGAGTCAAAAGACCCACTTTCTGTGTTAACAGTTATGTATGTGCTTGAGCACCTGATTAAGGTAAAGTTTTATTGCCTAAGCATGAAACTGAGGGCACAAACCTATCCTACGCTCCACTCAGCGATCCAGCTATGCCAGCACTGGCAATGCTGGATCCTGAGCAGAGTGGGTGGGGTGGAGGTCTCCTTGGGGTAAGAGAATTTTTGTTCCTTTACCCCGGGTAAAGCCCCAGTCCTCACAACGGGTCTCCTCAGATATGTGCCTGCCATTTTGGCGGCACAAATCAAGGAAGCTCATGTAGAGTGAAATGGACCTCAGAGGGGGATAGGTTAGGGCGTGCACTGCCACCACTGATCCTGCCCCCCTTCCAGACCCAATCCGCCCACGCCCTCCACGCCCTGTTACATCCCCTGTGCCAAGCTCCTCCTTACCTTTTAGACCTGGATAGGATTGGGTTATGAGTTCGCTAGCTTATGGGCCAGTTCACACATTTAGAAATTACTCCATCTGTAAGTAGCCTGACTGTCCCTGAAAATGTAACTATATGGAGGAAATAACCTGTGACTTGACTCTCTCCAGAGAGCATTGCTGTTTTTACTGCAGCAACTGTAGTCAGGAAAGACACTTGCATCTAGAGTGTCACAATCTGGATAAGATACTACTTAGACATTGTATGTATGGAACCAGTTCCCATCATGTACTTGGTCACTTATTCAACATTTGTCTCACAGCTGTGCATAAGTTTAAAATATGTGCCTTGTATCAAGTGTTCACAAGTGTATTTTTCACGTCTCTCTTTACAATAAAAGCAAGCGCTGAGCAGGAAAAAATATAAACATTAAGCATTTAGAAGGGACTAAGCAAAAGAGGCGTACATATGCATATTCTCACCTGACCCAACACCACATACCGGTATATACTTTGTACTTCGGTATTGTATCAAAGTGCAAAATGAAAAACCCAAATGTTTGTGTGTAGATCTTTGTATTTTTGTTATCTAGATTAGAATATTGGACTGGCAGATCTTTGGTTTACAGATCCTTCCCAAACAAACCTTTTTCAGTGTTCGAACTCGCATGGCATCATGTATTAATATTTATTTCAATGTGTGTATTAATATTCATACTAAGTGTATTAATCCTCTGGTGCCAGCAGTTGGAAATTACTGATGCAATGCACTAATGTATTTTTCATTAGCACTAATGGTGGGATCTTTGGATTTGAGCCTCTAAAATATTAACACAGGCACCAAAGGGTTCTCTTTACCTCATCCTCTCATGCACTCAGATTGAAAACCCGAAGTTTCCAAAGGATAATGACTTAGAATGTTGACAGTTGGTTGCTGGGTTTTTATTTGATTCTTTATTTTGAAGGATTGATTAGCAAAATGCATCATTGGAGTGGAAAAGCATATTAAAACCAAACTAACTTCAGCTTGAAGAGAGGTGCTTCATATTAATTAAAAAAAAGCAAAAATAACTAGTGATGAATGGATTCTTCTTACCCCAATCCACTTCAGAAATAATCAGAGGAACTGGATTATGTTGTTGATTGTCCTTCAGATGTATGCTTAGAAGTATTACAGATCTTTGGAACCCAGAATTGGGTGGGGTATACAGTAGATCTTTTCCTCCTGCCATAACTACTTCTCTTTTTCCTCAAACTTACCTTAATGAAGCAGTGGTAGGAGAGGACGGGGGGGGGGGGGGGAGATGTTGCAGAATGACCTCCATTCAGTCCTTCGATGCTGCTGTAACCTTGTGTGCATGACAGCATCTAAAGACACTGAACCATAGGAAATGCACATTTCAAGTACTTGCATATCATTTTTAAATATTCTCAAAGTCTCACCCTCTACAGGTTTACTATAGTGTATTACTACAGTAGTTCAGATAAACTACTGAATTCCATGATAAAATGAGTAAACCCGCTCTCCAACATTATCAGTACAAGTTGCAAATTTTTAAAAGCCCAGCTGCAACCCTGTACACACTTACCTAGGAGTAAGTTTGAGTAGACTTGTATAGGATTGTGCTACAAGTCAGTTAGCCAGTGTTGTAACTATGTTGTAACTGTATACAGAATGAATCCTAGAAACGGGTTTAAATGTGTAAATATTTTAATGTGTAAAATATTTTATTTTATTTTAAAATAAAATATTTTATTTTACACATGGCTTTTAAACCCGTTTCTACGATTTGTTCTGTATACATCATTGAAAGTTTTTTATCTTATCGATTCATTCATAGATCTGCTTCTGTCCTAAACAGATGGAGGTATCCTTGGGGTAAGGGAACATTTCCTTGGGGTAAGGGTAAACCCCCAGCCTGCACAATGGGGCTACTCGGATCTGTGCCGAGTATCGCTGAATCGCTTACGATTCGTTCTGAATACATCATTGAAAGTTTTTGATCTTATCTTATGCTGTATTTTTTTTTTAAAAAAATACATTACAGGAAAACCATGAAAAGCACCCTATTTAGGAATCCATCACTGAAGATTTCAGTCCATGCACGGACTGCAGTCTGTGAACGTTTTTCTGAAATAAATTGGTTAGTCCAAGGTGCTACAAGATTCTTTGTTGTGTTACCAGGAGGAGAGTTATCTTATGTCACAATCCTATGCTTACATTAGGCTGGTGCAGCAACCCCTAAAGCACATTTGCGGCACCCGGAGAGTAGGCGGTGCCGGCAGGAAGGCCTTGCCACCCCACTGGTGCTGCATTCAGGAGCCCCATGCCACTGGAGCAGATAAGGTCACTCCAAGCGGCACGGGGGAGGGTGAGGAGTGGTGTATTGGGGAGGGTGGGCCCAGGGGTGGGAGGGATTGGCGGCCTCAGCACATATAAATACTGTTATTATTATTATTATTAATAATAATAATAATACTGTATCCTATTCCCCCTTCCTGGGCTTGAAAGCCTGACACAGGGCTTCACGGTTCTGCGCCAGCGGTCTCAGGTTCTGAGCCAGCGATCCTCTGCGTAGATCCGAGTAGCCCCATTGTGCGGGCTGAGGGTTTACCCAAGGTAAGGGGAAAAATGTTCCCTTACCCCAAAGATACCTCCATCTGTTTAGGACAGAAGCAGATCTATCAATAAATCATCAGATATGATTTATTTAATTTATGGGTGCAGTCATTCTGAGCCCAAATATGTAATGCACTGTAATAATGAGATTTTATTTGTAAATGAGAGATTTCAGGCCAAGGAAGCTGTAGTAGATTCTGTGCCCAGATTTAAGACAGAAAAAGAAAAAGCTATCGGCCCAGATCTTGATGTGCTTGTACTTACTGTAGCAATCCAAGGAAGCAAAGTCCTTGACTTACCTTTGTCACCAGTACAGCCATTAGTCCCATTTTACAGACAAGGAACTCAGAAAGACTTGCATAGGCCACTTCTTGAATTCATGGCTGAGATGGGATTTATGTTTACTTTCCATAAAGGTTAAAGATAAACCATTCTACCACCCTCAACCACAAGAGTGAAGGATTAGGCTGTCTTGTATCATATGTACTCTTTGGTTTTATGAATAATACGCCCTTTATTTCCTGTACCGCTTGCTGGTAGATTATCCACAAAACCACACTTATCTGCTTGGGATAAACATCTTGAATTTGAATAACTAGTGACTCTTGTGCCATTTGTCTTTTGGGAATCTTCATTATGAGTTCTTCTTAAGCTCTTCCTATTGAGTTGCAAAGCTAGTAGTTCATGAAATCACTTCTCCTTTGTTGGGTTCATGCACGATAATAACAACTAGATTTGCATCATAATGGTTCATGGAGGAGAAGATATATGGCATGAAGAGCTCAGATTAGCTATAGAAAGGAATCAATCAAGTTATATCTAAGGGACAAAGTACAAAATGTTTCATATAGCACTTATTGAAAATTTGTTAGAAGATGGCTGAAAGGAGTAGATAAAAAGTATCTTGCATTTTGTTCAGCCTTGCCGTCGCGTGTATTTGATAAATTGCCTTGGTGTGTATTTGATATCGTGAAATCTTACATTCACACACACATACACTGATAATTCCGCCTTGTGTACAGACAGACAGACAGACAGACAGACAGACAGACACACACACAATCTCCATTATAGTACTTTACATTATTTCCTTGAAGAGCGTTTTAGATTATCATGCTGTAAATCAGCTAAATCCAATTTTTATATAATAGAAAGCTATGTAGTCATCTTAAGAAATGTGGGGGTCATACCACTGTGGATTAAGTTCTTTTTATTGCAGGGATGGATGAGTTTTTCAGGCACTGCTTAGATTAGAAGGATCTTTGTGAAACTGCAAAAGTCCAATAGGCGGCCATCAAAACAACCGTGCTTTGGGCTAGCTACAGCTTGCAGAAGGGTCAGCTGAGTCCAGTCTCAGAGCCAGAATTTTTTTCTCAAACCTCGTAGTGATCCTTCCAAAGTCTAGAAATGTTGCTTCCTGTGCTTAAGTGATTTTAAACACATAATTTGCCCTTCCATGTTGTCATTTTGTTTTGTTTTAAATAGCAGTCTTGGGAAGCTGTGATCCAGAATGGGCTGGTAATGTGGGAGAAAGGGGTTTAACATTTTCCCCTCATGTTCCCAATGAAATCCCCCCCCCCCCCGCTCCAAAGCAGCTATTTGCCATGAGAGAGAAACTACCATTGGCACCCATGGCAACATACATCCTTCCTGGGGCAAACAGTTAAGGGGGCAGAAGGGGGAACAGCAATTTTAATTGACACATGATGGGAAAGGTTAAATCCCCCTATGCTGAGGTCCCAATCTGGATCAGCCCTCCATAGCTAACAAGGCAAATGAAGGCGTATTAAAGGCACATCTACTTTGCCTCTAGAAGTGCAAGCTGGAAGTCTCTGGTTCAGATTCCCTTTTGGGAAAGGTGGTTACGCGTTTAGTTGCCCAGCAACTTCAGGCAAACCTGAACACCATTTGTTTTCTGTTGATCTGGCTTCCAGCCTGAATGTGGCACCGAGGCTGTGCTTTTGGATTTGGTCAATCATCACCACTTAAAGATCAGTAGAGAAAATTGTACCCCATTGATCTTGTTAGATCTTTCTGACCGCCTACTAGTTCAAAGAGATGAGAACTTTCCTTCCTCCTTGGAAAGAAATGGGGCAACCAAGCTATGGGCCCAATCCTATCCAACTTTCCAGCGCTGATGGAGCCATGCCAATGGGGTGTGCGCTGCAATTCGAGGTGATGGGGCAATCACAGAGGCCTACCCAAGATAAGAGAATGTTTGTTCCCTTACCTCGGGGCTGCATCGGCACTGGAAAGTTGGATAGGATTGGGCCCCCCAAGTCATAGTACTGTATAAAACTCTGTACATCAATTACACCCACCCACCCCCACCCCAAGGACATCGCAGTGGTTTTATTTCCTGTGGTTGCCGGGCATGTGAATCGCCCCCTGTGACAACAAAAAGTAGTCATATGTAAACCTGAACATCGTTCAGGCCTGCACAGCATATGCAACCTGCCCAACTGAACACAGCTCAGAAGCCACATATGGTGTTCCTAGTTTTTGTTTCTTCATGGAACTGCAAAAACAGAGACTGTGGGGATGGTTGTCAACAGGGACGTGCGTCGTACTCCACAGAAAAAAGCCACAGCCTAACCCTGAGACTGTGCACGCGCACCACCCGCTTACTCTGCCTCACCTGCCATCCCTGCACCGCACGTCCCTGGCTGCTACAATACATGGCTTAGTTAAGCTTGGTCCTCACAAATTGTGTAGATAGCAGCCTTATAGTATTTTTTTGCCCCTGAAATCTTTCGATTAACTTACTGTAGTGCCTTCTGCTTTGGACTACTTCGAAAACAATTCTAAGCTAAATCTCAACTACTAAAAATGCTGGCTGTGAGGAAAACCAGATTACAATATTTATTTCAGTTCATTTTTAACCCACTTTTCTCAAAATGCAGTAAGTCAACATATAGATATTAAAGATATTACTACTGTATATTAAAATAAAAACCCACGTAAAAAGACAATCAGATGGTCAGCAGCACTAAAATAGCAGGGGAAAGCCATAAATCAAATGCCCAAAGAAGAATTTTCAGAGTCTACTAAAAGCTGGAAGAGAGGGAGCCTGTGGAATCTCCCCCCAGAGGGAATCCCAGGACTATGGTGCCACTATAAAGAAGGCCCTGGCACCCCACCAACTGAATTTCTAATGTGAAAGCACCAGAAAGCAGGGCCTCGGAAGCCAATCTTTAGGCAACTTCATATGCAATGGCGGCCCCTCTCACCTAGTCCAAGGCTATTAATTTTCAAAGGTTAACAACACTTTAAATTGATCCCCAAAACAACTAGGTAACCAGTGCTGTGTGCCCCAATTACCATACACCAAACAAGTTTCTGGCAGCTGCATTTTGTACTAATTGTAGTTTCTGAACTTAAGTGGCAACTTTAAAGAGTACTGCAATGGTACGTTTGAGCTTGGCATTGCTTGTATGGTATTCTCTTCTCTTCATGCTCCGTGCAAGGCATTATGTGCAGTCTGTAAAACAGCTCCTTAGGTATGCAACTCTCCAAGTACAACTTCTTGGCAGTTAAGAATAGTTATAATGCTCTCAGAAGACTATAAGCGCGAGAGCAGACGTTCTAAATGGCGAATCTCATGTCCTTGGACCCTGTTGCCACTGGCGTCACTGGAGCGTGGCAGGGGGGCGGGCCGCCTGGGGGTGACACGCGCACCCCCACGCGCGACACCCTCTGGATGAAACCGGCCCAGGAGCCGGCCTCGGAGCGTCCGACCCCGCCGGCGTTCCAGGGCCTTCTGAAAGAGGGCAAAATGCCCTCAAAACGGTCTCTGCGCATGCATGAAAATTGTAAAACAATACCCGTATTAACACGCTGCTTGGGCCTTCTTTCAGAAGGCCCTGGAGCACCGACGGGGTCGGACGCTCCGAGGCTGGCTCCGAGGCCAGCCTCGGAGCGTCCGGAGGGCGACGCGGGGGGGGGGAGCCGGGTCACCCCCCACGCGCCGCGATGTCAGAGCATCACTAGGGTGACGCACGCCCCCCGCCCCAGGGTGACGCGCGTCCTAGTGACGCTACTGCCTGTTGCCTATCCAAGGTGCTCAGCAATGTGGTTTGCTGCCTTGTAGGACCGTGCAAGACCTCTATGGCTGCAAATTGGTACTGGATTGCTCTGGTTTTAATATCTGGGCTGAGAAGATCTGGGCCAGGAAGGGGCAGCAGCACATGCTGATATCCTAACGGTTCCCCCTTCCCTGCCTCGATCCCCTGACCCGAGTCCACCAGCTATAGAGTTGGTGCAGGTCAAAAAACCTTACAAGAGGGTGCAGAGGAGGATGCTGGAGGCTTCAGGCAGTAGGAAGACATCTGGGAGAGGCAAGAGGTTAATTCAGAGACAAGGTGGATGAGCACAGAGGCTAAAGCAATAGAGGACTGAAAACAGGAACCTGAGAGAAGAATAGATGGCGAAGGAAAGGGAGGCAATGAAGAGAAGCAGAGGCCAAAGGAGCCTACAAACAAGACCCTCATGATAGAAAGGATTTTTCTAGGCTAGGATACTCCAAGAAAGCTGTAGAGGCGAGGATGAATTTCAGATGTAGATTTTATGCAACTCGCCAGATCTTTGGTTGCAGGACACTTGTTATGGGAGGTTGCTTCTCAACACCAGTCATACCTGACCATGAATAAAAACCAGCTTACCATTTGTGAGGCAAAAAATATGAAGACTCCTGAGAGTCCCTTGGACTGCTAGGAGATCAAATCAGTCAATCCTAAATGAAATCAACCCTGACTGTTCCCTGGAAGGACAGGTACTGAGGCTGAAACTCAAATATTTTGGCCACCTAATGCGAAGAGAGGACTCTCTGGAGAAGACTCTGATGCTGGGAAAGATTGAAGGCAAAAAGAGAAGGGGAAGGCAAAGGATGAGATGGGTAGACAGCATCACCGATGCAACGAACATGAAAATGAGCGAGCTCAGGAAGATAGTGGAGGACAGGAAGGCCTGGCGGGATATGGTTCATGGGATCACGAAGGGTCGGACACGACTTAACGACAACAATTTAAATGGAAACAGGGATTCAAAGAATGTGACAGATGCATGTGGTTATGCGCTGACAGCCAAATTCTACAATATCTTGTGTAATTGGAGTTGTAAATTAAAGTCTTCTTGATGCTTCACCATGACAATATTTTGCATTTATTTTGTTAATTTAGTAATTTAATGGAATCATAGTACAGGTTAGTTCCAAAATGTACTATAAATAAATACGTATTACATTACCTAGACATTTGTGCCAAACACCTTACCATTTATTGATTATTGCCAAATGCTACATAAAATCCTAAATAATACATATAAATCATCAACATAACTCAAAACATTTGAGTTTTTCCTTCTCCCTTCCTGCCAAAATCTCTCCTTTCTCACAACATTATGGCCCCTCCCTTCCCTAGATGCACAATATAGTTTATGGATGGTCTCTGACTTAAGTCTGTCAGGTTTAATAGCTGTCCCAAAAGCAGCTGAAGGTGACTGGCCAGTTAGATGAGGGCCCTCTCACTGAATGTGCTGAGAGTTTTTCTTCTCGATGCAAGTCAAGGTGAAATTTAAATAGATTCCGTGCCTCCCGTTTTAAGGACATATTCCTTTTGCTGCCAGGAAATTAAAGCCAAATCCCCATTAGTATGCCAAAGGTTTAATGCCCTTTAAATCTTTCTCTTGCCATAGTAAATTTCTAGTTAGTGCCAGCAGCTTCTGTGCCCATATACTGTACAGGCTATAATTTATTGTTCTGGGTCAGCAACATCTGTGTTACGGGGGGGGGGCATTTTTTTTTTTTACTGTCTGGAGCAGATGCCATGTCTTTATGACCACAGCCTAGAGGCCTTAGTGAAATTAGTTACTTTAAACAGGCAAATTCTTTTAAGGCAGAGCTAATAACGTTTCAGCAGATTTTGAGCTCAATCCTATACTTACCTGGCGACGTTGGTCCTCATCTTCTGCTGGGGCCGACTGCTGTAAAGCAGTCAGTGCCAATCATAAAAGGCACTCTGACAGCATACTACTTAGCTAAGTTGTAAGTTGTGTACACAGCGGGTTGCATGAAATTATATCCTTAACATGCACTGCAGTCAGTAAACTACACCGCGGGTTATATCCCGCCTTCTACTTAAGACTCGCGTGACTGACAAACATTTAAAAGCATATTAAAGTCTTTCTTTGGGGGCTTTGGTCAGCCTGGAGCAGTGGCTTACTAAGGGGGGGCACCCCAAGGTGGGGGGGTTGACAAAGGCCACGGGGGCAAAAAAAATTGTTTAAGCGGCTGGGGTGCGGCCACGTCTTTGGCTTCTCTTCCCCGCAATTAGGGAAGAGAAACCAAAGATGCAGCCACCCCAGTGTGCTGGCCCGATCACGAGGAAGAGAAACAGAAGACGCCGCTGCCCCAATCCCTACCTCCTGCCTTTCTCGTGGCTGCTCTGGAAGCGACATCACTTCTAGACCGAAGTGATGTCACTTCCAGACCTGGGGGGGGGGGAGTGACACCCATCTGGAGAAGTACCCTCAAGTGGAAGTTGAACTGCCCAACATTTTGGGCAGTTGAATGTTACTTTCTGAATCCCAGAGACCCCCTGCCCTCTCTGGAACGTGGTGCTGGCCAAGACCAGCACTAAATATTTTGATTCCCCAAAGACGGGTTCATTGGTCCATCAGGCATCATTTCCTCAGCTCTTCTGCTTATCAGCCCTACCACAGTTCTAACTTTTTGTGAAAAAAACTGGTCATTAGATACATCTGCCTCATGTTAACCCTACTGGATGTATTAATGTTCTCATTGCAAAAAAAAAAAAAAAAGTATTTGTAATTGCCAGGGTTTATTTTTTATTTTCCTTGCGTTATCACTCAAGATATATATATACAGTAGATGCGTAAATTCCTAATTCCTGTACCTCTATCATTCTTTTTCAACACAGATTGCTTGTCAAACACAGTCTTTGACAGCAAAGCGTCAAACTGAAATGACAGAAAGCGATCTGGATTTGTAGTTTAGGAGAAACATGTATCAAATTGGGGATTAGCTGAACCATGAGCTGAGCCAAATTATTATTGTCTGTGATCAAATCACAAAATTGTTATTGCTGTGTGTTATCTAAAGTCTGAGAGAAATTTAGTGTTTAAAGCCCCTTTGCGGGAGGGGGAAGGTTGTGGGAGCTGGAACCTTTTAGGACCCAATCCTGCCCTTAGAAAAGTCAGAAATGTTTTATTCTAAAACTGGTCAAAGCTGTAAAAGAGCATTAGTTTATCTTGTACCTTACAACAGCAGTGAAGTTGACACGCTCCTGCTGTGAAAGTACGGTAACTACCAGATCAGCCACCTAAATTGCCTGTTTTCTTGATATGTGTTAAGCCTGTCACTGTGGACTATTATGCCAATGATTATGTACAATATTATGCCAATGATTTTGAGCTCAGGCCACTCTTCTAAACTTACAGCGCAATCTTGCGCAAGTTGCGGCGGCCAGCCTAAATGGCCGGCCGCTGCATCTTGCGCATTCTCTCTACACATTCACACAAATGGAAGTAAGTAAAAGAGACAAGATACAGGAACATGGCAACACAATGTCCAGTGTTTTTTCCATAAATATTTCCAGGAGGTGTGGGAATATCTCCCACGTTTCCATAGAATGGGTTGTTTGTTGCTGGCCATTGGTTGATCTTCCTAGACCTAGGAATGTAGGTCACATCTCTGACAATGTGGGGGTTGTGGAAGAAATAGAAATTTCAAAATGTGGCCAGTGAAATGAAAATGACTGAATTGTTTTGACTAGCTAGTAAGCAACCACCTTGGGGACCTGCAAAGGTATGCTGTTGCTTTTGGAGAACTGGCGCTGCTTTAAAGACGAGCATTGCCTGTCTGCTCTTCATTTCTCAAACTGGCATAATTTTTAATAAAACAGCTATTGCAAAAATACTACAAGTCTCCAGTACTTGCAAGGAAACTGACACTGTCGAAGACCATTGCTAGAACTTTACACTGCTCAGGGAATTGGGGAATGTGAAACAGATTTTTGGTAGAATCCTCCTGATTCTGTCTACAAAGATTCAAGTGAAAAGCATATTTGAAGTTCAGTTCTAATATTCTTCTACTTCCATGCACAGGAAAAGAATTTAGATTGGTTCCCTCGGATGAGAGCCATGTCCCTGGTCAGCAATGAAGGTGACAGTGAGCAAAATGAAATAAGGAACCTGCAAGAGAGGCTGGAGTCCACCATGAGCCTGGTCAAGCAGCTCTCTAGTCAACTAGCTGAGCTGAAAGAACAGGTGAGCTTTTATTTTTCAAAGTAAAGTAAGAGTATAAAAACTGCATGCATTCAAGAATAATTAACCTTTCAGGTGGGTCAAGCCAAGACATTCTGGAAAATGAGACTGGGATGTCTTATTCCAGCTTCAGATAAAGTTTTTCAAGTAGATGCAAGGATAGCTAGTAAAAGGGTTGTTGTTGTTTTTAATTAGGGTTGTCAGAGACTTTAAGTTAATTGATCCGATTAATCACCCTGCTCCAAGAGCTCTTGATTCTGTAGCATTGTTGAAGCCAAGGAGCTGTTGACTTTATCAATCCCTGGATGGGGAGGTCATTGGGAGCACCATGCAAGTTATTCTGAGCATTTTGAAGGGTGGATGTAAATACAGTGGCCCTGCATTATCTGTGGATTAGCCATCCGCGAATTTGACCAACCATGGATGGCCTTCCCATATAACCGCAGGTGGCCTCCCTGCACCACAGAACACCTCCTGGACACAACAGGAAGTAGCTTCTGGTTGTGTCCAGGAGGTGCAGGGAGGCCCATGGAGACCTCCAGAGAGCCTGCTGTGGCCAAAACTAAGTATTTGCAGTGCCACTACACCCCCCCCCCCGGCCTCCAACATCCACAGATTCACAGTATCCGCAGGGGGTAGACCCAAACCTCCTCGGATACCAAGGGACCACTGTACCCTTAATAATAATCTGTTTTATAAATGAATACCTATTACCTAAAATTTTATAGCTCTTAGTTTGAGATACTGAAAGATGAAACTTCTAATTTAATGAAAACTACAGTTTATTCTAAGTCCATTTCCTTTTGTTTTGTTAGTTGCACACGAGAACTAAAATAGCCTCAGCAAATATGCAACTGTGCCCTTAACTCCCAGGAATACGGATTAAAATGTGCACTCATCGATTATAATAGGCTTGCCACCAATTAATCAACTAAAGCTTTAGTGGGTTAATTCGCTGATTTAAATCAGTCAAAGCTTGCTGCTCTTGTTTTTATTATGACACCATAACATGGGGAAGGTAAAGGATAATTTAGCTATGCTGGATAACGTGACTTGACATATGAGATATTTGTACAGAGAATTGCTGTGAAGAAGAGGAAATTGCCCTAAATTAACTCACTAACGCCTTCCAAAATCCCCACAGATTTAAACATAATGACTCACTTGCAAAGGACCCCTTTTTCCATGTTTTTTAGCATTAAAATAATCCCCCTTGCTGGTTTTCCTCATCTCTGAATCTTGGGGGAAGAAGTCACTGTGTAATGTTCATAATTGCATGCCTCTTTGCTCAAGAACAGTCAGGAGCTCATCTCATCTTTGTCTCCCTATCCACCTTTAGATGACAGAACAAAGAAAAAACAAGCAAAGGCTGGGCTTTCTTGGATCAAATGCGCCCCACGTGAATCATCACATGCCACCACACTGATACCAAGGGGGGAAGCCGTGACTAGCCTTTCATCAGTATTCTCGCTTGATTACAGAATGAAAAAGCTCTGATCTGGAGTGCTGAACAGTGCCTATTGTTACAGAGTTACAAACAACCGAGTGCCAAGATCTTAAGTGGTTTAGCTCTGGGAACAATTTGTAACTATTTTTTTCATGGTTGATAGGGGCCATGGGCTCAAACGTTACAGATAACAGGGGCCTCTTTTGCATTCTTTCTGAAGAACCCCCCCTCCCCCCCCCAAAAAAAAACCCTGGCCTGGGTTTATGCTCTCTTGTAATTCAGTTGGGGACTGCTGGCGGATGTATAGGCAGAACAGAATTTGGCTCAGTGGTTTTGAATGTTGTTGTAAGAATCCTTGTAAAACTAATGGAGCAACCAAGGGACGGAGACAATAGTTTATTAACACAAAATGCAACAGCCTCATTCAGAATCTGTAGAAGTCCTTTGTTGTTGCATTGGCTGGCCAGTATCATTTGTCATGTTTGCTTGGTATTTGCTCTTTTTTTAATTACCATAAATATGTCATTGGAGAAAGCAATAATGTTACAGCAAGTTAATTTGCATTGGAAGATGAACAAAACCATCCTCAAAAAAAGTTTTTTTTCCTCCTCTTTTTAAAAGGGGAATTGCAAAGACACGTCTGAATGCTAAAAGAATTCTAGCTGTCAGCTGTGCAATTCCTTATTTCTAAAATAGAGTACAGTGAGTCCGCAGCTGGAAGAACTTGAAATTTATGCACATAACCGCTGACAACATTAACTGGAAATGATTTCTTTGCTTCTGGGTTTAGATATTCCCGGCTATAAATGTGGCCAATAGTGGAGATTTCACATAATGGTGGTATTTACCTGTGTTTTAAAATTCACACTCCAAGGAAAGAATATATTTTACAACTAGCATTAGAGATTAATTTAAAGAGGTAAACAGCTTTAAGATGACTGTCTAGAAGGAATTGTAATGATGTCATTACTGTCCATAATGCACAGAGAGAAGCAATTTGACTTAAAATCAACAAAGGTTGCTCCTTTTTCTGTGGGATGTGATCCTCAGCTAGAACCCCCGAGTAATGCTCTGAACTAAGTAATGCTCCACTAACAGATGAATGGATTCCCAGTATTATCCATTTTCTGATCAATCGGACTGTGGGCATTGCTGGTCCGATGTAATATTGACCCAGCATTGCAGTTCTTATGACAAGATCAGGCCTGGATTCCCAGCCAAGGGCTATATACTTCATAAATGAAATATGCGCGCGCGCGCACACACACACACACACACACTTTTTTTTTAACTGCACAAATCCCAGATAGTTTAAGGAGCAGATTTCCAGAAGCACATATGGGAATAAAATGTACCCAGATCACATTGGTTTTCTTGGTCTTCCCTGTGTGCCTGCCTTAATAAGCACAAATACTGATAAGCACAAATATGGATACAATCAAGTACTTTCAATATTGACCCACATAAAGAAGGTAGTTCTGACTGCATGTTTTATAAAAGCACATCAGCACATCAGGAGACAATTAGCGGTACTGGAAAGTTTGAAGAGAGAATTCTCTGGTTGCTTTTTTAATCATCTCTTTAGGATTTACCAGTTCAGTCAGTGAGATTTCAGGCAATTTCTCAGTTTTGCACAATTTGGTGGTATTCTGCATGAGACTTCTCAGATATCCCAGAACCTTGGTAACTTCTCAGCTGTCCCACTGGCTTACAGTGAGGTTGTGGGTATTGCAACCGTTCTATTTACTTCAGTTTCCCCATTTGAGCAGCTTTTGTGATTTGTATCTCACATCTCTTATTTTTTTAATAGTGAATTGAGTAGATTGAGAAAGACCTCCAAGGCCAGATCCTTTTAGCATTATAGTCTGTTGGGTTTATTGATGTTGGGTGAATTCTCCATCTCTAGAGCTGCATATATGGGATTAAAAGTGTAAGACTGACTTATTATCAAACCACATATTTTCACATCATAGCTTTTTTCTCATTTTAACAAGCTAGGACTAAGTCCTCCCCTTTGGTCTAAAGCTTGTGAAGAGTTGAAGCAGGTGAATGGAAGATCAGAAATAGATTATAAGTGCCTGTAAGTGAAAATTAAGTGCCTTGTTCTCTGCTATCTAGCTCCTGAGTAAAATCTGCGCTGGTTTAGGAGGGTCTGAGAGAATGAAGCCTTGCTGAAAAAGGACTCGCATAGAATAAAAACCAATCTACAGAACCAGTTCTAGCCCTTGTAAGAATACCTATCGTTACAAAGGTGGACATTCGTTGGCATGCAATTACATACCAATGTTGTTGATTTGTACACCTCTGGATGGAAAGGATTGCAGTTTGGTAGGAGAAAGATACAGTAGCTACAACTCAAAGGACCCAGTCCTATCCAACATTCCCTTGACTCTTGAGGAGGCCTCTCTCTCTCTCTCTCTCGTTGGAGCAAGTTGCTCCAGTAATGCTCTCCAGATTAACCCACCTTGCCTCATAGGCTCCCTCTAGGAGGCCAGGCCAACAACATCCAGTGCTGACTTTTTATTTTTTCAAACTGAAAGTGTGCATAGTTATGGTTTTCACTGGTGCTTTGGACCCCCATTTTAGGCGCTCCCCTTGCAGGTTTGAAGTCTTTTATATTGGTTTATCAAAGCTAAACATAGCTCAGGGTTAATCAGACCTTTCTGATGCATTAATTGCTACGATTGTCCGCAGCAAAAAAGTTTTAAAAATCCCATATCAGAACTTTATGAAATTGGTTGTGAAGATAATGCCAAAAATAGTTGGCATTTTTATTATTCGGGCTCTGTTGCAAATAAAGTCTTGCCGGGGGGGGGGGGGGGGAGAGACACCAGAAATTTGAGGTTAAACTTACCAGCTTTGTAGATTTGGGCACCCAATTTCCATATGCAAATACAACCTGTAGCACTACCCTTACCATCTTTCCCCTGTAAAGTTCCCTCTTGCTGACAAAGAATCTGTGACCCTAATATAAAACACAGCATGCATGGAGCAGAGATTATGGACGCGGAAATCATTTTTGCAAGTTTCAGGAAGGAGGTACAAGGAACTGAATCCAGCCACACCCCTTCCTACACATATGGCCAATGGGCTTTTGGCGCCACCCCAGCTATTTGATGGGGTTGGGGATCAGTAGTGTCACTGGGTTGGTGTCACCTGGTGTGGCAACGCATAGTGTCACCCCCATTAGCCCCAGCAACAGTACAGGTCACCCAACAAAACAAAAAAACAGTGGCCAACTTGATGACACTCGCACAATGGAGTAAGAGTTCTAGTATTAGCTCCGATATAGAAATGAGAGCCGACTCATACTAACACCTTATTGGTCCCATGCTGTGTTGTAACAACACCTTATTGGCTCTCAGAACAACCAGTCTCACTGGTCAGTTTTAAGTTAAGGAAATCTACTTTTATCATGTTGTCCTTTGATAGAACAACAGATATTCAACACAGTTTTTCATTACATTCTGCATTAAATTACCTTTCCAATTATATAAAACTATGGTATTTTTCAGAAATACAAATTTTCCAAAAGGTATCCACAATTTTGGCCACTAGTAATGTAAAAAACAAACAAGGCTATCTTCCAGTGCAGTCCTCACCCCCCTAGTGACACCACTGTTGGTGATACATACCCAGAAACCTGCTTCCATGTGCTAGAGTGAGATGCATATGTTTGAGGATTGCTGTGCAAGGAGATCTAAAACATAGCATAGGCTATAAAAAGGTGCCAGTTCATGGTAACCATGGTCCCATTTGCAATATACATTTCATTCATTAATATCATTGTATGGTCACACAGATATTCTACCCTTTAAAAATTGGGTCTTTGACATCCTGGTTCTGCAAACTCATAAAAAAGACCCTATCACAAAGACTTCATTTAAATGAATAATCTTTTCTAAGGCTACAAGTCTGCAATCATTCATTGAAATAATTGTTTGAAAGAACAGAGTTCCAGTGCACAGTGGGGTTTCACTGAAAACAGAGTTCTGTATAAGCAAGGCTAGCCTAGTCAGGAAACGCTTTTCATGGGCATTTATTTCTTCTTTAGAGCTTCCCTAAGATTTAGATGTATGGGGCAGTCTCTGATCTCATGGAGCTCCATATCTACAAAGTCTCAGATGGCACCTTTAACTAAGACGAGTATACCTTCTCAGTTATAGAAAGCGACATGCAGAATTGCTGTTTTTATGCCCATATCTATATGGACAGTATCAGATGCAGCTCAGACAGTATGTCACAATTGCTCAAGCATATACAGACATGGGGAGCAAGGGAGGTTTCAAATCTTAGAGAGAACGCATAAACATGTAAAACTATTTGACCATTAAAATCTACATAAGCAAAGATGCTCATTGCTGCTGAATATAACTTTTAATAAATTTCTCATTTTATACGTATTTGTCTCTTTTTTTGTGGGGTTGCATGCACCTAATGTGGTATGATCATCTTCTTCTTCTGACTAATAGAGACAGTACTAGATCCAAGTTCTGGAGGCAGATTTTGGAGTCCCCAAAGTTGTTATTCAGCATAGTTAAAAACAGAAAAGGTAAGAAAAAGGGACCTTTTGTACTTGCAAAAGCTGTCAAATGACTCATACAAGGCTATGACGATGCCGCAAAAACTTTGTTCCTGTACGGGAAACAAAGTTATTGCAGCCATCATCATGCATGACAGCTTTTTAATCAGGAATTTGTCTGGAAGAATCAACAGTAGAAAGGGGAGCCCCCTAACCCTTACATGCATGCCCAACCTTCCCCACAACTTGTCCCTCCAGGCTTGTCTCCCCAGCCAGGTTTACAGCCCGATCCTGTGTAAACAAACGCCTGCAGACCATGCGCTCCGCAGGCGCCGGGTGTTGTAAACACGCCATCATAAAGCATGTTTTTGACACCTGGAAAGTAAGGGCCGCTGGCACAGAGGCCGGCAACCCTCCCCTCGGACCAGTTCAAGTCCCTGCCCCAAGGTGTTTACAGACCTATGTTGACACAGAAAGACAACAGGGGGAAAAAAAGACAGGAGCAAGGGTAATAGCAGAAGAATATGTATGCACACATTCAGTTTCATATAACTTGGGCCTTGTAGGAAATGAGGTATAAGGGGCTGAGCCAACAGCTTCATGGAACAGGTATTTTCAAGTTGGGACTTGAAGACAGTCATCAGGTAGGGGAGTTCCAGACATAAGGGGCATCAAGGGAAATGGGTAGTTATTTAAAGGGAGCAGAAGACTTGGGGCAGCTAAACACCTGAGCAATAGCAATGACTCCTCAACACATATCCAGTATGTCAATCCTAGGAGAAGTTGATTTATACTAGGACAAATTATGCCCTTCGTATTCTATATGCTGCATCCTAAGTCAGAAGATATTTCCAGGTCAAGACTACTGTCCAAGAGCCAAGAAGCAATTACAAAGGAATAAAAACGTATGCCATTTTATATTGGCAATGTATTTCATTTATCAGTTTACCTATTCCGTTCCGTTTGTATGCCTCACCTTACAAGCAGGAAGCCACAAGGCCGAAAACAAATTGCCTCCGAACTTTGCAATCTCAGAGCCACTCAATTGTTACAAACAGTTACCTTTCCCTCTATACAGAACAATACTTGTTCTATTACCTTCTCTCCTTCTTCCTTCATCCACTCATCCCGCTCTCAGCTCACACCAGATTGAGAAATCAGCTACTTAGAATTCACAGACTGCAACACAGAGGTTGAGAAATCAAATAGAAGTTGTAGCCAGGAACGGCAAAGCTAAGACTGAGCACTTAGTCCTAATTCTTGCTGCAGCTTGTATTTATGTCTCTATGCATCTCTTCCGAAAGCCAATCTGAAGGATCTAGCCATTAATGCAATCTGTGGTGGGATGGTAAGTTGGTGGAATTCCTCTGCCAATTTTTATCCTTGCTGGTTTTATTAGCAATATGCAATACCATGTCCTGGTTTTTAAAAACCAAGTGAGATGTATCATTTCTACAAGCAAAAGGTCTCTTATTATAGTGGATAACAAAAAGGTCTGCACATACCGTATACACTGCAGAGCTCTGGGTGTGGAGCACATGTTGAATCTCTTAGGAAGCTAGGACGGACAAACTTGAGGAAAAGAGTGGAACTTTCTTTCCTCCCCATAAGTGGATTGCAACACCACTTCTTGGCACAACATTGAAGGACGATGGAATTCTGAGAACTTATTTTATGGCAGACTACAATGGATAGGTAGAGAGATATGAAAGTAAGGCTTAAAACATATGTTTTTATTTAGAAATGTACACTCCACCTTCCTACTGAAGTCCACTAACAATCAACATTTAAACCAATAAAGTAAAAATAGGAAAAGGTGAATACTAGCAGCAGCTGATAAAAGAGCAATAATCACCAGAGCTTAACATCTTTTAAATCGGCATCCAATTTTTAAATGGGGGAAGAAACCAAGATACCATAAAAGCAATCAAATGCCATTAAAAGGCCTGAGCAAACATTGTCTGTAGGGCACCTAAAAGCTCACAGCAAAGGCACCAGGTAGGCATGCTTAGAGCATGTCACAATTTGGGCACCTCCACTGAAATGTGCCTTTCTCCAGTTACCATCTGCCAGCCCTCAGGAAGTGGGAGCATGCAGAGAAGGGGCTCAGCCAGAGGTTTTCATGGTTAAGACTGGTTGGGTGCATCATTTGTGTCTGGTTTAGGTTGCTCGCACTGTAAGCATCGGAGTATCTAGCTGTGCTATCATTGCCATTCTGAAAACTGTATCAGACTGAAAAAAAATCCTCAGTTCCACTGACCACGTAAGCCCAGCATTACGAGGGCACTTTGGTGGTGATCCAAGTGACTGCTTGCTCTGCCCTATAGTAGTGTGAAGGCCCAATCCTAACCAGGAAAAATGCCAGCATACTGCCATGTACACCAGCACACACGATATCGCAGGTGCAAGTCCATGTTGATCTGTACAGGTGGATCAGGCCTGGAAAAGGGGGTTGAATATGGTGCATGCCAGTGCCACCAATCCCATCTGCCCACTCCCTACCCCCATTGCCGCCCTGTTCCACACTCCCCCTGCCCCATTCAACCCCTTTACCGTCCTCCCCCTGCCCTGCTCTGGACTTACCTGCTCCAGTGGGCCTCCCAAAGACCTCTGGCACCAGCAGGAAGGCTCCAGCCTTCCCGCCAGCATGCCTGGGCCTTCCACTGTCACAAAGCACTTTACTGTGCTTTTGCAACAGCGCACACTGGCGGAAAACGCGTTCTGCCGGTACAGGCCCTCGTTAGGATTGGTCCACGAAGAACCCATAGGAGGAATATGTAGTCATGGCTTTGCAGTCAAAGTAGCACTACTTCTAGGTACAAAACTCAAATGTTATTGGGGGGGGGGGGTTTACAATTCACAGACTGGGAAATAAAATGGGCAGTATGGAGGATTTTTCTAAAACAGTTCACAGCATTTATTCCCACCACTTTCTAAGATACAGATTTTAAGACACTTCCCCCCCCCCCCCCCAGTTCCCTTATATGTCTACAGTTATATAAGCAACTGAGCTGGGATCTTGCTCAGCCCAAGAGCAGCACTGGCCAGACTTGCAAAGAGAAGTGAACCTAAACCCTCCTTCTTGCTTGAAAAGGAACAGTCTCAAAAGGGCTCTTTTTCTTGTCTACCAAGGGGTCCATGGCTGACTGTCTAGGGCAAATGCTGTCCAGGGTGCTGATCAGTGGGCCTCAATCCTGGCTTCCAGGCTCTGTGTTCTGTTCCTATCAGAGGTCTGGGACTAATTTTGTTCCTCGTGGGAGGTGCTGTTTCGTGTCATCCCAGAAAAACAAAGACAAAACCGGCCGAAATCCAAATACTTCCAAGCGAACACGGTTGGAGGTTAGACTGTAAAGATTTTTGACTGGGAAAAAGTTTGGATTGCGTGTATTACCCCCTCAGAATGTCAAATTCCAACAATGTTATTTTTCTAGATTTTAGCCAGATTTGGATCAAACCCACATAAAGAATTTTTGATTACTAAATGCTTTGCTTTCTGTGCTGCTCAGACACAAATCCTAGAGATACCAATTTACGTTGCCTATAAAGGCAGAAACTGCAGCATTGTGGGCTCTCAATGCAATATCGACCCAAGGAAGGTATGATCAGAATTGCAGGCTTCTCGTTTTAAAGGCAGGTCCCAGCTCATTTCCCCCAGCTGGATTGAGGCACAAGGAGGTCAAATGATTTGCTCAGGGTTGCACTGTGAGCGAGTGATTTGCCTGTGATTTCCCCTGCTCCCATACCTTTGCTCAAGCCACAAGACTATTTAATGAGCAAGCACAGTCCCTTGAGATACTGGCACTGGATTTCATTCTTAATCATTAAATAGGGAAGCACACGCTAGTCTTGTTTCTTACATTCCAAGGAGGCCTCCAGTCCTACCCCCCACGCACACACACACTTTATTTTGCCCTGGGCCTCAAAAAGCTCCTTTCATAAGACAAGACATCTGTAGGTGGCATTTGTTTTGTATTTTATCTGTACAGTATTCATATTAAGTGTTGGGGAGGAGTTAATAGAGAGCACTGTAAGGGAAAGACAAATGGAATTGTTGCCAAGCTCAACTACAACACAAATACTTTAACTCAGTCAGCCACACCTCATAACTATAGGTGTTTGAAAATGGTAAATGCAAAATAGGCAACAAAAAACCAAATAAAATGATATTTAGGAATAAAATGAATAAAATGAAATAACCCCAATTTTACCCCTTACAGCGCTGCCTCATTTCTATGGTCTTTTTTTAAAAAAAAAAAACCAAAACACATCGTGGAGCCTCTCCAACAGCTCCAAAGACCATCCTGTTGCTTCCGTTGGTTGGCTCCTTATCTCCGATCTCTACTGTTCTGTATTGCTTGCTATTCTTTACTACTGTATAGGTGCTATACAGCATTCAACCACTAGGTGGTGCAGGCAAGAAGAAGGCAAGCCTTTCAGCATGCTGCTGCTCATCTTTTGAACTCAGTCTCATTTGTTCCTATTGCACTTTTGAAGGGGGGGGGGGAATCAAACAAACATATCAAAGGGAAAGAGGCCAAAAAACAGAGGCTGAAAACCAAGGATGCCAAAAATATGCATGTTATTCTTCTCCTTCACTTCTCATTCTTCACTATATATTATTCTTCACTATATAAGTAAAGCCTATATACCGTATTTGCTCTTCTGGATAAGCTTCCAAAGCAAGAAGTTGATCTGTGAGTACTACTGTTTTGGGAAGAAGAAAAAAACCAGTAGTATAATCTATTCTATCTGAACACTTTAAAAGCAAATAAAAATATTAAAAATAAAAATGAGAAATTGAAATAAAAACACAACACTTTGCTTTTTTCCATTTTTTAAAATCACAAAATTGTGAAAAAAAAAACCATTTTCAAACAGCTCTACTCATAACCTAGCCCCTACAGGTTTTTTGTTTTTTTTTTAAGTGGCAGCAGGCTTGGCTATAGTACTAACAGCAGTGGTTTTCTTTCCCTATGGACCTGTCAAGCTGACAGAGCCACATTTCATGCTTAGTCTTCCTCCACTTAAAAAATACAGATAACATAAATAAGAAATTGAATAAATAAAGGTTCTTGGCTATATAGGTGAAAATCTTCATCTGGCACACATCCCGTTAGTGTTGAAAAATGTAGGATTCTAGATCTACATAGTGCAGAGGAGATATGGACAGAGGAGATATGGACACAGTCTCCAATTCTTGCTTTGCACAATGTACATGTGACTTGCAGGTGTGTGTACAATAGCAGTCTACTAATATCCATCTAGTGCCCCCCCTATGTATGATAAGAAAATATTAACATAGAGATTATTTCTATTTCTTGTGGAGCAAATTATATGTCTGAACAAACCTCAATTAATACTGCTTTTGTTTTTTAAGTTTTGAAGAGGGGAAAAAAAAGAACTTCTGGAGGTATCAATGGAGGAATTCTTTTTTTGAGAGAATAAATAAGGGCAAATTGTTTTGGAGATGTATAATATGCACAGCCCAATTCCATGCATGTTGACTAAGTAGTAAGTGCTAGTGAGTTCAGTGGAGCTTAAAACCCATTTCCTCCCAGTCCACAGGTGTACGCATTTAACTCCTGTTGCGTGTATATACAGTATATTGGTATTCCTCTTATATTTAGCAGGGGGAGAGTAACTGCTCCCCTCTCACCCCAGCACAGTATCTTGGTGGCTGTTTGCTGGTGGTGTTCACCAGCATCTTTTTTAGATTGTGAGCCCTTTTATTTTATTATTTTTCACATTTTTATACCACCCTTCCTCCAAGGAGCTCAGAGTGGTGTACATATTTCCTCCCCTCCTTTTTGTCCTCACAACAACCCTGTGAGGTAGGTGGGGCTGAGAGATAGTGACTGGCCCAAGGTCACCTAGGAAGCTTCGTGGCTGCGTGGGAATTTGAACCTGGATCTTCCAGGTCTAAGTCCAACTCCCAAACCACTACACCATCTTTTGGGACAGAGAGCCATTTAATCATTTGATTTTGTCTGTAAAACACTTTGTGCACTTTTTGTTGAAAAGTGGTATATTAATACTGTTAATATACACCCTTGGATAAAAATGCCTTTAACCACCAAGTGTTCATACAATTGCAACCTTAGCATCACCTGATGCTGCCACCGCCGCAAAAATAAAATTCCCCTTAACTTGCTCCTGATGTGATTTCTTCAGGACTTCTGGTTTTAATTAGACTGCATGAATGAAGGAGCTCCTTCATTCGTGGGTTCCCTATAAATCAAACTGGAAGTCCTGCATTTCTGCATCTGAAGAAACCACATCAAGGAGCAAGGTAAGGATGGAGATGATCTGCTTTCCACTCACTTCTAGGAGGCAGAAAGTGGATCAATGCAGATCACAACCACGGCGGGCTGGAGGGAGGCAGTGGCAGCCGTAGACTCGGGGTGAAGGGCACCCCGAATCTGCCACCCTCTTGCCCCACCTGCAATCCACCACTAATGCAACCCGCATCACCTTGTCTCATGGATGGGCCGCCCCTGCTGTTCTGTTTGTCAGCCCCACTCAGGACCATTAGGCAGGGTAAAGTGGCCCAGGTAAAGTGGCCCCAGGTGGCAGCTCTTTGGGATACCATCATCAAAGGACAGTAAGTTCTCAAGTGGTACAATTTATTGTTCTGTTTTGACAACTATGGATAGCATTTGGATTTTCTGCCAAAATGTCTTGGGCTATATTTGGCCACCTCTTTGGATTGTGCCCATAATTTATTCCAATCATGGAATTTTAGTTTCTTCATCAGAAGATTCGATGGTTGAAGCAGGATGTGGTTTGGTTTTGGGTTTCTTCATGGACAATATATATAACCTTCAGCATAGCCTCTTGATAGCATTGTTTGCAGATAAATGGCTGTGTATTTCAGCTATGAGAGCTCTTTCAGAGAAGAAAGGATACTTTTCTGTTTTTCCCTCCTGACATATTCCCTGCTTGAAACAGTTTTCACTTTGTCCTATTCTGTGGCTTTTTAAAGAAAAAAAAATGTGGAACATTAGCTCAGTCCAAGCTTGTGGTTTAGTCGAAAAATGAAATTCCGGTAAAGTGTTTGTACCATCTGGCAATGTCCAGTTGGACCAGATTTTTTTTTAAACAACCATCTATATACATGTGCCTGTGCATTCCCATGTACACAGCTGACAAAGACTCCTGTGATTCAACACCACAGTGAATTATGACACCTTCAGAACTCAAAGGCATCTGTTCAATGCCTGCATGAGAATTAGAGCCGTGTATTTGTGTGGGAAGAACTCTGGTTTCTTTATGATTGGAGGTCTCTACCAAGTCTACTTTTAGTCTTTCTGGCCCCTGTAGGCATTTATTTTAAGCAAGAACCCCGAGTCCAGAACAACCACATACAACTTGAAAGGGAAACTAGAAGCCTGCAATCCCAGATTTGGTTGAGTTATTTCACACATCACGATGTGAACTTCAGTCTCAGTCTCTCTCCACACCGGTTCCTGACCATATGCACCTCACTTCACGACCCAGTCTGCCTTCAGCCTTTCTGTCCCAGGCTTCTCCTTAGGCTCTAGTCTTGCCCATCGTTCCTGTGAGCCACAGCTTGTTCCAACAGTCCTTCCTTGGGCCCTCCTGTTTTCCTGAGTCTGCTCCTCCCCTTGGCCCTTCCTTGTCCAGGTTCTTTTGCCTGTCCTGTTCCTCTCTAGAATCTGAGAAACACTGGTGTCACTGGGGGTGCGGGGGATACTGACCGCACCAGGTGAGAAACCCTTGAGGAGGGGTACCACTAGTGGCCAAAATTGTGGAAATCTTTTATGGAAAATTTGTATTTATGAATAAGACCATAAAATTAGATGGTTGTTACTTTTCCAATGATATCTATATACTGAATGAAACAAACCATGTTGAATTATCTGTATTCTATCAAACGCTGTGGCCAAATAACCAGAAGAAGAAAACACAACTGCCTTATGCAACAAAGAATGGATTTCCTTAACTCAAAACTGACCAATGAGACTTACTGTTCCGAGAGCCAATGAGGTGTTCTTATGAAACAGCATGGAACCAATAAGATGTTAGTATGAGTCAGCTCTCATTTTTATGTATCAGAGCTAATCCTAGAACTCTTATTCAGTTGTGCAAATGTCATCAAGTTGGCCACTGGTTTGTTTGTTTTATTTTTGGTTACTGATTTGTTGGGTGACCTGTACTGTTATATATTTTAAAATACAGTTAATGGGGGCGACACCATGAGTTACCACACCAGGTGACACCACCCCTAGTGAAACCACTGGGATGATGCAATGAGCTCTCGCACCAGGCGACGCAAACCCCAGTGACTCCTCTGCTGAGAAACTCTGCCAATGGTTCAGCTAGAAGCTCTGACACATTACGGACCAGCTCAACCAGTCACCATCACACATGTTTCATCACTACAAAGTTCAATGCAATGTAGATTAATGGCAAACAGTTCCATATTGACTTCACATTTCAAGGTTCAGGAATGGTGGCTGCTGCACATAATGCCAGCCAGTACATGATTTGATCAACTTAGATGTTCTGTGCCTTCTCTAACCCAGCCTCCCACAACACTGTCCCAGTGTTACTTTGTACTATTCCCGCCATGCCAGAATTCAGGGCAGTATTTATTATTCCCATATTACGCAGCCATTGAAACTGGTGGCTTGCCTTAGGCTGTGGGCCAAGCTGAGATCTGCATTGGGTGCTTCTGCTATCTAGAAGCAAAGGAGCTAAGAGTGCGATCTGGGAAGTCACCAATTCCAAATCAGAGACAAACTGACTGGTGGCTGCAATCCTATATACATTTTCCAGTGCAGGCTGCAATCCTATACACAATGAAACTTACTTCTGAGACAACATGCCTAGGATTGTGCTGTTAGGCAAGTTAATAACACACTGATTTTTTTATTTGTTAAGCGCCTGTAGTTCTGTCACATCCACAGATTTCTCATCTGTAGTATGGGGGTAACAATTCTGACCTTTGAGGCTTTGGTAAGGATGATTGAAAGACGTATGGAATGTGCCATAGATATAAATCTTATTACAGCAGCTCAGAAGCAACCCCATGTACTACCAGGCCTTTTAAAATGCTTTATCTGTTTAACTTGCAGGTTTTGTTATTTGCATTTAGTTGGCTGTTTAATTGCTCTTTAAGCGCTCAAGTCAGCTTTAAACGTACTGTAAATAGGCAAGCAGGGTAGAAATAATTTAAGATATGAAATAAATGAGAACAAAAGGCCAAATAGGAGAGCAGGCTCCAATTATTGCACAAAATGCGGTGTGCATACCCAGGCAAAAGGAACCATTCTGGTTTTGAAGGCCTGCCTACATGTTATTTTATTTATTTTAAAAAATTATACGCCGCCTTATCCCATGCCAAGGCAAATGCCCAAGGCAGCTTACAACAAGAAAAATGCATAATTTAAAACCATACATAAAGTAAATTAAACACAATAAAAACCACTGGGGGGGGAACAATATAGAGCAGAGAAGCAACGGAGCAAAACATCTTGAGACCCAGAAGTCAAACATCAACACATCACCCAAACGCTAGACGAAACAGAAACGTTTTGAGCCCTCGCCGAAAAGTCATGAGGGAGGGGGTAATTATGAGGGATGCATGACAATGACATCCCATCATACAGTTCTTCCCCAAAAAAACATTACCAGATACGGGGGGGGGTAGGTGAGTGATGGGTAGAAGCGTTTGAAAATGGTGTTATTTACTGCATTTTACTCAGAAGTAAGCCCATTGTGTTCAGTAAGATTTGGCTGTAATTCTCTCGTATTCAGCAAAAACACGCACCTCTAGTTATGGGTTGACAACAGCCACACATGCCCTGGAACAGCGATTCCCAACCTTTTTAGCACCGGGACGGTCTGGGACCCCCTTTTGTAGAATGACAATCTGTCGGGACCCCTAAGACCTTGGGCCGGAAGTCAAGTCATTATGCAGGAAGTTATGTCATTGGTTTTTTTTTTAATAAATTACACTGTTTAATATTTAAAGTTGTACTCATAAGCAGCCCCATTTGGGAGTGGGGGGTGGGAGTGACCTAAAAGTAACAGAGATGCTAAAAGGCAAGAAGAAAGTAACACAAGATGAGCAAACAAGCCCCAAGAGAGCATCAGACACTTTGGTCTCTGCAGTGGGGGCAGGGGAGTGAGCATCCATCTTGGGTGTGGCCATTCAGCCAACATCCTGCGACCCCCCCCCAGAAACTGCTTAGCGACCCCCTTGGGGGGTCCCAACCCCCAGGTTGGGAACCACTGCCCTAGAACATGTAGTTAGGCTCCGAGTCTACAGATCGATTAAACAAATAAGGAGGCAAAGAGAGAGCAGGAGGACAAGTGAAACAATCCTGATTAGCTTAATAAGTAGCGGTGTCAGTGCACCCAGCTGCCTAATCACAGGCACAGATTTTCAGCCAGAATGATCAGTGAATGAGCCACAAAAAATTTACTCGAGGGCACGTTTCCAAAGCAGCAGAAGACAATTAGTACATGTGCAACAGTCCTTACTACAGGTTCTTGTTGACAGCAATTCCAGACTGAATATGCTTCTGCCCTTACTAAAAACATTCTCCTTTTAATTTGGAAAGTGCAGGTCAATTGCCAGCAAACTGTTTTGCCTTTGTATGCCTATGTGTCCCATAATGACTCTCTCAATCTAAAGCATGGGAAGATGGGGTTTAAAATACAGAGGGGTCTGGCTCAGTCGAGAGAGCTGAGCAGAGAGGTCTGGCTCAGTTGGGAGAGCTGCCGCCTTGCAAAGCCCGAAGATTGGCAAATGGCAAGTTCAAGACACGCCGCCGACAAAAAGCTGTGAAAAGCCTCCTTGAGGAGAGATAAGAGATCCCAGCTGCGTTGGTAGAGTGTGGGAGGCGCCAGCCAGCAGAAAAGCCAGGCTGCAAAAGGATACCACCCCAGGCTGCAAAAGCCAGGCTGCAAAAGGCGGCCCCGCGCTCACCTCGAAGCGACTCCTTCTGAAATCGGCTGTTCGTACATGCGCAGTAAGACGCCGACGCCAAGAGATTGCCCTGTCTTGGTGTCAGCGTCGTACTGCGCATGTACGAACAGCCGATTTCAGAAGGAGTCGCTTCGAGGTGAGTGCAGGGCCTCCGGAGCCTCCGGTCTGGTCTCACGTGGGCCAGACCGGATGGACTTCGGTCCGGTCTCGCGCGGGCCAGACCGGATGGCCCCGCGGGCCTGATCCAGCCCGCAGGTTCCCCACCACTGATAAATACTGTATATTATATATATTATATTAAAATTAATGAAAAGAGAAAAGGAGAAATTAAAAAAACCCAGATTTGTCACTAGTGCAAGTAATTAATCTGTGCAAAAGTAAGTTTACCTTCCCCCCCTTTCAGAATGTGGCTCTCCCTTGCTGGATAGAGATTATCCCTTCTAGATGGGTCAGATAGTTTTACCTTTTGGTCATTTACAGCGCAATCCTAACCAACTTTCCAAAGCCAGTGTAGCCGTGCCAACAGGGTGCACACTGTATTTTGCAGTGCAGGGGCAGTCATGGAGGCCTCTTTAAGCTGAGAGAATATATGTTCCCTTACCTTAGGGCTGCATTGCAGCTGCACAGGCGCTGGAAAGTTGGTTAGAATTGCGCTGTTGGTTAAATATGGCTGCAAAGTCCCCAGCATCTCTGAACATCAGGTAGCACGGTTAGGAAAGGCCGCTTGCATGAGTCTCTAAAGAAACACTGTCATCGGGGTCAGCCCAAGACCTCCTTACCTGGTGATCAGACAGACTTTGCCCCTCCCACTCCCTGGATTGGAAAGGAAGAAGGGGACGGACGGAGTGGAAGAGGATGCTCTAATCCACTACTCTCCTCCACACTTCTTCCATTCCATCCCCCTCTTCCTTTTCCAATCCAGAGCAGTGGGAGGAGAAGCAATGGAGGCAAGTGGGTGGACAGAGGTGGACTTCCCCCACCCATCTGCTGTCTGAGATGACCATCATGGATGGGTTGGCCCTAGTGGACAGTCAATGAGGAGAGCATTGGGCTATTGGCCAGGTCTGGCATAATGCATTTCCTTTTGTTCCTAAGAACTGAGCTTATGTTATTTCTTCCAGTCTCAATGAACAGTGGGCTCATACAGTGGTCTCTTTTTTCCAGGTTTGACTAACTATGGGTTCCTTTTTCAGATTTGATTAACTGTGGGTTCCGAAGCCATGGAAAAAAGGCACTTCTGGTTTTTTCAAGAAACCAGGTGCCCTTCAGAAGCTTCTGAGAGGCCTTCTGAGATGCATGGAGGCCGCGCACAGCCTCCGCGCACCTCAGAAGGCCTTCCAGAGGCTTCTGAAAGGTACTTCTAGTTTTTCAGAATTGGCCTCCCACAGGTTTCATTACCCAGGGATTTTGTTATCCGCAGGGGATCCTGAAACAGATCCCCACGGATAACAGGGGCCAACTGTACTTTGACACTAGGAATTCCAATTGCTTTGGAAAACGGGTGTTACAGAAGATGGGAAGAATCAGGAAGAAGATGGCCGAAGCGCCACATTAAGGCAACAAGAGGGAGATGCAGACCTACCACACTTGAGTCTGGCAGTCTTCCCTGCCAGGGGATCTGGCAAGCCTAGTTCCTCAGCTGCCAAACCAAAAAGTCAGCTCTGAGTCAATGGGGTGACTCATGTCATATTGGCCTTAGATGCAGGCTGGCCTGCTGCCTAAAGAATTCCTTCAGTGGGCTGTCAGTATAAAGGAAACCTCTGGCACTTCAATACAGCTTTGAAAAGAAGAGCCGGCAGAATTTTATTCAGGAATGATTCTATAGCCAATGAGTCAGCAAAAGAGAGAGAGAGTGTATAGGGTTTGTGCTCCAGACAAGAACCACTCAGACCTTCTGACTCCTCCTGGACCATTACAACTACCTGAAAGATGAGAACTTTCAACATCAGTTTCAGCTCTGGACCTGGCTCCCTCTTATCATCAATAAACCACTATTAGCTTTTCTTTATATTTCCTTACTTGACTTAGACAAATATCTTTATTTCTGGAAAACATCTTTATCAAGATAATCTCTGTTCATCTTTTGTCCTAGAGAGAGACTCACAATTAAATTGTTGGTAAACAACTACTAGACACTGAATTAAAAAGGTTTAAAAAAATACCACTGGGACCGCAAAGTTACAGTCAAGTCAAACATGCAGTCATTTACGTGGCACAGTCCTTTCAGGGGACTCTACCACCACAGTATACACATGGGGAAATTATTTGACTGTAATTCCATATCAAACTCTCTCTATATGCACAATTAATCTTTCTGGAAGAAATTCCTGGTGTGCTCCCTTTGCATGGGGCAAGCCAGGATGTCATAGATTGCTTTCACACAATCAGGCTCCCCACATACATTTAGAGGTCATACAGCCCTGTATCACTTCCAAAGCTGCTTGAGTGACTAGCTTTTTACAAAGGGCTTGGAAAAGTGTACAACTCTTGTCAAGGCAGATTAATAATGTTTTGACTGCAATGGATACTAGGATCCTTTTCATATCACCATGAAAAGTTTATAAGTAGAGGTGTTTGAAAATTGTTTCGTTTGTTTGAAAATTTGTTGAATTAAAATGCGAAATGTGGTGGTTTGTGTTTTTATTCATCAATATCAGTTTAATATTACATTGCAGTCTTCAATGCAAAAACAAGAAGTTATTCCATTATTTCTAACTGGAAAAGTAATCCGTTCCAACCAGATGCATTCCACAACCAGTAGAGAGTTGACAATTTGGCTCCAATTCTGTTTGAAAAGGTGGCATTTTGTATTTTTATACAGTTACCAACAAAACCCAAACACCCCTATTTATAAATAGTATGCCCCAGGGCCTCTGAGAGGAATTTTATCAGGGGGTACAAAGTTTCTTTTAGACCCCTTCTCAAAGGGGAAGGGCAGCAATAGCCAGAAAAGTCTCCAGAGCCCAAGTCTACCAGGCTAAGTTCCAGATGCAGCACCCAGGTCTACCTGCCCAGTAGACCTGGCCCAGCCACAGTCTTTCACTCTCCATGAGGTCAGCTGAGATCCGAGGACATTTCTGGGACTCCAAGGCCCCCTTTTTGACCCTGGGCCTGGGTACAATATGCCTCTGGCATGCTGGGAGAGATACAAAGAGATATATAAAACATATACATACCACAAGTTGCTTGAAACTAGAACTAGCAGCCACTCCAACAGAGAGTCTGCATGTGCCTTCATATGCACTGACTGGAGCAGAAGCCGGCTAACCACCACTGATGGGAGAGAAGGCTAGGTAATTAGACCAGTCAAGAAACAGGATGGCAGGTGCACAGACTGCAGCCTTCTTGAAGTATTTAAAGTTACAGCAACTGTCTTCAAGGAAAGAGCAGGCGACTCTGTGATGAGCTATATGCAAATATATAAGTGTAGTATATACTAGTGTAGTCGTCACAAAAAGAGACCACGCTTGGTTTCAAATTCAGCGGTCTGTGGGCTACGCTTTCGAATGGCCAAGCCCCGAGGTATTCAACTCTCCCTCTGCATGACGATGCTTGCTTGAAATACAAACCTCAGCCTTGCATACCATGAGAACCTGCACAGCTGTGGCTCAAAAAATGAGACTCCAAACATTCCAAGTGGAACCTCCCAGCCAGCGGCAGGAGAAGTAACATTCTGAGCAGATGGTGAACACTTGCTTACCAAGTGTGTGTGTGTTACCAGATTTAATTTTGCTGAGCTAACACAAATGTGGGGCCTGGGCTTAGGTGGGAAAGAATCCACAGATGGGAGGACTGAGAGCTTAACCCACCAAGTGCCCCCTGTAAATGGCCATTCTCCCTTCAGTTGATCTTATGTCTGCTTTCCAAGCCTAGTTGGAGATCAGTAATAATTAAAAAAAAATTGAGGGCAATTTCTGGAGACCGTGACCCTGTTCCTTCACACTGCAGTAGAATTCTGCTCGCTCTCTCGCTCTCTCTCTCATTCTTACCTCACGCATTGCTGCAAACACTTGCAGTGATGATTCCCAGCTCTGGCAATGGGTGGGGAAACTTCTGCTTGTTCTGAGCTTCCCCCATGTCACTGTACTGTGGGGTTAATACTACCCACTCTCAATACCTCTGATACATGTTTCACTATGGCTTGCTCTGCAGGAGCCGTGTCAGGCATCCACTGCTCATGTCTTTGCACATGAAGGCAACCACACCGAGGGTGTGCAGCGATGCCTGTGGTGTGTGGAGTTTCCTGGATCAGACAGAACTGTCGCCAGATTCATTTAACTATTGCTGGTTCCAATTCACCCAACAGAAATTGTAGGTACCCATGTTGGTACATGAAAAAAAAGAAAAAAAACCCAACCCAAAAGCCACATTATTTTATGGCAGTGTCTTATTTTATAAAATAAAAATAAATAAATACATTATTTTATGGATCAACAACAACGCATACACAATTTTAATCACACTTTTGAGTTATCCAGAACTCTTCAACAGGCTGCATGGGAATAAAAAGAGGGGGGAAAGTCCTAGGTAGGAGCTGGGCCTGGTAAAATAGTCCCCAGTGCCTCAATTTATAAGAGCTTTAAAATGGAGTTAGGAGAAGTTATGCAGACTCATGTTGATTGATGTTGATTGATGTGGTAAAGGTGCAGAAGAGAGTGACCAAAATGATTAGTGGGCTGGGGCACCTCCCTTATGAGGAAAGGCTACAGCGTTTGGGGCTCTTCAGACTAGAAAAAAGGCACCTAAGGGGGTTCATGATTGAGATGTATAAAATTGTGCGTGGGATGGATAGAATAGATAGAGGAATGTTCTTTTCCCTCTCGCACACCACCAGAACCAGGGGACATCCACTAAAATTGAATGGCGGCAGAGTCAGAACGAATAAACGAAAATATTTCTTTACCCAGCATGTAATTAATCTGTGGAACTCCTTGCCACAGGATGTGGGGATGTCATCTGGCCAGGATGCCTTTAAAAGGGGATTGGACAGATTGATAGAGGAAAAGCCCATCACAGGTTACAAGCCATGATGGGGATAAGCAACCTCCTGGTTTTAGAAGTAGACTCTCTCAGTGATAAGATGCAAGTGAGTGGCAACAGGAGACTGGTATCTTGTTGTCTTGTGTGCACCCTGAGACATCTGTGGGGCCGCTGTGAAACACAGGAAGCTGGACTAGATGGGCCTTTGGCCTGATCCAGCAAGACTCTTCTTATGCTTTTATGATATCACAGATTGCTTTCTGATTGATGTCACTACTGCTCTCATGCTGCACCAGGGCTGGCTTTGGAATAACCTGAAACTGTGAAGCAGCACCCTTGGACAGAAAAGCACCCAGCACTGGCGTCACTGCAGGGGGGCGGAGCTCTAAGTTCCGCCACAGTCCGACCCTCTGTTACACGGGTCAACGAAGCGGCCCTGCCCCCTCGCTTTTGGAGCCTTTCAGGGCAGCGAAAGCAATGCGCAGGGAGTCTGCTGTGCGTTGTTTTCACCGCCTTGAATGGTTCCGAAGGCGAGGGGGCGGGGCCGCTTCGTTCACCCGTGTAACGGAGGGTCTGATCACGGCGGAACATAGAGCTCTGCCCCCCCCTGCAGTGACGCCAGTGGCACCCAGTCTGTCTGCCGCCTGCTCTAGGCTGCTGCTCCATTGGGGGCTTCAATCATCTTCCAACTTGTGGGAGGCAAGCTGGAAGAGCATTGCGGCAGCAGTGGTGGAGGGAGAAGCAAAAAAAAGCAGTCAGCTCTCATTATCCGCTAGGGTTAGGTTCCTGGAAAACCTAGTAGATACCACTAGGACGGATAAACGAAATTAGCGGATATTGAATCATTGACCCTATGAGGAAAATGGGGTTAGATTCCAGGGGACCCTCTTTGCCATACCTTATATGAACTTTGTGAACCTGAATCTTACCTTGAAGTCTATGGGCTGGGTGAGAGCGGGGGCAGCATCCAATATACCACATTGGTTCTTTGTTATGGAACGATTCCTAACAATTCCCAACAATTCCTAAAATTAATTATTATTCCTAATAGTCGCGATGGGGGAGCAGCTGAAGAAGGTGAGTCGTGGTGGTGGGGACTTTGAGCACCGCTGCTGTACAATATTTTACATACCGTGGTCAACATCTCTTGTTTTAAGATGGCTTGCAAAAACGTTTTTAAACATTATTTTAGAAGGCATTAGTAGAATAGCTGATTTGAACCCCATTGTGCTTTTTCTTCTATTGAACTGATTTTTCTTCTATTGGACTGATTTTTTATCTGTTTTCATCATTATTACTGTAATATAGTTTGTTGCTGATGTGATTGTCATTTGTGAGTCACCTCAAAGGTTCTTTGATACCAAAAGATGGGGTAAAACAAATTAAAGAATGAATGGATTACAAACAGTTATTTGAATACTGAAGTGGCTGAATGAATGTTCAGGAAAATGTGTCCTGTTTTGAGCCATTGTTGTAAAGAGAGAGAGAGAGAGAGAGAGCATATAAATATTGGCCCTGATATTGGCCTGCATGCACAACCCTGGTTGAGACTTGACAAGAACACCAGCAGCTGGTTGGGGGCACGCGGGGGCACAGTCCTGCTCCTTCTTCTCAACAGTTGATTGAAGTGATTGCCAATAATCCAGATTAAACTCAAACTTCATGCACAGCACTTGTAGATGTGCAGTTCCACATCTAGCTAGGACTACATGCGCTGAAGCCTTCTTTCATGCATGAATGCCCCCAGCTGGATTGGGACAAGTGTTCCTACATGGTGACTTTTACAAGACTGTCTCCTTTGCACAAAAGAAACCTAGATAAGCAGAGAACGATGTCGAATGCGATTTGTTTTCTAAACAACGAGACTGTATTGTGCTGTGGCTGAGGTAAGAGACAGTCTCTGAACTACGGCTACTGCTGCTTCCTTGTCTCTGCTGGAAGCTGCTATTTTGGTGTGTAACCCTAGTAATGGCAATTGAAACAACCTGCAAAATTTGAGAAGAGGAAAAAAAAACAATGTCAGGGAACTCTAATTATGTTGGAATTCCCCCCCCCCCCCAATTGTTGGTAGGAAATGCTCATTATCCCCAAAACTACGTGTCAGAGGCAGGAAGATTTAAGCGAGACAGTAATCTTTTCAACTATTGTGGCTGACACCTCGGCAGCCTGCTGATGAGTGTCAACCCGAGAGCAAAGGACGTGTCCATGGGTGCCTTGTGGAGGATGAATACAGAAGTCATGAGGTCTTGCAGAAGTTTGCTCGCTTTGCTGCGACAGGGATTTGTCACCAGTAATGTTCATAAGACTTGGCAATGGTAGGAAGATGTACGGTTCTGCATGGTTTCTCCCTTTTTTTTTTTTACTCACTCTAACATAATTACCTGACATGTTGTTGCCTTATGAACTTTGGCAGGAGCTCAGGACTAGCAGAATATGTCTTGCATAGCAAGAAACTTTGAATGCTTAGAAGGCAAGTTGCTTGGAACAATTCCACTAGCTGTTTGGACTGCACGATCTAGGAACTTACTTGGTGCAATTGCAAAGACCACCATAGGTAGCCCAATCCTATCCAGCGCTGGTGCAGCGGGGCAGCACAGCCCACGCTGTATCCAGCATTGGGATTGAGTAGGCTGGAGGTCTCATCGGGGTAAGAGGACATTTGTCTCCTCAGGGTAAGAGATCAACGAGGACATTTGTCCTCTTACCCCTGTCGAGCGCCAGCCTGTTCAATGGGGCTACTCCGATCTGCGCTGGCACGGGCCCGAGAAGCACCATGTAGTAGGGCTTCCCAGCTGGGGGGGAAGATAGGATATGGCGGATATGACTTCTATGCTTATCCCTCCCCCCTCCCAGGCCAAATCCACCCACTGCCCCCCATTACGCCCCTCTCCGCCCTCCGCACGCCCCCCCCAGGCCCTGCACCGCTTGGAGCAGCACTTACCCGCTCTACGGCGTGGGGTCCAGTGGCAGCCAGCAGGGAAGCAGCACAGGCCTTGGTGCCAACACCTCCTCCTCCCAAGTAGTTGCAAATGTGCTTTCCGGCACTTTGTGACGGCGCCATTTTATACTTTAAAAAGTTTTACTTTTTAAAAAACATACACATCTTCTGAAGTATCAGAAGTTTCTGTAACATCAGGAACAGAGAACCTAATAGCTGTTCTAAGTAGTAAGGGGCTTGGTGCTCTTCAGTAATGGCTGCCGGCCATTGAGGACAGAGCTCAGCAGCATGGATGCTTCTCCTTTGGTGGTCAGGGAGCGAGAGAGGGAGGCAGGAGCATGTGAGAGGAAGTCACTCAGTGGACCACAGAGAGCAGGCAAGGGGTCTCAGGTAATTGGACAATATACTGCTCCCCAGAGCCCTGCAGGCGGTGCTGCTGCACCCATATTCCAGCATATTATTTAACATATAGGATGTATATATCTACAAACATGGAATGTATGTTTTGGCTAGATCAGTGGTCCCCAAACTTCCCACCACATTGCAACCCACCTGTTCTCCCACAGTGGGCCTCCATTGGTCTCCGCAGGCCTCAGAAGGCCTCCAGAAGCAACCGGAAGTCACTTTCACGAAACTGGAAGTAAACCGGAAGTGACTTCTGGTTGCTTCTGGAGGCCTACGAAGGCCAATAGGGGTCTGTGGAGGCCCGGCGCAGCCCAGGAGCAGCCTCCAATTGGAGCCCTCCAGACACAACGGTGGGTGGGAGGGCCCAACTCAAGGATCCCCTGAACATCAGGCCTCAACCCACCAAGTGGGTCGCAACCCACAGTTTGGGAAACCCTGGGCTAGATCCAAAGGAGCAATCTTATACAAACAAATATAGTTGGGTATACATTATTTTAAATCAGTGGGACTCACTTCTGAGAAAGCATAGATAGGACTGTGCATGATTCTCTGTGAAACATAAATGTTTTAAAGGCCCCATTGATTATACTGTGAAAATTAAACATATGATTAAATATCTTCAGTTGAAATCAATGGGACTTTGAAGTACTGTACTTAACTGACTGGATTTCACCCACTATATGATTCAGGTGATTGGGTTCCTCTTTATTTTTGACACATCACTATGATGAATTGTGAATGTGCATGCATGACTCGTGACTTAAGGATATTCTCGGCCTAATTTGCACACACTGTAAATGAGGAGGTAATCTAGACCTGGGCTGTACCTGTTCTGGCTGAAGCGAAATGGCTCATACAACTGAATGTTCTTTCATACAAAATATTCCCTCCGCACAGAAAACTGGTGTGTTGGCGGAAGGGTTGCAGCACTCAGAAGTCATTCAGCCCAGAAACTAGTCTGTCCTCTCGCCTAGGTTTGCAAAAACTAGGCCTCGAGACCCAAAGCGTCAGCAACTTGAAACCTGTTTTGCAATGTCTTCCGGAAGCAGTTGGGCTTCCTTCATGCATCTCATGCCTCCTTTAAGCACTAGCCAAGGCCGGCCTGCTGATATGAAACTACATGCAGCTACATGCTACATGCAACTACATGCAAATCCTGTTGCCAGTGGAAACAGAAGAAAAAAAAAACACAATGAAACCTGAGTGGAAGGAAAGGCCATTAGTAACCAAATAAAAATAAAAAATAAAGCGCATAGAATTACCTCATTATTACTGCCATCCACTTGACTGTGTCAGGCTGCAAGAAGCAGAAGTGGCTGGTGGAAGAGTCGCTGGACGGTCCAGGATAGGAGGACATTGGGAAAGGACTAAGTGTCGTAGGTGGCTTTACTGGGGGCAGTGGATGTTCAGGCCCAGTCAGTACAGGGAGTGAATGTATGGGGAAATCCTGTATTGCACAGCCTAGAGGGAACCATCTGTCCATTACTACGACTAATTACTACTATATGATGGAACTGCTGGGGTGGCCATGAGGAGGAAGTCCATTGAGGAACCAGCAGCAGCAGGGTCCAGAAGAGAGCATCTCCCTGGGTTTTAGAATATAAAATTGTTCCTCAGCCATATCTATATTTTTAGCCAGCTCACTGGTTCTGCACACAAAGGTTATAGAGACAATTAAATGGACCTGCAAAGTCACTGTATTCTAAAAGCATAAACTCCTTTGATTAAGAAAGGGACTGCTGCCTTGTTTTGATAACTTTGCTATGGTTACTGTAGGCATAAATTAATTAAGGAATGACAATAAACGCTCTTGAAATGCCCAGCTTCTTGCCATTCAGTCTAAGGAGGTCTGTGGACCTTGCTGTGACTCTTGTCCACACTTTCTCCTGAACCCTGATCCACCACAGTCCTGAGAACTTAGCCATGCTGCCTGCCAGCATTCACTAAAGTTGCCAACTCTGAGTGTCTGAACTATTCCTGGCAAACCCCCCCCCCCCACAACAGTACATAATTTCATTAATCCCAAGGATTCCCTGTTAAAATCTCCAAGATGGCTTCCGTAGCCACCTGCAGACTGAAGCTGATTCCTGGAGATTGCTAATGCCTAGTTTTCATGGAGGTAAACCTGTAAGTGAGGCCTCAGGTGACTGAACATTCTTCCATACCAAAAAAGCTCCCTCCCCCCTCAAAAAAATTGTCAGAGCCTGAGGGGAAGATTCTAGAATCTCTAGAATATCAGTGTGTGGATGGTTTAATTCTCTGCATGTGGCGTCGCTGTTGAACAGAGAAACATTCACTTGCTGTTGTCTGAAGTGATACAATACGAACACAAGTTTATTACCTGAGTGAGAATGAGGCCTATAAACACAGATGCTGCTGCCTTGGGTCCTGTTCACACATGCTTGTTTGCCACTCGATGACTGCAACATCAAGCAGTGATTTCCATCAGGGGTTCTTCTCAAACACCCACCCCAACCCGGCATACCACTTACAGGGTTGGGGAGGTCCCCCACATACCACCGGAAGTAACTGGCGATGACATCATCGCCAGTAACTTCCGGGTTGGAGACCACAACATGACTCTGCAAAGGCTGGTATGAGGCGCTCCGGGCGGGTGGGCAGGCATTTTCAAGTGCGAAACCCACATGCTGGAGCTCTGGCCGCCAAACCAAGCCTCCTACCAGCCTTTGCAGAGTTGCATCGTGGTCTCCCTGACAAACATCAGAGTGGTCGTGTATCACCAGCCAACAGCTAAAGTGCTATCAATGGTATGTGTACCACCAGTTGAGAACTTCTGTTTTACATACATGAATAAACCATCACTGGTGAAATACCACAAGCAAAAGTTTCATATTAGCTCACTTCACCTAAAAAAAAAAAAAGCAAGCTTTTCAACAGTCTGTTCATGCACTCAACTGTGAGTCATAAAGTGATAAGAAGGCAGGTAGTGTACAACATGCATTTGCAAACTGGCCCCTTTTTAAGAGCTGTCAGAAGCTCTAAAAAAGCCAACCAGAGAGAATAGGCTTGTGGCGCAGATTGCCTTCATGTTACAGCAGGGCTTTGCATGTAAACGGGGGCCTTGCTCTATGAGTGAAGTAAGCCCTGACATCCCCTAAGTGCAATGTCTGGTAATGTTCACAAGAGAAAATGTGCTGTACATTTTTTTCTTTCATGTTGCTACGAAGCACAGCCTGTGTGCTGTGGCTCGAAGCACAGCCTGTGTGCTGTGGCTGGCAAGTTGGGGCTGTAGTCCTATGCACACTTACATGAGAGTACGTCCCATGGGGTAATATCTGAGAGTTGGGGTAATATCTGGGATAATATCTGAGAGTTCATTCATAGGATTGGGCAACAAATTTGTTTTGGTTAACTACTACATAATTTTATTTATTTATTTTTTCACATTTTTATTATACCACTCTTCCCTCCAAGGAGCTCAGGGTGGTGTACATAGTTTCTTCCCTCCTTTTGTCCTCACAACAACCCTGTGAGGCAGGTGAGGCTGAGAGATAGTGATTGGCCCAAGGTCATCCAGGAAGCTTTCCTGGCTGAGTGGGGATTTGAACCTGGATCTTCCAAGTCCAACTCCAAAACCGCTACACCGTCTTGGCTCTCCAGTTTTGAATTTTGAAGTACAGTACATTTGTGGGGACCAAATTAGCTCTGTATTGAAGTAGTACATATTTTTTTTCCCACTTTTAATTCAGCACAAAGATAGATCCTTGTTAGATACTTCTTCAGTAACCTTTGGCCAATTTAAAAAAAATGTGTTGTTTGCAGGATATGTTGGTAAAACTGGGTCAGAAACTGAGTCACTAAAATTCTTCAGAGCTGTGAAAGCCAAACATAATCTGTGCTGTTCTCTATATACTCAAGGTCATCCAAGTACTTATCGTTCGTAATAATACTGTACTGTATATGTGATTGATGAAAAAGTGGGTTTTCTGCCTGTTGCCTTCCCTAGCTTACACTCTTCATTTACACCTCTTGAGCTATACAATTTGATATTGGCACAAAGTGTAAATCAAAGGAAAGTTGGAGGGAAGTGAACAATTTTTATTGTCCATCACAAAGTTAGTGATGGAAATAAAATAATTTTTATTGTCCATCACAGGATGGTGTAGTGGTTTGGGAGTCGGACTTAGACCTGGAAGATCCAGGTTCAAATCCCCGCTCAGCCACGAAGCTTCCTGGGTGACCTTGGGCCAGTCACTATCTCTCAGCCCCACCTACCTCACAGGGTTGTTGTGAGGACAAAAGGAGGGGAGGAAATATGTACACCACTCTGAGCTCCTTGGAGGAAGGGCGGTATAAAAAATGTGAAAAATAAATTTAAAAAATAAAATAAGTAGTACTAACCAGTTACGTAACTAGGATGGAATGATAGAAGGCACCTGCTCTGGTCTTTGTGTGCACTGGACAAAGTGCACACAAAGATCAAGAAACAAAATATGCAGATACCTAGTTTTAAATGTTTGTTATATGCCACTAATGGCCATTGTACTGGGAAAGTGGCGTTAAAATTTAAAGAAATAAATTATCTTTGATAGGTATTAAAATAATATTAAATTATGTAAACATTTACTTTTAATAATGTGCTAATTAAGCATTTATTATTTTCAGATGATAGATGAAAAGGCCAAGAACACACTTTGTCAAAGGCTTACCGCAGGCATAGCGGCCCCTGTGCTGGCCTAGGGTGTCACAAATGTGCCGTAAAGCACGTTTGCAGCATCCAGTGAGTAGGCAGCGTCGGCGGGAAGGCCTGTGCCGTCCCGCCGGTGCCGGATCCAAGAGCCACGTGTGTGGCACGCGGGGCCCCTGGATCCGGCGGGATGGCACAGGCCTTCCCGCCAGCACCTCCTACTCACAGGGTGCTTTCAAACGTGCTTTATGGCACATTTGTGCTGTAATTTAAAGAAATAAATTACCGGAGCAGGTAAAGCTGCTCCAAGTGGTGCAGGGGCTGGGGGAGGATGAGGCTGGGCAGATTGGGCCTGTGAGATAGGAAGGATCAGCAGCCTCTGTACACACCGTATCCTATCCCCCCTCCCAGTCTTGACAGCCTGACATGGGGCTTCTAGCCTAGGTTCTGCGCCTGTGATTGGTTGGTACAGATCCGAGTAGCCCCATTGTGCGGGCTGGGGGGTTTACCAGGGGTAAGGGAAAAAACATCCCCTTACCCCGAGGAGACCTCTAACCCACACCTATCCAGCACTGGATACAGCGTGGGCTGCACAACCCCACTGTACCAGTGCTGGCTAGGATTGGGCTCCCTGTGAGGGCAGCAGGCTAGGCAGAATGGCACACTTGCAGCTTCCTATTGGCTAGCTTGCATCTGCAGCTTATCAGAATACAGCAATTTGGCCAATGAAGAGAAGCAGAGAAGAAAATTGCAGAAATGTGCGATTGGACCTCTGAAGCCAGCAGGCTTTTGTACAAAAGCTTCTGTGTAGGAGCAGTCTGAGAAATGGGAATTTGGACTTTTCTGCAGTAATAATAATGGCAAAGGTCTAACAGCTGTTATTAATTCACTTCAGTGCTGCTTCTCTAGGAGAGGGGTGGGGACAACAAAGACACTGGTGCTAACTTGTGATGTTCCGATCAGAGTTGTCACTTAATTCCATCTAATTTTAAGGCACATCTGGCAGCTCTGCTCGGAGGAAACATCCAAGGAATTTCAAGGGAAGTAAAAAGAGCTTAGTAAGTCTTCTCAGAGGGGTTTGCCACGTCCGAGGCTACACCGAAAAGAATTTGGGGTGTTCTGCTTGGGCAAAACATCTGAAAAAATGCGTGGAAAGCAAAGTGATTCAACAAGATCGTCCCCATACAGCCCTTGTTCTGATGTTCCCTTTAAGAGCTCTTCTTAAATACAGATAGATTTGCAGAATGGGAATGAGTCAAAGTAGCCAATGAAATACGCACACATTGTTTTAAAAATAGCTATTTGAAGCCTTTAATGTATCTCTTGATCCAATGGCATGAAAAGCACCACATAAAAAAGAGCTGCTATAAACTGTATACAATTTGCAAGTATCTGGATGTTAAGTATTTGTAGAATAAAAACAGAAAATACATATTGTGATATATAAATGGAGCGACAAAAACTCGCTCGAATTAAGAGGATTGTATGTTACTTATGAAAGTGTTAGTTATTAATGAATGCTTATTTATAGTAAGTATAGTTCTGTAGAAATTAATCTCAGGGGGAGGAAACTTGGATAAATATATAACACACACTTGCAAATGAATGCATATTGCAGAGTGTGCAGGTCCGATCCACACATCAATGCGTTGGTTACATCCCCATGTCATTCGTTCCATGCTGCTCTAAAAATGCATGTATTTCAGAGCCATATCGGACTGGCTAATGATGTGATTCCTTCCTATACCCAGTAACACAGGAGAAAAGGAACACATCAGCGCCCCCCCCCCGCCTGATGTGGCCAAGTAGCATGTCGAAAAGCCATAGAGAAGCAAGCCCCATGCTTCTGTGATCATGTGCAGATTGAGTCTGAGATTCTTGCTTATCAGAGTAGGGTCAGAGCTGCATAGGAACCTTTCGTGTGCATCCGTGTTTTTATTTTGAACTGGAAATGCAAGAATCAGTACAAAAGGAACAAGCATATTGCATGGTTTGTGCCCAATTCCCCTGTGTGGACTGAGCCCATCCATCCATACTGACCCCGTCATTCCTCCAACACGCTATGTGGGCTAACAGGCTCCAGACATATCTTGGAACCGGTGAGAAACGCCCTGTTGCTTTGTGTAGCTAAGTTTGTTGATTCGCTGAGAAACCTTTCCATGTCTGCCATGCGACTTTTGGGTGCTGCATAGGATTCTGAGCATGTTCGTGGGTGCCTAGCTCACTCACATAAAGCAGGTTGGGTCTGGGGTGGGTGGGTTCCTAGGTTCTCATCCTTGCCCTGCATGAACTCAGTAGATCTTACAACAAAATCCGATACTCCTGCCTGATTATTACCCATTGTAGGGGAAGATCAGTAGCGACTGACAAGCTGTTTTTCAAGAGACGTGTCCATTGTTACTAACCTTTGCATTCAGGAACCCTCTCAAGGAGTCCTGGAGTTCTTTGGAACACAGTTCTAAAAACCACTGCCCTTGAAGGCAGGAGTTCTTCTGTCATAGTTCATGAGAACAAGAACGTCAAAGACTGGGATAAATATTAGGGGACTTAAGCATTGCATTGAAACCCTGTGGTTTTTTGCAGTGTAGAACTCAAGAACGTTTGCATGAAGTTTCGGAGGGCCCGATCCTATCCAACTTTCCAGTGCCTGAGTGAGTCACCCATCCAGACACTGACCAGACACTTGTTTGGCTTCCGAAAGGTCTCAGGCCTGCCTTTTTTTTTTTTTGCTTTAGTGAATGGTGGTGGTGTGTGTGCTTTTTCCACTTGAGCATTTGGCTCACTGTATTCACACAGAGAGTGATATTCGTGTAGGCAAAAAAACAGGAACATTAGCCAAGTCTTGCCTTAGGAGGTTTCCAATCTTTATGCTTCAGCAGTCCTTAACAGTTGTTCCTCATTGACCCCCTTGCATACCCCCCTATCCACACCCTTCACTAATATTTAAAAACACATTCCAAACATAAGCATGGGGGCAGGCTGGAGACTGGAGACATTTGAAGGGAGGGGAGGCTGACAGTCTGGGTTTTAAATATAGAATAAAAGCATAGTGGCTTTTCTAAGCAAAGTGGCAAACATACAGCGAAGAAGGTCCAAGGAAATATCACAACATTTGGCAGACAACAGCAAGTGTGTGTGTGTGTGGGGGGGAATGTTAGTCCTATTGTATCTGCTTCCAGAGTTCTACTGAGTTTTGATTTTCAGGCAGGGCTCCAAGGAGCTGCCCACGCACAGCTGGACAGAGTTGACAAGGCGCAGATGGCAATCGCATGAAGGCACAGTTTGCATTGTGGCAAAGACTGAACGGGGAGGCTGCTGCTGTCTTCCTCATCCCTCACACAGAGACAAGTTTCTCCTAGCACTTCCCCTTCTTTATATCACATTGCAGCAGAGCTCACGTTGGGGGCTGTGGCTCTAGATTTGATGGCTTCCACAAAACAATCACTGCCTTGATCTCAGAGACTGCCTTAGTCTCATCATCAGGTGATGAGACTGTTCTGCTGCTGCCATTACACTAAGGCTGATATTTGCAGGCCACTGCCATCAGAAAACCGCCAACTAAAGAATGGTTCTCTTTATGCCGTTCATGTTTATACATGTTTGGGGGTCCTGCTACGTGCAATAGAATCTGCCCTTTGCATACAGGAAAGGTTCTCCTGAGGTTCCTAAGGAAGGGGAGGATCTTTTGTCCTCTCTTAAAACTCCTAAGAAGCATTTGCACATATCTGAAGAAGATGCAGGTTTTCAGATGTGTATTTGTAAGTAGTACCCAGCCGAGTCACAAGAAGTCTACAATGTAGTATAACAACTTGATCCCCAGCACAGTGAAGGAAAATTGCTTCTGAAGTGGACGTTGATGTGACATTCAATCCTAAAAATTCTTACTTGGATGTAGGATCTTTCATGAGAGGAACTTTTTTCCAAGTGAACCAATTTAAGATCACAGTGCAAAGTCTTACTGGCTGCTATCTGGGATTTATGCTGGTTCATATACATAGGATGGGATGTCCTTATGGCTACTGCTGCGTAACATCTCAAAAACACAACCTCCTTATTCTCCAGCGTAGCAGTGTTTACGCAGGACTCCCTCTGGAACGAGGTAGCTGCTTCAGGAGACAGATTTAAAGTATTGATCTTTTGCAATTAAGTGCAAGAGGTGATCTGGTATGTGTGGCTTTATATTCTGTCCCATAAAATGGGCTGATTTGGGGTTCTGAATTGTATTCTTGGTGTGTTACAGTAGTAGTGTTAAGGTGAGGGAGAGCAGGGAAAACAAGATATTTAATAAAACATTTTGTTATGAGGACAGCAGCAATATATAGGGTTCAATCAATTTTTTTTTTTTTTTGCTCTTAGCCGTAGGACTTTGCAATATATGGCTTTGTATAGGGAGGGATCGGACATCCACCAGTGGAGAGGGGAAGAGAATGCCATTTGGATTTCTCACTTTAGGTGCCAAAATGTTTTGGTCTCACCTAGACATACCCTGGTGCACATGGCAATGCATGGTAATGACATGTCAGTGATTAACCACAGGGTCGGCAACTCAGGGTCGGCAGCATAGGTTGAATCTGGCTGAGTGTCTGCCCAGGACCCACACTCATGCCCTACCATGCCCTGTTTGGCTGCTGCAGCCACTGCTTCCTCCATTGCTTGGTGAACATCCAGTGGTTGGTCTGGTGGTGGGGAGGGAAAGCAGCCGCCGCAGTAGACCATCTTGCTTGGGTGCCACCGTGCCAGCCATTTCAAAACTCCCAGTTGCTACACACACCCTGACAGAACCCCAGATGCCTCACCTCCATATCTACCCGTCCATTCAGATCACTGAGGGAGGCTCTCTTGCGCATCCTGCTGCCCTCTGAGGTTTGATTGGTGGTGACACATGACAGGGCCTTCTCCGTGGTGGCTCCCAAAATGTGGCATTCCCTGCCCTCTAGTCTCCCTCCTTGCTGCTGTCCCCCCAGAGGCTGAAGAGCTGGGTGTTCAAACAAGTGTTTCCTCAACTCACTTGACTCGGCTCAAGATTTTGTTTAGTTTGCTGCTGCTTATTTTTTATTGCATTTTTGCATTGTGTTTTTAACTGTGTTTTACTTGATATTGTGAGCCACCTTGAGCACCCTGCAAAGGGAACAAGGCAGTGTAGAAATGTTTTTGTCATCTGTCCAGGACTAGAGTGCACATGGGCCACCTGCCACATTCACTTGGTTGATTCTTTCTAGCCTTCTACAGTCATCATTATACAACCAGATATGCTGTACAAGGAGGAGAATGGAAGCTTGCCAGTTATCCCTGCCCTTCCCCAGGAGAGGGCTAGGGGTCTACCTGCGCGTGTGTCTGTGTGTACATGTGCATGAGAAATATATATTTAGGGGCAAAGGGACTTGTATAAACATGGGTTTTACTTTTTTTTCTTTTTTCTTTTGCATTTACAGCGCAATCCTATGCAACTTTCTGACAGCGGAGCAATGGCTCTGCCAGTGCTGGGTGTTGTAAATGTGCCATAAGGCACGTTTTTTACACCTGGCGAGTAAGCGGTGCTGGCGGAGAGGCTGACACCGCTCACTCCGCCCCAGACTGGGAACTGCGCCTGCCGGGGAAGGTAGGTTTTCCGCTGGTCCAGGCAGTGGCATGGGGAGGGTGAACCAGGGTGGTAAGGGAGGGTCAATTGGCCAGCTAGCGCAGGCCCAATCCTTATCTAGGATGCAGCGGCTGCCTTAGGTGCACCGTCTCCTTAGCGGCTGCTTTAGGATTAACAGCTCAATCTCGACGAGATTGAGCTGCTAATCCTGTGAAAGTTGTCCTTGGTCCCCATGTTACACTAGAAGTAGGTCACTCACCCCCCTTGAGCTAAGGGGCAAATGTGGTATGACCGAGAGGTAAATGGCCCAGCAACCATGGGATAAAACATAATCAGCTCTAGTTGCACTTTCAAATGGTATTTACCCATGACCAGTTGTGCCAGAGTGTGGATGTGGGGTGCACATTCCATTGACAGCAATCCAATGTGGATTGAGAGCAGCAACCACACTCCAACGCACATCCTCTTAACGCCCAGAGTTCCTGAGCCAGTAAGTGATATATGTACAGATCTCCTTGTTTTACTTTACGGGGACATGGTGGACATGGCTTACAACAGTTATCACACAAATGTCTCATGTCAATTTCTCTGAACCAATACATTCATTAAGCATGTGTTCATTGTCATCTCCCTCTCAGTGTTTTATCAACAGTCATTCATTTGGTGGTGGTAGGATAATAGTCTAGTGCTCTTCTCAATGCCCCATCTCTTAAATCCCTATACTTTCTGCTGTTGAACTCCGGCGGTAGTTAACGATTGCAACCGGATGCCCACATAGAAGACCTGGTATCTGTCTTTCCACATCACAAAACATGCTGCAAACCCCACGATGGCTGCCAGGAGGTTAAGCACTATCTGGATCAGCAAGTAGAGACTGAAAGTACCAGTGATGTCATTACAGTCAGAGATGTCTTCGTAGATGAAGGTTCTGCTGAGGGGATCCACTGTGTCCAGTTTACACTGGCAGGTCTCAAGGATGGTTTCGCAGGAAAACTGTGTGATCTGGGAATAACGATAGGCGGCGAACGCCACCGCCAAAATACAGACAACCAGACTCAGAGCACTCAGCAGGAAGTATGCAACCTGGACAAGGAAACACAAGGAACATCTTTGTGGCAGCACAGAAAACATACATTGAAAAACAGTCCAATCCTGTCTATAGCCAAGACCGGTAGAAAGCATGCTCCGCCAGTCTAGGATGTTGCAAATGTGCTGTAAAGCACATTTGCGGCACCCTGGGAGTAAGTGGTTCCGGCGCGGAGGGCAGCACCGCTTTCCCCAGCCCAGATCTGGAGCTGCACCTGCTGGGGAAGGTGAGTTCTCCACCGGGCGGCAGAGGGGCGTGGGGAGGGTGGAACGGTGTGTGTGTGTGTGTGTGAGTGTGAGTGTGAGTGTGAGTGTGAGTGTGAGTGTGAGTGTGTGTGAGTGATCAGCCAGACCTGGAAAGAGGAAGGGATCGTTGGTGGCCTCCTCCGCCAAATCCTATCCCCCTTCCCGGGCCTGGCTACCGTTATACAGGGCTTTCAAATATGCGCCAGCAAAATAGCTAGTGCACATTCGAATAAACCCATCAGGGATCCCTTCCCCCAAGAAAAGCCCCAGCCACGCTAGTGTTGCGTCCTGTCGGTGCTGCGTCCAATTACAGTATTTCCATACTTGCTGTACATCAGTGAATGATGTCAATCACATTTTGGTGACTGTCAAAATTCACCAGGATATCTCTGAGTTTGGGAACATCCACATAATTTGTCTGGTCTCGTCACACCTGCAACTCATCCCTTGATGCTACAATCAATGAATGATGAGCATTCACGGGGTACGCGTAATCATGAGTCAACGGGGTCTGCTTGTGACCAGAGTTTCAAGGGGCCAAATCTTCAAAGTGGGATAACTCTGGCAAAATAACGGAATTGGCATTGTGTCATGGCTAAGAAGGTGAACAATGAGCTTGAAGTATACTTTAGTCCAGTGGTGGCCAACATTTCAACATGAATGCTGGCCCTTTAAATGGTTGCATAGGTGAGGGCATTTCAGCAGGTGCAGCTGCTTTAGCAGCACCATCAGCAACTGCAGCTGCCAAGATTCTGTCTTCTACCCAACTCTTAAGAACACAGAAGCCCTGATGGTGGAAAGTTGGCCACCCCTGCTTTAGTCCAAATCCACCTCAGATACACATTCACTAGGTGTCCTTCGGCAAACGGAAAAGAAATAAGAAAAAGAAGGCAGCACTAGATGCCAAGATCCAAGAAGATGAGGCACATCTCCAGTCCAGTGGTGCTATGAAATCTTTATTCAACAAGCACTGCACTTCAAGTATGTGTCGGGCTTCAGTGAAATCTATATCTCCTAGAAAGATGAAATATTGTTTTCCTTTCGAGAATGCTTGAGATTCATCTCTACTTTTGTTAGATTATGGCCTAGGCAAACCACTATCTCTCAGTATAACTAACACACTTCATCTATATGGCCCCTTAACGGGCTGCTATTTAGATTACCAAGATAATCATTACTATTAAATTTATCCAGGATTAAAGGCTGCAGTTTAGTAAACACATGAGCACTGCACCTACCATTTTGCCCACATTTTTGGCAGGCATTCTTCAAATGCTTGTGAGCACAGTAACACACTCAAACCGCCCTTCTCAGTCAGGAGAAAGCCAGGCTATGAATACTGGTGGTAAGCCGATCACTGGGTACATACCTTCAATCAGCATCTAGATGTTCCCATTCACACCTGTTGACTCAGGTAATCACCTATATGTTCATTGGAGATTTTAAAGGGATCTGACCTTTCTTCCTACCTAAGCTCTTCCTTATTGTTAAAACCTTGTATTCACATTCCTTTTTGTGGTGCCTATATACGGTATACTGTCCCACAACTGCAGGGGACGCGATATACCCCCGCCGTGGAGAGAGAGTGTCTCGGCTCTTTAACAGAACGTAGCACCTGTTGAACCTTCTGTAAATCGGTCTCAGATTGGCCTTCTCCAACACTCTACCAATACGATCCATTACGTTCTTAATACATGGAAGAAACACTTTTACTCTTGGATTGGGTTGTTCTTGATATACAGGTTGAGTATCCCATATCTGGACTGCTTGGGACAGGACGTTGTCTGGATTTCGGATTTGTCTAGATTTTGGAATAGTTGCATAAAATATAATGAGATAACTTGGGAGTGGGACCCAAGTCTAAACACAAAATTTGTTTATGCCTCATATTCACCTTATACAAATAGCCTGGAGTTAATTTTATACAATATTTTTAATAATTTTGTGCCCTAGCATGCCTTGCACTATGCCAGCCAGGTGCTGAAAAGAAATGTTTGTTAAAAAAAAGTCATAGCCCCACAAATGTCTGGATTTTGGAATAGTCTGGATTTCGGATGTCCAGTTAAGGGGTAATCAACCTGTATCTTGCACGGTCGAGGTTGCATGGTCCTCTTAATTTCTTATTGGGAATACCTATCCCTTGCATATATGGCATCCCCTGCAGTTGTGGGAAAGTATATATAGGCACCACGAAAAGGAGTGATAATATCTGTGGAGCGCTTTGAACATGCTAAAATCATAAAGTTATAAGAAGAGTCCTGCTAGAACAGACCAAGGTTCAATCTAGTTCAGCATCCTGTTTCCAAAAGTGGCCAGCCAGATGCTTACCATGAGTAGGCTTACCAGATCTCCAACCGGGACAGAGTGCTAGACCTTTAGGAGAAGGAATGTGGGCAGGTGTAGCTTGTTAAACCTTAGAGCACAATCCTAGGCATGTCTACTCAGAAGCAAGCCCCACTGAACACAATGGAGCTTGCTTCTGAGTAGACATCCCTAGGATTGTGCTCTAAGGGTTTAACAAGCTACACCTGCCCACATTCCTTCTCCTAAAGGTCTAGCACTCTGTCCTGGTTGGAGATCTGGTAAGCCTAACCATGAGCCATGAACTGATAATTTGATATCATATTAACAGCCCAATCCTGCCTAGGATCGCCACAGCATGCAAAAGCACGCTGCACTGGATCCTAAGCAGTATCGGGCCACCGCTGGTGCAGCTGGAGCACACCTTAGGGCAGTGGTTCCCAAACTGGGAGGCATGATTCCCAGGGGAGCCACAGAAACCAGCCAGGGGAGTCGCGGAGTGCCACGGAATCCTCTTGAGAAAACAGGGCAATGCCAATTGACAGGCATCAACATAATGTAATGGGAAGCCACCGCCAATGATCGCCAATGGTCAAGGGAGCCGCAGGTCAAAAAGGTTTGGGAAACACTGCCTTAGGGGAAAGGGACGTTTGTCCCTTTCCCCTGGATAACACACCAGCGGCCCCTATGGGTCTCCTCAGATGTGCACCAGCAAAATGGCCGGCGCAAATCCAAGGAGCTGGTGTAAAGCCAGCCAGGCATGGGTCAGGGGATAGGATTCAGCAGAGTGTGCCACCGAGGATCCCTCCCCCATCCCTGGCCTGGCTGACCAATCACCCCTCCCTTTCCACCCTGTTCCGCCCTCCCCACTCCCCCCCCACTCCGCCTGAAAATGGAATGGTTTGACATGCAAAGGCGCACAAAGGTAAAAGCGAGATTTAAAAAAAAATCTTGGTACCTTTGCCATCCACGGGCATCTGCAGATGGTCAAATGAGCAGGTGCAAAACCCGCAGATGGCAAGGGCTCACTGTACTTTCTTTTGTCTGAGCTAAATCATTGGGTGCCCCAGGTTTTAGTATTAGGAGAGAAACTGAAAATTTTTCTTTCTATTCAATATCCCTCTTGTGCCTTTTCCCTCCCTGTTCCATTATGTATTCGTCAGTAACGTGGTGTGGATGAGCACATTTCTTTAAATAAAGAGTCCTCCTTTTGTGGTTGCCGCATAAGCCAACTATCAATTCAAAAGCCGTTTCATGACCTTGACGTTCCAAGTGGGTACGTCTTGATAAAATCCATAGTCCAGGTATATTTGTCTTCCATCTACACTGTGAATCAATCTTCCTGTTTGTGACTCGGTTTGGGGGAAAAATAGCAGGGTTTATTGATGATATTTGAAGCAGTTATATATGTTCTTCCCCCCAAACTAACTTAAAATGCCTAGAATTTTATCTTGCAGACTCTGTTGAAATCAAAGGACGATATTGTGAAACTTAAAAACGCACACGCACACACAAAAAAACGAGAGCAATTTTAACTGAATTCTGCACTTTGGATAATAAGGCTGTAGTTGGAAAAATGAGAACAGATTCTATGGTGGTGGTGGTGTTTTTTTAAGACTGCACAAGAAGGAGAGCAGCTAACAATAAAGGAGTAGATGAGATGAGACAGTGGAAGATCCTTGACTGGATCACCTGTAGGTTTTATAAGTGGCAAATGCTGTTGACAGCATGGGGGGGGAGGGGGGTTGACCTATCTAACCATGAACACTATTCTATCAAAAAGGAGCAGACACTCTGCCACAATTTCCTGGAAGGGGATTTATTTCCCTGATGCCATTCTGGGCAACAGGTTAACGCTGAAGGGGCAACGCCAAACATGGGCATCGACGGGGGGAAGCGCGGGGGAGGGCCGCCGGGGGGTGTCGCGCGCATAGGGGTGACCCGCAACCCCCCCACTTACTTTTTGCCGGTGGAGCTGGGCCCGCCCGCCCTCGCGTCCGTTTGGCTCTGAAATGAGCCGAAAACGGCGCGGGGTGTGTGTGTTCCAGGCATGCGCGTGACGTCACGCGCGGGGGTGGGGCCGCGTCATTAAGGGTGACGCGCACGCCCCGCTCCCCGTGACGCGCGTCCTGGTGACGCGCCTGACGCCAAGGCAGACGGCACCCTTTGCAAGTTGCCACTTTGGGGTGTCATGTAAGAGTATCACATCCCTTCCTTGGTTTTTTTTGGGGGGGGTTGTTTGTTCAGGGTGGTCTGATGAGTCCACTGATTGCTGGAGTGGCTTGAGGGCATGATGTACCTCAATTAATTTTATGGGTCTGGAGTGAAACCTGGAGGGGGGGTATAAGCGAGATAAGTTAACTGCATGAGACACTAGCTTCTCTATGAATACAGTTTTTATTTATTTTTTGCTTTACTTAATGCTACTGTATTCATGTGGATATTTTGTTATTGCTGCTACATTTATTCAATTGATCTACTATTGCTGTGACAAATGTTACATATGCCAGGTTAGTATGGGTAATTTGTAAAAGATAGTTGTTATTATTAGTATCTTATTGTTCAATGTTAGGGAACTGCTGATATTTTGTTAGTTTAGTTAAATGTCAATATGATATACGTACCTAAGTGGATTTCTACTGTAACATTTTTGATACTGTAACAGGGGCGGGGAGGGCAGAATGGGGTGGTTACAGGGGTGGGAGATGGGCGGATCATGTCCCGGAATGGAGTGAGTTCGGCACCAACTATTTACCTAGTGCAAGTCTGAGTAGAAACACACACACCCCCTGCACCGTGGAGGCTTACCTTCAGGTAAGGGAACAATCGTAAGGAGATCTCTACAACTGCCCTCCCACCACCACCATAGGATGCAGTGGTTGCCATTTTGGCGCTGCTACATTGGCGGAGGGGGGGGAAACAATAGAATTGGGCTGTTAGTTACATGAGATGTGTGGAACCTCACAGGGGTAAGAATGTATTTTTAAGACCCAGCGTCACATTTTAAATGCTACTGCATCTTACTGGTATAATTACATTAAAAACAACCACCACCACCACAAAAAAAAAGGCCTCCAGCTTGTAAAATTTAGGTCATCAATCTCTAGAACATATGCAGGCAGGCTTTTAGGCAATCCTTAGAGTCACAGAGAATCATGTGAGCTTTTGGGCAGTAGCTATTAGCCTATTAATTTTTAGTGCATGGTCAGAGGGACTGACAAAATGAACACTTTCCACATAAAAGTGAGGAGAATGAGGCTGGGGGTGGCTGATCAAAGCTGTCTAGGAAGGAGCACGAGGTAACCCTGAGATCCCATCAGCAGACTAGTCACATGACAAAGCCAAAAGCAATTCCAAAAACTGCACACATGCCAGAGAAGTGAGCAAGCAAAGGATTTGCTATTTTTCTCATCTTGAAATAAACACAGACTGGCAATAGCTCTATAATAAACAGGGAAGAAGGAAAGAGATGTGTCGGAATGGGACTGGCATCTAACACATGTTTCTTTTTCGGTTCCACTGGCAAAAAGACCTTTAAACGCAGCCAAGAAACATAGCCGAACATGTGTAAAAATGTGGTAAAAATGTGTAAACTGGCCACCGCGAGATTCAAAATGGCATTCTGGGGTGCTAATTTCGATTTATGGATAACTGAAACCACAGATACGGAACCTGCAAATGAGGGGGACGCCCTGTACTTAGCAACGCAGGGAGGCAGAGAATGCAAAATCTGTATCATGGGTTGGAGTGGAGGGCTTGCTACAAACACAAACTGCCCACCATCCTTCCTCTGCCCCCCCCCCCCCCGCAGACAGTGGGTCCAAAATAGATGTCATCTTATACGAGGGTTGTGTTCCAGAGTTAGCACATAAAGCTAAAATCTTCTATACTCAAAATTACGGTATATTGAAAATCCCTTATATTGGAAAAATAGGTACTGTCTCTTCAAAAATTACGAGAGACAGGCAGGGACAGAGGGAACAAGCAGCTTTATTCTCCGATCTCAGACTCACTCTCAGGCATTTAGTACATCCTGTACTGTAAGTGGAATCGCCTCTACTGTTTAAATTGTTGTTTTCTCTTTTTTGGGGGGGGGTTGCCAAATGCGTGTTGTTGAATTCACGCAACCTAGTCAACTGCACTTAAGACAAAGGGCGATTGTATATATTCTTTCCCTCCATCTATGGAACAGGAAACAAGCAGAGCCTCACAGCTACTGGTTACTAGGAGACACTGTATTTCTGGGAGGGACTATATAGCATAGTGGTAGAGTCCCTTCTGTGCACACACAAGGTCCAAGTTGAATCCCTAGCAAATCTAGGTAGGGCTGGGAAACACTCCTGTCAGTATACTGGACCAGTAATCTGCTTCAGTATATAAAGCAGATTGGCTTATATACTGGTTGGCTACCATACTTATATACTGGCTTATATACAGATTGGCTTATATACTGGTTGGCTACCAAGCCCACTCAAAATTTGTGAACCTCTGCAAAAAGAAACCAACCTATTCTTTCTCCTGGCAATCAGGTTTGCAGATCCTTTTATTCTGTTTCTCGTAGTCATAGAGAGGGGCATGAAGCAATGTAAGGCAATAATCCCTGTATCCTCTCACCCTTGGTAACCTTATGCAGTAACCCATCTGGTTTCTGATATGAGTGAGGTGAATACCCATGGAAGAAGACAAGAAGCAAAATGAAACACTGTACCTTGATTGCAAACTGGACACAGGTCTTCTCATCTGGTTGGTAAGAAACGCAAAGCATCACTAGCCCCAGTATGGCCACCACACAGACCTATACAAGGTAATTTGAATTCAAAATTAAATTCAGATTTAGAATTATGACGGGGGCAGTGTCAGAGCAAAACCTGCCATTTTCCAATGCAAAACACCATGTACCCATTGCGCATAAGCAACCTTTCCACACGCATCACCAATGCAGATGCTGATGATGTATATCACCATCTGCATCACAATGCTCGCTTGGACCCAACAGAATGGGCTGGATGTACCTGTGCATGCAAATATGTTGCCTGGCACATATTTCTTTGTTGTTTCTTTGTTGTTTCTCAAGTGCATGGTGCTCATGCATGCCAGTTGAGCATGGCCCAGGTCAGTCTCATGGCATTTAGACTGATGGCAAGGAAGCAGCAGGTCTCACAGGCCTTGGGCCAAACGTTGGTTCTTCAGAACAAACCCTTCCCCCTCCATTCTAGCTGGCTGTCTTAAGAGATGCCTCTCCTGCGTTTTGGGAAATTCCATGACCGGTCAACCCTTGCTTGGTTAGCAATCCAACCTGTGGACAATGCCATATCCTGGGAGACTTATGACTCTGAAGGCAACAAAGTTGTCAACAATATAATTATATAAGAGTCTTCAACCTTCGCTTCCCTCACCAACTTCATGGCAAAATTCAATCAAGAGTTGCATGCTAATTGAGCGGGCTGGGCCTCCCGAGAAATCAAGAAGTCTGTTGCCCTCCGCAACCTTTCTCCCCTTTTTTCCCCACACCCTTTCCTCAAGCCCAACTGCAAACCACAGCTCCAGTGCTCACTGACCCGCCCCTCAAGGAACCCTTCCCCCAGAAAAGCAATCTTGGCTCCCTTGTTTTGCTTCCCTCCATGGAACCAGCTAAGGCTACCACCTAGCTCTCCAGGCAGTGGCATAGCTAGCCACTGTGGTACTTGGGGCCCTCCTCCATGTGACGCCCCTGGAAGTGACACCACCAGAAGTGGACGTTTTTTTTAATGGAGCTGGAGTGGAGGCGGCAGTGAAAAAGGTATGTGCCCCCCCCACCTCAGCCACCCTCCTGGTCAACCCCCCCCCCCCCGGATTTGCCTTTCAAGTCCTTTTCTGTCTTTCTTCCTACATTTGAACCAAAACATCGCTGAGTCTTGGCACCCCAGCCCCACAATCTCTGCAGATACGAATAGGTAACCTTGGCTTTTGGCAACCCTGGCCATTGGCCCACACACCTCCCTCGATTTGCTGTTTCTCATGTGCAGTCAAATTGATGGCACGGTTAGTGTTCTGTCTGTGGTAAGTGGTATGTGTGCGCATGTATGAATCTGGGACTCCTTCGTACGTTTAGGGCCTACTTGTGTGAGTGATTGTTGTATACCTTATATTGCATTTCATTTCTGATTCCCCTTCCCAGTTATTGTATTCTTATCCCTGCAATAAAAGCTATCCATTGTTGTATCTTTAATCTCGCCTCCCTCTTCATTTCATGCCATTTCCCACGAGCTGTGCCACGAGCTACTGCACGTGGTCCCTGCACATGCAATAGATTTACCGCATGTGCACATGTTACTTGCATTTTAAAAGCACACCTGCTAACAAATAGGAAAGTGCATTCATATCCAGGTCACCAGGTGTTAGATGTGACAAGTTAGGAATACAAGAAGCGGCCATATCCTGAATCAAATCATTGGTCCGCATATATGGATTTAACAGATGTTGTTGACAGGGCTAGCTAAGGACTGCTTGAGGGTCTTTCCTGAGCTTGCCTTTCCCAGCCCCTTACAGAACTTCTATTTTTTTTCCGGTTTCATCTTCAATGTCCTTGTTCCCTTGCTATCTACATGATGCTTTTAATTCAATTAACATCCACGTAATGCCCAAGTCTTAAAATGAGATCATATCTAGCTACGGTCAAATGATAAATAAACCTCAGCAAGCTGATGAGCTGAGCTATAGATATCACGGGCTGAAAATACAATCAGCTGGTTCGCCAGGGCCCTGGCATCAACATCCTATGCGCAGTGAGGCAATCGGAGAGACTTTTGGACCTGTGCCCACGTTTCTACCACATGCATAGTACATGTGATGTGGAGCCCACATGGTTATGCCCACATGCGCGTAGACCATCCTCGCAGAAAACACAGGGCTGTAGCCAACATTTTCACTTTCAGGGCTGTAGCCAACATATTTCACTTAAATATTTTTTTTATCCTGCCTGTCTTAAACATTTCTTATCTTAATGATTACATTTATTTTATTTATTTATTTTCACATTTTTATACCGCCCTTCCTCCAAGGAGCTCAGAGCGGTGTACATATTTCCTCCCCTCCTTTTTGTCCTCACAACAACCCTGTGAGGTAGGTGGGGCTTAGAGATAGTGACTGGCCCAAGGTCACCCAGGAAGCTTCGTGGCTGAGCGGGGATTTGAACCTGGATCTTCTAGGTCTAAGTCCGACTCCCAAACCACTACACCATCCTGCACATTAAATATTTAAGATAAGAAATATTTATCTGTATCTTAAATATTTCTATTCTGTCTTTCAACTTGCAATCTCCAAGGCGGCTTACAAAATTAAAACAATAAAGCTGAATTACTGTACAATCAAATCCAAATCACAGGAGCAAAACATATCAGCCACATACTAAAAATAGCAGCAGCCTGCAAAACAGCAGCAGCAGCGACACAGTTCAAGCAGAAAAAGAATGATGGTTCCATCATTAAAAACCCAACTAAGTACAGTAGTCCTAACTCAGTGCCTGAGAGTAAATCATGTTGGCATCACACAAACTCTGTCGGCATGGGGCATTCACTCCCCATTCCCAGTTGGTACCTGTCTGAAGATGGGTGGCTGACGGATATAGTAAGAATGACCTTTCTGAGATTATGGCAGATTCCCTCAGAACGCTGCCAGGTAGGTAGGGGCCCTTGGATAGCAGTTTGCCAAGGGCCCCCCTGGAGACAACCTGGCTAGAAAGCGAACTATCCATGATAATGGGGTAACGGAAAATCCCTCATCCACAAATCACTAACTGTCCAGACAAGCACATCAAATGCAAAGTATGACATGCTGTACATGTGGGCTTGTAACACTGGGTTGTCCCTCTGGGAAAGTGGCCTTGGTGTGAATGATGAGTAAATATGACTGGGGGGGGGGGGGAAACCCACAATCACAGCTCACGGCTGGGACAGGCACCCAACACTATCAACCAAGCTACACAAACAGCAGAATCAGATGGTTACAATTCTTGTTGGATTGTACCGCTTTGGGTTTCAGGTAGGGGGTTGCATGTTTGAATTTTTACCTGTATGAAAAAAAAGCCTTCTAGCAAATGGAAAGATAGCATTGTACGAGAAAAGCTAAGCTGAACCTTTTTTTTTCCAGAGTGGCTAGTTTGTTGTATACGTTTTGATAAATTCTCCAGCAGGTTGTAATCTCTAGTTCTCATTCCTTTGCCAGCTGTAACTTATTCCCATCAAGAAAGGTTAAAAAGCCTGTTTAGTGTCACTAGTAGTGAACATACGTGTAGAAACAGCTATTCTCATCAACACTGCATTTGGCTTTTGAAACTGGAATTCTAATTGATCTGTTTGGGTTTTTGTCAGTACTGTACAGTATGTACTGTATTTGGTTTTCATTCAGATTCTTGCTGGCCAGGCTCTGGGAACTGAACTTCTGCTTATGCTGGTGTGTAAAATGAGTCTCGTTCCCTCAGCTAGTGGTAGGTCAATCAAACGAAAAATGCTGCAGCAAGTGAGGTCTGCCAGGGCTTTCATGCCTGCTGTCTTCATGCTCTGAATGGTCTCCAAGTCTCACCCATTATCTTATGAGACAGATCTTAGCCTAGAGTGCCCTGTACAGGATGCAGCCTGTCCAAATGGCCTTTAGGTATTGGTGTGTGTGTGTGTGTGTGTGTGTGTGTGTGTGTGTGTGTGTGTGTGTGTGTGTGTGTGTGTGAACACCTAGAGCTCTCTGTCCAGTGTAATAGTTAGAGGAGGGGTGTCAAACATAAGGCCCGTGGGCCGGATCCGGCCTGTGGAAGCACTTTATCCAGCCCGTCCGTGTAATAATTGGGCTCTCCCAGCACTACCATCAGCTGCTGAGCTGCAAAGTGACGCCTCGGCAGAAGTGGCGCTGCTGAAAGGGCAGCCCACGTGATAATTGGGTTCTCCCGTATCTTGAAAATATTGTCAAGATTTGTATATTTTCTCTTCTGTCATTTGCAGCTAATGAGTTCCTAGGTGAGAAAAAAGTGCTTAATTCTGGTCATCACCTGCTTAATGAATGATGTCACTTTCTGCTTAATGACATCACTTCTGGCCCTCAGCTAGTGCCATGAATGCTATTTGGCCCACTGCATGTAACATGTTTGACACTCCTGCCCTGGGTTAGAGGGTCAGGAACCCTTAGGAAGAATATTCTGGACACTGATTCGTCTTAAAACATGCAGAGTTTAATGTTCTGGTTCTTTCCTTGCATACAGCAACAAAGAGATGTGTATCCTTTCTTTCAGAACTTGCCCTTGGAGTCCAGTCTACATGCTGGGATGAACTAGCCTGTGAGTTTCCCAGGGCATCAAGGAGTGAATCTCGGTCACAAAATATCACAGCCAGACCCAGCCCAACGAGAGAGACCTCTGGCACTCAATATGTCTTCCAATCTCAGGCAGAATCCAACTAGAAGAGTTTTAATTTTGGAAACAACTTTCCCCGAAATTTGGAGTATGGTAGGGAATGGCTGAGTGGGTGGATGGGTCAGAATTCTGCACTCTCTTCTCCCCTTAGACCCACCTACCGGTAGTTCTTACTAAAGTGACAAACTTTTGTCTGGGATGTTATAATTAGAGACAACAGGTGAAGATTTCATGATTAATTGAATGTTCCTCCATGCAAAACCATCCTCTGCAGAAAGCTAAATGTCAGAAGAAAATATTCTAGTCTAGTCCTCCCCAGACTAACTAGCATTCTTCTTTGTGCAAGGGATGCTGTTGCTGTTGTTATGTATGGAAGCCATACCTGCAGTCTGAAGTTGTACTGTCCAGACACCAGTGTACTGCATTTGCAAGAGCAAAGCTTCTGACACCTCTCTCAGCTCACAAGCTCTGTCATTTTCTCTTTCCCTTTCAATCCCAAGAAAAAAGAAACCCAAAATTCTGAAACACCCAGATTTTGCCTGCAGAATATATTTAGGAAAATAGCATACATTTATTCTAATTATTGCATTTATTCTGACATCAATGCTTGGAACGAGTGGGCTTTATATTTGCAGTATTCTAGACCCCTTTTGTCCATGTCCTTGGCCCAGAACTGTCCTACTTATGACCTTGAAGGTACGAAGGCAAGAGATTGTTAAGCCATAAATTAGCTCAGAGATTTATTCTCAAATTTTTGAATCTTATTACAGTAAGTCAAGTTTTTTTTTTTAATGAGTAATGAATCCCAGTTCCAGTTTTGCATGCTGGGAACATTCTGCTCTCATTGCTTCACAGGCTAAATTCCCCTTCATTCATGCTAATGGACTAAAGCACTTGATTTTCTGCAAGGAACAGTGTGACAGTTTTGCCACTAATAAAGCAAAGATCCCTTCAATAAATCAGGCTCTGTTTAGCACATTTGCACTCTCCCTTCACTCTTCTGTCATAGGATGTTAGAAGTAGCCACAGGGACAAAGTCACCCCTGAGGTAATCCCGATAGGGATTCACAAGGATGAGCTTAGTCTATTATCTCTAGCTAACTTTCCTGAAAAGGCCTTGAGAATATATTTCAAAGTTCTTCTCCTACAGCTAGGGATGTAGAATGTTAATCGAATACTTGGGGTGGAGTGGGGTGGGGGCACTGGAGTGGGATGTTGCTAAAACAAGCACTTGCTGGTATTTTACACTATGTGTCTTTCACTCTGCTGCCAAGAAAGGAACCATTGCTCACTTTTGTCTTCTTACTTAAACCAATGCCAGAAAGACGCACAGTCTGCCCCGGAATACAAACAAATTGTTTTGGGAGCCAGACATATGATATCAGAATGCCCGCTTTGTACTTCTGCTCATCTGTATGCTGAAAAGTCGATTAGCAAAATAAAGAGAGGCTCATAAGATGTTTTCAGTAGTTTGTTCTCTTGGGCTGGCCTGATTGTTCCAAACGTGAACAAGGTGGGCACAGATGTGGCCACGACAATGATCACAGAGGCTGGAGAAAATGCCACCATAATTGCAAGAATGGTGCTGGCCATATCCCTGACTGATTCACACATTATTTTTGTCCACCCAAGCACGTGCCCTAGGAAGGCTGGAACCACTCCCATGTGGAACAAAATATCAAATGTCAACTGGCCCCTGGAAATTTAGAAACAACAGGTCTGTATGTACTGGCTCCCAGGGATGTGGATCAAGTCTCTTACTCCAAGTCTCAAATCAAGTCCCATGTCTTTTTCCCCCAAGTCCAGTGTCTTTGGTTGCAAGTTGCGAGTCCCGATCTATTTAATGGGCAAAAACGGGTTTAAACCTGAATAAAATTCGACTCGTCGTAAAAGGCTCCAAGTCTTGAGTCGAGTCTTTCGAGTCTTTTACAATCGCCGAGTCACGTCCGAGTCAAGTAATTGACATGACTTGAGTCCGACTCAAGTCCGAGTCAATAGACTCAAGTCTACATCACTGCAGTGACTCCTTTTTTTGTTATACCACTGATAGTCATTTTTAGCTTTTCTGAATGAAAACTGATGATCTGTTCCTAAACTGATATAACATTTGAGACTTTCTACTAAAGATGCCCTGTTGAAACAGCCAGAAATAAGAAAAGATCTGAGGCGGCAACCAGAACTTCAAACTGCAGGAGCTCAGTTCGTTGCAGGCAATTAGAAGCTGTCTGATTTTTGAATAACCTCAGGGCGTGAGGCAATTAGTTATCTCATCTTTCCATCACCCTATGTTTTCATTGGAGGCTCTGCTTGCAACCCACCAGAAATTGGGTTGCAACCCACCGTTTGGGAAACGATTCTAAGACATAAAGGACTACCTAAACAAAAATGTTTCGATTTGTTAGAGCCTGGAGGGCTTCACTGGGAAGTGAATTACATAACAAGGGGCCCACCACAGAGAAGGCCTCTTACTTCATCATCCTAGCTACAGCAAGCCTCAACAACAATGGTTCTCAAAGTTCTCCCTGAGAGGAGGGGAGAACCTTGAGTGTTTGTGGGGTTGGGGACAGTGGTGGTAGCAATCCTGGGGATCGCGCTGCCACCAGGGGAAAAAGTGTTTTTTTTTACTCACCGGGGGTCCTGACGGCTTCTGGAGGGTGCGGGGAGGCCTGCGGACCCCTCTGCGGGCCTCCTTGAGCTTTAGAGCACCACTCTGCGGCAATTATGACCATTTCCAGTTTTCATCTGGTTTACCCCCCCCCCTTCTTTTTGTGGCCTGCCTAAGTTGTGTACAACTAATCCTCCCATCAGTGGGGGCACCCCCCATGCCCCTATTGTCTGCTTTTGAGCTCCCTATGTGAAAAAAAAAAAAAGAGAACTGTGCTGGCATACAGTTCGAGGGGCTAAGTACATATTAGGTAAAGGTGACCCCTGACAATTAAGTCCAGTCGTGTCCGATTCTAGGGTGTGGTGCTCATCCCCATTTCAAAGCCGAAGAGCCAGCGTTGTCCGAAGACGCCTCCATGGTCATGTGGCTGGCATGACTCTCCTTGCCGCAGCGCGTAGCATGCAGCTGGAACACGGAGTGCTGTTTACCTTCCCGCAAGCGGTACCTATTTATCTACTCGCATTAACATGCTTTGGAACTGCTAGGTTGGCAGGAGCTGGCCAAGCAATGAGAGCTCACCCCGTTGCGGATTCGAAATGCCAACCTTTCGATCGACAGCTCATGGTTCGGCGGTTTTATATATATATGTATATGTGTGTGTGTGTGTATGTGCGTGCGTGTGCGCGCTATTTGAGCCAGGATGGTGTAGTGGTTTGGGAGTCGGACTTAGACCTGGAAAATCCAGGTTCAAATCCCCGCTCAGCCACAAAGCTTCCTGGGTGACCTTGAGCCAGTCACTATCTCTCAGCCCCACCTACCTCACAGGGTTGTTGTGAGGACAAAAAGGAGGGGAGGAAATATGTACACCACTCTGAGCTCCTTGGAGGAAGGGTGGTATAAAAATGTGAAAAATAAATAAATAAATAAATTTTGGATTTTCCACCATAAAGGTTTGGCCCATGGAGTGTTCAATAGGAGTCTTTTCTTTTGATGCCATTATCTGAATACTGAATATGATTTCAACACCATGCATGATTAAAATCACACAGCTTTGGATGTGAAACATGCATGTCTGAAATTGCATTGCTGTTCATTCCTAAGCAAGGTTGCTCAAAAGTTCCATTGACCCAATGGGACCTGCTCCCTATAAGTGTGCTTAGGATTTCAGCCTTAAAATTAAAGAATTGTGCCTAGCTTCCTGTTGGTTATTTTGACCTATGCAGTTCTCAGGCTCCAATTCTATCCACTCTTTCCTGGGAGTAAGCCACATTGAACATAATGGGATTTGCTTCTGAGTAGACATGCATAGGATTGTGCTGAAAGTTGATCCACATGTCTGACATGTGCCTGTATTTCTCTGGGTCATATCTGATGGTCTCTGCTTGGTGCAAAGGCAAAAGCACTCTTCTGGGAATAGAAGCTCAACTCTGGATACACCCTAATGTAGCATGAAATCGGATCTAGGCTGAACTGACATGAAATCTCTTTGGGCTTATTTTATGGTACATAGAAGTAATAAACACAGTCTGAGCTGGAGCTCAGGCAGTGTGTGCAAACAGAACCATCTTCCAAGCAGAAGCGATGGCTGGAGGGGTCCCCTGGGCGACACACGGGGGGTGGGGGGTGGACAGAGGCAGGCGGGGCGTCAATCACACCGTTTCAGTGGCATGAAAAGCGAGCAGTAGCGGCAGAGACGACAATGGTTTTGGCCCTCCCGCTCGCCCTGCAGCTCTGAAGAGTGTTTAGTGGTGGTGGCGGTGATGTCACTTCCGGTGGTGACGTCACGGGGGGGGGGGGGGGGCATGTAGCAACTCCTCTGCTTCCAAGTGTCATTTGTTCTATCATGGCTGTTTCTGAAACTAGCTCTGTATTCAGATTTGAGGCAATCTTGCAGTGCTCATCACTTCATGACTGAAGTGGTGATTTGCATGAGCCACTGCAGAATAGTCACCATACAAAGAACTACCATCACCTCACAGCACCCCAAAACATAAATAACGCTTGTCAATAGTTCACACACTGAGAACTGAATCATCACAACTGAGTAATCGAACAATATGCATGCATGTGTGATCCAGCCTCTGGGTCAGCTTTAAGCCAATTGGACCAATTGCTTCTGATTGGGTTCCACGCCTAAGGGGCCCCCACGCTAGGGTAACCTACTCTAGTCTTGTCAAATACACACGACGACACATATTAATCCACATGCACTTTTTCTGCACACATTTTGATTGCTTTCCATTCGACCACAGAGATATAAAGTCTATAACAAATTTTATTTATATCTCTAAGATTCTACAGACCTTGGCTGTGAAACCTGGGGCCACGCAAAAAATGTTTCCAATTGGACCCTGCAGCTCCTTAGGCTGCCTCTGTCCACTCAAATAGTCTTGAACTTGTGTGATTCACTCTCTACTTCCACTGAATGAAGATTTCTTCTCTCAGTCCATGGATGTTTATGTCACAATAAACTGGTTAGTCTTTAAAGTGGTACTGTGTTGTTTTTGATGTCACAAGATTAAAACGGCTTGCCCTCTGTATGTTTTCTCCCCTGCATTCTAAAGCAAAACCCCTGAGAGGGGAAACCGAGTCAACAGGACACCTGCCACATTTAGCCCTCACTGTAAAGATGATCCTAAGTGCATGTCTTTACTTTCTCCCACATAAATGAATGAATATCTGCCATTTCTTCCTTGCCTTCTCATCAGGGTCCACATGCAGGGGCTTCATTAGGTGGGTGCGGAGTGTGTGGACTGCACTAGGTGACACCAAAATGACTAAGTAGTCCATTTGTTACTGGTGGTGCAAAAACGCACCAGTGTTAGAAACCCATTTTCTACCACTGGTGTGTTTTTGCACTACCTGTTACACATTAATTAGTAATTTTACGCCAGTAGGCTCCTACTTCCCGAAAACATCGCTACAAAACATGACGGGGCATGCAGAGAATGCCTGCAAGGTAAATAATTTTACCTACTGCAATGGCCTTTCCCACTGCAGCTACTTGAGATCCTTTCTAGCATCCCGTTCCAAAGCTTTCTTTGCTATCATGACTCTCAAACTCACCTTCTTCTGAAGGAAATTTCTGATCTCTCTCCTGAGCCCTATTTAAATACCCAACATTTGACCTCCAAATTCCATGGGGAAATTATAACCCCAAACCAATCAACCTGCACCCCCCCCCCAATTTCTCCCCCAGTTAACAGATCCTGTAATCTGTTGTTGGATGAAGCAGGAACGCAAGTGCTGGGATTTAGAAGGCTTTGTTTTTTGCCAAATAGTATTGATTTTGGGGGATTGCAGTAGGGCTTCCGTTCCTTCTGTCTGCTGGAGTCTAGCTAGTCAGTGACCGGTTTAGTGGCTCCTCGATGTTATTACCTCCTATTGCATGCTGGGATCTCTTAGGGGGTTGACGGGGTTTATGTCACTACAGTATTACATTCAGTGATATACGGGAATTATGATTTACAAGTAACATTAGTACAAAAGACCTTACTAAGGATTCTGTATCAGAGGCGTCGTCTGATATGGGACGGTGGTGCGGTGGGCCCCAGGGCGTAGGGGCGGAAAGGCTCCGGGGGGGGGGGGGCGCGAGCCTCCTTAAGTTCCGTGATTTTTCCCCCTTTTTTTCTTTTTTCACCGATTTTTCGGTGATTTAAAGTGCAAAAACGGGGGTTTTAACATGTATGTATGCTTTGCCGGCACTTAGCTTGTATAGGCGCTCTTCTTCCTGCTCCTGGGCGCTTCTCCCTGCGCCCGGGCGCTGGACTCTGTACCGCCTCCAGCAGCACTTTCCGTAGTTTGCGCATGTGCAGACCCACGGAGTCTCCAGGGACGTTCTGGGCATGCGCAAACTCCCTGGAGTGACCCTGGAGACTCCGTGGGTCTGCGCATGCGCAAACTACGGAAAGTGCTGCTGGGGGCGGTACAGAGTCCCACTCCCGGGAGCAGGAAGATCATCGAGGGAACGTCCTGGAATGGCACCTATACAAGCTAACTGCCGGCAAAGCATACATACATGTTTAAAACCCCGTTTTTGCACTTTAAATCGCCGAAAAATCGGTGAAAAAAGAAAAAAAAAGCCAATAAAACTGTCAAAAATAGGTTTCGGTTTCGGTTTTTGACAGTTTTATTGGGGACCTTTGGGGGGGGCGGCCCCAGATGCGGGGGCGCCTGGCGACCCCCCTGTTCTGTATGGTCTGGTACGGGAGGAGGTTCGTGGGGGTGACGCCATGAGTTCTTGCACCGGGTGCACCGACCGTAGTGATACCTCTGCCTATATGCCATATTTAATGGAGGGGGGATGGTTGGAAAATTAAATCTGGCACATCTCCTTTGATGTGGCTCAGTGAGGGAAGGTGGAAGGAGAACAAAGTATGGGTGTTGAGTTGGAGAAACTGCTAGACATCCCCCCTCTTCAACCTGATGGGCTTTTAGCTAATCACACCAATATGGACCTATGGACCATTCTTTGAATTTAAAAAAAAGTTGGTATGGTAGTTCAGGAGACTTGCTGATCTATTTATATATAAAATGTGGGGGCCCCGCCCCTATGTTTACAAATAAAGCCTTGAAAAGTGCACTATCATTGAATAAAGTATGTTTGAAAGCATATACTGTAGTACTGTACATAGAAAATCAACTCAGGGCATGAGTATTCACAGTCTTATGTCACACACGCTCTCTCTTTAATCCACACAAATCAATGCCAAGGTACAACCCATGCTGAAATGAGCGGGCATGCATTTGCTGAAATCAGACTGTGCCCAGTGGATCACGTGTCTAGATATGATCACGAATAGCCTTATTATGGGTTGCCTCTCCACCCCTTGCTCTTTATGCCACAAAGCACCAGGATAGCGTGCTGCTTGTGACTTTGAGCTTCCTGGCTTGGGACACATTTGTATAAACGTACTTAATTTTAATTTGAAAGCGGAATTTGCCAAAGTGCGGCTGGGGGTGGTAAAGAATTGCCCTTCTTCCCTTCCCCTCTCCTTTCGAGTTTTTTTTTTTTTTTTGCCACCGCCCATGTTAACAGGTTAAATTACAGCCTTATTTTTAACTCCTTCCTTGCGGCATGGAAGCCACAACAGCAGCTATTCCTTTCCCTCCATCATTAGAAATGCATCAAGTCAAAGATCTGCTTCCCTTCCTCTGTCTTATTAACCTTTTGGGGGGCTGGGTTAGGTGTGTATGTGTGAAATCACTCACATATAACACTCTTTGCAGCCATGAATCATCATACTTGCATTGCAACCTGGATTATTCTCAACATATATCAGGGGCACAGCAAACTGGCACCCCCCCCCCCAGCCTTCCAAGAGTGCTTGGAGGAAGGATATGAAATTATACACATACAGCAATACCTTGACCAGAGAGAGCGTGGACGAAAGTCAAAACTGGATGAATGTCAAAGCATAGCCTTATTTACCTTGCAAATTAATGTTGGCCGGCGAAAAAAACGTAAATAACTATATCACACATGCGAATGCAAACAGAAATAAAAGAAAAACAAATATAAGAACATCGACGAAGGTCATGGAAGGTTGGATGAAATCGGACGAAAGAGGAAAGCACGTGGATGAAATTTGAAATGTGGTTATCATTGAAAACGGCTGAAAGCGCAAAGCGATGAAAGTCAAAGTATTGCTGTGTACACACACACACACACATTTATATCTCTATTTAGTTTCACTGCAACAGCATTTTTTCCTTGCACATGTCAAATAAATAGAAATAAATATCGCTGCAGGGGGGGACAATATTTTGTTGTTGTCGTTAAAGGAGTTAGCTCAAGAATCATGGGGGGGGGGGGTGTAGCAGGGCATGCAGTTGGTTAGTCTGGGGTGCAGCATTCCTCCATGCAAGCTGGCAGTCATGTTGGCAAAGCAGCTTTGAATGGTAGAAACAGGCTCGTATGCTTACAATTATCCCAGCCCAATATGGAGTGTCTCTGACTAGCAGAGAAGAGCTGCCGCCTGCCATGAGGAAGCCCAGCACGGTTACGGAGGCGCCTAAAACGAGCTGCAGCAAAGCCAGCAGCAACGGGAAACGGCAGCCACAGCACGTGTGGGCTTCCTCCTCCTGGCCCGCTTTGGGATCGCCTTTGGCTTTCTTCTTTTTCATGGCTGCTTCTTGCTCGTGGCTTGTCTCTTTTTCCTGCGCTCCCCCTGCCTGGTTCTGGTGATTAAGGGACGTGTTGGTCTGAGCTTTCTTCTCTTCTTTTCCCATGTTGATGAACTACTGTACTTTGTGGGGAGGGGGGGGGGGGCTGATGGGCGTGTTGTTGTTTTTCCAAAAAAAGTTGCCCCACGCCCGTCCTGGCGCTTTCCTTTGTGCTGGATGACTTGTTTCTGGTATTTGAATCGAGGAGGCTGAACAAATATGGAAAACATTTGGAGCAGATTGTCAGAGCTTCCAAACGCCACATATAGCCCAGAGAGAAGAGGGGGAATCGAGGGGGGTAACGGACTGCCGACACACACGCGCGCGCGAATTTCTTCTCCCTGCTGTCGTGTGTTTGTTTTGAGAGCACTTTGCACGTGAGAATGAAGGTTTGCGTGTGTGAGGACGTTGGGCAGCTGCGGCGCAATTAACGTGCAGGTCTCCCACGCTTGGCTGGGAATTGCCTTCCAATAAGAGACTGAAGAATCCCCGCCCTTAGTTACTACCACATCTGGCGGTTGTAGCAGAGGATTCCACACCGGCGGAAAGTATTTGCATGTGTCGTGTTATTTATTTATTTATTTATTTATTTATTTATTTATTTATTTATTTGATTTTTTTTAAAAAAAATTATACCCTGCCTTATCCTATGCCAAGGCAAATTGCCCAAGGGGGCTTACAACAAGATAAAAATACATAATTTAAAACAAATACATAAGTTAAAAACAATAAAAACCACTGGGGGAGGGCAATATAGAGCAGAGAAGCAACGGAACAAAACATCTTGAGACCCAGAAGTCAGACAGAATTAGCATTCCGAAGCAAATGGGCGGTGGGTGAAGACCGTGAAAAGGAAAATGGCGGGGGGGGGGAGAACTTCAATCAAAAGCCCTTCCGAATATATTTAAATTAAAACTCAGAGAGAGAATTTATTCTGATTACTTTACATTTAACGCCTTCTAATAACTATAGCAACATCATCCACATGAGTTAGTCAACTTTTTTTTTAATTAGTAGTAAAGCAAACAAATCCACACTGCATGTTTTCTGGCCTGTGCCTTTAACAGCAACCTGACAACAGGAAGACAGCAGGGAGTTCCCTACTCTATGCCAGGACAAGCTTCATCCACTAACTTTCTCTCTGTTGGGCTCCTGTTAAAGAAGCAGGAACAGTTAAAAGAGAAGTGGGCACCCTAACAAAAAATAATTAATAGCCTTTGCAGTATTTTCTACTCACTCCGTTGTATTTCAGAGGCGTTCCTACAGTGGGGGCGGTACTGTAAGTTGCGCCCCGTCCTAGTCCCCGTTTACAAGCCGACACGAGGCGGCCCCGGCCCCTCGCCGTTGGAGCCATTCCGTGCGGAGAAGGTAACGGGCAGGGAGTCTCCTGCCTGTTGCCTTCTCCGCACGGAATGGCTCCGACGGCGAGGGGGCAGATGGGCCGCCTTGTGCCAGCTTGTAAACGGGGACTAGGATGGGGCGCAACTTACAGTACCGCCCCCACCATAGGAACGCCTCTGTTGTATTTTCCTACTCACTCCACTTCCTACTCACTCCATTGAGCTTATCTTTAACCAGCTCTTGTGCCAACTCTCAGCATACTAAAATGTATACATTTGTACACATAGCAAGTATATTAATGTGCTCATGGTGTTATTTCATTTCATTTATTTATTTCTGTATTTATGTACTGTCTTTCTCATCATCAGATTTATTCAAGGCGGTTTACATAGGCAGGCTATCCTAGACCCGATAAGGGTCTTTACAATATTGTTCTATTCATATGTAGAACCTTCCATACTCCAGATGTTTCCCTTCCAAGTGCAGCCCTGCCCCTCCTTCTCACTTGTGCTCTGCACTTCCAAGCTTCACAGTTCATCACAGTTCGGCAGTTCGGCCTCAGACGGTTGTCAAGATGTTATCTCTCTACTGGTAGCTAAGTCCTCCGCATTCCATCCTCTCTGGTACCTTCTCAATGTCGTCACAAGGTCTGTAAGCAGCTGCCATCTCCCATCCAAGTGAGAACCAAGGTCAACCCTGCTTAGCTTCTTCAGGCAGGGCACCGGCTCAACCTCTAGGCCACACCTCCTGCCTCACAATATTCTCACAATAACTTTATGAACCCTAGTTCTTTTATTATTATTATTATTATTATTATTATTATTATTATTATTAGTAGTAGTAGTAGTAGTAGTAGTAGTAGTAGTAGTAATGTACCATCTATACATATGACATGAGACTTTACACAGGGTCCCTGCCCTGAGGATCTTACAATCAAGATGCTGAAACAAGGAAGACAACAGAGGAAGGGCAGTGAGGTGGAGGCAGGGGTGACAGGGAAGCCGATGGTTTCAGTGATATATAAGGTTAGGCTCAGAAACCTCAGTGATACCACAGGTACAGTATCAAGAGAGACCAGCCCAAGCAATTCAGAGGCATCAATGGGAGCCTTTTCCTGGGGTGAACAGCAACCGGATTGGGGCCATGGCAGGGAAAATATTAATCCCGTTTCCTGCTGCATCTCAATCCAGCTGCTATTGACTCAGTAGTCTAAAGAAACATGAAGCCTGTCAGAGTTTATAATCCTTTAAACAGTTTGGCTCCCAATGAAACTTCATGTTTGAACAGGGAAAATGGAAGGAGTTTTAACTTTGCAAAAGAACTTTGGAATTCAGCTGAGACAGGGAAAATACAGGTGAGTACACAGATGGTCCATGGCGCCCTTGATTACCAGCCTGATCTGCATCCATCCCCTCAAAACACTACAATGGACAGAAGCGTCGCTCCGGTAGGGGCGGGGCTGTAAGTATCGCTGCGGTCATAGTCTCTTTACCGAGCGAGGAGGAGGCAGCCCGCCCCCTCACTGTCCGAGCCAGTCCCCTACGGAGAAACCGGCAGGGAAGAGACCCTGCCTGCTGCTTTCTCCGTAGGGGACTGGCTCGGACAGTGAGGGGGCGGGGCTGCCTCCTCCTCGCTCGGTAAAGAGACTATGACCGCAGCGATACTTACAGCCCCGCCCCTACCGGAGCGACGCCTCTGACAATGGATGACACTGTCTTGGACTCGTTCAACTTGCTGGCACCTTCCTGACTAATATGTGCTCTCTGCTGTATGGATGCCTGTACATCCAATTGAAGATGGTGAACTCTCTATGAAATGTGACAACCTTTTGAATATCTGCTTCAGCTCTAACTCAGGGGTGTCAAACATAAGGCCTGCAGGCTGGATGCGGCCCCTGGAAGCTCTTTATCCAGCCCAGGTGATAATTGGGCTTTCGCAGTGCCGCCCTTTCAGCAGCACTGCTTCTGCAGAGGCTCTGGAGAGAGAGATGGAAGGAGGCCTCGGAAGGCAGGGAACGCTACAGGGGGAGGGGCAGACCAAGAGGGGTGAGAGAGGTAAATAACAACAAAAACAACCAGTACTGTATTTATATATACCGAATTTTCTTTGGTCATCGGATTTCTCCTCTGACTTTACTACAAAGGTGGTTTACACAGGCAGGCTTCTAAACCCCAAGGGGGTTTTACAATACAAGAATATGTTCTAAGCTTTCATAGAACCCTTCATTCTAGATGGTTTCTTTCACAGTCCGGCCTCTCTCTGGCATTCGCCTCACCATGCTTCAACTGACAGGCAGCCTTGACTCCCACTCAAGTGCAGCAACAGTTTCTCTCCCTCACAGAGACTCTGCAGCTCGTCAGCTCGGCGTGCCGATAGCTCTCCAACAGACACGGACACTTCCGGCCGTCCCGAACTGCCATCCTTCAGATCTTCAGGCATATGAGATGGTCGCTCTACAGGAGCCAGACCTCCTGCCAAAGGTAGACACTGCTGAGGTGCTTGGGAGAGCCCAATTGTCACACTGGGAGAGCCCAATTATCACACGGGCTGTGGGACCCCCCCCCCCGCACTGGAAGTGACATCGCCGCTGTAGCCGTTTTGGACCATACCAATGCACAGGGCGGGTGGGAGGGCCAACCCCGCCGCTGCTCCTCGCTTGCGCCGACGAATGGCACGATCCGCGCCAGCGCTGGCTGCTGTGACACCCCCCGCTTGCCTGCCACCCAGGGCCTGATCCCACTGCTTGGGGCACACTGCCCCCCCCTGATGACACCTCTGCGGGCTGCCCCTTCAGCAGTGCTGCTTTTGCCAAGGCATCACTTTGCAGTCCACCTCTCAGCTGCTAAACTGCTAAGCTGCAAAGCGACGCTGCAGCAGAAGCAGCACTGCTGAAAGCACGGCCCACGTGATAATTGGGCTCTCCCAGCGTGATAATTGGGCTTTCTCATATCTTGAAAATATGATCAAGATTTGCACATTTTTCTCTTCTGTCATTTGCAGCTAACGAGTTTCTATGTAAAAACAAAGTGCTCATTTCTGGCCATCATCAGCTTAATGACATCACTTCCAGCCCTCAACAGGCACCATGAATGCCATTCGGCCCACTATATGAAATCAGTTTGACGCCCCTGCTCTAACTTGTACTGAGTTTGAACTGAAGCTGGTCTGACTACACAAGCATTACAAATGTCTGTTAGGGATGGCAGGCATGCACAGCCAAATACAAAGTTCCGATGGGAGGCAGATGCACTAAGCAATCTGAGACAAGCTTACCAAGATCCCCCAAGACATGGCAGAAGCTGCTGGAAGGCAAATTCTTCTGACAGAGCACTGATGGCTTCCTTGTGTAGTCTGGTAACTCCTGTGATAATGCAGAGGTAGGAAAGGAGGATGAAGCACGTATTCAGTGACTAGCGATGGCAGCTGCTATGTGTGATCAGAGACATGTGCTCCAGGCTCCTGTGATATTGTAGACAATGGTGGAGAGCAAATTGTAGGTCATGTGCTGTAGTCCCTTGGGACAGCAGCACATGTCTGAGCTGGTCTTGCGCAGGGTTAGAATCCAAGTGGTCATTCTCAATATGTGCATGAGATATTGGACAAGTAGTGGCCAAGCATTTTGGCAAGCATGCCTCTACAGTCCACAGCATGAAATAGCACCACTCGAGTATACCTTACTGTGTACATGTGCCCCCTTTGTGCCATGTTGTAGTTTTGACTCTAGTCTACAAAGCAAGGGATCTGGCAGCTGCACAGCGTTGGAGATACAGGTGAGAGTACGGACCCAGCTGTCTACCATAGACAAGCCCAAAGGCTGCCTGTCTAGGCATGGCAACCATACTGTAGGTCAGTCATCATCTACATATCAGATTTGCTGAGGCTTCAGAACAACAACACAGCCTGCATAAGAGGCCAAGTTGTGGTCACCATGTGTTGGTGTCTGCAAAGAGGATCTTCACCCATGCTGAGACTGCAACAAGGAAGTCTTTCCCTTGACATATTGGCCATACTTTCTGATAAACTATGCTATTTCCAGCTCTTTATGGTGTTTAACTGCAATGAACTGTGTCTTCAGTATTAATAAATTATGGTGTCAATTTGTTTTATAGCTTAAGCAATATCCTCTTCAGACATTTACATTTCTCGCGGAAACACAAAAAGTGGAAACGAGGTGATCTCACATACTTTCCATTCACATAACTCAAATATGATGCCTGTATTTTCTGAAACATAAAAGGCACGTCAAAAAAAACTAGCATGCAGTAACAAGAGCATAAAATATGAGAAAACGAGACACTACCTCAAAAGGAATGTAGATTATTTCATAGTGTTTCATAAATAACTCTCCCTTGCTGCCTCTTATGCCTGGAATTCTCTTCCAGAACATCTGCATGGTGTTCTTTGTTCAAATCTCCACTCAAAACTTACAATTTTTATGAAAACTTTGGCTTAAGCGCTGCACCTCTCTGACTTCAGCACGGACTAAAAATACCTGTAACTGCATATGCTTCCATTTATTAATTGTTACCATGGCCTCTCCCATCCTTCTCTCCCCACTGACTGTAGGCTCCTTGAGACAAGTTTCAGACCTTTTTAAGAAATTCCGTGAGAAAATGAGGCATTCTGCTGTCCTGACTTATTTTAAATGTTGTGCCTACCAGACACCGTTCATTCATATAGCTCCCTCCCCCCCCCCCACACACACACACATACATAGCTACACCATCCTGGGCCCAGAGCTTGCTGTCAGTCCTCTGTGGGGCCACATCCTACCAATTTCCTCAGCTTTAACCTACTGCTCCCTAGTCAGCTTCTCAGCAACACCCTGCCCCACATTGCTGTAGCCACATTGGTGTGCCATGAATGGTCCACAGGTGTGCCACGGAAGTATGGGGGAGGGTTATTTATTAGTAGAGCCATTGAGGGAAGTGAGCCCTCCACCCACAGTGTGGTGTGCCTTGTCACAGAGGCCGTCTTTTCGCAACCCACCACAAGAGGGTTGTGTGGGTCATGACCCACAGTTTGAGAAACGCTGCTATACACACACTTTCCTGGGAGTAAGCCCCTGCTCCATTGAACACAATGGGACTAATTTCTGAGTGGGATTATGCTGTCATGGGAAAATGGCCCGCCAACGCAAATAGGTTCCCCACCCTTGCTGTAGATACTTGTGTTTAAGTCTAGAAATTTAGGTCTTAAAATTTACCCTTGAAAACCTGGGTCGACGTATTCATGGGTCAATGGATAAGGACTGTCAGGGAGACCCATTACCTGCTCCGGGGGTTGGCCCCACAGGTGGCTGGAGCTGGCTGCACCAGCCGCTGCCTTACCTGAACACGAGCAAGGACATGAGGAAGCAAAGCATGCTGGGGTGCTACCTGGCTGCATGGCAGTGGCCCCAGGCACTGGATGAGATGGGAGGCAGTGCCTCTCACATCACTGGGACAGCGCTGAGGGGGGTAGGATTCGGTGGAGCGTGCCGCCGCTGATCTCTCCCCTGTCCTGGGCCCAGCGGGCCAATTCGCCCCGGAACACACCCCTCCCCGCCCCTCCACTGTGCTACGGGGACTTTCCTCTCCTCCGCGGCACACCACCACTTACACATCGGGTGCTGCAAACATGCTTTCCACCTTAGAGCAGTGGAGTGATTGCTTTGCTGGTCTAAAAGTAGACAGGATTGCGCTGTAAGGGGGTGGGAGGGATCTGGTTGGCCAGCTGGATTTTAATTCCCAAGTTTGTAGAACTGGCATTACTTTTGACATGCTTACGTGCCTCCATTTATCCTGTTTGTCTATTCGCTGTTGTAGATCCAGAAAGACTTATTCAATCAGATATGGCTGGATGAATCTTTATTTCTTTTGCGTCTTTGTGATGTTTCCCTTCTCACAATCTAACTAACCCTTTATTTCCTAACAGTAATTATTCTGACTTCATGTGTTTCTTACAGAAGAAAACTAATATGTTATGGCAGAAACACATTATTTTAGTTACAGCTTTGTACTTGTATAGCATCTTTCATCTTTCCAAGCACTTTACATGTATTATTTAATCCTATCCTCTTCACTTTGATCTGAGCAAGTATTATTATGATGCTCATGTTACAAAAAGAGAAGTGAATTTAGAGAGGGCAAAATTCTGCCTGCTGTTGGCCCTTCTTGTCAGAACATTTTACACCAGTGTTTCTCACAGTGCAATCCTGTGTGAAATTGCACCAGGGGAGCACATGCTCCCCCGGTGCTAGGTGTTGCAAAAGTGCCGTAAAGCACTTTCGCGGCACCCAGAGAGTAAGGGCCGCTGGCGTAGAGGCTGGATGCCTTCTCTCCCCCGGGGACCATCCCTATGCCGTCGGGCAAGGTAAGTCCTGCACCGGTCGGTGCAGGGGCGGGGGGAGGGCAGACCCACACCGGGTGGCGATGGAGGGCGGCCATTGGCCACACCTGGCTCGGGGAGGGTGGGGATATCAGCGGCGAGATCCGCTGATATCCAAAGTCCTTCCCCGGCCCGGTGCAGCCTGACACAGAGGCCTCGAATATATACCAGCTCCAGAGCTGGCGTACATTCGAGTAGGTCCATAGGGCATCAGACTGCTTGCGCTGAGGGAAGGGGACGATCATCCCCTTCCCTCGAGGTGCACTCGGGCTGCCCTGGGGCAGCCCAGGACATGGATAGGATATGGCAGCTGGCCCTTTAGACCGGCCGTCATATCTTACACAGGATTGGGCTGTCAATCTGTGGTACGTGTACCACTGGTGTGGTACGCAAGGCGGATATCTGGTGGTACGTGTGGCACCCGCAGACACCCACCACCCATGAGACTGCAACATGACAAACAGCAGTAGGAGGCTCGGCTCGATGAGCAGAGCTTCAGCATGCAGTTTTTGCCCACTTGAAAAAGCCCTCCTGCTTGCCCTGAGCCTCTTACAGCATCGCATCTGGCCTCCCAATCCAGAAGAAAGTGGCGATGATGTCATCGCCATTTACGTCCAGTGGTACTTTGGATGATTGGACCCTGGGAAGTGGTATGCTGGGGGGCAAAAGTTGACAAAAAACACTGATTTTCACTATTTTTCAGAAGCATAAGGTGTGTAGTTTGGAAGAAGTTACTACAGCTCAAAGTTACAATACACTAGCTGTCCGAGTTACGGACGTCCAAGTCATGGATGGCCGCGACGGTGTTTTCACGCAGGTGCAGTACATCCTTTGTGCTGCTTTCATACAGGAGTCATAGTGCTGGGCCAGCGAGAGCCAGCTCTTTTGAGCTACGTACATTCCAACTTCCATACAGACCTCCGGATGAGAACTGGTACGTACATAGGGAACTTATGGCACAATCGTATCGTTCCCTTACGCTGGTGCAGCAACCCCGCACCAGCATAGGGTGTCGCAAACGTACCATAAAGCACGTTTGTAGCACCCGAGACCTCTAGCCTGCTCCTAGCCAGCGCTGGATACACTGTGGGCTGCACAGCCCTGCTGTACCCACACTGGACAGGATTGGGCTGCCCATGTATTTTTGCTCCTTGTATGTACACATGAGCAAGCATTCTCAAACTTTTTTATGGTTTGCCTCCCAAATGCAAATGTAAAGTAGTCCTTTCCAAGCCTTATTAGGATAAAACAAGGCCATTTCATCTGATGGTAGTCAATCTATTCCTGGAAGTAGGAGGCAAGGGAGTGCAGAATGTCCGAAGGAGAAGCAGGGAACGTCAATGTACTGCAGTATTTCTGTGGGATGGATGCAAGAGAATGATTTTAAACAGGGCTGGTGCCAAGTTGCACTGGGACCAGGGGCAAGACAAGGACCTGGATTGTGATGTGCCTGTGGGGCTGGCTCCCCCCAGCTAGATGGTCACAGCTCTCCCCTAGCTTGCCACATGGGCAGGATAGGTAGGAGGAGCATCTCGGAACCGCCTTGAATTAAAGTCAGAGGAGAAATCCGATGACTAAGAAAGGCGGTTACTGGTGGTATTATTATTGTTGTTATTATCATCTTCTCTTTTGGAAGAAAGCCCAAATGGCTAGGGCGGAAAGGGGAAGCGTTCAGCTTATGTGGGCACTTTCTCTCCCACCCCCACCCCACTGGCCAATTCACTTGTCTCCCAAAAAGCCTTGCATGATGGCAGAGGTCTGCCCTGGGACAAAACCTATTGGCTGATTTGTGCTTGCCTATGGAAGTTTAAAAAACTACAGAGCTGTGCGGTGACTCAATATTTTCTTACCTCTATATGTGAGTTTTATGTTTTCTACATTACATATCATGGGAACTACAGTTTCATTTGTTTAAATAAACCCATGTTTCAACAACAACAAATACATTATTTGTGTCCTAAATCAGAAAACTAAAATCATCTTTTTATAACTATATATTTAAAATGTTGAGAAATTGCATGATGATAAATATCCCCATTCTTGTTGATATGGACTATGTGCAAGGAAGAGTGCATGATGCTGGTTATGTAAACGGATGACACTGGCTGACCTCTGAAAACCTGGGGGGGGGGATGTCTTAAGCACTTAAGCTACAGAGAAAATCTAACTTAGCCATACAAAATAAATCCAAATAGGTAATGAATAAATAAAACAATGAAGACTATGCAGTAAGACTGTGGGTTAAGACATAACATAAAACCATGGTTTGTTTAGTAAATCATACTTTAGCATTATTTCTAAACTTGAGCCTGTGATTTGTTTAGGGCGAATAAAACCAGGCTTCAAACCATGGTTTGAAGCTGGTTTGCAAACCACAATCTGTGCTAGTTCTGATTTTGCATGGTCTCAATTTACAGACTATCAATATAAATCATATTTGGGCCCACTGCTCCCCCTTAAGGGCCTGCTACGCTAGGAGTAAAGTTATGAAGCTGGCGGGATTCAAAAGCAGGCAAGCAACTCTGTCTTAACCATAGTTTGGCTGTTGTACATCTGGAAGCTCAGACCATGGTGTGGGTTGTCAAATATGTTTCACACAAACTATGGCTGTGGGTTGAGTGATCCCAGCCAAAGTGTTCTTGATTTATGCATATGGACATAAGCGGAAAAAAAAGGCTAGACCTCTCTTGTGGACTGAAAAACTCCTCAGTAACTAGTGTATTTGGATAATGCCTATATTGCAGTTTTTCAAGAGGGATTGACAAGAGTTTGATTTGAAGATGAGCTTGCTGTGGTAGTTGTTATTGCTGAATAGATGCGTAATTTTGCTTGCAAACTCACACACTGCTGTTATTTGTGTGTATAGATTACTGTGATTATCTGGAACAGTCAAAAATGCATTTTCTTTCTTACTTACTTCCTTTCTCCACTATTGTTTGGTTAGCGTTTTTAAAAAGATATCTCAAATGTCGTAGAAAAGCAGTGCAAAGTATGGTCAAACGCGAGCAGATAGCTTCGTCCTCAAACCACTGCGACAGCAATGCCTCCTGCACGTTGCTTTCGCTTCCCTGAAAGGCTCCGAGGGTGAGGGGGCGGGGCTGCTTTGTTCTTCTGTGTAAAGGAGGCTCTGATTTCAGCAGCACTTAGAGCTCCGCCCCCCCCCCCGTAGTGACGCCAGTGCTGAGTAGATATGCATGGGATTACCGTGTTAGGAATACCGTATCACTTCCTTAAGCCCTATCAACCGCCATGTTTCCTCCTCTCTTTCCCCTTCCCAATATATGTACAGTAAGCTTTGGAAAGTATAGGGGAGGAGGAAGAAAACTTGAGTGAGCAGGCCATGGTAGAAGAGCTCCCTCAGGCTGGATCTTTCTGAGTTTTGGAGAATGCCAGAAAAAAGGGCTTGAGCATATCAAAAATTCTCCAAAAAGGCTTGGAAAGACTCAGCCCTTTCCAAATCAAGATGGGAAAATGTCATCTATCTCTGCTCTTGAATATGGCTTCAAGTACTATGGTGAAGTTTCGTAATGTGGTTTCCATTTAAAATAAAATGGGTCAGCCAAACTCATAAAACTCCTAAAGGAATTGTCTTCATTTAATATTACTCAATTTGCTGTTTATGATCACTTTTCCTGTAATAATCAAAATAATGATTAGAGGCATCAACGGCACTGAAGCCATTGCTGCTCCATTTCCTATGGGCTTCTGTTGAGATGTCAGTATGAACATCAGCTTATGTGTGAATTTTGCAGCCATGTTCACTACAGAACCAGCATAGGGTCAAAAAGGTCAATCTACTCCAGAATTTCTTTTCCATAAGCGGCAATACTTCCAGAAGTTCAAAAACAGGGTATCAAAGATGATGCACATCCCCTGTGGTAGACTCCCAGCTGTCATCTCTGGTATGCAGCCTCTACCCACAGAGCTTCCCTATTTCTATTGCAGCTTGCAGCCATTGATCACCTCTGTGGTACTAGTCATCACCAAATCTCATGATTGTGAATTTCATAAGGTTAAGCTAACAAGTATTCCCCCCCCCCTGAACATTCCATCCACAGGAGTGCTGGAAGGACAATGGGGGCAATAGGAAAAGCCTTGAGCCCAATCCTATGTCTACTAAGGATCAAGTCCCACTGAGTTCAATGGGACTTACTCCCAGGTAAGTGTGTATAGGATTGCAGCCTAAGAGAGATGGTGATGGAAACTGCTTGTCATTCAAAATTATGACATGCTAAAAAATAAAAAAGCAAATTGCTTAGTCAAAATTTACCAGAATAAAGTTCTGGCAAACACACACGTACACGTGCGACGGGTCTCTCTGCCCCATTAAACAGACAATCTTTGGAGTTAGGACCTGTCCTGAGCTTGAGCTCAGATCGCTAAACCCACTTGGTGACAGAAGCATCGTGGGGGTTGGTGCGGTGGTGCGGTGGGCCCCAGGACGGGGACTGGCCGTGGCGGCGAAGGGGCGCGCTTACCTCCGGGACGCGTTCCGTCCGCCGCGTTCGCCCCGGAGCTGGGCCCTCCCACCCTCCCTGGAGCTGCTTTGGCTCCGAAATAGGCTGAAAAACGGTGTGTGTGTGTGTGTGTGTGTGTGTGTGTGTGTGTGTGTGTGTGACGAGCCACGCTGGGGGCGTGGCGGCGCCCCCCCCCCTTGGGATCGTCTCTGCTTGGTGAATTAACAGGGAGACTGAACGATGCTGCAGGCATCTCATTGCTGGCAGATGCCTTGGAGACCTTGTCCCGGTCAGTGTGCACTCAGGACTGAGTCACAGTCGCCTTGCTCCAACCTCAGGAATCCCCTTGACACCTGCAGACTTATACATCATCTGAAACTTCCTGCTTCCCATATAAGAGCTCCCTAGGCAGGAAGCTAAATTCTGAGATATGTGTCATGCACAACCTGGGGATTTCATAAGCTAAAATTGATAGTGCACTTTGTAGATAAAAATAAGTTGTATTTACTCCAACCTGGACTCCATATTCACTAGTACAGACTTTGTCCTGGATATTTTCATAGCTTCTGCTTCTCATGTTTATATCATATGGATATTTTTTTTTCCATTTCTGCAGCCTGACAACATGGACGAAGTTCTCGGAGAGGAGAGGCCTACCATTTGCACTCTTAATCCTTGCCTGCCCTTGATTAGAACTGCGGTGGGCAACAGGAGGACTGACTGGTTCCATCAGAGGTAAAAGTTGATCATGTCTCATTGAGAGGAGGGCCCATTCCTCTGACCTAGAAAGCAACTTTGGTGAGGTCATTATTAAAGAAAACTTCATCAGCCACTCTCAAATATACAATTTCTGAGCACAATTCTTGAGTCAGTAGTGGTTATGCAGCTCAAGGTATTTCTGAATAAGACTGATTATCTAGCGCAATACTTTTCAGTCTGGTGTATCAATCACCATTTAAAGTGACTGATCTCCTTTGGGGATATTCTGTTTCCATGAGACATTATTATTATTATTATTATTATTATTATTATTATTATTATTATTATTATTATTATTATTATTATTAAACAGGCCACTGACTGAATTTGAACTTCATAAACCAAGGATTCGCGTATATGCCCACATCTCTCCCTGATGGCTTACAGACATGTATTGATTTATTCCAATTTATTAAATCTGTAAGACTTAAAACAATTTTTTAAAGACAAATTTGAAGCAGATAGACATTCAAATACTCTGTTGTGCCCGACCTTAACTGTTGTCCTTCTGAGCCCGACCTTCTTATAACAAAGAATCACAAAGGATTGGGAAAGACTGGAGTGAGAAGATGATCGCCTTTGGTCAAATCTGAGCCATAAAGAGATGTCTAATCTCTACAGAGGCTCTCTATGATCCAATGATTATTTTAAAAGAAGCTGACAAAGGTGGAGCCATAGTGGTGATAAACCGATAAGCCTAGGAGCAGGAAGTATTATGTTGATTGTTTATACAGTCTGTATGATGTATCGTGTTAGAATGATCAAGTCCAACCCCTGCTCAGTGCAGGCAGCTGCTACAGCATTCCTGACAAGTTGCTGTCCAACTTTTTGCTTGAAAACCTAACCTCCAATGAAGGAGAGACCACTACTGCACGAGGCAGCTCTGACACTAAGGAAATTCTTCCTCACGTCTAGCCTAAACTTACTTCCCCATACTTTCGATTCACTGATTCCAGTCCTGCCCTCAGGAGCCACAGAGAGTAAGCCCTCCTCTCCTTCTGCCTGATAGCCATTCAGATATTTGGACAGTTTTCATATCTCTCCTCTTTTCCAGGCTAAACATACCAAGCTCCTTAGGCTTACCATTCATACCGGTTTAGCCGGGACAGTCCCAGTTTCCGGCCGGTGTCCCCACGTCCTGGGCGGCCCCGTCCTGGGCGGCCCCATAAACTGGCACTGTCCCAGCCTTTCCTGGCCGCCGGCTGTGTCCTCCACCGCTGGTTACTGCGCACAATGCCTGGGTCAACCCCTGGGACAAACCTGGACGATACGAAAGACAGAGTGCTAAATTGACAACGACAGCCTGGTCAGAAGGGGCCGAGCCAGCGGCTGAGGAGGAGGCGCCGAGCTCCTCACCCGGCCTTCGCGAGTCATTCCCGTTTCAGGGGTGACGTGCAGAGCCTCCGGGGGGCGGTTGGGCGGCCTCCCGGCAATCTCTCGGCGGACTGGACCGGATGGTCTTGGGGGCCGTATCCGGCCCACGGGCCGGAGGTTCCCCACCCATGCTTTAAGTCATGTTATTACTTTTGTGCTTAATTGCCTATTATATATTATGTGGTTTAATGTATAGTCGGACCTCGCTATCTGCAGGGGATCTGTTCTGGACCTTTTTTTCCTTTTTACAGTGGGCCTGCGATGAGTCAAATCTGCAGATCCCGGATCCACAGGGTCCACTGTATATAACTTTTTTATGTTCTTAGGGCTCCATTTCAGTGTGGCAATTTTTTAAAACCGATTTTGTGCAAAAAGGGTTCTCATGAATTTCTGCATACATTTCTATGGCAGCATGGTATCTAAATATTTTCTTAGTATTAGTGCTTCGTTTGTATCTATTTCCTTGCCTGCCCCATGTGTTAGTATGTGTCCACTGCTTATTTATCACTGTTTCTTTCTTTAGTGTCCCTAAAGAAAGTTACTTGCTGAAACGCATTGGGCTTTTAATAATACCTTGTAATACATTATCTGTTTTCCTCCATCTGTCTGGAGGTCCCTCTTCTCTTTTTTTGCTGCTGCCTTGGGTGCTATTTTCTGTTCTTCAATGCCTTTCCAAGTGGCCAAGAGATGCTTCTTACAAGCAGGGTGTGAGAGGGCAACAACCTTTCCCTCTCTCCAATCACTGGCATTCAGAGTCTAATAATCCTGAAAATGATAATACAGTATACTGATAAATGGAACTACTATGGGTTATAGTCATTGATAGACCTTTAGCTGTCTTTTTTGACACCCTTTTGAAACCCATCCGAGGTTATGACTATTACCTCATCATCCTGCAGCAGTAAAATAACTATGAGCTGCGTGGAGTATTTTATTTTCTTTGCCTGGAAGCTACAACTAATCAATTTCATTGGGTGACTAAATTATAATGTCCAGAAGCTCTTGTTTCTTCTTGTATCTCTCCCAGCTCGTTTTTTACATATGGAGCGACCAGAACTCTCCACCGCATTTCAAAAGAAAATGCTCCTTTCTGAGTGGCATCATCGGAAGGAACTAGGTCGTCGCATTGGACGAAGTGGGCCGTACTCCAGGCGCGCATCTGCTGAAATGAACTGGCTCGCCTTAAGGTGCGACAGGACTCTTCGGTTGTTTTCGCTGCAACAGCCAAACGCGGCCACCCTCTGGAAATTCGCTCTCGTTCTCTGGATATGCGGCTACAAAACGGCATAAGGTTGCATAATAACCCAGCAGCATTTCCTCATTTTACACGCGCAATACCTTCGGGCGTTCCCGAGCTATGGAAAGAGATGACTAGCTGGCTCCAACTACGCACGTTTACTCGACTGTGCGTCCCACCGGGGGTGGGGGTGGGGGGCGCGGTGGTTTGAAGAACGTGTACACGGGCGCCTGGCTTTCGCTTTGCTGGGTTAGCGATCGGGTTGAGAATCAAACGATGACAACCGCCAGGCGATCCCTCGCTCTGCTTTCTACCGCGCGCTTCAAGCGCTTCCCACCGAGCCCGCCCCGGAATTTGCGTGGCCTGGACCAGCACACGTGTCCACATTGCGGCTCTGCAAGGCTCGGGGATGCGGTCTCGTCCAGACGCGTCTCCTCCTGGCCTCCCCTAGTGCGGGCACAGCTTAAGCGTGCCGTGGAAAGCGGCGAAAGGCCGGCCTGACTCCTCCCCCAAGGAAGCCCAGGGGCGCGCAACAGCTGCGTCCCCGAGCCCCCTGGAAGCGCCGCAGCGCGCTTGGGTTTCGTTTGGCTTCTCCGGGCAGAGCTGGTGAATGTTTCCTGGGCACGTCGGGGTCAACAGGCCTGAGCCTCGAGGGTCGGTCGGTGCTGTGTTTGGGTCGGTGCTATCATGTTTCCGTATTGGAAAGCAGCAGGGGACTGTCTGGCCTTGACTGAAGGAGGGAGACGTCTTGCTCGCTGCAGGGTCCACCCTCGCGACGGGCACACATTCCCTTCCGAGCAGACAGCAAGGCTGGCCCACGGGAAGTGGGGCGCGTGCCCTTGAGCGTGCCCAACATTCGCCATTCACTGCTGGCCAGCCATACTCAGCCCTTTGACGGCGGGGTGGCGGGGCCCGGGGGGACGGACCCGACTAGGATCTCTCAAAGGGGTGAAACTTCAGGCGACCCTCGAACCTCCAACAGGCAGCGCTCTCCTCGCTCCCATTTGTCTCCAGTGCGCAAGCAGCTGAAGGAACCGCTCTCACGCCAGCCTCGCACACACCAATATTTGCCTTTCTCACTGGGAGCAGTCAGGGTGTTCCTAACACATCCCAAAACAGCCGAGCTTGTTCCCCCCCCCCGCCCTTCCCTTCTTCCTTTGCCCTGTTTTTTTCTCTCTTTTTCTTTTTCAATCCGTCCCAACTTTCAGTTGCAATAAGAGCGCTGTGGTGAGGCGAGACAGGTAAACAATCCGGTCCATGCGAGTTGTGTTTGCGTTTCGCAGTAGGCAGTGATCAGTCAGCAGCTGCCGTGTCAGGAGCAACGGACCTCCCTTTGCAGTGATGTGGCGGCGGCAGATCGGATCACGTTGCTCGCCTTGTGCTCGTACCAGTTTGAGACGGGGATTGAGGAGGGTTGCTTCTGGGCGGTTTTTTTTTTAAGGGGACAGCGGTAGCAAACGTGGGCTGCGCACATCCGAGCCAGACCTCACTAGCGGAAGGCTAGAGGGGGGAGGGGGGCGACGAGATTGGCTGCACCGTCACGTCCCATTGCCAGACGGCGCACATTGCTGCAGTGTACTTTCGCAGGGACGGTTAGCTATTACCCTGGGATGGATATGTTTTTCCTCCCCCCCCCCTTCCGAAAAAAACCTTGTGCCAACGTCACGCTACCTCGTCGGAGTGCCTTTCCCCTGAGAACTCTTCTGCAGCTGAGCTGAACCTTTTTTAATTTAAAAAAAGCATATACTGTACCAAAGAAGTTCTAAAAAATTCCACACGCGCACAATAATTTGCTGGGTTTTTTTTTTTTCCGAAAGTGTTGCCTTCTCAAAGAAATTCTCTTTCCTGACTGCACAGTCCAGTCCAGGTCTCTAACGTTTCTTTAGCACTGTGCCCTCTGGACGACAGGCGAGAGCCACAACCCCCCGCCCCACGCAGAGGGTTTAACTGCAAGCAGCGGCGACGTATTGGGGTGCTGGGAGCCCTGGCCCTACGGCTGCCACCAGGAGTGCGAGGTCAGCCCAGACAGGTGGACCCTCCTCTGACGGACCTGGGCGCTTGGTCGATCCCTGATGCCACCCGCAAGGAACCAGTTCTGTTTGGATGGGGTCCCCTAACTTTTTAAAAAGTTTATTGGATGTCTCCTCGCAACCTGAGTGTGTGCTCAGGGGAGACCACCTCGTAAGCCACCTTCAGTAAACGTAACTTAAGCCACCTTCAGTAAATTCCTCCCTAGACCCCGCACCTATGTTTGCCCAGGGGGTAAGCCTCACTTTGTTCACTTCACTTACTTCCAAATAAACGTGCACTGAATCGCGGCCTTTCTCACGTGAACCTGTTACCTGCGCTGCGCAAGGGGAAGCGATGCACCCTGGCAACCCGCACCTTAATATTTACACTTGAAAAAAGTACATCTGTTCAGCGGGGCCAGCGTACTTCCTAGGATGGGAAGCGTTCCTACGATTGGTACCGTAGTAGAAAATAAGTCGCATTGACTTCAGTGGATGTGGAACTGACTTCCAAGCCTGGGCTTGCATGGGGGGGGGGGGGGAGAACGAGGCCCCATGATCAGAGCATCATGTTGCTTATGCAGTAAGTCACGCTGTCGCTGCTGCGAGTTTGGAAAAGCAGATCTTTAGGGGAGGGGCAGGATCCGCGGGGCGGTTTGCATTTGGAATCCGGCGGGTGCTTTGCTTGCATACACGTTGCTTCCTCTGAGAAACTCTGATCCCCCGAGATTTTCCCTATTCTCCCCCAGAGTCTGCCGCCGCTGCTCCCTGACTCGCCTGTTCCCCTCTCAGTGCAAAACAATCGGGGACAGGAAGGAAGGATCCCCGCGCCGCCGCCCGCTCGACTTGTCCGGGCTGGCGCGTTCTTATCCGCGGCCCTCGACCGAGTCGACCCTACCCAACTGCCCGCAGGAGTCTCTGGAAAAGGATGACTACTTGGCCAAAGTTGCTTTTCTCTGTTCCGGTCGCCTCCGTCGAGCTGTCCCCGCCTCCCGGCGTCCCGCCTCCCGCGCCCTCCCCTCCTCCCCAATCCCCGAGTCTGGAGGTTGCATGGTACGTTCCGCACGTGAGCCGGGTGCTGGTCTGGCTGGCGACGCGCGTGCCCTGTGGCCAAACACAACTGATCGGTGAGTGCAAACGACCAGCGAGCGCAGTGTGCGGCTGGGCGAGCTGCATGAGTGGGAGAGACAGCAGCGGAAAGAGAAGAGGGGAGACAAAACTGTCGTCGCGCGCTTTCCTTCCCCCCCTTAACTGCCCGAGAGCCGAACAGACTGTATGTGCCACACAGTTCTGGCCAAGACTCCGCATCATCCCACAGATTCCATCAAAAGCAGTAGCAGCAACAGCAGCAGCAGCAGCAGCATAAACAACAGAGGCTGTTGCCAAACATGGATGAAGGGATCCCTCGTTTGCAAGAAAGACAGTTACTGGAGCATAGGGACTTCATAGGGTAAGGCGGCAGGGCATTGCCTTTGGCTCCCTGCTGTTTTCTTGCTTTCCCTTCCCCCCCTTCTTTGAAGTGATATGAGCATTGAAAAGACAGGTCGCTTCTTCTTTTTTTAAACGGTACGGTACCTGATCTTCCTTTTTCCTTCCCGCACAGCAGGGGGGCTCTCTGTGCAACTCAGGCTCTGCACTCTTTAAATGTACACGTGTCCTAGACTATGTCCCTTTCCAAATGTAGGCTTGTGTGTTTTCATGTACAGTAGATAGGAGCGATTGCATTTCTTACTGGAGATGGCTCTCTCTTTCCTTTTTCTCTTTTTGCAGACTGGACTATCCATCTTTGTATATGTGCAAGCCCAAGAGAGGCATGAAGAGGGACGAGAGCAAGGTAAGAATAAGTTTTGGTGCTCTCCAAGCCCTTGATGATACTTAAGGAGGGACAGTCTGTGGAACTTTATTCATTCAGACCTGCCCTTTTCCATCCTCAGATGGTTCCCTTAGCCACTTTGTCTGTATTATCAACAGCCTGTGTGTGTGTGTGTGTGTGTGTGTGTGTGTGTTCTTTTTTGCTAGATAACAGTTGTGTATTGTGTATTCTCTGTGTTAGACTGTGTGTGAATAGGATGTGCTGTGTCTTAAAATGAGGAAGAAGTAGCTGGCAGGACAACTGCTTAGAGATATGGATTGGCAAAGCAGTACATTTAATATTTGTTCTCTTTTCCCCTCCCCCCTTCAATTTTTCTGATTAGGAAACATACAAATTGCCACACAGATTAATAGAGAAGAAAAGGCGAGACAGAATTAATGAGTGCATCGCTCAGCTGAAAGATCTATTACCTGAACATCTAAAATTGACAGTAAGTTCAGTCTGTATGTGTTTGTCCCATATATTTGTACATCTGTATATGCCTGCCTAGAGATTTGATGAAGTTTTACAATTAAATAATATTTTACATATTTGAAAAAAAAATGAAATCAGGAGCTCAATTGTATGCCTTTTCAATGCAGAAATAAATCCTATTGTCTTCTGTGGGGCTTACTCTCAAGTAAATATGCATAGAGTTGTGGCCTTAAAATTGTGTTGAGTTGCCAGTGTTTTTTGTTGGGATGGTCATGTTTTGAAGTTCCAAATTACCCCATATTTTTATCCTTTATCTAAGAGCATGGTGCTGCCCTAGAATATCACAGAAACATGCCAATTCCATGATGCCCCTTTTGTGGGAAGTTTCAAAGTGGTACACGCAACAGCAATGATGGAACAGTGTTTCTTTCCAACTGAGTTTGGTGAAGTTCTGGAAAATAGAAGATAAACTTCCACTGTATTGTGACTAATCAGTAATCAGGTGTCCCTTTTTCTGTTGCAGACACTGGGGCATCTGGAGAAAGCTGTAGTTTTGGAATTAACTTTGAAACACTTAAAAGCTTTAACAGCCTTAACAGAGCAACAGCATCAGAAGATAATTGCTTTACAGAATGGTAAGTGAATGCCAGTACATGAGCACAGCACAGGAGACATGGTTGTTTGAGGCAAAGGAAAACAAAATAGAAAACAAAACAAAAGAAAAACTTGGGGAAATTGCAAAGGACATTCTTGGATATTACAAAGGAGATAATGGAGAGTTGAAGGATGTGGTTCAGAAATATGAACTCCAGAATTCTCTCACTGTTGTCACACTGAAATCTATAGGATTATCCCAGAGTAAGGGGTATGAAGCTTTGCAGCCTCATTCTGTATGGGTTTATGCAGAAGGTAATCCCATTGATTTCAGTGCTGCTTGCTCCAAAGTAAGTGCATGAAATTACAGCTGTGCAGCCTGATCCTGTTTATGTCGTCTACTTATAAAAAAGTAAGTCTGATTGAGTTCAGTGAGAATTACTCTCATGTAAGTGAGTATAGACATCTTTTGAAATACTGACACTCTCTCCCCTTCCCACCGGTTCAAGATTAACTTCTGACAACTTTGAATCAGAAATTTAGTAGTTTAGCATAAGCACTGAAAGTTATTGAGGGTTTTTATTAACACACAGGTCAGACTGAGTAATGTTATGCCAGTGGTGTATTAATACTGGGTGTTGTTGTTTCCCCCCCCTTATTTCCTTCCACTTCTCTTCCCCACCTCCCATTGCAGGGGAGAGATCTCTGAAGTCTCCTCTGCAGTCCGATCTGGACGCTTTTCATTCAGGATTCCAAACATGCACCAAAGAAGTCTTGCAATACCTCTCCAGGTTTGAAAGCTGGACTCCCAGGGAGCAGCGCTGTGCCCAGCTCATCAACCATCTGCACACAGTTTGCACGCGGTTCCTTCCCAGTCCCCAGCTGTTGACTCCAAAGGTTTGCGGGGCCAAAGGACCATGCTCCACCTCCTCTGCTTCCTGCGTGCAGCAAGAGCACGCTGGCCCGAAACTGGAGAGCCAGCCAAACTGCGTGCCGGTCATCCAGAGGACTCAAAATAGCGGCAGTAATCGTAGCGGTAACAATCATAGTACCCAGCCTGCTAACAGTACCGTGGAGCTTGGCGGGGAGAATGACACAGACACGGACAGCGGCTACGGCGGGGAGAGCGAGGGGAGGCCAGATGGTGAGAAAAGCCATGGCAATGTGATGATCAAGCAGGAGCCCTCTGGGGACGAGGCCCCCCCGCTGGCCAAAAGACTGAAGCTGGATTGCAGCATCAGCCCCTCTGCAGTGCTGAGCCCAGATCAAGCTGCTGCTGCTGCCCTTGTGAGACCCGATCCAGCCCTGCTCAGCTCCCTGATGGCTTTTGGAGGTTTGGGGGGAGGAGGGGGTGGTGGAGTGGGGTCTCCCTTTGGCCAGCAACCGGCTGCTCCCTTCTGCCTGCCTTTCTACTTCATCTCCCCCTCCACGGCTGCTGCCTACATGCAGCCCTTCCTGGACAAGAGCAACCTGGAGAAGTATCTTTACCCAGCTGCTGCTGCTGCTGCTGCTGCTGCTCCCATTCCCTTGATCTACCCAGGAATTCCAGCTCAGGCTGCAGCCGCCGCCGCTGCAGCCGCCGCCGCTGCAGCCGCTTTCCCCTGCCTCTCGTCAGTGTTGGCACCGGGGGAGAATGCCGGTTCAGCTTCGGTGACTTCCTCAGCCCTCCTCCCTCCCGACGTGGCTTCCCGACCTCAGCATCTTCCCCATTCATTTACCTGCAACCCAGCTGGGCTCGACATGGACACGGATCTCCTTTCCCAAGAACAGCCTTTGCAGTCTGGACAGGAATCCCCCTGAGAATACTCTTACCACATGTACAGCATTCAGAAAGGAAGCTACACAAGATTCATGCTTCCTACTTAAAAGGAAGGATTTATCACTTGCAAGAATGATCAGCACACCTTTCTCCTCTCTGTTCAGGGCTGCAGGGAGAACTTGCTATACGTTGACCATTTATTGGCTGTCTCTTTTTTTAAAAAATATAGTTTTTCCCCCTCCCACCCCCAGATATATTTTTGGAGAGCTCCTTTTTCATCTTTCCCCTCTGTTGCATTTTTTATGCTTTATAAGACATTTTACATTCACAGGTTTTGTAACATTACAGATGTTTCTCCCCCCCCCCCCATTGAAGTGTTGACCTTTCTTTATAAGAGAAGGGTTTTTAAATTCTAGCAGATCCAAGAAGAAGGGGGTAGAGCATCGTGAAACTGGATGAGCAACGTGCAGAATACTATACTGTACTATAATTACAGGTACTTTAGGGAAGTGTGTATTATCTATAATAATAATTACTATTAGCATGTATGGAGATAGCCCTAATGGAACTGTCTCAAAGGGGGCAGAACCCAGCTGGCAGTTCTGTGCAAACCCCATTGAAAGACTGTACATGGACACTGTGTAAGAGAACTATTTTGCTGATCCTAGTGGGATTTGTGCTGCAGAAGAATTGCCAGGTGGATTGTGCCCATAGCAGAGAAAGTTGTAGCATCAAGTGCCTCCTGCTCCAGAGTGACGTGCATGAACGATTGGAATTGTAAGAACTTGTGCTTGGACACTGGTTCCACTGAGATCCAAAGATTGGATCTTCCCCAGGCCAAATAAGCCAGGCTGCAATCCAAACCCATTTACTTAGGAAGAGCCCCACTGAAGCCTGTTCACTCTGGAGCAAAATGTTTCAAGCATGGCAGCCTGGGATGCCCAGTGACTTTGCTGCTCTGTTCTTCACATCTGGCTGCATGCAGAGGTTACTGGGCCCAGTTCAGTAGAAGTTAGATGCATCAAACCTGCACTTCAATCAGCAAGACAGTACGATCTTGGCAAGTGCCAACTGTCTGATCCAAACTGTGTTTTTATCCAGTGGTTTGGAGCCATGTGTTTCAATGGGGCTGACTGTATGCATACGACTGCACTCTTCCCATATGCAGAATCCAATCCTATGGATATTTACTCAGAAGTGTCTCACTGAGTTCAGTGGGACTTGCTCCCCAAAAAAGCGTACCTAGGATTGCAGCCCAAGAATCGCCTAACCGATTCTGTTTCAGGATGTTGTCCGAAATGTTACATGAAAAAAAGGAAACAAAAATGTAAAGGCACGGTTTTCTCTAGAGAAAAATGATAGGTGTTCACTTAACCTTGGAGGGGCTTTTCACATGAGAGCATCTCCTAAATTCTGTTCAGGAACTTGCACTTGTTTGGAGAATTGGATTAGTCCATTTGTGGGGAAATGGTGGGGTGGGGAGAGAGAGTGAGTGAAAGTCAGAAAAGCCTTTATGTTTTATGCTAGCACTTTATTGAGAAATGGGCCATGAATGAATTGACCTTGTCCCAGTCTTCTTGTTGTCTTGCATACTTAGAGCTGCCCTTGGCTTAGGATTTTGAGTGCTCAGAGAGTGCAAGAACTGTTTCACAATATGAGTTATTTTTTTGCTAAAGCAAGTGCACATGTCCTCATCTTATTGCTTAGTTTTGCTGTGTTCCTTATTTTAAATTACCTTGTTGTATGAAAAGGAACAACACTTTACTGAACTAAAATATATATTTACAGGTATATCTCCCCTCCCACACTAATCTAACTGTAAACTATGTCCCAAAGAAAGAAATGGATTGCCGACTTTTTTTTACTGGCCCTGCTCCTGTGCCTTTAACAGCAGGCTAAATACAAATCCGGCTGTCATTGTGGGCAACAGCTAATGGCCCATAGTGAAATATATGTCCCCCTTTGCATCAAGACACATCCAGCCAGTTCCATGGTCCTGAAACACCATCATGATGCAGAGAGGGATGTGCATCCAGAGGCACATCTGTATCTGCACCACTTCTGAGTGTAGATCTTCTTTGCTGGATTGGAGCAAGAGAAAGTGCAGTTTTTCTTGGCATGGAGAGATAGAGCTATGGGCCCCTGATAGTTATCTTCGAGTCAAGCTTCTGTTAAAGGCACAGGTGGTAAATAAGTTGAAAACCCTAGACGAGATAACAGAGAACAACTAAAAATGTTTCTAATTGGGAAAAGGTGGGATAAAGATTCATAGCAAGGTCTCTCTGTCTCCAAATATCCCAATTTCCCTTTCTGGGGACTGTTGCCAGACACCAGATAATCACACAGCTAAAGCTTTGTTAATAAGGCTTAAGCCAAGAACCTTGCCTAGATATTTTTAGTTTGTTGCCAAGGTAGCACTGTGAGAAATCTCACTTGAATGTTATGTAAGAGGTGAGACACAACAGTCTGACTGTGCCTGGGTCTGTTAGTCATTTGGGGTGTATTTCGCTGCTACTACTGCTGTTGCTACTGTTTGCCTCAAACGCTGTGTTTAAACAACGTTGGGTTTTTTTTCCTTTTAAAAAAACTACTAGCCTACAGAGCGGCTGTATGTAAATAGTTGTTAATACATCCAATTAATGATGTCCGACATGCTATTTTTGTAGGGAGAAGATACGTTAATGATATTTTGAGTTAAAATATCTCTTTTGAGAAGGAATTGCTGAAAACACACACACACACACACACACACACACACACACACACACACACACACACAAACAACCAGTTGCACTTTTGTTACAACGCTTATGCTTGATACAAGCTTATGCTGTCTTAAATTATTTTAAATAAATAAATCCTGTCTGCAAGAAACCAGCTGTTTAAAGAACAGTTTAGTATGTGAGATATTAGGAATCAATCTTTATATTCAGTATTTTCCAGCACTCCATGAATTCTATCTAAATATTTCCACAATATTTTGTGATTTAAACAAAAAAAAGAAAATTCTTACTAAAGAATAAAAAAAACCTTTAATACACAATATGGGTTGTCTGTAATTAAAACACTAAACACCACTAAACAATTGATCTGTGGGAATAGTGATGTCATTACAGGTCTGTAGTACGGGAACAACTGGTTGAGGACCTTGGGTTTTGACTAAGTTGTCTTTTTGCAGCTTTTGTCCACTGTACAAATGTCTAATTATGGTTTGGTTTACAACTGTACACACAAGAAGCCTCAGAAGCAGTGGTTGAACAGCCGACAAATGTGGGTCTTTTGCTTAAGAGCAAAACTATGTGCACTGCAGTGGTATGTGTGAACACAGCAATGTTTTTTGGGGGGAGGGGCTGCCATAATTATACAAAGTCACAACAACTGCCTCACAAAATATTTGTAATCAGTTGGCACCTCTCTGTGTGTAGTCACAGTAAATGTGAGGGAACCTGCTTGCTGGAAGCCCCGGGGCAAAGTCCTGCATTGGGCTACCATGGCATGCTGTTCCACTGTACCCTCCCTCCCCCCAGGCTTACTGGTGGTGGGTAATAGGTGATGGTTGCTTGCGGTGTTGTCTCCTGCCCTCCCCGCCAGTCAATGGCGCATCTCCTCAAGATCCCGCAATGAACTCTGGGAGATGCTCCTATTTGTTGATGGGGTGGCAGGAACAGCAGTAGCATGAGTCCCTTGGCTAATTCATGCTACCACTGCCAACATACAGAAGGCGGACCCGCTGGTGGGTGGGTGTGCCCAATCGCACATTTCTATTTACATTTAGTTTTTGTGTAACTTCCTTTGGAACAGCCCCCTCCTCTTGAATGAGAATGTGCTGCTTAAGGTTTCCCAGAAACTGCTTAAGGCCCTCAGTCCATATCTCAATTCAGAACTGCACCATGTAACCTAGTTTGTAGATATTCTACAATACATTCCTCTTAATGTTATCTCAGGTTTATGACAACATTATGGCAAGTGTCTCCAGTGTTTTAGGCCATACCAATAACTCATTTGGGATGGCCTACCAAGCTCATCTCCATTCAGATTGGGTTGTATGTGCTGTACTGGCTTCCTGCACATGCCTTATTGATATGAATGGAAATTGCACAGCAGCAATGCTTAGCTTGCAACCCTGGATGTTAAACAGGTAATTCAGTCTAAGGCAAGCTCCTGTTCTTTGGTGGGGGGGGGGCTTGAACGTGCCCCAGACCTCCCTGCACTGTCAGAGGAGATTGTACAGCGAACTGCTACTTGGAGTGGGGCCAGGCTAGGTATGAGATAGCACATATAGTATGTATGTAGCATGAGGTCCAGTACATCCAGCTGGACCTCATGCCACAGCAGTGGGCTCTTAGCAAGACTGAGCCCCAACAACTGCTTGGCCCCACCGCCCTCTGACATCAGCCATGTTCTCCAAATAGGAAAAGAAAACCAAGAGTCAAGGAGACGCTTGTAGTAATTTATTATGTAGGAAAATATTTATATCAAGGGCCAACAGTTTTTGGAGTGGAGGTGTGGAGGTAAATTGCAAAGAAATCATTCTGTGTCAGACAGACACACAAAACCCTGTAACCTGTGTTTACATAAGGACGCATATAAAAAAAAAACACGGTTTTGTGCTCCCTCTGCTGGCTCATTGCTTTTAGTTGACTAATTTTGTAATAGCACTGACATTAGATAAATTCAATGCTGTATTGGGGGGGGGGAATAGGATAAACAGCTAAGGAAAGTTCCCTCCAACACTTATATATTTGCCCCATTGCTACTTAGTATTCCGGGTACCCCGAACAGGATATTGAGCAGCATGAAGAAGCAGTACGTACCTTTTCCTTGAGACGGCATAATAGAGGCAGGGTCAGTCTGCTCATGAGGCCGACCACACAACAGATGGGGGGCATCTGCCTCCAAAGAACTGATCATCTCGGTCTCCCTGAAGCAAGCACAGCAGAAGACGACATATGGAGGAGAAAGGTAGTCGACTCTAGAACATCAGAGACACTCTAGCCTTCCACTCTTCTCTCCTCTACACTTCCTCTCTGTGCCCCCACCTCCTTTTTGGATCCAAGGACAGCTGCAGGAGACATACCTCAGTGGAGGTGGCAGCTGGCACACCACTAGGTGAGTGGGGGCATTTGGCATGCTTGATTGTTACGAAATGTTTTTAATGGAAGCTGGCCTGGGCATGCTTGCATGAAAAGCCCAGGTAAAAATTCCTAAAATAAACTAACAGCAATTTAGTTGGATGGAGTTTGGCCTTATTCTAACGAGCAAAGGTGGTGTAGCAAGAACAGCACTTACTGGACTGACAGCGCAATCCTATCCAACGTACACCACCGGTGTAACCAGCACGGGAGGGCAGGGAGGGAGGCTTTGGAGGGGAGGGGAGATTTAAATCCCCTTTGAATCCCCCTTTGGAGGGGATTTGAATCCCCTTTCCATTCTGGGTCCTCCCGTTCTTGCTGCACCGCTGGTTACACCGATGGTGTAAGTTGGATAGGATTGCGCTGTGAGTCTGAAGGGTTTCCCAGAAATGACCTGGGTGGTGACATCATCCAAGGATACATCCTGCAGCAACTAGCTGCATATTCCTTCCCAGGGCCAGCTCAAGATCTCCCGTTGCCTGAGGGAGTACGCCAGAGGCGTTGCTCCGGTGGGGGCCATACCGTAAGTTGCACCCTGTCCTAGTCCCGTTTACAAGCCGGCAGGAGGCAGCCCCGCCCCCTTGCCGTCGGAGCCATTCCGTGCGGAGAAGGCAGCAGGCCTTCTGCCTTCTCCGCACGGAATGGCTCTGACGACAAGGGGGTGGGGCCGCCTCCTGCCGACTTGTAAACGGGACTAGGATGGGGCGCAATGTACGGTACGGCCCCCACCGGAGCGACGCCTCCGGAGCACACCAAATACCACCTCATCCAATAGTGCACCAGCTCCTCTTCATCCTGCTTCTGAGATTCAGAAAGGAAGAAGAAGCATGGAGGAGAGGAGAGTGGTGGACTAGGGCTGCGTTTCTTTTTCAGTTAGCAGCGCCGTTACAGCTCGAGAGGTGTATGTTAATCTCCTCCTAGCACACTAGAGTTGCATAAGTTTTTCAGCTTCTGGCATGCTCACCATGTTTGCAACCTTTCCTTCAAGCTCCAAGATATGGCAACCTCCACTGGCGTTGCTAGAGGTGGGGCGGAACGGTAAGTCTTGCACAGCTGTAACTGCTCCGTTCCATGGTGGCCCTGCCCACACGCCATCATAACCAGTCCGAGCGGCGAAGGCAATGCGCAGGTAGTCTACCCCCACCCCCACCCCTAACGATGCCTCTGCTCTTTCTTCCCACTTTCCAGTGAGCTCCCACTTCACACATTTATACTGAGCAGATTAATTCTGGAAATAACTGAGAAGTTTAGAAGAACTATATGTTCATTGCTAAATATTTTACATGATGTTTGTATATCAAGGAGAGCATGAGAGAGATGAACTTTAAGCAGAGCACTTGCACTACATTATGTAAGAGTTACATATTGTGTGGGTAGCTAGCTATTTAATATAGCTGGCTAACTCCATCTAACATAGCCATTTATAAAGTTGGATTTTTTTTTCTGACAGAGACTCTGGGCCTTTAATAGCTACACGGCAGGCAGAAATTCAATAGGTGAAGTCATTGCTGCCTCTCCATGATAGGAGGAGCTCTACCTGTTGAATTGGGGCCTATGTAAAGCTTTTCAAGGCATAGTTGTCTGTGAAGAGAAAAAGGTAGCAACCTTGAATTAATAGATTCCAAAAGGAGCAGCCCCCTTGCCTTAAGGATCTACACATTCAGCAAATTGAATTAGATTTGAAAAAGTTCCATATACATGTGAGGGATAGATTTTGGAATACACTCCCATGTTAAAACCTCCGTGCACGTCTCAACTAGCATATCAGGGAGATTTTTTTTTTAGCATCGTTAATATAGGTGGGCCCCCATATCCACTGATTCGCTATCCACGGTTTCAGTTATCCACAGATCGCGGGGACCCCCCCAGGCTGTTACTTTTTCCCAGTAAGCTCCATTTCTTCCTTAAACAAACAGGAGAAGCAGCCTCTGGCTGCTTATTACAGGCAAGTAGAACGAGACTAAGTACTAGAGAGGCTCTGCAAGGTTACAGAAACCTTGCCGAGCCTCTCTAGGACTTAGTCTCGTTCTACTTGCCTGCAATGGAGGCTGCTTCTCTGTTTGTTTTAAGGAAGACACAAAGCTTGCTGAAAGAAAAATAAGAGCTGGGGGGGGGGGGCAAGCATGCCTGCCTGCAGGGGAGGCAGGGTGGGGGGACCTTCAGGAAACCATGGAGGGGGTGTTCGCTCTTATCCACGGTTTCAAGTATCCACGGAGGGGCCTGGAACATATCCCCAGCGGATATGGGGGCCCACCTGTACATCATTCCTGCAAGCCTGAAGCTTTGCCTTTTTTAAACAGGGAAGGTTTCAAAAATATGAACCTGCCTGCAGTATGGTTGAGTAGAAGTATACCACTTGAGCTTCCCACCTCATTCTGCGTAGTGTATAGAAGAAGGGCTTGTAGGCCTGGGCTAGACTTGCTGTGGAGGGCATTTTCTACCCCCTAACCATAATAGCAAACCCCACTCAGCATGTGATTGAGGCACCATCATGCAGCAAATGACTCAACCAACGGATACAGAGGTCATGGAGTCCAATCCACACCATGAGTGGCACTTTGTGTCAGGCCCTGGGGTGGGGGCTGACAGACCCTGCCGCGGGAAGCTTATATCCACAGTAGAAGTAGCATATGTCACCTGGGTTGAAAACAACCATTCCACAGATAGCTTAGGCTTATCAGATTCTCTTGGTTCTAAACCAGGACACCCCCCCCCCAACAATTAATTAAATAAATAATCAAACAAATAATTAAATTAAAATAAGTTTTGAAAATCTTTTTCCGCCGCCCGTTGCTGCCGCCATGGCTGTCCCCCGCCGCCATGGCTGTCCCGTTGCCATGCAGCCCGTTGTTGTGCCGCCATTGCTGTCCCCCATCGTCATGCCGTCATTGCTGTCCCCCATCACCGTGCCGCCATCATTGCTGTCCCCCGTCGTGCCGCCATTGCTGTCCCCCATCACCGTGCCGCCATCATTGCTGTGCCCCCGCAGTGCCCCATCATGCCATTGCCCCTGTCGTGCCATTGTCCTCCGTCATTGTGCGCCGTCATGCTGTTGCCGCCCATCGTGCACGCCACTGCCTCCGCCAATTTTAAAATGGTAAAACGTACCTTTTTTCCGGGCGTCGCCATCTTGGATCTCACGAAATCCTCATGCCCTCACTGTACCTCACAGTACTGCCTCATGCCCTCACGAGATTTGGGCGCCGCCTGGAAAAAAGGTAAGTTTTACCACATTAAAATCGGCGGCGGCAGAGGCTTCCACCAGGCCCGGAAAGCCCAGGACGGATCCAGGACCGGAGCCCGGATTCTGGGACCGGGACGGATGGCAAGCCTACTTATATTTTCCCCCACCACTAGATTGTCTTGCTTTCATAAAACAACAGAAATACACTAACAATTAACTTTGGAATACAGGTTGATTACCCCTTATCTCGACATCTGAAATCCAGACTATTCTGAAATCCAGACATTTTTAGGATTATGCCTAAAAAAAAACTTTTTCCAGTGCCTGGCTAGCATAGCGCAAAGCATGCTGGGGCATAAAATCAATTAAAATACAGTATAAAATTACCTTCAGGCTATGTGTATAACAGTATAAGGTGTACTGTATATGAGACAGAAATGAATTTCGTGGTTAGACTTGGGTCCCATCCCCAAGCCATCTCTTCATATTTATGCAAATATTATGAAATCCAGAGAAATCTGAAATCCAGGCAACGTCCTGTCGCAAACAGCCTGGATATACTCAACCTGTAATAAATTCTTGACTATAGGAAGCCCTTAGTGATATTTCTCATTTCTGACGACAAAGGTTCCCCTCTCAAAAACTAAAATACAAATGTTGGCAGACAGCTCTAGTCATTTCCCCTTCTGAGTGTGTATATCTCAAGCCAGTCGGCCTCTTTCTCGGTCTCACACATATTAAGAAGCGATTCTCCCCACCCAGGATGAAATACAGACAGCAGGACACTGGGCTAGGAAGTGGATTTGTCAAGTGTACTGGGCACATTGTTGTTCAAAGTTCTGCACATGGATGGGCCCACAAAGCATGTTATGGAGTGTGCGGGTTGAGCAGATTAGATTTATCTTTTCCAGGATACATGTCACTGACTGAAGACCACGAGGACTGGATGAGGTGCAGTGCTAAACTGGATCTCACAAAGCAGCAGCAGCAAGCTTTGGGTGGGGATGGAGTAAGCCACTGAATCTTGCTGAAGCGCCAAGGTTTGGCAGAGGCAAGCATTATTCTGTTGCCTGGCAACAAATCTGCCTTGACATCATCTGACTCTGCTCTCCCTCCTCCCAACCCAGTTGAAAGTACAGGGCTTGTAGCAGAGGCAAGAGGGAACCACTGCAGGCGGCGGCTGCTACGCTGCTGGGCTCATCACATGGGCGCACACATGCCAAGGCGCACGATTGGAGGCATGTGATGGGCTGCCTGGCTGCTCTGCAGCAGCAGCGGCAGCAAACTACTGGGAATAGGGGAGGGAGAGAGAGAGAGAGAGAGAGAGAGAGAGAGAGAGAGAGAGAGAGAGAACGAGAACAGATGCAGCCTTCTCAATGGAGCCTGTTTTGGAGGCACAGGCTTTTTGCCTGTGACTAAATCCACCGGTGAGGTTTCTCCTGTGATGCAGCGATGGGGCAAATTGTATGCACTGAATTTCAAGGCATTGTTGTGGCTGTTAAAAGCACTGAGCCACCTGCCATGTCTTCATCAGTCTCAAAGCCCTTTTAGAAGGTTGGGCTTGTAACACCCTGATCCTCACTTTTATTTCAGAGGTAGAGTTGGCCTTTTCATGTGTGTTATTTTACAGCAGTGCCTTTGCGCCCTTAGCAGTCACAGGAAGGATAGGCTGTTTTTCCCAGAAGTACACCTCCCATCAAGAAAAGTATTATAGTCTATTGAATATCTCCATGTCATGCAATGATTAAAGGCACAGGAACCCTGCACAGGAAAACAGTGGCAGTTCTTTTGGTTTTGTTCAAGCCAAATTCTAATGCAGTGCTTCTCAAACGTTTTAGCACCAGGACCCACTTTTTAAAATGACACTCTATCAGGACCCATCTAGCTTTACATTACAAAGGTGATCTATAAATAAATAAATAAATATATATATACACACACGCATATACACATACATACATATTTATTTATTTATTTATAAGCAAAAAAAACCTCAATCCATTTCTCTTAATAAGCCAAGCCCTAATGAATAGCCTCAAGGCTTGAGGGGCTTAGTTATGTGACTACTATTATGTGTTATGTGTATACAGGTGGGCCCCCATATCCACAGATTCGCTATCCACGGTTTCAGTTATCCACTGATTGTGGGGAAACCCCCCCCCCCCAGGCTTTTACTTTTTTCCCAGTAAGCTTTGTTTCTTCCTTAAACAAACAGGAGAAGGCTGCTTATTGCAGGCAAGTAGAACGAGACTAAGTCCTAGAGAGGCTCTGCAAGGTTAACAGAAAACTTGCAGAGCCTCTCTAGGACTTAGTCTCATTCTACTTGCCTGCCATGGAGGCTGCTTCTCTGTTTTAAAAAAGAAACAAAGCTTGCTGAAAGAAAAATAAGAGCTGGGAGGGGCACGCATGCCTGCCTGCAGGGGAGGCAGGGTGGGGGCCCTCAGGAAACCATGGAGGGGGTGTTCGCTCTTATCCACGGTTTCAAGTATCCACGGAGGGGCCTGGAACATATCCCCAGTGGATACGGGGGTCTACCTGTACTTAGTTATGTGACTTCACCTACTCCCACTACCTGTCACTTAGGGACTTGGGGAAAAACACACCATAAAAAAGATGCTCAAACATTTATCTCCCTATATTTACACAAGCTTGCAAACTGCAGGAGCTCAGCTCCTTGCAAACTGCAGGAGCTCAGCTCTTTGCAGGGCAATTAGCAGTTATCTGGTATTTGAATAGCCTCAGGGCTTGAGGCAGTTAGTTATCTGATCTTTCCATCACCCCAGCGGCGTCATGAGCCGGCGTGCCACCCCCTGCAGGAGGTTGGCCAGCTCGGTGCATCACTCCCCCACTGCCGTGTCATTCCCCTGCTGCGTCAACCCCTCCAGTGCTGCATCCCTCACCACTTGTGCTGGGAGGGGGTGATGTGCCCGAGGCCCTCTTGGCGAGCCGCATCTTCTTCGGCGGCTCAGCTGCTTCTAAGTAGGTCAGGCCGGGCTGAAAGCGGCACATGCACACAACGCCGCTTGAAACCTTGCCCTCAGAAGGACCGAATAAAGACGAGATTGGGTCTTCGTTCGGCCCTTCTGAGGGCAAGGCTTCAAGCGGCGTTGTGTGCATGTGCCGCTTTCAGCCCTGCCTGGCCTACTTAGAAGCAGCTGAGCCGCCGAAGAAGATGCGGCTCGCCAAGAGGGCCTCGGGCGCCGCGTGTCACTGTCCTGGGGGTGACGTGTGGGGAGGGTGTGACGTGCCAGGACTCCTGGCAGGTCACCCTCCTGGCACGTCACCCCAGTGTCCTGCTCCCTGACACACCGTATCAACGCCAGTGCATCACCTGTGTTTTCACTGGAGTGCTCTGTGGGACCCACCAGAAATCAGGTCACAACCCATAGTTTCAGAAATGCTGTTCTAATTAATGTTGTACACCCCACTTCAACGGTGGACAGTTTATTAGGCAGGTCCTGCAGTTCTACTCTGGGAACTTTAGCTCCAGCTTACCAGGACAAGAAATGCCGCCTGCTCTAAAAACATTCAACGCCAGCCATGTTGTCTCAGATCTGCGGATTGAAAAAGCGAGGATGAGAAGGGCCGACTGTCCTTTACATGGCCGATGGCACCAGGAAAGCTTTTTGGGACCACAACACAGTCACCAGGAAGTTTCGGTTTCTGGTTCAGCAAACTGCAGCAAACTTCCCCAATTTACTGAGTGGAATTCAATAGCACCTTGAGTTCCACCTCTGATAGGAAAACCATCTGTATTGATGGCACAGCTTATTTAAAATAGTTATATCCCATCTTTCCGGTCATAAAAGCAACAGCACTAAAAACATTTAAAACGCAGCAGCGTAACAAACCAGTAAGCAACATCGGGTTGCATAGAGTCCTCTGAGGTTTGCTTAAAGGGACATTACTGCTGCTACGGACTTCAAACCGGAACTGTTCAATTCCGTGTTAACGATCCCCAGCTGGTCAACGAAAGTGCATCTTTTAAACTGTGATTTGAGAGACCATTGCTTTTTACCATCTTGTAGCTCAAGGGTGGGGAACCTATTTGCCGTGGCGGGCCATTTTCCCATGGGAAAATGTGTTGCGGGCAACTGCAAAGTTGGCCCCCCATCACGCGCCCCCCATCGCTCTCCTTACCTTCAGGCTCCAGGCCGCCGCCGGCCGCGCGCTCACCTCGGGGACTCCTCCTTCTGAAACCGCGGTTCTGTACATGCACAGAACGCCGCTGAGGTCAAGAGATTGCCCTCTCTTGGCCTTAGCGGCATTTTGTGCATGTACAGAACCGCGGTTTCAGAAGGAGGAGTCCCCGAGGTGAGCACGGAGCCTCCGGTTTGGTCTTGCATGGGCCGAACTGGATCGTCCCGGGGGCGCAAACGGCCCGCAGGCTGGAGGTTCCCCACCGCTGTAGCTCGTTGTGCTGTGCTTGGCCTAAAGAGGGTTATCAAAGGATAACTGAAATGTTGCCTTTAAAGATCTATATTTTTAATCTATAAAGTTTTAAAAACGGAGGTTTTATCGTGTTTTTTAACATTTGATTTTTTTGCGTCATGGCTTTTAATCCCGGTATCATGTCTGTAATAAAAGCTGGGCAATGTTTTTGTGACCAGAAATATGCCGTGAACTCTTGCTTACGTATATCAATTAGCCTACGGTAAAATTGGTTGTGTTGTAAGTCGTTTTGCTTAAAGTCACAGTTTCCACAAACCTAATCGACAACTTTAAGTGAGGACTTGCTGTATTCTCCTCACTCACAGGCTCACACAAACACATACACGGATCACCTGACCTGCAGCTGGCAACTGCCTTGACCTTCTGCCCTCTGGGTTGTGGCGCACAGCAGTAGCTCTGGCAGCATCAGTAAGTGTATCAGGAAGAACCACCAGCAAAAGAAAGAACCACTTGTGACCTCCTTGAAAGCTTGGACTGCACCCCTCCCCGCTTTACAGAAACATAAAATGTCACGTGGGGAGGAGAAGCAAGCACACCCATCTCTCTCCTCCCCCCCCTTCTTTCTGGTATAATTATTCCTCTTTGATTTTGTGACATGCAAAGGGACTTTCTTGAGTGATTCGCTTTCCATGTTCTTTGCTATGGAGTCCGCTCAGGGAGACTTGGTATAAATGCTGTAGAATAAATAGATCAAGCACAGGCAGGTGAGTGGTGCACTTGGGGTAAGATGGCTGGCTGGGGCTAGGCTGATTCAGTTCAGGAGATGGCGGAAACGACCGTCAGTAGCTTTCTTTTTTCATTATTCTTAACTCATTGATCTCTAGTGAGCCCTCATCAACATCATTTCCACTCCCCTTAAAAAGAGTTACCGGTATGTTTTTTTGGTTGGGAAGGTGGGGGGACTGGCAAGGATAACTGCGAAGGGCAGCAGCAATCCCCATTACAACTGGACCCAGATCCAGAGTGCTTCTGCTCCCCTCCTAATGGCCTCTCAAACTTCCCCAATTCATTCCAAATGCTCCCTCATCACTAATCACAGGCTTATAATAACTTATTGGACAGGCAGTTGCATGGCTCATTCCAGCCTCTAACAAGACTGGGATACTGAATACAATACAGGTGGGCCCCCATATCCGCTGGGGATATGTTCCAGGCCCCTCCGTGGATACTTGAAACCATGGATAAGAGCGAACACCCCTTCCATGGTTTCCTGAGGCCCCCCCCGCCTCCCCTGCAGGCAGGCATGCTTCCCCCCAGCTCTTATTTTTCTTTCAGCAAGCTTTGTTTCTTCCTTAAAACAAACAGAGAAGCAGCCTCCATTGCAGGCAAGTAGACTAAGCCCTAGAGAGGCTCTGCAAGGTTTCTGTTATGTTCCAGGCCCTCTCTAGTACTCTGCAGAGCCTCTCTAGTACTTACTCTTGTTCTACTTGCCTGTAATAACTTCTCCTGTTTCTTTAAGGAAGAAACGAAGCTTACTGGGAAAAAAAAGTAAAAGCCTGGGGGGGGGGGTCCCCACGATTCGTGGATAACGGAAACCGTGGATAGCGAATCAGTGGATATGGGGGCCCACCTGTATTTCTCTCTTCAGTTAGCTTCTTGTGCTATTTTATTTTTGGAAGCTGGAGAAGCAAATGTGGGAGGAGATCAGCAGAATGAATTGGCCCACCTCCCTGGGCACTTCCAAACTCTCAGCCATATTTGCACAGTCTTCTAATATGCTCCCAAAAAGGGCTTGCAAACTATTGCCTAAAAAAAGTTTTCCTCAAGCCACATGCAAAGAGCGAGTCCGCAGACCCTTCCCCTCTGAAACTATTCCCAAAGCAAGAATAGCTTTGAGGGGGCTGTACCTTCATCCCTCACCTAAAACAAAAACGGAGGACACAAGGATGTTACTTTCAAGCTCAGACGCACGCTCCATCAACTCTGCCTCTTGTGATGTGGAGACCTGGCAAGGCTGTCTCAGCATGCAAGCCACATGCAGAAATGATGCATCGTAAAAAGGTTACCATACTTTAAAAATGTATTACCTCTGAGTGATGGGGGTAAAGAGGCTAAAATGAGCTGGTGTCTCCCTCCCTGTTTATTGGGTATGCACCAGGAATAATTCTCTCAAAAGCTTGCAAAGGTGAGGTTTGCTTTCCTTGCCTTTTATAGTTCTTACCCCCAAGGAGGGCCGTCTTTGTTCAAGTAACATCTATCTACACATGCTTAGCTCTCATGACCCTTCAGGAGCCGTTCCCCCCGCTCCCCGAGCAGAAACGTTGGGCATGTCTGGTCTGTAGAAGGGGCACAGAATTGTCTCTTAAGTTCAATGAAGAATTGCAGAGCCAGCATGTTCACCATGAGAAAGAGGAGTGTGGCTGTAAAGATCATGAGGTAGAGGGGCCATATCCCTAAAACCTTGTATCCCCATCCATACAATCAGAGTTCATTCACAATAGAGGCACACTCTGATAATGGGTGCAATCCTGTGCTAGGGAGTAAGTCTCATTGAACTTAATGAGAGTAACTTCTAAGTGCAGGTGCACAGATTCAGCTGTGAAGCTGCATCCTATAGAGAGCTAGGTGCACCAAACAAAATAAAAAAGACACACATCCCTCACTGAGTTCAAAATCTGCATGAAGAGAAAGAGAAAAGAGGCTTACTACTTAGAACGATTTGCTAAAAGGTTCAGTGTCAGAAAACAGAAAAAATTCTTGTATCTCAAAGCACTTGAAAATACCTTTTGGGAATTTTGGTACCAGGGTTACGGTATACATCCAATTTCTGCGGCAGTTATGTCTCCTGCATACTAGAATATATTGCTGCCCTCTTGTGTAAACTGTGCTGCACTTCAGCTTGGCAAAGAGTTGCAGCGTTCTACTATTTGGCATCTTTGGCCCAGCAAGTGTCATGTTACTAGCAGGACAATTGAATTCTGTTTGCATGGAGGAAACAAATGAAACAATCATCAGGGCCTGGGTTGTGGTCCTTCTCTCTCTCTCAGCCAGACCGGCAGAGATAATTATGTTTTTATAGGTGCAAATATTAACTGAGACCATGCCAAGATAGCTTGCCTCATTAGAACCTGTTACCATTGTAGGATTAGTAGAAGTGCCAAGGGCATTCATGATGGCCACTGCTCAAATTTTCACCTCTTCTACTCCTAATGAGCGATGCAAACACCTGAGCGCGACTCTCTCTCTCTCTCTCTCTCTCTCTCTCTCTCTCGTGCTGCAAGATATATGCATATATAGTTGAATCTAAGGCGGCCTTTTGAATTCCAATATTATAGTAAAAAGACACACAAGCACTGCAAGTTGCATGTCAACACCGCACAGAAGAGATGTCCAGCAAAGAAACACCCCCAGAAACTAGTTAAGCGGGCCATTGCTATAGTGGGAAAAAAATAGCTTTTTGTGTTGTGCGCACATATATAGCATTAATGTAGCATGTGGTCTTAGTGGCTGGAGTCAAATATCTTAAAAATATGTGGTCACCTCTTGTCAGTCTTAAATTAACAGTACAGTAGAACTCCTGTATCCACTGAGCCCATAACCACAGTTTGTTTTCCGCGGTTCCCTGCTTCCCCCCACCTTTCTCTGTGTTCTAGCAGTGGCCCCAAGCAATCATGTATCTTGCTTTCACAAAACACTATAGGGTCATTCCGTGTCAAATCAACCAATGAAAAATCCTTGATGTCATGGATTTTGCTCATTTTCGGTACATTTGTAGCTTACTATGAGATGCTTAAAAATTATTTTTTTCAGATTTTTTTGTCCATCCGTTTTTGAGATATTGAATGTTCAAAATTGCCAAAAAAAGGCCAAAATCCACTTGTCACCCTACATTCAAACGCCAGTTACAGGATAACGATGAACGCTACAGACATGGGACAGGTGTCGTTTTAAAGCTTATGAATAGGGCTTTCATTTGATATACAACATGACAAAATTGTAAATTTTCAAGAAATTCAAAAATATTCAAATTTGTAGGTCCTTTTAATCTTCCCCATCTTTTCTTTGCACTTTAGATACTTTCTTCTTGCACACCGGAGACTCACCAAGGGAGGTCAAAGAGGCATTTAAGTGGGTTTGGACAGTGTGTTTTTAGTGAAGCTTTCTAGGACATTTTTGTTGTGAAGCTGCTTTATTAGTCTTTATTAAGTTTAATTCATTAACTGTTTGATAATTACATGATTTGAAATATGGAGGAGAATAAGTGGTCAAAAAACTGTTGCAGCCCTTTTAAAAAAAGGGGGCACTGGGTTAGTAAAGACTTGAGGAATGTAACTGATTGGATGGTTTCACTAAATAGTGAAATCAAACCACACATGAATAGAAGCCTTGTCAGATGGAAAACAATATACTTGAAAAGGAAATTCCTCCTGAGAATTATGAGATTCCTGGTCTTAGTCATATAAAGGAGTCTGAGTATTTGGACCCTGATACAGCTTTAAGCCACTTAAATGCCTCTTTGACCTCCCTTGGTGAGTCAAGAAGAAAGTATCTAAAGTGCAAAGAAAAGATGGGGAAGATTAAAAGGACCTACAAATAATTATTTTTTTTACTTCTGAAGATGATTTAGATGAGGAAAAATGTCACTGTGCAGATTCAGAAATTATTCAGCAACTAAAGGAAAATTTTAAAACTACGAACAGAAGTAAAAAGCTCATGATTTTGATAGTTTTACCAAAAAGCTGATCCTGTAAAAGAATAGAAAGTGAATTCATGCTCTATAAATCTATCTCTATAAGTCCTGTTATAAATTTTTGGATTCATTTCAGTTTACCACCTAATTTTATCAATGTAAACTGTAGAAAAATGGACTTGAGGGGTTTAATTCCTCGTCACTGCCAACAGGAAAATTTAATTTTTGTATGATACCATTGAGGTACCATTTTGAAATTTTGACTGATTGACTACAAGACATATACCTTTAAGTGTGATTTTTTTGAAAATTTTAAAAAAGTTCAATTTTTCAAAATTTCAAAATTAATATTATTTGAATATTTTTGAATTTCTTGAAAATTTACAATTTTGTCAGGTTGTATATCAAATGAAAGCCCTATTCATAAGCTTTAAAACGACACCTGTCCCATGTCTGTAGCGATCATCGTTATCCTGTAACTGGCGTTTGAATGTATGGTGACAAGTGGATTTTGGCCTTTTTTTGGCAATTTTGAACATTCAATATCTCAAAAACGGATGGACAAAAAAATCTGAAATTTTTTTTTTAAACATCTCATGGTAAGCTACAAATGTACCGAAAATGAGCAAAATCCGTGACATCAAGTTCCAAAATGTATTTTTTATTGGTTGATTTGACACGGAATGACTCTATAAACAGAATACTGCTTATTATAGCAGAGACGCGGACAAGCAGCCTGCATGCTAGAAATGCTCAGCCTAAACGTTAACTTCCTGCTTCCTGTTAACATTTGGGCTGAGCCTTTCTAGCAGGTAGGCTGCTAGTCTGCTTCTGTGCTATAAAGCAGTTTGCTGCTTATAGCGTTTTGTGAAAGCAAGACACGATTGCTTGGGGCCACTGCTAGAACATAGAGAAAGGTTCGTGGGGTCGTGGAGATCTTTTCCGCAGTTTGTTTTCTGCGGGGGTGGGGAACCGATCCCCCGTGGATATGGGCCCCCTACTGTATACCATTGTGGGAACAAATGGTGACATACACACTTCCCTTCCTCTTTAAAAAGGACTGTAATTCCCTTAAATAAGTCAGCCAACCAACCACAAGCTCCCGATTTAGGAGGTGTCACAAGGTGTAAGTGGTGTTCTACTTTGCTTTCCCATAAGACTTCTAATTTTGTCCCCCTCTGACCCCTGGTTCCCCAGCGTCTCCCCTCCCACTTAACTGCAGTTTCTCTCTCTAGCTAGGTTCCCTCTCTCAGATGGGGTGGGGGGGCACCTAGATCCAAGTCCTCCTTTTAACTCCCCTAGACTGTCTCCCCCAAGAGGGAACAAGTCCTCTCGTCTCCTTGCAGAATCTTCCAGCAACATGTGCGACTACGTCCTATTACCTACTCACAACAACTGGGGGAGCCCCTCACAACTTGGAGCCAAGGTGTGTGAAGGACCACCTCCCCCGACACAAGAGGACCTGTTCCCTGATGCCATCGGGGGGATACATACCTATTAAATGTATGGTATTATTATTATGCAGGCAGTGCTGGTTTCAAGGTTTACATCCTGGCATGCAACCTCTGTTACCTGTAAAACAACAGGATAGGAGGTACGGCCTGGAGATTGAGCTGGTGCCCTGCCTGAAGAAGCTAAGCAGGGTCAACCTCTGTTATTGCTTGGAAGGGAGATAGCAGTTGCTGACAGACCTTGCAAACACCGAGAAGGTACAGTGAGAGGGTGTGGAATATCTGGAATGTGGAAGAGTCAGCTAGAGCAGAGGTTCTCAACCCCTTCCTGGCCAAGTACCACCTCCAGCACCACTCTCCTGCTGAGAAGTGACTGGTAGGTCATTGCCAGTTACTTCTGGGTTTTCAGAGGCCAGAAAATGCAGGTGGGAGGGCCCTTCTCACCATTCCCAAGCGTCTTGGCCAAAGGCAGGAGCGAAAATGCACCACCAAAAGTGCTACAGTGGAGCAGGGTTCTGCCGGTCCAAACAGTGGTGTAACTAGAGTGGAGCGGAGGCAAGTAGTTCTGCAAGACTCCGTTACACTGGAGTCAGCTGCCCCTCCCCTTTGCTGTTGGAGCCATTCCGGCAGCGACAGGGGAGTGTCCTGCATGTTGCTGTTGCTGCCAGAATGGCTCCAACAGCAAGGGGGAGGGGCCGCTAACTCCGGTGTAACGGAATCTTGCAGAACTACTTGCCTCCGCTCCACTCTAGTTACACCACTGGGTCCAAGTACCACCAGCAGTTGGCCGAAGTACTACTGGTGGTACTAGTGCCACTGGTTGAGAACCAAAGCTAGAGTGATAACATCTTGACAACTATCTGAGGGTGAACTGTGAAGCTTGGAAGTGCAGAGCACAAGCCAGGAGGGCTGCACTCAGAAGAGAAACATCAAGTATGGAAGGTTCTACATATGAATAGAACAATATTTTAAAGACCCTTATCAGGTCTAGGATAGCCTGCCTATGTAAACCACCTTGAATAAATCTGATGAGAAAGGTGGTATAACTATAGAAATAAAATCACACACACACCCCACGACAGAGCCTTGGTTTTTATAACCACACACACACACACACACACACACACACACACACGACAGAGCCTTGGTTTTTATAACCAGTTATTGTATTGGCAATGAAAACTTTAATTCAAAAAAGCAGCAAAAATACTGAATAAATAGACCAAATGTTTTGTCTTGTCATCTCCATACAGCTGATGGCCTTCATCCAAAACATTAAAATACTGTAACAAATAGAACAAATGTGCATAAATCAATGGTCTTTAAAAAAAAAGCTAAGATATAAAAGTAACACTTTTGACAGTTTAAAAAGATACAACACAAAGCGATTCAATAATAGAAAATAAATCTGAATACAGTTTTGCTATTTACACGGGTAATTAAGGCCCAATTCACATAAGGTAAAGCACAGTGGGAATTTGTATACTTCAAGAGAGTTTGGGGAAAAAAAGAGGATTATTCCTTCTACCTTCTGCACATGTGCAATACTGTGGCTGTAAGCTACAGACCATTTAGCCAAACCTTCTCCTATTACAGGGTGAAGACAAGAATGTCCCCTTGCAAGATACTGCTGTGCTTAAAATGCATGCAAATGCAAAAAGGCAAGATATCAAACTACCTCAGCCAGGGAACAGAGAGCATTTCACCAGCTCAGTGGCAGCAGTAGTGTCAGGGGTTGGACAGGTTGGGCACTGGGGTCAAGGACCCACTTGGCCAGGTAAACAAACCCCTGAACCTTCAGGACTGGTGGCAGTGGTAGTACTGAATGTACCATCAGCGGACAGGTGGGGATAACCAGGGGGACCCAAGTGGCGAGTTTTACTCCAGGGCCTCCAGCAACCTGGTGCTGGTACTGCTCGTTGCTTTTGCTCTTCATGCCTACTACATGTGTAACCTCTTACCCACTGTACTTGCACATATATGTAGACACATGAAAGTCTCGCAATAGTATCACCGTTTCTTTAAAATTAAAGTAAGAAGCAGCTTTCAGTTTGGGTTGACTAACAAAGGCCTTTGCTCACACACCTTTCCCCATCATTCGCGGTACCTTTAATGAGACCTGGGACAGCGGTGTGCAACTACTTGAGCAAGCCATCGTGACAAGGACTGGATGAATCTTAAGCAGCGTCTGGCACATGTGCCTATGGCCCAATTCTCATTAAAAGTTCCATGCATCATAGGAAAGCGGACCCGAGTCTCAGGCTTACTCCTGCACCCCACTGTGTAACCTACACACTTGAGGAGTGCAAGAACTGACCCTCTTTTGCTAGTTCCACTGAAGTCTACAGAACCTTTCCAGGGTTAATATTAAGCGGGTGAATGTAGGTACAGAATGTAGGTAATGTGCTGAAAAGAAAAGCAACACTGCATGGACGAGCTTTTTCTGCTCTGAAGATTTGTTTGCACTTACCGGTATTCACAAAGCAAACATCTATTCAAGGGCACATTACAAGCATACAGGGACTGAAATCATGTGAATCTGCCTGGAGGTATTTTATATTGCAATTTAGACCCATTATGGCACCTGTTAAAGCTACACGAATGTGCATGTGCATATGGTTGATTTCATGGCAAGTTTATTTGTTTATGAGTGTGTTGCTGGGTGGGTGGGTGTGTGCGCGTGCATGCGCGCGCACTTGGTTGAACCAAGTGTACTCAACTTCTTGCAACGAATCCCTGCCTTAGTTATTGAGATTCTTCCAATGAAACCGAATGGGTAGAAGTGATAGACTACTGCCACTCAAGTTATGTTAGTGGGTTTCAAAATTCCTACTTGGGATTTTCTAGGTTTTCTACGCTGAGAAAACCCTGTGTACCTTCTACAAACCTCTTGTGCCTTGCAGAGGATTCTGGGGCATGTTTGACAGTCTACTACACACACACACACACACACACACAGGGTGCTAGCCAGGCTTGAAGAGCCCAGGTGTTGTCTATTACAGGAAGCACCCTAGAACAGTGTTTCCCAAACTGTGGTTTGGTAGGTCACGCAGTTGGCATTCGTTTGAACAAACCGTGCATTTTCACAAGTTTGTATGGAATGTAATACTGTATATTTCTAGAAGTAGCACTGAAAAGTTAAACACAAGGCATTGTATCCTCAATTTAGTCAGTCATAATAACTAAGGAAGTTTTGACTAGTTATACTTAGGATACAACTCAACCATCAGACTTCCATGAATTTTGCAGATTCTATTTGAACTACAGCTTACATACTTTTAGATTACAGCTATTAATGGGGAACATTCTTACGTTCTAGCGTAGTGAGCGTTATTTTAATTTTTATCTGCACGCAACATTAACCAATCAATGGTTCCATGTTTTTGTTTTGCTTTTTTTTAGAAAAAAAGAGATGTCCCCTGTGTATTCTGCTTTGTGAAACAACAGCCATGAATAAATAGTGCTTATGGAATAAATGCTGGCTTTTGGAGACTCTGGTCTACAATTCAATCCTGAAAAATAATTACACAGTTGCTTTCTTAGAGTGAACACACTTACCTATGGCCCCTATTCAGTATGCAGACACATTCCTTTGCAATAAATGTTTAAGCATTTACTGCTGCACTTGTTCAGTTCCAACAGAACATATACTATCATCAGGAAAATGTAGGAATAGCATCAGTCACTCTCCTCCCCAACAATGTATTAATCTAATGCACAGTGAGCCAGCCACAGAATTGAAAAGTATTAAAATGTAGTCAAGTTCTGATGCGAGAGAGCTTCTTTCCCCCTCCCCCCAGACTGTTTCAAGCTGCTCATTAATTTTCATAAGTTGTCTACATTTTTGAATGGGAAGTATCCATGCAGTCTATTCTGGAAGAGCTACCCAACTCGCTGGTCATGACAGTTTAAGATTATTCCATAGTCAACAAGTAACTTATTGGTCACTAGTCATTCAACAATTGCATTGTGGGTAGTCGCAGGACTGAGCCTTGTCTTAAAATGACGATTTGTAAGTTCAATAATAAAGTTATTGGCAGGATAAGACTTTAAATTATGTCCTCAAAAACTCCACATAATAGCTGCTGCTCAGAAAAATTACATGTAACACGAAAGGCCTGGATTCTGAAACATAGCTTGTGATATCTTGATTACTGAATACAGATATCACTTCCAATCTTGCAGTTCTATTTGGACACAATCGGAGATCTAATTACCAAAAACAAAAACTGCCATGGAGAATAATTTGTATGTGCTTACTCATATTTTTGTTAGGGCATGCAATCTTGTTCTCTAGACCTACTGTATTATTTTGGGTTGCATTTGGCAACTGAAAGTATTTTATAAATGAGCAGTTTTGTTTTTTAAAAAAAGGTTAATTTCTTATAGAGTCTTTTGCATTATAAAAACACTGATCAGAAACACTCTTGCATACTTTGGCAGAACTTATAAAAGGTTCAATACTATTTTGTTCTGTACGCAAGTCATTAGATCAGGCCTGCATAATTTTTGAACTCTAAAAGCTGGACACAGTCCATCAGCCTGTATGGAAGACCGGAAAAAAACAAGCAAACAAGAACCAGGTTGAAACTGCTGTTGGAATTGGCACAACTCCATCTCTGTCCAGAGGGGGCAGACTGATGTCTGAAGGAGCCCAGCGACCCAGACCCTTCTTACCTGTTCTCTCTGTAATCCTCGTGGGGTGTGGCCTTAACTCCTTTATCTTCCCTTCCTCTCTGAGCACGTTCCCCTCTTTTCTCTTGACCACCGACCTGATAAGATGTGCAGACCAGGGCCGCTGATGCCCCTGCCAGCCATCAAGTGTTAGGCTGGAACTACACTGCACGAATCCCGGCGTGGAGGCGTCTTGCCCCAGCCTCTGCCTCCGTGCACAGAGCAGGTCGGAGGAGTGTCTTCCCGCCTGTTGTCCCCCCTGCTGTCCCACCTTCTTAAGAAAGCGCAGCTGTGATTGGTTAAACACAAGCACGCTCTGATTGGCCGAAAACCTTGCAGGTCTGCTCTTTACAGCGGGGCCAGTTTTTACTTTTTAACAACCCTACCCTATGCATCTTGACGTAGTCGCAAAGGCAGCCGAGACAAAATGACCCACAAGCTTCACACGTTTCTCTCTATTTCGTTTTAAACACACACGTTGAGGGGTTTCGGGTACTGCTCAACTTCCCGTGCATCTCTGAATGAGTCAACATGGAGCAGTCGTAAGCAATATTTTGCTTTCAATCCATAATCGGTCTGCAGTGGAAATAATGTTCTGCTCTGCCTGGGCACACACAACAGACAGTTCCCTTGCTGCAAGCAGCAAGCGAGCACCGAAACGCTTCCCCCCCCCCACACACACACTCACACTCGCAAATCTCTGATTGTTCCTACTCTTTCTTGTTACAATTAATCCTCTTGGAATAAACCTCCACGGTGACAGGAGTTTGGGCTATTTTGAGTATTTCCCGCCATTCTCTCTCTTCTCGTCCTGTGTTTTCCTCTGGGAATAAGCCTTGAAATAAAACCTCCACGGTGATTGGAGTTAGTTCTGATTGGCATGCAGCCACTCTCTTCCCCCCCTCTCATCCGAATGGTAGGCTGCAGTAGCTCCGCGAACCCACCCCAGCTCTGCGAAGCCCGCCCCCTCAAAAGATAGGTAGGCACCATCTTTCCCACTTTGTGTACACGCCGGCATCAGGAGCTCACAGCTGCTCCGCTTGCTTCCAAAATGCTGTCAGAATCTCCGCAACACGCCAGGATTCGTGCAGTGTAGTTCCAGCCTTAGTTGAACCTCTGATCCTAATCAGATGCTGGATATATGCATTCAATGGAACTGAGTAAACTTCCTTTTTTTAATTACAATAGAAAGCCTGGATGAGGGAGGTTCCCTGAGGTGATAGGTGTGTGTCTCCACTGCTTACTCTGCTTCCCCCCCCATCACGAGTAAGAAACATTTCCAACAACTGCAACCATTAAGAATTCATCAAACAATGAAAATGTTTGCTGTTGCAGACAAGACACATATTCTAGATACACAGACTGTACATTATCCAAAATGGGTAGTTCCCTCTGGATTAGTGACGGAGCTAAGTATGAATCTGTGTCGGATTAGTTTTGACTCGTGATCTTCATCAGTGGCTTGTAGCTGGATAATTTACACCATGAAACATAACTGCTGAAGTCACCCTTTCCTCAGTATTACATGGGTCTATTCACAGGCTACCAGTATCTCTCAGTCATACAGGGAAATTCAAAATTATTGTAGGTTTCCGTGTTCTATAAATCTCAAACTAGAACAGAACGAAACTGCTTACAGAATGTGAAAAAGAGTAACTCAAAAAGTTTTATGACCTTACTGTAGAATGCTAAACAACTTCAACATGTGCCTCATTAGTGGTACGTAAGATGTCCAAGCAATACTCAAGCACCCCCACACTGAGCTCTTATTGTCCGTGAAGCTCTTGACATGCTTTTTTCTGGGCGCGCTGGGTTGGGCGTGGTGGACCAATTCATTGGGGGCCCCACTCGCCCGATATTACGCCACTTGACCCCTTCCTGTAGGGATACATTAAGGACATTGTGTATCAGACCCCTGTGACCTCCCTCGAACTTTGGATCAGAGTTGTTGCTGCGATACAATTACACTGCAAATGCTGGGGAACACGTGAGGGGAAATTGAGTATTGTTTGGACATCTTACGTGCCAGCAAATAAAACTTTGAGTTACTCTCTCACATTCTGTAAGCTGCTTTGTTCTGTTGTTTCTAGTTTGAGATTTATAGACCATGGAAACCCCTACAATAATTTTGAATCACCCTGTATATCCAGCTGTCCGAGGAACAATATGAAGTCTTCAATAGTTTTCTGCCTCCTCATCCAGGGTTTATATACGATTTAGATAATGGACAATCTGTATTTAAATCTGTATTTAAGTTATGTCTGTTGATATTTGTTATGCGTTAATGTATGGCATTAGCCTTTAGTATGTACAAAGTGCACCTTGTCTATGACAGTAAAGATTTTTATTGCTAGAGTGTTTTAATAAGTTCTTACCTTAAATCTACCTGGATCTTGTTTGTTTTTCTATATACTTATGGTTCCCGGAGGCATTTTTCCCTTTGTTATAAACATGTATGGAAAACCACTGCAGGATTTGCTAATCCTCCTGACTTCCTGCCTGTGTGGGACTGCAAAAAACCCAGCAAGATATTCAACCCCCTGGCGGACCACTTAGAGAGCTGGTGGGCTATGCCCAGTCTGTTGAGTCATTCATAAGCAGCACAGACTGGTATTAGATTGAATTCTCTTTACTGGAAGAGCAAAGAGAATGCTGTAATGGTACCAAAAAATAAAAAATGGAGGACAACACACAACCAGTGACAAACTCTTTTGGCAAGACATTTGACCGAAGACATCTCATAGTGCTTTGTTCCTCAATAAGCATATTTGTGGCAAAATATCTCCTATATAAATTCCATGTAATAAAATATTGTCTAACTAGAAGACCTCAATCAAATACTGAACATATCCTTATCACGCGAGGCTTATGATCTATGCACCTTTGAAGCCTTGATAATCTATTAATTGTAGAAATCCTGCAATGGCTTTATGATAAAGTGAGTTGCAACAGAATAAAAAATATCTGGTTATTTTTAAAGACTCGGCATCTTTCCCTCTCAATGCCGCTTTGTCACCATGGATTATAGTAGTGATTAAACTACCAACTTGTTTGTGCTCACACTCGCTCGTGCACATGCAAAATTCTCACCCACCACACAAACAGGACCGTGCTAGGGCAAAAATGATACTACACCCAACACAGGGCTGCTGTTGAAAATGGCAGGTGGGTATTAAGTTCTCCCCTCTAACGTGTTCGTGGCCTTGTCTGGTGGTGCAACACAATGACATTGTGTATTTCCTTGCCTTTGCCAGTAGTAGATTTGGAGAGGGAGTGGGGAAACCCACCACATGGTATCATCATGACAGAGCTTAAGGTATGAAGGTTCTCATGGCTAGCTATTACTTGTAAAGAAATTGGAAGTATGGGTTTCTCAGCCATGTAATTAGCTGAAGAATAAACTTAATACTAAAACATTAGTATTCTTAGAAACCCTAAGTGCAGGGTGAAACGTCAGCAGGACTAATGTTTTAGTATTAAAACTTTATTCTTCAACTAATTACATGGCTGAGAAACCCATACTTCCAATTTCTTTACAAGTAAGAGCTTAAGGTATTCTATGCGTGTGAGTAGAGGGGGGGGAGAAAGAATTTAACACAAGGTGCAGTGATCAACAGCAGCCCTGAGACAGGTTTTCCACCCAATTCAACTCTTTGATAAATAGCGCAATCCTGTGTAACTTCGCACCTGTGTAACAATAGATGCACCGGTGTAAGTGCACTTACACCGGTGCATCTGCTGTTACACCGGTGCAAAGTTGCACAAGATCGTGTTGAAAGAGATGTAGGGAATTTTTTTCCCCTACATCTTTACGGTAACATTCACGGATTAAATGGAATAAATTAATCCCCAACTTGGTTGCGCGCGCACAGTTTCTTGCACTCTACTCAGCCATTTATGCCTGCTAAGAAACAATACTTCTTTAAATGCTTCAGAAAGAGCAAGAACAAAAGTGGAAGTTATTTTCACGATAACTGGCAGCAATTGCAACATTGCCGAAGTGTGCTCCCGCAATTCTTTTGTTCTTTATCATCCTTGCATGGGGCAGGATTGCGTTGTAGGTCCAAGTAAAAAAAACCACACACACGCACCAAACACTTGGTGGTTTTCTGAAAGGAAGATTTTTTTTTCTCTTCCCTCTCACATCACAGAGAGAGCAGGAGGAGGAGAAAGGAAGTGTATACGGTCCTTGGTACCTTCATAGGTCCTCTCCAAAGAGGTATATACTGTTATACATAAATGCCCTCTGGGTTAAAACCAGATGACAGTGGATTCTGTAGGATCCGAAGATTGCTGGGAAGCTGCCTTGATGAGCCGGGGCGTTTCAGGGACCCAGTCTGAAATGTAGCTTCTGTGGGAGGAGAAAATGTTTGTTAAACACAACTTATGTTTTTCTTTATTGTTTCTGTTTCAGCCTCAAGCACAATACATGCTGTAAATCCATATAATGGTCATGATGCAGCCAAAATTAAACATCGAACTCTGACTCATTTCTGTGGAAGAGGTTTAAGCTTGGCTCACAGTCATGACTACCTTTCTCAGGATACAGTCCACAGTTAAATTGTGTCAAGTGTTTAAGACGTGCACCTGTCAATTTTTCTGTACTTGAACTTGGGACACAGAATTCAGGCATATTGTTATCTTGGCCTCTTCCTCTCCTCAGTCAATAGAACTGAGGTCTCCTCACCTTGACTAAATTAAGATGGAAAGTTCCCTGGGTTAGGAAGACCCTATTTTGGCGCCCCCGGGTTAGTCTACCGCCTCCGCATGCCACCCCTCGAATCATGTTCGGCTAGACTCAGATGGGCGGCGCACGAAGGCAATCGAGGGCAGGCGGTTGCCTTCGCGTGCCACCCCTCCAAGTCCAGCCAATTGTGACTTGCAGGGGCGGCGTGTGGAGGCAGACAGGCAATCGGCTTCCCCCAACTGCCTGTCGGAGCGCTAGGAGCTGAAAGCGAGGGCAGTTGATTGCCTGTCTGCCTCCACGCGCTGCTGCTCCGACTCACAATTGGCTAGACTCAGAAGATGCACAAAAGTGGGAGGCAATCGGCTGTCCCCGCTTTCGGCTCGCCGAAAGTGAGAAGGTGGGGACACTGGGTGGGCGGCATTGCACCCGGAACAGCTGCCCCTCAGATCCCACCCTTGTTACACCCCTGAGTTAATAGCAAAGTACTATGTATATCAATATCTAGATACACATCTTTCATCAACATATATTATTGCTTTTATATTCAAATGATGCACTTCCTATCTAATCAACCTCTGCCAGACCATTCTGTTTTTCTGGGTAAAGCTTTTTTTTGGAGATTCTCTGTTGGAACGGAGTCAAGACAGTGAGATGATCTCTGCTCTGTGGAACACACACCATCCAATACCATTCAGCTGTGCCAGAACAAATCTTTTATGGCAGTATTGCATGGTAAGGTATGCTACTGTACTGTTCAATTTAGGCTGCTGTTTACATTTGATGTTTTCCCCCCCCCCCTTTGATGGGAACAGGCACCCTTCTTCTAAATGACAATCCAATCTATGTACACTGTGATTCTAGATTAACAGAGGTCCTCATCACCAACACCTCTGCTGGACTCAAAGGAACAATTTGGAGCCAACTGGACACAAGGGCGGGCATGGGGGGGGAGGACTGCACAACCCACTGTGCACTGGGCCGCGACCCACAGTTTGGGAAGCGCTGCACTAGTATATACTGTGCATGGAAGTGTGACATAACTATTGCTGCTCTTTGCATTCCATGGCTTTTTCGGTCCACTCTTAGCAAACGCTTTTTACAAAACATTTCTATAAACTTGGTTTTTAAAGGCAATATAGGATTCTGTAGGGTTGCGTGACTGTACAGCAGGGAGTAGTTCGATGGTCTAAAGCTAATCAGTGGAAGTGGTCATCATGTTGCAATGGTAACATATGAATTAAATGGAAGTACAGGGGACCTGTGAAAGCACTGAAGCCTAGTTATTGGATTAGGCGCTTAATGGAGGTGTACAGTCAGTTTTAGGTTCTTTTTTCTTAATGGTTTGGAGAGTCTGCCTTGCTGCTGTTCTATTTCTAAAAGGTGTTGTCAATCCTGGGCTAGAAATGGTGATGGGCCGAACTGCAAGTTGGAGGGCTGAAATGCAAGTCCTACTTCCCGTTCAAGTGGGATCCAGACGCTTTCAAGTTTGGGTCCAGTTTGAAATACTGTAGGCTCCCAACCTCAACAGCTAGCACTCTCCCCCCTTTAGTCCCTCTTTCCAAAGCCAGGAAAACCCTTACTTTTGTACAGGGTGAGGACTCGGACATCGAAGCAGCTTTGCAGGGCCTATTCTTAGCTGGAAATGGCATTCCAGAGATGGTCTCCCAAGTGTCACAGGCTCTGTAGTTTTCTGCATCAAATTATATTCAGGGGCATCATTTCCAACTAAAGACAGCTTCCACAAGGCCGCTCCTGTGTCTAGGGAGGCCTCCCTGCCACCACTCATCCCTTCCCACTTTGCCAGTAGCGGAGCTGGGTCAAGTGGTACCCGGGGTGCTCCTAACTTTTTCACCCTGGAAGTTGCACCACTTTTTATAAACTTTTTTCTTAAAAAAGTGAAAAAGTGGCGGCAGTAAAAAAAGGTAAGTCCGTCGCCACCTTCTGCAGCAAATGCGATAGGAGCCACTGTTCTAAGAGCTTGGTGCAGCGGCTCCTAGCTTGACATAAGCCGTGGGAGGTGCCAGCATTGACACTATATAGCAAAGCGCTAATCTAGCGCCCAACAGCTGATCAGCGCTGGGGATTTAAAACCCAGCGCCAATCAGTTGTTGGGCGTTAGATTAGCGCTTTGCTGTACAGCACCGTAGCAGGGTGCACTCTGACCACTGCCATCTTGGTTGGCATGATGTGGCCCCTGGAGCCCTGTACCCCCCTAGCTACACCACTGCTCTTTGCAAAGGTAAAGGTGGAGGGTTTTTGTTTTTTTGCTTGGGAAGAAGCAGGTGCGCTTCGGTGACTTGGGGTTTTCAAGTGTTTCTCCAATACTCAAAAAATTCTTGAAGTTTTTCAGGCATTCAACAGAAAACTGAAAAGTCCAAACGCATGCAAGGTGAGCTCCTCTGGGCAAGTGGGACGGGTGAATTGGTCTGCACAACTGGATCTCAGAGCTGAAAACAAAAAAATGACAGGGGCAAGGGCAGGCTTATGTTTTGATATTCCTAGTGCATACCCCTCTCAAGATCCGGGTGGGAAGCCTCCACTTCAGTAGGTTCTGCGGGCAGCACAGTGACTTTGGTCCCAGTTTGCTGGATAAACTGCTGGAGATTGACTTGCCGTAGCTCTTTTGTCAGCTGCTCCAGTTCTTGCTCTCTGTTCTGCGAAAATGAGGGATAAGACAAGCTTATTCATATCTGCCCTTCTTAAGAAGTGTGTAGTCCAAAAGAGGAACGTACATGAATGATGTTCAAGAGAAGCAAACAGAACTTCGCGCAATCTAGGTCAGTATTCCAAATCAGCCAATTTATTCCACCCTTTTTCATTCTTATTCTGCAAGCTTCATATAAAATGCCTTTCAATTCCTGTATCAGTTCATTAATCCATAATTAACAAGCACACGGAGAGAGGCTAGATGGGAATAGGGTGGCGGCGGCTCATTTGGAAAACAGAGGAGCACATTATGTGTCAAGAGGAAAGGCAGAATTGCATTCCCATCGTCTTGCTTCAAATCGACTCTGAGCTATGTAATAAGTTCCTCAAAGAATTATGAATACCTTTTTGAAAACTCCCCATTTTCTCTTGGCATTTTAGCATAAACATATTCACAATTGATGTGCTACAGCAGCGGTTCTCAAACATTTCAGCTCCATGACCCATTTTGTCCTCCCTGGTGGGTCACGATGATATGCTTGGTCTGGGGCAGCCAGACCATATTAGGGGGGGCAGAGGCCACTTCTGGGCCGGCGATCCTCTCTACCAGCCTCCATGAGCCTCAGAATGGGCCGCAGAAGTGTCCAGAAGTGACTTCCCGTAAAACCGGCACTTGCGTTCGCAAAGGATGCTTCCTTGGGCCATTCTGAGGCTCATGGAGACCAATAGAGTGAATTGCAGACCCAGAGTGACTTGCAAGCAGCCTCCAGAGGCTGAATTTGCTTGATGAGGGAAGGCGCCAGGAAGGCCATCATATATGCGGCCTGTCGGCAAAAGGTAGGTCGCTAAGTGAAGCATACCTGTAGTTTGCAGTAAGTTTTAAAACTTCTCTCTGCAACTGTGAAGTCTAGACACTTAAAATTCTAACTTGAGTTTCATTTTAATAAGACCTGAAATATACGAATGTGAAGAGTTGGGTGGGGAAGAGAATACATACGATCCATGCCATGTAATATATTCCAGACCCATGTTATAAAACATTTTTGTTCCAACTCTACATAACCTTGGACAACAATTTTCAGAATTTTTGAAAACTGAACTGAGTAGCTGTTTAAGAACGTAGAATGTAGGACAATCTGGTTTGACTGCCAGAAGAGGGGGAAAAAAACATGACACACAAAGTTGATTTCAATCAATATATAAAGCAGTAGCTCTCTTATTACTCCAACACTATTTGCTCTCCGAGACAAAGGAATTAAAGGAAAAGCATAGTCAGTCTGCAAAGTAGTGTGAAGAGAAAATGAGACGAAATATAGCGTTTGCCCCATAGCACCACCCACAAGGTGGAATAATGCTGTTTATCTTTATTCCCCATTCCCCAAAGCAACTAAGACCCCAAGTCTATCCTCCCCCCCCCCACTGGTGCAGCTGCGCCAAAAATGGGTGCGCTGAATCCAGCAGTGGGGTGTGTGTGGATTGGGAGGCTTCAGAGGCAAAAGGGGATTTAAATCCCCATACACCTCTGTAAGCCTCCCACTCTGCAATGGGTCTCCTTGGATATGCACCAGCTTTTTAGCTGGCACAAGTCCGAAGGGAAAAAGGGGGTAGGGAGGCTTGAAACAGAGGGGATAGAATCCAGCGCGCACCATCGCTGCAGGAACTGCTGTCGGTTCCACCCTCCCCCAACCCACTTTCCTGCCGACTTATTTGTTCCAGCGGGTGAGCAGATGACACACACAGGAAGGCTCCAGCCTTCCCTCCAGCATCTCTGGCAGCATACTATTCAGCGTGCTGCCAGAGCGCCTTTTATGACACTGCTTTACAGTCAGCACCAGCAGAAGAGGCGCTTCGACAACAGTCGACCCAGACAAGTTTGGGCTGTAATAGCTAAACACATTTACCTGGGAGTAAGCTCCACTGAACACAATGAAGCTTACTCCTGAGTAAACACAGATAGATAACAGCACATTATCTCCCCATTGCCCCTGCCTTCACCCCCCTCCCTCCCTCTGTTGTGTCAGTATCTCGACTAAGCCTTTGGGGACAGGGACTTGTCGCCATGTAAAGTGCCATGGTGTTATTGAGGGTGGAGAGAAAATGGAAAGTTAACCACATGCTAATTCGACTTCTCAACACTGACTGATGACGCGGTGGCCCATGCAAGAGGGTGTTCTCACCTGCAGCCTTCTGGTGGCTTGGCCTAGAGACCTTTCAACAGCTTTAATGCCATTCTCCAGCCTGAGGCTTTGCTGTCCCTGCACATCAATTTCCCCTTTTACTTTTTCAATTTTCTTTTTGACTTCCTCTTCATTCACTTTCGACTCCTGCACTTCCCGGTGCAACTTCTCTGCCTCCAGGCCACTCTCCATACTGTGGATCTGGGCGACGTAGTCCTTCAGCTTGCTCTCACAGTCCAAGATCCTTTGCCTGATCTCCTGGAGTTGCTCCTTCAGCTGCTTCTCATTTTCTTGCTCAATCTGAAGCTCGTTTTCCCAGAATTCCTCCTCCTCAATTTCCACCTCATTCCTTTTGATCTTCTGCTCCAGTTTGACGATTTCATCTTCTAGGCTATAACTGAACCTCTGCTCCCAGTATTTGATTTCAGCATCACTTGAATCCAACTGCTTCTCAATGGACTGAAGCTTCTCAGTCTGGAGATGGATAAGTTTCTTTAACTCATCAACGGTCGTCTTGCAGTTGAGAACTTTCTGCTTGAACTCGGACTCTTTGCCTTTGCCAAAAATGTCCATTAATCCTTTGGCTCCACCTGTGAAAGTCAATGATTTCCTTTTTGGTTCCCTCCTTTTTATTGACTTGTCATTCTGAGGCCTTAGCTTGGCCAGCGGGGGCAAGCTCTGCCGATACAAAGTTCTTTCCGGTATCCGAGCAACACTGTCTGAAGTCGGCCTCTCGCTGAGAGATGGCCCAGTACGTCGCAATACTAACTGCACATCACTCGCATATTGCCCCCATTTGTTCAAGGAGATGATAGGGTTTTCATGAGGAGCCAAGTGCCTTTCTGTATCTCTCCATTTTTCTATCAAAGTGTACCTTCCTGTACGACCTAAGAGAGAAAAATAAGAATTTTGAAACTTGTGTGCAATTTCCAACACAGCTCAGCAGAGGGCGAAATAGGATAATAAGAATGCCTGACAAGAGCCAGCAAATTAATCTGTGATTGGACTGATCAACCAAGAGAGACAATGCATTTAAAAATATACCCAGAATATCATATTTTACTACCTGACACACAGGTGTCCTCTGCTTAACAGTGGGATGCATTCCCTGAACCCTCTCCTTAAGCGACGCTAACCCTACCTTTGCAAGTTTAGAAGTTTGAGGCCTCTATGGAGGCCTGTTCCTGGCCTCTGTGGGCCTCAGAATGGCCCGTAGAGGCCTCCATAAGGCACTTCTGGTCTTCAGAAGCAAAACAGAAGTTGCTTCTGAAAACTGGAACTTCTTACAGAGGCCTCTGCGGGCCATTCCGAAGCCCTCTGAAACCAGGAATATAAACTTCCAAAGGTAGGGAAAGTAACCAATGATGGGCCGCATATGAGACTGCTGTTGTATATCTGGGTGGTCGTTAGGGAGAACGTCATTAAGAGGGGGACACCTGTATTAATCCTAACAGAGTTGGAGCCTACCAGGTGTTGGCAACCTCCCTGCTTTTGGCATTCCCAAGCATCTAAAACAGGAGTGTCCAACATAAGGCCTGTGGGCCACATCTGGCCTGCAGAAGCTCTTTATCCGGCTTGCATGATAGTTGGGTTCTCCCAGCACCACCATCAGCTGCTCTCAGCTATTGAGCTGTACTGAGGTGTCACTGTTGAAAGGGTGGCCTGCACGATAATTCGGCTCTCCCGTATCTTGAAAATATGACCAGGATACTGCGTATTTTCTCTTCTGCCATTTGCAACAAATGAGTTCCTAAGCAAGAAAAAGTGCTTATTTATGGTCATCACCCTGCTCAATGGCATCGCTTTCCTGCTTAATGACATCACGTCCAGCCCTCAGCAGATGTCATGAATGCTATTCGGTCCGCCGTATGAAACAAGTTTGACACCCCTGAACTAACAAAAAACACGTTTGAGACACGGGTCGGTCCACTAAGCAAATCTGATGTGCCACATTCAGCTTTGTGAACCCAAGTGATGCAAGCCTGTCAAAGATTGTTCCCTTGCTACTTTTTAAACCAAATACTATTTCTTTGTAATTAAGGAAGTCTTCACATAAAGAGAATAGCAAAATTCTATTTCTTCTCCCTGGTCAAAATGGCAGGCTGAACTGAAGCAAGTGAAAGAGAGGTCAGAATTCAGAGCTAGCACTACTACAGGATGCAAACAGTGGAGGAGGTGCATGGGGTTATACTGTAGTGGAGCAGGTCACCTCATGATGTTCCAATGACACAATGGTTGTATTCTTAAGTGACTACCTACCTAACACAAGTTAACCAGCAATTGTCTACATTTGGGCAGAATTCTGCTGGAAACATTTTAGGAGCAGCCAAGTCACCTCTGTAGAACTCTGGAAATGTAGAAACGGGAAGACCATAGCCCTAGGCAGACATTTTGCAAATGTCAACAGTGCCCACCATTACAGCCCGAACACGACAAGCCCTACTCCCTGGGCTCAGGCTCTCTAAGCTTGGACTCCTGCTCTCCCCAGGGCAGCATGTGCAGAAGCACATAATGCATCTGGGCAGACAGACAGACAGACAGGACGATTTAGAATACTGGGCACCCAATGTTCTGAATTACAAGAAGTAACTCTCTGTAGGCAAGAACTCTGTCCATGGGGAGAACAGGGATGTGAAGCACCAGACTGTGTCAGCGCTTGAGATTGTTGGCACACTCCCATTTGGGGCTGTAATCAAGGACAGTTACAGCACATCTCCACACAAGGGCTCATGTCAATGTATAAACTGACTGACTAGAAACACCGGTGGGAAGAGAAAGCAGACTTAAAAAAAATGACTTCACAGATGGTAAAGCCTGTGTTTGTTAATGGAACAGGGCAATGTCAACTGAACATCAGACAAGAAATATTGGCTATGATTTGACTTCATAGTGGGACTGATGTTGAATAAATAAGATTTTCCTCCTTTTTGGTTCTTAACTTTATATTGTACAACATGCATACATTGATGCAAGTTTTAAAACAGCGGCAGCAATTTCGGCCCCGACAAATTTTCAGTCATACATAACCGAGAGCAGACATGGAATCAACAAACCAACCTTTCACTTGTAGGTTGCACTGCACATCCTTGGTACTAGTGGTAAAACCAAATCTGAAATACAACCCATCCTAAGTTATCTCTTAAAAATCCAGGGGGGGGGGGGGAGAACAGCAAAGCAATGGAGCTTTCCAGATGTTCAGGGTTGAGGCTGCATGTAGTCTCTCTTAGTCAATACCCAACGTTTTTCAGGGCTCTTAGACTTGCAACACTATTAAAAGTTCCTAGTCTCAACCAAAGACAGATTTCAACTGTAATCTGTGTTTCAAAAAGCAAAAAAAGATTTGCACAGAATGCAATTTCAGATTGGTTAGTTAAAAATTTACCAGTTCTATTTAACACAACAACAACAACGAATGAAGAGTACAAAAGGGACAGCAACCACATTTGCAATAAAAATTGAACTAAGGCATTGAGTAAAAACACTGGACAAATAGGCAACCGAGCATACCTGGGATTGTAATTCTGTATCTTGTTTGAGTTTTCATAAGAAACTGTTAATTCAGCAAAGCACAACTTGAAAGATACAGACGGAATCGTCTGTACAATACACCGGCTCTCCTACTTAAGTACAGACCCCTGGAACCTAACCCTGTACTTAAGTCCAACATCACTACTACTGGTAGCAAACAGGTTGTGAAATATGAAAACAAGGATTTACAGTACTCTATATATAATGCTCCTTTTAAAATTATGTTTCAAAAGTCAGTACCAGAATTTACTCTAATCTAAAAACTATCATCCAGAATCTCTGTTGCTCAGTCAACCTTGCCACCAGCTCTAGCCAAAGGGGAAAAAAAAAAGGCAGTACTGATAGTACTGGTCAGTTAAACTTAATACCACATTTGGAATGGCCTTGGCAACCCCTGGAAAATGGAGTGTGTTTCTCACACAACAGAACAATGCCTTTTATTTTGCGGGAAAATGACAACTCCCATTCTTTTGCTAACAGTCCACATTTTGCTGACATGGCATTACTGCAAAGCAACTTGAAGCAATTCTGCCATTTTAATTACTTTCCTTAGGAAGCTGTGGCTAGGACAAAACCTCAAAGTAGAGGGTATTTGGGGAAGAATACCAGCTCAATCTTCTCAGGGCTAAAAGTGTTCTCAGAGGGCTTTTCTGACTGCAAATTGATTTATTCCCTAAAAGGGAAAAATTAACAAAACAATGAGGATGGCTTTAAAGACAACATGTAACCTGGTGGGAAAAGTAGAAGCAGCCTACAACCTACTACTGATGCATAATGTCCTTTCCATGGCTGGCCCAAGATGGTGTGTCAAGTGCTGCCCCCCACCCCCGGTACCCTGGTGATGTGCCGGCCTCTGCTCCTCTAGCCACTACTCTCCTCTACACTTCTGTGCCGTGCCCCCTTTTCCTTACCCAATCATGAAACAACATGATTCAAACAGCAGTAGAGGACAGTGGGCAGATGGAGGGGGGCATTCCCACTAATCAATGCGAGTTAAAAACCCAAACCCTGCAAGTGACAGTTCATCTTCCTCTTCCACAAAGACAGAAAACCCAATGCGCTCGAAAATCTCTCTATCGTCTCTCGCCGAGACAGGTTGCAAAACCGTAAGAAAAAGTGATGAATGGACTCACGGTTGTCCCAAGAACTCTCACGCAAAGGAAAACAACCTCTTTGCCTTCTTTATACGGTATTGACCTGAGTATAAGACTCACTTTTGTTCCCTAAGGCAAGTCTTTAAAGTAGGGGTGAGGCCTACAATCAAAGTCTAGCGTTTTCTGCCTAGAGTTTTTTTTGCAAAGCATCCCTTTTTCAAGCCTCTCCAAGTCTCTTTCAAAAGGTAAAACACTTTTTCTTTTTTAAAACTGCAAAAGCTGTGTTTTCAGCTCTTAATCACTTGCTAAATGTCCAGGATCTCTCTAGCAACCTCTAGCCTTAGAGGCATTTGAAAAAATTAACCCTTAAGTTCCAGCCCCAGGACTCTGTGGAAACTAAGATATTTATTGATCCTGCAGTTTAAAAGTTGAGAGCAAGAGCTCCTGCATAGGCTTATCATATCCAAAGGAGGACAGAGTGCCAACCTTTAGGCTGCAATCCTATGCACACCTTCCTGGGAGCAAGCCCTATTGAATGCAATGGGACTTACTTCTGAGTAGACATGGATAGGATTGTGCTGTTAACCATTGAAATTTGGGCAGCTGCAGCTCCCAAATTCCAAAAGTAGGCACTCTGTCCCCCTTTGGATCTGAGAAGGCTACTTATACTAGGGTGCCCAGATTCAATAAGGGACAGGGTAAAGCTGTACTGTTTTACTATTCTACTAATGTGTATATTTTCTTTAAGTTAAAAAAAGTTAAAAATGTATTTTTTAAAAAATAGCACCAAACTTTAAGGGTGCGGCTTATAATCAGGAGCGTCCTATACTCGGGGCAATACAGTATTTATATATTTTTCAACAAAAAGGCCAGCGGGTGGCGCAGTGGGTTAAACCGCTGAACAATAAGCTGTCGATCGAAAGGTCGGCAGTTCGATTCCCGCGACGGGGTGAGCGCTCGTTGCTTGGCCAGCTCCTGCCAACCTAGCAGTTCCAAAGCATGTCAATGCGAGTAGATAAATAGGTACCGCTTGCGGGAAGGTAAACAGCGCTCCGTGTTCCAGCTGCATGCTATGCGCTGCGGCGAAGAGAGTCATGCCGGCCACATGACCACGGAGGCGTCTTCGGACAACGCTGGCTCTTCAGCTTTGAAATGGAGATGAGCACCACACCCTAGAGTTGGACACGACTGGACTTAATTGTCAGGGGATACCTTTACCTTTCAACAAAAGAGGTATGTACATCTTTGTACATGAGACTGATGGATTCTGCAACATCAACAGCATTTTTTGGATCCACTGCCATTTTTAAATCACAAGGGGACTGCTGGCTACCTGCAAAGCACCATGTAGAGTCATCGAATCATGCATATGCTGCATGAAAACGGCCTGCCTACAAGCATGATGGTGGCTCAGTGTGCTCTTGAAATCACAGAATTGGGCCTGCTCTGATCGTGTGAGAGCTACGGTGGGCTGGCTAAAGAGCAAGAGTGAAGAAGAGAAAGAGATATGGAAGGAGAGTTCTGAGAAACAATGGTGGGGACTATGGCTTTCAGTTGTATTGGAAAAGTTTTGCACACAGTTCAATAATAAGTATGCAAAGTGCTTCAGGTGGATTGTATTGATGGAATACAATACAATAAGGCATTATCATCCCCATACTGCAGCTGGAAAGCAGAGATGAAGAGAGGTTTGCCCTGGCAAGGCTACCTGGGGAGTTCATGTCAAATCAGGGACATCCACATTCACAGCTCAGCTTTAGCCACTATGCCACACCAGCTCCCAGATTAGAAGCCTTGGCCACACCTGTTATAAGAGGAAGAAATGAAAAATATAGCAGTACTTCCTATAACGCTGTTTCCTTTAGTGTTAATACGTTACAGTAGTGTTTCCCAATCTTTTTTGCCCTGCCACCCACTTTCAGCATGGGGCTCAGCAACCCAGAAGTTTTGGCAGTGATGTGACGATGTCACTTCCGGGCTGCCAACCTTTAGCATTTTTTTAATGCAAACAGTCTGCAGCCCTCGCCTCTGCTTGGCGCTGGGCCTCATCGCATTGTGTTCTTGCTGATGAGTGACAAAAACAAGCTCGTCAGCAAAAACACAATACGACGAGGCCAGGAGCAGGTTGAAGACTGCCAAGTGGGCTGTTCACAACCCACCAAAAATTGGGTTGCAACCCACTGGTGGGTAATCATGACCCACAGTTTAGGAACCCGTGTTACAGCACTCTGTCTGGGCATGATTTACAGCTTTTGTAGCCATTGGGAGCAGTGCATTCGGGTTAGCGTGGGACCAACCAGCATCAGTTTCCTGCTCTTTACTGGATGTCTCCTATACTGCGCTGGTTTCACACAGTGATCAACTTTCCATTAACATATCCCCTCCATTATGGGAAATGTTACTCAAAAGTTTTGTACAGCAACTTCTCATCTCCCAAAATATGCCTTTTAATGGTGGTTGTACTATTGTCTTTTTGGTACTCGGATCTACTAACTGGCACAAAAAGCAACATTAACCATGAATGCCTTAAGGTAGGAATAAAAAACTATATGCCCCAAACTAAATCCAAGTACTTGAGGACCACCAGGTAGCACCCCAACTGCCAACCCAGAGACAAGGAGCGCAAAGGCAAGGTTGACAACACAACACGGTAGATGGCAGTCCTGGCTCACCACATTCAATCCACCTTATAAAGCAAGGTGCTGACCAGGAATTCACAGCACTGTTAAAGTCTGGCAATTTTGCTTAAGGTTTACACATCAGCCCAATAATTGCTTCAGAGAGAGGGGGGGGAGGGAGGGGGGTGTACTAATTGCTTTTGTACAGCACTGATGGCATACTGGCTTTTACTTCAGCTGTACAGGAACAGAGCTGGAAAAGTCCAAACTACATTAGCATCTTTAGACCCAGAACACAATAATCTTGCTTCACCCACAGGTGGATTGAAAAAAGTGCAAAGCTTTGCAAAAAGGTCCACGGCAACCAATGAGGCAGAAAATTATTAGTTTGTTATGAGCCAAGATGATTTATCTGGAACACAGCCTCCTGAGGGTTGAACCATTAAGAGTGGGTTCAGCCAACCAAGCTGAAGGCTAATAGAGGTTGGCCTATAGCCACTTCAGAGTGCCAGGTGAAATCATCTGACCAAAACTTCCATGAGAGGCTACAGTTTAAGATGTCCCAGCAGGATATTGTGTTCAGGAAATAAAATGCTTGCCAACTTGAATAGATGATGTTCGCCCATCGATATCATTACTCAGATATTGGCTGGAAGAGAGATGTTTGCATCAGTTCTTCTGGGCGTTAACCAGCAACATTAACTGAGACAGGTCAAATGTTCTAATCTGGAATTCCTCGACAGCGCTTCTCAAATCACAGTAGATGCAATTTTCAACAGTAAAAGATCCATGATCAAGGCATGCCTGAGGAATCAGAAACTGTAGAGATACCGTGCATGGCTTTGCGTGTTTACAGACGTTAAAACCACACACGGTCTAAGGCTTCAAAACCCCATGCACAACTGCTTCAAAATTTATCCCTCCGGAAACAAATCCCATGGAATTCAAACTAATACACATAGGATGGGGCTCGTAACCATGATTACTGGATTCAAAACAGGGAATGGATGTGAAGGAAGAAAAAAAAAAAGACTACAAGAATGAGAGAAGAAGACAATTCACCGCATGTTTTCACAGATCCTACTCTTGGATATATGCAACATTAAATAGCAAACAACAACAACAACAACAACAGTGTATTTTAGGAGCATTTGTTGTTTTATATCTCATAACTACCAAGGTTATCAAAAGACACACTCCCCACCCCCTTACAGAAGCAAAGGCATTTTTTGCCTTTGCCATGCACATACAAGCTCATGTAACTGTCCATAACAAATATTCACTCAGAGTCAAACTAGACAAGGTGACAGTCCTATGATCAGCCCTGGCATACTTGCTTTTCGTAAACAGCATGCATAAAGATGTGATGATTTGGATTAAGGGGTGGTGATGGAGAGGGTTTATCCCCCATGTAGCCTGATTTGGGGGCCCCTACGTGCGACATTTACACAAGAGAAAAAAGGTCCAATGAAAGTGGTGGAGGCCCTAATCAGCTGAGTCCCCTACTTCTCCCACCGTATTCTAAATCTAGATCATTCCTCCTGTGAATGCTGCTTACAATGTAAATAATTTGCAGTATGCATGGGGAAATGTCTTGATTAATGCTGCATTATTTTTCACTAAGTGCAAGATGGCCAAAAGTGTGAAAGGGGCCCTTAGAAATCACCACATAGACCATGAAACACAAAAGGAACACAGTATACTGTACTCCCCCCCCCCCACACACACACACAAACTTTACTGCTGGCTTCTCTCTCACACACAGGAGGTGTGGCCTGCAGGTTTGAGCCAGTGCCCTGCCTGAAGAAACTAAGCAGGGTTGACCTCGGTTCTCACTTGGATGGGAGACGGCAGCTGCTGACGGACCTCGTGAAGACACTGAGAAGGCACCGTGAGAGGGTGGAATGCGGAGGAGTCAGCTAGAGAGAGAACATCTTGACAACCGTTCGAGGGTGAACTGCGGTGAACTGGGAAGCTTGGAAGTGCAGAGCACAAACCAGAAGGAGGGGCTGCACTCGGAAGGGAAGCATCTGGAGTATGGAAGGTTCTATATATGAATAGAACAATATTGTAAAGACCCTTACCGGGTCTAGGATAGCCTGCCTATGTAAACCGCCTTGAATAAATCTGATGAGAAATCTGATGATGAGAAAGGCGGCATATAAATACAGAAAATAAAAATAAAAAATAGTTATATTGAATATTCAGAAACTCAATAGTTTTCCACTTCTTTAAATACAAGTTCAAAATAAGCAGCTGAAGCAAAATCTGGGAAGCATCTTATTTCTACAGGAAAAGCAAAGGATATTTAGCAGTGCCCCCTTCACCAAGCTATGAATAGGCTTGAATAGCAGTTTTTCCCTGGGACATACTCAAGACCTGAACAGCAGCTTTCAGGGATCAGCAACACAGTACTCGATGCTTCATTTCCCTTTCAATTGTTCTTTTCGAGGCGTCCATTATTTTCTTCCATTCTTTCGCGCCTTTTTATTTCCACCTTAAAAACCATACTTGGATTACAATGGTATCAGAGCCTGCTTGTATAGTGCAGCTCTAAAGGATCAGTCTTTTCTTCCATGTTTCCACTTGAAAAAAAGACTATTATATAACTTCTGTGCTAATGGCACTTGATCCAGTATAAACTGCAAACATTTATGAAACAGTTTCTGGAAAATGTTGGCTGTGACCTACAAAAACAATACATTATACTGAGTCTATGAACAACCACTATCCTGTGTCTTTTTAAAATATTTCTAAACCATCAGAGTATAATCTACTTGAAATGACTTGTCCCCGAAACCTCTTGATTTGATATTGAATCTAAAGGATGGTGTTAAACACTGACAATATTTGAATTGATTTAACAGCCACATAAGTAGTTTTGGTTCAAAACTAGTGAATTTTGAAGCCTCCCTGTCAAGGTCTGAAACACCAGGATTTTAAAATACACACACTCACTATTTGGGTTCAATCGATGCCTTCTTTATGAAGTGCATGTAACCATACAGCTTAGAGACACACACTCCACATCTACAGTGGAGGTCAGTATATCAAGCAGGCATATGATTAATGTGTGTAATTAATCTGTGGAACTACTTGCCACAGGATGTGGTGATGGCACCTGACCTGGATGCCTTTGAAAGGGGATTGGACAGATTTATGAAGGAAAAGTCCATCACAGGTTACAAGCCATGATGGGTATATCCAACCTCCTGGTTTAGTAGCAGGCTCTCTCTGAATGCCAGATGCAAGGGAGTGGCAACAGGATACAGGTATCTTGTTTTGTGTGCTCCCTGAGATACAGGAAGCTGGACTAGATGGGCCTTTGGCCTGATCCAGCAGGGCTATTCTTATGTTCTTAATGCCACACATTTTTAGGGTGGAATGCAAAACATGGCTCCAATGAAGACTGTTGCACAGAGTACCTGTGTACACTGAATGTACACATATTACTAACATCACACCATCAAGAACTATTAGTCAGATGTTACCGATATGCCTTCTTGATGGATATGCAGCCATAAAAGTCAAATTGCAACATAATATAGCTTCCTCTCCAGTTTAAGTACATATCAAAAATTTGCAGTGACAGAACAGAGTCACTTTGCAGGATCATACAATAAGGAAGCAAAAAAAAACCACTAGAGTTATGTGAAAATAAACTGAGAGAGATCTTTTTTTTTTGAGAGGCCTTTGTGTACTTGCAAACCCACTGGATTCAGACTTTTTAATGTACGTTAATGTCTGTTCAGGTATCCCCCGCTTAACAACGGTGATACAGTGCTCAATCCCAGTTGTAAAGCAATGTCGTTGTTATGTGAATTCAGCCTCCGGGGGCGGCTGCTGCATCGTGCCAAGCCGGCAACCCCCTCCGTAGGCCTCCACGGGCCTCAGAATGTTTCTCTGAAGCAACAGGAAGCGACTCCCAGTATACTTCCAGGTTCGCATCTGCCACTTCGGAGAAATGTTCTGAGGCCCGTGGAAGCCTACGGAGGGGGTTGTCAGCCCAGTGCGATGTGGCAGCAGCCTCTTTCAGGCAGAGCGCAGGACTTCTAAAAGATCTATAAAAGGTGTGTGGGTTTCTGAGGGGGAGGAAGGATGACCGCCGTCGTATATCCAGGTGGCAGTTGATAGGAATGACACTAAGTGGGGGATACCTGTACCCTCTGCCTTATTTCTTTGCTTTCCATTTTGATTTGCATAATAATCCCACTTTGGCATGGCACTGCTTTTGTAGTGGGTTATTTGCAGCTTTCTGTCTGCCGTTGTCAGCTTCACACAAGAGTAAGGGACAATAGACGAAGCCTAGAAGAGCAAGCTATGGTGCCTCTGCATAAGTATGTTTCCTCACGGCTGGGTGCTCCAGCTCGTCTCTTCACAATCTCAGAAACGCTTATCTAAGGTTGCCATCCTATGCACGTTTACCTGGGAGCAGTGGGACTTGCTTCTGAGTTAACATGTTTATGACTGTACTGTAAAAAAAGGGGAGAACTGTCTATTGCAGACAGAAAGGAAACCTCAATGAATTCATCGTTCATAATAAATCTATATACAAAGCTAAAGCAAAATTCAATACAGTACATTACAGTACAATTGAAGGGAAAATAAAGTACCTCGGACTCAGACAGTTTCCCCCCTCAATTTCTACTCCTTTGTTGAGAATAAAAAGAATTAAAAGGTTTTTTGCACATTTCAATATGGCATTTCCTAAAACACTAGCACTTTTGTGTGTGTGTGTGGGGGGGTTGCAATGTAGAATCCATATAATTCTCACTGGAGTATTACAAAGCATTATCGAAGTATTTGAAAGTGAAAACAGTAGGTCTATAGTACAGTGCATTCAAATATCTGAAGACTTATCTACAAAGCTATTTGAATCCAATTTAAAATTTGCATATTGCTTAAAATCCTATTTCAGTCTATTTACCATGGAAATAAAACGAGAAGACTTAGCTCCACATAAAAGACGCACATTGTGAACAAGACGTAAGCTCAAACCCTGCATGAATTTTTGTGGGTGAAACAATCAAAAGAACACAAATGTATTTTGAATTTATGCCAGAGTGTGAATGTAGTCACTCAAGTTGCATTATCCGATTGTTAATATTTCTGATTTGTGAGTAAATAGGCACAATCTTAAAATTTTACGGATTTTAAATTCAAAGAAGCTATTTAAAAAAAAGTTGTACGGACAATTAAACAGACTGCTCCAAGCCACAACCAAATAGCTGCCAATTAATAATTCACAATACTAATGGAATGTTCCCAACTCTTGACGGTGGAGGGAATATCCACAGTAAACCTAAATAATTTGCAGCACAATAATTTCCAGTTGCTTCAGTAGTCAACAATGGACTCTGGCTTTTACACTCTGCCCAAGTGGCCCACCCACAACGCTGGTGAAGCAGCTGCTTCAAGCAGCAAACTGGTGGGGGCTGTCCTCCACCCACCCATCACCTCCCCTGGCCTGGCTGCCACATCTAGCCACTACCCACTCTTTCCTGGCACACACTCCTTAGAGAGCAAGCAAGAGGAATGGAGGAGGACAGCGTGCAGCTTAGCTCCTCTAGCAGTGCTGCTGAAAATCAGAGGTTCTCAACCAGTGGTATGCGTACCACCGGTGGTACGCGAGGTGGGTGTTGGTGGTACCACGGACACCCACCTCACATCACGGAGACCTTGGCACGAGTCTGCAAATGCCGGTAGGAGGCTCAGCTCAGCTGCAGAGCATGGTTTTGTGCACTTGAAAAAGCCCTCACCCCCACCCACCCCGAGCCTCTTACCGGTGTTTGCAGACTTGCACTGAGGTCTCCAACCCAGAAATAACTGGCAATGAACTGTTACTTCTGGTGGTACGTCAAGAGGTCCACAGCGCAGGCGGTGGTACATCATGCTTGGACCTTGAGAACCAAAACGATCATGGTGGTGAAGTTGGAGGAGGACGTAGCCACTACTACAATCCTGTTCCAAACTGCTCGCATGATCAGGAAGAGGGCCACCACCTCTGCTGCTTCCTTCCCATCCCTGTCACTTCTTCTAATCTGGCTGGGCAGGGAGAATACTGGAGGTGGGGCAATTCTGTATCCTCCCACCTGACCAGCTTAGAAGCAGCAGTGGCAGGAAAGGAGAGGAAATAGTGATATCTAGGCTGAAGGCTGGGACACCCACAGTTGCTGCCACCGTTCAAGAAAGCTTTATTTTCAAGGAGCTTGGTTGGCAGCCTACTCAGCCTACTCAGACACAGCAGAGTTCTCTCTTTTGGCAAAGGGACGTGCTACATCAGTCCCTGGACTGACTAGCAGCAAGAAGCCTCTAGCTTGGCCTCCTGCTCTCACTTAGTACGTAGAGCAGTACATTCTGCCTGCTAGACTTCACACTCCACATCAAGCTCTTGTTCTGGTTCTAGTCCAAGCTCCCAGCAACGGATCTTGGTAGCCCTGGGTTGGCAGACAGACCCACTCTAGGCTTGAACTTGTTCACCCAACCATGACTCCAGCCTGACCCTGAAAAAGACTCCATTAAGGCCAGAGTAGGCTAGCAGTGGTCTGCCTAGGAGCACACAAATCTTGATCTTCTTCATCTGGGAAAGAAACTGGGACATACAGGGTCCAACAGCCGATGCCTCTTATCTATTGTAATCAAACACAAGTCTCCAAGAACAAGACGACCCACAGAGAAAACCCTCACAGTGAAATGAAGCTCTCTTTGGGAAAGGAAGGTCAGCAAGACAAGCAGGACAGTAAGCACCCCTAAGACAGTGGATGTCGCCTCGTGCTCTCTGCCCGCCTCTGGGGGACCCACCGCCAACCACGACCACACAGCCTCTGTTTTGGGCCTGGCTGAATCAGTAAATCTCCACTGGCTACTCTGCTAGGAGCAAAGTTGAGAGCAAGTGGGCAAACATTTAAAGCTTCCAGTTTCAACGTTGCCCGAGGCTACTGCATATTCCAGGCTTAAAGCAGAGACTGATGCATGAGAAGAGAGGGGGTGGAGAAGGCAGTGGTGAGCTACTTAAAGTAAAAACGCTAACTGCTTTTTCAGCAAGACAAGCAGCTATGCTGGAAACTTCCACGGATGAACAATGGAGCCAAGTGGAGAGAATCAGGTTCCAGAGTAGGAAGAATCTGAGCATGGGAACTTTTTCTCCCGCACCATGTCCTATGGTAAGAAAATAAGGCAGCCCATAAAGAGCAGACAAATCTGAATACTGGCCTTCAATGGAACAAAAGAAACTTAAGAACTACGTCCATACGACATAGCATTATTTCACTTACCTATGGCCTGAGCAAGTGCTATAACAACTTCCTGGCAAGTCGTAACTTCGGTGACGCCACAAACAATCCTCTGCACACCGTCCACCCATACTTTGAGCTCCATGATTTAGCAGATCACTCAACGGCCATGAATGTTGCCAGCAGGATGTTAAGTCACATTTACAGCTATACCAGAGACAGCAGGCATCTTACTAGCAATTATTTACCTGAAATAGAAACAAAACATAAGTAACCCTTGTCTTTATGGTATCCTGAATAAATCTCATATCAGAGTAGAGGCACACAGAATTTTCCTCTATGCAAAACACTGAATGCCTATCATTGTAAGTAACCCAGGAAATACAGTTTTCATTTTTCAGCAACACTGGTTTTTAGAAGTCCTTAGATTCTATTCAGTAGGAACTAAATATCAAGTATATATAAATATATGTTTGGAAGGAGGTGCTACATCTTTTATGCTTTAGTTTTTTATTAGCATTTTATTAAACGGATTTCCGGAAATCATGCATGTTTTTAATTCTGTTATTTAGATGAGTCATGAAAACTTGAGATTGTTTCCCCTTGGATTCTCTTCAAATGATCAGAGAGAGCACCATTTTCTATCCTGACCCCCTCCTCCTTCCAAACATAACATGACTTGATATTTAGTTCCTATTGAAACTTGGTTGAGCACATTCCTATCAAGAGAAGAAACAAAATGTGATTACAGAGAACAGAAGTAGTTATATGAGCATCACACAAAGCAACCTTGCTTGAAGTGTTTTACACACTTTCAATTTTTTTCTAGTCTTACAGATTTTTTTTTTAAAAAGAGGCTCAAGTTCATTTTTTTTACCTCAGCAAGGTAAACGATTCCATTAGTAGTAAGACCTATCTAGAACTCAATGTCACCACCTTTCAAGGATTTAAATACATCTCACATCAGTACCAAAGGTGGCAATGTTTTACCTGTCTCGGATTCAAACTTAATATTTTAGATAGGCACAGCTCTAAGGTTCATGGGTCATTCCATGTCAAATCAACCAATGAAAAATCCATTTTGGAACTTGAGGTCACGGATTTTGTTCATTTTTGGTACATTTGTACCTTACCATGAGATGTTAAAAAAAAAAATTTTTGTCCATCCGTTTTTGAGATATTGAATGTTCAAAAGTGCCTAAAAATGCCAAAATTCACTTGTCACCATACCTTCAAACGCCATTTACAAGATAACGATGAACGCTAACGACATGGGACATGTGGCATTTTACAGCGTATGAATAGGGCTTCTATTTGATATACAACATGACAATTGTAAATTTTCAAGAAATTCAAAAATATTCAAATAATATTTTGAAATTTTGGAAAAACAGGATTTTTTAAAATTTTCAAAAAAATCACACTTAAAGGTATATGTAGTCAGTCAAAATTTCAAGATGGTATCTCAATGGTATCATACAAAAAATAAATTTTCTTGTTGGCAGTGACCAGGAATTAAACCCCTTAAGTCCATTTTTCTACAGTTTACATTGATAAAATTATGTGGTAAACTGAAATGAATAAAAAAAATTATAACAGGACTTATAGAGATAGATCTGAAAAAAAAATCTGAAAAAAATAATTTTTAAACATCTCATGGTAAGGTACAAATGTACCAAAAATGAACAAAATCCATGACATCAAGGTTTCATGCATTGGTTGATTTCACATGGAATGATCCATTTGTAGGTAAGTTGCTCCAGGTCCAGTTCTGTATTTTCTCTAGACTGTTCCTCTTCAATTCATTTACTATAGGTTTATCCGTCCTTTATCCAAGTGTTCATGGCAGCATATCCACACACACACCCTATGAGGCAGAAAAGGGCGAGAGACAGGGAGGGGTCAGATGTAAACTCAATGGCTCTGTTATTCTGAGCATTTCTGGAACAGAAACCTTGGAACCGTTGCAACTCACTTCTGAATAAGTCTTTAGGATTCAACCTTGGGTCAGTCACTCTCTCTCTCACCAAACCCACGTCAGAGCTGTAGTGAGAATAAACTGGGGCAGCAGTAGTGAAAGAGAACCACAGATGATGCTCCAAACTTCTTGAAGGTAGAGCAAGGTACAGATGCAATAAACAAAAGCAAGCTGTAGTCAAGTTCTGGAAGCAAAAATCATGACTACCGTCAATAGAAGAGCTAAATATGCATCTCTTTTCTTAAGTTCTTTACCACAGTTGATACTGGGGAAATGAAAGACATTTCCATTTTCCTCATTTGTCTAGGATGGATATGGAAATATTAACTCACAGTTAGAGAACCTCATTTTCTGAGCATATAGTTTGAGATCCACAACATAGCACAACTAGTCTCACCTACTCAACTATGCCCTAAACTTTCATTTCTTGAACCAAAGTTTTCAAGTCCACATAAAAAGCAATTTTTGAAACAAAGGGGAAATGATGTGGTCCTGGAATCTTTTTTGAACAAAAAGCAGTCAAAATTTTCACTTTGAGCCCTTCAGTGCACCTGAAGTAGCTCAACAGTGCTACTTAGGACATCTCTTCGTAACATGGATTCAACTCATGTGTAGGGCTCTCCCACACAATTAAAAACATGCTCATTGTAATACACACACACACACACACACACACACACACACACACACACACACACACACACACACACACACACACACACAGAGAGAGAGCAGGTGTGGCGGCTTTCATAGAACAGCTTTCAGAGATTTGTGTTCGGTGGTCTGGAAGAATTTTGAAAACCTGCACTCCCAGAAAAGTAGCCTTATTGCCGATGATCAAAATTTCTGGTTGGATTCAGTTATTTAATTTAAAGTATTTGTATCCTGCCTTTCCTTCCATAAAATCAGATGCCCAAGGTAGCCAACAGAGCTGTCAAGAACGATACCATGCGGCCTCAGAATCCAAACCCAAGAAAATACTGTATTAGTCTTGTGCCATAGATGCTTCTATGAAGGGAGAAGGGGAAGGCAAAGGATGAGATGGTTAGACAGCATCACCGATGCAACGAACATGAAAATGAGCGAACTTAGGAAGATAGTGGAGGACAGGAAGGCCTGGCGGGATATGGTTCATGGGATCACGAAGGGTCGGACACGACTTAACAACTGAACAACAACAACATAGATGTTTCATGTTATGGTTACTCATTCCATTGCTCAACGGGACATGCAGGGGGGAGTAAGCGGCGTGATAACAGTGAGATTTTCCACTCACTCAATTAGGGAGACAAAGGGACTTTTGAAAGAGGATAGATGGCCATGAGACGGATCAATTACAAACAAAACGAAATGATTCAGAATGATCTACAAGGAGAAAGACTGGGGAAACACTGCAATAAATCAGTAATCCTGGCCCCTGGTGTTAGCAGCTGTGAAGAATTCAAAGTCTCACAATTCACCATCATATTGCTTGAACAAGGTATCATATGCTCAGACTTGAGCAAAGAACCATTGTTTATTTGGCCCTGTCCACCAACATTAAAGACAAGAGTATTTAATAGTTTCAGGAGGCTCTCTCTCTCTTGAAGTGGGCATTCTTGTTAACGTCTTCAATGTACACAGTGTCAGGGAAGCTAAATAATTCCAAAGAGAAGATAACAAGAAAGTTGGCAGCACAGGGGGAGTTTCACTATCAAACTCTGGGCAATTAGGAAATGCCAACATTGTTGCGACAATGGCAGTCACATGTACAACACTTGCATGGAGGCACTGAATCACACAAAAAGGTACCTCCAGGTGAGCATAGTCCTGGCAACAGCTCCACAGTGGCGCCATATATCCTTGAAACAAATGCAGATGTGCTTCCCCCGTGGGGACAGGAACCAGCCCACAAGTATTTAATTTGGAACACAGTCAACCTCCATCCCAGGTCCTCAAGAACTAAGCACAAATAAAAGCATTACCACTTTGCTCCCATGTAGCACATATTGAAAACCAGCAAGTACAGTCCATACATACCATCTTAGACTGAATAAAATTTATGGGATTAAAAGCCATGGCGAACAGTAAAATAAAAATTAAGTTTTATACTATTTGTATTGTTTTACTGTTTGCCATGGCTTTTAATCCCATAAATTTTATTCAGTCTAAGATGATCGTTGTGGGCCATGAAAACTTAGAAATCGTACAGTCCATACCCTTTTCTCCTCTGAGCTGTACCAATAAAAATGGCAGCTAAAGCTCAAGCACATTAAGGGGTAATTAATCTGCCTTAAGTTATCTTAGAAACCTACGAGAACCTGAAAGCAACATTTTAAGAAAAAAAATCTGTCTTCTTAGCACACCCCACGTGCTTGTCCAACGATTTTGTGGAAGCTCCATTTTAGTCTTCCGCTGTCGCTCTCATCTTTGAGAGATTGTTACAACTGAAGTCTTTCCCTCTCCACTATTTGTTCTGAACTCCATAAACCAGGGCTGGTATATCCTTATTTCCTCTCATTCTCCCATGACCAGTTTGCAACATAGGACAGACGCAGAAGGGATCCCAGTAGTGTAGCTGGACCCAAGTCAGTGGGCGGGGCGACGCATCATCACCCTGCTACTGGAATGACCCTGATGCCATTCCGGTGGTGGTGGGGCAATCTCGCCCCCCCACCCCCCCACTGGCGCACGTCCAGCTACGCTACTGACGGACCCACATTCCCTTGTCTTTGACCACAGGTACCTCTAACCCAGGGATCGCCAACCTTTCAACATGAATGCTCCTGGCCCTTGAATGGTTGTACAGGTGAGGGCATTTCAGCAGGTGCAGCTGCTTTAGCAGCACCATCAGCAATTGAAGCTGCCAAGATTCTGCCTTCTACACAAAACTCTTAAGAATGCAGAGGCCCTAATGGTGGAAGGTTGGCCACCCTGTCCTAACTTAAAGGCTTTCACAGCAATGTCGCTTGCTTCATTTTCCCTCTGCCACCACCTGCAGTCAACTGATTTTTTTTTTATTGTGTGGATAACCGACTAGAGCACTTAATAGAACAGGGCGAAGAACTCATCTGGTATCAATTCCAGACATAGCACAGCAGCTTCTGCCTCCCAGGGAGTGACTATATAGAGGGAGGCAGAAGGTTAAAAGCTACGGCATCAGCATCACAACGTCTATACTGCTGCCAAGATCACTTGGCATCCCTACAATTTTCGATACGTTCAGGAGTGTGTATTTCTTTCAACCCATCCTGGTGCACTTCAAAAGTAGTGTGGCTCACCACACCGGTTGTCACCTCAGAGTACCTTTGTCGTGTATTCTCACAATTAATTCTAAAAGAACACACACAGACTGCAAACTAATGGAACAGATGGCCCATTTAATTCAATTTTTTAAAATGCCACTCTTAGGCTTAAAGTCTTAGCATTAGTACACAGTAGTAGTGTGTCCAAAGTCTACCAACTTAAGCCAAGAAGAACAAGAAATTTAGGCTTAAAAAGCTTCCATTCCCTCAAGCCCAAATGCAACAGAAGCAGCAATGGTGTGTAGAACTAGCATGAAAGGAAGAATATTTCAAGCATAATGGAACTCTGCAGTGGAAGGCAGGTGATCTAGAGACGGAACTTTGGGTTCTACTTACACCACAAAGTTCCTGGTTCCTGCTTTGTGGCCACCAAAGAACGCCTGACATTCAAAGACTTGGAATCCCAAATGCCTACCCAGTCAGCTCACTATGAAGGTGAGCAAAGATACTATACGACCTTCACTGTACTCAATTCAAACACATGGCTTGTGACCCATTTGTTTTTTAAAAAAGTAGTTCCCTCTATTGGGTAATCAGGAAGCTGCCACATCCAAACTGGCTTCTGCCTGGGTCAGAGATATTACTCTTTCTTCCATGAGGTGAGATTTGTACTTCAGAATAAATCTCAACCTGGTAGACAGCCTTGTAATTAAGCCCACAAAACATATCCACCAGGAAAAAAAAAAGGGCATGATTGAGAGCTGGTGGCTTCGGGACTTTTTTCCTTTTAAAAAAAACTTTCACTGTACATCTGTGGGCAGCGGCAGCTTTAGCAATGCTTGCTTTAGCCATTTGAAGGGCTGCCAGTAGCAGCAACAGGGTCCCCGGAACCCAGCTCCTGCCACTCTCCAACTTTTATCCTCTAGAACACACCAGGAAATGACCCTAAGGTAAAGGTAAAGGTGACCCCTGACAATTAAGTCCAGTCGTGTCCGACTCTAGGGTGCGGTGCTCATCTCCATTTCAAAGCTGAAGAGCCAGCGTTGTCCGAAGACACCTCCGTGGTCATGTGGCCGGCATGACTATCCTTGCTGCAGCGCGTAGCATGCGGCTGGAACACGGAGCGCTGTTTACCTTCCCGCAAGCGGTACCTATTTATCTACTCGCATTAACATGCTTTGGAATGTTGTTTGGAACAACAACGATTTTCAACCTTTTGCATCTCACGGCACACTGACAAGACTAAAATTGTCAAGGCACACCATCAGGTTTTTGTTTTTTACAATTGACAAGGCACACCATACTGCTGGCAGGGGGCTCACATCCCCCCAATGGCCTTACTAATAAGTGACCCTCCCCCAAACACCCACGAAACACCTGTGGGCACACCAATGTGCCGCAGCACAGTGGTTGAAAATCGCTGCCCTACAATATAAGCTATTGAAGTTGTCACTGCCCCCCAAATGGGTGACAAAAAAAGTTAAAGAACATTCCCCCTCCATATACAAAAATAGCAGGTCACCAAACTGGTGACTGTGTAAATGGTTAAAGACTGCTGAGAAATGTAAACATCTCTCATGCCTCAAAGCTACAAATCCTGAGATGTAATATAAAAAAAGGAATCAAAATGTGTTATGTTGAGTCAAGATGAATAGATGGATGTCAGCAGTGAAAAAGGCAGCCAGATGCTGGACTCGTTCTATGACAGGGGGAAAAACATGACGACATCTGAAAGCGCCAACATGACATGCATAATGCAGTGTGCTTTTGCTGTATAAATAAATGTGAAGTCCTTCGCTTCTCTAGGAACGCCACGCTATCAGAACGATAGACAGCTCAACGAAGTCACCCTGTTCGCTCATGTGGAAAGAAATATTCACACAAATGGAGATCTCATCAACAGAGCAGCTTTTATTAGGACATGCTGCTGGATATTAAAGAATTTCATCCCAAATCTGGAGAGATGGCATCATCACGTTTGTTTATGCAGCAACAGCATTTTGAGCTCTTACAGACTTGCAGGATTTCTTGCCCCTGCCCCTGCCCTTCCCCCTCCGGGACGATGTGGCGGACTGGTTCTTGCGCACGGGTTTCCCTTGAGGGAGGGTGATGCCTCCAAGCAGACTGTGGAGTTCCAAGTCTTCATTGATGGCTCGTTGCAGGTGCTTAGGGGCAATTCGGCGCTTGTGGTCACTTGCAGCAATGTCGCCAGCAACATCCACAATGTCATAAATCAGGTACTGAAGCACTGCAGCCATGTAAACAGACGCTCCCGATCCAATGCGCTCGGCAAAGTCTCCTCTCCGGAGGAACCTGTCGATGCGGCCAACGGGGAATATTAACCCAGCCCGACAAGAACGTGTTGTCTTTGGCCTCCGTGACTGGTAAGACGGCTCCGGTTCATTTTCAATGTCATCATCATCATACTGACTGTCAGACATGTCACAGTCCCAATTTGCTGCTCAGCCGCCGCCGCCACCACCACTACCGCTATTTGACCTAGTCTGCCTTGTTACTTTTCTTGCCTTACCCCACGAGAAACAGTTTGTCTGGATTTTTAGTGCTTTGGCTTGCCTGACTGATCTGCTTTCTCTCTCCTTTCTCTCAGTTTCTCTCTCCTTTTGTTTTCCAATCCTCCTGCATTTCTTCCTGGCCTTGCAGGTTAAGCAACCATTTGAAGGGCTGCCAGAAAGTCTATGCACTAAGTTTTCCAGCGCCTTTTTGCTTGGAAATGACAACACAGCTCCTGATAGGTTGGGTGCCAGCCAATAGGGTGCCATGTGCATTGTTACCCAGGCCAGAAAACAGGAGGGTCATTGACTTGTTAGATCATTTCCATTGTTCTTTGCATTTGAGCTGAAATGTCATCCTTTTTAATACACTGGTCTCTCTGAAATACTCTGCTGCAGAGCTATCATGTTTCCTATACTATCAAGAGTGTAGATGTTTGAACGGTGAGACAAGCCACAGGCAACACCCTAGTTAAGATGCCAGGCACACTATTTTGTACTTCCTTCAAAAGCTGAAAGGCTCTGGGAAAAAGAAGAAACCCTAATCTGTATCATATCAGAACAAAGCCTTTCTAATGCATGGAAGGACTGCTCCCGTTCCATCGGCCAGTCCCTGAATCTATCTGTAGTTCCTTCTACCTCCTCCCTGTCCAAGGAGGAGCCTGGAACCTAAATTTGCACCATCAACTGTTAGAGAGTATCCAAAGCTGCTCCCAATAAGCCAACACTGATGTCCTCAGTCAGCCCCTGAATCCATCTACAACTTAAAAAAAACCTCCCCTTTTCCAACATTCCTGGCCCCTTACCGCCTTCCTGTGCTTTGTCTTCACTTAAGATTGCAAGCCTTGTTGCGGGGTAAGTAGACTATAAGTTTAAACCATAGCTAAAATCATTATCTGGCTAGACCGGGGTGGCCAACCTTTCAATATGAATGTTCTTGGACCTTTAATGGTTGTATTGGTGATGGCATTTCAGCAGGTGCAGCTGCTTTAGCAGCACCATCAGCAATTGCAGCTGCCAAGATTCTGTCTTGTACACAACTCTTAAGAACGCAGAGGCTCTAATGGTGGGAGGTTGGCCACCTCTAGGCTAGACAGCTCTTCTGAAATTAAAAATTCTTAACCTGACAGCAAACTACAGTGAGGACAGAAACAGAGTGGACCTCTGTAGGAAAATAAGTTCCAGAAGGGGGACTTTGCCAGTGAAAAAGCCCTACCCTAAACTCTTGCAAATTAATACACCAAACAAGAGAAAAACAGAGGCAGTTTGCTCTATAATACGGCAGGCCCAGGCTTGACAACCAGCACCATGAGTAGGGCCTGAAAAAAGCAGAAAGCTAATGTAAGCAAGTCAGAGTTGGAACACTATGCTTTCTGTGTCCTCTTCCTGCTAAGAGAGGAGTTGTTGGATTCTGTAACAGCTGCCCGTCTTCTCACCTTGAATAGTCAACAACCAACCAACCAAAGGTTAACAGGGAGAAGATTAAAACAAAAGCACAAACGTCTGAAAATACAGGTAATTCCCTACTGAAGTTCAGGTTAGGTTCTGGAGGTCTGAAACATTGCGCTGTTATTCATGCAACGTAAACAAAATTTGAAAAAACTTTCTGTAGCGGGTGAACAGTACAAATGTTAATTTCTAAAATCGATCATCTATGAGATATTCACTCCCTAGTGAATGTACTCTCTCTCTCTCTCCCTCTCATGTGCATGTATGATGTACAAACTGTGCCGTCGAGAAGCTTAGGTGGCGAGGCTGCATTTGTAAAATGCAACTAATGCATTTTACAAATGCATACAGTTTGCATTTGTATTAGTTGGAGGGGAACACAAGTACATTTCTATTAAGTACTTTACTGGATCTCATTTACCTACCACTTCTGTGTCTCCAAAACTGCAGCGTCCGATTCTCACAAACCAGTGCTATCGCACCTGCACAAGACAGCAACGTGGCTGTCCTTAAGTTGAGATATCTGTAAGTTGGATGCTCTTAAGGGACTATCTGTATGCACACTGCTTTAAACAGAATAGCAGCCAAGTACAAAACCGCTGAACCATGAGCTGTCGATCGAAAGGTCGGCAGTTCGAATCCACGACGGGGTGAGCTCTCGTTGCTTGGCCAGCTCCTGCCAACCTAGCAGTTCCAAAGCATGTTAATGTGAGTAGATAAATAAGTACCGCTTGTGGGAAGGTAAACAGCGCTCCGTGTTCCAGCTGCATGCTACGCGCTGCAGCAAGGAGAGTCATGCCGGCCACATGACCACGGAGGCGTCTTCGGACAACGCTGGCTCTTCGGCTTTGAACTGGGGATGAGCACTACACCCTAGAGTCGGACACGACTGGACTTAATTGTCAGGGGTCACCTTTACCTTTTACTCACTGGCCAAACAGTGCTTCAAGAAGCTTAACCACAGTTTGGTGCAATATTTATGTACTTAAAATGTTTCTATCCTGCCTTTCCCCTCCCATGAAGAGGCAGCCGAAGCAGGAAACATTCTAAAAACCAGCCAGAGAGCCAGGATGGTGTAGTGGTTTGGGAGGTGGACTTAGACCTGGACGATCCAGGTTCAAATCCCTCCTCAGTCATGAAGCTTCCTGGGTGACCTTGAGCCAGTTACTGTTGCTTAGCCTCACCTACCTCACAGGGTTGTTTGTGATGACAAAAGGAGGGAAGGAACCATGTACACCACCCTGAGCTCCTTGGAGGAAAGGCGGTATAGAAATGTGTGGGGGGGGGGGACGAGAGAGAGCGAGAGCAGGGGGCTGATTCACTGGATGTCACCAGGAAGGAGTACAGTAAATGGTAGCAACTCACAAACCATGATCCACATGCTTTCTGCATGCACATATTCTTCAGCAGAGCAAACGTTAACGCACTCAAAACACAACACTGCTTTGAGTTATTTATCTGCTTTTAAAATGATTCAGAATATAAAAGTTGGATCAGTCCTTGCTTTGCCAATAGTCTTCCAGTAACAAAATGCTGTTGCTCACCAAGAACTTCATGAAAACAGGGCATTTGATTTGCTGGCTTTACAAATTACGCAGAAACGGCAGCTCATATTACTTTATCCATAGTGCGTTACATCCCTAGCAGACACAAACAATGTAAAAACTTTACACAGGAACTTGACTGAAGACATTTGAGCTTGGACTGATTTCACTCCAAAATACACTAATGGAAGGATCTGCATTGCTTCAGCAATGAGTAATTTAACTCTTCTTTTTCAGAAGCCAAAATGTATGATGCTGTTTTTTGCTTGAGGACACCTGCCAAAAGCTTAGTTTGTTATACAGTAATTACCATTTTGAGTCAAAATGTTGAAATGAGGGGGGGGGGGGCCTTCAAAAATACCAAGCTTGGAAACGTTGTTCCTATCTACAGGGAAATGCAGAGATAATTGTGTGGTTTTTGTTTTTTTTAATAAGTTTTTACACACAAACAGGGGATACTCCACCCACACCAATTCTATATTTAGACTACAACAAATGTATTCAAAAGTCTAACAGGAGGGCGGTTGGATATGGGATGAATAGAGTAGACTAAGCCATCATAATGTCCTGATTTAAGAAATGCAGGAAAAGGGTGTAAAAAAACAATGCATGAAGAGAAGGGAGGTGGCTTCAAAATTTAAAAGCCAATTTAACATGGAAGATTATAAAACACGGGACCACCAAGGCAAAAATATCCAATGCATATAACAAGAAAGAAAATACAAATACGCTTTCAAGTTTACATGGCCAGCAACCATCTTGGAACAGCTTGAGTTACATGGGTAAAAAGCCATGGCAGAAGAAAGTTTTTAAAAGATTAAGAACAGGCAACACGTTCTTAATCTTTTAAAAACCTTTTTCTGCCATGGCTTTTTACCCAAGTAACTCAAGCTGTTCCAAGTAAATACAGTTTCTGGAAAACTGAACCCTCATGAAAGAGAGAGCACGTGAGCGAGTTGTGTTTAAAGGCAAGGGGGCAAGATTCTGGCCATAGTCTCCCTCTCCAGTCTTTAAAAATTTCTCAAAGCACAGCTGCATACTAGAACATACCTGGTTACATTTGCCCAAGAAGGCGTTTCTCTAAGTGAAGTTACCTGGAACAATACCAGACTGGACTATGTTCTTTGATTGCAATGCGCCTCACACATTCCTCTGCACACACCATCAAACTCAAAACGATGGAGGATTCAGCTTCCAAAGTTGCACCACAAGAGCTAAAGAAAAACTGCCAAAAGGGAAGTTGATTCTGTGGTTCAAGTCACACATCACAGCAAATTACGGCTTGTGCTCTCCATAGCCGAGAACTCAAGCAATGGTTTAAGCTTCACGTCAGGCATGGTTTAAAGCTGCTAGTCTGCTTTCACTTTCCAGCCTCTCAGCATTCAGGCTCATAAATACACTCCAGTCTTCATGCTGCAGCTGCTACTGGAGGCAGAATTATATTCCATGGTTTGCAAACCCATTTCAAACCTTGATTTCTGATTCTGGTTTGCCAGCTCATGGCAAACCATGGTTTTTCAGACTGACAGCGCAGTCCTATCCAACTTACAACACCGATGTAACAAAAACTGGAGGCCCCAGAACGGAAAGGGGATTCAAATTTCCTCCAAAGGGGGATTCAAATTTGAATCCCCTTTCCATTCTGGGGCCTCCTGTTTTTGCTGCACCGGTTGTGTAAGTTGGATACGATTGCGCTGTGAATCATGTTTGATTCCCTTAACTATGGTTTGCCATGATGGAATTTATCCAATAACCTGGACACCATCCCCTTGGAAGAGGCAAGATTGGAAAGGAAGGGTTAGTTATATTGCAATGAATGTTGCTGAAACTCTGGGACAATGCACATTTCCAAAATGTCAGTGGGCAGGACAGCAGTACAACTGTATGTGGGCTTGCTTTCCACCATTTACTGTTTTGCTAGACACACTTTCATGATGTGCAATTTGCATATATAACAGGATATGGTAAATGGGGTAATCAAGTTGCATGATTAAGTATTTAATGTTTCTAAGCTTTCCACTCAACCAGCACTTCTACACACTACAAATGTAAAAGGGTTAATTAGAACCCATTAAAAAAGCCCATTTAGCTACCATGATAACCACTTTATCTTTCATCAAGCTGTCCAATTGTTTTTAAAAGCCATTTAAGCTAGTAACCATCACCACATCTCATGGCGCACAGAAGCAATTGGTGGCAATGTGATGATGTCACCGCATCACCACCAATTACTTCCGCAACTTGGCCAAAGGAAGAGCCAAATGTCACCTTCATCCGCTGAGATCCTGGCCAACTTAGAGTGGCCGAGTTGCTGTTTCTACATTCGAGAACAGGGAGTGGCCTGGGTGGCATGGCGGGCTTTTGTCACCCCCTCAATGGGTGTCACCCAGGCGGGCTCTCCCCCCAGCAACACCCCTGGCGAGAGCATTAGATTTTGACAATGGACAACACAACAGGGAGGAAGGCAAGGCATATGGCGATCATCCCCCTTATTAGCGACTTCTAAATTGAAGAGTCTCAAGGTTTTAGTTACAAGAGAGTTTGCCTGCGTTGAGGCAGTTGCTACTTGAGTACCATCTGGTTGAAAGGCGGGTATAAATCCTTCAAAATAAAGACACTTTTCACCACCACCCATGACGAACAACTTTGTCATGAGTTCTCATAAGACTCAAATCGGACATTGAACCACGGTTTTAGGGCACACGGTTTACTAGCTTCTCATAGGTTGTAGGTGTGAAGAGCGATCCATTGCCAACAGCTAGCCACACCATAGAGAAGAACCCGCTAGCGGAACAATCTCCTCTGAAGTCAATGCTGCAGTGAAGTCGAGAGAGAGAGAGAGAGAGAGATCTTCTTTAAATTACAGTAAGTATTATTAAGGAACACCCAGGTTCTTCAGCAACTGTACCTCTTAAAAAGGTGCTTTCCATACTGTCTAGGCCACAATGGCCTCTTCTCACAGCCCCCTCCTCCTTCAGCAATCACAGTGCAAAACCCAGATTAGATACCACCCGATGAAAAGGTTGGCGTAACTTGAAACTAATACAGAAGCTCCCCTACCTAAGAAGAAGGTTAGAATCTAGATGTTTGTAAGTTGGCTGGTTCCTAAGTCCAACATCGCTATCAGTAGCAAACATGTTGTGAAAAAATATGTACAGTACACCTACAATACAGTACTCTGATGATAGTACTACTGATGATAGCTCTGTAGTCTTACTTGAAAAGCAGGCTGCTTACTGGGCCTGGCTGGAATAAGATGGGGAATGTCCAGGAATGGGTGCCAATGCCATCTATAGACATGTGGCCATGCATGTTCACATCTTGAAAGTTCTTAATTAAGGGAGCTTCTGTAACCTCCTGCATTAGAAACCAGACTGAGACAAAGACACACACCGTTTAAGTTGCGTGGATGAAAATGCCCCAAGATTTAAACGTTCAACAACAAAGTTAAACAACCCATGCAGATGATAAAGTGGTATCATTCTAGCCTTCTTTGTTTATTTCCCCCCAGAAAATCCGTGTACTGCAATGCAAACTGTGCAAGTGGGTCTATTGTCTACACATGGATGACAATAAAAATGAAATACAATTCGTTAATATTCATTCTGTGGGTCACAGAATACAGGAATTTGACTGATGTTTATGATCAGGTGTGGCCTAACATTTGCTGTATCCACTATGGAGATCGCAGTAGGATTACTACTACTACAATTTATGTCAAATTTATAAAACTGTAACTGATGACGCAGACATGGTAATAGGTGTATTTTTTTAATGGCAGTCGCGAATCATGACCCAAGTGCTTAGTGAAGCACTTTTCATGTGGAAGCAGGTGCATTCTGTCTTTAATGTCTGTCTTTAATCCCTTGGAGCCATTTTGACAGCAAAATACCTGTTCCTCTCATAATCTGCTATTTGCCCCAAAGGGGTTATTTACAGCAAATACTTAAGAGCAGTGTTTTTAAACCTTTTTCTCCTTATGCATAGGCTTACCAGATCTCCAACCGGGACAGAGTGCTAGACCTTTAGGAGAAGGAAATTTGAACACACTGAACACAATGGGGCTTGCTTCTGAGTAGACATGCCTAGGATAGTGCTCTAAGGGTTTAACAAGCTACACCTGCCCACATTCCTTCTCCTAAAGGTCTAGTACTCTGTCCCGGTTGGAGATCTGGTAAGCCTACTTATGCACCACTTCTCATGGTCCACCAAGGGGGGGAAGCGTTTCCAAAACCTCCTAGCAGTGGTGACTGTGCTGGGTGTGTGCAATGGGGGGCTCCCAAGGAGCAGCTCCGAGCCAATAATCCTGCTGCTCCTCCTGCAGCACCCGCCACCTCTTCTGGAGCAGATAGCGCCGCGGTTGCAGACACCGGGATAGGGATGGCTGGGGGGGGGGGGAGGACGAAAGCGGAGGGGCAGAGATGAGGACGGTGCAGAGTGGGCTCGGCAAAGGCGTGCCGGCAGCCAAGGCAAGAGGCTCTCTCCCAGGCCAGCCGCCCACCGCAGCAAAGATCGGAGCTAGCAGGAAAGAATTTTATGGTCGCAACCAGAGCCATAATGAGTTTCCGACACCTATGAGCTTCCGCACCACTGGACAACACGTTGCATACCACAGGTTGAAAAACACTGAGGAGGGGGCAATGAAAAACCATGAGGGGGAAGACTCGTGCTGCTTTTTCTCAGAGGCATAGCTTCTAGTTTTTAGACAGCCCTCTTAAGCACACATTTAGATAAAGGTGTAGTTTGACCCTCAATATCAGTATTTACTGATGGACTGATCTTAATTTCCCCCCCCCCCCCAAGGGTTGGAAGCAGTTTGAAAGAGGGATAGAGGGATAGTTTGTGGTGCGCGTGCAACACACGGTTGCAGGTGCACACTCATGGTTGCAACACACTCACTCATCACCACACTCTTCTATACTAGTGTTGTAGGTTTTTATCTCTTTTCTTTCATTTCTGGGTAATGCTGATATTATGCACTATGGAGAGAAGATAGTTTTAAGACACCAAAGTTAAAGAAAAAATGGTTTACTACAATTCTACCAGGTGCGCATGCACACGCACACACACGTACATGAGCTAGGGTGGGTCGGGAGGCCTGCCAGCTCCCCTAACTGATTGCTAATGCTTTGAAAGGACGCAGACAGTACTTAACCCAGCTAGGTCTCAGCGAGCTGCAAGTGGCAAGGCAATTTCTCTGGGTCGCGCTTGACTCTGCTGAACAAATGCCAGGCAGACTCGGGTTCCAGCTGGGAGGCTATATCGCCTCTTAACGCACGAAGGTACGCAATGCGGCTGGAAGGAGAACCTCTGACAATTTTCCCCTCCGTTCCCTTAAGGGCCTAGGCCCAGATTACAATGCTAGCTTAGGGAGGGAGGGCTGAGATCAAGACAGACAAGTTGAGCGAGAGCTCACTTGCCAGCAGCCATTCACCTAGCGAGGTAGGGCCAGTCTGGGAAGTACGGTAAGATCACCCTTGTGCGAATATCACATGACCTGGCTGGCCCTACCCCCTGGTGGCACAAGAGCAATCCCACATGGTGAAGAGTGCCCCATTTCCTCATCAGAGAATAGGAATTCACAAGGTAAGAAATTCCCATTTTTTAAAGACCCCCAAATTAAAGAAGAAATTGTTTACCACAATGTTGGTATGTTCGCAATTTTCATTTTTTCCAATTTTTACAAGGGGTAGGACCCAAGATGTTTACACCGGTAGGTGCATCTGTAATACTGGTATATTTGTAATTGTCTGAATAAAACTTAAGAATTTGTACTTTAAGTTTCATAAAAATACCAAACAGCACAATCTTATGTGTTAAGTTGGAAATAAAAATTATGCCCATAAATTAGTAAAGTTTAGATTTAGAATCCGAAGCAGGTCATATTTACTTTTTAAAAGGATAATCCTTATGACTGCAGAGAAATACAAGCTGAACATTTGAAAATCAAACATTTTCAAATTTTATGTAGTATTGAAAAGGATACCCATTGTTCTTTGAAAGAAATGTCATTTTTGGCATGGGACAAAGAGAATTTAAAGCTTGCATCGTTGGGCAAATTTTAGTTGTCGTTTCACATTATGCACCTCAATTTGTTACTAGGTGGACACATTCCAGAAAGAAAAACAGTAAATTGCATCTAATTTACTGTGACTTTGTCCATATATATATATATATTAGGGCCTAAACATGCTTTTAATAAATTAAATTTTCTGTCTGTGTGAAAAACAAGTGGCTTCACAGTAGAATCATATGTATGTTGGAGTTTGCCTAAGTGGCCTCAAACCGAAAATCCTCCACATCTGTGTGATTTACTATCTGTATTCAAGCACACCAAAGGAGGAAGAAAATTAGGACGCGGGCTAGACTACAATCTGATCTTTTGTACAGCAGGTTTCCTTTTGAATGTTAATCTTTGAAAGTATGTTTTGACAGAGTACGGCTGTTATTGTGTGGCTGACAGTGGATTACGATACTGTTTGTTTAGGATCAAGAAGCCTAGTATTAGATTGCTGGTTGTCAGCAAAGGACAGGATATACCACATGGTGTTTGCACATGAAAACAATATGACATCAGACCCAGCCCTAACTTACCGATAAAGCAATACTGTTCTCTCAAGCTTTTACATTGCTGGTACCAGACAAACATGCCTCAGTGCATTCTGAACTTAGATTTGGACTGAAGAAACAATATGCAGGATATGCCAGAAACTAGATTTTTTTTTTTGAAGGGGGGGGGGGAATCTGTTGGATCTCTCAGCAGCACTCAATATTATCAATCATGACATCCTTCCAGAACTTCCTTCAGAACTGGGAGGTGGTGTTGGGGTAGTCCCAGTCCTATCTCAAGGAGATGGTACAGAAGACAGTGCTAGAGAACTACTGCTCAGCTCCATAGTTAGGTGGCCCTTAGTCGTCTAATGTCTACACGAGGCTGTTTGGAGATTTGAGTGGAATTGTCACCAATGTTGATGACATGCAACCCTATCATCCGATTCCAGGGACACAGTGAAAATGTCCTGAATTGGGGCTTGCAGGCAGAGATGGGCTGAAAGCAAACTGACCCTTAATCCAGACAAGACAGAGGTACTGGTCAGCAGTAGCGGACCTCAAATTGGTATATTAGCCTGTTCTCAATCGGGCAGCACTTCCTCTGAAAGAGCAGGTTCATAGCTGGGGTGGGTGGGATATCGCTGGGTCTGGCCCTGCTCGCAGAGGGGTTAGGTTGCAGCCATGGGCAGAAATACCTTTGCATAGTGGCTCCATCTTAAGACACCAGCTTAGCCATTCCTGAAGAAAGCAGATCTGACCACAGTTATCCATGCCTTGGTCACCTTTTGGTCGAACTATTGCAATGCACTCTAGGAGGGGCTGTCCTTAAACATTATTTTGAAACAAAAGATGAACATACACATTCCAAAATGGGGAAGGGAATCTAGCAAGAGCAGGAGAGAGTATCCCAGTAGCAGAGGTATTCCAGCAGCCAAGCATTTAGTCAAATTGTTCTAAAGATGGAGTCTATATTCTCAAATGCTTGCAAATCTTTAACTCACTCCTTAAAAGCCAAAGTTTACCTTTCCACCAGCCAGAACTGGATTTCCAGGACCACCACTGACTTTCCAAGTTTCTAGTACCAAACGTTTGGTCAAATGGAAAGCACATTAGGGATTCAATGTTTCCCACACACCACTCTTGCCCTGACAATAAGAACATAAGAAGAGCCCTGCTGGATCAGGCCAAAGGACCATCTAGTCCAGCTTCCTGTATCTTACAGTGGCCCCACCAGATGCCTCGGGGAGCACAAGACAACAAGATAACCTGTTTCCTGTTGTCACTCCCTTGCACCTGGCACAGAGAAAACCTACTTCTAAAGCCAGGAGGTTGCTTGTGGCTTGTAACGTGTGGTGGTCTTTTTCTCCATGAATCTGTCCAAACCCCTTTTAAAAGGCATCTAGGCCAGGTGCCATCACCACATCCTGTGGCAAGGAGTTCCACAGATGAATTACACGCTGGGTAAAGAAATTATTTTCTTTTGTCCGTTGTAACTCTCCCTCCACTCAACGTTAGTGCATGTCCCGTTTCTGGTGTTGTGCGAGAGGGAGAAGAATTTCCCTCTATCCACTCTCTCCATCCCATGCATAATTTTATACGTCCCCCCTCAGGCGCCTTTGTTCTAGACTGAAAAGCCCCAGACGCTGTAGCCTTTCCTCATAAGGGACGTGCTCCAGCCCACGAATCATTCTGGTCACTCTTTTCTGCACCTTTTCCAATTCAACTATATCCTTTTTGAGGTGTGGTGACCAGAACTGGACACAATACTCCAGATGCGGCCTTACCATCGATTTGTACAAAGGCATAATGATATTGGCTGTTTTATTCTCAATCCCTTTTTTAATGACCCCGAGCATGGAATTGGCCTGCTTCACAGCCGCCGCACACTGGGTCGACACTTTCATCGACCTGTCCACCAGCACCCCAAGATCTCTCTCTTGATCCATCACAGACAACTCAGAACCCATTAGCGTATATGTGAAATTTTGGTTTCTTGCCCCAATGTGCATCACTTTGCTCTTACTTACATTGAAGCGCATCTGCCATTTTGCTGCCCATTCTCCCAGTTTGGAGAGATCCTTCTTGAGCTCTTCACAATCCCTGCTGGTCTTCACCACTCTGAGCTTAGTCACCTCACACTCTCACTACCGAGCGTGTTTTCGCTGAAGCAACAAAGAGTTCTAGGGTGGGCCGATGATCGCCGAGCAGAGGTGGTCCAGAGGAGTGCTTTTCGCATCAAAAGCAACGCAAAAACCCAGAAGGTCAGGGGCAACATGATATCACCCCCGAACTTCCATAACGCTGAGCTCCTCCAGGTAAGCACTGTACTAGGAGGCACCCACCCCAGGAACGCCGCTGGCCATGACCTTCTGCTATAACCCACTCAGCTGTCCTGCAGGGAAAAGCCAAAATCCTGCCAGGCCAACCGAGGGTCAGTCAGGGGTTGGCTTAAAAAGCAACAACAAACCGGCTAAACTTAGCCCAAAAAGGTAGATCTGCCACCACCCCGTTGCTGCCAGTAACCTGGAGAAGATAAAAGGGTCTACTGGCATCTCAGCTAATCAGAACTTCAGAACTCCCCCTCCTCCCGAGTGCTGGCAAACGTTTCATGGTGAAACCTTGTGGTCTGCACCAGATTTAGTTGAACTAAGAATTCCCCAGCAAGGATCACACACTGCTATAAAGATTAAGACAACATTAAGACTCTTGTAAAACTGATAGGGGAATTACACAGAAATGCTGAAGAGAAAATGATAAAGCTAAGCTCCTAAACTAATACAGGTTATTGTATTAGAGCCCAATCATATGCATGTCTACTCAGAAGTCCCATTATAGTCAATGGGGCTTGCTCCCAGGTAAGTGTGGATAGGATTGCAGCCTCCGAAGCATAACTTCCGAGTGTGTGCAGAAAGCTGAAACAACCATTTAGCAGCATGGCTGGCTGCCCTGATGGTCTGGCAATGGCAGGCAACAAACCACCATACCCCAGGAAGAGTGTTTATACCCGGGATCAGAGCCCTCCCTAGAAGAGTACGGGCCTAGGGCAAGTGAATCACAGCAGCGCCCCCCCCCCATTATGACCACATACTGGTCATGAAAGCACGGGACCCAGGGCAGTCACCCCAGTTGCCCTATCCAAGGGACAGCTCTGCCCGAGATGCTTCAGGAAAACTTCTAACCAATCAGAGGTTCTGGACCCTCAAAAGTTAGGAGGATGTTACACCAGGCAGAAACCAAGATGGCTCCGGCCAATCAAAGCCCACAGACCACTGAACATTTGAGACAGTTACATAAGGCGCATCCAGGAGCAACTGTCCCTCCCTTCCCCAAAACCGCAGGTGTTGCCATTTTGCTGTTAGCAGATCCAGCTCTCTGGCCTTGAGGGCTTAGTACAGTGATAACCCACCACTGATAAGACAGGTGCGTCTGTGAGAATCCTTCCAATTAGCAGCTATTCTCACAGTACCAAGAGACACAGCTTCTCTCTCCCAAGATGGATTCCTGAGTGCTCCAAGACGTAGTCACAGGCAGCATGATTTTACAATTTTGTCACGAAGGGGTTCAAATATTTTTCACACCTATACACCCTTCACAATACACCTGTAGTATTTGTGTGTCAGCTTGGCCCTTGCAACTCAGTGTTGAAATAGTTTGACATACCATTCCACAGTGTCTGCATGCTCCACAGTCTTGAATAGCACAATCATCGCCACATTTTCAATTTGCGTGCATTAGGACCACGTAATATTTACAGGCGGCCCATAGCTATGCTATGGAGAGTATGGTGGAAATGGCAACTGGTCTTTAAGCAACAACAGTTCACTCATACTTCCAACCAAGAGACCTTTCCACACATACAAAGACTATCATTTTTTCTGCATTAAAGGTGATCTCCCCCCCCCCCCCAAGCACAGACTACCAAAGGTGGGGATCTATTCTTCTGTTTCCTCTCCCTTTGCCTCCTGCCCAAGATTTGTGAAAACTTCTGTTTTCCTTAAACCAGAGGTTCTGGGGCGTTGCGACGCCCCGTTGTGGGATTAATGATCACTACCCCTTAAGGGGGGTGGAGACATGTGGTGACAGTGGCGGAGTTTCTTGGATCCCACCACTGTCACCAAGACAAGAAAGAGCAATAAAGCTCACCTGGTGGTCGCGCCAGGCTTCCGGAGGGTGTGGGGTGCCCCTGCCAAAACAGCTCCCTGACGTGATCACAACCCACTTTCGGTTTCGGATGAAACGCCACCTGGAAGCACCACTGCCGCCGCCAACCCCCTGAAAAAACTTGCACACGGGGGGGGACACCTCTGCCTTAAACAATCTTCCCTGCAATCACTGGAAAAACAGCTCATTATTTTATTCAATATCAAGCTTTCTGCAGACAGACTCTGCTTTCATATCTGAAAATGCTCTCCCCCATACCTTCCCTCCTCAAACAAAGTATCATGGGAGAATCCTCAATTGTTGCATGCGGTGTGCAAGTCTAACATTTCCAATTACATACGAGAAGGCAGTTTTATTCAAGAATTTTATTAAAAGGAAGAAGAAAGAAACAGAACGTTACAGAAGAAGCAATAATCAACCACTTATGTAGTTGTTGACCAATTTCCATCAGCATGGAAAACCAGAATGGTCACATAAACACTACAAGCTATATGCTGTCTCACCAGGCTGAACACATGCAAGGTTGTTACAGAAGCTGCGCAGGAACAAGCAGCGTATTGTTTTGCAATAGATTTGTTGAGAAGGGGGAAGGGAGCAAGATGAGATGACAAGCTTGCATTCCCGAAGAATGCAGTCAAGAGTTCATTTCCCAAGATATCATCCATTTTCCTGCTACACTGTGAAGAAAGACTGTTCTGTACAGTACTTGAAGTTATGGATTTTATACATAAAGCAAATGCCTGAAGGATTAAGTGATTTTAAAAAATATATATTCATGTTCTAATATTTCTGACACACCCACTCAGTATGCTGCACGTTTTTTTTCCACATAAAGGAGTTCTTTTAAATATTAACTCCTACCTGCTTTCTGAAGTAGCACAGGTCAGTAAATAGAACTTATTTTGCTCAGTCTGCTTCAAACAGGGGAAAAACTAAGGCTCAGTGCCAGCGCATATGCCCAAATTTTTTAATAAATGTAATCATAAGGTGACCCACTGGGGTTTGTTTGTTTTAATTGTTTTACTCACCTGTTTTAATTATTTTTATTGTATTGTATATTATTATGTATTTTAACATGTTTTAACTGTAAGCCAACTTGATTGCCCTTATTGGGAGAAAGGCGGGGCAAAAATTATTCAATAAATAAATAAAATAAAAATCCCAAATTCAATCCTAGGCAGGGATTCTAGATAGCAAAGCAGGGAAAGACTGTCAGCCAGAGTACAGATCAATGGTCTGGCTCTTCTTGTACAATGCAACTTATGAGCATTGAGCCAAACCAGTGAGGTAAGAATAGACTCAAATGGAGTGTAAGTGAATTATGCATAGAACTATTTTCAAAACTACAATTAGAAAACCAAACAAACTTATGGTACCCAGAAAGGGTATGTCTTGGCTATTGCAGTAACAAGATGTGGCAACAAATCTAAATTGGACCGGGGGGGGGGGGGGGGGAGACAGACATTATCTCTGTTTACTGCTGCTAAAGAGTGAATTTTAACTGCTGAATGCCAAAACAGAGTACTGTACAGAAAATGTGTCATTAATTCCATAATCCTAAATCCCCATTTTTTATTTATTCCCTAAAAGGCAAGTTAATATCTAACTTCCTGGACCGTGATCTTGCCAGCTTTCCAACATTTTAAAGTAGGGCAGAACCTAGTTAGTAACAGTTCTCCCATCCAAACACAACACCGATGAGGGAACTGCAGGAAGTAGAGAAATGGTGACTCAACAGCAAGCTGCTATCCTGCTGAGTCAGGATCAAACGTCTGCTTTGTGTCCCGCCGCGTGTTGTCAGTATGTTAAGCCAGTGACTTTTAAGCTACCTTCTGGGGGAAAAAAACCTAGGGTTGCTCGTAAGTGTACCTGGGGTTTCTTAAGAGAAGATCAGCAAACTCCGGAGAGTTTGTGGCCGCGGTCGGCTTCTGAGCGCGGCTGCGGGCTCTCCGGAAACATCTGAGTGAACTCGGATGTTCCAGAGAGCCCGCGGCTGCGTTCAGCGAGAGGAATGCTGAGCGGGGGGGGGGGTTCCTGACGGGCTTGCGGCTGTGTTCAGCGTCCAGCCTGGTGCCTGGAGAGCTTGGGGGTGTTCCCGGTGGGCCGCGGTGCAGCTGGGCCGTGGGACAGAAGGCTGCAAGGGCAAGCGGCAGCAGTGGTGGGAGGCCAGGCTGACAAGCGGAAAAGGTACTGTGCACTGAAAGTGCACTGAGCAGGACACGGGGGGGGGGAGGAGTTCTGCCCAGCTACAAAGAGCAGCCGGCCGGGACGAAGAGTGAGGGGGGTGTCTTATTGGCGAAACGTAGTGGTGGTCTATTTGTCCCCCGGGGGTGTCACCCGGTGCAGTCCACATCCCCCACACACCCCTAGTGACGACACTGAATACATGGCCACTATTGAAAACAGAGCCACATTTGATTTGATATAAACTGAGAGGAAGAGAGGGGAAAAACAGCTTTTTATTAACATACTGAAATAAAATTCATTTATTTAGGGCATTTGAATCCTGGCCTTCAGCAAGGCTTGTTATCAGCTTACATTCACACACACACACACACACACACACACACACACACACACACACACACACACACACACACACACACACAGGGAAGTAACAGTAAAAGGTGGGGAAGAGATACACCTTCCTTGCTTCTTTTCTTCTCTTCCTCTCACAGGGCAATTACATAGGATCTCCTCACACAACAAAATCCTGAAGGAAATCAGATTTGGGGAGCAGGGTGGATGGGAAGCAAATAATGGCAATGTTCCAAATAATGACAAATATATGCACATTATATGCACAGAACATGGGGGGAAATGTACCATTTCTCCTGGACTTACTGTAGGTTCCAGAGCGCTGGGGGAGAGACTGTCATATCACATACCTTTAGTTTAGCACCTCTCTTAGCTGCCCCACTACATAAGAGACAAAATTGCTTTGCACAGTACCATTAAAATCCAAGTTGCCTTGGAGATAGATTGAAAGGCAGGTTATAAATATGTAAAGCAAGTCCTGCTTCCCAGAACAAGAATTGCCACCAAATGTTTTCCATAGTCTCTTGGTGTGGGGTAGAACATTTTCTAAACACACCGAGTAGCCAAAATACACAAGTTGGTATCGTACCAGCCAAATTGTAATGTGCTTTTCTCAGACGACTAAAGCAAAACAGCTACTGCACAGCTGTTTGGGCATACTAAAATTAGCCTGTTCACAGTTTTTAGTGCCTTTGGGTTTGTTTTCCTTTAAATGCAAGGGAAAGGTGCGTTACAAAGTCTTTAGTTTTGCTTTTTTAAAATATAGCATCAAACATGCAAAATCAGAGCCCAATCTATGTAAGTCACAAATCAAATTTTCCCTAAAAATCCGCATCGCTGAAAGGTTCACAGAAAACATACAATTTGTAAACAGGGTAAAACAAGGCCTTTAATTAGATTTCCCTGTATTAATTCAGATGATCCCTTTGGGAAAGCAACTCTTGTTATGAAACGTGACACAGAGTGAAAAGAATAGTAGTTAAAAAGATGTTAAAGGCAAGAATCTCACAGCTGCTTGGAAAGGCACCTTGCCGAGGCCCAAAGGACAAGTGACTCAAGAAAGTGAAGAGGACAAGTAGCGAGTTCATTATTCAGTAGGCATGTCAAAAATTATAACTCCGTATGTATCCAGGATGTAAACCATGGATTAACCAACATTATTCCAATTACAACCTCTTGTTGATCTATCAGAGTTGTCTCTGGACGTGAATGTAATGTAATGTAATGCCTGGAGAAATCCCATGCAGAAAGTAATAAGTTCCCCGATAGTTTACAAATTCAGTACTGATTCGAACTAGTCCCCACTATATTTTATTGTCCCAGTTTTCTGAGGGATTAAGTGGAAATAATTAGTACAATTTCCTGACGCCTAGAAACATGCTGACTGGAACCTGATCCAAGAACTTCATTAACTTATGGATGCCATTAGAAGAGATGCACCACTCACTGAAAACATCTCCAATTTCTCCCCCTCCCGCACGCGCACGCGCACACACAGAATCTGAATTTAGCAAAGAAAGATTCAAGGAATTCTAAAAAATTATCACCAATGAAATTTTAGAGAGGGCAGGGAAACAGTCTACCAGTTTCCACAATCCTAAAATTTAAACATGCAAATAGAGCCTGAAAGTGAACATCACACTGCAAAATGGCATTGTATCCTTGGGAAAAACTGCAATTATGCTGCAGAAAACAAATGGCGTCAGCAAAGGCTGTCAAAAATTCTCTAAGCTGTTCTGGGTCAAAAAGTGTGCGCCCACTTCATATACAACTGGGACTTATTCCATAAATAAGCTGGATACTGGATTTTCAGAGCTTTCAATGTGTTCCGAAGGTTGCCGATTCAGCTCTGCTACCCCAACTCCTTTTTTACAAACATAGGCAGGGAATAACACCAAGGTGTTTTCGCCACACTTTTGGCTCACAGTCTCTAGTGACTGCAGTTCTTTGCTTCACTTGGATAAGGTCGGTAGGCCCAAGGTCACAAAACATGCTATTGTCATTTTCATTGTAGGGTCTTCCACCCACTTCCAAGGGTGGAAGTATAATGGCTCCTTTATTCTTGCTTGTTCATTTAAATCAGTTTTTCCTCACCTTTCCACATGAACTCTCCATGTCTGTCTAAAAATGTACAAGGCTTCTGTTGCAATTTTGGGGCACATTTTCAAATTCTTACCAGGACTTCACAATCTCCTCTTAGGATTTGAATGCACGACCTAGTGTACATGCGACACTACCCTGCAGTGTCACAAAGCAGGAGAACGTTCGACAGAGGTGGGCATGCTGCTCCTTCAAGGCAGCTCATTCACCAGCAGTGGTTAATAGATACGGGAATCAATGCCATGTATAAAATAAATCTTTATTTTATACATGGCATTGATTCCCGTATCTATTAACCATTGCTGTATAATTACGAGCCATGAAAGCTACCGATCTAAACTCCAGCTCATTCACCATTACTAGGTTTCTCACTAGGGAACCTCATGGTTTCCCAGGACAGAGCTCGAAATCCACTGATCTAAACTTTAGAAGAATGGCATGAGATAATGGTTTACACTCTTAAGTGTTTTCATATAATGAGTTAATTATATCTTGTCTTCTTTCCAATCATGCAACTCCAGGCAGTACGGGGATTCTGCCCCACAGCCGGTTTAATGAACTCCCAACACTGGAAACTTTACAAAACATCCAAGTGCGAACACACACCAACATCATCAGCAGGCATCAGTGCCTACAATTCCTTTGCAAAAGCTTTGGCCTACAAGGTATAGATGAATTGTTCTCAAAGAGGGCAATAATGCCCCTTGCAGGGCAGTGGGATTACCTTGGGGGTTGCTAAGAGGCAAGGGGTGGTGGGATTAAGGCACCATGCTGGCAAAATGGCACTCCCAAGTTTCTGCCTCCACGCAGCAGTGCTGAAATCTGGTGGAAACCACCAGAATTGTTAGTAAATGTGCCACCAGAACTCTAGTCACACCAGTGATGTTTTGAGAAACTATTGTCACTGTGTGTTTCTGTCATTTTTCTGCACAAGCGGGGGGGGGGGGGGGAATCCAAAGAAATGTAGATAATATGTATAGTTAGGAATATCTGAAGTATGGATTTATACCAGCACCAAACTAGCAGATGCCAATTGTCCCTAATATGTGAAAACTTCTTTTCTAATGAGGCTATGAAGCCTTTTAGACTGATTGAAAAAAAGTTAAGTTCTTGTCTGCCTTGTCAGGATGTGTCTTCCTCAAATATTCAATCACTTCGTGACAAACTTCGAAAGCGGTCAACACGTAGCATCTTTTGCAATGCGTCACAACAAAACATTACGTTTTCTTTGTGTCACATTGCGTCACACAAACATTGCATCACACAAAACGTTTGCGTGCATCATACAACATTTCATTGTCGACTGACTTGTTAATTTTGTAAGAAATAGGGAACACGGGTTTAGATGCCAGGTTAGAAAATGTATTTAACAGAACACAAAACGTGTTCTTTTTACGCTCTAGGTTCTTCCCTATTTCTTACAAAATTGTTGCTGGCCATGAAAGCTATCGCTCTTTATTGACTGTTAATTGACGCATATTTTGGTGGAAGCTTGAGTTGTCTTATTACAAATATTTATACAGTATCACATAAACAAATGTTTTTCAGGGGGAGTAAAGAATTGAAATGCAACTGAAACTTTCCAGCGAACAATGTTAGGTTTGCAAATAAGCTAACATTGATAATTCTCAAGAGAAGAAATCTTGTTCCAGAGTAGCTACAACTTTCTCCACAGGAAACACTGCGCAGTTAAATATCTGGCGGCTGCTGAACGAGTTTAAGTCATGGTGACCTCGGATTTAACTTTTCCTGGCAGTAAAATGAGTACCTGGAAGGGCCGAGGTCCCAACTCATCAGCAACTGCCAGAAAAGGCCCAACGTGTATGTTATTGCTATTATAAATCGCTGGCATTTATTTAGAAGGGTCAAATTATTTACATTTTTATATGCTCAAGAGTCTGACTATGTTGCCATGGTCACAGGGCTACATCGACAGCGTTTTCTTGTTCCAGCACTTAGTGGCCAGTCATATCCAATAAGGAAGTTGCGCTTTTGCTCTCAACATTCAACGAGGTTTACAATTAAACAATAAAAATGCTCACATGGCTACATATTGCAAGGTACAATGGCACACGCTTGGCATTCAGACTCATGCCTATGATATTAATTTTCATGAAGTAGAACTACGTCACAACTCATGCCTTGCCTGATTAAGTGCAACTTCTGAGCCATGGCTGCCCAGAAGAGCCCCAGGCAAGCCCCTAGCAGAGGAATGCTGGCCCTAAGTTAGCGTTACACAAACCAGTCTACTGAAAAGGACTCCTGCGCCCAAAATTATGGGCACTTTTTAAAAGATGCAGCCATCTCCCCCTAGAAACTAGGGCTCTGAGCCATTCATGGAGTCACTTGTTGAAGAACCGCAGGAGGTCAAGGACAGTCATCACCCCAGGTCCTGTACACTGGAGGGGAACCAATCCTGTGCCATTGCCTGCTATCGAGCTCCAAAAACTCTGCTTCATTCCAGACGTGATAACTCAACATCGAGAAAAGTCACGAGAGAGAAGACAGGGCTGGGAAGGTCGCCAAGACAGACCGAGTGCAAGGAAGGGGAGACACAGTGATGACGTGTCTGAGGAACTGAGGAGACGCATGTGAGGAACTACTGAAGGGGTGATATGGGGGCAGGAACCACCAGGGTTCAAGAAAACTGAAAGAGGTTCAAAAGGAAAAAAAATTACAGGAGGTGACAGCAGACCTTAAGTGCAACTTCTATTAGATCAGGGGTCCTTGCAGCTCTGTTATCGCTTGTTACAGGACTTCCTGTAGGACACTCTGGAACCTTTCCCCCTGAAGATGCCAGCCAGGAGCTGCTGGTGAAACGCTGGGGTAATAAGAACCTTATGTTTTTAAAGAATTACTTTGTTTGAAGGAGTTGTTCGGAAATTTTACGTGGCCTTTAAACCCAAAAATCTTTTACTCTGTGAACCTAGTGGTCAAGAAAGTCTCAGTTTGCGCTAAGTTATATTAGAATTAGCTGAGAGGGTCAGGTAAGTATAACTTTGAGCAAAGAAAAGGGAGGGGCATGAATTTTTTTAAAAAATTTCCCAAGCTATTTTTAAATTGTTACCAAAGATATTGCATACATTCTTCTAAAAAAAATTCTAATTATGATTATATTACTGCTAAAATCACAAGGTAGAATTAAACCTGAACACTACAATTACGATCAACAGCAGTTTAAATATAGAAACTCAGTTAAAATTCAGAAAATAGAAAATGGAAAGAAAAGAGTACCATTGTACTGCCACAACTAAAGTATATCAAATTGTCAATTGGTGGAAAGAAGGCCATGGTATCACTCCAGAACAGGACTCTCTCATTGGGATCACCAGATTTCCAGTGCCTGAAAGGTTATGGGCTTTGGTGTACGATATTCATGTTGTTTACTGATTGAATCTCTGAAGAATGAAGGCAGCCTTCGAATCTCTGAAGAATGAAGGCAGCCTTCGAGACAGTCCCCCAACTCAGGGGTTCCCAAACTTTGGAGGCGCGCATACCCCTATGCGGGCCTCTGGTTGCCCCGCATACCCCTGACTTGCTGCCCCCACGTACCCCCGTTAAACTGTATTTTTTCCAGGTTCCGGTGCAGGCGGGCGGTCCTCCCGCCCACGCAGCAACCTGAAGGGAAAGGCTACAGCCCTGCCGATAGCTGCACCCATATCTCGTGAGATTTGGGTGCCGTCATCTTGGATTTCGCGAGATCCAAGATGGCGGTGCCCAGGAAAACACGTAGGAGGAGCTACCGGAGACATCGGCAGGGCTGGAGCCTTTTTTTCCCGGGTTGTGGCATGGGCAGGCGGGCCCTCCCGCTCACGCTACAACCCCCAAAAAAGGCTACAGCTGCTTTACAGATCTTTGGCCACTTCCCATCGCAAGTAATTTAGCTCGCCTAAAGACATGTTCTTAAATGAAAATATTCTTCTTTAGAAAGGTACTTGTTAAAATGGTTGCTTCTTATCTACTGGAAACAAATGCTAAAATAAAGTTAAACATTAACAATGTTCAGACAGGAGCTATGATGTGCTCTTAGTCCCCAGAGAAACATCACCAGCCATGGACCATAGAACAGCACAGATTTTTAGAAAACATTATTTCAAAGAATCCAAGCACTTCATGGCAACAGGAAGGTGAATCACAAACATAGTTTGACTGGAGGTAAGATTTTTGCTTCTCTAATACCCACATTTAGAGGCAAATCAGCAACACTTCCCAGTATCATAACTAGAACCACGGAACAACAAGCTTGGTTTCTGATCACCCACCCCCACCTCCTTTCTTTCCAGAAAATATTTGTCAACTTTTTAAATTTAGAAAACACTTTAGAGATTCACTTGCTGCCAAATGAAAGTTGTATTCTGTTCTTGCAGCACAATGTGGTCAGTTATTTACGGAAAACAATCTCTGCTCAAATATTCCACTTCTGGAGTTCAAAGGCATTCGTTATATAGCCTTTTCAGGGCGGGCAGATTATGTTCCTTCTCCAAGAATCAAATGGCATTTCGAAATTACATCCATCCATCCATCCCCTCACCCCCCCGCACACAACAAGTTTACATGAAAGGAGCAGCATCAGATTTTATTTATTTATTTATTCACATTTTTATACCACCCTTCCTCCAAGGAGCTCAGAGTGGTGTACATATTTCCTCCCCTCCTTTTTGTCCTCACAACAACCCTGTGAGGTAGGTGGGGCCGAGAGATAGTGACTGGCCCAAGGTCACCCAGGAAGCTTCGTGGCTGAGCGGGGATTTGAACCTGGATCTTCCAGGTCTAAGTCCGACTCCCAAACCACTACCATCCTGCCCCTCACATGTCACATGTGTTACAAATAATTCAGACTTTATTAAACAGCAATCTTCATCCCCAATGTACATACTTCGGGCATTCTGAAACACAAAACTGTATTTTTTAAAAAAGTTCAGCACTGGAAGAATCAGTGGGAAGGCATCTACTTTCACCAGCAAGCATCACAGATTAAAAAAAAGTCTCTGCAAGGAAGATCTACTCTTTTCCAGTGCAACACCTACAACTCCTGAAATGCAAGAAGCATTTGAATCTTGAGAATCTGCATGATCAAAGATCTACTGGAGACATTTGCTGGCTTCTAATTAGTTGGACTGTATTTAAAGACCAGTGGGAAACCACCACCACCACACACCACTCTGCACAATTGAAATCGTGGAGCTACCATAAGCAGTTGCACTCTCTCTATATTTTCAAAGTGTGTACTGGACAGTATAGCACCACCGTCTATCTAACATGAACCCAATCTCAATTAATTTTACAGGGCGAGCCTTCATCGTAAGCATCTTATCAGATCAATCTGATAAAATGGAGGTAACAATCCTATACATGTTTACTCAGAAGCAAGTCTTGTTGTGTTCAGTTATTCCCTAGTAAGTGTGTTTAGGGCTGTAGTCTGAATTTGTCCAATTTACGTGCCTAAAATGATAGTAGTTCAAGGCTCTGCAAGAACCTGATGCACTGCATCTTTGAACTCTCATGTCAGGGAAAAGGCGGGTCTGGCCTTTTCCCCCAGCAGACTAGTCTAAGTGCAGTGATGTATTTCTCTGAGGAAGCATTCACACGTGCAACCCCCTAGTCGCCATCCAATGTTGCACAATCCAGAAAAAACTTTTATCGTGCAGTTTTGCTGCATGTGTACATCGCCTCTTAGAGCTAAATCCGAAAAGCTGGAGCAATGATTTAAGGCAGATTGACAAGTCAAAATACCTTGAATTTTCCCCAAGGAAGGTTATCAAAACCTGCATAACTCCTAGCGCCCACAAAAAAGCAAGACTTTTCCATTTCTCATGTCACTAGATGACCGCTGAACAAAAGTAGATTTCACATTTATTGTAACTGACCTTTTGGTGCAAAGCAGAAATATGTAAGGACAAAGCAAGACAAACCGGAGAGGACACTACAAGTTCAGCTGGCACCAGTATTTTTGAATGATAATCTGTTTCCTAGACCAATATGCTGACAGGCATTTTTAGTCATTATTACCATCATTATTGGTCCTATAAACTGGACCCCTGCTCAGTTCCCATCTGTTTCATGTGGCAAGAACTGAGCCCTCCTGCCTTCTATTGGCTCCTGTTCAGATGTCCACAAACACCTAAACCTGCTCTTACTGAAGCTAATGGAGATTTAATACAAGTATTGCACTTGCTGAACATCAAAAATATAGTGTTCAAAATTTTTTTGCTTACAAGTTCATATAAACCTTTCCTTGCGACAAAGTATCCCTTGACAGTGTTTATTAATACCTGCATATTCATTCATTTTCATCTATGCAAATCTCAGGTGGCTGGGCTGTTAATCAGTTAGGTGACAGTTATAAAAGAGCCCAACAGTCAGATCATCCAAGTAGTTGACAGGGCAGCTGTCACCCTGGCCATCTTGCAGAGGATTAAGATTCTGTGCAGAGTACTATTTATTGACAATGTTTAAGGAATACGGGAATTAAAGCCATGTAGTAAAAGAATCTTGAACTTTAATTGGAATAAAAATCACATTAAAATCCAAGGAACTGAGCCCAACGTTTCGTTCCAGCCCCGTGGAACCTCTTCATAGGAATCTTGAAAGATCATAGATGGTGCTGTCCTCAATTCATCATAGTAAATTTAAACCAAAAAACGCAGGGAAACCCCAAAAAACGCAGGGAAACCTTGAAGACCTCTGGGGTTTCCCTGCGTTTTTTGGTTTAAATTTACTATGATGAATTGAGGACAGCACCATCTATGATCTTTCAAGATTCCTATGAAGAGGTTCCACGGGGCTGGAACGAAACGTTGGGCTCAGTTCCTTGGATTTTAATGTGATTTTTATTCCAATTAAAGTTCAAGATTCTTTTACTACATAGCTTTAATTCCCGTATTCCTTAAACATTGTCAATTGATAGCTGGCCATGAAAGCTTTAGAATGAAATTAGAGTACTATTTTTAAGCCAAGAAAAATGCAGTGGTTAAAGGACTACTCCTGTAGGTGAAATCTTTAGATGAAATTTCCTTTGGGTGAAATCAGGTGAAATCTTGAGAGTGATCACGGAGAGTGACCAACACAGACCATTGACTGTTGTATATAGGTGGCCTGCTGGGTTGATCCTCTAAAGCAGGGGCGGGGAACCTTTTCCCTGGCGAGGGCCGTTTTAAATATTAGAAATTTGCTTGAGGGCCGGCCGCCATTAATTTTTGCCCCCGCCCCCATCAGCCTCCGGAGGCTCCGCGCTCACCGTCTGAAGCCGCCGCCGGGTCTGCGCGTCACCTCCGGCGTACCATGCCGATGAGGGCAAGAGCTTGCCCTCATCGGCGTGGTACGCATGTGCGAAATGGCCAACGGCCTGGTGAGAAGGGGTCGAGGCGGTGGCCGGGGAGGACATGCAAAGGCCCTCTCCCGGCCTCCGGAGGTGACGCACGGACCCGGCGGAGCCTCCAGGGGCTGGTTGGGCGGCCTCCCGGCAGTCTCTCCGGGGGCCAGACCGGATGGCCTCGGGGGCCTGAGGTTCCCCACCGCTGCTCTAAAGCAAAGGTTCCCAAACTGTGCGTCGCCAACACCCTAGGGCATCATGGCGCACTCACAGGGGTGCCATGGGTTGTCCTCAGTGGCCCCTCCTACCCGTTCTCCCGGGAGCTGCCATCTTGGATCATACAAAGTCTCACAAGATTTGGGCACCACCACCTTGGATCTTGTGAGATTTCACGTGATCCAAATGGTGGCATCCGGATGAGCCGGGAAGAGGCTGTGGGGGCGCCATGACTCTTGTAAGTTTGGGAACCACTGCTACAAAAGTTTAGAAAACCCTCTAAAACCGCAGCAAGATCAAAAAAGAGACCTCATCTCCTTGTCACTAGCCTGAGAATATGTACAGAGAGGGCTCTCAATGCCACAATTTCACAGAAGCATGCCAACAAAACATACTGGGCACAGCCAGCTTCCTAATACCAGGAACTTTTATTTTGTAAAGAACACAAGTTTCTAGTCCTTATTTCTACAAACAAATGAGTAAGAACACGCATGGGCAATGCCTGCTGCCATCAGAAGCCAGAGGGGTGGTCCAAAATATCATGTCCTCCACAGCTCTGTGTCCCCTCCCCAGGCTAGAAAAAAAAGTTGGTTCAACACAGAAATGATGCCAGTTGCATCATTTCTACAGGTTATAGAATCTGAACTGCCCAATCATTATGTAAACAGTTTTCACAAGCAGCAAGTTTTAGAGGCAATTTCACCTGAAGCTTTAGGTGGTATGCTTGGAGAATTAAGTACTTCCTCCACCATCACAATTGTGCACATTTGAACGGGTCCCAGAGTGAATGTGAATACTAAAAAACCTGTAATCTAATAACCCATTCTTTAGTTCCTCATCAGAGATCAGTATGCATATTTGTTTTCATAGTTAAAAATATTTCTTGTGTAAAGATCCAACTGAACTACCTTTCACAGACATTAGTGATTATTCAAGTTCTTCAAACACGCTTAAATCCCATAGTTCTATTCCACCTCCGTATATCTTTTTCCATTTTACTTAATCTAAAACAGTTAATAGGCTTAACAGCAGATTGTGAAGCCAAACTGACATTCCACCTTTGCCATTTCAAAATAGATGTGCCAGGAATGAACAAATTTATTGTAACTAATTTTAAGTGCAATCTCATTCCGAGTGTACAAAAAGAAAATGTGTTTTAAAAATGCATAAGCCTTTGCATGTATTTTTTTCATTAGATCTCCTTTAGAAAATTGAACCAACGAACATTATATAGCTGTTTCAAAATGTACAAGTCTCAAATTAAAAACGAAATTCACATACACACCAGACAAAGTTTTAAAAAAAATCTCACTTTTCTTGGACCAAGTCATTCTTCAGTCCATCTTGCTCAATACTGTCTAGGCTGCCTGGCAGTGGCTCTCCAGGGTTTTTGACAACTGCCTTTTAGTCTATTTTAGTCATGGGAAGTTGTCAATCGTTTGTATAAAATGAAATTTGAATACGTCAACACCAGTAGACGTTTTTTATTCAGCTCTACAGAAGATAACTATGTAAACTTTTTTTGTTGTTGAAAAGCAATGCATAAATATTCTTAATTATAAAAGCATCAGCCTACAGCTTTTTTTAGGGCATATTAGCAGCTCAAATACAGCCAGAAATTTCAATGCTGAAGTATTTTTCCTCTCACAGCAGTAGGTAAACACAAAAATAATCTGCAATTCTTCAGTCAAGTAGCATGTCTGCATTGAGTTTTTTCACAAGGTTTCCTGAAATGCACATACATAGAAATGTAAAGTCTGGGCTCTCCATACAAACAATCTCCTCTCCATTACAGAAGATATCTTCTCTTCAAGAAGATATCGAAGGACAAAGCCCTATGGAAATCTCACTGCTTCAGGGAAGACATTTCTGCATAAGGGAACACTATTTCCATCTGTATCATGCTCGGACAATGCTAAATCATCCCTCTGCATAGGGTTATTTGGAGTTGTTAAATGGCCCATGCCAGACAATGGCATGTCTAAAGGTCCTAGGTATCATGTTTTTTACAACTATCTACAACTGCAAAAATGAATCATAGAAAGCAAAAACCTAAATTAGCACACTTTCTTATAACACACAGAACCTGACAGATTCGGAGGGATATGTAAGCTGGGAAGTAGAGACAGGCTTCTACTGCCAACAAACGGGGGGGGGGGGGGGACCATAGCCTGCTGCAACGTATTTCTTCAAACTCTCAGGTGGCTTTTAGAGACTCGGTGCTGCCAGAGGGAACACTCATCTAGGGGTTCTCCCAAAAACCAAATTCCAGAAACCCACCACAGACTCTTTTGGAGAGGCTGTAAATGCAGCTAAGATAGAGCTTTCCATTCTACCCATTTAGAACAAAGGTTACACAAACCAAAAGGACCTGCTTCCCCAGACACACTCCACATTTTTTACTAAAAAAAATTCCAAATCTAAGACACTCACTAGAAAACACAGATATTACAGAAATCTTTATTGAGTTGTCTACTGAAAGATTCCTCTGTGTTAGAAGTACTGTACACCTACATCGGGCACCCAAGTTTGCTGAATTTCAGTGCCCTTGTAATAATATTCTGGATGTTTGTGAACAAAGGCTCTCCGTCTACCTTTAGAATTTGACCAGCATGGGCAGTAGAAGTACCATCAGAAAGATGAGAGAAGCAGAAAAGAACTTGGTACCCCAAACACAGCCTGCCACCTGGAAGCAAAACCTTCAAATGCCTCCGTACTAGGAAAGGCAGCGGTAAAAAGATTCTCCATGTACAGTTAAGGACCAATGTAGCATTAGCAACTTGCAGATCAATCTTCTTCCACTGGCAACCTATTTGCCTGTTTGAAATCTAGGCCGACAAATGGCAAATTGGGCCTTGCTGCAGAAATCCCACAGTTGGGTGATCACCACCTGAATAATGAAAGACTAACAGGTAATACAAAACGCTCTTATCGGCAACAATTGTGTGTTAAATGATGGTGTTTATAATGCTGAAAAGGTTTCACAGAAACAGACGGCTGAGGGAACCAAAACGTAGTTCAATCTGTCCAACAACCCCCAGAAAAATCAACCTACAAATAGGTAACAGCATACCACAAAAGCAGAGAAAAAGTCATTGACAGGAACGAGCCAGGCCACACACTCCAGGGGAAGGGGAAAATGAGATCTGAAGCAGCGCTCGTTTTAGTTTTTCTGCCTATGATCACAAAGATGTCCATCTTGCAAAGATTATTCAGATTTCTTCTGTTGAATACATACAACAGAAAAGTTACCAGAGGGATTATAAAAAAGGCCAAAGAGGTCAGCATAGGAAGATTTGAACGGGACTATAAATACACAGAATTCAGAATCCTATTGAATAAAACCAACAAGAGCAGTAGTAGAGAGATAATCATTTTATCCTTTGCTGACCCAGGAAGGAGAGGTTAAACACTATCACATCTTGAAGATGCCAGACAACATGGAGGGCAAGGGGGGGGGGAGGCGAAAGGATCTCCTGGCTTTTCCACAGATCAAAGTCTGGGCGCAGGCCAGATGTCTTGCCCCAGTTTCAATCAGACATTGCTAACAAAGGGATTCAGACTGCTCAATCATCCTGGAGTCTGGCTAGGTTTACATGAAAGGGAAGTTTCATATACTGTAAGCATCATGGGTCTCTGAATAAACCGAGAGAGGACATGGTCCAAAATCCAGACTAGTGCAGCCAGGGCCCTCATGTTAATAATTTATATTCAATTCACCTTTATTGGCATAAGATAATTTACATTCTAAATACATAGAACATTAATTTATCCTCTCCCAGCACAAAAAGCAAAAGCTTCCCCGCACCCACCCCGGAAAGAGAGCACACTGCCACTTTCCGTTCCATCAGCCCTCTTTCTAGTCTGCCAGAGTCCATCTGTGAGTTCACTGGTGGGAATACACCTTTATAAGCACCCTTTTTGTTTTAACTAAAGCTTGTCAGTCATGTTTTTGTTGAAAGATCACCATCAGATAGTCTAATGGTGGGCCGCGACCCACAGTTTGAGAAGGCCTGGTCTAACAGGATCAAAAATTCAAGCTATAATCAGCTCAGGCACATTTAGAGCTTGCTTGCATCAGAAATACCCAGGGCTGGGAGGTAAGGGCTCCTTATACAGGCTGGGAATAACAGGTAAAACAAAGCCACCTGTGTTGCTCTCAAGCAGGTCAGCACAACCTGTGGCACATATATCATAGAGAGCCAACGTAGCACAATGGTCACAATGGTCAACGTAGCACAATGGGTGAGCTGCAGACCACCCCCAGTTTGATGGCTGTCTCTGCCATGAACTCGCTAGGCAATCTTTCAGTCTCTACTGCCCAGCTGCAAAATAAGAGCATTCCTTATTCACTTTACAGCGCTGTTGTAAAGTGTACACCATGATAATACATGTGAAGCACTTTGCACACACAAAAGCACTATACCAGTAGTTCCCAAACTGTGTACCACAGCACCTAAGGGTGCTGCAGTGAACTCACAGGGGCATTGTGGGATGTCCCCAGTGGCCTCTTCTTACCAGCTCTCCCGGGCACCACCATCATGAATCTCACACGATTGAAGGTGGCAGTGCTTGGGAGAGCCGACGATGGTGCCACTTCAACAGGGCACTGTACAAGAAGGGCGCTGTGATCACGGTAAGTTTGCAAACCACTGCACTATACAAATAGTGCTACTATGTGTTGTGGTCTTGACAGCACTACTCCATGCCCCCTGCAGTTTTTGCTGGCCCAGAAAGGCTGCAAAAAAGACAAGAGGTGCACTGAGCCTCGTAGGTATGGCTGGTGGGCTCAATTTAGTTGGGCTGATATTTGGACTGAAGAGCCGCATTACCTAAACATTCTGCAAAAATGTACACGGGAAGCTGGATTGCTCATAATAGAAACCCAAAATAAATTCAGCTTGTAACTTAAAACTCCACTGTTAGAACTATGGGAATCAAAAGGGAAAAGAACTAGTTCATAAGGACACTTTGCTCCCAGTGGTTTTAATTCAATTTTCAATATAGTTAAAAAAAACCCAGCCTTTGGCAGAGTACAAAGTACGTTCACGGCCCCAAATCTTTCTTGCTGCTGTGCTGTAGACCCTTTTGTGCTCCCTCTTTCACTGTTCAGTGCAGAACCTCTAAAGAATCAGTTGCCGAAGACCTAAAAATCCTTCTTTTTATGCTTGGAAACTGCATAACAGCCATCACCACCACACATCTGTATAGTGTTCAAGTGTGCAAAGTGCTTTACATGCATTCTTGATTAAGCCTCACAACCACCCTGCAAGGCAAGCAAACATTATATCCATACTGCAGATGTGGAGCTGAGGCTGAGAGGGAGCTTCTTGCCCAAGGTCACCTAGCAAGTGCATGGCAGAGGCTAGATGGGAACCAGCGCAGTCCTGATCTGCAACCCAGTCTCTTAGCAACCGCATCACACCAGTTCCTACTTCACACACCGGTATTTTATTGTTTCACAGAGTGACACGTAAACCGACAGTAAACTGACCTGAGCTTTTTATTAAGCTTAGATATATACAAGCTTCAAAAATAAGCCTCATCCAAAAATTGAGTGTTTAAGCAAGGCAGGCAAGCTTGTACAGTACTTGGAGGCACAGATCTCCAAGCTAAGTCAGATGGGAGCAGTGTTCATCTGTACTGTGAACTATTTGTTAATTGGCAGCTCACATGCACAAAGCTTAGCATCTTATCATGGCAATTGCCCAACTGAATAAGCATTTAAGTCAGCTGTTTGCACTAATAATTCCATACAAAGCAAGCAGTGTCTACCTGAATGCCTATACTGTACAAATTACTTTGCTATGGAAGTACTGTACTCTTCACAAAGCCTGCATCCTGCAATGGGGGGTGGGCAGTCATGGAGGTCTCCTCAACATAAGGGAACATTTGTTCTTACCTTGGGGCTGCATCGGTGCTGGAAGGTTGGATAGGATTGGGCTCTAAGCTTATGGCTATGCCACCATCCCGTAACTGTCCATTTCATAAATTAACTATGCTTTCTGTGAAACAGTATTTCTTTATGCCTGTTCCAAACCCATTTACTGTTATATTTATATTCTATGGTACTTCTCAGCCAAGATTGTAAGACACTTTGGTAAACAATTACAAAAGCATGCAAAAAGAGTTAACACAGAAATACGGCAGAGTCTTCTGGTACCCGACAATGAAGACATAGTGAGACTACCGTTGCAAGTAATACTCCCAGAGTGGCCCCATCATAAAAATGTAGGCACCATGATACTGGCAGCTTTATTTTCCAATTCCATTCCCAACAATCCCTTATAATATGGAATTGCCTTTTCCATCACCACTACACATCAAACTTACATTTCATAGAGCTAACCACCATAACCCCAGATCTTTTCTGGATAGTCATAGCCAGTTCCTATTCCATCATTGTATGAATGTGAACTTAAGAATGTTTGTTCTAATGTTCATTACTTTACAACAGCATGAAATCTTTCCTATTTTGTTGCTTATTCACCCAGCATGGAGAGGTCCTTCTAGAGCAGTGGATCCCAAATTTTGCCCCCTTTAAGGGGGGTTGGGAATCTTTCGAGGACCCGTAGTTGACTGAACTTGTCACTTTTGGGTTCTCACTGCCGCCGCCGAAGACACAGAAGGGCAAACCCTGGTAAGAGAGCAACCCCTTTTTTCTTACTGGTCTTTTGCGGCTGTGGTGGCAGCGAGAACCTGGAAGTGATGGGTTCAGGCAACTACCAATCCTCCTAAGGTTCCCAACCCCCTGTTAAAGGGTTTACGTAGCAAAAGTAATAACGCAAAGATTTGCTAGTCCGAAGTCTCACATCAAAATGAGAGCCAGTGTGGTGCAGTCTCTCTCTCTCTCTCCCGTTTTCGCTGGGCCGCTGGTTACAACGGCGGCCTAGGTAGAATTGGATTGCGCCCTTAGTATGTTCTTCCAGTATGTTCTTCCAGCAACTGACAGTATTTTAAGCTTCTACCAGAACGAACTTTCTACCCAAATCCCCACCTTCATCTCCAGGATAAAAATCAACCCAAGGAGTACCAGTACTTTGTGCCTTAGTAATCTCTCCCTCATTCATTTCAATAAAGTTTGCACAGAGGAACTTCCAAGCAGACTATTCCTCATGGGTCAAATAATCTCCCACTTTTAATGTCATCAAAATCTGCTGTCCGACCCTGCACTCTGCCTCACTGCTGGGACATTTCCCATCTCCCTTGGCATTCTGTATGGATTCTAGAGGTATCAATAACTCTTTTTTTTTTAACCTATGTACCATTATCAGATTCACCATCAACATCTAGGCAGAAATACAGGCGTGAGAAGCACTACAGATAAAAAAAGTTTGGCAATTCATTTCAAAGTGAAAGCAAAGCTCAGAGAAGGTGTGCGCGAGAATTTTGTATCACTATGAAAGGGAGTTGGGCAAACTCAGAGGAAAGCCTTCTCCTCTCCCGTGTTGAACTGTTGCAACATGTCATATGACAACCCTGAGCCTTTAAGAGAGATTATAATAGCTACCTAACCAAAGGCGCACAGATTCAGTCATGCGTAAAACAAAGCCTGCCGAGTTTCAACAGCTTATGTCTCCCATGCACAGTGAAGTTTTATCATTAACGTTAAGGTCAGAACAACATTATCTGTGCATATTCAAGAACGTGTTGTTGGCCAACCTCTCCTGGCCATGGCGACCTACATGATCACTCCCCATGCTGCTTTCCTTCGCTGTCACCTCTCTTCACTATTGCGTTCAGGTTCACCGTTCAAAACCTCAGTCGTCATCGTCATCATCATCATCATTTATTAGTATGGTCAAAGACCAGCAAGAACAAAATACAATCATGTTAAAAGCAAAAAGCAAATGTTACATATGTTACTAAATATCAAAACTAAACTTTATCAAATAAACACATATGCATGCAAGAACAGAGAAACAAGAAATGGTTAAAAGTTAAAACTTTTCCTCATTGCCAACAATACTTTTGCGGATTTTGCAAGCAGCTGCCAGGAAGCTTGCGCTCCAAATTGTGAACCAAGGATTAGTTCCCGTAAGGAGTTTCGTGGTCATCACTACATCGGGCAAATCTGAGAATTCCCTAGTCAGGGGAGAAATAAACTTGGCACGGATTCCCTGGTCAAAACCTCAGTCCAAACAAATTCACGTGAAAGCAATTCTCAGATTTTTTTTAAACCTTTAAAAAAGACCAGCCTCCAATACTTGTGTGACTGGAGAGTAGTTACAATTTCTGGCCAGGAGTCCCAAATTCAGGCACCCTGTTCCAAGACATTGCGACTGCTTCAGCTAGCCGCAAGCAGGACCAGTGGTCAACACTCCCTCCATTCTATATGGCAGGGGTGGCCAGACCACGGCTCATGAGCCACATGCGGCTCTTTGACATATAATGTGCAGCTCGCGGAAAAATATTGGCTGAGCTCCTTTCTGCATCACAATTAATATAAAAAGTAAATAAATTATATCAAGCTTGATAATTTACCAGATACACACTCAATAGAGTCCACTGGATTAAAATACATATTTAAATGTTCATGGTGAGTAAATACATTTAAGATATTTACTTAAGCATTTAAGATAAATGCTTCTTAAATATTGCAGCTCTCAAACATCTGAAGTTTATCGTATGTAGTTCTTTACGTTAAGCAAGTTTGGCCACCCATGCTATATGGTGTCTCAGAGCCTGGGTCTAAACCTCCTGTGCTGGGAAAGGATGTTTCAGTGCAGCATGGCTGCCTGCCTGTGGATCATGCCCTAAGAAGACTAGAAGTATTATGTGCTACTGCGACGTTTGATAGAATTTTAGAAGACTGGTGCATACGTTGTAAGATGAAATACCATTTTTAAATGCAGGAACTTCACCATCTTTCTAATAGAGCATTCCAGCTGCTTGGACAGGATAAACTGTACCACCATACCATCGTCACATCTCCACTCCCACTGATCTATCTCAGAGAAAGGTAGACAAAGGAAATACATGCTGCCTTCTGCATTTCTAAACCTTCTTGGTGCTGTAGACAATAAAGGTTCTACAACAGTGCTTTAAAGTGCAGAAATGTCATCTTCTGTCCAAGATGACAGATAACTACTGGAGAATTCTAAGATTGTAGCAACCTCAAGTACTATATGTACAAATAAAACTGATGGTGGTGGCGAGCAGAGCCAAAAATAGCAACTAATTATAAGTAGCTTGTTATCTGCCAGAGAGCTTCTTGAAATAGGTAGTTGAACTAGCAGTATTTAACTCAACTGGTTCAGACGTCAGCTTTAAGAAGCAGTTTGATAACTGGCTGATTTTGATAACTCTGAGCTGATTTTGAAACCAAATAAGGTACATGTCACACAGAACATCAAACCCATAACTTAAATCTATAGGAAAACAGATTCATGTTGCTATGCCCCCCTCCCCTACACTCAGGGCCAGTGTCAGCACATGATACTATTTGGCAAATGCAGGGGACCCACATTCTCATCTCATTCCTTTTTCTATGCAAGCCACTTTGTGAACTTTTCTTGGAAAAGTAGAATAAAATTAATGCAATTATTCTATTCTAGGAGAAAAGTCTCCTCAACTTGTGGGTCAGCAAGGAAAAGCAACACCACAAATACAGAAGCGATTTTATTACAGTATTAATCAGGTTAAGGCTGCCATACACACACACACACACACCTCCCTGGACTATTCTCTTGTACTCAATCTATTCCTAGAATGCTGAACTCTAGATTTGATGGCTGCAAATCTGTAGTTCAAATGGAACCACCCACATTCAACAACAGAGATAGCCAAATGCAGATCTCATTTTGACTTAAGGTAAAGGTAAAGGTGACCCCTGACAATTAAGTCCAGTCGTGTCCGACTCTAGGGTGTGGTGCTCATCCCCATTTCAAAGCCAAAGAGCCAGCGTTGTCCAAAGACGCCTCCGTGGTCATGTGGCCAGCATGACTCTCCTTGCCGCAGCGCGTAGCATGCAGCTGGAACACGGAGTGCTGTTTACCTTCCCGCAAGCGGTACCCATTTATCTACTCACACTAACATGCTTTGGAACTTTCCTTAGAGACATGCAAAATTTCAAACTCTCAAAAGAACACCTTACAAGGGAGCAGAAAAGCCACACACACCCCAGTACTCACTGTCTGAAACATGTAGGAGTTCAGATAGAGGAATCTCTAGAGAGGTTTAACACACAATCATTTCCGGTCATGAGTGGGCAGGGGCAGAAGGACATTTTCAGTGAGTAATACAATCTATTTTAGAGCCAGGATGGTGTAGTGGTTCAGGAGTATTAAATGCAATAAATAAATTTGAAGCCCAGGAGGGGAGGGAGAAAAAAAACAGGCAGAGCAGAGCAGATAAGATTGAAAACATAGTGAATGCATGCTGCGGCCTTACAGTGTGATCAGGGCAGTTTAACTCTGATGAAAGTAATCCCTGATGATAGAATCCAGTGGGACTTACTCTCAAGAAGACATGGACAATAAGCGGCAAAGGGAAGAGGGTAAGAAGAGCCCCTATATACATGACTCAAACCAAGCCCCTGCAGCAGCTTAATAGCTTGATCCACGACACGTTTATTTGGAAGTAAGCTCCATGAGTCATTTGGAAAGAAGCTGAAAAACAGGGGTGGGGGAAGAGAGAGAAAACCCACCAAGCCCCAGCAGCTTATTACTTTGATCCAGGGCATGTTTACTTTAAAAGACTGAAGAGGTGGGGGGGGCAGAGTGAGAGGATAGAACATGCAAAGAGTTTAACAGTAGGAACACACTGAAGAACAGTGATAGAAAGATACAGAGAAGGAAAACTAGAAAAAGGTTTTTACACACTTGCACGCACACACACACACACACACCCCTTGTCTTTCTAAATAAAATTAAGGCAGCCAACAAAATTTAAATACATCCATAGACAGAGGAAAAGCAACAGACTAAAGGAGAAAAAACTGGAGGACAAAACAAACAGAAAATACATAAACAGTAGGGTGTACACACACCAGCAATGTCCTATATGCCCAAAAATCCACTAGCCACACAGGTGGCACTAAAAAATCCCCCCCAAAACAAAAACTTACCATGTGGTGGTTTCAAGTACAGCAAGTCCTCACTTAAGTTGTTTCATTACAAGTCGTTTTGCTTTAAAGTAGTTGAGGGGAAAAAAAATAGATTCTCGACCGGGGCCACTGTCTGTGTGGAGTTTGAATGTTCTCCCCATGTCTGCATTGGTTTTCTCCAGCCCAGAAAGCTCACATTCATTTCAATGTTTTATATTAGAAGTGTTTGGGGTCTTTATTTAGAAGTTTGGTGATTTTTTTGTGGCCAGAAATATGCCGTAAACTCTTGTTTACATATATCAATGAGTCTCCAAGTAAAACTGGTTTCGTTACAAGTCATTTCACTTACAGTTGCAGTTTCCAAGAACCTATCGCCGAGGACCGCCGGGAGCCGCCGACGTTTGCATTGACGCTTCCCTTGGAGAATTCTCAACTTTTGCTGCGTTTGTCACGGCGCACGCAGCGCATGCAGAATGCCATGCAGAATGCGCCCGGTGTGCTTCAACCTTAAAGGTGGATCCACACCGCACGCGTTGGTCACGCATAAATAAATAAATAAATAAAAGTCGCCTTGAACTCCACTTGAGACGGGACGGGACACAACCAGCTGGCGGGTGAACACTGTCACGCGCAAATAGCACCACACCAGATGCACACGGACTCGGCTGGACGCAATGCCCCGAGCGGGGAATTGCGTCCAGTGAGGACGTGCTGTACATGCAGAGACAGCTACCTGCTGCTTACTCCCTTTAGCCAGAAATGGCTCATATGTACACAAAACCCTCTATGCTTACCTGGATTTTTGGGCAGACTTGCAATACTAGAAGCTACTAATGACACCTTCCATCTCTTCTCATGGGCAGATCTAACACGGGCACAATCCAGTTTACTGCATGCGCAACACCTATACACAGAGAATCTTGATAGGGCTCTGTAGCAACTGGTTGTTTTTCCTACACACACACACACACACACACACACACACACACACACACACACACAGGAGGGACCATCTTGGGCAGACATGAAGAAGTGCCTCCCATACCCAGGCCAAGCAACAACAGGGAGGATGAAGAAAGGGGCTTGTTATTGGAATCTTCTACATAAGGACACTTTTTATTTTACTGCAATGAAGGAAGGCCCCACAGGCAAGCAACACGGGCAGCCTCTCTACAGATATACCGTATTGGTCTGAGTATAAGACTCACTTTTTTCTCCTAATTTAAGTTTTTAAACTAGGGTTCGTAGTCAAGGCCCCAAAAATGTCTGGATTTCAGATGTCTGGATAAGGGGTTATCAACCTGTACACCCACAATAATATGTAATTTGCTTCATCCGATTTTACCATTTCCTACAATGCTATCCCAGTCAGCCTTCTTACATCATTCCACATTCAAGGGGCAGTTTCTCTCCACCAATCTGTCTTGAGGGACGTGTCTATCACAATGCATCCAACTTTGAAACTTTCAGGAATATTGTCTCTCTGGTGCAGTCAAGAGACATAGCAAGAGCCTCACTCTCTCACAACTGCCTTACCTTTATGAAACACTTCCAGTGCAAAAACTATCACCTTCTGGTGCTGCAATTCTATGACTCAGTCAAGTACTGCAAGGTTTCTCATTATGATGAGTGACAGCACTGCAGATCTAGAGACAACACCAGAAATACCAGCTACCTTGGTATCGATCTGCCTGCAAACCCAATGCTTGAAAATACAGGGGAGAGACCATTTGTTTATTTCAACGACAACTTGTCTTGAACAAGTTATTTGGATGAAAATAAATTAGCACAACAACGTGCTCACCCTACAGGTTTACGCAACTTCAATATTGAGTGTCTCATTTATTTAGGTTTATGCATTTACAAAGCAATCAAGCACAGCTGATTTTGTTTTATCATATTTATACTGTGCTCCTCCAAAGGGCTCAGGGCAGCAGACATGGGGAGTGATCCCATCCTGTCCTTGGGAGTCACCCAGTACAGGCTAAGAGATCTATAAGCAGCTTCATGACTGAACAGAGACTGAAGTCTCCCTGGTTTAAAGTCCAAACGTCTATTACACCGCTCTGAATCTTAATTCTTGAGCAATCCTACTCTTTACAATGGGTCCCACTCCCTTCCTTCATTACTCACAGCAGTCCAAGGGCAAATCAGATCTCCTAAGGGTTCTCGAGCTCTCCGTACATAAGAACCCAAATCTCTCAAAGCCTGGGAATGCTGAAAACGAAGTAAAAAATAGATGCCTCAAATAGGAACTTCACATAAACCACACAAATGAGCAAATTTCAGCCTGTGTAGCAGACAGGACTCCCCTGCGCTCTAGCCTGGTCTTGCAGAAAGGAACAGCAGAGTCCTATTCAACATTGGCATGGCTGCATCAGCGCTGGAAAGTTGGATTGGGCCCTCAAGTCACCATGCATCTGAACTGTGGACATATGGATTTCTCCCAAACATTTCAGAATTACCAGTTCACAAAAGGTTCATCATAGGCACATATGGTCCAGAAAAAGTTAGTTCTGCTTCAGCAATTTCTGACAAGCTGTGTGTGTGCGCGAGAGAGTGTGTGACTTGCCACCACACTTAAGAGCCTATGTCACTAGCTTGGACATAGCTGCTACTTGCCTCTGCTTTGGCTAAAACTAACCCTAAAGAGAGGATGTTCAAGCTCCACACTGTGGGTAGGAAAACTAAAGTATCCAAACCACTGTCAAGGCTGAGCTACATTACAGGCAGAGGCTCTGCCGCAGCCTCTGCCTACGTGCTTGGAGCGGGGAGTGTCTTCCCGCCTGTTGTCCCTCCTGTTGTCCCACCTTCTTAAGAAGGTGATTGGAGGTAGTTCAGATTGGCATGCAGCCACCCTCCCCCCTCTCCTACGATTGGTAGGCTGCAGTAGCTCCGCGATACGCCCCCTAGCTCTGCGAGCCCGCCCCCTCAAAAGTAGGATTCCAGTTTGAGGTACGCGCCGGGAGTGCGAAGGTCGCAGCAGCTCCGCTTGCTTCAAAAATGACGTCAGAAGTTCCGCGACACATGTAATGTAGCTCAGCCTTCAACTGTTCTCCATTGCAAAGACAAAGCAAACACAGGACACTAAGCAGCGTATGACCTAGTATTAGACAATATGAACAAAGCAAGCCCCCCTGGAGAAAATGGAAACACTACACAGTGTTATGGAGAAGTCCTGTGTTGACATCCTTCAAAGCAGCAGTGAAAAATCAGAGTGCCGACACACTCTGAAATTGAAGCTTACCATACCAAGTTATGCTATCAAGGAAAATTAATGCAGGCATCATGAAACACGTAGAATGTGGAACTAAAATGTAGGCTATATATTACACTAAGCTGGGCGACAACGCAAGGTAACAAGAAATTCAGCAGGATTTCCTAGTGCACCAGACTGTTCTTATTGCCCCATCTTCAGATGATCAGATTTGTTACATGGCTTTAATACCTCTCTTCATGAATTAGCCATCTGTTCAACAGCGTAAGAAAGCCAGACTAAGAAGAATCACGATGACCTGCCCCCCCCCACTGCAGCAGACGCACAGTGCTGCTTGTTTTTAAATATGAAAATGTGCCTATGGTCACATAAAAAAGACTTTAACACTGGGCTTTATGCAAATAAATGGCATGCTTCTGTAGACTATTATTACTACAAGGAAACTAGGAGAGAATGGTGACCCTGCCCTCATAGGACTTAATTAAAAAAAATTGAATAGAAACTAGCTAGCAATGCAAAAACAAAAAATAAAAAGCCAACATTAAATCTACATAGCTTACATGTTGCATGTGCTTGTTGGAGCTCTTTCTCCTCCTATAAAAATGTCAAAGGAACAGCTGTGAAAAGACTTAAGGATCTTAATCTAGCTCCACTTTAAGAAGATTGCCAAAAATAATACAACCTGTACAACTGTTTTAATCTAACTGTTGCTGCAAAGAGGCACAAGTTTAAGATCGTGCAAAATTACACAAAGATGTAGCCGGTTACCAAGAATACAATATACCATAAGCGTCAAAATACCATTTGAAAAAAGTGTGGACACTTCGAGTTGGGAAGAGAAGGGGTAATCAAAGATCAGCCAGTATTTATAGCAACAGTAATTATACAGTCTGTTTTAATAGGCACTTTTTAATCATGTAATCTGCTTCAGAGAAACATGCTATTTGGTTGGTATGCAAATTTACTGGTAGCCGCCTGTCAGATGCAATGACTTAAGTATCAACAATCAAACCAGATTTGCTTGAGTGTAAATATAAAACTAGAAATTTTAGCCAAGTCATGGAGCCCAACTTCACCATCATGCTTATAATCTCCACGAAGTATAACAGTCAAAATCATTCCCTACTACAGCAGTTCCCAAACTGTGAGTCATGCTCAGGGGCGCCAAAGGATGTCTCCAGTGGCCCCTTCTACCAGCTCTCCCAGGTGTTGTCATCTTGGATTGTGCAAAATCTTGTGAGATCCAAGATGGCAGAGCCCAAATCTCACAAGATTTGGGTGCCGCCATCTTGGATCTTGCAAGATTTCGCATGATCCAAGATGGCAGCACCTGGCTAAGCCGAGAAGAAGAGGCTGCGGGGGTGCCGTGACCCCGGGATGTTTGGGAACCACTGCCCTACTGCGATCATTGATGTTCCTCAAAGTACCCTTTGCAAAAGTTGCCTTGCCTGTTAGTAAGGCCACCTCGCACACATGTACGTATGTGCAAGAAGACCATGTAGCACCCAACATGCGGGACCATAGCAAAGCAGCTATTTGTGCAGTTTTCAGGTGACATATCATAACTACTGCCAATACCAGCTTAGAAACTGTATCACCCTATTAGATCCTAATATGGCCCCAAATGCAAAACTCATTGTTTCCCCTGTATAAGAAGTTGCAGTACAAGCTCCACATTTATGCAAGATTTGACATTTCAAAAGAAATTCTCCATGGAAATGTTTTGACACAGCTGTTTTGAAAGGAGTACATTTGTTTTCCTCAGTGTAGGCAATCTTCTAGTTACCCCTCTACAAACAATGCAGAAAGGTGGAAATCCTTATTTAAACTTTTTCTCTTGGCTGCCACTTTACCCAAACATTGTTTTGCAGTCACTTAAAAGTCCTGTGCAAACAAAAGGTGTTGACCATTCAGCTGAAAGTGTCCCTAATAAGACCACATGAAAACCAGTTTTAGAGCAATGGATAATGACTTCCAATAGTAAATATTAGCCAGGAATAATTGATCAATACAATTTATTTCACAGATAAGCTCGAGTGCCAGGGCTGCCAAAAACCATAGTTCTACAAGTTTGTTTAGGACTGTTTAACCTCCTGCAAGAGTCTTGATTTTATGCTGGTCCACATGTTTAAAAAAAATAACCAAATACAATTATGTACAGTACATAATACTTGATAATGATAGCAAACAACTATGATACTGATTTATATATTTACTATAAAGTAGTAGGCTATGGGGCGCCACGGTGGCTTAGCGGTTAAGACGCTGAACTGCAGACCGGAAGGTAGGCAGGACAGCAGTTCGCAGTGATGGGGACTCGAGTCAAATGACTCGACTCGCAAGTGTGACTTAGCCACTTTTTCCCTGACTCGTACTCGTACTCGTGACCCATTGACTCGTACTCGCGACCCACGGGACTCGTACTTGACTTGCACTCGTGGGGGTAACGACTTGCCATTTCCAAGTCATTTTCCTTTAATGGCCGGCATCAACACAGGCAGGCACAGTGGAGACCTCGGAGGAGGAGGGCAGCAGGGACGAAGGGTTTTCAAGGTGGTGGGAAAGCAAGCCTGGCTCTGAGTCCCACCCCCCTTTTGTTGCTGTCTGTTTGCATTGGCCACAACTCCGAGCGCGAGGGGTGGGGAGGAGTGAGGGAAGGCGAAGCTGCTGCAGCAGTTCCTCCTCATTGACCAAAACTCTGAGCCCAAGGGATGCTCGGCTCAGCAAGGGGAAGGTGCAGGGAGGGAATAATAAATGGTTTGAATGTAGACATGCTTGTTTTTCCCAAACCAGATGGGTGGTGACAAAACTGAGAGGTGAGGGAAAGGGCATAGGGGGAGCCAAGTGGGTGCTTTAAAAGTCTCAGAGGTCCCCACACACACAGACACCCACCCACCCCATTTTCAGGGGAAAAAGCCATTTTCCCCCAAAGTGACTCGACTTGTGACTCGTGGTTTCTGGCCTTACTCGTACTCGACTCGCACTCGTGCAAAAATGACTCGTACTTGCCCAAAAATTTTGACGCTGACTCGCACTCGGACTTGCACTCTTGCAAAAATGACTCGTACTCGCACTCGTGACCTAGTTACTTAGATACATCCCTGGCAGTTCGAGACCCAAGTGCTGTGTGATGGGGCGAGCTACCGTCTCCCCCAGCTCCTACTAACCTAGCAGTTCGAAAGCAAGAAATTGCAAGTAGGTTAATAGGTACCGCTTTGGTGGGAAGGTTAATAGCGTTCTGTGCACCTCGGCGTTGAGTCATGCCGGTCACATGACCACGGAAGAGTCTTCGGACAGCGCTGGCTCTTCAGCCTTGAAACGGAGATAAGCACCGCCCCTAGAGTCAGTAACGACTAGCTTTCGAGCGAGAGGAACCTTTACCTAGTAGACTATACCATCTAGGTTTGTGTAAGCACACTCTGATGTTCGTACAATGATGAAATCGCCTAATGATGCATTTCTCAGAACGTATCCCATTTCTCAGAATATATCCCCATCGTGTACTAAAGACATTCCAACCTGTCAGCCCCACAGTTTTCACTGAGAGGTTATAGGTTGTCCGCATAGCCCCCTGCAAACTTACTTCAGCTTCAAAAGGCCCTTCACAAGTTTTCATTTGCCATAGTCCTGATTGCTGCTCCCAAAAGTCCAGCCAAGGTTAAGCATTCGAAGTTCTGCTGATTTTAGCAGGAGGGAGTTAAGCACTTGCTTAGCATTTTAAAAAGCGCTACTGAACTTTCACTTGGAGAGAGAGAGAGAGAGAATATTTAAAGTCTTATAGTTCCAGGAACAACAAGGGGAAAAAATAGCTTAGAGAAAGGCTGAGAGGTGATCCACACACCAATCCTTCCCCTCTACCTATTTGCATGTCTGAGGATTCCTAGCTCTGCCACAGAGAGATCCAGCAGTTACACTCCTGAGAGGCAACAACGTAGGAAGAGGAGAGTGAGAAGGGCAATGGAACAAAGAACAATGGACAGAACCTGAGGAAGATACTCCCAACTAGACCACTCCCAACTCAGCTACAACCTGTCTTTAGGAAACATGGCAACACACATTCAAATATGCAGGAGGCATGGCAAAGTAGATTGGCCTGAAATGAAAACAGGACTGAAGGGAAGAAAGACAACCAGCAGGGGTTCAAGGTAGGCGCACAGATGAGACATTGAAAGAAGAGTCCTAAAAGAATTGAGACACAGGGAGGAAGCAGAGGTCAGAAGGAAAGCAAAGCTGGAGCTAGCCCTTGCTTTCACATCCACCCCACCATTTGGTGGGCATTCGCTAGTAGGAAAACCATGCAACGTAACCTGGTTGGTCTACTACAGCGATTTTCAACTGGTGTGCCGCTAAAAGTGCGCAGGTGTGCCGTGGGAGTTTGGAGCACAGTGGTTGAAAACCACTGCAAAACTCTTCCGGGTTCGCGGCTCTGTTTCCAGGGCAATGTCTCTAGTAACAAATTGTCTGTCCCGCTTCCTCTGCCGGCTGAAGAGGGACAGATGATTCGTTACTACAGACAGCTGCCCTAGAAACAGAGCTGCAGAACCGGGAAGAGTAACCCGGAAGCCAGAAGTGTCATTACAAGAGGCAAAGAGCATAGAGGTCCGTGTGCTATGAGAAGAAAAACGTTGAAAATTACTGGTCTCCAAGCTCAAACCACACAATACTAAATTAGGAGGACAGCAGAGTTAACATCAAAACACAGGTGCATTAATAGATTTCTTCCCATTACTACAAAGCATTCAGTAATAATGTACATTTGAGTTTGATGAAAAGTATATTAGTGAAATAAAATTGGCAAGTTGGTTACAACAACTGTTAAAAGAAAAGTTATGCAGAAATGTATGGTCCTGTGCTATTCAAATGACAGCTGCCGATCCAAATATTTTCATAGCTCTTATTTCTGTTGCTTTAAACTGCATCCAGCTGCAATGACCAACAGCATCCACACAAAAACCAGACAGCAGGAAAGAGTCTTAAATTATAGCTGGTGCAAAAAAAAAAAAAAAAAAAAAAAGATTAGGAAATCTCTGTCCATGTCTACAAGAGATACCATCTTAAACAGAGACATAACCAAGTTGCTGTTTCCATTTCCCGGGCCTCTTCAGGTACCTGCTATGTACAGATTATCTAGGTAGATAACTCCATAGGCTTTATTTGAGTTTAAAGTGTCTTCACAAGTTGCACGCATGCTTTCTTGGAAACTTCAGATTCAAGTAAGCCAAAGCTATTCAGTTGGCACGATAAAGTCCAAGTCTCTAGTTTACAGACTTAATTGGATAAGCTTTTCCTGAGAAAATTACACACATTAATTGATGACTAAGACCCAAATCAAACATGCAGAAACTGACATGGAAATAAGCACAGAATAACTGCATGTTTGGATGCAACACCCACATGGTTCTTTTTATCCATGAATGTTTCCCTATGAAGCCAAGTACTTTTTTCATTTTTTTATTCTGTGAATTGCAAATCTTCCACGTGGGTTCTGAATATACGGTTGCAAATATCCCGTGGTTGTCAACACCTGTTTGGGAGTCCTCGAAGGAAGCAAGATAGCGGCCTAGACTGTCAGTGAAGCCTTCCTTCGCCAGAGATGTCCTCCCCTTGCTTTTGGCTTTGAAGGGCAGCCATCTTCACCCCCTGGCTTGTAGTGGAAGATAGGAGACACACCAGCAAAGGTGTGTCTTTTGCTTTGATTTTTCGCTCTGTGAATCCGGTTAGGATCTGGATAAGGGGTAGCCAACCTTCCACCATTAGGGCCTCTGTGTTCTTAAGAGTTGTGTAGAAGACAGAATTTTTGGCAGCTGCAATTGCTGATGGTACTGCTAAAGCAGCTGCAAAGAAGGGACGTGCGGCTTTTGCCACAAAGAAACCCCCAGATTGGATTGAACGTGTGGTTGCAAATCCACTGCAAGTTGAAACTCAGGGATGCATTTTCCCATAGCACGTCTGGTGGGAACCCAAGTTAACGCTATGTAAGCAAGTTTAACTGAAAGGCTTACCAGATGTATCCCAACGGCTAGAAAACACAGTAAGCCAACAATGAAGAAACATGCCTCATTAATACAGCCTAATGGATACAACACCCACTGCTAATTAGTACAATTCATTTTGTAAACATGAATAAGTGAACAAAGCCAAGCCCACTGGGTCAAAAAATGAATTCTTACTCAACAGTTTATGGTACATTACAAAAACATGCACAGCAGGCAAACGCAACCAGCGACTTGAGATCTCAGTGATCATCCTGTTCATAAATACTTCATGAATGCCAGAAACAAACATTTCCCACAAATTATGGAAGCATAAACCAACAAAACATGTATTTGACGTTTCATTAAACAACCAGCGGTGAAACAAGGTGGGACGAGGAACACCAGAGCAAACAGCGCAGAGATCCTGCAAAAACGTTTTACCTCTGTCACCGAATTTAAGAATACAGTCAACTATGCAATCCACTTTCATTAGGAAAAAGAAGGGAGCCGCTAGCATGACAAGAGTATGTGCATCATATGTCCCAACGTGGCTGCTTATCAGAGGTTGCCCTCCCTTATTACATACATTGAGCCAGCAAAACTCTCGCCGAGCATCTCTGAAGCCTAGTGTGATGGGAGAAACTGATCTCTCCCCCCCCTCCAGATGTGCCAGAAAACTTGGGAGGACAGCAAGGTCAGTCCCTCCCATCCAGCATGAGGTAAAACCCCTCGTGCTTCCATGTTCTTGTATACCTAAAGCAGCAATATACAAAACACACGGATCTCATGCCAGTTTTGTGCTAGGCTTAACCAAGCTGAACAAATAGAAACAGATTCATCAAAAGTGGAGTCCAAGCAAAGTTGTGTAACAGTCTCAAAGTTATAAAATAATCTTGAGGACTAGTAACCCAGGATTAATTTTCTTGTTCTGTTTTTAAAAAGGGGGGACGACAACACCACATTTCACCAGATGAGAAACTTCAATGGCCATTTGATCATATTCCCCATGCGGTGTTAGTGAAAGTGTAATGGTTAAGAAATTGGGTGGACTGCCCCCTGTATTGTGCAGTCCATCCCCAATCTAAGGCTAATTTCCTGCTCTTATTTTAATTAGAGCTAATTAGTACATCAGCAAAGATGGTAATAGTGATCAACACCAAAGAGTTTTCTTCTTTACCAGAATTTACTAAATTTCAATCTCTGGTTGGGATACTTTTGGGTTAACTATAACCACAACTAATGGCACAGCATTATGACTTGAGCTGCAATCCTATCACATTTTCCTGGGAGAAAGACCCACTGAATATAATGGGACTTGCTTCTTCCGAAGAGACATGCACATGATTGATTGCACTGTTGATCACGTTTAATGCAGCCAGGAGGATGTGTGTGAAGGGGATGGATTAAGATGCATGATCTCAGGGCACACACCCTTGATTAAGAGATTGCCCAATGCTGTACCTGAATTGGCTTATAATGAAATTAAGACACGCATATAAATGAACACATGTACAAAACCTCAACTTAGTGAGCAACAGTGCCTTTTCTAGACTTCCTTCTCCAATGTACATATACACGATTTTAAATTACTGCCAGTTTGACCGGAAGTAACTTTAAAGCACATTGGAGAGGCTTACAGAGGCCTGCAGAAGCCTCTGCAGGCCTTTCCAGGCAGGTTCAGACGTGGAACAGGCCTCCCGCAGTGAGTAAATGGGACGTTGGGTGCTGGACTCCAGCACCCTGTTATTCGTGGGCTGCTCTTGCAGATACTGGGATCCATGAAAGCTGAACCCGCAAATAACGAGCCCCCACTGTTTAAAGTAACAAACACTATGGAGAAAGTACCAGGATCTCATCTCCTGGTAAGAATTTCCCATAACAAAAATGAGAACTCAAAAAGTACTTGTTGCTACTTTTTTTTCTTTTTTAATCTTTTTCACTCATTTCATAGTTTATACTCTATACCAAAAGGAAGTAGCCAGATGAATGTATCTTAAGTCTGCCATGTACAAATCCAATTTAGAAAGCTTAAAACACATCTTCAAAGCCAAAAGAAGAGTACTTTCTGAGCACACATATTTAAGTATTCATAACACGGGAAACAAATATAAAACGAGTCATAGTCATCATTCCCTCAGGCCCTTCTAAAGTAAATATTTTACGACTGTACAGAAGCTAAGGGAGCAGGATCATCACTGTTTCGTGGCTCTGGCAGAAGCCAACCAGAGATGGCACATTGCATTTCCAAAATAAATGCTTTGATTCTTCAAACTCTAAAACATGCACTTTTAAGCATCTCGAGGGTCCCTTTACTCTGAATTCCAAAGCTCTGCACCAACAACTAGATATGATTTTCCTGTCATTTAGCTACAGTACTTGAATGAAAGCTATTCCTTCAATCTTTTCTTTAACCCACAAGATACAAGCGAGAGTGGGGAGAGAGAGAAAAGGCTCCCAGAAGGACAATATTCTTTTGAGCTTACCTCAGAGTAATTATTAAGTAAAGACTAAGGTGAAAGAAGGGTGTAGGAAAGCAAAGAATTGTTGTGGTCAGCAAGATACATCCTATTATGATAATTTATAAAACAAAATCAAATTAATAGTACTTTGCATTTGTATAGCACTTTGACACACAGTAACTTCCAGAAGGTTATGGCAAATTGAGGGGCTGAATGGAAGCAGCTTGCCTAAGGCTATCTAACAAGTTTATTTATTTTTCACATTTTTATACCGCCCTTCCTCCAAGGATCTCAGAGTGGTGTACATATTTCCTCCCCTCCTTTTGTCCTCACAACAACCCTGTGAGGTAGGTGGGGCTGAGAGATAGTGACTGGCCCAAGGTCACCCAGGAAGCTTAGTGGCTGAGCGGGGATTTGAACCTGGATCTTCCAGGTCTAAGTCCAACTCCCAAACCACTACACCACCCTGCCAAGTTGATGGCAGAATCAAGTTTTGAACCACAGAAGTCCTATTATGCGGCTAGAGAATAAGAGCATTGAAAGAATACAGGGATCAAAAGATATGTTACTTCTTCATGAATCAAACATGTACACACACACACACACACACACACACACACACACACACACACACCTATTCAGAACATGGTCTTTCCTCAATCGTCTTATGTGTTTTATTGACCAACACTGACTAAAGACAAAGAACATGAAAACTGAAACAAGCAATTTTTTCTTGTGGAAAGAAAACATGGAACAGACAAATGTCATTACTGTTGTGCAATTAAAGCCAGTTTCTGGTTTGACACTACTAGTCAAGTTAAACATGCATAACACTTTGGACATTCTAAAACTAGTATATTTTCAGTATCTTCCATTTTTTCCTTAAAATTTAAGCAATGTTTTAAAACAGTGGTTCTCAAACTTCACTGGCCCACAACCCACTTCCAGCACAGAGCCGGAGAACCTGAAGTTTTGACGGTGAAGTCACCACTCCAGGTTGTTGAGTGTTTGTTGGGAGAGTACTTACCTGCCCAGGGGGAGTCGGCTGGCGGCTGGCACGATCCCAAGATGCAGCACACCATGTTAACAGTGGATGCCGTGCCAAAACAGGCTGAGGCCGACTGGCTGGCCACCTGGAAGCCTCACACAAGGTCTGCTGAGGCGCTACCCAGCTGTGGAAGGGGCAGGGCGCACTCTCGGCAACCTGGAAGTTGATACTTGGGCGACCGAGCGTTCACGACCCAACAAAAAAAAAATCAAGTCATGATGATCACAGTTTGAGAAAAGCCGTTTTAAAAAATTTACAAGTACTGTATTCTAAAATAGAATTCAAAACAGTGTTTGTATAACTGTTAAACACTAAATGCAAGGTCTATCCTAATCAAGTATTTCAATCATGTTTGACTATTAGGGAAAAAAAACTTGATTTTATAAAGCACATACAACATGGGTTTTGTTTATTTACAAAACCCCACGCAAACAGGCGAAATGCGATTCTAATCAATTTAGGGCATTGGAAAAATTTTCAGAACACACACCACTGCAAATATTTACCCACACTCAGTTCCTTAGTTGTTTCTTTACACCATCCAAAACTCATGTCCAGTCCAAGGTGTTAACCATAAAAGCTGTCACCCGACTAATATCTAAGCAACATTTTCAGTAAAGAGATTTCTACAGTAGAACTTTTTTATACCCTATTCATCCAGAGTCTATTTCTTTGCTTGGAGAGAAGTTGGATGACCACATTAAAACCATGTTCCACCAAATATGATGTTGGAAATACAACAAAGAGCTTCTTAACCACTGTCCATGGTGGAGGATAATGATCTCAGGGCAAGGGGAGCCGAAAAGTGAAAGCTAAAGCTACGCTGGTGCACAGCTAGGTTAGAATATGTTTCTGGGGGTATTCCCAAACAATAATTCCAGCCCCCACCACAGAACAGCAACTTTGGATAGTACCGTACCTTATAATTACTATGAAACAGCAGCCATAAGAGTTAAAATATAACCGGGGTGTGGGTGTGTCTAAAACACAGGGGCAATATTTAAGCAGCAAATCCCAGGAGGAACATCCCCTAATTATAAGCAACATAGACTGCTAGCCTGATCACCACAGCTAGTGTAGAGAATGTGTCCACGTTTACACAGAGCTCTGGATATAAGGAGAGAAAACCCCGGCGGGGCAGGGAAATGACGGGACAAATGGGGCAAGAATAGATCCTCCCCTCAGAGAAGAGGTGAAGCCTAACCCCTTGGATCCCACCCACCAACTCCTAACCTGCAGTTTGAGACCCGGTGTAAAAAAAGAAATTGTCTGCGTATCTCAAGCGCTAATGAGCACGCTGCTGCTGTGATAAGGACAGCAGCAACTCTGACCCAAAGCTGCGGCAAAGGAATGTAGCAACGATCACTTTGCAATGTCGTTGCCTGATAGTTCCAAACAGCGAGTTTGAAGATGCGGTGCTACAAAAAAACCACCGAGGTCATCCCACCAAAACACAGTACACCAATTGGGCGGTGTTTCATTGCGACTTGCCCGTGTAACGGCAGAGCTGAGCAAAGGAGGCTACTGCCCTCAATGCCTGTGCGGTCACATTGCTGCACAAACAATGATCCTGCTTGGATAAGAATATTTTGCCTTGGTCATGTGGGTCATGTGTTTGACACCCCCCGATAGCTTCCATTAGTTACCTGCACAGAATGCCTGGCTTCCAAGCACCATTTTTATCAACGATCTATCACACATGCCTGACTTCCCTGCCTGCCGTGACCGGGCAGGGCTCCAGGGCAGTATTCTACGTTATAGGGCATGGTGCCATGATTCTTCCACCTGCAGTGCCCCCTGCCATCCCCCTGACCTCTTACTGTCCTCCTAGGTAACCCCACCACCCCAAGGCGTGGTACCGCCCTCTTTGGGAACCACTGATGTAGACATTATTAGCAGCAGCAATGCTGATTGCTAGTCTGTGAAGCTATGTATTCAAAGCATTTACACCGATTACCAGTTCATTTTCAGACTCAATTCAAGGCTTACAGTCCTAAAAAGCTTAGAATCAGGTGACTTGATGCCTTCCTTAGGTATCCGCCCACCACTTCCATTCATAATCCAAGGCTTTGTTCTGCATTCTCCCATTGTCAGAGGTTCAGGTGGGTGGGATGTGGGGTCAGAGTCTTTTTGGCTGCAGCCTCTAAGCTGTGCAATGCCCTGTCCCATGGAGGCCCATCTGGCTGACCTTTCACTATTAGTTGGTTGTGGGGGGGCCCCCGCAAATGTTTGTTCACCAGGTGTTTTCACTTATTGCCATTACCCCTAATGAACTAATTTGCTTTTCCCTGGCAGCTTTGATCCTTTTAATTTGCTATGATTGGTTTTGTTTGATTATTGTATTTTATTCTGAAAGATTTATTACACTGTTTCGTTGTGCATTGCCTTGGGGCCCAAAAGGCAATAATAATAATAATAATAATCCTAGGTTTAAAGTCGTTAATGTCTATCCTTTTCATTCATCCTCTCCAGCAAGAAGTTCTCTCAGGCCAAGCTCAGAAGAACTGGGAAGAAGTGGCCATCATGTCCTCCTGCGGTGCGACAGGGTGCCGTGAACAGGGTAAGTTTGGGAACTGCTACACTACAGCCTGAGCGGCACCACTCTGACCGGGTTGCAGCGCTGCCTAAACAAATTGTATGGCATGGTTTGCATCACACTTTTGAAAGAGACAAGGTTCATTTCAGAAGAATGTCCTGCATTACACACAATGTGGTTGTGTCACATGGATAGTACAAGCAGAGATGCAACCATTACAAGGTGAGCCTGTGGCTGCAGCTTTCACCACAGGTTCACGGTACATCCCTAAACCTTCTAATCACTCACAGATGACCAAAAAAACATCATCATACACCAAGGGTTATGATGAGGTTTGATATTTTCAAGATCCAAGATTCCATAAAATGCAGAGGTTTTCAAACGTTCTACACCAACCTGAAGGCTGAAGAATTCCTATGCATTGGCCACAGAACTCTTGTGTCTCAAAGGATTCTCAAGTATGATCTAAGTTCACAAGGGCCTCAACATCATCTCAAAGATTTGCCCTATGACACACCCAACATTCTGATGTAGCCGCACATTGCTTAGGGAGATACAGTTTGCCCACCAAAACCTTTTAGGAACCACCCACCCACCCAACCGTAGAGCTTCCAAGTAACCCATTATCCAAAGCAGTTTGAAAACCACTGGCCTAAGAGGAGAGTCTGGTCATTGTTCTATCATTTCCTTCTCATTTGGTTCTTGGAACAAAACGCTCACAGTGATACTGTGCTGTAGAAAAGACAGTAATAAACACGCCTCTGCTGTCTAAAATGCTGGGACTGTTCAAAGCAGCAGCAGAAGTGTGCTGTCATAAGCAATACACATGTATACCACTACAGATGCCAGAGCAAAAACACAAACATACAAGGTTATTTCTAGTACAACACATTTTGCATTAAATTCAAACTACCACTACAACCCCTGGGGCAAAGGCAAAGAAAATCCTCATGGAAAAAAGGAAGCGCATATACCTTATCACCATTATTGCAAGGGGGGGGGAGACACATACAAAAAGCCAGGAACTTTACATTACTGAGGAGCCCAACATGAGCTAAATGCAAAGGATTTTTAAAAAACACACTTCTGTAGGCAAATACTGTACAAGTTACAAGAACAGTAATCAGTATAATAGCGCAATCCTGTGTAACCTTGCACCAGTGTAAGAGCAGGTGCACTGGTGTAACAGCAGATGCACCGGTGTACCAGTGCATCTACTGTTACACCAGTGCAAGGTTACACAGGATTGTGCTGTAAGAGTGTAAAGTGCAGAGCAATCTAAAAGATTTTTTTGTAATTCATTTCCAAATAGAAACACCTTAATTCAGGACTCTTCTCATCTCAGGTTCACTTTTCTACAGATTGCATCCAGCCTCAGTTATCCCAGGCAAATTAAAAACGGGGCATGCTGCAAAAAGTTGAGTAGCTTACAATTCCAGTGGCCAATCCTTCTGGCACGAAAGTCAAGCCCATAGTGCTGTGCGAGGGGGACTGATCAAGTGTTGGGACTTAGTTCAGGGACACCTGGGCTGGGCTGGGCTGACATCCCAGCTCCACCACAGCTTCTCGGTGACTTTGGGTCAGTCGCTGGCTAAGTTAAGAAGTCACACTAAACCATGGTTTAACATTACAGTGGGCCCGCGTTATACGTGGACTTGGTATTTGCAGATTTGACCATCTGCTGATGGCCGTGAATACCGCATCCGCGTTTCAACTATGTAAGGAAGTTTTTAAAGGGAAAAAAGTGTCATCTTTGTGCAGAAAACCACACCATCTGCAGCACTACAGGGCAGTCTCTGGAGCTCCCTGCAGCCACTTCCAGGTCAGGCAGGGGCCCACGACCCCCTCCCTTGGCCCTCGCACAATGCATTCTGGGGCCAAGGGAGAGGGTTATGGGCTGCGGCACAATCTGGAAGTGGCTGTGAAGAGCTCCAGAGACTGTCCTACAGCGCTGCAGACGGCGTGGGTTTGCCGTGCAAAGGTAAGAAAATGCTTTTTCCCCTTTAATTTTTTTTAACATCGAGTTTAAACTCAGACTCCACCACCCGCAGTTCCGCATTATCCACGGGGGGGCCCCTCCGGAATGGATCCCCCACAAATAAAAATGGTCTACCTGTGCTAATATGAGCCTTGTGTGTATGTGTACCTCCCCTTCCCCTGTGTGCAAGGGTAGGAAATTTCCAAATTCTGAGACTGGTTGGATAACATGCCTTGCTCACAAGCTGCATTACAACAAGCTGGAATTTGCCCAAGTCTGGCCATTGCAACAAATCCTAATTTTAAAACAGGAGCCAAAACTGCAAATGTCCTCCACTTCATGCTTTTTGGGGGGGGGGGGATTAACCCATGGCACACAGCAAGTACAGTAATGCTAAACCATGGTTTTAGCAATGACATCTGAACAAAAAATATCTTTGAGTGACCTATTTCACAGAGCTGTTGTGAAAATAAAGGGAAGGACTACATATACCACTGAGTTCTTAGAGGAAAGCTGGAATTGAAAAATAATAATTTTTAAAAAAGCACAAACAAACACCACTGCTATTCCAGCCCACATCAGAGTATAATGAAGAGATACATAAGCTTTGGAATGGTTTCTTTCTCTGATCACATCCACAATGGGGAGGGGGCTACAAAAAGATACACTAGACCCCACCCTACTTGATGTGTGAATGGGGCAGATCCAGTTTTAAATCTAGAGATCTGCCAGCATCACATATAGCTTCAGCCTGAGCTATGGATCATTCCCGCTGCACCAGAAGGGCTGACTTTCTGACACAATCAGATCCTCTAGTTTCTGGGTCAAGTGTACCACAAACCACCCACTATCAGTGCTTATTTCTGGCATCCATGTTGCAGAGCGGCCACCTATGGTTCACAGCACAGACTAGAGAGAAAACCATCAAGTACTTAAAACAAATATATCAGAAAAAGGACGACAAAGCAAGCCATAAAAAGCTAGGTTGGAAAGTCACCAAGAAAAGTTCAAAGAGCTTTTTGAACTTGCCAAACACGCCGCATTGAGGTCAGGGGCAAAACTCCAAGATTCTTATAAATCTAAAGTGCAGAGGATGTGCACATGTCTCACACCGATTTCATTTACCCCCAATTAGGTTAAATAGGTTGTGTGAAGAATTGCAGCAACTGCCTGCCTTTCCAACTATCCATTTGTTCTGTTCTAGAATTACACCGCCAACTGCTGAAAGTTCTAACACAACCACCAACATGGACTAGGAATTTTCCCAAGTGAGAGGCTATAGCTAGAAATACACACACAGGCTATTCCTTATTTTATCACTGTTAAAATAACGTGCAGTTTAGAATATCCAAAACAGTTATATGCACACTCAAAAAACAACAACGAAGTTAAATAAAAGACAGCCTACTATAAACTGGAACCCAACAGGTACTCTAACATCATCCTTATCTGCAGCAAGTATTACCAGAAAAACAAGACCAGCTTAAGAGGCAAGTCTTTTTAGGTGGTCCCTCAGAATAAGGATTCGTGTCCTTATGTTATGGCTTCTCAGCCTTATCTGGATGCTTGAACTATCAGATGCTGTCCAGGCAGAGTACTTCAGCAGCTGAACAACACAGATCAAGGAAACCAAGATCTTTTTTTCTCTTGCCACAGCTCTCTATTTCACAGCCTTTGTGAAGTCTATGCCACTGAGAAATCAACAACAGCTGAGTAACACGTGTTATCATACAACTCTAAAATGCAAGAATAGTACTGCACAGCCAGGTGCTTTGTTTTTTTGTATGTATTTGTGGTGCATTTCAAGCTTCAAAGCACTTCACATATCTTATATTAGCATAACAATCTTTATATTAGCATAACAATCTTTACAACTGTCACATACAGGTGGACAAATGACTACCTTTGCAATGCAAGGAGGATGGGGGAGAAGAGAAGAGATAGGCAAATTGGCATCCTCTCAGCTGTACAAGACTACCTACTGAGTTCAAGACTTAAATGAGATTTGAAAGGAAGATCTCCTAGCTTTCCAAAGTGTTCCTCCTCTGCAACTCCAGTTCATTTCTGGGAATATGCAACGTTGGTTTTGCTTATACAGGTTGAGTATCCCTATCTGGACTGTTTGGGACAGGAAGTTGTCTGGATTTCGGAGTTGTCTGGATTTTGGAATATTTGCAGAAATATAATGAGATATATTGGGGATGAGACCCAAGTCTAAACATAAAATTCATTTATGTCTCATATACACTTTATACACTTAGCCTGGTGTGTATAAGGTGTGTATGAGACATACATGAATGTTGTGTTTAGACTTGGGTCCCATCCCCAAGATCTCATATTTACAGTACTTACATTTACAATATTTTAAATAATTGTGCCCCATCATGCCTTGCGCTATGCCAGCCAGGTGCTGGGAAAAGTTTTTTTAAAAAGTCATAGTCCCAAAAATGCCTGGATTTCAGAAGAGTCTGGATTTTGCATGTCCAGATAAGGGGTAATCAACCTGTACTCCCGTGAGAGAGACACAAAAGTGTGAGAGAGAGACAAAAGTGTATAGAGACTGGAATTAGAGTAAAGAACAATCAGTTATTGTGGACAACTCAAGGGTAGGAGATTAAGCAGCAATATGACATCTCAGCCTGCCCATTGCCTGAAATCTTGAATATATGTAGCACCGTACTTTCAATTCTAGCAGCCAGATAACACTATGGACCCAATCTTATCCGAATTTCCAATGCCAATGCAGCCACAATGCAGCCCCAAAGTAACAAACATTCCCTTACCGTGAGGAGGCCTCCATGATTGCCCCCCCCCCACAGCAGGATGCAGTGCATGCCCTGTTGGCACAGCTGCATCAGGCGCTGGAAAGTTGGATAGGACTGGACCCTAAGGGTCTCTAAGTACCAAAGCCCCTCGCTCCACTTTATGAACAGCCGCTCCCTGTAGTAAGAACCCACTCCAGGCAGAGAAACATTTTTAAAATTAGAAAGAGATGGTCCTCACTACTACAACTGCTCCATGCATTACTATCAAGTGGCAACAGATGAGTAAAAATAGGTGCATATATTCAGGTAGTCCAATTAAACATTTTTGAGGGCTGGCAATGTCTCGGCACAGCTGATTACCTAATAAAAAGTGTCTAAGCAAACGAAGGTGCTTGTGTTAGCCTCCTAAGAAGAAGTGGGTTTTGTTTTTTGTTTCTTTAGGACTTGCGACCTACAGCTTTTTCAAGAACAAAAAGCAAGTCTAGCAATGGATCAAGGGTTCCTTCAACTGCAATTTGGTATGTAGGGTATAGGAATCGCCTACTGTACTTCTAGTTTTGTAATTCCAAACAGTACTGGTCCCTATCAGAAAGCAACTTGTAATACAGTATACATTTATTGTGGTCACAGATACTTGATTTGAAGTGGGGCTTAAATACTACATAATAAGTGCATGGGGTGGGGGAAACAGAGGCAAAAATATGCTTCTCCAGTCCAAAGAAGCCCAAAGCTCGCCTACCCTCCTCCCCTACTTCTCCCCATCAAATCCATTGCAGCTGCCTGGTACTTTCCTGCAATTTACAACAGGAGGTCACACAATCACCTGCTGGTTCGTGGTGCCCACTCTCCACAATTTCAGAGGGTTTCAATTCGCCATGATCTCCTGATGGCCTTGGGCAAGCCACTCTTTCCAATCTGCAATCAGGGGATAGTAACTTACTGTGACGTTCTTCATGTCTAAAGATCACAGACAAGCAGCACTTTGCACATTCAGAAAGAGTTATGCACTTTGCTTGCCAAGGCCAACCACAAGCTGAAGTTGCCTACAGGTGTACTTTACTTGGCAATTGTATCCCACGTGCACATCTCTGAAGCCATTCAGTATCATTTTACTACTTTAACCAACCAATTTCAGAGTCTGTTTTGCAAGTGTCAAGTCACTTGGGCACTTTAAGAAGTGAGTTTTCGCTTTGCTAGATCCAACTACTAAATTTTGCCTAGGCCAACACTGCATTCCAAGCAATGGCTAATCACATGCCTCTGTCTGATTGGGCACTCAAAGAGGGCACAAACACAAGGGTCTGACCCTGCTTATCACAAGCATCTGACCTGTGAGCATGGATTAAACTCCTAAACTTTCACGGCCAACAGCTATGGATACCTATATTCCCTTAAATGCTCTGCAATTTCTGCAGAACTAACCTGAATACTTGTTATGATGCAATCATAACAGACACCTTTCAGGCAACTATGCATGGGAATTGATCTTTGGCATTCTAACCTCCAGAGGTGCTCAGGATTTATAACCCACATTTATATGGCTGATATATACATTTTAATGCATGTCACCTTGGGCATAATTTTGCAAACAGAAAGAGCATAAATGTTTAAAAATAAAGATTTAAAGAGCCATTAAACAAACAGTGCAAGTCCAAAAAAAGAGGTATTCGATTGGTTTTTCTTCAATGGGCACCCCTCCACTGGTTTTTCTTCAATGGGCACCCCTCCACGCAATGTGGTGTTCGGTTATTTTTTTTAACAGAACTGAAGCAAATTTCAAAAGCCATTTCTATTCCATTTCTCTTTTTCAAAAGAGGACTCAAAGGAATTACCAATATGAGATCCAATGCTGTTCAGATCCAAGAACTGCATTGGGCTAGCACAAGCTATCTGGATCATAGCTTAAACTTTGAAAGCCTGAACAGTTTGGGACCAGGGCATGTCAAGGACCACCTGCCCTGCACCAACACGCCCTGTGCTTTAATTCCCTGATAGGGGTTTTCTTCAAGCCCCCCCCCAACTGCTAAAGACAGTCTGGCGGCTGGGGAAACAGGCTGTCTCTGCATCAGCACCCCATTAACACAACATCCTTCCTAGCTTCATTTGCCTGGAACTGTCACCGTCGTATTTTTAATGTCGGGTAAAGACATTTTTATTCATCCAGGCATTTGAATTCAGTAGTTAACAGTTTGTGTCTTATTGCCACCACTGTTAAAAAAATGGTTTCTATTGGATTTTTTATATTCTGCTCTGTTAGAGTTCACATCTGGGTGAGGTTTTTTTTAAGCAAGGCAAATTAAACTTTTGGAAAGGCACGATATAGTCATTCAATAAATAAATGCATTCAACTGGATCCTAGCCTAACCACCTGTATATTAGACACTAAAAAATCCATACCCTAAAACCTTGAGCACACTTACTAAAACCTGGCCTGAATAAGCAACTCTCACAACCCTTCCAGTGCACAACACAAAGTAAAGATATCCCAATAGTAAAGATTAACAAAATACTCTTAGAACATAAAAGGTTTCTAATTATCATGCTGCTCTTAGGAGACTGTCTATTTCTGATAGATAAAGAGTTGTGTACTGGAAGTTACAGAGGAAAGACAAATGTGTCTCTTAGCTGCTAAAAAGACAATTTCGTTGAAGAGCACAATAGCTTAACACAAATACTCACTGGTTCTTACAAAATACATTTGCTGTTTTTCTGCACCATTACCATTACATTTTCTCTGCGAGTGTGCGTGCATGCATGCATACATACATTGCCCTGCTCTTCATTTTGCTTGCACTGCTTCCGGAAAGGGCTCAGGCAAGCCTCGAAGAGAACAAGTTCCATAACAGTGGGATAGTCACAGAAAACACATGTGGTGTGTATCTGTGGAGCTGCATAATTCACATAGGAAAATTGGAGTCCACCCAACCCCCACAAGGGCAATCTACGCAGGAGTGCAACTGTATTGCACAGAGTCCTGTGTGTGGTTCTTGATCCATCATAATACAACACAACCAACTATCTCCATTTGCACTTTAAAGGCATGGATCAAGGCGTGCATTCCCACCCACAGATTAAAGCCATGCACACACAGTAAAACATATTACTGGGCACAACTTCCTTCGATGGGGCAGAACAAACAGGAGCATGAAACAAACTTGATGAGCCACAAGAAGGGCTTTGAATATTCACTTGCCTTGTGGACACACACACCCCCTAGGTAGTATCCCCAGGTTAATCCAGAATGACAGCAGTATTGAAACATGCCACAAGAAATTATGCACCAGAGAGTAAGATCTAATTTCAGTCCCACTAAAGTTCACAGGTGCGCAACACCACAGATCAAAACATAAATTGACCAGATCAGAAACTTTAGTACAGTACAGTACTGCAGTCCAACACAGAACAAGAGCAAAAAGACATTCTAACACAGTCAGCGGGAAACCCTTGCTTGGTGTCTTTATAAAAATCAATGGACAGTAATTTACTTACTGTCTCTTCACAGTCCAGTGCACATTTAATTTTAACCAGTAGCAATGCTGCCTAAGCATGATGCAGAACTGGCTCACGCACAAGGCAGACCTCATAACTCCACTGCTCAGAATGGACAGCATGTTTTTGTCTAGGAGGCACCGAGTTTCCAGCAAGGGTCCTTCCTTCTCACCTCAGGATATGACAGGTGTAGTTCGATACGGTATTTTCAGAAGTGTACATCCCGATGTTGCATTTTTATTTCTAACCCACAAGCAAGATCAACTTGCCATTTAGCGAGCGACTCTGCTGGTCACATCAAAGGGATAGTTGATGGCGAATAGCAGAGGATCAGCAGTTTAGAAACACACACACTACTTTACGCCATCATCCATGAGTCACAGAAACAGTCATCACAGACCTTTACAACAGAACTTGCTGCTGCATCGACCAATACATTCAAATCCATCTAATGCGACCTTAAAGTTCAACCCTTTCTATTGTCAAGCCAAACAGGATGGATTTAAGCCCGGTCTCATTGCTGTTCCCAAAAAAAAAAAACCAACCCTGATCCACCCCCATGCTGACAAGATTGATTTACTCACGCAGCCCAATCCTGCTGCTTGTTTGCTCAAAAGGAAGTCCCACCGAGTTCAATGGGGCTTTCAGATAAGTGTGCACAAGATTACAACCTTAACCTTTTTAAGGAGGGGGCGTGCAGGCAAGGATTAACCATTAAATGAACTATCAGGGGCAGAAGGGGGGAGGAATCAACAAGCCATTCACGCAGCAATGGGGGGGGGGGGAGAGAAGAAGAGTCAGTCTCAGTTTGCGGATAAGAAAATAAAGGAATTACCGGTAATTATTACTCCGCTGGGGAGAAGAAGTCTCATCTCACTCTCAAGGGCACTGAAAAATCACCCTGGCTTTTCCACAGACCACGACTGCAATCCTATGCGCACATACTTGGGACGGAGTACCATTGAAGTCAGTGGAACCTACTTCCGAGTAAACCTGAACACGCTCGGACTGCAGAGGTTTCTTTTTTGCAAGGAGGGAAACGCGGCGCAAGAGACAGCACGGGGGGGGGGGGGGAGAGAACCAGAAGGGAAATGGAAAAACAAGACGCGAGAAGTCTGCAAAAGGGAAAGCCAGGAATTTAAGAGGAAGACACGCAGACACTGCAGGAAAGGGGGTGGGCAGAGAGAAATGGGAAGAGGGGGAAGCAAAAAAAATCGCACGAGGGGAAATGAAGGGACGAAGAGGAGGGAGAGAAAGGCGGGCGGGCAGGCAGACAAGCCCGGGGTGGGAGGTGGAACCGAAGTCGAGAGAAAAGGAAGCGCAGCAACAGCAGCAGCGGTGGGTCAAGACAGACTCGCGGGGGGTGGGGGCAACTCCAAAGTTTCTACTCACCGCGGCTCGCCAGCAGAGTCGAGCCCAGCTCGGGACGGCAGCAGGCGAGCACCCTGCTCGGGGCTCCTGCGGCTGGCTCCTCTCTCTCCGCGCGACTCTCACCTCGCCTCCCTTCCCTGCTCCAGGCGCAGAGCGCCTCAGCTTCCCCCCTGGCCAGGCACCGGTGCCGGGGAGCTGGGCGCGGCGCAGAGAGCCCCCATCTCCGCTGCGGCGCTCCGGCGGAGAAGGTCCCGTCCCCCGCACACTGGTCGGTCGGCGCAGGGCGGGCTCTGCCGAGGGGGGCCCCTAAATCCGGGCTGCCTTCTCCCCCTCAGGCGGCTCCTCCCCCTTCCTCGGCGTGTCGCGAACGCTCTCCGGCTGTCCTGCTTTGCTCTGGCAGCTCTCCGGTTACAGCATCGCTCCGGCAGCTCTCCCCGCCTCCTGTCGAGCGCACTCTTCTCCAGCAGCCGCGGTGTAACGGAACTGGGGCGCTACTAGCACAGCATTGTGGGAGTTCTTAAAGCAGCAGCAGGGTCGGGCCGGTTCACACATGCAGCACACGCGTTACTTGGGGGCTGTTTCATCCCCGGCTGCAGCCTCGCGTGCACGTGGGAAGTGCTGCTCAGGTGCTCTAAGCACCTTCAGAGAGAACTGTTTCTGATCTCGTTTATACCGCCTCAAATGCCAGGCGTGGCGTGCATTCCGTTTACCGTCCGAAGCCGCTGCTCTGGTGGTTACACAGGACACGATGACACTGATATTTTAAAAAGCGTTTTTCTTTTATTACATGGCCACTAGTACATCTAGCGCCGTCAATATAAGAGACAGTTGGGAATGCATATGCAACAGAATGGAGTGGTAGAGTTCCCGAGGCAGTAGAATTCATGACTGTACCATTTCGGGGCGGGGGGCGGAATCATGTCTTACAGTACTTCCATGTTTAAAAAGAAAGCACTCTCCCTGAAAGTAGAAAGCTAGCACAGCAGGGAGAAGTCCAATTAGACCCTGATGTGCTAATTATTTACTTTCAGGGAACTTGTTTTTAAACCTAGGGGAGCATTTAATGGTGTGATCCCGCAAACCTGCAGACTGAAACAATTCTGTCTCTTCAGGAACTCAGGACTTAATTCCACTCCTTTCACTGTTGGGAGTAAAAGGAAAGTGCTGTTTTAGTTATCACCTACCTGCACTTGTCAAGCAAGAGAAATCAACAGTTCAGCATGGACTCCCATCGAAAACATAAGCAAGATGCCTGAGATGAAAACGTATCAAAGGGATAGGCAGGCAGCAGACAAACAGGCAAAGTGACAGACAGGGTGGGGAGGAAACAGGCAGGGAGACAATTAAGCTGTAGGCAATCTGATAAGCATAAATACATAGAGCAAGGCCAGCCAGCAACACAGATGAGACCAAAGTCTGGCTGCTATCCAGGCAGAGTCTCAGACCTGACCAGGAAGCCTTTATACCCGTCAGACCCAGTAGAAGCAGTGGGAGGTGTAAAACCTAGCAATTACTGTTGCTTCTTCCTCAGCTCTGCAATCTTCAGTGGTTTGCCCCAGAGGGCATCAGTGTACAGACCTGGAGGTCCCTGGTTTGATGTTTTTAGGTACCCCCTAAATGTGGGTGGGACTAGACTGGGAAGGAAATTACCGGTACTAAGCAAACATGATTGTAGCCCATGTCTGGGGGTATACAGAAATGGGGAAAATTCAACCTTTACTACAAAATGTTACTAGTCAAGAAAAAGAAGATGGCTAAGATATTCCTGTTATCCAAATATTTGCAGGGCTCCAACTGTCAGTGCCTGACAGCTGAAGCCCCGCAAGCTCTTGAGATGGCTGGGAGTCTAGCTCTGGCACAGGTAGACAAGGATCAAAAAACCCAACGGCAGATGACATGTTGAGACAGGCTGGGATCAAATACTGAATCAGATAGATGAGGTTCAAAGGGCCAGAGGCAGAAGATGTCACTGAGGACGGGCTGGTGGCTGTGTTCAGTGGAACAAGCTGCTCAGTCTGAGGACCAGAGCCTTGAGCAACTATCACACATTGCCAGCCAGGCCCTGATTCCTGATCTGATTCCTGATCACCTGACCTGAAAAGGTGCCAGATAGGTTTGCGGCCATTATATGAGTGAGAAATCAGTCAATAACTTCCTCCAGCTGGGAACCATCTTGATGGCTCAGAGACTAAGGCACATGACAGTGTACAGTACTTCTATACAGAAGTGATGGCGATAACCCCGAGATGCTGGCACATCAGCGGCCATTCTCAATAATTGCCCAGAATCAAGGGGAAGGCCCTCCATGCCCCCAACCTAGCCAGGTGACCCAGAAAGACACCATGGTCAATGGTGTCAAAACCTACTGAGAACTCCAAGCACTCCTCTCCAGTCCCCAACGTAAGTCATCCACCAAAGCTGTTTCTGTCCCAAAACCAGGCTTGAAGCCAGGTTGGAAGGAGTCCAGATAATCAATATATTGAAGATGTGCTTCTGGTGCCGTTGTCAGTTTGGGGGCTGTCTGATGAGGACACCAGGAAAGGCTGCCCAAGGGCTCCTTGTGTCTACTGTGCTGCACCAAATGGACCTCAGGAGAAGGTTGCCCGTTGCGGCAGAGGAGCCCATGGAGGTGTGACTGCCCACTGAGGATGAGCCTCAGCATTACCAGCGGAAGGACCCAAGTGCTTAGAAAGGGGTTTTTTTTTTAGTGTAGGATTGCACTGTGAGTCCCACCATCAGAGTCCCTCGTTCAAAACGGCCAGAACTTTTCACCAACTCACACCTGTTTCATGCAGACAACACCAGTGGCTAGACAGACTGTGCTGCCTTTAGTATGAAAGGAAGGGCCCACTCCAATACTCACTGGCTGTCCTTGTATCTGATGCAAAAGGCAGTCTGACAGCGCCGGCAGGAAGGCCTGGGCCTTCCCGCCTGTTCCAGCACTTCCCCCCCCCCCACCGTCAACAAAGGTAAGTCAGCGGAAGAGGTGGAACGGGGTGGAGGGAGGGCAAAACGGAGGCGGGGGAGGGGTAACAGGGGCAGGGGATGGCTGGATTGGGCCCGGGAGGGGTGGGATCGGCGGTGCTTGTGCTACCAATATCCTATCCCCCTTCCCGGACCCGATCCTGCGGCACAGGTAGACATGGACCTGCGCCAGCTCTTTAGCTGTCGCAGGTCTGAGAAGACTTGTCCGCACCACGAAGGCTTAAGGGAACAAACATTCTGTTACCCAGAGGAGGCCTCCCAGACTGCCCCCACCACCACCATTGGATGCAGCAGTTGCCATTTTGGCGCTGCTGCATCGACGGGGTGGAGAATGGATAGGATTGGGCTAGAAATTGTGCACCCTGCAAACCAATTGGAGCCACTGAACCAGGCCACCTAGAATTCCCCACCTCCGTGTGCAAGCCGTTATTTTTTGGACAACAGCCCTTAATCAGAAACCTGTGAAAGAACTGCGGAACTATGTGAAAGTAGGTTAGATATTTCATTCGTTTGAAAGAGCTCGTTTTTGCTGTTCTTTTCTCCTTTTTGTATCAACCGGCCATTGTTCCAAACTTGGTTGTGATACAATAAATGCAAAGGGAAATTGCTTTTCAATCCTTTTAAAACCATGAATACATCCTAAAGGCCCTTTTCTCCACTTTGAAAGACAGTGTTATTCATTGGCACAGGATACTACTGAGGCCAGTAAGAGTTAAAGAAAAAGGAACTCAAAACAAGTATATCCGATGCCATCAGGCTGGTTGATACAGGCATGTTCATCCCTTACTGACAGTAGCATCAGTGAAGACTTAGATGTGTGAATGAGTCATCACAGATTAGTCTTCATCCCCAGAACTGTCTTCTTAGCAGATGTCACCCTGAACCCACTACTGGATTTAATGGACTCAGTTAATATATTCAGCTGTGTGAGTGACCAAGTGATGTCCATGTATGCGTGCACCAGCCCATCACATGAACACACTGCAAACATGGGAATAAACAGAAAAATAAGTACAGTATGCCAGGAATTTTAAGACATATTGCAATACTGTGAATAAGGAAGGAGTCTGTATCTCTTTATCAAAAGGTATATTTCTAGACCTTTCTAGACCTGGTCTAGACCTAGACCCCCTTCAGATGAGGGTCTTCTACACAACGTGCTACACAACTACTGCTGAGTACCAGCAACACATTTAAGCAGGCAACTTAGATCCACGTGTATGTGTAAACATATGGAATCTGCATATGAGCATCCATTAATGTTTTGGGATTGTGATTTTCTTCTCCATTAAAAATTATTGCACCTTTGGCAATTAATATAATTGAAACTATGGTTTGATCTGCAAGAGCCACGTGGATATTCCCGTCTCACTGCGCCACTACAAAAAAAGCAAAAACATGAGTCATTTTTCCACTTAAATGCCCATCGAATAGCTTGGTGTCTGTATTAAAATACTTCTCCTGTGGTGTTTTAATGTCTTTTCCCCAAGATTTCTTCCTGACATTTGTAGCCTGCCAGTTGGAAATACAAAGCGGCAAGATTCACATATTCAACAACAAAGAGCTAATCTGCTGATCCTTTTGGCTGGAGCTTGCCATTGCTTTCCCTGCGGTGAAACAAACGGGATGAGTATTTTAGGATAATTGGGATGCTTGATGTCTGAAAAGCTTAGAGCTGTGAAAGAAACAAAAAAAGACCGCAGTGGACTCCCCTCTCCTCCTGCCTCACCTGTAGTGGCATGCGAGAAAAGCCTTATTTGTTTAACGGAGGGTATACCCCCTCCTCCAGGTTGTAAAATCCATGCCTTAAGAACAAAAAGCACAGAAGCAAAGATAATTACCAAAAACAAATTTACAAAACTTGATGGACTTAGTTCTTAACACATTTCCACTATTTGCCTCTCTCTCTCTCCAGTTTAATTATTTTAATTATTCAAAGTACTACAGTATTCTAATCACTTGAGACCAAAGAATACTGAGATATAGTTTGATTGAATATAACGCTTGATAAATGAAAACATTGTGAAAGCTGGTGTATGACGAGAACCATCAATTTCAGTTTGGCATAAATGTGATGCTTGAGGAACTTATATAGGCTGCACAGTAACTGTTGTGCAAAATATGCTATAGACTGAGGCATAGACATGATCTGATATTTCCTCTACAGATCTTGGAAACACAGTCTATTCTGAGTCCTACACTGAATGCAAAACTGGTTACCAAGAGGTACTTTACCACTGTGCGAATACAACTACTTGGTAAGCTGGTTACTTGTATGGATCTGCCAAGTGATCTTACCTGACTTCTGCCCTTGATCCAGTGAAGCAATAAAGCTGTCTGGCTGGAGACAACAGACAACCAGTTTACCAAGTGGTTATATCCCCACCATGGAAAGTTGTTGTTGTTCAGTCGTTAAGTTGTGTCCGACCCTTCATGACCCCATGAGCCATATCACACCAGGCCTTCCTGTCCTCCACTACCTCCCGGAGTTTGCTCAAATTCATGTTCATGGAAAGTTAGCGTTTAGTAAATGATTGTCTGTATTCACTAGAGAATTGCAATGCCGGGTGGAATTTTAAGAGTAACAGAGCTCAGCTTCTTATATTGCAACTTATGACAAATCTGATTGGATAGGAACTAAAGATCACTAGAGAAGCAGAATGGTGAAGCCTTTGTCTATAATCAGAATGATTTTGCAAGTGGGACTGTAGCATCTTTTATGGGTGAGGAGAGGGGAGCCCATGTTACAAGTCTGAACCAGGCACAGAAAAAATTATGCACAGACACTGGATATGATGACCTCTCCTCCTTCCAAGACCCTGCTTTTTAATGTGTCTGTGTTGTCCTTTCCTGTGCTTAGTGTGAATTGTGAACTGAGATCAATGGAAGTTGTCATAATGTACTTATAGTCAATTCATATGGGCAGAAAAGGCACATAGCACTACTGAAGACCACAGTAGGTGAGCAATCAAACATTTCAGCGTTTCCTATGACAGAACACCAGCGTGGAAAGCTAGTATATTTGGCAGAACATTTCAGTGGCATTCCTACAAGGGGGGGGGGCAGTACTGTATGTTGTGCACATGTCTAAGCGTTGCACAGTGGCCCCGCCCACTCGCCGTTGGAACCATTCCGAGCAGTGAAGGCAACGCGCAGAGAGTCTCTTGCGCACTGCTCGGAATGACTCCGACGGCGAGTGAGCAGGGCCACCTTGTAACGCTGAGTAGACCTGTGCGCAACTTACAGTACCGCCCCACCCCCTCGAGGAATGCCACTGAAACATTTTCATTCTAGCTGAAGCTTGTATAAAGCCATTTACGCAGTTTGAGCAATTTTAACCACATCACGAAACCATTTTTTTCAGGTGTTTTCCTGGTGTGGTTAAAATTAGTAGCCGAAGGTAGGGGTGGGATGGACCTGGCTTTACAAAATGACCCTCTCATATGGTTAGGGGCAGTGGTGTAACTAGACTGGAGCGGAGGCAAGTAGTTCTGCAAGACTCCGTTACACCGGAGTCAGCGGCCCCTCCCCCTTGCTGTTGGAGCCATTCCAGCAGCGACAGGGGAGTGTCCTGCGTGTTGCCTTTGCCGCCAGAATGGCTCCAACAGCAAGGGGGAGGGGCCGCTGACTCCGGTGTAACGGAGTCTTGCAGAACTACTTGCCTCCACTCCAGTCTACTTACACCACTGGGGGGGGGGCATCGTTTGGGTTCTCAGCAACAACTGCATGATCTGTAGAATTTAAGAACCAGTCCTGAATCCCAGTCTGCTGGAAAACTGGGTCAGAAGCCAGTCCAGGGGCCTCAGGAATCCATGAAAAGTAGGAAAATGTGCAGTGACAGTGGGATTTCTATGGAACCTGAGGTTTTTGACCGGGTAATACAGATGAACCAAATTACTCTGGTGTAAGCTCTCTCTCCTTGGGGTGGCTACCATCCTGTTAGCTGGTAAGGAGAATTTGATCACCTCAGATCAAGATGTGTGGTAAGGTAATGGTTGTCCATAGCCATCCTAAAATGACTGAGTGACTGAGATCTGTGCTTCTAGAGTGGAAAGATCTGGCCTTTCGCTCAAGAAACCTTAGATGAGAGAGACTTCTACAAACAAATAGTCAAAATCAGCCATGGATATTCTGCTGTTGAAAATTTGCTGATCACAAGTCTAGACTGCTCTCTCTGGAGCAAAAGGGCACAAGGGTTGGCCTTCAGGAGGATCTGCTAGCATTGCAGCCAAACACTGGACCTTTGGGGATGAGCAGATAATCCAGTTTACACTAGTTGGTAATATAGAATTTATGAGAATTTCTTATACAGGCTGAAATGTATTCACAGTGAGTCCCCTCCCTCCCCATGTCCCCTGATCAGAGGGCAGAATTCCAGTTAAGGATATTTTAGAATGCAGAGTCAAGGTATCATGTGACATTGGTCATGCCAGAGAAATTGGTTCAGATTTTACTGGGCCACAGTGGTGTAGCGGGAGGGGGGCCACCACCACCCTGAGTGGCAAGCCAGGGGGGTCATTGTGTTGTCTGCAGGGGGTGCGCAGTACTCGTGCTCACTGTTCCGAGCAGTTGGAGCAGCAAGCCGAGTGAAGTCTGGCCCTTCCGCCTACCCTCAGCCTCCGTTTGGCTCCAAACCAGCACCATTCCAGAAGCAGGGGGTGGGGACACAGGGGGGCGGGGCAGCCCTGGATACTGGCCGGCCCAGCTATGCTACTGCTGGGCCATGGATCCATTTGTCATGGTGAAGGAGCAAGTGCACACTTTTACCACACACCTAATGTAGCGAAGATTAGCCAGCTTGATTATAGAGACAGACATAGAAAATGGTAAAGGTAAAATATTTAAATAAATTTTTAATTTTTAAATAAATAATTAATTAAGTAAAGCAAAGCGCGGCCGGAATTTTTAAATAAATAATCAAGTAAAGGGGGCGCAAAGCGCCCCTTTTTGCTGCGCAAAGCGTGTCCAAAATTTTTAAATAAATAATTAATCTTTATATTAAAAAATATATTAAAAATATATGCTTACCTGGTCGCTGGTCGTCCTCGCGCTGCTGCTGCTGCTGCTGGGGCCGCGGCAAGCAGGCTGGGGCCGCGGCAAGCAGGCACCGGGAGAAGCACAGCCTACTTGCCCGGGCAGCGCGAGCCTCCGGCAGGCTCGCGCAACACGGGCATGCAGGCTGTGCTTCTCCCGGTGCCGCTGTGAGACCAGGCTGGTCTCGCAGCGGCACCGGGAGAAGCACAGCCTGCTTGCCCGCGTTGCGCGAGCCTGCCGGAGGCTCACGCCGCCCGGGCAAGCAAGCAGGCTGGCCCGGTCTCCCAGCGGCACCGCATCTGTGCCGGTGAGAGAGCGGGCGGATGACACCCGCTCGAAATCTCACCGCCATCTTTTTTTTTATTTTAAACTTACCGGGCAGCATCTTGGATCACGCGAGATTAAGTTTAAAAAAAAAAAAAAGATGGCGGCGCACATTCGTCCCCCGGGACCGGACCGGGAATCGAGCCCGATTTCCGGGACTGGCCCGGCGAAACCGGGACGAATGGTAAGCCTAGTTATTGGGAGTTAAGGTGTGTTGTGGGCCTGTCAAGACCATTGCTCTACCCAAGTGTATGCTCTACACAAGTATACACAAGCAAGATAATGATTCAGGGTCCAATCCTATCAAACTTTCCAGCACTGATGCAGTCATGCCAATGGGGTGTGTGCTGCATCCTGCAGTGGGGGAGGGGGCAGTCACAGGAGGCCTCCTAAAGGTAAAGGAACGTTTGTTCGCTTACCTTGGGGCTGCATTGCGGCTGCATCAGCACTGGAAAGTTGGATAGAATTGGGCCTTCACTCTCAAAGTGCTTAGGAGGCAATGTGGATTTTCAATTAGGTTTGTGAAGCAATCCATGTCTGCTCCTGCAATCACAGTCCCTTCAAAGGATACCATATGAATGCACCCTACATGACCATTTCCTACACGTTCAGAAGAACCCGCTCATGTTAGGAAGAGATTTTTACTGGAAACAAATGCAAGAGGCAGACAGCTCTCTTCTAGCCAAATGATTTCTGACTGGTCCCCAAACCGCACTATGCGCACATCTGAAACATATTTAAAGCTTTGCTGGCTCATACTTGCTCCTCCCTGTGGTCCTTTTCAATGAAGGGTATGAAAAATTAAACTCCTTTGCAGACTCATGCAAAACTAAATGGATCGTCTAAGAAATGCATGATCTTTTCCCCCTGTGCAAAGTTCTACCTAGAGATTTTATTACTTCGTATACTGATGAAAGAAAGCAAGAAACATAATCTGTCAGGGTTTTCCTGCAACTTGTAACAGAGTGAATATATATTGCAGGCTATATATTGAGTCAAAGGCTCCATTACAGCCATTTGGCTGGAAATAAGGACATTTTTATGGCTTTTCAATCAGTAGTGCCAAAAAATGAACCTATGGTTAATCTATCCTGCCTCTACAGTACATCTATTATTAATTTCATTTTGTAACTTCTTTCCTCTCTTTCCATTCAGCTCAGTGCTTAGGCAGTTCAGAGTTTAAAAACAAAATAAAATTAAATCAGCAGCAGAAGAAGAATTAACTTCTAAATCAATGCTAGTGAAATGCTTGGTGAATAGAAAAGTCTTGGCAAACTTCCTTAATGTAACACAAGATTGGATGTGGTGGGTTTCCCTAGGCACATAAAGGGAGCCACCACAGAGAAAGCCCTGCCCTATGGAATTGCTAGGTCAACTCTTGCTCTGAGCTGACGCAGGGGGTGAATACTTGATACTGCTGGCACATGATCTTTTGAAGCCAGGATTGGCCATATGGCAGACAATGGACTGAAACAATTCTACTTCGTCTTTGGTAGCCCTACCAAAAGCATAAAGGTGTGTGCCAGGTGTGTGCCTAGGTGTGCCAGGATGGTGTAGTGGTTTGGGTGTCGGACTTAGACCTGGAAGATCCAGGTTCAAATCCCCGCTCAGCCACAAAGCTTCCTGGGTGACCTTGGGCCAGTCACTATCTCTCAGCTCCACCTACCTCACAGGGTTGTTGTGAGGACAAAAAGGAGGAGAGGAAATATGTACACCACTCTGAGCTCCTTGGAGGAAGGGTGGTAAAAAATGTGGAAAATAAATAAAATAAATAAATATGTGGCCTTACAAAAACATATATTTTAAGAGGTAGGCTTTTGGTGTGTGTGTGTGTGTGTGTGTGTGTGTGTGTGTGTGTGTGTGTGTGAGAGAGAGAGAGATATTTTCTATAACTTATGGCTCAATCCTATCCAAGATTGGGATAGTATGGCCCAATCCTATCCAGGATTTGGATAGGAGGCATTTATGACAGTGGAACACAGTCATAAAATGGCTTCTGGCAATGCTGCCGGCTGCCATTTTAGGAGCACTGCCGCAAACAGGGGCAGTGCAGGAGGCCCACCACTGGGCCCAGCAAGATAAGTCAGATGGCGGTGGGGGCGGGAGTGGGTAGAACGGGGAGGGGAGGGGCAGGATGGGGAGGAAACAGTAGCAGGGATCAGGAAGGGGTAGGAACCTCTCAGCGACTTTTGACACCATCGATCATGGTGTCCTTCTGGGCTGATTGACCGAGTTGGGGGTCGGAGGCACCGTTCTGCAGTGGTTCTGCTCCTACTTGACAGATAGGTCCCTGATGGTGGTGCTGCTGGGAGACACCTGTTCGACACCCTGGCCCTTGAGGTTTGGGGTGCCACAGGGCTCAATCTTGTCTCCCATGCTATTTAACATCTACATGAAACTGCTGGGAGAGGTCATCCGGGGATTTGGAGTGGGGTGCCATCAGTATGCTGATGACACCCAGCTCTATCTCTCCTTTCCACGAAATACCAGGGTGGCTGTTGAGGTCCTAGAGCATTGCCTGGAGGCGGTTGGGATCTGGATGAGGGCCAACAAGCTGAAATTAAGCCCTGACTAGACAGAGGTTCTCCTGGTCCGGAAATCCGCGATGCAGGTGCTAGAGTGTCATCCTGCTCTGAATGGGGTTGCACTCCCTCTGAAGGAGCAGGTTCACAGCTTGGGGGTTTGCCTGGACTCGCAGCTGCTCCTGGATTCCCCGGTGGCGGCTGTGGCCAGGGGGGCCTTTGCCCACCTTCGGCTGGTGCGCCGGCTGCGACTGTACCTGGATCGCGCAGACCTGGCCACGGTGATCCATGCCATGGTGACCTCGTTAGATTATTGTCACGCACTCTACGTGGGGCTGTCCTTGAAGACGGTTCGGAAACTGTAACTGGTGCAGAATTCGGCAGCCCATGTGATCACCGGAAGTAAGCGGTTCGACTCAGTCGGGCCGTTGCTCCGGCGGCTGCATTGGCTGCCAATTCGTTTCTGGGCCCAATTCAAGGAGCTCGTTTTGACCAGTGGCACCGACGTTATGGAATTTCCTCCCTCTAAACATACGAACTGCTCCCTCCTTGGAGGCCTTCTAGCGGGGCCTAAAGACATTCCTTTTTAAACAAGCTATCTGAGTTAGCCACCCAGCCTAACTATTTTAGTGGTCCAGCCTCTTTTACTCCTGTTTTTACTCTTCTTGCTCCTGCTTTTATATAGAAATTTAATAAATAAATAAATAAGATCAGGATATTGAGATCAGGAAGGGGGTAGTATCGGCAGCAATGGCACCCCCAATATCTTATCCTTCCTGTCCTCGATCCACCTTGATTTACCTCACCGGGTGACACCAACCCTAGGGACACCACTAGGGTAATGCGATGAGCTCTTGCACCAGGTGATGCAAACCCTAGTGACGCCTAGCACCTATCTTGAAAACTGAAGGAGTTCAGCTCTCTACAGGGCAATTAGCAGCTACCTGATTGTTGAGTAGGCTCAGGGCTTGAGGCAATTATAGTTATCTGATCTTTCCATCATCTGTGTTTTCATTGAAGGCTCTGCTCCCCAACCACCAGAAATTGGGTTGCGACCCACTAGTGGGCACCATCCCACAGTTTGGGAAACACTGCCCTAAACTCTAGGTAGGAACAATCTGTGTGCAAAGGCCCAAATTGCTGGCTACCCAGATGTGTGTGTTTGTGGTGTGCCAGTTGTGGCATGGGTAGAGCAAAGTGTTGGGGAAATTCCACTGCATCCAGGAACTGGATTTGAGCAGATATATGTGGGCGCTCCCTGTGTGGACTCCACATTGTGGCCTTTACATATATTTTTCAAGTACTAAATTGTGCACCAGATTTTCTAGACCCCCCCAACAATTAAATAAAAAATAAAATAAATAAAATAAAATAAAAGAATCCTTTGGGGGGGAGCGCAAAGTGCCCTTTTGCTGTGGAAAGCGCACCCAAAAAAAATATTTATTTATTTGTTATACAATAATTAATTAATTAATTAAATAGGCTCACTTCTACCATTGCCACTGCCCGTCATCGCCGCCATTGCCGCCTTGCCGCCATTGTTGCCCACCTTGCCTTGCCGCTGTCCTTGCCTTGCCCGCCGTGCTGTGCCCGCCGTGCCTTGCCTTGCCTTGCCGCTGCTGTGCCTTGCCTGCTGTGCCTTGCCGCCACCGTGCTGTGCCTTGCCCACCTTGCCTTTTCGTCGTCGTGCCTTGCCGCCGCTGTGCCGTGCCTTGCCTGCCGTCGCCGTGCCTTGCCTTGCTGCTGTGTCCCCGCAGCCTCCGCCGCCATTTTGAAAATGAAGACACTTACCCGGGTGCCAGCATCTTGGATCGTGAAATCTCACGAGATCCAACATGTTGGTGCCCAAATCTCGTGAGGGCATGAGAGCATTGTCCTCACCTGGGTAAGTGCCCGGGTAAGTGTCCTCAAGGCAAGGCGGGCAACTCATGCCCTCACGAGATTTGGGCGCCGACATGTTGGATCTCGCAAGATTTCGCTATCCAAGATGCCAGCGCCCGGGTAAGTATCTACATTTTCAAAATGGTGGTGGCGGCGGAAGCTGCGGGGACATGGTGGCAAGGCAAGGCACGCGGCGTAGGCTTACCAACCGGCCCGGAAAACGTTCCAGGACCGTTCTGGAACCCGAGCCTGGATTCCGGTACGGACCCGGATATTCTGGGATGGATGGTAAGCCTACCCATATGTTGTTAGGATCCTGTTAATAATTTGAGTATTAGTCACTCCCTTCATGTGGGCATTTACACGAGGAAACACTTTAGACCTATAAACTGGGCAGTAATGAGTTTCCCATCTTTATTCAAGAGAGTTTTGATTTATGTCTGCATAATATTTTGGTACCATTAGTTCAGATTTACTCAAAAGTGCCTTCTCTAGCAGTTAGTGAAAAATAAGTCTATCAGACAACAATATTCAGAACATGAAAGCCAAAGGTTTGCATCATTTGAAATTAACTTCATTAAAAAAATATCCATGAAGTTTGAAACTGAAAGCTCTTTGTGTGTGTGTGTGTGTGTGTGTGTGTGTGTGTGTGTGTGTGTGTACAGGGCCTTTGATGGGGGGGTGCAGGGGGTACATCGTACCTGGGTCCAGGTCAAAAAGGGGGTCTGAGTCTAGAGCCAAAGGAGAGGAGCTGGAAATTTCCTGGATAAAAACAGAATGGAGAAGGGAAGGGGCTCAAAAGAAACTTTGTACCCCCTGATAAAATTCCTCTCAGAAGCCCTGTGTGTGTTTGTATGTGCGCACGTGTACGTGTGCATGCAAGCAACTCAGCACAAAAGTTTCATTTAGGATGCTTCGCAGAGCCAGGAATTTACTGTTATGAATTTCTATGGACGGGCAGAGCCCTCCCTCCTGCTCCTGACATTTCACTAATCTTATCAAAACTCTCTTTGCTTATCTTGGAATTCCTTGGATGTTTTCCCTCAAGTTACCTTGTCTCCCTCATACCTTACCCAATCTGAGCAAGGAATTATCATATGAAAAGGAAAGGAATGCAACCATCATCTTCCTATACCTGCTGCATGACCTTGTGGTACCACATGAGAGGCCCAATCCTACCTAAATTCCTGCATGGCAATGCAGCGGTACTGGCACGGGCTACTCTGCATCTTGCAGGGGAGTTTTGGTTGCTGGAGGTCTCCTCAAGGTAAGGGGACATTTGTCCCCTTGCCCCTGGGTAAGTCGCAGTTAACTCAGACCTGAGTCAACTCAGACCTGTACCAGCAATACTGCTGGCGCAAGTCTACATTGAGCCGTGCAGGATCCGTGCAGCGAAACACGTGTTCTGCCAGCACATCATGGGCAGCGCAATTCAGACTAAGAATTCGGCTGGCGGCCCAGGGCTGCCCACTGGATCCTGAGACCAGGCTGCTGTTCGACTGGCGTGCTGGAGGTCTACTCGGAGAAGGGGACACTCGTCCCCTTCCCTGGGTGTAAACCAGGGCCGGCCCAATAGGCCTCCTCGGATTTCCGCCAGCTAAATAGTTGTGGAAGTAGAGGGGGCCCGTGTAACGACCTAGCCGGCCTGGCGGGGACGGGGATATGGTGGAAGCCATCCCCCACCCCCTTCCGGGCCGGCTAGGCCAATGGCCCCCCCTCCCTCGCCCACCGAAACGCCCCTGTGTCTGCCAGATCTGGACTTACCTCCTCCAGTGGGCGCCTGGGCGTTCCAGCAACAGAGTGAGGGCGGTCAGTCTCTGTGCTGGCCGTCCTTACTCCAGAGTAGTCGTAAACATGCTTTCCGGCACATTTGCGACTGCTTCTGGCACGGGAGCACTCGCTCCGGCAGCTTAGTGCGCCGTTAGTCAGTATTGGGCTTTTGCTCAGGAAGACTTGGGGCGCAATCCTATCCTACTTACGTCACTGTTGTAACCAGCGGCGCAGTGAAAATGGGAGGCCCCAGAACGGAAAGGGGATTCAAATCCCCTCTGAATTCCCCTTTTGGAGGGGATTTGAATCCCCTTTCCATTCTGGGGCCTCCCATTTTCGCTGCGCCGCTGGTTACAACGGTGGCGTAAGTAGGATAGGATTGCGCCCTTAGGAATGCATCCAAACAAGTGCATTTAAGGACCTTTGATCATTGCTTGTGGCACATGTTGGTGGAACTGGTATTTATAAAAGAAAAAGAGACTATCCAAAGGGTTCAAATCACAATATACAGTTTATTTTTACAGCCTGATCCTATGGACTCTTAGCATTGGCAGAACTAGTGTTCCACTGAGGGTTCCACTTGCTAGTCATTCAATAGATAATTAGTAAGGCAGGAGCAACAGTCATTTCCTCACCTAATAAAAGGGTTTGGTTGCTATCTTGTCCAAGAGGGGGCTGTGTTCTTAACAGTTGTGTATTAGACAGAACCTTGGCAGCTGCAATTGCTGATGGTGCTGCTAAAGCAGCTGCACCTGCTGAAATGCCCTCACCTATAAATGCCCTCACCCATTAAAGGTCCAGGAGCATTCACGTTGAAAAGTTGGCCACCCCTGCCATAGAGTATAACTTTCCAAATTATAGATCCAAACTTAGGTCTGGCTATTTCAAGGGTGGTCTGACTGGAGGTCAGTTTGGGCTCATCTTTGCTCGCTGAAAAATGACAGACTGTTGGAAGAAGAAATAGAAAGTACAATGCAGAAAAGAACCATCATGCGCAGCATTCATGTATTGCTCTCTGTTCTTTGAAGAAACATGACCAGCAGCAATTTTCAGTGTGCTTATGTCTTCTCTTTGGTATGTTGTCAGTCTTATAATAAACTCCTTGACTCTTTAATCAGCCACTCAGAGTAGTTCTCAAAGGAACGTTTCTTGGGAAGATGAATGTGTACAGGTTTGAAATTATGCAAGGAAATGCTATTCAGCATATTTTTCGCTGCAGAGTGATATATTAGCTAATAAACCAAAAACTGACAAAGGTTTTGAAAGGTATGTGGAGCAACACAAGGCAACAGGCTGTTTAGAAGGATGAAGGAGAGTAGAAGAGAAGGAATTCACTATGCTTGGGCTTTAGTTGCAGGCCTCAGAGAGACCACAGGACTGCCCTTGTGGCAAGCACAAAAGGGGCTGTCAAACATCTAGCAGGCCATAATACAACATGGCTGATGGTGGACTTGAGGCATCACAAGTTGTGCTTGCTTGCTTGACATAAATAGTATATATTATTGTGTGTCAAAAAGGGGCTTGCACTTTTGGTCCTTGTGTCCAGTAAGAGGCCTCTTTTGGGATCCTGGGGCCTGGGGTACTCTGAGAGGAAAGCTGCTGATACTTCCATCCCCTGGAATCTATAGTACTGTAATATTAAGTACTACAGTACTACAGATTAAAGCCTGATCTACACTGCGCTGCGTCCGGTGTGCAGTCGTCTTGCCCTGCCTCCGCCGAGCGGGTCGGAGGAGTGTCTTCCCGCCTGTTGTCCCTCCTGTTGTCCCGCCTTCTTAAGAAAGCGCAGCTGTGTTTGGTTAAACACGAGCGCGCTCTGATTGGCCGAAAACCCTGCAGGTCTGCTCTTTACAGCGGATGCCGGGGCATTGAAAACCTTAAGTGCCAACACTTTCTTTTCCCGGGAAAAGCTTTCCCAATTTCATTCATCCTCTGCTGTTTATGCAACCCAAACAATACTTCGAGGGGGAAGGAAAAACGACTCCTCTTACAGATCGAAGCAACGTTTCCTACGGAAATTGTCCCTTTCCCCACGGTGCTTCCCTGCCCCCCTCACCCCATAGACGTTTGGCAACCTTTGGAGGAGGGCGAAGTAAATGCCCTTCACACGTTTCTTTCTATTTCGTTTTAACACACACGTTGAGGGGTTTCGGGTACTGCTCAACTTCCCGTGCAACTCTGAATGAGTCAACATGGAGCATTCTCTCCTCGTCTTGTGGTTTCCTCTGGGATTCATCCTTGAAATAAAACCTCCATGATGATTGGAGGTAGTTCTGATTGGCATGCAGCCACTCTCTTCCCCCCTCTTATCCGATTGGTGGCTGCATTGCGTACGGCGAAGCAACCCCTCAAAACATGTCAGGAACCATCTTTGATGCATTGTACACGCCGCAGCATCGGGAGCGCGCAAATGCTCCGCAAGACTGTAAAAATCTCCGCAAAGCACCAGACGCAGTGCAGTGTAGATCAGGCCTAAGACGGGTCTGCACAACTTGTTGTGACTCTCCTAGCCAAGGGTAGCCTACCAAGCACATCTTCCCAGCAGCTGAGCAGCAAAAGCAGGATATTTTGTCAAGAAGTTCCTGATGGACCAACATCCGTAGCTGGTGGTGGGCGTTATTTGGTTTTGTGGGCCACAAGTTGTCCATGCCTTCTACAGAAGCAAGCTCTGCTGTGGAAGTTAATAGCCCAGCCTTTATGAAGTGAGGGGTCTCTCATAAATGATACACGACAGCAATCAATGGTTAATAAGGTTGCGAGAGAAATAATCTTTGCAGCGGAGTCATAAAGAAAAACCAGAGGGGAGAAAAGGTGACAGCCATTAAACAGATCTGATGAGACAGAACAATATGAGAAATCCCTTAGGAAATCAATTTACTGCACTCCTTAGATGCAGTTTTATAGCACAATAAGGTGAATTTGAAGTATTATAACTGAAATTCATTGTTGGAAAGAAACCACCAACCACTTTTAGAAGAGTGATTCGGAGATAACTGAGATAACAGGCGGCAGGACTCAGGAATGAAAAGGTGGACAAATACACAACACTGCAAGACATGTGCCCACAAAGGAACCTCACAGTGGGGTAGTGGGGGGCAGTGGGGCCTACCACCCCGGGCGGCAGGCCAGAGGGGGGGTCACACTGTCTGGTGGGGGGGGTGCAGCGCCCTCCGCTCTGAGCAATCGGAGCAGTGAGCGGAGCGATGTTTGGCCCTCCAGCCCACCCTCAGCCTCAGTTTGGCTCTGAATCTCAGCCATTCTGAAAGCAGGGGTGAGACGATGATGCAGGAGGCGGGGCGGCCCTGGGTACTGGCTGGCCCAGTTACAGTACTGGAACCTCAAACAGTTTTCAAACTGTTGCTCAGTGACAAGAATACTACAAGAGAACCTACCAAACCAAACAGCCAGTGCTGGCACCAGGTTGCTGAGGGTCCCCCCCCCCCCCGGCACACACACTCCACTCATCCCCTGATGGTGCATTAGGCACTGCCACAAGTTCCAAAGATTGCAGGGTTGGCTTGGTCAGGTGATCCTCCAATGGGTGTGTATCTCAGAGAGTGCCCAACTTGATGCCACCCTTGCAAACAGCACACCAGCCATGTAAGAGTGTAATCTTACACGTTTACTCAGAAGTAACTCCCACTGTGTTCAGAGGGGCTAAGCGCATATAGGATTGCAGCCTAAGTGTGTGTGTGGGGGGGCACTTATTGGACCGGCCATAATATATGACTGGTGTGCGGTAATTCAGCTTGGTGAGTCACAAGTTATGCAGCCTGCAGTCCTCTTTCATACAGTTTGGGCAAGACATTGTATTTCTGCATTTTTATATGCTTCTTTATATATGTGTAACTTTCAAATTTCTCCTTCATGGATCATTGCCTTGTCGTGGCGAAGGGGCTTGCGTAACTCAATGAAGCCATGAGCTATGCCGTGCAGGGACACCCAAGACGGACAGGTCGTAGCAGAGAGTTCTGACTAAAAGTGATCCACTGGAGAAGGAAATGGCAACCCGCTCCAGTAACCTTGCCAAGAAAATCCCATGAACAGTACCAAAAGGCTAAAAGATATGACGCCGGAAGATGAGCCCCTCAGGTCGGAAGGTGTCCAATATGCTACTGAGGAAGAGCGGAGGACTATTCCAAGTAGACCCAGAAAGAGTGAAGCGGTTGGGCCAAAGCCAATAGGATGTCCAACTGTGGATGTGTCTGAGGTTGAAAGGAAAATCCAATGCTGCAAGGAGCAATACTGCTTAGGAACATGGAATGTTAGGTCTATGAATCAAGGCAAGCTGGATGTGGTCAAAAATGAGATGATAAGATTGAACATTGACATCTTGGGAATCAGCGAACTAAAATGGACGGGCATGGGCGAATTTAAGTCAGGTGACCATCATATCTACTACTGTGGGCATGAATCCCTTAGAAGAAATGGAGTAGCCCTCATAGTCAATAAAAGAGTGGGAAAGGCAGTACTGGGGTGCAACCTCAAAAACGACAGAATGATTTCAGTTCGAATCCAAGGCAAACCATTCATCAACATTACAGTAATCCAAGTGTATGCCCCAACCACTGATGCCGAAGAAGATGAAGTTGACCGGTTCTATGAAGACCTACAACACCTTCTAGAACTAGCACCCAAAAAGATGTCCTTTACATCATAGGAGACTGGAATGCTAAAGTAGGAAATCAAGAAATAAACGGAACAACAGGCAAGTTTGGCCTTGGAGCGCAAAATGAAGCAGGGCAAAGGCTAACGGAGTTCTGTCAAGAGAACACGCTGGTCATAGCAAACACTCTCTTCCAACAACACAAGAGGCGACTCTACACATGGACATCACCAGATGGTCAATACCGAAACCAGATAGATTATGTGCTTTGCAGCCAAAGATGGAGAAGCTCTATACAGTCAGTAAAAACAAGACCTGGAGCTGACTGTGGCTCAGATCATGAGCTTCTTATTGCAAAATTCAGGCTTAAACTGAAGAATGTAGGGAACACCACTAGACCAGTCAGATATGACCTAAACCATATCCCTTATGAGTATACAGTGGAGGTGAAGAATAGATTTAGGGCATTAGACCTGGTAGACAGAGTGCCTGAAGAACTATGGACGGAAGTTCGTAACATTGTACAGGAGGCAGCAACTAAAACCATCCCAAAGAAAAAGAAATGCAAGAAAGCAAAGTGGCTGTCAGATGAGGCTTTACAAATAGCTGTGGAAAGAAGGAATGCAAAAAGCAAAGGTGAAAGGGAAAGATATAAACAACTGAATGCAGATTTCCAGAGAATAGCAAGGAGAGATAAGAAGGCCTTCTTAAATGAACAATGCAAGGAAATCGAGGAAAACAACAGAATGGGGAGGACTAGAGATCTCTTCAAGAAAATTGGAGATATCAAGGGAACGTTTTGTGCAAAGATGGGTATGATAAAGGACAAAAAAGGCAGAGACCTAACAGAAGCAGAAGAGATTAAGAAGAGATGGCAAGAATACACAGAAGAACTATACAAGAAAGATCTGAATGTTCCTGATGACCACGCTGGTGTGGTCACTGACCCAGAGCCGGACATCCTCGAGAGTGAAGTCAAGTGGGCCTTAGGTAGCATCACTAACAACAAAGCTAGTGGAGATGATAATATCCCAGCTGAGCTACTTAAAATCCTAAATGATGATGCTGTGAAAGTGCTGCACTCAATATGCCAACAAATTTGGAAAACTCAGCAGTGGCCAAAGGATTGGAAAAGGTCAGTTTATGTTCCAATTCCAAAGAAGGGCAGTGCCAAAGAGTGCTCAAACTATCGCACAATTGCACTCATTTCACATGCTAGGAAGGTTATGCTCAAAATCCTACAAGCTAGGCTTCAGCAGTACGTGGACCGAGAACTACCAGACGTACAAGCTGGGTTTCGAAGAGGCAGAGGAACTAGAGATCAAATTGCCAACATGCGCTGGATCATGGAGAAAGCCTGAGAGTTCCAAAAAACCACCTACTTCTGCTTCATTGACTACGCAAAAGCCTTTGATTGTGTGGATCACAACAAACTGTGGCAAATTCTTAAAGAGATGGGGGTACCAGACCACCTTACCTGTCTCCTGAGAAACCTGTATGCGGGTCAAGAAGCAACAGTTCGGACCGGCCATGGAACAACCGACTGGTTCAAAATTGGGAAGGGAGTACGGCAAGGCTGTATATTGGCACCCTGCCTATTTAACTTATATGCAGAGTACATTATGAGAAATGCAGGGCTGAATGAATCGCAAGCCGGAATCAAGATTGCAGGGAGAAATATCAACAACCTCAGATATGCAGACGATACCACCCTAATGGCAGAAAGTGAAGAAGAACTAAAGAGCCTCTTGATGAGGGTGAAAGAGGAGAGTGCAAAAGTTGGCTTGAAACTCAACATTCATAAAACTAAGATCATGGCATCTGGGCCCATCAATTCCTGGCAAATAGAAGGGGCAGAAATGGAAGCAGTAACAGATTTTACTTTTCTGGGCTCCAAGATCACTGCAGACGGAGACAGCAGCCATGAAATTAAAAGACGCTTACTCCTTGGAAGGAAAGCTATGGCAAACTTAGACAGCATAATAAAAAGCAGAGATATCACCATGCCAACATAGTTCGCATAGTCAGGGCGATGGTGTTCCCAGTAGCAATGTATGGTTGCGAGAGTTGGACCATAAGGAAGGCTGAGCGCTGAAGAATAGATGCTTTTGAACTGTGGTGCTGGAGAAGACTCCTGAGAGTCCCTTGGACTGCTAGGAGATCAAATCAGTCAATCCTAAATGAAATCAACCCTGACTGTTCCCTGGAAGGACAGATACTAAGGCTGAAACTCAAATATTTTGGCCACCTAATGCGAAGAGAGGACTCTCTGGAGAAGACTCTGATGCTGGGGAAAATTGAAGGCAAAAGGAGAAGAGGAAGGCAAAGGATGAGATGGTTAGACAGCATCACCGATGCAACGAACATGAAAATGAGCGAACTCAGGAAGATAGTGGAGGATAGGAAGGCCTGGCGGGATATGGTTCATGGGATCACGAAGGGTCGGACACGACTTAACGACTGAACAACAACAACAACAAACTTTCAAATTATCGACACATTCCAAAACTAAAATAAATAAGCCATCATTTGGGAGGCTTCCCCCCCCCCCCATGTGTCTTCCTCACTAGTCTGGCATTTTAGCCCTTTGGTAAGTGCTTTTTCCAGAACTCCATGACTACAGACTTTGAAAATCCAAAAAGAGATATTCTTACGAAAAGAGCTCATTGGCAGATCAGTTGTTCCAGGAAAGTATTTTTACTGATAAAATAGTATGAGGACAACCCAGCAAACCACCCAGAAACTAACTCTAAAATGGCACAGCTCTTTTGAAAAAAAACGTGCAGCAACCCCATGTTACCGAAAAGCGTTGCCACAGCAAACCTCTAGAGAAAAACCACTTGTGCTGAAGAATGGAATCCGCTCACACCATACACTGCACTGAGCTGATCCAGTCATATTTTCAAAACCGATAAACAAGCTTCAAATAACTCCCTTGTGTCTCACATAGCTTTCCTTCATGGATAAATATTTAAAGGAGAGCCTGGGTTTATTCTTTCCCACTTTTTAATGCAGGATGAGCATGGGGGTGAGAGAAGGGGCACAAGTTAGCTAAAATTAAGCCCTGTTAAAATCCATTGAAATGTGTGTGTGTGTGTGTGTGTGTGTGTGTGTGTGAGAGAGAGAGAGAGAGAGAGAGAGAGAGAGAGAGAGAGAGAGAGAGAGAGATTGCAGTCTTTCATGAGTCTCACGGTTCTTGCTACAAGATGCTACAAGAGCAGGAGTCTGGGTCTGGTATCTCTTTTTTGTCATCTCAAGTTAGCTTTGCCCCTGCCTGTCAGTTCTTTTTTAATCAGTTAAAATGTCGTTAAAAAGTACATGATGCCTTTTTAAGCAAAACAACATAACATAAGAAAACAAAGACAATTCAAGGGAGTTTATATAGTCTAAATTTCCAAACAATGGAAATATGTGTGTGTGTGTGTGTGTGTGTGTGTGTGTGTGTGTGTGTGTGTGTGTGTGTGTGTGAGAGAGAGAGAGAGAGAGAGAGAGAGAGAGAGAGAGAGAGAGAGAGAGAGAGAGAGAGAGAGAGAGAGAGAGAGAGTTTAGGATAACTGAGAAAAAGGATCATATCAACTAAACATGTTTTTGCTGGATAATCTAAATTGCTCTATGTCTCTTTTATTTTTGTATTTTGATGGTGCGAACACAACCAAGATCCTTAAAAAAAAGAAGAAGCAGCATCTTGGATTCAAACTTTCACGCCCGATTAAAAAAATAAAAAGGAATTCCCAGTTATTTTTAAAGTAATATGATATGCTGCAACTGTACAAAAGTAAATCTTACAACAACCTGTCTCAAAAATAGGAGCTTCAGAAAGTGTGCCAAGAAACCAAATGACTCCTTTAGAAATGAAAGATGCTTGCAGGCTTATTGCTTTGCACAATAGTCTGACCACAGTTTCACAATCCTCAGAATGCTGCTTTAGTTTTTCTGCTTTACCAAGCTGCCTCTCTTGGAAACAGAGCAGGCGTGGCTGCACCCCTTGGATGGAAAGACTGTGATGATGACAATAAATCAAAAGTCGTTGCCCATGGCAATGGACAACAGCTCTGCCTGAGCTAGTAGTCACAGGGCTCAAGAGCATAATGTAAGACGTGGTTGCTGTCCATTCTCCTGGTGTGGAGGATTATAACGTGCAGCAATTTTCAGAAAGCTAGTGAATGTTGTTATATAAATTAGAATAGATTGCTAGCTAACTAGAAGAGACCAGCAGCAAATTCTGGGATTAACTTCAATTTCTTCCCCACCTTCATTTTGCTCAGCTGCTGTGAAACAGAAAGAAGCTTCCCTGAGCCAGCATTCAATGTAAGGAACAGAAGATTGAATGTTTTATCCTCTGAGAGACATGTTCATCATAGTTATATGAGTAAGTTTTATGACAAAAGTTAATTTTTGTAGAAAATAAAGCTTGAAACTGGTCATTGTCGTTCAGCAATGTTGTCCCAGCAGAGAAAAAAAAAGGCACAACCAGAAATTTGGCAGCTTTCTTAATTTTTTTTTAAATGACTATTCTATTGTGTCAGCTTCCTATTTTAAAAAAAATCAGTAAACTCTGTTTGGGGTGGTTTGACAGAGAGAATTCTGAGCAACCTTGCAGCCTTTCTAGCACCAATGCAGCTGCAATGCAGCCCCGAGGTAAGGGAACAAATATTCCCTTTCCTTGAGGAGGCCTCCGTGACTGCCCTTACCCCACTGCAGGATGCACGAGTGCCCCATTGGCATGGCTGCATCGGCACTGGAAAGTTAGTTAGGATTGGGCTGTTGATGTCCTAAAAGATGGGCATTTCCAAGAAATGGAAGGCAGTTTTCCACACAGGTGTATGGAACATATGCGCCAACCTTTCAACAGCTGCTGAGAAGGTGGAATGTTTGCTAACCCTTCACCTGTCCATTTTGATCGGTGTAATGTAGACAACTATGTGGATTGTTGTTTGATTGAACTTCAGACCCTTGGGAAAAGATTGTATCTGTATTAGCTCTTCTGCTGGTCTGCCACTTTCCCCGGCCTAAAGTCTTTCTGCACAATCAGGTTCCCCCCCCCATAATAAACATACTTTTTCTGTATTAGTCATATACATTTATTGTATTCAATCTGCATATTTTCCCTCAAGGTTGCACTTCTGTTGGGCCTCTATTGAATAATGCTTGAGATGATAGGCTTGGGCAATTGTTAGGAGGCAGACATGACTGCTGGTTGAATCCAAGAACCTTTACACAATGCGGGGTGCTTTTGCGGTGACTAAGCGCCTTTCTACAAGACTTTCCTCCAAGGGTATGTTCTGACCCATGTTATTCTTGCCCATTCTCCCAGTGCCCTTTTGAAAGAACCCTGGCATTTTTTTTCAGAGGAGTAACGTCAAAGGCCAATGCTGGTTTCACTTGACATTTATATCTAGAGCCTATATTAAATTTATGGGGAGAATGAGTTTCACTAATAGGGATGAAAAGAAACCATGCCAATTCCCCCCCCCCCCCAACAGTTTTAAAGATGGACAGTGATCTCCACTTTTGGGCTAAGGCAGCGGATCCTAAAGTGTACGTTGCAATGCAATTCCTGGGGCATCGCAGGACCCGCGCCAGCTGAACCGCTCGGGAGCAGGACCGCAACGCAATGTGGAAAAACGTGGAGCAGAGGTTCTGTTCCACTAACTGCACATCGCGTTTTGGGTCCTCCCGCCCACCTTTATTTCTTTTACGCCAATTTTCAGTCCTTAGTCATCGTGTCACACTTCATCAGCACTTACTTCTGGGTTCTGTGACCCGCACTGGCAGATGGGGGGGGGGCTGATGCCTGTAAGTTTGGGAACTGCTGAGCTAAGGGAATGGGCTCGATTCAATTTAGCTGACTCCACAGCGTGGAAAGCTATGGTGCAGGCGTTGCATGGGGAGTGGTCCCAAATGTTTCCACGACCCATGCTTTGGTAGATCAAATATAAAATATTCTTTGGTAAATAAGCCTCAAATGGATTGTGAATAGTAGGAGCAGGCTCCCCATGTCTTTCACCCAATGACTGGATAATTTCTATCACAGATTGCATCCCATGTAACCACTGACAGCATTAATATTGAAGTGAGTTTCTTTTTGTAAAATATTCACCCAGCTCTAAAGGTACATCAAAGATTAAACAAAAAAGCAAATTAATTGATTCACATGGCCTGAGTACCTCTTAGCATAACACCCATCTGCAGAGAGAACGCCATAGCCAGAGCTATTGTGTGATCTCCAAAATGTTCCTAATGCTGTATGCAAAAACTCTTCAGGACATGTAAGAGATTAATAGCCTTTATCTTCAAAGCCTTCCTATTTCCTCACAAGATTATTCAGTTGCATAGTAGGTTTTGATACCTCTGATTAACAATTCAGCATTGCTGGAGGCCTGGAGTATTAGTATACTGTCTAGCATTTGTAACTCTCTTCATTTCTTTTTAGGAAAAAAAACAGTTCTTCACCTTGTCCTGCATTTGCTGGGGTAGATTATTCAATGGCTGTGCAGCCACAAAAGGGTAGATCATCAAAGAGCTTGAATTAGTTCATTTCAATTTGAGCCTAACAATACGAATTAACTGAGGTGTATTAGTAATACCAATAATAATAATAATAATAATAATAATAATAATAATAATAATAATAATAATAATAATAATAATGTAGTATGGAAACTTTCATGGCTTGGTACAATTTGTAATGAAGCAGGCATTATGGGTTTTCTAGTTTTATTTCTCAAATAATAAACATGGCTAGAAAACCCATAATGCCTGCTTCATTACAAATAATAATAATAATAATAATAATAATAATAATAATAATAATATTGAAAGTCACTATCAGAGATTGATACCTTATTAAATACAGTTCAAATATTCAGTAATGACTTTGCCATGGAATTTTGGCTTGATAAATGTGCCATACTAGCATTGAACAGGGGAAAGATAACTTAGCAAGAAGAAATCAGGATGCCAAGAAATAATATCAGAGAGATATTATTCTTGACTTCAAAGAGCACTATCTTGGAATTTTGGAAGCAGATAACTTCAAGCATGACCAAGTTGAAAAAAAAATACAGCTACTGAATATGACAAATTTTTCGCAACGTTTCCATCCTGGCCCAAATCCTTATCTCTCCTCTAATCCTTCCTAAGGGTTTGATTTTTTATTTTATTTTAATAATGCCCCATCTTTCTACGCACAAGTCTTTGCCTTCTGTCCTGGTTTTGCACGTCCCCCTATTTTGCAATCTTTTTACACAGACCATAGACTCCCTATTCCTTGCCCTTTTTCAGAATGTCTTTAACTTCTGCGAGTAAAAAGGGAGCACATTTAGCTCTGCAAATATTTTTGACACAATTAAATGCAAATATAAAAAATATACATCAAAATAGAACAAGGAGCTCAGTAGCTGCAATGAGAGAAAAAAATGTCCATGTGATAGCCTCACGTCACTGCCAAAACTTCTGGGTTGCTGGCTGTCTGTTCCCATTTTTTGTACACAAAAAGCTGGTCGCCCAAGCCCCTGCTTGCTGAGAATACAACACAATGAGGACAGGAGCAGGCCAACGAGGCTTGGGCAGCCGGTTGTTCATGTTAAAAAGATGTGAACAGCCGGCAACTCGGAAGTTGAGGCTCGAGCAGCCAGCTGTTTGTCGCGACCCACCAAAAATCGTGTCAGTTTGAGAAACACTGATGTACCGGTCTTATGAAGCATGCAAGCCCAGGGACAAGAAGGAACAGTGCACTGAAGGCCGCTTCAGACCGCACGAATCTCGGCTCGTCCCGGATTTTAGCGGATCTTAGCCGAGGCGTGCTTGGGTGTCTGGTTAACACAAGCGGAAGCGAGCGGTCTCCCGATTGCCGGCACGCTCGAACATCCCCTGGGCCATGTTTTCAGGGGGACGCACAGCGACACTACTGGAGCCACCAATCAGAAGAGAGGGGGAAGGAGTGTTAGCCAATCACCATGGAGGTTTCTTTCAAGAAGGCGGGACAAAAGGAGGGACTATTTGCAGGGAGACACTCCTACAGACAGGCAGGTCGGTGGCCAGCCTCTCGCGCTTGCTCATCTTCGTCCGCTTCCGCAAGCGGTCTGAATCCGCTCTGAGATTCAAAATATTAAAGATTGCATCCTTTGTTTAATTAGCTATGATGACTTCCACGAGGAATTTTAGTCATGACTAAGGCTGCAATCCTACATTTACAGGGGTTTTCAACCCCTTCCCGGCTGAGTATCACCTCTGGTGCCACTCTCCTGCTGCGTACCACTGGAAATGACTGGCGATGACATCATCACCAGTTCTGGGTTTTCAGGTTTTTGGAGGCCAGAAAATGCAGGTAGGAGGCTCTGGGCGGGTGCGAGGGCCCTTCTTTCTCAGCATCCCTGAGAGGCTCGGCCAAAGGCAGGAGCCTCTCGGGAGTGAAAATGTGCTGCCGAAAGCGCTGCATTGGAGCGGGATTCTGGTGGTCCGGCAGTCCAAGTACAACCAGCAGTCGGCAAAAGTACCACTGGTGGTACTAGTACCACTGGTTGAGAACCTCTACTATACAACACTTATTTGGTAGTAAGTCTGAATAATTGAAGGACATGGAACTTACTTCTGAGTAGATATGTATACTCTGTAAGGCTGCAGCCCTATACACACTTACCTGGGAGTAAGCCCCATTGAATTCTGTGGGACTTACTTCTGAGTAGACATGTATAGGATTGCACTGTTAGTCCCATTAAGCACCATTTCAGTGGTGCTTAGTGCTGACTAATTTTCTTAGTCCTAACAAAACAACCCCAAGTACTGGAAATGTGCCAGTTTTTTTTTAATATTTCAGCAAAGGCTATAGTCCAAATCCTATTACTAAGTATCTCCCTTTAATTAATGTACTCTGTGTGTCAGAGTTCTTGCCAAAGAGCCTTACAAGTAGACAAGACTTTATTTTGTCTCTACGTACGTTCTGCTGGCAGAGGTCCCCAGTGGAAGAGTCTTGTCCAGAGGCGGCAGGTGCCGGGAGCGCGCCCGGGCGTGTGGGGGCGGGGCCAGTGTCGCGTCACGTCGACGCGCCCCCCCACCCGTTTTGCTCCCATTTCGGAGCCACACAGCTCCAGGGAGGGCGGGCGGGCCCAAGCAATGATGCTGCTGCTGTTCGTCGCTCGGTAAGTTCCCCGCCCTCCCGCGATTGAGCGCCTGGAGCAGGAGCTCCAGCCGCTCCTCCGTAGTCACGGCACTGGTCTTGTCTGAATAGTAGAAGGCCCACACCAAGACCAGTCCACTGAAGGTCTTGTTGGAAGTATCTTTAATCTCCGAGTTCCTCCCCCACCCAGGCAGACTTGCTTTGCTACTTAGCTAGATAAAAACACGAGGCACAGGCTGATTGAAGTTGCAAAAAGAAAGAGAAAAGTTTACTCACAGTTTCATGTTCATATTTACACAGCATCTGATTAAGATCAGAGGTTGCTCTGACTTAAAGGATGAAGTCCCCCCTAGAGCTGGGGGCTTCCTGCATGAGGTCTGCTGTAAGATGGCCGCTGGGCTGCTGGAGCAGCGTTGGCATCATCCTACCTCGTGGGCATCAGGAGAAGAAAGTGATTAGAGAAAGGTGAAGAAGAAGGAAACAGGGTCAGGGGGCCACGCCCCTTCCTTTGGACAAAGAGGGGTCAAAAGCAAGAAGGTCTACTCAGGTGACCTGACGATACATCCCCCCCCCCCAGTGTCCAGCATGCGGAAGTTGCCCCATTCCAACAGGGTCTCCCACTGAGCAGCGAGTTTGAGGGGTGGCAAAATCCCTCATCCCTCATCTCTTCCTGCCACCCTCCTCCAGCCCACTGGTAATGAAGGTGCTCCAATCCACCCTTTAATCTCCTTCCTGCTTGCCCAAAGCAAATGGGAAGAGGATCTGGGCAGTAGCAGCTCACCTTTATTTCGAGCACAACCACAGAAACTTCTCCATCTCCTCACTCCCAGCTGGTTAAAAAAACGGCCAAGTGGGCCAGGAGATGGAGCCCCCCCCCCGTCCCACTCACAAACTGCCCTGGGTACAGCCTTCTCACTCCACCTGTCCTGTGTGAAATGACCCAGAAGAGGGGGCCATGCTGGGAACCCCAACAAGACTGGGTCAGGTGGAGCGAGGAGGCTGCACCCAGAGCAGCTGGTGCTGAGGTAAGAGAAAAAAGAAAGGGAAAGGGGTATGCGGTTTGGCTCCCACCTTAGCCACCCAGGGAGAAGGTGTGTGTGCGAGCAAAAGAAAAACGATTTTAAAATGGGGGGGGGGGAGAAAGGTGGCATTTTGGAGCTGTGCAAGCACCAGCCTGGCCTGGCCTGCACAACACCTTTTTCACCTGGATAACCATAAGAAGACATTTAAAATGATGACATTTCAGGTATAGAGGAATGCTTGTGCTTATGCAGAGGCCTCTCGCAAAGACCTAGGTTTAAACCGGGCATCCACAGAATCAATGACTTATTGATCACTCTAGTCTATTTTGAGAGAAGGGAAAGCATAATTCTGCAAAAGCCAGAGAACAGGGAGATTGGTACTTACTGTGAATTCCCCTTCTCTGTGGTTCCGGTCTGGGTCAGTGTTAATGCTGGGTAGCTCCTCCCCTTCAGTTAGGCAGGGTCATGTGATCCAGTCTTTATAGGAGGGGAGGGGCTCCTGGCTTCCCCAGTCGTTCAAGCCTAGGATCGGTTCCTCTTCCTCACGGAGCGTTTCCAGATCCACCGTAGGAATCATTAGTCTCTGTTTCTTTGTTTCCTCACCGTCCTCCGCTATCCTCCGGTCACCTGTAGGGTACCTGTGGACTAAGGAGCAGGAGGAAAGGGCTCTCCCCCTACCACCACAGCCTCAGTCTATCCCACGGGCAGGTACACTGACCCAGACCGGAACCACAGAGCAGGGGAATTCACAGTAAGTACCAATCTCCCCGTTCTCCAGTGGTTCCAGGTCTGGCCTAGTGTTAATGCTGGGATATACCCAAGCTATGCCCTTCAAGGGTGGGGAGTAACTGAGGTTGTCGGCAACACAGTCTGCAGGACGCGCCTACCAAAGGCCGTGTCCCCAGATGTGTATGCTTAATGAAAGCGTGCGGTGAGCTACAGGTCGCTGCTCTACATACTACCTCTAAGGAGGGGAAGGCCCGATAAGCTGCAGATGTGGCTGCCCCCCCTAAGGAGTGTGCGACAAGGCCGTCTGGAAGAGAGCCCTCTGAGATGGTAGGCCCTGGCGATGACCTCACGCATCCACCCGGAGAAGGCAGAGGGACTGACTTTGCACCCTCTACATCTGGGGCCGTAGGACACCAACATGGATTCTGTTTTCCGAAACTCCTCTGTTTTGGTGACATAGAAGCAGACAGTTCTTTGACGTCTAGTGAATGCCACTCCCATTCCTGGGGGTGGACAGGTCTGGGGCAGAAAGATGGAAGAATAACCTTGTGGGCCCTATGAAAAGGAGAGTTAACTTTACAAACAAAAGTGGAATCCAATCTAAGGACCACTCTGTCCTCCTGGAAGGAACAGAGGTCCGTATTAACAGACCAAGGCTGAGAGCTCTGAGACTCGCCTAGGCGAGGTAATGCCCACTAGAAAATACTGTCTTAAATGACAGTTCCCGGAGGGCACACGTGGCCATGGGCTCAAAGGGTGTCTTGGCGAGAGCCTTTAGGACCCTCAGGAAATTTGCACACGTGAGGGTGAGCAGGAAAGGGCTGGCCCTCGGGGGTGCCCTATGATAGAAGCGATGGTTGAGACGTGGTGCTTGAGCGTGGACATGCCAAGTCCTTTATCCAGGCCGTCCTGCAAGAATTGCAATCAATGCCACCCTTTAGGTGCTCTGGGCCTGATGTCCCTCCGTGTGCACCCGTCCGTAATTACTGTGTCTTTGAGCTGGAGTCTACTGCTTGCAGAGCAGTAGCCAGACCCTGTTCGCCGATGGAAGGCAAGGACAGACTGGGGAAGCCAGGAGCCCCTCCCCTCCTATAAAGACTGGATCACATGACCCTGCCTAACTGAAGGGGAGGAGCTACCCAGCATTAACACTGGGCCAGACCTGGAACCACTGGAGAATGAGTCCTTTCTGAACATTTTTGTGGGTGGCAGCAAATTGATAGTTTATTCCTTACCAAGAGACATGAGGAAATGTAATATTACTTAGCATATATGTTGCACTTTAAAACTTGGCATTCAAAAATATTCCATTATGTTCATCATGACCTTAAGTTATTATATTGCATACATTACCTCAGTAGCCTTTACAGCACTGTTGTTGTTGTTGTCACCATTTTGCAGATTCAGGGCTGAGGCTGTGAAACATGACCTGAAGTTACTGGATGAATTCATGACTGAAGTGTGATTTGAACTAGGGACTTTGGTCGCAGCTCAGTCTGTCTTGGGCTGCAGCATTATGTGAGTATAAGCTCTACTTACTTTAGCAGAACATTTGTTGTTGTTGTTGTTGTTGTTCAGTCGTTAAGTCGTGTCCGACCCTTCGTGATCCCATGAGCCATATCCCGCCAGGCCTTCCTGTCCTCCACTATCTTCCTGAGTTTGCTCATTTTCATGTTGGTTGCATCGGTGGTGCTGTCAGTGGCGTCGCTCCGGTAGGGGCGGGTCCGTAAGTATCGCTCCGTCGTAGTCCCTTTACCGAGCGAGCAGGAGGCGGCCCCGCCCCCTCACTGTCGGAGCCATTCCCCTGCGGAGAAAGCAGCAGGCAAGAGATCCTGCCTGCTGCTTTCTCAGCAGGGGAAAGGCTCCGACAGTGAGGGGGCAGGGCCGCCTCCTGCTCGCTCGGTAAAGGGACTACGACGGAGCGATACTTACGGACCCGCCCCTACCGGAGCGACGTCACTGGGTGCTGTCAGTCTAACCATCTCATCCTTTGCCTTCCCCTTCTCCTTTTGCCTTCAATCTTTCCCAGCATCAGAGTCTTCTCCAGAGAGTCCTCTCTTCGCATTAGGTGGCCAAAATATTTGAGCTTCAGCCTCAGTACCTTCCAGGGAACAGTCAGGGTTGATTTCATTTAGGAGTGAAATGACTGGTGCAAATCCAAGCAGTTCCGTGTTGGGTGTTTAAGCCTGGGAAGGGGGATAGGATTTGGTAGAGCCTTCCTCCCAGGCCTGTTCCACCTTCCTTCCCCTTCCCTGAAACAGTCCTCCCCACCCCTGGTTTGCCCTTCTCCTCCCTACCTGCTGCCCAGCATGGAGCTCACCTGCTGGTCTTCATTATGCTTTATGGCACATTTGCAACGGTGCAGGGCCTAGTTATGCCGGCAGAGGCTGGCATAGGATTGAGCTGCCCGGCTATAATCCTATATACATACTTACTGGGGAGAACTTTCCATTGAACTCAGTGGGGCTCAATTGGGCTTACTTCTGGGTAAAAATGTTTTGTTGATTGCACTTCATATTTAAATACATTTTAGCAAAACCTCAAGGTGTTCTTTTAAAATGTTATGGAAAATATTTAGATGGAGGAAGGTTAGGAAGACAATATAGGGAGGGGAGGAAGAGGTGAGAAAACAAGGGATGAATGTGTGCAGATGTGATATAAGATAACTTTAATCAGCAAAAGGTACTGCTTGTTCTTAAATTGAAAAGCCATCATCAATTTCTTCCTCAGTCCCTATTTCACTAATATACAGTGGGACCATCGTTTCCACGGGCTCCACATACATGGATTTGACCAACCATGGATCAAAAATATATTCGAAGAAAAATCCACATACCCTGCTGTAGCCTTCGCCATTTCACAGCTCTCTCTGCAGCTCTTTATGCAATTTACGCAAGTTTAGGCAATATATACAAATTTAGGGGGCCGCGGTGGCCATTAGCGTCACTAGACGCGCGACACCATAGAGCAGGGGAGTGCGCGTCACACACACCCTGCCCTAGGGTGACCCCCCCCAACACCCCAACACCCGCACTCAAGGCCGGGGAGCCGGCCTCGGAGCGTCCGGCCCCGTCGGCGCTCCAGGCCCTTCTGAAGGCCCGCTGGTTCAAAACGGAAAGTTTTCCGTTTTTCGCGCATGCGCAGTACATTTTCTGAGGGCAAAAGGCTGCCCATTTGCCCTCAGAAAAGTACTGCGCATGCGCGAAAAACGGAAAACTTTCCGTTTTGAACCAGCGGGCCTTCAGAAGGCCCTGGAGTGCCGGCAGGGCCGGACGCTCCGAGGCTGGCTCCCTGGCCTCGGAGCCTCCGGACTCTGGTGCGCGTCACCCCCTGGCGGTCCGCCCCCCCGCCACGCTCCACCGATGCCATTGGCAGTGGCTTAGTGGTTAAGATGCAGTTCGAGACCCAAGTGCCGCATGACAGAGTGAGCTCCTGCCTTCTGTCCCAGCTCCTGCCAACCTAGCAGTTCGAAAGCAAGAAATTGCAAGTAGGTAAATAGGTACCGCTGTGATGGGAAGGTAACAGCATTCCATTAGTGACCATGGAAGCATCTTTGGACAGCGCTGACTCTTCTGCCTTAGAAATGGAGATGAACACCGCACCCTAGAGTCGGACACGACTGGCTTTCGAGCAGGGGATACCTTTACCTTTACTAGGCAATTTATGCAAGTTTATGCCATTTTATAAGCGGACTTGAGCATCTGCAGATTTTACTATCCCTGCAAAGTCCCAGAACCAAACCCCGCGGATACGACAGGCCCACTGTACTAGAATTAAAATAGACTTAAAAAAAAATATCATGACAACTCTAACAGAGCAATCCTAACCAACTTTCCAGCCCTGCGCAGCTTCAGGGTGAAATGTTAAGGTTTTTTTAACTTTTGTTTGTTTTTAATTGACACCGTTGTTAAGCCCGAAAGACAGATCTGTTAGTCATTTTGTTTGTCAAAGGTCTTCTTCACTAAACTAACATTCCCAGAGTTCCCTGGGAAGAAGGAATCCCTGTAACCCTGTTCAAGGCTGTAGTGTGGATATGCCCTTGGTCTGTGTTCTATCTTACTGCTTTTGCATTTAGGGTTGGCCCAGTCATGAAACTCACCCAAATGTTTGTTCTGTGTGGCAAGTTGAGGGAAGCAGCAAATTGGCAGTCATACTCACCACCAGCCCCCACTCAGCACCTGTCCCAGCTGCTTGCCACCTGCCCAGCTACACCACATGGACATTGCCCCGCAGCAGAGGCGTCGCTCCGGTAGGGGCGGTACCGTAAGTTGCGCCCTGTCCTAGTCCCGTTTACTAAGCTGGCAGGAGGCGGCCCCGCCCCCTTGCCATCGGAGCCATTCCCGTGCGGAGAAAGCAATGGGCAGGGAGTCTCTTGCCTGCTGCTTTCTCCACACGGAATGGCTCCGACGGCGAGGGGGCGGGGCCGCCTCCTGCCGGCTTGGTAAACGGGACTAGGACGGGGCGCAACTTATGGTACCGCCCCTACCGGAGCGACGCCTCTGCCCCGCAGCCAGCCTTAGGAGCTTCAGGGCCCAATTGGAAACATTTTTTGCGGGGCCCCAGGTTCACAGCCAAGGTCTGTAGAACCTGAGAGAGATAAATGACATGTGAAACCTTGAGAAAGGGGGGGGGGAAGCACAGTTGCCTCTGGAAGCATAGGCATTGACCTCCTGGAAAGCATTAGCTATAGGCTAAAAAAAATTATTGTTTTGCTTGTTTATGTTGCTTGTTGGACTTTGCCCAATCCAGTTTCAGAAGCATGTAGTTGCCTGTGATTAGTGGCACTAATTGGGGATGGATTGCACATTCCAATGCTCATTAGAGTGCTCATCCCATTTAATTTAGGGTGATGCAGCCTTGACAGACATTAACATCAGATTTGCATTCCAATGTGCATCCAGCATTCCTTTATCTTCCTTTCCGCCAATGTGTACAAGAGTTTGTCCATCCAATTTCTGGTTTTTTCCCCGCAAAGGAAAGTAAGGGTTAAACTAGACATGCATGCAAATGCATTATTTGGCTTTTGATTTTTTTCCTTTTTTAAAGATATAGTGATTCAATAAAAGTATTTTATATTTAAAAAAACCTATAAATAGTGTACGGGGGGGGGCGTGTGATCAGTTTAGGAACTGTGGTGGAGACTAAGCATTAAAGTCCTTCTATCCCCACTGTTTTAGTATGAGAATTTTTAATTCTGTAAGTTCTAGGCCTTTTTTACACATGCTATTTGTAAAAAAGAAAAAAATAATAATTCAAGGGCCAAACGCATGCATTAGTGTGCATGCATGTCTAGTTTGGCCCTTAATCAGATGGAATTGGACATCAGGAAGGAAACTTTGGGGCACTTGTTTTCACCAGTGGAACAACAATCTCCACATTTGAAATGGAACTTTCTTGCCGTGTCCTTTACGTTTCCTGTTTGTCTGGTTCTCAGTCTTGCTGATGAATGCCATGGCCAGGATTTTAGAAAAGCAATTTGTATAAAAAGTATCAAGCGGATGTGATTTAAATGAGAGACAGGTATATTTTAACATCACAGTAGCTCATGTGTTTAATACCAAACCATAAATCATCTGTGTAAATGTAAGATAATGGCACTGTCAGAACACAAGACTGGTTATTTTCCTGCATTGTGGGCATGCATGCGAAAAGAAGATCCCTTCTGTCCAGTCCCATTTATAGCTAGTGTTGACAAGATGTGCCCAATCTTATGATACTGTTTTGTAGAATTCCATCTGTAGATACTGGACAGATTATTGATCATTTGGTCTTAAATTAGAATTGATCTTGCTGCAGATATTCTGGAAATTGGTGTTATCCTTCGCTTTGCCACTGAAGACCTTTAGACAGTAGCATCTCTCCCCAAAGGGAACAAATAGGCCCAAATAGGACCTTGTGTTGGAATTCCTGTGTCCAGGCCATGAAAGATAGGGACTGTGAAAAAATCAAGTAGACTATCAGTCCAGTTCTATGGTTCCTTCATGCTGATGCAGTGAAGCCAAAACGGCTACTGCTGCAACTTGCGGGGGGCAGCCGTGGAGGTCTCCACAGTGCCTCCGCAGTGCTGAGAGGTCTACTCAGACCTGCGCTAGCAAAACAATTGGCGCAGGGCCGCGTGGACCAGGGTTGCAGGATCAGGTCTGGGAAGGAGGACCACTGCTGCCGCCGAACCCACCCCCTTCCTGGAGCCAATCTGCCCATGTCCCGCCTTGTTGCCTCCCTGTTCTGTCCTCCCCTGCCACCATCACCACCTCATTTGGCATCCCCCCACCCTATCCTGCCTCCCCTGTCAACTTGGTGGATATCAACGGGGCCGCCACCACATGTGGCATAGCTGCAGCCTTCCTGCCGGCACTCCAGCAGCGTGCGCCTCCACATGCTGTCAGTGTGTTTTTTGTGACTGCCATAAGGCAGTTAACACTGGCGGAACGCGCATTCTGCCAGCATTAGAGCTCAATAAAATTGGGCTGTATGTTGTCCAGGCTGGGGAAAATAAACCAGACTGGACTGATATTGCCCATAGGTTGTATCAGTGGCATCACTAGGGCGTGGCGCCCGCTGCTGCCCGGTGCTTCGCCTTCTTCATCCCATTTGGGACTTCTAGGGCAGGCGATTCTCGGTGGTGCTTCCCCGGTTCACAGCACCATCCACGCAGGCGCACGCACGAGCTGGAGATTTCTAGTCGCACTGTGTGCCTGAGAGAGGAGAGAAACACACGCTGGGAAAGCCGGAGGTGGGTGCATCACCCCCTCCCTGCACCCCTGGGGGGAAAGGGGCATGGAGATGACGCGCTGACCTCCCACCCGGGGGGGACACGCACACAAGTGACCCCTCTGAGTCGTATACTGCTAACAACTCATCTGTTTTTATTCTTTGTAGATGCATTAAACCAATCATTATTGGGTAAAAGTGAAGACAATCACCCTGTGATGATGAAGCCAATAATTGGTTTCCAATCATTATAATATTATCTAAAGATCTAAAGTGTACTGCAAAAAGAAATGTTTAGCTATTCCTTAGGCCTGTCGCTGCTTTCTATGGATACTATACACTAACAGCCCAATCCAATGCCGGCCTCTGTCAGCAGTACTGTGCTCTGTGCTGTTGCAAATGTGCCCTAAAGCACGTTGCGACGGTGAGGAGGCCAGTGCCAGCAGGACTCCACCAGTAAAGGAGCAGCACCCGCTGGGGCAGGTGAACTCCATGCTGGGTGGCATGGAGGCTGGAGGAGGGCAGAGCGGAGGCCGGAAGGGGGGTTTTCAGGGCAAAGGAGGGCAGGGAGGAGGGCAGATCAGGCCAGGAAGGGGGCGGGCTCAGTGGAGGAGGCCTTCGTTTAATCCTATCCCCCATCCCGAGCTTGATAGCCGAGCTTGAGCCAGGATGGTGTAGTGGTTTGGGAGTCGGACTTAGACCTGGAAGATCCAGGTTCAAATCCCGCTCAGCCATGAAGCTTCCTGGGTAACCTTGGGCCAGTCACTATCTCTCAGCCCCACCTACCTCACAGGGTTGTTGTGAGGACAAAAAGGAGGGGAGGAAATATGTACACCACTCTGAGCTCCTTGGAGGAAGGGCGGTATAAAAACGTGAAAAATAAATAAACAAACATGAGGCTGCTCGGAGTTGAGCCGGCCATTTATCTGGTGCGCCTCCAAGTAACCCCATAGGGGCTTGCAGGGGCTTGACACGGGGGAAGGGGACGATCGTCCCCTTCCTTTGAGGAGACCTCCAGCCCGGCACCGCTGCATCCCAGCACGGAACTTTGGATAGGATTGGGCTGTAAGTCCCCTATGTAATATGTACCATATGCAGGTTAGGTTCCAGAGGTCTGTACGTAGGTTGAAACATACATCGATTGAAACATCCAGTTCCTGCTAGCCCAACACTCTTGTGCCTGCATGAAGGACATACTGAACCTGCTTGGAAGTGCTGCTGCAGCCGTCGGTGTACATCATTCCGCTGAGTTGCGAAAGCAGAACCAGAAACCCCCAACACTATCCTGCTTTGCTAATGAGTCACTTTGTGGCATCACAGCGAAGGAGAAACAGCCTTCCTTTTTCTTTCTTGTGAATTTGGAGCTTCTAGGAAAATCGAGAATATCATTAGCTCTACTCCCAGACCAAGCCGTTGCACACAGCTCGATGTGTTTTAGAAAAGACATCATGAATACAGGCAAAGTAATTTTTCTGCAGCTGGGTTTTAACGGCATCATTTCCTGTGCTATGTGGCAGTGATTCCAGTACATACACTCATCAAAATCCATTTCCTTGGCAAGCTCACAAGACAATAGGACTTATTGTTGGAATATGTTGGATAGGAATATATTGTTGTGGCACATAGTCATACTCATAGGAACTTTATTTTTATCCCTGTAATGGGGATAAAATACTAAATGCGTCAGAAGCGTCGTACCGCTGGGGGCAGTTGGGGTGGTGGGCCCCAGGGCAGGGGTCGCAGGAGGCGGCACTTATTGCTGGATCTGTTGCTCCGCTGCCCCGTTGGTTCCTCTTCGCAGCCGAGAATGGCTGCGTTTCGGCCCTCCCGCCCTCCCTGGTGCCGTTTGGCTCCAAAAAGGAGCCAAAAAGTGCCGGGGGTGTTTCTGCGTGCACCGCGGCGCGCTACCGCGTGCTACAGTGGCGCGGGATGGGGCATGTGGCGGCCATGGGGGTGTGGCATGTGGCGGCGGCCCCCACCCACGGGGGGCCTGGATCCGCTACTGAAATGCATGTATGTGTGTGTGCAAAGTATAGTGCAGGGGTTCTCAAACTCTTCAGCCCTGCATTCCCCATGGTGGGTGTCACCCTGCCACGCCGGGGGAGGAAGAATGGCCAGTGGGAGACCAGGCCAGAGCGGCCAGAAACCAAAAAGGGCCGCATGGACGTGAGGGAACCCTCACCGGGGGGAAGGAGGGGGAAGGAGTGACAACGACCGAGAAGTTCTTACCCCGGGACAGCTCAGGGACTTGGGGGAAGCAGGCAGCAGAGGTCTGGGCCTCAGAGGGCAAGAACAGAACTAGCAGCCTCACTGCCAGCACAGGGAATGGGCCTGGGCATGGCAGGTTGCTTTATAGCCCTGTAGCAGCTGTAACAAGGGAAGTCTCGCGTGAACGAGACTTCCAGGAAGGCCCGCCCCCGGAAGAGGGGGACAAGGTGGAGCAGGCAGGAAGCTCATAAGGAGAGGACCAGGCTGCCGAGGGAGGAGGCTGGTGGGGGAAGCTCCTAACCGGGCCTAGCCTGCCTACTCCCACAGCACCGGAAGGGAGGGGAGAAACATCCCAGCCTGGGGAACAAGGAGAAGGGAAGGCAAGGCAAGGATACCTCCCGCCTTCAGGATCTCATAACCCCTCCTGTCTGGGAAGACTCTGGGAGTGGGGGAAGGCGAGAGTGTGGCCAACCCCAGGCAGCCCTACCCCAATCCAGACCCCTCCCATTCTCTCAGTCGGGGGGCCCCTGAAGCCAAGGAAAGGTGGCTACTTACCTGAGGACAAGAGAAGGCAGGCAGCTCCAGCATTTGGGATTTCTGTATCTGGTGGAGGGAAAAGAAGGCAATCTGTGTAATACGTCTGCAACACAGCTCAGGGAGCCTGTGCAGAAACACGGTTCCTGATGAATGTAAAGGTGTTGTCGAAATTAAACCGCATCCAGAAAACAACACGTAAGTCTTCGCTTGTTTTTCCTCGGGGCCCTGGGAACCTACCTCTACCTACCTTAAGGGATAAATTCGCCAGCAGGAGACCCCCCGTTAGCCCACCCCAGCCAGATGGACATCACAGTGGGTCACAACACCAGAATGATTTATTACCAGGATGATGGGGACGAGGCCTCTTCTGGGTTGCGCCAGGCCAGCGGCGCTCTGCAGGACTCAGAATGGCCCGCAAAACCAGAAAGCCACTTCAGAAAGCCACTTCTGGAAGTGCACAGAGGCCTGTGCAGTGGGTCACTGGCCTGGCGCAACCCAGAAGAGGTCTTCCCGACATCCTGGTAAGTCATTCAGCTTCCGGAATGGGCTGGCTCTGGTTTGGAGCCAAACGGGAGCAAGGGGCTGGGAGGGCCGCACCCTGTGTGGCCTCCACAACCCACCAAGTGGGTCGCAACCCACACTTTGAGAGACCTTGGTATATGGACAGAAAGCAAATAGTAAACCCTTCTGTCAGGGAGGACTCCTGAGAGAAGGCCATCTGACCAAGGACAGTAACACCTAGTGGTTAGTGCACAGGCACCCCCTCTTGTTCCCTGCTTTCTCTTTACTAGACTAGCAACTGCTTGGGAATAAACCTTGCTAGTTTGTATCCGCTGCCACAATCCCATGCTACAGTGACCAGGCAGAGAGGGGCTACCTGGAAACTCCCTCCCAGGAGAGCATTGAACCCCAGGGTTCTTACTAAAAATGAAGCCCACAGCAGCATCTGCAGGGTGATGACAGTCCACTGAATTGCCCATGAACACGGACAAGGCAGACCAACCACGTTCCCCCTAATTTTCCTCTGGGGTGGACCATACAGTGGCTATGCGGGAGTGACTGTGGAGTGTCAGAGAAGTTGTCACCACCGAGCTCCAAAGCTCTGAGAGGGAAACTGTGCAGAGCTTCGATTGGGAATATGTACAGTAGTTCCGCTCTGGCAGACAGAGGTTGCTACCACAGCAGAGGCCATTGGTGCTCCCAAGGCTGAATTTAAAGCTGAGGTTTCACACAGTGTGATAGTATATCACGCTATATTATCCAGCAGTACCCAGAGCCTTCTGTAATGTCTACACATAAACAACTTCCATTCAGCAAAGCACTTTTCCAAGGTTAATTGAAAGCTACCAGTTTGCAAGTCCAGCCTGTTTTATTGCTACCTGTTGATTTCATCTGTAAGATTAGGGCTGAACAGCTTTTTAAATCACCCCTTGAATAGTCTTTCTGAATTGTCCCAATGTCTGTTTTTGATCCTGGGCAGAGGGTGTATTTAATGAGGGTGTATTTAATGACTGATTTTCTCCCCGTCCCCCCTTTTTTTTAAATAGCAGAGAGAGAGAGAGAGAGAGAGGGGAAATCAGTAATTGAAAGTCTAACAGCCACTGCACCACACTGGCTCTCATTTTGATGTGAGACTTCGGACTAGCAAATCTTTGCGTTATTGGTTTTGCTACGTAAACCGCTTTGAGGACATCTTTTGCTGAGGGTATATACATCCTTTTAATCATCATCCTTATCATTCCTTATTTCGGGATGATGTAGGGACTCTGCAGGTGGGGGAACAAGATGATAAAGGAGTGGAAACACGTGTCCTTTCTTCCATTCTAGTGGTTTACTTCCCTGGCTTACCTTCATACCGTGACCATTATTTTTAAACAAGCACTCAGCCTTTGCCAATAATCACAACACAGCACTTTCCGAAATAGTCTGAATTGGCCTTCTACTTAAAAATAGCAAACTGCTGTGATCATGGCATCTGTTAACAATAGCTGACGGAGCGCATACACTGCAGCAGAGCAAAAGTGTGAGTACTTGACAGTGTAAATGCCTACAGGGAAATATATAATGAAAAAGAAAACAGGAAAATCAAAGTTGTCATAGCGTAGATATAGCCAGTGTTGAGTGCGTGCATTTAAAATACCTTTGTATTAAAGTTGTAGAGCCTTTCATCCTCAAGCCTGGTGTTCCAAAATTGTCCCAATGAGAGCAGGAGGACTTTATACTCTGTGATTTGAGGAAAATGATTCTTATACTTTAAACCAGGGGTGTCGAACATAAGGCCCACAGGCCAGATATGGCCCTCGGAAGCTCTTTGTCCAGCCTCCATGATAATTGGGTTCTCTTAGCTGCCTAGCACCACCATCAGCTGTTCTCAGTTGCTTATCTGTGAAGTGACGCATTGGCAGAAGCGGCGCTACTGGAAGGGTGGTGCTGGGAGAGCCCAATTGTTTTGCGGGCCACCCTTTGGGGGGGGGGGAGAGAAAGAATTTCTGGCCAGCTGGCAAGACACAGCCTTGGAGAGCTGCAAGGGTATGCTGTTGGTTTCAGGGGGAACTTATGCTGCTTACTGATTAACACTGATTTCCTGGTATCTTCACCTCCCTCTCTCCCTCGCATACACGTGTGCGCGCGCGCGCACACACACAGTTTGTGTATTTGTAAATAAACAGATACTGTATTTCTTCAATTCTAAGACGCATGTTTTTTCCCAATTAAGCATTTCAAAAAATGGGGTGCATCTTAGAATCGAAGGTCTCCGAAAAGCACCCCAAAATGCTATCTTCTTACTTACTGGGGCTTGGGGAGCTTCAGGGAGACCTGCGCAACCCCTCTGCAGGCCTCCCCGATCTTCAGTTCGGCAAAAAATGGTGATTTTCAGCCATTTCTGGTTTTCGCGAAAACCAGAAATGGCCAAAAATCGCTGTTTTTTGCTGAACTGAAGATCAGGGAGGCCTGCAGAGGGTTGCGCAGGCCTCCCTGAAGCTCCCCTAAGCCCAGGTAATGAAGGAAATGGCACTTTCTGGTGGGGCCAGAAATGCTATGCAAAGTCATCCTCAGCTGCAGGAGACATGCTGTGGAGAGTTGGTGCTGAGCGGGTAGATTCAATGAAGGGAGGTGAGTCTTACAATCGATGGATTTTTTCCCCCCTGCTGGTGGTACTGACAGTAAAGGTGCGCCTTAGAATCAATGGCGCCTTAGACTCGAAGAAATACAGGGTATTACAAAAATACTGCATGTTTCCAATATTCTAACCAAAACAATACTATATTTTTAGTGCTTCAAGATTCTAGATGCTGTGTGACAATAAAAATATTGTACAAGGAAACTGATCTGGTAAAAGTCTGTCTCTGGAAATTTCAGCTTCCCAGGGAAATGGGGAGTACAAAACAATTTTTAATTGAGTTCCAGTCATTAGTACTCAGGGGTTTGTCTTATTTTGTTAGCTGGATACATGTGAATTATAGTAAAACAATTATAAATACTGAATGTGTACACGCCAAATGTGTAAAATACTCTTCCTCAACTATTATGTCAGATGCTGAATCTGACAAAAAGGCAACTTTTGAGCCTTTCCGTGATATATTGTTACTCTTTTGCTTCATTTGAATCAGTGTTGATATGCTTGAATTTCAGATATACAGTCTGTTTCAATAGTACTTGAAAGAGGACTCATAGCCTTTCCTAGTCAAGATAAGAAACAAATTTCAATGACGGCTATGCTGTTTAGTAAATATTAATAACATTGACTTGTATTTAACTAGCTGTTGCTTTTAGCTTGACAGCTTGACAGCTTTCTCTCTCTCTCTCTCTCTCTCTCTCTCTCTCTCTCTCTTCCCCCCCCCCCCATTCCTGCCCTTGGCTGAGTTGCTATGATATCTTGTCTTGCAATGATCATGAACATCCGAAAGGGAAAGGATTACTGACAGAATGTCGCCAACAAGTGAAGCTTCTATGAAAGAAGTGAAAATTAGTTTGGCGGGGGAAAATCAGATATATGTTGAAACAAGAGCAGGTGTGGGCTTTTCTGCAGCCACATGGTGCCTCCAGATAAAATTCTGAGGCTGCAATCCTATGCACATTTACCTGGGAGTAAGCACCATTGAACAGAATGGGACTTCTGAAAAACGTGCATAGGCTTGTGCTGTAAGTACTGTATCTCTTCCTGTTTGCCCCTCCCCACATGCTTCAGGCGAACTGTGTGCATTGTTTTAGTCTGACCCAGCAGGGAACTTCTTATGTTCCTACACAACAACAGTTTTTCTAACTCGCAGGAACTGAAAATATTTTCTGGCAAGAAGCAGCCTTAGAGAGCAGCAAGAGCATGCTGTTGGTTTCAGGGGGAACTTATATTCAGTTCCCTCCTTGATTTTCCCCTCCAAAAATGGAAGAAGTGTGCTCCCCCTTTCTAGGGTTGGGGAAAGAAGCAAATACTGTATCCTTCAAAGAAAAAAATCCATATACAAGACACACAAACATGAGATTGCGGGATAGTGTTGCAGGAGAGGGAATGCTGTTTTCGAGGGTTGGCATCCCTGGGTTCCAGTGCTCAGGAAGAGGCCATTGCTGCCCAGAGCCTTCCTCGCCACCTTCCCTGCTTGCTCAATTACCTGCTTAGGCAGGCAGGCAGCACAGATGTTGACAAGGAGCAGCCACTATCACTTGGGCACCTGGGCTGTCCCAAGACAGATGGTGGCAAGTTGGCTCCTCCTCTTCCTTGCGACCACTTGCATTCTTGCTTGCCCAGCCAACATGTCGCTGGATGAGCAAACAGATGATGTGCAAACAAGAGAGGTGGGGAGCCTAGATGGAGGGGCACTGAGGGCATCTTGCCTAAAGGCACCCCAAATCTGGAGCCAACACTGGGACTATGTTCACACAGTAGAGAAGCATAAAACCTGGAAAGGGCAACTCTCCCCTGTGTAAAAATGCCAAAAGATGGTGCAGGCAGGGTGTGCTTATGTGCAAATCGCAGTGTGTGTGTGGGTGGGTGGGTGTGTGCCCGTCTCTGTCCACCTACTTGCCTCCCATGGCACTCCTTTTCCCCTCCACTCCCTGGATTGGAAAAGGGAGAGGGGGGGGGAGAGAGGAAGAGGAAATGTGGAGGGGAGGAGAATGCTGAGCACTGGAGAATGGGGAAAGCAGAGGCTGGCACATCATTGGGTAAAGGGGGCAGCATTTGGCATGCAGCCTCAAGCACCAGGAAGACTTGGGCCAACCGTGGTGAGTTGTCATCAGCGATGTCATGGGCATTATCCAATGAGCTTACACACAGCAATCTCAATGGCACTTGCAGTTGCAGGGAGAATGACATTTGGCAGTCACCCTGAACTGCAGTTTGAGTGCTGGGAAAACGGAGACAAGACTTGGAAAGAAGAGAGCAAATGAGGGATGCTCCCATTCTTTGTAAATATTAAAAACTTTGTCTTCCTCAGATTCAAGTTCTGTTTTTAAGGAAAAGGGTCACAAGTACACTCAGCCCTCCCCATCTACGGATTAGCCACCCGCAGATTTGACTCAACACAGATGGTTGAAGCCCGTGATGGGGAGGGTCGTGGCGCTGCAGTACCTTATGGAGAAGCTGTGCAGGCCCGTGGTCCACTTCCCTGGCTGCCTCGCGCTCTGTAAATCACTGCAGCAGGTTTGGAACACTTGGAAAACATGACTAGAAATGACTTCCGGTCATGTATGGGAGGTCTTCTGAGGTGCACGCTGTGCTATGTATACTGAGACGTGCACCTTAGAAGACCTCCCACACGTGACCAGAAGTAGTTTCTGGTTGTGTTTTTCAAGTGTTCCAAGCCTGCTGGAGTAATTTACGGAGCGCGGGGCAGCTGGGGAAGTGGGCTGTGGGCCTTGCACAGCTTCTACATAAGGTACTGTCCCGCCGTGACCGCCTCATAAGAACATAAGAGGAGCCCTGCTGGATCAGGCCAAAAGCCCATCTAGTCCAGCTTCCTGTGTCACACAGTGGCCCCACCAGATGCCTCAGGGAGCACACAAGACAACAAGATAACCTGTGTCCAGTCGCCACTCCCTTGCACCTGGCACAGAGAAAACCCACTTCTAAAAACCAGGAGGTTGCTTATGGCTTGTAACCTGTGATGGTCTTTTCCTCCATGAATCTGTCCAAACCCCTTTTAAAGGCATCTAGGCCAGATGCCATCACCACATCCTGTGGCAAGGAGTTCCACAGATGAATTACACGCTGGGTAAAGAAATATTTTCTTTTGTCTGTTCTAACTCTCCCTCCACTGAATTTTAGTGCATGTCCCCTGGTTCTGGTGTTGTGCGAGAGGGAGAAGAATTTCCCTCTATCCACTCTCTCCATCCCATGCATAATTTTATAAGTCTCAATCATGTCCCCCCTCAGGCGCCTTTTTTCTAGGCTGAAAAGCCCCAGACGCTGTAGCCTTTCCTTGTAAGGGAGGTGCTCCAGCCCTCGAATCATTCTGGTCGCTCTTTTCTGCACCTTTTCCAATTCAACTATATCCTTTTTGAGGTGTGGTGACCAGAACTGGACACAATACTCCAGATGTGGCCTTACCATCGATTTGTACAAAGGCATAATGATATTGGCCGTTTTATTCTCAATCCCTTTTTTAATGATCCCGAGCATGGAATTGGCCTTCTTCACAGCCGCTGCACACTGGGTCGACACTTTCATCGACCTGTCCACCAGCACCCCAAGATCTCTCTCTTGATCCGTCACAGACAACTCAGAACCCATTAGCTTATATGTGAAATTTTGGTTTCTTGCCCCAATGTGCATCACTTTGCACTTACTTACATTGAAGCGCATCTGCCATTTTGCTGCCCATTCTCCCAGTTTGGAGAGGTCCTTCTGGAGCTCTTCACAATCCCTGCTGGTCTTCACCACCCGGAAAAGTTTAGTGTCATCTGCAAACTTGGCCACCTCACTGCCTATCCCCGACTCCAGGTCATTTATGAATAAGTTGAAAAGCACCGGTCCCAAGACCGATCCTTGGGGCACACCGCTTTTCACCTCTCGCCATTGTGAAAATTGCCCATTGACTCCCACTCGCTGTTTCCTGGTCTTCAACCAGTTCCTAATCCACAAGAGGACCTGCCCTCTTATTCCCTGACTGTGGAGTTTTCTCAGGAGCCTTTCATGAGGGACCGTGTCAAACGCCTTCTGAAAATCCAGATATATAATATCCACGGGTTCGCTCGCATCCACATGCCTGTTGACCTTTTCAAAAAATTCTAACAGGTTTGTGAGGCAAGACTTCCCCTTGCAGAAGCCATGCTGACTCTCCCTCAGCAGAGCTTGTTCTTCTATGTATTTTAAGATTTTATCCTTAATGAGACTTTCCACCATCTTCCCTGGAACAGATGTTAGGCTGACTGGCCTGTAGTTTCCCGGGTCCCCCCTCCTTTCTTTTTTAAAGATTGGCGTGACATTAGCTATCCTCCAATCCTCTGGCACAGTGGCCGTTTTAAGGGATAATTTGCATATTTGGGTCAAGAGGTCAGCAACTTCATTCTTGAGTTCCTTCAGAACTCTTGGGTGGATGCCATCCGGGCCTGGTGATTTATTGATCTTTATTTTGTCAATTAAGTCTGAGACATCTTCTCTTTTAACCTCTATTTGACTTAATTCTTTATTCAGGGGAGACCGTTCCGGCAGCGGTATTTGCCCGAGGTCTTCTGCCGTGAAGACAGATGCAAAGAACTCATTTAATTTCTCTGCAGTCTCCAAGTCCCCTTTTATCACCCCTTTCTCTCCCTCACCATCCAGCGGACCAACCGTTTCCCTGGCAGGTTTCCTGCTTCTAACATATTTGAAGAAGCTTTTATTATTCCCTTTTATGTTGCCTGCCATACATTCCTCAAAGTCTTTCTTGGCCTTCTGTATAATCTTTTTACACTTCTTTTGCCACAGTTTGTGCTCCTGTTTATTTTCCTCACTAGGGCAAGACTTCCATTTACGGAAGGAAGCTTCCTTGCCTTTTATAGCCTCCATAACTGTGCTTGTTAGCCATGCCGGCACCCTCCTGGACTTGGTCGAGCCCTTCCTCCTTAGTGGGATACACTCCCGCTGGGCCTCTATGACTGTTGTTTTAAACAGCCTCCATGCACTCTGGAGCGATTGGACTCTTTACCTTCCCTTTCAGCTTTTTTTTAACTAGTCTCCTCATTTTGGGGAAGTCAGCCCTTCGGAAGTCAAGGGTTTTCGTGTCAGATTTGCTCGGCACTCTCCCCCCGACATGCATGGCGAAACAGATTGCAGCATGGTCACTATTCCCCAACGGTTCGGTAACATTTACCTCCCTGACCAGATCTTGAGTGCCACACAATATCAAGTCCAGAGTCACCTGTCCTCTGGTCGGTTCCGTGACAAGCTGCTCTAAGGCACAGTCATTTAACATATCCAGAAATCCAGTCTCTCTTTCATGACCTGAGCATGAATTGACCCAGTCGATGTGAGGATAATTGAAGTCCCCCATGACTACAACCCTGTCTCTCATTGACACCTCCCTGATTTGCTTCCTCATTTCAAGATCCCCTTCAGGTTTTTGATCTGGAGGACGGTAGCATGCCCCTACTATTACATCACTCTTTGAGCCTGGTAATCTAACCCACAGTGATTCTACGGAGGAGTCAGAGCCCCCCTCCAGCTCTACTCTGGTGGATTCTACCCCCTCTTTGACATAGATGGCCACCCCACCTCCAACACGCCCCTCTCTGTCCCTCCTATAGAGTTTATATCCTGGAATTGCAGTATTCCACTGGTTCTCCGCATTCCACCAGGTTTCTGTTATACCTACTATGTCAATGTTTTCCCTAGCCACCAAACATTCCAGTTCTCCCATCTTTGCCCGTAGACTTCGGGCATTTGCATAAAAGCACTTATATACCTGGTCCCCCAAGAAGGGCTGCATGTTTGCACCTTTATTCCTGCAGCCTTCTGTCTTGCTAGACTGGCTGTCATGTCCCATCACGCTACCACTCCCAATTCTTACTCTGCTATTACTTGACTGTTCCTCATCCTCTGCACCCTCATTCCCTAGGGATGAGGAGTCCCGAACCGGATGCCCCTCGGCTCCTGTCGGCTTTCCCCCAGGAGTCAGTTTAAAAGCTGCTCTGCCACCTTCTTAATGTTACGCGCCAGCAGTCTGGTTCCGTTTTGGTTCAAGTGAAGCCCGTCCCTCTTGTACAGGCCCGGCTTGTCCCAAAACGTTCCCCAGTGCCTAACAAATTTAAACCCCTCCTCCTGACACCAGTGTCTCATCCACGCATTGAGAGCCCTGAGCTCCGTCTGCCTAGCTGGCCCTGCGCGTGGAACAGGTAGCACTTCTGAGAACGCTACCTTTGGGGTCCTGGATTTGAGCTTCCTACCTAGCAACCTAAATTTGGCCTCCAGGACCACCCGGCTACATTTCCCCATGTCGTTGGTGCCAACATGCACCACAACCGCTACCTCCTCCCCAGCACTCTCTACCAGCCTATCTAGACGAGAGGTGATGTCCGCAACCTTCGCACCAGGTAGGCAAGTCACCATGCGGTCCTCACATCCGTCACTGACCCCCCTCTCTATGTTCCTGACTATAGAGTCACCCACGACAAGAAGCCCCCTTTGCCCCCTCCCCAGAGGAGTATCCATAGTGCGACTGGATACGGGCCCATCACCTGAAGAAGGGGTCCCCACTGTGGGATTGTTTCCCTCTTTTCCAGAGCAACGTCCTCCAGCCCTGAGACTCCCTTTCCTGGCAGCTGAGGAGCTGGCCAACTGAGGGTGGGACGATGCCTCCACGTCCCTAGAAGTCTCACCCTGGTTCCTCTCTACCTGTCTCTGCTTCTCCAGGTCAGCAACCGTGGCTTCAAGGGAGCAAACCCGTTCCCTGAGAGCCTGGAGCTCTTTGCACCGAGCACACACCCATGACTTGTGCCCAAGAGGCAGATAGTCATACATGTGACACTCAGTGCAAAACACTGGATAGCCCCCACCCTTCTGCTGGCTGTCTGACTGCATAGCTTTTGAGTGTAAGTTATGGATTTATCAAAGTTTGGGTACCTTAATGTCGTTGGAGCTCTCCTCTCTTCAAGGTTGTTGGAGCTCTCCTCTCTTCCTCTCTCCTCTCCACAGAGGAGAAGTGCCGGGCAGTGTGTGGGGCCTGGCTTTCTCACCCCGCTGCTGAACTTGCCCAGCTGCTTAACTCGCTGTGTCTTTTTTACCTTGCCACTTGGTCCCAGTGAGGCCACTCGCTGCTCCTGAAAGGACTCACTCGCAAACCAGCCCCAGATTTAAACTGTTGTGTAGCTCCTCCCCCTGCCTACCTGAAAGTTTGAAAAGATTGGCCTCTAAGGGGGGGGTGGGGCCTGATGGGGTTTACTGGCAGGAAATTCCTGTTGCTATTGTTCCTGCTACTGCCTCAATTTACATCTGGCCTACTGTACCATGTGGTTTGTATGTTTTAAACTGTATGTTTTAAATTCTGTTTAAGTTTAACTCTGCTTAAGGTGTAGTTTAGCTTGCTTTCTCCCCTTCTTTTAGCCTCCTCTTGTTTTGGGCTCCTACTCTAAAGTAGACTCGGGTCTCTGCCCTGGGCTTTTACTCTTGAGTAAACACTGGTTTTACTCAGAGTAGACCTGTTTAGATTTGGACTGCAATTCTCTTTAGAATCCGCTCCCAGGCTTGTCCAGTTTCTGCCCCTGTCTTTTAGATAGGTGCTTGTTTGTTTATTTGAATCTATTTAATTTCCCCACCTAGCTTCTGTGCCTGTGTCCTAGCTACTGGACCTTAAAATTCCCCTCCTCCGGTTATATTTAGTTCTACTTAGCTAGGCTTAGTTCTTAGCTAGGCTTAGTTCTATCCTAAGTTTAAGGTAGCTTTAACCAAGTCCTTTACAGTTAATGGTAAATTAAAGTTAGACAAAGCTGCACAACTGAGAGAGTTAACTTACCTTCTCCTCGCCAGCTGCTTAACTCGCTGTGTCTTTTTTACCTTGCCACTTTGTCCCAGTGAGCCACTTGGTCCCAGTGAGGCCACTCGCTGCTCCTCTGAGGCCACTCGCTGCTCCTCACAGCAGACTCGAATATCAGCGGGTTTTGCCATCCGCGGGAAGTTCGGGAACCGAACCCCCACGCAGAGGCGTAACAAGTCATTTTGGCTCCTGGAGCACGAGTAGTTTGCCGGGTGCCCCTGGAAGAGCGGGCGCCCCTGGAAGAGCCGTGACGTCATCACGCATGTCACGTGATGCGCACGCTCCACCCCTTTTTAAAATTTACCTTGGTGCGTTTGTTCCAGCAACATGGCAGGCCGGGCAAGATGGTTGCTGACCGCATCCTCCTCCGGACTCCTTACGCAGCCGCCTGTGCCTGGCCAGCAGCAGCAGCAGCAGCAGCAGCAGCAGCAGCCGCCCTCTGTCCTGGCTCGCCCCGAGGCCTCTCTGCGAGGTCAAGGCGCCTCCTCCCGCGGGCGGCTTCGATCTGGTCGGGGCCTCCTTAAAGCTCGGGAAGTCCTCTTCTCCCCCCTTCTCCTCCCTCCCGTCTTTTTCCGCGCAAACTCTTCGCCATGCTTCCTGCTGCCGCCGCTGCCGCTCTCACATGCATTCCAGCGCGAGCCCTGCAGGAGCCGAAGCAGCGCGAGCCCAGCCCTGCTGCTGTCAGGAAGGCAACATGAGCGGCGGTGGCGCGAGGAGGCAGCCCCGGGGCCGGGAGCACGTTCCAGAGCCCGGAGGATGCCAGCGAATGCCGCGTTTGCCCTGCAAGGCGCCCTTGTCGTCTACAGCAGCACCGCCGCTGCCACATCTGGGGGATGCTGCTGCTACTGGTGCAGTAGTGGCAGGGACGAACCGGAGGAGTAGGGAGGGAGGAAGGGGGGATATTCGTCTTCAGATGGGGGGCCCTGGGGCCCAGGGCCCCAGGGCGCAGAGGCTGTGCAGGGGGGCGCAGAGGCTGGGCGCTTTCACGGCTCAACTGAAGAAAAAAATCTTTTTTCTCTGTTTTTGGGCGATTATTAGTGTAAAAACGGGATTTTTAACGTGTATGTTAACGTCCTGGATGCCCCATTTACAAAAACCAGGGGGGTTCACCCCCCTAGAGGGCATTATTCAGGCTGATTCACCCCCCCCCCCAGAGGGCATTAAGGTGCAATACACTTTCAAGTTTATTCTGCAGAGCAAAATTCACAAAATTGATGTTTGGAACACTTTCAAGTTTATTCTGCAGAGCAAAATTCACAAAATGCCTCATCATGTGTGCTGGTTGAAATGGAGACAGGAGGTACAAAGTGGACAAGGAGGCTTCCAAAATGAAATCAAAAATCCCAAAAATTTGCTGCGCGGCTGCGCCGTGGGGCGTAAAGGATTACGGCCGCGCGTTTTTATGGGGGGCGCAAGGGTTTGGGCCACGGTTGAAAAATGGTCTGGGTACTCCTCGATCGCCGAGGACGCGGGGCCGGCTCGGAGGGCCAGCTGCCTCAGTCAGGTCGTTTCCGAGAGGAAAGGGAGAGACGGGCGACGGGAGGGCAGCTGCCTAGGAAGCCGCCTCAGGCCACTCGGCGCGGCGACTGCCTCGGCGTGACTGCAGCAGCAGCAGGGCTCCTCCGTCCGCGCCCCAGCCTGAGATTGCGCCTGGAGCCAGTGCTACACCTGCACCACCCTAGTTTTGCCTCTGCCCCCACGGATAAGAAGGGCCAACTGTAATCATCTTTGGTAAGGGCCAGATATTGTGAAGGCTGCCTGACTTTCATTTGGGTAAATTGTTGGAAGGGATGTTAAGAACAAGATAAGCAAGCGTTGGGGCACATTTACCCTTCTTTAGGCTAAGATGGAATAGTCTAAGCAGCTTTTGATGTCTTGATGCGGAAAGAAAGAGAAAACTCAGGGGAAGCTGTGCCAGGTGTTGAAGTCATTGGAATTTTCACAGCTACGCAAACAACAGAATTTTTTCCATTAAGTAGAAATTGTGAGCCCATACGGATTCTCATTGAACCGCATACTGAACTACACATCTGCACATGGTGTGTGATTAAAAATGTTCTTATCGCTTGGCAGGCTAATCCAGAAGAACAAGCAACTGCAGTGGAAAGAGCTTACCCTAGGGTAGCTGGTCATTTTCACAGCCAACCTGATAGCAAGCACTAGTACCTTTGGCTAGGACACATCACCTCGTGGAAGGGGTAATGCATTGCACCAAACAGGAGATTAAAACCAACCGTTTAAAAGGAACAAGACCAGAAGTGTTGCAGTAGCCCATAATCATCAGTACAATCTTTGTGAGTTATGTGCCTTGTGCAAATCACAGAGAGGATCTGGGCACAGTTGGACTTGCTAAAGGAAGAACTAATCCTGCTGCAGTCCACTCCAGTTCATCTCTACGGAGAGTAATGGCAAAATCAATGATGCTGCAACTACAGCTACTATTTCACAGTTAACTTATGCCACCAACTGAATTGAGGCAGCTGGCCGGAAAGCAAAAGCACCCTGTGCTGTTCCAAGTAAAGATCCACAGAGTGGCAGAAATAAACAGGGGCTTTGCAGGGATTGTGCAGAGAAGTCTGATGATCACCTGCGTCGATATGTCTGTTATACTAGGGGCTTCTCAACCAATGGTACTAGTACCACCAGTGGTACTTCAGCCGACTGCTGGTGATACTCGGACCGCCGGAACCCTGCTCCAATGATTTTGGTGCCATGTTTTTGCTCCCGAGAGGCTCCTGCCTTTGGCCGAGCCTCTCAGGAACACTGAGAAGGGCCCTCCCACTCAGCTAAGAGCCCCCTACCTGCATTTTCTGGCCTCCGAAAACCCGGAAGTAACTGGCAATGATGTCATCGCCAGTCAAATTTGCCAACATTTCAAATTGTACCTTTTAAAATGCAAAATCCCTACTTTAGAAACATGAATCTTGAATGTTACCCCTTGAACGCTTGAGCTTTTTAAAAGTATCAACTTTGATAGGTATTGAATGCAACATTTCATAAACAATCAGTCAAGTGTCGATCCATCAACTTGAATGACGGACAGCCCAGTCCTATCCGGCACTGGACTGTTGTACACAGCCATTTATGACAGCAGAACAGCGTTCTGGGTTGTCCTATCCCCTCTTTTCGAGCCTCCCCACCCCCTTTCTCTCCTTGGACTTGCACCAGTGCAAGTCCAAGAGGACCCCATTGTGGAGCAGGAGGATTACAGAGGGGCAAGGAGATTTAAATTCCCTATCCCTACCGAAGCCTCCCAATCTGCCCCTCCCCCCTGTTTACAGCACATTCGTTTTCGGCGCAGCTGCACCAGCGCGGGGGGAGGGGGAAGGGTAGGATTGGGCCGTGATTGACATGAACACTGTCAAGTGCTAAATAATCCTGCATGTTAGCTATCAATTTCTGTCAAACATGATATACCGAAATCAAACATAAGTTATTGATTATTATTAGTAATAATATTTGATGTACCATTTTCAGGCCCAGCCCATTTATGAGGCCAGGTGAAAGGAGTCACTCCCGGTACCTGCCTGTTGCTCCCCCAGCCCCCCACTAGCCAGATCCTCTGCCTCCATGCTGCATTTCTCAGCCCATCCTCAACCTGTTGGAAAGTGGAGTCAGGTCTAGGCAGGAGGAAAGAGCTGCCACTGTGATGTGAGGTGGATGGGTGGGTGGGTGGTGATGATGGGGGTGTGGAGGAGGGGTGTGTACGTGCAAGGAAGGCAGTAGAGCATGCTTGCCAATGTGCGCACCCCCTCAAAAGAGATGGCAGCAAACAGGCACCATGACTTGAGCGCACTGTCGGCTTGGGTTAGAGTGGACCCTTTAAAGCAGTAATTTACCTCGATGCATGTTCAGAGGCATTCTGTTCTTGTTACCAGAGGTGTCGCTGGAGCGCGGCGGGAAGGGCGGACCGCCTGGGGGCGACGCGCGCAATGGGTGACACGCGGTCGAGCGCGTGCACCTGCGCGTCGCACGCAGGCGGTCCGCCCTTCCTGCCACGATCCAGCGACGCCTCGGAGGAGGCCTTGGAGCATCCGCCCTCGGCGGAGCTCCAAGGCCTTCTGAGGGAAGCCCGATGCGACACGTCATATTTAGAAGGTTTAGCACATGCGCAGAATGCTTGAGGGCAAATCTGCCCTCAGAAACGTACTGCGCATGCGCGAAACCTTCTAAATATGACGCCGCATCGGGCCTCCCTCAGAAGGCCTTGGAGCTCTGCCGAGGGCGGACGCTCCGAGGCCTCCTGCCCAAGACAGCCGGCCGGAGACGATGTCTCCGGAGCCGGCAGCAGTGGAGGCTTCGCTGCTGCCGGCTCTGGAGACATCCTCGCCTGCTGGCTGTCGGGCGGCACGGGGGTCATTAGGGCGGCGCGCCCGCCCTCGCACAGGGCGGCGCGTGCGCCCTAGTGACGCCGCTGCTTGTTACAGTTTCATGCATTTTGTGGCTTAGCCCTGGTACAGAACATTCACTCTGGGTCTTAGCTTTGTTGAGACCTGTCTGTCAGTCATGGCTGAAGCCCTGCATGTTTTGCAAGTTGTTTTTGGAGGTGGTGATGTCAGGTGGGCCCACATGACATAATGACATCACCACATCACACATGTCGTGTGGGCCCACTTCATACATATTTGGGCTGGCACTAGACGCTGAAGAGCAGTGCAGAGCTCTCCTCTGCATCATACTTGTTAGCTGGATGAGTTATGAAAGCATCCAACTGCACAAGGCTCTAACTATGCAAGGCTTTTAAGAAGTGACGAATAGTGTAAGTCAGGCCTCTGAGCAATCAGACATTCATGTGAAGTACAGGAATACAAATGAATTATCTCCTGCATCACCATGTGAAACCTGTGGCAGCTGTGACCAGTATTTGTGTTAGTAACCAACATTTCATTTGATTAACTAGCAATTAATTCTGCATCTGAGAAAGCATCACCCAGAGGCTTAGATTTCTGCCTGACGTTGCAAAAAGGAGAGACGCATAGTTCTGGAACTACTACAGTTCATCACAGCTAGTAACCAGAGCATTGAAAAAGGTGATCACAAGTCATCGGAAATGGATGCAGGATACCAAAGAAGGTTTGTTAACTGCGAAGGCACCGTGTGAACATGCACAGAGATTTGGTGTGGTGAGGGGAAAGGGGAAAACTGCAGCAATGTCTAATGTGTAACCCCAGTTGCTCATAGCCAGCCCTCTTTCTGTTGTCTATCCTCGCTGGGAAACTTTAGATTGTAAGCTCCCTAGGACAGCGGCGTTGCTAATCCATCTGCTGCCTGGGGCGGGGCCGAGGTAACGTCACAATGCCTCGCGACGCATCCCACGCTCATGCGTCACCCTCACCTCCGGAATGGCTCCATTTGGAGGCGAGGGCGGACAGGAGGACGCAGCTCATACACCCTTGCCGAGCTGTCCTAGGGCTGTCTCTTTTGCTTAATCTAGTCTGGAAAGCGCTATGTATGTTGATGGCATTGCATGTGTAAATATGGCGCAGTGGGTTAAACCACTGAACCATGAGCTGTTGATTGAAAGGTCGGCAGTTCAATTCCGCGTGACGGCTCCTGCCAACCTAGCAGTTCGAAAGCAAGAAATTGCAAGTAAATTAATAGGTACCGCGTCAGCGGGACGGTAACAGCATTCCATGCGCCTCGGTGTTGAGTCATGCCGGCCACATGACCATGGAAACGTCTTCGGACAGTGCTGGCTCTTCGGCTTTGAAACGGAGATGAGCACCGCTCCCTAGAGTTGGACACAACTGGACTTAATTGTCAAGGGATACCTTTACCTTTACCTACCCCTTATCCAGATATCTGAAATCCAGACTATTCTGAAATCCAGACGTTTTGGGGGCTATGACTTTAAAATGACTTTCCATCAAGTGGCTGGCATAGCGCAAGGCATGCTGGGACACAAAATTACTAAAAATAATGTATAAAATTACCTTCAGGCTATGTGGATAATGTGTATATATGAGACATAAATGAATTTCGTGTTTAGATGTGGGTCCCATCCCCAAGGTTATATCTCATTATATTTATGGAAATATTCCAAAATTCCGACAAATCTGAAATCCAGAAAACTTCCCATCCCAAGCAGTCTGGATAAGGAATGCTTAACCTGTACATAGATATAGACTGGAACCCTGGCTGGGAAACAAGTGGATTGAGACCATGTTGACGTGCATCTTCTGTTTACATGCAATATAGAAATCATAGTGGCAAGTTTTTCTTTACAACAATCAAGGAAAGAGGCTAGATAAACGGGGATGGGGAGGAAAGAGGTCTATGGCCTTTCCCTCACCTTTCTTCCCTTGCATTATATTATCTCCCTACTTATGACCTTCACTTGTCTGACTCCAGTACCCTAAGCCAGCGGGTGGCGCAGTGGGTTAAACCGCTGAACCATGAGCTGTTGATCGAAAGGTCGGCAGTTCGAATCCATGACAGGGTGAGCTCTCGTTGCTTGGCCAGCTCCTGCCAACCTAGCAGTTCCAAAGCACGTTAATGCGAGTAGATAAATAGGTACCGCTTGCGGGAAGGTAAACAGCGCTCCGTGTTCCAGCCGCATGCTACGCGCTGCGGCAAGGAGAGTCATGCCGGCCACATGACCACGGAGGCGTCTTTGGACAACGCTGGCTCTTCAGCTTTGAAATGGGGATGAGCACTACACCCTAGAGTCGGACACGACTGGACTTAATTGTCAGGGGTCACCTTTACTTATGACCTTCACTTGTCTGACTCCAGTACCCTAAGCCACCTGAAGCTCCTGCTCTATAGATCAGGGGTTCTCAATCTGTGATACGCATACCCCAAGGGATATGCGGACCATCAGGTGGGGGTATGCGAGAGGCTTCCCCGCTCAGCCACGAAGCTTCCTGGGTGACCTTGGGCCAATCACTATCTCTCAGCCCCACCTACCTCACAGGGTTGTTGTGAGGACAAAAAGGAGGGGAGGAAATATGTACACCACTCTGAGCTCCTTGGAGGAAGGGTGGTATAAAAATGTGAAAAATAAATAAATAAAATCTGCTAAGATCAGCTGATTGTCGGTGACCAGATGTTTGTTTGTTTATTTATTTATTTTAAATTGCCCTGCCCCCAAGCTCCCAGCTCGGCCTCCCACTGGCAGGGGTATGGGAGAGGCTGCTCCTTATCTCCCTGGATCAGCTGAGTGTCCATGAACCAAGTACAGTATTTTTAAATTCAAACTGCTCTGCAGTTTCAATTTCATTTTCACTTCAAAGCAGCAGAAGTCCAGGGTTCCTTGCAACATGATGAGGACTGCCTGCTTCTGGAGTGTCTGCTTCTCTCAGATACTAACAGATAAGAGTCTGGGTGGAGTGGGGGAGGGAGGTGCTGATTTTGGGAAGTGGGAGAGGGAAAAGATGGCTTGGAGAAAAAAAGAGAGATCCTTGCATGTGTCTTTTTGCACTAACATGAGATCAAGCTCTCTGTTCGTTTGGTTTTTTTCCTTCTCTTCCATCTGTGCAGTGTATGTTTTGTAGTTGAGAAAATGCAATTCCCACCTGTCTATCTGATTTTGTGTGTGGCCTTCCACCCCCCATCCCCACCCCACCCCACCCCACGCATGCATGCACGCACGCGCATGCACACACACACACACACACACGAGTTAAATAAGACATTTTTCACATTTAAAATTGTTTTAATACTTTTTTATTTTTAAACAATTAATTAGCTAATTGATTGATTGATTAATCCAATTAATTAGCAGAGAGTACTTCAGAAAATTGGACCATGATAGGGGGTACCCAGGCATCCAAAGGTTGAGAAACCCTGCGCTAGACGACTCTGATGGTCCCCTCCCCCTTACTGCTCCTTACGCTTGGATCTCCTCTCTAGAACACCTAGGAGGCGGCAATGCATGCCATCTACCTTCAACCCCCAGCTCAAAAGTTACCTTTTCTATGAAGACTTTCAACCCAATCCTATCCTCCCCTGGTATAGGTGATTCAGCGTGGGCCGCATGGCCCATGCTGCATCTTATCCAGGGAAGGGCCCTGCTGGGGGTCTACTCAGGGGAAGTGGACATTTGTCTGCTTACCCTGGGTAAACCCCCAACCACCACAATGGGGCTACTTAGTTGGTGGAGAATCAAGCGTCCCTGTGCGGACACTGATCCCACCCCCTCGCAGGCCCGATCTGTCCTCCCCCCATTATGCCCCTCCCCCGCCCTCCCCCAGCCCCAGCGCCACTTGGAGTGGGACTTACCCACTCCATGGCACTGATTCCTCCAGTAGCGTAGCTGGCGTTTTTCCAAGGGGGCTGTGGGTGGGACGATGCGTCTTCGCCCCGCCCCCGCTAACGGAATGGAGCAGGACCGGAGCCAAAAGATTCCATTCCATTCCATTGGTGGGAGGGCGGGGCGAAGACGCGTCGTCCCGCCCACAGCCCCCTTGGAAAAACACCAGCTATGCCACTGGGTTCCTCTGCTCCTTGGCAGGCGGGTGGCACAGGCCTCGGCACCACCTACTTGCTGGGTGCCACAAAGTGCCACATGTTTGCAACTCCTCAATGGGATTGCACCATTTGGCTTAACATTTCAGGCCTCATGTGCACTGAACATTAAGCTTAAGGACATGTCACTGCAATCGCTCACAATTATCCCTTGGCACACTTTCCTTCCCCGTTCCACCCCTCCCTTTCTTTTTTTTTGCTAGGCTTGCCTCTTCCTTCTTACCATGCTTCCCCTCCCCCCATCTGACCTTAGATTGTAAGCTTCGTGGGGCAGGGTCAGACCTGTTTTTGGCTTATATTACCGTGTAAAGTACCATGTGCATTGGTGATGCTTTACAAATTAATTAATGGCCAGGAGCCAGAGAGGGCCTGTGTGGTCCATTTTTCCTTCCAGGAGCAACCCTTTGCACTTCACAGGGTGATGCTCTGGAGAACCCATGATGTTTGAGAGGGCTTTTCAAGAGGGTGACGGGGGCTTTCTTTAAATGCTGTAGATCCAGACCAATGATAATAATAAAAATAGGGAGGGGGAAAGCTGTGGCTGGGTAACTTCCTGCTTCTTTTCCATTTTTCAAAGTATTTGCAGCACTCTGGATTATACCCGGGCAACCTGATGAAATATATTTTTCCATATTTAGATTACAGAAGCTAAATGCCATACTCCTGAAGAAAGCTGAGGACTTAAGGCATTGCAAAACTCTCATTGCCCAGAAGGCTGCCAACCTGCGAGAGCTGAGAAACCAGAAAGTGTTTTCCTGTCTCCAGCTGGATCTTGCCATGAAAAAGCTTGAGGAGCTAACAAGCGATGTCTTGATGGCTCAGAAGAAGTAAGAAGCAAACTCTCTTTTTTTCTTTCCAAATTTCATGGGTCTATTATTTAGAGAGCTGGTTTGGGCCTCCTTCACACACTCAATCCTACAACCCCAGAAACTGTGTGTGAATATTCCAGCTGAGTGGTTGGGGCTGATCATATGAGTCTTTCCACTCAGTCAATACTCTCTTGTGTGGCAGGATACTGAGTGGGTGGGAAAGACCCATGAAATCAGCCCTGCCCACTTGGTTGGAATGTTTCACCCACTTATGCGCTGGCATGGAACTGCACCATAGGGAAGTGGCTTCTATGCTGCTGGGTTAGTGCTGGAAGGTTCCCAGTTCAAATCTCACCACAGGCATAAAACTCACTAAAATAGTCTGGCCCTGGGATACATTTCAGATCATTCAGTTTTAGAGTTTTCATTGATCAGATGGGAGTACTTCCTTAAATTCCCATCTGGTTCAGGCGTGTTAGATGCAAAATGTTCTGTTGAGTCAGACATCAATTCAGTAAATACATCTATCCAGCAGACAGAAAAATAGAATACAAATTGCAGGTAATAGCTCAGACATTCTTACAGTCCAATCCTAACTAAATTCCCCTGCGCCGATGCAGCAGTGCCAGCGTGGACTATGCTGCATCCTGCAGGGGAATTTAGCAGGCGGGAGGTCTCCTCGGGGTAAGGGGACATTTGTCGCCTTGTTCCGGGGAAAGCCCCAGCCGCTGCTATGAGTCTATTTGGACCTGTGACAGGGGTAGTGCTGGCGCAAGTCCAAGTTGATCCGTGTCGGCAGATCAGGCCTGGGAAGGGGGATAGGACACAGCATGTGCCAGCGCCTCTCTCCCCCACCCTATTCCGCCCCCTTGCCACCCTGCCCGGCCCATCCCCTGTGCCAGACTTATCTGCCCCAGCAGGCGTCGCTCTAGCCTCCAGCACCAGCAGTAAGGCTTCCTGCTGGTGCTGCTAACAGGTGCGCTGTTGCAAAGCACATTATGGTGTTTTTGCGACAGCATGCACCGGTGGAGCGCGTGTTCCGCCAGCGCTAGAGCCTGTTAGGATTGGGCTCTCAGGTGCATAGTTTAGGGAGTGTGCAGGGGAGGGGTAATCTCTACCCACCAAAGAATCAGACCCTATGCGATTATCCCTCAATTACTTCTGATTCTTTATTCGTAGATCTCTAGCCAATTCACCTCTTGTAAACATGAGTGAATACTGAGATAGACCATTAAATGGGTGTGTATACTAGGTATGCACGCCAAAAGCATAAATTGCTTGTACAAAAGGGTAGCTGTCCTGTGTTGGTAACATTGCTATAGTTATTTCAGAATAAAACAATTACAATGAATGCTTCTAAAACACACGGCTGTTTTTGCAATGTACCCTAGAACTTGACACTGACATTTGAAAGGCCCCTAGACGGTACTTTTTTTCTCCGCTTTATTTCAGCTTTACTTCCGCTCAGGAGTTTGGAAAAGTGGCTTAGTAAAGGGATTTTGATCTCTCGCTTTTTCCTTTGCACCTGTTTCTTTTTTTCAGCAAACCTCTGTATCCCACCAGAAACATTAGCTGCCTTAATCTTAACATTGCAGACCATTGTGTTCTGAGTATGACAAATTCAGCTTATGTTCTTGCTGCCAGTTTAATGAGCCGATTCTAATCTGTCGTTTTCTGTATGAAATGCTGTTCAGTTTAGCACAATGTGTCAAGTACTGAACTCCAGGGAAAGCTGAAGACACTTACAATGGACATTTATGCAAAATATTTTGGTTTCTTTTGGGGTATATTGAAGTTCCTTTGGCACCCTGTCATGAACTTCATTAAAGTTGAATGTGTGCTTCAAAGACTTGCCCCATTAAACGTCACAAGGCACAAGATATCTTGGGCTTCCATATGTGACAGAAAGTGCAATGCCACTTTAAGGCCCCATCCAGGGGCCCCCCTTGTAATATTGCTGAGATGTGATCGCTACTTCGGAGTGATCAAGAACTCATGTTCCAGCAGAAATATCTAGGAACATCATGGGAAACAGCTCTGTCATCCACCTGACCCAAGTAGGATCCACTGCATTTGACCCCTGCCACCGAGAGCTGGCCTTAGGAGCTGTGGGGCCCAATTGGAAACATTTTTTTGCAGGGCCCCGACAAGGGTGTTACTCCCATGGACCTCCCCCATACCCAGACCACATGATGCGGAGGCCTTCTGGGAAATGTGATCCCCATGTGAGTCGTGACGGAGATCGAGAAAAAACCCATTTTCTACCAGTGGTGCGTTTTCGCACCACCAGTAACAAATAGAATAGAAAGATATTCTATTCTACCCGGGGTGGTCCCCCCCCCTGCCCTCCCCACAGATGCCCTTGGCCCCAGGTTCACAGTCAAGGTCTGTAGAAACTTAGAGATATAAATAAAATTGATCGGTTTTGTGAGTGCAGGGTATACATCTAATATGTCTGTATTTGTAGGTCCTAATTATCTAGATTTATGTATGTGAAACTTAAATACTTGAGTCTGAATATCGGCCTACAGTATATAACCTGCAATGTGGTGTTACGTGTATGTTGCAATGTGCAATGTGTTGTCGTGTGTATTTAACAAGACTAGAGTAGATTACCCTAGCGCGGGGGGGCCTTAGGCGCAGGGCCCAATTGGGAGCAGTTGGTTCAACTGCCAGCCCTACTGCCACCTTTCACACACCCACCCAGCTGCATTGCAAACAGTTCTATACCATCCATTTGCACATATGCTTTCACATTAGATGATGCCAGATTAAACTCTGATATATGTTTTGTTCCAAAAGCTATGACTGGATGTCTTGATAAATTCTGATTGCACATCCAGTTTCCAATACTGTCATTTTTTTTAGCTACGTTCATTTTTTAATACATTGTTTCCCAAGACTGCTCTGGTCTGTCTCTGATTGTAGGTGTGCTCCAGCTAATTTACAATTCCAAGCAGTATTTAATCTTGCAGTTAAAATTAAGTTTCCTGCTCAGTTCATTTGCTAAACTCAGCAAATAGACTGATGGAGGGAAAGGGAGATTAGGCACTGTTATCTTAGAAATAATTACATTTCACTTCCTTTCAAAGGTTTTCCAAAAGCATTTTGTCATCAAATACATTTCATATCTGCTAAAGCATAACCACAGAAAAAATATTTTCTAGAAGTTTGTTTCTTCATTTTCTTGTGTCATACCATGTCCAATTACAGCCAGGCAGCCCAGTCCTATCTAAATCCCTGTACGGTGATGCAGTGGCGCTGGCGTGGCTACCACTGTATCCCATGGGTTTTTTTTTCGGCTACTGGAGGTCTCCTTGGGGTAAGGGGGCATTTGTCCCCTTGCCCCAGGGTAAGCCCCCATCACTACCCCATTCCGCTCACGCTACTATGGGTCAATACTATGGTCATATTTATTTTTCCTTTTATGGTGTACATAGACATACAGCTCAATCCTAACTAAATTCTGGTGCAGCAATGAGAGCATGAGCTCAGGGCTATTGTTCTTGCTGGACCTAGATGTTGAAGATAGCCAATCCACACAATGACCTGTCTGCCTGGCCATGCGATCCTTTTGTAATGGCAGTGATTTCAAAGTGTCTAACAGCGCAATCTGACTTTTGTGCCGGTGTAACCAGTGGTGCAGCGAGAACGGGAGGCCCCAGAACGGAAAAGGGATTCAAATCCCCTTCAAAGGAATTCAAAGGTGATTGAAGGGTGTAGCTGAAGACTTCTGAGGATGCTTTCAGTGTTGGGAGCAAGTTTTACCATCAAAATTTTAATAATAAAGTGTATTTTACGACGGAGTTTTCCCGGCAGAATGATTGTTTTGAACTCTAAAAGGATTTGAATCCCTTTTCCGTTCTGGGGCCTCCCGTTCTCGCTGCGCCCCTGGTTACACCTGCACAAAAGTTAAGTCAGATTGTGCTGTCAATGATTTTATGGAGACAGAGTGGGAAGCAAGCTCAATCATCGCAGAGGGAGTGGGAGCTCCAGCAGCCTGCCCAAGCCCCAAAAGAGCCACTTAGGAGTAGCTGCGGTAAGCCATGGCACCTGGAAACAAGGAGAGGCTGTCAGTACAGCAGTCAACACCTGTCCACTAGGCAGGGCTAAACCAGGTGTGGGAATTCTTTAAGAGGGCTAGGGAGGATACAAGACGGGGAGGAGCAAGAGAAGGGAAAAGGAAGAGGAGACAGCACAGGAGCAGTGATGCAAAGTCTGGGAAAAATTCCCCAGTGAAAACTGAGAAGTTGGATTGTTTTTAAACTAAAACATACAGAATTGGGAATTTTCTATAAATCCTTAGTGTATCAATCATTATTATTATTTTATTCAAATGCCAGTCTGTTCAAGCACATGCTGGGATCTTTTAAGTTCCTGTCATGGTTCTAGCACAGGGGTTCTCAACCAGTGGTACTTGTAGTACTTTGGCCTCCCCACCAGCCGACTGGTACTTTGTGGTACTTTGGTACTTTGGCCGACTGCTGGTGATACTCAGACAGCTGGAACCCTGCTCCAGTGCTTTTGGCACCATATTTTCGCTCCCGAGAGGCTCCTGCCTTTGGCTGAGCCTCTTGGGAACGCTGAGAAAGGCCCTTCCACCCACCCAGAGCCTCCTATCTGCGTTTTCTGGTCTCTGAAAACCTGGGAGTAATTGGCAATGATGTCATCGCCACTCACTTTCGGTGGTACACAGCAGGTGGACCGGAAAGGGGTTGAGAACCCCTGTTCTAGCATATTGCAGTAAATGTCAGGTGAAGTCTGATCAGTGTTTACTAGTCAAGGCAGCATGTCGGGAATGCCTGTGTACAAACTGTGCATTAAACGATTGAATGAGCATCATGTTAGTCACTCATGTTGACTCTCACTCTACACTGACTCTGAAAAAGTGCAGTTTTTGCTCGCCTTCTCTTGATATTGTTTGTTTTGTGTTGGCGAACTGTTCCATATGTGCCTTATTATACCTGAATTCATAATTTTTTTCATGCAGTTTAAAGACCAAATAATAAATGATTTGTATTCTGATATTGAGTACATTGCCACAAGTGTTGAAAGTTTTATTGATTACTATTAATAATTATTTCCAATTAAAATTATTACTAATTAAAGTATTAATTAAAAACCCACACACTAATTTTTCTAGTTTTAGTGTTCTAGTTTCTAATTTTACATGTGTAAATATTTACATAAATTATATTTTAGCAACACACAATTTAATGCATTTTTTTCTTAATTTATACTGTTTTTGGCACTATTGGGATTTTTTTTGGCAAAAATTTGGGAATTTTGGGGCCACTCTCAGGGAATACTTTACATCACTGCATAGGAGGGGCAGAGGGAGAGAGACTCCAACAGAGAAAGGAGGATGGCAGAATTGGTCTGAACTAGGAAGGAAGGAAGGAAGGAAGGAAGGAAGGAAGAGGGGAAGAGGGCCAGTAGGAAGGGGGGACTGGGGACTGGAGGAGCATTGAGAGAGGGGGCAGAAGCCCAAGAGGAGAGAGACCAGGAGAAGGGGAAACGGAGAGGAGATGGGAAAGAAGCCCCTTATTCCCAGGACTGAAAGTCTTTCCAAAGGGCAGGGGAAACGTTGCCCTAGCAGGAAGAGGAGCCCAGAGATCTGAGGCCACCCTACCCTTTGAGAGATGATGGGGGAGCGGGGCAGGATTTTTCCGGCAGCAAGCAGGGGACCAGGCCAGAGGATCCTTCTGGTGGGACTCACCATCCTCTCCTGGCTACCAAAAAAATTCCATCTGATTGACAGCGGACCTGAGTGACGTAACTGTAGGACCCAGCGGGTATTAAAAGAAATTGGGGCAAAGACCCTATTGTTATTCTCTGCTTCCTACAAGAGGCAGTAAACCCCTTATAAACAGTTCCTTGGTCACTGATTACTGTCCCCCAGGTAAACACAAAATGTCCTACTCCACCCCTTATAATATGGATCTGCCCCCTTGGATGTCTCCCAGGGGGCAGGGGGGCACAACAGGGAGATAGCAGGTGTAACAGTCATGCCAGTAAGCCACACTAGGGCACTAAGTAGTCATTCATCCACTTGCTGCTAAGAGTGTACTTGTCTTGTGGCTAAGGGCAGACTTGGGCCTTGGCGCTGAATCTTGGAAATCTGTCTCCTACGTAGTAGGTGACGGCAGTAGGGGTAAGGCCCAAGGGGGCCTGGTAGCAAAGATACCAGACTGACTCTGCATGACAGACAGGATGGAAACAGGAAGCGGAATGAGGGCTGAGGCCAAGACAGTGGTTTGGATTTCACCGTCAGATTTCCAAATCTTGATGTGCACACTTCATTATTAAGCAAGAGTGCCAGGCAGTCAGAGAATTTACCTGGAGTGAACAATGCAGGCTATCGCTTACGGGCAGATGACTCATCCCAGCCTGCCTACTAACTACAGAATATAAATTGTTGTCTGTGATATACTGTAAGCAGGAGGGATGACAGCTTTTTGTAGTTTGCTGGCTGTCATTTTGAACCTCCTGTAAAAATGGCTCTTCTAGTTTTGTTCAGTTTTTTAAAAAAATCCTAAACATGGACTAAAAAATAGTTTAAAAGCACATAAAAGCTCTTTCCCACTAAAAAGCCGTCAAACATTTCCTCTGAGCATCTCTGTTTTAGTTAATGCCACCAGACTCCCAGAATGTTTAGAGGGATGTTGGAGTGTATGGTCTCAGCATAGCATAGAGGCATTTCTACACGTGCTCTGTCTATGTATGTAGAAGAGACGAGATGACCTGTTGTTTAATTACCGAAGTCATCACTCTCTCACTGCAGAATGGGAATGTTGGGGGCCTTCATATCAATTCACAATTTATTCACAAACCAACGCTTCCCTGGAGCAAGCCCATCTCATTCATCCCCAAAGCCATTGTGGGGACTGAAGCACCTTGGGCTCAGGCATCCATCCCCGAGCCAAATTTTCCCATAACAAATCCTTTTGGTGATGAAGTAGAGAGCTGTTCCCTTTCCACCAAAAGGATGGCATGGGAGAAGTTGGGCTCAGAGGAACTTTCTGTAAGGGTAATTTTCCCACTCCCCATTTCCCCCACAAATTCCACTTGTAAAGGATATTACCAGTGTACCTGGCTCTTAAAGAGCGACATAGCAAAAGGTCCCTGCCCTGAGGAGCTTGCAATCCAAATTCAACAAGAAAGGAAGAAAGAGTGGTGTGGTGAACAACATAACTTTACCATTTAACCACAGTTATACAACTATCATCTGTGAATGCCGGACATGCATCCTACTGCAGAAGAGAGAGGGGGGGGGGCTAGATGAATCACAACTATTTACCATATTGTTCTAAGCCACACTTTTCCCCCTAAGGCAAGTCTTTAAACTAGGGGTGCGGTCTACAGGTCTACATCTACAATCGCAGCCCAGGTTAGGGAAACTGAAAACCTTAGCATTTTCAAGGCCCTCCACAAAGCCTGTGTTTTCAAGCCTTTTCAGTCTGGCCAAAAACAATGATCTCTTATCAGTAGCCTGCTGAAATGGTAATTAAGCCATGTAGCAGGCAAGCAAGCAGTTGAAAACATATTAACCCTTAAGTACCAGCCCCAGGATGCTGTGGAAACTAAGATATTTATTGATCCTACAGCTTGAAGGTTGAGAGTGCTATATCTTGCTCCTGCATAGGCTGCTTACCGTATCCAAAGGGGGACTGAGTGCCTACCTTTAACCACTGGAATTTGGGCAGGTGCAGCTCATCATCATAGAAGGGTGCAACAAGCTGCACCTGCCCAAATTCCAAAGGTTAAAGGTAGGCACTCTGTCCCCCTTTGGATCTGGGAAGGCTACTTATACATTATTATAATGTTGTTGCTATTTTGTTATAGTAAACATTATTTCAATGTTTAATATTAGTAGTGTTTGAGTCTTTATTTAGAAGTTACAATTCTCAACTTTATGTAGAAGTTTGGTGCACTGGCGTCACTGCAGGGGGGTGGAGCTCTAAGTTCCGCCACGATCTGACCCTCCGTTACACGGGTGAACGAAGCGGCCCCACCCCCTCGCCTTCGGAGCCTTTCAGGGCAGCGAAAGCAACGCTGTGTCTCCTGTGCGTTGTTTTCACTGCCTTGAATGGTTCCAAAGGCGAGGGGGCGGGGCCGCTTCATTCACCCGTGTAACGGAGGGTCGGATTGCGGCGGAACTTAGAGCCCCCCCCCTACAGTAACGCCAGTGGTTTGGTGATGCTTTTGTGACCAGAAATATGCCATAGGAATCTAACTCTTGTTTACTTATGTTAGCCTATGGTAAAATTGGTTTCGTTATAAGTTGTTTCACTTACAGTTGCAGTTTTCAGGAACCTATCTACAACTTTAAGTGAGGACTTCTTGTACTGTTTTACTGTTCCATTAATCTGTATATTTTCTTTAAGTTAAAAAAAGGTTTTTTTAAAAAAAAATAATACCAAACTTTAAGGGTGCGGCTTATAATCAGGAGCGGCCTATACTCGGGACAATACAGTATTTCTGTATCGCAAACAACGTTGTAAATAGCAGAATGCAAAAGGTGATGGTTGCTTGCTCTTATCACAGCATAGTGATGAGAAGGGACTACATTTTCATATTATCCAGCATTTTGTCTCTTATTACATGGCAGAAGTTCTTCATAGTGAATAAGCTGCTTCTTCAGGGGGTCTTTGACTGGTATGCCCCACTGACCGTAGCTACCTACCTTAACCAATGTTCAGATTCACATGGCACAAGAATTGACAGGTGTGCATATCTTCTGTACCATACAAGCATTGCGAACTGTGAGATGGGATCGCCATGTAGAGGCACGCATGCACAAGTGCTCTATTGGCATGATCTCCCTCGCAAAATTGGGGAGGGGGCAGAGAAAAATAATGAAGATTTGGTCTCTTCAGATGCACAGGTCTCCATGTGGGATATCTGCCTCACATTATGTGCCTGTGGAAGAGAGGCATATTGTGCACGCTTTCATCTGCCATCCAAACTAGAGCGTAGGCCTGGTAAAACAGGTCATAAGTTTACCAACTTCTGATTTAAACAATTTTTATTTATGCAGCCCAAACAGTTTTTATTTATGCATTTATTTAGGCTTACCATTCGTCCCGGGAAAACAGGTCATTCCCGGTTTTTCCGGGCTCTGCTGCCGCCGCTTCCAAACTTTGAACCAGGAAAATATGGTAACCCTATATTTATTTAGCTAATAATTATTGATGTGTAATAGGGAAGGGGAAGAGGAGGGCAAGGCAAGGCAGCAAAGTGGCTTTTAAAACCTTTTTAAACCCCCCTCCCCCCCGGCCATTACCTTTGTTTTGTGTCTAGCCTGTGTCTTGCTTTAACAAAAGGTCTGCTTCTGTGCTCTAACTAGCATAGAAGGAGACAAGCCGACTGAATGGTAGAGAGGCTTGGCCGAATTAACAGGAAGCAGTTCCAGTTCCTGCTTCCTGTTAATTCAGCCGAGCCCCTCTACTGAGCCTCTCTACACAGGCTAGAAACAAAACAAAGGTAATGGCCGGGGGGCCAAAAACAACAAGGAAGCAACCCTGAAATCAGCAGTAAGGATGTCAGGGCAGGCAGGAGAACCCCACAAGCCTCGAAAACGCTGTGCGCGATGCACATTCTGCAAAGCAGAGCCTCCACTCTGTGGTCTTCCGTGTCGCAGCCGCACTGCCGACTGGCTCAGCCAGCGCACATCCTGCAATGCCCCTAGGGGTTTGCTGTAGCTCCCCAAGGAGTTGCTCCTCATAGTCTTGGAACCGCTGCCCTAAGCTTTTTTTGCTGCATTTTTTCTTCTTTTTTTCACTTTGAAAACTGCTCTGAGGGGGCAAGATGACTGACATAAAGTACAGCCAATTAACTCTATGCACAGAGCCCTGTTCTGAGAAGTGGGCAGCTGCTTCATGATTGACAGAACTGCTGGGCAATTTGCATAACGCTATACTGGCTTCTATTGCAGGCTGGAAAAAAGGGTCCTCTCTCAGAGGCTCTCTGCGCCCGTTTTGGACAAGAAGATAGTGCATGACTAAGAATGCAGGGAGCAGTGGCGGTGCTACACCCCCCCCCCCGCACCGGAAGTGACGTCACCACCTCCACCATTCTTCCATCAGAGGCGCAGGGCAGGCTGGAGGGCCAAACCCATTGCTGCCGCTCGCTTGCACCGCTAAAATGGCCCAATTCACCTGCCGTCGGCCATTTTGACACACACACACCTGCCGCCTGGGGCCCGCCACCGGGAGCCCACCCCCCCACCCCCTGCCTAGCTGGCAGGGAATGCACTTATACAAAGGGTTCACTGCTGAACGTATGTACATTTGTACATATTATGTTAGGGATGAAGATCAACACACTAAGGGAGGGATGAGCCAAGATTTAGAGGTTTGCTCTTGTACTCATTCAGGCTTCAGTTGCAAAAAGCAACACGGTTAAAGCTGTGATTATTTGCTATTTTTTACCACAACATCAGCTGGAAATGTGCATACCACTGTAATTTCTGTTTTTTGGTTGACATGCAGAACTAGTGTACCTTAGAGAGGGAGCTGGGAAGTCCTGGATTCAGCTCATGCCACTGAGTGGCCTTAGGCAGCAAGGCCCCTCCACCAGCCTCTCCCAGCCCCTCCCCCCATGTTAAACAGGGGAATTATAATGGCCTCCTTTATAGAGTAGTTACAACCATAGCCCTGATAAGATATGCAAGGGACCTTAAACACTTTAGGGGAAAAAAACCTCCCACCCACTCCCCACACTATTATATGTATCAAGAATACTTTCATTTTCTTCTTTAATCCCACTTAGGAATGAAGAAGAATTTTCCCAGCGACTAAAGCTGCAGGATCAGATAGAAAAGCTTGAGCTCCAAATGCAACATCAGAAACACAACATCTTTCAGGTAAGAATAATAATAAATGCTTCCGAAAACTTTATTATTATTATTATTATTATTATTATTTTATTATTATTATTTATACCGTGGCACTAAAAATTTGTGAGGTGTCTTTAACTCAGGGAGACAGGAAAACACAGTCTTCACAATGGGGAATTCTGAGATAATTACCAGGATCGCTGATTTCCTCGGGGCCCTTTTCTATAGCTTATTTGGCATCTGGGTTAATCCAGCTCTGAAACCTAGTGCAAATTCCAATTCATCATTTTCAAAATGCAATTGTAGGGATCACATGAAGTGTGTGAGAGAGGCTTTTACACATGGTAAAGATTTAATAATGCGCCTAGAAGGAAACTTCCATGATCTGAGCAACAGGGACCTTAACTGGATGGCAAAATTTCAGAAAATTCCAGCAGCTAATGAGGCAAAGGTGAAGAAAACCCAGGCGGAAACTGCTATGGCGTCCTGTTGGAAGTGGAAGGCTATAATATCATACCATGTGCTCTGTTTTCCATTTGTCTACTTTACAAGAGTTAAATATGAGGTTTTTTAAACAAATTTTGCTCGGGTATTTTTCTCCATCTGGGCTATTAACTATCACAGTGGCTTATTAAAATGAAAGTAAGACCTTTTCCCAAATGTAATAAAAAGTCTATAAACACACTAACTCTTAGAAAATAGCACAGAAAATGATGGCGTTCTGGTTACAATTAACTACAATTGAAAATACAACACCAGCGAAAATTAATCAGCAGGGTAGTGGTTATTTATTTTTGGTCAAAGGTCAGAAAGTACAGAACGTTGTGTTTTGAAACCTTGATATTGTGGGGATGTGATTCAAAAGCTTGCCATCAATGCTGAACTGAAGCTGGAGGCAGACACTAGTTTCTAAGACAGATGAAGATGGTAGGACACGCCACCCTATCCATGGTATGCATGCTCTGGGGACAAACAGATTTTTCAAGTTTCCAAAGCCCTACAGAACCTAGGATTGCTAGACTGCTTTAGTGCTGCCGAGGTATTGCTTTTTTGCAATGTGCTGTTCATGGAATTAAAACTCACGTTCCACATAGCACTTTATAATGTAGTGCTATGTTATCCAGCAATGCTCTCTTGCCCCTGGCCAAAATCATCTATAACATTTACTCAGGAATAAATTTCCATGTAGCAGATGTCCTTTCCAACATTCATTGAAAGCTTCCTGTTTGCTGGTTCTACAGGTCTCCATGTGTGGAAGAAATGGAGGGAAAGCAGTAATCTCTCTCTCTCTCACACACACACTTCAGTGAACAGAAGGCTGACTAAATAAGGGGCAATTCAGGGCTAATCTTCCAATCATGTTGAACAGGAAAGCAATAAAATAGACTGACCCTGCTGCTCCCCCTTAAAAGCCTTCATAGCATTTTCCTAGTCCTCATTGGACAGGCTGGTACAACAACTGCATTTTCCAGAAAAACAGCACAACCACACATCAAATCTGAGAAAACTGGGAGGAGTACATAGTACATCAAGCATATAAAATGAATGAATAATGCAGGTTAGGAATTGATGTTGAGCAAGGCAGGGTACGGATAGTGGGAGTGAAGAACAAACAGTATGAGGCTCTAAAGCCAAGAGTTTTTATAGAGTTTTGCCCCATTAAATCCTATGGGATTCTAAGGTGGGGCCACTCAATCAGGAGGTCCTCTATTGTTGTCAAGGACCTGATGGGTTCTGACCTTGTCCCACCACCCCACTGAGGGTGTGGTAGATAGTTGGATGGCCGTTGGATCATTTCCTAGATTGAGCTTCATCATGAGGTGGGTAAGGACTGAAGGAGATGCAAAAGTGTTTCTTTGTTTTACAAAAGCTGCTTTTCCCAAACTCAGGAGTCCAAGGAGGTGATTAAATATGCTATTCCAGCAGGATTCAGAGCTGGAAAGCTTAATTTCCATTTTAGCTGCATGAAAGCTACATTATTATTTAAGCAGTAAACAAGCTCCACCCAAGTCTTGCTTTAGTTAAACTCCAAAGATTAATTAAGAATGGGGAGGTATTCCAGGGCATTTTAATCAAAAGTGTGGCCTTCCTCACCTGTGGACCTGTGGCCTCTTGCCAGCGGTCCTTCTGATAGCCGTGTTACTCCAGGCAGGCAACTAGCACGAAGTACACGTATTTAAATGCATGTCTCCTGCATATCTTGAAATAAGCAGACATAAAATATTGACCGGGTAACAACAAGTGTTTCCATGGGGGGGGGGGGGAATGCATTGCAGGACTTGACCCCAGGACCCTCAGCAACCTGGTGCCAACACTGGAATTACTGCCCAATTCTATGCATGTTTAAAAAGGTAAAGGTATCCCCTGACAATTCTATGCATGTTTAAAAAGGTAAAGGTATCCCCTGACAATTAAGTCCAGTCGTGTCCGACTCTAGGGTGTGGTGCTCATCTCCATTTCAAAGCCGAAGAGCCAGCGTTGTCCGAAGACGCCTCCGTGGTCATGTGGCCGGCATGACTCTCCTTGCTGCAGCGCGTAGCATGCAGCTGGAACATGGAGCGCTGTTTACCTTCCCGCAAGCGGTACCTATTTATCTACTCGCATTGACATGCTTTGGAACTGCTAGGTTGGCAGGAGCTGGCCAAGCAACGAGCGCTCACCCCGTTGCGGGAATCGAACTGCCGACCTTTCGATCGACAGCTTATGGTTCAGTGGTTTAACCCGCTGCGCCACCCGCTGGCCTGTTTACTCAGATGTAATTCCCTTTGAGTTCACTGAGATTTACTCCTAAATATGTGTGCATAGCCTTGAACCTTAAATGTGTTTGATGGTGTCGATTGTCAAAAATGTGCCAGAAAGCATGTTTGCAGCTCCTCGAGAGGAGGAGGCACCAGCGCTGAGGCCTGCGCTGCATCCTCGCTGGTCGCCACTGGATCTCAATGGGCCTCTTCAGATGTGTGCTAGCTCTTTAGCTGGTATGCATCTGGGAAGGCCGTGTAAGGTTGGCCTGGCCCAGGAAGGGGCACGGGATATTGGCGGAACCCAGCGCCAATATCCCTACCCTCTCCCAGTCCAGGCCGGCCAATGGCCCCCTCCCCTACCACCCTGCCCCCTCCCCACGCCCCTGTGCTGATCAGCGCAGAACTTATCTAAGTCGGCTGGCACGGGTCATCCGGACGGCAGAGTGAACAGCTCTAGCCTCCATGCCGGTGCCGCTTACTCTGGAGGAATTACAAAAGTGCCGTAAGGCACTTCTACACCTTAGGCCAGTGGAGCATTCGCTCCACCGGACTATGGTTATGCAGGATCGGGCCGTTAGCTGGCACAGATCCGAGTAACCCCATTGAGCAGACTGGGGCTTGACTTGGGGTAAGAGGACAAATGTCCTCTTACTCCGAGGAGACCTCCAGCCTGCTCAATCCCAGCACTGGATCTAATCCAATCGTTTATTAACAGTCAAAGACCAGCATAACATAACACATCAAAACACAACATCGACAAAATATCACTTATCGAGGGGAGGGGGAAGTTTTTAGCCAAGTCTAAGTTATGACAGGTGGAAAACACCACGCAAAAGGGGGGCCAGATAAACAGAGCATAGATCGGCATTAGAATCTTCCCTTGTTGTTGACAATACTCCTACGCGCTTTATAAGCAGCTGCCAAAAAGCTTGCACACCGGATTGTGAACCAGGAACATTTCCCCATGAGGAGCATCTTGGCCAACTCCACATCAGTCAGACAGGAGTATTTCCTAATAAAGGGAAAAATAAACCTAACATGTCTCCACTTCTCCCGAATCGCACAGACAGATCCTTTCAGGTATTGGGATCCTTCTTAACCAACCCTCCAGAAATGCCGAGGGGAGTGCTCTCCACCTGGCCAAAAAAAGCCCTCCTGTGCATAGGGAACTCTAGTAGCAAGAGATAAGTGGCCGGCACTAGTTTATATCTAGTGTCCTCTGCGCCTAAAAAGTGTGGAGTTCTACTGATGTCCACTGGCTGCTCTGTGTCTAGCAGCCTTTGCTTTAAGACCGCTCTTGCCTGGGTAAGGTCCATTGCCAGCACAACGGGGGGGGGGGGGGAACGCCAGATGACTCAGTTTCCTGTGAACTGCCATAAGCCATGATGATTGAAAGTTATCTTGTAGGATTAGCGGTGTTAGACCCTGGGCATCACAGTTTAGATTTAGCCAAGTATTGATAGAGGCTAGGGAAACCCTAGCCTCAACCTTTAGCAGGTCGGAGTCCAGGTGCAAGCTTGCGTTGGAAACATAACTGGACACTTGGAATATAGATCTTAAAAACTTAGATTTCACCCGTTCCAGGGGAGCGAAACTGGAGGAAAGGGCCCCCAAAATTGTCCTGTATATAAGCTGGGACAGAGTTTTCGCTTGGTATAACTTAATTGATGCAGGCAAATAATGGCCACCTTTAGTATTAAAGAACTTAACTACTGCACAAGCAGATTTCTGGTCACCACTGGATCCAACGTGTGCCTGGCGGTGCTGGATAGAATTGGACTGTCACTGACTGTATTATGCTCATGTTTCTGTTTGCTCATTAGTTTTCTCTTTGCCCATGTGTTAATTCTTTTCATGCAATAATCAACATTCCATAAGGCTTGTATATTCCAAAGCATACATTTCCTTTCGGGCATAATAAACCTCCTGGTTATATGCCTTGCACTGAACTGTTAGTTTTGTGTAATGTACTAGATCCTTCCCAGATGTAAACCTGTGTGTGGATACATACAAGCTGTGTATGTACGAATATATATTCACAGAACAGATCTTCCTTTTCTTTTCAAAAATCAAGTTAATCCGCATTACAACAGAAATCCTGTTATACTTTGTTCTGTTGAAATCCCCAATTATTCAGCATAGATTCAACGGGGAAAAAATCTGGTATTATCTCTGTCTGACATAATGTTATTGGAGTATTACATACCATACCATTTTTTTAAGGAGTATTACATATTGTGTGTGTGTGTGTGTAGTGTCTGTGGAGACTCTGAATCTCTATCAGTGACAGCTGCCGCCGAATGCTCTGAGCCCCTTAGCTTTGCACTGGTCTCCTTTGCTCCTGTTTTTAGAAGGATATGGGGGGACATGATTTGGCTAAAGCTGAGTCAGGGGTTGAGCCTTGTGAATTAAGGGCACGCCTACCATTTCCCTATACTTGAGCACTGCCTCTCTCCTCCACCCTCCTGTTTCCTGGTAAGATAAAGGTAAAGGTATCCCCTGCCCAAAAGCCAGTCGTGTCTGACTCTAGGGTGTGGTGCTCATCTCCGATTCTAAGGCCGTAGAGCCAGCGCTGTCTGAAGATGCTTCTGTGGTCATGTGGCCAGCACGAATAACAGAACGCTGTTACCTTCCCGCCGCAGCGGTACCTATTTATCTTGCAGTTTCTTGCTTTCGAACTGCTAGGTTCGCAGGAGCTGGGACAGGAGATGGGAGCTCACTCCGTCACACGGCACTCGGGTCTCGAACTGCTGTCCTACTGACCTTCTGGTCTGCAGTTCAGCGTCTTAACCACTAAGCCACCGCAGCCCCTGGTACTTTCCTGATATCCTGGATAGTTTCCTGGTACTATCTCATAAAACAAAAAGTGTGATACGATGTCATTGTGTTGAGTTTATCCATGCCAGCAGCAAATGAAGTGGAGTGGAGCAGAAAAACTAACCTAAGCATGTCTTTTTAAGAAAGCCTTGCTGGATCAGGCAGGTCCAGGCAGGTCCATGTAGTCCAGCATTCTGTTTCCCAGAATTGCCTACCAGCAGCCTCTGAAAAGCTCACAAGCAGAAAAAAACTCTCCATGAGATGTCACATCACACAGATTGGAGGAGGAGGAGGAGGAGGAGAAGACACACACACAGGGATGCTGCTTTTTGGGGTAGTCCTGCCTTCTCCATATCTACTCATTCCACCCAACTTAGAGAATAGGAATCTCTATCAATGGAAATATCTTTTCACCAATTAGTCTCTTTGATTTGACCTAATATGTAATAGTTCAAAAATGATGACATGTTGATTGCTAAGGCGATAAGGTTGCTTTGCTGAATCATGGTGGTTTTTTTAATTGAGTTTATACACAGATACGGTCTGACAACCGTATTCTCTCATTGTGAGAAAAATGCCATGCACATACATGTAGATAGACAGACAGACAGACATTAATGTGCCAATGACTTTGTTGGGTTATAACAAAATCTACCCAGCCCAATACTCTGTTTCTAAAAATGGCCAACTAGAGTTTTCTAGAAGCTCACAAAGCAAGACTTGAAGTTGGTGGCTCCATCTCTGTGTCCCTCGCAATTTGGTAATGAAAGACGCCTCTAATGCTGACTCCAGCAAGAAGATTCCTTCTTTAGGGTATCTCTACCTGCTTTTGTCTAAATTCATTTATTAAAAGAACAGCCTCATTTGTCTGCATTGCTGGAGGGAAATAGGAACTGAAGTTTTGATTTAAGGCAACGGTACTTACAAACTGTAATGCAGAAAAAGAAATATGTTGTAGAAGTGGAAGAGAGTAAATTCACAAAATAAGGAGTGTGGCCTGTAGAGGAAGTGAAGAGGAAATATAGAGGAAGAGAAGGCGGTAATTAAGCAGTGTGAAACGAAAGGAATAGGTTTGTCTGTATCCTGGACTTACGTTAACAGTCTAAGGGCCAGGGTTGTGGATCAAGTCTCGAGTCAAGTCCCAAGTCTTTGCCCCCACATCCCAAGTCTCTGGTTGCGAGTTGCGAATCCCTACCTATTTAATGGGGGAAAACAGGTTTAAACCTGAATAAAATTCATCGTAAAAGGCTCCAAGTCTCAAGTCGAGTCTTTAGAGTCTTTTACAATCGCTGAGACAAGTCCAAGTCAAGTCATTCATGTGACTTGAGTCTGACTCAAGTCTGAGTCAATAGACTTAAGTCTACATCACTGCTAAGGGCCCAGTCCTATCCAACTTTTCAGCGCTGATGCAGCCACAGTGTAGCCCTGAGGTAAGGGAAGAAACATTCCCTTACCTTGAGGAGGCCTCCAACTGCCCCCCCTCCACTGCAGGATTCAGCGCATGCCCCGTTGGCAAGGCTGCATCAACGCTGGAAAGTTGGATCGGTTTGGGCCCTTGAGTCCAGGAATTAGATGTTCCAATGCCGTCCTCAAGATTTTCTGAAAATCTCACCGAAGTTAAATGTTTTGCTGTGTAGACTGCTTTGTGAACATTTTTGTTGAAAAACAGTATATAACAATATTTAATCATAATAATGACACATTGTGGGTGGAATATTGTGTACACATGTGTGGTGCACCCAGAAGCAGTTGCTTGGCCCAGTCAATGAACTAATTAATTCGGACAAGTGCTCGAAATGTTCCCCATTGGCGTCTATACACTGCTGACATGGTTGACTGACAGCCTAAGCCTGTGTAACTCTTGCATCAGTGTAACAGTAGATCCCCCGATGTAAGAGCACTTATGCCAGTGTAACTTTCTGTATGCCGACGGACGCAGGATGGACCCCCCTCGGATGCCTCACTTGCGCAGTTCGGACATGGAATGGCTACCGGTGCAACTCTGCCGGTGAAGGGGGAATTCTGGGGGCATTCACAGAGTTACACAGGATTGCGCCCTAAGGGATCTGCAGACATCCACCCACATGTGTGTTGGATGGTTCCAAACATCTCTTCAGTTGCTTCCCCTGCATTTTCAAGTGTTGCAGGTTTTCTACAATGATGTATGTATAAATTAGAGCTCTTTAAAATGTTTGTGCATTATTTTGAGACACCCTGTATATACTTTGTAATGCTTTGCATCCACTATGTCAGTAAACTTTCCAATGACTCTGCAAGGTAGGCATTGTTAGGTCAAAAAGATATAATGCAGAACATGAGTTAAGTGCTTATCTATGTAAGCATCTGAGTGCATCATGTGTAAATGCACTTAGCACATGCATTGCACCATTCCTATGTTATGTTAGTATGCCTGTAAGTAGCAGCTAAGAGTGCTTTACCCATGGCTCATCATGTTGATCTGTTTCAGCCTCTGTTACCTCCTATTACACATTGTCTGGGGAGAGAGCAGGCTACAGCTGAGAGAGAATGGCTTGCCTAAGAGCCAAATCCTATCCTCTTGGGAGGATAGAGGGGGAAAGGAGATTGGGAGGCTTCAGAGGGGAAAGGAGATTTAAATCCCCTTACCTCTCTGTAAACCTCCCGCTCTACAATGAGTCTCCTTGGACCTGTACCAGCTCTGTAGCTGGCGCAAATCTGAGGAGAGAAAGGGGGCAGGGAGGCTGCTAATGGAGGGAATATGATCAGGCGCATGCCATCACCACCAGATCGACCCCCTCCTGCAGCCACTCCACTCCCATTCCTTCCCCTCCCTGGCAGTTTTGCCACACACACCCCACTGCCTTACCTGCTGAGGTGGCTGCGGTGGTGTCTGGCGATGGATGGGGAGCACCGCCACCTCTTGCAGCAGCACTTCCAAAATGGCCACCATCAGAGTGCTCTGAGTGCTGTTGGCGGCCATTTTGTGACAGCGGAATTCCGTGCCAGCAGCCCAGTCCTACATAGGATTGGGCTGCCCACCTATCTGAATAGTTCATGGCAAAAGCAAAGAAGTGGTGGCATCTTTCTGGTTCGCTGTCCGCTACACTACATGCTTTGTAAACTATGCATCTTGGTTGGTTCACAAAAGCTATGTGAATCTTTCTCAGAATTAAATATGATTTTTAAGCTTTTATGGCCAGCAATAATATTCTCAGACTGAATAAAATTCACGGGATTCTTTTAATCCTGTGAATTTTATTCAGTCTAAGAATATTTCCCAGAATTCTTTGGGGAGCCTGCCCTTAGTGCTTTAATGAGAGCATTTTTTGCTAATAATGAAGGAAACATATAAGGAAACAAATTACCACAGTCTATCAACAGTGCTCTGTTATGAAGTACTGCCGATCAGCGGGTGTCTTTTTCCTGGCAAGATCTAAATGTGTACTTAATATTGTATCAGTGATTAATTCCCAATGTCAATAGAGTCCCTAGTAAGATCTGAACACTTCAAACATTGTTGTTTCTAGCAAGAATAATATAGGTAATATTTACTCAATGTCAAAGAACCCTTATTTAAACATTTATAGAGTTCCGAGCATTCCAAATTGCTTTCATTTAGCACCAAATATCTGCAGTGGATCCCACATATGTTTAAATAGAAGAAAAGCTATTATTGACTTGTAAAGGTAAAACACTGCTGTTGAATGGTTATTTATGGATTTGAGGGTGGGATGGAGTACAAGATCAAAGACAGTTCGAGGCTTTTGAAGATTTATTATTGGACTATCATGTTCTGAACATGAAGGTGTGAATAAAAAATAGACTATATGTGGTGCTATTATTTGCCTTCCCACGAAGTGTGAGAGAGTTATATTTCCTTTGCCGTAAAACATGTGCAAATCTTCAAGAAATGACAGGCCCAGGAGCATGTCTGTAAGGGATGAGAGAGTTGGACAGAGTAGGGAGAGATTTTCTTGACTTCAGAGTCTCTGTCAACTACTGCCTAGCAAGAAGAGAGGGTGGGCCTAGCTGGTTCTTTCTAAGGCAGGGGTTTTCAACCAGTGGTTCTAGTACCACCAGTGGTACTTTGGCTGACTGCTGGTGGTACTAGGACCGCTGGACTGCTGGAACCTTGTTTCAACCTGGCGCTTTCGGTGGCGTGGTTTTGCTCCCGAGAAACTCCTGCCTTTGAGAAAGGCCCTCCCACACCACCAGAGCCTCCTACCTGTGTTTTCTGGCCTCCGAAAACCTGAAAACCCAGAAGTAACTGGTGATGACGTCATCCTCAGTCACTTCCAGTGATACACAGCAGGAGAGTGGCGCCACATCTGGTACTTGGCCGGGAAGGGGTTGAGAACCCCTGTTCTAAGGGAAGGAGCTGAAGTAAACAGCTGTTGTTTCTTTCTTGGTGTGTGTGGGGGGGCAGCATTGGGCAGTAGGACTAAAAAAAACACTCTCCCCCCCCCCCAGCCTGCGGCAGCAGCGCAATCCTAAAAGCCACTGGGAAGGCTTTGGGAACCTCTGCATTTTTGTATCAGCAAGTTGGAAACTGTTCATGAGCCCTGCCTTGAATTGCAAGCTGGCTGAGAACTAGGCCAAGCAATCCTCCGGTCCTGCCAAACAGGACCAACTCCTATTGTCCTGCCAAACTGTTTACACCAGTGTAACTATGCCAATGTGCTCCCAGCAGCACAGTTGGGAAGTAAATGACAACAGTACAAATTATAGAGCACTCTCTCTGTAGGCCACTCTCTTAGCATCCATGATAATACACACTCTAATCATGGAATGGCATGGATTTAAATAACATCCCATGTTAGCAATGCAGTCAATTGATGCATGGCAAGGAAACACCTGTGTAGCAAGCTCTTCAGGACTGTGTGTGGCCAGGTCCCTGAGCCAAGTCTTCTTTGGAGACAAAGGAGAATAGGGATGCACAACACACCAGTTCCTGTGATTGGCAAGCTGTACGAAGGCTCATGAGAGGTTGAAGTCTAAGAAATTCTAGGAGCCTGGCCGTCTGCCCTTACCCTACAGGGGCATGCCAACTGTGAGGCAACTTGAAATGGTCATGTGGAGCGGCCCCTTGGAGGAGTGGTGAATGGACACCCGTCTGTCCGTTGCCCTCTCCAGTCTGCCACCCCACTGGACGCTCCAGTCCTCTTCTGGCTTGCTGGGAGCAACTCACACCAAGCACCAAACAGGCAGGAACAGGTAATTTGGGGTCTACCCCCTTTCCTTTACTTACAAAGAATGTGCCATGCCGCCTCCCCGCTCTGTGCCTCTTCTGTTTGCAATGAGCACAAGCAGGGCTTGCTGGGTTTCCACATCCTCTGCTCCCATTAATTTCATACAGAAGAGGCTGCATGGGAAGGCTGCACGGTATGGTCTTTGTAACTAAAGGGAAGGGGGGGGTAGGAGTGTGCTCACTTTTTCATCCGCACGCTCACCCTCCATGGGAGGAAGGTACATGTATGCCCAGAGGCAGAAGTGGCTGGGGGATTCAGGAGGCATGGGGGCACATGGCACCCCTGCTGCCCAATCAAAAAAAGCAAAACCATCTACATCAGGGGTTCTCAACTGAGTACCACTAGTGGTGGTACTTGATGAACCCCCAGCTGGCAAGATGGCAGCCGCCATTGTGGCTGTGCTGCACCATGGCAGAGCCCTGAAAACAGCGGCTCAAGCTCTGGCAAGTTGGCAGAGCTTGAGTGTGCTGGCTTCCCATGCTGGGAAGGGTTAAGTTCTTGGAAGCCCCTGCAGGTAGAAAATTCGCAGGTAGCAAACAATTGATCCTATAGGATCAATGGGGTTACATGCAGGGGGTTAGGGGGGTTGGGGTACCTTACCTGAAGCTTCCCCATGCCATTTCAAAGGGCTCTGCACTGGTTGTGTGGGCACCATTTTGAAGGTCCCTGCTGCCTCCGAAAGGTCTTTGCTGCGTTCTGGAAGCCATCAGAAACCTCCTGTAGGCAGCAGGGACCTTCAAAATGGCGCCCACGACTAGCATGGAGCCCTTTGAAATGCCTGTGGGAAGCTTCTGAAGATACTTGGAACACACACTTAAGCATAATTCACCACATCAAAACTCCCTTAATTGGGAGTTTCTCTTAACACTTAACAAAACACTTAACAAAACTCTTAACAAAACTCTTAAGTCTTAATCAAAAGTCTTAACAAAACTCCCTTAACACTGGGAAAAAATGAACCTGCCATTCCCATTTTTTGAAAGCACCGACTGCAAGTTCATCATACATTTCTTTAAATGCTGGCCCATAAGGTCAGGAGGAAGTACACGGTTGCAAGTTACTTTAAAAACAGCACATTTTATTCTTCTAAATGAACCTTTTGTGCAAATATTTTAAGAGAGACCAGTGGCACCTGCCCTCTCTAGAGATTGTGGGTGGAGGAAAGCTTTTTATTACTTTAGGCAAGTAAACATTGTTGACTACTCTCCTGAATCCTGATTCAATAAACTACATTCCAGGAAATTTGACATGCTAATAAAAGATATATTTATGTTTGCTCCAATACAATTCCAGCCACGAAGTAGTATCATTAAATTCACATGCTTTCTTCTTACAACAACCCTTGACACAAACATGAGTCAGAATATTATCAAGCTTGTTTATATTATAGTCTGTGTAAGAAACTGCAAATTGATGGCATATTTTTAAGGGATCCTCCTGTAATATTATTGTGCTTGGAGAGACACACTTTACCCACAGAATGCACGCAACATATAAGAGACATATAAGAGACCGGCTACACATTAGGCTATGGCCAGCAGGTGGCGCAGTGGGTTAAACCGCTGAACCATGAGCTGTTGATCGAAAGGTCGGCAGTTCGAATCCGCGACGGGGTGAGCTCTCGTTGCTTGGCCAGCTCCTGCCAACCTAGCAGTTCCAAAGCATGTTAATGCGAGTAGATAAATAGGTACCGCTTGCAGGAAGGTAAACAGCACTCCATGTTCATGCTATACGCTGCGGCAAGGAGAGTCATGCCGGCCACATGACCACGGACAACGCTGGCTCTTCGGCTTTGAAATGGGGATGAGCACCACACCCTAGAGTCTGACACGACTGGACTTGTCAGGGGTCACCTTTACCTTTACCTTACACATTAGGCTGATCACATGGAGAGCAGTGCAGCTGTTTATAATCTAAAAGACTCCCTTCTGGACAAAAGCTGGAGGGGTCTGATGGGCTCCCTTACCCCTTCCCCTCCCTCCATTCCCAAAGAAAAAGGACTCCCAGGTGAACGAAGAGACAGTAAAGAAGAATCAGAAGGAGTTTTCTTCCTCTGTTCTCTTTCGTGTGGCTATTCTGCCTTACATGAGAGAACCCAGCCAGCAATTCCAGTAACAACTATGCATTTTAGTTGATTTATTGAGGATTATATGGACAGGCATCGGACGTGATGGATGATGAGGGAGTAGCTTCTCTGTTGTGTTTTCTTGTTTTCCGACTTTATATCCCTAATGCGCATCTTTGTGGAGAATGTGTGCTTTATTTTCTTTCTCTACCATATAGTGTGTTTATGAACTTCTAAGAGAGATGCTAGGTAGCATGGGGTTACACACGAAATTATTGTTATGGATTACAATACAACACCCATATCAGTGGGGTGACCCTAGTTGTGTATTTGAAACTTTGGTCAAGGCCAGGCCAAAGGGAAGCCTGTGAGCCAAATTCAAAGTACCTTTCTTCCTGTTTGCTTCTAAGATTCTCTCCCCCCCACACACACACTTTTGTTATTACAGTATGTGCCAAGCCTGAATATTATTCTTATTATTACTACTGTGTACACTGCTGGAGTGCGCTTTACAGGCATTTTGAAGCAGTCGCCACCAGCAGAACGCACTTTCCGCTGGCGTGGGACCCAATAGGATTGGGCTGATAATGTGAACCAAGATCAGTTCCCAGAAACTACCAGAGTCCTAAAGTTTCTTGCCAGCCAGCTGCAAAAATGTAAATGTTTTTCTCTAGCGGCTAGCCAAATGCAAGCTGCCAAGCTATTTATCTTCGCCCCCATCCGGGCAAGAGGGTCATAAAGCAATTTCCCATATCTAGGAATAGCCACCAGCCATAAGGACCGTTAAAGACACCTGTGTCTCATTCTGCAAAGCGAAGTTAATTCTTCAAATTCAAACGGCATGCTTGCAACACTTTCTTATACAGTATATTCAATAGGTTTTCAGTCAATCTAAGTATTGTTCCGTTGTGAAAAACATCTCAAAAGATATAACTCTTTTGCTGTCATCCTCTACTGAAGCAAGAGTTGTTGTAGGTGTGTGTGTGTGTGTGTGTGTGTGTGTGTGTGTGTGTGTGTGTACACATGTATGCGCGTTTTTGACCTGTGGTTTTGGCCTAATTAGGTGGTGAGGACAGTGCAATAAAAATTCAACCTGAAACTTCTCTTGAATGTGAATCCCCTGGATCCCACCAATCATATTCCTTTCACTTTGTTCTCTCTGCTTCTCCAGTGCAAGCATGCTTAAAAAACAACAACATACTCACTCTGAACTCATTTCATTATTGAGATATAATGAACAAATACAAAGTCTTGTGTAAATCCATGGATCTGTATTTTTGTAATATCTTCTTGATGTCCACTCCCCCTTCAGTCTTGCACACACTCATTCATCCCCTCTCCCCACATCCATTCAAATATCACTGTCATGCATATCCAACATTCACACACATAATTTCTCAGTTAGGGCTACTTCTTTCCTTCTTTGCACTTTATACCAACACCCGTCCTTAAGCTTTGTCTACTAACTGTTTTTTAAAATATTATTGTAGCCAGAAGAGTCTGGCTTAGTTGGGAGAGCTGCTGCCTTCAAAGCCCGAAGACTGGTGAACTTGATAAGTTTGAGACACGCTGCCGGCAAAAAGCTGTGAAAGCCTCCAGGAGGAGAGATAAGAGCTTCCAGCTGGGTCAGTCGAGTGTGTGAGGCGCCAGCCAGCTGAATTTGTCAGACTGTAAAAATAAAAAGGATACTATCTGGAAAGTAGCCATTCATGAAAGAGTGGACATTTATATATATTGTAAAAAAAAACCCAAGGGGGGGTTAGGACAGCTTGCCCATGTACACCGCCTTGGATTAAAGTCGGAGGAGAAATCCAATGACCAAGAAAGGCGGTATATAAATACTGTATATATATTATATATTATTAAAATTGTTCGGGCTTAAATATCGGAACAGTTGGAATGTTCATAAGCATTCCATTACAACTCAGCATTTGAGAACCAATGGCTGGAGTAGTCTCACTTCCAGAAATGGAAATTAGAAATCTTACAGTCAATAACAAGAGACATTTCAAAGACTGCAGCCTGGGTTTCCTCCCCCCCCCCCATTCTTTTGTTGAATGTAACTTGTTTAGGATGCAATATGGCAACAGTGTAACTTTTCTGTAAAACTACACATTCTTTACATTAATATGATAGTTTGTCTCTCTAAAGATTACCCAGTGACTTAAAAAATAGTTAAATAGACTTGAACCTGCATATGTATAAGCTTGAGACATATTATTCTAGCCTTGGGATCTTTTTATATTTAAAATAAAGAAAATATAAATTTTTAAAAGCCTTTGGCTGCAATCCTCCATACAATTATCTGGGAGCAAACCTCAAGTTAACATAATGGAACTAACTTCCAAGTAAACATGCATAGGATTATACTATTACAGCGCAATCCTAAGGATCTGGCCGGCGGCCCAGGGCGCCCGCTGGATCCTGTGCATGGGCTGCCCGTCGACTGGTGGGCCGGAGGTCTGCTCGGGGAAGGGGACGCTCATCCCCTTCCCCGAGTGTAAACTCTGGCCAGCCCTATCGGCCTCCTCGGATTTCTGCCAGCTAAATAGCTGGAGGAAGTAGAGGTGGCCGACGCCATCCCCCTCCCCCTCCCAGGCTGGCTAGACCAATGCCCCCCTCCCTCGCCCGGCTGGACCGCCCACGCGGCCGGTGACGGAATACTTATCTTCTGCCGCCGTCCGCGTGGAGATCTGGCGCCGGAGTGAGGGAGGCTGGCCTTGCGCTGGCCTCCCTTACTCCCGAGGTGTTGCGAACGTGCTTTATGGCACGTTCGCGACGTCTTCCGGTGATGGAACGCTTGTTTCGTCGTCAGCTTTTTTTACAGGATTGCGCCCTTAGTCAGTAAAATGTTGAACATATCTGGGTACCAAGGTACATATCTGGGTACCGGGGGAAAAAGACAAGATACATATTGAGCTTGTGAATCTACCTCTGAGTCTTGAGAATGTCTTTGTGGCCAAGAATAGCTTCATGGTAAAAATTTTCAGCTGTTGTATCTCAAGTTTACACTTAGACTCCAGGAGAAATTTTATACTGGATGTCCATCAGTCCTAAAGTAAATTTGCTTGCTGCATATGTAGACAAAAAGCTTTCCAATACCATTCTTGATAAAACCCGTAACTATTTCTGATAGTGTGTTCTTTGATGCTTTTCAACACTCTGAAAGTCTTTCCAGTACGTCACCGTGGTATGTACTTGCACTCCGACAGTTCTTAACAACAATTTAAAGCAACTGGAGACAGGTATTTGGACTATGTTAGGGCAAGATCTACCTTTTAGCAAGCTGGATTTATAAAGGCAGATCTGAAGTCCATTCTATTGGAACAAGCTAGACAAAAGCCTGGTTCTGGTCAACCCAGAGGAGTCTCCCTGCCCACAGCCAGGACCTTCTGAATTGGACAACTCGCCCCAAGCCAAGGGTAATGCAGACAGCCCGCTGCTGTTTGAACTGTCCCGTCAGACAATTTCAGAACCAGATAATTACTCCCTATCCCCTGTGGAGTGTATTTTGGGAAATGGGGGCAGCCAGTTGGCAGGAGTGGGGAGAGCTAGGGATGATGTCTTTCTCACCTTCGGCACTGACTGCATCAAGGATTGGACAAGTACTGTACTATTTAAAACCAATGATTTGGAAAGGGTGGCGGCGGCCAGTAAGCAGGAGTGGGGAGAGGTGGAGGATGTCTTTTCTGCCTTCAGCATTGACCACAGTAAGGGTCACACAAATACTGTACTATTTAAAAAACAAACCTTTGGAAAGTGCGGAGTGGCCAGTCAGTGGGAATGGAGAGAGAGGTAGGTGGAGGAATGCCTCTCCCGCCTTCGTCATCAACTGACATACGGATCAGACAAATACTGCACTCGTTAAAACCGAGGGCGGAGAGGATGTGACATCTGAGGAACAGGCAGATGTGGAAGCATCAGCATCTAGAACAGCAGCTCCCAAACCTACCGCTGCCACGACCCACCTTCTCCCCCCGCTTCCAGCTCGTGACCTACTTTCGGAAGCCATTTCTGCATTGCACCCGGATGGCCTCCAGAGGCCCCCACGGGCCTCAAAAGGCCTCTGGATGTGACCAGAAGTCGTGTTTGCAAAACCGGAAGTCACTTCTGGAGGCCTTCTGAGGTCCGTGGAGGCCTCTGGAGGCCGTCCCAGGCCCGGTGAGATGTGGGGCGGCTTCCAAAGGTAGGTTGCGAGCTAGAAGCGACCTCCACTTGCGTCTGGAGGGCTCCAATTTAGAGCCAATTGGACACAAGGGTAGGTGGGAGAGTCCAACTGTGCAAGTGGGTCGCAACCCACAGTTTGGGAAGCACTGGTCTTGATTTCTCCTGGGAGCCCATGCAGGCAAACTGGGAAATGAGCAACAAGCTCATGGAGTCCCTCAAGTCCCTCCAAGATAGAAACTTTCAAATGTGGGATTCATGCTTGGAGAGGGCAGTGGCCAGCCAGGAGCGAGTCTTAGAAAATATGACCAGCAGGCCTCAGGTATTGCCTCAGCAAAGGTCTCAGGACATAAGAATGCTGATTGGGGCGGTTGAGGACAAATCAGTGCATGATGAGTGCCTACATGGAGAGACAGAGTGCTGTGATGGTGGCTTATCTGTCCAGGCATGAACCTCCACAAGCTGTGGGGGAGAGAAGCACTTGGAGGTCACAGCAACCCCCCCCCTTTCTGTGGACCCAATTGCCAGCATTCGTGTTATGTGCATTTGTAAATAGCTGTGGTTGTAATGACCTGCTGTTACAAAGGAATGTGGCACTCGCTTTGTATGCATTTGTGAAAAGCTGTCGTTGCATTGGAATGCAGTAGTTGTTTTGTGTGCATTTGTCATTACATATTCTTGCATTGGAATACAGTAAACAAACCATTTAAAATTTATTTCCGAATGTTTATTAATAGGTAACAAGGCAGTGAACTTAAAACAACAACAACAAAACCCTTGCTTCTTCTGTCTCATCTCTTTATTTGAGCTACCGATTAACCCATCCCTTCACTGCTTCTCTACTTTTAGAGAGTTTCCCTGATCTTTTTGGCAGAAATTTCATGTATCTAGCAGCGTGGCCCACCCTGCTGTGTTATGTTTCTCACGTATTATTTTGCTTATTTTCTTATTGCACTCTGCCCTCTTATATAATTAGAGACAATGTATACATCCAATGCAAGGCAGCATCACTCAAGCCAAACCTGCCTGCCCTTGCCAACTGTTGGCCAATCCTGCATTGCATCATGGACTATTATGCTAAGGATCCATACACCCCAAAGAGACAATAGAACTTAGGACACTGTTGTTCCTGAACTTCAGGTCAAGCATCAAAGTCCATCTTGAACTCTGCTGGCCATCCTATCTCGTGTCACCCACCTTGGGAAGAGAACGTAATCCCATATGCAACCTTTCAATGCACCTCCTGTTTATTTATTTTGCTGAGGCAAAATAAATAAAGGGCATTGACACCTTTTGTCCTGAGCTTAGACAATTTAAGGTGGCAGACTGTAGAATTTATGAAAGCCTCCCCCCCCATGTTTCAGACTACTGTACATGTAATTATTCTCAGGAGGACCTCCAGCTCCAATGCATTGCTATTCTTAGGAGCAGTGAAACAGATTAGTGTAGTAGGCATGCAGAGAAGAGCACAGATTTCCCCCCCCCCCTTTTAAAGGAGTGTGGTTGTTTGCCCTACTAAAAAAAGTGGGAAGGCCTCCTCTTAAATGGCTGAGTGGATAGGTACATCCCATAAATTTGAATTGTTTTATAATCTACACAACAGTACAGGTATATCTCGTCTAGAGTAGACTATAAACTTGTTGGTTATGCACCAGTTTAACTGTCATGCCTCTCCCAAAGAATCCTGCGTATCGATTCGGTAAGGGAGATGAGAATTCTCTGTTATGGATGCTTAGCTCCACTTACAGAACTACATTTCCCAGAGTTCCCTGGGGAGAGAATAACTGATAAACCAATTTAAGTCTATAGTGCAGATGTGACCCTGCTGATCAAAATATATTCAGAGAATGTTTTCTGAATTCTTGAAAGGAAAACTTTCAGGAGAATATGTCCTCATGGTAAAAAAGCATGTGCAGCAGCAGCCATGTTTGTTACTATGCTTTGATATCATAGTAACCGTGATGTCACAGTATGGAACATCGCATGAGACAGCATTTTTCAAAGAAAATGTAGGCCTCTCCAGTTTAAAACATCTGCTCTAACAGCCGGATCCATGGCAAGAGAGAGTTTATATCCATCAGAATGGAGTTCCTCCTTTCTGTAAGTGTTTTCCTTCATTAATATTCAAATACTGTATTAGCTTGATGTCAGCATAGGTCAGTGGTCTCACAAAATGTGTTCACGTTTGAATCTATTTACTTGTGCCCACTAATGACCCTTTAAAATCTGGAATGATTGAAGGACACAAGTCATGTTCAAGTCATGTAGAGAATCCGGACATGCCCTTTTTGGTTGTGTAGAGATTATAAAAGAGATAGGTCAGGATGTAAGGAGATGGTAGAAGAAGGTAGATTGAAATGAGACAATCTACTGGGGGGGGGAGGGACAGGTCTGAAAACGTCTTCTCTGTGACTAGAGCAGGGCATTTGTAGGGGGAAAATGTATGGGAGGAGTGCTAAATCAGTCTCCTCCCTGTCTCCTACTTTTTCCTTGCAATCCCCAGTGACTTTTCTTGGAGCCAGGTTTTGAAGACTTGGATGCTTCAACTGAGAAAAAGAAACTACAGGAAAGGGGGTTGCCAGAGAAAAGCAGTCAGAGGAGAAGAGTTAAATGCACCTCCATCCACTGTTTCTCTTCCAATTGCAGCACCACTCCCACGCCCCACGCTACTTTGCAGGGAAGCACAGTTCCCAGTCCTGTGCTTGCTGCCTTCTAAATGTGCCTTCCTTGGGCAGGATTATGCCCCAGGAGGCTGGACAGAATTCACTGCCTCGTTCATAATGCCAAGGGATAAAATGCATCCATGCACAAATTGCTGGAGTGACAAAGCTAGATGAATGCATCTCATCCTTAAAAAGAAAGGCACACTTTATGAGTGTATTATATAATAGGAACTTATGCTGTACTGTCAAGTGGAATTGTTGTGATGCTGTAAATTCATCTTTCTACCCCTTAGAGACTGCAGTATTAGATTCCGCAGTAAAATAGGTGGCAGTCTGTAATAGAAAGCACCAGATGCTACTTTAAGGCATTGTAACTGGATTGTATCCCATTCCCATCATGCCAGATCCGTCATCACAGTTTATGTATAGTATAGCAAACGTCTGAGAATTAAATGCACCTGCAGCAGTGAGAAATCCTACAGAGGCTGGGTACTGGGGAAATCCCTGCAAGTAGCCAACATAACAAATGAAGGCGAGTCTGTGCTGTAGGTGACACAATATGACAAGTCAGATCAGGAGATAAGTGATTGGCAGTGCAATCCTGATTAAGGATCCAGCCGGTGGCCCAGGGCACGTTCGTGACGTCTTGGAATGGCGGAGCGCTCACTCTGCCGTTCCAAGCTTAGTCGGGATTGCACCCTGGAACAGATAATATACTGTACATTGCAATGAAAATACACTGAGACTTCTGATCAGGGCTGGTTTAGTGATGAGGCTGACTGAAGCTGTTGTTTCAAGAGGCAAATTGACACGGTGGGCCCTGCACTCCACATCTGCCTGCTGCCCCCCTCTCACCCTCCATTCTGCTCTCAGAGCCACTTCCTGCTTGCTGTTCCTGCCACCCATCCTTTTACCTTGAGCTCTGGTGCTGCCTTCTTCCTCTGTGTTGTCCTGTTTGAAATAAACAGGTTGACCAGAACATGCCCTGTCCATCCTATTTATTTCAAACAGGACAGCATGGATGAGAGGAAGGCAGCACCAGAGCTCAAAGTAAGGAGATGGGGAGTGGATTTTGGATCACTGCACTGTGCAAAGCCTCCCTCCCCCCCCCTTCCGCATCCAACTACGGTACTTACATTACTTGGGTAAAGAGGAGGACGTCACAGTGGGAGTTGAGGTTTTTTTGGTGGGGGGGGCAGAATTTGTGCTCTACTTCAGGTGCCATTTTGGCTCAAACTAGGCCCTCTTTTGATTCTTGTTTCTTATCTGTACAAAATAAAGCAAAGTAAGGTTTATCATTTATCAAGTTCTGAATCACTTCATAAATCACAACAATGATAAAAGAAAGCACCAAAAATGCTCTCATGGAATCACCTCTAACTTGTTTACTGATCCTCCATAATTCCTGGCACAAATTAAAACCCCTGGTCAAGTTTTATTATTTATTATTCATATATTTATTTATTTATATGTATTATAATAATGTTATTTATAACATTATTTATTTTTCACATTTTTTCCCTCCAAGGAGCTCAGGGTGGTGTACATGGTTCCACAGCTCCTTTTCTATTCTTACAAAATTCTCTTTATTTTATTCTATACCACCCCTGTGAGGCGAGAGAGAGAGAGAGAGAGTGGTCCAAGGTCACCCAGGAAGCTCTGTGGCTGAGCGGGGATTTGAACCTGGATCTTCCAGGTCTACGTCCAACTCCCAAACCACTGCACAACATCCTGGCTCTCAGTTTTGATTTTGGAGTCTTGAAATTATGGACTTCATAGCCAAAGCATGTTATTAGCTGCCTCACATGCGGCTAGACTCTTCCACCTCAGACTGGGGGGAGGAGGTGTTGCATGGCTGAGAGCTCTTTCGGGTGTATAAATCCTTCAACATGCAGACCCAGGATGTCAGGTAACCATGATGCATACCCAGGATGTCAGGTAACGAAGTACTTTGAGACTTGAGATCCTGCTGTGACTTACTTGCGACTATCTGGCTCAGGGCGTCTGGCAGGACGTCTGGTTCAGGACGTAGAGCGTTCGTCTCATAAATCTGCCTGAAGATCTGCAGGACAGCAGTTCAAGACGGCCGGAAGTCTGTCGGAGAGCTGCTGGCACGCCGAGCTGATAAGCTGCAGAGCCTCTGTGGGGGAGTGGAACTGCAGCTGCAACACTTGAGTGACAATCAAGGTTGCCTGTGTTATCTGAAGCTGAAGCGTGCTGAGGCAAACGCCAGAGAGAGAGAGAGAGAGCTGGACTGTGAAAGCAACATCTCGAATGAAGATGAAAGACTATGAAAGACTAGAACGTTATTATATTGTAACAACCCCTTGGGGTTTAGAACAGCCTGCCCATGTACACCGCCTTGAATAAAGTCAGAGGAGAAATCCAATGACCAGAAAGGCGGTATATCTATTTATTTTATTTTATTTACAGTATTTATATCCCGCCTTTCTCCCCGAAGGGACCCAAGGCGGCTTACAACAGGAAAAAAAAATACATATAAAAAACACAGTATAAAAAGTATCACATTTTAAAACAATAAAAACAATTAATGAACATTAATAAAAACAGTGTCTAAAAACAATTTAAAAGATCATGGCTTCAATCAGAGCAGGAGCATAAAAACAGCAGCACCCCCACCTGTACCAGCAGATGTTAAAAAAAGGCAGGGGCTCAGAAGGCTTCTTTGAACAAGAAGGTTTTTAGGCCTCGCGTGAAAGTGTCCAAGGAGGGAACAGTTCGTAGGTCACAGGGGAGGGAATTCCATAAGGTTGGTGCCACTACTGAGAAGGCCCTGTTTCTGGCCGCCGCCCCTCGCATCTCCTTGGGCGACGGCACCTGCAAAAGGGCCTTTTCTGATGATCTGAGGAGACGAGCCGGACTATATAGAAGTAGGCAGTCTCTCAAATATCCTGGCCTCAAGCCGTATAGGGCTTTAAAGGTCAAAACCAGCACTTTGAATTGGGCCTGGAAACGAATCGGCAGCCAGTGCAGCTGTCGGGGGAGCGGCCCGACGGAGTCGAACCGCCTACCTCCAGTGACCACACGGGCCACCGCATTCTGCACTAATTGCAGTTTCCGAACCGTCTTCAAAGGCAGCCCCACGTAGAGCGCGTTACAATAATCTAGTCGCGACGTCACCGTGGCATGGATCACCATACTGTATATTATATTATATTATTATTATTATTATTATTATTATTATTATTATTATTATTATTCCAGTGGACTGAGTGCACCCATTTGATTTCTTGAACTGAATACCTGTAAAATCCCCTGAAGCCTTGAATGTTGTATCTATGTAATCGTGTAAAGCAGTGTGTAGCACTCATGTAATTGTGTCCTTTTTCAGTAATCATGTTAATATCATGTGATGTAAAATGTAAAAATCATGTGATGTTAATAGTGTTTATTGTTTATTCCTTGATTTATGGAACGTGAATTTTATGTACGGCTGCCTTGAGTTTACACTTACAGTAAGCCAAGTGATCTTTGCAAAGAAAATGCACCGCAACCCAGAACAGTACAGCAGTTTGATTTCTGGTGCTTTCTAATATTAGCATAGTTTCCACATCTCACTTTGCATTACTCCCCGCTGGTGGGAAATTCCATTAAATGGCATCTCCCACTGAGAGCGACAACAGTGTTGTTAGCTGAATGGTGATATATGAGACCATAATGCTTTTGTGCCACCATACAGTGCTTGAAATACTGTGTTTGTTTGCAAGACGTTTGTAGTCACATGTTGAACTCATATTGTAGTCAAGCATCAGCTGAACCCCCAGAGATACATGGAACATATGTGAATATGAGCATCGTTTTAATTATTGATTTCTGTGTGCATCCCGTTTTTTTGCCTAACAACTCTCAAAGTGGCGAAGAATGGCCTTGTGTTCTCTACAAGGCAACTTGTCTCTGTGTATTCCTATGGAGAGTATGAGGGTGATGGCCTTATCCTGTTTATTGCCAGCATCTGGTCTGTTCTGCCTCTTTACATGAAGGACCTGTTTATCTATCTATCTTGACTAGCAGCAATTGACAGAACTGTTCTCCATTACCGGTAATTTTTCTGACACTTGCAGAAGGTCCTGGGTTTCAGAATCAGACTTCAAGATTCACTGGAGCAGGCCTGGGAGGCGCTTCCCTTCACCCACCCCTGAGCTATGCAAAGCTACAGACAATCAGAGTCGTTAGTAATGGTCTCAACTGCAACACAATCTTACGGGCGAAATTGGGCTCCATTTGTGCAAGAAACAATAACATTTGATTTTATCAAACTTCCTTAATACAGAGCTTCTCAAAATGTGGGTCACGACCCACTTGGTGGGTCCTGGCCCGACACCTGATGGGTTGTCAGTTTGACCCACCGACCCACACCTCTGTTTGGCTCCAAATTGGAGCCAAATGGAAGCAACCTGAAGCCACTTCCAGGTCCAACTCACCTTGTTCTGCTGCTCTTGTGTCATACTGGGCCTACTCAGGCCTCAAGAAGCAATCGGAAAGTGACTTCCGGTTTACTTCAAGGTTTGCAAAAGTCACTTCCAGTTGGTTCAGGATGCCTCCTGAGGCCTACGGAAGCCCACAGGTCATGGCGTCCTCCACAGGGGTCGTGGTGGTGGTGGTGTTTGAGAACCACTGGCTTAATACATAAAAGGCCCAATCCTATCCAACTTTCCAGCACTGATGCTGCTGCAATGCAGCCCCGAGGCAAGGGAGCAAACTTTCCCTTACTTTAAGGAGGCCTCTATGCAGCGCACACCCCATTGGCATGCACTGGCATCACTGCAGGGGGGGGCGGAGCTCTAAGTTCCTCCGTGATCGGAGTCTCTGTTACACGGAGGAACGAAGCGCCCCGCCCCCGCGCCTTCCGAACCAGTCAAAGCAGTGAAAACAACGCGCAGGGAGGCTGGTTCGGAAGGCGCGGGGGCGGGGCGCTTCGTTCCTCCGTGTAACAGAGACTCCGATCACGGAGGAACTTAGAGCTCCGCCCCCCCCTGCAGTGACGCCAGTGTTGGCATGGCTACATCAGCTTTTGAAAGTTGGATAGGATTGGGCCCTAAACAACTTTAAACAGATGGGACTACCACCATAACATTTCTGGCAATGAGCCTGGGTGCAGATAGAAAGACAGAGATATAATGGATGTGGAACCATGAGCTGTGAAACCAGTCACAGCGACTGAAAGTCACAGCACACCAGCGTGTCCTGCCAAATCCCCTTTAAGAGGCTTAGGCCCATTTTGGACTAATTAGTTTGCTGCAAAACAGCGATCTTCGGTCGCTTCCGGTTTTCGCTTCCGGTTTTGTTTTGCAGCGATCCGAAGATCGGGGAGGCCTGCAGAGGGTCGCGCAGGCCTCCCCGAAGCTCCCCCAAGCCCCAGTAAGTGCCGCAACGGCGGTTTCGGGCAATTTGCTGGCGCCGGATCACTGCCGGTGGATTGCCGCCTCCACCATGCTGTCTCCGCCCCTTAAGGGGGCAGGGGACAGCTTAGGTTCTCAATGGTGGGTTGCGACCCACAGTTTGAGAACCGCTGCTCTACTCAAAAAACTTCCCAAAGGTACCTAGTGCTGCTGAAATAAGTGGGACTTACTTTTGAGTAAACACAGAGAGGCTAACACTGCACAGCTTTATAGTTTTTACTTATGTTTACACCATAATGAACCCTCCCAGACATTTGTAACAGTACAAGTAGAAACTCTTTATTTACTCAAGAAAGAATTTGTGCCTCTTGGTTAGATTATTTAATTTTTAAAAAATCTACTGAACGTATAAAAGCAAATGAAGCAAGGGGATCTAAAGATGTATTTATTCAAGAAAAAACCCTTCTTTTGCATTATAAATTTGCACGATATCCTTAAAAGCCTCAAGACAGACTTATGCTTATAGGTTGGTTATAGAATTACAAGATGTCATGAAAGGAAACTTAAAAAAACAAAACAACAATATTTAACATGAAAAGCTATTGGAGAGCATATATTACTCTGAAAGAGCCAAGGGCTGCCCCCAAACTCAAACTGAAAAGATGCCATTCGGATCAAGCAAAAGGAACGAGTGCATTATCGCAATCTTCAGAGCGGGTGTTTATTCATGCATTAAGAAAGGCTGTAAACAGGGCAGTGATATATTTAGCTTAGGCATGTAGCATTTATTCCCTGTTTGTTCCAGTTCTTTGAGAAGCATGAGCTGTGGTGCTTCTTAGCCTTCTATGTCTGCAATCCTATCCACACTTACCTTGGAGTAAGCCCCATTGGCTATAATGGTACTTACGGTAATTCTGAGTAGACATGCATAGGATTAGGCTCTGAGTTGGAGTCAACTGAGCTGCCAGAATACATGAAATGTATTGCAGTTGTCTTTAGCTGTGTATTATAACTGCAGTACCAAAGTGTCTGTCACAATGATGGATGGGCAGAAAGAGACATACCGCAAGGACTTCTGGGAGGGGGCACAATGTGTCTGTGCACTAACTAGTGACTAGCGCACTAACTAGGAGGGGCTGTAGCTCCACATTGAATCCTTGGCATCGCCAAGTAGGGCAAGGGGAAAAATATTCCTGTTTGAAGCCTTGGAGAGCCACTGCAAGTCTGTGTTGACAATACAAATCTAGGTGGACCAGCAGTCTGACTCAGCGGGCAGCAGCTTCCTACATTCCGAGATATGAAGCCTCCCCACATTGGGAGGAGGGGACAGGGGAGTTAGGTCTTTTTCCAATGGAAAGCTTGAAAACGTTGGGGGGTGGGGAATGGAAATACCCTCCCCGTGAATGATTTTCCCTTTTAGAATGATGAACTCAGGACATTTTAGTGCAAGATTTTAAAAATATTGGGTGGTTTCCTAAATTTTGTTAGTTATAAAATCTACTCATGACTAACTAAACTTGGGATGCACCCATTGTTTTAACTTCTCCTTTGTCCATCAAAATCCTTAATAACTCATGGAAGACTACCAGCAGCATTAGGTCATGACATTTTATGCATACTGTAGACATGTATTAGTCTGAAATCCTCTTGCCTGCTTCAGATGCCTGCCTCCATTTTCTGCAGCAAATGAAATTAATAGCACAAGCCTATGCATATCTACTCAGACGTAAGTTCAATTTATTTCAATGGGAATTACTCCCAGGTAAGTGAAAACAGATGTTGCAGACTTTGGTATTTTTTCTTTCGTTTTTTTTAAAATAATAATTAGGCATTGCAGCCTGATTGATCTACTCTGGAAACATGCAAACCAAGTCAAGACAAAGGCTCAAACGAAGGATCAGAGAAGCTTGTTTCAATCCATGCAAACTTCTCATTCTGTGAAGACATAAAAACAGAAGTTCAGAATCAGAAGTTACTGGATGACAAGTTGATTCTGATTTGAGAGAGCAACTTGAGATGGTAGGATTTTCAGGAATGTACAGGACTTGTTTAAATGACATGATGTGGGTTCCATGTGGCTGCTTTATGCACAGTTCCTACAGCACTTACTGCGTGTGATGATGAGCACTGCTGAGGAGTTCATTGTTATGATCAACTTAAATCTGATATCCAGATTTACCTTCATTCACTAACCTGCTAGGCTGGAGGCAGACACTAGTTGTTATGTTTTGTTTTTCTCAGAGAGCTGCAAATGGTTTGTTGCTTGTGGTGTCTGTGCTCGGCCCACTGTTGCTTTTGGAAAACAGATGTTGCAGGGTTTGGGTTTTTTTTTTCTTTAGTTTTTAAAATAACGCCTACATTATTTTATGCAAAGCGACTGTTTCAACGTCCACATAATAATACTTGTCTTTGTTTACTACAACACTGATGGTTCAAATTTACAACTTTCAATTAATATTTTCCCCACTGGCAAAAACTAAGACATAATATTTAGACACTTTATGGTGCAGCAACTTGCAGCTCCGTCTCTAATACAGGGTATATTCTGGTTTGGATAAAACGTTTACATTTCAAAATTAAACCAAATGGTACAGTTTTATATGCCGAATTATATTTGATGCAGTTTATGTTCTTAAGACCCAATCCTATCCTCGAGATATGCCAGCTCACCATGTATGCCAGCAGAACAACAGCCTTGTTGGCACAGAAGTGCCTCTAGAAAGCTGGTGCCACAGACGCCAGCGCAATGTTGGAAAACCGCCGTGCCAGTGTAACTCAGACATAGCCCGGTTGCTGGCACAAGACTGCTGGGGGAGAGGCCACAGGGAAGAAATGGGGCATGACATGGGAGGGACAAGGAGGAGTCGACGGACTCCTAATCCCCCTTCAGATGATGGACATGCCTCTGGCGCCAGGAAAACATTATGCCAACGACAGTCTGGTGTAGGTGGGAGGAACCCCATAAAGAAAAATGGGCAGTGGCATCACTAGCTCCTGTGTCATGCGGTGCGGTGACTTGTGGTGTCATGCCACCGACTGCGCAGATGCGAGCTATGAGAACATAAAGAAGTGACTCCGAGCAGGTGGAAGACTGCCGAGCCTGTGAGGCATGCATGGCAGGCTTTTCCAGTGGTGTCACCCCCTCAATGGTTGTCACCCGGTGCGGTCCGCTCTGAGACTCTGTTCAAGCAAGCAAAATCATTGCTGTAGACTTCCGGAGTAAAAAACGCAATATATCTGAGGCCAGATTTGAATGGCTTTGCTGAAAGGGTATATAATATTCTGGAGACTCTGTTCTTTAGAGGCATTTTGCTTGAGAGGATTCCTAGTTGGTTGGTAAATTAAGCTGCAAGCCTGGAGGGTGACTTCAGCCATCTTGTATAGCACATACTGTCCGAGACATTTTCTGAATAATGACTGTTTATCTTGCAGTCAGTGTTGTGAAACAGTTAGGAAGGCACAGGGGGAGAGAAAAAAGTCTAGAGACCTTTCTGCTCTGTGAGTTCTTATAACTGGTCAGAGAGCAGAGTACGCTTTGGGTTCAGACTCAATGTACCCTTTTCTGTATGCAGCAGGGAGCTGGCAAATCTATTGCTTTGAACGACGAACCCATGCAGATTTGCCCCCTCTTGCAACCCCCCCCCCCTGTAATTCAAGCAAAATAAATTTCTCACTGACTAATGTGTGTTCGGTTTCTGTAAAGCAGGGCTCTCTTCCCCACCCTGCTGTATCTCTTTTCTGGCAAGAACATCTAAATGAAATGAGATCAACAAAACAAGATTGAAGTTCGAGATTCCACATACAGTCCTGGGGTCTTTTGCAAGACTGAAGTAACCTCTCTCCTCAAATGTAAAATGTGCAAGAGCAGGCTGGGTCTGGCATCCAGCCAACATCAAATTAATTTCCTTCCCTGTGAAAACAGCTCCGGTTTCATAGCAAGGAGCTTTGTTGTCCAGCTGTTCTGGAATGAATGGATTTCTGTTTTCACCATGGCCGGTTTGACGAAGGCAAGGCTCTGGGGCAGTGTTCTGAACCTGTCTCCCCTCTAAATGGCAACTCAGCCATGACCTCATTGAGAGATAATATATTTTCGTATTCATACCGTAGGTATACATATATTCATGGTAATATCCATAATCCAAGCTTGATTATGGGCCTGTTCATGTTGCCAGTGGCCATCACAGATATTAGGCACCCCTGCCAATGAATGGGTTTTGCTCTGCTCTGCTCATTTTGTAGAGTCCAAATTTTGTGATTTGGCCGTATGCACTCTTGCTCCAGCTCTTAATGATGCACAGCATTAAGATACGAAAAAGTTCCATGTGCGCTTCACCAGCTGTGGCCGGCAACTGGAAGATCATTAGTGATGTTTACATAATCGCTCCCATTAAACATCTGGGTTATATTCTGGCAATACGGATTGCTTATTTGTAGTACTTTCCCTCCTGATACTTTATGGATTGCCCAACCTCTCCCTTGTATTCTTGAAGCCGTTGTTGTTTAGATTAGACCAGGGTTTCTCAACCAGTAGTAATAGTATCACCTGTGGTACTTCGGCCGATTGCTGGTTGTACTTGGACCGCCAGACCACTGGAACCCCTCTCTGATATGGTGTTTTTGACGGCGCATGTTTGCTTCCAAGAGGCTCCTGCCTTTGGCCGAGCCTCTCGGGAACACTTAGAAGGGCCTCCCACTCGCCCAGAGCCTCCTACTTGCGTTTTCTGGTCTCCGAAAACCTGAAAAGCTAGAAGTAACTGGCGATGATGTCATCGTCAGTCACGTCCGGTGGTACGCAGGAGGAGAGTGGCGCCAGAGGTGGTCATTGACTGGGGAGGGGTTGAGAACCCCTGGATTAGATGGTGTGAACCCACAGTGATAATGGAATGTGGTTCAACCTAATGGAAGTTGCCTTCTAAAATGGGTTTTTTTTCTTCCCATCTTTAGGTCACAGACATTTTGGAGACATATTTTTTTTAAATTCCTGGCATTTCAGAATTGATTCCTGCTGTTACAATAGACAATTGTATTATTTGTTTATATTTCCCCCTAAATATGGGGCACTCAAGGTGGTTCACAGTTGGACATCTCCCTAGTTGCTGTCTCAGAGTCCTCATACAAGTGTGATTGTGGCCCTGAGGTCCTGGTCTTTCCTGCATGTACAGTATTCAGGCCTGCAATGGGGTCCTCCTCCAAGCAGGCCCCATATTGTTGGGACAATCATTCACTGAGACCCTGCTCTGCCTCGTGTGTAAGCAGGGTCAACCTTGGTTCTCACTTGGATGGGAGACGGCAGCTGCTGACGGACCTCGTGAAGACACTGAGAAGGCACCGTGAGAGGGTGGAATGCGGAGGAGTCAGCTAGAGAGAGAACATCTTGACAACCATCCGAGGGTGAACTGCGGTGAGCTGTGAAGCTCGGAAGTGCAGAGCACAAGCCAGAAGGAGGGGCTGCACTCGGAAGGGAAGCATCTGGAGTATGGAAGGTTCTATATATGAATAGAACAATATTGTAAAGACCCTTATCGGGTCTAGGATAGCCTGCCTATGTAAACTGCCTTAAATAAATCTGATGAGAAATCTGATGATGAGAAAGGTGGTATATAAATACAGAAAATAAAATAAAACTAAATGATGCCCACCCTTTAAAATGCCCTCCCAAGTGAAGTCAGAATCCCCCACTCCCTATATTTATTTATTTATTTATTATAGTATTTATATACCGCCTTTCTCATACACTCAAGGTGGTTAGCGTAGGCTGGCTGACCATAAACCCAATTTTTTTTTCAAATTGGGGTTTTTACAATGTTATTCTATGAGAGAACCCTCCATTTCTCAAGATGTTGACCGCACAGCTCTTGCCTTCCAAGCTTCCACAGCAACCACATATCAAGCCTCAGATGGGTTTGCAAGCTTTTATCCATTTCTTGCCAGTTGATACCTCCATAGTCCACACTCCTCCTCATTCTTTCACGAAGCTCCATCAGCTCCAACACTCCAGCAGTGGCATTTGTCGCCCTTCCAAACCAAGACCAGGGCTGACCCTGCTTAGCTTCTTCAGGCAAGGTGGCAGCTCAACCTCCAGACCACACCTCCTACCCTCTTCTTATTCTACCACGAGCTAAAAAAAAAACCCCTTTCCCCCGACATGCCCTGATTTTTTTTGTTACATTTCTGTGGATGGATTCTCTGTTTTTGTGTTGAGTTTGCTTTGTTTTTACAATAGTTTTATTTTAGATAAAGTCACCTTGAGAGCACTTTTAGTTGAAAAGTTGATTCAGTACTTTTGTGAATGAAAAAAAATGCAAATTTTGCAACTTGCAAAATCTGAAAGCAGATCTGAAATTTGAACGTTGGCATTGGGCTCCAAACATTTGAATCTCCAAGTTCTAGATTTCCCCAAAGTCTCATTTGCCAGGTCATCTGTTTCAAATTGTAAAAATCTTGAATTTCACTAAAACTTTCACAGCCCAGTCCAGCCCAAGGCTTCTGCGGCACAATTCAGGCACAATTGCAGCCCAAGCGCTTTAGGCCCGAGTTGTGCCTGAATTGTGCTGGAGAGGCCGAATTTGTGCTGCAATTGTGACTGAATTGGGTTCCGGCACAATTCAGGCACAACTGCACAATTCAGGCACAATTGTGGCCTAAAAGTGGGCGTGTCGGGGGCATGACGGGGGCGGTTATGAATTTTGGTCCGGTTCCAGACGCTGGAGAGCCCCCGACACGCCCCCTCGAGCCCAACTCAGGCACAAAATTTGGGTCAACAAAAAGGGTGGACCCAAATGTGAGGAGACCCATAGGAGCCATTTTACCTTACCCACACCAGCCCTCTCCTGAAAAGTACTAACACCCTGGGCCCGAGTTGTGCCTGAGTTAGGACGGAACAGTTGTGGCCTAACTCTGGACACGGACCCAAATAGTTACCCTATCAGCACCCAGCCCCACCCAGCCTCTTTCCCACAAAAGCCCAGCCCCAGCCCTCCACTCACTCACTCACTCACTCACTCTCTCTCTCTCTGTGAGCACGTGGCGTGGGGTTCTGTCCCCCAGCAGCCACAAAGTGGGACTTTGAAAACTTTTCTAACACCCCACTTCTCTCTTCTCTTCTCCTCTCTCCCCCCCTCTAGGGCAGAGAGGGCTGTTCTGCCTGTGGCCAAACTGTTTACTGCTGTGCCTGGGCAGCTGTCTCCATGCAAGTGTTTGCTAACCCATGTCTTTCTCCCAGCCCCTCTCTCGCCCCCCCCCACAGGCAACAACACCAGCTGGTAAGTGCAGGTAAGAGCAGGGTTCGTGCTGACATGTGGTCTGACTACTGCCTCTTTGCATAGAGAAATATAGGTAGGATACATGCCTCTATACCAATGTCTTGTCTCATAGCTGCCTGCATAGCCTGCCATGATATGCCTCTATACCAATGTCTTGTCTCATAGCTGCCTGCAATGCCTGCCATGATATGCCTCTATACCAATGTCTTGTCTCATGTCTGCCTGCAATGCCTGCCATGATATGCCTCTTTACCAATGTCTTGTCTCATAGCTGCCTGTATTAATGTGAGCACACAATGCCATGAGTGTGGAACTGTAACCCATATGTAGACACCAGCTGTTCCCCCCCCCCTCTTTTCTCCACAGGGTCTACTGACAGGTCAGTATTGCTAGGATTGCCATGGTTGTGACCCCCAAGTTGTGTTGTTGTCTCTCTCTTTGACCCCTTTCCCTTACAGGATCATGCTCACCTTACACCCAGGGAAGGAGCGCAAACCATGTTATGTGTCACACACCACTCAGCTGTGTTTGATTTCTCTCCCTGCAGGCCTTTGCAACCGGCACACTGGCATTCCTTCAATGGCGATTGCTACCATGCAGCAGCTGCCATGGAACACCCCCGTGATTTATGTCTCCCCAGGAATGTGCACCACCACCTACCTTCTGGGGAACACCCCTGGGCCCGCAGTCTGGTTGCCCTATGGTCGTCTGCCTTGATGCTGCCAGAGGTCTGGGAGCCTGCCCTGCAACCCTCCTCAGCTGCTGCTGCTGCTGCTGCTGCTCCACCTCCCTGGCTGCCTACTTGCTGTCCCTCCCCTTTCTATGGAGCAGGCTGTGGTTCCACAGGGGAAGAGCCTGCGTCTCCAGGTCCATGGGGCACGCCTGCTCCTGCTATGTTCTGAGTGGCTGCTGTACCTACCCCTGGCAGCCTCGCCTGGCCATCTCTGCCAATGTTTCAGAACAATAAAGATGCCCCTTGGGCAAAGGCCCCTTGAACAACATGACCCCAATGTTACACAAGCACTGACCCACACACACAGAGACAGCGCCCAGCACACAAGGCCCTGCATGAATCCCAGCCAGGGCCTGCCACAGCCAGCCCAGGGAGAACACAGCAGGGGGGCTGCCAGACCCTCCGGGCTCAGAGGGGAGGGGGGAGTTGGGGGGCCTCTCAGGCAGGCAACCACTGACAGGCGACATGGCGCACGTCCACCACGTCCGTGAAGAGTCCTTTCAGCAACCGGGGCTCTCACCCACCCTCGGTCCGCCCGTCAACGGCGTCCGTTTCCGCCCTCAGTCCGCCCGTCAACGGCATCCGTTTCCACCCTCAGTCCGCCCGTCAACGGCGTCCGTTTCCGCCCTCGGTCCGTCTGCATGAGAGGCGCCCGTTCCTGCATTGCCTCCATCTGCGAAGTGACCCCTGTGTCCCTATTGGTCTCTGCAGACCCCTCTCCCTGTATCCCTCTCCCACCAGCCTTGTTGTCTGTCTGTTTCTGACCCACCCGTGTCCCTCCCCAGCACCCCCTGTCCGCCTGCCTGTGTGCCTGCCTCCCCTCCCACTCCCTGATGATGGATGCTGGCACCCCCCACCCCGCCAGAGCGCCTGCCGCGAGGCGCCGACATTGCCCCATCTGGGGGTGTGATGAGCTGCGTGAGCCCTTCCCGCTCGCAGCAGACAAGCCCAAGGCATCTCTCGGTCTTGGCCGGGGCACGGAGCAGAAGGCATGCTGGGATGCCTTCTTTGTGTGCATAGCCACGGCCCTGGTGGTCCAGGGCTTCAGGCAGCGCACGGGCATGTCATGGCGGAGGCGGTTCCAGACCTCATGAGACCCCCCTTGTGCGTGCCGTTCCCACCCCCTCCTTCCCTTCTCTCCCCCACTCACCCCCCCATGACTCCCACGTGCAGCCTCCCCGTGGCTTGGGGGTGGCATCGCCTTCTGCAGGTAGGAGGGCAGTGGCACTCCCCCCTGCGGCAGGTGGCTAATGCCCAGGGTGCCCTGGGGCAGCTGGCACTGGCACAACCTCAGCCCTTCAGCTGCCTGTCGCACGCCCAGTGCCTGCAGGCCCACCTGTGGCTGCCCATCTGCAGGCCCACCTGTGGCTGTGAATGCTGCAGCAGCTGTGGTAGGTGCACACAGATGAGCTCAGGAGGGGGCTCTTCCCTTCCACAAGATGGACAGCTCCCCACATGGGCCTGCCTGCCTCTGCGGTAAGTTTTGCCTCGATCCTGGCCCACTGCTCTTGCCTCCTGCCTAAGTCAGGCACAGTTGCAGCCTAACTCGGTCCTGTTTTGGGCCACAATTGTGCCACTATTGGGCCTCAATTGTGCCTGAGTTGGGCTGAGTTGGGCTGGACTGAGCCCTCAGTTTATTTCTCCTTCTCTAGGGTTTACATGTTTAGTGCAGACTCAAACCCCTAGTCTTTAAGCTAGGTATCAAGGGCTATAAGGAAAAAATGTATTTTAAACAGAAATTGAGAAAGAAAATATTAACACATTACAGTGTCCTCAGCTGGAGAGAGTGGATATGAGTGGATATGTCCATGAATATGAAGGAATGCAGCAAAATATGAATATGTTGTTCCTTCTCCTCTGAGAAATGAACTCTGCTGCATCTCTGCAGATACATGTGCCATTTGGTTAATTTGGTCTGCAAGCTACTCATTCTTTATTCATTGGATAGAATTGCTAAGTAATGTATATGGGATTAAATCTTAACTCTGCATAGCTTTCTGCCAAAGAACACGCACTAAGGACTTTGATTGCATCTCTCTCTCTCTCTCTCTCTCTCTCTCTCTCTCTCTCTCTCTCTCTCTCTCTCTCTCAGTACAATTGCTAACTAGCAAGAGGCACAAATGAATTTTTTTTTGAACACGTATGCCCTTCAATTTGAGTAGGGGAAAGCAGTGGAACATTGGGATTTTAACTCTTGCAGATTAATCTGTGAAACATTTTATTGTTTCAGCTTGTTTTGTTAGCAACCCTGGAAGGGCTTGGTCCTGAAGGGCAGGATATAAATATTTTTAATAAAATAAAAGCAAATAAAATATCCTCCTAGTAGGCATGCCATTACAGCTTTCAGTAGCAGGGAGGGGCACAGAGGTTTCGGGGATGGGACATACATGATTCATAACAAGAATTGAAGGAAAATTTGTAGCACCTTTCAAGAACGTTTGTTGTGGTTACATTTTTGTACCTGTTAATAACCAGAAATATAGTTGATTCTGAAGCATGGTGTGTGTGTGTGTGTGTGTGTGTGTGTGTGTGTGTGTGTGCGTGCAGCGGTGTCACTAGAGTTGGTGACACCTGGTGTGAGATCTCATGGTGTTACCCCCATGGAACTCCCCCCATACCAGAACACACAATGTGGAGACCTCCTGGGAAATGCAATCCCCGCATGAGTTGTGGCGGAGATAGGGAAAAACCGTTTTTTTGTACCACCAGTAACAAACAGAATAGAAAGTCATTTTGGTGTCCCTGGGGTGACACCTGAGGTGGTCTGCCCCCCCATCCCCAGTGACGCCCCTGTGTGTGTCCTCTCTTTCTCCTGCCTTCCCTAAACAACTCTTTGTACAAAAGAAAAAAAGTATGAACTTACAGTCTAGCAGGATGTGGCATGCGCAAATAAGGCACCCGTCGCATCCTGTGCAGGATGGTGCCTGAGCCGGTGGAACAGGAGGCCTCCTCAGAGTACAGCAGGGGTGGGGAACCTATTTCCGATGGAGGGCCATTTTCCCATGGGGAAAATGTCCCGTGGGCCATGTGCCCCGCCATCGGAAATAGTTACCCCAGCGCGCGCGCGCAAAGCGCACACGCTGGGGGGGGGCGCACACCCACCCACCGCCCCCTGCTTTTACCTCCCCCCTGCTTTTACCTCCCCCCCTCTCCTTACCTTTTTCAGGCGGCGGCCCCCGCGCGCGCTCAGAGGAGGAGCCAGACCATTTTTGATCCGGGGCCCAAACCCTCGCGCGACTCCTTTTGAACCCGGCTGTTTCTGCTCATGCGCAGCTCATGTGGCTGTTTCTGCTCATGCACTGTTTCTACTCATGCGCAGACAGCTCATGCGGCTGTTTCTGCTCATGCGCAGAAACAGCCGGGCTCCAAAGGAGTTGCGCGAGGTGAGCGCGCCGCGCGCTCTCCCCTTGGCGCGACTCTTTTCGAATCCGGCTGCAGCCGGGTTCCAAAGGAGTCGTGCGAGGTGAGCGCGCCACGCGCTCTCCCCTCGGCGCGTCTCCTTTCGAATCCAGCTGCTTCTACACGGAGAAGCAGCCGGATTTGAAAGGATTCGCGCCGAGGTGAGCGCGCAGGGGGGCCCGGCGGGGCTGGCGGAGCCTCCGGTCTGCTCGCGCGGGCCAGACCTGATTGATTCGGGTCCGGTCTCGCGCGGGCCAGACCGGATCGCTCCTGGGGCCGGATCCGACCCGTGGGCCGCCGGTTCCCCACCCCTGGGGTAAAGGGATGCCCCAATGGGTCTACTCGAATGTGTGCCAGCTATTTTGCTGGTGCACATTCGGGTTGGCCGTGTAACACTGGCCAGGCTCGAGAAGGGGGATAGGATATAGTAGAAGAGGCCGCCGCTCTCTCCCCCTTCCCGGGCCTGGCCGACCAATCCCACCCACCCCCGAAATGCTCCATTCTGCCCTTTCCCTGCCCATCCGCTGCCCAGCGGCGGGGACTCACCTCTCCGCTGTGGCGGTGATTAATCCTGCAGCACTAGAGGAGCGGTGCAATCCTCTCTGCCAGCGCCACTTACTCGTGCTTGACGGCACATTTGCGACGACACCCTAGACCAGCGGAGCGATCACTCTGCCAGTCTAAACTTAGACAGGATTGTGCTATTAATCTACAGAGAAGAGTCCACCTGACATGAACATCTGTGAGAAGGGTTCCATATTTCATACGACTGCCTAGTTTTTGTGGCCTTTTGTTTTTCTGCTGGCCTGTGACCTTCAAGCACAATCAGAGCCAGTGTGGTGGTTTAAATGTTGGACTAGGAGTGGGGAGGCCCAGCTTCAAATCCAAAGTCAGTCATGAAGCTCACCGGGGTGACTCTGGGCCAGTCACTATTTTTCAGTCTAACCTAGCTGAGTTGTACACATTTATTGTGCCCATGATGAGAGGATGAAATGCAAGATCAAGTGGGGAGCGCTCATTTCTGGTGCTAAGATTTTGAGTGCAAATACGCAGAAGGGCATAGTCATAGTGCATCGTTGAGCCAAACTGAATATAAAAACGGAAATCTTATCCCTTAAGAGTTTTTAAGTAACTTTCGTTGTGCTTTTCCTGCCCAGATGTATTGGTTATTAAATTGATGCATGCTTTACTTCGGAATAATTACATGCACATTAAGCATGCTGTAATTCTCGTTTATACTAAACTTACAAATCAATAATTGATATTCCATGAGGATTGTCCATATTTCGTGAGCGCACGTAATAGAAAGAATGCAATTATGAACCTTTCAGCACTGTTCAGGAACACCAGTCATTAAAAGTGAGGAACAGAGAATTCTATAGTCCTAATGCATTTTAGACCGACCTACAGAGTACCCGGATGAAAGCAGAGGGAGTTAGAAACTTTATCACTGGTTTTACTCTACTTATGTTGCACAGTACCATTTAACCCGCCCCCCCATATTCTCAGAAGTATTTTTTTTATAGAGCAAACCTTCTATTTAGATAGGAGAGAAAAAGGTCATGGCTTCAAATCCTCTAGGAATTCTTGAAGCGGAGTTGTATAATACTAAATCCTTTGAGAATGCCCAGCGAGAGTTATTTATTTAGGGCAAAATCCACCCTAAACTTCCGGCGCCGGAGCAATCCTGGAAGCTGTCACAAACGTGCCATAAGTCCTCACTCTGCCACTGGGACGACCGTGCGGGCACCGGAGGCAGGTAAGGCTTCCGCCGCCGCCCGCGTGGGCGGTCCGGGCAGCAAGGGAGGGGGGCCATTGGCCTAGCCAGCCTGGGAGGGGGGGATGGCGTTGACCATATCCCCATCCCCACCAGGCCGGCTTGGCCGTTACACGGCCTCCTACTTACGCCAGCTATTTAGCTGGCGGAAATCCGAGGAGGCTGATAGGGATATGTTTACACCCGGGGAAGAGGACAAACGTCCCCTTCCCTGAGATACCTCTGGCCTGCTACATGGCGGGTCACAGCAGGAGATAGGATCTGGCAGGTGGCCCTGGGCCGGCCGCCGGATACGGTGGATTTGGCTGTTATTTAGTGTCATCCTTTATGTACAGTAGAGCAAAAAGATATTCTCTGCTCTGAGGAGCTTATAGTTTAGAGCAGGGGTTCTCAAAGTGGTGGGTTGCAACCCACCACGTCAGGCGGGAGCATACGCTGCCCCTTTAAGGGGAGTTGTCATCCCCGATGGCAGCAGCAGCAGCCATCCCGGGATCCTGCTGCCACTGGGGACAAACAAGGTATTTTTAGACTTTTTAGACAGGAAATCTCATGCTTCTCTTTTGCACTGTTTCTGAAAGAAGCTAAATGGCATTTTCCCCTTGCCAACTTCTCTTTAAGGCTGCTGTATCTTCATCAGAGTTGATTTAATAATATGAAAGTCATGTGTTTCATCATAAAAAGGACGTTGTCTGGTCTTCTCCATCTATCTTTTTAAGTGGTTTCGTTGCAAACAGCACCATAGCATAAAAAATTAATTAAATGAAGAGAAGAAGCACCCACCTGCTAGTTCACTATTTATGGGACCATCTATAATTTAGGAAGCAGAGTCAGAAATATACAGAGTGTAAACTAAAAGTCCACTGAGCTGCACATAGCCATTAAAAAAAATCAAATAATCCTCTACCATAGAGCTTCATAAAGAAAAGCTATTATGAGCAGTAATGGAAGAATCTCTTCTGGAGTTAAATCAATTTAATGGCCCAGATTTAGGCCTTGTATAAATCTGCATAACACTGGCACTGCAACGGTCAGTTGATGTTAACAGAGCCCTTTAGGTTCTTGACTAGCTGAATCAGTGATCTCTGGAAGAGATGGAAGAGTAAGAGCTCCTTTAGAGCAGCAGCATTTATGGACGGTGGATTGACCCACCACTTTTTCCGGAAGTGGCCGATACCCCTCTTTTGCCAAAATCGGTGAAAACCGGAAGTGGGCTTCGGAATGCGATCACCACTGTTTAGAGCTTTAGGGAGGCTTGCGGAGGCGGCCACAGCCCCCCCCCCCGGATCCTTTGGGGAGCTGGCAGAACAACCAGGTATGTTTTTAAAAGTGTTTTTGGGTTGGGGCGGGCGCAATCCTGGAGCACTGCCTCCGACATTGCCTCGTCCCCGCAAAGACTTACAGGGGAGTAAACTCCCCTGTAGGACTTTGAGAAACGCTGCTCAAACCACACTGGCTCTAGCACCACATATCTCATTTTATGGTAGGACATCTCATGCACCTCAGGTGAAGATGTTTTGCTATTTCCAGACTGTTCCTATTCTTAAAGATACACCGGTGTGTACACCGACCTACAATTGTAATAGGAGGAGTGCAATTTCTCAGGGTTGACTGCCTACACAGCAGTGAGTAATAGTTCAGTGTTGACGGACTTAACACGTGTATTCAGACATCAGGAAATCAGCCCAGATAGTTGTAATTAGTTATCTTGCTGAAGTGCAGAATTTAATTTAATCCATAGTTGCCAGATGTGGTGATGGCAGCATCTCACATGAACGTTTAAACCGGTTAGACAAACTTGTGGGACAGGTCTATCAATGCTACTAGGGCTGGCTTTAAGCCAATTGGACCAATTGCTCCCAACTGGGCCCCGCGCCTAAGGGCCCCCACACCTAAGAGCCCCCTGCGCTAGGGTAATCTACTCTAGTCTTGTCAAATACACACAACACATTGCAACATACACATAACACCACATTGCAGGTTTATAGATTGCAGGCCTATATTCAGACTCAAGTATTTTTACTAAATCATTCCACAGTCACAAAAATAAGTGGTTTTGTAACTATTTACTTTTTCAAACATAATCTATACATTCTGTTCGTTTACTTGTAGGCTTGTATGCAATTTTATATTAAAATAGTGCTTAGATCCATTGATTTGGTCCATTAACTCACATGCAATTTTAAGCACACAACATGTTGATTGCTTTCCATTCTACCATAGTGATAGAAAGTTTATAATAAATTTTATTTTTATCTCTAAGATTCTACAGACCTTGGCTGCGAACCTAGGACCCCGCAAAATATGTTTCTAAATGAGCCCCGCATCTCCTAAGGTTGGCTCTGAACGCTAGCATCTTAATAGTTAAAAATAGAACCTTCATGTATAGAGACGGTATTTATAATTTATTTCAAGGAGCTATACACTTCTGCCTTGATTACTGTGATGGAAAGCAAATGCATAAATAAAAAAAAGTATTCTGAAAACAATCATTACATGAAGTTAATCACCATCATCTTCAGCTTGGGAGCTGCCCAGGGTGCCTGGCTGGCTACTGAGGGAGACAGGGTGGCACCCTAAAAGGACTTTCGGTCTGATGATTTAGCAAGACCATTCTTATTAACGTGGTGGGACTCTTTGGAATTAAGGCCCAATGAAATGGGACCAACTTCTAAGTAAACATGAGTACACGTAGGTTGTAAGTGTAAAATTAAACTTACACACATTCTAGTCCTTTCATAATGGGACAAGAAGATAAAAATCTGTACTTAAAGCTGTTGCCAAATTGTAGCATTTCATACTAAGATACAATGCTCAAGCTGTTCAAATACGTCTTTATTTTTAATTAAATGATTTTAAGTAGAGCTGTTTTTGTAAGGCAATAGTTTAATCAAAGGCTATTTTCTATTGCACTTTTATCAGGAATTTTTTAATCTACCATATTTAACATTTCTCTGTAGCCTGGAGGATTCTATTATTGCGTCTAATATTGCCAAGTGGATACAAAGGCTTTTGTGTGTTTTCTTCACCCAGCAGGGCATGAGATAATTTGACAACTTGTTAGACGTGAACATATGTATTTGAGTGCCTAATTGCGTAAAATAACAGTAGGATCAGAAAATATGAGTATATTATATTATATTAAGTACTCTCCCAAGAATTGCTAATACAGATTAAGAGAACTGGCTAATTTTAATCAGGGTTCTGTATTGTTGCTGAATCATTTTGCACAATCCTCAGTATTTGAAGATTATTTTTCTAAAGCCTCAGGTTTTAGCCATATTCCTTAAGGCAGTGGTTCCCAAACCTTTTAGTACCGGGACCCACTTTTTAAAATGACACTCTATCGGGACCCACCTAGCTTTATGAGACTTAAAAAAGGTGATATAGAAAGAAATAATATGTATATTTATTTACAAGTAATATTTTATGTATTTATTTGCAAAAGACTCAAATCCATTTCTCGTAATGAGGCAGCCCTAATGAATAGCCTCAAGACTTGAGGGGCTTAGTTTTGTGACCCAGACTTCACCTGCCCCCACTACCTGTCATTGACAGACTTGGAAAAAAGCACTGGAAAAAAGACACTCAAACATTTATCTCCCTACATTTATACAAGTTTGCAAACTGCTCAGCTCTTTGAATGGGCAATTAGCAGCCATCTGATTTTTGAATAGCCTCAGGGTTACTTATCTGATCTTTCCATCACCTGTGTTTTCATTGGAGGCTCTGTGGGACCCACCGAAATCAGGTCGCAACACACCAAGAGGGTCCCGACCCACAGTTTGAGAAATACTGCCTTAAGAACCCAACATTTGCAGTAGTGGTTTCAATATGTTTCAAAATTGTTCCATTCTTCTCTGTCCCAAGGTGTTGTGAAAGGGGCAAATAAATTTTATTTGCCCCTTTCACAAAGTTTCCAAAGAATCATTCATCATAAAAGAGCAAAGTGTGTAAAGGTTACACTTGTTTGTTGTTGTTCAGTCGTTAAGTCGTGTCCGACCCTTCGTGATCCCATGAACCATATCCCGCCAGGCCTTCCTGTCCTCCACTATCTTCCTGAGTTCGCTCATTTTCATGTTCGTTGCATCGGTGATGCTGTCTAACCATCTCATCCTTGGCCTTCCCCTTCTCCTTTTGCCTTCAATCTTTCCCAGCATCAGAGTCTTCTCCAGAGAGTCCTCTCTTCGCATTAGGTGGCCAAAATATTTGAGTTTCAGCCTTAGTACCTGTCCTTCCAGGGAACAGTCAGGCTTGATTTCATTTAGAATTGACTGATTTGATCTCCTAGCAGTCCAAGGGACTCTCAGGAGTCTTCTCCAGCACCACAGTTCAAAAGCATCTATTCTTCGGCGCTCAGCCTTCTTTATGGTCCAACTCTCGCAACCATACATTGCTACTGGGAACACCATCGCCCTGACTATACGAACTTTTGTTGGCATGGTGATATCTCTGCTTTTTATTATGCTGTCTAAGTTTGCCATAGCTTTCCTTCCAAGGAGTAAGCGTCTTTTAATTTCATGGCTGCTGTCTCCGTCTGCAGTGATCTTGGAACCCAAAAAAGTAAAATCTGTTACTGCTTCCATTTCTGCCCCTTCTATTTGCCAGGAATTGATGGGACCAGATGCCATGATCTTAGTTTTATTAATGTTGAGTTTCAAGCCAACTTTTGCACTCTCCTCTTTCACTCTCATCAAGAGGCTCTTTAGTTCTTCTTCACTTTCTGCCATTAGGGTGGTATCGTCTGCATATCTGAGGTTGTTGATATTTCTCCCGGCAATCTTGATTCCGGCTTGTGATTCATTTAGCCCTGCATTTCTCATAATGTACTCTGCATATAAGTTAAATAAGCAGGGTGACAATATACAGCCTTGTCGTACTCCCTTCCCAATTTTGAACCAATCAGTTGTTCCATGGCCGGTTCGAACTGTTGCTTCTTGACCCGCATACAGGTTTCTCAGGAGACAGGTAAGGTGGTCTGGTACCCCCATCTCTTTAAGAATTTGCCACAGTTTGTTGTGATCCACACAATCAAAGGCTTTTGCGTAGTCAATGAAGCAGAAGTAGGTGTTTTTTTGGAACTCTCGTGCTTTCTCCATGATCCACCGCATGTTGGCAATTTGATCTCTAGTTCCTCTGCCTCTTCGAAACCCAGCTTGTACGTCCGGTAGTTCTCGGTCCACATACTGCTGAAGCCTAGCTTGTAGGATTTTGAGCATAACCTTGCTAGCATGTGAAATGAGTGCAATTGTACGGTAGTTTGAACACTCTTTGGCACTGCCCTTCTTTGGAATTGGAACGTAAACTGACCTTTTCCAATCCTTTGGCCACTGCTGAGTTTTCCAAATTTGTTGGCATATTGAGTGCAGCACTTTCACAGCATCATCATTTAGGATTTTAAGTAGCTCAGCTGGGATATCATCATCTCCACTAGCTTTGTTGTTAGTAATGCTACCTAAGGCCCACTTGACTTCACTCTCTAGGATGTCCGGCTCTGGGTCAGTGACCACACCAGCGTGGTCATCAGGAACATTAAGATCTTTCTTGTATAGTTCTTCTGTGTATTCTTGCCATCTCTTCTTAATCTCTTCTGCTTCTGTTAGGTCTCTGCCTTTTTTGTCCTTTATCATGCCCATCTTTGCACAAAACGTTCCCTTGATATCTCCAATTTTCTTGAAGAGATCTCTAGTCCTCCCCATTCTGTTGTTTTCCTCGATTTCCTTGCATTGTTCATTTAAGAAGGCCTTCTTATCTCTCCTTGCTATTCTCTGGAACTCTGCATTCAGTTGTTTATATCTTTCCCTTTCACCCTTGCTTTTTGCATTCCTTCTTTCCATAGCTATTTGTAAAGCCTCATCTGACAGCCACTTTGCTTTCTTGCATTTCTTTTTCTTTGGGATGGTTTTAGTTGCTGCCTCCTGTACAATGTTACGAACTTCCGTCCATAGTTCTTCAGGCACTCTGTCTACCAGGTCTAATGCCCTAAATCTATTCTTCACCTCCACTGTATACTCATAAGGGATATGGTTTAGGTCATATCTGACTGGTCTAGTGGTGTTTCCTACATTCTTCAGTTTAAGTCTGAATTTTGCAATAAGAAGCTCATGATCTGAGCCACAGTCAGCTCCAGGTCTTGTTTTTACTGATTGTATAGAGCTTCTCCATCTTTGGCTGCAAAGCACATAATCTATCTGGTTTCGGTATTGACCATCTGGTGATGTCCAGGTGTAGAGTCGCCTCTTGTGTTGTTGGAAAAGAGTGTTTGCTATGACCAGCGTGTTCTCTTGACAGAACTCCGTTAGCCTTTGCCCTGCTTCATTTTGCGCTCCAAGGCCAAACTTGCCTGTTATTCCGTTTATTTCTTGATTTCCTACTTTAGCATTCCAGTCTCCTATGATGTAAAGGACATCTTTTTTGGGTGCTAGTTCTAGAAGGTGTTGTAGGTCTTCATAGAACCGGTCAACTTCATCTTCTTCGGCATCAGTGGTTGGGGCATACACTTGGATTACTGTAATGTTGAATGGTTTGCCTTGGATTCGAACTGAAATCATTCTGTCGTTTTTGAGGTTGCACCCCAGTACTGCCTTTCCCACTCTTTTATTGACTATGAGGGCTACTCCATTTCTTCTAAGGGATTCATGCCCACAGTAGTAGATATGATGGTCACCTGACTTAAATTCGCCCATGCCCGTCCATTTTAGTTCGCTGATTCCCAAGATGTCAATGTTCAATCTTATCATCTCATTTTTGACCACATCCAGCTTGCCTTGATTCATAGACCTCACATTCCATGTTCCTAAGCAGTATTGCTCCTTGCAGCATTGGATTTTCCTTTCAACCTCAGACACATCCACAGCTGGACGTCCTATTGGCTTTGGCCCAGCCGCTTCACTCTTTCTGGGTCTGCTTGGAATAGTCCTCCGCTCTTCCTCAGTAGCATATTGTTACAAAAGAATAATTAAATATGTTCAGGTTATCTAATGAACCTGTTTGTTGACAGGCTGGCATCCTTTATTGCCAGCCAGGTCTGCCTACGCTAGCATCCCTTTTTCCAAGCGGGGTGGGTCAGGCAGAAGGTTGCCTGAACAATATGTATTTGGCAGCAACTCCAAAAATGACTCCCCTCACAACTGCCAAAGGTGCTGATATCCTAAATACTCAAAATGCTGTCGAACACTTAGTGGGTTGAATTGGAAACTTTGTAGACCTAGACTGGGACCCAGTCCTGAGCTACTAGTAGGGTTGCCAACCCTCCAGGACTGGTCTGGAGCCTCCAAGAATCAGCATCAATTTTTGGGTGAATATTGAAAGTGATTTTGGAGATTCTAACAGGGCTTCCAGGCAGTGGCATCACTAGGGTCCACGTCACTCGGGACGGGAGGTCAGCGCGTCACCCCCATGATGCTGCTGCGGCCCCACGCTGTCCCCGCTCCTGCTCCCCGCTGCCGCCCAGTTCAACCTGATCGGGTCTTTATTTGGCAGCTTCTGACTAGGGCAAGGCTGAAAGTGGCGTTCTGCGCATGCGCAGAACGTCGCTTTCAGCCTTGCCCTCAGAAGGGCCGAACGAAGACCCGACCACGTCTTCTTCAACCGCTTCTGAGGGCAAGGCTGAAAGTGGCATTCTGCACATGTGCAGAATGCCACTTTCAGCCTTGCCTTAGTCAGAAGCGGCCAAAGAAGACACAATTCGGGTCATACCGAGTGGCAGCGAGGGAAGAGGGCAGCAGGCACGTCATCTCCTCCCCCCCCCCCCAGTGAACTTCCACTATGTCATGCTGGAAAAACAAAATCTCCAGGAATAGCTTCAGTCAGAATGGCAGTGCTAGTGCAGTCTGTGGTGAGGCCTCAGAGCTCCTTACAAGCAGAATAGGAATAAGCAACATCTGCCTCTATGATGAACAGGTAGTGTGAAGCTTCTGGATTGGCCAGGCCTAATAGATTGAGGTAGAGTACAGCTGGTGTAGCATAGTGGCTAAGGACTGAGCTGCAAATCAGGACTTCCTGGTTCATGTCTCTTCTTTGCCATAAACTCGGTAGGAGGCCTTAGATTCAGCTGCAATAGGGCAATAGAGCTGCTTATCTGACAGAGTTGTTGGAAGGGCAACATCAAAGTGATAACATGTGACGTGAAATACACATTCAGAAAGTATTATAAAATGTTAAGTATTACTACAGCTGCCCAACTACAGCTACTAAAAAGGTAAAGGTATCCCCTGACAATTAAGTCCAGTCGTGTCCGACTCTAGGGTGTGGTGCTCATCCCCATTTCAAAGCCGAAGAGCCAGCGTTGTCCGAAGACGCCTCCGTGGTCATGTGGCCGGCATGACACTCCTTGCCGCAGAGCGTAGCATGCAGCTGGAACACGGAGCGCTGTTTACCTTCCCGCAAGCAGTACCTATTTATCTACTCGCATTGACATGCTTTGGAACTGCTAGGTTGGCAGGAGCTGGCCAAGCAACGAGCGCTCACCCCGTCGCGGGAATCAAACTGCCGACCTTTCGATTGACAGCTTATGGTTCAGCGGTTTAACCCGCTGCGCCACCCGCTGGCCTTAACTACAGCTACTACAGCTGCCCAACTACAGTATTACTACAGCTGCTACGTCTGATGCGGACAGGCGTGGGAACAAAAATGCAGTGTCATAGGAAGGGGAGTGGCGGGGGGGCAGTACGCCCCTGGGCAGCATGCTGGAGGGGGCAGCTTACCGGAGGCAGGGCGGGAAGATGGCGGGGCGAGAACATGGTGGTGGGTGCGGTGAAGAACACGACAGTGGTGGAGATCCAGGTGGCAGCGAAGGTGGCAGGAAGGTCAGAGGGAGCAGCTGAAGGCATCCGGCACCTCCACGCGCTGTTTGTTTTGGTCCCCTCCCGCCCGCCCGAGCCCTGAGTAATGTTTTGGTCTGGCTTGCGTCACTCGGGGCGGGGTGAAAGATGTCAGCCGTCACGTGGGGGGGGGCAGGTGACCCGAAGCCAGCTACGCCACTGCAAAAATGGCTAATTCCCCATGGGTTTGTGAATAGCTTTGGTGACAGCACTGTATCAGGAGGTGACAGTCTGGAGCTGAAAGCCTTAAGGCTGATCTACATGACAGCGTTGCGGAGCGTTTTTTAATCCGGCGGAGCCGCCGGACCTCCGCCCCACTGCCGCGTACTCCAAGTCGAGTGTTCTATTTTTTAGGGGGCGTGACGGCAGAGCTTGGAGGTGGCTCGCGGAGCTGCTGCAGCCTACCAATCACAGGAGAGGGGGGGAGGGTGGCTGAATGCCAATGTGAACGACAACCAATCACCTTGGAGGTTACATCCACACAGCAACTGCGCTTTCTTAGGAAGGCGGGACAACATGAGGGGCAACAGGCTTGAAGACACTCCCCCGCTTCCAGCGCGGAGGTGCCAGCGGAGCCTCTGCCTGTCGTGTAGATCAGCCTTTAGGTTCCGTGCTTGTGGCTGCTCCATGTGGTGAGCTGCCAGAACGGCAGCCTGGAGCTTCTTCCTAGGAGTAAACAGCCTTCAGGCTCCTGGCTGACTCCACTCACCAAGACTGATCATTGGCTCCCTCTGGAAAAGAAAGGAGTAAAAGAACTTCCTATTAGATCAAAAAGACCTCCCTGTTTCCCTGGTGTGTTCCTGGCTTGACTTCTTGCTTCCAACTCCTGGCTTGCTTCTTGTTTTTTTTTTTTTTTTTAACTCTTCTGTGGTTGTAGCCCACAGCTCAGCTCAGACAATATAAAATATAATTTTAAAAATGCAAAGAAAGGAACCTAGCAATCCTATCTCCACTTGATGCCCCCTGGACTTGCTTCAGCTCTAGATATGTATAATAAGTGACCCAGGGCCCATTCCTGTAGGAGTGTTGAATTCAAAATGAAAGGAACTCTTGTTTTGACCAACCTCACTACTCACCTGGAGAGGACTATTATTACATTATATAGAAAGCATTATCATCAACATGCATGGAGCTTTACAGAGTAACATAAGCAGAGAAACAGGTTTCTGCTCTGTTTAGAGTAGAATAGTTCTGGAGTACCAGGGGCATCACTAAGGAGGATGAGGGGTGGACTGCCTTGGGTGTCACTCCAGAGAGGGGTGACTCTAAAATGACTTATAGCAGAATCCCTACGAAGTATCTGGTTCCCCATTCCAGGCCAATCGTGATTGGCCCGGAGGTCTACTCGGGGATCTACTCGTGTAATGCGGGGATAGGCCTCCTCGGATTTCTGCCAGCTATTTAGCTGGCTCAAGTCCAACGAGGCTGTGTAATGGCCGCACCGGCCCAGGAATGGGACGGGATTTGGCAGCTGCCACCCCGCCCCCATGGGCCAGTTCGGCCAATGGCCCCCCACCCTTGCCACCCGGACCACCCCCGCCAGGGGATCCCTTATCTTCTCCGGTGGCCGCAGGGACGATCCGGCGGTGGAGTGAGGACAGCCTGCCACCGCATCAGCTGCCCTTACTCTAAAGTCGTCACAAACGTGCTTTACGGCACATTTGCGACTGCTTTGGAGGAGCGTGCGCACTGCCGTTCGAGAGTTAGTATGGATTGCGCTCTTAGTCTATTTGTTACCGGTGGTGCGAAAACGCACCACTGGTAGAATATGGGTTTAAAATTTTCCTAATTTCTGTCGCGACTCTCGTGGGATCGGATTTCCCAGGAGGCCTCCACATCGTGTGCTCTGGTATAGGAGGAGGTCCATGGGGGTGGCTCCATGAGATCTCGCCCTGCGTGTCACCAACCCTGCTGGAGTCTCCCAGGAATCAGTAGCATTCGCCAGGTGGCTACTGAAAGCAATCCTGGAGATTTTATCAGGGCCTCTTTGGGTAAATGACATTAGTACATCATGTGAAAACAAATTATCACCAGGAAAGCTCCAGTCAGAATTGGCAGCTATTGCCCTGAGGTGCTTACAGCCTAAATTTCAACACTGGGAAACAATAAATACTAGAGAAGGAAAAGAGACACAAGGATAACTTGAAATGAATGCAAACAAATGCAGTTACATATATTTGATTTTGGTGGGCATAAATCCTATGTGGTTAGATTGAAAACATATTGGCAAGAGGTTAGCTTTGAGGACAGCAGGAGTGGTGATAGCAGTAGGAAAGCTCAGAGAAACCTTAGCAGAGAAGAATCAAGGTCGGCAGGAAGCAAACTGAGAAAATTGCCTAGGGAATGTGTTACTATCCAAGTCATTGTCCTTTGCAAGGATTGCCTGAGAGATAGAATGTAACTCCTGTTATATTAAGGCTATAATCTTATGCAAATTTACCTAGGAGTAAGTCCTGTTGAACAGGTGGCTCTGTAGATGTGGCATTTGTTTCAAATGTTCTCTCCTGCAGCTCAGTCCCCTATATGTTTACTCCTGCTTAATTCAAGGGCACTTACTCCCAAGTATCCTTAGGATTGCAGCCTTATTTGCATCATTGCATGGATGCCCACCAGATACAAGAATACTGCATGTGTGTTGGCAGTGAGCCTAGAGAAATGGCTGTTTTTTCTTCATAGTTTTGCTTGGCTTAGAATTTGATTGTTTTATCTGCCCCTTAATTTATTTCAGAAATCCATGTATTAAGAACAGGCACAAACAAGGGGGTACAATCGTACCTGAGCCCAGGGCCAAAAAAGAATGTGTCAAAAAGGGGGCTCCAGGAGCCAAATTCACATGAAGGGAAGGGGCCCAAAAGAAACTTTGTACCTCCTGATAAAATTCATTTGAGTGGCCCTGAGAACAGGCAAAGGAAGGGGATACTGGAGGGGGGGGTTAGAAAGAGAGCGAGGAAGGGAGAGAGGGAGAGAGAAGGCAAGACTGCAGCTCAGGACATTGCACAAGTCTTTCTACAAGGAGAGCAGAAATAGTAGGATGTCATTCCATGCTTCCTGCAGCAGACTCCCAGTGTGCTAGCATAGCCCTGACCGTGGATCAATTATGACAGCAAATGAACTTGTTGACATGAAGAGGGTTCTCTTTAAGGAAAGGGGTGCCCTTCTTAGTAACAGCAACTCTTTAATAGATGAGCCACAGCTTAGTTCCACAGTTCTCAGAGGCAGAGGCTGTATATCCCACACAACCACAGATTTCCTGAGTTGTACTGTACTTTGCTTTAAAAATTGGATGAGACTTGCTCAAGAAATCCTAAGAGAAGCATAGAACATGAAGCAAAACGTCAGAAACTCTTCAGATCTTACTTGCCTTCTGTACTGCTGGGCCACGTTCAAAATAAGTCTGTAGGCAGGTGGTTCGTGTTTAGACTTCACGTTTTTTAGATTATTGCTACTGCTATTTGACCTTAGGCATTTTGCTCACGCTTGGAGCAAAAAGTTACTATGACACCTATCCCCTGATCGTCTTTTTAAATAACCAACATAGTCAATTCATGCATGACCCTCAAATGTGTGTTCCTTGGTCCAGGGCTTGCATCTGCTCTCACTGCAAAGTCTATGCATATAACCCGTTTGATATGGGGGGGGGGGAAGGTGGATGGATTGCATGGGTTCCCCACCAGGTAGTGGTGGAAGGGTGGAACCAGAGGCGTCGCTGCGCCCGGAGCAGGTTGGGGGGCCCCCCGGCGCCCCCCAATAAAACTGTCAAAAATTTTAGGTTTCGGTTTCGAAACCTAAAATTTGCACTTTTTTTTACTGTTTTTTACTGTTTTCCGGGGGGGGGGGTTAGTGTTAAAGGGGCATCTGTGTGTGTAGTGTGTGCTTTGTCCCCACTTATTTGTTATCTCTAAGCCGATCGGAAGCGCCCCGAAGTTCGGGCACCCAGGGCCGAACTTCCTCCGGCAAGCGCCCTTCGACTCCGGCAAGCGCCCAGAACTTCGACATTCTGCGCCTGCGCTAAAGGAAGATGGTGCCCGGTGCTGTTAGCGCAGGTGCAGAACTGCACAGGACTTATGCAAGCGCAGAACGAAGAAGTTCTGGGCGCTTGCCAGAGTCGAAGGGCGCTTGCCGGAGGAAGTTCGGGGTGCTTCTGAACGGCTCAGAGATAACAGATAAGTGGGGAGAAAGCACACACTACACTCACAGATGCCCCATAACCACTAAAAACCCCGGGAAAACATAAAAAAAGGTTAAAAAAGGTAAAAAAAGTTTTCGAAAACGAAACCTAAGGAGGTCCGTGCCCCCCCAGGAGGCCTCAGCGTCCTACGCCTTGGGGCCCCCTGCCCCATATCAGACGATGCCACTTGGCGGAACGGGGTGTTCCAGGAGAGGGGGGTAGGTCGGCCAGACCTGGGAAGGGGAAGGGATCGGTGGTGGCGACTCCGCCGTAATCCTATCCCCCTTCCCGGGTCTGGCTATCGTTACACGGCCCTCTTGAATATGTGCCAGCAAAATAGCTGGTTTCCATTCAAGTATATCCATCGGGCCAGCTGGGGCTCTACTCGGGGTAAGGGTACAATCAACCCCCTTCACCCGAGGAATGCTTCAGCCGCACCAGTGCTGGGTCCTATCTAGATAGGGTGGGCTCTAAGCCTACGCTGCAGCCTAGCTAGACAGGATTGGGCTGCCCGTCATGACTAACTTCAGTTCTGTTCATTTCAGTGGTGCTTAGCCAACATTCACTACCACCCAGTAAAACATCATTGACGCCAAAACATGAATTTGAATAATCCACACTACCCAATTCACCAGTAACCAGACCCTGTATTTGCACCTGCACACTATCCTTTACTTTTGCAACCAGTTGTCCCATCTTGCCCTACCTCCCTCAAGCAGCACATTTATAGAATAGGTGGGAAATTTTGCGCATGCCTCTTTCCTTACAGTCAACCTTACAGACTTCCATCACCTATAATAACAGTACATTACTGTTCTTTTTGCCTGAGGGCTGGTTTTGAGGCTTGTTTTTTTTAAACAATAGCAACAACCTCATATGTGTGAAGATTGTCTGATGCATGCCTCTTTTACATACCAGAGTGCAAAATCCTAAAAGAAAGGGGTGGGGTGTTGAAAAGACATCTGTAGGAGTCTGCGAAAGAGGCAAGTATGTGCATCATTATTTTTAAAACCTGAAGAACTCTACTAGTGAGGATAGGTGACTGGGCTTATGTGCAAGCCAAACAAACAAAACGCATCTCAAAGAAAATTCAGATGTTTTGAAAAATCGGTTTCAAAAATCCAGATAAATATGGAGGAGTAGGGGTGCCGCAGGGGCTGGAGCAGAAAAAGTGGCAATGGGTCTGTCCATCATTTCTAATGATGGACAGGCTCCAACCAAAATTACTGTAAGTTCTTTTTCGCCATATTGATTTCTGTGGGAAAGACTTGAGCGCGTGCTTAACTCTCCCATTGGTATCAAAATGCCTTCAAAGAAGTGCTGACCTTTGGCTGCAGCATCAACTTGCTCATTTGTGCTTCTATGTAGCAGTATCAAACTGTATCAAACAGACAGATCAAACCTTAGAGTCTACTGTGCTGAAGCTTATTCTGGAATACAGTACGGGGACCAATTTCTTATGCGCAACTCTATGGCAACATAGGGAGTAAAACATTGGCACCATACTGCAGGAGTGCTAGGTTGTTGAACAAATTATATTCTCCTTTCTGCAAATAGCGTCATTGTTAAAATTGGAGTAATTGCATTGGTGCAATTCAGCAGATTTTGCTTCCATGCATGGAAGGCACAATCCAATAATCCAGAAGGATAAACATAACGTATTTTTTCCTGGCAACCCTTATTCACACAGTGATGCATGTGGCTTCCCATTAAGTCAATGGAACTGTTCCCCACAAATAGTGAGTGAGAGAGAGAGAGAGAGAGAGAGAGAGAGAGAGAGAGAGAGAGAGAGAGAGAGAGAGAGAGAGAGAGAGAGAGTGCTGACTCAGTTGTCCCGGAGGCACGTATAAAACTGAAGGTGAAAGCAAAGAAGGGCATGTGATAACCTACTAAACGAAGATAGGCAATTCTAGATTAATGAGCCTTTTGTAATTAAATATAATGAGTAAGCTGAATAAAACCACATTCTACTCCATTCAGAACTCTGGAGTTTTATCTACTCTCCAATTATACCTGTTTAGTAGTTACAGTTTCTATTTTCTTGCCATCTTGCTATTCTCTACACCACTGTTGGTGTGTACTAGACTTTAACCGAAAAGTTATTTTTCATTCATTCATTCTTTTGTAATCAAGTCTGGCCAAACCCAGCCTGGCATCTTAAGTGGTACTCATTTTTTTTAATTAACCCCAACACAGTGGCATCACTAGGGGGTTGTGGGGGTGCGGACCGCACCGGGTGACACCCTCAGGGGGGTTCGACATCACTAGTGGCCAAAGTTGTAGAAACTTTGGAAAATTTGCATTTATGAATAATACCATAACGGTATATATATATCATTGGAAAGATAATTTAATGCAGAATTTAATGAAACAAACCATGTTGAATGATCTGTATTTTATCAAAGGTATGTCCAAATAACCGGAAAAAGAAAACACAACTGCCTTATGTCACAAAAAGTGGATTTCCTTAACTCAAAACTGACCAATGAGACTGATTGTTCCGAGAGCCAATGAGGTGTTCTTATGACACAGCATGGAACCAAAAAGGTGTTAGCATGAGTCAGCTCTCATTTCCATGTATCAGAGCTAATACTAGAACTCTTATTCAGTTCTTGTGTGAGTGTCATCAAGTTGGCCACTGGTTTTTTTTGTTGATTATTGATTTGTTGGGTGACGTGTACTGATATAGAAAGTTATTGGGGGATGACATCATGAGTTACCGCACTGGGTGACACCAACCTCAGTGACACCACTGGGGTGACGCAATAAGCTCTCACACCGCAACGCAAACCTAATGACTTCTCTGCCCCTATGCAAACCCTAATGACTCCTCTGCCCCAACCCCTTTCTGCTTCCTTTCTCCTCAACCAACCAGCCAGTTCTTCCAAACAGACATATGCAGAAGGATGCTGGGATAAGGTGAGAGGTATCAGAACCAAACTGCAGCAGCCCCTTAGTGACATCTCCAGTGCTGCTGCTATTGTCTTTTGCAGCAGCAGCTCTGAATGAAGCAATATGGGGTTGTTGCTGCCCTGAGTAAATGGGAACAGTGGTGTCAGGGTGAAGAGACAGGCCACATAGTGGGCCGGTGGAGGCAGCAAGCAGACACGGGGTGCAAGGCATCCCCCTATCAGTTTGTCACTCCCCCAGCCTGAAGCACTCAAAGCAGCCACCCCACTCCATAGGTAGACTAGACCTGTTCCTGGTATTGAAGCATGTTTTCCCAATGGATGTGTTTTTCTGTTAGAATACAGGTTTTTCTGCTTTGCTGTTGAATCCAACTCTATGCTAGTACACATTCTCTTAGGAAACTCAGAGCATCTGAACCTATATTGCTAGAACATAAAAAAATAGAGATTTATGCTATCTACATGTATTAAATGGATTCTAGTCTAGACGACAGTGAAAGGTAAACTATATCTTTCTTGAGCCGTCTTAACCCAAGGCAGTTTGTGCAAGAATAAGCAATGCAAACAAAACCAAATGCAAACAATTGAAATCAATTACAACCAGTTTGGATAAAACAAGATGTCAGATGATGTTAAAAATACATTGCTAAATAGGAACACTTCCAAGCCAGAGGAAATTAGTCCCATTCATTTCAATGGGATTTACGAGTGACCTAATTTTGACTTGTCTGCTAAAAGACAGCAGGACTGGGCATAAAAAAAGCAGCGTTATAATGGGGACGACCTACCTCTCATCCAAAATTCAAACACATCTTCTGATGATGGGACACAGATCACTTGTACAGATCTCTAGTGACTTGAAGGCTCTGCTGAGAATAGGTATGCCTTTAAGTAGGTTGGACCTACTTAACTTTCAAAAGCACACCTTGAGTTGGCCCCAGAACTTAATCAAGTGGTAGCCCATGCAGTGTATGTACAGTAGGATAGGTAGTGGGGCTGGCGTAAGGTTTTTTTTGTGCCCTAAGGCAGCAGTTCCCAAAGTCCCCAACACCGTCACCCACCTTGACCAGCTGCTTCCACGCCACGAACCAGAGCGACCAGAATGATTCGTGGGCTGGAGCACCTCCCTTACGAGGAAAGGCTACAGCGTCTGGGGCTTTTCAGCCTAGAAAAAAGGCGCCTGAGGGGGGACATGATTGAGACTTATAAAATTATGCATGGGATGGAGAGAGTGGATAGAGGGAAATTCTTTTCCCTCTCGCACAACACCAGAACCAGGGGACACACACTAAAATTGAGTGGAGGGAGAGTTAGAACAGACAAAAGAAAATATTTCTTTACCCAGCGTGTGATTCATCTGTGGAACTCCTTGCCACAGGATGTGGTGATGGCACCTGGCCTAGATGCCTTTAAAAGGGGTTTGGACAAATTCATGGAGGAAAAGACCATCACAGGTTACAAGCCATAAGCAACCTCCTGGTTTTTAGAAGTGGGTTTTCTCTGTGCCAGGTGCAAGGGAGTGGCGACTGGACACAGGTATCTTGTTGTCTCGTGTGCTCCCTGAGGCATCTGGTGGGGCCACTGTGTGACACAGGAAGCTGGACTAGATGGGCTTTTGGCCTGATCCAGCAGGGCTCTTCTTATGTTCTTATGTTCTTAACCAGCTTAGCCAGTTGTTCCCGCGTTGCTCCAGCCCAGGGACGTCTTTCGGAGGTCTCAGAAAGGCCTCCTAACGCAACCGGAAGTTGCGTTGGTGAAACTGGAAGTGACCTCTGTGTCGCTTCCAGAGGCTTTCGAAGGCCCATAGAGGCTTCCAGAGGCCATCCCTGGGCCAGGGCGACTCAGGAGCAGCTGGCTAAGATGGGTTGGGCCCCGGAAATGTCTTTCAGTTGCTTCCGTTTGGCTCCAATTTGGAGCCAAACGGAGTCAAGGGCGGGCAGGCCAAACCAGTGAGCCCACCTTCACCTCAGACCATGACCCACCAAGTTGGTCATGACCCACACTTTGATAATCCTTGCCCTAAGGGAATTAAAATTTCATTCTCCAACAGACCTCATTTCTTTCTTATTGGATTATTTGTAACATAATTGATCAAGAGGTGATCAGGATTCTATTGTCTCATTTTTCTTTCTAATGTCAGTAAGTCTGTATTTCCTCCCCTTTAGAACTATGTCTATGCCCTGGACAGCTGTTGTAATTCTTAGTGGAATTTGGGCAGGTGCATCTTGTCCTAGTGCTCCAGGGAAAAAGCAAAGCTGCATCTGCTGAACTGATGACTACAACATGACTAGCAATGGTACAAGAACCCTTTCCACCCTATTCGCTGTGCTAAAAAGACGAGCCCTGTCAAGGCTGGCATGAAATAGTACAGGTCTTTGCCTTTAGCTACCATTTGTATGAATTTCCATTTAAACCTGCATATAAGTAAACCATTTCAGAAGTGGCAATACTGGGCCAGGAGCCCTAAAACTGAAAGAGCTATTTATATGCTAATTGTTTGCATGACCTCAATTAATGTTGTGGATATCTGGACATGGTGTGATTTCAAGAGTGCATTTATCTTCACAGCACCCCCTTCCCTTACCCAGATAAGAAACCTGCTAAAATCTCTGATTTCTTTACATGGTCAAGAGCTTAATCAGAGACTGAAGAGAAGTGAGAACAAGGAAAAGCACCTCTGGCTTAAAGCACTGGCGTCACTACAGGGGGGGCGGAGCTGTACGTTCTGCTGAAATTGGAGCCTCCCTTACACGGAGCAACGAAGCAGCCCCGCCCCCTCACCTTCAGAGCCTTTCAGGGAAGCGAAAGCAACGCGCAGTTGCTTTCGCTTCCCTGAAAGGCTCCGATGGTGAGGGGGCGGGGCTGCTTCATTGCTCCATGTAAGGGAGGCTCCAATTTCAGCAGAACTTACAGCTCTGCCCCCCCCCCCCGTAGTGACGCCAGTGGCTTAAAGCTGCTTAAGGCCGTGACAGACTGCACGCCGAGGTGAGCAAGTGAGCCCCGAGGCAAGCGAGCGAGAGAGGCTGGCCACTCTCCTCCGCACTCTGAGCTTGTTTGTAGGAGTGTCTTCCCGCAAATAGTCCCTCCTTTTGTCCCGCCTTCTTGGAAGAAACCTCCACGGTGATTGGCTAACCTCCCCCTCTCATCTGATTGGTGGCTGCAGTAGCTCCGTGAAGCAGCCCCCTCAAACATGGGCCAGGAACATTTTCGATAGTGCCAGAAATCGGGAGATCGCATCTCCTCCGCTCGCTTCCGCTATGGTAACCAGACACCTCAGCACAGCTTGACAAAGCTCCTCGGGCATCCGGGACGCGCCGAAATTCATGCGGTCTGCAGCGGCCTTTAATTAGCAGCTCTTAGCTCACCTTTGGCTACCTGCAGCCATCACTTGTTTGTTGTTATTTTCAAACTCTTCCCCCCCCCCCTTTCCTCAGTCTAAATGGCTTCACCAAACATTATTAGCCTTACTGGGGAAAGAATACAGTCACCACAAAGGTACCCTCCCTCAGTAAGCTGCCCCCCTGGTGGCATATCAGGTGTTCTCAGTGGACTCTCTGAATGCTGAAATGTGGTTGTACACTAAAACCTAGGGCTGCTCTTTTGGTTTCTGAGGTGATTTCCTCAGGCAGCACAACTAGGATACCATTAAAGGGCAGCAGATAGTCATTAAACGTAGTCATTAAACGTTGCCTGCAGTGGGGATGTTTTTGTTTTTTGTTTTGCTTTTTGCATTGTCTGCCTCAGGCACCACCATCCAACATGTGACAGGTGTGCAGATGACCTGGTTAGGACCACGTTGTGCTTCAGCCAGTCCAGGGTTGACATGAATCAGCTGCTGGTGTACTGGAGAAGATCTACATAAATGGCTGCCTGGCACAGCCCAAATTACCAACCTGCTTTCCTTACAAATACTGTGTGTGCTGTGAAAAAAATGATGCTGCGCACGTGAACCAGCTTTTTTCCTCCTCTGAATGAACTAGAAGTGGCCACCTTTTTGAAGGCTGTTTTCTGGCAGAGCTCCCTCTGCCTGGGGAGTGAATGGGTTCTAGTTTTGAAACAGTTGCCAGTGTGCCCCTTTGTTTCTTGGGTAAGGACATTTACTTGGAATGTTAATCTGCTTCTTGGAAATCTCCAGAGTCCCAGGGTTTGTTTTGTCTCCAACGGTAAAATAAGGCTTTTGAGAGGAAAAAAACACACAGATTAAATGCCAAGGTTAGCATCGCCAGCATTCTTTCATAGCTAGAGCTTCCCTCCTAAAGAAGCTCAACAAGAGATCATAATTCATTATTTAAAATCCATTGCTTCGGCTTCACCTCTCTTGCTTTGTTGCCCCTGTACCAAGTCCAAGAAATGTTGGCACTGCCACAGTTCTGGCCCAACTGTGTGTTTCTTTTCCAGAGTATGCTGGTCGTTTATCTCCCTTTTATAAATAACACACATGCACCCTGATTTTGGCTGTGCATTCAAAATGCACATTAAAACCAGCTCTTCGCTTTTGGATAGGAGATTGTCCCATGGAAATGTTTGGAAGAGAGCTGGTGTGGGATTGATGAGGCTCTGCTTGCGACCCACCAGAGGATCCCTCCCAACCCACAATTTGGGAAACGTTGCTTAGAACAATGGCAGAGTTGTGACACTGCGACGGTGACAACGTGTGAGAATTTTTATCGGCATGATTTGGCCATCTTGACTAGGTAATCACTTTTCCGGTACAAACTGATCTAGTTGTTCTTGAATACGAATACAGTATATTAATAGCTAGCACCACAATCGTGAATTACACAGATCAGTAGGACATAGAAATATTATTCTCTCTCTCTCTCTCTCTCTCTCTCTCTCTCTCTCTCTCTCTCAGCACATACATACAAAAATAAACCTGGAAAAACTAGATTAATGTCATCATCATTTTAAAGCACATCTGAACCCTAGTGGTTTTCATGTTCCCATTTAACTGCTCCTTTTGGCTCCAGGCAATACCAAAAGTGAGACATTTGTATGATCTCTGAATGACATGGATGTGGCATTGTCAATGTCTGATGCAAGGAATGCAGATGCGCCATTTGTTTTGCTGCTGTTTGTTGCTATGCTGGTTTCAGAGAGCAAGGGAAATTGACAACACACTCCTATGCAGGCCTACTCAGAAGTAAGTCCCATATTGTGTTCAATGGATTTGCAGGCTTAGTAGGTCACAAAAAAGCATTTCTCCAAGCAGAAAACAGTCTGAATGTGGTTTTCACAGAGAAACATTCAATTTGATTAGCTATAAAACTAGCCACTGGAGTTAGTCAGGGACATTGATAGCAACTGTGGGTGCCTGAAATGTCGTGATCTGTCATCGAGGGCTAAACTGAAAGTATTTTTGCTGTCATTAAACTTTAATAATTACAGCCTCTGTTTTAACTCCGTGTTCTTGGAGCCAGCAGAGTTATGAGTTTCTGTTCCCAAGATCACTGAAAAGGTTCTGTACAGGCTTGTTTTCGGAGGGGGGGGGGAGAGAGAGAGAGCGAGAGAGAGAGAGAGAGAGCAGATTGCTAGTAGGGGTGGTCACACGAAGAGAAGCATTATTCCACATATAATGTATCTTTTCTTGTTCATGTCCATTCGTTCCATCCTATCTAAATTCTCTTAGAGTGGAAAGGATTCTTTTGTTATTTCTTGCATGGTTATTACTGGGTGGGTTAATACATTGTATTAAGCACACCAATCTGTAATTGCCATGTTTCCTTTTTAATAAAAAAAGCTTTCCTTCACTGATGGTTGTAAATGCTGTGGTACATTCCTCAGCTAAGGAAGCTGAGTTCAATGTTTAGGTTAGAAATCTGAATCTAGAGATAGGTTGTGGTTTATATATTGCTGTAATACTGGTACCTCAGCGGTTCCCAAACCTATCACTGTTACAACCTACCTCAACCTCCTCCCGCTTCTGGGACTGGGTCACCTGTAAAAGCCGCTACCGTGTCGAGCCGGGCCTGGGATGGCCTCCAGAGGCCTCTGTGGGCCTCAGAAACGCCTCCGGATGTAACCGGAAGTAATTTCCATGAAAATGGAAGTGAACTGGGGCCCGGCACGACGTAGGAGCAGCTTCTACAGGTAAATCACAACCTGGAAGTGGCCTCCACTTGCATCCAGAGGGCTCTAGTTTGGAGCCAACTGGACACAAGGGGGTGGGAGGACCCAACATCACAACATCTGCACATTGGGCAGCGACCCACAGTTTGGGAAGCGCTGGTATAACTAAATACATGCATAACACGTCCAATGGGATTTTTTCCCCTCTGTCCCATACATAAAACCGCTTTGAAGTCAAATATGTTGAGTAAATCTTTTCAAGAACCTTAACAAAACAGAAATCTAATTTCCATCCTGTTGGAAATTCCCGTTCTCCCCCCCCCCCCCCCGGTGGAATGTCTATAAGAAATGTGGACAAGTAGCTTAGAATGGATGGGCTGGAGAGGATTTTTAGATCAGTACTTCGTTTCAGTACCTGAAACGAAGCAGGAACCTTCATATCCAAGTCCATCATATCCAGCTCAAATCAATCACTGAAATTGCCATTTCGGGGGGCTGTGGCTTTTGGTGCAAATAAAGGTGGCAGTGGAAAATATTAACCCCCCACTCATGGTGTGCCATGCTCCTGTACCAAATCACCATCCACAGCTCTTTGAGGTCTTCCAAGGATCACTTCCGGTTCACTTTCAGCTTTACGTTTGTTTGTTAGAGAAGAGCTTAAAGCAGCGCTTCCCAACCCCTGCCACCAGACGTACCACTTACCATGCTCCTCGTCCCCTGAAGTACCACCTGAAGTAACTGGTGACAACATCACCAGCTACTTCTGGGTTGGCTCAGCAAAGCTCGGAATGCACTCGGAAGGCCTCATGGAAGGGTCAAAGCCAGCGCCTCACAGTTGACAGTCACCGGAGCGTACCACCTGCGTACCACCTGCCAGTAGTACATGTACCACTGGTTGAGAAACGATGATTTATAGTAACATCGCATGTGGCCCTAGGAGAGACACCACTGCAAAATGCCTCTTTGCCCATTTGGCAGGGGCATTCGTTTGTTCTTGCAGTGGGAAGGGATCCACTGCCTGGATGATACTGAGAATGTAAGCAAATAAGGTGAATGTACTGAACATGTACTGTATCTATTACTTAGAAAAGTCAGACAATAGAATATCCCCCAGGCCTGCTTTTAAAACGTGGATCTTTTAATACAGTGCTCATCACCAGCTTACAGACATACCAGACAAGTCCATAAGTTTATTTATTTACTTATTTTAAAAATTTATACCCTGCCTTATCCAATGCCAGAGCAAATGCCCAAGACGGCTAATGTGAATGTAAAGTAAACTTAATGTGACATTTATTTGCAAGTCAGTCCTGATTCCCTCCCCCCCCCAACTAAGAAGTTACTGTTTTGAAATAGTGTGGCAATTGATCCATAAATAATTTGTAAATAATAGACGTTTTTGCCAGTATGACTCTGTGAAATGTCATGAAGGCCTCTAGAAACAAAATGTTCATAGACATGTAAGATTTTGAATAAATCAGTGGTTGAGGAAGATGATGTTTTTCAGTAGTTTTACTTACATAATTTGATTTTTCCACAGTATCTAGTCCAGGGCTTTTCAAGGTGTGGGTCACGACTCACTTGGAGGGGCCACGGCCCAAGGTGGAGGTGGGTTGCCAGTTGGGCCCACCTGTCCAGCGTTGCCTCCATTTGGCTCCAAATTGGAGCCAAATGGAAGCAACTGGAAGCCACTTCTGGGGCCTGACCCACTCCTCCGGTCTATAATTTAGACAGGATTGGGCTGTTGGTCTATTTAATTATTTTGTTTGAGACAATTTGACATGCATAAATCAATGTCACTGATCCATGTTTAAATCTGGGGCTGGTTTGCGAGTGAGCCCTTTCAGGAGCAGCGAGTGGCTCACGGGGACAAAGTGGCAAGATAAAAAAAGACACAGCGAGTTAAGCAGCTGGGCGAGTTCAGCAGCGGGGCGAGGAAGCCAGGCCCCACACACTGCCCGGCACGTCCCTTGAAGAGAGGAGAGCTCCAATAACATTAAGGTACCCAAACTGTTTTAAACCCATAACTTACAAAAAAAGCTATGCAGTCAGACAGCCAGCAGAAGGGTGGGGGCTATCCAGTGTTTTGCACTGAGTGTCACATGTATGACTATCTGCCTCTTGGGCACATGTCATGGGTGTGTGCTCGGTGCAAAGAGCTCCAGGCTCTCAGGGAACGGGTTCGCTCCCTTGAAGCCACGGTTGCTGACCTGGAGAAGCAGAGACAGGTAGAGAGGAACCAGGGTGAGACTTCTAGGGACGTGGAGGCATCGTCCTACCCTCAGTTGGCCAGCACTTCAGCTGCCAGGGAAGGGAGTCTCAGGGCTGGAGGACATTGCTCTGGAAAAGAGGGAAACAATCCCACAGTGGGGACCCCTTCTTCAGGTGATGGGCCCGTATCCAGTCGCACTATGGATACTCCTCTGGGGAGAGGGGGAAGGGGGCTTCTTGTTGTGGGTGACTCTATAGTCAGGAACATAGAAAGGGGGGTCTGTGACGGATGTGAGGACCGCACGGTGACTTGCCTACCTGGTGCGAAGGTTGCGGACATCACCTCTCGTCTAGATAGGCTGGTAGAGAGTGCTGGGGAGGAGGTAGCGGTTGTGGTGCATGTTGGCACCAACGACGTGGGGAAATGTAGCCGGGCGGTCCTGGAGGCCAAATTTAGGTTGCTAGGTAGGAAGCTCAAATCCAGGACCCCAAAGGTGGCGTTCTCAGAAGTGCTACCTGTTCCACGCGCAGGGACAGCTAGGCAGGCGGAGCTCAGGGGTCTCAATGCGTGGATGAGACACTGGTGTGAGGAGGAGGGGTTTAAGTTTGTTAGGCACTGGGGAACGTTTTGGGACAAGCCGGGCCTGTACAAGAGGGACGGGCTTCACTTGAACCAAAATGGAACCAGACTGCTGGCGCGTAACATTAAGAAGGTGGCAGAGCAGCTTTTAAACTGACTCCTGGGGGAAAGCCGACAGGAGCCGAGGGGCATCCGGTTCGGGACTCCTCATTCCTCGGGAATGAGGGTGCAGAGGATGGGGAACAATCAAGTAATAACAGAATAAGAATTGGGAGTGGTAGCGTGATGGGACATGACAGCCAGTCTAGCAAAACAGAAGGCTGCAGGAATAAAGGGGCAAACATGCAGCCCTTCTTGGGGGACCAGGTATATAAGTGCTTTTATGCAAATGCCCGAAGTCTACGGGCAAAGATGGGAGAACTGGAATGTTTGGTGGCTAGGGAAAACATTGACATAGTAGGTATAACAGAAACCTGGTGGAATGCGGAGAACCAGTGGGATACTGCAATTCCAGGATATAAACTCTATAGGAGGGACAGAGAGGGGCGTGTTGGAGGTGGGGTGGCCATCTATGTCAAAGAGGGGGTAGAATCCACCAGAGTAGAGCTGGAGGGGGGCTCTGACTCCTCCGTAGAATCACTGTGGGTTAGATTACCAGGCTCAAAGAGTGATGTAATAGTAGGGGCATGCTACCGTCCTCCAGATCAAAAACCTGAAGGGGACCTTGAAATAAGGAAGCAAATCAGGGAGGTGTCAACGAGAGACAGGGTTGTAGTCATGGGGGACTTCAATTATCCTCACATCGACTGGGTCAATTCATGCTCAGATCATGAAAGAGAGACTGGATTTCTGGATATGTTAAATGACTGTGCCTTAGAGCAGCTTGTCACGGAACCGACCAGAGGACAGGTGACTCTGGACTTGATATTGTGTGGCACTCAAGATCTGGTCAGGGAGGTAAATGTTACCGAACCGTTGGGGAACAGTGACCATGCTGCGATCTGTTTCGCCATGCATGTCGGAGGGAGAGTGCCGAGCAAATCTGACACGAAAACCCTTGACTTCCGAAGGGCAGACTTCCCCAAAATGAGAAGACTAGTTAAGAAAAAGCTGAAAGGGAAGGTAAAAGGAGTCCAATCGCTCCAGAGTGCATGGAGGCTGTTTAAAACAACAGTCGTAGAGGCCCAGCGGGAGTGTATCCCGCAAAGGAGGAAGGGCTCGACCAAGTCCAGGAGGATGCCGGCATGGCTAACAAGCACAGTTAAGGAGGCTATAAAAGGCAAGGAAGCTTCCTTCCGTAAATGGAAGTCTTGCCCTAATGAGGAAAATAAACAGGAGCACAAACTGTGGCAAAAGAAATGTAAAAAGATGATACGGGAGGCCAAGAAAGACTTTGAGGAACGTATGGCAGGCAACATAAAAGGGAATAATAAAAGCTTCTTCAAATATGTTAGAAGCAGGAAACCTGCCAGGGAAACGGTGGGTCCGCTGGATGGTGAGGGAGAGAAAGGGGTGATAAAAGGGGACTTGGAGACTGCAGAGAAATTAAATGAGTTCTTTGCATCTGTCTTCACGGCAGAAGACCTCGGGCAAATACCGCTGCCGGAACGGTCTCCCCTGACTAAAGAATTAAGTCAAATAGAGGTTAAAAGAGAAGACGTCTCAGACTTAATTGACAAAATAAAGATCAATAAATCACCAGGCCCGGATGGCATCCACCCAAGAGTTCTGAAGGAACTCAAGAATGAAGTTGCTGACCTCTTGACCAAAATATGCAACTTGTCCCTTAAAACGGCCACTGTGCCAGAGGATTGGAGGATAGCTAATGTCACGCCAATCTTTAAAAAAGGAAGGAGGGGGGACCCGGGGAACTACAGGCCGGTCAGCCTAACATCTGTTCCAGGGAAGATGGTGGAAAGTCTCATTAAGGATAAAATCTTAAAATACATAGAAGAACAAGCTCTGCTGAGGGAGAGTCAGCATGGCTTCTGCAAGGGGAAGTCTTGCCTCACAAACCTGTTAGAATTTTTTGAAAAGGTCAACAGGCATGTGGATGCGAGCGAACCCGTGGATATTATATATCTGGATTTTCAGAAGGCGTTTGACACGGTCCCTCATGAAAGGCTCCTGAGAAAACTCCACAGTCAGGGAATAAGAGGGCAGGTCCTCTTGTGGATTAGGAACTGGTTGAAGACCAGGAAACAGCGAGTGGGAGTCAATGGGCAATTTTCACAATGGCGAGAGGTGAAAAGCGGTGTGCCCCAAGGATCGGTCTTGGGACCGGTGCTTTTCAACTTATTCATAAATGACCTGGACTTGGGGATAGGCAGTGAGGTGGCCAAGTTTGCGGATGACACTAAACTTTTCCGGGTGGTAAAGACCAGCAGGGATTGTGAAGAGCTCCAGAAGGATCTCTCCAAACTGGGAGAATGGGCAGCAAAATGGCAGATGCGCTTCAATGTAAGTAAGTGCAAAGTGATGCACATTGGGGCAAGAAACCAAAATTTCACATATACGCTAATGGGTTCTGAGTTGTCTGTGACGGATCAAGAGAGAGATCTTGGGGTCCTGGTGGACAGGTCGATGAAAGTGTCGACCCAGTGTGCGGCGGCTGTGAAGAAGGCCAATTCCATGCTCGGGATCATTAAAAAGGGGATTGAGAATAAAACGGCCAATATCATTATGCCTTTGTACAAATCGATGGTAAGGCCACATCTGGAGTATTGTGTCCAGTTCTGGTCACCATACCTCAAAAAGGATATAGCTGAATTGGAAAAGGTGCAGAAAAGAGCGACCAGAATGATTAGTGGGCTGGAGCACCTCCCTTACGAGGAAAGGCTACAGCGTCTGGGGCTTTTCAGCCTAGAAAAAAGGCGCCTGAGGGGGGACATGATTGAGACTTATAAAATTATGCATGGGATGGAGAGAGTGGATAGAGGGAAATTCTTCTCCCTCTCGCACAACACCAGAACCAGGGGACACGCACTAAAATTGAGTGGAGGGAGAGTTAGAACAGACAAAAGAAAATATTTCTTTACCCAGCGTGTGATTCATCTGTGGAACTCCTTGCCACAGGATGTGGTGATGGCACCTGGCCTAGATGCCTTTAAAAGGGGTTTGGACAAATTCATGGAGGAAAAGACCATCACAGGTTACAAGCCATAAGCAACCTCCTGGTTTTAGAAGTGGGTTTTCTCTGTGCCAGGTGCAAGGGAGTGGCGACTGGACACAGGTATCTTGTTGTCTCGTGTGCTCCCTGAGGCATCTGGTGGGGCCACTGTGTGACACAGGAAGCTGGACTAGATGGGCTTTTGGCCTGATCCAGCAGGGCTCTTCTTATGTTCTTATGTTCTTATGTTCATGTTGTACACTGGCGGTTACTGAGCATGTGAGCCTGTATGCACCTCCAATATCTATCATATCCCAGAGACCTTTGTGCATATGTAACAAAATATGTTTTTATATTGGTTATTCTTATATTGTTTAAATATTTTTAGACTTTAGAATTGTGTACGTGTGTGTGTGTGTGTGTGTGTGTGTGCGTGCATGTGCATGCGCATGCTATGTTTTCATTATTTATGATATTGTTTTTATATTTTAAAGCCACTTTGGGTGCCCATTTGGGAGAAAAGCAGGGTATAAAGTGAATGAATAAATAAAAATATGAAATCTAACACAACTTGAAATATTCCAGAACTTGACAAGCCCCACAAGATATCCAAGTATGTTCTCCTGATATCTGAAGACTGAACCTTGATTCTCATTCTTTTTAACCCCAAACCGCAACCCAATAAATTTTTCTCCCATGTAGCATCACGTGACCCTTAAACCAGATTTTATTGCCTTAGACTATGTCTTTATCAGCCGTGTTTCAATCAATAAAAATCGTTAACATCATGGCTTTCAATTCCGTATCTGTCATTCATTCTTCGTTAATGGTAGTCAAAACGTTTACTATGATGCCTGTAATGGCCCAATCCTATTCAGGTCCTACCGCAGCGGGTCTTGCAATCTGCTGCCATAAACCCCATTCCAGCAGCGAAAAAGCTGCACCTCTGCTATGCGCTTTGGAGCCACCAGCACAAATGGCCAGCGGCTCTATTCATGTACCAGTGGCTCCCAGACAACCTGCTGGAGCAAGTAAGATGGCGGTGGGGCAGTTCAGGGGAGGATTGGGGCAGGGACTGGGCCAAAGCAGGGGTCAAAGGGTCTCAGAGGAGGCAGCGCATGCCAAGATCCTATCCCCCCTTTCCCAGCCTAACACATCCCCTGAGGCTCCTTGCTTATGCCAGGAAAATAGCTGGCATAGGTTCAAGGAAACCCATTGCTGGCCAGGCGGCTTATGGGGAGGTAAGTAAAAATGACTTACCGTACTTACTCCATCAGCTCAATTGGCGCTGCTGCATCGCGTAGGCTGGCGGGGGATAGGATTAGGCTGCCAATACATTTTCACAAAAACAAATGTACCAAGAGAAAGGGAGATAACCAACAAGAACAGATGTTTTATGTTATAACTGAGATTTTGCCGTTTGCAAGTATTTCAAATAAAATAAGTAAGAAGTGCTTTTGGCAGTAAATATTTTGGGGGAAAATGTAAAATGTGTTATTTGGGTGGAAGGTTCCAAATGATCTATTCTATTCTAAATGACAGTCAAACCATTAAATATGTGCAGTACTAGGCAGTGGCATTACTAGGGGTTGGTGGGGGTGGTGCGGAAATAAGTGGCCAAAATTGTGGAAACCTTTTGGAAAATTTGTATTTATGAATAATACCATAATGTTATATATCATTGGAAAGGTAATTATACCATTGGAAAGGTAATAATACAGAATGTAACAAAATAAACCATGTTGAATTATCTGTATTATATCCAAAGGTATGGCCAATTAACTGAAAAACAAAAACAACTGCCTTATGTCACAAAAAGTGGATTTCCTTAATTCAAAATTGACCAATGAGATTGATTGTTCCGTGAGCCAATGGGGTGTTATTATGACACAGCATGGAACCAATAAGGTGTTAGTATGAGTCAGCTCTCATTTCTATGTATCTGAGCGAATACTAAAATTCTTATTCAGTTCTTGTGTGTCATCATGTTTGCCACTGTTTTTTGTTGGTTACTGATTTGTTGGGTGACCTGTACTGTTATCTATTAAAATAAATAAAGTTAATGAGCTTGACCACCATGACAGCGCAATTCACACTAACGAATGGCAGTCTGAGTGCTTTGCTGTTCGAAGCCGTTGCAAACGTGTCATAAATGTGCCCTTACCACCGCACTGCAAACATGCCCTTACTCCACCGCCAGATCATCCCTGTGGCTACTGGAGAAGGTAAGGGATCCCAGAGGGCGCAGGGGCAGTCCGGGCGGTGAGGGAGGCCGGCCTGGGGGTGGGTGGGGATGGCGGCTGCCATATCCCCATCCCCTTCCCGTGCCAGTGCGACCATTACACAGCTTCCTCGAACTTGTACCAGCTAAATAACTGGTGGAAATAGACCTCTGGGCTGATCACGATCAGCCAGGAACGTGGATAGGATCCGGCGGGCGGCCCAGGGCCCCCCGCTGGATACACAGGATTGCACACTGAGTTACTGCACCAGGTGACACCAACTCTATTATCTTGCACCAATACATAAACTAGAATAGCAACTAGGATGGAGGCAGCAATGGCCCCTGGAGCTCCCCTTCCATGGGAGACTCTAACAGGGCTGTTACTTCAAAGTCTCTCTCAGGATGGTTCCTTAGCCCAGTCTTCCCCATCTTCCATGTCGCTGGACCATTACTCTTGTAATAGGGTTTTGGCTCCTTGGGCAGTGACATCTGCTGGAAATGCTTCCCCCCCCCCCTTCCTGACTCATTACTTTGGCTTGCTTCCAACCTGGCTTCTATTCAATTTTCTGCCCAGTCTGGTATCCGCCATTTTATTTGTTTTGATCCTGTCAATTATGAGGGATACTCATCTCTGCCTTGTATCTTGTATGAATAAGAATAACCTGGGCCAGTGCATTTCCTTTGCAGCTGTGTATTTTGCAGGCAGAGATGAATAATCATTTTAAAGTAGAATAGCAGTGAAAATTACCACGATTTTTGTCATGGATAAAGAATCATTTTTAAAAGCTACTTGCTACTGTGTTGTAAAATTGTTCCCCTGGTGTTTTTTGCCTATGTAACACGTAAAAGGTAATTTAGTGCATCAGTTAAAAAAAAGCCCAACAAAATAGGACTATTTTGTAGACATAGAAGATTCCAATTGGAACATGTTAGTATTTGAAAATTGACTTCTTCCCCATTTCTTTTCTTTCTGGATTTTCTTCTTGAACAACAGCCTGCCAGGCTGAAATAAGCAACAGAAAATGTATAATATTCTTTGGATTCTCCTTCAGCCTTAGCACTGTATTGTCCCGAGTATAAGACGCACCTGATTATAAGACGCACCCTTAAAGTTTGGTGCTATTAATTTTTTTTAATTAAATCACTGGCATTATTGCAACAGCCTGATTATAAGACGCACCCCTAGTTTAAAAACTTAAATTAGGAGAAAAAAGTGAGTCTTATACTCAGACCAATACGGTATTTAAAATGAAGATAATAAGACTTGCTTTGATTGTTGTTTAGTCACTTAGCTATTTTCCAGGAGGACAGAGGGTATATGGGTAAAGATGCCATGTACAATCTTATAAAAGCCAGAAAATACGATTAAAAACACGTTTTAAAAACACATCCGTGCCTCGGCGCTCCTGAATGTCATCTTTACAGCCAATTTGGCTATATCTAGAAAAAGTCCTTGGACTAGGATGAAACGTCGGTTTTATATTTCAGCCTCTGTGATTTTTAATGTGTTTTATCTCCATGATTGCAGTCTTTTAATCATTTTTGGGAGATCTGTGATTGATGTGTTTTTAAAACGTGTTTTTAATCGTATTTTCTGGCTTTTAAAAGATTTTACATGGCATCTTTACCCATATACCCTCTGTCCTGGAAAATTGTAGCTGGCCATGAAAGTTTCCGCTCTACTCACTTAGCTATTTTTAATGAATCAATTGGTCAATCAAAAATTGTGTGCTGCCTTTTGTTCAAGGTTCACAAAAAAGAAAAACAGTCAGGGATAACAAATACAAATATAAAACAGTAGCTCCAATAAGAAAAATGGCAAACTCAAAAGGCAACAATGCAAACAAACTCATAAGCACGGCAGCAAATCAATTCCAGCAACAGCAAACCACAGCAATCCAGACACCTAGGAGATCACATCATCTCTCACTTCTGCCGCTATACCACAGATGGACAGAATTTGGTGCAGAATCTTGAATTCAGCATTTAATATGGAGAGAGCTACTGCAAGTTACTCCTGTGCGTGAAAATATCTCTCTTCTCCCCTACTGCCCCTCCTCCAGATGTAACTTCACCACTCTCTCTTTCAAACCCCAGCTCAAGCCCTATTTATTTCAACTCATCCCCAAATGAAGCAAAATCTAAGTATGTGTAATTGTATTTGTACATATTGCTTACCAGTTTATTTGTGTTTTAAATTCTTGCATCCTGCCTTCCATAGTTTACGCCCAACAACCCCAGAAGATTGGTTAGGCAAAGAGATAGGCATAAGATCACCCAGTGAGTTTCATGGCTGAATGGGGATTTGAACCCAAGGCTCCCCAGTCTGAGACTTAGTTTATACATGTAGGACCATGAAGTGATAGAATCACCTGTATCCTCCAGGTTGCAAGTAAAAATGCTATTTTTAAGTACTCCCCTCTGTAAAATAATAATAAAAAAATCTTTACAAGTAAAATACAAGCACATCAGGGTGAAAATATTTTGCCTAACTCACAGCCCATTCGTACTGAGGATTTGGCTGTCATGCACAGCCTTTTTGTGACAGCCTTTGAAGCCTCCCAATCCACCCTTCCCCCACTGGATATAGCATGCCTGTTTTTTGGCGAGGCTGCACCAGCGGGGGGGGGGGGGGAGGATAGAATTGGGCTCTCAGTCCCTGAATACTGGTTTTCTACTTGCAGGGAGTTTATTGTTCCATAGGAAGACATACAGAAATGCAAGCAGAGGTGTCGCTCCGGTAGTGGCCCTACCGTAAGTTGTGCCCCGTCCTAGTCCCGTTTACCAAACCAGCAGGAGGCGGCCCCGCCCCCTCACTGTCGGAGCCATTCCATGCGGAGAAAGCAGCAGGCAAGAGACCCCTCCCCGTTGCTTTCTCCGCACGGGAATGGCTCCGACAGTGAAGGGGCGGGGCCGCCTCCTGCTGGTTTGGTAAACGGGACTAGGACAGGGCGCAACTTATGGTCCCGCCCCTACCGGAGCGACGCCTCTGAATGCAAGTCCCCTCACCTGCAACCTGGACTTGATACAGTCCATCCTACCTCTCCCCCATGACTCTACCACCCCGTTCCCATTTTATCCTGCTACATATGTATACCTGAGTCCAGCACTCCATCCATTACATCAGACTGGCTCATGACTATGGCCTACTCTCCCTTCCTCTCCTTCCTCAGTTGTCTCCCTCATGACTAAAATGTAGATTTTAAGGTCCATGGGGCATGGGGATGTCTTTACTTACATTGTAAGATATCAAGTATGTTGATGGTGATGTAATAATAATCACATCATCATCATACATGAAATATGAGAAAATATTCAGCGCATGTAACGATTTTGAGAAAAATGGTGATGTTTGCTTGACACAATCTGCATCTTTCTCCAAACTAGTTATACATATTCACCCTTCTCCTGTTATATTTTTAGATACTAAAAATTGCAAGAGCAATTCCAGTGTCATCAGACAGGAACAGGGGAAGCAACTTTAAAAATATTCAGGGTTATATTTGATGCTAGACTTTTCCTGTGCTTGTCCCATTTGGATTCTCATTCAGAGCATCTTTGGGAGATCATAATTTCAGATTGTTAAAAGATACATTTATTTAAAAAAGGAAAAAGAAAATATCTTAAGTGGATTTCCTGTTTCCCCAGTCTCTAGGCAGCTCAAGAACTGCAGGCAAAGCTGAATTTCATTCTGAAGTAAATGGAAGGATGTATATTAGCATGGTAGCTATTTTTAACACACATACATCTAAGAGGCCTGACATCCAGCAGCTGAATTCAGGCAACTCATTGGGAATAAGTATCTAATTAATTCCTATCACAAATTTCAAATATGGAATTAGTCACAAAACATTTTTGACTGTAGTTGTTACCCATCAATGGAGTCTCTTTTCAGGTTACCAGCAAGCTCTGCAATTGATTCTGCCCAGTACCTGCCCTGCGCAGCTACTTAAAGGGCAATTTTGTACCGCATTTCAGCATGCTAGTTAACACTGTACCTGCAGGGGTGTTAATGTCACTGTCCCTGGGATCTGTTGAGCTACATGAGATGTGTTTATGGGCTTGGGCATTCTTAGCGGGATTTTCAGTTTTGTTTTCCTTAAACAGCTTTTTCTTCAAAGAGCCTAACTGCTCTTGAAAGTTGCCTCACGGCCCAATCCGATGGGCCTTTTACACCAGCGGGACTAAAAGTGGTTAAACAAATGGTTAAAAGTAGGCTTACCAGATCCATACCAGGACAGAGTGCTAGACCTTCAAAGCTGTATCAGACCGCACGCATCTCGCTTTGTCGCTTCCCGGAGTCGATTCTGATTGGCCCGAGGCATTGCTCCACGCCCCACTCCCGCAACACCAAATGTGACCTCTCATTGACTGAAGGTCGTTCTGGTGCATTTTAAGTTGAATAAATTGAGCTTTGGCCAATGAGAGGCCGTGTTTGGCGTTGTGGGGGCGGGACGCGGAGCAATGCCTTGGGCCAATCAGAATCTACTCCGGGACACGACGAAGCAAGACACCTGCAGTGTGAGGCCGGCTTCAGGAGACGGAATGTGGGCAGGTGTAGCTTGTTAAACTCAGATTACAATCCTAGGCATGTCTACTCAGAAGCATGCCCAATTCTGAGTAGACTTGCCTAGGATTGTGCTCTAAGGGTTCAACAAGCTACACCTGCCCACATTCCTTCTCCTAAAGGTCTAGCACTCTGTCCCAGTATGGATCTGGTAAGCCTGGTTAAAAGTGGTTAAACAACAGGTCAAACGTGCATGAATTCAGTCAATTATTGCTGAAATTTAAAATTATGATGTGAAATATGACAAAAACAACAACAACCCTGGTTTTGATTAAAAATATGCAAATATGCCACATTATTTCATGGGGCGCCTAGACGCAGAGGCACATGGTTGGAACTGAGGCCATAAACGTGTACTTCACTAGTCATGCAGACGATATGGTTGTTGTACAGAACACCTCTTTGTATACATAGTCACTTCCAGTGGTGTAGTGGTAAATACTGAAGTGCAGGAGCTTGTAAACACACCTTCATTGCCACACCCCACTAAGACTACACAACAACAACAAATAACTTTACACTTCTTCAGTAGAGTGTTTTCTTCTCTTGTCACTTATTCCTACTTTCAAACTTATTTTACTTCATTGACAGCCCAATCCTATCTGGGCCTTATGCTGCTGGAACTCGCACTCCAGTGGCACAACGCACAAGGTCCTTTGTGGTGGTGTGAAAGAAAGGATACCACTGCGCATTTCCAGGCCACTAGCGCAAATGGTCAGAGGTGTGGTGCATCAGAGGTGTCAGAGGTGTGGTGCATGCACCAGTGGCTCCCCGAGGCTGCACCAGTGTCAGTAAGTTGGTGGTTCAGGGGAGTTCTGGGGTGGGGAGAGGGGAAGAGCAGGGGGTAGGAAGTGGGCTGGAGGGGGTGGATCTCAGCAGTAAAGGCACACACCAGATCTCATCCCTGATTTTCTAGCCTGACCTGCCCTAGCCCCCCATGAGAGTAATCGCAGCTGCTAGGAAAGACAAAGACCAGCACAATCATGCATGTAGTGATGGCAGCATGTAGAGTCCCAAAATGGGTTAGCAGTTCACGCACTCAGCCCCTCAGTGTGATTGATACCTTCTGGGAAGAGAGCCTACTGGTGGCCCTCTACACTCCCATTTTGAAGACACAGGTGACAATAACCATTAGTCTTGAGAAGTAAGTCATTCATCTTCCTCTCCCCCCCCCCCCATTTTTGGCACAATAAATGTATGCAAAGAATCTGCTGGATTCTTTGTTCTTTTTATAGCAGTAGCAACAAGGACATCAGTTGCCACCCAAATTCTACCTGACCCCTCAAGGTACTGAATTTCACCAAAGTCATTCAGCACAACACCCCATCCTCTCTCTAGTAGCTATCACCGCAACAGTGAATTACTGTACACAGATTGCTAGGACATACATATAAATATTATTCTCTCGCTCTCGCTCTCACTCTCCATTCAGTGGAATGATATAAAAGTGAAAGAAATGTTTTCTACGGACAGTTCATTCAAACAAACCTGTAGAGATTTTAATTACTTTAATTGTATTGTGCGTTCTTGTTCCTTCCCCAAATAAAGTTTGCTGCCTTGACAATAAACTGTTTTTATACCATGTAGCATTTAACACAACCTGCCTGTGAAGTTCAGCAAAGGTCCCTGCCTGGTTCTTAGCTGACTATCATCCTTCACCATGATTAAACATGCACCGTTTCACTGCTTCCATCTTCAAGGGCATTTAGGAAAGCTAAGGTCCACTTGTATTCTTGAGATATGCCAGCATATCTCTACAAACACCAGTACAACAACAGATACGCTGGCAGAAGAGTCTGCCTGTTGAGGCATGTGCTGTGGATGGAAAAACACAATCTTGGAAAAATGCTGCACCAGCATAACACGGACATCACTCAGATGCCCGAACAACTCCACTAGTTGTGAGGCCAAAATGGGGAGTAGATGTGGGAGGGATTGTAAGAGGAAAGTGAGAGGGAAGAGGAGTCAACATACACCAGATCCTAACCCCCCCCTTCTGATGACAAACACACCACTGGCGTAATGGGGCGGGGGAGGGCGGGGTGGGTTGATCGGGCCCGAGAGGGGGTGGTGGGATCGGTGGTGTTGGCATGCGACAAATCCTAATCCCCTTCCCAGACCTTTTTCTCTTGCACGGAGCTTCTCAGTTCTGCACCAGCGATTGAGGTGGTGCAGATCCAAGTAGCCCCATTGCACAGGCTGGTGGTTTACCCGGTGTAAAGGGAAATATGCCCCCTTACCCCAGGGAGACCTCCAGCCTGCTCCTAGCCAGCGCTGGATACAGTGTGGGCTGCACTGATAGGATTGGGCTGTTAGGTAAATATTTGTTTAACATGTGTAACAAATTATGGGATGGAGAGCAGACACAGCATGCATACATATTTCTATAGCTTTTGACAGTGTCACAAAGACTGAGACACCCCCCCCGAACTGACCTCTTCTCACTCCACCATATCCTGTTTCACCCCAATTTTTATTATTTGCCCCTATCATTCTATCTACTCCCATATTTTCTCTTCCCCTTATTCTCTACCTTCTCATCATTTTCTTGGTTTTTTAAACAATTTTTTTTTATCGGCAGAGAAGAGTTTCTCATACTGTATAGAAAAGCTTTTCAAACACAGAGAAGTAAAAAAAAAAACCCACTATGGAACTCCATATCACGTGTAGCTTGACCTTCAAACCTATCAGGAACCCTTGTAATAAAATACTAGTCACCTGTAGGAATTTGCACAGTTTCTTTGAAGTGCTACCCTCTTGCTACAGAATAATTCATTCTGCAGGGGCATCACGGGGGGGGGGGGAGATTGCCCTGGGTGTCACCCCAGGGAACGGTGACACCAAAATGACTTTCTGTTCTAATTGTTACCAGTGGTGCGAAAACGCACCACTGGTAGAAAATGGATTTTACATTTTTCCCGATCCCCAGCACGACTCGTGTGGGGATCGCATTTCTCAGGAGGCATTCACATCACATAGTCTGGTTTGGGAAGAGGTCCATGGAGGTGACACCATGAGATCTCACCCCAGGTGTCACCAACCCTAGTGACACCCCTGTTATTCTGATACTACAATTGGGATTTTCCCCCTTTGGAGGGCTCTGATTCTGCTCGGCCATGACTGCTGTAGACCAGAGGTTCTCAACCTGTGGTACGGGTACCCCTAGGGGTACGAGGACCTCTTGCTGGGGGTACACCAAGCCCTGCCCCTTATCTGCCCCATCAGCAGCTAATTAAGTGTTAATTAACATGGATTTTAAATTGTAATTATTTTCAAAGCCCTTCTGTCTCTCAAATTTTGGTTTTGGGCTCATTTTTGTACTTTGGAAAATGTCCTTTGGAAAATGTACTTTGGTGGGGTGGGGGAGGGAGGAGCTGATTTTGGGAAGTGTGACTTGGAGGAAAAAAGAGATCCTTGCATCTCTCTCTCTCTCTCTCTCTCTCTCTCTCTCTCTCACACACACACACACACACACACACACAGAGTTAAATAAGACATTTTTTCACATTTAAAATTGTTTTAGTACTTTTTATTTAACGATTAATTACCTAATTTTTAGGTAATTACCTAACAATTAATTACCTAATTAATTACATATTTTTTTTCTTTTTTCCTGTTGTAAGCCGCCTTGGGTCCCTTCGGGGAGAAAGGCGGGATATAAATACTGTAAATAAATAAATAAAATAATTAATTAATTAATTGATTAATCCAATTAATTAGCAGTTAATTAGCAGGGGTACTTCAGAAAACTGGAATGTGATGGGGTACCCGGGCCTCCAAAGGTTGAGAACCCCTGATGTAGACAATGGTAGCAAAGGTTTAAATTTTTCCAATTTTTTGAACATTCTGTCTCTTTTCTCATGAAAACACTGAATCTTTCCAGGGTATTGCATCATGTTTATAACCATTGACAGGTGTCACAAATATGATGGTGTCATCATACTTCATGTTTCAGAGCTGTCCCTCTCTCCACTTGTACCGATTGCAATGCCAACTATATGTAAATGAAGTTTCCAGAAATTGTGTACTATATATATATTTAATTGATATAAAGACCTTGAAAGTCACTGCATTCAAATGATTGGGCAATTATCCCATGAGTAATAGCAAGCTGCCAAGCCAAAATAAATTCAGGTACAACATATATCTTTGTACTTGGCTTTATTAAATGTTAAGAATGTTTGATTGTGTTATCTAAACACAATGCATAAATGCGTGCATTAATTAGTTTTTTTTTAAACGCCATGCATCTTTGAGTAATTCTGCAGTAATTTGAGTTTACAATCTATCCTTGCAAGGAATGCCATCTTAATGGGGGCAGCATTTTTTTCTAGATCAGTTTGTTCTCCCTCTCATTTAGGATGAATATAGGCATAATGATGCAGACTTGACTATGCATTTAAATGGAATAATTTGCAGTAATGCTATGAAATGCCAGTGGGATGGAATTCAAAGGTTTCCCTGCAAAAATAGTGCTTTTTTAAAAAAAATAATTTCTGAAAAATAGATGAATCGACAGGGTAGAAGGCTCGAGAGATTGACGATTGGATATAGAATTTATCATCTCCAGGTCACTATTGCAAATATAGCCTTGTAAATCCAGATTTGATGGTGGATATCTGTCTAGCAGCGCAATCCTATCCAACTTACACCACCGGTGTAACCAGCGGGGGAGGGCAGGGCGGGAGGCTTTAGAGGGGAAGGGAGATTTAAATCCCCTTTGAATCCCCCTTTGGAGGGGATTTGAATCCCCTTTCCGTTCTGGGGTGGGCCTTCCGTTCTCGCTACACCGCTGGTTACACCGGTAGTGTACGTTGGATAGGATTGCGCTGCACACAAAGATGGAGAACAAAATATTTTCTATGATCCTTCATTGAAGGTTTTTGCAGGGTGCTTCTCATGTGACAACAAAGTAAAACGTTTTGGCTCAGAGCACTCACAATTGTGGATCTAGAGGCTGAGCCCAGCAATTCTAGCCAGATCCAGGAGCCTATTGGAAATGCTGTCCCTTCAAGTCATAGTGGCATCACTAAGGGGGTGCGGGGTGTGTGGACCGTACTGGGTGACATCCTCGGGGGGGGGGACACACCGCTAGTGGCCAAAATTGTGTAAATCTTTTGGAAAAATTGTATTTACTAATAATATTCATATAAAGGCAAAACATTTGACGGGGTCAAGTTATTTTCAGGAAGATTGGAAAACCTAGACAATATTGTTGTCAGAAAATAGTCCCCTCTTCGTCTTGGGTTTTTCTTCTCTCTCATTTCATCCATACACACACACACACACACACACACACACACACACACACACACACACACACACACACCCCTCAGAGATAATGGAACTATGCTCACCGAAGCTTCCTGGCTAAGATTGCATTCTTGAGTGGGTTGACATACTTTTTGAAATAGCTGCTGATTCCTGTAAGAGGGATACATATCCCGATGGTGAGCCCAAGCATTGCCATTATAGAAATCTTCCTATTTTACTCACTCAAAGAAAAGAAATGCAGCATTCAAGGATTCTAGATGCTACAGAAAAGCGAGCAAATGGTGGTCGTTTTGTTGTCAATTTTAGGGTCTTTTTCATATAATTTTTATATTGCTTTTCTGTATGTATGAGAAACTCTTTTCTCTCAATAAAAAAAGAAGAAAATAAGCAGGAGAGAGAAGGCTTGCCCTCACCAGCAAGGCACTCGCCTTTTGTATGACTGGCCGGAAACACCCATGACAGGGACAGAACCAGAGCGGAAGGCAGGTCTAGAACCCACACTGGCTACTCCACAAACCTGCTTCCTAACCACCCAGCCAAAACAGGACACAAGCAAAGAGTACCACATTGGGCACTTAACACTTTGCATCACCACAAACAGGCACACCGCTTTGGGAGGCTGCAGCTCTTGCTTGCAAGGAGGAGACTGTGGGAGCGCCCAGCAGGTGGTGGGTTGGGGTGGTGACAGGGAGGTGCCCCAAACCATGCTATTTCTCTTGCTGCATGAACAGAATGTTGCAATTCTGTTTGTGGTTGAAATCATCATCATCATCATCTGTATTTATATACCACCTTTCTTGTTGTCAGATTTCTCCTCAGACTTTATTCACAGCGCAATCCTATCCAACTTACACCACCGGTGTAACCAGTGTGGGAGGGCAGGGCGGGAGGTTTTGGAGGGGAGGGGAGTTTTAAATCCCCTTTGAATCCCCCTTTGGAGGGAATTTGAATCCCCTTTCCGTTCTGGGGCCTCCCGTTCTCGCTGCACCGCTGGTTACACAAGTGGTGTAAGTTGGATAGGATTGCACTGTCAAGGCGGTTTTTAATGTTCTATTCGCATTGAACCCTTTTCATTCTCCAGCTGTTTCCCATCAATGGTGTGGTTATCTCTCTGGCTGGACAGCACACGCCTTCTGAGCTTGCTCGACAGTGACTCCTGTCTCTCACAGAGGGTTAACACAGCAACTCCTCTCACAGAGGGTTAACGCAGGTTATCTTCGCTTGTTGGCAGCTTCTGGTTGTCTCGAACTGGTCTCAGCTTTTCTTCAGGCAAGCAGCAGCTCAACCACTAGACTACACCTCCTGCCCCTGAAAGTGGGAAAACAACAGCCGGCTGGTGTCACGGGGGCACGTCTGAAAGTTCCTACTGATCCATGTCAGATTTCAGCCGTTGATCAGCCATACAATTTATTACCTCTTGGGGAATCCTGGATCTCGAAATGAAACACTAACTAAATTGCATGATTAAGACTATACTAAACATTTATGGAGTTTGCTGCCCTAGGTTTCACCTTGGGCTCAATTTTCTTTAATAGCTTAATTAACAAAGTGGTTATTAATGTCTAGAGGCAATTAATTTCCCACAAATTATTTTTAAATTAAGATCTTGAGTGTAGTATTAACCTTATGAAAGCGGAGCTTCAGGGAAGCTTCCCATCCCTAACCTGTCAGGCTTATCAGGATGGTTTGCAATTTCATTTCATCAGGACAATGATTATTGATGCAGGGAACAGAATGGAGAAGAGCTGTTCAAAACTACACTGACAGTAGCAGTATTTAACACATACTGGATACAGGTATACTTATAGTTTCAGATGATGGAGTGTATTTTGTAAGGCTTTTGATTACCACATCTATTCACAGTTCCGGTCCAAACTGCTGGGTTTAACTGTGCAAAACCTTCTCCCAAAAATGTTCACCCTTTGTACTATAACCTGTTCAGTATTTTCTGATTGAATTCTGACTGATTCTTTGGCATCATTTTTGCCCCAGCTGCCTCTCCTTCCTCTTCATGAATCAGTGTCACATGGGTGATTGTACCCAACCAGGAATCACGGCATTACGCATATTATTACGACATAACTGGGCACCAGTAAATAAAAACCCAACTAATCAGATTTGCTTATGTGGTGACATCATTAAGAGCAAATGGGAACAACTAAGAGTGACAGCAACTGATGCTAACCTAAATGAGTAACAGCGCAATCCGACTTAATTTTTATGCCGGTATAACCAGCGGTGCAGCGAGAACAGGAGACCCCAGAACGGAAAAGGGATTCAAATCCCCTTTGAATTCCTCTTTTGGAGGGGATTTGAATCCCTTTTCCGTTCTGGGGCCTCCCATTCTCGCTGCGCCGCTGGTTACACCGGCACAAAAGTTAAGTCGGATTGCGCTGTAAGTGAAAGTTTTGCCACGAGTGCTGGAAATTCACTAATGGTGCAATCCTAAACTTACCTTGCACCAACGCTGTGGCCTCTCGGCCCAAGGACCGCTCACATGCTGCGTCTGGCAGCTCGGCCGCTTCTAACTAGGCCGGGGCAAGGCTGAGAGCGACATGTGCACAACGCCACTTGAAGCCTTGCCCTCAGAAGGGCCGAACAAAGACCCAATTGCGTCTTTGTTCGACCCTTCTGAGGGCAAGGCTTCAAGCGGCATTGTGCGCATGCACGAAGAACGCCATTTTTTACCTAGTTAGAAGCTGCCAAGCCGCCAAAGAAGATGCAGAACACGAGCGGGCCTCGGGCGCATCACCTTCCCGGCGTGTCACCCCTTCTGGTGCGAGCGGCGAATAGTGAGTACCGGGAGGTGACATGGCAGCGGGGGGGGGGGGGTGAGCAGTTTGTACCGGGGAGGGTGACACAGCAGCTGGGGGGTGGGGGGGTGACGCAGCCAACCTCCCGCCCCTGAAAGTGATGAGCTGAGCGACCGACCTCCTGCCGGGGGTGACACACTGGCTTGTGACGCCACTGGGCCACACGGCCCACACTGAATCCTATTCAGGGAAGAGAGAGGCTGGAGGTCTAATCGGGATAAGCAGGCATTTGCCCGCTTACCCTGGTTAAGTCCCCAGCTGCTGCAATGGGGTTACTTGGTTCTCCGCCAGCTCCTTAGCTGGCAGAGAATCAAGCAGCCCCATTTTGGGGCTTGCGAACTGGGAGGGGGGATAGGATATGGCGTCTGACATGGGCGCCAGTCCCTTCCCCTCCCAGGCCCAATTTGCCCACCCCCACTACATTACGCCCCTCCCCACCCTCCCCCAGGCCCTGCGCCACTCGGAGCGGCACTTACCTGCTCCACAGCAGAAAGTCTTCTACTGCTTGGCAGGCAGGTGGCGCAGGCCTCAGCGCTGCCAACTCACCAGGTGCCGCCAACATGCCTTATGGGCACATTTGTGACACTGTAGGCCGGCACAGCAGTGCTGCGCCGGCCTAAGCCAGCGATACGTTTGTGCCGTTAATCTATACGACGTCTTGTTCACACAGACATCACCATTTGATGCTGTCATCATGAAATAATGAGCATGCATGTAAAAGCCAACCCTAACGCTCACAGTAAAAAAAGGAGCAAGAAAGGTTTATTTTCTTGCATTTCTTTCTTTCACTGACTAGGGAGAAAAATATGGGTTTTCACTTGTGAACTTGTGATGATTTCTGTGGAGTAAAGGACGGTCTTCTAAGCCGATAAAGAAAAATGGGATACTGAGCAGGAATACACCTCCTTTCTGTATGGGGGATGAGGGGAGTCAGCAAGCCATTAAACTCGCTGAGTGAACCTTCATAAGCAGTGTAGTTTAGGATTGCAGTCTCCATCCCCCTTATCTCCACTGCCAAGTGCTATCTCTCCAGAGAAATTACCTGGAGGAGCTGCAGCGACAGCCTTTATCTACTATTATAGTGATGCTGTTTCTCTGCAGGTGCTGGCTCAAGCTACATGTTTTCACTCAGGTACAATAGCCAGGTATAAAATGCAAACGTTCTGCACCAGACATACTGTGCCTTTTGGCCTCTCCATTTCAAATGCAAAAAAAAATAAAAAATTAAAGCTGGCACTGATATTTAGGCCGCCAGGAATGGTGACCCAAACATGTGAATAAGTAACCATTCAACCCTTTCAAATACTATATTTCACTAGTTTTGCCACCATGTGCACCCAATTTTCAAGGAAATAGCCCTGAAATTGACTGCAGGATAAATCCGAACAAGTTCAAATATATGCTGCACAGTAAAAATGCAAGCCCATATTTTATGTAAACAAAAATAAAACCAGGAATATGGTGTTAATGGTGAAATGCTTAATAACAAAAACCTGTGCTAATTATCTTCCCACAGTTTAAGCGGAACATTTCACTATTCATTTTCTTTTACAGTTTTGTAATAAAACCTTAATTTTGCTTCCCCCTTAAAGCAAAAACGGTTGTAAACGAAGCCAAACACAACCAGTCGACTGCTTGCAATAAAAGGCTCTATTTGGATTTATTAGGCAAACATGAGAGGGATGCTTTTGCTGGAAAAAGATTTAATATATGGTGAATTGTATAATGCAACCAATATAGCCAGCTAGCATGTAATTCCTCTTAAATTTTATATCCTGCCCAGTACTTCCTGCGAGGTTTGTGCTGCTCATGAATTCGTTTATATCATATTGTAGACAACATGCCACACCTTAATGCTCCCCCCCCACAATAATTTTACACATATACATAATTTGACTTGTGAAATATCAAGGTTTGACCTGGATCATTCCAGTTTCTATCTTACTTTCTTATTTCATGTATTTTTTCATGCTACTTCAGTGACGTTCCTGGAGGGGGTGCGGCACCATAAATGGTGTAAGGTGCTACACCGCGCCTTGCAAACTGGTATAATGTGGCCCCTCCCACTCACCCCCAGAGACATTCCAGTGGCGAAGGCTGTCTTTGCAGCCAGAATGGCTCTGGGGGCAAGTGGGAGGGGCCATGTTACACCTGTTCACAAGGCGCAATACAGCGCCTTGCACCACTTAGTACCGCACCCCTTCCAGGAACACCACTGTGCTACTTCTTACAGATAGATACATCTGGTGCTCAGTTTTCCTCTTGGGAGATTGGGAGAAGGTGGGAAAAAGTACAGCACACACTTTTTACTTCACAATATGAGCCAAGAATTCCCAATTACGTTTTCTGGCCTGGAGTTACTTGGGAGAGGAGAATGGTTTTGCCAGCTTTCAGCCCTATTCACTGTGAACTGGAGAGAAACCAGCAGTGGTGGGTGCCTATTGGCTAGTGCCACTGACACTCAGCTAGCCCATCCATGACACAAATGATGACATTCACATCAGCTGGCAGATGGGGGGGGGGAAACAAACAGGTGCTTGCCCCTTCCCTTCAGTTCACTGTTTACCGAGCTGGCTTCCTTATCTGCCTGTTCCTCCACATAGAAATCTTTAATAAAAGCAGAACTGTTGGAAGAAGTAGATACTGTTTTGTGCTGCCTACTTCGCAGAGCCCTACTTCCAGGGCTACTTTATAGGATCAGTTGCCTTGTGAGGAGAAGATACCGGAAACTTGTGGAGTTCTTTTTGTTTACAACGTACAGGTTGAGCAGGGGATACGTCTGTACGTACATGACCTAGCAAGCCAAATGCAGCCCACCGGCCATATGGTGGAATACCAGATGGTTGACAACCTCCCCCCCCCCCCGTTTCTGCATCCCCTGGCAGGTAGCAAAACCAGGAGGAATTCTTGAACCCTACACATAATTTGTTGGTTGCATTCATCGTGGTGGGTCACAAGCTGTCGAGCCTGATATAAGTAAACTCATGACATTCTAATCTTGTAGCACCTCATTCTCTTCAGTGTAACACAGTTTAGATGCAATTTTTTTTCTCCTCCACTATCTCCCCCATCCCTTATAATTATACAGAGGGTTGTTCCCCAGGGGTGTGTTAACCCATGGCCAGGCCCCTAGGCTTTCAGGTATTTCGGGGGCCCTCTAGCACTTCAATCTTTCACCCCACTACAGGGACTTGGACCCCTGTCCCTGCAGGGCCCCTAGGCTGAAGCCTAGTCAGCCTTATGCATCCCCTGCCTACCCCCAGTAATTAGGAAAAGCATCCAGTAAGGGACAATGCCTTTGGACGTGCTCGGTTGAAAGCAGGCTGCTTCACTATAGTATTGCAGCTACTCAATTTGGGGGCACGCTAGAGATTATGTACGAAGTAGCTCATAATGTCTTTCCATTCTCCCTTTGTTGGACTATTGTCCTTTCTGCCTACAATGAATTTTCCTTTTCCTCCAACAGCTCATCTCCAAAGAGACTAACAGCGGTGGAGGCATTGAAAAGCTGCAGTCAGACCACAGGGACAGCCAACAGCACATCAAGGACCTGGAGACGAGGCTAGAGGTCAGTGTCTGTCACAGTTTGCTGGTAATTGCACTCCTGAAACACTATAAAGCAACATGTGTGAAGGCAGATGGACATTTCCATTTCATTTCCCTGTAAGTTTTTTTCCCCTTAATGTTAAATTGTCTGTTCCATAAAGATAGTCATGTTTACCATTAACAATGCTTGAATGCAGGGGCTTTGAAGAAATACCCCCTTTATCTGAGTAGAAATGGCTAGCATGTTGTATATTTTATGATCAAGAAAGATGAAAAATCTGCCCATCTGAATCTGGAAAGTTTGACTTAGAACAGAAATGATGGTTTTCCCAAACTGAAGCTGGAGACTAATGATAGTTTTTCAGAGAGATAATGTGATAGAGGTCACCTGGGGTGGGTAAATTCATTCCACTATCCTCTTAACATCAATTTTCTTTAAAAATATTGTCTGTCTTCTGTCCTGACATCCTCCCAGTTTCGGATTGGTTCCATTGGTCTTTAACAGATGGCTCAGGACCCACAAATGGGTTGTACCAATGACAGCACCACAATCTTAAAAACAGATAGGAGCTCTGTCTTCCTTTGCAGCTGGTCACTCTAGAGCAGGGATTCTCAACCAGTGATACTAGTACCACCAGTGGTACTTTGGTTGATTGCTGGTGGCACTCGGACTGCCAGACAACCAGAACCCCACTCCAATGTGGCGCTTTCAGCGGTGCATTTTCGCTCCCGAGAGCCTCTTATCTTTGGCCACGCCTTTCAGGAATGCTGAGAAAGACTCTCCCACCTCCTCAGAGCCTCCTGTCTGCATTTTCTGGCCACTGAAAACCTGAAAACCTAGAAGCAACTGGTGATGATGTCATCACCAGTGCAGGAGAGTGGCGCCGGAGGTCGCACTTGGCCGGGAAGGGGTTGAGAACCCCTGTCCTTGAGAAAGCTAAAAGATGGTCAGCTACAGTAACATGTAAACAAAATTAAAAGTGGATAGTAGTTGGTTAGAGTTTAGAGATAACTGTGGGCCCTGGATCTGAACACGTTGAAGACTGCTACTCTGTTCTGTGGTGTTTTGAAACTCTGAGTCTTTATTTCAAAAGTCTCAACATTCAGTTACTTCTGTGCTTGACAGTTTTAACAAATTTGGGTTTTGAAAGTTTTAACAAAACTAAAGAGCTCTCTTCCCTTACTGAAGAAAAAACAACTCTACACATACAGTACATACAAAATACACACACATACAGAGAACAAGTGTCAGAAGAGCCTGCTGGCCCCAGGAACCAAGTATGCCATGGGTAGTTTTTTTTTTTTTTTAATCAGAATGTTGTCAGTAGTAAAACTTTCATGGAATTTCAGACTTGGTTGAGACAAGGGTTGGGGCACCCACAGAACCAAGTTCTAAAATACACAGAAGAGTCTGGAGCCATATCCAGAAGTATTTGCAAAAAAAAAAAAAAGCAGCAATGAAGGAGATGGTTCAGCGTATTAGAACACAATGGCTCAATTCATCTGACTCTCCAAACCAGGGTTCAGAAGATCTGAAACAAGCTGCAATCTTGTGAGCTCCCTTCTCCTCCTTCCTCTTCCCATCTTGCTCACAGTTTCACTCTTTGTTTCCTGTTTAGCATTAACTAGGGTCAGGCTGCCTGAATCACACCCTGGATGCCACCTTGGCATGTACGTGCACCTGAGGGCCGGCTTTAATCCAATTGGACCAATTGCTCCCAATTGGGCCCTGCACCTAAGGGTCCCCCGCACTAGGATAATCTACACTAATCTTGTTAAAAACACGCAACATCACATTGCAACATACACATAACACCACATGGCAGGCTTATATATTGGAGGCCGATAGACTCAAGTATTTAAATTTTACGTACATAAATCCAGATAATTAGGACCTATGAATACAGACACATTAGATGTATACAGTATACACTGCATGCAATTTTATATTAAAATGTGCTTAGATCCATTAACTCACATGCATATTTTGATTGCTTTGCATTCGATCATAGAGATATCAAGTCTTGGCCTCTTTAAGTTCTTTTGCTGTGCATTTCGCTTCCGGTATCGTAGCTGGGCTCAGGGGAATGTCAAAAACAGTGAAGTGTGGCAATGTAAGTTGGGAAAGGAGCGTGTTTCACTCCCCTTAACCCCCCCCCCACTCCTTTTGGTGTAAAAAGTAGACTCCCCAGCCCTGCTTTACAGGCAAACCTTGCAAGCACGTGGTTGGCTCAGCGATAATCTGTTCCGCAGGCCTTCAGTTACTATTCCTAATCTTAATTATAGACAAAGCTGAAAGCTGATTTTGTAATAGCTATGCAGAGAGAGGGGTTGCTCTCTCTCTCTCTCTCGCTCTCTCTCTCTCTCTCTCTCTCTCACACACACACACACACACACACACACACACACACACACACACACACACACAGATTGAGAGAGAGAGAGAGAGAGAGAGAGATTTCTCTTCCAAGAAAACAAAGACCTGGCTACCTTTCACCTGGCAGCATCAGTACTGGCAGGGTTTTAGCCAAGTGCCAAAATTAAAACATCAAAGCACTCCAATGTCAGGTTCTGTCCATGACTTAAATCAAGTGCCTAATTAAGAAGAGAGTTAAACTGAAAAGAAAGGCAGATGTGATCATTTTTAGAACTATGGTAATTGAATAAATGATAACAAACAGCCAAACTGCTTCCCAACATCACACTGGTGCTGTGGTGACAAAGTTATAAATCCAACCAAGGCAAAGTTATAAATCCAACAGATCAATCCTTTGATTCTAGTGACGTTGCTACCCCCCCCCCAGCTGCCTGGGGCCAGGTGCCATACAGGGCGGTGCCCCCCCCCCCCACTCGATGGCAGCTACACTACTGTTTGATTCCACTCTGGAAGTAATTGAAGACAAGTGATGACCATGTGGTGAGCTGAATGTTGCTTTTTTAAAATTATGGTGATCCCATAATACAATCCCCATCAGTTTCCACCCGTTTAGCTTGTATTAGCTTAGGCCTACAAAATCCAAGTGTTAGTATCTGACATTTAATTTACTCTTAAGGAAGAAGACTGGAGAAAACTCCTGGTGTGTTATTGGCTCCAGTAATTAATAAAAAGCAAGAATAAAGCAGTAAAGCATCCAAGAATGAAAACGTCTTTAAAAATCTTCCACAGCTGGTGGTGACAGCAACAGGAAGGCTATTTATGTTTATAATAGAAAAACTGAGAATTCTAACGCACCCACACCCACACAAGGAATGTGGACCTAATATTGTAGCACAGTAAGAGCAGACAAACTCCAGCGGGCAGTCCCATAGCCAGAAGCTTTGTGGCGGCAGAGGGGAGTGTCAATATTGCTCTGCAAAACACGAAGTACAAGGAGTCTAATAGGTTTAAATTAAGTTACTTGATTTATTGCATGAAATAAACATGAGATGCAATAGAATTTGTTTTTTTAAGGGCCATGTCAAGTCATCCCAATACCACTTCACTCATTAACCAGAACAATTGAAGCTGAGAGCAAATTTACATCCAATAAACTACTAACTAGAATATTACCAGCATGTTTTTGCTTATCTTAACTTCAGTGAAAGGATGAGAGATGAGCAGCCCAACCCTGTCTAGCAGAACACAGAGGCACAAATAACGCACCTGCCGCATCCTACACAGGATTGGGCCTGCGCCGGTGCAGCCGGAGACCTCCTCAGGGTAAAAGGATGTTCATCCCTTTACCTCAAGTAGAGACTCAGCTACCCCAATTTTGCTTGTGCACATTCGAGCTGGTTGTGTAACGCTCGCCAGGCCCAGAAAGGGGGATAGGATTCAGCAGAGCATGCTACTGCCTATCCCTCCCTCTCCTGGGCCCAGCGGGCCAATATGGCCCCCCTGGAATGCCCCTCCCCAGTCCCTCCGCCACACCGCAGGCACCTACGTCTCCGCTGCAGCACTCCACCATTGCGCCTGGGCCGGGGCCGGGTGACATCACGATGCCCGCACGTGCGACGCCCCCTGTGCGTTGCCCTCGCCTCTGAAATGGCTCTATTTGGAGCTGTATGAAGGTGAAGGTGGGTAGGAGGACCCAACTCATGCGCCACTGCCTCGCCGAGGCATCAGAGGCCAGCAGAGGCATCAGAAAATGGCCACTCTGCTGGCACGAGGGGGGGTGATGGGAAAGTGGGAAAGTAGGCAAGTTGGCAAGGAAGAAGCAATGGAAAGCAGGGGGTCCCAGGAGCATGTATGCTTCATGTGAGCAGGCAGGGCCTGTGGTACAGTTGCGCTTCAGGGACTGGTGCAACTGTTGCCAACTTTGGCAGGCCCTCTGTTCATGATTATGGCACTACCAATGAGTGTGAAGTTAAGCAATGTGAATGTAGACTGTACTATGCCAAGTGGAGAGAGATCTGCAAGGAAGTTTGTCATGTCCTGCCTAGCAGAAGACATATTTGCAGAGCTATGTGAAAGCTGTGATTCTGTGGGAACGACAGAAAATTGCAGAAAGATATTGGGTGTGCAGAATTCAATGGGTTTGCCAATGATTGGGAGCAGGGCATTGCTCTTTATTCCCATGACACACCATAGTAAGGACGAAATCCTATCCAACATTCCAGTGCCGATGCAGCCGCAATGCAGCCTTGAGGAGGCCTCCGTGACTGCTCCCCCACTACAGGATGCAGCACACACTCCATTGGCACGGCTGCATCAGTGCTGGAAAGTTGGCCCTATAGCATGCAAAAGTTGCTGAATGAATTATGTAAAATAAAATATGCAAACTTGTTCATTTTTCATAATTTATTCAGAACACTAGGCTTACCATCCGTCCTGGAATTTTCAGGACGATACCGGAACCCAGCCTCGGATCCCGGAATTGTCCCAGACTGTTCCGGGCTGGGTACAAGCCTCTGTCGCCACCGCCGCATTTTTAAAGGCAATTAACTTACCTTTTTTCCTGGGAGATTTCGCGAAGGTCCAAGATGCCAGCGCCCAAGAAAAAGGTAAGTTGTTTCAGTTTACAAGTGGTGACGGCAACGGAGGCTGCGGGGCTTGGCAGCGACTGGCAGCATCATGGTAAAAGTGGCAGCGCTGCCGAGCCCCAAGCCTCTGCCGCTTTTGGCGTGATGCTGCCTGTCGCCACCAAGCCTTCACCGCCACCGCCGCCGCTTGAAAACTTAAGAAACTGAAGAAGCGACTTGAAGCTCAGTAGCAGCGGCGGAGGCTCGGCAGCGACAGGCATCAAGACGGCGGCGGGGACGACGGGCATCACAGCGACGGCACGGTAAAAGCGGCAATGACAGGCATCGTGGTGGTGGTGGGACGGTAAAAGCCCCCCCAATATATTTGTAAATTTTATTTATTTATGTATTTATTTATTTAATTGTTTAGTTTTTTATTGGCTAAAATAAATAATTAATTAAAAATTTCGGTTTATTGGCTAAAAGCCCCCAAAAGAAAAAAATTCTAAAATTTATTTAATTATTTAATTATTTAATTAATTGTGGGGGGTGTCCCAGTTTAGGACTGGGAAAATCTGGTAAACCTACAGAACACAGAATGCAACTTTTCTTGGTGCTGAATTTAGCTTCTCTGAACACAGACTTTGAATTATTGTTTTCAGTACCAAGCATATCCAGCTCTTCATATAGATATCATCAGAAGGAACAGATCTTTAGGGCAGGATTCTTAACTGGGGTATCCATACACCTTGGGAGTATGGGAACCAAATGATGGGGGTATGGGACTCGATCTCCGAATGACTTAAAAAAATTGTTAGATTAGATTATTAACTATCATCATTATAAATACGGATTGAGGCATTCTGTTCCTAGCTACCCATATGTAAAGTAAAACCAAGCGATTGACATTTTTGAAGTCATAGTGGTACCTAATAGGACTGGTGATGATGATGATGATGATTTTGACAGTCTGGTGAAGGGGGTATGGGGTCCCCCAATCCATTGGGAGTCTGTAATCATAAAAAGGTTAAGAACCCCTGCTTTAGATCTTGCTAAGAAAATAACTGTGGCAGGGTCATACTGATGTGTGCTCACAAGCTGATTTCATCTTTGTTGAAATAAGTATAATGTATCAAATCAGATGGCACAAAGCTTTGATGCCAACTTAAAATCTGTATTTTAACTATAGCCCAGGTTCTTGAGTGTACTCTGCAGACCCTTGAAAAGACCCTGTAAAAAAGAAAAAAAAAGGATGTGTGCTGTACAAATATATGCTACAATCATCCTACCTTGTCAATATGCAGAGCAGCATTTCACTTAAGTAGCTCAGTGTCAAATATAATAGAATGAAAACAATTGGCAATCAGGCCTAAAGAGAGAGCTTAACGAGGCAAGGTTAATTTTAGAGAATAAGCTTTCCATTAGAAAGCCTTGAAAATGAGAACAGTTTGGCTAATAAAAAGCAGGACCACCTTATAGCTGCAACACAGAACACACTGATTGAAATTAATGAGGTAGTAAGCCTTAGAGGATTGATATGTGAAAATCTCTTCTGGTGCACCACTGGCCAATTGCTTTCCCCACGTCATTTTGACCCATGCTGAGCGAGCTTGTTTGGGAGTCTGTCGTTCGGCTTCGTGATGAATCTGCGGGCAGACTGACCCAGCTCAGCTCACTGTGACCAGAAAACAACATGCCATTCTGATAACATTTTAAGTTTTCACTCATTCTCTCTCTCTCTCTCACCGACAGGCCAATAGGTAACATTGAATTGAATGTGAGACCTGCCAGAAGCGTTGAGATACTATTTTAGATTGGCATGGAAGCTACGGTGGCTCTCCGAAATCCTAAACCAATCTAGCACTCCTATGCAACCTTTCCCCCCTCAGTTGTAGGAGAGGCCAATTAATTGTAAGCACACTATGCTTTGCTATGGCTGCAACCCCCTAGTACCTGTGCTTTTCTGGCCTCAGGAGATACATGCATTCAAAAGCACACTATGCTTTGCTATGGCTGCAACCCCCTAGTACCTGTGCTTTTCTGGCCTCAGGAGATACATGCATTCAAAAGGTCCTAACTGCTTTTACAAATCCTCCCTTCGGTGACAGATACAGAAAAATCAGCCTTGAGTTTGGATGAGGCTCTGACTGTGCAGCCCCTATCAGTGCTACAGCAAGGCTGCTAGAGGCTCTGGGGCAAAGCCATCACTGGGCCTCCCGGATTTTACCAGTGGCAGCTCCTCCTACACTTTCCATGGCCAATGGGAGGCCATCTTTGTTGGCGGCTCCTCTGCTCCCACTTTCAAAGCGAAGAAAAAGAAATGGCTACCACATCCCACGGCCATCATTCAGGGTAATGAAGGATGGAAAGAAGAGGAACTGCCACCTCTGCCAAGTCCTGTTGCTGATGTATTTATTTATTTAGGTATTTATATACCACCCTTCTCTACAGACTCAAGGTGGTTTACATAGGCAGGCTAGTCATAAACCCCATTTTTTCAAATGGTTTTTTTTTACAAGTATTGTTCTATGAGAGGAACTCATAGAACCCTCAATTTCTCTAGATGTTTCCTTCTGAGTGCAGTCAACGTCCTGGCTTGTGCTCTGCCCTGCTAAGCTTCACATTAGCTGCAGTTCACCCTTGGACGGTTGTCAGGATGTTGTCCATCTTTGGCTGACTCCGTGTTCCAGACATTCCACACCCTCCCATGGTGCCTTCATGAGGTCCATTGGCAGCTGCTGTCTCCCATCCAAGGCAAGAACCGAGGCCGATCCTGCTTAGCTTCTTCAAGGCAGGGCACCAGCTCAACCTCCAGACCATACCTCCTGCCACCTTCTAATTCCTCCTCCTCCATTCTCCTACCTTCCCCACTGGCCAATTGGGGCTTCTCCTAAAGGCAATGCTTCATTTGTAGATGTGGGTGGTGCGTGTCTTTCAGCTAACGTGCACCACTGTTGTTGCCAGTACTGGCAATGGGGACAGGGGTTCAGCCCAGGCAAGTGGGCTTTCTGATGGGAGTGGTCCCTCAGCGGTGCCTGACCTGGCTGATCTGTGATGCCACCTCTGGAGCCTGTGTGCAGCGTTGCTATAGGATTGGACCTGTCCCCTATACAAGCCCACTGGACAGCCGTGAAATCTGGGACATGACTGCAATTCAGGTCTACACAATCAGGCACAGTGAAAGTAGTACAGTATGTCAACTTGTGGAGGTCTGACTGGCTCTAAGTCTGTCCTTAAAAAAAAACCCACTAAAAAAGTCCTGATGGCTAAATTTCATCTTGTCTCATAGGGAAGGTGATCCAGAAGTTGAGTAAGGTTAAAGGTCACGTATTGATTTGAAATCACTCTCCAGACCATTGGTTGCAGAGTACTACAGTAAAGTTATATTGCTGCACTTGCAGTTTCTGTCTCCAAAATAACAGCAGATTAAATGTGCAATTGTAAAAGTTCAAGTCTGCATCCAAACAGAAGCCTCCATTCCAGCATAAAAATGTGTGATGGTGGAACAGAAATAAACAAAACAATTTTAAAGGGGTGGGTGGGAGAGAAAAATCTTGCACACCTATAGTGGAATGACAATACCAGAAAACATTATGGGGTTTGGTGGAAACCTGCCAAAATCTATAACCTACCTTTTTCTGAGTGCCATATATCAATAAACTTTAGAAATTATTGATGCGTGAAAGCAAATGGCAGACGTTTTCCTCCTAATGCATGATTCATGACTCTTGTGGCTTGGTAAGGAACTGGCATCCCACGAAATCGCTGTATTAATGATGCATGCTGTATATTCAGCAAGCCCCAAAGGAATTAGCAAAGCTGTGGATGTTGTGTCCCAAATGTTGCACCCCAAACTTTACTCCTGGGGGAGCAAACTAATATTCCCTTTAATTACCTCCAATAGTCCACTTTAGGCAAAGTTAGCTCCTTTCCCCTTTAAATTGCAATTGTGTGCCAAAAGAAAACACTGAACTTCAAGGCAACTATTTACAAGATGTATTACTTTTCCAGCAGTAAATGTCCATTAGCCCTTCCCGGGCAGATAAGATTCTACTTAGCTAGCGAGGGTCTGTTTCTGTAGAGAAGTCCAGCTCGTTACTTCACGGCGGTAGAATCTCCTTGTTGCCTTTCTCCTGTCCAGCAAAGAGTCTTGTAGCACAAAGTCCAATCAATCCCGGTCTCTCCAACCTTCCAGTTGGGCAGAGCGTCTCCCAATACCAGTAAATCCAGGTGGGTAGTCCTTCCAGGTGAGCATTCAGTCCGGCAGAGTGTCCCCGTCTGGAGCAGAGTCGACGTCGTCGTCGTTGCTCGGCAGTCTGGCAGCATGTCCCCGTGGCGAGCTGGCGAGGCTCCTTCCTGCTCCAACTGCTGCTGCTTTTATACTGTTAGTCCCCATCAACTCTCTACTGGCTACAGCTGTGGGCTTACAATCAATGCCCTCATTAGTGCCCACAGCTGTGAGAGTTCCAATCAGTGCTAATTGAGTGCAGCTGCGAGCCACACCCACTGCATGCAAAGTCCCAGCTTCATCCCAATTAGTAGCAACACCTGTGGGCCACGCCTAATTGCTTGCAGGTGTGCTTCCACCCACGCAGTCCTGGGTGGTAACCCTTTGTGTCCCAGTCCTGTCAAACAGGCAATCCTTTAACCCCTTCTTCCCCGGACCTGTCAAAACGGGACCACTGCTAACATCACTAACACCTCGCTGATCTTCTGCGATTTCCACTACAGTGGAACAGGCACATACTTTGTTTATCTGATGTAAAATTGATGTAATAAGCTTACCAATAAGTAGTAGAGGACAAAAATGGAGAGTGTTGGAGCCCATGGGATATTGCATGGATTTTCAAGGTACCTAGAACAGTTTTTTGCAGAATAGCAGGTGTCTTGTTGGCCTCCATACAATCATAAAATCATTGGTTTTAATGGGAACCTATCACATCTGTGCATGTACTACACCCCAGTTGGTGAAATGGCTTTGGAGCAGATGGATTCTTTCAATTACGTAGTGATGGAGGCTCAGGTGGCCTGTAGAAGCCAGGTTTGGTCCACTAGGACTGCACAGTTAGAGATCTTCAAAACCCACAACATTTTTAAAGCAACAAGGCTTAGACTTCTACCAGTTTTCTGTTTTAACTTCCAATATGCGGAAGCCTTGACAGAGAGACAAACAATAGGTGGTTGGATTTGTTTTTGAGAGGGGGAGTGCAAAAGATGGGATGAGGGAACTATTTGTTGCCTATAGCATGCATACAGCTTTTGAAGAACATCCCTTCCCCCCAGACTAGCAGTGTCACTGTGGTGAGTGCCGCCCGGTGTGGAGCTTACCTGCAAGAGCCGGCATTCCGGACGTTCAGGGGTGAAACACACTCTCCATGAGAGCACGAAGTTAGCTGCACCTGGAGAGGGCCAAAGATTGCCAAGTGGGGGCTTGCGGGTGCTTTGGTGTCACCACCCGTGAGGGTGACACCTGGTGTGGCCCGCACTGGCCGCATCCTGACGCCGCTGCCCCAGACTGCCTGATCCTATCAGGCTGCATTGCTGTAACTCGCATTCCAGCAGTGCAGCCTGACTTATGGCATCACAAAATGCAACACTTTATAGCATGCTATCGGAAGGTAGTATTTTATTTTATTTATTTATTTATTTAAGGAATTTGTAGCCCGCCTTTCTCCCGAGGGCACTCAAGGCGGCTTACAACATATTAAAATACATATAAACACATTAAAACACATTAAAACAATTAATTAAACACAAAATAATTAATTAAAACACTTAAGATTGTACTGACTGTGCAGCAGCAGCCCTCTCCAACTTACGTCCTGGCATCGGTAAGTCAGCAGCGTGGGCAGGCTGTGGGTGGGGAGGGGGAGGAATGGGGTGTGTGTCGGGGAGGGAGGGGGTGGATTTGGCAGAAGTCGCACATGCCAGATCTTATCCCTTCTTTTGAAAACCTCCCTGCCCCTTTTCTCCAACATATGCCACCAAAATATGTGGCATATGTTTGAGGAGAACCACAGGTGGCCTGAGGGCTTACATGAAAGTATGTAAAAATGTTTTTTACTTATCCCCTTGTTTGCCTTCAGGTCAGGTCACACACACACCCCACCATAGAATGCAGCGCATACCTTTTTGGTACAGTGTGGTGATGAATAGGATTGGGCTCAGAGTTTACCACATTTCTGGGCAGGCAGTGGAGGCGACAAGGCCACCAATCCACCACCCAAACTGATCATCTAGCCTTATCGGTAGATTGGGCCTGACGTTTCCCCATGGAGGCTTCCATGAAAAGGAAGGGGAGTGACAGCAGGGATGGTCTATTCAATCCCTTTCTGGCCATAACTGTCACCAAGACGTAGGGCACTTATCAGGACAGAGGAACTACACTTCCCATGATGCAAGGAGGGTAGGGCATGCTTGGTGGTCTCTAGACCATGCATCACTGACGGTGTCATTAGTACCATGGGGTACTACTCTTAGGCTGCAATCCTATGCACACTTTCCCGGGTGTCAGGCTTACTGGACAGAATAGGACTTATTTCTGAGTAGACATGCCTAAGATTGCGCTGCAAGTTAATTCAGAGTCCACATGAATCCGAACTATGAATTTGACCAGTTAATTAATTTTACAAAGTTTCTAATTTGATCCAGCAGGTTACACATGCCCTGGCAACTTTTCCTACCCATTACAGTATTTTCTTTAGTCAAATAACAAATGAGTGACAATAGCGGGACAGAATACTGAATGCTAGTTCTATCACTGCCTGTTCACCTTACTTAAAAACTGTAGACTGTAAAATTGGGTTCTTCAGTTTATTATACTGTACCCAACTCTTCAGTAAAGTCAGAGCTATTTATCTGGAGCTCCTTGGTAGCCTCCCATCCCAAGCCCTGACCAAGTTAATTCTGTAATAGAAGCACAGGCCCTATGCCCACTTCTTAAAATTAGGCTGGACTGAGTGGATACATTCCACTGTTTAATGTGTATGGAAGCAGTGGTTGTTGCAACATGCCTACCTCTCTGGATGCAACTGCTTCACTATATCAACTTAAAACCTAAAGGCTCACCCACTAGCATCACTTTGCTGGCCAAGGGTCACCCATCCCTTTCCTGTATGCCGCCGACCCAAGGCCTTTCCTCAGCTGCAGTGTGAGACAACTCATGCCACGGCTGAGGAAAGGCCCTGGGCCAGGAGACTCACCCTTCCTTGTGCAACCTTCTGCCCGCTTCAGGCCGAATCAGCAAACTTTGGGTTCTCATGAGAACTCAAAGGGAAACTGCCAACCCAGGAGTATTTGGTGGTGACAAGATTTCATCACGTTATTGCCAAATACTTCCAGCTCTGCGCCCGGGGGTGACACACGGGCTTTCCTCCCTGGGCGCCAGAATGATGCCCCTTGGTTCACCACTTCTGCTGCTGCCAATAGTGAGTTATGTAAAGTTGCCAACTATGATGGATGCTATTTCTGGACAGTTGTTTTCCACCATGATGTAATGTTGGAAATTCCTGGAGGTCCTGTTCAAACTTTCAGGATTGCTTTCAGCAATCGCCTGGAGACCAATGCCGATTCCTGGAGACTCCAGGAGGGAGTGGCAACCCTCATTGCAAGCCAGTGTCACACCTCAGCCACAGGCAGCTGGGAGCTACGATCTGGGATGTTTGTCAAGCCAGGTGCTGCAACTAACCAGTGAACAAGGCAAAGACCATCAGTGCCCAGGTAACCGCTCTTAGTCTGGCCAAGAAGCCTGTACAACCCTTCCAGTTGAGAAGGGCCAATGCCCAGTCTGGGTGGGTCAAGTACATGCCCCGAGTACATACAGAAGCAGAGTCAGCGATGGGGCGGGGGGCCCTGGGGCAGCAGGCGGGGAATGAAAAGCGCACCGTGCAGCTTCTGAAAAACGGCCGCGTGGTGTCCATGATTGGCCCACTCACCCGAGCTCCTAGGAGCTGTATTCTGGGGGGGGGGAGCCGGGGGGGGAATTTCTCGCCGCAACACTGTGGGGGCAGGGATGCCACCAGTGGGGGCAGGGCTTGTGCCGGTACACACGGGGTGTGTGTGCCGAAGAGGCTAGCTACGCCTCTAGGTACATAGGAACCCTTCACTGCCTAGGGAGATGCTCCCTCCTGTAGCCTGGTAGCTCACCACAAAGGGTAGCTATGCACAGAACCATTGGTTCCTGGGCCCTGCCCTGACAGCTAGACGCATCCAAAAGCAATTACACACAGCTTTCAGCACACTTGCCAAAGACTGCAGTGATCCACCCCTAACCTGTCAAAAAGGATCATGTTTTTACTTTATGTAACTCATATCTGGTACTGCAGACACACAGAAAGCAAGACTGTTTTTCTACCAAAATTTATCTTGTCATGGGAGCACATTCCTTTGGCGAGGGAATGAGGGAAGTTTAGAATGAACTGTCTACATACTACTGTACAGAGCAAATAAAATATGCATTGAGCAAACTGGCCCTTTGCGGTAACGGAATTGCATTACCAATAATTCCTCGTTTGAAGTTCCAAATAGCTCTCATGGGGCAGCAACACAAAATGAGGTTAACCGTTGGTCAGCAGTATATTAAACAGAAACTGTGGGTCACATTTCTGGCATTGTATACAAAAATCCACACACAGCACAGACAAAGACATACAAAACTGTGTAAAAATGTAAGAAGAAACTGCATTATATAAAGAGCAACTTCTGAAGCCTGGTCCACACATACAGCTTAATGACATGGCACTAGAGTTGTGAGATTTCAGTTGTAGACTGGGTTGTACCACTTGAACAGCGCAATCCTGTGCAAATAAAAGCCGGCACAGCGCACGCTCCACTGGCCTAGGGTGTCACGAAAGTGCTGTACAGCACTTTCACGGCACCCTTGGAATAAGCAGCGTCGAGGCCTACACCACTCAGATTGCCGCTGCCCCGGCCGCCGGCCACAGGTAAATGCTGCACCGGGCAGCAGGATGGCGTGGGGAGGGTGGGCCATGGTGGCGGGGGAGGGGGTGACTGGCTGGTCAGACCAGGGAGTGGGGAGGGATTATTGGTGGCATGCTTCCCCATATCCTCACCCCCTGGCCTGGCCGGCCTTACACAGTCTCCCTGGACATGTGCCAGCAGAATAGCTGGCGCGCATCCGAGGAGGCCCATTGGGGCTGCTGGGGCTGACACCAAGTTGTGCTCTGCCTCCACTGGTGCAGGTCGCATCCTGCATAGAATGCAGCAGCTGGCTGTTTAGTCCAGCCGGTGCATCTTACACAGGATTGGGCTGCAAGATTGCAGATAGAACCCCATTTTTGAATGTTCTTTATATATAAATACACACCTCCCTACATGTAGAAATCAAGTAGAATACAGGGGGCTGGCTGGGCTAGAATGTTTCTCTGATGTGCTAAATGTTTACTTGCGGGGCCTTTTTTTTTTTACACATAGGGGAGCATTAAAAAGTGGCAAACCCAGCTGCAGTCTGGAGGGTACAGTCTACTCCATCATTTTAGAATTGTACTAATTCATTCCCTTCTAGTTGTAGACATTATACCTTGTACTCAGGCACAGATAATGTGAGTGTGAGACACAGTGCCTAGACCTAAAGAAGAAAACCACTGATTGCAGTACAGATTGAGCCATTCATGCAATGTTTTAACCCTTGGTCCAGCTGGCTGCGTGTTCTCAAAGGTCTTTTGTCCATGAGAATTAAGAGGACCCAGTGATAAGGGCACGGGACACATCTGAGAAGCTGCCTCATAAAGGATGTGGGAACTAATGAGAGATGAAGTTTATTGCCATTCCTATTTAGGCTGTTCATTCAGCTGACCAAAAGGAACAGACTGGTTGCATGAAGTAGATCCTAGACTTCTGGGAACAGCTGATTTCCAAAACCATTAATCCACGACTGCAGCACTCAGGGGACTCGTCCATTCTGGGCACTTTCCCGGTCGCAGCAGCCTTGAGAGGCACCTGTCACACTAGAGCAGAACTTTCCAAATGACAAGATCTCGCTGTACGTTCAGCACCATTTCTTCTTGCTTCCAGCTGCATAAACCAAACCGCCGGAAGCACTTGCCCTTGCAGACTGCTCGTTTTAAGGTGTTTCAACTGGTAGTAGCTGCATCACCTCTTGATAGGAAATGACACGGCTTGTCTATTTGGAGCAATGATGGAGTAAGAGGAGAAAAAAAAACGGAAAGGCAATACAGTCACTACCTTTGACTGAAGGCCAATTGTAATGGTGCAGCCCTTACACAGATAGCACTGAAACACAAGTTTCAGTTCTTATGAAAACTGAAACATTTGTAAGCCTCTTATAAAGTGTGTTGGCTCAATTGTGCAGATAGACTACCAGCACCACATGTTGGCATTGGGTGGAGATTATCTAGGCCAGGGGTGGGGAACCTATTTAGGGTGGGGGCCATTTTCCCATGGGGAAAATTGGTTGCGGGCCGTCCGATAGGCCAGCCGAAATTTTTTGGGCCCCCCACCACAAATTTGACCCCCACCGCGAATTTACCGCTCCCACCCACCCACCGCTCACTCACTCGCCCACCCACCCACTGCTTGCCCTCCCTCCCACCCACCCACCCACGCGTCACCTCGGCGCCTACTCCTTTTAAAACCGGCCTTCCTGGACCTGTGCAGAGCGCAGCTGAGGCCGAGATTGCCCTCTTGGCCGGCATCGCACTCTGCGCAGGTCCAGGAAGGCCGGTTTTAAATGGAGGTGGGTGCGGGAAGGCGGTGGGCGGCGGTGGAGCCTCCGGTCGTGGGCCGGATCGGTCCAGTCCAGCGCGAGCCGGACTGGATCGGCCTGCGGGCCGGAGGTTCCCCACACCTGATCTAGGCAATTAGGCCAGTACATCTGCTATGAGATGTAGAACCCAATCCTATACTTCCCCCCTCCCACCAATGCAGTTGCGCCAAAAATGAGTGTGCTGTATCCAGTGAGGGGGGGGGCCACACTCCCAAAATGGCAGTTGACAGAGTGGCAGTAGGCAGTTACTAACAAATGCTTGTGCCTGTGTAGGTTGTGGGTGGCCACTGCATGGAGATTGTAATGTACAAAGAGCCTCACTGTTTGTAGAATATTGGTCTTTGGCTGGTGGGCTATGACCCACAACTCACAACTTCTGTTTGCACCATCTCCAAAAGGATGTGGTGGGAAAGGTACAAAGAACCCTGCACCTTGTACAAAGAACAAAAGTGCAAAGAAGGGCTACCAAAATGATCAGGGGCTTTTTAGCATGGGGGGAAAAGATGAGGAAGGTGGGATGGGTAAGAAGATAGAGGTTTATGAAATTACCGGTAGATATGGTTTGGACTGGGAAACAGAAAGAAAAGAACATCAAGAAAGCCACAATACTAAGGCTAAGAATCCTATACACACTTTCCTGGGAGTAAGTCTCACAATGCCAAAGAGTCTCAAAGTGAACACAATAAGAAGATATGCATACACTTGTGCTGTAAATCTGCATTTTCAGAGTGTCTGTTACCATTTTAGCAGAATACCTAGCATTCATTAGATGGAGGATATTTTAGTTGGTTTGTATCACACACACACACAGAGAGAGAGAGAGAGGGGGGGGGGCGTAGATTACGAAATGTAAGTAGTGGAGCCAAATGGTCAAGAAATATTGTATGTTGTGTGCAACAATTCTATGTAAAGGTTAAATATATATAAGCTAAGCACAGTGTCAAGTCACAACAGCAATAATTGCAGGTAACAAAATCCTTCTAAATTTTATTAACAGGGTAATGTGACAGGCTTAGAAGTATGACACGAAACGAATTTTCTAGTAAAAATCTATTACATGGCATGCTTGAAGTACTAGGTTTCTATCTGAATTTCTCCAAACAGGAATTCATCAGGGTACGGGTGATACAACTCTTTTGTGTTTCATAAGCACCTGCATATTGTAGGTGTTACTAGAAATAATTAATAATTGTTTCTAGTGAACACATTCTTCATATATGGTTAAACATGGTATACTGCAATGCAGTAAGGCTTATTCGTGGAGTTCTATTAACGTGTCATTAAAAAAAGCTAATTGCGTATGGATTACATAGTTCTTTATCATGCCTGATAAACCTGTAAATATGCCACCTGACTGCCTTAGCTGTGATGCATGAGCAGTACCTCACTTACTGCCTAGTGGTCAGACTGGCCATTGCCCACTTTAAGATTACAAACTGCTCAGGTTGTTAACCTTTTCCGCACAGTGGGGAAAAAAGGGAACATTGGACTACACATTGGTGCAGACAGTGATTGAAAGAGAGGAAAGGCAAGGGTGGACCTATATCAACCGATAAATATATCACCCCCCCAAAAAAAGTGAAATAGCAGGAGCAGGAGGTCTTGCAGTCCTGGCTGGCCAGCCAGGAATCAGACGGCAGCAGCAGCAACAGCAAAAAGGAATATCTGAAAGTACCATTCCAGGAACGTGCAGAAACATCCTCCATGTTCTCTGTACTTGAAGTTGGGGAACGGATGAAAGAGAAGAAAAATGGTGGCTTAAAGACAGAAAAGATAAATGCTTCTCTTGCAGCAAAGATCAGAACAAAAACAATAAAACAACAAAGCACTGGCTTTGGCCCTCAATGCTGCGAAGTTAGCTGCGCATGGGCTGACTGATGACAAGATGCTGCTGCAGAAAGAAGTGGAATGGTGTCACTTTGAAAACGCCTGCCGGCAGTGGAGAAGCCAGGCCATTTGGCACCCGGGGCGGACCCCCTTACGTCCCTTTTTTTACACCCCCCCTTTATGTCCCCAGAACACATTTTGGCGCGGCCGTAAGGGTTGCTCAGGTTTTTTTTGGATTTTTTTGCTTTTTGGGATTTTTTTCACTTTTTTGGGTTTTTTTCTGTTTATTTTTTACATCCCCAGGACAGCAGCTGCCTCGTGTGTGTGTTTCTGGTGGTGTGGGGTGATTTTGGGGTACTTAGCTTGTCTCGGCCGGGGCGCAGGCAGCATTTTTCCGGATCGGCGGCATACATCTTGAATGGGCAGGACTCTCTAGGAATCTCTCTCCGTCTGGCCGGTCCGTCGGTCCTCCAGGCCTCTCTAGGGCTCTGGAGGACCGACCAGCAAGACCAACGGTCAGTCGGCGGATGGGGGGGAGGGATGGCGGAGGCAGGAAGGCGGCCATAGGCCCAGCCATCCCAGACGGGGGTGGGGACATGGCGTCCACCATATCCCGGGCTCCAGAGGGTGGCTGGGCCGTTACACAGCCTCCTCCGATGGCGGAAATCCGAGGAGAACTACCGGCCCCAGCCACCGTTACACTCGGGGAAGGGGACGAGCGTCCCCTTCCTCGAGTAGACTTTCCGCCGCGGACTGCCTGTTGCAGGCAGCCCGTGGCGGAGCACTGGATTGGGTGGCCGGCCTCGGCCGGCCGATCTTTAAGTAGGATTGGGCTGCCTGTGTAAGATCAAAGAATCACTTTTATGGCACTGTTGGGGTTGTTGAGCCTACAAAGAACACCTACTGAAAAATAACATTCTAGTTAGAAGGTTAACAATCTATGCATGCTTTGAGATGAAAACTTCTATTTCTTGCATGGGATCCTATCTAAGATGACTCTCCCCCCCCCCCCCAGCTAACATCCATTTCTCCATCCGTTCTGCTTCAAATATCAGAGCAAGCTCTGGAGCGCCAGGTTTCTATTTTCTAATTACAGCCGTTTCAACAAAGAGAGAGATTTTATATAATTAGAAGGACCAACTAATCCAGCTAGCTCTGCACATATAGACTCCTGGAGAGATGAATATTACTTCTCAAACCCTGGGGAGATGGTTTTATGCTTAAAAAGGTATCAGTTGGAATTCTTTTGTTCATACTCATTTGGTTAGCTATACTAAGAAGACACACAAAGCAATCTGTCTATGGTACCGTTTCCCAAACTGGGTCATGACCCACTGGTAGGTCGGGGCCCGATGCTCACCGTTTCACTGCAAAGCATTTCTAGGATCCTCTGGAGCGACTGGAAGCGATTTCTGGTTTCGTAAATGCAACTTCTAGTTTGCATTCGCGAATTCCGGTCACTTCCGGGAGGTGTTCTGTGGCCCACGGAGGCCAATGGAGTGCGTCCTGGGCCCGGAGTGACCCGGAAGCGGCCTCCAGAGGCTCCTAATGTTCTTTGTGGCACAATAGTAAGCATCGGGCCATGACCCACTGCGGGAGGACGAGGTGGGTTGTGATGGGAAAAAGTTTGGGAACCACTGATCTAAGATGATTGACTCAGGTGCAAAGGAGGCCAGGTCTCCTATACCTTTAACAGACACGTAAATTTCAGCAGGAACAGCTTATCATGCAGAGATCAGGAACAACTGCATCTGCCGAGATTCTCTCTTTAGCACAACTATGAAAGGTGTACAATTGCCCTGCCCTCTTTTGCTTCTGCTCACCCTAGTGGTTACTAGGTTGAGAGTCTAAAGCTGGGGTGATCTCGGTGAGTGGCACCCATTGAGGCCAGTCCTGTCTGCACTCCAAACGTCTATCAGTTTTGCGCCACTTTCATGTCTTTCCCCCCAAAATCCCCACTTTCATGTCTTTCCCTGTAATTTGGTGAGATCCACTGAGCCAGTCTGTTAGAGATGTGTAGCTCCCTCTCCCCCTCATAGGACTACAGTTTCTGGAGCTCCTTGGGAAGAGGGACCGATTGTTGCATTTCCTTCTATAGTGTGGATATCTGCAGCCTGGAAAGAAAAGGACTGGCTAAGGGTAACGGAAATAAAGACAACCTCCATTTGGGCCCGATACAAAACTAATGTGCTACCAAAGTACGTGCGAGTGAAAGAAGAAGCGGTCATAATTACAACGTATTTAATTTAATGTTTCATCAAGTAAAATTTCATCATTTTTATTGTTCATCAAGTAAAATTTCACTTATTTAATGTTTCATCCAATGTCCAATTCTGGCATCGAGTCTCCAGCCAGCGATCCCTGCTCACCCACAACACATGGCCACAGGCTAAACATCTTTTCTAGGCATTTCTGTTCCATTAATGCCCCATGAAGTACACATTGTATGCCCCATCGAGCGTCTCACCCCCAAATCCCACACAGGGCTAACTCCAGGTTTTTGTGGCCTCTGAGCAAGAGATTACTCATGGCACCAAACATCTCCCTCTATATTGCAATCTGCTCTTCACAACTGAACAGCAGCCCATACAGGCAGGGGTTGAGAGATGGCAAGTGCAGAGGATGGGGTGTGTATGTAAAAATCCTGGGAGGCCTGTGCCAGGGTTGAATGCGAGTGCTTCTTAGCCATCCCCAATGGGAACCGACTTCTTTGGGCTTTTAACACCCTGTTGGCTTTGATTTTGTAATACTAATCTGTATGAATGGGAACATGGAGTCCAAGCCTGTACTCTACAATGTGTACAACACAAAACCTAGACACACAAAATTAATAACAGACCTGTGGAGTTCAGAATCTGGGAGGTGCACATATGGTAATATTGAAAGCCCTGTTGGTTTTCTGTGTTATTGCTTTGTTGCCATAACTGTCGCAGCAGGAATGCAAAATCAGAATATAGTGCAAGAAACCACACACAGCTGAAGAACGTGCAACTTGTCCCTTAAATAGTTGCCAGTAGTGTGTCCCACAGGGCTTCTGCCTCGGTGAGACAGCTTTAAAAGAAAAATCCAAGTCTCTCCACGCCTCCCATCCCTCTGGGTTTCCTGAAAAATTATGCATATTAGAAAATTGGACAACCAAGTGCATTTTTCTTTCATACTTCAGTATCAAAGCACAGCTGGACACACTGTGACTGGAACATTACATGCAGCCCCCCGCTCTCTGATCAGCTAATCCAGTTTTTTTTACAGATTTGCCAGGCTAATTCCACTGTGAATAGCGTAGGAGTATCAAAGCCAAGAAGCGTTTGGGCTCAAGAACTCACTGAGAAGTGGCAGCCATTCTAGATAAGCAAGCAACTATTTCAGCAAACCAAAGAACTCTCCACTCCAAGCCACTTTCACTGGCCAACCCCAAAAGGTTCTAAAAGCTGTTGTCAGATAAAAAGGTCAAGGGATTGTAGGTGGGGTTTGAAATACTGTAACATTAGAAGACTCCTCATGAGGTGATAATGTATGTTACTAGGGATTAACTCAGACTTCAAGGGTGTATTCAATGCCGGCCCAACCACGTGGCAAAGCTTGGTTGGGCCAGCATTGAATCAGCGCCGATTGCATCAGCGGCGGATTGTGAGGGGTCCAAGGAGGTGGCGGAGTCAGGGTGCCGTTTACCACGAGTCTGCTGCTGCTGCTGCCTTCCTCCAGCCCGCTGCTGATACCAGCTGCGATGATCCACTTCTCAGTTGTCCAAGCGAGGAGATGATCAGCTTCCTTACTATGCTCCCCATGCAGTTTCCTTAAAGCCAGAAGTGCAGAACTGTCAGTGCATGCTGTCCCTTTAAATAAAATCTGAAGTCTCGCACTCCAGGTTTGATGAAACTATGCGAGAAGCAAAGTTATTTTCTACAGTGTTGCACTGTAAATACATCTGCCGTTTTATTGCCCATTCCAGTTTGGAGAGATCCTTCTGGAGCTCTTCACAATCCCTTCTGATCTTCACCAAGTTTAGTGATCTGCAAACGTGGCCACCTCACTGCTTATCCCCAACTCCAGGTCATTTATAAACAAGTTGAAAAGCACCGGTCGCAAGACCGATCCTTGGGGTACACACCGCTTTTCACCTCTTGCCATTGTGAAAATTGCCCATTGACGCCCACTCTGTTTCTTAGTCTTCAACCAGTTTCTAATCCATAAGAGGACCTGCCCCCTTATTCCCTGACTATGGAGTTTTTTCAGGAGCCTTTGATGAGGGACTGTGTCAAACACTTTCTGAAAATCCAGATATATAATATGAACGGGTTCGCCCAAATCTACATACCTGTTGACCTCAAAGAATTCTAAAAGGTTCTTGAGGTAAGACTTACCCTTGCAGAAGCCATGCTGATTCTCCCTCAGCAAAGCTTGTTCTTCTATATGTTTTAGAATAAAATTAAAATGATTTCAAACACACAATCTAGCCACTAGATGTGCCCTTAAGATTGGTCCAACGGGGTTCTTATGTTGTCCCTTAACTGGAAATATCAAGGATTGAGAGCCAAACCACACATGGCATGGGAGAGACACGTGTAAGCTCCTCCTCCCCAGGGCAGTGTACCCAAGGTCCTTTGGTCCTCAGGAGGCAAGCCCTCTCAGCTAAAGGCTAGCTCAGTAGATTCATGGCCAATTTGTCTTTACCAGTAGATTCATGGTCTGTCTTTACCACCCAAGGGGCCTCAGAATTGATGGCAGTGAGGGAGTTGGGGCACTCTTTCTTCTACTCCAGGGCTGTCCTCCTGGGTCATGAGGCACAGGGCTTCCCCGCCTTAGCTATAGGTCAGCCACACTGTGACCCTTCATCATTCGCCCATGGTGTCTTTTGACCCTAGTGCCCTTTCCCCTTCCCCCACCCCTTCCGGTCCCTCTCCCCTTCTACTATCCTTCTAACCTTCCTCCTATCCTTCCCACCACGTTCTCCACCCCTCCCATGGACCTGTGGGGCGCATTGTGCTGCCTGCTTTCAGTGGGAGCCTGATGGCTGTGGCCTCACAGGCTGCACTCTCCCCTTGCAACTGGGGTTGCTTTGCCCCACATAAGAACATAAGAAGAGCCTTGCTGGATCAGGCCAAAGGACCATCTAGTCCAGCTTCCTGTATCTCACAGTGGCCCCACCAGATGCCTCAGGGAGCACACAGCCAACAAGATAACCTGTTTCCTGTTGTCACTCCCCTGCACCTGGCACAGAGAAAACCTACTTCTAAAGCCAGGAGGTTGCTTATGGCTTGTAACCTGTGATGGTCTTTTCCTCCATGAATCTATCCAAACCCCTTTTAAAGGCATCTAGGCCAGGTGCCATCACCACATTCTGTGGCAAGGAGTTCCACAGATGAATTACACGCTGGGTAAAGAAATATTTTCTTTTGTCCGTTCTAATTCTCCCTCCACTCAATTTTAGTGCATGTCCCCTGGTTCTGGTGTTGTGCGAGAGGGAGAAGAATTTCCCTCTATCCACTCTCTCCATCCCATGCATAATTTTATACGTCTCAATCATGACCCCCCTCAGGCGCCTTTTTTCTAGACTGAAAAGCCCCAAATGCTGTAGCCTTTCCTCATAAGGGAGGTGCTCCAGCCCATGAATCATTCTGGTCGCTCTTTTCTGCACCTTTTCCAATTTAACTATATCCTTTTTGAGGTGTGGTGACCAGAACTGGACACAATACTCCAGATGTGGCCTTACCATTGATTTGTACAAGGGCATAATAATATTGGCCATTTTATTCTCAATCCCTTTTTTAATGATCCCAAGCATGGAATTGGCCTTCTTCACAGCCGCCGCACACTGGGTTGACACTTTCATCGATCTGTCCACCAGCACCCCAAGATCTCTCTGTTGATCCGTCACAGACAGCTCAGAACCCATGAGCATATATGTGAAGTTTTGATTTCTTGCCCCATTGTGCATCACTTTACACTTACTTACATGGAAGCGCATCTGCCATTTTGCGGCCCGTTCTCCCAGTTTGGAGAGATCCTTCTGGAGCTCTTCACAATCCCTGCTGGTCTTCACCACCCGGAAAATTTAGTGTCATCCGCAAACTTGGCCATCCCCAACTCCAGGTCATTTATGAACAAGTTGAAAAGCACCGGTCCCAAGACCGATCCTTGGGGCACACCACTTTTCACCTCTCACCATTATGAAAATTGCCCATTGACTCCCACTCGCTGTTTCCTGGTCTTCAACCAGTTCCTAATCCATAAGAGGACCTGCCCTCTTATTCCCACCCTGCATCTCCCTCGGTGTTTCCTTCGCCCAGCTCCTTCACGGTGTCAGGCGAGGATGCTGCATGCAGGCTGGGTGGGGGCCGTTATCTCGCAACGCCTTCCACGCTGAGGTTTCCTCTGGCTGGCCTCACTCGCTTGCTCAGTCAGGGCTTTTGGTGACAAGATGGAGCCCCTTGTCCCCTCCAGGTGCCATGGACACCAGGACAGAATTTCCCGATTTCTTCTCTCTTTAAAACAGGTATTGAGGCTCCAAAACTGATCCAAGCATCTGTTTTAAAAACGGGAAGGTTTAGCTTACCTGTGAACTCCCCTTCTCGGTGGTTCCAGGCTGGGTCAGTGACCCGCCCATGGAACTGAGGCTATATATATATATATATATATATTTTTTAAAAAAAAAGGGAAGGAGAAAGAAAGAGAAGCCACAGTACTAGGTTAACATACAGTATCCAAGAGGGAAGCTTCGGCACTAGTTGTTCATAAGAACCCTAGCCCTACAGCTATCATTTTGGTAGTGTAACAGTACTCCTCTCTAGATGGAGGAGGTTCTTCTCTCTGTCGCAGGTCCATGTACTCGACGTAGCGGCCTCGATCAACAGCTCTCATCCTCACGGAGAGATAGAGTTGGTCGAAGACATAGTCGGAGATAAGCATTCGCTTCAAGTGAATTCAATTTGGGGAGGGGCCGTAGTAGAGGATTTCCTAGTCTGGGGAACCTGGGAGCCCCTCCCCCCAAGGAAGACTTGATCATCTGACCCTGCCTGCCTGGAGGGAGATGCTTCCCAGATGCCAACACTGACCCAGCCTGGAACCACCAAAGAAGGGGGGGGAGGAAATCCATCTGTGCATCTTCCTTTTCACATACAGTATGCAACTTTTTTGGCCCTGAATCTTAATCTTAAGCCTGGAATATGGAATGCACGTGCTCTGCTATTTATCCACAGCCCATCCGTCCATCTTTATCTATCTGTTCTTCCCCCAAATACGTGCTGGCTGTCAACTACCCCAAGGTGTTTGGCACTCCTAAAGTATTTATCAAGGGGAGATCAAAAGTCTCCTCAAGCTGGGCTCTTGGCTCCTCCGTGATGTTTGGCACTGAAACGAAGCAGACCCAGGCTTTGAAATCTGCCTTAGGCCGCGTGCTTCTCCAGCTCCAGGACAGAGGGAAACAGCAGGCAAGACTCACATGGCACCAGCTGGGAGAATGAGACATTTCTCGCATAGCACAAGTGTCTAGCTTTGCATTGCAAAGCTGAACGTTTCCAAAAGTGAGCTGGAAAACATTCAACTGCCAGAAAGTTAGGGCTGTGTGAGCCAATAGTGGATAAAGAGGAGGATTAGACAGAGATTTCCAGGTCTTATCAGAACATTCCGGCCAGTTAGCAACTGAATCTAGATAGGGTCATGTGCCCTGCATGGCTCTGTTATATTGCAAATGCTGAAAAAAGGCAGTTATCTTAGCCAACACCTCGAATACTGCATGCATTCCAGCATAATCTTCATCAAACCGGCACAACTTGAGACCCAACAAGTTGAACAGAGCCCAGCAGCCTTATATTATGGCCTGCCAGGTCCTTGGACACTCCTCTGAGTTTGCAAGCACAAGCAGACAGGGCTGCAATCCTATACATACTTACCTAGGAGTAAGTTCTATTGAACTTAAATGGGTCTTACTTTTGAATAGATATGCTTAGGCTTGCAATGTAAAACAGGAGGCTTATCAAGCCCCCTGTTGGGTCTCCATACATGGTTGGTTGGCTGGCTCTAGCTGTTGGTGACAAGTTGTTTGGAGTGGGATCTACATTCTGCTTTTCCCATTTTCACTAGCTCTCCTAAGATAAGTATAGTGATTACAAAAATTATGAAATAGAGGTCTGTGGAAAGCTATTACCCATGACTGCTAAATTGAACTTCCATGTGCAGAGAGAGTGTACCTTTGAATACTAGCTGCTGAGGACAAACAAGAGGGGAGAGGCCGTATCTTCAAGTTCTGTTTGCCTCTAGCTGGCTGTTGCTGGACATAAAATGCCGGATTATATGGACTTTGGCCTGTTCTATCAAGGCAATTCTCTTCAATTCTTCTGCTCTTTTGCCCTATTACCAGTATCTATGAGCACGTCTACAGAACTCATACCAGTTTCAGACCCATTGAACTCACCAGTACCACCCCAAGGTTTCACCGATGAAACAAGAACACTCCTATACATGACTGGGTGGGGCAGATCTGGCATTGTGATCTTATGGTCTGCAAACCATAATGGAGCCAACATAGTCCAGGCTCATATATCCATTCAATAGAGGGCTGTGTTGCCAATTAATTTCCTTTAAAGTAAAACTATAGCGGAGTTTTGCAAATTTGGAGGGGCCTGTGCAGGGGAAAAACATCTGTAGGAATTCTGCAGACAGCTAGAAGAACTTTGCTAACAGCAAAGGGGCTTTTATACATCTTTATCACCATCTAATTCAAGGGTGGCCAACCTTTCAACATGAATGCTCCTGGCCCTTGAATGGTTGTATAGATGAGGGCATTTCAGCAGGTGCAACTGCTTTAGCAGCACCATCAGCAATTGCAGCTGCCAAGGTTGTCTTCTATACAACTCTTAAGAACGCAGAAGCCCTAATGGTGGAAGGTTGGCCACCCCTGATCTAATTCATATGCCCTTGGACCCTGAAATTGCAATGACTGTCTGAATTAGGATGGCCAGATGCAAAACCAGACAGGGCTCCTGTGCCTTTATTAACAGCATAGAAGAGCAAATTTTGCCAGGTGTACTTTGGCAGTAGTCGCTTAGTAGTTAAGACGCTGAACTGCAGACCGGAAGGTCAGTAGGACAGCAGTTTGAGACCCGAGTGTCGCGTGACGGAGTGAGCTCCCGTCTCTTGTCCTAGCTCCTGCCAACCTAACAGTCCGAAAGCAAGAAATTGCAAGTACTGTAGTTTAGGTACCGCTACAGCGGGAAGGTAACAGCGTTCAGTTAGTCATGCCGACCACATGATCACGGAAGTGTCTTCGGACAGCGCTAGCTCTTCGGCCTTAGAAATGGAGTTTCTAGCAGTGGCGTGGCTAGGGGAGGGGCCTGGTGCCAGGCTTTGGGGGGGGGATATGACACCACTAGTGGCCAAAATTGTTGAAATGTTGGTTATATATCATTCAGTGCGTATTCCACTGCAGAATGTAATGGAACAAACCATATCAAATTATCTGTGTACTATCAAAAGTTATAGCCAAAAAACCAGAACTGGAAAACACAATTGCATTATGTAGCATTTATTTTCTGGCCATTATTATTATTCATTTCATGACTATTAGTGAAAATAATTTTTTGTATGGGGTGTGTGTGTCAAAAATGTATGGGCCCGGGGGGGGGGGGGTCAAATGACCTAGCTATGCCTTTGCAGGGTCGGACATGATTGGCTTTCGAACAGGGGATACCTTTACCTACTTTGGCACAGGAGCCTTGTCCTTTGCATCTGCTTGATCTATATGAATATCTAAACCATCTGCAGTTATCAGTGCAACTCTTAACATGATAAAGCATACTGGAAGTTTGCAGCAAGGAAGATGATTACCTATCCTGAGCTTCTAATAAAAGAAGTGCTAGCTATATTTTATAAAAACTGCCTCTGTTACAGGTAGCAAAGTATGCTTGAAGAGCTGCAGAGCCCCATAAAAAAAAAATCAGAGTCCTTCTGACATCTAAAAATAGCTAGAAAACAATCCAGAACTCCCTCTGTTGCATTAGATGTCATCTTTCATATGAGCCTGCATATTTTTATTTTTTTTAAAGACTGTGATAAGATACTCAATTGTCTCCTAACCAAGTTAATTCCATCTGTGTACATGCATATATTGAGCATAGTGCAGTCTAGGCATCCGATGAATAGATGCATAAAGCATAGACATAAGTGGGGATGATTTATGAGACTGGGTAGTTTCTGCGAACACAAATGAGAAATGACATAGAAAATAACAACTGACAATGAAATAACCTTGGCGGTATTATTCAAGCTCTTGTCGCAGAGCAGTGCTGTAACCACGCCTGAGTCCCAAACTAATGCACACACACAGGGGTACCTGGCACCACACCTTTTTAAATAAATATTTGGAGACTATATGGAAGTAACACAACAGCAGTGGCGTCACCTTTTTTTTTTTTTTTTAATATATTTTTTATTTTATTTAACAACAATAAAACACAAGACAATACAATAATAAAAATACTAACTAACTAACTACCTAACTACCTAACTAACTAACTACCTACCTAACAACAAAAATGATACAACAGGGAATGACAAACTGGGGGATATCAACATGACACATTAGGAACACTAACAAGGCGGACAACATTATATCATAGAATGACTCTTTCAACTATTCAATTATACTAACTAAAGTTACCGTCATATTTACTCAATTTCCACCTCCTGCACATCAATACATATAATGATAATATTCTTTTTTATAATTACCTTTCCATCTAATCAAAATAAAATAATTACTACCACTCTGTTCTCTTACTAACTTAAGTTAGCACCATATTTACTCAATTTCCACCTCCTGGACATCAATACATAAAATAATTACTACCAGTCTGTTCTCTTCTTTACATTTCCATCTCCTAAACCTTAAATTTAAACATCCAAATCCCTCAAATATAAATCTTAATCATTAACTCTTCAATATCTAATATAATCTCAATTTCAATCTCAACTTTTCACTGCTGAGCATATATCAATAACCGTATATACAACAATATGTTTATCTCTTTAAAACATTACTGATATCATCATATTGAATAAAAACAAATCTTATAAAAACAACAGCGTGCCATATAATATCTCTTCCAAAATCAGAGGAAGCCTCCTCCAAAACATATTAACTTTCCAAGAAATACTTTACACTTTCATCAACATCTTACTTAACTTCTTTGATGTTAACCACCCTCGATAAAATATTTTATATAAAATCCTTTATATAGAAGTTTAACCATTTTATAACCTAAGTTCCAAATCTAATCTTACTCTTATAGATAAATCTCTCATCCTAAATTTATAACCCCAATATCATAATATCTTAACTGTTTCAAAATCCAATAAAAAAGATTATAAACTTCATACATATTTATCATACAATCAATTCTTTATATTGTCTATTATGAAAATCTATTATCCACTGTGGTCTGTTCGTTACTTCTAATGTTTTTACCCAGCCAGTTATTTTATCACAAAACTTTATATCTAACCTGTTCCCTTCCTAATTTCTAACACCTCTGCCTCCAGAATCTGCAAATTTTTTATCAACCACGCCATAAAAGTCCAATAGAAATCTTCTCGGTCCTTTGCAAAAAAATTCTGTATTCTAAACATGAAACTTGCTCTCTCCATCTGCACTTTAAAGGTTGCAGCCTCCTGTTGTTCAGACCACTTGTCTAATTCTTCCATAACCTGGATTGCTGTAGGTTCTTCTGTTTGCCATTTAAAGGTTGGAGCCTCCAGTTGTTCAGAGTTCTTATATACTTCTTCCATGATCTGGATTTCTACACTCTCCTCTGTAATTACTGCAGCCCGTGTCTTCAAAAGTCTTGCATCCTGCATCTGCTTCAATTGCATCAATATCTGTTGTCTTTCTCCAGAGGCTTTATTTTGATTTAACAAAAGTATATTTAGAGTCTCTTTTAATTGATTAATGCTGGCCCACATATCTTGTAAAAATTCCATCATCTCCTGCTGCAACGGAAAGCGACTTAAAATTCTATTACGTTCATCATTTTTCCTTATCTGAGTCCTGCTTGCAACTTCCAACTTATCCACTTAAAACACACGAAGGATCACAGTTCACAATCCAGATTAAAACTAATAATAGATTCAAAGCCAAATTCCACTGAGTACATAGTCCCAGACCACATCTTGGCACATTCAGGGTTAACTTCCCAGACTGAATCAAAGGAATGCAGCTCCTTCTGTAATTCAATATGTCTCAGTTTAACAAGCACAGCTCAGGCAAAGAAGAGGGAAGCAGAGTCCATGTAAGGGGGGGGAGATCCACCCCTATCCCCTTAACTTCTTTTAGATGCCTATAAATTTCAGCCTTCCTGTCTTCCCACTCACCGCTCCTCTTCCAGATCAGCAGAGAAACTCTTACTCCAGTCCAAGGTTGGTACGTTGAAGGAGTCTACTTTAAAATAAATCTTTTCCTCTTGTCCGGGTGAGCGGCAACGCGAGCCTTCACAGTCACCAAAATGGTGTCTGCGACAAAGCAGGGACAGAAAAGGGAATACCAAGCAGAAACTGGCTCAATGCCTTGACCAGTTCCCTCAGTTTGCTCCCCAATCTCTCATCTACATCTCTCCTGATGCAGATGGCCCCGATCCAGCCTGGATCAAGGGAATTCCACTGCTTTGCGGCGCGGCTCCAGAGAGCTCTCTGGAATCACGTCTTCGGTCCGTCGTCCCAGCCCCGCGTCACCAAAGGGGCATAGGGGGTGCAGACTGCACCGGGTGACACCCTCTGGTGTTTGTTTTTTACACCACTAGTGGCCAAAATTGTGGAAACTTTTGGCAAAATGTGTATTTAGGAATAATATCATAACGTTACATATCATTGAAAAGATAATTTAATGCAGAATGTAATTATATCAAAAGTTATGGCCAAATAACTGGAAAAAGAAAACACAACTGCCTTATGTCACAAAAAGTGGATTTCCTTAACTCAGAGCTGACCAATGAGACTTATTGTTCCGAGAGCCAATGAGGTGTTCTTATGACACAGCATGGAACCAATAAGGTATTAGTACGAGTCAGCTCTCATTCCTATGTATCAGAGCAAATACTAGAACCCTTATTCAGTTGCATGTCATCAAACTGGCCACTTTTTTGTTGGTTACTGATTTGTTGGGGTGACCTGTACTGGTACATTTTAAAAACAAAGCTAATGGGGGTGACAGCAATCCGGGTGACACCAATCCCAGTGACATTGGGCTCAACTTTTGCTACGTTTGCGTTACGTTCGGCCAATCGGAGCCTGTTGTTTGACCTGGGGGCAGGACACCAGACGCACATGGAACGCGAACGTGTACAGTGTAGCCCAGGCTTTATAAGGCAAGTTAAGACCCTCAGCTTGAAGTCTGGCTTGGCACCAGTTGTCAACACCCTGCTCTGCCAGTGGTTTATCTCTGGCAAGGTACGCTGGAGAAGGGGCAGGAGGAAGATAAAGGAAACCAATGGCAGAGCAGACTGGTAGGGAGCGACACCAGGCTTGATCCTTCTCAGTTTTCAGATACCACACAGAAAACGCCCTACATTGCTTCAAGAGTTCCCCGATAATGTCTAGAAAGAGACTGGTGCCTTCCAAATGGGGAGTTTCACCCATCACTCATTTTATTGAACCTTCCTCAGGTGTTTCACCTTTGCATTTGCTCCTGGGCTATTAGGTCATGCATTTCAAGCATACATTCATGTTCAGTAGTGAACGCTATAAAGTGTACCATTTTAAACAAAAAAATAAAATAAATAAATTAAAAAGGAGAGTCTTGCAACTGAAGCATATCATCAAGATGCATTTCACCACACAGATGGCTGTGTTCCCCACTTTGAATACCTCCCAGTTTGAGAATGTGTGGCTTTCCACAAGTGGGCTGAATTTTTAAATTAGCACGATAAATCTTCCTGCGTGACTTGTTTTGTAAACAGATCAAATATGAGACTTCTATTTTGAGTTCACACATCACAGGGAGTGAGAATGATGCCCTGAGGTAACTAAACCCAGAGTGTTCTGTTTCTAAGCATCCAGGCCTGTAGCCAGAAATTTTGCATGAGCGGTGTGTCTGTGTGCGTGCATGCGTGCGCATGCACGTGGCTTAAAAATTAACTCAGGTCAAGGACATTGTCGATCAACGGGAAATAGCAAACACCTAAGTATAAGTAGTCCAACGTATCTTAGTGTTAGGGAAAAAAAATATATTTTAACACATTTAATTTAGAAAAAAACATATTTTAACACAACAACATTTAATTTAAATAAAAGTCAAAAAGTAGGGCCATGTCCTTATCTCAGTACTTTGGAATTAATTGGTCCAAATGTTGGGTGATGGGGGCAAGTTTTTGTTTTTATTATTCTAAAAACAAATAGAAAGTAGAAGTAGATTACAAATGAAATTACTCAGACCAGTGTTATGAGATGAAGTTATAACCGACAAAAACATGATCTTAAAGATAACCAGAGTACAAGATTTAAGCACAGCAAGTCCTCACTTAAAGTTGCCAATAGGTTCTTCTTGGAAACTGCAACTTTGATGACTTATAATGAAACCAATTTTACCATAGGCTAATTGATAAACCCCCTTCATGGATCATTGCCTTGTCGTGGCGAAGGGGCTTGCGTAACTCAATGAAGTCATGAGCTATGCCGTGCAGGGACACCCAAGACGGACAGGTCGTAGCAGAGAGTTCTGACTAAAAGTGATCCACTGGAGAAGGAAATGGCAACCCACTCCAGTAACCTTGCCAAGAAAATCCCATGAACAGTACCAAAAGGCTAAAAGATATGACGCTGGAAGATGAGCCCCTCAGGTCGGAAGGTGTCCAATATGCTACTGAGGAAGAGCGGAGGACTATTCCAAGTAGACCCAGAAAGGATGAAGCGGTTGGGCCAAAGCCAATAGGACGTTCAGCTGTGGATGTGTCTGAGGTTGAAAGGAAAATCCAATGCTGCAAGGAGCTAGCAATGTATGGTTGCGAGAGATGAAGGCTGAGCGCCGAAGAATAGATGCTTTCGAACTGTGGTGCTGGAGAAGACTCCTTGGACTGCTAGGAGATCAAATCAGTCAATCCTAAATGAAATCAACCCTGACTGTTCCCTGGAAGGACAGGTACTGAGGCTGAAGCTCAAATATTTTGGCCACCTAATGCGAAGAGAGGAGTCTCTGGAGAAGACTCTGATGCTGGGAAAGATTGAAGGCAAAAGGAGAAGGGGAAGGCAAAGGATGAGATGGTTAGACAGCATCACCGATGCAACGAACATGAAAATGAGCGAACTCAGGAAGATAGTGGAGGACAGGAAGGCCTGGCGGGATATGGTTCATGGCATCACGAAGTGTCGGACACGACTTAACGACTGAACAACAACAAATTGATAAACAAACGTTCCAATGGCATTTTCCCATCAACTTTAAAACAAAACGACTTTAAGGACCTGCTGTACTTTAGAAAAGAAAAATGTGATCCTATAAATCCAACCAAAGTATGAAAGTTAATTTCCTTATAAAATAAGAAATTTGTATTAAATATAATCAAAATATACATTGTATTCAACATTTCCAAATTAAAGCCGTAATGATGATACCAGTTGTCTATTAATGTGTAACAATCTAGCAAGCACAGCTACATATGCAAAATCCAATCGCACTACCAGGGCAAGCCCAAAACCTCCTGACACCTGAGGCAGCATGCCAAATGCTGCCCCCCCTTACCCAAAGATGTGCCGGCCTCTGCTCCTCCCACTCTTCAACATTCTAGCTCAGCACTCTCCTCTCCACATTCTCTTTTCCTCTCTTCACCCCTCTGAGTTTTCCAATCCAGGGAGAAGAAGGAGAAGGAAGAGTAGAAGCAAGTTGGGGGACAGAGATGGGTGCCCCCACCAATCTGCTGCCTGAGGCAACTGTTTCAGTTGGCCTCATGGATGGGCCGGCCCTTCCATGACACCACTTCCATGACCAGTCTCCATCATATGAACCTCTTCTCATCTGTAAGAGATTCTAAACTCTAACTTTGTTTCATAAACTCTGTGAAGGAGCTTCCTTCTTCCATTCTCTCAGCCAAATGGCTTCTGTAAGCTTTTACAGTTCAGTACCTTCCATGTTTCAGGCAACCATTCCTTCAGAACAGGACCTCTACGTCTTTGAGCTGCAGGCATTTTAGCAGCTGTCGGGAGATTCCATGTCACCACTCTTTCCCCAAATTTGACCTGATTGTCGAGATACCAACAGGATCATTGAAGGTTTTTTATGATAATTTTACAGAGGTAATTATGGCAATGGCACAAATTAACGTCTTGCAGAAATATTCAGTTATAGAACATTTCCACCATCAATGAGCAAAGTCTGCTCATGTAATCATGGCTGATTACAATGTCAACAATTGTCATCACAATTACTGCAAATCTTACTTATTGCATGAGGAGGCAGAAACCACTGACAAGAGTATTTTCTACAAATTGTCTAATTTTAATACATGAGGAGGACATAGAATACATGAAAATTACTTTCCAAATGAAATGAGATAACAAAGTAGTTCTGCTACTTTGTCCCATTTCCTTTTGAAACAGTTATTCTTACCCTCATCTAGAGAGAACAGCAGCCCATTTATCTGGGAGAAGATACTTTTCTATTTCTTCCTGCCATAGATTACAGACGCAGAATCAGAAAATTTACAGCTCATTGTCCTGTCTCTAACACTTTGTTCTATATGTGCTCTGGGTGGAAAATGCTGTAGCTACAGAGCATTTAAATAACCCATTATTAGTTTCCATTAAATCCATTTAATAATTGGGTTATTTCCTCCAATTGAAGCGTCATCCTCAGTTTACAGATTATATATACTCCACATGCACAAAAAGAGAGAAAGATGTAAAAGGTGTGTGTGTGGGGGGGGGGGGGTCAGACTCAGAGTGCTCTGGGATGGAAGAGAAACGGACAAGAACAGCCTAGTTAACTTAAGCAGCCTCGCAAAAGCAGTTTGTTCCAATTGTTTTTGCATTACAAGAGCTGTGTGGTTGCCTCGCCATATAGACTTGTAGGACTCATGATATGTCCTGCTTCTACAAGTGGATGATTCACCTTTATTGATTTCCCCTCCTCCTCTTCTGCTGCTTCATTATTAGATCTAACATGAGAGCAGGATGGGACAGAGGTAGAGAGGGTGTGAGGCCAGAGGATACAGTTGCTCTAAACCAGTGATTCTCAACTTTCCCCCCGACATACCACTTCCTAGGGTCCAATCATCTAAAGTACCACTGGAAGTAACTGATGATGATGTCATCGCCATTTACTTCCGGGTTGGGAGGCCAGACGCGACGCTGCAAACACCGGTAAGAGGCTCAGGGGAGGCAGGAGGGCTTTTTCAAGTGCACAAAAAACTACACACTGGAGCCCTGCCCGCTGAGCTGAGCCTACTGTCGTTTGTCATGTCGCAGTCTAGATGCCAGGTGGCTGGTGTCCGCGGGTGCCACGTATAGACACCCACCTCGCATACCACCGGTGGTATGCATAGCACCGGTTGATAAACGCTGCTCTAAACTAAATTCTATGTTGTAATTTAAAATCTCGTTAAAAATCTAAACAAACATGTGTCCAGCCTCATTTAGCATGCAAAGTTTTAGCATTAAAACACTCTCTAAAAAGTGCTTCATAAAAGTTGTAGTAATCTTATCTTGGCCTACTTTACATCATCCAACTTTGTAGGGCTTTTCCTCTTCCAGTTTGAATTGCGTGTAACGGGGTACACCATTACCACTCACAATTATCAGGCGATTATCCTTACAGCTGATGATGCACAGTGACAGCGCCACCTATTCACTAATTGTTACCTAAAGGACTCATATTCTGTCGTTATTTCAGGCAACTTTGCACAACATCTGGCTGTTTTGCAAGCCCACAGGACTGGTCTCTTCCCCCCCCTTAAAAATTGCACACAGGGCAGTAACATTAGCAGTGATTGTAGGGCTTCACAGCTGTGTGCTTACACCAGGATCAAGTCTGGTAGAGCCGTCGCTTATTAAGGCTACAATCTTATGCACACTTACTAGAGAGTGAAGTCCCACTGCACACAGTAAAACCTTTAAGGAAACATGTAAATTGCAATATAATTATAAGGAAGAATTCAGTGCATGAGCAACAACACTTTTTGTTTTGTATATAAATGCTTATTTCGAAATTACTTTAATTGCACCAAGAATTAGCAAAATTTGCTAGGGATGATTTGCCAGACACATTCTTATCTGATGCGTTCTCCTTTTCCCCTACAGCTTTCCACTTCTGTGCAGCTACCCACAGACACATCCTGAGGCCTGTAACAATCGAGTGCAATTATCATATATGCCATGTATACAAAGCCTGGCAGCAGATTGCAGTAAATCAATGCAGCAGTTCACACCTTGCAGCTCCCTGCATCATCAGTGGTATTTGAAGACAGCCAAATTACTTGCTGGAAGAATACAACCACACAAAAACACACACCAGATTTTGCTGAAAACAATATTCAACACAGATTTCCCCAGGGGTGGGGTCTTCCTCAGCCGCAGCATCTTAGGAATTTGGACAGAGGCCAAAAGGATTTCATGAAGGCTGGTGAAATTTCTCCACACATCCAAAGCTGGCCCAAGTTTCCCAGCACCTGAAGTGGTGCATCTCCTTATCGGGCAGCATACCGTCCTCTGCTGCTACTCCTCGTGCTCTCTGGTTTTGGAAAGGAACAGAGCGGAAGAGGAAGAGAGGAGGGCCAATGCATGATGGATTCTCTAGCCCACCACTCTCCTCTTCTCCACACTTCCTCTCCATTCCCCTTTTCCTTTTCAAATCCAGGGAGGACAAAGAGCAGCGGAGGTGGCCACACAGACATTGGTACCTCTCTCCAATCTGCCATCTGCAGCAACTGTCTCAAGTCAGCCTCATGGCCAGCACTGGGCAAAACCTTATAGAGCAGGGTTTTTCAAAGTGTGGGGTCATAGCACAAGGCAGAAGTGGGCCACTAGTTGGGCCCACCCGCCTGCACCTCTGCTTGGCTCCAAATTGGAGCCAAACTGAAGCAACTGGAAGCCACTTCCAGGACCCAACCCACCTGTCGTTCTGACCTGGGGACCATGGGGACGGCTTCCGTGGGCCTTGGAAGGCCACCAACGTGACTTTCAGTTGCCTCAGGAGACCTTTCTGAGGCCTCTGGAGGCCGTCCCCAGGCCAGAGTGACGTGGGAGCAGCTAGCTAAGGTGGGTCACAGCAGCGGGGACTTTGAGAACCGCTGTTATAGAGAATGCTCTGAGTGGAAAATGTAGCAGAGCATAAGGTGCCTTAGGTTTTCTTGAAGCCACCAACCTTCCTCCCCATTCCAGCACTGCAAACTCCACTTGGCTCCCAGCCCTTGAGCTGGTTGACTTTTATTGTCTTTGCTGGCCTTCTGCCAGGCACTCCCTTCATCTAGGTTCCTGGCTCAGCTAGCAGTAATTAGCCACTTCATTGCAACCAATTTTCTCAGCAGCCACCTCCCATTTCAGATCCTGGAGCCCATGTTTTTTATTTGCTGCCTCTGTAATGCTAGCAACTAGGGGGTAAACCAATTATACAAATTAATGAATGGGTGTACAGAGCCCTTTAGCCTTAGCTTTTCAGATGAGGAACGATACACACACCCAGACAGACCTCAGGAGTTTTGGCACCTGCAACAGATTTTAGGAATTGTGCATCATCTGCCATCACCCTTTTCCAAGTAGATGACAGTGAACCTGCTACACGTAATTGCAGGACGGAATTTGTTTACACCGTCAAGTATGCCCCTAAATTCAGTTTGTAAGAGGGAAGTCTGTGCGGAACCTTCACTCACTTCAGTACACTCATTACTTCTTTATAAACTTACTTTAGCACCAGATCAGAATAGAAAAAAAAAGTCATGACTCTTCTCCCCCCCCCCTTTTTAGGCCACTGATGTATATTGCGTATTACAAAATTGAAATTGAGGCATGAGTGGGGAAGTAGGCTAGTAAAACTTTTGCAGACTAGGAATCTTTGGTATTGGCAGAACTTTGTTAGAGTGCTAAACCAGGTAAAATCTCCGTGGAGAAGATGCCCATTTACCCTGGGTCACTGAGACAAACCACCCTACCTTGGTCTCCTTTGTGACCCCATCTAATGTGCAGATGAGGCAATACTTGAATTAAGAGGGGCAAGGCATCCCTAACTCCTTCACTTTTTGTGAGAGACTCACTAGTTACTGTTTTAGATGACTGCAGGTCAGACATAATTTGGCTAAAACTGAAGCAAGTCAGGGCTTGTGGACTTTATTATTTTATTTATTTTCCACATGTTTATTTATTTTCCACATTTCCTCCAAGGAGCTCAGGGTGGTGTACATAGTTCCCCCTCCTTTTGTCCTCACAACAACCCTGTGAGGTAGGTGAGGCTGAGAGATAGTGGCTGGCCCACGGTCATCCAGGAAGCTTTGTGGCTGAGCAGGGATTTGAACCTGGATCTTCCAGGTCTAAGTCCAACCCCAGAACCACTACACCATTCTGGCTCTCATTAAGGGCCCCTGCCTTCTCCTGGGAGAGGCATAAGGGGTCTGACGGGGTCAGCCAGGTTAGGCACTGGCCAAGGGCCCATGCCCATCAGAGGGACCACCAAGCCGGGATGATCCCTGACCCTTCAGGACTGGTGGCAGTGGTAACCGCCAATGTGCCACCAGGAGACAAGCAGAAGATACCACGTTGGGCGCTTAGTACAGAATTTTGTCCCAGGGCCAAAGCAACCTGGCACCAGCATTGACATTCCTATCAGTGGTGTCACTAAGGGAATGTAGAACTCACCAGGTGACACCCACAGGGAGATGACACCACTCGTGGCCAAAATTGTGGGAACCTTTTGAAAAATTAGTATTTATGAATACTAGCGTAAAGTTCTACTACATCATTGGAAAGGTAATTTAATGCAGAATGTAAGGAAACAAACCATGTTGAATTATCTGTATTCTATCAAATGTTATTGCAAGATAACTGGAAAAAGAAAACACAACTGCCTCATGCAACAAAAAGTGGATTTCCTTAACTCAAAACTGACCAATGAGACTGATTGTTCCGAGAGCCAATGAGGTGTTCTTATGACACAGCATGGAACCAATAATAAGGTGTTAGTATGAATCAGCTCTCATTTCTATGTATCAGAGCTAAAACTAGAACTCTGACGGCACAATTCTGCGTGAGTGGTGGCCAGCATGGGTCTGGGATGACAGCGGAGTGAGTGGTGCAGGCCTTCGCACCGGCGCCGCTTACTCTCCAGGTGCGTAAAGTGTGCTTTCCGGCATGTTTACAACACCCTAGGCCGGCGGAGCGCTCACTTCACTGGCCTATAGTTAGGCAGGATCGAGCTACCCTTCAGTTGTGCGAGCATCATCAAGTTGGCCACTGTTGTTTTTGTTGTTGTTGTTGTTGTTGGTAACTGATTTGTTGGGTGACCTGTACTGTTATATATTGAAGTTAATGGGAGCGACACCATGAGTTACCACACCAGGTGATACCAACCCTAGTGACACCACCTCTCCCCATAATTTGAACATGGAGCTAAGATCTGGCGTGGGCTCAGTTTGGGACGTGTGTGTCAGGGAGTGAATGAGCAGATTTAGTCTCCAGAAAAAGTCCTATTCAGATATTTCTGAGACGTGCAATCAAATGCCTGGTTCGCTTCCCATAGAAATCCAAGGGCTGCAGACCAGAATGTCAATAAAAAGCAGGGGGAGAGAAGACATTTAAGTGCAAGACCTTGACAGTGGATACAATTGTTACAACTGACCCTGACTGCTGTCTCGGGGAAGGAGAAACCAATGAGATTCAGAACAAGTTACCTTGCAGGATGATTTGCCACGACAGCTTCAAATGGCACCTCTGTGTGCAGAAACGGCACTACAGCATGCCAGGTGCTGGGGGGAAACCCAGGGAGAAGGCAGTCACCTTCATGCCCTGCTTTTGCCGAGAGGGGTGAATGTGCTGACTGTCTTGTGGCTTTTGTTCTAATGGTTTTAGATTCTATTGTGGCTGGAAGGCAACTGGATGGGAGGGGGGGAAAACCTTTTTTGTACTTAATTAATGCATACCCATGTACAAGATACACATGTTCCAGGTTAACGCGAAGCACGTGCGTGTATTGTTCAACACAGGGAAAAGATCAGGGCCCCATTCAGTGTTGATGCACGCACATCACTTGATTCTTCGACTCCTTACATTTGCCAATTGGTAGATGAATTGTGGGCTGACTCTCTTGAAGAGCGCTGGCAGGAGCGGCCCCAGTGGTTCTGCCTTCTGAATTGGGGCAGATTCTCTGCCCTTGCCAGCTTGAAACCCTCCCCCTTAAAAAGGAAAAAAGAAACGTGCACATGCGCCCCACCACCCCTGTTATGCCGCCTCCGCCTCCTCGCCTACCTTTTTTTGTTTGTTTTTGTTATAGTCTTTGTGGGGGTGGGCTCTAGGAATGCGTCATGACAAGCTCCTGCATTTCAGAATGTAGCATGAGCAGAGGGGAGATTCATGCTGGTGATATCGTGATTTGGAGCGCCATCTCTTAGCAGCTACACAACATCAGCTCCCATGCGGGAAATAGCCCTTAAAGTGGCCTTGTTGCATCCCTGATGGTATCACCCTTCTAGACCCTTGGATATATTCTAAGAAGAGTGACAAAACAAGCCCATTGCATTTTAAAAGGTAACTGAGGGACTAGTAAATGCAATCTGCTATGGGGGCAAATACCAGTACTCGATATGAGCTAGCTGGTCTGCTAATATCATTGAGTAAAAATCCAAAAATGCTTACTGTGCTTTTGTGGTGGGGGAGAGGAAAGGGGTTCTTTATGTCTGTTCTCACGAGTGCATCTCTGAAGGCAAAAGTTCATTTTAGCAGGAAATAAAAAGCATAGTAAGAAGTATATGGAAATGCCCCCTTTTCTAGAAAAGTAAAACAGGAAAAGATGTCTCAAAGTATGTACTGAAGCCTAGACAGGAATGAGAACACAGTAAAGGCATTTGTGTACCATATGGAGCTGTGTCTGCTGTAACGTATTGATAGTTGTCCATCACATGTATGGATCACCTATGTGGCTCTTATTCCCACTCCTGTAATTTCAAAGCCCCAGTGCAGGACTTTCCTGAGCTTGCTAGAAAGCATAAAGAAAGATTTTTAACCAAAAGGATACAATGCCCATTAATGCCCAGCAGATGGAGTTGGGATGCTACTGGATTGCACACAGCCCAATCCAGAGAAGTCTGCAGGGGGGACAAAGCAGCAGCAGCAAAAACAAAACAAAATCACGGTTCTACCTAGGTGGTAAATTACATGGCAAGCAATCACTAGACCTTTCACTCACAGTTCAGCAAGTGGGTGCTCCTCTCTGACTGAGCTCCTAACAAATGGGTCACTCGGGCAACTGGTAGAGGACGATCCCTCTCTTCTTGTGGGCTTAGAAATTTGTAACTTAGCTGTAATGACGATGTAATGTAATGCTGTCATCAGGTTACCTGATTGGAGTAGTGGAAACTTCCTGATCCCTCCACTCCACCCCTTGAACCAATATAGACAGGTTTATTTCCCAGTTGCAAAGTGCATATCAATCTCAGCAGGGGGCTAAACAACTCCGACAGGAGGAAAAGCCACATATACTTCCCAATTCTCTCACTCTCACTCTCACTGAAGTTTGATACAAACTTCATTGCTTGCAAAGTAATGTACCTTGCTATCTGCAGGCTCGGCATCCGCAGATCCACACCATCCTCAGAACGCTTCTCCGAAGTCATTTCCAGTTTAACCAGGTAAACCAGAAGCAAATTCAGAGAAGCGTTCTGAGGCCCACAGAGGCCTATGGAGGGGGTTGCAGATCTGGCGCAATGTGGAAGAGGCCTCTGGAGGCCCCCTCGCAAGATCCCAGTACATTTACTGGGGCATCAGGTGCTGGGTTCAGCATCTGTAGATTTGTGGTATCTGCCAGGGGGGCAGAACCAACCCCCTGCGGATACCAAGAGAGGGCTGTATATCCCAGCAGCTGATGGCACAGCCACTTCTGGGGAGTTAAAAACTCCAAAAATACAGAAAAAATAGGAAATGCAGGGGGTTCATCACACCTAGATAGATGGAAAATTTCACAACCAGGAACAGGTGCCATGATCAAAATATATAATTTAAAAAATTCTCCAAGTACAATATATTTTCAAATGTTAAAACTCTAGCAGAAAAAAAGCTAACTAATTATATATGAGATGGAAAGTATCCTAGAATTGCTTTACAGAAAACAAAGGGGAAAGGAGAGATTTTTGTATCTCAAAATAGTCAATGGCCACAATCCAACTAAAATCAGTCATGATGATAAAGTCCCAAGTTATAGGGCTTGAATTAATCATGACTAATTTGTTTCAGTGAGACTTAGTTCAGCTGAAGTTGGTCATAACTATGGCCACATATTGTTATGCCATGAGCCTGAAAATGATATACAGTTATACCTCCCATAATGCTGCTTCTTTTAGTCCCGATTCATTACAGCACTCTGTTCTGGAGTGATTGACAGGTGTTGTAGCCAATAGGAGCAGTGCATTCTGGGACATGCAGGGCCAATCAGTGCCACTTCCTTCCCTTATCTTTAACTATGTCTCCTATAGGAGGGTTTCTCAACCCCCTGACCCGGTGTACCACTTACCGGACCGGGGAGGTCCCCATGTACCACCGGATGTAAATGGCAATGATGTCATCACCATTCACTTCCGGGTTGGAGGCACCGAGCCAAACGCGAGGGCAACCATTCACCTGCTGGCTTCTTGCATCACCCTTTCTCCTCATGATCATGAAGAGAAAGGGCAGTGCATGGAGGCAGTAGGCAACTGGCAGCCCTCGTGTTTCACTCGGAGCACTCCGAGCCAAACGCGACTGCTGCCAAACGCGCCCGAACCCGGACGTGACATCCCATTACGTGATGTAACTTCCGGGGCGCAGCATGCTCCTGTGCCCCAAGTGGCACGGGAGCTTGTTACTCTCCTGCCCCCATCTCTACAAGGGGTGCCGCATTTTGCATTAACTGCAGTTTCCAAACATTCTTCAAAGGCAGCCCCATGTAGAGAGTGTTATGTCACCAATCCATGGACCATTGTGAACCAGTCTGATCAATTCCAGTAAAGGTTGCAGCCGGCACATCAACCAAAGCTGGGCAAAAGCACTCCTGGCCACTGCTACTACCTGGGCATCCAGGAGTAGCGATGAACCCGGGAGTACCCAAAGCTGCAAGTGTGCAGAGAGTGTGCTACCCTATTCACAACAGGTTGCCGATCCAATACCACATCACAGAACTCCTGTCCTGACCAAGAGGACCTCTGTTTTGTCCAGATTTAATTTCAGCTTGTTAGCCCTCATCCAGTTCCCAGTTAATCTCAGTCATCAATCCAGGGTCTCAGCAGTTTAACCTAGTATTAGATGACAAGGAGAGAGCGAGCGAGCGAGCGAGCGAGCGAGCGAGAGAGAGAGAGAGAGAGAGAGAGAGAGAGAGCGGGGTGTCATCTGCATATTGATGACAGCCAACTCCAATTCCCCTGATTATCTCCCTCAGTGGTTTCATGCAGATGTTAAAAAACATAAGCATGTATAGTTTGACCTTAAATAGAAAATGAGAGGCAAAACCCCATCAGTGATCTCAGTATTTCCAATTAAGAGATTTGTGCAAATTCAGGGATTAGAGATGGGATACTGAGAGGCTCATTGACTTAATTTGAGAAATTAGCTGTTCAAACGAAAACAGCAAAAGGAATGTTTATCAAAATTTATCACTACATATTATCAGCAGATCTGCTTGAAGTACCAGTAGCAGATTTGCTATTGACTGGTTTAAAAGATTGACGAAAGGTTTAACTACTTCTACCATATGAGTGTGAATAATGGCCCAATCCTATCCAACTTTCTAGGGCAGATACAGCCACAATCCAGCCCCAAGTAAAGGAGGCTTCCGTGACTCCCCCCCCCCCGAGTGTAGTACACACCCCATTGTCACATCTGCATCGACACTGGAAAGTTGAATAGGATTGGACCCTCAGTAAGATAAGATATTGTATGGCTCATACCACATATCACATTATATTAATATTGATATTTATATACTGCTTTTCAACAGAAAGATCACAAAGAAGTTTACATAGCAAAATAAATGATTTCCTGTCATAATCTATAAAAAGATCCAAGGGAGATACCAGCAACAGCTACTGGAAAAGATGTTATTCTGATATGAATAGGGACAATTGCTCTACTCCTGCTAAATTCTTAGTACGGTTCATTGTATGACGACTATTTACAAAAATGTTATGCAATAATCCTTCCAAGCAAAAACGTTTGCCACCCTAATAGATAGGCTTACCATATCCAAAGGGGGACAGGGTGCCTACACCTTTAGCCATTGTAAAAAGAGGGAATTAGGGCAGGTGCAGCTCATAATGGAAGGGTGCAACAAGCTGCATCTGCCCAAATTCCCTCTTTTTACAATGGTTAAAGGTGTAGGCACCCTGTCCCCCTTTGGATATGGTAAGCCTACTAATAGACCAACAATAAAACAGCGAGTTGCTAAAATCTGGCATGTGGCACATACCAAAACTTACTGAGTGAAATCGGTTTCAACAATACTTTACCACCCAAACCATCCCCACGTGATTACCAATGTGTGACCTTGTACGGCACACACATAAGAACATAAGAAGAGCCCTGCTGGATCAGGCCAAAGGCCCATCTAGTCCAACTTCCTGTATCACACAGTGGCCCCACCAGATGCCTCAGGGAGCACACAGCCAACGAGATAATTCCTGTTTCCTGTTGTCACTCCCCTGCACCTGACATAGAGAAAACCTACTTCTAAAGCCAGGAGGTTGCTTATGGCTTGAAACCTGTGATGGTCTTTTCCTCCATGAATCTATCCAAACCCCTTTAAAGGCATCTAGGCCAGGTGCCATCACCACATCCTGTGGCAAGGAGTTCCACAGATGAATTACATGCTGGGTAAAGAAATATTTTCTTTTGTCCATTCTAACTCTCCCTCCACTCAATTTTAGTGCATGTCCCCTGGTTCTGGTGATGTGTGAGAGGGAGAAGAATTTCCCTCTATCCACTCTCTCCATCCCATGCATAATTTTATATGTCTCAATCATGTCCCCCCTCAGGCGCCTTTTTTCTAGACTGAAAAGCCCCAAACGCTGTATCCTTTCCTCATGTGCTCCAGCCCACAAATCATTCTGGTCGCTCTTTTCTGCACCTTTTCCAATTCAACTATATCCTTTTTGAGGTGTGGTGACCAGAACTGGACACAAAATTCCAGATGTGGCCTTACCATCGATTTGTACAAAGGCATAATGATATTGGGCCGTTTTATTCTCAATCCCTTTTTTAACGATCCCGAGCATGGAATTGGCCTTCTTCACAGCCGCCGCACACTGGGTCGACACTTTCATCGACCTGTTCACCAGTACCCCAAGATCTCTCTCCTGATCTGTCACAGACAGCTCAGAACCCATGAGTGATTTCTTGCCCCAATGTGCAGAGGCGTAACGTGCTCCGGAGCGCCCTGGAGCTCCAGGGGGGAGGGGCGGCCCCGGAAGAAGGGTCAAGTCACAGTTGTCTGGGGACTGCAGATTCGAAGGGAAGCAGCCTTGCCTAAAACGACAGTCGCTTCGCCACTGCCTGCCTGTCTTCCTTTCAAATGGAGAGCAGTGTGGAAATAGCAAAGGATTAAGAGTGCTCTGCCTTGGATGGGAAACCAATTCCCTCTGACCAGTGGTGTTGCAGGTGGCATGCAAATTACTCTGCATTAAAGCAGAGGAGGAGAGAGAATTTGCTTTTCAAAGGAAGCAGATCATCCCCATTGTCTTGGTCTCTGGGGCTAATCAGATTAGCTGATACTGTTATCTTGCTAAAGAGGGCGTCCTCCGGGGCGCCCCGACGGAGTGCTCCAAGTGCCCGCCGAAGTTACGGCTCTGCCAATGTGCATCACTTTACACTTACTTACATTGAAGTGCATCTGCCATTTTGCTGCCCGTTCTCCCAGTTTGGAGAGATCCTTCTGGAGCTCTTCACAATCCCTGCTGGTCATCACCTGGAAACGTTTAGTGTCGTCCGCAAACTTGGCCACCTCGCTGCTTATCCCCAACTCCAGGTCATTTATGAACAAGTTGAAAAGCACTAGTCCCAAGACCGATCCTTGGGTCACACCGCTTTTCACCTCTCGCTATTGTGAAAATTGCCATTGACTCCCACTTGCTGTTTCCTGGTCTTCAACCAGTTCCTAATCCACAAGAGGACCTGCCCTCTTATTTACTGACTGTAGAGTTTTTTCAGGAGCCTTGCATGAAGGACCATGTCAAACGCCTTCTGAAAATCCAGATATATAATATCCACGGGTCCGCTCGCATCCACATGCCTGCTGACCTTTTCAAAAAATTCTAAAAGGTTTGTGAGGCAAGACACATCATGGCACCTCCCCTACTTCCTTGTTACTTTTTCTAATCCTTTTAAAGTAAGTTTAGTAGTGCATGTAGAGGACAATTCAGACACATTTGTCTCCCCACGTTATTAAAAAAGCTAATTAGGAAAAGTGGAAAGGAGCCAGGATGTGCATGCCATGCAAGTACAGTGGGCCCTCGTTATCCACAGAGGATTGGTCCCAAGACCCCCCCACCCGTGGATACCAAAATCCGCGAATGCTCAAGTCCAGCACCTGATGCTCGCTGTCACACCAAAAATGCTTTACTGGGAGCTTCCAGAGGCTGCTTCAGGGTCACACCAGACCCGTGACACATTCCATTGGCCTTCACGGGCCCCAAGACGCCTTGGGGAAAGCAACCAGAATTTGTGGAAGTAAACCAAAAGCTGCGGGCGCAAAACCCAAAGTCGCTTCCTCAAAGTGCCCATGGAGGCCTATGGAGTGCGTTGCAGGCCTGGCACGACCCAGAAGCAGCCTCTGGAGGCGTCTCTTGCTCAGTGCGCGGATTGTTAAATCCGCAGATACAGGACCCATGAATGCAGAGGGTCCACTCTATGCATGTCAATAATGATGCTGCTTTGGGTGGTGAAGTACTGTATAATCTGAACTGGCCACTGTAACATTCAGAAAAGAGAGATGGCATAGACAAAGTTGGAAATGTGGCACCTGCAGTTTTTTGAAAGCTGCTTTTTTCCTTCTAGTTGAATTTGTTCACAAGTTCACAACAAATCTGAGGTAATGAGTGCCACTAATTACTTGTGATAGCCAACAATCATGTACCCTACAACCCAACCTGACAACAGGAAAACACAGATGGAGGGAGTTGCAGAGATAAGGGCTAGTTTGGCTACGATTTTCTCTCAAGGGGAAAACAAAGCAGCAGAGTTGGAGGCGACATTACAGTGGGAACAAATCCCAGCCACTGCCCCACCAACAAGGGTGCAATGTCTGTGGTAGACACACCCCAGGAAGTTCTGAAATATACAAGCCCACCATCCTTCCTGCACATGCTGACATCGTAATGTGGAAATCGCATCACTTCATGCCTCAAAATAACTTCCATGTGGAAAGTTGGCAATGTGTGAAGTCGCCCTGAATCTGAATCAATTTAGCTTTGCCTTTGAATATTGGTTGCTTTTGTCTCATATTTGTAATGTATATTGTATGCTCTCTTTGATTCCACACCTTTATGGAACGCTATTTAGGCTCACTTGCTTTTAACTATCTTTATTCAATATTTTGGCAGCGTTAGCAGTTCTAAGTTCTGTGGCTTAAAACAAGCTCAGAAAAAGCTCTGCATCTCTGAAAAAGAATGAAACACATATGAAAAGAGTTAAACTTATCCTACTTTTCATTCATTGTCATTTGCTTCACATGCTAAAGAGCATACTCACTTCCCACACAGCTTCCCTGGCTGCTATTAAAATGTCAGTCCAAACAAGAATACCACCCACCAACATCATAAAGGAACAAAAATCAACGTACAAGCCAAGTAATACAACTTAAGGCACACCCTATGATGAAGATACTCACCACACAGAACGATCGCCCCAGTCTAAAGTTATCTGTATTTAACAAATTCCATTCTATCAGTTGTGTTGTAATGGGGATAACTATTTTAACATGGCTTCCCACTCATTGCTGGATTCTATACACAAGGATTTTTCCATATACAGTTATCCCTTGTTATATGAGCTTAATCTATTCCACCAAAAACTACTTATAAGGCAAAAACTTGTATAGTGAACACATTCTTCCCATAGGATCCCATGTTATAATTTCCAATTGGTCCCTGAGCCGAAAAATTCATCCCCCATATCTAGACATTGACACAGATAGAGCACAAAATAATACCCAAAATAATACCCAATTATGAAACTAATATCTCTGAAATGGAACTGGCAGGGGTCCAGGCCCGGCAGAAAGCTGCTCATATAATAATTGGTGGTCACAACCCCCCACTGAGAACATGTGTGCTGTTGCGAGGGCCACACCGTGAGGCCAGTTCTTCCCACACAGAGGAATGAGCAAAATCTCCTACACTGCTAACCCTTATCTGCTAACCCTCCCACTCCTCCTCCCACACCCAGGATTCAAAAAGGACAAGGAGATCAGAGTGGAAGAGGAAGTGTGGAGGATAAGAGAGTGGTGGACTAGAGCATCCCATATTAATTATCCCTCATCTCGCCCAACACATAACCACTTTTCCGCCACAGACCTGAAATAGCTGTTCAGGAAACATGTTGATTCAGGACACTAACCCACTGCTGTGAATATGTAATTTTCACTTTGGGAAACAAAATTCATGGATATTTGTGGCATCCCTAGTGCCATGTTCTTGTAATCTGAAACCCTTCTCAAAGAAATGGTTCTACTCACTGCTTAGCAGGGATGTATCTAAGTAACTAGGTCACAAGTGCGAGTACAAGTCATTTTTGCACGAGTGCGAGTCCGAGTGCGAGTCAGTGTCAAAATTTTGGGGCAAGTGCGAGTCAAGTGCGAGTCGTTTTTGCACGAGTGCGAGTCGAGTACGAGTAAGTCAAAAACCACAAGTCGAGTCACTTTGGGGAAAATGGCTTTTTTCCCTGAAAATGGGGTGGATGGGTGTCTGTGTGTGGGGTGTGTGTGGACCTCTGAGACTTTTAAAGCACCCACTTGGCTCCCCCTATGCCCTTTCCCTCACCTCTCAGTTTTGTCACCACCCATCTGGTTTGGGAAAAACAAGCATGTCTACATTCAAACCATTTATTATTCCCTCCCTGCACCTTCCCCTTGCTGAGCCGAGCATCCCTTGGGCTCAGAGTTTTGGTCAATGAGGAGGAACTGCTGCAGCAGCTTCGCCTTCCCTCACTCCTCCCCACCCCTCGCGCTCGGAGTTGTGGCCAATGCAAACAGACAGCAACAAAAGGGGGGTGGGACTCAGAGCCAGGCTTGCTTTCCTACCACCTTGAAAACCCTTCCTCCCTGCTGCCCTCCTCCTCCGAGGTCTCCACTGCGCCTGCCTGTGTTGATGCCGGCCATTAAAGGAAAATGACTTGGAAATGGCAAGTCGTTACCCCCACGAGTGCAAGTCAAGTACGAGTCCCGTGGGTCACGAGTGCGAGTCACTGGGTCACGAGTACAAGTACGAGTATGAGTCAGGGAAAAAGTGGCTAAGTCACACTTGCGAGTCGAGTCATTTGACTCGAGTCCCCATCACTGCGAACTGCTGTCCTGCCTACCTTCCGGTCTGCAGTTCAGCGTCTTAACCGCTAAGCCACCGTGGCGCCCCATAGCCTACTACTTTATAGTAAATATATAAATCAGTATCATAGTTGTTTGCTATCATTATCCAGTATTATGTACTGTACATAATTGTATTTGGTTATTTTTTTTAAACATGTGGACGATGTGCGAGTGCGAGTGCGAGTCAGTGGGACACGAGTACGAGTACAAGTACGAGTCAGAGAAAAAGTGGTTAAGTCACACTTGTGAGTCGAGTCATTTGACTCGAGTCCCCATCCCTGCTGCTTAGCACTACAATTAGAATCTTACCCTTATTTGGAGTTCTGTGCACTCGTTGAAACATATGGCCAGTTGTAACCAAGGGCATCATAAGAAGAAATAATGCAGCTTGCATGTCTGGAAAACATCAGCATACGTAATCACATCAGACAGTTTGGCTAAGCTGAGTAAAGGCAGATGATGAGATATATATTCCATGTGCTCATTTCAATCAGCTGGCTCAGTCAGTCACTATAAAAGGGACAAGAGGGGAAAAATATTGGAAAGGATTTTGAAAATACTATGCTAAGAAAGGTTTCAGACACAACATGGCAAACAGGAAGTGCAAATCCAGTGTTTCCTGTTCTATCAGATCACACACACGCACACACAGAGGAGATGTGCAGTTTGGGTAGCTTTCCTGTCTCAAGGATGCAGAGAGGCAAAAGTTCTATTTTGGGCAAGATGAAAATGTGGAGGAACAGGAAGTGCAAGATATATACAGACCAGATTTCAGAATCTTTATTATTGGCATGTAATATTTACACATAGCACAATAAACACAACCACAAAAAAACAAAGATACGGTATATACATATACTTCCTGTTCTTCACTAATCAGTGTCGTATCTGAAGCTACTCTGAATTAGAATGGTTCTGAAATAAGATTGTAGCATACTTCCTGCAGTCTGGGTCAATTCTGTAATACAGCTTGTGTGTCTGCCAGGTCCAGAAATCAGTCAGCCTCTTTAGTGTTCCTAGGCCCAGTTAATGCCAGCCCTCAGTCTGCTACCCCATCCCACTCGTTCAAAGAAAAAAGTTTCAGCTTGTGGAAGGGAAAGGGGAAGGGCTAGCAGAGGACAGAGGTTCCAACAAAGACCAGAATGTTTTGGTGGGTGATTTGTCTGGCAGCAAATGACGCACAGAGCTTCTTTCCCCACTGGGGCACCATGGGGTTGGACTACAAGTCCCTTGGGGTCCCAGCGGGCCATGACACTCTTCACATCATTTGCAGCCAGTGAGAGGGTTTTGTTCACCAAGAAGCCTATGTATTCACTGAAGATGTGTCAACCTTTCCTTCTGCATCTAAGAATACCTCGCTCTTCCAAAGAGGAGTTGTTAAATATGCATATGCATCCAGACAGGCACATTTCAATGGCCGTTATTCATATGTGAGTTCCACTGAAATCCATGGAAACAAAGTGAAACGGTTTCAATGTAGGACTATGCCTAACCACAACCAACTTTTGTGCCCATGGTACAGGTGTTTGTTGCAATTTATTTTGGCATCATCTGGGATGCCACTGGGAAAACCTGCATATGGTGGCCCAATGCTTGAGGAAGTTATGCTGAAAGCAGGGTCTTGTGCATGCTAGCAGGTGCATGTTACTGATTTTCCATCTGCATGACTTCAAGGACTCTTCCCAGGGCCGGCCCATCCATGAGGCTAACTGGGGTGGTAGCCTCTCAGATAGCAGAATGGCAGAGGCCAGGACATCTCTAGGTAAGGAGGGGCAGTATTTGGCAAGTCACAGGCTCCAGGAAGACTTGGGTTGACCTTGACTATTCCTGGGGCTCCCGCAACCAACCAGTTACATAAACAGGCTGCTGGCCATATGGTGAATTAGGCTAGAACTGACCCACACAGTTCTATGTTTAACTACAAAATGCCATTTTCTTTTCATGCTAAACCGAAACATGCAACATTTTTATATACCAAATAGGCTTTCCTAAGAGACTCACTAATCACTCAAAAGCAATTAACCTCTAAAAATCTGTATAAAGTTCACGTAGCATTTAATGTGCTCTCACAAGGCATAATGAAACCGAACTGTTTATCACGACACATTTTTCCCCATATAAGTTCCTGTTTCATAAAAATCTAGGCATCATGACAAAAGCTAATTCCAAGTATAGTATTAGTGTTCCTTTCATACAAAAAATTATTAGTGTGTGCCTATTATTAAAAGGTTGTTGCCATACAAAAGAAAATATGTAGTTATATAGGTAAAGGTAAAGGTGACCCCTGACAATTAAGTCCAGTCGCGTCCGACTCTAGGGTGTGGCGCTCATCCCCATTTCAAAGCCGAAGAGCCAGCATTATCCGAAGACGCCTCCGTGGTCATGTGGCCGGCATGACTCTCCTTGCCGCAGCGTGTAGCATGCAGCTGGAACACGGAGCGCTGTTTACCTTCCCGCAAGCGGTACCTATTTATCTACTCGCATTAACATGCTTTGGAACTGCTAGGTTGGCAGGAGCTGGCCAAACAACGAGAGCTCACTCTGTCACGGATTCGAACTGCAGTGCCAACCTTTTAATCGACAGCTCATGGTTCAGCGGTTTAACCCACTGCACCACCTGCTGGCCTTGTAGTTATATAGTTAGATATTAAAACCCATTTTAGGCCAACGATGTATTTGCTCATCAATTTTTCAAAGAACTGAAGGATTATAAAATATTGCCCCCACCAAAAGATCTGAAATTTGAGTGCAAACACGCACCAATTTCAGTACAGGTTTGTAGAAATACCTAGAAATTTCTCCAAAGAAATTAGTCTCTTTGGAGGTCCCCTGACAATGTTGCACTAATTAAACATTTTCCATGTTGCACAAATGACACTACGGCCTAACAAGTCACAGTTACAGCATTATCCAATGTTCAAAGATGACATTGAAAAGGACTCAAACTATTTTTATATATTCTGGAACAAGAAAATAAATAGAGCCAAAAAGTGGATACAGAAAACCTTTTGATATGTACAAGCAATTCCACTGGTTGTTGCAATCCAGAAAAGCAAGCTGTCTCAAGAGTCCTACTTATCTTCAGATATCTTGTATACCCTCACAGTATCTTCACTTGTGGGCTAATGAGCTCCTTGCACGTATCAAGAAGTTTTCTATGCCCCTAAAAAGGGCATATGCCAGGAGTGGTCAAACTTGCTCAATGTTAAGAGCCACATACGATAAACTTTGCATGTTTGAGAGCCGCAAGATATGAACAAATATTTATTTATTTATCTGTCTTAGTAAATATCTTGTCAAAACATGGAAGAAAATATGTAAACTTGAGGAAGCATTGCAAATTCCACAACACACCAACAAACCTGCTTGAAAACACCTTTTTAAAAAACCTAAACAAATTGCTTCTTTAAACCACCTAGCTTGCTTTTATAACCATGCTTGGGAAAAAAAAAACTTGCTTGAAACAGAAGCAGCTTACCTCCTCAAGTGGTTACAGTAAATTGCAGTACAGTAGACTCTTACTAGAGATGCCCGTGTAGAGCTTACCAGAGATGTTCTGCCACCTACTGGTGGAATGCTGTACAGCAAGCAATTGCCAATACAAAACAGTAGAGATTGGAGAGATTGGCACCTCCTTCGAAGACACATTGGGGGTTTTCACACCCCTCTTTTCGCGAGCCGCAAAATAAAGTCAAAGAACCACATGCAGCTCGTGGGCCATGGTTTGGCCACCCCAGCATACGCCTAAACACATTTTTAAAAGATCCAAGATGCCCAACGTAAGTTCCACGTTTTGTGCATCTTTTTGAAGCTTTGCTCCCCACCCCCACCCCATTTTTAGTACATGTATTCTGGACCTGCACACTTATGAAGACTTTTCGGAAACAGATATTGGAAACAATTAGAGCTATAACAAATGATGTGATACTATCCAAAAATCTCCTGAAGCACGTGAAATATTCCATTTTGAAGACCATTTTGAGTTAGCAATTCATTTGTTGACATGGGCTAAAATTATTGAATGTACACCCCACCTTTTTCCATGATGGTACTCAAGGGGGCATAAGTGGGGGTCACCTCTCCAGGAACTGAATAGACCCAGACAGCCTTAGCTTTACCATCAGAGTCTTCATCCCTTAACAACGTAAGCACAGTGAAGTTCTAGGTTATCAAAGAAAGATGCACACCCAGTTGCATTTGTTGTGAAATGGATCGGGGGCTCAGGAATTTTGCACCAACATCTCAAATTCAGCAAAACGGAAGAAAAAAATCTGTTGTTGGAATATATTGTCCATGTATGCTAAATTTGCATAATCAATAAGTTTTAGTAGACACAGTTTATTTTAGGGGGTTAGGGAGGAATAGGAAAGTGTAAAGCTAAGTTTACTTAAGAAGTCCCAGTCCCTACCCAGTGGAATCACAAGAGAGCTTCCAGTGACCAAGCTATCACCAGTCTTTCTGCTACGCTGTGGTTTACACTGTTTGGCTATTGCCACTGGGGACACCAGTGTCTGCTGTAGTGTCGCTAGGCCTGGGCCCGGGGGGGGGGAGAAGAGTGCTGTTCCCTGGGTGCCGACTGCGGTCTCCTTGTGAGGAGTGGCCGCGGCAGCAGCTTTTGCAGCCCCAGTAGCTTCTTTCGCAACCGCAGTGGTTGCGGAGGCCATTCAGGTCGATTCCAGGGCAGGAGAAAGGCCCTCCCACCCTCCCTCGCTCCTCTAAGGCTCCAAATAGAGCCTTTCCGGGAGTGACGTCGTGACGCGGGCGGGGCAGGGCAATGATGCGAAATATGTCATTGCCCCACCCATGGCGTCCCTGCTCCAGCAATGCCACTGAGTGTTTGTCCTGAGCAAAAAGGTTATTGGAAATGGAGTCCAGTAGCTTGCTTAGGAATACCTCCAAACCGTACACTTTAGCAGCATTTGGGAAGCGGCATTCGGGAAGCATGGAGAAGAAAACAGCTACAGCGAGCTATTAACGTTTTACATCTTATTTGAAATGTAACAAACAGTCTGTATGATGGTAAATGCTTTCTCAGTATAATGACATAGATAACTGGGTACCCGAATGTACAAATGTTGATATGGTGAGGGAATTTCCCCAGTGCCACCCTTGCCAGCTTGCAAGCCAGGCCCAGCTGCGGCTCAGGCTACCGTCTGCTGAACGGAGGAAGCGTTTGCCCCAGCAAAAGCAGACACAGCTGGATGCTTTGCAGACATTCTGTCATCTAGCCAAGGAAGGACTGGCAGGCAAAACCTTTCAGGAAAAGGTAAAACGGAAGTCTCCTCAGCTTGGGCGCTTCCTGAAGTGAACCGAGTTGGCCATTTTTTTTGTTTATCTAAATGACTCAGATATGAACAGATGAAGAGTATTTAGGATGAAGTCACAAATGGCACCCTTCCCATTCAGCCAGTAAAGAAGTCAGGTCCCTAATGCAGGGGAATTTTGAAGTGGGACAATAAAAATCCAGTTGCAGCCTTTTACTGATGCCTAGTCCTTGCCCGCCCCCTTACATTTTTATTTAACCTCCCCCCCCCATATTCTTAACCCTGGAATTAGATTCAGAGAATATGGGGCTGCCCTCAAAAGCTGAAGACTCGTCTCTCTTTCTCCATGTCCTCCATGTAGTAAAACAAAAACACATGATTTTTGTGACACAACAGCATTGAGCTGAAAGTTGCCCTGTCCCTGCAACTGACAGATTATGAGCTAGAGCAGAGCTCAGGGCTAGCCATATACAGGTGAAGTGTTCCAGATTTTTCTGGAATTTGGACTATTTGTATAAACATGAGATATTTTGGGGGGTGGGACCCAAGCCTAAACACGAAATTCATTTATGCTTCATATGCACCTTATACACATAGCCTGAAAATAATTTTATACGTGGGAATGAATGAACAGAAGGCCTTATGCAGGCAAAGAAGAAACCTGCTATTGGCACGTGCAGTTCACAATGTGCTGTCCACCCCCGGTGTGGGTAAGGCCCCCGGCTCACCCCTCTCCCTCACACCTGGAAGGCCCCAGGCACTGAGCCACCTTCTGAGCCACCCCACGTCAGGGTTCGCAAGCACAGCCAGCTTCTTCAGCTGGGTGGTAGCACCCCAGCATGCCTTGTGCTATGCCAGCCGGTGCGCAAAAAAAGTCAAGTTGGCACACAAAACTATCCTGGATAAGGGGTAATCAACCTGTAGTAAGTCCAGTGAGACCATGGGTCCATAGTGGCCCACTAGCTGGAGCAGTTGAGGCCACTCCCATAGTGGGTCAATCAAACTAGATGCACGGCAACCACTGGAACCACCACTACATTGCTTCTTCCCAGCTCCCTTCCACCCTTTCAGAAGGTGGGGGGAGAAAGGGAAGAAAGAAGTGGGGAGAGGGTTATAGAGATTCAGGAACATGGAAGCTGACAGGAGCAATACAGGACCCTAGAGGTGACCTGGGAGGTATCAGGGCCAGCAGAGGGTGGGATATGCAGAGCATACTGAAACTTGCAAGGCTAGTGAAGCTCAGTCTTGAGTGCCAGGGATGCTTGGGTTGGGCCTGGCAAAGGCCAGGAAGCTCTCCGTGCACGGCTGTCAGATCACATGGTTTGTTTTATTAGATTTTATCAGGAACTGGGAGGGGAGGTGCAGGGCTTCTTCTATACAACAGCCCTTTGTTCTCATTCTACTCTTAAATTATTAAAAAAGACTTTATTCCCCCTTTCAGGTTTTATAACCTACCAATATTTAATACTACAATACAACAGGAGCGACTCTAAATTTTCTGTCCCCCATTAATACCCACTAATCTACTTTACGTTCCATTAGTAAATTTAATGTTGTAATTTCCAGTTTATTTTTGTCATGTTTCTATGATTTCCCCCAGCAGTGATCCAAGCTCAGCTGCTTTCAAACAAGAACACACAACTGTATTGTTTTCAGGGCATTTTATGTTATACATAAAATATTTACTGCTTGTAGTATGTCCTATTGCAATGTTATTTCTCACAAATTTAATTCCCCATCTCATTTCAACAGGCTCTGGTTAAACTGTCTTCAGGGAACAGAAAGCTTCCGTGGTGCTTTATTTACATCAATAGAAATGAAGGTTCAGATTCAGACTGGTGACACGATAACAGCCAGGAAAGCTAGTACAGTCCCCCCTCCTGTATCCACGGGGATATGGTCCAGGTGCCCCCCCCCTGCACATACTTAAAGGCTGTGGATAGGGGTAAACACCCCCCGTGGCCCCTATCTTTATTTCTTACTTAAACAGAATGCTATAAGCAGTAGCATGATGCTTATAGCTAGGCTTACCAGATTTTCCCGGTTCTAAACCGGGACACCCCCCCACACACACACTTAAATAAATAAATAAATAAATAAAATACATACATACATACATACATACATACATACATACATACATACATAAATGTTTAAAAAGGGTGAAGCGCTCTTTTGCTACCCGAAGGGCCACCGAAAATTTTTATTTATGTAAGCCTAAATTAATTAAATTGACTTGCCTGTCCATTTTGCCCGTCGTCGCCGTTGCCCACCGCCATTGCCCATCGTTGCCACCATTGCCCGCCGCCGCGCCGCTATCCCATTGCCCGTCGTGTCCGTGCCACCATTGCCCATCGTCGTTCCCGAGCCACCATTGACTCCACGCTCCCATGCCGCCATCCCATTGCCCACCGTGCCGCCATTGCGACTTGCCCGTCCTGGGAGCAATGGGAGCTGGTTGCATTCCCATATTACAGTCAGTATGCTGGTCTGCCCAGTGCTGTGCTATGCAGCTGCCTGTTCTCTGCTTCAGCAGACACTAGGCAAAGAAACACCAAGGCACAGAGAGCTACATTGTATAGTGAAGGTCACACGAGGCCATCACCCTGTTCCACTTGGGAACTGACATACTTGCCAACAGGTTGGCCTCCATTGATCTAGTTCAAAACTCACTGACCTCCACTGCCTCGAACCAGAATCTCAAGAATCCAAAGGACTCCTGTCTTGATGAGGAGTGTCCATCCTCTCTTGCTTTGAACCATCTCGAGGCAGCAGACTCCACACTAGAGTGTCAGGCTGTAACTGGGGAGACTTGGTGTAAAAGAAGGGGAATACCACTTACCCTAACACCTGGGCTCCACAGCACCATATACTGGCTTGAACCTGGTCAAAACCAACTACACCCCCCCCCCGGCTTACCAGATCGTCGACCGGGACGGAGCAATCTACCCTTAAGAGGCAGGGCGCGGGGGGGGGGCAGAATGTGACACGTTCTGCCCCCCCCCACGCCCCACCCCTTAAGGGTAGATCGCTCCGTCCCGGTCGACGATCTGGTAAGCCTACCCCCCCCCCTGAGCTAACACCAGACCTGCAAGGTTATCACCACACATTCTGCTAATTCTCAAGTCAGGGGAAACAAAGGAGTTACTGGCATCTCAGTCAGTGGGGAATGTAAAGGGCCCACAAGCCACCAAGCTTCCTCCAGAGGCAAGATGACAGAAACACAACTTTGTGGTCAGGACTGGACCAAACAAACACACTGCAACAAGGTAGGCTATATAAATTTGTTAAAAGGAACAAAGAACAGCAAATATAAAAATACAGTTTAAGAGTACAACAGACAGAATGAAAACAACAAAGCAAAACTGCTAGCAAAAACTTAGCCGACCTCACCTTAGAAGTACAGTTGTTGTTGTTGTTCAGTCGTTAAGTCGTGTCCGACCACATCCCGCCAGGCCTTCCTGTCCTCCACTATCTTCCTGAGTTCGCTCATTTTCATGTTCGTTGCATCGGTGATGCTGTCTAACCATCTCATCCTTTGCCTTCCCCTTCTCCTTTTGCCTTCAATTTTTCCCAGAAGTACAGTATCGCTCTTCAAAGTTTAAACAGTTCCAGAAAACCACGTTCCCTTGATATTTATTTATTTATTTTTCACATTTTTATACCACCCGTCCTCCAAGGAGCTCAGAGTGGTGTATATATTTCCTCCCCTCCTTTTGTCCTCACAACAACCCTGTGAGGTAGGTGGGGCTGAGAGATAGTGACTGGCCCAAGGTCACCCAGGAAGCTTCGTGGCTGAGCGGGGATTTGAACCTGGATCTTCCAGGTCTAAGTCCGACTCCCAAACCACTACACCATCCTGGCTCTTAGATAGCTATCACATTAAGCCTAGCAAAATAAGCAACTCACCCGCTACTTTTTATACCTTTAACTCACCCTCTCCAAGGTGCCTTCCAATCAATGGCCCAAATTCATGACAGGGTCTCAAATGATGATGCAATCCTGATGTAACTTTCTCATCCCCCTCCCAGCCTGAGTACCCACAGCTGAAGCCAATTTCCAATTAGTGGTCCAAGCGCCTCGGCCTTGCAAACATCAGACAACACAGGTGTTTCTCATGCCTCCTTGGGCCTAGCAAGATCACAGCATTTTGATAAGCCCAAGTGCTGTTCTCATCGATTTTGCCACCTTTTTCTCCAGGCATGGTGGATGACACCGTGTTTGTTTGTTTTTGGACAAGATGATTGCAAGCCAACACAAAACAAAAACTCAACTTTCTTTACAACTAAGTTCAAATCTCCACTCAGCTGCGACGCTCACTGGGTGACCTTGGGCCAGTCACTCTTTCTCGGCCTAACCCACTTCTTTATACCAGCAGTTCTCAAAATTTTCGGTCTCCGGAGCCATTTACACTCCTCAAAGGAGACTCGGGAAGCCCCACCAGCACGTGCACGGAGTCTCAGGGAGCCCCAGAGTGCTGGTGCATGCACAGAGTGCCGCAACAACAAGCCTAATGCCAAAAACCGGCGAAGAGCTGGAACAGGAGGGGAATGAGGAAGGAGAGCCACAAACAGGGGAGATGGGAAGGAGGGGTGAGCAAACTGAGCAAGGGGCAGAGCCACTGATGGTGTGCTCATGGAGCCCCTGAAGGGGTCTTGGGTTAGGGCTCCTAGGAGGAGCACACTTTAAGAAACACTGTTCTATACAGTTAAAAAGTTTGTTCATGTCCTTCAGAACATGCAGCAAAAGTATTTTGATAATCCACGTTTCAGGCTTTTAGAATATCTGTATGAACCTCTGGCGTCATTACAGGGGGGGCGGAGCTGTAAGTGCTGCTGAAATTCGAGCCTCCCTTACACAGATGAACAAAGCAGCCCCGCCCCCTGACCCAAGCAGCCTTTCAGAGAAGCTAAAGCAACAGGCAGGAGACTCCCTGCCTGTTGTTTTAGCTTCAGTGAGCGGCTTAGAGGGTGAGGGGGCGGGGCCGCTTCGTTCGTCTGTGTAAGGGAGGCTCGAATTTCAGCAGCACTTACAGCTCCGCCCCCCTGTAGTGACGCTAGTGGTATGAACTAACTGGGAATTAGTTGTTACATGAACATGCAGTGTCCATAAAAAATGTAAATCTGTAATAAAAATTTCCCCATGTCCTGAAATTGTGATGTTGTGCTTTTCCCCCACCCTGCTCCACATCATTGGCTGGTTCAGAAATGCACAACATTGTAACCATTGTTGTCTTTTAGACAAAGATTAAAAACCATTTAATTTCAAGAGGCTTTTAGTGCAACATTATTTACAGCCCAGTCTTAACCAACTTTCCAGCACCAATGCAGCTGTGCCAATGGGGCGTGCGCTGCATTCTGCGGTGGGGAGCAGTCACAGAGGCCTCCTCAAGGTAAGGGAACAAATGTTCCCTTACCTTGGGGCTGCATTGTGGCCGCACCAGCACTGGGCTGTTAATTACTTTGATTTTAATGTGTCACCCTACAACTCTGGTATTGCTCCTGTTTTGAATAGATGTTATATTGACTGCTGTGTTATTTCTAGTTTGTCTTGTTTTAATATGTTCTTTTTGTAATAATTATATTGTATTTTTATTACTGTAAGCTGCTCTAAGTGCTCTGTAGTAGAACAGTGGAAAATAAACACATTAGATAAATTAAATAATGCCAGGATATATGCGAGTTTTACTAGATATTACTAGATGTTATGGGCAGATTAAATGTACAGCTGCCATTTTTGCATTTACTCCTACCTTGCATTATCCATAAACTGTGCATATTTGGATAGCATTGAAAGAAAGCACTCGTACCAGAAGCAAGGTCTTCTGGCACCTTACTTGTGGAATGGTGTGTCTCAAAGAGTCCATGGACCATGGGTCTCATTCAGTGGCGTCACTGCAGGGGGGGGCGGAGCTCTAAGTTCCGCTGCGATCGGAGCCTCCGTTACACGGAGGAATGAAGCGGCCCCGCCCCCTCGCCTTCGGAGCCTTTCAGGGAAGCGAAAGCAACGCGCTGCACGTTGCTTTCACTTCCCTGAAAGGCTCCGAAGGCGAGGGGGCGGGGCCGCTTCGTTCCTCCGTGTAACGGAGGCTCCGATCGCAGCGGAACTTAGAGCTCTGTCCCCCCATGACGCCACTGGTCTCATTCTTTGGCTTCTTGCCTAAAATTATCCAAAGACTTTTTTTTATTCACCCAGTCTTTTGAGTGTTAGTTCCCACTAGTTGTACTGTACTCTTTTTTTCTGTATTGTTATCTGTTTTGAAAAGTGTTTACTGCTTTTAAAATGCTTTTATTGTTGTAACCCTTTTCAAGGGGAGAAAAGATGGGGTAAAAATTAATTGAATGAATGCCACCACATTTTGCCTACACTGGAATTTCAAGATTCATTTACAGCACAATCCTAAGTATGTTTACTCAGAAGTAAGTCCCATTGTGTTCAGTGGGGCTTACTCCCAGGAAAGTGTGCATAGGATTGTAGCCTTAGAGAGTCTGGCTGAGGCAGAGCAGCTGAGAGATTCCAAGGGAAGCAAAAAGACTTGTGCAGGAGTCCAGTGGCTGCAGCAGGAGTTCATAAGTTTCCCCAAAGTGAAATTTCAAGGCAAATTTGGAAAATGAAATACCCAAGTAATTTTGACAGAAACAAAAGACTTCTGGTAAAGCTAGCAAGATGTCAGGAACAGGGAGTTCCATGCATCCTGAGCTTGCCCCTGAGATTCACTAAGAGTGAAATTAGTGAAAGGCACTAAGAGTGAAAGTGAAGAGTGAAGAGTGAAAGGCAAATGTGGACATTCTTTCTTGAATACAACACTCCAGGAATTTAAAAGAAAGCAAAAACAAAAATATTCTGTAAGTTTGCAGAATCACTCAGTGGAGCATTTCGCATGTCCGATCCACACCATGTAGTAACCCCCATATATATGCAACTCTAATTTCTGTTTTGCTTCTTCTCCTACGTTTTCTAAAAGAAAATACAAGATAATCTTCTAACCAAGTTACAAGCTGTGGATGCTCTTCAAGAAAAAAATGCTTCCCTGCAAAGAGATATCACGTCATTGAAAAACACATTTGGATGTGATATACGGTAGGTATATAGTCTGCATTGCTTGTTTTTGGGCCAGTTCCATGGCAACAGCACCTGAAACCATCAGCGTAGACAAGGCTACAAATCCTGATTCTACTTCTATCCAGGGAAGAGAGAGTATGTGTGAGAAGGAGCTTTAGTTGCCATCAATGATTCTTTTGGACATGATTTTTGCATACTTTACACGTAATTGCATGCCAAAACAGTTCAAATGACCATGTTTAAAAAGTGGAATTTAGTCCTCTGATAGTTCTGGCAGGTTTATTGCATTTATGGCGCAATCCTGTCTAGATTTTAGAGTGGCAGAGCAGTGCTCCGCCGGTCTAGTGTGTCACAAACATGCCGTAAAGCACATTTGCGGCACCCTGGGAGTAAGTGGCACCGACCAAGAGGCCAGCACCGCTCCTCCCACCCCAGATCCGGAGAAGGTGAGTTCCCCAGCCGATGGCGGAGGGGCAGGGGAGAGCAGAATGGGGCATTCCGGGAAGGGGCGGATTGGTCGGCTGGGCCCAGGAAGGGGGAGGGATCGGCAGCTGCTCCGCCAAGATCCTATCCCCCTTCCCAGGCCTGTCCAGCATTGCACCGCCTGCTCAAATGTGCACCAGCAAAATAGCTGGCACACATTCAAGAAGACCCTTTAGGGTGGCAGGGGCTCTACTTGGGGTAAGGGGACAAACGTCCCCTTACCCTGAGGAGGCCTCCAGCTGCACCAGTTCTGGGTCCTATCTGGCTAGGATGCAACGCGGGCTTTATGCCAGCGCTGCAGCCTAGCAAGACAAGATTGGGCTTTTAACTGCACAAGTGGGGGTTAAAAAATTGATCTTTTTAGACAAACTTTCATTCAAACAAAACCCAGATTTTTTTTCATTGCAGAAGAAAAACATATGCAAGAAAAGCTTATTTGAAATGGGAGTTAAGGAGGACAGGTTACATACATGGGACAGAAGTACACCAGTGGGTGTTGATGACCCAAATATGATTGCCAGCATTCACTTCATGAGAATAAACTGGGATAATCTATATATAAGGACAGTCACAACATTTGTATGATCAGGATTCACATATGAGTGTGATCATTTTGGGCATTCACCAGACAAGGAGCCATCTCTCTGCCATCTCTCTGAAAAAAAGTATCATTTGCCTCTAGCCCAGTGGTTCCCAACCCATGGTCCATGGGACCCTGCAAAGTGGTCTGCGAGATGTCCGGGTCACACCTGTGCACCAGTGATTTCTGGGCTGCCTGTCTCTTGTGCAAGCTCAGGTGGCCCGGAGACAAATGGGGCCTCAGTTGGGGGGCGGCTGAAGCGCTGCCCAAGTCTTCGGTCCTTGCTGTGGGGTCACCGTCGAGGCCCGGAGCACAGCAAGCAGAGCTGGGAGGGTCCGCCCACCCTCCCTTGTCCTGGTTTGGTATGAAATCCCAGCAATCCGGAAGCAATTGGTGATGCGATGACATGTGGCATCATCACGTCACCGCTAAACTACTTCCAGGTTGCCAGGCTTCGCGCCTGCAGTGGTCCACAGTGCCTTGACCTTTTGGCTCACTGGTCCATGGTCTCCTGAGGGTTGGAAACCACTGCTCTAGCCATACAGCATATAATTACAGTTCTGGCCTATGTTTACTCACTAACTTCTGAGTAAATTTGCATAGAATTACATACATAGAGACTGGAAATTCAGGAACCTGTCAAACTATTCCGTCAGCTCACTGATGTTTTGTAACTGTAGGAAAAACAGAAATGCTTGGAATATGCATGGCCCCTAACTAAGAAATAGTTGTCTTAGATTAATTGTGAATAAATGCAATTTCACCAAGTTGGTTTTTAATGTCCATACAGAACCAGAATCGCGTCCGCACATGCTAAGTTGTCCTCTACTCCACTCCAGTTCCAGCAGACCTCAGAGTCTAAAGAAAACTTGTCATCTAAGCCTTCAGCGAAAGTATTGTATTCAATGTTCACGCAGTCCACTTCAACAGCTTCCATGTTACCAGGAATGTCTACGTCCAGAATGGTCAGATTTCCTGTATCATCAGCTGTGACACTAGACAAAACTGTAGGTAAGCCCATGGGTAGAAGCAATGGCTTTTAAAAAAAATGTAGAAATCCCTTCCCTGGGCAAAAAATGCAGACTTTTTAAAAGACAGTCCTTAAAAGAAAACTTTTCACTAAACCATTAAAGCTGGGGGTTTTTTTTTTAATGAAAACTGAGTGCCTGATACAAAAGCAACTCTGAACTTCCTAGAAAAACAGGGGGAAGCAAAGAACACGACTTGAAAAAAAGAAAAAGAAATACTGTAGCCCTGATGTTTTGCTTCAGCTCTCAGAGCTGTGTCTAAATTTACACAACTACAGAATGTGTAGGTAGCTTTCGTTGCAAGTTGCCATTCTTGTTGTTTTCTCTCGCTTGGTAGATGTTTGTTTCAGCTTCACAGGCACAGCAGTGCCGCAACCACAACGGAGAAACATCTAGTGGCAAAGCACAGCACACTTCAGGGATCATGTGCTCGTTCAGTCTGATCTATCATTCATTTTCACTGTCAGACTGCAGATAATTCTCCTGCATTCCTTATGCGAACAGCTACTAGGTCTCCAATTTGAGTCTCCTGGATTAATTACAGATCCATCCCCTGCATAAGGCCGAATGCCACAATTTCAGAGTCTTGCATAATCTCGGTCTATTATTGCCAGGAAAAAAATGCTGCCACTGTTGGGTTCCCAGAGTGACAGACAAGTTACTGGTACAAAAGCATCCGTTCAGGCTGCTCATTTTGCTGCTACCAGATGCCCCTGGCTAGGAAACAAAAAACAGAGCCCAGCTTGTCTGGTTTCTTTTGTGTGAAGATTATTGGTAACTGAGCTCAGAGGCGTCACTAGCGTTTCGCGCATCTGGGATGAGAACTCATGGCATCACCCCCATGGACCTCCTCCCGTACCAGACCATACAGAATCCTTAGTACGTTTTTTGTACTAATGTTACTCGTAATTCCCATTTATCACTGAATGTAATGACAATAGTAGTGACATAAACCCTGTCAACATCCTAAGAGATCCCAGCATTCAATGGGGGTAATAACATCGAGCAGCCACCAAACCGGTCACTGACTAGCTAGACTCCAGCAGTCAGAAGAAACGGAAGACCTACTGCAATCCCCCCAAACCAAGCCTCTTGGCAAAACACAAAGCCTTCTCAATCCCAGAGCCTGCACTCCTGCCTCATCCAATAACAGATTACAGCACCTGCTCAGTAATCTTACATCAGCAGGCTCCTACTTCCAGGAAGCATGGCTAAAAAATATGACAGGGCATGTAGAGAATGCCTACAAGGGAAAACTTTACCTACTGCAATGGTCTTTCCCACTGCAGCTATCAGAGATCCTTTCTAGCCTGCCTTTTCAAAGCTGCCTTTACTATTGTGACTCTCAAACCCACCATCTTCTGAAGGAAATTTCTGATCTCTCTCCTGAGCCCTATTTAATCACTGGTGCGAAAATGCACCAGTGGTAGAAAATGGGTAAAGGTGCATTTTCGCACCACTGGTAACAAACAGTAACAAAAGTTATTTTGGTATTACCCCTCCCTGGGTTGTCACCCAGTGCGGTCTGCACCACCCCACCCCCTGCACCCTCTAGTGACTCCCCTGACTGAGCTGCATCCCATTTCGGGTAGTGCTTGTCATGTACAAAATTCACACTGTCTTCACACACTTGTTTTGGCTTTCTCCATAGGCCACTGTGCCACAGCTGACGTTTTAGAAACATATGCATTAGTGCTCTTGGATGACACAGATTCTTCATTTGCCAAGGAAAAGGCCTGTTTCATTACTCAAAGTCTGGAATTGTTCCTTCGTCTGAGCGTCACTCAATAAATCTTAGGCAGGAGAAGAGGACCAACACCTTTTACTGCATCATTCCCTTTGTATTAAGGACATATGGGCACAAAGCTCATGGTTTCTGCAGTAAAAATACAGATGGAAGAGGCAGGGGCACGACTAGAAAACATGTTGGTTCTGAGGCTACAGAAATTCAAAGGAAAAATATAGTCCTGTACTTCTCTTCTTTCAGTAATTTAACCACATCAGTTGTGGGTTGGAGGTTTTTGCCTTCTCCTAGGATATCACAACCTCTTAGACCAGGGGTATCAATCATAAGGCCCACAGGCTGGATACTACTCATGGAAGCTCTTATTCCGACCAGCATGATAGTTGGGGTCTCCCAACACCACCCTCAGCTGCTCTCAGCTGCTGAGCTGTGTAGTGATGCATTAGCAGAAGCAGCACTGCTGAAAGAGCAGAGCTGAGAGATCCCAATTATCACGCGGGCTGCCCTTTTGGCAGTGCCACTTCTGCAAAGGGACACCTCCACGGAAGCAGTGTTGCTGAAAGGGCAGCCCGCATGATAATTGGGCTCTCCCATATCTCAAAAATACGATCAAGATTTGTGTATTTTCTCTTCTGTCATTTGCAGATGAGTTCCTAAGTGAGAAAAAAAAGTGCTTATTTCTGGTCATCACCTGCTTAATGATGTCACTTCCTGCTTAATGGTGTCAATTCTGGCCCTCAGCAGGTACCATGAATGCTATTCAGCTCGCTGTGTGAAACAAGTTTGACACCCCTGTCTTAGACCTTGGTTCCTAGAAGTCCAACTTTCCTTAATGCACCAGGCATGCGCAGGAATCAAGAGCTTTTGCCCTACTATGCTAGCTTTGGCAACATCAATATAATCCACATTGCGCTGACTTAATTCCCTTCTATTTGCTGCCCACATACTTAACTTGCTCCTGATGTATATAGCAGGATCTCCAGCCATCTGCACACTGTCCATCAAAATGATTGGCTGTCCTGTCCTGAATTACCTCCAATCAGTGCTTGAATTATGGGGGGAAAGTTAGGTCCTTAATGAAATCCAAAAGCCCTACCCCCTGACTCCCTTGAAGCCTTCTAAATACCATAGCTAGGGGAGGCATCACAAGAGATAAAAGGACTGGGGACACCCCCGGGGACACCCAAAGACACCCTAGTCTTTGAGCTTTGCTTCCAAATGAGCAGCCATGGAGACCTGCAGTTGGCTTCAGGGTGTTCCCTCCATATTGAAGGGAAGCATTTGTCCAGTGCCTAGTACGGTTCTTCCAACTATACAACAGGATGGATGCAGGTCCTGATTGTTGGAAGAGTATGAAAGAGGAAGAGAAAGAAAAAAAGGAGTCTTATTAGGGGATATTAGCACAATCATTCTGTAGGTGGAAGAAGACTCAATAGATGCATTACTGGCTCCCAGCTGATACTACACTTTCCAGCCGCCTGGCAATTTCATAGTAACAGCTATTCCACTGATGGCCCAATTTATTATGGTTTAGCTACTGAAGGTAATTCCAGCAAGGTAATAAATCTGCATGTCACTAGCAAAATATTCACTTTACCAGCTGTGTCTCATTTTATAGCCATAGGTTTGCGAGAGAGGCTCAGGGAGTACCGTTTCACACTAATGATGGAACCCAAAGAAAATAAATTAGATTATGCAAATTCATTTCCATAAAAGGTTCTGAACATTAGTCTCTCTTTTATTAAAAAAAAGTACTTTCTTTTATATTTCTCTACTCTGTTTCTCTTTTTGCTTAACAGCTCCCAGCAACACTGACTTTTTACTACAAAAACAACACATTCCTTACTCCAGCTCTTCCAACCTTGAGACTGATTTACTTGGACAAGGTCAGGACTACGTCAGATCTTTATTTGCTGACTCCAGGAAGACTGAACCGGTGGGAAAAGTAAAAAAGCTGAATGCTCCAGCTGAATACCTGAGCTCCATAACATCCAGGTACAGTGGGGAGGTGGTTGTGGAGTGTCCCATCAGAGGTCTAAGGAATTCTCTATTTCAGCTGGAGGACTGGGTGTAATGCAAAGAAGGGCGCAATCCGATCCTACTTAGGCCGCTGTTGTAACCAGCGGCCCAGCGAAAACGGGAGGCCCCAGAACGGAAAGGGGATTCAAATCCCCTCCAAAAGGGGAATTCAAAGGGGATTTGAATCCCCTTTCCGTTCTGGGGCCTCCCGTTTCGCTGGGCCGCTGGTTACAACGGTGGCCTAAGTCGGATCGGATTGCGCCCGAAAACCTTTGAATTCCAGACCAAACTGCTGGGAAGACCATCACCTTTCTTCCTTCCTTCTGAGCTGCGATAGAGCATCTGGTTGGTCATCGCTTAAAACAGAATGCTGAACTAGATGGTCCCTTAAGAACATAAGAAGAGCCCTGCTGGATCAGGCCAAAAGCCAGAGGCGAAACTAGGGCGGAGCAAGTGGAGCACCGGCTCCGCGCGCCCTCTCCCGAAGGACGCCCGCGAGTCTGACCGCCCACGAGTCGGACTCGAGTCTCCGAGTCGGACTCGGAGACTCGAGTTGGACTCGGAGACTCGAGTCCGACTCGGACTCGGAGACTCGAGTCCGACTCGGAGACTCGAGTCCGAGTCCGACTCGAGTCCGACTCAGAGACTCGAGTCCGCCCCCTCAATCGGGAGAGCCGGCTCGGGGACATCTTCCCCGGCCGGCTGCCCGGGGCCTTCTAAGGAAGGCCCGCTGCGAGAACGGTATTTATACCGTTCTTTTTGCACATGCTCAGACTGTTACTGAGGGAAAAGGGCTGCCCTTTTCCCTCAGTAACAGTCTGAGCATGCACAAAAAGAACGGTATAAATACCGTTCTCGCAGCGGGCCTTCCTTAGAAGGCCCCGGGCAGCCGGCCAGGGAAGACGTCCCCGAGCCGGCTCTCCCGATTGAGGGGGGGTGCCCGGCGCCGGGTCGCCCCCTCCGGAGCGTGCCCCCCCTCCGGAGCGCGCCGCCCCCCTCTCCGGAGCGCGCCTCGGCCTTTCAGCAGCGGCGATATTTAGTCATAGGGGTGCCAACCCCCTTGCTCCGGACGCCGATGGAGGCAGTTTCGCCTCTGCCAAAAGCCCATCTAATCCAGCTCTCTGTATCTCACAGGGACCCCACCAGATGCTTCAGGGAGCACACAAGACACCTGTATTCTGATGCCACTCCCTTGCATCTGGCATTCAGATTGCTGACACAGGACCGAGTGGATCATCCCCTTGGGTCTGATCCAGCAAAGCCATTCTCCTGTTCTTATGTTTTCAAGCTATTGCATCTTCTTGTCAATGGCCAGGACCAAAGAATCATATTGTGCTAGTAGGGATGTGCATTTGGATTCAGAAATATTTGAACATAGTCGAATCATGCTGCATTCAGAATAGTTACAAATATTTCTGAATCCAAATACAATGGTTCCAGATATTTGGAATAATTCCTAATACTTGGAGTCCCATTGACCGCTATGGAAATCAGGCTAGGCCAGAGCTTCTCAAAAAGTGGGTCGCGACCCACTTGGTGGGTCTTGGCCTAATGCCTGGTGGTTCATCAGTTTGACCCACCTGCCCGCCCTTGCCTCTGTTTGGCTCCAAATTGGAGCCAAACGGAAGCAACCAGAAGCCACTTCCGGGCCCAACTCACCTTGTCCTGCTGCTCCCACGTCACACTGGGCCTCCTGTGTGCCTCTGCAGGCCTCCTCAAGCCTCAAGAGGCCCAGTGGTTTGGGGTGTTAGCAACTATGCTACACCAGCGACTTTTATGTTGGATATTTTTATGGAGAACGGCTTCCATGCTTGTTATTGGCAGGTGCCAAACTGACTTAATACATGACTTGCAGTGCCATTTGCTCCAAGCTGCTATCCTTTTCTTAGAGCTGAGTCACCCAGGTCAGTAACTGCTGTGAGCACCAGCGTAGGTGGCCTGTGACTGGCAGGTTTCAGAAGCGTTGAATCAGCATCTGAAAACGAGCCCATTCCCATGTGGACCTCTCCTAATTGAATGCAAGCTTTTGTATTTCAAGCCCCACTCATCAATCAGCAAGAGGAGAGAATGTTTTGCTGGTCACACAGTTGTCAGCTGCATGGAGGAAACCAGATCCAACGGTGCAATCCCAGAGGAGTTATTCCCTTACAGCCCTCTGACCAGTCAGTTAAATGAAGTGAAATTAATTGAATCGGCTCTTTGCAATGCCTATTGCAGAGATGTCTCAGCCGATTTCCTGCGCTAATAATGCCCGGTGGATTTAGGCTTCAAATTCTCCTTCCTGGAATAAAACAGCTTTGCCCTGCTCGTTTTAGATTGAGGAAAGATATTTCAAATCAAAAGCACAGAGAACGTCTCCAGCAAAAAAATAAAAACGAAAACAACAGCAGCAGCAGCGTTTTAACCATGTTGTGTCTTTCTCTGAGAATATGACCAGCGCAGCAATTGTACCCACCGAACTATAGTTATAAATCTATTTCTAGGCAGCGAACTACCTGACCGGGTAGGAGGAAGAGAAGTGTAACTAAATACTGCAAGACAGAGTGTCTTCTTTCTGCAGAGCCACCTTCTTTCTGCATTTCCGTTGATTGTGTACATTGCATTCAGCTTTTCCGTGAGGGATTTACAACTTTCTTGTCTCAAAGAGGAAGCATAAGCAGTCATTAGTTCTGTCAACTGTACAAGTTTGTTCCTTTGCGAGTACTTGGCACTTTTATTCTCATTCAGTGTTGTACGCAAGCTGTGCTGGTAAAATACCCATTTTCATAGTGAGACACAGGACAGTGGCTAGATGTGATGATGTGAGGCTTAATCCTCAGGTTCAGCTCGATGAGACTTTGGTGCCTGGGGCAAGCCGCTGTCTTTTAAGCTCCCTTTAAGGCTGTGACAGACCGCATGCCGAGGCGAACGAGCGAGCGCCGAGGCGAGCGAGCGCAAGATGAGTAGGAGTGTCTTCCCGCAAATAGTCCCTCCTTTTGTCCCGCCTTCTTGGAAGAAACCTCCACGGTGATTGGCTAACACACCCGATTGGCAGATAGCCACTCTCCTCCCCCTTGGTGGCTGCAGTAGCTCCGCTGTGCGGCCCCCTCAAACATGGCCCAGGAGGATTTTCGATCGTGCCAGAAATCGGGGGACCGCTCGCTTCCGCTGTGGTAACCAGACACCCCAGCACGCCTCAACTAAACTCCTCAGGCGTCCAGAACGAGCCGAGATTCGTGCGGTCTGTCACGACCTTAACTGAGCTGTTGTGGTGCAGCTAAAAATGCAAATGTGTAGAGCGCTAACAGTGCAAAAACCTTTGCATGGCTACTCTGAAGTAAGACCCACTGAGTTTAATGAGACTCCCAGGTAAGTGTGTAGATAGAGGGTTGGCCTTGGGCTTGGGAAACCCAAGTTCAAATCCCTGTTCAGCTCTGAAGCTCACATAGTGGCCTGGGCTGACTCACTTGTTCTGAGCTTCACAAGGTTGTTGTGAGGCTTTACATACAGCAAGTCCAGACTTAAAGTTGTCAATAGGTTCTTGGTAACTGCAACTTTAAGCGAAATGACTTATAACGGAACCAATTTTACTGTAAGCTACGGTAATTGATATACGTAAACAAGAGTTTACGGCATATTTCTGGTCATAAAAATATCACCAAACTTCTAAATAAAGACCCAAAACACTTCTAATATAAAACATTGAAAAAAATTTGAGCTTTATGGGCCAGAGAAACCCCACTCAGACATGGAGAGAACGTTCAAACTCCACACAGACAGTGGCCCCTGCCGAGAATTGATTTTTTTTCTCAACAACCTTAAAACGAAACTACTTATAACGAAGCAACTTTAAATGAGGACTTGCTATAAATGCTACTGTGAACTTTTTGCAAGAAGGATTGGATACAAATGCAGCAAATGAGATACAACTCTATAAGGCATGGTTTCATTTCCATATATTTGTGCAAACGTCAGGAAAGTTACTTTTTCAGGGACTCATCTGAGGTTCTTAGATTGTGGTCTATCTAGAGACAAGCAGTGATCTCAAGTGCACAATGAGGTGGCTCACAAGCAAAATGAAAGTATCCACCCTCTGCTGAAGAGACAACCCACTTTTCAGTTTAAATAATCAGTTTTAAACTGGAGGGCAGCTTGCCTCTTCAACAACGTAAGCAAGTCCAGTGGACACTTGAAAAAAAATCTTTGGCAGTGTTCATTTTTGCACTTTAGCTTAATCAGGTGATGTCCACAGAGGACAATATGGTAGTTGAGTTTTTATTCAGGAGCCTTTCAAGCAGTGGCGTCACTAGCCCCAGTGCCACCACCACCTGGGGCTGGGGTGATGTCACGCCACCCCCAAAGTAGTGCTGCCCCTCACTTTCGGAAAGGTTCCATTTGGAGCCTAACGGAAGCATGGGCGGGAGGGCCTAAGTCACATCGGAAAACGCCACCACGGTCGCTCCCCATGAGTAGGCAATGCATGCCGCCCGGGGCAGTGCCCCCCCCCTGCCCGATGGCAGCTATGCTGCTGTTTTCAAACATTGTCTATGTAACAATGGTAACAAAATAGCGTGCGGCGGCTGTGAAGAAGGCGAATTCCATGCTCGGGTCTGGAGGGTGGCGGAGTGAGGGCTGCCGGCCTCTGCACCGGCAGCCCTTACTCCCGAGTCGTCGCTTTATGGCACATTTGCGACGCCAAAGTTAGTGAGGATTGCTATACTTGAGTATATATGGTAATTATTTTAACACATTGCATCTTGGTGTTTTAAAAAATATATAGCAATACACATTCTCATTACTCCAAATAGGAAAAAAATTATCAAAGCAGGGAGAGGGAGGAGATTTCAGTTTATGGCCTATTTCTACAATCTGTGGTATTGCATAAATATTAGTCTTGTGGAATAGTTGGAAACCACATGTGCTGCTTGCCTCTAACCTGTCTAGCCCCAACAGAACTAAGCTCAGCCAAGAACCCCCTTGCCACTGAAGATAATTCTGGAGTTTTATACCATCAGAGTATGATGCCTCTGATGGGACCAAGCCCTACAAAAAGTGCATGGACTCCTGGTAGTCCCCCTAATCAATCTGTGCTCCCTGCTATCAGAGTTCAGGCCCGATGGGCCCTCTGATAGGCTTGGGCCCTTAGCAACTGGCTGATCCCTGATTATTTCTTTCTAGATCTCCTTTTTTTTAAGTCTCGTGAAGCTAGGTGGGGCCCAACAGAGTGTCATTTTTAAAAGTGGGTACCAGTGCTAAAATGTTTGGCAACCACTGGCTTAAGAAGTAGTTAAGTAGAGGGGTCTGGCTCAGTCGGTAGAGCTGCCGCCTTGCAAGCCCAAAGATCGGTGAATGGCAAGTTCAAGACACGCCACCCACAAAAAGCTGTGAAAGGCTCTGTGAGGAGAGATAAGAGCTGCCAGCTGCGTCGTTCGAGTGTGGGAGGTGACGGCCAGTGGAGAGGCCAGACTGTAAAAGGATACCATCTGGAATGTAGCTGTTCATGAAAGATTGGACATTTATATATTGTAAAAAAAAACAACATTAGGGGGGTTAGGAAAGTCTGCCCATGTACACCGCCTTGGATTAAAGTCAGAAGAGAAATCCAATGACCAAGAAAGGCGGTATATAAATACTGTATATTATTATTATTGATGATGATGATGATGATGATGATGGTAGTGGCGTACCCAGCCCTCCCGGCGCCGGGGGGGTGGGGGTTGGAGCGCCCCGAGGCCGGCTCCGCGCCCCCCCCAAGCAGCCGGGCTCAGGGCTGAGCACCCACTCGGCGCGTCCCCGGCTTCCGGAGGCTCCGCTCCGAGGCCGGGGACAAGCCCTCCTCAAAACGACCGCCCAGTTTGGTGGTCGAGGGCTTTATGAGAAAGCCGAATGCGTCGCCGGCTTTTATATGTTTTGCGCATGCTGCCCGTTTGCCCTCAGAAAGGTTCTGCGCATGCGCAAAAAGGAATAAAAGGAGCATTGACGCGTCGGACCTTCTCAGAAGGCCCTGACCTCCGAACTGGGCGGTCGCTCTCAGGAGGGCTTGTCTCCCCGGCCTCGGAGCGGAGCCTCCGGAAGCCCGGGACGTGCCGAGTGGGCGCGGTGCTTCCGGGGGTCGCGCCAGCCGGGCTCCGGTGCCGCACCGCGCTGCGCAGCCCCGAGCCCGGCTGCCACGCCCCCGGAAGCACCGCGCTCACTCGGCGCCTGGGGTGGAGCACACCAGCTCCCCCCATGATAGAACGCCACTGGATGATGATGATATTAATCCCTTTTTCTGCTGTTCTTATTTTTAGTGCAGTCGGGAACCTTAAAATTGTTGAAGTCCATTCAGATGGTCATTACGTGAAGATAGTTAACACTTCTCCTGATACAGAAGAGAGCATTGGAGATCATGCACTTCAGCAGAATCTTTACGGCCAACCAATACAGATATACAAATTTCCCCCAAAGATCAGAATAAAGGCTAGTTCTGCAATTACAGTGAGTGAAATAAACAAGAGTACAATACTGCTAACAAAACAAAGAAGCCCTCAGCCAGAGGGCCAGCCCATCCATGGGGATGACTAAGGCAATTGCCTCAGCCAGCATCTTGGCGGGGGGGGGGGATGGACCTCACCTGTGAGTCTCCACTGCTTCTCTTCCCACCCTCTGGCTTGGAAAAGGAAGAGGAGGATGGAGAAGAAGAGGAAGTGAGGAAGAGAGTAGTGGGCCAGAGCATTGGAGATGCTTTAGCCCACCATTCGTCTCTCCTCCACACTTCCTTTTCTAATCCAGGTGGGAGGAGTAGACAGCAGAGGGTGGGCTCATCACCAGGTAAGAAAAGATAGCATTTGGCACTGGTGTGTGTGTGTGGGGGGGGTCAGCCCTGGCAATGCTGCTTACTGGATATCAAGATAACTGGCCATTCATCACACATTGGGGTAGATGTGTGAAATGTCATTACATAAATTGCTGTCCTAGCTGACTCAGCTGGTGATTTTCCACCACCCGAGCCAGCCCCAGGTAACTAAAGAGGAGCCATGGAGCCCCCAACACCTGCCTCTTTCCCTTACCTTCACCTTTGGCTGCTCTGGGTGCAGCTTCTTTGCTCTGCCCAGGTCCTGTTTGAGATACGCTAGAAAAGCAGACCATGCTGGGAGCCCATGCTCCACTCTTCTGGGTCATTTCAAACAGGATCTGGGCAGAGCACGGAGGCCGCACCCAGAGCAGCCAAAGGTGAAGGTAAGGGGTGGGAGCAGGGCACTCGCCTCTCCATGTCCCAGCCCACTTGGCTGCTTTCTTACAGTCCGATCCTGTGTAACATTAGAGCAGCAAAGCGTGCATTTGCGATGACTTGGGAGTAAGGGCCGCAGGTGCAGAGGACGGCAACCCTCCAGACCTGCCGATGGAGGTAAGTCCTGCACTGGTCAGTGCAGGGGGAGGGCAGGCCGGGGCAGCCAGGGGGGTGACTATTGGCCAGCCCAGGCTGGGAGAGGGTGGGGATATCGGCAGCGCGCTCCGCCAATATCCTAAGCCCCTTTCCAGCCTGGGTCGGCCTTATACGATTTCCCCGGATATATGATAGCTTCAGAGCTGGCGTACATCCAAGGAGGCCCATAGGCTTGCCTACACCCGGGGAAGGGGACAAACGTACCCTTCTCCCAAGGTGCTCCCGAACGGCATAGGATACAGCGGCCAGCCCTTTAGGCCAGCCGTGTATGTTAACCAGTCAGTAGGTTGGGAGATGAGGAGGCAGAGGCGGCTGTGGCAGGGGCATTGCTAGGAGAGTGAGGGGGTGGGCCACACTGGGTGACACCCATTGAGGGGGTGCTATCACGGCAGAGAGGCCCACCACAGTCCACCACGCCACCCAGGCTCAGCAGTCTTCGGCCACTCAAAGCCAAGTCATTTCCTGTTCTCACGAGCTATACTGTCCCTCCTTCCCATGGTACCGGGGGGATGAAGGGGCTGCCGCTGCCTGGATTCTCTTCCTGCTCACTTTGAGTGAGTGGGAGGTGTATCAGAGCATGGGCTGGAGCACCTCCATTGGTGGTGGGCTGGAGAGGGTGGCAGGAAGACATGGGATACAGAGCATTTTGCTTCCCCCTCCCGAATTTGCCACTTGATGCAAGACCTTCAGTCCACATCATCAGTGGGCCGTCCCTGCTCCTAGGGCTTGCTTCTTGACCTGTGGGGTTCTTCACATACATCACCCAGAAAACTGGACAAAGGTGGTATTTAGTAATTTAGTCACTTTTCCTCTGAAAAGTGCAGGATATTGCGGCCGGCCGCATATCCTTACGCAGGATCGGGCTGTAAGAGCACACCCTAGAAATCGCCTTGCCCTCCCATGCAGCTGTGCACAGACAGGAGAGGAAACCCAGTCATTTAGGAAACATGTTACATGTTTGTCATTATGTTGTGGAAAACTCCAATAAATTATTATGCAGTATTTGACTACTTCCCATTGTGGTGTTGCAGGTATGGGCGGCATGTTCTAAAATGCCTCATAAACCTCCGTCAGATTATCTGTGGAAGGAGTGCGAAAAGTTTAAATCTGGTCCAGAGTGCACCACCATTCTTTGCGCTCCTAGCGGGCAGGTAATTGTTCTGTTTTCCACTTCCTGATTGTGATGTAACAAGCTAGAATTGCCTCAGGGTTGCTTGTCTTCAGTAACGTAGCGGTAAATGCTGCAAGGTGCTGCAAGTTGGCCCCTCCCACTTGCCATCAGAGCCATTCCAGGCAGCGAAGGCGATGTGCAGGAGACTCCGTTTGATTTGGTGAGCACCTGCACGTTGCCTTCACTGTCTGGAATGGCTCTCTGATGGCAAGTGGGAGGGAGGGGCACCTTGCAGCACCTTGCAGTACTTACCGCCCCCCCCCCACCAGCTACACTACTGCTTGTCTTAAATTAGGCCATATTACTAAAACGCTAGAGATAGGTAAGGCTTTTTGTTCACATCCTTAACCCAAATTCCTAAAAGTATGTAAAAGGTAAAGGTATCCCCTGACAATTAAGTCCAGTCGTATCCGACTCTAGGGTGTGGTGCTCATCTCCATTTCAAAGCCAAAGAGCCAGCATTGTCCAACACGACAAAAGACACCTGTATGCAAACAGCAAAGGTTCCACAAAACGAATGTGCATGGAGAATGTGTGTACGGATTGAGCCCTGACGCTCAGTCAGGCCTTGTATTCAGGCACAGTGAATTACCTTTGCATTGTTCCCTGAAGCACAACCTGGCCTCCCCCTCCTTCTTTTCCCTTGGTCCAGAAGAAACCCTCCTGCAGGCCTTCATTACGTACCTGACAAAGAGCTGCACAGAATTCTGCTACTGTAGTAACCCAATGAAGTGACTGACACCTGTGTGGAGTCTGAATTCCATAGCCCAGGTTCAGGCCCATAGCCAGAAGCGTCGCTCCGGTAGGGGCGGGGCTGTAAGTATCGCTGCGGTCATAGTCTCTTTACCGAGCGAGGAGGAGGCAGCCCCGCCCCCTCACTGTCCGAGCCAGTCCCCTACGGAGAAACCGGCAGGGAAGAGACCCTGCCTGCTGCTTTCTCCGTAGGGGACTGGCTCGGACAGTGAGGGGGCGGGGCTGCCTCCTCCTCGCTCGGTAAAGAGACTATGACCGCAGCGATACTTACAGCCCCGCCCCTACCGGAGCGACGCCTCTGCCCATAGCCCATAGCCCAGGTTCACATCACGAATGCCTATGCAACCCCCTCCCATAGAAGGCTCAGCTCACTCAATCTCTGGGGGTGTTTAAGCATACGGCAAAACCATCTTTATTTTATCTTGATTTCTGTTAACAGTGCTCCATCTTGGTTTCTCTGTCATTATTGTTTCTTTTGTCTTTTATTTTTATTATTTTCTTTTGAGTTGTTTTAAACTGTTGGGAGCCAGGCTGATGGTCCTTTTGGGGATGGAAGGGCGGGTAACTGTTTTAAACTTATAAATAAATATCAGTTGGTCAGTACGAAATCTTAGAATGTATTTAGATATCACAATTGTATCCTGTCCTTTCTCCAAGGAACTCAGGGTTGCATACGACCATTTTATCTGCCTCACAACTATCATGTCAGGTAGGCTGTGCTGAGAGATTGTGACTGGCCCAGAAACATCTAGATAGCTTCATGGATAATTCAATTCAATTTCAACTAAGTCTCCCCTGTACTAATCTGGTCACCAGTCACTACTAGACGGTGGTGGCTCTCTTCACCCTTAAAACCAGGCATTCCAAATTCCTTTGAGCTGGTGAGTTTCAGACTCCCTGCTCTCAGGGGGGTCTGTTCACCTGTTCTGCTGATAAGTTCCTGCATATCTGCATTGGAGCCCAGGCATGCTGCAGACACTTCTGAGATGCATTCTTAGACATGCATTCCATTAGTATGAGGTGCCTGCCAAGCTTATTGGGCAGAGGTGATCGCCACCCACTCAAACAAAGTGTTTGTTAGAAACCACCCAACACTCTCCTACCACTCTTGAAGAAGGTTGATAACAACAAACAAGCTATCTGCCAGATGCCATTAACAACCCCCTGATCAGCTTCCAAGGCTTGTTTGAAAACCATTGCCTTATGCCAACCCAGCTTTCTAGTCATGAACATCACGTACATCTAAATTGCTTGCTCTTTGCACTTAGAGAAATTCATTCCAAGCACTCCTTTCCAGAACCAGCCTTAGGAGCTGCGGGGCCCAATTGGAAACATTTTTTGCGGGGCCCCAGGTTCACAGCCAAGGTTTGTAAATCTTAGGGCCAAATCCTACCCAACGTTCCAGTGCTGATGCAGTCGCAATGCACCCCCCTGTGGGAGGGGAACGTCGCCGTGACACCCCCCCAAAGGACGCCACACGTCCCGCCCCTGGGGTGTGTGACATCATCATTGCGCACTGCCGCGGTGTGGAAACACCCCCCCGGCCAGAGACGACAGGCGCCCTGCCGGCGCCCCTCCCACTTGCTGTCAGAGCCAGTCCAGCAGCAAAGGCAGGCCCCTCTGGCTACGCTACTGGATATACATAAAATTTATTATAGACTTTATATCTTTATGGTAGAATGGGAAGCAATCAAAATGTGCGCTTAGAAAGTGCGTGTGAGTTAATGGACCAAATGGATCTAAGCACATTTTAAAATTGCAAATATGAAGACCTACAAGTAAACAAACAAAATGTGTAGATTACCTTATAAAAGTAAATAGATTACCCTAGCATGGGGCAGCCTTAGGCACAGGGCCCAGTTGGGAGCAATTGGTCCAATTGGCTTAAAGCCGGTCCTTTCATTTTTTTCCCTACTCCCTGATTATTGCTTTGAGATTATGTCCACAGCATAAATATTTGTTTTACCGTAAGCATTTTTTTGAAAGCAGTTCTCTCGCATACCTAAACTAATATTTTATGATGTGGAAACAGATTTAGTTGTTTAAAAAAAAAAAAAAAAACACCAACTGAAGTGCCCACATTTTGCATCAGTATTTTGAGGAAGTCTGTCTGGAATTGTAAGTGGTTTTTCTGCTCACAAGATTTTTCAGTATTTCCTGACAATTTCTTGAAGGAACTTTGGCTGAGAACTTCTGTGACTCAGAACGATCCCAAAATACTGAGCTGATGCCCGCTCTCATCTCAAGAAGCTCACTGGGCGATTCTGCCCCTTCCCTGCCATCTGCTGCCACCTCCTTTTGTAGCAAGGAGTAGGGAGGAGGCAGCAGTGGGAGATGTAAGGGGGCAGAATCTGTTGGTCTCTTAGATAATCTAAGATTATCTGAGGGTCCTAGAGCAGCCAGTAAGCTTTCTCTATGTGGCACCAACCACTCTACTATGCTGGTGTCATCTTAGAAACTTTCCCAGGCCAGCAGAGAAATGGGAGGCGTGGTGATGCCCTACTCCAGCATTTCCCAAAGTGTGGGTCATGACCCACTGGTGGGTCACGAGGCCATGCGGGGTGGCCCCCCCACACGCCCCTGCACCGGTTTGGCTCCAAATTGGAGCCATTCCGGAAGTCCAGTGACTTACCAGGATCCTCCAGAGGCCTCTTTCGGGTCATACAGGGCTTGCGACCCACTCTACTGGCCTCCGTGGGCCTCTGAACAGCCGTCGGAAAGTGTCCGAAATTTTCAAACACCACTTCCTGTTTGGTTCTGAAAACCAGAAGTATCTTTCTAACACTTCTACGGGCCATTCTGAAGCCTGTGGAAACCAATAGTCACGGGCCTGGAGTGACCCGGAAGAGGCCTCCGGCACCACCAGGAGCAGCACGTCGCAGCCCACCGGGGAGAACAAGGTGGGTCGCAGTGCAGAAAACGTTGGGAACCACTGCCTTAGTCTGAAGCTACCTGAGTGCATTAGTAAGGCCGGGGCAACTGCTGCTAACTGAGAGGGGGGCAGGAGAAGGAAAAAAAGTCAAGCCATGGATAGGCAGGATGAAAGATGTACATGGACTGATGCAGAGGGGGGCGCGCGTCACCCTAATGACGCCTCTCCCTCGACACACACCCTTTTAAAATCTTTGGCTGCACCGCGATTTGGGGGGGGCGCCCGACAGGGGCTGCCGCTCCGGGCGCCCCCTCAATGGTTGCAGCCGGCTCAGGGACATCTTCCCCGGCCGGCTGTCCTGGGCCTTCTGAGGAAGGCCTGCTGCGCGAACGTTATTTATAACGTTCTTTTTTGCACATGTGCAGACTGTTGCTGAGGGAAAAGGGCAGCCCTTTTCCCTCAGCAACAGTCTGCGCATGTGCAAAAAAGAACGTTATAAATAACGTTCGCGCAGCGGGCCTTCCTCAGAAGGCCCAGGAGCGCAGACCTGGGAGGACGCTCCGAGGCCTTCTCCCGGCCTTGGAGGCTCCCGGGTGACGCGTGGGTTGCGTGGAGCCTCCTGGGTAACGCACGCAGGGGAGGTGATGCGCATGCGCGCGTCACCCTTCTGCGCGCGTCACCCTGGGGTGCTCCGCCCCGCCTGCCACGCTACAGCGACGCCTCACTAATGCAACTCTAAGATCCAGAGGTTGCATAACGTCATCTTTCCACGAGCAGCTAGTACGCCCCCTGGAACCAAGTGCCCCTTTGGGTCAAAACTCCAGGCAAATGAAGACACAGATCAGCAAGTCAAGCATCTGCTCGAGGAGAAGGCAAGCCTCTCACAACTGCTGCCTCCCAGTCTTGCTGTCAAATTCACCTCCACTTGCTGTGCGACACATTCAGAGTCCCGCAGACTCAGCAGCAAGCAGGAGGTGACAGAATCTAGACCTGCCTCCTGCATGTCTCCTGCACGCAGCAGGATCATAAAGGTATGTGAGTGGTCTCCAGTTGGCAACCTGGCAACTCCAGAAACGGTTTAGCTGAACACTGAATTCGGTAACTGAAGCTTTTCTGTCTTCTCCCTTTTAGGCTATCGCTTGGTACACTCCTATAAATTGGAACCAAAAGCAAACAAAGGGGGAGGAAAAGAGTGACAAGCCTGTTAAAAACATCAGACGTCCCACTCTCAGAATACCACAGCAAAGAGACAAACCAGAAATTAGAACAATCTATACATGGCAGGCAAATGCCACTAAAAGTCCTGCAGAGAAGAGTGAACCAGATTTCATTATGAGGTACCATTCCTGAATGAATCACTATGTTATTTTTGTAAAGCTCCACATTCTGGAGGATGGCTTGGAGAAGGCCTCTCTGACTGGAATCTAGCAAGCACTGGAGCTGAAGCCTGCAGAAAGCATGCCATAGTAGAATCACAGAATGTTAGAGTTGGAAGGGAACTTGGAGGTCATGTAGTCCAACCCCTGTTCAATGCAGGCAACTGCTTCAGCAACAGAAGACAGCCTCTCCCACCTGGCCCCGGTCAAGAATTAGACCTCTACCTCTTCTCTATCAGAAACCTGTACCTCCAAAGTATGGGCAACCTGGACCTCCAAATGCCCCAACCTCAGTCTCCCAGATCCTTGGGGAGTAATGCCAGCAAGGAGACCATTAGGCAGATACGCTACCCTTAAACAGACAGCATATTATAATTATCTCTCACTCTTCATTGGGAACCTCAGAGTAGCTAACATGAGGCTTTCAGTGGACTTTCCTCAAAGTGCTCCCTTCCCTGCAACAGCTAACACTACTGGAAGAATGACAGCCTGACGACAAGGGTGGGGGGTCAACTGATCTCACACCGTAACGAGTACTTAAGCAGTCAGTCTGGAGTCAGCAATTGCATTTGCAATAGTCCAGCTCTCAGTACTTGCCTTCCTTGAGAGTCAAGCATCTGGACCCAGTTTTTGTCTTGTTTTTGGACCCATAGTCAGTTTTCCCCTGGAGGGATCAATTCATGCCTGGTACCCAAAGCATTTGGACACTTAAGCAACATGCTGGGCCTGATGGGACCCTACATGGGGCATTTTTTTGCAGTGTATAAAAACATGTCCATTATAGTTGGCCCTTGTTATCCATGGGGGTTCCATTCCAGGCCCCCACGGATACTGCGAACCGTGGATGCTGGGGTCTAGCACCCAATTTGTCCATTAATCACCAGGGCTCTGGAGGCCTGTTCCATGTCGCTCTGGCCTGCAAAGCCCTCCAGAGGCCCCCATGAGCCTCTGAAAGCCTCTCCAACACGATTGAAAGTTACTTCTGGACAAACCGTTATTTACGGTCTGAGATCCATGGATGCAGAACCCGCGAATAACAAGTGCATACTGTACTAGAAATGAGAGAAATAGTTTGGCTCTAATTTGTTCTTTCTGGACTTGGATCCAAACTGCAGCTCCAGTTCAACAATCTTTGTGGTCAGCAAGGCTGCTGCATCTGTACACATGCTTCAGATAAAGGATGCAATGCTGACCCAGCTGAAGAAACGTTATGCAGAAATTTTAGTGACAAACATGGTTACCACCTCTCAATACAGATATGACTCAGGCACTGGCAGACTCTCAACTATATCTGCCTCCTAAGGATTACTATTGGGCCCTCCAATTTGTCAACCCAAAGGTATCAAGCAGGTGTAGATGGAATGGCAACTTTGGCAATGAACTCTGATGGCAGACCACTTCGGAGGACAGGTGTTCTCAGGGGTGTCACTAGGGTTGGTGACACCCGGGGTGAGATCTCATGGTGTCACCCCCATAGACCTCCCATATCTGACCACACTATGTGGAGCCCTCCTGGGAAATACAATCTCCGCACAAGTCGCGGTGGGGATCAGGAAAAACCCATTTTCTACCAGTGGTGCATTTTCGCACCACCAGTAACAAATAAAATAGAAAGTCATTCTGGTGCCACCCTTCCCTGGGGTGTAGAACCCCTGTGACCCCCAAGTGATGCCCCTGGGGGATAGATCACAAGGTCAGGGATACCCCATGTTTGCATAAACATTGCACAGCACAGCTTGTGTGTTTGCTGTATGGGAAAGCATGAGAGGGAGGGGACGGCGAGTGAGAAGCTGAGAGATTCTTTCTGAATTTAGATTTCTCAGCTTTTGTTGAACAGCAACTTCATAACCCCTCTGGTTGCAAAGATACTACTGAGAGTGTGTGGGCAGGCGCTGCAGAGTACAAAGAGCCCTGTGTACGTACATCATGATTGATGCAGTACAGAAGATATGCATAGCTGAATGGTTTGTATTTATTTCTACAGAGAAGAAAAGATACCACCCATCCGGTACCCTGTTCAAAGTGCGTGGTGCCAAAGTCCAAGCGCTCCCACGCATCCTCATTATTCCGAGCCACGGTGCAGCGAGGGAAGATCCTTCGGCAGCCCCAACAGAGCTCAACCCATGCAACCTGGTCCATGCCCTGGTGAGTGAAAGGACATTCATAGAGAGGGGCTACTTGGTTTACTTACTTACTGACGGTAAATAGAAATCTGGCAACTGGAGAGGAAGATTTTTAACAGGACCTCCTTTCTGTGTCAGTCCCGCCAACACTCAGTCAGTGGTAGCACTTACTTTGTGTTGGTACAAGATGTTTCTTGCTAGGATCATCTCTTTTTTGGAAAGTTAGAACGGAACACTGAGGCTTCATCGGGACAGACCTGTTATGTTGACTGTGCATTGTTAATGAAGCAAGTGTGAAGAGACAGCTAGAAATACTGTGAACACCAGGAGGGTGCCAGCAGAAGGCTCAACACCAGCAGACATACATTTCATAAGGAGAGAGCAAAACTAGCAAAATGCATGTCACTGAGCTATTTTAGCATTGAGATAGATGAATCCACAAGGCAGTGATGGGTGGGGGGGGGGCTCTGTGGGTGAACAGTGTTTTGAGTAGCATCCCAGCTCCATCTACTGGGCGCTATTGGTTACTACATTCTGAAAATGTTTCTTCATGCTTTCTAGCTAAGCACAGACATTTTCCATCAGCCTGCTTGTACTTTTACTACCCATGTTTCTTCCCCCTTTTTTTAAATTCCCTTTGCTTTGCGACTTTTAAATAAACTAGTTACCGTATTTTTCGCTCCATAAGACGCACTCCCCCCCAAAAAAAAAACCCAGGGGGAAATGTCTGTGCGTCTTATGGAGCGAAGTTTAAAAACCGTGTAAAAATGACTTGCTTAAACAACTTACCTGGTTGGTTTTCCGCTGCTCCAATCTTCCCGCGTCCCCTAGTCAGCAGCTCGAAGATGTGGGCCTCCCAGGCGCTGCACGTGACCAGGAGGCTCTCCGCAAACATCGCAGCAACTGCGATGTTTGCGCAAAGTTCCCAGGTGCTGGATGTGACCAGGAGGCTCTGCGCAAACATCGCAGTTGCTGCAATGTTTGCGCAGAGCCTCCTGGTTGTGTCCAGCGCCTGGGAGGCTCACGTCTTCGAGCTCTAGACTAGGGGATCCGGGAAGAGGATTGGAGTTGTGGAAAACCAACCAGGCAAGTTGTTTAAGCAAGTCATTTTTTAATTTCCCCTATTTTCCGCTCCAAAATACACGTGCGTCTAATGGTCCGATGCATCTTATGGGGCGAAAAATACGATACATTTTGGTCTGCCTGGTCCATGTTCACAATTAATTCAGTGGAGTATCACATCTTCTCATCCTGCAGACAGTACCGTGGGTTTGATTTTTTAATAAGAACCTCTGGGGTGTTTTTCCCAGACAACCCCCCTCTGCCTGGCCTCCATAACCTGGGATAATGGCAGCAGATACAAACCGCCAAACTGCCTTGTTCAGCTGCTGGTCTAGTAAAGGGAAAGCTGAGACCAGGAAGGGTTGCGTGTGCACTAACCACTAGGCACTACTCCCCTTGGTCAGCCAGCCTTCTCCTAGGAGTCCTTTTCCCTGACACAGACCATTTTGGGTTCTAAAAGTCAAGCCCAGCATATTAAATTGGCCATGGAAACTAACTGGAAGTCTATGCAGCTTTCTCAGCACCAGTATGTATATATTCTCCCTACAGTCAGTTCTTGATCATCATCAAACAATATTGTCTCAGCACTTCAGACTGTACCCTGGCAAAGCTGACATTTACCCCATAAGTGTGACCCCAGCATTATGTAATATGCCCATGAAGTGTAATGCACTTTCCCCTACCTCAGATGCCCAGTGCTGTGATAACTGTTGTAAAAATATGAACAGTGCTTAACTTTGTTGTAAATTGTATTCATATGATGAGCTCATAACCATAACATTGCTTTACTGTGTAGTGGAAGTTGCAGGCGTTTCTTCTAGTAAGTATTCACTGAGACCCAGATCAAAATTTATTCTCCCTCCTACAGAGTTTTCCCAAGAATAAATAGACAAATGCAATCATTATTCTAGTTTTATGACAAAGCAAGGAATTTACCATTGTTTGAAATATATTATTACCACTAACGCTTGTCTGGTGGACTGATGATTTTGAAATATGGGGCTGTTAAGTTATTGCATTTTCTATCCATGCCTAATATATGTACCGGCAGGTTTATAGCCACATCATATAATTGGAGTCCAAAAACCCCCAACAAAGATTAACAGTCTGATTTGCTAGAGCTTTCTAGGTTGGATGGTGTTTAAGTCTATGCATCCTGTCAAGCACCTGCTAAGGCGAAACAGATTGTGGCTATTCAGAAGCCTGGAGGTGGTAGCCCTGCTTTATGCCAATTGGACCAATTGCTCCCAATTGGGCCCCATGCCTAAAGGGGCACTGCACTAGGGTAATCTACTCTAGTCTTGTCAAATACATGTGACAATGTGCTTAGATCCATTTGGTCCATTAACTCACATGCACTTTTTCAGCGCACATTTTGATTGCTTTCCATCCTACCATAGCCACATAGCCACAAAGTCTATAATACATTTTATTTATATGTCTAAGATTCTACAAACCTTGACTGTGAACCTGGATCCCCACAAAAAAATGTCCAATTGGGTCCTGCAGCTCCTAAGGCCGGCTCTATAGCTCTGAGCTGTAGTAGTCCGTGGTTGTAGTCCATGCATGTTCAGTGTTGCATGCCACCATCATGATTTCTGCAGGCCAAACTACTAGACACTCGGGACAAGTGTGTTTGCTAAAGTCATGCTTGATCCATTCAGTGGGAGGGGGGTTTCTTTATTCCAAAAGGAGTGTGAAAGGGAAGGGAGCAAACACCAGCAAATCCCCCTCCTTATCTCACTGCACTTAGCCACTTTTAACAGTGTTCTTCCTGGCCAACTCACTTCTGGTATTGGATCCAAGGGAAAATTCAAGGGTTTTGGCTGGGGAAAACTCTTACAAGCAGTGCTGTGCAAATGGGGGAGGGATTTTGCTCCCCTCCCTCTGTGAATTGGACAGCAAATTTGGAAGGCATTTTGCCTTCCCACCCACCTTTGCCTCCGTTTGGCTCCAAATTGGAACCAAATTGCTGGACAGTAGGTTTTGGATAGACAAAATAATGTGTTCCAACAGTGCAAAATTAATTATTTATTTTATTACATGGATTTATTGTGCCTCTTAGGTGACACATGTTACCCCAAGGCAGCTAACAAGTTAATCAAACCAATACAGTAAGTACTGTGCAGCAGTGGTTCTCAAACTTACCCAAGTCACAACCCATCTTGTCCTCCTGTACTGGGTTGCGACCCACCTCCGGATGGTGCTCCCACGCCTCACCAGACCCAGAGTGGCCTCTGGAGGCCTCTGTGGGCCTTAGAAGAGCTTCTAGACGCTACCGGAACTCGCATTTGTGAAACTGGAAGTGCCCCAGAGGTCACTTCAGGAGTCGTTCTGAGGCCTGCAGAGGCTGTCCTAGGCCCGGCGCGCCATGGGAGCACCATCTGGAGGTGAGTCGCAACGCGGAAGTGGCCTCCCAGAGCAGTTGTGTGTCCGGTTGTGACTGGTTGTGTCTATTTGGCTCCAGTTTGGTGACCCACCTTGCCACTGAGTTACGACCCACACTTTGAGAAGTGATGCTGTACAATAACATACAAACTAAATATTACTAAAAAGAGCAGGCTGAAAAATCATAATTCTGCTGATAAAAGCATGTATTTTAAAGGCCGAGAGTGGCATTATTCAAAAGATAAAACAAAAAGGCAAAAATCTTCAAAATGTCTGTTTCTCATGCTTTATGAGATCATGCCCGCCACCATTAAATCCCCAATACTCCATCATTTGCTAGAAATGTAAGTGGCTATTATTGCCCAGATCTGACCCTAATGTTCGTGCTTGCAATTTTTCTAACCCTGAGAAGTTTCTAATCTCACTTGAGCCCATTCCTCCAATGGTAGAGCTGATTTGAAAAATACCAGTAGTTAAAAATTAAATGATTTTAGAATGTATAAACCAGCCCCCTACTACCAATGGAAATATTCTTCAGTGTTTTTACTTTTGAAAAAAAGACAGCTATACCAACGAAGGGCCTTCAAAACATTAGTTAGTAGTCTCAGAAAATTTTCTCCCCCAGAAAATTTTAGTAAAAGGCAAAAGATTTATATGATCTAAAAGGAAATTAGAGTATAATTTTCTTCAGCTTAAAGGATCAGAACAATACTTTGGGAGTATACAGCTTTAAATAGTTCATATCATGCACATTAGTGACAATTGTTAAGGCCTAAATTACACAGCCCAACAAAAAAAAAAGATTGTTTTTCTGGTGCTTTGAATGTTAGACCTATTCTTGAGTATATTTGGGGCGCTGATTCCAAAAATGTCATTGGTTTTGCCCCATAAGCTCTGGTTTGGAGATACAGCACATAGTCACCTTATGTGCTGATTCAAGCAGCTTCCTCATGGGGAATCTGATGTCATGACTTCCTCACGAGGAAGTTGCTTGAATCAGCATATACACTGGCTCTCCAAGACTAGAGCTGATAGAGCAAAACTGATGCCATTTTTGGAATCAGCACCCTAAATACACTCAAGAATATGTCTAATTTTAAGGCACCAAAATGTGTGTTGGGTTGTATTATTATTAGAGTTTTATAAAAAATATTTTTACATAGAAAAATGCTATTTTAAGTAGAATTCATTCTATGATAACATTATTAGCCAAAGGTGGAGCATCCTCCCCCCATCACACACACACATGCATTTTTTAAAAGTAGTCTATTAAAAACTCACTTGTGTTGTTCATCTCCAGGCATTTTGTACACAGAAGGTATTCATGGCATAAAATCAGCAAAAGGAGGTGGTAATGCGAAAAACAGAACAAGGCCAACGCGATCAGCAGGAGTGAGTAGAGATGGTGGGGTTATTATGATTATTATTATTATTTCAGCATCAATGTACATGGCACTTTACAGAGTGAAATAAGCAAAACTGGTCCCTGTTCCAAGGAGCTTGCAGTCTAAACCTGATGGAGGGAGGGGCTCAAGCAAGGGGAGGGGAGAACGGGAAGGAGAGACAAAGGAATATGGGTAAGTGCAATTACTTAATATGGGCAAGTGCAATTACTAGAAGTGTTTGAAAATGGTGTCGTGTTTTTTTTAATTTGTTGAACTAAAATGCAAAATGTGGTATTTTGTGTTTTTATTCACAGATGCAAATTCTTAAGCATCAATATCAGGTTTAATATCATTACATTGCAGCAATGCTTTAAAAAATACCATATTATGGTGTTTTGTGTTTTTATTTGCTTGCCGTATTATGGTGTTTTGTGTTTTTATTCAGTTGCCAACAAAAACAAACACCACTAGCAATTACACTCACCTTGACTGTAGTTCAGCATGAGAACAGGAGGAATGAGTCAAAACAATGACTCATGGGGAAAGTGGATTTTCAGCTGGGGTTTGAAAGAAGAGACAGATGGCATTGTGTAAATGTGCTTGGAACTCCTCAGAACACCAAGGGAGTGTGAATGGAGTTGTTTAAGAGAGTAAGGCTGCAATCCTATGCACTCTTTCCTGGGAGTAAGCCCCATTGAACACAGTGGGGCGTATTCTGAGTAAACATGCGCAGGGTTGATGAGAGTAGAATTGAAGGAAAGGTCACAGGCAGAGAATTATGCCCATATGAAAGTGCACAAGGCCATGGAGAAATTTAACACTAAGGACAAGGATGTGTTCAGTGCAGGAGGTCATAATGGGATCCAGTAAAGAAATATAAGCGTAGGAGGAAAGTTGCATGGTTTGGATGACAAGAGCTTTTTTAAAGACAAAACACTACAGTGTGTTTCTGGTTGCAGTAACTATGTGCAGAGAAAGAAACACGGTTTGAAACACGGTTACAAGACATTTTGCTGCAATGTAAACCCTAACAAGTATTCGACACTAAATGTAAAGTCAACCTTACTGTTGCATAGTCCTTTATTTATACAAGTCCTCCATAGAATACAGAAGATATTTAAAATTCAGACCACTGATCCATAAGCCTGGGTGGAGGATGCTGCATTCCTTTGTCATGCTGCTCATCACAGAAAGAGTCTACCTAGACTCATGATAGACTGACTGCTACCTCTTGTGTTTCAGGGAGTTTGGCCTCGCTATTCACAAACTGTTTTTTCCCTTTCCCCTATATGTACAGTATGTGTATATATATACTTGTCAACTGAGGATACCCTTTCATGCATCTGACAAAGTGGATTCTGCTCCGCAGAAGCATTTGCTACAATAAATCTTTTACAGCGCAATACTGTCTAACAATAGACCAGCGAAACGACCATTCCGCCGGTGCAGGGTACCGCAAACATGCTGTGAAGCACGTTTGTGACACCCTGGGAGTAAGCAGGGTTGGCGCCAAGGCCGACACCGCTTTGCTCATAGCAAAGTTACTGCTGCGCCTGCCAGGGAAGCTAGGTTTGCTGCTGAGGGGAGGGGAGGGTGGAACGGGGCGTTCCAGGAGGGGGGTGATTGTTTGGCTGAGCCTGGGGAGGGGGAGTGGTCGGCAGCGACATTCTCCGCTATATCCTATCTCCCTTCCCGGGCCTGGCCATCGTTACATGGGACTTTCAGACATGCGCCAGCAAAATAGCTGACGCACATCCGAGTAGCCCCATCAGGGCAGCTGGTGGCTTGCCTTCGGCTCGGAACACAGTGGAAAAAGTGGCAAACAGCAACTTTTTTCACTGCGTTCCAAGCTGAAGGCGAGGGTAGCCCATCGCAATGATGAGGGGTGGCATGTGGAGCCTCTAGGAAAAAAAGCGATGATGACGGAGCCTCCAATGATGAGGGGGCGGCTCAGAGCAATCTCATCAAGGAAGGGGCAGCAGAGGCGGGCTGGCGATCCAACTCAGAGCGCCCCCCTTGTTGTAGTGCCCAGGACAGGTGCCCTTCAGGCTCCACCCTTGTTACGCCTCTGTGTGGGGGCACACGATCCAGAGCAAAACCATGGTTGGGGAAGGAAGGCATTAATTAATACTTCCCTTCATCATGGTTCCCCACATCTGGCTTTCAATAGATTTTTTTTTACTACCTTAAATAGCACAGAAGAGGATGTGCAATCCAGATTGGAACAGAATTGCCTATTTGTAGGAAAGCAAAAAGAGAGGATGAGTGAATTTTTCTAACTAGCTAGGAAGGAAGGATTTGGTGGTAGCAGCCAGCAGGACAACCAGCAATATGGATGCTGTTCCCAGGGGTTGGACAGAGGGGGTTATTCTATGCAGAATGACCGTCCTGAGGTACAACAATAAACGGCAATGCTGTGTAACTTTAGTATGGATGTAGGGCAGTACTTTCATCAAGATTTTGATAGCTATTGGGAGCTTATGGAGGGTAATTATTTTACTTAAGCTAAACGGCTTGATTTTTACATAAATTGCTTAATTAGAAATATGTGTAGGCACTGGCATATCAGATTTGAAATGGAGAAGTAATTGAAGTACGGGAAGGGCCTGCACTTCAATTTGATTTTATTTGTAATGAAGTTACAAACTCCTGTACTGGTAGGCACTTATGAAATAATTGGTACTAATGTAATACCGTATTGTCCCGAGTATAGGACGCTCCTGATTATAAGTCGCACCCTTAAAGTTTGGTGCTATTTTTTAAATAATACATTTTTAACTTTTTTTAACTTAAATATACACATTAGTAGAACAGTACAGCTTTAGTACAGTTAAAGGCATAGGCACCCTGTCCCTTATTGAATCTGGGCACTCTAGTATTAGTAGCCTTCCCAGATCCAAAGGGGGACAGAGTGCCTACCTTTTAACCTTTGGAATTTGGGCAGGTGTAGCTTGTTGCACCCTTCCATGATGATGAGCTGCACCTGCCCAAATTTCAATGGTTAATAGCACAATCCTATGCATGTCTACTCAGAAGTAAGTCCCATTGCATTCAATGGGGCTTACTCCCAGGAAAGTGAGCATAGGATTGCAGCCTAAAGGTAGGCACTCTGTCCCCCTTTGGATATGGTAAGCCTATGCAGGAGCTCTTGCTCTCAACTTTCAAACTGTACTCTCAACTTTCAAACTGTAAGATCAATATCGTAGTTTCTACAGAGTCCTGGGGTTGAAACTTAAGGGTTAATTTTTTCAAATGCTTCCAGAGGCTGCTGAGAGATAATGATCTCTCATGGTATTCAGCCATTTAGCAAGTGATTAAGAACTACAAGGAAAGGCTTGAAAACACAGTGCTTTGCAGTTTTAAAAAAGAGAGAAAAAAAAGCCCGTTTTACCTTTGAAAAGAGACTCTGAGAGGCTTGGTTTGAAAGCGCTTTGCATAAAACACTAGGCAGAAACGCTAGGCTTTGCTTGTAGGGCGCACCCCCTACTTTAAAGACTTGCCTTAGAGGATAAAAGTGAGTCTTATACTCGGGCAAATACGGTATTACTACAGTGCTCTTCCTTTTTACTATTTAGAGGTATGTGTAGCGCATGTGGTATTCGTACATTACTTGGAGTAGCATGGATGCTGCCAAGCGTAGCTACTTCCACATGTGAACATTATGATTTTTGCTCATGTGCTTAGGATGGCTCAACACCCCTCTTGAAGCAATGCTAGAGCCTAGAGCAGGGGTGGCCAGCCTTTCAACATGAATGCTCCTGGCCCATTAATGGTTGTATAGGTGAGGGCATTTCAGCAGGTGCAGCTGCTTTAGCAGCACCATCAGCAATTGCAACTGCCAAGATTCTGTCTTCTACACAACTCTTAAGAACGCAGAGGTTGGCTACCACTGGCCTAGAGGTAGAGTGTAAGCAGAAGGTCCCAGGTTCAATCCAGGTATGTTCAGGCAGCAGTAGCATACCAAGGGCAGAGGGGCAGTCTGCCCTGGGTGTCAAATGCACCACCAAGCAGTTGGTAGACCTGGCCTCCACTGGGGGATCTCAAAGCAGAGGCCAGGTCTACCATTGGTTTTGAGCCCTGGGTGTCAACTACCCTTGCTACACCACTGCCATGCAGGGCTGGAAAAGTCCTCTGTCTGAAACCCTGAGAACCACTGCCAGTCTGTGTGGATAATACAGTACTGGGAAGTTCAGCTCATGTAGTTTCATGAGAACTACAGCTTCGTAGTTCTCATGAAATCTGCTGCAATCACATGGGCAGATTTTGCAGACATTATGTGGAGCAGCAGGAGAACAACCATGAGATGGTAGCAATCCAGGAGATCCAGAAATAGGTCCCAGGGTATATAATTGGGTGTGTGGCATCATGCTCTGCCATTGTCATTCATTCTTGTTCCAGTTTGAACAAGAAATAAGTGAAGCCAGAATTTCTGTCTTACAGCCCAATTCTGTTGAGGGCCTGCGCCACTGGCATGTGCTGCCACAAAAGCGCCATAAAGCTCATCGTAGCAGCACAAGGCCCAGGTGCGCTTGTGGGAAGGCTACAGCCTTCCAGCTGGTACTGGTGGACCGAAAGAGGCCTGCTGGAGCAGGTAAATCCAGCGCAAGAGGGAAGGGTGGGTAGGGGGGTGTATGGGGCAGGGGAGGGCAGAATGGGGAAGAGAAGGCAAGGGAGGGTTATCAGGCCTGGGAGTAGGCGGGAGAAGCAGCGACAGCACACGTCAAATCCTGAGACCCTTCTCGAGCCTGATTCGCATGCATAGATCAATGTGGACTTGAGCCAGTGATAATGTTGGCGCAGGGCTGCGTTGACTCATTGCGGCTGCTGGGGCTTACCCCGGGGTGCAGTTTAGCACGCGCCCACACCGCTACATCGCTATGCAGGGGTTTAGGTTGAATTGGGCTGTCAGCCTGTTTTTCTCCTTCAATTCACTTCCCAATGAGCTACTCACAATTGTGTTGCAATTTTACTTTTCTTTAGGCGGAGAAAAAAGACTAATCTTTTGACCAAATGGGAAGCCCCAGGTTGAGACATCCAATCACCTGCTCTTAGAACATGCAAAGAAAGAGAGCAACTTTGTAAGGCAACTTGGTGGTGTAAAAACATTTGTAAGGGAGAACTTAGATACTGTAATTAAACTCTGAAGTCAGCAAAAGAGGTACCATTCTGGGTCAGGCATGTATAGTTAAGTAACAAGGGTCACTAATCCACAAAGACCAAATTCTCTACTCATTCTTTTGCTTGTTGTCTAATGAAAAACAAACATTTCCTTGCCTCTTGAACCCTTCTTGTCGATTACACTGGGCAACACAAAATTGGCCCTGAAATGAAAAGAGCTCATCTTTACTAATTTCGATATGCTGAAAATGAACATGACAATAAAATCTGTCGATTGGTTCTAGTTTAGGAGAAGCAGTCTGCATTGCGTACATAGGTTGTAAGTGGCGTCGGACATTTACCAGCACATGTCTATGGAACTATCAGTTGCTGATATCTCGTAGCCAATTTTGCACCGTAGCCAATTTTGCACTTTCATTGTCATATTTGTGTTCAGCACCTCAAAATGTATAAGAAATGACTAATTTAATCTTGGGGGCATGACCTTTGTTAAAATTTGTTGTCCAGTATAGTTGTTGTTATTAATAAGAATACTTATATACCGCTTTTCAACAAGAGTAGCTCACAAAGCAGTTTACATAATAAAATCAATCAATCAATGGCATATACAGTATGCTTCTGTTCCTCATAAGAGCATCATATTGTTATAGGAAATTCAAGATACTGTTTGTTTGTTTGTTTTGTTTGCACACACACGCACGTGCACACACATATGTTGGAGAACATTTTGGCCAGTTCATACATCATGCACATTATTTGACTTGCATGATTAACAGCCCAATCCTATGCTGGCCTCTGTTGCAATGATGTGGAGACCAGTCCCGCCGGCATGGCGGCCAGTGCCGGCAGGCCTCTGCCAGGGAAGGAGCAGCAACCGCCAGGGCAGATGAGCTCAGCACTAGGCGGTGGGGAGGCAGAGGAGGAGAGGAGGGGAGGGGGCGTTCTGGGGTGGGGGGAAGGGCAGATCAGGCCCGGGGAGCAGGCTTGGCAGAGGAGGCTTCCGCCAAACTCTATCCCTCATCCTGGGCTTGAAAGCCCGTCACGGGACTGCTTGCAGCTGAGCCGGCCATTTAACTGGTGCGCCTCCGAGCTGCTGGAGCTCAACACAGGGGAAGGGGATGATCGTCCCCTTCCCTCAAAAGGACCTCCAGCCCCGTGCAGGATACAGCTAAGCCTGCCCCGTTGCTGCTGCATCCCAGTGCGGGACTTTGGATAGAATTGGGCTGTCAATAGTAGTATTGCCATATCAGATGCATCTGAAAACCTGACGCACCAAGTGAGAAAGGGCCAGGTGATGTCACAAAACTACTAATTCTCAAAACTGGGAGGAGGGAAATGCGGTACCAGGACAGAACCCTGCTGTAAAGGGGCAGAGCCCAGGGGCAGCCCCAAAATGGCTGGAGATTAACCTTTGACACCTGCCCACCTGAGAAAAGAGTAGAGCAATTTCCTAGGGCTGGCTCAGACGATGTTTCTGTCTGACCCTGCCAACAACATTATCAAGGGCCAGTGGCATCACTAGGGGGGTGTTCGGGGGTGACACCAGTGGTGGACAAAATTGTGGAAATCTTTTGGAAAATTTATATTCATGAATAATACCATCAAGATAGATATCATGAAACAAAGCATTTTGAATTATCTGTATTCTATCAAATATTATTGCCAAATAACTGAAAAAAGAAAACACAACTGTCTTATGTAACAAAAAGATTTCCTTAACTCAAAACTGACCAATGAGACTTATTGTTCCGAGAGCCAATGAGGTGTTCTTATGAAACAGCATGGGGACCAATAAGGTGTTAGTAAGAGTCAGCTCTCATTTCTATGGATCAGAGCTAATACTAGAACTCTTATTCAGTTGTGTATCATCAAGTTGGCCACTGGTTTTTTGTTGGTTACTGATATGTTGGGTGACCTGTACTATTATATATTAAAATAAATAAAGTTAATGGGGTTGACACCATGAGTTACCACACCAGGTGACACCAACCCTAGTGACACCACTGGGGTGACGTGATGAGCTCTCGCACCAGGTGACACAAACCCTAGTGATGCCTCTGTTAAGGGCACAAGCATACATGTCCTGCTCCCTCTCTTAGCAAAATGATCCATGGTGTTCACCTCTATTATGAGATTGACAGGGCTGTTCAGAGGTATCAACTGAACCGTCTGAAGTAACGAGTCTGATCATGTGTTGACTCATTGTCTGAACCGGCCCTTAGTTGTTAGACCTGCACCACCCACCTGCCGAGCAGCAGAGGACCAATGCCGTGGAGCGGATACATCCCACTCTAAGCGGCGCAGGGCCTGGGGAGGGCGGGGGCATGATGAGGAGGTGGAGGGAGGGTGTGGGCAGATTGGGCCTGGTAGGGGTTGGGACTGGCATCCTTGTTGGACGCTGTACCCTTTCCCCCTTCCCAGGCCCTTGCAGCTGACACGGGGCTGCTTGATTCTACACCACCTATGGAGCTGGCTGAGAACCAAGTAGCCCCTTTGCGGTGGCTGGGAGGTTACCCCAAGTAGACCTCCAGCCAGGGCCTTCCCTGGATAGTATTCAGCATGGGCCGCGTGGCCCAAGCTGAAGTGCCTACCCCAGGGGAGGATAGGATTGGGCTGCCCGACATTTTGACTGCTGTATGTGAAGCATGGATTCACCTTCTCCGTGGATCTCCAGGTACATAAAGTTAGAAGGAAACCCACCACCACCACCACAAATAATAGACTGTCCTGATTTCTCAATATGATTTTAAAAATAGTCCTTAGGTCAGTCAATTTAAATTACTGTGCATAATCCGACAGTGTCAGTGCACATCTATGTGTCACTGCACATTTTCTCTAGGCTCAGATCAGGAAGCAAATCAAAATGAAATGCCATTTGTGTGACAGCCTTTAGGGAAGTGGTAGACATGTCTGAAGACAATATTGCTTCCTGCAAACCTCCATTTGCAATGAACATTCATCCTGTTGGCAGCTTTTATTTCATGAGGAAAATGCATGACCTAAAAAAAAAAAAAGAACCATTTCATTTCCAAAGTCTTATTAATATACTGTGCTGTACTTTTACTAAGTCTACCAAACTAGAGCAGAAAGAAAGTTTTGCAACCAGAGAAAATGAAAGAGGATGGGCAAAATTTGCCTTATGTGTTTGAATTTTGCTCCAAGACCACAACACAGGCCAAGATCCTTTAACAAGGGCTTATGTGATCAGCTCAATTTGCACCAAAGACTCTCTTATCCATGATTCTAAACCAGGATAGCGTAGTGGTTTGGGAAGATCCAGGTTCAAATCCCTGCTCAACCATGAAGCTTCCTGGGCGACCTTGGGCCAATCACGATCTCTCAGCCTCACCTACAGTACCTTACAGGGTTGTTGTGAGGACAAAAGGAGGGGAGGAACCAGGTACACCACACCCCTGAGCTCCTTGGAGGAAGGCCAAGATAAGCACTTAACGTTCTCATGGAAATTGATGAGATTGGAAAGTGTTGGATTTATGGCTGCGTTGTGTCTAAACCATGAGTGGAAGCCCATGAAGGTGAAATTGGCCATCTGTAGATGGAAAAGCTGGAAAGGTAGGTCAGAGTCTCAGTACCCTGGACAGCTCCTAGGGAGCAAGTTGCTCTGACAACTGTCAGAAGTAGACTGATGCCTTGAATGCCTCCCAAAGACTACCCTTCCTGAACTTCACCTCCCTAGCTGGAAAGCAAAGACCTTAAAGGGGCGGCCTTCTGATCAAGGGCCTTGCACTTTGCTTTCTCTCATTCACATCACATCTTGTCTGTTGCCAGCACTGGTGTGCAGGCACTGGGGAGGTTTGATGAACTAGCCTGCCATGACTCTCCCATGAACTTATTTCTGTATTTTATATCCCAGTCCTGGATACAAAATTTGTATCCCAGTCCTCCTGGGCCTCTGTGCTGCTCCTGTTCTGAGGGGCTCTTCCAGTTGTGGCTCAGTGTTGGGCCCTAGTACTGGATCCTGTGTTGGTTCTGCTTCCTAAGGTTCAAACTCAGATCTGCTACTTAGAGCGAGGGTCATGGCAGGCTGGATCATCGTGCCCATTCTTTCCAAGTGAATGTAGTGTTTTTTCCTTGGAAGACGAGTCATGTTATTGTTCTCCTGACTGTATCTTGCTGCGACATTGTGATTTTTGCTCATGTGCTTAGGATAGCTCAACACCCGTCTTGAAGCAATGCTAGAGCCTAGAGCAAGGGTGGCCAGCCTTTCAACATGAATGCTCCTGGCCCATTAATGGTTGTATAGGTGAGGGCATTTCAGCAGGTGCAGCTGCTTTAGCAGCACCATCAGCAATTGCAACTGCCAAGATTGTCTTCTACACAACTCTTAAGAACGCAGAGGTTGGCTACCCCTGGCCTAGAGGTAGAGTGTATGCAGAAGGTCGAAGGTTCAATCCAGGTATGTTCAGGCAGCAGTAGCATACCAAGGGCAGAGGGGCGGTCTGCCCTGGGTGTCAAATGCACCACCAAGCAGTTGGTAGACCTGGCCTCCACTGGGGGGATCTCAAAGCAGAGGCCAGGTCTACCATTGGCTTTGAGCCGTGGGTGTCAAGTACCCGTGGTACACCACTGCCATGCAGGGCTGGAAAAGTCCTCTGTCTGAAACCCTGAGAACCACTGCCAGTCTGTGTGGATAATACAGTACTGGAAAGTTCAGCTCATGTAGTTTCATGAGAACTACAGCTTCGTAGTTCTCATGAAATCTGCTGCAATCACATGGGCAGATTTTGCAGACATTATGTGGAGCAGCATGAGAACAACCATGAGATGGCAGCAATCCAGGAGATCCTGAAATAAGGTATATAATTGGGTGTGTGGCATCATGCTCTGCCATTGTCATTCATTCTTGTTCCAGTTTGAACAAGAAATAAGTGAAGCCAGAATTTCTGTCTTACAGCCCAATTCTATTGAGGGCCTGCGCCACTGGAATGTGCTGCCACAAAAGCACCATAAAGCTCATCGTAGCAGCACAAGGCCCAGGTGCACTTGTGGGAAGGCTACAGCCTTCCAGCTGGTACTGGTGGACCGAAAGAGGCCTGCTGGTAAATCCAGCGCAAGAGGGAAGGGTGGGTAGGGGGGTGTATGGGGCAGGGGAGGGCAGAATGGAGAAGAGAAGGCAAGGGAGGGTTATCAGGCCTGGGAGTAGGCGGGAGAAGCAGCGACAGCACACATCAAATCCTGAGACCCTTCTCGAGCCTGATTCGCATGCATAGATCAATGTGGACTTGAGCCAGTGATAATGTTGGCGCAGGGCTGCGTTGACTCATTGCGGCTGCTGGGGCTTACCCCGGGGTGCAGTTTAGCACGCGCCCACACCGCTACATCGCTATGCAGGGGTTTAGGTTGAATTGGGCTGTCAGCCTGTTTTTCTCCTTCAATTCACTTCCCAATGAGCTACTCACAATTGTGTTGCAATTTTACTTTTCTTTAGGCGGAGAAAAAAGACTAATCTTTTGACCAAATGGGAAGCCCCAGGTTGAGACATCCAATCACCTGCTCTTAGAACATGCAAAGAAAGAGAGCAACTTTGTAAGGCAACTTGGTGGTGTAAAAAACATTTGTAAGGGAGAACTGAGATACTGTAATTAAACTCTGAAGTCAGCAAAAGAGGTACCATTCTGGGTCAGGCATGTATAGTTAAGTAACAAGGGTCACTAATCCACAAAGACCAAATTCTCTACTCATTCTTTTGCTTGTTGTCTAATGAAAAACAAACATTTCCTTGCCTCTTGAACCCTTCTTGTCGATTACACTGGACAACACGAAATTGGCCCTGAAATGAAAAGAGCTCATCTTTACTAATTTCGATATGCTGAAAATGAACATGACAATAAAATCTGTCGATTGGTTCTAGTTTAGGAGAAGCAGTCTGCATTGCGTACATAGGTTGTAAGTGGCATCGGACATTTACCAGCACGTCTATGGAACTATCAGTTGCTGATATCTCGTAGCCAATTTTGCACCGTAGCCAATTTTGCACTTTCATTGTCATATTTGTGTTCAGCACCTCAAAATGTATAAGAAATGACTAATTTAATCTTGGGGGCATGACCTTTGTTAAAATTTGTTGTCCAGTATAGTTGTTGTTATTAATAAGAATACTTATATACCGCTTTTCAACAAGAGTAGCTCACAAAGCAGTTTACATAATAAAATCAATCAATCAATGGCATATACAGTATGCTTCTGTTCCTCATAAGAGCATCATATTGTTGGAAGACGAGTCATGTTATTGTTCTCCTGACTGTATCTTGCTGCGACACTACAAATTCTTAATTTTGGCAAAACAACAAAGATACAAAGCTCCGTGGAGTAGATGCACTAACCTGGAGGGGCATATTCAAATGTGACATGAGTTCCGACTGAATAGAAATCTGTTATTATATGTTAATTGTTTCATATTAAGATAACGTAACAAAACCTGCCTCAGTGGTAAGGTTGTTTAAAAGAGAGAACATCTCCTGAGAACATTTATTATATTTATTGTCTAAAATATGATTAAAGGGGTCCAAGACTATGTGCACATTACAGTTTACTGCCTACACTCCCTGATTCACAAATAATCACACTAATGAGATATTTTTATGTATGAAAAACTGCTTGGCTGTCCGAGTGACTAGATAGAAATGATTATGCTTCCGAATGATGATTAAATAAATTGCAAACAGCTGTTTCTTTGGCCTGTGGAATTGCAAAAGCCAGAGTTTAAAAACAAACATGGCCAATTGCAGAATAAAATGTGCACAAGACAGAAGGTGTAAAGACACCTTGTCCTTTTTCTACAAATAATTATGAATTTATTTATTTGACTTTGTTTTGCTTTTGGAAAGGCTTTCCTACCCAATCTATAAATGTCTCTGGGCTCAGGTGCATATTTATTAAATGGAGGCAGAACACAGCTGTTTGCAGATAATAGAAACATGCACCAGGGCTAGTTTAATATTTGTCGCTACTTGCCATCAACGTTGACCTTTCCAGTGTCGTGCTGTAAACATTGTAAAACTGCCTGTATATAAACTCACTGCAGCAAAACTTTGCTGCAGCAGAACTTTGCTGCAGCAGAGCTTCTCTTGGTTAACCTGCTGCAGCAGGCCTGACCGTTTTGCTGTGGCAGGCCCAAGAACTGTGAATGCTGTGAGCAGACTTCATCCGAAGAATTAGCTCAAGGCAACTGCACAGAACCAACCAAAACGCTACAGCAGTGTTTTCCAAACGCTGCAGCTCCCTTGACCATTGGCAACCATTAGCCGCGGCTCCCCATTACATTATGTCGATGCCTGACAATTGGCATTGCACTGTTTCCCGAGAGGATTCTGTGGCACTCCGCAGCTCCCTTGGCTGGTTTCCGCTACTCCCCTGGGAGCCACGCCTCACAGTTTGGGAACCACTGCTCATAGGAATCATGTACTGAAATTGTGATCATATGGGTGGGGTCTTTTGCAAATTGACTCACCAGTGAAGAGTAAAGGGTTTACCTGCTCTCGTGGACCTCCAAGGTCTGCGGGTGCATGCAGAAAGGTTCCGACCTTCCTACCAGCGCGCCAGCATCTTGCGCTGGTGTCCATGTCGGCACCAGTGGAACATGTGTTCTGCCAGTCACAAGCAACTTTAGCTGGATCTCTTGAACTTTTGTATGGTATACGTGAGCTGCTGTCTGTCTTTAAGAGATTATAGATGTGCAGCTTCCCTTTGGACTAGTTAGATTAATCTGAATTATATCTCCTCTGGGACTGAAAAGGCCGGTCTTAGATTGGCAAGATACACCACTCATCTTCAGTGGAAAATCATGGTTGACTTGGGGTTTTTATTCTGGCACCGTGGGAACCATTTATTGTCATAATATTGTCTAGAGCAGGGGTGGCCAACCTTCCACCATTAGGGCTACTGTGTTCTTAAGAGTTGAGTAGAAGACAGAATCTTGGCAGCTGCAAGTGCTGATGGTGCTGCTAAAGCAGCTGCACCTGCTGAAATGCCCTCACCTATGCAACCATTTAAAGGGCCAGCATTCATGTTGAAAGGTTGGCCACCACTGGTCTAGAGCTATCATCTCTGCACATTTTTAAGGCAGCAGAGTGGCTTTGAGGGGGCATAAAATGTTCACCCATCTCACCTACTCAGATAGGATTGGGGAAAATAAATGTAGTCTTTGCAACCATCATTAAAAGCTAGTATGACCAGACAGAAAACCTCCCTTCCAGTTAACAGAGAGCCCCCCAAATCGAGGGGATTCCCTAAAAACCAAGCATGTAGATGTCTCTTAAAAGCATGTCGATAAGGTAGCCCACTCCCTACTGGGTGAATTAAAACCATAAGAGTAAAAGAAATTTATTAAAAGGATGAAAAATCAGAACAGACGAGAAAATGCAAGGGATAAAACCAAGGCACTGATCAACTTGCAAAAGGAGAGGGGGGGGGGAGCAAAGGCTATCAAGGTGTTATAAACTGTGGGCATTAACTAGGTTTCATCTATGGGACTGAGTACTGGGAGTTACCTGAGCTTCTGAATTTCCTACTCTTGGAAATCAAGTGGGTTTCACAATTCAGTGAATAAATTCAAAGACAAGGGTTTTTTTGTTTTGGTTTACTGGTCAGATGGAGAAGACAAGGATAATGGCTACTGCACCTGGATGACTCAGCAGCCTTTCCAGGATGCTGACACATCCCAGAAGCCTCTGGGGCACTATAGAGGTTCCAAACAGGTAAAGAAAAGAGGCTAAAATAGGGGGAATGTTAATGAGTTACTGTGCTTGGGTTCTTAGTGGATTGGAGGCTGGATTAGCGAGAACTTCCTAAGCTGTTTGCAGGGGGTCCCCATTATAAGTCTCCCTTATACACGTTTCTCTGCATTTCAGTCCTCAACGTTTAAGAGAGATGGACATAAAAATTCCATGCACCCATGTCTTTTACTACTGTTGCCCCACCTGCATACCTTCTTTCTTCTCTGAGCTCTTAAAGGGACATCGTTGATATTTAGATTTGCCCTTGCTGGGGCTGCATGCTCTTCTTTCTCCTCCCAACACCCTCCAAGCTCTGAAAAGGACATCATTATTTATTTTACAGTACTGTCCATTTTGGCATTGTTGTTATTAACTGGAATAACAGGGAGAATAACTCCTAATTCCTGCCCACTTCACTTAGTTCTCCCCCTCAGCATCCAGTGCTGCTTCCGCCACTGCTTCCTCTAATGGCCACATACTGGGCTCCCATCATTCCCTCCACCAGCCATGAGGAGGAGGAGGAGGAGGCGTCGGCAGCAGCAATGGCACTGGACACCAAAAAGAGAATGGGGAGGGCTTACCTCTCTCTCCCTTGGCATCCAGCACAGTCACTGCCACCTTCACCTCCACTAATGGAGGAAATGCTGGGAGACCAGAATTCTCTCTGTGTAATGGCCACAGAGAGAATTCTGGTCTCCTCTAACCGGTGGGCATTGCTGGGCTGGCCGATGCCCAGGGTGGGGTGGTGGTGACATGATGATATCATCACCCCTGCTCACCCCCCATGTCACAACATTCCCCCCCCAGCTCCACAGTCAAACAGTGAGTACGACCAGCATCTGCTACACACACACACACACACACACACACACACACACACACACACACACACATACACGGAGCATTGAGGGTAGTGTGGACTGCACCAGTCGCACCCCCATAACAACGCCTCTGCCAGTGGTAGCACTGGATGCTGAGGGAGAGCCTCAAAGACAAGGGAAACAGGCAGGGATTGTGGGGGGGCTTATCTCTCTCCTATGACATAGAGCACCACCACAGATTTCTCTAATGGCCATAGAGGGAATGCTGGGCTCCCAGCATTCCCTCTGGCAGCCATTAGAAGGAGGAGGAGGAGGTGGCAGTGGCAACGGTAGTGGTATCAGACGCCATCCTCCTCTTGGTGTCCAGTGCTGCTGCTGCCGCCTCCACCTCTAATGACCTGCGGAGGGAATGCTGGGAGTTTGGCATTCCCTCTAGGAATGCTGGACTCCCAGTGTTCCTTCTGCTGGCCATTAGAGGAGGCGGCGGCGGCAGCAGTGGACACCAAGGGAGGCGTAATCCCTCCCCATCCTCCTTTTGCATGCTACAGCATGACAAGGAGGATGGAGTCGTTCTGGACTCCATGGAGGCAGCAGGCTGGGGGAGGCAACATAAGCATGGGATATGATGAAGGGCATGGATTAAGTCCAGTCCCCATTAACCCTGATTTACATTATTTCTCATGGAGGAAAATTCCCCTTTATAAGTCATTTAGCTATACATTGAAGCATTCTAGTCCCTATTCCCGACTTACAAAGGGGATGCCCGTATATGTCTACTATTATGTAATAACTTCCAAAGGGCAGAAAGTAATTAAAATACGGGGAACTGCAACTATGCTGCCTATTCAACCGCATTAACAGATTATCCAGTTTGATTAGCATTTGGGTCATACACCAGTACCCTGTCTATAAATCAATGTGGCACTGAGTCCATTTGTATAACTTAGATACACATATATTCTTCCGTCACATTTCTTCTGCCAAATAGGCAATAAATGAAATCTATGAATATTCAGTACCAGATAGAGTAGGACTGTATTGAAACTTGAGACCAAAATAACAACATAAACTAGAGCAGACTAACAACTCAAACAGTGTTTTGATTTTGATTTGAGTAATTGATTTACTGTAGCAGTAGCTCAAGATACTTTCTTCACTGTGATTTAGCCCCAGCTACGCAAATTCCACTAGGAATTCTTTGAGGGATTTTCCACATGGCACAGACATTGCACTGCCAGTCTTTGCCTTGCACCCAGGTCTAACAGCTTAAACTAGAATAAGTCACATCCTTCCTAAACATATCTCAGAGGGGCCAGAACCAGGGTGAGGCAAAGTACAGTGTGCCCTTTTCCCCCCGCAGGTTTGGAACCCGTGGATTTGACTCACTACGGGCTCCAAACCTGCTCAAGGAGGGCCTCAGAAGGCCTTCTGGAGGCTTTTGAAAGGGACTTCCAGTTTTTATGAGAAACCGGAAGTGCCTTTAAGACGCTTCCGAGAGGCCTTCTGAGATGCAGGAAGGTTGCGCACAGTCCCCACACACCTCAGAAAGTCTCCCAGAGGCTTAAACAGTAGTTCTGGTTTCTTGGAAAAACAGAAAGTGCCTTTCAGAAGCCTCCGGGAGGTCTTCTGAGGCATGCGGAGGTTTCGTGCAACCTTCCCGCACCTCAGAAGGCATCCCGGAGGCCATGTGCGACCTTCCCAAACCAGGAGAAGGCCTCCTGGCCTTCTGAAGGGCACTTCTAGTTTTTTCCGAAGTCCCCCCCCCCGTGGGTTTCATTACCCACGGATCTCGTTATCGAATGGGAAATCCTGGAATCCCACGGATAACGAGAGCCAACTTAGCTTTAATTATTTTCTCTTCTCATCTCACCTCATTATCTTTATTTAATAATAATAATAATTATTATTATTATTAAATATTATTATTATTATTATTATCTGTTCATCAGTGAAAGATTGTGTGCATGCGAAAAGCACAGAACATTAGCATAGGGGTCCCCAAACCTTCCGCTGCCCTGACCCACCTCACCCCCTGCTTCCGGGTCGCAGCTCACTTGTAGAAGCCACTCCTGCGCTGGGCCTTGGACGGCCTCCAGAGCCCTCTGCAGTCCTCAGAAATGCCTCCGGACACAACCAAAAATCATTTCCATGAAACTGGAAGTGACCTGGAAGTCACTTCTGGAGACCTTTTGAGGCCTCTGGAGGCCATCCTGGGCCCAGTGCAATACGGGAATGGTTCCTACCGGTGAGTCGTGACCCAGAAGTGGCCTCCATTTGCGTCCAGAGGTCTCCAATTTGGAGCCAACCAGGCGCAAGGAGGGTGGGAGGACACCAACAGCACAACCTACTGCACATCAGGCCATGACCCAGACCCACAGTTTGGGAAGCGCTGAATTAGCACCAAAGTTATCAAAGTAGGAGGCTGGTTAAAGGTCACTATTTGGGGAAGCACAAGCTCTTGAGTGGCTTTTCCCAGAACAGTTTTCTTCTACCATGCAATGAGGACACAGGTTACACCCCCCCCCCCCTTCCAGTTCTAAGAAAATTAAAGTCTAAGTGGCAGGGACATTTGTGAACATCAAGCTGGTGGCCTGGGTGCTGGGTTGAACAAGTTCAGCAAACCACACAGAGTCACAAGCCCTTGTTTGAATTTTTCGAATAATGCAGCATAGCCCGTTCAAAACAATTTGTGCCAATCTACCTTTTCTGAAGCTCATTGGAGAGCAATGACTATTGGGCCACTTCACCTGACTTTCCAGTCATTCAAATGTCTCATGGAAAATTAACTTAAATGTGATTGAGTTTATCATAATCTGTAGGCTCAGCAAGGACCTTTTTAACTCAGTGTCTGGAGGTGGGAGGTGGGAGAAAGAAGTGATGTGATCTGGGGCATGATCTAGTTGTAGTACATTTGGTCCTTGAGAGTCCAGGCAAGGTATCTTGCAGTGTTGACACCTGGTTGCTGGGGAAAAGTCCTGCACCAGTACCCCCCCCCCCCCCGCCCAGTCATTTGGCACTAATACCGTATTGGCCCGAGTATGACTCACTTTTTTCCCCTAAGGCAAGTCTTTAAAGTAAGGGTGCGGCCTACAATCAAAGCCTAGTGTTTTCTGCCTAGTGTTTTCTGCAAAGCGCTTTCAAGCCAAGCCGCTCCGAATCTCTTTCAAAGGCATTTTCACAAGCCTCTCCGAGTCTCTTTTCAAAGGTAAAACGGGGCTTTTTTCTCTCTCTCTTTTTTTAACCTGCAAAGCACTGTGTTTTCAAGCAGTTCTTAATCACTTGCTAAAATGGCCAAATACAATGATCTCTCAGCAGCCTCTAGCCTCTGGAAACATTTGAAAAAAATAACCCTTAAGTTCCAACCCCAGGACTCTGTGGAAACTAAGATATTTATTGATCTTGCAGTTTAAAAGTTGAGAGTGCAGTTTGAAAGTTGAGAGCAATAGCTCCTGCATAGGCTTACCATATCCAAAGGGGGACAGAGTGCCTATCTTTAGGCTGCAATTCTATGCACACTTTCCTGGGAGTAAGCCCCAATGGGACTTACTTCTGAGTAGACATGCATAGGATTGTGCTGTTCATTGAAATTTGGGCAGGTGCAGCTCATCATCATGGAAAGGTGCAACAAGCTGCACCTGCCCAAATTCCAAAAGTTAAAGGTAGGTACTCTGTCCCCCTTTGGATCTGGGAAGGCTACTAATACTAGAGTGCCCAGATTCAATAAGGGACAGGGTGCCTTTGCCTTTAACTGTACTAAAGCTGTACTGTTCTACTAATGTGTATATTTAAGTTTTAAAAAGTTAAAAATGTATTTTTTTAAAAAAAAATAGCACCAAACTTTAAGGGTGCAGCTTATCATCAGGAGTGTCCTATACTCGGAACAATGCGGTACTTCCTCTGGTATCAGGGTTCAGGGATCAGCCTGATCAGGTGGGCTCTTGGCCTGTGCCCCGCCCAGCTGACCTCCAACACCACCCCTAGTAGCTTCAGAGAAATGAAGTCTTTAATAAGATCCAAGCCAAATGTTTCAGCGAAGGCCAGAGCTTTGGGTATCCTTTCTGATGAGGAGCCCCAAGCCCTGATCAGTGGAAATAATGTACAGTGTAAACATATAATTCATGAACACATAGATACAGAACCCTCATGTTTTGGACCCATGTTGGTTATAGCCTGCTGTTGCCCCTAAGGCAGCTGCACTGGTTCCTTGTGTAGCTCCTTGAAGACCCACCTCAAACTAAGGCCTGGCTCCTCTTTGTTCTCCACTGCCCCCAGCGTGACGCATAATCATCTCCTTCCTCTGCAGGCTGCACACTGGAGGACAGGGAGCCTCTTGAATGGGAACTGCTCTCCATTTGGCATTTCTTCTTTGCCATATTTCTAAATCAGGACCAGCTTGAGACTCGCATCTGTTTTTCAGAATGCTTCCTAAAATTGTTGAGAGTTCTGTTTTCCGAAGCAGCTCAAAACCAGATCTACCCACCAGCTCAGGTCAGATCTATCCGCAACTGTTGAAAATGGGTGTAACTCTATCAGTTTACATTAGCCAGGGTTCTGGACCAAGTTTCTGAGGGATATTACTGTTGGCAATCACTTTAGACATGATTTTTGGACTGTATTTGATCCCCTCCAAGTCTTTTTCCAAGTTCTGTGATTGATCCTCTGAAAAGCATTTGTAAAAGCAACATATTAATTAGCTGGAGGAACAGGCAAAGTCAGAAAAGTTGGCCGAAATCATAGCTGAAAGTACTTTGAGGGAAAAGTTAATTATGTGTTGAGAGAGAAAGAGAGGCAGGAAGAAGGAAAAACAGACTAGAATGGAGAATAAATACTAAAGGCCAAATTTATTAATGCAGTATGTTTTTGTCAAGTGGTCCAGTGGTTAACGTTGCAACGAAACAGTCAGTCTAATGCTGAATAATTTTTGCTCTGCATTTTAGAAGCTCAATTTTGAGTTCTGCTACTAAAATAAGCCAGTTGTCTTTTGTACTGCATCAGCAGCCAGGCTGAGCCAAACCCTAAGGAGAGAGCCACTTGACATCACACAACAGCATTACTCACAACATTTGGGACGTCGTTCCATATAACTGCTTAACTTAGGCACATTGAGTTCACAAGGGATTCCTTGGAGTAGGAATTAGGTGTACACAACTGCACAGTTGATTGTAGCCCTGGATACAGAAGATTTTTAATATACTATACACTTAATATACCACAGTATAATATACTGTACACTTAATGTACCAATTACAGTTATCCTCAAAACAAACCTGTGAGATATCATTACTACCATCATTAATCATGATTATTTCAATTCTGCTGATGGGAAACTGAGTCAAGTCGATTTGTAACGAACTACTGAAAATCAGTAACCCAGACACTCTTGTTATCCATGTACCTTAGGTGACCACAGTGATGTCTATCAAACTATCTATCAAAGGTTATGGCCAAATAACCAGAAAAAGATAACAGAACTTTCTTAAGTAACAAAAAGTGGATTTCCTTAACTCAAAACTGACCAGTGAGTCTGATTGTTCTGAGAGCCAATGAGGTGTTATGACACAGCATGGAACCAATAAGGGGTTCAGCTCTCATGGAACCAATAAATGAGTCAGTTCTCATTTCTATGTATCAGAGCTAATACTAGAACTCATCTTCAGATGTGTGTCATCAAGTTGGCCACTGGTTTTTTGTTGGTTACTGATTTGTCGGGTGACCTGTACTGTTATATATTAAAATAAATAAAGTTAATGGGGGTGACACCATGAGTTACCACACCGGGTGACACCACTGGGGTGACGCAAACCCTAGAGATGCCTCTGGGTGACCAAGAGCCTACCCAGAACATCTAAGCACTTATATGTGATGCAGGGTATGAAAAAGCATGTACTGTAAATGTGTGTGGTTCTGTGCAACCCAGCATTTCATTCAAAGGCTCTTAACCCTTTGCATCCTTGTGAAGCTTTCCTCTGGCCATAGATGGTTGGTGTGTGAGTGCTGTACGTGACAGGGATCAGTACATGGGTTAAGAGTGTTTTCAATGAGATCGTGGGCTGTGTGCAATCCTGCATGGACAGGTACATGCTTTCTGCATGCGCTGTGTCTCACATAAATGGGTTCCAAGTCCTTATTCTATTTCCTTAAAATTTGCATCTTTGCATTTTGAGTGTCCATGCCTAGAGAGAGGGGGGAAAAAACCATGACAAAGTTTGAAAGCCTGCAGTGCTTCAAAACAACCAGTCCATCTCATAAAAGCTCACTTTTTTTTTTCTTAGTTCCATTCAGGTTCCATGTACCCGACTGCTGATTTATTTGGCAGTGAATCATTTAAGATGCACCTAGAGAAGCAGCACATCAGGGGCTTTCAACTACATTCTTCAAGGTTAATTTGGTGTTACTGCCTCTGGTGCTAGCTGAGTGGAGCAGCTGAATATTTCATCAGTTATATACAAGGTTCATCTGCGCTTTGCAGGAAGGAAGGAAGGAAAACAAGAACCCAACTGGCGTGCCAGCATAGTGTTCTTGGTGGCCGATGTTCTGTGGCTCCTGTCACTTTCCAGTAGCAAATTAGGGTAGGGTAACTATGGGGGAGCACCAAATGGGGTAACCAAATTGGAGTGCACTAATAGCTCAAATAGTGCAAGACTAAGATGTGCATTCAACGTCTGTATTGCACAACTGATGAGTTGCATAGCATAGAAGGTGTTTTGAGGATCACAAAACTGGTGCTCGGCTGTCAAGCTTCCCTCAATTGCATAGTTCCTTTTTAACACGGTCTGACTGAGATTGCCCCTCTGAAAAAGAAGCATCCTACAAATCCATTCAACGATTGTCAGGTTTTGCTTGGGGTGTGCACAGACAGAACTGTTTGCCAGCTGCCAGTTGAGCACACACTGGCCTGAGTGGAGGCAGGCTAGTTGGCTTAGCAAGCCACTAGCAGTGGCTAGCAGTGTGGCGTGCAGTATTGTGCAGAAGTAACAATATGTCAGAGAATATGCTGCTACGCGCCTGCCTGATCCTTGCCAAGAATCCCCCCAAGCTGATTTCTCCCTGAGAGTGTGCTGTGCATATATTACTTGGTACCTTCAACTTTCCATGGCCGCGGTCCTGGCTGGTAACCGTGTTGTGTGTTCTATATTTGCCTTTAGTTTTGGGGGGTCACATTCCTCTTTGCCCTCGCCTATCAATTTCCCCTACACTTTTTTTTTTCACACACATTTTTAAGAGCATGTTTCCAGGGCAGAGGCTGCACACTGCTTAGTGTCCGTGCATGTGCTTCCTGGAACAGCAGTGCCATTTAGCTGCACCCAGTCACTCACTCACTCACTCACTCACACACACACACACACACACACACACACACACACACACGATCCTCCCTCCCTGACCTGGTAGCTGTGCCTGGCTGTGGGGCCTAGATGCATCTGCAGAGTGAAGAATTTTTGCAAAGCACATCCAACTCCAGGCACAAAGTTTCACAGCTCCAAGGGTGCCAGTACAGTGTACTGAAAAGAAGAGGAAAGCTTACAACTGGGGTCAGAGTTCAGCAAAAGTCAATGCATAGCAAGCTTTGATCTTGCATATAGGCCACAAATCACATCTGTGGGCTTTAATTTGTATCCCGTGAGGCTGTGTGCTGTTCATGCATCACAAATGATAAAATCGGTATGCAACTTACTTACTTCCTCAAGAACTTTCTGCTGTTATACTTGCCCTTTATAATGGAGTTGATAGCAAATGAGTAGAATTACAAATTTGCATGACTATCAGCCTTTGCCTACTAGATCCAATTACTGAAAGAAGACTGGGAAGGATGGTGATCACAGTTGACTAGGGGTAGAGGAAAGAAAGCTTTCTCTAGTAGTACAGTAGTTAAGAGATGTAATCCTGTACTTTCAATGCCACCTCATCAACCATGAATTTACAGGATATTCTTAGGTAAACCATTATCTCCCCAGCTCAGCTTTGTCATATAGGGAGAATAGAACTGCCCTATCTTGCAGGGTCTACTGTGAAGTCTACTGATACTGTGTGCAAAGTGTTTTGAGGTCTGAGAAGACATTCTATAAGGGTTAAGGGCTGATTCAAACAGGCTTTGGGTATATAGGGTCTACAGTCACTGTCCAGAATGTTTTAGCACACTTAAACCCATTGATTTCAGTGGGCTTAAACATGCTTAAGGCTCTAATCCTATGCATACTTACTTGGGAGTGAGTTCTATTGATCTTACAGGGACTTAGTTCTGACCAAACATGCCCAGGTGCCAGCTCAAACAAACAAAAAACTGCTCTCCACTTGATATCTTCCTCCACAGTCAAAATTTAGACTGCAAGCTCCTTGGGACAGAGAACTGACTTTCTTGGCAAAGTAAAGCACCAAGTACACTGATGGCACTAACTAACTAGCTAAGTGCTTACCAAAGTTGCTTAGATTTTGCCCATGTCTAAAACTCTAGCCTACCTATTGAGAAAAATTGCTAATTTACAATGTATTAATTATTGTTGCCTCACATCATGCTTTCTGTCCTGGAAGTTCTTAATGGTGAATGTAGATGTACGGGGACTAATTACATAGGCCTGCAAATTTGAGGGTCAAAAAAAAATCGGTTTTGCCCTATCATGCCTAGTTTTGGGGTATGGCATCGCCACCTCATAATGCGAGTCAAGCAGCTTCCTCATGATGAATCCAACGCCATGGCATCCTCACGAGGAAGCTGCTTGACTCGCATTATGAGGTGGAGATGCCATACCCCCAAAACTAGGCATGATAGGGCAAATCCGATGCCATTTTTGGAAATCAGCGCCCCAAATATACCCAAGAATAGGTTTCACTTTTATGAAAGCAAAATGTGTGCAGGTCTGTGTTATTGTTACCCAGAGGCCACTCTGCACATGCTCAAAGGCACTCTGTTCTTTATTTTTACTTCTTCAGTCATTCCAAGGCTGAATAATGAATGGAAAACAGGTTCCGGTGGTAAACACCAATGAGCCTCCCTATGTCAAATGAAATGCATTGCAATTTCAGGCATGGGAGCGACTTCCAGGAGCACTGCTAGAATACAAGATGTGCTGTACGAAGCAGTCCTTAGATGCTTCAGAGTTCAATGTTCGGAACCAAACCCACTGTAGACTCGGACCCAACTTGCAGAAATCTAAACCAAATTCTGTGCCTTCCACCTGGTGTGTGGCACTTGGGAGCCCTGGTTCCAGCAGGTCAGTTTCTGCTGCTGATGATCATGGTCTGAGAGCAGAGGCGTCGCTCCGGTAGGGGTGGTACTGTAAGTTGTGCCCGGTCCTAGTCCCGTTTACCAAGCCAGCAGGAGGCGGCCCCACCCCCTCGCCGTCGGAGCCATTCCGTGCGGAGAAAGCAGCGGTCAAGAGACTCCCTGCCCCGGCCCGTTGCTTTCTCTGCACAGGAATGGCTCCGACAGTGAGGGGGCAGGGCCGCCTCCTGCCAGCTTAGTAAACGGGACTAGGACGGGGCGCAACGTACGGTACCGCCTCTACCGGAGCGACGCCTCTGTCTGAGAGTATGTGATGCAACCACACCTCAGGTGACTGCTAAGCAGGTGTGGGTCTGATCGGTTCCTGGATGGGAGACCACCAGGGAACCCCATGTACACCTTGAGCTCCACCAGGAAAGAGATGTGGGATATCAAGAAATAATGGTGTGATATGTATTTATGCAACAGGCTAGGCCAGGAGATCTAAGAATCCTCGTGCCAGGGACCTTCCTCCCACTGCGTGATCAGCACAGACTGGGCCTTCAGATTTTACATTCAGTACAGAATCTGTCCTTCTATCCCCCAACGCCGCGGCCACCACCTTTCGCAGCGTGGTGACATGAGCATATTCAGGTCAGACTGTGATGATTATTTCTTGGCATGCTACTGCAAGGGAGTGGTTAACATCAATGCTAGGTTCTAGTCGCGATGCTCCTTGAGGGCGCTACTTAAAGGCCAGTCTTCATACGAAGGCAGCTCAAAACTAGCCTCCAGATGGCAGCTGCTGTATGTGACACTTATAGAAGGAGTCATTATATGGATCCTGCCCCCACCTCCACCTACATGCTGTGCAAGATTTTCACGCAAATGACACGCCCCATCACTCAGGAGTGTCTAGTGGTGGCCTGCAGCCCTTCCAAACAATGAGGCTAATGCAGATGGCAAGCCATCTAGACATTATGGCCACTGTGGCCATAAGAGGTCAGGTGAGTAGATGATCACTAAGAGATCTAGACCTGATCCAGGCGTCAGAACTGGGGCCAGATCAAAGCACAGATCTTTCTTTGTAGAAAGCTGTGGCTTGGACTCTGCTGTGATACTTGGTTCAGGGCCTTGATCTCTTAGGACTAGTATCTACCTTGCGACCACCATATGGAAGCATGAAACGCAAGAGTGACATTTATTCGGAAGGAAACCATAGCTCAGTGGTAGAGCACATGCTCTGCAGGCAGAAGGTCCCGGGTTCAGTCCTTAACATCTCTAGGTAGGGCTGGGAAAGAGGTAGGGCACATCTCTAGGTAGGGCACCTTTGGCAGCTACTGTCAGTCAGTGTGAACAATACTGACCTTGACAGACCAATGGTCTGATTCAGTCAAAGACAGCTACATACAGTATGTTCATATAATGGTGTACACCAGTGGTTCTCAACCGGTAGTACATGTACCACCAGTGGTATGCAAGGTTGTGTCCGGCGGTATGTGCGGCACCCACAGACACCCACCTCGCATAATGGAGACCGTGAAGAGACTCAGAAAATGCCAGTGGGAAGCTTGGCCCGGCAGGTTGAGCTTCAGTGCACAGTTTTCGTACACTCGGAAAGGACCTCCCACCCGCCCTGAGCCTCTTACCGGCATTTTCTAAGCCTCTTCACGGTCTCCAACCCAGAAGTAACTGGTGATGATGTCATCACCGTTACTTCCGGTGGTACTCCGGAGGCTGGGACCTGACACAGGGTCCCAAGGGTTGAGAACACCTCATGTACACTACAGAACTAGCCAGAACCAAATCACTAGAGCCCTGGGGCAAGGCTCTGCACTGGTACCCCCCCCCCCAACTGATACCATATTGGGCTATCATAGTCTCTGGTGCAGAGGGTTTAGGGGTCGGTTCAGCTAGGTGAACTCTCTGGTGAATATGAGCTCTAGGCCAGTGCCCAACTTGACCAGCAACAATGCCACCCCTGGATTATCTAGCTAATTTCCTCTCCCCAGGGATCCCATTTCTTGTGGGGTGAGAGGGAGCTCTTTGAGTCGGTGCAGACATTACCAAAGCCAGTGGATGCTTGTCTCTAACTGGTTATGCGAGTAGGCTACTTGCATGAGCAGCGCAGTGGCTGAAGTAGCGAGTAATGAAAGACTGAAGTGGCTGTTGCTTTGATGAGACAAATGGGAAGATGCAGTTTTTCTGGCCATGGTAGCAGCTACTGTGACCTCCCATTATTCCCCACTTTAGACATTAATTGAAAAGAAAAAATATATGTTTCAAAGACTAACCTCTGCTGCGGCTCAAACAGACAGCATCAGCGCCCTCAAACCAAATCACAATCCCTGTGAAACTTTAGGGGAAGCCATGAGAGGTAAACAGATGTAAAACCAATGTTGAGCAAAAACATTCATGGCCAGAAACGATCTTCCAGGACAAAGGATTTAAAAGTAAAAAAAGCCATGTGAAAAATATTGATCAAAGTCTAAAATTGCATTAAAAACTATTTAAAAACACAAATCTTCAGAATGCTCAATGATGACCAAAATAGCAAACAAAGAATAAAAATCATTTAAAATCAAGGGCAAATGGACCGACGTTTCGTCCTAATTCATAGGACATTTACTAGGTCTAAAATAGCATGCCTGTGGATGTTCTTGGGCGATGTTCGGGGGCGGTGAGGGGGCCATTGGCTGGCTCGGGCTGGGGGGGCGGGGATATCGGTGCCCACGCCCCTTCCCAGCCTGAGCTGGCCTTACGTGGCCTTCCCAGATGCACGCCAGCTCCAGAGCTGGCATGCATCCAAGGAGGTCCATTGCGGCCCACACGATTTACACGAGGGGAAGGCTGTGCTGGTGCAGGCTACAATGGGCCTCGGATACAACGTCTGGTCCTTCAGGCCTGCCACTTAAAGTTAGACAGGATTAGGCTGTAGGACAATTTGTGAGGCTTCTGAACTTGACTGTGTCACTGAGCATATTGCTTGATTTATTATAAGTGGACCCCCTCCAACACATATTCATTATTATTCATCCTTCCTTCTTCTTACTTGATTGGAGTTACTTCCCTAAAATCAGATTATTTAAAGAGTACATCCAGGGCCTATAGAATGAATAACCTTACTAAATCTTTGCCTATAACAGGTCTATTTTTTGTAGTGGCCAATTTTAAATAATGGTTTCACATCAGTAAATAAAATGGCATCTTCAAAACATCAGTGACTGCAGATTTATTCCTATAATTGCTCTATTGATTGATCAGGGAGGAAGAATATATGTGACTCGTCTTGTTCTAGGAAAAGAATCTTATTTTCCATCAACAATATTTATTCCTCTTGGTTGTTATGTCAGGTTTTGCTGTTCTCACCAGAGAAAAATTTATTTATATTGTTATCTTTTAATGAGCTTGCTGCAGAATATCATAATGAGTTTTTAACCTTCCCAAAAATGCCTTTATGCTAATCTACAACATTGACTTTTAAGGGTAGTTTCTGATAAAAACAGAACAGCTTCCACAACAACTTGCTGATCTGCAGAAATCAGAATGGAAATAAACATCATCACCTGCTAGTATCTGCACGTTGAGTTGCAGTAGCGTCGCTGGGGGAGAACCCCCCAGGATGGCAGGCCGCCCAGCCGGGGTGGGTGGATGGGTTTTTAAAAGATGCTAATCTAGCACTGATCAGCTGTTTGGCGCTAGTTGGGCTGGGTTTTAAAGATTTAAAGATTTAAAGAGACACTAATCTAGAGTTGGGGCTGGGGGGTGACCGGTGGGGGCTGGGGCTGGGTAGGCAACCAGGAGGGGGGATGAAGCAGGGGGGCAAACAGGAGGCAGTGAAGGAAGGGCAACCAACAGCCACCGCCGCCACCAGTCTCTAGCTCCATTAAAAAAGCCTCCATTTTAAAAAAAGTGTGTGGGTGTGTGATGTCACTTCTGGTTGTGACGTCACTTCCAGGGGTATCACACGGAGGAGGGCCCCGGATACCACAGTGGCTAGCTATGCCAATGTTGAGTTGTTGGTCAAGGCTACAGCTCCACCTCAAATATTGGCAACCCCAATCACCTCCACACTAGTAGTGAAATGTGGCATCACTGCATACAGAGTCAGACCGCCCATAAGGCCAACGGAGGCGGATTGATGATGGGGGTGGGTGGGTCGTCTGCTTCCTACCTCTGCTGGGCTTCCTCCTCCTCCTGCTCCCTGGATTTGAGAATGAAAGGGGATCCGTGTAAAAGAGGAAGTGCAGAAAAAGAAACACTCTGCCCACCACTCTCCTCCATCTCACACTTTGACTTCTGCTCCAATCCCCTCTTCATTTTCAGGTCCATGGAGCAGCAGCAGAGGTGAAAAACCCATAACGCCTCCTAGCATTTTGACCACATTACATCATGCAGTCATCATGACACACCACAGCACAAGGGGTCTTCACGACCAAGTTGGGCTTCAGAGCTCCAGTCCCACAGCAGACATCCATCTGCTCTCCAACTGCATGTGGGACATTGAAACCAATGGCACATTAGAAATACAGCTGGCCGTTCTCTTTTGGGGATCTGCGTGACAGATGTTTTCACTGTAGCCGCTTAATAATCTGTAAACAGGAACAAGCAATTGGGTGATGAAAAACTTTGCAGAAGAGCTTATTTACACTTGGCTTGTAAAAATGAGTAAAACCACAAGCAACATGAACAAACCAGACCCCAAAGCAATATGTATCATCATAGCAGAAGGGTGAAATCTGCTGTTATGAGATGGCCAGTAAAAGACTTCATAACGTAGCCTGGAGGATTTCAGCCACTCTTAATTTTCGGTATGGAAACTCTTATGACTGGGATTCTAAGTCCTTTTGTGCCAAGAGAAACTATATTTTCCTGCATTGTCTATTCTTCTCTTGTATTTTTGCCAGTTTTTTCTCTGTGTATTTTGCCTGTTCCTCTGTCTTTGGCCATCCCAGCCACTTCTGCGTCATTCAGGTGTGGGATACAATTACAATATTTGCAAGACAGCCCTGAGGGGAGGGAATGCAGATTCAATTCGGAGCAGCTAGGCCTAGCCAAACCGGTTCAGCCAGTTCCAAGGAGATGGGACAGAGTGACCAGATAGTTGGCACTCCTCCAATCAGAGAGACAGATGATGTCTTTCCAGCCAAGGAGGAAAACAACTTTCCAGCTGGAAGCGCGCTCTCTCTCTCTCTCTCTCTCCAGGCAGGGTCCTCCTCTGGCTAGCATGTCCTCCTGGGCTGGTGGCAGTAGCCTTTCCCCCATTCAGCTGCTTGTCCAAACGGGAGAGAAGGGAGCAGGAAGGGAGTGAGCAAACCAGGAGGCGCTACTGCCCTGAATCAGCCTGCAGCTGTTGACAGCCCCTCCCTCCATCCTGACTGAGGACATCATGATTTCCAAGGTCATTTGCCCACAAGAACTGCCTCTACGGGTCAAATTATACATTACCCTAAATTTGTGATGTGGCCCAGTGCATTTATTCTTTAATGATGGCCTGAGGGACCACAAAAGGGAGAGGAACCATGGAGGGGGGGGGGAGACTTTAAGAAGAACATTGCTCCTGCTGTGGTTCAGTTCTCAATCATTTTGTTCCTTTGCCATTTTAGAGGGGAAAAAGAAGCTTCAATTGAAACTGAAGAAACTGCACAAGGGGCACAGTAAGCTGCTGGTTTTTTTGGGGGGGTGTAACGGCACAGAGGCAGCATCAGGCAGCATTCCAGGTTGCGGTGCCACCACTGGGTAGGGGCACTGGACTCAAGGCACAGAACGCCCATCAACACCCCAGTGTGGTTCTTTTATCTTTTGTACTGCCTGTGGCCATTAACAAATGCATCAGGACACGTCTAGAGTGGTCACAACTGGCATCCAGAGTAACATGCAACTTGGCCCTTAAATCACTCTTTTGCTCATTTTTGGCAGGTTGATCAGCTTCCGAAAACCAGAAGTGCCTTACAGAGGCCCTCAGTGCCAGGGACCGGCCTCCGGAGAGGCACCATACAGGCCTCTGGAGAGGTCAAAACCCGTTTAATGACGCCCCCCCCCTTGACAGGATGTGGGGAGTGTATCCCCATCGTTAAGTGGAGGATACCTGTATTCTGTACTTCCTGTACAGTCTTCCTTTTCTGTACAAAATGGAGAGCAACCTCCACCCATCATAATGGCAAGCATGGCACTTGTATTATTGAAAAAGCAACAAAGTGCAGCATAGCCTAGTTCCAAAGTCCTATTGAAGGATTCCCATCGACTTGAGTATACATTGGCCTGCTCCTCATCTCGTTCTATATATAGTTAGTTCATTTCTTTCAAAAAATGTTCCAGATCAATAGAAGGTCATCAAGGCCTGGTTGGATGCCAAATGGGAACATATCTGCCAGTGGATAACTTTTTTTTTTAATCCCATTGCTAACCATATGTATAAGAAGGTGTTAGGAAACATATTAATAATAATTTCCACTCTTCATTGGAGCATCTCAAATGATTGCAGTATTTAATTAAGATCTGGAAACACATCTGAGCTGGGTAGTTTAAAACTGGAGCAGAGAAAATTACTTGGCAAAGGTCATAGTAAATTTAAGTTAGTGGCAGTTCTACAACACTATACCCTCTAGTTCAGCTGTAACCATTTAGAGTAAACTCTTTCAACTTAGAGTCGTCTAATTCTGCCTTCTAATTCTGTTCTGATGGCCTTTCCTTCCGAGTCACCGCCTTAACCAGAAACTCATCTCTTATCACTGCACAGCTATTTAATATCAGGTATAAAGGTATTTTCCTTTTGCAAAAATGTGCTTTACAAACGTGGCGCATTGCTTGATGTTGCTGATATTCTCATTTCATTTTGAACATTCAGAAAAATGGACATAAGTAGGCATTTTGTGGAAACTTAGCGATCCATAAAGGGCAGGGTAATGTTTTTCAGTGTTATCTTTAAGGAGTGACTAGCAGCTCATTTACAAACCCATGAAGTCAGAAGTCCTTGGGTGAGATTGATTTGGTCCCTTTGTCATCATGAATATTCTATCATAGTGGCATCAATGGAGCTAAGGCTTCTTCACCCAGACCCACCCCCTGACCCAGAGCCAACACAGTAGATTCTGCTGCCACCATGAGGGCAAAGCTAGGAAGCAAGAGAGAGCAGCCCTGAAAGCCTCCCTCACAGTGGTGTAGAAAATTCCCTCCCCCCAACTAGGCTGTAGCATGTCGCCTGTAATCCTGGAGGATCAGGACCAAAACTCTGACCGAGTTCAACCAAGAGCAGGCAGGCAAAGAGTTGAAACATACAAACATTTCATTAAATAGGGGAGAGGGTCGGATAATACAAAGGGGGAAAGAAAATATCCCATAGGCTTATACAGTGGTGTCGCGATGTGGCCCCCCCCATGATGTCACCACCAGAAGTGACGTCGCCGCCGCTGCCGCCACCACTGCAAATCCCTTCAGAGGTGCCGGCCGGGAGCGTGGCCCAAACTGATTGCCGTCTCCGCCGCCAAAACGGCACAGTTGTCCCCCCCGCACCGCTTTGTCACCCCCCCGCTTGTCTCCCGGAAGGTTGAGGGCAACATGATTATGTCATTACATCACCCCCAAACGTCCGCAACACTGAGCTCCCCAGGTAAGCGCCATACCGGGTGCCACCTACTCCAGGGTGCCAGACAATGCCAGCTACTTCTCCGTCCTCCCATCTACCTCGCAGACAAGGAGGACAGGCAGCAGCGGCGGCTTCCCTTGCTGCTCACTCACCGACACTGGTGAACCATCAGTGAGAGCCGAATAAGCTGCTGCTGCCACCACTCACTTGCTCATCCTTTCCCGGGTGGTGGCAGCAGCTGAATGCAGGTTGCTCTGGCAGAAGACTTATGGTAATAGTTAGCAAAGGTAGCTTGGAGTCACTGCTGCAAGTGACTCCAATAATAATAATAATAATAATGCAAGGATAATGCAAGGAAGGACTGCCAATCAATTGGACCGTAGAATGCAAAGTACTGAGGGTTGCCTAGGGGGTGAGTGAATCCAGAAGTAACTCCTATGGAGTTCTGGGGGAAATATCCTCGAATACATACACATGGGGATGTCACCTATAGAGTTTGCAATTAAGCGTGGACCTGTGGGCAATTAACTAAAAGCTGTAGCTTAATTACTAGTTAACAAGGATGCACAGGTTTTAAGTCCATCACCCAAATGAGCTCTAAGTAGTGCAGGAAGAGGAGGTGGTGAACCCCAACACTACTGCGTGTTCAGTTCACTAGAGAAGACTGAAGTCCAACTAACCCAAACTTGTTGAATGTTAACAAAGAGATTTAAAGTTATTACACGTGCTTACTCCGTTATGCTGCCTGCAATACTTATTGGGTATCTTGTTTTTTTGTTTGTGCGTTTGTTTTCTTTTCTTTCACAGCCTAATTTAGGCGGCGTGATTTATATTGGTTCGGCTGCACCCACTGGCTCTGCTTTACAGAAGTACTTTGCCCATTCATCTTCCAACTGCAGGCTCCTGGCCCGGTCTTCTCTTACTACTCCCACTAACTTTTTCTAGCAGCTCGCGGAGGATCAATGAATAGAATTGTGTTATTTTCAAAGCACTCTGTGACAAGAATAGTTGTGTGATTCATTGCTCCAGGAATAAGAAGATTTGGATCTTCAGGGTCATTCTAGCCTTTCCATTTGAGTTCTCCATAGACCTACATATATCTGAAGGGTATGTTTGCTAGCTCCTCTCATTAGTTAATTGATCCGTCACATTGTGTACAATATGGCCCCCATATCTGCAGAGGATAGGTTCCTGCCCCCCGTGGATACTGGGAAACTGCAGATAGGTGGAACGCTATCCCCTGTGGGGGGCCCACACCCATTTTCGTAGTTATGATTTTAACACTGGCGTCAAGCAAGTGCATCTCTTCCTTAAACAAAATGCCAACGCTTGCTTGGCACCAGCACTAGACTTATAACTAAGGTAATGGGCATGCCCCCCCGAACCATGAATAAGTGAATCCATGGTGGATTCATGGATGGGGGGGGGGGCTGTATTAATACTAGCTGGTAACATCTTTGGCACTGGCAATATAGCAGTTTGGAATTTTGAACATCTGTGTATTTTCTTGGCTTCTGTGGGGCCTAACAGTATATGTGGGTTTGAGGTCAGCCACAAAATATAGCTCACATACACATAAAGATGTATGGGTCATCTGACCTACAGTCCTGCTCCCAGTGATGGTGCTTAAATCCTACTAACATCAATGTCATTTAAGAAGCCTAACTGTGTGCAGGTCTCCCCACTCTGGTCCTATAGAAACCATGCTAGCCTAAGCTTTATTGAAATGAATGGGATGCCCACCAACTTTGTTAACATCCAAGTTTCAAAGCCAGCCCCTCTGTCACCTGGTAGTGGAACCAAGACATCTCAATTTGCAAATGTGTACATTAACACTATAGGGGGTCTATAGGCACATGGGGCAGTCTTTCCCAACATTCCAGCTCCAAACCTGCATGGTTCTGGCGTGACCCACCAGCTGAATGCATCCAATTGCCCCTGTTGTGTGGTTTACCAGATGCCTGATAGAAGCCACCTGCTTTTGCAGTCCCAGGCAGGTAGCAACGCCAGGAGGCTTATTGAGCCCCCTGTGGGCTGCATTCGGCCTGTGAATTGGCGAGTCACAAGTTGTACAGGCCTGCTTATACTTCCTTTTGATTATCAAGAGACAGATGATATTTTTTTTGATACTGAGAAAAAAGAAATGGCTGTGTACAATGAGAGCTGTATTATACCCCTATCAGCTCTTTGAAAAACTATTGTCTCCCACCATGGTAAGAAAAGCCGCTCCTCCCTGCATTCTGCAAGGCACCGTTCAGAATGAAGCTCACATGGTGCTAAACTCTGTTGTAATCAGCACAGCTTTGCCTCACCCAATTGTAGCAATGGGCAATAATAAGGAAAGATGGAAACAACTCTAGTTACTTAAACAGACAAAGACCAAACGATGCACCTCTTTCGTCAGCCAGGTGCTTGTTTGACTTAAGTGCAGTCTTTTTTGAGATTGCACACTATTGGTTTTCCTGGTAGGACTTTTATGGCCCTTGATGAAACTGGTCAAAGTCAAATGGAAGGTCTTCTTTTAAAACTAATATGGAAGTAGCTAGATTACTTGTCTGCAGTAGAACCCAACACTCAATCAGGATATTCTGAATTATAATAAATGTCTCAGCCAGCTTTTGGAAGTGTAAATAGTATTTCTTTGGACAGAAGCTGCATTCTTGATCTCACAGTTAACAGAAAGAATAAGTGTGCCTCTCATTTGTGGAAGTCAGACTTGCTTGCACTCTGTCTCAATCTTGTGTGTGCTGCATTATCTCTTTTACTGTGGAGTCGATGCTCTTTCATGGATATTTTTAAATCATTTCAAAGTCTTCACCATTCAATACTTTCATATTTATGTATAGCATAAAAAGGACTACAATTAAAAACCTGTTATCAAAACCTACATGGACCTTATCCTCCCCCCCCCCGCTCATTACTTTTTTCTACTTTAATTTGTATATTCATTACTTTCAGCACACTGAATGCAGAAAAACTGAAGGATCCATTAAACCAGGGCTTCTCAAAGTGTGGGTTACGGCCTGAGGCGGAAGTGGGTCACCAGTTGGGACCACTCACCTGCCCTTACTTCCATTTGGCTCCAATTTGGAGCCAACTGGAAGCCACTTCTGGGGCCCGACTCACCTTAGCCAGCAGTTCCCACATCGCTCTGGCCTGGGGACGGCCTCGGAAGGCCTCCAGAAGTGACCTGGAGGTCATTTCTGGTTTCGCCGACGTGACTTCCGGTCGTGTTGGGGGGTCTTTCTGAGGCCCCTGGAGGCTGTCCCTGGCTGGAGCAACACAGGAACGACTGGCCAAGGTGGGACTTTGGGAACCGCTGCATTAAACTAATGAGTTTAAGCATGCTTAAGCCTGTGCTGTATTGTGGCTAAGTTTTATTCCAGTATCCCTGGGGGTGGGGAGACCCATCAGTGGCGGCAACAACAACAACAACAAACAATCCTTAGGACAATCAAAGAATAGAAACTGTGGCAGTAAAATATAACCTATATATTTACTAGCATGCCCACACAAATGCACTGGTGCTGTGGACATATGAATGAGGGAGCCAATGAAATCAGAGAATAAGCAGATTCTCTCTCTCTCTCTCTCTCTCACACACACACACACACACACACACACACACACACACACACACACACACACACACACACACACTCCCTGAACATGCCACAGCACATAAAAAGTCAGAATTCAACAGCAATTATGCACCATAGAAGGACAGTACAGTTTTGCAGCAACAGGAGGAAGAAGACCCAAAATTCTCACATGCAGGAACAAAGGTCAGCACACTCCATCAACATCACAGTAAGTCATTCCGAACTGAAGATGGCAGAACACTAGATATCAGTTGCATGAATGTGGAATAGACCAGTATTATTATTATTATTATTATTATTATTATTATTATTATTAAACAGTATTTATATACCGCTTTAGAAAATAATTACCTGAGAGGGCAGTGCTTGAATTGTGTGGGGGGGGAGGGGAATTCAGAGGGGTCACTTAGCTACTAGGTGCCAATGTCACAAATGACATTTTCTCCAGTGTTTTTTCTTTCTTAGGAAAGGTTAAACTCAGGTCATTTGGAGGCTACTGTTGGATCCCATTGTGGTACCAAAATCTGGTGTAATGTAAAGGCTAAGAGCTACACTGAGAATCAAGACTTCTTTGGTGCAAATTTCACCTGTCTCATGAAGCCACCCTCTCAGCCCCCTGCCCCAGCTGCAACATAGGGATAATACCTTGCAGGGTTGTTGTAAGGACATCATCAGGCTAATACATACAAAGTACTTTGCACACTCTGAAAGTGCTACACAAATACTAAGGTCCCCTCCACAAGGGTTGGTCATTTTATGACATCACCATAAAGAGCTCTGCTGGATCAGGCCAAAGACCCGTCTAGTCCAGCTTCCTGTATCTCACAGTGGCCCCCACCAGATGCCTCAAGGATCACACAAGACAACAAGATACCTGTATCCTGTTGCCACTCCCTTGCATCTGGCATTTAGACAGAGCCTACTTCTAAAACCAGAAAGTTGCATATACCCATCATGGCTTGTAACCAGGCTGTGATGGGCTTTTCCTCCATCAATCTATCCAATCACCTTTTAAAGGTATCCAGGCCATTCTGTGGCAAGGAGTTCCACAGATTAATTACACGCTGGGTAGAGGAATATTTTCTTTTGTCCCTTCTAACTCTTCCGCCACTCAATTTTAGTGGATGTCCCAAGTGTCCCACCTCAGAAATCAGGTCCCACATCAGAAATCTAAGGTTTTGGGATGCATTCAACCTGACAACTTTTTTAGTTACTGTTTCTAGAAGATTATAGGGAGGGGGCTGTGCACGATTTGACCAAACTGTCATTCCTACCCCCTATGATTCAAACACTACAAGAGGACCATTTCATTCAGCAGGTGTTATATTCTTAAGTCGTTTGCACAGCCATTTTATTTTCTTGTTCCTGAAATATGACAGGCGACAACATAGCAAGAAATCTACCACTAAGAACTCTGGTGTTCTTCTAAGTGTTTCCAACAATTGTGAAGGGCTAGAAAATGCTTTTTGAGTTAACTTAGATAAAAGGAAACACCCAAGAGCCTTATCATTATTTGTTTATTTTTATTTTTCACATGTTTATACCGCCCTTCCTCCAAGGAGCTCAGAGTGGTGTACATATTTCCTCCCCTCCTTTTTGTCCTCACAACAACCCTGTGAGGTAGGTGGGGCTGAGAGATAGTGACTGGCCCAAGGTCACCCAGGAAGCTTCGTGGCTGAGCGGGGATTTGAACCTGGATCTTCCAGGTCTAAATCCGATTCCCAAACCACTACACCATCCTGGCACCTATACCTTTGCAGTGGATTAGTCAACAGTGGGCCCTATGGTCACGGATTGGTTTGGATGTTGTTCTAGGAGGTCAGCGGTCTCCAGAATTGCCATCCAAGTTACCAAAGAGTTAACTGACCCGCATTTTATTTTTTCAGGCTGCAGCCCTATACACACTTACAGTACCTGGGAGTCTTTCCTGCATTTGTGCTTCTAAACATATCTTCCTACTGTTAGGATATGAAGCCAAAGGGGCAGCAAAGTACCCTACATTTTTCTATTGGCAATATCCACTTACACTTACAGGAGTGTATTTTCAGTCAGTTTTAAGCGGAAATGGAATCGGGGATGGATGGTTAGTGTGTCAAGGAGCATGCTGCTCATCACATTCTTTTTTCACCGACACAGGGCTGCACTGTGCCACTGGCCTTCAGCCAAAGCTGTTTTTGAATTAAAAAAAAAAAAGCACATGGTGTGGAGAGGAGTGCCGTCAGGAAAGCAGGAAAAACACGGCAGGGGAAAGACCTAAAGTCCCCTTATGCACCTGCTGCAGTTCAGCCCCATTTTGCTGCCCCCCTGGGCCAGGCCACATCACACATTCCAAGTAGTATTTGTTCTCCCAGTTCCACAGTGGTATAACATCACTGGTTTACTTTCTCTTAGCTCAGGCAACCCCATCAGGGAAGAAAAGGGATAAAGTGGGGGGGGGGGAGAGAACCAGAAGTGTCATAATAAGTTGAGTCCCTGACCTGTAGGTGGACAAGTTCTCTCTTCAGATCCTCTTAGGGAATGCCTAACGGAAGGCCAGCGGGGGGCGCAGCGGGTTAAACCACTGAACCATAAACTGTTGATCGAAAGGTCGGCAGTTCGATTCCCGCGACGGGGTGAGCGCTCGTTGCTTGGTCAGCTCCTGCCAACCTAGCAGTTCTAAAGCATGTCAATGCGAGTAGATAAATAGGTACTGCTTGCGGGAAGGTAAACAGCGCTCCGTGTTCCAGCTGCATGCTATGCGCTGCGGCAGGGAGAGTCATGCCGGCCACATGACCACAGAGGCGTCTTCGGACAACGCTGGCTCTTCGGCTTTGAAATGGAGATGAGCACCATACCCTAGAGTCGGACACGACTGGATTTAATTGTCAGGGGATACCTTTACCTTTTTAACGGAAGGGTAAAATTTTGGGTAGACATCTGGCAACCCAGGCACAAGTTTTATAGGACGCCATTTCGTTTTTCTCCTTGCAAAAGCTATCATATACAAGATGATGCTGATGCGGCAAAAACTTTGTTTCATGTACACAGAAATAAAGTTTTTGCAGCATTGGCATCGTCCTGTATGACAGCTTTTGCAAGTACAAAAACTTCTGTTACCCTTCTGTTAGGCATGCCCTAACAGGATCTGGAGAAATAACCCATCCACCTTAAAATTCCTACCGGACTTATGGTCAGGGTCTATATCATAAACAGTAATACCCAACTTGGGAGAAGGAAGGGCAAATGTGAGGAAAAATTATTGTGCCATTTATTCAAGTTTCCGCATTCTATCATCATGACTTCCAGAGGGAAGAAAAGAGTGGCACAGGGCATCCGCTCTCTGGGACTGTGGCATGCTTACCAGGAAACCAGAAAAGGAAAGTCTCAAAGACAAACTTGAAATCCACTTTCAAGGTTGTCCTACCTTGTCCCGCCCTTAGCAGCCAGAACTTTGCAAAGACATGAATCTTGCTTGGTGGTTGTTTCTCTGGCAAGACTGCCCCTTAGTGGTGAAATGCAAACATCTCACCAAAGGAGCTGTACTTGATTGGCATCTTGTTGCAGACCAGTTTCAAATGCATCTGTTTAATCCATCCCTCAAATTGCAAGAAAATGTGAACTTTCATGCTTCCAGCTTGTGACTGGATTTATAATTTGGCAAGGAGGGGGAGGGGAGCTAATGTCATTACAAAGCATTACTGCATATATATCACTAACACAGTGCAAAATAAGAGCCAATATTGTGGAATAATTTTCCTTCACGTCTGGCCCGTGATGCGTGCAAAGAACCATCTGTGCTAGCTTACAGGGCATCTCTTGGTCACAGCTTTCTTCATAAGGTAAATAAAAATCAGTTCTGTGACAAATGAGTCATTAGCAAGAATGACACTGAGCTTTTAGCCTGCCTCAATATAAAACTGTTAAGGAGCCACTGTTTCAGTGCACGATTCCTGCATGTCATGCGCTGCAACCATCTCTAAGCAGTTTTTAGAAGGAATGTCTCCTGGCCATCATAAGGTATCTAAACTCAGTTCTGAACTGTCAGAAAGAACAACTTCAACATTAAATAGAAGAGATACTAGGGCAGGGATTATATTGGTCAGCATTGCTTTGTTGCATCTGCACTCAGAGCCACATCCATTCTCGTCTAACCCAATTAAGTTTAATAAAATAAATAAATATGAACGACGTTCTAGCTGATTCAAAAGCATATGTAAAGAGGAACTTATATTATCACAAACAATTTAAGGGTGATGCCAGTCGGAACAGAAGAAAAGAAGAGACAGCCGTTTAACTAAACAGGACAGTATCTCAAGGTTTATGGGTCAGGTTGTCAACTTTTCAGCTATCCATGGTGGCTGTGCCTTAATAGCAGCATAATGTGTTGATATTAACAACATTTATCTCCATACTATGAAAAGCTTCACTGGCAGAATTTGGCACAGCAAGGTGCTGTTAAAGGGACAAGAGCAGACTAGACTGGGTTTGTTTTTGGGGTTGGTTTTTTTTTGGGGGGGTGGGGGTCAATTGGCAACCTTCTGTGAGTTTGAATTGGTTATTTTAAATGTTAACATTTCTTGCATTTTAAACTTGGACAATTTAACACAACAGCATTTGCCAGCACTACTTTCTGGTGGGTTCTTTTATGTCGTATGTGTTATTTTCGGTGTAGACTTAATACATTATTTGAGTCCAAGTAACGTACGAGTTAAATGTGCACATTTCAATTTAAGCGTTTTTAGGGTTCGATTTATAATATACACCTACACAGCTTGTATGGTTCCTCAGTACAGTACATTAGATTTTAGACTAATTTTGTTTTGCTTACTTAGGGATACGATTATCCTCATACTATTTTGCTATAAAGTGTTATTGTTGCCTTGCAAAGTTATTGGTTTTTGTTTATTCCATGCAATAAAAGCATATAATACTATTTATTTGTATTTGTTACAAGAAAAATCATTTTTATTGGATTATATTGTTATAATCTTTCTAATGAACAGCCTAGGGCTTGAAAGAATGGAATTGAAGTTATACTTCTTGAATCATTTAAGTAATCTGCCTTCTGATGATGTCGTTTCTGCTCTTGTTGGATGTGCTGTGTTACCCTTTTGGTGTGTCCCCCCCCAAAAAAAAAACAGCCAGGGAAAGAGAAATGCACACATGCACACAATTCTGTACACTAGTCTAGTTTGCACACTCACAATTAGGGTAATTCTATGCGTATGAAGGAATATCAGGGTCACACGAGTATACACCCCTCCTGTGCATGTACAATGTAACATGTATTGTACACATGTGCAGCCATTCGCCTAATTTTCACAATTCTCCTACCCCAATTGGTGGCAGAAAAACTGCGAGCAATCAGACATATGTTCATCTCACACATACACACAACCCTGCTACCCATACAGGAATTACTATGATATGTGAACAGGCAACACACAATTTGCAGCAACTTCAATGCAGAATTCCCGGGAGGTTTTTTTTTTTTTGGGGGGGGGGGTTTGGCAGTAGCTCTCCGGTGATGATTAAGCTAATTTCAATCAAATGTAAAATGTGTGAATTTGCCCTTGGAAACACGTATGCAGGTTTCTCCTCTTGATAATGTCCATACGCACCACAGGTGGCCATTTGATAGGACAGCAAACACAATGGCAAAAGAGCTGATGATTCTTTCGTATACACATTTCAAAAGTTCTAACCAACTTAACTTTTTGTTTGTTAAAAAGATGACCTCTGCCAAGTAGTCCGAGTTTGTAACCTAGATCAGTGATTCCCATTTTAGCACTCTGACCCACCTAGCTTTACAGGACTTAAAAAAGAAGTTACAGAAATAAATATTTATTTATTTATTATTTACAAACAACTCAATCCTTTTCTTGTAATGAGGCAGCCCTAATGAATAGCCTCCAGGCTTGAGGGGCTGAGTTATGTGACCCAGCCTTCACCTGCCCCCACTACCTGTCATTGACAGACTTGGCACCAGAAAAAAGACACTCAATCATTTATCTCCTTATATTTGCACAAGCTTGCAAACTACAGGAACTCAGCTATCTTGCAAACTGCAGGAGCTGGGCTCTTTGCAGGGCAATTAGCAGCCATCTGAATTTTGAATATCCTCAGGACATGAAGCAAATAGCTATCTGATTTTTCTATTACTTGTGTTTTCATTTGGAGGCTCTGCTCGCAACCCACCAGAAATGGAGTTGCGACCCACCAGTGGGTCCCGACCCACAGAGTTTGGGAAATGCTGACCTAGATGCAAAAGTCTCTTGAGCACAATGACGACAGAAGTCTTCGCAAAGCCTTTTCCTCTTTTCATCACTTGAGGAATACACATATGGAAAAACCCAATGCAGTTTCCCTGGGTCTCAGCATGCGCCATACTGTCAACTGTCAACTGGAAATGGGCCATGTTTGAACTTGGCCTCAGAAACCCACTTCATACAACATTTCATTCAATTAATGCGACTCTGGGGAGGGACAGCAGAGAGGCTAATTATGAAAAGCAAGCCAAGCAGCAACTGCTGCCAAAGTGAACTTCAATGAGACTGCATTAGAAAAAAAAAAGTCTCATAAGTCGTGATTGGTTGGCTGCCTGGCTGGCTTAAACAAGGGGAATAATTTATCCTGCAAAGATCAGTTGTGCTGATTAAGTGGCACCTGCTTTTAATAGAAACTTGCTTGGGATTGTATAGAATCAGAGGCACCACCACAACCTCTTTGTGCTTCTAGAGGGGAGGAATCACAAGCTCTGCCTAGATGAGGAAGGCAGTTGGCACAAATTGAGGCCTGAATGTGAAGCAGTAACGCTGGACACTCTGGGGCACAGTTCAACTTGCTGAAAATCTCAGGTTTTATTTTACAAACAAAGGACGTTTCTAGTCCTTGAAGCTGCTAAAGCAAGTCTGGAAAATGTTGGGGAACTTCTAACAAAATCTCAAGGCCAAAACAAACAGGACTGTGGCAGATACTTTTCCTGCCCACTCAATTTCAGCCACAATACAAGGTATGCCCTTTTTAAGTTTCCAAAGACCTGCTTTAGTTTTAGAGTTCCTACACAAAGCTGCCTTAGAGAGAGATCCTGGGCCCATCTTATCTAGGCTAACACACTGTCTATTCCAGCTAACAACAGAAGTCTAAAGATTTCTGGCGGAGGTCTCTCTCAGCCCTGCTGCATGAGTTCCTCCTTTAACTACAGACTAAACATGACCACCTTGCACCTTCAACATGTGAAGGCTGTGCTGTAGCACTGAGCCGTGGGGTCACACCCCACCTCCTCACCCATAAGAATTAGGGAAAGATTCTTTAAAACAAACGTTGCACTTGATAATAGTACCCCTTCCATTGTATTAGGCAGGGGTGGCCAAACTGCAGCTCCTGAGCCACATGTGGCTCTTGGACATATAATGTGCATCTCTCGGAAATACGCTGGCTGAACTCCTTTTTGCATCACACAATATAAAAGGTAAATAAAAAAATTTCAAGCTTTATAATTAATTACCAGGTATAAACTGAGAGTCCACTGGATTAAAACATGAGTTTAATGTTCATGATGAGTAAATATATTTAAGAATTTAAATGTTTCATAAATATTATGGCTCTCAAACATCTCTTACGATGTTATATACTCTCAAAGGGGCCTGTTCCCATGTACACCAATTGTTCCATGGCTACCTTCTGGCCCCAAGATGGCCAAAGGATGGGGGGAGAGGGATCTGGCCCAGGAGTCCGTGGTTGTTGAACACCATGATTCATACCAGTGGTTCCCAAACTGGGAGGTGTGGCTCCCAGGGGAGCCATGGATACCAGCCAGGGGAGCTGCGGAGTGCCACGGAATCCTCGCGGAAAACAGTGGAATGCCAATTGGAATCAACATCATGTCATGGGGAGCCGCAGCCAATGGTTGCCAATGGTCAAGGGAGCCGCAGGTCAAAAAAGTTTGGGAAACACTGATTTACACTATTCAAAGAGCTGTATACAACATCTCAAACACCTGAAGTTTATCATATGTGGCTTTTAAAGCAGGCTGTCTGGCTCAGGACGTAGAGCGTTCGTCTCATAAATCTGCCTGAAGATCTGCAGGACAGCAGTTCAAGGCGGCCGGAAGTCTGTCGGAGAGCTGCTGGCACGCCGAGCTGATAGCTGCAGAGTCTTTGTGGGGGAGTGAAGCTGCAGCTGCAATGCTTGAGTGACAATCAAGGTTGCCTGTGTTATCTGAAGCGGAAGCATGCTGAGGCGAACGCCAGAGAGAGAGAGAGAGAGAGAGAGAGAGCTGGACTGTGAAAGCAACATCTTGAATGAAGGGTTCTATGAAAGACTAGAACATTATTATATTGTAAAAAACTTGGGGTTTAGAACAGCCTGCCCATGTACACTGCCTTGAATTAAAGTCAGAGGAGAAAAACGGAATTCCTTACCTGGGAATGTCCTGTTCTGGGAGGAGGAAGGGGTGCATTCGAGACTCCTGGGTTTGCCCCTCCCACTCCAAGAGTCAGAGTCAGATTGACAGTCGAAACTCCTCTCTGGGGGAGGGCAACACTCTCGTCACCCAGTCCAGAGCCGTAGACCTTGATCAGAGAGGTACCCTCCGCAGACACTCGGGCCACAGACCAGAAAAACTTCAGAGGCCCTTGATGTCCAGTATAAAGAACTGCACTAGAAACTGAAAACTCAGACCTGTATACTTTTAGCAGGCCTAGGAAAAAGAAAACTAACCGAATCCAGTGAATAAACATAAAAACAGAACAGAACAATCATGCCCAACAAGGGAAACATGGAAAGAAAACCCATAACGCCTTAGAACAGGATAGAAAACCGACCCTTCAGTAAAACTACAGGGCGAAGGTCCAAAAGAAACAAAGAGCTAATCAAAAACTCCCGGGCAGTGGTCCCTTTGGGAGCTTCTGTCTCGATCCCCCGAGCCGCCGCACAAAGGGCAGGACGAATGCACCCCTTCCTCCTCCCAGAACAGGACATTCCCAGGTAAGGAATTCCGTTTTTCTCTGGAGGGAGGAAGGGGTGCATTCGAGACTCCTGGGATGTCACAGAGCAGTACTAGATAGGGCGGGACGAGCGGCGGCTCCTTAATGTGCCACCACCCGTTGCAGAACTCGTCTGCCAAAAGAAGCATCTGTAATCCCTGCCAGATCCACCCGATAATGTTTTACAAAGATGTGGACGGAGGACCAAGTTGCTGCCCTGCAAATATCTGCTAACGAACTCGTCCCTTCGAATGCAGCAGAGTTGGCCACGCTCCTCACTGAGTGAGCCGTGATGCCCCCTGGTGGGTCTTTTCTAGAAGCACGGTAGGCCGCCTCAATCGCCTCCCTCAACCACCTGGCTAATAAGGACGACGAAGCCTGTTTACCTGGGCTAGACCCCCTAAAGGTCACAAATAAGGCCTCAGTTTTTCTAAAGGCTGCCGTCCTATTCAAATAATATTTTAGTACCCTACGTACATCCAATGTATGCCAAAGTTTTTTCTCTTGGATGAGATGGGTTTGGGCAAAAGGACGGCAGAACTAGTTCTTGGGATCTGTGGAAGACCGAGTTCACTTTGGGAATAAAAGCCGGGTCCGGCCTAAGGACCACTCGATCCTTATGGAAGACACACAATTGGGAGTTGACAGAAAGCGACCCGAGCTCAGACACTCGTCTGGCCGAAGTAACCGCCACCAGAAACAACGTCTTTTGCATAAGGTCCCTAAGCGATGCTGTGGCCAGGGGCTCAAAAGGTTGTCCTATCAGGGCTTCGAGAACCGTGTTGAGATCCCAGCTTGGGGTTCTACGAACAGGAGGTGGATTTAAGAGCCCCACCCCTCGAAGGAAGCGTTTAACGTGAGGGTGTGTGGTTACCCTTAGACCCAAGCCAGCCCCCAAGGTGCTGTTAAGCGCAGCTACGTGACGTCTAAGGGTACTGGTGCTAAGACCCAGATCCAAGCCGCTTTGAAGGAAAGCCAGAATGTCTTTAACTTTCGGTTTAGTGGGGTCTACCCCTTTTCCCCTGCACCAATAGACAAACCTCTTCCACGTTGTTCCATATGAACGTTTGGTTGAGTCCTTGCGGGAGGCCAGCAGGGTGTCAATAACCTTGGTGGAGTACCCATACCTCTTTAGCGCCTGCCGCTCAACCTCCACGCAGTCAACTTGAAGAGGTGTGGCTGTGGGTGGCGGATTGGCCCTTGGGTGAGTAGATCTTCCCGGACAGGGAGTTGGAGTTCCGGTCGGGTTGCCAGATTTATCAGAGTCGGATACCAAGGCCATCTGGGCCAGCGAGGTGCCACCAGGATAACCTCGGCTTGCAAGCCTTTGATCCTTCAAAGTACTAGCGACAGAAGAGCTATGGGGGGAAAAGCATACAGCAACTCCCGCGGCCAAGGGCCATGTAAAGCGTCCACCCCTTCTACCCCCTCTTGTACCACCTTGGCGAAGAACCTGGGAAGCTGTGTGTTCTCCCCGGTGGCGAACAGATCGACTTGTGGATATCCTAGGGTGTCCGTGATCAGGGAGAATACCTGTGGGTGGAGACGCCACTCCGCTTCCTGGATGGTTTGTCTGCTTAACCAATCTGCCGAGATGTTTGTCACCCCCGCTAAGTGTTCAGCCCTCAGTGAAGCCAGGTGAACTTCTGCCCACTGCATCAACACGCTCGCTTCCCGTGTCAGGCGAGACGACCGAGTGCCTCCCTGCCTGTTCACGTAAGCTTTCGCGGTTGTATTGTCAGTCCAAATGAGGACGTGGTGTCCCCGGACACGTTCCAGAAACTGCTCTAGGGCCAGGCGAATTGCTCTCAGCTCCAAAAGATTGATGCTGAGTTGTGTTTCCGACTGCGACCAAGTCCCCTGTGCTAGAGAGCCCATCATGTGCGCTCCCCAACCCAGGAGACTGGCGTCCGTGGTAACTACTAGCCTCTCTGGTAGGGAAAGGCTTACCCCCGCCGATAAACAACCTGGTGTGTACCACCACAGTAGAGCTTCCCTGATCTTTGGTGTCATAAGGAGTACCACATGTCTCTGTCTCTCTATCTGCGCCTGGAACGGGGCCAAGACACGCTGAAGTGGGCGCATTCTGGCCCTGGCCCAGGAGACTACATCCTGGCAGGAGACCATCAGGCCCTGGATAGATGCCAAAACCATCAGGTCCACCTGAGGCGCCTTCAGAACTTGCCATAGTACCTCTTTGAATTTTTCCTGTCTGCCAGGTGAGATAGAGATATTGAAAAGCTGGGTGTCCACTAGTAGACCCAGATGTTCCACTTTCTGCAAGGGAGTCAGGGAGCTCTTTTCCCAATTTATAATGAACCCCAGACTCTGCAGACAGTCCAAGGTCTGTTGCACGTCCGAAACAGCCTGTTCCCTGCTTGGGGATTTTATGAGTATATCGTCCAAGTAAGGAAAAAGGGTTACACCCCTCTGTCTCAGGAACGCTATCAGGGCTATCAATAGCAACAGGAATTTCCTGCCAGTAAACCACATCAGGCCCTGTCCCCCTTAGAGGCCAGTCTTTTCAAACTTTCAGGTAGGCAGGGGGAGGAGCTACACAACAGTTTAAATCTGGGGCTGGCTTGCGAGTGAGCCCTTTCACGAGCAGCGAGTGGCCTCACGGGAACGAAGTGGCTCACGGGGACAAAGTGGCAAGATAAAAAAAAGACACAGCGAGTTCAGCAGCGGGGCGAGGAAGCCAGGCCCCACACACTGCCCGGCACGGCCCTTGAATAGAGGAGAGCTCCAGCAACATTAAGGTACCCAAACTTTGATAAATCCATAACTTACACTCAAAAGCTATGCAGTCAGACAGCCAGCAGAAGGGTGGGGGCTATCCAGTGTTTTGCACTGAGTGTCACATGTATGACTATCTGCCTCTTGGGCACAAGTCATGGGTGTGTGCTCGGTGCAAAGAGCTCCAGGCTCTCAGGGAACGGGTTCGCTCCCTTGAAGCCACGGTTGCTGACCTGGAGAAGCAGAGACAGGTAGAGAGGTACCAGGGTGAGACTTCTAGGGACGTGGAGGCATCGTCCTACCCTCAGTTGGCCAGCGCCTCAGCTGCCAGGAAAGGGAGTCTCAGGGCTGGAGGACATTGCTCTGGAAAAGAGGGAAACAATCCCCCAGTGGGGACCCCTTCTTCAGGTGATGGGCCCGTATCCAGTCGCACTATGGATACTCCTCTGGGGAGGGGGGGAAGGGGGCTTCTTGTAGTCGGTGACTCTATAGTCAGGAACATAGAAAGGGGGGTCTGTGACGGATGTGAGGACCGCACGGTGACTTGCCTACCTGGTGCGAAGGTTGCGGACATCACCTCTCGTCTAGATAGGCTGGTAGAGAGTGCTGGGGAGGAGGTAGCGGTTGTGGTGCATGTTGGCACCAACGACGTGGGGAAATGTAGCCGGGCGGTCCTGGAGGCCAAATTTAGGTTGCTAGGTAGGAAGCTCAAATCCAGGACCCCAAAGGTAGCGTTCTCAGAAGTGCTACCTGTTCCACGCGCAGGGCCAGCTAGGCAGGCGGAGCTCAGGGGTCTCAATGCGTGGATGAGACACTGGTGTCAGGAGGAGGGGTTTAAGTTTGTTAGGCACTGGGGAACGTTTTGGGACAAGCCAGGCCTGTACAAGAGGGACGGGCTTCACTTGAACCAAAACGGAACCAGACTGCTGGCGCGTAACATTAAGAAGGTGGCAGAGCAGCTTTTAAACTGACTCCTGGGGGAAAGCCGACAGGAGCCGAGGGGCATCCGGTTCGGGACTCCTCATCCCTCGGGAATGAGGGTGCAGAGGATGGGGAACAGTCAAGTAATAACAGAGTAAGAATTGGGAGTGGTAGCGTGATGGGACATGACAGCCAGTCTAGCAAGACAGAAGGCTGCAGGAATAAGGGGGCAAACATGCAGCCCTTCTTGGGGGACCAGGTATATAAGTGCTTTTATGCAAATGCCCGAAGTCTACGGGCAAAGATGGGAGAACTGGAATGTTTGGTGGCTAGGGAAAACATTGACATAGTAGGTATAACAGAAACCTGGTGGAATGCGGAGAACCAGTGGGATACTGCAATTCCAGGATATAAACTCTATAGGAGGGACAGAGAGGGGCGTGTTGGAGGTGGGGTGGCCATCTATGTCAAAGAGGGGGTAAAATCCACCAGAGTAGAGCTGGAGGGGGGCTCTGACTCCTCCGTAGAATCACTGTGGGTTAGATTACCAGGCTCAAAGAGTGATGTAATAGTAGGGGCATGCTACCGTCCTCCAGATCAAAAACCTGAAGGGGATCTTGAAATGAGGAAGCAAATCAGGGAGGTGTCAACGAGAGACAGGGTTGTAGTCATGGGGGACTTCAATTATCCTCACATCGACTGGGTCAATTCATGCTCAGGTCATGAAAGAGAGACTGGATTTCTAGATATGTTAAATGACTGTGCCTTAGAGCAGCTTGTCACAGAACCGACCAGAGGACAGGTGACTCTGGACTTGATATTGTGTGGCACTCAAGATCTGGTCAGGGAGGTAAATGTTACCGAACCGTTGGGGAACAGTGACCATGCTGCGATCCGTTTCGCCATGCATGTCGGAGGGAGAGTGCCGAGCAAATCTGACACGAAAACCCTTGACTTCCGAAGGGCAGACTTCCCCAAAATGAGAAGACTAGTTAAGAAAAAGCTGAAAGGGAAGGTAAAAAGAGTCCAATCGCTCCAGAGTGCATGGAGGCTGTTTAAAACAACAGTCATAGAGGCCCAGCGGGAGTGTATCCCACAAAGGAGGAAGGGCTCGACCAAGTCCAGGAGGATGCCCGCATGGCTAACAAGCACAGTTAAGGAGGCTATAAAAGGCAAGGAAGCTTCCTTCCGTAAATGGAAGTCTTGCCCTAATGAGGAAAATAAACAGGAGCACAAACTGTGGCAAAAGAAATGTAAAAAGATGATACGGGAGGCCAAGCAAGACTTTGAGGAACGTATGGCAGGCAACATAAAAGGGAATAATAAAAGCTTCTTCAAATATGTTAGAAGCAGGAAACCTGCCAGGGAAACGGTGGGTCCGCTGGATGGTGAGGGAGAGAAAGGGGTGATAAAAGGGGACTTGGAGACTGCAGAGAAATTAAATGAGTTCTTTGCATCTGTCTTCACGGCAGAAGACCTCGGGCAAATACCGCTGCCGGAACGGTCTCCCCTGACTAAAGAATTAAGTCAAATAGAGGTTAAAAGAGAAGATGTCTCAGACTTAATTGACAAAATAAAGATCAATAAATCACCAGGCCCGGATGGCATCCACCCAAGAGTTCTGAAGGAACTCAAGAATGAAGTTGCTGACCTCTTGACCCAAATATGCAACTTGTCCCTTAAAACGGCCAATGTGCCAGAGGATTGGAGGATAGCTAATGTCACACCAATCTTTAAAAAAGGAAGGAGGGGGGACCCGGGAAACTACAGGCCGGTCAGCCTAACATCTGTTCCAGGGAAGATGGTGGAAAGTCTCATTAAGGATAAAATCTTAAAATACATAGAAGAACAAGCTCTGCTGAGGGAGAGTCAGCATGGCTTCTGCAAGGGGAAGTCTTGCCTCACAAACCTGTTAGAATTTTTTGAAAAGGTCAACAGGCATGTGGATGCGAGCGAACCCGTGGATATTATATATCTGGATTTTCAGAAGGCGTTTGACACGGTCCCTCATGAAAGGCTCCTGCGAAAACTCCACAGTCAGGGAATAAGAGGGCAGGTCCTCTTGTGGATTAGGAACTGGTTGAAGACCAGGAAACAGCGAGTGGGAGTCAATGGGCAATTTTCACAATGGCGAGAGGTGAAAAGCGGTGTGCCCCAAGGATCGGTCTTGGGACCGGTGCTTTTCAACTTATTCATAAATGACCTGGAGTTGGGGATAGGCAGTGAGGTGGCCAAGTTTGCGGATGACACTAAACTTTTCCGGGTGGTAAAGACCAGCAGGGATTGTGAAGAGCTCCAGAAGGATCTCTCCAAACTGGGAGAATGGGCAGCAAAATGGCAGATGCGCTTCAATGTAAGTAAGTGCAAAGTGATGCACATTGGGGCAAGAAACCAAAATTTCACATATACGCTGATGGGTTCTGAGTTGTCTGTGACGGATCAAGAGAGAGATCTTGGGGTCCTGGTGGACAGGTCGATGAAAGTGTCGACCCAGTGTGCGGCGGCTGTGAAGAAGGCCAATTCCATGCTCGGGATCATTAAAAAGGGGATTGAGAATAAAACGGCCAATATCATTATGCCTTTGTACAAATCGATGGTAAGGCCACATCTGGAGTATTGTGTCCAGTTCTGGTCACCATACCTCAAAAAGGATATAATTGAATTGGAAAAGGTGCAGAAAAGAGCGACCAGAATGATTCGTGGGCTGGAGCACCTCCCTTACGAGGAAAGGCTACAGCGTCTGGGGCTTTTCAGCCTAGAAAAAAGGCGCCTGAGGGGGGACATGATTGAGACTTATAAAATTATGCATGGGATGGAGAGAGTGGATAGAGGGAAATTCTTTTCCCTCTCGCACAACACCAGAACCAGGGGACACACACTAAAATTGAGTGGAGGGAGAGTTAGAACAGACAAAAGAAAATATTTCTTTACCCAGCGTGTGATTCATCTGTGGAACTCCTTGCCACAGGATGTGGTGATGGCACCTGGCCTAGATGCCTTTAAAAGGGGGTTGGACAAATTCATGGAGGAAAAGACCATCACAGGTTACAAGCCATAAGCAACCTCCTGGTTTTTAGAAGTGGGTTTTCTCTGTGCCAGGTGCAAGGGAGTGGCGACTGGACACAGGTATCTTGTTGTCTCGTGTGCTCCCTGAGGCATCTGGTGGGGCCACTGTGTGACACAGGAAGCTGGACTAGATGGGCTTTTGGCCTGATCCAGCAGGGCTCTTCTTATGTTCTTATGTTCTTATGTAGGGCCACCAGGAGCTTGGTGAAAAGTCTCGGTGATGATTTTAGCCCAAAATGGTAAGGCGTGGTATTGCAGGTGCAGTGGACCGTAACTGAATCTGAGAAAACGACGGTGGCGCGGTAGTATGGGGACGTGGAGGTAAGCCTCGGCCAAGTCGATAGATGTCAACATGTCGCCCTGGTCGAGGGCCATCATTATCGACCTCCACATCTCCATCTTGAACCTTCGTTTGCAAATAAAACGGTTCAGCCACTTGAGGTCCAAAATTCTTCTTGGGGACCATTCTTCTTGGGGACCAGGAAAAGAATGGAGTATACTCCCTTCCTTCTCTGGTCCCGGGGCACCTGTTCCACCGCCCTGATGTCCAGCAGGTGCTGGATTGCCTCCATTTTGAGTTTGTGTTTCTGTTTGTCCCTGGAGATCGGAACCCTCCAGAATCTGTCCCTGGGTTTTCGGGTAAATTCCAGGGAATAACCCTGTCGCACCGTCTGTTGCACCCAGGCATCGCCGGTGATAGAGGGCCAGCGATGCGCAAAATCCAACAGACGACCTCCGATACCGGAGGAGGATACGCCTTGCCTGGCGTCAGTTAGTACGGTGCTCTTTGTGCGACTTAGAAGTGGAGACAGGGTTTCCCCGTTGTGGACGTCCTCTAGGGAAAACCCTAGACTTGTTCCACCTGCTCTTTGGTCGTTGACCGTCACCAGAGCGGGGGTAGGGACGAAAGGGCCGCTGTGGGTAGGATCTACTCTTAGGGGGCTCTTTCTTGTTTGTTGGCAAGACCTTCCTCTTATCTTTATTCTCTACGAGCAGGGGTTCCAGGGCCTGCCCAAAAAGTTTAGACCCCTGGAAGGGAATGCCTACCAATCTGGTAACAGAGCTCGAGTCACTTTCCCAGCTCTGCAGCCAAATGTTTCTGCGTGCCGCCACATTAGAGGCAATGGCGCGTGCACTAAACTGGAGGGTGTCTAAGGAAGCGTCTGAAGAGTAGGCTAAAGCTAAGGCGACCTTCCGTAGGGTAGTCTTGGCCGTTTGATAATCCTGTCTCAGACTTTTCCAAGTCCGATACCCAAGAGTAAGCAGCCCTGGATAGGATAGAGTTTGCAGACGACGCCCTCAGGGCATGCGCAGAAGCCTCAAAACCTCATTTGAGAGACTCTTTCACTTTGCGGTCAATGGGATCTTTCGGGCCCCCCTCGCCTTCGGATGGAATGGTGGCTGCTGAGGACAGGGCTGTGATAGGGGCATCCACTGCGGGAATCTTAAGCAGATCTATGACCGGTTCTGGTAAAGAATAAAATTTATTCACCAGTCTGGTCGAGTGTTTTGGGTGGATGGGCTTATCCCACTCTGAAACCATGACCCTTTGGAAGGCCTCGGGAAAAGGGACTATGTTTTGTTTAACCTGAATTCTGGGGAAAAATTTAGAGGAATCAGATTTAGTATGGGGCGGTTCCTGTACTTGGTCAGCAGATGGCACCAAATCCAAGGTTTTGGAGGCCTTTTGTAAAATCCTTGGAAAAAGATTGGCAGGGAATATCCTATTGAGATGTTGATCATCCTCATCCTGTCCTGACAATTGACCCTCCTCCCGCTCTGACTCAGAGAGGGAGGGTTGAGAGCTGTTAGAAAGCCCAGCTTTAAACACCGGGTCCCATGTCTTATGCCCTGGCCGCTTTCTGTCAGTGCCATGCTTCGCTCCTCTAGGGGGTTTAGAGGTATGCTTTTTAAAACATTTCACAGGCACTTGTACATAATCCTCTGAGGAGGAGTCAGGTTCTCTAGAGGAAGACCTAATGGGGCTGGATGATTTGCGCTTCTGACTCCTAAGAGGAGGCTGCTTACGCTTACCCCCAGAGTCCGCTAAATGAACTCTAAAAGCTCCCTCCACTGAGGCTTTCACGAGTTCTAAAATCTTCGCCTCCAGCTGAGGATCAATGCCCTGTGAAGGTCCCTCCCCTGGGTCCGTAACCTGGCATCCCGATCGTGCCCCCGTCGCCATAACTTGCTTGTCTTCTGAAAAAACAACTCGCAGGGCACAGAATAGCAGCGGCGTCTCGCTATAAAAACTGGCGTCACGCTGCCCCGTTTCTGACTCAGAGCGCTGCTGGGGCGCGCCCCGGCCCGTGTCACTGTGCTAAGCGCCCTCCGCGGTTGAAGTACTTTGGAAAATTCACCAGTAGCGCCTGAGGAGTTCAAGGCGAGCTGCGACGGAACGGCTGTAGTCTCTAGGGAGACCTAAGTCCGTCCGTCGGGCTGCAAGCGGCTGGAGATTTCGATCGTGAAGTAAAAATTTTTTGCAGCCTGAGTGAAAACGCGCGCGCTAAGTGGCGCTGCTGCGATCACTCTCCCGCTGGTAGCCAACGGAGTTTCCCGCCCACAAGGGCCTGCTTAGAATACGAGCCAGCTGAGCCCCGTGAGGGAAAGACAGGGGGAAGGGACACAGGACACGGAGACAAGCCTACAAGACAAACAACAAATAACATGAACAAGACGAAGAGAGGAAAAGGAGGAGGAGAATTTTTTTTCTCAAAACGACTGTCAGACAAAAGAGTAGTGCTCAGAGAGCAAAAATATCTCGACCCTTCTCTGGAGGGAGTCAGAGCCAGACTGGGTGACGAGAGTGTTGCCCTCTCACAGGGAGGAGTTTCGACTGTCAATCTGACTCTGACTCTTGGAGTGGGAGGGGCAAACCCAGGAGTCTCGAATGCACCCCTTCCTCCCTCCAGAGAAATCCAATGACCAGAAAGGCGGTATATAAATACTGTATATTATATATATTATTATATTTTACCTTAAGCAAATTTGGCCACCCCTGGTATAAGGTAAGAGGTCCCTTATATCCAAATAATTATGATTAGTATTTGTATAGCACTTTCAGTAAAAGTGAAGCTAGTCCTAAAAGCAGCTTATGATATGACATGCTACTCAAAGAAAAACATTCAACTCCATTTGGTGTGCAAGCCTTTGGATGTGCCTAACACATTGCTCAGGCCAGCAGGTGGCGCAGTGGGTTAAACCGCTGAACCATGAGCTGCCGATCGAAAGGTCGGCAGTTCGAATCCTCGACGGGGTGAGCAATCATTGCTTGGCCAGCTCCTGCCAACCTAGCAGTTCCAAAGCATGTGAATGCGAGTAGATAAATAGGTACCACTTGTGGGAAGGTAAACAGCGCTCTGTGTTCTAGCTGCATGCTACGCGCTGCGGCAAGGAGAGTCATGCCGGCCACATGACCACGGAGGCGTCTTCGGACAACGCTGGCTCCTCGGCTTTGAAATGGGGATGAGCACCACACCCTAGAGTCGGACACGACTGGACTTAATTGTCAGGGGTCACCTTTACCTAACACATTGCTCAGTGATAAAGCAATACTTGGCTTACAGAAGGTCCATGTTCAGTCTCCAGCACCTCCAGCAGCAAAGCTGGGAAAGGCCTCTCTCAGCCCAAGACCTTCAAGCTTTGCCTGGAGAGAAGACAGTAGTGGGCTAGATCAACCAGCGGCCTGACTCTGTATGGCAAGTCAGCTGTTCAAAGTAGCCTTCTGGATCCTGACTGTTCTCTAAACAAATCTTTGATAAACCCAGCACTAAAACCCCAGTCCTAAATAGGTCACAGAGAGACAAACACAATTCTAAATTACAACACTTTATTGCAGCATTGGCAAAGATCAGATTTCTGAAGCTGGTGAAGATCGGGCGGCATTTCTGAGTGTGTGTGTTTGTGAAATGTTACAAGTTGTACAAGTCTTGTTTAAAATTCTACATGCAGAATTCAACAGTGGTAAAAAGAATGTTTAAAATCGTTTGGGAAAAAATTAGTAGCATACAGAGATGTGCTTTAACTGAATGTACTACACCTATGTGGAAGCAAACAAAAGAAAAAATAATCCCCCACAACTATACTAACAAACAAGATTGTCAGAAACTGACCAAGAAACCTCATTTCCATTTAGAAAAATAAAAATTCTACCTGTTGCCAACTATTTTTTTTAAATATATAGACACAGAGGCTTATCAACCCATGAAAGTCAACAGAACATTCAGCTCCACTTCTCGGCTCTGTCTGTCATGCTGACTGGCACATTTTGGTTTTCAATGATGCTTTAACGAGCTCCACTAGATCCCTGTTCTTAGGCTGGTGTCAGGCTATTCTAAGCAATTTTGGGTCAACGCTCTTTACCTTCCCATCTACTTTATCCTTCAGTAGATCATTCCATCTCCTCAGATCCGATTACCTCCCCACCTTCACGCTGCAACCACCACCACCACCACCACCACCACCATCTTCACCACCCCTCCTCCACCGCCTCTCCCCCCTTGGAGAGCAGGTTTTCCCTGTTAGAACAAAAGCCTTTTTCCTTGTGGAATATCTGATGTTTTGGTAATCAGTTGCTGTTTTGCTTATCCTATTATCGGAGTTTACTATACCATATTTACCTCTTGCTCTATCGCTTCTCTACTGCAGACCATGAGCCCTCAAATGAATATTCTCCTGACAAGCCACGCTCAAATTCAGAGAAAATGCCACTTATTAGGTTTGATTTCCCCCATACTTAGCCATCAAAACCGTCTCTGTTCCAGCATAATCCATCTTATTTAAGTTGTTCTTTGTTGTAACTGAACTGCTCACTGGTAAAGTTAACCATCTCATTTATTTACTTCCATTCTCATGAGAAGATTAACCCTCACACGGTTCCACAACAAGATGCTTTTTGTTTGGTAGGCCATGACTGGAAGCTTCCGCTATTTCTGTTTTTAGTGGAGGCTGGTACAGCTGCTCTATGGCCCCAGCCTGTCCCAGGTTTTCGATTCTGAACTCTCTAGACTGACATGCTCAGATGTGTCCGCTGCTCTCGTTTAATTGTTGGAGGACTCCACTAATCCACAACATTGGAGATACAGAACCTAATGAAATGACGCTTGTTGCTGGATCAACGTCTCCTAAAAAATAAAGACGACAAAAACCAAAACTGATTAACAATGAAGAACCAATTCCTGTGGTTGTGTTGCGTCAAATGCAACCACCTGAGTCTGTCAACAATTGTAGGCTAGGCATTTTAAATATATCCTACTGAACCAACCTCCTCTCAAAGACAACAATTTGACAAGAGTAAAAGTTAATTCTGTAGATCAGCTATAATCAAGTGTATGCTGCAAGTTTGCATGAGCACAGAATGTAGTATTGGCTTCAGAATTCTGCTTCCTGAGAACCCCAGCTTTAACGACCACCCCCCCCCACACACACACACACACCCCACACTTCTAACTCTTCTAGCTGAGACAGTGTGTTTGGAAGTGCTGTCAGCAATTGCTGCTGAGATTTCAGAAGCCAGAAGCTGAATAAGATTTTCAGTGAAGGTCTTCAGTGCCGTTACCCCTCCTCATCATCACAAGGAGAAGCAAAGTGATAAAAAAATACAGAAATGATGAAAATATGCATAATGTATCCAGGTGACAGCATACAGCTTTTCTCAGGTGTAGAAGTTTTATTTCTGCATAGCACAGAGCAGAGACAGCCCCGGCTACAGTAAAAGTTGGCTCTTTAATTGTTACCATTTTAAGGGCAGGAATCTACTGTATTTCTTACGGATGTACAACAGCTTCTCTATCAATATTTTCTTCCTGTCTTACTAGAGTCTGCATGGCTCCCCAACTCCTGTGACAGAATAGCTACGTGACCCAATATAATCCTCCAGAAATTTTCTTTTGATGGAAGACAAAGCAAATTGATAGGATAGCATTCTGCCACTTTAAAACCAAACTCGCATAGCTCTCTTCTGTATACAATTTAACCCTAATTACCATGATTTGCCAATCCAATCCTTAGATACTATCTCCAAACCATGATTTTCTCAAAATTCTGCAAGCACACCTTACATTCAAAGCTGAATTACAGCTGACCCTTAGGATTTTGAAGCTCAAATCCAGACCTGCATGTTATTTGAATCCAGGGTTGGTGCATAATTAAAAGGTACCCATAAATGAACCAGTGATTTGGAGTGTATACATAACTATGTTCTACATGGCTCTCTTCTTCCAACCCTCATCACAACACCATGTTGTCTCCTAGAGTAACCTCATTTGTTTTCTATACCTGGAACCTTCCTCCTCCAAAACTCACTTTTCTTTGTTTTCCGTGACTAATCTCAGCTTCGACGCTGTCTGTTCCCTCTCTCGCGCCTGATCATATTAAAAAAAAATTGAGAAATAAGTGCTCCAGTTTCTTCATGTACTGCACTGTTCTGTGAGCAGAGACTCGCAGAAATGAAAGCTCCTCTTTTTATCTTTTCTTTGGCTCAAACCGTGTCTTTAATGGGCAGCAAGTTTTATATTAGCTTCCTAACCCCTTTTCTTCCATGACTCTAAACTAAGAGATAACATCTGCAGTGACGCAATGAAAAGTGAATTCTTGAGCACGTTGTTGGGGCAAAACAGATGGTTGCATATTTTTCAATGTGGCTGTGTACTTTTTCTTTTCCTTACAAGAGTGGTTAGAAGAATGTAGTGTATGAAACAGCAAAAAAAGGGAGCAGCACCAAAAGCAGTCGCGTGATAATGGAGGCAAAGTCTCTAATAGGTGCTTGGAACATGAGGCGTTTTATTGGTGGGGTTCATAGTGTACCACCCAGCCTCCCCCATCCCAAACTGCAATACTAACGGAAAGAAAATATTGTATCCATTCGTTTGGGAAATATCCAAAATGATGCCTTCCTGTAAGTTTCCTTGGCCAGAAAGGGAAACCCATAAACCGGAGTTAAAATTGCCTGTATGTCAAAAGCTGACCCTTAAGATGCACAGATAAGTCTTCCAAAACCACATGAATGTGGGGCGATGGTGCCTCTTTCCTCCAGGCCAGCTGGTGGGAATATCACCTCTAAGTGCCCTCTAAACAGTTTTCTGCATTTCCATCCCAAAGTTAATTCCAATTCAAGTACAGTAGTCACTGCCATCATTTATGACAGTTTTGAGCAATACCAACCCTCCTGCTGGGGGACAGGAATTGGAACACACAGCTCTGCAGGGGCCAAGCACAGTACTGCAGGGAGACACGCCTTTCCCTCCAACCTCGAAGGCTGCAGACTGGGCCCTTCAGTGGGGAGGTGGGTGGGGATGTTTTTGCTGAACATTTTCAATCAGTGGTTGGTTAAATCCGCAGGTATGGAAACCTGCAGGTACGGCAGGCCCACCGCATTTGTGAAAGGAAAGCTCACACAAAATCCTACTTTGATTCTCTTAAGCGTTAAGCCTTCCCAACTTTTTCTTTCTTTAAAAGCAGAAATATGACAAGTTTTTCTATCACTTTTGCACAGTTCTCGTTCAAACAAGGATTCCAGAGGAAGATGTCTTGGTAGGTTGTGACCCAAATTTTTCAAGCTGGGGCTGGCAACATTAGTGCTAGTTCCTTTACTTAAAAAAAAAAAAAAAAGTATTTCTTTGCCCTAGGATGTGAGCACTGAGTGAAGGAGGCCTTTTTGTTAAGTTAAGAGTTTTTTTTTCCCCAAAAATTACGAATGTCTATAAAAACCTTTGGAAAATTGAGCCAAGCAATAATTGCGTTCCATTTCCAGTATACCCACCTTCCGCCAGTTTTAAAGATTAGATCGGCATTAGGTGCTCCCTTTGGATGCTGATAACGAGGCCGCCGTTCTCGGTTGGTATTTGCTGGAGCTGGCCGTTGGGCCAGGGACTGCATCATTTCTGTACATTAAAAAAAAATGTTAAGATGAAAACCATGTCTATAACTACACATTCGAAGAAATTTCAGAGATTCAACTGTCATGGCTCTCAGTCAAAGAAACCTGGGAAATACAGTTCTGAAAGAATTAGGCCTCTAGGACAAATAATCACCCACCTAAAAATACAAAATCTAGATTTTTTTTGGAACAAGCCACGGCTACTGAACTATTTTCAAATTGGTTTACATTTATAGCATACACAAAACCCAAAATAAGACAGTAGATTCAAAGAGACCACACCCCAGAAAGTTTTGAATTGCACATATTTTGGGTTAAGTATTTTTCCTGCTAGGCAGAGACCACAGCAATGGATCTCTTACTAAATGAGCAAACAATGTTTTCACTGTCCCTGGTGTAAAAAATGTCAGCTATGACACTGTAACGTGGGCAGCTGAAAGCTGAGCCATTCATAGCTCTGCTGGGTGAAAAAGCCACAATCTTTTGGCATTGAGGAAGAACAGACCTGCGCAACAAGTGGCAACTATTAGTGACTGCAGGTGTCTGGCTCTTATTTGAAGAATTGTACCTCTTGATTATATTGATTCTTGATTTCCCCCCCCCCCCTAAAAGTTTGATATGTGCAATTGCTTTGAAAGAAACTAGAGGGATCATGTACTGTCTGTCTATGCAGGAAGTTGCAGAAGTCATTCACGTGTACATAAACTAAGGACACATACAAGTACAAAGGGCCAGAGCAAAGCCAACCCAAAGGATCACTGCTACAGTGTGGGAGGTCAAACTTCAGCAGCGACCTAATCTGTATGAAGCGCCTCCAAATGATTCTCATACCCTGATAGTCTTCTTGTTCCTGCCGTTCATTGATATCCAATGTCAGTTTTTTCATCCTCATCCTCTCCTCCTGTTCAGCTTGTTGCTGATTCCAGTGATTTGCAGCCAGTTGGGAAGACATCGGCACATTTAGGATCTTAAACTTAAAAAGGACACAAGACATCTTTGAGAATCTGACAAAAAGGAATAGATGGCTAAATGCCATCTGCAGCAAGAGAGAGGAGGTTCAGACTAATTCCTGATTCCTTGTCTTAGCCACTGCCGAACACCAGCCACGACTGCTACACCAGCATTCAGCCGCCTTGGGCATTTGCCTTGGCATAGGAAAGACGGGATATATTTTTTAAATAAATAAATAAATGTGTTGCACCAATTTCAAAACCAACGGCAAGTGGTAGGCTTTCAATGTGGCAACATTCTAGGAAGACATTATTCCACTAACAGCAATGCCACCATTTTCATGGATTGCCCACAGCTAAAGTGTGGCTCAAAATCTTAAAAGATGGCCAAGGTTTTAAAAAGAAACTTCCTGTTTTAGGACCATCTTGATGAGAATGGAAATGGATTAGCAGCAATTTAGAGACACTCAAGGCTATTTCCTTTACTAAAAGGTCTTGTGTTCATTCGACAAAGGTCCAGCAGGAGCTATCTGACACAATTCTTTGCAATAGTCAGGCAGAGACCTGGATGAGCCAGGAGGCGGCATTTTTCCATGTTTAAATGTAGGAAAAAACTACCCAAGACTTAAGAACAAAGAACCCTTCCGCTTCATGAGGCGCCTTAGCAAAAGATACCTGACGTCAATCTCTTATTTCCCTGTAATAGTGGTCACTGGAGAATATAAGATGAACATTAAAGAATGAAGTACAAGTAAAGAAAGCAGAATCAATTTTCACTAAATAGCCCCTCACCTGCTGCTTGTTGCCTTTTCGAGTTAACATAACAAAAGGCATTGTATCTCCAGACTCCGATTCTCCTTCCCCACCACCCAGTGGTGGACCCTTCTTTAGCTGGCTCTTGAGATGCAAGGGAATTGCAACATCTAACTGATGCACTTTCACAGACTCGCCACTCCTTTGCTGAAAATGTAACAAATATAAAGAATTAAAACAAAACATCAAAGTTTACAAAAAAAATAGTTTCCAATAAAATAAAAATGTTCACGATACTGCTTAATAGATTAACTTTAAGATGGGATGGAGAGAGTGGATAGAGATAAGTTCTTTTCCCTCTCACACAACACTAGAACTAGGGGACATCCACTAAAATTGAGTGGAGGGAGGATTAAAACAGACAAAAGAAAATATGTCTTTACCCAGCGTGTAATTAGTTTGTGGAACTCCTTGCCACAGGATGCCTTTACAAGGGGATTGGACAGATTTATGGAGGAAAAGTCCATACAGGTTACAAGCCATGATGGGGATAAGCAACCTCCTGGTCTTAATAATATGTTCCCTCTGATGCAAGGGAGTGTCAACGGGGAAACAGGTTATCTTGTTGTCTTGTGTGCTCCCTGAGGCATCTGGTGGGGCCACTGTGAGATACAGGAAGCTGGACTAGATGGCCCTTTGGCCTGATCCAGCAGGGCTCTTATGTTCTTCAGGACTGCTCCACTCATTACTCTTGTTCCTTCAAGGCTGTACTCACTATGAGTTGCACCTAGCCCCGTAGTGGAATGCAGCTCTGTCACTGGAAATTCCCTTCCTGACCAGGAGAGTTCCACTCGCCCAAGGGGTCCTTTCATGAGCTAAAAGACCCCTTGCACAAGTGGAATGATCCTTATGATTTATGGATGAAGTGTCCAACAAAGGACCTGTGCTCCACTAAAGCTCTGGGTGCAGCTCTATGGCTGTGTGTAACTTAAGGTAACTTAGGTTACAAACATGGGTTGCAAACATTATACCAGGTACACTCATCAAGAAGCTGGGATTGGCTGCAGGTCCAGGCCAGGACTATCGTCTGTGGCATACCTGAGTATTGCCACGTAACATGCGAAATACCAACCCCAAAAGCAAATTGTGATGGTTTATCTCAAATGGCCCAACATCAATTTCTCTTTTCCATATATTTTACTTTAATCGATCGTGCTCAGTCCTAACAGACAGGCACAACTAGAACATCTTCTACTTTTAAAAGAAGTTGGAATCATTTTTCAAATTTGAAAAGTACCTTTTGCAGTTTGGCAAGGTAAAGTTCAGAATGGAATAACTAATTTAGGATTATTGGCAAGAGATTATTGGCATCATACTGGAGTTCTCTGGGTGAAAATCTTTAGCCAATCTCATTTTAAAAATCAGGTAGTCAAGCCAAGGGTTTTCTTGTTGGTCAGATTCAGCAGACTGAATACAATTATGGTTCAGATTCAAAATAAATTTCTATGGAAGTGCTTCAGATCAAGAATTGCATTGAAAATGCAAGGATCCAATACCTACTTAGAGGAAATATCTCCAATGTTTTAGCCCAACTGAACAGATACTAGAAAGATGTTTGAGAAAAATACATGTTATTTAGCTTTCCCCCCAGTGATCACGTTTATACAGTTGGCCCGCATCTTACGCACATTCAAGTATATTCGCTCGGCCTCCCCCCCCCCCCCAAATAAGACAGAGACAGTGTAAATAGGGCAGGTGACTCAGTGTTTTTTGGCTTTCTGTGCTGACCTTGGAACGTAACCCTCACTTAAGATGCAGGTCGACTGTACGTGGACAAGGCAACATCCACTTTGCAAAAGGGGGCAAATATCCAATTCCTATTATGATCCAGTTATTTCGCAAAATAAAATGTCAGTAGTTATAACAACTAAATCCTAGAAATGTATCCTATGTTACAAAGTATGCTCAAAAACGCTAATGTCTGCCTCCCCAGTATCATTATAAGCAGGTCAACATGTGGCACAATATTCTAGCTTAGGCATCCTAGCAATTACTGGAACTCTACATAAATCATTTTATGTCAGTGTCTGGTGATGCTAAGGGAAAAAAGAAGTTTGACTAACTTTACAGCAGCAATCAGAATAGCCTAAATGAAATAATGGAATCACTCCCCTTTTGGGGGGTGGCAAGGGAAAGAGTAGATAAGAAGTATCTACTAGTGAATAAGATGTATTACCTAAGCTCACCAAGATTCAAGACAGTAAGATACTTAGGGTAGCATGAAAACAAGGATATTATTAAGGCAAATGTTGGGGGGGGGGGAGCACACGGTTAAGTCAACCAATTCAAGTTACTACAAACCAACCAATACCTGTAAATTTTCCAACATCATTTTATCCAATGCTTGGACGAAGTCTTCATCTTCAGCACAGGGGACACGTTTAAGTCCACCTCCTTTAATCATTACCTCCTGACAAAGAAAAAAAAGGGGGGGGGAGTGGGGACAGACACCCAATGCTATTTGTAATTTCCAGAAAGAGAAAAATTCTGCTCTATTGCCCAACTTAATCTTCCACTGTTATGGGCATGGCGAACAGAAGGGCCCACTACTAATTCTAGAGATAAACCTCAGTGTTTGTAGCTTCCGTGCAGTGTGATAGCAGAGCCACTAGGGGTTCATCCAGGTAGGAAGGGGCCCATGGAAGACAGTTTGCTGAAAGCCCCAAGAAACCAGCCCTGATTGTGCACTATAAGGAATCCTTCTACAATCTAATAAAGACAGCAGTCTGCCCTCTTACTTATTATAGGTAATACATTTTCAATACGTATTTGCTTTTTACATTTTCACCCTGTCACTGAAGTCTTCAGATAAGCTAGCTGTATTTCTCAGATTGTTAACTCTGTGGTGCCCTAATGCTTCCATTTTTGTAATCATCTAGCAGGTAGCACGAAGAGCCATAAGCACAACTACAGTAGATTTCTGATAATCTGGCATCAAGCATTCCCGACAGTCCGGCATCAAAATGGATTTCAAACTGCCATCAGAGCAACAGACTCCACTTTGCTTATCTACGGTTTTTCTTAAGAAGTGTGGCCTTCCTTTTAAGACTGTTATGAAGGAAAACACAATGAAGACTATACTTAGTAAGTTAAAAATAGTATATAAAACCATTTTTAAAAAGTCCTGGCAGCCAGGTCTTGGTGATCGCTCCAAGCTACTGTGGTTGCCCGAAAAACAGTATTGCCACCTCACCTGACAGTCCTCCTCTTCCTCCTCCTCCGTATATCTCTTACTTGTGGCCTGGCCCTGTTGGGAGGGGCAAGAGGAACTGCCTGCGCTCACCAATAAGGAACGCCCCAGCCCCATGAATGCACAGCAGGCTCATTCCCACCCTCTTAGCACTGCCAGCATATACTACTTCCTGATTGTCCTGTATATTTATTTATTTTAAAAAATTATACCCTGCCTTATCCCATGCCAAAGCAAATGTCCAAGGCTGCTTACAAATTATTATAATATATAAAACAATAAATAAAATACATTTTATATCCAATAATCCAACACCACCTAGGTCCCAAAAGGTGCCAGATTATTAGAAATCTACTATGTATAGTTCAGCTAACAAAATTGTTGAGATTCCTGTTAACCATCCTCAAGTTTCATTTGTTGGGAGATAGCTGTTTAAAATAAGCATAAAAAGCTGCATACATAAAAGCATAAAATAAGCATAAAAAGCTGCATACATTAAATTCACAGTAAACTGCAAAGAAGCACAGAACAAAAAGCAGTTTTTGGTTCAGTGGGAGCCAATGTCAGCCAATGTTACAGTACAAAAGTATTCAGTGTTTTGGTAATAAACCATGATGCATGTCATCCACAAAATCATCATCCTTCAGATACATAGCAGAACATAAAGAAAACCGTGTATATTTAAGTGCCAGTTTCTTTGAACTACAAACAGAAGACCTTTTTTCCCCCCGGAGTACCACGTCCGCGTGCCTCTAGTCCTCTGCGTACCACCAGAAGTGCCAATGACGTCATTGGCACTTATTTCCGGGTTTGCGGCAGCACCGGAGTGAAGAAATCAATGGTAAGGCAGAAGGGAGGACAGGAGGGCCATTCCATGCTTTGGAAACTCGCATGCTTGAGCTCTGCCGGGTCAGCAGAGCTCGAGCCACTGCTTTTTGGGCTCCAGCACGGGTGAGATGGCCGCTGGCAGCCTGCATACCACCAGTGGTTCGCTACTACAGGTTGGGAACCTCTGACCAACATCATGGATCAGCTTTCAGAAAGTCTCCGCTTCAGATCCTGCATCTAGATGGCCACTCCTACACCACAACTGCCTAAGGCTCAAAAATTTTCTAGTTGTGGGAGAATAAAATTAGCCCCTAGATCTGTGTGTGTGTGTGTGTGTGTGTGGGGGGGGGGGGACCTGGAGAATGCAGGCAGCATGCCATTATATTTAACTAGGCTTTGCTTAAAGGTTAAAACCAGAGGAAACCATTACATAATGCTTGGAGCAGCACATAAAGGAAAGAGTTCCTGGTATGAAAAGTACAGCGTTAAGATGACCTAAGAACAGGTGACATTGAGTAATGGGCGTTAAAGCTTCTGGGGGTTAAGATCACTGAGGAATGGGTGTTAGGACTTGTGGGGGTGAGATGCTTATGACATTGTGATATTATAGTTTAGAGACTGATTGGTTTCACTGTTTTCCTGTATGCTTTGTAGCTTACTGGCTATTGAATACTAATTGGACTAAGGCGATAACCAAGGAATGAGATGCTGAAAAGTGCATCTACCTTCATACACTCTTTTTCCAATACAAGACTTCTACTATGGGTCATTTTCTATGTTTTGTAAACCCAGTCCACAGCCTAAACATAAACCATTATTCAGGTGAATACTTATTGAAACAGCAAGTGAATTAATTCTATGGCATAATCCATCCCAATGTGGGCACAGTTCTAGCATGCCATAGGCTCAGAAGAACCCTCACTCAAGGCACAGGGGCATTACAGGAAACAGGCTCTCAGAGCACACACTCCCTTCAACACAGCTCGCTGGCCCATTTCAGGAATGGGGGGTGGTTCCCACCTTCTATATTCCCAATCATCTGGGCACAACTTCCTTGAGTTTTCAGCATACAGAGCTCTATTCCAATCCCACTGCGTGTGGGTGCTGATTGTATGGGTTGTGCTGCTACCACACCATTGCAACTTGACAGTCACATGAATTGAAAAACCAAAGCAAATAACTAACATGAAGCTCACGTACTTAAAGAGCACGTGCCATGTTTTTGTTAATAAGTAACATCATAAAATATCCATACATACAGTATTCTCTTCATCAGTTTCATTCTCCTTATTTGAGTCTGTCAGATAATCTGTGTTTTCCTCCTCCTCTTCTTCTCCTTCTTCATCATCATTGTCAGAGCCCTCCTGAAAGGTTAAGAGCTTTTAATTGCTATTGCAAGTCATATTCCAAACACAACCAATACACACTTAGCAGTTATCAAAACGTTTGCTGATGGTACAGATATGAATTTAGGCTTGTTGCTTTGGCAGTCTTTGTCAACATTTTCTTTTTGAAATACTCTTCTTCCTGTCATTTTTAGTTTTGCCTACAGTTGATCAGTACTGGATAAGTTATCCTCATTAAAGCATGACTGAATTTTTTATCCAGATATTGAACTGCTGTCTTGGAAGTAAAGGGGAGATTTTCAGTTTAAGACAACTACTATACATGCTGGTAAAATAGTTAAGGATTTAAGCTTTAGAGTATTTGTAAAGTGAGCTGTTCTATTGAGCACTACTGTCTTGTATGGGAGGAGGATTCTAGGCTCCGATGGAGCACCCTCTGGTTCAGAGTATCTTCACAGTACTAAGCTGTTAGGGGCCATGGAGGAGGATATACCCAACCAACAGAGTTCTGTAGGACTTCACTCAGAGTCATTCCTTCTCACATGATCCCTAACATAATTCTTGTTATTACAGTGAGAATTTCCATACTTGACTTCCCTATGGTAATTCAGACCAGCAGACTCATTCCCACCTCCCACCAACCATAGAAAGTAACCAGTTCTCCATAATGCATATGGCTGGTCAAAGAGGGCCCAAGGAAACAGAGTACAGTACTTCATGGTTGCCTGAATAAAATTATAGCTCTCCCCAGTTTTAATAGAAGTAGGGCCCTAAGCACAACACAGAATAGACCATTTGGAATTGGCTTTTAAATTTGAAACCTCAACTGAGTAGTTGTGTATTATGGTTTGCAAACAGCTATACATCTTGCCCCCTCAAATTACAGTATAGCCAAGAAATTTAATAATGGAAATAGAATTACCTCCTCCTCTGGCTCGTTTATTTCACTTTCATTTCCAGATTGTTCTTCTATCTCTACTCCAACTTCCTCTTCCTCCTCATCCTCCTCCAGATTCTCCCCTTCAGTCATTGAATCTTTAGAGTCTTTGTCATTCACAAGGCCTAAGGAAGAAAACAAGGAAAATTATGAATGAATGCTTTAGAGAGATTTCTGACTCAGGCTGCAATCCAATACACACTTACTTGGAAGTCCTACTGAAATCAATGAAACGTATTTCTGATTAGACATGCAAAGGATCAGGCTGCACACCTTCACTAAAGCCTCAGTGAAATACAGGGCTACTCAAAAAGGATGGTGCAAAAGTAAAGTTGATTAATTCTTAAATGAACTGACATACCACAACTGCCATGACATGGAGACAGAAAAACTGTCCAAGTTTCACATGCACATTACAAATGTTTGATGTGGGCACTTGCGTAGCTACAATGGGGCAAGGGAAGGGGCAAACAGCCGCGGTCTCTTCATGAGGAGACCGCAGCTGTCATAAGAGGCATTCCCCCCCCCCCTTGCCCCACTGTAGCTATACAAGCGCCAAGATAGAACATTTGTAACGTGCATGTGATACAGTACATTCCAAAAGGGGTCTTTGGTAATTTTTCACACCTCCAAAACTAGATTTCTGAAGAGGGTATTACATAGTTTATTACAGATGTAATAATAAAGAAACATGATAGTCTTTGTGCAAAATACAAAGCACAAAATACCTCTATGTTGCTTTGAATAGACTGCCGACTTGCAAAGCATTGAAAAGATAGTTTCTGAAACATTGTCAACCCCAATTCACATATATAAGGAATGTTATACACTGGGCCTTTCGTATCAGCTTCGCTGCGGATGCGAAAATCCGCGGATACTCAAGTCTGTGATGGGGAGGTGGGGGCAAGCGCCACAGTACCTTAACAGCCACAGTACCTTAACGTGCAACCAGAAGTTGCTTCCGATCATGGATTTTCCCTTTTTACAAGATAAAAAAGCAGCAACAGACACAAAAAGCCAGTGATGGGCCTGCATGGCTGTTATTTAAGGTACTGTGGTGCTCGCCCCCAGTGGGATCCCTCCTCCACGGATGGCCATCCGCGTATGGCTAACCCACAGATAAGGGGGCCCCACTGTACTTTTGTTGCTTGAGTAGGCTGTTAAACTGGTTTATCAAACAATTACTGAGGGTCTAGCAACAGTAGTGATCAATTGCTACACCCACCCACCACAATAGGAAAGGAGCACAAGAAACAATATCGTTGACAAATAATCCCCTGGACCAAAAGAGGTGGCCAAGAACTACTCCTGAGCTCAGCAGCTTGCTACAAAGCCAAGTAAATGCCAAAATAAGCAGTAATTATTTTGTCTCCCTTCATTGTTGATGTAGCATTCTTACCTAGTTTGATTAAGAATTCCCTTTCCAGTTCTTGTATCTGCCTAACAGTTTCTTCCAGAGAATTGCAGAGTTTTATTTTTGGTCTCAGCAGTTCTAGTGTATCACTGATCATATAGTCAATGTCTATAGGAAATGGATGGTCTTTTGTCCAAACATCTAGGGTTTTCTTCCACCAAACATATCGCTGGAAAAAACCAGAAAGAATTCAAAAGGTAAACAAGGCAAATACACAAACACCTTTTTACCAAACTGTCATACAACCAAAACAAGGAACTGTGATCATACTGTACCCATCCTGTGTGCTTTATATTAGCAGGTTTATTAAGATCAATGTTATGTGAAATACTTTCAGCTTCCTCATGCTATGAAATTATTCTAAAAATGAAACTGCCAACAAGATTATAGAGGCAAAATACAGTATATATTATCTAGTATATCGTGATGTAGTTTAATACTGAAGCAGCATTTTACAAACATTTCTTTTTGATTTTCGGGGGCAACCAATATTGATGTTTGTGGCAGACAACTCCCTTCCTGGATTCAGCAGAAAGCAGCACACACACAGTATAAATGGAATATTTAAAAGAGTCCATTACGTTCTTGTCATATCTTCTGTGACATCTTAGGATATTTTGAAAGTGACTCATTGCTTGAAAGCAAGTTACCCTTGCACCCTCCAAAAACCACGCACAGACAGAAGCTTGGATAAATGGCAACTTTATTAACTAACATGCCAACAAAATTGCAGCAGGGCACTATCAGTGGGGGAAGCGGTAATAACCGTCTGCTTCCCCACGCAACCAAACGGGTATACCATCTGGCTCAAGGCTTGGCCTGGTCATAGACCAAGTCAGCCTGTCACGGCCAACCCCATAAGGATCAAGGCAGCGGGACCACATTGGGGACACCAGCCAAGCCAAGCATTCCCTTTGTAAAATCTAGCCAGGGGGCTAGCCAGCGAAGCCTCATCGAACCGGTGAAGCGTCATCCGAGCAGTCCTGGCCACCTTGCCAACCTCAGAGTGGACGCCGAATACCCCTCCTACATGCTCTGCCTGCACAGCACCTACCAATGCAAAACCCAAAACTAACCCGCATCCACCAAGAACAGTCTGGGGTAGGCAAAAAAACTGCCAGGCAAAGGCCAATCAGGTTGACAGCAAAAAAAAATCTTACCCAGCTCCAGCAATGGCAACCAGCTAATCTCAGACTGAAACAAGGGGATGGGTGGGTGGGGCAACGAGACAATGATGCGAATGAGGGTCTGCAATCTCCACGCAGCCTCTCCAACGCCCGTGCCCACCCCCAGGTGACAAACTCGTCCAATAGGAACTGCCCACTCTGCAACTAGATTCCATTTCTGCTCGCATGGCTTCTCTTCTGCCTGCTATTTCTGCAGTATCCGACGTTGATGCTGCTGTTAATTCAAATAATTCTACCTTACTATCTAATTGATTCTGTTGCTCATTTTGTGTGTTCCCATCATTCTTCTCCCATTCAGCCTCTGCTTACTTCTCAATTACACCTCCTTTGCTCATCAACCTGTTGTGGCATCAGCAGCCCAATCTGCAAGCTCCGTCGAGGCCACCAATTCCTCCCTTCCCCCGCCCTGTTCAACTCCCTCCCTCCAACCCACTGTGTGGGCTTACCTGCTCTGGCGGGTGTCCGCAGGTCCACTGGTGCGCAGGAGGCCGCTGCTTTGTGTTAGTTACGCTGGCAGGGGAGGGGGTTAGGATTGGGCCATTAGACTGTTGACCAGCCTCACATTTATTTTTATCTTGTTTGGATTATTGCAATTCTTTACTTGATAGTTTGCTACCATTTCAGCCTCAGTCCTCTCATTTCTGTTTTTTATTCAGCTGCTTGGAATTATTTGTTCTGCTTGCAAAATGCATCGCATTATCCCTTTATTCTCCTCTCCTTTGCTACCTTACACTTTTCTCCGATTTAACACTTGTTTTAGTAACTTGGGTGCATTTTATTGTCCATCTTTTTTAAAAAAAGCTTTCACTATACAGTATTCTCCTTTATGTTTCTCAGGTTCTTTTCCTCCTTTAAAATTGCAGATTCCAATCTAACTCGTTTGTGCCCTTTTCTTTTAGATGCCCTCTATACCTGGAATGCAATACTTGCTGTTGATAAGAAATAGTTCTTGAAATCCCTTCTGTTGTGTTCAGGCTTAACACAATAGAAAAGATTTCAAGAACGATTCATTTTGGTCAGTTATCTCCCAATTACAGCAATACCACAAGATAGCGCAGTGGATACATTCCCAAAAAGTAGAGTACTGCATGAAACACTATCGGAGATACCGCTGATCCAACAGGCAGGAAACGGGCACTAACTGGCCCAGAATGCACTGCTCCCGTTGGTTAGAATGGCTGTCAGTGCTATTTGTCCCAACATGATTAACAAACCAGTGGTAAAAGAAGTTGCATTATTGGAAGTACCATTATATACTTGATTGGATGCTGCCACCATTCCCCCCTTTTCCTTATTGCACTATATGATGTAACTAATGAAACTAACAGCCCGGTCCAGCCCAAGGCAACTGCGGTACAATTCAGGCACAATTGCAGCCCAAGTGCTTTAGGCCCGAGTTGTGCCTGAATTGTGCCTGAGTTGGGCTGCAATTGTGACTGAATTGCAGCCCGGTCCAGCCCAAGGCAACTGCGGTACAATTCAGGCACAATTGCACAATTCAGGCACAATTGCAGCCTAAAAGTGGGTGTGTTGGGGGCGTGTCGGGGGTGTGACGGGGGCGGTTACGAATTTTGGTCCGGTTCCAGACACTGGAGAGCCACTGACACGCCCCCTCGAGCCCAACTCAGGCCCAAAATTTGGGCCAGCAAAAAGGGTGGACCCAAATGTGAGGAGACCCATAGGAGCCATTTTACCTTACCCACACCAGCCCTCTCCTGAAAAGTTCTAACACCCTGGGCCCGAGTTGGGCCTGAGTTAGGACCGAACAGGTGTGGCCTAACTCTGGACATGGACCCAAATAGTTACCCTATCAGCACCCAGCCCCACCCAGCCTCTTTCCCACAAAAGCCCAGCCCCAGCCCTCCACTCTCTCTCTCTCTCTCTGAGCACGTGGTGTGGGGTTCTGTCCCCCAGCAGCCACAAAGTGGGACTTTGAAAACTTTTCTAACACCCCACTTCTCTCTTCTCCTCTCTCCTCTCTGCCCCCTTCTAGGGCAGAGAGGGCTGTTCTGCCTGTGGCCAAACTGTTTACTGCTGTGCCTGGGCAGCTGTCTCCATGCAAGTGTTTGCTAACCCATGTCTTTCTCCCAGCCCCTCTCTCCCCCCCCCATACAGGCAACAACACCAGCAGGTAAGTGCAGGGTTTGTGCTGACATGTGGTCTGACGTCTGCCTCTTTGCATAGAGAAATATAGGTAGGATACATGCCTCTATACCAATGTCTTGTCTCATAGCTGCCTGCATAGCCTGCCATGATATGCCTCTATACCAATGTCTTGTCTCATAGCTGCCTGCATAGCCTGCCATGATATGCCTCTATACCAATGTCTTGTCTCATAGCTGCCTGCATAGCCTGCCATGATATGCCTCTATACCAATGTCTTGTCTCATAGCTGCCTGTATTAATGTGAGCACACAATGCCATGAGTGTGGAACTGTAACCCATATGTAGACACCAGCTGTTCCCCCCCCCCTCTTTTCTCCACAGGGTCTACCGACAGGTCAGTATTGCTAGGATTGCCATGGTTGTGACCCCCAAGTTGTGTTGTTGTCTCTCTCTTTGACCCCTTTCCCTTACAGGATCATGCTCACCGTACACCCAGGGAAGGAGCGCAGACCAGGCTATGTGTCTCACACCACTCAGCTGTGTTTGATTTCTCTCCCTGCAGACCTTTGCAACTGGCACACTGGCTCCTCTTCAATGGCGATTGCTACCACGCAGCAGCTGCCATGGAACACCCCCATGTTGTTCGTCCCCCCAGGAATGCCCACTACCACAAACCGTCCGGGGAGCACCCCTGGGCCTGCAGTCTGGTTGCCCCACGGTCACCTGCCTTGATGCTGCCAGAGAGGTCTGGGAGCCTGCCCTGCAACCCACCTCAGCTGCTGCTGCTGCCCCACCGCCCTGGCTGCCTACTTGCTGTCCCTCCCCTTTCTATGGAGCAGGCCGTGGTTCCACAGGGGAAGAGCCCGCATCTCCAGGTCCATGGGGCTCGCCTGATGCTGCTGCTGTGGTCCTAGAGGCTGCTGTGCCTACTCCTGGCAGCCACGCCCGGCCATCTCTGCCACTGTTCCAGAACAATAAAGATGCCCCTGGAAACACATGTCCCCAATGTTGCACAAGCACTGCCCCACACACCCACACAGGCAGGCCCCAGCACACAAGCCTCTGCATGAATCCCAGCCAGGGTCCGCCACAGCCATCCCTGGGAGAACACAGCAGGGGGGCTGCCGGACCCTCTGGGACCAGAGGGGAGGGGGGAGTTGGGGGGCCTGTCAGGCAGGCAAACACTGACGGGCACTGTGGCGCACGTCCGCCACGTCCGTGAAGAGCCCTTTCAGCAACCGGGGCTCTCACCCACCCTCGGTCCACCCATCACCGGCGTCCGTGTCCGCCCGTCACCGGCGTCCGTTTCCGCCCTCTGTCTGCCCGTCACCGGCGTCCGTTTCCGCCCATCAACGGCGTCCGTGTCCGCCCTCGGTCCGTCTGCATGAGAGGCGCCCGTTCCTGCATTGCCTCCATCTGCGAAGTGCCCCCTGTGCCCCTATCGGTCTCTGCAGACCCCTCTCCCTGTATCCCTCTCCCACCAGCCGTGTTGTCTGTCTGTTTCTGACCCACCCGTGCCCCTCCCCAGCACCCCCTGTCAGTGTGCCTGCCTCCCCTCCCACTCCCTGATGATGGACGCTGGCACCCCCCATGCCGCCAGAGCGCCTGCCGCAAGGTGCCGACGTTGCCCCATCTGGGGGTGTGATGAGCTGCGTGAGCCCTTCCCGCTCGCAGCAGACAAGCCCACGGCATCTCTCGGTCTTGGCCGGGGCACGGAGCAGAAGGCATGCTGGGATGCCTTCTTTGTGGGCATTGCCACGGCCCTTGAGGCCCAGGGCTTCAGGCAGCGCACGGGCATGTCCTGGCGGAGGCGGTTCCAGACCTCATGAGACCCCCCCCTTGTGCGTGCCGTTCCCACCCCCTCCTTCCCTTCTCTCCCCCGCTCACCCCCCCATGACTCCCACGTGCAGCCTCACCGTGGCTTGGGGGTGGCATCGCAGTCTGCAGGAGGGAGGGCAGTCGCACTCCCCCCTGCGGCAGGTGGCTAATGCCCAGGGTGCCCTGGGGCAGCTGGCACTGGCACAACCTCTGCCCTTCAGCTGACTGTCAAACGCGCAGTGCCTGCAGGCCCGCCTGTGGCTGCCCATCTGCTGCGACCGCTGCAGCAGCTGTGGTAGGTGCACGCAGACGGGCTGAGGAGGGGGCTCTTCGCTTCCACAAGACTGACAGCTCCCCACAGGAGCCTGCCTGCCTCTGCGGTAAGTTTTGCCGCGATCCTGGCCCAATGCTGTTGCCTCCAGCCTAACTCAGGCACAGTTGCAGCCTAACTCGGTCCTAGTTTGGGCCACAATTGGGCCACAATTGGGCCTCAACTGTGCCTGAGTTAGGCTGGACTGAGCCCTAAGGGTCCAAATCCTATCCAACTTTCCAGCACTGATGGAGCCACAATGCAGCCCTGAGGTAAGGGAACAAATGTTTACTTACCTTGAGGAGGCCTCCATGACTGCCCTCCCACCGCAGGATGCAGCACACACCCTGTTGGCATGGCTGCATCAGTACTGGACAGTTGGATAGGATTGGGCCTTAGGCCTTTGTTTTAGCTATTCCTGTACAGTCCTTTCATCTTAGCCACTCAAAGAATGTAAGTGGCACGATATATGGGAACATTCAAAAGAACAAAGTATAAAGACAACAAATTAATCAGAGAGACAAAGCTGAAAACTTATTCATACCTGAAAGTAGACCAAGAAGCAGTCAAGTTTCCGTTTGCTAGATCCCCTATCAAAGTATTGCCCACAAGTGTCAAGGATGGTGCAGACCAGTCGAATACGAAAAAGATGTTCTGGAGGATCAAGTGGGCTGGAAGTACCATCAAGGTTCACACCAAATGATGTGAACGAGTACAGAGTTCTAAAGATTACTGCCGACTCTACCATTCTGTAATTGTACAGCTCGCCCAGGAACTTGGCACTGCTGATCCTCCGTTGGTTAAATTTTGGCTGATTAACCTTAAGCAAACAAAATACCATTGCGAAGTTAACACACATTTCTTATGCTTGAGACAGAGAGCAATACTGTACTCAGAGAGGCCTCAGAATTTACTACTACAGTACAAAAAGCGGTAAAGATGTGGTCTATGGTGGGACTACATGTATCACAGAACGTCACTTTCTCTATAAGAGGCCATGCGCACAGATGGTGCCATATAAATAATTGACAAGCATGATCTAGTGCAGTGCTTCCCAAACTGTGAGTTGTGCAGTTGCACCCTCCCACCCACCCTTGCATCCGGTTGGAGCCCTCTGGACACAAGTGGAGGCCACTTCCGGCTTGTGACCTGCCTTTGGAAGCTGCTCCGCATTGTGCTGGACCTGGGACGGCCTCCAGAGGCCTCTGAGCGCCTCCCGAAGTTACTTAACAGTAGATAAGCAGCGAGGTGGCCAAGTTTGCGGATGACATTAAACTTTTCCGGGTGGTGGAGACCAGCAGGGATTGTGAAGAGCTCCAGAAGGATCTCTCCAAACTGGGAGAATGGGCAGCAAAATGGCAGATGCGCTTCAATGTAAGTATGTGCGAAGTGATGCACATTGGGACAAGAAACCAAAATTTCACATATACGCTAATGGGTTCTGAGTTGTCTGTGACGGATCAAGAGAGATCTTGGGGTGCTGGTGGACAGGTCGATGAAAGTGTCGACCCAGTGTGCGGCGGCTGTGAAGAAGGTCAATTCCATGCTCGGGATAATTAAAAAAGGGATGGAGAATAAAACGGCCAATATTATTATGCCCTTGTACAAATCGATGTAGTTCATCTGTGGAACTCCTTGCCATAGGATGTGGTGATGGCACCTGGCCTAGATGCCTTTAAAAGGGGTTTGGACAGATTCATGGAGGAAAAGACCATCACAGGTTACAAGCCATAAGCAACCTCCTGGTTTTAGAAGTAGGTTCTCTCTGTGCCAGGTGCAGGGGAATGGCAGCAGGAAACAGGTTATCTTGTTGGCTGTGTGCTCCCTGAGGCATCTGGTGGGGCCACTGTGTGATACAGGAAGCTGGACTAGATGGGCCTTGGCCTGATCCAGCAGGGCTCTTCTTATGTTCTGAGAGCCTCCAGAAGTGACTTCTGGGTCACTGGGTCCAGAAGTGACTTCTGGGTCACTTCCAGTTTTGCAAACATGACTTTCGGTTGTGTCCAGAGGCCCACAAAGGTCTACTGGGCCTGGTGTGACGTGGGAGCAGCTTCCAAAGGTAGGTTGTGAGCCGGAAGTGGGAGGATGAGGTGGGTCGCTGCAGCGGTAGGTTTGGGGACCTCTGGTCTAGCGGCATGTGCACAGTACTTAAAATGGGAATCAAGAGTTTGGATCCTACTCTCTCAATCTCTCACATGCATGGTTTAATAAACTGACCAATGAAAGCCTGAACTCAAAGCTACCAACCTAGACTAGTCATTTCTGGCAGGGGCAACAGCACCACAATGCAGGCATGACAATTTGCCATTACAGAACAAAAATATTTTCTGCTTCCTTTAGTCAGTGTGCTGCTTTATGCCAGGAACATTCCTACCTGGAACTAGAGATATGATTTTGAAAATGAGCTCATCAATCAGCATGATTTACAATCAACACACAGTAATATAAACTGTTTTTGAAAACTCAGGAAAAAAATTAACTTTTTTCTTTAATATGTTTAATAGAACTTTTAAAAACCTAAAAATACTTTACCTCCATTCCTAGCCGAATATCCTCTAGAACACCGTCAACAACGTGAATTCCAACATCCTCTTGGTAAAGCACCAGCCCTGCTAAAAGGTTGGCTACACAGTGAATGCTATTATATTTCACATTCCAGATGTTGATCATACAACATATTACATAGTCTTTCACTTCAGGGTCATGCCAGGGCAATTTGCGCATCTGTCTCAGCACCTGAACAAGATTAAAAAAAACCTTAATCAAAAGAAACATTGGATGCTTTATACATACAGGTGTGTGTCACTTAGCGACTGACTTGATATACGACCTGTTGGTTCCATAAATAAGTAAAAGAAAATTTATGGCCTGGAAAATTTCCTGGCCAGGATGCCTTATTGGGGGGCCACTTCTGGGTTGCAGGAGGTCTGCGACCCACTCTAATGCTTCCGCAGGCCTCAGAATGGCCCCGCAGAAGCATCCCGAAGCCACTTCTGATTTTCGGAAGCAAACCGGAAGTGGTTTCCAGCGGGTGGTACACCAACAGAACCCCAATCCCGTCTCATCCATTCAGCATTATGCAAAGGCATTTAAAACAAACAGTGGGATACATCTAAATTCTGTCTTATGCGAGTGGTATGTGACACAGTGGACTAGAGAGGAAAGGGAGGAAATACGGGGGGGGGGGAATTCACACCCCTCCCTCTCCTGCGCAAGGGGAAGATGGCACTCATGCAAGAGAGGATTTGGACATATCTCAATGTTTTTTCTATGTCCAGATTCACATTTAAGTGTAGGTTGCAGTTAAACTTAGCATTAGTTACAACGTGCTCAGCATCCTTTACTGCTTGTTACCTCTATTGACTGATTTATTATGTAAACCGCTTTATTGAAAAGCAGTATATAAGTGTTCTTAATAATAATAAAAATGGAATACTACCAAAGGAAAAAAATCACTTTAATCTAGCCAATGCCTTCCAAATGAGTCTCAGATAAACGTTCACCGATATTTTCACTTTGGCTCTCAGTGAGAATTTGGGTAAGGAAGAGGAGCAAGGAAGCAAGACTGAAAGGGATGCACCTTCTCAGTAGTGACTTTGGAGAGATCCTTATAAAGGAGCTTCCGAATATACTCTTGGAGAGGAGGGCGTTTCTTTTTCACAGTTTTCTCAGCTGGAGGAGGGTTACAGTAGTAGTAGGCATTTTCCACCATTGTGACATAGCGAGCATCAAGGTGCATTGCTTGTTTCTTTCGCATCATTTGTTCCTGCATACAAACAAGAGAATGAAGAGCAACCTTTATAGAAATACATGTTTTTGAACAGAACATTTTTTTGCTAACTTTTATATGAACCCCCTTGAACTTCTAATCAAGACAAGGAAACCCCAAAACGATACCCTGCAGTTAGCATACCGTATTAGTATGCCCTATTTTCTGCCAACCAAGCCAAGATCTGCAGTGGGCCCTTGTCATCCGCGGATTTGAATTTACACGGATGGCCATCCGTGGAGGGAGGGTTCCCACTGGGGGTGGGACTGTGCCATTTTACCGTTTTTGAGGATTTGCGCGGGCCCACCACCCGCTTCTTCAGTCCGGTGCTGCATCGTAAGCTCCTAAAAAGCCTGTTAAAAGAAAAAAAAACCCGATTGGAAGCAACTTCCGGTTTAACGTGCAACCCAAAGTCGCTTCCGATCGTGGTTTTCTTCTTTTAACAGGCTTTTTAGGAGCTTATGATGCAGCGCCGGACCGAAGTGGGCAGCAGGCCAGTGCGTTGCTTCAAAAAGGGTGAAATGGTGCCAGGAGGAGCACCGTCATTTTACCCTTTTTGATGCGCCGCACGGGTCCGCCGCCTGCTTCTTCAGTCCTGCGACGCATTGGAAGCTCCTAAAAAGCCTGTTAAGAGGAATGTCAGGTTATTGTAACCTGGGAATTCACAAGCATGAACAGAAAAAACCATGCAAGGAAAAAATGCTGTGTCATAGTGATTAAACAAAAGATGAGACCATGCTTATACTAAATGGTTAACAAGGTGGTAGAAAAAAAGTGCTGTGTCATGCTGACTAGGATGCAATGTTTGAATCTGATTGGTTAGCAACTATATAAAGGTAAAGCACCCAGGACCAGTATCTCAGGCTTCTTCTCTGTGCTGTTACTCTGTACAAACTTGCTGATGAAAGACTGCTATGCTTATCTGCTGTATATACTTGTAAATAGACTTTGGTGGTGGAAACTACCGTGTCTGTGTCATTCTTCGCTGTGGACAAGGACTGGGAGGCTGCACGCCATAAATTTTCTGTGTACTCTGACAGGTTATGGGCCCAGCCCAGCCGTAAATCAGTGCCTGGTGATTTCCAGATCCTGCTGAAGGTCCGGTGAAGAGGTCAGCGTCCTTGAGCCCAGGAGGGGTAGTGGACGGCTTGAACAGCAGAATGCAGTCTGTCGTGGGAGCAGGTGGAGGATTTCCTCTCACCCAGCTTAATGAGACAAATTACCTGTCATGGAGCCTCAAGATGGAAATGTTTCTGCGCAGAGAGGATCTCTGGACAGTGGTGAGTGACCCTCCAGATGACCCAACAGCAGCTGAAAAGAGACTCATTGAAAAGGCTCTGGCTAGCATCATTTTGTGCTTAGAAGACAGTCAGCTATTTCATGTGCGTGGCTGACGTCTGCTGCAGAGTGTTGGAATGCATTGCGAACTATTCATATAAGAGAAACTTCAAGCAGCAAAGTTTTTCTTACAAGAAAGTTGTACAAGGCACAGTTGAAGCCAGGAGTTAAAGTGTCAGATCATCTTCAATACATGAGAAGAATCTTTCTTGAACTGGAAGAAAGAGGGTTAAATTTTCCTCAAGCCCATCAGGTGTATATAGTTCTAAGTTCTCTTGATCGATCATGGGATTTGATAGTTGCAAGCCTTGAATCAATGAAAGAAGAGGAGCTTACAATGGCTTATTTGACTACAAGATTGCTACAGGAAGAGCAAAAAAGAGATGAAAGATCCCATGTCCGAGGGAGGAATGATAGTGATTTATTGCATAAGCAGAGAGAAACGGCATTCCAAGGAGACAGTCAAGAGCAAGAAAAAGTCTACACGGTGAGATGGTGTTTCCGATGTGGCTCTACTAATCATCTCCAGAGAGACTGCAAAGTAAGGAAATGCAACACGACAACAAAGAAGATACAACACACATGTTTCTGTGGTGGAAGCAGCAGGAAGAAATACCAGAGACATTTGGCTGTTGGACAGTGGTGCTAGTGAGCACATTGTGAATGATCCAGAACTATTTTCTACCCTTGGACCAGCAGCTAGAGAACATGTATGTCTTGCAAATGGGCATTGTTCAAACATTAGAGGACAGGGATCTATTTATGTACCCTGTATTGGTGAGACATTCTCTGGGGTTTTATGTGTTCCTGACCTAGAGTATAATTTATTAAGTGTGTCATGTTTAGATAATGCTGGCTATACAACTGAATTTTCAGGGGGTAAATGTCAAATTATAAGAGGTGACAAAGTGTGTGCACAAGGTATACTACAGAACAAACTTTATGTTATGCAAACTCAAGTTGAGAGAATCACAGCTCAGACAGCATTTTCAAACAAGCCAGATCATGATGGGTGTGTGCACCTATTGCATAGAAGATTGGGGCATGCAAGTTTTAAAGTGCTAGAAAAAATGCCAGAACATGCAATAGGGCTGAATGTAAAAGCATGTAAAAACTTTCTGGACTGTGCAACTTGCAAAGTTGCAAAGTCAAAGGTTTTCCCTGTAAAAAAGAAAAGTGAAAGGATATCTGAGAGAGTTTTTCAGCTGGTGCATTCTGATTTAATTGGCCCTTTAGCGCCATCTGCTGGCAGTGCTAAATATGTGCTTTGTATCGTGGACGATTTTTCTAGATTTGGATTTTGTTTTTTTACTAAAAAGCAAAACTGAAGTATTTGAACAATTAAAGAATTGGGTTTTTTGGGCACAAAAACGTTATGGGCAAAAGGTATCCCAGGTTCAGACTGACAGGGGTACAGAATACACCAATTCTAATTTCCAGCAGTGGCTGAAGAAAATGGGGATTACCCACAGAAAAACAAACCCATACACACCAGCAGAAAATGGCGTTGCAGAACGTAGAAATGGTGTATTACAGACCATGAAAGATTCTCTGCTGTCTGACTCAGGAATGAGTCAGGGGTACTGGGGAGAGGCCATTTTGACTGCCAATTATTTAGTCAACAGGCTGTGGAGTTCAGCAATAAATGATACTCCCTATTTCAAACTTTACGGAAAAAAAACATCTCTGTCACATTTAAGAGTTTTTGGTTGTAGTGCGTGGGTACACATTCCAAAGGCACTCAGAAGCAAGGGGCAAGCAAAAGCCAGGAAAATGAAATTCATAGGCTATGAAGCTGGTTCAAAGGCATATCGTTTTACTGATGGTAGTAAAAATGTTGTAATTTCCCGGTCAGCAAACTTTTCAGAGCATGAGAATTGGGGGAGGATACATGCCAACTCAGAAGTTTTTCTTCCTCTTAGACAAGGTTCCTTGCAGAAGGAAATGTTGCCACAGCAACAAATTGCCCCAGGTGCTGATAAGTTAGAGAGCACATTAACTCATGAGGTCCCGGTAAAGGAAGAGCCTGCTACTTTGCTTAAGTCAGAAAGAGTGACTAAAGGAATTCCCCCTGATAGATTTACAGCAGGGGAGGTGAGAGTGTGTCATGTTAATTATGAACCTCAAAGTTATCAAGAAGTCTTACAATTGCCTAAGGCAGAGCAGGAGAAGTGGAAAGAAGCAATGAATGAAGAAATGAGGGCAACGGACAAGCACAATGTATTTACCCCTGTAAAATTACCAGAAGGGCAAAAAGCTGTTGGATGTAGATGGGTGTATAAAAAGAAAATGCTAGTAAATGGTGAATTGAAGTATAAAGCAAGACTAGTTGCCCAAGGGTTTGCTCAAAAGAAAAACATTCATTATGATGAAGTCTTTGCACCCACAATGAGAGGAGAAACAGTGAGATTAGCATTAGCTTTAGCAGCTGCAAAAGAATATAAGGTGAATCATTTTGATATTACCACTGCATATCTGAATGCAAAGTTGGAAGAATGTGTTTTTATGAAGTTGCCTCATGGATTTGAAGTAACTGGATCAGAGACAGTATATAAGCTTAACAAAGCCATATATGGATTAAAACAATCAGCTAGAAATTGGAACCAATGTTTAGATTTAGCCTTAAAGAAAATGGGTTTTAAAAACAGCCTAGCTGATCCATGTCTGTATGTACAGAATTATGAAAAGGAACAAATCATCCTTCTTATCTTTGTCGACGATATCTGTTTTTTGGCAAAAAACCAGTCACAAATTGAGAAATTTGCAAAACAACTGGGACAGACGTTCCAATTGAAAGACTTAGGAGAAATCAAAAATTACTTAGGAGTTGAGATAAAGAAACTACAGGATAAGGGATATATCCTGAGTCAAAGTAAGAAAATAGAGCAACTTTTAAAGGAGTTTGAAATGGACAATTGCAAAAGCATGCAGACTCCAATGATAATAGACTTTCAGAAAGTAGAAGAAGAAAATGAAAATCTATGTGACCAGGAATTATACCAGTCAGCTATTGGAAGCTTGTTGTATCTAGCGCAATGGTCAAGGCCAGACATTGCAAATGCAGTAAATATTTTGAGCAGATACACTTCAAAACCCACTCAGAGGCATTGGTTGGGAGTAAAAAGAATCTTTCGTTATTTAAAGGGAACAATAGATCAATGTCTAATATTGCAACCTTGTGATTCACCAGAACTGAAATGGTATGATCTGAAATGTTATGTTGACAGTGACTGGGGTAATAATATGCAAGACAGACGGTCAATTTCTGGTCTAGTAATAATGTTTGGAGGTGCATTGATAGGTTGGAAAGCAAGAAAACAACCATCCATAGCAGTATCAACATCAGAGGCAGAATTCGCAGCTTTGTCTGAAATGTGTTTAGAGGCCACCTGGTATAAACAATTACTTGAAGATATTGGTTTTGAAATGAAACATCATCCCATCTCTGTATTTGAAGATAGCCAAACATGTATTCAAATGGCAACATGTGAAAGGGTAAAAAGTAGAAGTAAACATGTAGACATCAAGTACTGTCATGTAAGAGAAGCCATAAAAGAAAGGTTAATAGAATTTATTGCCCATCAGAAGACAATTTGGCTGATCTCATGACAAAACCATTGTGTGCACAAAGACATGCAAAACTTACAAGAGAACTTGGTTTGGTTCCTGTAAGTTCTGTTCAGCTGTAAATTGGAGGGGTGTCAGGTTATTGTAACCTGGGAATTCACAAGCATGAACAGAAAAAACCATGCAAGGAAAAAATGCTGTGTCATAGTGATTAAACAAAAGATGAGACCATGCTTATACTAAATGGTTAACAAGGTGGTAGAAAAAAAGTGCTGTGTCATGCTGACTAGGATGCAATGTTTGAATCTGATTGGTTAGCAACTATATAAAGGTAAAGCACCCAGGACCAGTATCTCAGGCTTCTTCTCTGTGCTGTTACTCTGTACAAACTTGCTGATGAAAGACTGCTATGCTTATCTGCTGTATATACTTGTAAATAGACTTTGGTGGTGGAAACTACTGAAGGGTACACCACCGTGTCTGTGTCATTCTTCGCTGTGGACAAGGACTGGGAGGCTGCACGCCATAAATTTTCTGTGTACTCTGACAAGGAAAAAATGCAACCAGAAGCAACTTCCGGTTGCACGCGAAACCGAAAGTTGCTTCCGATTGCGTTTTTTCCTTCTTTTAACAGGCTTTTTAGGAGCTTACGACGCGGTGCCAGACTGAAGAAGTGGGCAGCGGGCCCGCACAGCACTTCAAAAAGGGCACAATAGCGTCCCCTGCCAGTCTGAATATTTGTGGGTTTTGGCATCCATAGGGGTTCCAAGAACAGAACCCCTGCGGATGCCAAGGGCCAACTATACTCAGGTTCCTTGACTTTCACATCTAGCTACTGTCATGAAATGTCCCACCCTATGTTAGCACTATAGACAGTTAAGTCTTCCAACATGTCCTTACTCCTTGTGCTCTCTGCCTGCCTGGCCTTCAGCCGATTGTCTAATCATCATGACTGTACATGCAAGTTCTGGGCCCAGTTCAATGTGGCACCAAATCAATTCCCATGTTGAGTAAGTTACCCGAACCCCATTCAATGTAACATGTAACACTGGTGTTTTGGTAGGTGGATAGATCCAATTTGTGTGGTTTTTCCCTTCTTCAAAAATGGAAGAGGACATAAATGAGACTTGTGTGCATGAGGACCTCCATATGGGGTACCTACATGATAAGCTACATTGTGTGAGGTGCTGCCTGTCCCTCCACAAGTGGCATCACGGGGGGGGGCAGGAAACTGCACTGGGTGACACTCTCGGGGGGGGACACCACTAGTGGCCAAAATTGTGAAAACTTTGTATTTATGAATACCATCATGAGATATATCATTCAATATAAAATTTCATAATTTTGAATTATCTGTATTCTAGCAAACGTTATGGTCAAATAACCAGAAAAATAAAACACAACTGCCTTATGTAACAAAAGGTGGATTTCCTTAACCCAAAACAGACCAATGAGACTGATTGTTCTGAGAGACGAGTTGGTTACTGATTTGTTATGTGAGCTATACCGTTTGTTTATATAAAGTTAATGGGGGTAACACCATGAGTTATCAGACTGGGTGACACCAACCCTAGTGACACCACTGACTAGGAGTAATCTGTAGAAATACGTAGTCCTGCCTGATGGGCATCTTTTGTAGAACCCAGCTCAGCCCAACCTGGTTTCCCCCTATTCACCTCTGGGTTCCATTACAGGGGTGATGCGCTGAGCTTTCACACCGGGTGACGCAAGCCCTAGTGCCCACCACCTAGTAAGCATTGGAACCAGGCCTCAGAATTTTATTTCAACTGTTTTTGCAACAGTTCTTTCTGAAACATATTATCAGTTGCATCACTGCCTTAGGTGTCACCCAGTGCAGTGACTTCTGGCATCACCCCACCGAGTGTGCAGATGCAGAAGTAATTGGCGGTGACGTGATGACATCTTCATGTCACCGTCAATTACTTCCAACTTGCGAGCCTCTGCAGAACTCGGAGCGGCTGAAAACAGCTGAGGAAAGGCTCTGTCGGCTACCACAGAGTGACACCCTTGCCCAGCCAACTTCGACTGTTACGAGCCACTTCGTATTATGTTTGCAAGAACAGGAAGCGACTCGAAGTAGCTGAAAGTCCACTGGGCATGGGTGGTGTGGTGGGCTTCTCTTATGGTGTCACCCCCTCAATGGGTGTCACCTGGTGAGGCCCACACCCAATGTACGACACCCCTGCATACTATTCTTACCAAAAGGACACTGGTTCTTAAATGGGATTCTGGTGACCTGAAGAGGAATCTCCCACAAGTCTCCAACAGAGTACATGCCATTTCAATATGGTGATGAGAGAAGTCAGACAAAAGCATCTGTGGGGAAAAAAAGCATCACATTTTGAATGTGTTTCATACTGAAACTTATATTTAGGTGTTGCTATTTAAAATCTTGGGTGGGATCCAAACAAGTTTTGATTAGCAGGAAATATCTTACAGTAGCACACCTCCTCCATTACAAATTCCCACTCCAATTTGTATTGATAATCATTTTTTCATTTGCAATTAAGGCTTAATAATAAAGCAAAAGTCCAACAAAACCCCACAAAAAACTCCTTATGTATTTTAAAAAGTATCCAGTCATAGACTGGATAAAAGGTATCCAGTCAAACACACCTCAGAATATACCAGGAAAGGGGGGGAAGGGTGTGTGGGAGAATCCACGAGTACTAACCTTTAAGCAATGCAAAGTGTCACTTTTTGAGAACATTTTAAATTTAGTAAGCTCGCCAATGAATCGTACAGTTTTATTCTTTGTTTCAATGTTGATCTGGTCCTTCTTTCTCACCTAAAGGCAGGAATATAGGAGAACTTACTATCAGGATCAGAGAAATTAACACTTTGGTACCTACAACTACCTTAGAGCAGTCTGACTTTTTGTGCCAGAGATCAGGAAGGGGTGGGTGGAAAAAGAAGATATATGGTTCGAGGCCAATGAAGGAGGAGACCCTTCAGGGCAAAAACGTTCACTTTGTAAAGACCACATACAACATTTTTAAAACTCTCTCCCAAGCCACAAGTGCTAGAAGCATGCTTCTTTGAGAAAGCAGACATTTTGTGATTGACCTTTGTGCCCAATTCCATCCGTTCGATTGACGTTAAAATAGCCATGCTTCAAAGAAGTCTCTAGAGCAAGGGTTTCAAACTCATTTCATACAGGGGGATAAATAGTTCCTAAGTGAGGAAAAAAGGTGCTTATTTCTGGTTAACACTTGCTTAATGACAGCCTTCAGCAGGCGCCATGCAAGCCGGGCGGCTTGCAAGCCGGGCGGCTCACGGCTCACTCCTTGACGAAGGAGGCGCCAGAGGAGCAACAGCACGGCGGCGACAGGCAATGACGAGAAGATAAGTCCATTTAATTAATTAATTTACTGTAAAATAAAATTAATTAAAAATTTCGGTCGCGCTTTGCAAGGCAATTAGCAGCTATCTGATTTTTAAATAGCCTCTGGGCTTTAGGCTTTTAGTTATCCGATTATGAAAACATCACCCATGTTTTCATTGGAGGCTCTGCGGGCCCACCAGAAATTGGAGGCCCACCAGATATTGGGTTGCGACCCACCAAGTGGGTCCCAAACCACAGTTTTGATGATCTAACACATTGGATCATATTCTATCACAACAATAGGAGCCTTATGCATTAACGTTTAATAGTGTCATCTTGAAAATAGGTTTTTTTTAATAATATCAAATCAATCTGTAAGATTCAGAACCAACAGAAACATACATGAAACCTGAAGTCGCCTTTCAGCATGGAACAAAGATCTTCTGCAACATCAGACATACAGGGATGCAATGTGGCAACCAGCCTTGCATAAAAGGGTAACAAATCCAACCTGCAAGCAAAAGGTTTTTGCACACCATTAAAAAAATCTCAATTTCCAACTGAATTTTGTATTTTGATATATTTATACACAATATATACCCCCCCAAGACCGTAGGGTATTCTCTCTTGTGATGCCCTCTGCTGTGCTGTTCGGCAGATATAGGAGGATCCCATATAGTGAGAGGTGCTGCCAATGTGAACCTAGTAGGGTTGAATCTCTGCTGCATATGGTTCTACTTTGCCTGCTATACAATGATCTTCATCAACTCCACCTAGGCCCGATCATTGGGAAAGATAAGTTGATGGGCTGATCAAGATAGGCTACGGTACCTTCTTATGGTAACCGATGTTGAGGTGCTCTTGAGGATAACTGCCTTTCTAAAGCTGATGGTCGAGCGACGGAGATGATGTTTTTCTAATTTTGCACGGGAGAGTTGTGGGAATTTTGTATTATGTTTGTATGTTATGTTAATGTTTGTATGTTATGCCAATAAAGGTTTACAAACAAACATACATAATATATTATTATGCACACAAAGGGATGCAGTATACACGTTTTGATTCCACTGAAGCTCCATTTGGCAAAACTTCTGTATGGGCAATGACTACATAGATGGGAGAATAGAAGTGGGATCACACTTGCCCACCTAGCATTATTAAGTATTTAGATCCCGATGGTGGAATGTCAATGTTAAATTAATTGCCCTTATTCTGTACTCTCATTACTCTCGGTTCCTAAACAGTATGAACCACCATAAATGTACAGTGAAAAACTAGCATCCTATTAAGGCAAGGCACTTTAAAGGCTTTAAGGGCTGTTAACAGGACTATTAATATATACTAAAGTGAGGACTCAAGACATTTATTTCAGTTGGCTTTTAGTTAGGTCTCTAGGCTTTACTGATGAGTTTTTATGGCCTTCTCCCAGGTTGTTATGATTGGTTGCCACCTGTGTGCTGGTTATTGATTATTGGTTTTGTTTTTAACCTTGCTTTTAGTTATTTCAATGAGCAATAAAATGTATAATGGATACTTTATTACTATTTTTAAATGATATATGCACACTGTGTTATAATTTTTTAAAAACGTTTATGTTCTAAGTGGCCTTGTGTTACCATATATACTCGAGTGTACGTCCATCTCATGGATAAGCTGAAGGCAATTTTTCAGCCAAAAATCATGAAATTTGCTATGACCCATGGATAAGTTGATTGCAAAACTTAGGGGTGTATGAAATTCTTTGAAAATGACTTACCAGTAATTGTTTTGAGGCAGCTACAAACGTTTGGAGTGGGTTAAAAAAAAGCCATTTTGTCTTGTCCTGAAGCAACACAAAACTGCTTCAGAACAAGCTCTTGCACAGATAGCTGAGCTCTTGCAAAGACCTCAGCTGAGCTCCTTGCAGAGCAATTAGCACCTTTGAATAGCCTCAGGGCTTTGCTCGGAACATCTGATTGTTGGGGATAAGCTTGGCTTTGATCACTGAGCAGTGGATAAGTCAATCCATGGTTTCAGGGGCTATTTTAAGGCATATTTCTTGACTTATACACGAGTATATACAGTACCCGTCAGGGTTAAGAAAAGCAAGGTATAATATATCCTTGACCACAGATGCCTTTTCCTCACAATGCTGTCACATAAAATGAAACATTCAGTCCTTAATACATAATTAAAACATTTAAAAACTAGGGTGGCCTCTGTACTGCTGATAAGATGCTATAAGACCAAGGGCCTGAAAAACTGAACCAAGAAGCAACACTCAAATAATGGCTGATTGAGGTGAGGAAAAGGGAAATGTGTGCACTATATATGCGCACTCAACAAACCAATCACAGAACATCTAGTCCCAGTAATTGCCAAATATCAGGGTTTAGCAGATCAAGATATATTGCAAAACATCTTATCGACAGAGGAAGGTGATACAATGGAAAGGGTTGCAGCCTTTGTTTGTTCAATTGTTTCGCCTCGTGCATCAGATATTGATCTGATGTATTAGCCCCTAGACCGTAGCCCAATGTCTGGTTGTTTTTGTTTCATTGGGCTTTCTGTTTGTTTGTAATGTGTTATGTAATGTATGTTGATTTTTGTTGTCTTTAATGCCAATAAAGGTTCTTGACTTGACAAACCAATATTTTCAGAGATGGCAGCAGTACCGAGATCTCTTGTAAACACGTTATGTGGAGCATCTCACCAAGACCTCGAAAATACGTAACACATAGCAAGGTAATATGAACACAGCAAACAAGTTACTGCACGTGCTACTCCAAAACTAAGCTTATTTAAATACTGACTTGTTACCTTAGCAGGCATTAAGATATCAGAGGTTAAAAAACCACCACCACCCATTTACACTATAGTCTCCTGTATGCAGCCTTAACATTTTAACAAAATGAACACTTTCATAACCTTTACCATCCAACTGCAACAAAATTTAGATGAGTAGTTAAAGGCTACATGTCTTAGCCAGTAACCACCAAGTACAATAAAAGCTTTGTTAACCGACATCCATGGGGAATGGGGACTGACCACTGCTTAATTGAATATGCTGGTTGATAGAGGTTTTGCCTGAGCAATACTACGGCATCTGGTACCTACAGCTCACTCTGTCATCACTGCTGGCCTGGGTTTGCTGTCCAGCAGCAGCAGCACCACCACCACCACCACCACCACCACGCAAGCAGTGACCGTGTTTGGGACCCGCAGCCTGCTCTGCCATCTGCTGGTCAACAGCAGCAGTGCTAAGCAAGCGGTGGCCATGCCTGAACCACAACAGTCAGTGTGGTTAAAAAAAAAAAAAAAAAAACACCTGCCAGGCAGAGATGCCAGTTAACTGAGTTTTTCAGTTACTAAAGTGCAGATAAAGTGCAGGTTAAGGAGGTTTTTACTGTAGTTCCGGGGGGGGGGGGGGGGAAGAAACGGAACCTAGGAAGTGTAGCAAATCACCACAACCATCATCATCATCAACAGGGATGGGGATAAAAAGATTAAAATAAGCTTTAAGATATTTGCCAGGATCAAAGAACCAATATACAGCAAATATCCATCAAGAATCTTAAAGTTTAACACAAATTAAAACCATGTAAAAATGTCAAACGTGGGTAAGGCCATATTATAACAGTACAATGAATTCAAACAGGAGACGAGTTCCGATAACTCAGTGATCTTCGGAGCAGTGAGATTACCATATAATTTAACCCACTGATTGACTTGAAATGCATCTGACAAAAATTTCAAGAAGCTTCTCTATCTCTATTTCAAACTGAACTCATAGTAATCTTTATAAAATGGACTTCTATGTTTTGACATTTTTGTATCGTTTTAATATATTTTGGTTAATCTTTAATACAGGTCGAGAATCCCTTATCCGAAATGCTTGGGACCAGAAGTGTTTAGGATTTTGGAATACTTACGTAAACATGAGTTATCTTGGGGATGGGACCCAAGTCTAAATACGAAATTCAACCTTGTTGCCTGCCCATCTCAGAGCCTCCTCACTGGCTTGCTTCTGGTAGTTAAATAGGTGACCCCCCCCCCCCGGCCAGCCCCTTCCAACCACTTCATTGGCTCAAGAGGGGCTCCGCCACCTTTCCGCGTCTCTGCCCCAGCCTTCCCGGCGCTTGGCAAAGAGGAAGATCCCTCATGCTGTATGGCAGATTTTGAAACAGAGAGAATTGAAGCAGGGAAAGTCTATTCTTCAGAGAAAAAAGGTTAACGCATCCAGAGGCCATACTGAAGCCCCCAAGCATAAGCAATCTGTAGGATCTCAGCCATTACCTTTCATATGACATTTCCATTCATTCTTACCTTTGCCGAGGAACTATGAAGAGAGCCCGAACCAACTTCCTTCTGTTGGCTTTTGTGTTCATATTCATGCAAAAATCCATTGCTGCCTATAGAAGAAGCAGACTGAATTTAAAAGCAAGCACAACTTCATTAAGTTTTAAACAAAATTGCATGTGCCTCTCCAGGCTAATTAAGAAGGTGCAGAAGGAGGAAGATTGCACTTCCCTACTGCATGCAGGGAAGAGCAGTTTCTTCCCTCTTAATCAAGGGGTGGCCAATTGACAGCCACCAGGTGATATCTGCCCCGCTTTCCCCTCCCAATTGGGAGGTACTCAAGATGGCCAACAACATGATAAAATACAATAAAATACCAGTATAACTGTAAATCAACAATAACGGCATTAAACAACTAAAAAAATACCAGTACCCATATAAATAACAAAAGAATCAGAGCAGCATGCTAATCATAACAAAACTCCTTAGGACCGAAAGGCCAAATGAAACAGGTGAGTCTATAAACAGGATATGTATTTATGACAAAAAATTTAATTAAATTCATTGGCTACCATAGATTCAACTGCAAAGAAAATATTTTTTGTTATGTTAAGAAACGCGCTAATTCCACACGTCTCTTGGGATTGCTATATAAAGCCACAGCCATGACAGATAACATCAAACCTGAAGCATTTGTTGTAGACAACGCAGACACTTACAAGATGTGTCTAGAACAGGGGTTCTCAACATACTTGGCGCAGTGTACCACCTACAAGGCCGCTGCCATGCTGAGTACTACCAGAAGTAAGCAGCGATGACATCATCGCTGCTTACTTCTATTTTTTCAGCCTGGTTTTTGGCACAGGAGGCCGCCAGACGCCGCACAGGAGGCTAGTAAGAGGCTCCAGGTGAGCTGCTTTCTTCACTTCCAAGAGGCTCAGTTAAAGCCTCTTGGGAGTGAAAATGCAGCTCCGAAAGCACCATGTTTTCACGGGGGTTCAGGTGTCCTCGGGGGCCCAGCAGTCCGAGTATCACCAGAAATACCCAAAAATACTACTGGTGGTATGAGAACCCCTGCTCTAGAATTAACTGGCATGTGTTTGCTTGTTGGACATGCATCAATGAATGCTGATAAGCTCACATACTTGATGACCAGCATTCACTGGTGTACCTCTAAGTTCTTTACCATTCGTCTGGGATGGTTAATATTCACATGCTAATGCCACCATTCAACAGATTGTGGACATTTGCTGTAATACATATTAATAATGGTCACAGTGAGACCATCTAACAGTTTTCATCACCATCTAATAACCAAACCTGGCAGTTTTTGACAGAAAGAATACTAGATGCTTACTGTACCTTGTCTATTAGGTCTCTATTTACACAATTTGGAAGCTGCTGAAGGAAAGCATCTACAATAAGCTTTAGGTGTGACCCAGTACTGGCTTCTTCATCTTCTTGTTCTACTCAAGCGTTGTTTTTTTAAAAAAAGAGAGAGAAAACCAATAACACATATACTCTGTTAAAAATGGTACATATTTTAAGTCTGCTTCCAAGTTCAACACAATCACTCACCTTTGGGAGGTTGATCACACTTTTTCAAAGAGGAAACAAAAATAGGAACAAGTGGTCACTCTACAGGCCATTCTTTAAAGCCCATGGAGGGAAAAAGAAATAAGTGGACTGGAAATATGCACAGTAAACCAACAAAATCCAAGTAACGTACATTTACCACCACCACCACCACCACCCCAAGGAAACAGCAGAGCAGGAACATGTATGCGAACAATAAAGAACTGACCAAAGAAAATATCGAGAACTTGGATTTGTTCTTCTCTTCAAGAGGAAGGCAAGGTGTGAATATATAACATTTAGAAAAAGAAAGTTCTCTGTGTATCTAAGCAGGACTAATTTAATTAGGACCTCTCTAATCCTCAGCCTTGGAAATCTTGATATCACCACTCATTCCTTTTCAGGCTCTACACAGAAACTGCCTTAGACTCATAAATGCCAAAATAAGGTTACTACCATGAAGCCTATCATCAACCCGTTGCAAGTTAATCATGGTGGAAAAATAAATACTGTAAAGCACTTTGAACACTAAAAGCACCATTAGTTGTTGTAAAGACAACTACTCCTTTTAGACTGACTTCCTCATGGACACCACGCTGAATCCTCCCCTATTCTCCCCTCCCAGGAATACAACTGTACACTCTGGCTGTGTGATGTGTACATTGAACACAAACGTATACAGGTGGGCCCCCATATCCGCTGGGGATATGTTCCAGGCCCCTCCGTGGATACTTGAAACCGTGGATAAGGGCGAACACCCTCCATGGTTTCCTGAGGCCCCCCCCACCCTGCCTCCCCTGCAGGCAGGCATGCTTGCCCCCCCCAGCTCTTATTTTTCTTTCAGCAAGCGTTGTTTCTTCCTTAAAACAAACAGAGAAGCAGCCTCCATTGCAGGCAAGTAGAACGAGACTAAGTCCTAGAGAGGCTCTGCAAGCTTTCTTGTTAACCTTGCAGAGCCTCTCTAGTACTTAGTCACGTTCTACTTGCCTGTAATAAGCAGCCAGAGGCTGCTTCTCCTTTGTCTTTAAGGAAGAAACGAAGCTTACTGGGAAAAAGTAAAAGCCTGGGGGGGGGGTCCCCCATGATCCGTGGATAACTGAAACCGTGGATAGTGAATCAGTGGATATGGGGGCCCACCTGTATTCACAGGTCAAAGCAAAACTCTACATGCGTATATCTCAACACCTAACTGAACATACTAATTGGAGAAATATTTCTGAAGACAAAACAGGCAGCTTTTGCTTCTCATTCTTCTTTATATTACCTAATGGCAAGGAATGAAGATAATGCCAAAAAAAAAAAAAAAAAAGCACAACCACCTTCTCACTCCTTACTATGGCAATCTGCACTTTCAGCAGATTTTCAGTAAATTTTCTCATTTCATATTGGGATTTGGTCCCCACTTCAAGAGAAAAGGGGAGAGAGGGCTGGTTTTCTTCCTTCTGTTAAATACTGTTACCATACTATCTGACAGGTTTAATTCTGCCATTGCAATACTAATCTTTTTGCTATTAAAAACCAACACAGCCCAGTCAAACTAACAACATCACAGATGAAGCTGCCAACAGTCTCAACTGCTACACAAAATGCAAGTACAGGTTGATTACCCCTTATCCAAACATCTGAAATTCAGACTACAGTTAGCCCTCGCTATTCACAAAGGATCCATTCTGGACACACACACCCCCGCGGATAGAGAGGGTCGCGCATAAAAAAAGAGAAAGCAGGGAGGGGGCCTTTTTAGAGTGAAACCACTGCGCGTTCTTGCTTTAAGCATGCTGAAATTGCGTTCCAGAAGCTTCTTCCGGTTCACTCGACTCCCCTCTCCCAAGGTCGCCCCAGAATGCACATTCTGGAGCGACCTTGGGAGGGGGAAGTCACGTGAACTGGAAGAAGCTTCCGGGGCGTGATTTCAGCATGCTTAAAGCAAGAACGCGCAGTGGTTTCACTCTAAAAAGGTCCCCTCCCTGCTCTCTTTTTTCACAGGATTTTAAAGTGGATCTCGCAGATCTGGAATCCAAGGTAAGTCAAATTCCTGGATCCCAGATCTGTGGAAAAAAGAGTACACTGTATTCCAAAATCCAGATGTTTTTGGGGCTATGACTTAAAAAAAAAAACAACTTTCCAGCACTTGGCTAGCATAGTGCTGAGGCATAATATTTTTAAAATTGTATAAAATTACCTTCAGGCTATGTGCATAAGTTGTATATGAGACATAAATGAATTTCGTGGTTAGACTTGGGTCCCATCCCCAAGATATCCTATTATATTTATGCAAATATTCCAAAATCCAGATAATTCCAAAATCTAGATAACTTTCCGTCCCAAACAGTCCAGATAAGGGATACTCAGCCTGTATGACTAAGAAATAAAGGCATTGGCTAGCAGAGACTTTTGAGGAAGTCACTGAGGCACGTGGGATATGACTAGGTGCTCGTACGTTTTGACTGGCCATAGTACCAATTCAAAAATTGTGAGTGGCTGCTGTCTTACAAGAGGAGGGTCTTGTCCCCAACATTGGGGACAATGCTTTGGAGGCACTCTGCGGTCATAGTCATGCTATATGTGAAAAATAATGAACTAAATTGAGGACCCAACTTTTTGATCAAATCATAATCGGATTCCATACTATTTGAACCACTGCTGATAATTACTTCAATGACTCAATAGAAAGACTTTCATTGAGTTCTTAGTGATGTTGCTTAGTTTGTGAACCAGATTAAAAGACACTATAATTAAAAGACTAGTTTTATAGGCAGATGGTACCATCTGGCTCTCTTTTCTGCCTGAGAAGCCTCAGGAGGTTAAAAAGCTCATCTTTTACTAGGCAAGTGAGTGCTGGTGAAACAAAGCACTGTGACTCTCTTGTGTCTAGTTCTCCCCCACCTCATGATCACTTAAAAACCAAGCGCGCAAACACATGTACAAACCCCCACACATACACACAGCATCTAGTTTCACCTAGTCATATTAACTACCAGTATTTGGTGCTACCCAAGAGAATGTATTCAAACTAGCACTTGGAAATTGCATTCAGCAGTACTCACCTACAGAAGCTAGTATTTTAAGATTAAAATTGAATTGTACTTTTCATTAACTGAACTTGAACCATTTTCCTCAATCACCCACTCTGTTGTGAAAACTCAGGGTGAAGACTTAACAGTCATATTGTGTTTCGTTTCTATAGAAGCTTTAAAGAGCACTTATCAGCAGCTATTATGGTTGTAGATACAGCACTTGACATTAGTCATTCTTCCTGGAACTTCTATCTGCTCCCTACTCCTCGTAAGCTTATCTATGTCAAACACCCTTTTCTCCTTCAGATACCACCTCAAAACTCACTTCTTGCAGCTTGCTTTCCGTCACTATTTTCAGCTCCGGTGCTATCTGCTCCCTGTTTCTTCCCTAATCACATTAAAAATAGAACAAACAATTTTAAACAGACCCATAACAATACATGAAATAGAAGCAAACCTTACTATGAAAAAAACGGATAAGAAATTGCCTCTTTTCCTTTATATATACATATGCTTTCTCTCCTTTATACAGTATATACACATATGATTTCTCTCCAAGGTCAAGCTACTTTCCGTCTCAACAATATGTAATAATTTTAAATATCTTGGGGCATAAATCATATTAAGAATACCCTATGCTCACTATCAATAAGTTGTATAAGAACAAACAGTGCCATAACAAATTCCCTTAATGTGACTCTTGTGCCAAGGGACAGATAAGTGCTTGAGTCAACTGGTCTCTTCTCATAAAAAAGGCATATTAACTTCAAGCCAGATATCCACATGTTTAGTAGATTTTTAGTATTTATTTGGAATTCTGAGAGGAGCCATTCAACAAAATTGAATGGATTAGTCTGTCCTCCCAATACTCATACACCTACATAGACACTTCATTATAGCACTTTTAACCATACAAAGTGCTTAGCAGTCCCATTTATCCTAACAACCCTGTGAGGTAGAATAATTCATATTCTATACATACAGAAACCAAAGGAATGCAGCAGGGACAGACAGCCCTTGAATACTATGTTCTAGCTACAACCACAGCTTCCTCAAGAGCTGAGTAGCCTTGGGAAACAGGGTTACAATAGGCATAGCATTACTCCAGAAAAACTTTGGATATGAAGAACTATAAAACAAAGTTTGGGAATGATTAGCTGTGACTAGAAGGATAGATTTTCTTCAAAATAAAATTTACAGCATTTCTGTTATCCAATGTCTCTCACTCACAGAGAAAACAACCTATAATGTTAAGGGCAAGCAGTTATCCCAACAGCATAATATAGCACTTTAAAAAGACCAAACAAAGATATATTGCATCAAAGATATACTGGTTTTGAACAGCCCAATAATCACCACCATCTTGCATTTGGAAACAACCAAATCGTAACACTTCAGTGAAAAATCTCAGATCAAACAGTATACGAATCAAGCCAGCGGTTTTTTCACTACATGTGCATCCCAATGGCAGCAGGGATAAGGGAGCAGAATACGTGTGTGTGACCTTCTCATGACAAGTGAACCCTTGCCAAGTGGCAGTTTTTCTGCTTTCGCATGCAGTGGGCACTCCCAAGTTACAAAGTATGAGTGACAGGGTGCACCAGCAGGAATGAACACAAGTCCATCGTTCATTCCATGTTATCCCTTTCTCAAACAGTGGTACAGAAGCACATTTGGTTCTGGGAACATCATGCTGCAGAGGTCATGCAAAAGAGGAGGTGGAACTACTACTGGGCACATTTGCAAACACTCGGAACATAAGTCAGCATCACCAGGAGTATATCCACAGCACCATAATGTAAAAAGAATACATATTACGGAGCACTAGCTTAGTCATAAAATCAATACAGATTGTAAATACAATATTTCTCTCCATGTTATTTTTACCTTGCTCATCAAGAAGCTTTTTTGTGAGATCTTCTGTCTCATCCCCACAGTCTAACTCAAGGGCATCATCATTAATATCCAGGTTCTCCAGGTCCAACTCCAAATCTTCAGTACCAGACACATCTTTGTTATCCTTGGCTTCTTTTAACTCTGATTCAAAAAATTACATTTTTCTTAATTTATTTTTCCAACTCTACATTGCCCTTTGAGTAATTCTCTCTCTCTCAGCACAATCCTATGCATATCTACTCAGAAGTAAGTTCCATTGTATCCAATGGGGCTTACTCCCAGAAAAGTGTGTATAGGATTGCAGCCTCACTCTCTCACACTCACACAAGTGAATTAAAAGAATACAATCAATTCATGCATCTAGCACAAAAACTTGTAAATCAGAGTGCTGCCTCTGCCTCTTCCAAATACATTATTGTATTTCATGCAGTTTCAAGCAGTATCCGTACTCCTGCCAGAAGATAATGCACCAATACTATTTTACCGCAGGAAAGAAGTGTAGCAATGAAGGCTTCAATAAATTCTGCACTGTTCCAGTATTAGCTCCTGAAATTCAATGTGCTCTCCTTGTACCAATCCAAAACACTGTAGCGAGGAAGGTATTTGTTCATCCAAGTGCATCAGATGTGGGCTATCTGACTAAATAAGTCAGGCTGTACCCATGTCCTAATCCCAAATAGGTAGTACCTTGTTGATGATCAAACAAAGCATTTCCTCCAGGTGAAGAAACTTAGATCAGGGATAATACAATTAAAGCCCTGGAATTTTCTATTATGCATAAGTTGCAAGCATATAAACAAACACCACAGGGAGATACAACAAAATTATGACATTAGTACTGCACTAGGCATGACCATCTCCAAATATTCTAGGAACAGGAAACAGCCTAAACAATTGTTGCTGGGTTCCTCTTGAAAAGGAGCTGCTTCAGAGCAGGCTGGCTGTCCAGTGGTGATTTAGTGTAGAGAGGAAGCTGTCTAACCTGCTATATTTGTGGTGCAAAATAAGCATCTACCCCTAATTATTTCCCACCAGGTGATTACAGCAGAGGTGAAATGGGGGGGGGGGAGAGGTTAAGAGCCCAAGAATGAAGAGACTAGATTAAACTGTGAAGACAGAGATAAAGAGTAATTGGAGAGAATAGGGAGATGTGACCTAACGATAAGATGCAAGGGAAAGAGTAGGATTTATTGTGCAGAGGCTTGTTTTTGTATTATTGTACAGAGGCTTGTTGTTTTTCTATAACATTGCATTAGTCTGCTTCATTTTCTTACAATCTGAAAACCAGGCATGCTTAACAATCAGTACCATAAAAATTTTTTCCCATCCTATTCAGTTTTACCTAAACAAGCCAGAAGTCTTACTGGCTGTGTTGCGGTGCGTTGTGTAGAGCAGCGTCTGCGTGCAGCTCAAAAATATCGGTGTGTCTTGTCTTTTTACAGATCACACCACAACACAGGAGAGCTGTGTTGTGGTGCGAGCAAAGTTGAACAAATTGAACTTCGGCCAATGAGAAGCCACATTCGGTGCTGTGGGTGCGGGATGCGGAGCAACGTGCTGACCAATCAGAATAGAGTCCGAAACGACTTAATTCTGATTGACTGACAGAGCAGTGGGCGGGGCAGGACATCTTACACTTTTTACAACAGAGAGCAGGGGGTAGGGTAGGGCGTCCGTGAGGCTTCCTTTGGTGTAGACAGGGTGTGGTGCGGTGAGACACAATCGGCTACTCTTACACCACACCAGGATGCAACGTACTGCAATGCAGCCGGTGTGTCACAGGCTTTAGGGAAAACGTTTTTGTGTTTGAGATGTTTGAGTTACTATGGTAAACTAACAAACTGTGGTGCTTGACAGGTTCACTGATATACTGGATACGGAAACAGGCAGTCTTACAAGGCTGATAGGTCGAAGCTATTTAACAGAGTCAATAACCAAAAGCTTATTTTGCACCACAATCCTAAATGTACTTACAATAAGCGAGTCAGATTTCAATCCTACCTATATTAAAGCAAATGTTGGCACCCTCAAACAATGTTCAAGTACTCTGCAGATCCAAAAAATGATCGTACTTGCATAGCTTTGATAAAGTTGACAGAGTTACCTATGTTGATGTAAAAAACATGAACTGCATATTTATGCAGCAATTAGACACTATATCTGTTGCATAAGACTGTGGCAATCAAGTGTCAATGACAATAATCAAGCTGAGAGCTAGGAGACATATTTAGACTGCTGAGCAAGTCTACACAGAAGGTTAAGATAAAAACGCTGCCACTCCCTGCTAACTCAACGTTCTAAATCAATGAATATCAAAAACATTGTACCTCTCGTGTCATCTCTACTGGAGTCCTTATTCTGGGAACATTTTTCATTATCCTTGAACAAGATAGCGGGCACAAATGCTTTTAAATCGACAAGGTTCTCATAGAAATTTCGAGCATCTTCATCCTCCCAGATGCCTCCCTCCAAGTCATATTCACCAGGTTTGCCAGGGGTAAAAATGTCAATACCAGGCCCATGTTCTGAAACCATAATATAGAAGTCATTAGATCATCTACTGAAGCAGCAGTCATTACCCATGACCCCCTCTCAACCCCAAAGCCCTAGTACAGTGTTGTGTGTAAATCAGGGGTCAGCGAGAATATTGGTCGGTGGGGGGAGGGGAGAGAGAGAAACGCAAGTCACTATCCCTAGCTGAAGCAGAAGTTGCTCATCCTGTTTTATTTTTAAGATCAGCCAAGAATCCTCAAAAAAGTGAATACCTACTAAAAGGAAGTTCCTGAGTTTCTATAAGAACTGAAAATCTCTGCCTACCAACCTAAGAAGATTTCGTACCTTCTGGTACTGGTTTGTCCTGGGGAAGGTCAGGCATATTTTCATCCAGAAGATCAGCTAAAGATTGAGAGTTTGCCAACAACTTCTGATAGGACATGGCAAATTCTTCATATTGCTTATGTCGATCTTCACTCAATTCTCCTTTAGAGTGCAGAATACGCCTGGAAAAGTCATAAGGAACCAGGAAGGGGTGGGTAGATGGGAAACACAGCCATGTCAAAACGTCTGCCAACATTCACTTAAAATCCAATCTAATTCCAAATTTTCTCACTTTCTCCAGATTTTAACGCTTCCAAGAATCATTCAATTACAGAGTTAGAATGCATGGATAACATTAAAGTAAAGGTATCCCCTGACAATTAAGTCCAGTCGTGTCCGACTCTAGGGTGTGGTGCTCATCTCCATTTCAAAGCCGAAGAGCCAGCGTTGTCCGAAGACGCCTCCGTGGTCATGTGGCCGGCATGACTCTCCTTGCCGCAGCGCGTAGCATGCAGCTGGAACACGGAGCGCTGTTTACCTTCCCGCAAGCGGTACCTATTTATCTACTCACATTGACATGCTTTGGAACTGCTAGGTTGGCAGGAGCTGGCCAAGCAACGAGCGCTCACCCCGTCGCGGGAATCGAACTGCCGACCTTTCGATCGACAGCTTATTTGACTATAAAACAGTTAAAGTGCAATAGTGAACTCATATAGGAGGAGGATAAATATTACTTGGGGCTCTTTAGTAAATAGGATTGTATACAATCAGCAACAGCAAAAATGTAGTTCTCAAACAAGCTTTCAAATGACCATTTTCAGCAGTAGATTTGCAAGCTGCTCCAATAATTCATGCTGATATATTTGAAACAAAAGTGACATTACAGTATTTACATTCTCATAGCTACTACTAGCGACGGTGTCTTCAATTTATACCATCTTTTGGCACCACAAAGTAAGATAACTGCTCCAAGGATGTAACCATCTAAATTTCAATGGGGCAGGGGAGGGCAGCAAGGAATGGGACAGACAAGGGTCACAAGGAACGAATGTGAATTAAGTCAACAACTTTACAGAAGAGTTAGGTTTTGAAGGGAAGGAGAGGTGGCACCACAGAAGTGCTTGAGAAGAATTCAAGATAAATGGGGAAGCAAGCAAAAGGGAAAAGCTGTTGAAGGGCGCACCTGATGGTGGGATGGCTGGAGGAGCAAGGATAATCAGCAGGCACATAAAAGGACCAAATATAGTAGGGCAAGGGCAGCTTTTAAGGTAAGGAATAAGGAGTGTGTACTTAATGCAGAGGGATGGAGCCAGCAAAGATATCTGAGGGGAGATATGACACGGCTTGATCAGTTACGGAAGTGAATTATTTTGGTAGCAGAGCTCTTAATGAGGTGAGAAGGCTGAGAGAAAATTACAGTAGTCAAGGCAGGAGATGGCCAGAGCATTTACACGTCTTTTTGTTGAAGGAGGCTGAGAGTAAGGGCTAGATCAGGGGTTCTCAACATTTGGAGGCCCGGGTACCCCCTATCATGGTCCAATTTTCTCAATTAGCTCCCTGCTAATTAATTGTTAATTAATTGGATCAATTAATTAATTAGCTAATTAATCATTAAAAAGTACTAGAACAATTTTAAATGTGAAAAATGTCTTACTTAAAATGTGTGCGTGTGTGTGTGAGTGTGAGAGAGACAGACAAACAGACGTAGGGGTTGCATTTAAGTTCTAACTAACAAGTAATTAACTACTGATTGATGCTGATAAGGGGCAGGCTCTGGTGTACCCCCTGCCATTGGTCTGAATACCCCTAGGGGTACTTGCACCACAGGTTGAGAACCCATGGGCTAGATTTTCACAATGTTCTAAAACAGTGGTTCTCATAACTTTTTAACACTGGGACCCACTTTTTAAAATGACACTCTCAGAACCCACCTAGCTTTACAAGATTTAAAAAAGTGATCTAAAAATAAATAAATTTACTTACAAGCTCAGCTGCTTGCAGAGCTCAGCTGCTTGCAGGGTAATTAGCAGCTATCTTGCAAACTGCAGGAGCTCAGCTTTTTGAAGGGCAATTAGTAGCCATCTGATTTTTGAATAGCTTCAGGGCTTGTGACAATTACTTATCTGATCTTTCCACCACCTGGGACCCACCAGAAATCAGGTCGCGACCCACCAAGTGGGTCCCGACCCACAGTTTGAGAATCACTGTTCTAAAAGGAGGGGCTACATGATTTGGTGACAGCATGAATGTCTTCTTGCATAATCAATAGGGTAAACACTGACATTGTCAGTGGATACAGAAAGTTATCAAGGAGAGGAAGTCTTGGAATAAGGAAGAGAAATTGAGCCTTGGACATCATGCATTTGAGAGAGCAATGAGACATCTAAGAAGAAACGTCAGACAGAGAGATGGAGCTGGACAAAGAGTGAAAAGTGTGCAGTAGAGTCATAGCAGAATGCGAATGGGTAGCACCAAAAGCCATGAGACCTGATGAGATCATCCAGGGACAAGGTATACAGAAAGATAGTAGGGGAACAACAGAACTCTGAGAAACCGCATCAGAGAAAGGGTAGATCGTGGAGAAGCCTCCCCTGGCCAAAATACAGAATGTGCTGATCTAACAGGTAGGACCAGCTGAGCATCAATTACATTAGTATCTCACCATTTCTCCAGATCACAGACCAGTACATATAGGGCTATCCCATTTTAGTAAAGTAATGCTTTCCTTTTAAGGCTACTAAGCAAAAAGGTTCGTTATTTTCACAATGAGTCATCTGGGTATAAAGATTATAATTGACAGTTTGGAGCCATCAAAAAAGCTTATTTATCACTCAAATTGTCAGAAATACCAGAAAGCCACAAGGGCTCAAAATTAAGACCAGAACTCGGTTTTCTAAAGATGTGCAACCTGCACCTGTACCTCTCTCAAACGTTAAACCCAGAGGCCTTCTTAAATAGGTTAAACATGCTCAAAAGCTTGAAAGTACTCAAAGAAGGAGTTTGACTAAGCTTGAAGTAATTGTTGCATCTGTTACTGCCTAAATAAGGTAGCAAAACACACCTGAATTCATGGCAAACCATCTGAAATGGCCTAGCATGGAAAATTCAAGAGACACATCCCCCACAATGATTTAAAAAAATATGAGAAAAACTAAATGGGTGACAATGTAGTATAATGCTCTTTAATGGTATCCCAAAAATCTGCCACTTGAGGTGGGCCACCACATGCTGCCTACTTCTAGGCTCAATCCTGCAAGCCATTACAGTACGAAGCATTTGTAAAGCCCCAGTTCTCACTAGGTATGGAATGGAAGGAAATCAAGGGATGAGCACAGGATATTGGCAGCTGGGCATCAAATAAATGTTTGTATTTCAAACCGAGAGTTAGGAAGTGACACTGCAGTACATTCACTAGCATGACACTGAGGTGAAAGAACTGCTAGTGCCAACAACCAGTTTTTTTATGCCAGAAAATAGCTCCACAGTCTGCTTCCAAGACTACTGCTTCAATTTAGACAACAACAAGCTCACGAGCAAATATTGTCCCTTTTACAGAAAAGTGTATCTCGAGGAAATACCCTGAAAAGAAGCAGCTTGTTCTATTCAACGCGTTCAGAGTTTCCAGAGAGCTTCAGTCCAAGTCTCTGAACATAGGAATTTCAATCTATAGCAACTAGTCAAGTCACTATTGGTGTCCTTTCTAAACTTGAAGGAACTATCCAAATATTTCAAGATTAGGCCTGTAAATGATAACTGAAAACTTCAAAGAAGAATATGAAATTTTGCACAGCTGCAGGGTTTGAACTGTGGTTTAGCACAAAGAATTGCATGCTAAGGTTCTTAGAATCTAGAGATTCTAAGGTTTCTATGTATTGGTTTGGAAACAATGTTCTTGTTTAACCATGAGCCACACAGAGTGTCATCTTATCTGTTTGTTTAGCTCACCCAACAGGTATGAAACAACACGGTTCATTTTGCAATTTTTTAAAAAAAAAATCCAAGATTAAAAATGTTTTGTTTAAGAATTATAGACTTCATTCCGCTCTCACATAATGGAACCTTTTCTCCAAATTTAAAAGTTGGGGAATATAGAACTTCATCCTTCCGTAGTTCTTCTGGATAAAGCTTGCAGAACTGATGAGCCACCAAATTGAATGTATCGCATCAGACATATATGGTGGCCCACCAGGGGTGCAATAAAGCTCTTATTTTTGCATTTTCAAGCAGGCAGCAAAAAAACGGAATTCCTACCTGGGAATGTCCTCTTCTGGGAGGAGGAAGGGGTGCATTCGTGGACTCTTGGGATGCCCCTCCCACTCCATGAGTCAGGGTCGGATTGGTCGAAAGCCTCCTCCTATGGGAGGGCATCCTCTCTCAGTCCGACTCTGACTCACTTCAGAGAAGGGTCGTGTTTAACTGTTGGTCGTAAATTAGTGAAATTTTTTCTTCAACACTTCACAAGTCCCACAAAGAGCACCGACGCGTCTGATGCAAAAGCTTGCAGAACTGATGAGCCACCAAATTGAATGTATCGCATCAGACATATATGGTGGCCCACCAGGGGTGCAATAAAGCTCTTATTTTTGCATTTTCAAGCAGGCAGCAAAAACATCCTTTGTACACCATCGTACATCATCTCCCTCACTGGAGATCTTCAAGCAGAGGCTCAATAGACACCTGATGGAGATGCTGTAGGAGGATTTCCTGCTACAGGCAGGAGGTTGGACTAGATGACCTTATGGGTCATTTCCAACTCTATGATTCTATAATGCAAGTGTGCTACTCAGGAGCACGCTAACGCATGACTACTAAAATGCTCAGGGGGATTTCTAACCAAATGTTGCCATATGAAGCATATCTAAAAAGAGGACCCTTAGAATCTACGCCTTCTGCCTCCCCAAAGACATAGCTCTTCATTGGCATACTGAACATAAAGCCAAACACAAGACCAAGCCTGCTATATGAAAACTGAAGCTCCTATTTTATACATTTCGAAGCTTCATACTTTTCGCTTAACACATTTATTCCAGCACAAAAAAAAACAAAGTAAGAACATAAGAAGAGCCCTGCTGGATCAGGCCGAAGGCCCATCTAGTCCAGCTTCCTGTATCACACAGTGGCCCCACCAGATGCCTCAGGGAGCACACAGCCAACAAGATACCTGTTTCCTGCTGCCACTCCCCTGCACCTGGTACAGAGAAAATCTACTTCTAAAACCAGGAGGTTGTTTATGGCTTGTAACCTGTGATGGTCTTTCCTCCATGAATCTGTCCAGACTCCTTTTAAAGGCATCTAGGCCAGGTGCCATCACCACATCCTGTGGCAAGGAGTTCCACAGATGAATTACACGCTGGGTAAAGAAATATTTTCTTTTGTCTGTTCTAACTCTCCCTCCACTCAACTTTAGTGCATGTCCCCTGGTTCTGGAGTTGTGCGAGAGGGAGAAGAATTTCCCTCTATCCACTCATGATATTACCTACTCATGGTAGGTCACACATGTTAAGCAGCATCTCATTTGAGGATAAAGCAAACATGAAACTGAAAGAAAATTGAAGGAATTTAATATGCTCAATAATAATCAGTTTGTGAAAGTTTTCCTATGTAACTACTGTATTTTACGCTCCATAGGACACATCGATCCATAGGACGCATGCATCCTATGGAGCATAAAATAGAGAAAAAAAGATTTTTACTTACCTGGGCTTGGGGGTGCCCGGGGAGGCCTGTGGGGGCTTCGGGGAGGCCTGCGCGAGCCTCTGCAGGCCTCCCTGATGTTCAGTTCGGCCGAAAACAGCAATTTTCAGCCATTTCCGGAAATGGCCAAAAATCACTGTTTTCGGCCAAACTGAACATCGGGGAGGCCTGCAGAGGCTTGCACAGGCCTCCCCGAAGCCCCCACAGGCCTCCCCGAAGCGCCCCCAAGCCCAGGCTTCGCACCATAGGACGCACACTTTTCCCCCCTATGTTTTTTTGGGGGGAAGTGCGTCTTATAGTGCGAAAAATACGGTAAGCTACCATATAATTAATGTTACACAAACACACACCCCTCTGTAAATGTAGAGATTTGATTAGGTGCCTTTATATTGTGTACACAAAGCATTACACTATATAAAAATCAATAGATTTACTTGGAATAAGTATCATTGTTAAACATTCACATGTCTTGTGGAACATCTGTCGCACATTCAGGCAAACAAGAAGGAGAGACGCCAGAAACAAGAATTTCTTTCTGCCCAAGGACCAGAACCACTGAAACCCTGAAGCAAACAAGCCTTATTAGCATGGATATCTAACATGATTACATGGTGAGAACGTTCACATTAGCCTGCTTTTTAAAAAAAGCTACCGTGACAGTTAAGAGGCCAGGAAGCACAACTTATTTTTGTGTGTCAGTAACACTACTGCTTCCACTAGTTTTTACTCAGGGGCTTGTTTCTCAGTAAAATAGGTACTCTAAGCTTTCCAAAATAATATCGAAGATTCACGAGGGTCGTGAAAATAGAACTCTTGCTCCCTCTTACTTGGAGTTAAGAGGCAGAGTGGGCTACAGAATTGGGTTCTTCTCAAGAATGAATCCCCTCATCTGCCTTGACTGTGGTGAATGCTAGATCAGGACTGCCATTTACCATACATACTCAAAACCATCTAATGTTCTACCTTATCAAGGCTTTCTATATTTTAAGATTTAGCTCATGTTTACCTATTCACCAGTCTCCACCAATAAGGAGTTTTTAGTTTTGTGAGCTGAAGTTAACTCTGTCCTACTATTCCTTGGTTTTATAGGATTTAACTCCTTTTTAATTGTGTGTCGAGTGTGATCCGTATCAGAAAAGCTAAAAAATTTAAAGCTTTAAATAGGATAAGACATTGATACATGCAAGATCCTTTAAGACATTGATACATGCAAGATCCTTAAAGGCATTTATCACCTCTTCCTCCAAGTTATCGATAGATCCTTTGATGGAGATAGATCCTTTGATGGAGTCAGTGTATCTTCCTCCCCTTTTCTGGGATTAGAGAGAACCGTAGCTTCTGGTCTGAGTGACAGCTGAAGATCTTTAATGGGGGTAAATTTGGGCAGTAGTGGTTCTAGCTTTTAATTAGCAGAGACTCTGGCAGGGAAATTGATAAACCTAAATCCTTCCTGACATTGATAAACCTAAAGACATTTTTGCTATGCCAGATATCATATAAATTACAACTTATCACCTAAAGAAAACTTGAAGTAAAATAAAAAGAATTTAAAAGAAATTAGATCTAACCAAACTACATACTTTAGGATATGGCAATGTCTCACATAGCTTCATCTCTGGCTACATATGTGGTGTTTTCCTTTTAAGTTAAGCATACCCCAAAACACAGAGAAACCCCCAATCACTGTGAAGGAAGATATACTGTACTGTCAACTAGCTGCAATACATACATTTTACAAAGCATGCTGTATGCAATAGGAAACAAAATGCTGAGGATTGCAACGAAAGCATATTAGGGCAGATGTTTAAGATGCACCCTGAAACTATGTAGACATCAAGATCAGTAGTATATGTATTTTGGCTCCAAGAAATGCTAACTGAAACACCAAAATATAGATCAAGGGTGTCAAACACAAGGCTCACAGGCTGGACACAGCCCCTGGAAGCTCTTTATCTAGCCCATATACCGTATTTTCGCTGCATAGGACGCATCGGACCATAAGACGCATGCATCCTATGGAGCTAAAAATAGGGAAAAAATTTTTTAACTTACCAGGGCTTGTGGTGGCTTCGGGGAGTCCTGCGCGACCCTCTGCAGGCCTCCCCGAAGCCCCGGTAAGCAAATTTTTACATTTTTTGATTCGCTCCATAAGACACACACTAATTTCCCCCTATTTTTTGGGGGGGGGTGCGTCTTATGGAGCGAAAAACACGGTAATTGGGCTTCTCTTCTGACATTTGCGCTAATGAGTTCCTATATGACAAAGTTCTTACTTCTGGCCATCATCTGTTTAATTACATGACTTCCTGCTTAATGATGTCACTTTCAGCCCTCAGCAGGTACCATGAATGTTATTCAGCCCGCTGTATGAAATGAGTTTGACACCCAATATAGATCATTAAGGCCCAGAGGTTGAGTCAGATTTTGCAGTCTGCCCCTTCCCTATATTCTCTGGCGCACACAGAGAACTTGAGAGAGGGAGCTAGATCTTGTCTCTGATAACACACTGCACTCTGAAAGCATACCAAGTGTATTACAATGTTCTTGTCCTTTATGTACAGTACTCTCATTTCTAAGACCAGAGCATCTACACCCCAGACCCCAACCATAGGTATTCCAAATTAATCCCAATGAAATAATGCAAGACTTTGCCCAAATATGCATGATCGAGATCACAGCCCTATTAATTTATCTAATGTGCATTAAACTGACATTCATATCAATGTGAAATTCTTCTTGAAAGTTGATAATATTTTGCCTCAAAGGTATTCTAGGATGCCACAAGCTTTGCATATCATCACTTATTTTCTGCTTTGTAATTTCATTCCCTATCCCTAGCTTATTCACCCCTTCATATGAAAGGGTATAAAACATCTGGCTGTGCTCATGGAACACTTTTATAAGATCCATGCAATTTTTATTCAATTACTAATTCTCATTTAAATATTTCACAGGAAAGAATGTAACAGTCAACCTTTGTAGAGCAGATTATACTTTACAGGAACAACTAAATACAGTACTTATTTTCAAAACATTCTGTTGTGATAAAGAACCTTATAATTTTTTTTAATCAAATTATTTCATTTTCCCAGAACTAAACTGTAACACTGGTAACTTAAGTTAACACAAAACAATGAAAATAAAATAATTATCTGGATATACCCTCTACAAAAGCATAATGCATAACACCCATAATGAGCGAGGGTGAAATTCCTTTGTACCAGTTGGATTTTTTTAAAAGTTTAAAGAATAAGATAGTTAGTGCCTTTAAATCTAAAAATGCCTGAAAACTTGCAATCCCATGAAATTAGTCTAATTCAGTTTTCCCCCCATTCAAAACTAAGCTTGAAACTTCAATGATTAAAATAAATAAATCTTACAGCACAATCCTAGGCATGTCTACTAAGAAGTAAGTCCCATTGAGTTCAATGGGACTTACTCCCAGGTAAGTGTGTATAGGATTGCAACCCTAATCTATTCTAGCATTTTTAAATTGTACAACACAATAAGCATTCTACAATATTGTAGAATTGTACAATATTCTAGCTTTTTTAAATTGTACAATGCTAGTCAACAAATGACATTTTTAAATTAAAATTTTAGAACTATGATAAATATTTAGAATTGCTCAAATCATTAACGGCATTTCAATGCTTACCTGTTTTGTCTTTCAGTATTTTGTAGTTCTCTGTGGTCCCTTTTCAGATGTTTGGTCAATGATGTAAAGTACTCTTTCAGCAGATTTTGGAAAGGCTGTTGTTTTTCGGGGCTAATTATTTCACTAGGAGGGAAACTCAAATTAAATTTATCTGCCGCACTTTTAACTTTCCTTGGCACCAAACCAGCAATGTCATCTCCACAGTGCCGGCAAAAGCTAATAACAACAGAAACATGGGTGTGGGATTCACGATCAGCATTAATAATGTTTTTAAGCTGTTCATAGATCAAAGACAGGCCTTCCTTGTCAGTGAAAATCCCAACTATTGTCAGCTCTGCAATGAACCGCAAGTCCGTTCTTAGTTTAGTAATGTTGGGTGTTTTTTCTTCTTTCCTTGCTTCAAAATGCTTTTTCCAGACTTGGAGAAGTGATGGGGCAAAGTCAGCATAACGCTGATGGAACAGAGAACACAAATGCACCGCACAGCTCACATCTGAGATTTTCAGTTTGGCTTCCACTATAGAAGCAACAGCCTCTGCAATGTACTTGCTTAAATTGAGGCCATTAAAATCATGGGACAAGGAGTCTCTCTGCTGTTCTGTGATAGTTTTTAATTTCTTAACAAAGGCAGTGTTCTTCTTGAGGCTTGAATCCAGCCTGCAAAAGAAGTTCTCTTCAGGGCGGTTATCCGATGCATTCTGGTTTTTGCTTCGGAGTTCCTTCCTTCCTTGGTGACGTTCCCAAGCTTCCTGGTGGAGTTGATGCGCTTCCTCTTTCTCTCTAAAAAGAACACTAATAGTCAGCATTATAGTTTGAGACATAACACTGTAGATTAATAAACTTTGCAATTAGCAGGTAAAGAAATCATTCCTTAGCACATTAACTGCAGAGTCGTAATTTTTCCTGTCACTTCCACATATTGGTGCGTTTTTACATTTGAAAACTTCAGGGCATTATACTGAAGGCATGGACCTGACCAACAGCCCATCAAAAACAAAGCAGATGAAATACAGTAAGTCCTCGCTTACTATTGCTTCGCTAACAGTTGTTTTGATTTAACGTCATCTTCATGGCTGCAGCTACTTCTAGGTCGCATCGGGCTAGCAACCCACTTCCAGGTCCGATTCATGCCCCAGAAAGCCTTGCAGGTAGATTCTGCAAGGCATTCCGAGGCGAGAACAAAGTCAAGGAGCCCAGAAGTGGCTTTGCAGCGGCGCCCACCAGAGCCTCCCGGAGCATCACTGAGCCCGCTGGTGAAAATTGGTTCATTATACATTGTTTCAATTAACGTCACCGTTTCCAGGAAACTATCTACGATGTTAAAGTGAAGACTTGCTGTACTATTCAATTAGCTAAGGCTAGGATCCAAAGAACACTTTTAGGCATGCCCAAAGGGAGGGGATTTTTTTTAATAACTTTTTTCTTTCAACAGCAAAACTCCCTAATATGTCTCAAATGGCTCTGGAAAGTCCTCTCAGTTTCAAGAGTAGTTTAGTGTGCGATAGCCGAGGCTTACTGTTCCAGGGACATACGCCCAAAGCACCTCAGGCATGCAGAACTAGTTACATGAGTTCCTCCAACTTCAGCAGTCCCCAAACATTTTGAACTTGGGTCTGTCTTCCAACCTACTATCAACCATTTGTTCTGCATGCAAGTATGCAGAGATCCTTACGCATGTGCACTATTGGTTGACTGGGAACTAATTCAATAATGGCATTAGAAGAGGAAAACAGGAAATTTCTTAGATCTGTACACAGATGCATTATTAAAAGCAGCAATTCTTCCCTAGTTTCCTTCTTTCTAAATCATGCTGGAACGGGAAAGTTCAGCCCGTAGGTCCCATGGGGATTTATGGGGGAGCCAGGGGCTATTCAGCCCAACCAGTTCTTGAGCAGGGAAGGGGAGATGCTGCCTGCCTCAGGATTTTCTCCCTCCCCATGTCTATGTTCTCCCACCCAAACATTCTGGAGAGCTTCTGAAGTACTAGAACAAAATAATAATAAAACTTACTTCAGCTGAGCAGCTGCCTCTTCTTGCTGGCGCTTTGCCTCTTCTTCCTGCTTCTTCTTCTCTTCCTCTTCAAGTTTTTGTTTTTCCTCCTCCTCTTTTCTCTTCTGCTCTTCCTCGGATTTTACCTTCTCATCATCCTTTTTCTTCTTCTCCTTGTCCTCTTTTTTCCGCTTCTCTTCCTCCAGTTTTTTCTTTTTATCTTCAGGTGGTTTTAACATCTCTCTCTTCATGCCAAGTCTGACATCCTCTTTGGGTTTGTCTCTGCTGCTCACTGACCGCCTCTCACCAAACTCCTTATCTTTGTTACTTAGTGATGTTTCTTTTTCTTCCATGCTTGTTGACTTCTTACGCTCAGCTGGCATTATGTTAACCAGGCAGATCTAAAAGATTAACACAGATCATCAATTAACACAATTCACAAGTTATTAATCAAGAATTTGAAATTGCAATTTCTAACCTGTATCTACCAATGAGCATTTTTTTTCACAACTATGACGACAAACCAATATAAAAATCAACAAAATTAATACTGGAACAAGTACTAACACACAAACTTCTCCTGTCCTCTAGCACAAAGAATATAGACCGAGCTCAGCCCTTTTTAGAGATGCTTGCTATTCTGAAGACTCCTGCAGAAAATCCAGATGGCACTCCCCCCCCCCCTTGCGCAGATGAGTGTGTGGCACTTGGCCTTCAGGTCATTCACCTGCACAAACCTACTGAAATGAAAGTGAGTGGAACAGCAGCGTCCATCCTCACTCATTCTATTGTCCTTAATTGCACACAGTATTCACCATCTAAGGCAGCCATCTCACCTTGTGTCAGAGACAGAGTTGAGAACAAATTCATTGACAGCTGTGGGTAGAACTAGTCATTACAGCATGCACAGGGCTGCCATCAAAAGCGGCATTCCTGTAGAATGTTCTCCCCCTCACCTTACTCCATGTCATTATTTCTAGAGTTGCACCATTCCCCAGCTGTTATTACTAGCATAAAAAACACTGGTATCATGACACAACGTAAGTGTTACGGAGTTGGGGGGGGGGGAGACTATACAGGGATGCTCTTTTCAGCAGAGCCCCATCTCCCCTGCAACATCTAATTTTAACCTCAGGAATGCATTATGGGTTGCCTTTTCCACTTAGGCTACTCAATCAGATGAATGAAGCTGCTGCAGCTTAACAAGATAAATGTTGGTATCATATCATGAGTATATGCATGTGCTTTAAAGTGCCTTATCGTAGCCAAGATGCGAGATCAACTAAAATTAGCAAATCCATGCTCTTTTGAGAAATTTCTTCATTTACAACAATTTCTTCTTCTGCTTCCAACTAGTTATGGTGGAAAAAATAAACCCAAATTGCTTTTGGAGTCATCCATTCTACAAAAAAAAAAAAAAAAAAACACCAAAAAAAAGGCTAGATATAGTAAAACAGAACCTTTCTTGCTCTCCTAGTTGTAAACAAAGGCTACAAAATGTTATAGCAAAAAAAGGATGGGAAGAAAAGTCCAAACTGTTAAGTTCCAATTGAAAAGATACAAGGACAAACAATTTGAACCAACAAGAGATACAATGGACCAACAAGATACGACCAACAAGAGTAACAATTTTTAAAATATTGTTGAATGAACACAACTATAGCTTGTTATCTAGCAAGTACATGAAAATGACACACATAATCACATTCAGGTATGGGCCAGCGGGTGACGCAGTGGGTTAAACCGCTGAACCATAAGCTGTCGATTGAAAGGTCGGCAGTTCGATTCCCGCGACAGGGTGAGCGCTCGTTGCTTGGCCAGCTCCTGCCAACCTAGCAGTTCCAAAGCATGTCAATGCGAGTAGATAAATAGGTACCGCTTGCGGGAAGGTAAACAGCGCTCCGTGTTCCAGCTGCATGCTACGCGCTGCGGCAAGGAGAGTCATGCCGGCCACATGACTACGGAGGCGTCTTCGGACAACGCTGGCTCTTCGGCTTTGAAATGGAGATGAGCACCACACCCTAGAGTCGGACACGACTGGACTTAATTGTCAGGGGATACCTTTACCTTTATGCTATAAATCTCAAACTTGTTATACATGTTTCATAAGACCCTTAGAGCGAAACAAATTGATGCTCCTGGATTACTAGGCAAACAACATGAATGAAAAATTACGTATTCCCTTACTGGAGTATATATTAAAGCCTGTAATTCCAAGCTATGCACTGACACAATTAAAGAAAAAAATCTGAAAACAATTAAGTGCAAGTAAACGTACTAGCATACAGTTGCATCATCTCCATTTTAGAAAGACACACATTTGCCTACCACATTTTGACATCACCTTCTTACTCCAGCTGTACAAAAACTACCGTAATGTAAATTCTTTAAAAATGATAAGCAATTCACGTTCATAGGAATTCACCACACTACCCTAGTAAAATGCAGGCATAGGTGCTTTCAGGGAAAGGGTGCTTTTATAATTCTGAATTATAGGACAAAAATATATTCACTATTAAAAAAAACTATGGTATATCAGTTTATTATTATGTATTTGTAGGCGACAAATGGGATGTTTAAAACCTAATTATTGTTTTACTGAAGCAAGTACAAGTTGATTACCCCTTATCCGAAATCCATCCGAAATCCAGACTATTCCAAAATCCAGACATTTTTGGGGCTATGACTTAAAAGAAAAATCCAGCACCTGGTTGGCATAGCACAAGGCATGCTGGGGCACAAATTAAAAATGTTGTATAAAATTACCTTCAGGCTATGTGTATAAGGTGTATATGAGACAAATGAATTTTGTGTTTAGACTTGGGTCCCATCCCAAAGATCTCATATTTATGCAAATATTCCAAAATCCAGACAAATCTGAAATCCAGACGACTTCCTGTCCCAAGCAGTCCGGATAAGGGATACTTAACCTGTATTACCATCAGGAAGAGGCGGTTTTGCATTCATATCAAGTACATAAGAATGTAAGAAGAGCCCTGCTGGATCAGGCCAAAGGCCCATCTAGTCCAGCTTCCTGTATCACACAGTGGCCCCACCAGATGCCTCAGTGAGCACACAAGACAACAAGATACCTGTATCCAGTTGCCACTCCTTTGCACCTGGCACAAAGAAAACCTACTCCTACAACCAGGAGGTTGCTTATCCCCATCATGGCTTGTAAGCTGTGATGGTCTTTTCCTCCATGAATCTGTCCAAACCCCTTTTAAAAGGCATCCAGGCCAGATGCCATCACCACCTCCTGTGGCAAGGAGTTCCACAAACCAATTACACTCTGGATAAAGAAATATTTTATTTTGTCTGTTTTAATCCTCCCTCCACTCAATTTGAGTGGATGTCCCCTGGTTCTAGTGTTATGTGAGAGGGAAAAGAACTTCTCTCTATCCACTCTCTCCATCCCATGCATAATTTTATACGTCTCAATCATGTCCCCCCTCAATCGCCTTTTTTCTAGACTGAAGAGCCCTAAACGCTTTAGTCTTTCCTCATAAGGGAGATGCCCCAGCCTACTAACCATTTTGGTTGCTCTCTTCTGCACCTTTTCCAGTTCCACTATATCCTTTTTGAGATGCGGCGACCAGAACTGGATGCAATACTCCAGATGCGGCCTTACCATCAATTTGTACAACGGCATAATGATATTGGCCGTTTTATTCTCAATCCCTTTTTTAATGATCCCAAGCATGGAATTGGCCTTCTTCACAGCCGTCGCACAATGGGTCGACACTTTCATCGACCTGTCCACCAGCACCCCAAGATCTCTTTCTTGATCCGTCACAGACAACTCAGAACCCATTAGCGTATATGTGAAATTTTGGTTTCTTGCCCCAATGTGCATCACTTTGCACTTACTTACATTGAAGCGCATCTGCCATTTTGCTGCCCATTCTCCCAGTTTGGAGAGATCCTTCTGGAGCTCTTCACAATCCCTACTGGTCTTCACCACCTGAAAAAGTTTAATGTCATCTGCAAACTTGGCCACCTCACTGCCTATCCCCAACTCCAGGTCATTTATGAATAAGTTGAAAAGCACTGGTCCCAAGACCGATCCTTGAGGCACACCGCTTTTCACCTTTCACCATTGTGAAAATTGCCCATTGACACCCACTCTCTGTTTCCTGGTCTTCAACCAGTTCCTAATCCACAAGAGGACCTGCCCCCTTATTCTCTGACTATGGAGTTTTTTCAGGAGCCGTGTCAAACGCCTTCTGAAAATCCAGGTATATAAAATCCACGGGTTCTCCCGCATCCACATGCCTGTTGACTTTTTCAAAGAATTCTAAAAGGTTTGTGAGGCAAGACTTCCCCTTGCAGAAGCCATGCTGAGTCTCCCTCAGCAAAGCTTGTTCTTCTATAAGTCCCCCATGATCACAACCCTGTCTCTCACCGACATCTGATTTGTTTCCTCATCTCAAGGTCCCCTTCAGGTTTTTGATCTGGGGTATGATAACACACCCCCACTATTACAATGCTCCTTGAGCCTGGTAATTTAACCCACAGTGATTCTATGGTAGAGTTGGACCCCCCTTCAATCTCTACTCTGATTCTACCCCTTCTTTGACAGATGGCCACCCCACCTCCAACACGTCCCTCTCTGTCCTTCCTATAGAGTTTGTAGCCTGGGATTGCGGTATCCCACTGGTTCTCCGCATTCCATCAGGTTTCCGTTATGCCCACTATGTCAATGTTTTCCCTAGCCACCAAACATTCCAGTTCTCCCATCTTCGCTCGGAGACTTCAGACACTTGCATAAAAGCACTTGTATGTCAGGTTCCCTGAGAAGGGTTGTTTGCTTTTTTCCCCCTGCAGCCTCTCTTCCTGATGGACCGGCTGTCTCGTCCCATCCCATTTCCACTCCCAATTTCTACTCTGTCGTAACCTTGCTGTTCCTGAACCTCTCCACATTCCCTAGGGATGAGGAATCCCGAACCGGATGCCCCTCGGCTCCTGTCGGCTTTCCCCCAGGGGTCAGTTTAAAAGCTGCTCTGCCACCTTCTTAATGTTACACGCCAGCAGTCTGGTTCCATTTTGGTTCAAGTGAAGCCCATCCCTCTTGTACAGGCCCAGCTTGTCCCAAAACGTTCCCCAGTGCCTAACAAACCTAAACCCCTCCTCCTGACACCAGTGTCTCATCCACGCATTGAGACCCCCGAGCTCTGCCTGCCTAGCTGGCCCTGCGCGTGGAACAGGTAGCACTTCTGAGAATGCTACCTTTGGTGTCCTGGATTTGAGTACACTACAAGTCATTGCAAACTTCCTAATCTACCTGCCTGCAAGCATACTTGAAACACAGCTAGAACTGCCCCAACTATTGCTTTTTAAAGGGTGCCTTTGCACCGGCACTTTCCTCCCTGTACTACTGCTATATGTAGGCTTACCAGATCTCCAACCGGGACAGAGTTCAAGACCTTTAGGAGAAGGAATGTGGGCAGGTGTAGCTTGTTAAACCTTAGAGCACAATCCTAGGCATGTCTACTCAGGACCAAGTCCCACTGAACACAATGGGGCTTGCTCTTATGTACACATGCCTAGGATTGTGCTCTAAGGTTTAACAAGCTACACTTGCCCACATTCCTTCTCCTAAAGGTCTAGCACTCTGTCCCGGTTGGAGATCTGGTAAGCCTAGCTGTATGTGTTCCTGCCACTATTGTGTTCACACTTGACCAGCAGTAATTCCAGCTGCAATTTAACTGCAAAGAACCAGTAGTGGTTTGCTGCTGTTTTCTTTGGACTGCCTGAAAGACTGTACAGTACAAAGAGATAAGGAGAATTGCTATCCACCTGAGCAGAAACACTATTTGCTAACACAGAATTGCTATCCACTATTGCTATCCACCTGAGCAAAAATAGTTGGGCACAGCTTCCTTTTTACTCTGTCTAGTTTACTCAATGCAAAAAAAAAAAACAACAACAACCGTATTGTCCCGAGTATAGACGCACCCTTAAAGTTTGTTGCTATTTAAAAAAAATTAAACTTTTTTTAAATTAATGAAAATATACACGTTAGTAGAACAGCAAAACAGTACAGGAAGTCCTCATTTAAAGTTGTAGATAGGTTCCTGGAAACTGCAACTTTAAGTGAAACAACTTATAACAAAACCAATTTTACCATAGGCTAACATAAGTAAACAAGAGTTAGGTTCCTATGGCATATTTCTGGTCACAAAAGCATCACCAACTTCTAAATAAAGTTGAGAATTGTAACTTCTAAATAAAGACTCAAAACACTAATATTAAACATTGAAATAATGTTTACTATAACAAAATAGCAACAACATTATAATAATGTATAAGTAGCCTTCCCAGATCCAAAGGGGGACAGAGTGCCTACCTTTAACCTTTGGAATGTGGGCAGGTGCAGCTTGTTGCACCCTTCCATGATGATGAGCTGCACCTGCCCAAATTCCAATGGTTAAAGGTAGGCACTCAGTCCCCCTTTGGATATGGTAAGCCTATGCAGAAGCAAGATATAGCACTCTCAACTTTCAAGCTGTAGGATCAATAAATATCTTAGTTTCCACAGCATCCTGGGGCTGGTACTTAAGGGTTAATATGTTTTCAACTGCTTGCTTGCCTGCTACAGGGCTTAATTACCATTTCAGCAGGCTACTGATAAGAGATCATTGTTTTTGGCCAGGCTGAAACCAGTTTTACCTTTTGAAACTGTCAGAGAAGCTAACACTTTCAGTTTCCCTAAAGCTAGGATTGTAGACCATACCCCTAGTTTAAAGACTTGCCTTAGGAGGGGGGTAAGTGCAGCTTATACTCAGAACAATACGGCATAATGGAAAAACTACTACTTTTTTCTCAGCTTGGAAACAAAGTCAACAACAACAACAGTCTACCCTGCTCATTTCATTTCATAAACCTTTATTGGCATGACAAACATAAAAGATACATCGAGTACAGAACCAAACACCACACAGTGTAAGGCCCAGAACCATCTCCCCTATACAAAGTCACTAAGAAGTCATTTTCCATCAGTCCGCCATCAACTTTAAGAAAACGATCACCTTAGATAAAACCTCAATATCGGTGACCATAAGAAGGTAACATAACCTGCTTTGATCAGTAGATTTGCCCATTCCTCCCAGTATCGGATCTAGATAAGAGTGAGCGGAAATAGTCATATAAGGGGCAAGATAGTACTATGTGTGACGAAGTTTGAATCCTTTCAGGATCGCACTAGCAACATCTGTCAGAGTATAGAACACCTGAAAACCTGCCCAAAACAACAGCACAGATCATCACATTGCACCTAGCCAACGAATAGATCCTGCGTTCATGAGGATCTTTCAATAATCTAAAGGAGCCATCTGTCCATGGCGTAAAGGAATAGAGAAGTGCGGGGGGGGGGGACACACACGACATGTCTTATTGGCAGCGAAATGCAATTCTTGCTGGTCGATATCTGATAATCTTTGCTTAATAGCACAATAGGTTGCATTGAAACTTAGGGATCCTAGAAGGTCAACGTCAATTCCAATTATCTTTAATTTCTTAATAAATTTAACTGTGATACCACCAGCGGGGTTGAATCAAGCATGAGCTGGTGGAATAAACATCTACCCTGCTGAAGTTACAGTATAACCAGTACAGACACATAGTACTTTACTACTGGAATCAACATAGGAATAAAATACCGGTACTGCAATTTGAAAATTCATGTGCAAATGTACTCAATCAAATACTTGATGGTGCATACTCTTCTTCCCCTCTCTTTTTCCTCCGACACAAGTGGGCTTAATATAGAATGGAGAAAGGTTTCATTAAGTTTATCTGCAAAAATGCCTCCATCTATATATGAACCCATATGTATACAGGGAACCCTGCTACATACACCATGTATTTGGGAAATCCATTCAACGGCCACTCATAGATAAAAACAGATGGCAAACAGAACATATTAGTATGTTCACCAAGTAAGAGGAAAACGGACAGACTTCAGCTGAATGCCCAAGCACCAGTTTTCCAAAACATCAATTTCTTATGAAAACATATTACCTTTAAATTTGGTACTGAAGTCCAGTGGGTTTACTATCATGACATTGTAGTACTGTACAGTAGTTGCATAAAGCATCACATTCCAAAATTGTTGGTATCCATGGGATACAGCAGCAATGATGTCAGCTGATATGGGACGGGGGGGCGGTGGGCCCCAGGGCGTAGGGGCGCAGAGGCTCGGGGGGGGGGGGGGGCGCGGACCTGCTTAACTTTCGTTTTTGTTTGTTTCCGGTTTTTTAAAAGGTTTTTAGGGGTTTTTGTAGCGCTAACGGGGCTTCTAACCGCGTGTGTATGCTTTGTCCCACTTATCTTTGGTCTAGGAGCCTCCACCGACGATTTCCTCCAGCGACGATCTCTTCCAGGGCCGCAGATCGTTCCTCTGCTCTGCCTGCCCCGGGCGCGAACTCTGTAAAGCGCCCAGCAGCGCTTTACAGAGTTCACGCATGCGCAGAACGACAATGTTTCCAATCAACTTTTGCGCATGCGTGAACTCTGTAAAGTGCTGCTGGGCGCTTTACAGAGTTCGCGCCAGGCCCGGCGGCAGAACAGAGGAACGATCTGCGCCCCCGGAAGAGATTGTCGCCCCTGGAGATTGTCGGTGGAGGCTCCTAGACCAAAGATAAGTGGGACAAAGCATACACACGCGGTTAGAAGCCCCGTTAACGCTACAAACCCCTAAAAACCTTTTAAAAAAACCGGAAAAAAGCAAAAACAAAAACGAAAGTTAATTTACGCAAATTATGCAAATTAGATTTGGGGGACGTCGGAGGGTCCGCCCCAACCTCGGGGCGCGCTAGCTCCGCCTCTGTACAGCAGTCCACTAGGTTCAACACTACAGGGTGGCCACAAAATTCCTATGCATGAGATCTATCTTCTGTTAATTATTTATTTAAAAAAAATTGTAGGTAGGGCTTGGATGTGTAATTGAGCTTCCTGATAGTGAATTGAGCACTTGTGAGGCCGCTTGCAAGGCTCTTTTGAAGTGATTTCCCATCATTAATAACTAACATACACAGGGATTTTGTGGCCACCCTGTACATTCTAAATTACTAAAAGCAACTTAGAACTCAGAAAGGTTAACTAACATGTATCTCTAATTTTACAACACCATATCACTCCCATATCATATATCAGGGGTGGCCAAACTGCGGCTCCTGAGCCATATGCGGCTCTTTGACGTATAATATGCAGCTCTCAGAAATATGTTGGCTGAGCTCCTTTTTGCATCACAGTTTAATATAAAATGTAAATAAGAAATGTTCAAGTTTTATAGTTATTTACCAGGTACTGTATAACCTGGTATAACTGTATAACCAGGCACTGGATTAAAACATAAGTTTAAGGTTCATAGCAAGTACCGTAAATATATTTAAGAATTTAAATTCTTCTTAAATATTGTGGCTCTCAAACATCTGAAGTTGAAGTTTATCGTTATGTGGCTCTTACATTAAGCAAGTTTGGCCACCCCTGTAATATATGATATACAGTATATGATCTGCTATCTTGTATCCATGTTAAATTAACATCCTCAGTAAGATGGCCTGGATAGTCTTTGGTATTCAGTCTTTGTATTCAGTTTTCCATCTTGGAAACACTAAAAAGCTTTAGAGAGAGTAAAGACAGGTCCCTAAAATTAACATCCTCAGTAAGATGGCCTGGATAGTCTTTGGTATTCAGTCTTTGTATTCAGTTTTCCATCTTGGAAACACTAAAAAGCTTTAGAGAGAGTAAAGACAGGTCCCTAAAATGTTTACTATTATAAACTAAATTATACTTAAACTATAAAGGTAAAGGTGACCCCTGACAATTAAGTCCAGTCGTGTCTGACTCTAGGGTGTGGTGCTCATCCCTCATTTCAAAGCCGAAGAGCCAGCGTTGTCCGAAGACACCTCCGTGGTCATGTGGCCGGCATGAATCTCCTTGCCGCAGCGCGTAGCATGCGGCTGGAACACAGAGCGCTTAAACTATAGGATACTTTAAAATGCATTTTTAAAGGAAGGAATAGACAATTGCAAAATGCTAGAAGTTTGATTTAAACATCTGCCTACATCTGGCCAATCATGGAAACATTACTAGGCTATAGAAAGCTTCATGGATAAAGGAAATCTGCAAAGCAGAAATGGAGGCGGGGGGGGGAACCAATTTCCTCCTGTATATGAAGCCAAAGTGAGCTTCTTCCCGCGTGCACTAAAAATAGCACTTGGGGAGGGGAATGCAATAAGAATTGAAACCACAGTAGGGACAAAGTATTAAAGTTCCCAGTGACATTCACTAAGGCAATTAAGGTGCAATTCAATACTTTTTACTCAGAAGTAAATTCCACTATGTTCAATGGGGATTACTTCCCTAATAATAGGTGTGTTTCAGATTGCAACCTTAATGGCCAAAATGGTTATCAGTGTCTTCTCCTCTTCATCAAGTAGCTATCCACAGTAAAGCAAAGAGGTGTGTGCTATGCAAAAAGGAATACTGTGATCAGGACCCGCGTAGAAATTGTGTGTTGCTGGCTGTGGGTTAATATTATGAGCAACTCAAGGCACCCTTCGGAACCTATTCTCACATACATATTTTCAAGCTTCATCTTTGAATGCTTACAAACACTACCTCTAGACTCAAGATATAGTATTTGTTCTATACACTTTTATTAAAGATTTTTAGATTTGTTACACAAAAGGGTTTTTCTCGAGCTTTTTGAATGCCCTCCCAACTTTATCCTGTTAATTCCAGAAAAGAGCAAATGCTCTTGCATTCTCCTATAGTACTTTTATAGTACATGGCTTGGCTCACTTAACTGAGGTATCTGAATGATTTTATCTACAGTAATCATTCCTTGAAGCTCACAGGCTCCTCAGATACAGGGTACCATATGTGCCCCTGCTTTCTGCCTGAAGCACATTAATATGGATTAACCTGCAGGGCGTTGATATGGGATATGGATAGAATTGAAAAGTTGGTCAACTGTCTCTTACTTGACTATGTTGAACTGTCCAATAAGTTTATTTTAAATACTTATGTCCCACCTTTCTTGCCACAGAGGCAACCTAAGATGGCTGACAGAACACAAAATAAAATAGCAATATTTTTTAACATATGAAGGAAGTAGTATCACAACAGGCAGCACAATCTTGCTATATCCTGCAATCCTAAGTATCTGGCGGCCGGCCCAGGGTGCCCGCCAGATCCTATCCGCGTTCCGGGATCGGCCCGAAGGTCTACTCCGGAATGCCCTCCCTCTGGTGTAAGGCGGGGAGGCCCTAATGGGCCTCCTTGGATTTCCACCAGCTATTTAGCTGGCGCAAGTCCGAGGAGGCCGTGTAATGGCCAAGCCAGCCCGGTGATATGGCAGCCGCCATCCCTGCGGGCCAACTCGACCCCCTCCCTCACCGGGGATCCCTTACCTTCTCTGGTGGCCGTAAGGACAATCCAGTGGCAGAGTGAGGGCGGCCAACCTCTGCACAGGCCACCCTCACTCGCAAGTTGTCGCAAACAGGCTTTATGGCATGTTTGCGATAGCTTGGAACAGCGGAGCGCTTGCTCCGCCGTTCCACAGTTAGTGTGGATTGCGCCGTAAAACTCCAAATCGAGTGCCATCCAAGTAGATCCCCAACATTACAAGCCACACCTCCCACCAAAAGCTGATATTAAAACCTGATATTTTTGAGTCTCTGAAGGCGTGTAGCCAAGTCTCTACAGGGAGGGCATTTCACAGCTTTTGTGGAGTCACTAAAAATGCCTTCCTTTTCAACTGTGTTGTCTTAGATGGCATCTTGCTCTTCAGCCTTGCAGAAACCACAGTCCATGTCCCCTCCCTCAAAACACCCTATTTTGTTTAGGAGCAGGCAGACCCTCCCTTGTCCAAAACCAAATTTTGGGATATCAGTCAAGAACTGTTCAGTATCTTATCATTCACATACATCTGCATAACACTGATAATTATAACTAAATACTATTGTTAGTTTTATAACAGCTGGTTTTGTAGTTAGCTCAAGTTTCTATCTTTATTAACAGTTATAATGAATTAATGCTTGAAATACTTTACCAGCTGCTTAACCAAAAAATTTTTTAATCACCCAGTGAACAACCCTGGATGAGTATTAATATGGGAGGATCCTGCCTTAAGGCAGAGTGTTTGAACTGAATGTTCTCCAGCTCCTTTGTAGTCAGTCCTATTATCCTTTGAGAATCTTTCTTTCAGGTCATAATGGTGTGTACTAGGTCATCATCACTAGGTATAAAGCTCTAAAAGAACTCGGGCTGCAGCACAGTTCCCAGTGTCCTACAATTTGAAAATAAGTTAAAGCACTCAGAAGTAATATGGCTCCCATAAGGTATGAGTGAGCCACCTGTGGCATGAGCACTGTAAGTTAGCACAAGTGGCAGGAGTTTGCAATGCTCCTTATCTGGAGCAGGAGAACCTACAGGTCCGACTGTGGGATAATCAGATCTACACTCCTGTGTCTTACACTGCATGCTGCCCATTCCCTGGCTTAATAATTGAGAGCAAATAATTCCATGGCATGGGGAGTTTCCTATGCATTTTAGGGCATGCTAGAGTGGCATTTTCTCATTCTTCAAACTTGCAGTATACTTGCCCAGAAAATTGGCCAAGATTGCATTAACAAAAAGGGAAAAAAAACCTATGCACATTTCATAACAAAAAAAAATCACAGAACTGATGCAGTCTGCGATGCAGATTACTCAAAAGAGTTAGTTTCACTGTGTTCAATGGAACTTGCACTCCCACTGTAAGTGAGCAAAGAACCACAACATCAGACAATGAAGAAACACAGCTAAACCCCTTGCTGCAAGGAAGGCTGATCAGCCTGTGCAATCCCAAGTACAGACAGGAAATCTGCACACTTCAGAAATTGCTTCAGTAGTTCCTAAAAGCAGATTAGCAAGACACCAACTTGATGGAAAATAAGTGTGAATGAGAAGCTCAGGAGTCTGAGAATGGCAGCAAGAAGAGAGCAGTGTACCACACTGAAAATGATTCAAAATCCAAAGGTGGAACAGAAGCAAACGTGTGTCACTAGAGAGCTACAGAAAGGCCCCTTTCAGTGGGACAATCAAAAGCCACATCCATGAATTAATGAAAGTATAACCACTCACCTCAAATTGCAAGACTGAACTACAACAAGGCAACTGTCTCACAAAACAAGCTTTTGTGCTCACTATATTATATCCAGTCGCTACAATCCACATACAACTTGCAATCACCCACAGCATCCTCATATACTGTATGTTTAACAGTCAGATACCCAACAGTTTTGTCCATAACATGCAACTTTTAGCTCTTCCCAAACAAACTCTGCACCCTCCACAATACTGCCACACTCTTAAAACAGCAGATGTTGTAGGGGAGGGCACAAAGCGCTGAAACATCAGATCCTTCAGGACCTGCTCCACCACGAGGTACAAGCAACCCACCCAGGACGGAGGTCTCCTGTGTCTAGTGCAGTGGTCCCCAACCAGTGATCAATGTACCACAGGTAGTCCGCAAGAACTAGAAAAGTCGTCCGTGAGGTCTCACAAAAAAGCAGTAATTTTAATGTGCCACTGCCAACCCCCACTTTGAGCAGCAGTAACAACCAAGAATTTAGCAGCTAGCAAAGCAAATGTAAGCACAAACATTGCATTAACGATACCCACCCAATAAGTGTTATTTTTTAAAAACACAATACAAAATAATTTAGGTATAAATGTAAGTACGAGACCTAATAAATCTTCTCTGATCATTCTAAAAGCAATTGTATTTTTGTGCGCGCGCGCAGGAGGGTTGGATCAGTCAGATGCAGTCCACAACGATTCCAATTTTTGCCTCAGCGCCGCGGTCTCCTAAAGGTTAGGAACCACTGGTCTAGCGGATGCTGATCAAGCAAGAAGCAACCCCCCCATCGACTTCTTCTACTGACGGGTCTGCTACCTCAGAGGTGCCTGAGCGTGACAGGCAGAAGCAGCATCCCGGGACTCCTCACGGGATCCCGGGAGGGCGGGGCCGACATCCTCTCCGTCTCTACTTTCTCACACCTGTCACTTCAGAGAGAGAAGAGGGATGAGCAGCGGAACTCCCCCCCCCGTCAGCCTATCAGAAGTCCTGCGCCTGTTCCCCCCGCCTCAAAGACGCCCCTCAACGACCTCTCCCCTCTCAAGGGCCCAGGCAGCGACCCTTCCTCACACGCACTACGCCCTCAGGCCGACCTTGCCCGGCCACTGTCGCCCCCCCTCCCTAGTCGTGGCCCCCCGTCCCTTACCAGGCCCGACCCCTCCCCAAGCCACCCCCACCTCAGGCCACGCCCTCTTGCCCCCCCCGCCACTCGCTTCCCCCCCTCCCGACTACGTTGCCGGCCTGACAGAGAAAGACAAGGGGGCTCACCTCGGCCCGCTGTAAACATCGGTCCCCGCTTCTGCAGCTCCAGCTCCGCCAGTCTCTTCTTTTGACGCCCCCCCTGCTCTTTCCAGGACGAGGACCCCGCCCCCCCAGGCTGCACTCTGCGCCGCCTGCTAAGAAGCGCCCCACAGCGACCGCTCAGGCCCACGCCTTCCGCCTCAGAGAGAAGCCATGAGAGTCACGCAGCTCTTCGAGCTCCGCCGCTGCCAGCGTTATCCCCTTCCCGGAGAAGGCCACCGGCAGCGTGGGCAGCAGCACATCAGGCACAGTCCTGGACAGCTTTGGCTGGCGTGGGGTCCTTAGGGCAGGCCGAGAGAGAGCAGGACAACCCCGTGCTTTGGTTACTAGGGGAGGCGGAAGTGGTCAAGGGGTTGGGCCTCTCCGGAGGGAGGAGGAGCTAAAGCCTCCCTCCTTCCGACCGACGCTTCCGCGCTTTAATTCAACTCAACTCAACTCAACTCGCGTGTTTCGCGCGCGTCAACTCTCGCGATACCGAATGGACTTGTTTAATTATAATACAGTACTTGTAGGCCCTGCTTGTACTTACACCCTGCCCTAAGGTCACAAGGCGGGTTACAACAACAAACGTTACATTAAAAATAAACGCGCCATATAAATTAATTCAAAAAAGTATTTGGACACAAGCAATTAAAATATAAGAAAAAAACAAACTCACCCATTTAGCCCATAATAGAAATTAAAAGATTTGAACCTGTTTTCCTAAACACTGCTACGGGGAAGTCCGGGAGATTTATTTAATGTCAAGACCTGTTTTTGTCCGTCCCAAGTGTCTGCTGTTGGATATTTGAAACTCGCGTAATTTCCCTCATCAATTATCCTTTTTCCTTTTCTTAAGATAAACTTTTATTTTTGAAAACACATGGTCCTGTTTCAATTAGACCAGAGCAAAAAGAGTTACTGCCTTTTGTTGTCCTATAACTCACTAGTCTCTTGGCTAATGCTACAAGGTCCTACCTGTTGTGTACTACAGGTAATATACAGTATATGCAGAAGAGCTAGAGTTGGACAGATCATTTGACTGCTTCGAATGGATACTTCTTTAGCAACTGACTTCTGTGCTCAAGGAACAGGGTAGTTGAACTCACTCCAGATGGGAGGAGAGTGCATGACCTACTAAACTACATGCCTTGCTTCTTCCCCCAAACTCTGCATGGTAGGCATGTCTACTCAGAAGTCCCACTGAGTTCAATGGGGCTTACTCCCAGGAAAGCATGCATAGAATTGTGGCTTAACAAGGCCTAATATAATCTCAAGCACTAAATGTGGACACAAATTCTAAGGCACAACTGTGCTAAACCCCATCCTTTAGTTCAGTTTTCACTGAAAATAAGCACTGAAAATTATTCATTTTCTGGTGACAACAAAAACTTGGAAATAAATTATATTTTTTATGTGAAGAGAAAAAGGATGCATGCTTTTATAGATATTCCTGTTATATGGGTGTGACTAAAAAAAGAGTACTGTATTGATTGACAGTGATTTGGAAACTGCAATTGTTTAGCAGGAAATTATAATTGCAAATATATTAATATCCCATTTCTCATGTTTTGGGACAGACCCCCGCTACATAAATTGGAGGTTCAGTGTCTGAAATAGAGATCCAGCAAAAACTAAAACCTGTCCTAAATTAATCCCTTGAAAGTAGAATTGCCAGCTCCTAACCCCAGAGGGGTAGCTAGCCTCTCCAGCGCCTCCCCACGCATACTGGCACAAGCCCCACCCCGCCGGTGGCAGAAACGCCCCCCCCCAGAGTTTTTTTTTTTCAGTTGAATACAACTCCTAGGAGCCAAGGCAGGTGGGTAGCCGCACAACTGTTTTTTTGATCGCCACAGCGGCGCGCTTTTCGACCCCCACCTGCTGCCCGGGGGCCCACCACCCCACCGCTGACTCTGCTACTGCCTAACTAACCCACAAATACAGATAAGGTATTCAGGGCAGCAAGGCAACTACTGCACTACCACAATCCTATGCATGTCTACTCAGAAGTAAGCCCCATTGAGTTCAATGCACTGGTGTAGCTAAGGGGTGGCCAGGGGGTGCTGTGCCCTGGGCACCATGTCAGACGTGCCAGGGGAGGCGAGATGCGGGGGGGTGACGAGTGGCGGCGAGTATGGGGGGCGGCAGGGGCGAGTATGGGGGCGGCAGGCTTGGCTGGGGCGGCGACAGGGGCAACAGGCAGCGGAGCAAGGGGGCAGCAAGCAACCTATATTTGTTGCTGCCACCACCTGAGTCTCCAGCAAAAAAAGCAGCTTTCCCGTTTTTTGTTTTTGCTTGAGACTGGCGACGGCAGTAAAAAAGACTGGCGGCAGCAGTAGCAAGGATGAGTAGGGGCAACAGGCTGGGCTGGGGCGGCGACTGCAGGGTAACAAGCAGCGGAGCAAGGGGGCAGCAAGCGACCTACCTTTTTCACTGCCACCTGAGTCTCCATCCGCTTGTTGCTCCCTTGCTCCTCGCTTTCAATTTTTAATTTTTGTAAAAAACCATGGGGTATGATATCACACCCGGAAGTGATGTCATGCCCACGGCACTTCCGGGGGTGACGTTTGGAACTGTGCCCCGGGTACCAGAGTGGCTAGCTACACCACTGGTTCAGTGGGACTTACTCCGAGCGAGGAAAGTGTAATAGGATTGCAGGCCTAAGCTTTTACTACTGCTGCATTATCATAAGCAGCAGGAGTCATTATTGCTGCTCTGGAGTTGTTGAAGCAACAGGTGCTGTCTCTTGGTCAGTAGCTGGGAACCCTACCGAAAGGAAATAACTTTATGATTGCTTTTAATTGCATTTTAACTAAGCCATCTCCTCAAGAATCTAAAATATCTCCCTCCCAGATTGTTTAACATCTCACTTAGAGGAAGTTCAAAGGAGTTCCCTGGTGAATTTCTGTTACTTAATCCTTGAAATTATAAAGGACTGCAGTATAAATTAGCATTATTGATTAAAGTTATAGTTATATTAGAATCAGCTATGCGCAGTCTCCAAAATACATTATATTATACATTAATTATCTGCATGATTATTATACTAGACATAAAGGTAAAGGTATCCCCTGACAATTAAGTCCAGTCGTGTCCGACTCTAGGGTGTGGAGATTGAATTAGAGAACCCAATTATCAAGTTATCTGACAAAAACAACTATGCTTACAGTGCTACTAACCAATGCTTTCTTCACTGAAGTTAATATTTAGATAGACATTCTATCTCGAACATCTAACTGTGCATGATCTAGACCAGGGGTGTCAAACATAAGGTTCACGGGTCGGATATGGCCCTTGGAATTCTGTTTACCCGTCCCACATGATAATTCGGCTCTAATGGATTGAAAGTATTTTGCTTTCAGTTGTTGTTGTTGTTCAGTCGTTAAGTCGTGTCCGACCCTTCGTGATCCCATGAACCATATCCCGCCAGGCCTTCCTGTCCTCCACTATCTTCCTGAGTTCGCTCATTTTCATGTTCGTTGCATCGGTGATGCTGTCTAACTATCTCTGCCTTCCCCTTCTCCTTTTGCCTTCAATCTTTCCCAGCATCAGAGTCTTCTCCAGCACCACAGTTGCTTTCAGAGCCAACCTGAAACCACTGCCATCTCCCTCACTCCCACTGCATTAAAGGAAAACGCCAGCCTTTTGCATTATATTCATTATTACATATATTTATATACCACTTTTTAACAAAAAAAAAAGTTCACAAAGCAGTTTAAATAGGAAAATCAAATAACTAAATGGCTTCCTGTTCCAAAAGGGCTCACACTCTTTAAAAAAAAATGCAGAAGAACCCCAGCAAACACACAACCACTAGAAAAGACACTGAGCTGAGGTGAAGCGGGCCAACTACTCTCACCCTGCTAAATAACTTGCAAAAGCCAGCAGGGTACATGGGCGGGCATCTGTGCGCCTTCTCTCCCAGCCCAGCCAATCAGCGCGGGGGGAGTTGTCCGCGCGGCTGGCCCTGAGCCCATCCGGCGACAGACGGTCACCGGCAGAATGGCTGGGGCAGCAGCTGTGCTGGCGGCTGGCGCGCAGGTTCTCGCGCTGGGCACCCGGCTCGGACTGCTCAGGCCGGCGTCGTCCCTGTGCCAGAGGCGGCGGCGATGGTATCGCACCGAGAGAGGCGTGTATGGCTACAGGCCGAGCCGCAAGGTGGAGAGCGGCGACGGCGCGGAGCGACTGGAGCCTTCTAGGAGAGCAGGTCGGAGGAGGACGAAGCTGCAGCAGCGCAGCTGATTTGGGTCTGCCTCCTGCGGGCGGGTTGCACCTTCCAGCTCCGGGAGGAGGGACGGGGTCACGGGGAGGAATATCCCAGCATTTCGTTCGAAGTGGTGGAGGCCATGCTGCGCTCCTAACGAGCGGTTTACGATGCTACTCATTAATAGGCCTTTCTGTTCTGCAAGAAAGATTGCGCAAAATACGCAAAGAGTAAACAGTTCAAGCCTATGCATGCTCACAGATGTAAGCCCCGCTCACTGACTTCAATGGGACCTGCTCGCAAGTCAACGTTACGTGCATAACATAGCCAGACTGTCTGGCCCAGACATTCTAGGGTTTTAATCCTACACTTACCTGAGAGTAAGCCCATTGGATACAGCGGGATCGGCTTCTGAGTAAACATGTATGGGATAAGGGAGCGCGGTGTGGCGAAAGTGGCTTGAAGACGCACACTCGTTTTCCCTGAAAGCTGAAGCAACGCCTGGGAACGCAACCAGTGTGTGTTCCGACTGCTCACGCTGCACTTTATAATGTCTACGTGTTCATATGGCTCTCTCCTCTTGGGGGGGGGGAATTACAGGGGAAAGGATATCCTGCAATTTATTCATATTGTTATCCCCCATCCTAAAAGTACTCTGAACTGAAACCATGTTTATAGAAGCAAATCCAATTGATTTCAATAGGTGGTCTCCAAGTAAGCACGTGTAGGATTGCAGCCTTCAGCAAAACTGACTGTGTGATTCCCTCCCCCCAGGTTCTTTTAGGATGTACGGATGTAACCTTTTTAAACTCTGTTCCTCCTTCTAAACATGCCCTCTCTGTCGTCTCCTCAGTGCCCCACCCCCATCAACGTCTGTATATGTTTGATATACCTCTGAGTATAAGACTCACTTTTTTCTCCTAATTTAAGTTTTTAAACTAGGGGTGTGTCTTATAATCAGGCTGTTGCAATTTAATGCCAGTGATTTAATTAATAGCACCAAACTTTAAGGTGCGTCTTATACTAATCAGGTGTGTCTTATACTCGGGACAATACGGTAGATAAGCATGTATTCCTAGTACCTTTTATCTCCTATTTTAAATGTTGAAATAAGAAAAAAGAATATGAAGTAAGTAGGGAGTCTCCAAACTTCTAAAAAGATGCAGAAGGAAACAATATTAGAATAAAACTCAAGGGGTCAGTACCCCCCCCCCCCATAAATCCACCAACAGAATATAATTTGTTCTGGGTTCTGCGGCTCTTTTTCTAGGGCAACTGTTTGTAGTAAAGTAACGAATTGTCTGTCCCTCTTCCTCCGCCACCAGAGGAGGAGGGACTGCCAATTCATTACTACAGACAGTTGCCCTAGAAACGAAGTCGCAGAACACTCCTCACAGAACTTTCAGTTAAGGAAGGGTTTCCCCACCCATTTCCTTGACAGCTCCATTCATGTACCCCTGTGAGTGTACACAACTATCCCTTTTATTGATGTGAGTGAGAAAGCCTGATCAGATGGGAGAGTTCTGGGGGCATTATAGAATTCTGTGTTGGTGGACAGGATTTTTCCTTGGAAGCTTTGAAAATTAAATACCATCGTCTGAAAATAGCTGTTTACGTTTAACAACATCAAACATTGGCTCAATGGGCAAAAACTAGAGGGATTGATTCAAATGCCTTCTATTTTAACTTCTTACTATTAATATAACACAGTGCTTGTGCAAACTAGGTATCTAAAATACTCTGTCTTTCCTTATCTTTAGTTGACCATGGGTTGGCTCGGTTGGTGGCAGCGTACTATGAGCATGGCCACAAAGCCGCTAAAATCAACCCTTTGTATACTGGCCAGGCGGTGATGGATATGGTGCCGGAGATTCAAGTTCTGACGGAAGTACTGCAAGGACCATTCAATACTTCTGGTATGGCCTGTTTTTAATGAAGTCAGAGAAATAGTTTCTTTCCAAAGTGTTCTTTGGTCACTGTGTTTTTATGGTTTAGTGCAGTAGTTCCCAGACATTTTAGCACCTGGATCTGCTTTTTAAAATGACACTCTGTCAGGACACACCTTGCTTTATGAGACTTAAAAAAAGATCTAGAAAGAAATAATATTTATTTATTTATTTACAAGTAATAAATTTATTTATTTGCAAAAAACAAACAAACCTTAATCCATTTCTCATAATGAGGCAGCCCTAATGAATGGCCTCAAGGTTTGAGGAGCTCAGTTATGTGACTCAGCCTTCATCTGCCCCCACTACCTGTCATTGAAAGACTTGGGGGGGGGGGGGAAATGCACCAGAAAAAGTCGCTCAAACATTTATCTCCCTATACTGTGTTTACACAAGCTTGCAAACTGCAGGAGCTCAGCTCCTTACAATGTGAAGGGGCTCAGTTTCTTGCAAAGTGAAGGAACTCAGCTCCTTGCAGGGCAATTGGCAGCTATCCGATTTTTGAGGCAATTAACTATCAGGGCTTGAGGCAATTAGCTATCTGATCTTTCCATCACCCCTATTTTCATTGGATGTTGTGCTCGGGACCCACCAGAAATCTGGTGGCGACCCACTAGAGGGTCCCGACCCACAGTTTTGGAAATGCTGGTTTAGTGGACTGAGTCATCAGCTCAATGTCTGATGAACTCCATGGACACTGCTTTTCTGGACACAGTACCAGCAGTACCAAGTTTATTATTCTCACAGAAAAGAAACAGAAAATAGAAATATTAAAACTTTATAAGTACATGTATTCATAGGCAAATGTGTAAACCCATTAAACATAAACATCTTGCACTAAACCCATTTGCATTATGTACTGTCAAATAAAAAAACTGATCTGTCTAAATTGTTTCTTAATATAAACCCTTTTAATCTACAGCAAAGGCCTCTCATAATGTAGCTTACTTAGCTTGAGCATAAATCCAGCCCTGAACTGAGTCCATTTTTAGCCTCAGTAGAGTGATACGCTATTAAATGTTTCTTCTCCCCCATCTTCTATTGAGTTACAGTCATGGTGGCATCAGAAACAATTTCTGAGTATGTGTATCTTTCTTATTTAACATTGTTCAGGCTGAACTAGGGTAGTACAGTATACAGTCAATTTAAGGGACTAATCGGGAGGCAGGAGTGTCCATTAATGCTAAAAGTCTATTAAAACTGTACTCCCCATTAGTTAATTAAATTCCTATCTTAGAAAGCTCCCTTGGCACTGTAACTCCTCCAGGGTGGTCTAAAAATGGAGGAATGTCTCCATTCATAGAGAGCCCTGGTAGAGAGAGAAGTGGTTGTTCCAGTGGAGCTTTTTAAGGTAGATAAGTGTGGGAAGGGGTGTTGCAAACAACCTTTCAGGACTCCTTTGGTGCTGGTGTTCTCCTTTTTGCTCTCAAGCAGGGCACTCTGGGAATGGAAATATTTGGAGCCATCTATATTTATCATCTTTTGAATTTACCATGAGATCTCTGATATGCAAATACTAAATGCAGATATCCCCCGTATCCGCAGATTCACTTATCCGCGGTTCTTCACCCCCTGCGCACCCGTTACTTATCTGTCTCCCTTTACTGTGGCACCAAGCACTCATGTCTCTTCCTTTGTAGCCTGTTACAGAATGCTAGAGGAGGAATACAAGAAGCAGTTAGCCAGAATACTAGAGGAAGGAGACTAAGAGAACACTAACAGGAAGCAGGAAACTTCCTGCTTTCTGTTAGTGTTCTCTATCTCCCTTTGGATGACTGCTTTTTGCGTTCCTCCTCTAGTGTTCTGTAAGAGGCTGCAGAGGAAGAGACATGAGCGCTTGGCGCCACAGTCGGTATAGGATTCTCTTTTATCCACGGTTTTGGTATCCGTGTAGGACGGGAATGTATTCCCCCATGGATTCAGGGAGTCGCCTGTATTATAGAACTCTCAATTGACTGGCTAGTACCTACTGATGAAAGACTGCAGTCATGAACACAGTCACATGCGAGTAAGCCCCATTAAACTCACTGGAGCTTATTTCTGAGTAGACATGCCTGGAATTGCTCTGTAAGATAATTTACTAAACTGCCATCACTGAGAAGCAGGGACAAAATAACAAAAAAGTTCAGTTCATACGTAACCTTTGCAACGTAGAAATTTGTGGTGTCCCATGGAGTCAAATGGGCCATGGGAGACTGGCCCAGCTGTGTGGCCAACTCTGAGGCACCCAGTGATAACATCGTTGTCATACGCCATGGACTTGGTCAGGAGTGAAGGCAGCCGCATGGGACAACTGATTGGGAGGGGGTGGAGACCGCAAGCCTCAAAAGTGGCAGTATCAGAGATGGGCAGGGGAGGAGAAGTGGAAGGATTGGAGAGAGTGAGAGAAGCAGCAGGAGGGCACAGTGAAAGGAGTGGAGGAGGATAGAAGAACAAGCTGGAGAGAAGTACAGACGGGGAAGAGGGAGGATAAAGAGACAGAGGGGCCTAAGGAGGATGGGGAACAAAGAGAGAGGAAGCTTGAGAGAGTGGCAGGAACAAAGAGACTAGAGATTCAAAAGGAAGCCAGAGATTGGAGAAAGAAGTGCAAGGGAAGAATCATTGCCTCGGAAGCAGCTGTCTAGTAGACATCCATATGCCCTTGTCTACCACTGGTGCAGGGACACACAGGTACAGATCGCTGGGTCCTTCTCACCACAAAGCGGTTCTCGCAAGAGCGTCCACCCTTCAAGGAGCTCCCTGCTGGGCACGTCCCTTTCTTCCTAGCAGCCTCAACCTCCTTGCTCAAAGAAGCTCACTTTAGCCCAACCAGGCTATGGATCTCCAGTGAGGGCAACTAGGGGGCAAACAATGGCAGCCAGGAGCAGAATGTACAGACAGATGTAATTGCATGTACAAATACAATGCTTCCTGCAGCGTATACTGGTGCAGTGTGGTCCCTTGAACCAACCTCAATCATGTCTCACCCCATCCCATTTGATGTTGACATCCCCCCATGGGAGGAGGGGTGGGGGTGCCTACAGAATTGCTTCTAGGTGGTCTGGCCCCATGATGCCCTGGTAAAATCTGTAGAGGAACCATATGGTTTGGATGATTGCATAATTTCTTCACGCACTGGTACTGCTAGCCTCCAGGAAGTGGCTGTGTGGCAGTGCTAGCATGAAAAGGAACCATACAAGTCACTCAACTCACAGCCAGGCCTGAGGGAGAGGGTGGGCAGGGGGGGCAAAATCCCTGGGGGCTGAGCTATGTATCCTATGTATGATCCTATGTATGATTTGTATTACACACCAGGTAAGTGTGTATAGGATCGCAGCCTTTGATGGGGTTTCTTAATATGACATTTAAGAATTGCAGGTCTGTTCCATGGCAGCAGTGTACTTTGTTTTATAAAAGGACGAACTGGAAAGTATGAACATTATTGATACACTAATAGGAGAACTTCTTACCGCTCAGTTTTTGCTGTTTTCAGAAGGTAAATGTAATCTGTTAACGTAATTTTTATCCCAGGGCTTTTGAACATGGAAAAGGAAGAAGCATCTCTCGAGGACGTATTGTCTTATTTAGACCACATATACTGTGAACATATGTCTATAGAGACTAGCCAGCTGTCAAGCCTGCAAGAAAGAGAATGGATTGCTAAACGGTTCGAAGAGTTGAAACAAGAAGCATTCACTACTGAGGAGAAAAAGCACTTGTCCAAACTCATGTTAGAATCTCAGGTGTGTTCTGTGGGTCTGTGTGTGTGTCATTTGAAATCATGGCTTGGAATGGATTTGTTAAACCATGGTTACATGACAGTCCTTGCTAGCATTAACCCATGTAGTACCCATGTACTGCTGATATACTTGTAATGCTACACTATGGTTAAAGTAAGATTTGGAAAGGGAAGGAGGATTCACAGAGAAAGGAGGTTAAATAAGAAAGGGAGAGCTGAATGCAAGCACATGACGTACTGTAGTCCCAGTCTCCCAATCATGGTTAGAAGCAGGGCTGACTTTGGAGCAATTGAACCTAATTGGGCCAATTGGGCCCTGCATGCCTAGGGGGCCCCATGGAGCAGGGGAGCCATACTTGGCTGATCACGAAGCATCGGGTGTGCATCATTCTGCTGGCACTGGAAGGGCCCTCCCTCACTTCCGATTGGTCCAAAATCGGGGCAGTCCAGAAGCAATTGACTGCGACATGATGATATTATGACATCATCACGTCACTGCCAAACGCCTCCGGGTGTGTCTGATCGGCCTTTGCATCTGGTAAGGCCAGCCCTGGTTAGAAGATTGAGAATGTTACATCTGCACCCAACGTAATATCAGAGATAAAAAGGTAAAGGTGTTCCCTGACAATTAAGTCCAGTCGTGTCCGACTTTAGGGTGTGGTGCTCATCTCCATTTCAAAGCCGAAGAGCCAGCGTTGTCCGAAGACACCTCCGTGGTCATGTGGCCGGCATGACTCTCCTTGCTGCAGTGCGTACATTACTCTAAAAAATATCATCACAATTTGTATTTTACAGGAGTTTGATCGTTTTTTGGCCACAAAATTTGCTACAGTGAAAAGATATAGTGGAGAAGGTGCAGAGAGCATGATGGGTTTTTTTCATGAATTGTTAAAAATGTGCTCGTACAGCGGGGTGACAGACATTATTCTTGGAATGCCTCATCGAGGCAGACTCAATCTCCTCACAGGACTTCTTCAGTTTCCACCTGAGGTAAGAGGCTCTTTCTCTCCTGCATGACTGATTTCGGTTTGGAAGTCCACATCCCAGTAAATGTGCTTGTGGAAGCTGCACTGATTCTAATGGGGTTGCTCTCTGAGGCTGTAGTCCTATAGCCACTGACCTGGGAGTAAGTCCCACTGAATGTAATGGCGCTTGTTTCTGAATAGTGGTGCACAGTATCTCACTGTTAGAAACATGCTTGCAACTTCTTTTGGAAACTCCAATGCCAGACTATAAATATTTCAACACACCAGTATATATTTTTTCCTGTGTGATTATGGAAACCATGTTCTGGTTAGGAGGACATGGCAGGCTGACAACTCCGCCGATCGCTCTGTATCGACGGAGTACATCTGATGGACTTAATTACTCTACCCCTGGATTGAAAGGGAGTACGAAGAGATAAACCACATTTCTTTCAATCGCCCTCATTCTGACACTTCAAGGCAAAGGCTCTGAAGTTTTGGGTTGTCGGTGAGGAAGAATGGATTACCATCGAAGCTCCGTCCGCAGATGAAGCATAAGCCAAGCCACCTCCCACATGCTTTGCTTTACTTAGGCAAGAGGCGTAGAAATGATTTATGAGTTGAAGAAATTAGCCGAGATAAGAGTTAACGTTAAAAATAATTAATACGTGCAAATGCTTGCATGCCTATGATGCTCACTAGATCTACTTAAGCCAGACACAGCCAATATTTCTCTTAAAGCGGGGGTGGCCAACCTTCCACCATTAGGGCCTCTGCGTTCTTAAGAGTTGTGTAGAAGACAGAATCTTGGCAGCTGCAAGTGGTGATGGTGCTGCTGAAGCAGCTACACCTGCTGAAATGCCCTCACCTATACAATCATTAAAGGGCCAGGAGCATTCATGTTGAAAGGTTGGCCACCATGTCCTAAGGGGTCCATGCCACTGTGCAGACTCCTTCGCCAGCTGCACAGCAGCTTGGTGGCATTTTCAGACAGGCAGCAATGCCATCACATGCCATTGCTGGATTTCCAGGAATACCGAGCTCCAAGCTGCATGCAGCTTGGCATGGCTGGGCTTTGAGCTATGTGGCTGCACGGCTTAAAGTGAACAATGGTCATAGCCCAATTCTGTGCATGTCTACTCAGAAGTAAGTCCCATTATAGTCAATGGGGCTTATTCTCAGGTAGGTGTGCCTAGGATTGCAGCCTCACAGCCCAATCCTATCCTTTCCCCCAACATAGCATGTAGCCACAGCAAAACAGGCTGCGCGACATGCTGTGGTGCTGGTGGGGCAATCGGGAGGCTTGGGAGAGGTAAGGAAAAATATTTTTCCCTTACCCCTCCATAAACCCCACAATCACTAATGGGTCTCCTCAGACTTGTGCCAGCTATAGAGCTGGTGCAGGTCCAAGGAGACAAAAGGGGCATATTGGGATGTTCTGGAGGGGACAGCATCCCGACACGTCACTTGTGCTGGGGTACACCCCCTCCTTCCCCCAACATACCTCCTTCCCTCCCCCCTGTCCGCCCCATTCTGCCCACCCTGCCAACGTACCGATGTCGACGGGGCTTCTCCTGGTCGCTGCAATGCATGGGGTGCTCCTCAGCGACTGTGGTGGTGGTGGTCCAAAAGTGTGTAACTCTGTGTGCTTCTGTAATGGCGTTTCTGATGCCATAAAGCGCACTCCGCTGCCGGAATGCTAGTTCTGGCAGTGGAGGCCAAGCAGAAGATTGAGCTGTCAATCTCTCTCAGGCTACCCTGTCTCGGAGAGTTGTTATGAAGGTCACATGGTTGCATGTATACTCCATGTATACTGCCCAGGGAACCAGCTCAGTTCCCTGAAGGAAGTGTAGGACACAAATGTGATGGACAAATCTTCAGACTATTCGGCTAATTTGCTCGGTAAGTGGCTTTCACAGGTTATGGTCTTCTAGTGGAATTGTGGCTATGCAGAATCCTTTCCAACTCACTTCATACGGGTAACCTAAATTGATCCTTAGAAGCAATATAGGCAAGTCACGGGTCTGTCTCAAAGTGATTTCTGCAGTTGAGAGACACACAGGAGAGAACTTTCCATGGCATTGCCCAGAATGTGGAACGCTCTGCCCTGGGGAATCCATCTTGTTCTCTCTGTATATTGTTTCTGCCACTGTTTCAATTGAAGACTGCTTTCAATTGAAATTGATGACTATTGGTTTTGTTATCTGTTTTATTTCTTCTTTGTCTTGCTATATTTTGATGGCTTCTGTGTTTTTTAGATTTTATTGTCAGAAGTCACTTTGAATGTTGACGGAAAAGCGGGATAGAAATATTTGAAATAAATAAAGATGGACTGGGATAAGGATGAGAGGGGGCTTGTACGGGATCTGAAACTGTTTGGGTGAAGAGGGCTGAGAAATGGGCAGCTGCCCCCCAAATTCTAGAATGCTTGAAATAGATAATTTTTAATTATAATTTTTATTATCTGTATTATTATTCAAAACAATCTGCAAATGCGTTTCAACTTAACGTTAATATCCTTCTGTGAAGCTGATGTTCCGTAAGATGCGAGGCTTGAGTGAATTTCCGGAGACTTCACCAGCTATTGGAGATGTCCTATCTCACCTGACTGCTTCAGTAGATCTGGACTTTGGGTCCCACCGCCCTATTCATGCCATCCTGTTGCCAAACCCTTCCCATCTAGAAGCCATTAACCCTGTAGCAGTTGGCAAAACAAGGGGGAGACAACAATCACTGCATGATGGAGATTACTCTCTAGATGCTTCTGCGCAGCCTGGAGACAAAGTCATCTGCCTGCAGGTACTTTGAGATTCAATGAAAAGGGGTTGGGGCATAAGGTGGTGGAGAACTTGAAATGACGTAATGACATTATTGACGTTAAAGTTAGGTAAATGCCACCCTAGTTAATAACTAGATGGGAGAGTGTCTGGGAGCTCCATGTAACCTGCTCTGAGATGTACATTTAATTTATAATTAAGGGCTCAGTCCAGCCTAACTCAGGCACAGTTGAGGCCCAATTGTGGCCCAATTGTGGCCCAAACTAGGACCGAGTTAGGCTGCAACTGTGCCTGAGTTAGGCTGGAGGCAACAGCATTGGGCCAGGATCGCGGCAAAACTTACCGCAGAGGCAGGCAGGCTCCTGTGGGGAGCTGTCAGTCTTGTGGAAGCGAAGAGCCCCCTCCTCAGCCCGTCTGCGTGCACCTACCACAGCTGCTGCAGCGGTCGCAGCAGATGGGCAGCCACAGGCGGGCCTGCAGGCACTGCGCGTTTGACAGTCAGCTGAAGGGCAGAGGTTGTGCCAGTGCCAGCTGCCCCAGGGCACCCTGGGCATCAGCCACCTGCCGCAGGGGGAGTGCCACTGCCCTCCCTCCTGCAGACTGCGATGCCACCCCCAAGCCACGGTGAGGCTGCACGTGGGAGTCATGGGGGGGTGAGCGGGCGAGAGAAGGGAAGGAGGGGGTGGGAACGGCACGCACAAGGGGGGGGGTCTCATGAGGTCTGGAACCGCCTCCGCCAGGACATGCCCGTGCGCTGCCTGAAGCCCTGGGCCTCAAGGGCCGTGGCAATGCCCACAAAGAAGGCATCCCAGCATGCCTTCTGCTCCGTGCCCCGGCCAAGACCGAGAGATGCCGTGGGCTTGTCTGCTGCGAGCGGGAAGGGCTCACGCAGCTCATCACACCCCCAGATGGGGCAACGTCGGCACCTTGCGGCAGGCGCTCTGGCGGCATGGGGGGTGCCAGCGTCCATCATCAGGGAGTGGGAGGGGAGGCAGGCACACTGACAGGGGGTGCTGGGGAGGGGCACGGGTGGGTCAGAAACAGACAGACAACACGGCTGGTGGGAGAGGGATACAGGGAGAGGGGTCTGCAGAGACCGATAGGGGCACAGGGGGCACTTCGCAGATGGAGGCAATGCAGGAACGGGCGCCTCTCATGCAGACGGACCGAGGGCGAACACGGACGCCGTTGATGGGCGGAAACGGACGCCGGTGATGGGCGGACAGAGGGCGGAAACGGACGCCGGTGACGGGCGGACACGGACGCCGGTGATGGGCGGACCGAGGGTGGGTGAGAGCCCCGGTTGCTGAAAGGGCTCTTCACGGACGTGGCGGACGTGCGCCACAGTGCCCGTCAGTGTTGCCTGCCTGACAGGCCCCCCAACTCCCCCCTCCCCTCTGGTCCCAGAGGGTCCGGCAGCCCCCCTGCTGTGTTCTCCCAGGGATGGCTGTGGCGGACCCTGGCTGGGATTCATGCAGAGGCTTGTGTGCTGGGGCCTGCCTGTGTGGGTGTGTGGGGCAGTGCTTGTGCAACATTGGGGACATGTGTTTCCAGGGGCATCTTTATTGTTCTGGAACAGTGGCAGAGATGGCCGGGCGTGGCTGCCAGGGGTAGGCACAGCAGCCTCTAGGACCACAGCAGCAGCATCAGGCGAGCCCCATGGACCTGGAGATGCGGGCTCTTCCCCTGTGGAACCACGGCCTGCTCCATAGAAAGGGGAGGGACAGCAAGTAGGCAGCCAGGGCGGTGGGGCAGCAGCAGCAGCTGAGGTGGGTTGCAGGGCAGGCTCCCAGACCTCTCTGGCAGCATCAAGGCAGGTGACCGTGGGGCAACCAGACTGCAGGCCCAGGGGTGCTACCCGGACGGTTTGTGGTAGTGGGCATTCCTGGGGGGACGAACAACATGGGGGTGTTCCATGGCAGCTGCTGCGTGGTAGCAATCGCCATTGAAGAGGAGCCAGTGTGCCAGTTGCAAAGGTCTGCAGGGAGAGAAATCAAACACAGCTGAGTGGTGTGAGACACATAGCCTGGTCTGCGCTCCTTCCCTGGGTGTACGGTGAGCATGATCCTGTAAGGGAAAGGGGTCAAAGAGAGAGACAACAACACAACTTGGGGGTCACAACCATGGCAATCCTAGCAATACTGACCTGTCGGTAGACCCTGTGGAGAAAAGAGGGGGGGGGACAGCTGGTGTCTACATATGGGTTACAGTTCCACACTCATGGCATTGTGTGCTCACATTAATACAGGCAGCTATGAGACAAGACATTGGTATAGAGGCATATCATGGCAGGCTATGCAGGCAGCTATGAGACAAGACATTGGTATAGAGCAGAGGTGGCCAACCCGCGGCACGCGTGCCACAGAGTGGCACGGGAAGGTCCGTCGGGTGGCACGCGCGCCTCTCTTCTCCCCTGCAAGATTTTCCGGCTCTCGCACACGCCTCTCCCCTCCCCTGCAAGATTTTCCAGCTCGCACGCCCATTCCGCTCCTGGCTAAACGCCAGGAGCCTGCAGGCGGCACTTTGATAGCCGCCAAACAGCTGTGTCTCCTGGCGTTCAGCCAAGAGCCGAATGAGCGCACGCGCGTTGGTCCTGGGAAGCTAAATAGGCGCGAAAGATCTGTTTGCGCCTATTTAGCAGCAGCAGACGGGACTCTAGCTGTAGCAGCAGACGGGACTCGGAGCGGAGGAGAGAGAAGCAGCAAGGACACCAGCCAGCCAGGCCTGGCTGAGGAGGGGCAGCCATCCCATCACCCTCCAGAGCAGAGCAGCAAGCCCGCCGGCGCCGAGTCGGCCTTGGAGTCCCCGGCTTGCTCACCATCTTCTCTCGCCGCCATCTTCTCTCGCACCCGCCGCCCACCCTGCCTGCTCTGCACTCTCGTCGTTGCCCGGCCGCCCAGAGCTGCTGAGGCCCCCAGCAGCAGCCCAGCCCAGCCCAGTAGCAGCCCACAACAGCAGTCGTCGTCCGCAGCAGGCAGCAAAAGCAACACAAAAAGGTCAGAGACAGTCAGGAGGGGCAAACGGGGGTAGGGCTTGCCTGCTTGCCTGTGCCTGCTTGCCTTCTCCTGTCCTGAGCTGAGCTTGCCTTGCTTGTGCTAAGTGTGTTAAGTGTTTCCATGTGTGTGGGGGGGTGATGTGAAGTGTGTGTGTGTGTGTGTGTGAGAGAGAGAGAGAGAGAGAGAGAGAGATCCTCCACAGCCAGGGGCAGCTCGCCTGGGTTTTATTGTTTCAAAATGCATGATGCAACCTGTGTTGTTTCTATGTGGGGGGGGGGTGATGTGAAGTGTTTCCGTGTGTGTGTGTGTGTGTGTGTGTGTGTGTGTGTGTGTGTTGTTTCTATGTGGGGGGGATGATGTGAAGTGTTTTCGGGTGTGTGTGTGTGTGTGTGTGTGTGAGAGAGAGAGAGAGAGACAGATCCTCCACAGCCAGGGGCAGCTCGCCTGGGTTTTATTGTTTAAAAATGCATGATGCAACCTGTGTTAAGTGTTTCTATGTGGGGGGGATGATGTGAAGTGTTTCCGTGTGTGTGTGTGTGTGTGTGTGTGTGTTGTTTCTATGTGGGGGGGGGATGATGTGAAGTGTTTTCGGGTGTGTGTGTGTGTGAGAGAGAGAGAGAGATATCCTCCACAGCCAGGGGCAGCTCGCCTGGGTTTTATTGTTTCAAAATGCATGATGCAAAGTGTTTCTATGTGGGGGGGATGATGTGAAGTGTTTTCGGGTGTGTGTGTGTGTGTGTGTGTGAGAGAGAGAGAGAGATCCTCCACAGCCAGGGGCAGCTCACCTGGGTTTTATTGTTTCAAAATGCATGATGCAACCTGTGTTAAGTGTTTCTATGTGGGGGGGATGATGTGAAGTGTTTCCGTGTGTGTGTGTGTGTGTGTGTGTGTGTGTGTGTGTGTGTGTGTGTGTGTGTGAGAGAGAGAGAGAGAGAGAGAGAGAGAGAGATCCTCCACAACCAGGGGCAGCTTGCCTGGGTTTTATTGTTTCAATGGATGATGCAGCCTGTTTCAATGGATGATGCAGCCTGTGTGAAGTGTTTCTGTGTGTGTGTAGTTTACCTCTGCAAGCCCCCAGGGAGCCCCTCCGTCGCAAAGGTATTCTTCTTTAAAAGAGGGGGGAGGGGTCTGGTGGGGAGTCTCTGCAAATTACTGCAGTCCATCTCTTTTAAAATTTTAAGTGGTTTTCCTTGCACAGGAATCAGGCTTGTTGTGTGAGTTTGACCCAGGCTTTTTGTTGTGCTTTGCAATTTACTTTTAATTTTAAGGAGAGTGTGTGTGTGTGTGGGGGGGGGGGGCAAACTCCAGAAGCACATGAGGAGACTGTGTGTGTGTGTGTGTGTGTGTGTGCGTGCAAACTACAGAAGCACATGAGGAGAGAGAGAGTGTGTGTGTGGGCAAACTACAGAAGCACATGAGGAGAGAGAGTGTGTGTGTGTGCAAACTACAGAAGCACATGAGGAGACTGTGTGTGTGTGTGTGTGTGCAAACTACAGCAGCACATGAGGAGAGAGAGAGTGTGTGTGTGTGTGTGTGTGTGTGGGCAAACTACAGCAGCACATGAGGAGAGAGAGAGTGTGTGTGTGTGTGGGCAAACTACAGAAGCACATGAGGAGAGAGAGAGTGTGTGTGTGTGTGGGCAAACTACAGAAGCACATGAGGAGAGAGACAGACAGACAGACAGACAGACGTGCTCTAAGAATGATACAATAATAAACCTTAAGTAACTGAAGGTGATTCTGTTTTTATTTAAACATGGTTATTTAATAAAATAAAAACACGACTATTTATTATTTATTTATTTACTTTATTTATTTATTTTTGTGGCACGCCCAAGATACAAAAAAACTAAAAGTGGCACATGTCATAAAAAGGTTGGCCACCACTGGTATAGAGGCATATCATGGCAGGCTATGCAGGCAGCTATGAGACAAGACATTGGTATAGAGGCATATCATGGCAGGCTATGCAGGCAGCTATGAGACAAGACATTGGTATAGAGGCATATCATGGCAGGCTATGCAGGCAGCTATGAGACAAGACATTGGTATAGAGGCATGTATCCTACCTATATTTCTCTATGCAAAGAGGCAGTAGTCAGACCACATGTCAGCACAAACCCTGCACTTACCTGCTGGTGTTGTTGCCTGTATGGGGGGGGGGGAAGAGAGGGGCTGGGAGAAAGACATGGGTTAGCAAACACTTGCATGGAGACAGCTGCCCAGGCACAGCAGTAAACAGTTTGGCCACAGGCAGAACAGCCCTCTCTGCCCTAGAGGGGGGCAGAGAGGAGAGAGGAGAAGAGAGAAGTGGGGTGTTAGAAAAGTTTTCAAAGTCCCACTTTGTGGCTGCTGGGGGACAGAACCCCACACCACGTGCTCAGAGAGAGAGAGAGAGAGTGGAGGGCTGGGGCTGGGCTTTTGTGGGAAAGAGGCTGGGTGGGGCTGGGTGCTGATAGGGTAACTATTTGGGTCCATGTCCAGAGTTAGGCCACACCTGTTCGGTCCTAACTCAGGCCCAACTCGGGCCCAGGGTGTTAGAACTTTTCAGGAGAGGGCTGGTGTGGGTAAGGTAAAATGGCTCCTATGGGTCTCCTCACATTTGGGTCCACCCTTTTTGCTGGCCCAAATTTTGGGCCTGAGTTGGGCTCGAGGGGGCGTGTCAGTGGCTCTCCAGTGTCTGGAACCGGACCAAAATTCGTAACCGCCCCCGTCACACCCCTGACACGCCCCCAACACACCCACTTTTAGGCTGCAATTGTGCCTGAATTGTGCAATTGTGCCTGAATTGTACCGCAGTTGCCTTGGGCTGGACCGGGCTGCAATTCAGTCACAATTGCAGCCCAACTCAGGCACAATTCAGGCACAACTCGGGCCTAAAGCACTTGGGCTGCAATTGTGCCTGAATTGTACCGCAGTTGCCTTGGGCTGGACCGGGCTGTAAATATACTATTTTTCTCAGAAAATAGTATATTCAGAAAAGTTCAGAAACTTCAGTTCAGAAAATTACACAAGCCAAGTTCAGAAAATTACACAAGCCATTTCAGCGTGTATTTTTCCCTGGCAAACTTCATGTTGATGTGGATACTTTTGAAAGCCACACACATTAATTAATAATAATAATATACAGTATTTATATACCACCTTTCTTGGTCCTTGGATTTCTCTTCTGACTTTAATCCAAGACAGTTTACATGTGCAGGCTTTCTCACCCCCCTAATGTTTTGTTTTGTTTTGTTTTTACAATCGTATATACAGTATAAATGTTCAGTCTTTCATGAAAACTGCATTCCAGGTGGTATCCTTTGCAGTCTGGCTTCTCCCTAATAATTATACATTATTTCAAGATGGGTCAGCTTTTCCCAATCTGTGAGTCACGACCTACTTGATGGGTCGCGAAGGCTGATGTGCGGTGTATCGCGAAGGCTGCTGAAGGGTCCTCTTGCCCTTGCATCTGGTTGGCTCCAAATTGGAGCCCTCCGGATGCAAGTGGATGCCACTTCCGAGTCGCAATCCACCTCTGGAAGTTGCTCCTGTGCCAGGCCCAGGGACGCCCCCCCCATAGGCCTCCGTGGGTTACTTCTGGGTCACTTCTGGTTTCACGAATGTGACTTCCAGTCATGTCCAGAGGTGTTCTGAGGCTCACAGAGGCCTGTGGAGTCCGGGCCCTGTGTGATGCTGTAGCAGCTTCCAGAGGTGGGTTGTAACCTACTGTGGGAGAGAAGAAGGTGGGTTGCGGTGGCAGTAAGTTTGGGGGCCACTGAGATAGGTTGATCTACTTACTGGAAAGATTGAACAAAAGCAGATAATTGTGTGGTGTTTTTCTTTCAGCATTATACAGTATTTTTCAACATCATCGCTGCAATTTTTGTTTTTCCTCATGTGTCTATTGACAATGACTTGCAATAATTTTTCTATTTTCTCCCGTGAAATAGGTTCATGGTGACGCTTCTTTCTCTGGTCAGGGAATTGTTCCTGAAACCTTTACACTTTCCAATCTACCACACTTCAGAGTAGGTGGAAGCATTCATCTGATTGTTAACAACCAGCTGGGCTACACCACTCCAGCAGAGCGAGGGAGATCATCCTTGTACTGCAGCGATATCGGTATGTGTCGCAGAATCCTGAGGAAATTGGTTTTATGTTAAAAGGATTTGGAATGTATCTCTTGTAAATTTTTGATAACAGTTTTGAAAGCAAATATTGCAAGAATAAATGCCACTACTTGCTGCTATTACATTTAAGTTCCCTGCCAAAAGTGATAGGGATGGGTGGGGAGATCAGGCTGGTAGTCAGAAATATTGTGCTTTAAAGAGAAACATCCTAATGGTGCAATTCTGTCTGGCCATTGCTGCCAGCGCTGGGCATCAGCGGCAGCGCCAAGGTCTGCACCACATCCCCGACGGCCACCACCGGACCCTGCGCCGTTGAATGAGTAAGTGCTGCTCCGAGTAGCATGGGGAGGGCGGGGGCACAATGGGTTGGGCGGAGAGGGCCTGGGAGGGGGGAGGGATTGACGGAGAAGGCCACCACCGTATCCTATCCTCCTCCCTGGCTAGGAAGCCTTACACGGGGCTTTTTGGGCCTGTGCCAGCAATTTCACTGGCGCAGATCTGAATAGCCTCCAGCCTGCTCAATCCCAGCACTGGATACAGCATGGGCCATGTGGCCCGTGGGCTGCCTGTGGAGGTGAAACTGCAAACATCTAAATACAAGTGGTCTGTTGTGTTTCAGGTTATTTAATTTAATTATATTCCATCTTGTAACCACCAGGCCCTTGACAGCCCTTCTTGTTTTTGCCGTCCCAGTCTTTCATGAACTGCCATATATTGTTGGTGAGTTGTGTTAGCTTAAAAGGATCACATTTTGTGAATGCTTGTTGAATTTTTTCTGCCATTTTTAGGTAAAATAGTTGACTGTGCAATTATCCATGTAAACGGTGATGACCCTGAAGAAGTCGTCCGAGCTGCACGATTAGCTGTTGAATACCAGCGCCATTTCCGGAAGGACGTGATTGTGGATTTCCTGTGTTACCGGCAGTGGGGTCACAATGAACTGGATGAGCCATTCTTCACTAACCCCACCATGTATAAAATCATAAGGTATGGCTTTAGTGCGACAGAGTAGAGATGATGCTTTGAATGCTCAGTCTTTTTAGTAATTTATTTCCAAAATACTTTAAAAAGAGTGATGAACTTCTATTTCAGGGGTGGCCAACCTTTCCACATGAATGCTCCTGGCCCTTTAATGGTTGTATAGGTGAGGGCATTCCAGCAGGTGCAGCTGCTTTAGCAGCACCATCAGCAATTGCAGCTGCCAGGATTCTGTCTTCAACACAACTCTTAAGAACGCAGAGGCCCTAATGGTGGGAGGTTGGCCACCCCTGGTCTATTTGGAACCCCCCCCCCCCCAGTTGAAGCATGCGGATGAGGAGAGTGGGATATTGGGCAGTCATGCAGGTCTGGGGAAACCAAAGTAGAGATCAATAAGTCTTGCTGAAAAATTGTGGAGGAGGGTCAGAACAGCCCTCTAAATTGGCTATGGGGCAAGGGTTGTGTATTGTGCTGACAATTGCTACCACAGGAAAAATATCTAACAGCATAGTGTGTGCAACGTGCAGGCACAGCTCTCCATCACCAGGGCTCAAAATTTAAGTGACAAGTAGTCTGCCATGTGTGTCCCTTCAGCCCAGAAAAGGTCACCCCACCCCTTTTTTGCTGCAGCACCAAACCTGTTGTGAAAACTGCAGCACCATGAAATTGAGATGAACTTGGCTTAACCTGTTCCTCCTTAGTCCAGTATTTCCTCTTGGTGCACAGAGGCTGAACGGAAGGGGGAGCCACCCTTCATTCCTGAACTCGGCCAAGAGGCCCAACGAAGCTCTTGCTTCAAGCGGCAGGTGCCTGCCGCCTGCCTGACCACTGCCTCTTCTCACATGCTCCTTTGGAGCATGTGAGAATATTATAAGACATTTGAAGATATTTTACAAATATCTTTTAAGAATATGATTAATGAAATTTGGAAGACTGGAATTATCTCAGACTCGTGGAATGAAGCTATAATAACATTGATACATAAACAAGATACGGACATGAAAGAAATTAAAAATTATAGACCAACTTCCCTTTTGAATGTTGATTGTAATAAGAAGTGGGTGGGAGGGGCTTACCCCCTTCAGAACCACTTCTTTTAAATAGCCAGGCGGGGGGTATGCTGGGAGTGATCCTCCCTGCCACCAGTTCAGTAGAAGCAGAACTAGATGAGGAAGAGGATGGTGTGTGCGGTCTGGTGTTGGCACAAGAGTGCTAGCGGTTGCTCTGCCAGGGGGGAGGCAGTAGAATTTGATGCTGCCTAAGCCATCTCTGCCTGAACTCATTATAGGGCAGGGGTGGCCAACCTTCCACCAATAGGGCCTCTGTGTTCTTAAGAGTTGTGTAGAAGACAGTATCTTGGCAGCTTCAAGTTCTGATGGTGCTGCTAAAGCAGCTGTTCCTGCTGAAATGCCCTCACCTATACAACCATTAAAGGGCCAGGAGTATTTATGTTGAAAGGTTGGCCACCCCTCTTGTAGGGACTAACTATGGAACTCTGAGGGTCTTGCACCATGTTCCTAGAGCTGTAGGTATCTGGCATGGTCCACTTGTGAGCATCTTGTAGTGGCTGAGGGGGAAGGGGAAATATCCCTCCTTTCTCTGTTCACTTCTTTCCACTGATCATGAGTTCCTGGTGGGCCTCCAATCTTTTTTCTGTATGTTTTTAAACTTTCTAAAAATTATCACTGCTTTGTCAGAAGCTGAACCTCCCTTTAATTATTGAAGCGTCTCCAGTTTGTGTTTACATAGTTGACAGACAGGAGCCTTAGGTCTTTCCCTTGCCTGGTATCGGAGAACACCTTTATTTATACCTTTTAATGTGGTTTTCCAAGGGGACTCGTATCCAAGGTGGCATACAAATAAAATAGAATTTTAAGGGGGGAAATCTGGAGGAACAGCATAAAAATCAAGTGAAACCACGAATAAAGCCTTGTTTAAGGGACTCAAGAGGAGTGACAAGAGCAATATGGGAGAAGATGCATCCTCAGGTATATGGGATCCAGTTCATCTTGGGCTTTATAGGTTCAAACCAGCATCTTGAAACAGGTCTGGAAGCTCAACAACAGCCAATATGGGCAGACTGATCTGCCCATATTGATCTACTCTTCCCCCCACATCCAACTAATAAACAGGCGACTGCATTCTGTATTAAATGAAACTTTCAAAACTATTTTTGAGGGTAGCCCAGTGCAGAGGGCATGGTGAGATCTGAAGAAGAGGTAACGTCATGCATTTTAATATCTTGCTTCCCTGACAGGTCCCGTAAGAGTATTCCAGACAATTACACAGAGGCTCTAGTAGGCCAGGGGCTCATGACTGAGGAAGAAGTGTCTGAGATAAAGACTTCCTATTACTCTAACCTGAATGAGCATCTTGCCAACATGACTTTGTACACGCCTCCATCCGTCAATCTTCAGGCCAACTGGAGTAGCATGGTGGAGCCAGCAGCAAGAATTACTACCTGGGATACAGGTATCCCAGTTCCACTCCTTCAGTTTGTTGGGGTCAAATCTGTGGAGGTGCCGGAGGGCCTGCAGCTGCACAGCCATATCCTGAAGACACATGCCCAGGTGTGAGACCTGCTCATTCAACACTAAAAAGTAGATCTTGGTGACATTGGAAAGTTGAACATTCCTGGTTCAAAACTTACCTCATCCATGAGTTAATTGTGTGGTTTTTGACAAACTGAGAATTACAGCCCTTCCTGCTGGTGCTGCAAAACCCTGCGCTGTTGCAAAGCACTTTACGGCGCTTTTGCGACAGTGCATGCTGGTGGAACTCGCATTCCGCTGGTGCAACCAGTGAAAAGGATTGAGCTATTAATCTCTTAATTATGCAAATAAATTTGTATATTACCAAAACCTTCTTATAGTTATTTTTCTGTGAATTGTAAATTTGCTATTGTAAATTGTTCAGGGAACACTGCTAATTGTTAGAAAAGGAAAGGGCATCATTAATATATATTTCATTTTTTGTTACAGTAATGAGTAAACTAAAACAAAGCATGCACTTAATGTACAGCCACATTGCTTATTAAAATTGGCCCCCAATGGTTAATCAACCAATGGCCCAATCCTCCCCCCCACTGCCAGAACTAGTGTTCCAGCAGCGGGGTTTGCTTTAGTGCCGTCGCAAACAGCCTTACAGAAGTGCGTGCAGGCATCGTAAACAGTGGTGGGTTCCGGAGCGGCCACCGCTGACGATAAATCAGCGGTAGGGGTGGACAGAGAGGGGGTGAAACTGGGTGGGGAGGGGGTAGAAAAGGGTGCATGGGAAAGCAGTGGGAGGGAGTGGATCCGGCAGCAATGGTGTGAACTGGATCCTATCCCCTCCGATTAGAAGCTCCTTGCCCCTTCTCCCTAGCATTTGCTCATGTTAAAATTATGAAAATTCTATTATTTAAAGTTTTTAAACCATGTATTTCATGTATACATGGAGGTAAAAAGCTGAACAAAACCTGACTGTTTTAAGATCTGAAAATCCGACAGAAGCTGTGGAGAACTTCCAGTTACTGAGGAAACAAGGTTGTGATATTTGCATATTTTTGTTTGGTTTGCACCAACAGTCAAGAGTACTGAAAATGGAGGAAGGAGCAAAATTAGATTGGGCCACAGCTGAAGCGTTAGCCTTTGGTTCTCTACTCAGTCAAGGTAGGCCTTTAAAGCCATAGGACTGTCACTAGAACTGTGTATTCTTTTGGGCTAACAAAAGAAATATAGTAAAAAAGGTTTTTGCTGTAAGCAATCTTGATAAAATAGTTCATTGCTAAATTAATGGTGGTGGTGTGCTTTTCCACTTAAGGGCATACAGAGTTCAGTTGTTACTGTGTTAAAGCCCATATTTCTTGTCATGTGGTATCTTCTGACCTGTCCTGTTTGACCTATTTATTTATTTCAAAATATTTTATATACCTCATTCTCAGAGAGACTTGAGGCAGCTAGCAACCTATTTTAAAATACAGTAAAGCATTACAAATAAGTATGAAATAGAATAAAAACATCCAATAATAATAATAATAATAATAACAACAATTAAAAACAACAACACAATACACACAGCAGAGAAGTGAGGACAAAACCAGGAATTAAACATAATCAGAAAACAATTTATGTTGGTGAAACAATAAGCAGGTATTTTAGAATTGCTTGGAACCTGCCAGCTGAACCATTGAAAATCTGAGTTAAGTCCATAAATATGTTTAACTTTCTGATTCAGACATTTACTTAAAAAAAGAAATCTACATCAGTTCCAGTACATTTCATGTAGATCAAGATAACTTTTAACTACATGGGTTGGTACAGGGCTTCTCAAAGTGTGGGTCGCAGTTTGTGGCGGAGGTGAGTCTTCAGTTATCCCCGCCTGCCCTTAACTCCGTTTGGCTCCAAATTGAAGCCTAACGGAAGCAACTGGACAGCCTGGGAGAGCTAAGTTAACATCTTTTTACTTACCTCCCTGTAGGCCACTACCTGGCCTCCAATGGGTCTCCTTGGACCTATGCCAGCTTTTTAGGTGGCATAAGTCAGAGGACAGTCAGGGGGCATGCCGGGCCAGGAAAAGGGGGATAGGACCTTGGCATGCACTGCTATAGTCAAGATCCTCCCCCTTCTGCCCCTGAATCACCACCTCTTCGGGTTGGTCAACTCCCCGCCCTGAAATGCCCATGATCCTCCCCCATTCATCCCTCCACTGACACCCACAGCAACGCAGGATGGAGGAGGTCCAGCAGGCTGTTGTTCCCCATACACGGACTCCGGTCGTTTGCCCTGGTAGCCGTGACCCACAGAACAAGAGTGTGACTTTCACTCTGTCATTCCGGGACTTACAGATTGTGAGATCCGTCAGTGTAAGCCCTGGATAGTATTGGGCTGCTAGGCTGCAAACCTAAACACATGTACTTGGGAGTAAGTCCTATTAAACACAGTGGGACTGACTTCTGAGTAGATATGTACAGGATTGCACTGTTAGTGTTTCTGGAACGGTTTGGCTCTAAAGTTACACTGTACTTTATACGAAGGTTTTAACATTCGTCTGAGTGGGCAAGATGTTGGCAGAGGAACGTTCAGCCAGCGGCACGCGATGTTGGTTTGCCAAGAGACAGGCGACACGTATATCCCTTTGAATCACATGTCGCCAGACCAGGAAGGCTTTCTTGAGGTAAAGTGTACTTTTTCACTGAGGGCCAAACTAGAGCATCTCTGTGGTGATGGTGTTGTTGTTGTTGTTGAGGAAATTGCTGCTTCAGGGGGACAATTTTCAAGATAAAAACAGCATGTGGAGAAGAATGAATCTTACCCTCTCTGAATTTTACTGGGTTTCCGGTTGGGATGTCCCTCTTGCAGGGCTGTTTTTCTTTTTAAAGAAAAAAAAGTGTGCGTCGGGTTGGGAGTAGCTGTTTGCATAGGCTTACCATATCGCCGACCGGGACGCTCCGTTTTGCCCTTAAGGGGCGGGGCGGGGGGAAGGGAACAAGAGCGCGCCCGGTCGGCGATATGGTAAGCCTATGTTTGCACATTTAGTGCAGCAAGGGGTGCCCTGCCTTTCTTAGTTAGGGTGACCTGTTGTTCATACTTCTGTAAAGTTTCTGGTAGTTTATAAGGCTGAAAAGCTGTTGTGATTTTAACAAATTATTAACAGTTTTAACTTCACTGACTTTCCAGATTTCACACATTGTTTTGGGTTGGGACACCAAAGTGTGTTAGTCTATTCCTGTAATAGTCCTCTTTTTTAAAAAGAATAACTGTTCAACCTCCCTGTAATTCTGCTTTGAAACAACTGTACTTTTTTGGGGGGGGGTGTGGGGGGGAGTATGTTTACTTCTTGAAAAATCTCTGTTTGATTTCAGAGTTCTCACTTTTTTGTTCTGTTAGGTGAGCAACAGCCCCCTCTCTGAAGAAGCTGTACTTGGCTTTGAGTACGGAATGAGTATTGAAAGCCCCAATTTATTACCTATTTGGGAGGCTCAATTTGGTGACTTCTTTAATGGCGCTCAGATAATATTTGATACATTTATCTCTGGAGGTGAGATATAAATGTCTATAGTAGAACTATATTTGTCGCTTTTTTTCCTTTTGGGGGCTGACTCTCCTACAGTATGTACCTCATTGATATCACATAGTTTTGTGTTACTAGCAAGGCTGCAATCCTATGCGCACTTTCCTGGGAGTAAGCCCAGTTTAACACAGTGGCACTTACTTTCGAGTAGACATGCACAGGATTGTGCAGTCAGGCTGCAACCTTATTACACTTTCCTGAAAGTAAGCTCCATTGAACACAGTTGAACACAATGTATAGGATTGCACAATCCTGTTGAGTAAATATGTATAGGATTGCACTGTAAGGTTTATTCAAAGGTTCTCTTCCACCAAAGTAAGGAGCTTGATCCAGACGAACGGAACCAATGTAAATTTAAAATGTTAGTCTAATTTTAGAGTATATTGGGTTGTGTTCAAAGGAGCCCTTCCTCTGAATCAAGCTCTGTCCACCAGAGGAAAGGAATGTTTGGGTACAGCTCACAGTTTTAATTTTGGTTTTAATGTTATAAATTGTTTTAAACCTGTTTGATTACATTTCTGAAAAGTGGGGCTTAAATCCTATACAATAAATACAACCACCGGATGACTTATCATGCAGGTGATTTGCAGTTGGAAATGTGAATTGCTTTCATGACAAAATGATATGTAATGATGATAAGAAAGTAGTTCTGTCTGTGGTGAGTGAGCTCGGTGGCTATTTCACACATGCAAGCCACTGCTTGATGTTTCAGCCACGATGTGATGGGCGGCTTATGTGCATTCTTTGTCAGGGCACAAGTGAATTTCAGCAAGCACGCAATGCAGAAGGTAACAGCTCCATCAGTGTGTATATCGTGTGTCTGTGGAAGGGACATAAAACCAGGACGTGCAGTGCGGGTGCAGCAGGTGAGGCACATCCGCCCTACTGGAGTCCTCAGAAGACCACCACAGCCTAACCTGGCAATCACACATGCGTTCTGCCTGCTTACTCGGGTGCAAGTGGGTGGTGCGCACACGCAATCCCCGGGTCAGACTGCGGCAATCCTCCGAGGACTCCAGCAAGGGTGGTTCTGCCTCACCTGCCGCCCCTGCATCACATGACCCTGACATAAAACTGTATTCTTTGGAGGTGTTTCTGAAGCAGCACACCCAATGCTTGGGCTGATATATGAACTTCTGGAAAAAAGAAGAGTTTCACTGACTGTGAATAAGAGCTGACTTCTATACTATTTGAAATGCCTCACGAGTGGGTTTTTTCCTCTGCTGTGAGAGAAGCAATTAGGCAACCATATCAGCTGTGTCTGACATACAATGTGCATATTGTAACACAGGGTGGTCCAACATGCGGCCTGCAGGCCGCATGCGGCCCACGAGGCCTTCTTTGGTGGCCCTCGGCAAGATCGGCAAAACTGTGGTGCGAGCCTACAAGCAGCAGGAGGAGGCTCGCCGTGGTGGACAGAACTGCTGCGTGCCGTTTTCCTCACTTGGAAAAGCCCTCTCACCTGCTCTGACCTCCTTACTCTATTTTTAGGTTCACGTTCAGCCTCCGAACCTGGAAGTGGCAGTGACATCATTGCATGACACGTTTCACGTTATCGCGACTTGCTTCCAGGTTCCGTGAGGCCCACTTGGGAGGACAAGTTGGAGGTTGTAACGTATGAAGCGGCCCATGATGGATGTCAAAAATATCTTTGATCTCTTTGCATAGGCTGTGGTAATGTCTCATTTTGGTATCTAAAGCATGTCAGTCTCTCTCTCTCTCTCACCTTCTCTCCTCCACTCCAGGGGAAGCAAAGTGGCTGCTCCAGAGTGGAATAGTGATTCTTCTTCCACATGGCTACGATGGTGCAGGACCGGAACACTCTTCTTGCCGAATTGAACGTTTCTTGCAGGTAGTGTACTACAAGGGTGTATTGTGAACAACCATTTCAAAGAGCCTGTCCTCATGCATGCTGTAGTACTAGGGACATGCGGTGCGGGGGTGGCAGGTGAGGCTGAACCACCCTGTCGGACTCCTCAGAGAATCGCCGCAGCCTAACCTAGGGATCATACACACATTCCAAACGCTGAGTAAGCGGGAGGAACGCATGCATGATCCTCAGGGTTAGGCTGCCGCGATTCTCCGAGAACTCTGCAGTTCAGCCTCACCTGCCATCCCCGCACCGCACATCCCTGTGTAGTACATGCTGTACATACTTGCTGGAGAAATTTCAGAATTGAATTGTCCAGGCCATATTGTGCTACCCAGACACTTTGGTTGATTATTGGTAGATATTAGAGGCAATTTTGGAAATCTAAATTCTGATCCAAGTGTGTTCATACTCAGACAGTTAGGTACTTTTAAGAAAGAAGATGGATTAGAAAACATTAGAGACACCACTGGAGTGAGCTTAATGCATTGATCTAGAATCCTATTTTTAATACTAGCTGTGGGCCATTATAATTTCACTTTTGACATATTCTTACCAAACAGCTATCAGAACAGTTAAAATAAATTTCTTTTTAATGTATCAATACAACATACTTTTGAAAATACATCTTAGACCTGCAGCAAAATGTTGCAGGTGTCTCCCAAGCTCCTAAGAGGAGTACAGTACTCCTGTTTTTCAGCCAGCCTTATCCTTGTAATGTTGCCCATTAAAATAAAAATGGGGAAATCCAGAATTTTAACAGAACTATGATGGGAAGGCAACTGTGTGTCCCCTCCTCACCAAACAAAATGTATCAGCAAAGACAGGAGGCCCTCTTCTCCAGACAGATGATGCAGAAAGCCAGGATTCTGTCTCTGTCCAGATTCTGGTGAAACTGTGGTGGTTCGAATACTCCAAGATCAGCAGGTTGGGACATCACAATTAATCCAGGCTTCTTCTAAACCACAGTTGAAAGTAGAATTATTTTGTGAGGGGTGAGCACATGCTCCCATGGCAACCCTGGCTTTGTGGGACATCTGAGCTGGCTCAGTGAGATGAGTTATTTTGTCTTTTTCTCTCTGTATCCGCAACATTTCATAAGGTCCTGGAAGCTCACAGGGCTGTTTTGAGTGTTTTAAAACATTGGGTAGCATCCCAACTAGCACATCTACCATCAGGCGCTCCCTTTGGGAATGAAAACTGCCTCGGTGAATGAACCCTTTGCATGAGTGACGCTCCATCCAGCCATGGGCGGAGCTCCTGTTCACAGAAGGAGCTTCCAGCGACAGAAGCGCTGGTCAGAAAGCTTACCCTTTTAGAAGCACATACTGGTAATTAGGTGTATCTGGGGAGTCCCCTGAGTACGTAGAAACCACTACCTTACTTTTTGAGTGACCATGTTTCATTTTGAAGCTGATAGACATTTGACCACCTAGGTTATCATTAGTATAATGATGTACCATTGTTCTCTGAAATAACTTGCTAATTTTTTTCCTCGCCTTAGATTATAGATGGTTAAGGATCCATTAAAATATATATTCCAGACAAGAGGCTTCCGTATCTTATCAATGGCCACTCTTTTGGACGAGGGTGCAACAAGTTGAGCCCAAAGCATGAGAGAGTGGTCCTCTAGCGTGCAATTCAATAAATAATGTTGCTCTCCATGCTTTCTGAAGTTTTGCCTCCAGATTGCCAATGCAGGGAGCAGCAGGCTGTGGGAGAGGTAGAGTTGACTCTGTGCTGTAACCAGGTCAAAGCCCCCCCTGCTTTGCTTGTGGCAAGTGCCACTGTTTGGCTACTCATTTTAAAAGTGAAGTTGTGGTGCTGACTTCATTAACGGCGCAATCCTACCTAACTATCTGGTGGGCGTCCCAGGGCGACCCGCCGGTTCCTATATCCGTTCCGGGCCACTCTGCAGCAGCCTGGAGGTCTACATTCGTCCCCCTTCTCCCGGTATAAACCGGGGAAGGCCCGATGGGCCTCCTTGGATTTCTGCCAGCTATTTAGGCCGTGTAACGGCCGTGCCAGGGATATGGCGGACGGCATCTCCTCCCAGGCTGGCATGGCCAATGTCCCCCCTCCCTTGCTGCCCGGACTGCCCATGCGGCCATCGGGGATCCCTTACCGTCCTCCGGCGGCCGGAAGGAGATCTGGAGGCAGAGTAAAGGCTGCCGGCCTAGCACCAGCGGCCTAGCACCATCCCTTACTCTAGAGTCGTCGCGAACATGCCTTATGGCATGTTTGTGACAGCTTAGGGCGGCGGAGCGCTCACTCCGCCGCCCTATAGTTGGGCAGGATTGCACTGTTCATGTTGTACTGTAGTTCTTGGTTAATAAGAAGAGACGAATCTGCAGATCCTGTTAAAAGCAAAGATGAATCCATTCTGGAGTTTGTAATGTATGAATCTACAACTTATCCTCTTAAAAAAAAAACCCTTACATACGTTAACCTTCTAATTTCTGCATTTTATGAAAAGTCCTCTTTTCTCTCAGCCTTGTGAATATTTGTAGGAAGTTCATGATCTTCTGTTGAGATTATGGTGGTGACTTGTTTTTGCTTGACGTGTAATTTTTTTAAAAATTGGGTTTCTTTCTTTCATAGATGTGCGATAGCTCAGAGGAGGGAGTTGATGGTGACAATGTCAACATGTCTGTTGTACACCCAACAACGCCTGCGCAGTATTTCCACTTACTTCGTAGACAGATGGTCCGAAACTTCCGGAAGCCGTTAATTGTCGCTTCTCCCAAAATTCTGTTCAGATTGCCAGTGCGTAGAAAGACTTCCTGTTTTGTTTGCAACTCATTTTCGTTCATCCATTATTTTCCTAAAAGTACATGGGTCAGTCATTTGTTACAATAGTGATGCAGGAACCGTGCACCCGTGACTTTTTCCCATGTAGCTCCAGTAATGTATGGGTGGAAAAACCTTGTGGGTGGGGACAGTGACTTGTTTCATGCCCACACAGATGTTGTCGGGGATAACAGTGCTAGTATGCAATCGCACTACATTATTGTGATTCTTTCACTTGACTTGTATGTACTGGAGCAGCATTGGAAGAAGCCACAAGGAAGTGTAACTGCATTACTTGTAATGCAGTTACTGTAACTTGTGTAACTGCATTAATGCATGAATTGGTCCTATACAATAGGTACGAAAACTGTAAGATGCTTGAAAGAACTTGTGTGCTCTGTGTGTGTTGTGTATTGTACCCATTGCATTCTGAAAATAATTTCATATTACTTAAATTAGTTTTCTCTGTGCTTAGTCTTTATTTGCTTTATAATTCATTCCTAAAAATATTTATGTGGAAGTCCCAGATCTTCAGTGAGACTTACTTCCACATAGGTTATACTTAGGATCTGGGTGTTGGATACAAAACTAGATTGGTCTGTTTCATCTTCTAGTTCTTTTTTTCTGGCCAATACAGCTCCAGAAGTATGCAAATAATAATAATATTGTAATCCCAAAACCTTGTTGTTCTTCCCTGCTATTCTTGTCCCAAACTTTACATATGACAATATGCAAATTGCATTTCATAGTCAAAATATGGCCAAAGTTTAATGTGGGAACCAGTGGTATCACTAGAGGGGTGCAGACCTCACCGAGTGACACCCTTTGGGGGGGGGAGTGACACCATTAGTGGCCAAAATTGTGGAAACCTTGTACTTATGAATAATACTATAAAGTTATATATCATTGGAAAGGTAATTTGATGCAGAATGTAATGAAACAAACTGTGTGGAATTATCTGTAAAAGTGGATTCACTTAACTCAAAGCTGACCAATGAGGCTGATTGTTCCAAGAGCCAATGAGATGTTGTTATGACACAGCATGGAACCAATAAGGTGTTAGTATGAGTCCATTCTCCTTTCTGTGCATCAGAGCTAATACTAGAACTTATTCAGTGGCCTGTACTGTCATATATTAAAATAAGTTAATGGGGGTGACATCATGAGTTACTGCACCAGGTGACATTAACCTTAGTGACACCACAGGTGGGAGCATTGTTTTCCCTGTAATAGCAGTTCTGATGCATTTTTGACTATAAATGAATATTAAGCATCTTGGATATCATAGTGCTGAAAATTTTATTTGCGGGCATTGTCATAGTGTCATCCAAAGCTTGGTTTTAAATCTAATGGTTCTCAAATCTGCATTGCTGACACGTTACATGTCCACTTGAAATAAATGTCTTATGCATACATCTCTTTCTCCCCCCCCCCCCCTTTTCCATTCTGTAGGCTGCTGTGTCAAGTTTGGTGGAAATGGCTCCAGGAACAACCTTCAGACCAGTCATTGGTGATTCATCAGTGGATCCAAAAAAGTAACTTCACATTATGTGCTGATTTTTGGTATTCAGCATTCCAATTAGTATGTCATCTTAACAGGCAGTAAGACAGCATTATGACTGCTAATGAATGGTGTGCAAGAATTAAATCTGATCAGTATTAAAGGAAGGATTAAGACTCTAATCTGATGTCAGAGTAAAACATGCTTCACTGACTTGTCTAGTTGCCCGCCTTGATATATGTTTGTAGAAGTGAGGGCAAAAAGGTTTAGCCTCTCTCTTTGTTTAGTTTTGTCTGTGGAATGTATCTGTCTAACTTAGCAGTACGGGTGGCTGGCTACCTACCAGCTAAGAGGTGGACAGAGGTCTGCCACTGCTATGACATGCATCTAGCATGGTTGTGGGGAGTGGTAAAGAGAATCTACACATGCTGTTCCCAAACGTTTTAGCACCGGAACCCACTATTTAAAATGATGCTCTATCACAGGGGTGGCCAACCTTGCACCATTAGGGCTACTGTGTTCTTAAGAGTTGTGTAGAAGACAGAATCTGGGCAGCTGCAAGTGCTGATGGTGCTGCTAAAGCAGCTGCACCTGCTGAAATGCCCTCACCTATGCAACCATTTAAAGGGCCAGCATTCATGTTGAAAGGTTGGCCACCACTGCTCTATCAGGACCCACCTAGCTTTACGAGGCTTTAAAAAAAAAAAAGGTGATCTAGCAAGAAATAATATTTTTATTTTTATTTTTTTTTAAAAAGCCCTCAATCCATTTCTCGACGAGCTATCCCTAATGGTTTAGCAAATAATTTAGCCTCTCGTTTTGATTAGTTTTGTCTATGGAATTTCTCTGTCGAACTTTACAGGGAAGTGGAAGAGAGCATCCACACGTGCTGCTCCCTGGAAGCAGGTACCAGTGAGTCAGTGTACTGTAGACAATACTGAGCTGGTCTAATTCACAGGTTACAAAGCTTCCTTTGTAACCAGTGCTTCAACTTAAAAGCAAAATCATTTATGTACTGTATTGTGTTGCGTTTGTATCATGCCTCTCCTTCCAAGGAGATCAGAGCAATGTTTTAATCTCGTAACAACCCCGTAAGAGAGATCCAGGCTGAGAGGATGATTCATGAAAGACCATCCTGTGAGCTTCATGGACGACCAGGGATTTGAATCTGGGTTCCTAACCAACACTACAGCCGCTAAACTTACTCTCATCTCAGGGTAGCATAGAGATTTCCATGACTTGTTACAGTTAGAGAAGAAGTACAGCTTATGGGTATTTTAGCCATGTATTCTGTTCTATTTGCTTTGATAATGTTCCAAGGGGAACAAAATGTTAGCTGGTGATTGAGAAATAGTGCCTGCCAGCATCGGATAGTCCTTTGAAGTCCGCAACTCTGCTACTTTGACAGCGGTTTGCGACTGTAACAGAGGATTTTCTTCTGGCAAGTTTATTGTATTTCCATCTATTTTATTTCTTCAATTATAAAATTTTATACATGGCTGAAATACCCATAAACTGTACTTCTTCTCTAACTGACTCTCATCTGTTAATTGATCTGAGAGCTACACAAGAACAAATACTGTATAATGGATGAATGATTAAATATATTTTTAGGGATTTTGTTTTCTGAGCAGTTAAATCTTGTTAATTAATATATTAATGGTGTTCTCTTTGTCTCAGCATGCTTGAAATTTTTCCAATCTTTCTGCCCAATAGTGTCAGCAGAGTGGTTCTCTGTTCTGGGAAACACTACTATGCTCTGGCTAAACAGCGGGAGATGCTCGAAGAACAGAAGCAAAATACGGCAATTATCAGATTAGAAGAACTATGTCCTTTCCCATTGGAGGCTCTGCAACAGGAAATGAACAGGTTTACAAATGCCAAAGGTCAGCAGGCTCTAGCTTCTTGACCAAAAATCTTCTTAGCCAAAGTCTGCTCCTTTAGGAGTTTGGGATCTATTTTGCTAATGTTGTTCTTTGTATACCTTAGTATACAGGCTTTCAAACATGGTACTACAGATTGATTACCCCTTATCCGGACATCTGAAATCCAGACTATTCCGAAATCCAGACATTTTGGGGACTATGGCTTAAAAAAAAACTTTTCCAGCTTCTGGCTGGCATAACAATAAGGCCTGCTGGGGCACAACATTATTAAAAATATTGTATACAATTACCTTCAGGCTATGTGTATAAGGTGTAAGTGAGACATAAATGAATTTTGTGGTTAGACTTGGGTCCCATCCCCAAGATATCACATTATACTTATGCAAATATTCCGAAATCCAGGCAAATCTGAAATCCAGATAACTTCCCGTTTCAAGCAGTCTGGATAAGGGATACTCAACCTGTACTAAACGTTTCCTAGGGTCACTTATTTTTCAGCTTTGGTCTGTAGGCCACCAGTGATTCCTTGTGAATTGCCAGATTGTTCTCAAGACCGCAAAGGAAATAACAGAGGAAAATGCTAAAGGGTACGTTTGAAGTTTTTGCCCCTTGCTGAAGAGGCAACCCTCTCGCGGAAAGGGCCTCCAAGGATGGCCATTATGTTTCGGAGATGGGCTGGCAATCCGTGTAAAAACATAGGGCTGTTTGGGCATTGAGAATGTGCCACTGTATATACAGGTTTTGGACTTTAAAAAGGTAGATGTCCTGATAACTGTGAAAGGTGGAGGTGACCTTCACTCAGGGTGAACAGGGGCTCTGTCCTGAGGACCATCTTGTCCTAATAAAAGTACAACTATTTTTATTAACAGAGGGATGCTGTTTCTGAAACTGTAGCCTGAAGTGTGAGGGTGCACTCACTGGGGACCCCGGCAACGGAGTAGCCAGCGCCCGGTCAGCCCCCTCTGGCTCCAGGCTGACGTAGTCGACCTCCAGCACGAGGAGGGGGTGTAGGGAATGGGCCCACACCTAGGGAATCTTCCCACGTGGCCTCAGAATTGGCAAAAGGGGAAAGGGGTTGCCGCACCCGGTTCCTTTCTCCCTTGCCTGGCTAGAGCGGTTCCCCTCCGGCTGTCGCTCCGTTTCTCCAGCCTGCCGCTGCCTAGCCGACCTCCTTACTGGCCTTGCAACGCTCCTTATATACCTCTTCCTGGTCTTGGGCCCGCCCCCTTGTGTCTACCCCTCTCCCCGTCAGCCAATCCCACCAGCTCCCGGGGGCCCGCCCAGCCTTCCCAGGCTCTGGGAGGGCTGGGACAGCTCTCCCTGTGGGCTGCCTGACGTCCCCATCCGCGGCGAGCTCCAGCCTCCGGGCGGGGAGGCTTTCCCCCTCCAGGTGAGCGTCCTTTAGGGCGGAGTAGCTTGGTGGGGGCCCGTCTTCCCAGCCTTTGTCCGACGCTGGCTTGCCCCACCTGGAGGGAACGGCGCGATCCCCGCCGGCCTCCACTGTGCCCCGCTCCCCTTCGTAGGAGTCGGGGTTGCCTCTGGGACCAGCCGGCCAGGCGCTCGGCCGCGTCAGCCTCCCGTTCAGGTAGGCCCCGGCCAAGCAGTCGCCGGCCGCCCACACAACTCCCCGACTCGAGCCGCCGGGGTCGATGCGGCCAGGCAGAAGGCCGGGGCTCGGGAGGCTGTGCGTCGCCCGGGAACACGCCCGCTCGGTGGTTTGGCGTGTTCCCGAGCGCTCCAGCCTCCGGGCGGGGAGGCTTTCCCCCTCCAGGTGAGCGTCCTTTAGGGCGGGGTAGCTTGGTGGGGGCCCGTCTTCCCAGCCTTTGTCTGACGCTGGCTTGCCCCACCTGGAGGGAACGGCGCGATCCCCGCCGGCCTCCACTGTGCCCCGCTCCCCTTCGTAGGAGTCGGGGTTGCCTCTGGGACCAGCCGGCCAGGCGCTCAGCCGCGTCAGCCTCCCGTTCAGGTAGGCCCCGGCCAAGCAGTCGCCGGCCGCCCACAAAACTCCCCGACTCGAGCCGCCGGGGTCGACGCGGCCAGGCAGAAGGCCGGGGCTCGGGAGGCTGTGCGTCGCCCGGGAACACGCCCGCTCGGTGGTTTGGCGTGTTCCCGAGCGCCGCGGGCCTCCCATCCCCAGACATGAAGATACTGCCAGTAGGAACATACAGTAGTTGTGAGAGCTCCATTAAAGAAATCCTGGCCATGGGTTTGCCTTCAAAAACTCACAAACAGCCCACAATACTACGTTCGGCCTTCACATAGGAAATCTGTGAACTGTAGGAATGAAGGGTGACTTGTTTGACCTCTCTAAGAAATCTCTTGATGTGAGGGCAGCGAGCGAGATGCTTTGCATGTACAATCAAATACACTCATCAGAGCAGACTCTTTATTTTAAGAGTATTGGTACTTAGCGCTTTCTCTGTACATGACTGAAGAAACTCTGGAATATCAAGAATTCCAACCTGAGTAAGGTAGACTTGCAGCCCAATCCTGCCTAAGGATGGACGGCCCAGGCTGCCCACTGGATCCCATGCTCCGCAACAGGCAGGCTCTCGCGCGACGGAAAGTCTACTTGGGGAAGGGGACACTCGTCCCCTTCCCCGGGTGTAACTGGCGCTGGGGCTGATCGGCCTCCTCGGAATTCCGCCAGTGAAATTGCTGGCAGAAGTCGGAAGAGGCCACCCTCCCTTTACCCCTGATCCACCACCCCCCGCCCGCTGGATCCTACCTGGGTCCGGCGGTGGTCCTTCAGGCACTCGGACAGCAGAGCAGGGAACGCCAGCCTTGTGCCAGCCTTCCCTGCTCTCGAGTCTTCGCTAATGGGCCTTACAGCATGTTTGCGATGGCTTCGGCCGGCGGACTGCTCGGTCCACCGGCCGTATTTACATCAGGATTGCGCTCTTGGTGATCGTAGCAGTAGGAAGTGAAGGCTTTTCACATAGTACTGTACCATCAGTTATCTGGATGCATTGCATATGGAATGACATGAAAGCTGAGAGAAGCTGGTACAATTGAACCTTCCTGTTGGAGCCACATTGGGTTGTGGTGGAATATCTGCTTCCTTGCAGTGGTGCTTGCAGAGTATTCTTGGTAATAAATAGATACCTGGAAGATCTGCTACCTCGGAGACCACAGGACTGTGTGAGGCAGCTTCCTGTGTTATGGCTATCAGGCTTGTTGGGAGGTGCTGGATCTTTCCAAGCCACTGATGGGGATTGAGGATGCCCTCTAACCTGTGTGGCTCTCTGGATCTTCTAGAGTTGTTGGGTGGGAGGAGAAAAAATGCTGGGGAGTGAGGGTGGGATGAGCTTGAGAACTTTTGGAGAACTGTGAGAAAATAAGAGCCACGGAGAAGCCTCGTACCTCTGTTGGGAAGGAATGGGAGAAACATTTCTTCACTTCTTGTCTGAAGAAAATTCTGACCATCCCTTCCGCAATAGGCACAAAGTAGCTCATTCCATGTATCGTGCCTGATACAAGACCTCTGAATTCTTCTGTAGCATTTATCTGGAGTCAAGAAGAACCACAGAACATGGGGCCCTGGACGTTTGTGTCGCCAAGGTTTGAGAAGCAACTGGCTTGTAAGGTAAAATTCTTGCACTCCTCGAAATGGGCAATAAGGTAGTAGCCTATATGCATGAAATTGTTGCCATCCTTGCCTACCGTAGTGGGTTGGTACTGATGTAGACATTTTATTTCAGCAGTATCTGTAGACATCAAGAGAACTGAAATGGATAAGTCCTCTCTTATCCACAGATTCAGTATCCGTGGCTTCAATTATCTGCGGTTCAAAAAATCCCCCCATTGTGCCTCACGCCAATAACTTATCTGCTTGTGACTATGGGCCAGCCACAGCATCCTACACCCTTCCTGGGCCGCATCAACCGCGGCCTGGGAACTCCTCAGGAGAAACTTCCCCGGGTGTGAGGCTGCCCCTTCTTGAATGTACGTTGACTCTCGAGCCGACGTACATCCAGAGCAGCGGGGTAAGGGCTACCGAGCCTGGGAATAGGCGCGGGATATTGGTGGAGCTCGCCACCAATATCCCTGCCCCCTCCCGGGCCAGCTCGCCCAATGGCTGTCCTCCCTTGCCACCCAGCCTTCCCTCCCCCCGCCCCTGCACCAACTGGGAGGTGGAGTAAGGGCTGCCGGCCTTTGCGCCGGCAGCCCATACTCCCCGGGTGCCAAAAACACACTTTATGGTGCGTTTACAGCACCTGGCGCCTACGGAGCACGCACTCTGCAGGCACTTCTTTATGTGGGATTGTGCCGTTACTCTCATTGACTTTCATGGGATTAAGTGGCTGTGTGCAGAACTGCAGCCTAAATGATAAGCCCAGCAAATAAGGATTGCTTGTAATGATGTATTCCTTCTCTTCTACCTTAATTGCAGCTCCATCTTATAAGCAGACCACCTTTACCAGCACCTGCAGTGGGCATTGGAACACTACACCAAAAACAGCAGGAAGACATCCTTGCCAAAACGTTTGCTTGAGACCTATCTGCCTTGTATTATTTTAGATTCAAATGGGGCCTTCTGATTCTAGCAGGCAAGAAAAAGACTGGACCCGAACTTGCTTGCGTGGTACCTATGCTGCTTAAAACGATTGGGCACAGTCTATGCATTTAAATGCATTTAAAGTCCCATTCCTTTTACAGGCTCAGATGTGTCCTGTTGAAATTAATAGGACTTATTGCACAGTCCTGTGCATTCAAACCTAGGAGTAAGTACCATGGAATAAAATTGGACTTCTGAGTAAAAGTGCAAAGGCTAGCTCTCTTAAAAACACTAAATTTTAGCTAGATCATGCCCAATGAGGTTTCCTCACATGCAAATGTGATTAAGGGCCAAATCCTATCCAACTTTCCAGCACTGATACAGCTGTGCCAATGGGGCGCACTCTGCATCCTGCAGTGGGGAGGCTGTCACGGAAGCCTCCTCAAGGTAAGGGAACATTTGTTCCCTTACCTTGGAACTGCATTGCAGCTGCACCAGCGCTGGAAAGTTGGATAGGATTGGGCCCTAAGAGTTACATTAAGAGCATCAGGCTCTTAGCCTGGGGAAAGGTGGTATATAAAACTTCTAAATAAATAAATATTTTTTAAAACATTAAAGAATATTTTTAAAAGGATTGCAATTTCTTGAATTTCAAATTGCACCAAAGTCATAATGACTTTCAACTTTGGGGCATATTATATTGATGGCAAAAAGTTGGAAGACTTTGTATTTTCCATTGGCAACACCTACCCACCCCCTACACATTGAAATTGTAGAACATTAATGTTCAGAGCATCTCTGGTACTGAGGCTGCTTGCTATAAGCAAGCATAAGCACGCTGCTGCTTATAGCGTTTTGTTTAAGGAAGACCCGCGCTCGCTAGGTGCCAGCGCTACACAGAGGAAGGAAATGGTGGCGGGAGGGTCGGATGTGGATAAGTGAATCTGCGGGTACTGGATCCGCGGATTGGGGGGGGCTGGACCACTTCAGACTGCAGGTGGGGGGGACTAGGTGGTTGAATGCTCCTGCATATGCAAAACTATCATATCAAGATGAAGGTTAAGCTAGGCCTCTTCTCTATTATATCTGGGGTTCTGTGTGCTTGGAAATCTTTTTTATATGGTATAGCATTCAGTCACGCAATTCCCCATCTACAGTACAATACAGGAACATTTTACACAACCCCATCTACTGTTTGTGTGAGCTAGGCCTTCGATCTTGGGTTTCTCAGGGCCCAATCCTATCCAACGTTCCAGCGCTGATGCAGCTGTGCCAGTGGGGGAGGGGGGCAGCCACTGAGCCCTCTTCAAGGTAAGGGAACGTATGTTCCCTTACCTTGGGTCTGCATCGCGGCTGCATTGGTGCTGGAAAGTTGGATAGGATTGGGCCCTCTGTGCCAAAATCACAACCATTTTCCTTACTGTGCCATTCAGATAAAGCAGATTCTTCTTTTGCTTCTAGAAGTGAGTAGAAGCAGATGAGAAAAAGCCTTTGTGAGGAGGAATCGCATTGGCGCTCTGTGGGTTGTGTGGGTATAAGGGGAACATCAGATTGTCACGGTGGGGTTTTCCCCTTTTAAGCAATTTGTCGATCTGCCTTGAAATGTTTCTACTATTGCATTCTCCACATCTACAAGCCTTTTCCAATTCTGGTTATGTGATATCATTTTGTAATGTTTTGCTCTGATGCACTGTGGATTTCCTGTCTTTTCAAAATGTTGGGAGATACCATGATGCGGTACCTCTCTATATTTTTTCCTCATCGCTGGACTAGCAGCAGCTAGGGAAGGGTGTGATTTTTGTCTGGGAAATTGGAGCAGGAGGAAAGGTTAACACTCGTCTTCCAAACACACTCACAGGCTCCTGCGACTGCTTTAAAATTAAAAAGAAAACGGTTGGGAGAGCCAGTCACAGATCTCTTGTCTTAGCTATAGCTTTGCCCCAAGCTCCAGTGGTGCTTGACTGTGGGATTCTGTTAGCATGCAGTTGCCAAAGTAACATTTCTGTGCAGTGGAGGATGTCTGGTTTTGCCAAGTTGCTGCTGTCTAAGGAGGTGGGAAAGAAATGGCAGGGTAAACAAATAAGCTTCACTACAATACAAACTGAAACTCTTGGGTCAGTTGGAGTCCTGAAAGCGTTTTGTTTTAATAAAGGTTTTGAATGGCTGGTTTTGTGTGCATGATGTTTGGGCTCCTTTTTCTTGTCTTGTGGGCTGTACTGTCTGTTCTAAGGGCATTTATACATCCATCGATGGGTATGCTTTTGACAAGAATGTTTGCTCCCAAATTGGCAATATGCACCAAAAAAAAATGTCCCATTCTGAGTTAATATTTAAGCTTCATGAATCCACAGAAGACTCTGTTGTGCTCTGTAGCTGCTCTGACAACACACTAGTGCAGTGGTTCCCAAACCTTTTTGACTCGCGGCTCCCTTGACTTCCCTCACACATGGAAGAAACAGGCACTCTTTACATGCTCAGAGGCACCCTTTCTTATATGTATGTGTATATGTATGTGTACATTCCCAAAACGAGTCCTAAAGTGGATTTTCCATGCTTATGCTGAGCAGCAAGCTAAGCCAGGAGTGCGCAGGGTGGGGTTGGGATGCTGCCTGGGTAGAGGGCACTGATGTCGTCTGTGTTAGTCCTATTCATGGCAAGAGAAACATCAAAGCATGGGAGGGAAGCATTGGTCATGCCCCACCCCAGTTGCACGAGAGAGAAAGCTAGCTCCTTTTGGTAGCATCTTTGCAAGATGAAAAACAGATTCTTATACTGCCTGGCAGTTTCCGGGGGGGGGGGTTTGTCCCAGCAAATAGAGTGGGGAACTAACTTAGAGGTGGGTCAGAAAGGAAGAAGGAGAGAAATCCTAATAATTAATCAACCAAACTAAACATAGAAATCAAAGACTGTATGTAAAGCAGAACCTGCTCTGCACCATTTTCAATTGCAGGTCTTGCATTTGTTTTGTGTTTGCTTCCTTAAAAACATTCAACGGAAAGAAAATACTTTACTTGCAAACCTGCAATGTCTCAGGATTTGGAGAGAAACGAGATGCTGTCTTTGCAGCTCAGCTCATCAATAGAGTTGTTAATCGTTCTTTAACATAAGATAAGCAAGGGCTTTGCTCACGCTGTGGTTAAAAACAAGACGTGGAAACTGCCTACAAACCTGAAGTGTTTTGAAATTAACTTTGAGTGACCCGATGTGAAGAGGCAGGTTTTCCCAATCTTTGTTTTTGCTCTCTCTATATATGTGTTAATTAAAAGATTAACGCGACGCCCCTGGCTGCTTTTGATGACGCACTTGGGAGTCGCGTGTCACACTTAGAGAACCTCTGCACTAGTGGGAAAGGCGGGCTGGGGTTGCAATTTCTTGCTTTCAAACTGCTAGGTTGGCAGGAGCCGTCGCACGGATTCGAACTGCCGACCTTTCGATCAACAGCTCATGGTTCAGTGGTTTAACCCACTGTGCCACCTGCTGGCTCACCATCCATGTATACTAAGAAGCAAACTACCTTGAAAGATAAGGTCTCTAAGGCAGCAATCCTATACACAGTTACCTGGGAGTAAGTCCCATTGAAATCAATGGAATTTGCTTCTTACTAGGGCAGAGGTTCTCAACCTGTGGTACGGGTACCCCTAGGGGTATGCGAACCTCTTGCTGGGGGCACGCCAAGCCCCTGCCCCTTATCTGCCCCATCAGCAGCTAATTAAGTGTTAATTAACATGGATTTTAAATTGTAATTATTTTTAGAGCCCTTCTGTCTCTCTGATTTTGGTTTTGGACTTATTTTTGTACTTTGGAAAATGTACTTTGGTGGGGTGGGGGAGGGAGGACCTGATTTTGGGAAGTGTGACTTGGAGAAAAAAAAATAGATCCTTACATGTCTGTCTGTCTCTCTCTCTCACACACAGATAAATAAGACATTTTTTCACATTTAAAATTGTTTTAGTACTTTTTACTTAATGATTAATTACCTAATTAATTGATTAATCCAATAATTAGCAGTTAATTAGCAAGGGGTACTTTAGAAAACTGGACCGTGATGGGGGGTACCTGGGCCTCCAAAAGTTGAGAACCCCTGACATAGGGTATACAAGAAGCAAAAAAAGCCTAAACAACAAACACACTCTCTTTCTCTACCCCTGAACACTAGAGCAGAGGTGTTCAACAGACAGACTAGGACAAAGAAGTGGCTTATGATTGAGCTGCACCTGCCAAAATGCCCTCTTCTGTACAATGGTTAATAGGCACTTTGTCCTCCATTGTATCTGGTCACCCTGGACTCACTCAATACCATTTTATATTTATTGGAAAGAATCTTCCCTTGCAATTAAAATGAAAACATCATTGCTTTTGTGAGGATCTAAAAAATATAGTCTTGGGAAAGACCAGGCAAAGCAAATTAAGGCTGCAATCCTATAGACGTTTTCTTGTGCATAAATCCCATTGAACTCAGTGGGGCTTATTTCATTCTGAATAGTAGGCATGCCTAGGATTGCGTTGTAAAATGTACACAAGACCAGCTCAGGCAAGCAACATGTCCTGCAAAGAAATAGTCTTTAAATAAAGGATTGCTTCTCAAATGCAAGGTACGCAGATATAGGTTTGTATCAAGAACAAGCTAGCTTCTGGTTCTATTTTGAGATTCAGTAGCTGTCAGCTAAAGTCAAAGGGCAAAGTGTCGAAACCTTAATTCTAATCTGAGTAATTTGCAATGCCATCCTTTTCTAGTGCACACTAGAAGTTAAACTCTGGATTACATGCACTGACCCCCCCCCCCCCAATTTACGTAAGCCTCAATCATTTCAATGACCATATTCGTCCAATATTATTGTTAATGTTAAGTAAACTTTGGGCTGTTTGCGCTGGAAGAGAGGTGGTGTTTTTTTTTTTTAACTCTCCTAGCACGCTCGTTAGGGTCGCATACGTTTTTTTTCCCCAGCTTCCAGCACGCTCGCCTGGCTTGCAGCCTTCGAGCTCGAAGCTATTAAACATGGCGGCCTCCATGCATGCAGTGCGTGGAAAGCTGGTAAGATGGCGGCGCCCACCAGTCGAGCTAGAAGCATGCTAGCGACGTCACTTCTGGCTACTTTCTCCTTGTAACTTGGAAAACAAACAAACGCAGTCTTAGAAACAATGAAATACCCTCTCTTCTTGTCATGATGCGCAGCCTGAAGGGGGATATCATTAACACACACACAGAGAGAGTTCTGTTGGGCCTGTGCCCTGCCTGAGAGGAAAGGGCGGCAGAGTGGAAGGTCTTGCACCGGGACGCTCGCGCCGCAGCGACTCGATGGCTTTCGAGCTCTATGGCTGCTGCGACGACGTAGTCATCGCGCGTAGAGAGACGTCAGCAGAGGCCGGCAGCCTCGAAGCGGCGAGGAGGCCGGAGGCGGGGAGGGGTGTCGTCCGCCTGTGTGAAGCCCGGGCTCGGAGAGCGGGCGGATCCCGCCTCCGGGCGCCACCGCTTCCAGCATGGGAAGTGAGTTGTTGGGGGAGGGGGGGTATTTAACCCTTTGCCGCCCGGGCCCTAAGAGCGTCGGTGGTGAGGAGAAAGGCTAGCAGGTGCCTAAAAAGAGCGGGTGCAGCAGCAAAGCCCCCCCCCCGGGTCCCCCCTCGCAATCCTGGCTCCAAAACACTACAGTCCTCCTCTGAGGCAGGCCAGCGCGGAGAGAGAAGGCGACGTGCCCCGAGGCCACCGACCACCACCAGGCTGCGAAAGTCTTCTCTGGTCTCCAGCCCGGGTCAGCCGCTGAAGAAGCCTGAAAAGGATTCAGGAAAAGAACTCTGCATGATAGCGAGATCAGCAGCTGCAGTAGGACATACTGGAAAGAATACACCGGTGACCAAGCTGTTTTATCTGATTTATCCACAAAATGTATCGGGAATTGGCCATAGCGGACAACCAAGGAACCTATCTCCTCCATGCAGTGATGATGGAAATCATAATCTACATGCCAGTCTTTTCTGGTCTCCAACAATGGTCAGTCACTAGAAGCTCCCACTGAAGGTGACGTCCTTCCTCTGCCTGGCCCCCCCTCAGACTCTGGAATTCCGCGGTCCGGTCAGAGCGCTGCTGGTGTCTGGTAGCATATGCTGCCTCCATACTTGGGAATTCTATTTAGTTTATTAACTGAGCAATCATCCATGAATGTGTCTAATCTTCACCTCCTATCGTGAGCATCATAACAGCTGGGAGTTTCAGCCTGGCCAAACTCAGTCATTCCATCATTCAGGGTCTCTGAAAATGGACCTTTTATTCTACGTTTAGCTGCATAACTCGTCTGCATGTATGCCCAGATGTAATAAGCCCCTAACCACACATAAAAACATTGTCTCCAGCCATGGGCACCCACTAGAAGCTCCCAGCCTTCACCAGTAAAGATGACATCCTGCCTCTGCCTGGCTCCCCTCGGAGTTTGGCACTCCAGGATCCGGTCAGAGCACTGCTGGGGTCTGGTAGCATATGCTGCCACCATACCTGGAGATTCCATTCAGTTTATTATGGCCAATATACAGGGTGGGTCAAAAGTAGGTAAACAGTACTGATCGGGTCAAAACTCCCATTGTTTTTGGTGGGATTTACTCCCATGTAATTGTGTACATTCTACAATATTGTGTTGCAGCCTTAGTTGCTGATCCCTCTGTCTACCACAATTATCCCCCCCCTTTTTTTTTCTTTTTTTAATGACTTTGCAGTGATCACGTTTTGTCCTTAAATGCGAGATGGTTTCACACACAGCGGTTTTGGTATTGAGCCCATTATAAGGTTGAAAAGAGGAGTGCGTTCTCTGGGGCCTACTGTATTTGTCAATTTTTTTTAGGATCTGGATGTGTGTGTTACAGTGTGTAGCATAGTATGATCACAATGGATGCCATTTTGCTTTGTAAGCGCAGCATGGCTTTGACCAAAATTGTGACTCTCGTTTCTGTTAAAATGTATCATGAACGTATTCAATAGAATCTGCAGGCAGTTTTTTTATCAGAAAGGCTGGGAGAAATAATTTGATAATTGATTTTATTATTACATTCCGGTGTCTTGAGAGACTTAGACTTACTGCAGTTTCTGACCTCTGCAAGAGTGGGGGATGTATTAGGAGGGTCTGCCCCGACAAGTTATAGATTCAGATGGATTCCTGATTTGCCAGGAAATTCTTGAATTGCCGGAGGGGGGGGGGTTGCCCGCCACTTCTGCTAGCAGTTCTGCTTGACTTCTGGATCAGGGAGATGCCCAGATCTCTTGAAACAATCGTTCCTGAATATGCTCTGCCCTCCTGTGAATTCAAATTAGATATCTGGTTTCCAGGGCGATGAAGCCATACTCCAGACAGCTAGAGTGACAGGGGTGGAAAACCTGTGATGAACCTGACTGAGCATGGTTGAAATCCCATTTTAGGAACTACTCCTGGTAGTGATGGCTTACTTCTCTGCTACTTCTCTCTGTGTCGAGTTGGCCAGCAGAGCTTTTTTGTGTGGTTCGGGGTTTATTACATCTGGGCGCTGGCATGCAGATATGCAGCTAAATGCAGCATAAAGGTCCATTTTCAGAGACCCTGAATGATGGAATGACTGAGTTTGGCCAGGCTGAAACTCCCAGCGGTTATGATGCTCAAGATAGGAGGTGAAGATTAGACACATTCATGGATGATTGCTCAATTAAAGTATATTGGCCATAATATACTAAATAGAATCTCCAGGTATGGAGGCAGCATATGCTACCAGACACCAGCAATGCTCTGACTGGGCCCAGACAGAGGAAGGACATAGCCTTCAATGGTGAAGGCTGGGAGCTTCTAGTGGCTGACCATTGTTGTAGACCAGAAAAGACTGACATGGAAATTATGATTTCCATCATCATTGCATGGTGAGTTAGGTTCCTTGGTAGTCAGCTACAGCCAATTTGCAAGACACTTTGTGGATAAATCAGTCACATCCCCCACAGCTTGGTCACCAGTGTATTTGTTTCAGTGTGTCCCACTGCAACTGCTTATCCTTTAACGTTGAGTTATTTTTCTGAATCCTTTTCAGGCTTGTTCAGCCTGAGGGTGTGGACAAGGTCCTTGAAAGAAGGTCCTTGAAAGAGTGTGATCATCCACATGTGCTCTTGACCCTTACTGTCATGGCTTGTAAAAGGAAGCAGGGAGGATAATTAATTAATTGTTGGTCAAGGGGACTGTTCCAATCTACGTTGGTAGTGATCTGGTCTCTTCTGAGGAAGCCCTCCCTGGACCTGTCTGTGTTAGATAGCTATCCTCCAGTCTCCAATCTTCCATTCTTGGACAAAATCCTTGAGCATGTAGTGGCACCCTAACTTTCCAGATATTTGGAGGTAACTATCTGATCTTTTTCATCTGCCTTAAAGCCGGGGTTTGAGATGGAGATGTTTCCTGCCTTAATGTTAACCTATGCCCTGAGCTAGATAGTGTGTCTCTGTTAGTTTTGCTAGACCTCACAGCAGCTTTCAGTACCATTGAATATGGTATCCTTTTGGATAGCCTTGCTGGGACTTGGTGGCACCGTTTTTTGATGGTTCTAGTCCTGAAGTCTACCCTCCAAGAAGATGGTACTGGGGGGGCTCCTATCTGACTTCTTGGCTGTTGATTTGTGATGTCCCTCAGGATTCTGTTCTATCCCCATTGCTTTCACGCATCTGGGAGAGGTCATCCAAGATCTTGGATTTGGGTGCCATCAATATGCAGATGACACTTGGCTTTATCTCTCCTTTTCAAGGAAGATGCGGAAGTTCTGAATCAGTATCTGAAGTTAGTGATGGGCTTGGTGAGGGCTAACACACTTGACATTAAATCCAGACAAGACAGAGATGCTGGAGATTTGTGACCCAGGAATCAATTCTGAATGAGGTTGCACTCCCCTGGATGGATCAGGTTCACAGTTTATTGGTGCTTTTAAACCTGTGTGCTCAGCTGATGGCTGTGGCCAGGGATGCTTTTAGCTGACTTAGATTGATGTACTAACTGCATCCTTCCCTGAATCCGTTGGACCTAACTATGACTACCCATGGACTGCTGACATCAAACTGAATTATTGTAGCGTGCTGTATATGGCGCTATCTGTGAAGACTGTTTGGAAACTGTATCTGCTACAGAATGCAGCCACCAACCTGTGGACTGGACTCAAGGGTTGTGACCATGTCACATCTTCATTGGCTGCCTGTACATTTTTGGGCACAATTCAAAGTGCTGCTGATGGCACCCTTAATGACTTGGGACCAAATTATTTTGTGGACTGCCTCTCCTCATATGAATGTTCCCGCTCCACGAAGTCATTGAGATAGGCTCTGTTTGTGGGTGCCATTTCATATCAAGATATGTTTGGCGACGACTCTGAAGATTCTGCTGCTCTAATTGTTGTTTGCTAATTTTTTTGAAGTTGTTAGCCACCTTGGGCTTTGTTGTTGGGTTAGGAAAAGCAAGGTATAAATGGGTTTTAAATAAATAGATGAATCGGTCTCTCTCAGCTTCTTACCTACTTCAGATTTTATTTGTGTGCAGAAAACAGGGAACGTCCCTTGTATGTTGCCCTGAGCTTCTTAGAGGAAGGGAAGGATCTTAAATACAGCATGATATTTATCTAAGTCTAGACATTTGTTTGAATTAAAAAGACACCCCCCCCCCATCTTCCTTGTGTCAATATCTAGATTGTAAGCCCCTAGGACAGGGACCTTCTTTTTTTTAAACTCCATGGCACTTCACATATACATTGAAGACACTGTAAATCGGAGGTTCCCAACCTGTGGTACGCGGACCACAGGCTGGTGGTACGCAGGCCGATGGCGGCCAAGGTAACGGCTGCCATGACCGTTGCGTGTTGCCGCACCGGAGCCTGAAAAGCAGAGCCTCAAGCTCTGGCGAGTCAGCAGAGCTCAAGCGCTTGGGCTGCAAGCACAGGGAAAGGCCCTCTACTGTGCTCTTCTACGTTCCGGCGCTGCTGCAAACCTGGAAGCAGATGACATCATTGGCACTTACTTCCAGTGGTACGTGGCAGCCTGGAGGTGTACAGAGGTGGTACGTGCAGCGAAAAGGTTGGGAACCTCTGGTGTAAATAATAATAAAACTGACGATTGAATCCGGTTTCTTAGTTATTAAACCAGGGTGTATATTTGCAGAAATTTTAACAATGCAGAATTTCATGAGAAATCTGACCTTCAAACATTCTGCACTTTTCACCTTGGGTTGGACAGTAAGTTTTATCATAACATATGCTATAGATTTTCCTCTTTAATATCTCTCTTCTTTTGACAGTCAAATTCCTAGAAGTTATTAAGCCTTTCTGTGCAGTTTTACCAGAAATCCAGAAGCCTGAAAGAAAAGTGAGTGTTTGTCATTGTTTTGTTTGCTTATGTAAGGGTGATCAATGTATACTGAATCAAAACGGAAGACACTAGTTCTGTGCATGCTTTCCTGGGAGCAAGTCCCACTGAGACACTGGATTTACTGCATGATCCTCAGGATGTTTAATCAGAAGCAACTGCTTTAGAAACTGTCGGTCCTGGTTATTTTGGAATTGTACTCTTGGGAACATACAGTACTTTGAAAAAGATTAGCTCAGCAGATGCGAATATAAGACTTTGTGACTGTGTGTGTGTGTTTGAGGATAAAACATCTTTTTCTAAAACTTAAATGCACCCTCTCTGTCATGGTTACTGTTTGTTCTGTAGTTAAATTGAGGTGTATTATTCATTTGCATTGATCCAGCTTTATGGGTGCAGTCCAATAAATGTTGATCACAACTAAATCCCACTAAACCCAATGGAACAAGGATTTAATTGTGTGCTTTACTCACGGGTAGGTTGAGCTGTTCATTTCTATAGGCACCTGGTGTGGGACCTTTCCTGCGCCACAGCATTTCACTGGAAATATAGGCTGTGCATCTTCTGTGGGAGGGGCATTCGATCTGTGACAAGAGGTTGCATATCTGCTTGGCTGTCAAGATGTGAAGACTCTATTTCCAACATGCTTCCACGGGTACACCACAGGTGTACACATGTTGTCCAAGAACAGGAAGCACAAGGAAGTTGTGCTTCCTGTGCTGCAAAATAACCTCCAAAGAAGCTCTAACGTCCACTGGATTGCACCTGTCTCGTTCATGAGATTTGGGAGTGTGCAGAACATATCTGTGTAGCACTTGTATGTAGAGTGTTAAATCCGACTAGTTAATTTATAATGCCAAATAGCTTAATGTTGTGGTGGTTTATTTTCATTGTCCTGCTTTCTTCCATGTCACACCATGTTGAACATGAGACACTTTCACTATTGATTAACTTGGTGGTTCTTCATCTTTTTCTATAGATTCAGTTCAGAGAAAAGGTTTTATGGACAGCTATCACTCTCTTCATTTTTTTAGTATGCTGCCAGGTAAGTATCAACACGACAGTAACTGTATTAGATTGGGGGGCATTGTTATGCAAAAGATATATCCCTGATGTTGAGCACACTTTCTCTATGATGTTAGAGAAATATCCATGTATTGACAACCTGTGGCTTAAAAACAGCAAATATCCATGTATTGACAACCTGTGGCTTTAAAAAAAAATAATGTACACACAGATTGTTATTGTATTGGCTTAGAAATAAGCGGCTCTAATTGCTTCTGATACTGAGTGTTTCAGGCATTCTCAAACTTTTACGAGGAACCCAGAAAGGCTTGAAATAATATCCTAACAATCATAATTCCTTGAATGGTCTCCATGTGAAATTTCTTTCCTGCTTTATGTAAAATTGTGCAACAAAAGGAAGATCATTCTTCCTTGTTCTGTGTGTGAGAGAGAGGGGGGGCACAAATAAATATTTTGGACTTATGACTCTTGCAGATACCATTGTTTGGAATAATGTCTTCAGACTCTGCCGATCCTTTCTACTGGATGAGAGTCATTCTTGCATCAAACAGAGGTTAGTGTACCAATCATTTTGCCTTCTCATACCTTTTCTCTGCCATTGGCTGGCATTGAGAGACTGATTCTGGAGTAAGCATGGTTGGGATCTTGTTGTTACATGGGACAGGCAATTGACAAGTACTAATTTTGACATTGAAATTGATAGTCTTCAGAGTGGACAAGCTAAATAGTAAAGCTAAATAGTAAAGCTAAATAGTAAAGCTAAATAGTAAAGTTGTATTCAAATTTGGAAAATAACTGACAAATTAGAGAGTGATTGCTGATGAGGCACATCACCCTTTGCAAAATGTCTCCATCTAATAGTTGGGCACATCTCTTTGAGCCTTGGGCAATCACTATTAGGAGATAGCTTCTCCTCCTTGATCCTTCCGAGTGAGCTACTGGAAAATCCTATGGCCAAAGCTGTCACTTCCTTGATCTGGCAACTATGCTTTGGGGGGGGGGGGGTAGTCTGGTTGGTACTTCAGGGGCATGAGATTTGCCCCATGGTACTGTTTCTATCCTGGAATTTAACTTGTCTCCTATGGTAGTGTAATTCCTGAGAAACATGGAATTTCCGCCCAGCCCACAGGTGTACACGTTTAACTCCAGATGCGTATATACACCCTTGAGCAAAATGCCTTAAGATACAAAATGAAGAGCACTTAGACCTCAAAATGGGACAGCTGAGGACAAAGAAATGATCTGATCTGTTCCAGAACATGTATACACTCTCATAACAAATTGTGCTACATAATAAGTCGTGTTTCCTACGTCTTATAGTTTGTACAGTTGACTTATCAAATTATGCAGTGTCGTTTTTTTTTAATTACTTGTGATATAAGCTGATAGACCAGGAGGAGATTGCATTTCTGATCTGCTTTTCCCTTCCCTTTACATTAGCAGGTTCTCAATTGTGTACAGGTGTAGCTGAAAGGTAGTCTCAATGCCATTGATTGTCCAAACTGCATTTCGTGCTGTGTGCAGTCTTAAAACCCAGTATTGTGGTCATGTACAAGAGCAGTATAACCGAAAACTGTAGTCTGTCTTAGCAGAAGAACATGTGTAAATTAGCATCTTGAAGTTCTTAAAAAAATTGTAGAGCAGAACTCCTTGTGGTACTTGGTACCAGGTACTTGGTACCATTGTGATTGTTTGGATCTTTTTTTCCCTGTCCCTCCTTTGCAGGCACTTTGATGGAGTTGGGTATCTCTCCTATTGTGACATCTGGTTTAATTATGCAGCTGCTGGCTGGAGCCAAGATAATTGAAGTTGGTGATACACCGAAAGACAGAGCCCTATTCAATGGCGCTCAGAAGTGTGAGCATTAAACTGCATGCCAAAAACATCCTCGTTTCTTCCTAGCCCAACTCTAGATTGTGATGTTCTGTTCATTAAGCCATGTAAATGGAGAATGTCTGTCTTCTTTGTTTCAGTGTTCGGAATGATCATTACTATTGGCCAGGCGATTGTGTATGTCATGACTGGGATGTATGGAGATCCTGCCGAAATGGGTGCTGGAATCTGTCTTCTGATCATAATTCAGGTGTGTTTTTAAATAATCCACTGATGCTTTCCAGATACAGATGGATATGTTTGCCTAGCTCTCTACATTTCCTGTTTTTGGCTTTGACTTGATATATCATGTCAAGAAAAACATAAGGAGATTTGAAAACAGAAAGATTACCTTGAATAGAAGGCACCTCAGAGACTTAACTAATTTTTGTTGGCAAGTCTCCTTCATAAACAGCCTCACTGAATCCTCTCAGGTGTCCTAGTTTCTTCTGTGCTTCCCCCCCCCCCCCCATGTTATCTAAGAACAGGGCCTTGTGCAGGGCTGCCATGAAAATAACAACCTGGCACTGTTATCTCTTCCCTCCCCTGGTAATGTCTAGCCATACAAAATATGTGACATGATATTGCCATTCTGTAAGTTCCCCTGCCTCGTAAGTAGTAGCTAATGAAGTGAAAGGGTGGGAAACGTTGCAGCATGGTGCATCAAGCATGTTGTGGTATTACAGCACAATCCTATACAGGTCTACTCAGAAATGTCCTGTTGTGTTCAGTGGGACTTAACAGCCCAATCCTATCCTGCGCCAGTGCAGTGGGGCCACACGGCCTACGCTGTAACCAGCGGGGGCAGGGGCCGGAGGTCTCCTTGGGGTAAGGGGACATATGTCCCTTAACCCTGGATAAAGCCCCAGCCAGTGCTATGGGTCTCCCCTAGTTAGCTGGTGCAAGTCCAGGAGGCCCATGTAGTGTGAACAGGCCTGGGAAGGGGGTTAGGATTCAGTGTGTGTCAGTGCCGCCGATCCTGCCCCCTCCCGAGCCCAATTCCCCCACCCGCACCACTTGGAGCAGTCCTTACCTGCTCTGGTGTGTGGACTCTTGGATTCAGCGCCATCAGGATGGAGCAGGTCTTCCCGCTGGTGCTGCTTACTCACCGGGTGTTGCAGTCGTGCTTTATGACACATTTGCAACACCCTAGGCCGGCACAGTGGCTGCTGCGCCAGCGGAACAGTCGGTTAGGATTGTGCCGTCAGTTCCAGAAAAATGTGTGTAGGATTGCAGCCTTAGATATTACAAGGGAGAGCGAAGGAGCTGCTGTGTTTGGCAGCAGCCGTGCATACCTGTATGCTGGAACAGCTACTTCTGGCCTAATGTGGTTTGGTTTGGGGAAGGGGGGGGATTGTGCTTCTGTAAAGGAAGAAAAGTAAATAATACTCTTAGCATTTAGTATATTAATGTACTTCATGTAAATCATCTCAGTCACAACAGTTGTGTATTGTAAAAGGGGCGGGGGGGGACTGTTTTTAAGTTTATGGCAGAGGTGAGCTACGAACCTGTTACTTCCTTGCTCACAGCTCAGTCTCCTGGGTTTTATGCTACTCTACCTTGCTAATTGCAGCAGTGCTTGTAATATGAATATCTTGTTTGGTCCCATTTACAGGAGCTGTGAATGTTAAATGAGTTGGCAGCATGTGTGCCCTCTGAGCAATTCTAGACGATTCAGATTAAAAGGTGCAAATGCTGCCCAATTAAATCTCTGTTTTGGATTAAACTGGGCTAGTATGCTTGAAATGTCATTGGAAGCAACCTGAAGACCTGACTTGTGATGACTGAGTCAGAACCTTAAAGTGTACAGATCTTTGTGCATTTTACATGCAACAGTCTGACCCTGGCAATATTTATTTGTAAGTTCTTGGGGATTTCAATGGGACTGCAGCATAAACGTCCACGATGGTCCCAGCTGCTGCTGAGTTTCATTGGAAAGGCCAAGAGTGGCAGTTGCGCAGTTATTGACCTTTTGGTGATTTTTCCCTTGTAGTTGTTTGTTGCTGGCTTGATTGTGCTGCTGCTGGATGAATTGCTGCAGAAAGGCTACGGCTTGGGCTCTGGGATTTCTCTCTTTATTGCTACCAACATCTGTGAAACCATTGTCTGGAAGGCCTTTAGTCCCACCACCATCAACACTGGAAGAGGTATCGTATGTTTTAGCAGCTGTTGCTTGGGCCAGATGCATGCTTGTATGCCACTTGTATTAACAGCCCAATCCTATTCAGCGCCGGTGCAGCAGGGCCGTGTGCTCCACACTGTATCCAGCGCTGGCTAGGAGCAGGCTGGAGGTCTCCTCGGGGTAAGGAGGTAAATGGTCCCCTTATCCCGGGTAAACCCCCAGCCTGCGCAGTGGGGCTAGTTGGATTTCCACCAGCTCAATCCAAGAAGCCCCGTGTCAGGCTTTCAAGCCCAGGAGGGGAGATAGGATATGGTGTGCGCTGAGGCCGCCGCCCTCCCCCCCCGCACCGTTACGCCCCTCCCTCCCCTCCCCTGCACCGCTCAGCGTGGAACTCGCTGACTGTGTGGCACAGGCGACTGGATCCAGCATTGGAGTGGCGGGGCACACCTCCACGCTGGTGCCGCCTACTCTCCGGGTGTCAAAATGTGCCTTACAGCATGTTTGCAACACCCTAGACTGGAGCAGCACGTGCTATGCCAGCCTTGCCAGCAGATAGGATTGTGCCATTAGAAGAGTATAGCGAGTGGCCATGGATCAAGGAGTTGATATGCTAATAAGGTAGTTGGACTGGCTGCTCCTAGATGAAGACTTGCTGTCGGGCTTAAAATAAGGGTACAATGTTTGTACCAGCTTCTCTACATGGTTGTAGTAACAGATCAAACTTATTATATCCCCAGACCATAAATGTTCCCTAGGTTGCTTGGCATGCTTTGTTTTCTGCTCTGTAAGAGTGATGAAGGTGATGGAATTGGTCACCTGAACTGACGTGGAGATGTAGCAGATTCACCATTAAGGACGCCTTGTCATTGCAGTAGGTTGCACATACACACAAACTTTCAACCGTGTTGCATGGTGATGTCCTTAAACCAAGTCCGGGCAGAAGACTTCTGTGCATGAGTGGTGAGATCTGTTGCAACAGTGGAACCCCTGGGGCTCTCCAGATTCCAGCACACATTCTGGAAACTTAGTGGGGTCTGGATAGAACAATCTGAAGCAGTACCTGAGGTTGCTGCCCCAAATAGAAATATTGTGGTGCAGTTGCTATTCACTTCTGTGCTAGTATCCTGTCGCTGAGGCATTTCAGTTGCTGTGTCACAAGCATGCCTGAAAATCTGCAGTGCAGAAACCTTCCCTTTTACCTTTCTGCCTTCAGTCGTAGATTCAGGGCATACCCATAGACAATGGGTTAACAGGTTGTCTTGTGCTCCCTGAGGCATCTGGTGGGGCCACTGTGTGATACAGGAAGCTGGACTAGATGGGCTTTTGGCCTGATCCAGCAGGGCTCTTCTTATGTTCTTACGATGGTTGCCTTTTTATGCTGAGAGGTTAGCATCTATTGTAACTTTAAGAAACCCAAAGGTACAATCAACTCATTGCTTATACATAGATAGGGTCCCATTGATGTTGGTGGGAGTCATACATGAGTAACTTTGTGCAGGATTGCAGCTTAGATTCCTCAACTCTCTTCTCTCTGTTGAATGAGTGTCCCCTTTCTGATTTTTGCTATTCTTTTTTATTTCCTTAGATTTCTTTCTTTGAGTAGGCTGTTTTCCCTTCTGCTTCTCGTGAATCTGGTGCTTCACAAACTTCAGCTGAAGCACCATTTTCCGTTAATTAAATTGGAGGCACACTTTACTTTTGCACCTGAAAAGCTTCTCTTTTAGAGTGTGTAAGCATTTCCCACTCTCAAAGGAACTCATTCCCTGCGTTTCTGCCTGAGTCACTGTTCTGAGTATGCGTCCTGATAGAGGGGCTTGATGAGAAGACTCCTCTGAGTGCAGGTAATTCTGTGTGTCTGCATCGGGAGCAGTTGAATGATCCAACCGCAACCAGTGCCGAGATGCAACAGAATGACCTGCATCCCTCAGAGGCTGATGGGAAGGAGGCTAGGCCAGAGAGTGAAGGATACAGAGATTATTTGATTCACTTCTTGCAGTGCACAGTTTGTAACCCACAAAGCGTCTTACTTCACCTTTTGTGTATGGTGGTAATTTACCATCTCTAAACTCTGGTAAAATTAAGTGTGATGTCGTGCGTTGTAAGACTTAGAAGACTTAATTACAGTATAAGATTATTTTATAAGTAATCCTTTGTATTTTATTTATTTATTTATTTTTCACATTTTTATACCACCCTTCCTCCAAGGAGCTCAGAGTGGTGTACATATTTCCTCCCCTACATCTTATTTTGTGTGGTGTTCCTCTGTTCATTGTAGCATGCTATTCATTATGTATATTCCATTTCTTTCTGAGAAAATAAGATGGTTAACAGTGAAGTTATTGCTTAGCTGGAACTATGCACATTTCAAAGCAATGAGGGTTAATCTAGTTTATTTTGATACACACACAGGAACTGAGTTTGAGGGTGCCGTCATTGCATTGTTCCACCTTCTGGCTACACGAACTGACAAAGTCCGTGCTTTGCGGGAAGCATTCTACCGCCAGAATTTGCCTAATCTTATGAATCTGATTGCTACAGTATTTGTGTTTGCTGTAGTGATATATTTTCAGGTAAGAGAGGCCTGCACTATACTTCCTATAGAATGCTTTTTCAGTTGCAAAAAGGACTGCAGTCTAAATAGCCTAAAGCCGGGGTTCTCAAAGTGGTGGGTCGCAACCCACTACTTTCCCTAGAAATAAGTGAATACCTTTATGGGAGTGGCCAGCCCAAATGGTGGTGGTGGTGCTCCAGGATCATGCCCGTCACCAACACAGAAACGTCCCTGGTTTTTGCAATGTACCTGGTTGCCCTGCCAGCTCCCCGAGGGTCGGGGGGGCGGCGCTGTAGGCTCCAAACAGCACCGATTGCATTGCAAAGCCTACTTCGGTAAAAGCTGGCAAAAACCAGAAGTGAGCTTTGCGACACAATTGGTGCCGTTTGGAGCCTTGGGGAGGTCTGCAGATGAGGCAGCAGCCGCCCCCCCGACTCTTCGGGGAGCTGGCAGAGCAACCAGGAGCGTTGCAAAAATTGTTTCTGCGTTGGCGGTGGGCGCAATCCTGGAACGCTGCCTCCGACATCGCACCGCCCCCGCAAAGACTTTGTAAACTCCCCTGTAGGACTTTGAGAAACGCTTTAGATCAATAGATTTCGTACGTACGTACGTACATACGTACACACACCAGAGTTTTAATTGTAACTTTGTCAGTGGAACTACACTAGCACAAGTCGTTTATTGAATTTCCTCTAGGAGCTAAGATTGTCCCAGGAATGAGACTCACAATTTGGGGTGGCATCATAGTAGGTGACATTCAAGACTATTTTCTTTCTAATATTGCTCCTTTGCTTTATAAATGTCTCTTAAAATAGAGTGCAGCTGTTTGACTTGGCCCAGATAATGGTTTGAAGGCACATGATCCAGTTCTACTGCTGAAGCTTAGCAGGCCTGGCCCTGTAAGCTGCCTGGATGGGAGACCACCTGGGAACCATTTCTAAGGTGCTCTGAGCTCCTTGGAGGAAGAGCAGGACATAAGTATCGTACATAAACAAAATGGTGTTGGTGTTGGGAGTAACAGAGTTGTGAGATGTTTAGCATTGTCATCGACTTCTGTAATAACACAAGAGGAGACCTCTTGGATCACACTAAGGATCCATCTGGTCCAGCATCCTGTTTCCAATAGTGTTTGACTATTGTTAGCAGGCTGTACACAAGCAGAGTCTGCAGGTAACACCCCCCTCCCACAGATAGTGAGGTCCGACTGTATGCAAATTTTGACTATATTTTCAAGATGTGGGAGAGCCCAGTTATCACATGGGCCGCCCTTTCAGCAGCACTGCTTGTGCCGAGCAGAATTTTTTCCCCTACCATGCGGAGCAGTTAATGACCTGAGCAGTACATAACCACTGACATCTTAAAATGGGCAATGGCCAGTCTGACTTAACTATAATGACCTCCCTCAACCAGCACTCACCCTCTCATGCTGCCTCCCTCAGTCACCACACCCTGGCCCTAAGCTACTGACTTCTTTAAACATCACTTCTGTCAGTGATCTGCACCCCTTGCCTGACTCCAGCCAGCATGAGAGAGATCAGACAACAGAGGAAAGATAAATTGGTTGGCAATGCTGACCAGGAGTCACCTTGCAGCTCATTCGCAGCTCAATTATCACAAGGCCAATTATCATGCAGGCCGGATAAGGAGCTTCCACAGGCCTGATCAGGTCCATGGGCCCAATGTTTGACATCTCTGGGACAAGCGATGTGGTCATGGTGGTGATGAAACAAGCCCCTGCCTGAGCTATTTAGTTTCAGAGTGGAGTGGGGCAGGCAGAAGGTTCTGTGGCTAAGCAGCTCAGATCCTAGAAGAGCATGGCAGCTAAGGAACATGGGTCTAGGAAAAGAGGAGGGTAGGATCTGGGCCCAGAAAAGCCGTAGCCTAGGTTTTGAGAATGTAGCAGACCAAGAGAAGCAGAAGAGCTTGAGCAAAGAAGAATGGACCAGAGAAGTGAGGCAAGGGTGGGACTGCTAGTTGGAGGAAGAGAGTGGATGGAGAGACTGTACGGGAGAGGTGAGGAATTACATAGATCTGTTGCTGTTTGCTTCTAGTTATTTTAGGTGCACAATTTTTGGTATGCAGGCATGGCCTGAAAAATATTTTGTCTTTGTACCAGGATCACAGCTTGCCAGTTCTGTTAATTGTAACAGGAAAGCAAACAATCTTGTCCAAAGTTCCAAACTGCTTACGAATTGCTGTGGCTTTTTAGCAGTCTCACTCTGGCTTGTCTTGATGCTTAATGGTATCTTAATGTGTTTTTCTGTAGGGATTTCGCGTTGATCTCCCCATCAAATCTGCCCGATACCGTGGACAATACAGTAGCTATCCCATCAAACTTTTCTACACCTCCAACATTCCCATCATTCTTCAGTCTGCTTTAGTTTCCAACCTCTATGTTATCTCTCAGATGTTGTCTGTGCGGTTCAGTGGCAACTTCTTGGTAAACTTACTTGGGCAGTGGGCGGTATGTATTCAACCAGTCCTAAAACATTGCCTTTATGAGTGTTTTTGTTATTTGTCTGTAAGAGATGTAAATTCTAGCATGTTTCCTGTCTCCTCTCCAGGATGTTAGTGGTGGTGGTCCAGCCCGCTCCTACCCTGTTGGAGGCCTCTGTTATTATCTCTCCCCCCCAGAATCAATGGGTGCTATATTTGAGGATCCAGTCCATGTGATTGTTTATATTATATTTATGTTGGGATCCTGTGCATTTTTCTCCAAGACATGGATCGAAGTGTCTGGATCATCTGCAAAAGATGTAGGTGTTTTTCGTGACTTTTCAGTAAACTCTTGTCCCTTTTATTCTTGCTGCGCTTTTTTTTTTGTACACCAAGGCTAGTTTCTAATTATCAGCTGGTTATGAAACACTGCAGCCATCTGATACACATGTGTTCCTGCAGGTTGCCAAGCAACTGAAAGAACAGCAAATGGTGATGAGAGGCCACAGGGATACATCCATGGTTCATGAGTTAAACAGGTGGGTAAGATAAGTGCAACCTTCCCTTGCTGTGTTTCCTATTTTTGCAGAAAGTAGTTTATCCAAGTTTGGAGCTGATTGCAAAAGGTACTATAGTGCTTTATCAGGTTTAGTGATGTGTTTGCTGACATTCTCCTGTGACCAAGATGCTTATGGGAGGTTGAAGGATCCTTCTAATGACATTTCCCCCCCTTCCAAGAAAGCTTGGTTTGGGTTGCAGAAAGTTCTGGTGAATGGATCTGGTGAATGAGCACCAGGAACAGTGGAATAAATTCCTGCTGTCGAATCTTTCCTGCATCATCCATGTAGGAAAGCTATAAGAAACAGCCCTTTGGCAAACACCTGTTGGTAATTCCTGTTTAAAGATGGGGGAACAGGACATTGGATCCTTCACACCCATTGAGACACCAGAAGAGGCAATTCTGCCATCCTGATTTCTATAGATAAGATCCTTGCTGGGTCTGACCTAAAGTCCAGCGTCTTATTTCCAGGAGTGGCCTGGCACTACTCTATGCATGATTTGTGCATAATGCATGATAGTCTATAGCAGCATTTCTCAACCTGTGGCATGTGAGGTGGTGTCCGGTGATATGCGCCGGACCCGTGGACATCCACCTCGCGTAATGGAGACTGCGAAGAGGCTCAGAAAACGCTGGTAGGAAGCTCGGCCTGGTGGACTAAGCTCCAGCGCGTGGGTTTCATGCTCTCAGAAAGACCCTCTCTTCCTCCCTGAGCCCCTTACTGGCGTTTTCTGAGCCTCTTCGTGGTCTCCAACCTGGAAGTAACTGGTGATGAGGTCATCGCCGTTACTACTTAGTGGTACTCCTGAAGCTGGAACCCGACAGAAGTGGTATGTCAGGCCCCAAGGGTTGAGAACCCCTGGTCTGTAGTGAGTGTCACTGTTTAATAGCTTTCAAACATGACCCAATCCTTGCAATAATTACTAAAGCAGGTAGCTCCCATCTCAAATATTCTCACTAGACAGAGTGATCACAAAAGTAAGTGAAACTTACTTGTTCAGAGTAGGGCTGTAAGGCAGAATGCCAATTCCTAGCCTGTCACCTCTTCTATTGCTCCCTTGTTGCTGTCAGAATAGCATGAAGAGATTTTGGACTTTGGGATGGAAGTGATCAAACTGAAGCTACCGGTATTTAACGACTTAAATTCTTCTAGTCTAGAGTCTTTGATATTCCCCAGCCTCACTGATAAATCCAGAGGCAAATTTTCATTTGAAATTAGTGTACTGTATATACTTATTTGAATGAATGAATGTAGAAATTGCACTGTGCAGACCAAGAGTGATTTTTTTGTTCCCCCTCCTCAGGTACATCCCTACGGCAGCTGCATTTGGAGGCTTGTGTATCGGGGCTCTTTCGGTCTTGGCCGACTTCCTTGGAGCCATTGGCTCTGGGACTGGCATTTTGCTTGCAGTCACCATTATTTATCAATATTTTGAGATCTTTGTCAAAGAGCAGGCAGAGGTTGGAGGAGTGGGTGCTTTATTTTTCTAAATGTCTAAATATGACATGGATTCTGAGGAAGGAGCTGTCCTTTGACCACAAACAACCTTTTAATCCTATAATGCCGTTTGTTTGTTTTTCTTTTAAGTGCTCTGTGCCCCATATCTCATAATGGGTATTGCACAATGCCTGTGGTGCAGCTTTAATACCAGCTGCCTTAAGAATAAAAGTTTACATCATCTTGGTTAAAACTACAAAATCTATCTAGTGATGCCTGTAATGCTGGAAACCAATGCATCTACCTTCCTCTTCAAACACTACAGTGGAGATGATCAAATGGTGCCCATCTTGCTACTAGTGAACACTTTGCACACCGCATTATGAGATTTAAATGTACCGGCGCACACCGGCAAGAGACAACCACCACAAGAGTTCCAAGTTGCCACATTTGAGAACCCTTCCGTTTACTTCTAAAAAAAAATAAAAATACACACAGCCTTTTCCCTAAAGCCTGTATTTTACACAAATTGCTTTTATATGCTTTTTAAAAAAGTGTGGTCCCACCCCCTCTTGGTGGGGGCTCAGGCCCCTCTTCCTTTGCAGTGCTACCCTTGTCAATGCCATGCTTCGAAGCCAGGAGGGTGGGTGAACACAAGCCATCTCACTTGTGAACTTGGTCTGTGGAAGCAATGTGGTGTGGGTAAAGCTGGAAGTCCCCATTTAAGATTTCCACCACCCTGTGGCAGCCTGGTGAGTGCTCTCTTGCCCCAGTGTAGACGCGTGGTTTTTGAATTTGTTTTGACCCATGTGTCCTTCTGTGGGGAGAAAAAACCCTGTGCTGCTGAATCGTCACACCCCCCCCCCCCCCCCGGTTTGGAAAAAACAAAGGCCTAGGTCTTGGAGAGTGTCATTTGTGAAAGGAGGGGAGAAATGAGCAAGTTGTGCTGAAGAAAACTATTTATCTTGTCGTGCTTCTTGGCGGCAATGTAACCAGTGTAAACATTAGACAATAAACTTATTTAATTAACATGTTGCTCTTTGTTGGTTTTGTAAAACTGTTTACTCATGGTACTTTGACTTAACATGCATAGTGCAATTGTATGCATGCTTACTCCAAAGTAAGGCCCACTGTTTTCTGTGAGGCTTACTTCCAGCTAAGTGTCCTTAGGATTGTAACTTAAGTGAGATCTAGGCAAATCCAATTTGTTCTAGTGTGGCAGAGTTAAGTACATGTTAAACTCTGCCATTTGCTAGCTGGATGAGTACAGTAGACCCTTTCTATCTGTGGGTTTGGGATCTGCGGCTTTGACTCACTGCGGATCCTGGACCTGCGAGGTTCATGTTAAAATTGTTTTTAAAAGAAAAATAGGTTAAAGTTTGTTTAACCTTTTAGCAGCAAACCGTGCCGTTTCCAAGCCTCTCCAGGGCTTCTCTAAGCTTAAGCACAATGGGACAAGGCTGGGAGGGGAGGAAGAGCCTTCGTGCAACCCGGAAGTGGGTTGTTAAGCTTGCAGAGGCTTGGAAATGGCATGGTTTGCTGCTAAAAGGTAAAAAACCTGTGGTTTTTAACTCCCCCCCATTTTTAGTGATTTTAATGTGAACTCCTCGCTGTCCGTGGGGGGGGGGGTCTGGAATGGATCCCTGTGGATAGCAAGGTCCGACTGTACTTCTAATTTTTACAACAGTCTGGTAGGGACGTCAGTGTTATCACTGGGAATAATAATAAGCTGAGGCTAAGAAATCGTGGCTTGCCTGACTCCATTCCCCATCCTCATTTGAGGTTGTTTATGGACTTGGTACTGTGTATTCTGTAGAAACTCTTTATAGTTCTGTTCCAATAATATACTTGTCATGTTTTGGGCCAAGATGTGCAGCATCCTACCACTCAAAGATGGCCCTTTGTCCTATCAAGGTGGATGGAATTGAGCTGAGTGTTGCTGTTGCCATTAACTCTGCCTTTCCCTTGAAATGTGAAGTCTTCCATAATACAGTTTGAGCCCTGGATTGTTCCAGTGCAACATCTGTTCTGCTGTACTCGTTTGCAATGCTGCATTGTCACAAGAATCCTTGCACTCAGTGCTGTCTGCTTTTTGCCTTTTCAATTACCGTCAAGCTGGTTTACAAAAACAATAAACCTCATCACCCAAAGAAGCTGAAAATAAAGGCAGTTAATCAGTGTACTGACTTGGTTATTAAAAATAACACTATTAGAACATGAAAGAGCGTTCCACATATACCACTCTGTGGAAGATGTTCAATAAATGAGGTGCTATCCCAAAAGAGGCTCTCTCCTGTTGCTACCTGCCTTCCACTCTGGGGCCCCTAGAGAAAGGCCTTCAGAAAAGATCTCATCAGCCAGGTTTGTATGTGACAATATGGTCCTTCAGATGATCTGAACCATTGGATCTGGCAATACTCATAAGCAGTTTCCCAAACTTTTTACCTGTGGCTCCCTTAACCATTAGCCACAACTCCCCATTACATGCCTGCCAATGGGCATGCCACTGTTTTCCAAGAGGGTTCCATGGCACTCTGGCGGTTCCCCTGGCCGTGTTGCTGTGCCTCCCAGTTTGGGAACCACTGCTCATAGGAATCATGTACTGAAATTGTGATACAAAAGGGAAAGGTATCCCCTGACAATTAAGTCCAGTCATGTCCGACTCTAGGGTGTGGTGCTCATCTCCATTTCAAAGCCGAAGAGCCAGCGTTGTCCAAAGACGCCTCCGTGGTCATGTGGCCGGCGTGACTCTCCTTGCCGCAGCGCGCAGCTGGAACACAGAGCGCTGTTTACCTTCCCACAAGCAGCACCTATTTATCTACTCGCATTGATATGCTTTGGAACTGCTAGGTTGGCAGGAGCTGGCCAAGCAACGAGCGCTCACCTCGTTGCGGGAATCGAACTGCCAACCTTTTGGTCGACAGCTTATGGTTCAGCGGTTTAACCCGCTGTGATATGGGTGAGGTCTTTTTCGCATTGACTCACCAGTGAAAAGGAAACAGAAGCAATTGTTCTGTACAGCACATGCTTTACACAGCACTCATTCTAATCCCAGGTTGGTGGGAGACCTCTGCCTAAGCTCTTGGACAGCTGCTGTTGCACAGAATAGATCACAGTGCAAACATGGACAAACGTTTTGGCCCAAGGGCCACAGAAGAGTATGGAATTTGTAGGGAAGGTCATAACGCATGCTTATGACAGCAGTTATGACTTTGAGTGTAGCTTTATAAACACACACACAAATTATTCTTTTGTTTTTACATCACTAATTTTTTAACTGGTGGAAATCTGGGGAAGAAAAAGTTTGCTTCTCTTGCTCTGCTAAGTAGAGGACTAATTCAAGGCTTTTAGAGACAACTGCATCCTCTCTCTAGACCTAGATCTTACTAGAACTGGGGTAGCCTTTCATGCATGTATCGACATAATAGATTCCTAATCAAGAAAACCGTAAAAGAGCAAGGAAAAAACATACGTTGGTGAGGTTCAAAGGCTTAACTTTATGCATACCTATTCAGAATGTCTGTAGAAAAACCTGTCAGCAAATCCTGCCAATGTGCTGCAAAGGCCCTGCTCACTACCCACCACAAGTACATTTCTCAGTAGTGACAAATGCTGCATGTGAAGAAAGTCTTTCCTGCAATTAGAGATGTTGGGGTGTGCAGACGTCTGTAGTCACTGGGAGGATCCCTGACAGCAGTATTTGTGGCTGAAGGCAAATACTGTGTGTGGGAATTGGTGAACTTGGTGCCTCAAAGTACACGGTATTTTGCACAGGTCTGAATAAGGCTCTTGTGTTCTTTTGAGTGACTAGATGTACACATTTAGTTCCAATGACTTCAAGCATAGTTAAGACCGAGACGTTTGTGTACATAATGTTCATATGTGTAAGTGCTTAAGAACAGAGGTTCCCAACCTTTCTTCTTCACGCTATGTACCATTGGAAGCACCGATTACATCATCGGCACTTGCTTCTGGGTTTGTGGCGACGCCGGAGCACAGAAAAGCAATGTAAGGCATGGGGGAGGGAGAGGGCCATTCCCAGCTCAGCAGAGCTCGAGGCACTGCTTTTTGGGCTCCGGCATGGTGGCACGCAGCCATCATGGCAGCCGCCATCTTGGCCGGTGGCAGCCTGTGGTACGCATACCACAGGTTGGGAACCTTCGCTTAAGAACGCTTGAGTAGTTCTTGTGTATTGTCAGTGGTTCAGTGTCCTGTAGATGGACAGCCCAATCCTAACCAGGCTTCCTGCCGCAAGAACACAAGTTCTACTGGCCTAAGCACCAGCTCACTAACAAAAGTGATGTTCCACAGACAGGCCAGCACTTCTGCTGGTGAGTGCAGAGAGAGAGAGAGAGAGAGAGAGAGAGAGAGAGAGACCATCAGCTCAATCGCTGATGACCACACACACTTGCCAGTAGTGAAGACCCCATTTGCTGGTGCTACCAAGGCAGCAGAGGTGGCTGGGGGCAGAGCTCAGGGCGTGTGGCAGGGGCAGATATTGGCCACAATGGCTCTGCTGATATCCTCTCTCTGCTTTGGTCCCAACACCCCCCGCCTCTACTTGAGACTTGTGCCAGTTAAAGAGCTGGTGCAGGTCCAAGTAGGCCCACTGGGGCCCATGCAGGAGCAGAGTAAGGTAAGTAAACAAAATGTCTACTTACATCTCCACCCCCGCATGGTCTTCTCGGTCTTCTCACAGGATGCAATGGAGCCTATGCCGACGTTACTGCACCGTGGGCAGCCTTTACTTAGGATTGGGCCCTAAGAATATTTTTCTGCTGTTACAGATGTGGGGCTAAGAGACTGGTTTGTGTAAGGCTATTAAATTAGTTCATGCACGGCAGAGGGTAATTTGAACCAAGGAATGTCTTGTTCACAGCACAGTATCTTTACTACTACAACATGCACTTACCGTAGGCTCCAAAAAGGGTCAGTTGCACTTAGTTGCCACTTGCCTAGAGCTGATAGGAAATTGACCTTGTGGTGGGTGATGATACTTGAAAGGGCAACAGGTGTAGCCTCAGCAGGTCAGCTGTAGACTGAAATCTGAGCTAGTATCTTTGAGAAAGAAGGTCTAATTTCTGTGCAAATACAGTATGGACAAAATACTGTAGTGCTGTAACCACTTAATTTCAGGGTAGCTCCAATTAAGTCCTTAGATGAATTAACTCTGCAATTTGGAGCTAATTACATGACATAAGCAGCTGCTTCAGTAATGCATTTAGACTGTTCTCTTTCTCCATTTCAAGCCTTCCACTTAAAGATGAAGAAAATGATGCCATCAATCCTGACTTACAAAACCATTCCAAATAAACCACATTAAAACAAGAAGACCAACTTTCCGGTGTCACACTGATTCAGACTCGATAATTAATTTCCAATAATAAGACATACATTGACAGATAGTAGCAAAATATTTATTATTCTCAAACAATTCTAGTTAATCAGATATAGAAGCTGAATTACAAGAAATGCAGTAAACCAGGTCAATTACAGTATTTGAGGTAAGAGGAATGCATTTGAACAATTGTTCAAAATGGATTACTGTTGCAAGCAGATTGACTGACTTATGTTCCTGAAAGAGATGCTGCCATTGCTGATCTTTAACTCAATACAGGAAAGTCCTTCAAAACAAAGTGTTGCTCAGTCTTAAAATTTCATGAATGGCACTTGGAACGGCTGATCTGTTGCATGTCTCAGTGCCAAGGCATAAGCATAAACTTTTGCATCCACTATAATGTGCTCCTCTGCCACCAGTTCTAGAAAAAAAAAACCACAAGTTTTTGAAGGTAGTACATGCAGGACAGGGTTAACCCTAAAATTCCAAAGAACACATGTAGTTGAAGTCATGGGCCTCATGACATTTGAGAATTTGGTTGGATTCAGGCACACCTGGTGCCAGAAAGTGCATCTGTGAGCTGCAAGAATGACAAAATGCTCATCTCACATAGGGCCTGCCAGAACGCATGGGAAGAGCCCTTGCCAGAGCTACGCTTCCCTGGGACCAAGCTGTTTTTGCCCCATCTCACACCATTTAGCAGATTTGAAAGCACATTTAAAACACTCTCACAACAGGAGATGCTGTCAATCATGATCTAGCTCAGCATCAAACATCTATATAACTGAACACTATTTCTCCTAGGAGAGAGGATGGTGTGGAGTACTTTTGGGGCTCCTCTGCCTTCGACAGTGCCTACCATAGATGCAGGCGAAGCGTTAGGAAACGGAGTTGTTATGGGATTGCAGCCATCAAGCCCAAATCATTTTAATCGTAATATGGGTTGAGTATCCCTTATCCGGACTGCTTGGGACAGGAAGTTGTCTGGATTTTGGAATATTTGCATAAATATAATGAGATATTTTGGGGATGGGACCCAAGTCTATTCATTCAAATGAAATTCATTTATATCTCATATACACCTTTTAAACATAGTCCGAGGGTAATTTTATACAATATTTTAAATAATTTTGTGCCCCAGCATGCCTTGCGCTATGCCAGTCAGGTGCTGGAAAAAAGTTTTTTTTTTAAAGTCATAGCCCCCAAAATGTCTGGATTTTGGAATAGTCTGGATTTCGGATGTCCGGATAAGGGGTAATCAACCTGTACTACTCTCACATCATTTGGCTATGATTTTTGGTGGCACCATAAAATGAATGTTTCAATCGAGCCAGCCTGACTTTCTGAACTAGTTGACCTTAAATTATAAAGAGCATGAACATTCCTCAAATTCTACCATGATGTCCAGTCCTAAAACAAACCCAATAAAAGCAGAGCATAAATCTGTTTGGGTGGCAATGCAGAAGAGCGCTCATTCTCGATAGTTGCACTTAACAGAATTCCCCCCACCCACCCAAAGTAGAACTACATTGTCAGCATAATTGCATAATATTGCATATTATGGATGTGGTGATGGCACCTGGCCTAGATGCCTTTAAAAGGGGTTTGGACAAATTCATGGAGGAAAAGACCATCACAGGTTACAAGCCATAAGCAACCTCCTGGTTTTAGAAGTAGGTTTTCTCTGTGCCAGGTGCAAGGGAGTGACAACAGGAAACAGGTATCTTGTTGTCTGTGCTCCCTGAGGCATCTGGTGGGGCCACTGTGAGATACAGGAAGCTGGACTAGATGGGCCTTTGGCCTGATCCAGCAGGGCTCTTCTTATGTTCTTATGTTTAATGCAGCTTGTGGGGGCTGTACCACATATGACCTCAGGTGAGGAAATGGCACGTTTGAATGCTGCCCAGAAAAAAAAAAACTTGACACCCAGAAAAACGAGCATGTCAGGGAGAAGGGTTCTAGCTAGTCTTCTTGACATGCAGAGCAGAGTTCAAATCCTGCCTCAGTCATGTACGTCACAAGCTTTGGAGGACATGAGAAGTGAAAAACAGTTTGCTGGCATTTTTAGGAGGGTGAAATTCTGACAAAGCATTGCTGCTTGGAAAAAAACTGATGGCATGTGGCTGGGGTGGTGGTGGTCTCATATTAGGAAGTATTTTGTCCCCAGCATACTATTCGACCAAATCACCTCACCACCAGAAAACCACATTACGAGTCTCAGAATTTGAGAATCCAGTCGAAGTTCCATTTTTTTAAATTATGCTTTTCTTCAGGGACTGTGCTTACCCTCAATTCTCTGCAATAAATCATTCTTTGGCAATGAAACAACTTCCACAAATTCTGGAGGGGAAAAAAGAATAAGAGAATGAATAAATCCTTCATGCTATATTTCACAAATATAACTCCTTTTAGTTTAAAGCAGATTAAAAGAGTGAATTTTCCATAACTTAGAATGTACCGTACGTTGAAAAACAAGAAAGTGGCTAGACTGTGTTGTGCCTCTTGTGCCCATGGTTCCTCAGCTAACCCAAGACCTGCTCTTTCTATAGAAGCCAGCCTGCCCCCTAGTGGCTGGAGACAGACAGTATGCATCTAGTCCATATGAGTATATGCATCTAGTCCACTGTAAGTATGCTGGAGGATTTGTATATGGCATAGTTAGAACCTGGTCAGCAAATTATTTTCCTAGAGAGCCACTTGGAGAAGTGAGCAGAGCAACCTTCGAGTGGGTTACCAGTAAGTTCTGTTGCCACAGAGGCCTCTTTCTCCATCCATTTTCTGCCCCTAGGCTGGTAACTGCAAGGCAAGCAGGAATCCTTCAGGGGAGCAAATGTGACTGAAGGGCCTCCAGCTGCTGGTCCCTAGTTGTTGATTTCCACCAGTTAAGAACTCTAAAACGTTTGAACTGAGGAGATTTTATCAGCAAATTATGATGTTTTCAACTTGTCTCCAATTGACCTGTCACAGCTTCTTAGTGTAAAACCTAAACTTCCATCCTGGTCTCCTGCCTTACCCTTTGAGGCCTCTGGCGCGGCGGGAAGACGGAAGTGCCGATGATGTCATCGGCACTTTCTTCCCGTGGTACGCAGTGCGGCGGCCGCCATGGAGGTGGTACACTGCACTGCCAAAGGCGAGAACCCCTATTCTACACCTCAACACAAAGAAAATTGAGCAACTAAAGTCAAAGACATCTTCACAGAAACCTGCCTTATACTGAGCCAGACCTCCGGTCCATCTAGTTCAGCAATGTGACCTGGCAGTGGCTCTCCAGCGTTATTCAGTCAGGATTTTTTTCCTCTGCCTGATCTGGAGATGCCAGGGCTTGAACCTGGAACCTTCTGCATGCAATGCAGATGTCCTTCCACCGAGCTACAGTCCCTCCCTTCTGCATCTGCAAGTGTTTGTGCAACTCCTGCACAAGCAGAAGCATTAGCACTGCTATCACCCCTGAACTTACAGCACTGCCTAAACTCTTGCATAAGTAGGGGTCCACAGATGAGCCTGCTGGCTTGCCGCTGGTCACTGGTGAACACATTTTGTAGGATAGCAAGATTCCCTCACTCTTCTCCTAAGCCAGGAGAAAGCACAGAATTTACCCAAAGCTCACATTGACTTTGGAAACCAGCACATGTCTTGCTGCTTTCCGAGTCTTTCCAAAGGCAGTACGAGGCCTGAAGATTCCTTGACCCTTCCTCCAGGATTAGGGTCAGGATGAGGGGGTCTTCCTTACTCATCATTACTTTAGAATGGCTCAGAAAGCAGCAAAGTATCTCACTGCTTTCCAAACCTCCTCAAAGTCAGAACAAGTCTGGAGACAGCCCTGCCCTATTCCTGAGCCAAGGGATCTTCCAGACCTCAAACGAAGAGTTCAGCATAACAGACACATGTTCCCCACCACCACCACCAGGTTGGCTACAAAGGACAACACAAAACTCATGGCCCCTTGTGTGCAGAGCATCTGTGCAACAGTGCTAGCAATTGCTCATGGTTCTTTGGATCCAACCTATGATTTCCTGTGCGCATTTTAAAGGGAATTAAAATAACTAATAGGAGTAGACTTTTCATCCCTTTGCTGCAGATTATCCTCAGTGGGATGAACCTTCCTAGCAGCAATAGTAAAAACTCCTTTTGCATTCTTCCCCTGCTAACACACACGCTTCAGCATGTTACTGAAAAATACTGGAATTTATGATGACCCAGAAAGACCACTATTGATCATAAAGATGAAAGAATTGTAATAAATTACAAAAAAAATGATCTAGCATACTTATCTGTGATCCCAGGCATAGTGAACTTAAACATATAACATACCTCCTTCCTCTGTATATAGGGAAAAAAGCAGAAAGACAATGGAAAGTGTGTTATGAGTGGGTAGATGTTATGGGGGAGCAGTCATATGGCACAATCCACCTGTACCCCCAAATGGTACAGTCCAGAAAAATGCTACCACTTCATTCTGTATAATGCGTAGAATGGCTTCTGGTTACTCTTTTATGTTTTCCAATCAATTATGTTGACAGAGGTCTGCAATTAGAAGTTACTCTTGGTCCACAAAGAACATGTGCCAAGACCAAAGAAATTTTATTTGACCCCAATTACACAGAATGGGGACTTTTCCCCCCCTCTTTGAAAATGCTATTTTGAAACAAGGACAAAGATTATATCAAGTGATGAACTCACCGGGCTTTTGTTTGGGCTTCAAATTGACAGGAAGATCTCCATTGATGGTGACTGTAGCAATGTGTGAGGCGCAGTTCGTCAATCCAGGATCCAAGCATAAAGCTACAAAAAAGAATCCCCTGCATGATTTTGAGAAATAAGAAACCACGTATCTGGAGAACGTTAACAGCAGAGACTACCTTCCAAATCTAAATGCAGGCACAGTTTTACCCCTTCAAGAAATTTACATGGCACATTACAGACTCTGGATCAAAATCGATTGCTGGCTAAGCAATACAGCACATACCTGCTGTGCCACAGAGCACTGGAGACACTGTGCAGTTGATGCCAGACCCCAGATACATCCATTCCGGCAGCCCAGAGGGAGTCCAAAAACTGGACAGCCTTGATACCAACAACAACCAGCCGTGCTAACATCCGACCTAACATCCCCCTCTGCACGTGCTCATTACACCTTGTTCACTGTGCAGGGGCTCTTGCAATTCCATTGCCCAGCTGCCGAAGCAGTACCTGCAGCTGTTGTGCAGCAACTGGGCCATGTGATCTCTTGATACAAGTACGGCCAGAGTTTGCTCGGCCTTGCCTCCTTTGCACTGGTGGTAGGAACGTTGTGCCAGCACAGCACAGAAATTTTCTGGATTGTGCCTTGGTTCTGGATTTATTTATCACAAGAAATGCCATCTCGTTCTTTGGAATGTGCTTTTTACCATTTGATATTGGCCTACGCAGATAATATATGTAAGACACATGGAACATTTAAGGCACAGTATGTACAAGGTAAGCATCGTTATTCTCATTTCCTTTCAAACAGTTCAGACAAAAGACACACACAGAATACCTGGGGAGCATTCAAGGATATCCCCTTTGTACCCCGTTTCTTCCTCCAGCTCACGTAAAGCAGCACTTTCTGGGGTTTCATTATCATCAATTAAGCCTACAATGTAAATATTCCATTAGAACAATAGTCAGCTATTTCAAAAGAATCTAAGGGATGCAATGTCATTACCAAAGCTAGGAAGAAAACAAAAGCTTCTTGGCTGCAATGGCAGCTGCTTTAATTACTGAAATACATCACCTCTATAAATGAAAAGCCAAGCTTCTCACAATGACACCAAGATGCATTAATAAGATTTTTTTAAAACAGCAGAATCGGTGCCATTTGGCACACAGGCTGTGAGACAACGGAGTGGTCTTTGGAATCAGTTGAATTACATGGAAAAAGCAGACCTCGAGCCCTCACATTTGGAAGAAGACGTTTTAAAACTTAAGGCAGTGTCTGTAAAACTACCAGGTGGGGCTGGGCAGAGTTCCCAACATGACCGGCAATGACAAAGGCAGGGTGAGGAAGGCAATCAGGGAAGAGTGGAGCTCAGGCAGCCTACTTCTAAAACCAGGAGGCTGTATATACCCATCATGACTTGTAACCTGTGATGGACTTTGCCACAGGATGTGGTGATGGCATCTGGCCTAGATGCCTTTAAAAGGGGTTTGGACAGATTCATGGAGGAAAAGACCATCACAGGTTACAAGCCATAAGCAACCTCCTGGTTTTTAGAAGTGGGTTTTCTCTGTGCCAGGTGCAAGGGAGTGTCAACGGGAAACAGGTTATCTTGTTGTCTTGTGCTCCCTGAAGCATCTGGTGGGGCCACTGTGTGACACAGGAAGCTGGACTAGATGGGCTTTTGGCCTGATCCAGCAGGGCTCTTCTTATGTTCTTATGACTTTTCCCCCATTAACCTGTTCAACCCCCTTTTAAAAGGCATCCAGGCCAGGTGTCATCACCACATCCTGTGGCCAGGGTCTCACATGGAAACAGGAAAAAACAAAGTACAGTAGATGAATTGCCTACTTGCCTACCTGCAGGGAATTCCAAGCAGAAGCCTCCCATAGGGGGCCTAAATTGTTTCACAAGGACAAGACAGTCATAGTGGAGAGTTCTTTGCAGCACAGGAATAACAGCAACACCTGCAAACACAGAGAAAGAACTTGCAACGACAGAGTCGCAAGACTGCACTGAAACAGATGAAGATCATTAACCCTCTCACACTGCCAGGTTTCTAACCTTCTACCTACAGGTCGATGATACTTCTTGGACCAACTTGGAACACTTGGGTGTTGCAGAACATTCTGGGACGTGTTGAAGAATGGCACATCCTCAGCTCACACAGGGCGCTGACCTAGCCTACAAGGCCCAGAGGCGTCACTGGAGTTTGTGTCACCTGATGTGGTAACTCACATGGTGTCACCCCCATTAACTTTATTTTAATATATAACAGTAAGGTAAAGGTGAAGGTGACCCCTGACAATTAAGTCCAGTTGTGTCTGACTCTAGGGTGTGGTGCTCATCCCCATTTCAAAGCCGAAGAGCCAGCGTTGTCCGAAGACACCTCCGTGGTCATGTGGCCGGCATGACTCTCCTTGCCACAGTGTGTAGCATGCGGCTGGAACACGGAGCGCTGTTTACCTTCCCGCAAGCGGTACCTATTTATCTACGCGCATTAACATGCTTTGGAACTGCTAGGTTGGCAGGAGCTGGCCAAGCAACGAGAGCTCACCCCGTCGCGGGAATCGAACTGCCGACCTTTCGATCGACAGCTCATGGTTCAGCGGTTTAACCCACTGCGCCACCCGCTGGCCTTATATAACAGTACAGTGATTCAAAAATCAGATAGCTGCTAATTGCACTATAAACAGTTGAACTCCTGCAGTTTGCAAGCTTGTGTAAAATATAGGGAGATAAATGTTTGAGCGTCTTTTTCTGGCGCTTTTTTTGCCAAGCCTGTCGATGACAGGTAGTCGGGGCAGGTGAAGGCTGAGTCACATAATTGACAGTGCAATCCTAACCAAATTTCCAGTGTTGGTGTAGTTGTGCCAACAGGGCGCACAGTGCATTTTGCAGTGCAGGGGCACTCATGGAGGCCTCTTCAAGGTGAAGGAACATTTGTTCCCTTACCTTGGAGCTGCATTGTGGCTGCACAGTGGCTGGAAAGTTGGTTAGGATTGAGCTGTAAGCCCCTTAAGCCTTGAGGCTATTCGTTAGGGTTGCCTCATTACGAGAAATTAATTGAGGTTTTTTTGCAAATAAATAAATAAAATATTACTTGCAAATAAATTTGTTTTTCTAGCTCTCCTTTTTTAAGTCTCGTAAAACTAGGTGGGTCCTGACAGGGTGACATTTTAAAAGGTGTGCCCCGGTGCTAAAACGTTTGGGAACCAGTAAAATAGAAGCCTCAGCTCAGAAGGTAAAGGTAAAGGTGACCCCTGACAATTAAGTCCAGTCGCGTCCGACTCTAGGGTGTGGTGCTCATCCCCATTTCAAAGCCGAGGAGCCAGCGTTTGTCCGAAGATGCCTCCGTGGTCATGTTGCCGGCATGACTCTCCTTGCCGCAGCGCGTAGCATGCAGCTGGAACACGGAGCTCAGAAAGGAGAGGGTTAATGCACCCTGAAGTCTCTTCTTCTTCCCCTACTTTCTTCCCTGGGCTCTCCTGATGTAGCCATGGACAAACAGAGCAGTTGCTTACCATCAGCAGAAACCCCTTCTTTCCTGGTAGTGCGCTTTACAGATTCCCATACTCTGTTTAAATTGAGTGTGGAGGAGAGAAAGAGAAAAATAAATAAATAAAAGTAAGTAACTCCAAAAATGAGATGCTCATTAATCATTTCCTTTACCAGCACAATCTGAGGATTTTCTTAAAGTGCAGAACGTTTGCTGCTTTCTTGGAATACTTTTCTACTTCACAACGATGATCTCAAGGCATAAATAGGACTGATTTATCCTGTGCTAAGAAGATAAGAAAAGCTGCATTGTTAGTTAGCCCCAGTTCTGCAACCACAGAAGGCAAATTCTGCATTTTGTCTAAGTGATGCAAATTAAATAATGTGCATGAATTCTCCTCTTTGAATAACTGTCTGTGAATTTTCTTATTTTGTCTATTTTGATTTTGTGCTTTTGATAATCATGGAGGAGAAAAGAGCTATTCAGGGCACTGAAGCTCTACCCTCTGACCACTGGAACTCTTCTTCAACTTCTCTTCTAGTTACCAAGATTTGTTGCCAAATCAAGGGCAGAAAACTTGCAACTTCCTCTTTTCTTTTTCTGGTTATTTGGCCATAACGTTTGATAGGATACAGGTCATTCAACATGGTTTATTTCATTCTGCATTACATTACCTTTCCAATTATATATAACATGATGGTATTATTCATAAATACAAGATTTCCACAATTTTGGCCACTAGTGGTGTCACCTCTCCAGAGGGTGTCACCCAGTGAGATCTGTGCAACCCCCCCACTGCTCAGCTGTAAGTGGGGCCCCTGATCCATTAGGCTGGGGGCCCTCAAGTTGATTGATAGTGTATCTTATGTACAGCTGGCACAGAAAGGGATGAGTCTTAAATACACCAAACAGATGAGCCAAACATTGTCCCAAGATGGTTATTTATACATACAGCATCATAAATGCGTATGAGGGTTGACACTTTAATAGAAGCAAAAGTCAGGTCCCTGCCCCAAGGAATTTCCAACATTCCAATAGAGGCAAAAAAAGAAGGGGAGGGGACCTTTAACTGAAATGGCAGGGGTGAACTTTGAGTAACCAAGGCAAGAGGCCATTGTCCAGCCTAATGCTAATGTCAAATGACTTTCAATTGACATATCTAAAAGCAGTGGCGTCACTAGGACGCGCGTCACCCCAAGGCGGGGGGGGCGTGCATCACCCTAGCGAGGCTCTGCCTACGGCGTGGCCTATGGCCGCGCCGCGTTTTTTTGGGGGGGGCGACCCAGCTGCACCCTGCCCCGGGTGCCCGCGTCGCCCTCCGGACACTCTGAGACTGGCCCAGGAGCCGGCCTCGGAGCGTCCGACCCCACCGGCACTCCAGGGCCTTCTGAAAGAAGGCCCATGCAGCGCGTTAATACGGGTATTTTTTACAATTTTCGCGCATGCGCAGACCGTTTTGAGGGCAAAATGCGTCCGGAGGGTGTCGCGCATCACGGAGGTGCGTCACCCCCTGGCGGCCCGCCCTCCCGCCACGCTCCAGTGACGCCAGTGTCTAAAAGACACCTCATATCTTAGTTGCTGCTTATTAGAGGGTTAAACTGAGTTTGCTCTTACTCAGCTTAACTCCACTGGTTTTATATCAATGAAGGACGCTATACGGCACTTTAAATACTACGGCCTATGAAAGCCTATCATTCCTTACCCTGTGGTTATTCTGGTAAGGTTATTTTATAAACATTCTACACGCAACTTGTACCCCCTTTCCACCCCAAATTGTTTGCAACAGAACTCCTGAAAACTGAATTCTGGGACGCAATTTAAGATCCAAGGTCAATTTAGCCAGATCTATGGGTCTCACCATTACTCTGCCCCAATGGAGTCTTGCACTATTTATCTTCCCATTGATGAGCTCTTGAGAGGCCCCGGAATGCAATTTGAAAACTAACAGTTTAGGAAATAGCGTCATGGTCATGGAGTCACTGAGAGGAAATTATTACCTTGTTTTACCTGTGGGATCAATATAAGTTGTCTGTTCAAGCTTCACCCATTTTCTTTGTGTAATGGTCTAGAAATAAGGGAGTCATTGATTAAACAAGGGGAAACCAGTCACCATAAAAGATGCCAATTCTGAATGACAAATATGAAAGTGTTACCACTAGCATAACTATAGCTAGGATGAAACACTGAAACCAACAGCAAAATTGCCTATACGTTCAACAGTGGCAAGATCTTACTCACAGATGAACAAGGACCATTTGTTTTGCCCTTATCAAAGTGATGGGCATTACTAAAATATTATGCATAGTGAAATAACTGAAGAACTATCTCAGGGGTGTCAGACTACTTTTATATGGCGGGCCTAATGGCATTCAAGGCGCCTGCTGAGGGCCAGAAGTGACATCATTGAGAAGGAAGTGACATCACAAGGCGAAATAAGCACTTTGCTTTCACACAGGAACTCATTAGCTTTAAATGACAGAAGGGAAAATATGCAAATCTTGATCATATTTTCAAAATATGGGACACCCCAATTGTCACACAGGCCACCCTTTCAGCAGCACCACTTCTGACGAGGCGTCACTTCTCAGCTCAGCAGCTAAGAGGTGCTGGACAAAGTGATACCTCAGCAGAAGCTGCACTGCTGAAAGGGCGGCCCGTGTGATAATTGGGCTCTCCCAGCACCTCGGTAGGTTCTCCCTTTCTCATCCCTCTTGGTCTGCCTCTTCTTCCGCACTGCTCCTTGCCTTCCGAGGCCTCCTTCTGCCTCTCCCTCCCAGTGCCTCAGTAGAAATGGCACTGCTGAAAGGGTGGCCCACATGATAATTGGGCTTTCCCAGCACCGTCCTTTCAGCAGTGCCACTTCTGTGACCCATCACAGAGCAGCGGATGGTGGTGCTGGTAGAGCCCAATTATTACGGGGGCCGGATAAAGAGCCTCCGCGGGCCATATTCAGCCCGCAGGTCTTATGTCTGACACCCTTGAACTATCTACTATGAACATTGACATATACATTCAAGTTCAGAGTAGAGACAACCTTCTACATTTTGTTGATGCACGCTTGGAAAAGGGTCATGTGACCTGAGTAGGGTTCTTTGCAAACATGAACTTTTTTTTTTAAAATCGGCTGAATCTACAATGTTTAGAATAAACATTTTGAACGCTAGCACAGATGTTTAACACTTGAGCTGTTTTCTAGGGATAGTGCTAGAATTTCAACCCACACGAGTGAAGATGATGTGTTTGTGCTTTTTCTGCCAGGTGAAATTAATACAGAATTGCTAATTATGAATGCATTTATATTACATCCATTCAGAAATAAAGCAAAGTGTGCCCAAGGAAGTATGGTAAGAAAAGAAATTCAAGAGAACTCTGCCATTAATTCACACTGTGACAAGATTTTGTTTTCAGCAGCTCAGTTCCCCTTGATTGCTAATGTAAGCTTGTTAGAATCTATTTATTGGCCAATTCCGTAATGGAACCCTCTTCACTCATGACCGTGTTTTAGGAGGACAGTCATGAGATCGGCATCCACTTATAAGTTGCTGTAGAAACCAGGCCCAGTCAATAGTGCTGGATAACTTGGGAGTAGGGGTGTCAACAAATGTTTAGCACTTTAAAATCATTTCAATTTATTATATTTTCATAAACTAACATCATTATCAAAATGAACAATAGAAAGAAAAATTCCTGTATGTTTGCATCATCATCATCACCATCAAGGAAGTGTCATGTCTTTGTGAGTTGCACTAAGCTGACCTTTTGCTATTTTGTTTTTAATGCACTAGTCCAGCGGTTCTCAAACTTACCTGAGCCTTGACCCACCTCGTCCTCTGGCGGTGGGTTGCAACTCACCTTTGGAAGCCGCTCCCGTGTCGCGCTGGGCATGGGATGGCCTCCAGAGGCCTCAGAATGAGGACCCGAAGTGCTTCTGTGAAACTGGAAGTGACCAGGAAGTCACTTCCAGAGCTGTTCTGAGGACGGTGGAGGCTGTCCCAGGTACAGCGCGATGCGGGGGCGGCTTCCAGAGGTAAGTCGCAACCTGGAAGTGGCATCCGGTTGCATCTGTTTGACACCAATGGAGGCGTGGGCCCAACTGGCGACCCACCTCAGCATCGGGCTGTGATCCACCAAGTGGGTCGCGACCCACAGTTTGAGAAGCGCTGCACTAGTCTCTTAACATCTGCAGGGAGAGCGGATGATTAAGAATGCAACTGTATGTCCTAAATGATGCCAGGCCCTAGAGCTTTTTGCTGATTACATACAGGAGCAAACAATAGGGGGAAGGCCATCACCGCTCATATGATTCAAGGGGGAATCTGACTGGTTCAGCTGAAAACAGAATGCTGGACTGGGCCGCAAAGGCCTTAATATGATCCAACTATGCAGTTCTTATGTTGTTCTTGTTGCCTCCACCTATTAATAAAGGGGAATGTAGGTAGTTTTAATTTGTAACACTTTGATAGATTACTTGCATTGATTAATCCATTAAAGTCCTACTTGGAAATAAGTGAATTAAAAGGAGAGCACATAACAGCGGAAGAGAATTGAGGCTGAAAGCCAAACCTCCAGGGGCCACTAACAATTTATTGACAGAGCAAACCTGGCCAGAGAATGGAAGGAGTCCATTCAGCCACAGCACTCATTCGTGACCTTAGGAGGAGAAACTCCAGCTACAAGGAGAGAGAAAGAAAAAAAGAAGAAAACAATAAAATATGAGAAAAAGAAACAGCAAAAATAAAAAAGAGGCCAAAGATGAAGCAAGCAAGGAGGGGCATGAGACAGAGGACTGTGATTCAGGGCGCAATCCTGTGTAACTCTTGCACTGGTGTAACAGTAGATCTCCCAGTGTAAAAGCACTAATGCCAGTGTAACTTGCCGTATGCCGACGGACACAGGACGGACAACAGCGTAACTCCTCTCAGACGCCTCACACGTGCAGTTAGGACGTGGAACTGACACCGGCACAACTCCACCAGCGCAGGGGGCATTCCATTCTGAATGCCCCCAGAGCCGGCGGAGTTGCGTCGGTGTCCGCTCCGCATCTGAACTGCGCATGTGAGGCGTCTGAGAGGGGTTACGCTAGTGTCCATCCTGCGTCCACTGGCATATGGCAAGTTACACTGGCATAAGTGCTCTTATACTGGGGGATCTACTGTTACACCGGTGCAAGAGTTACACAGGATTGCGGCGTCAGTCAAATAGGTATATTTTATATTTATAACATGTTCCAATAATAGGCACAAATCAGTAACACAGTAAGGAAACAGCTACCGAGTTCATTCAATAGGAAATCAGATGGAGGACATGCTTAACTCAGAACCAGGCCTTGTTGGAATCAGGGCGAATTTAAATTACTTAAGATGAGCTGCCTAACTACTAACAGGAAAGACATAAATAAGATTTCTCATCTGCCACAAAAATACGAATATATATGCATGTGTTTTTCAGACCAAATGTGGGCAGAAAATCATTTTAAGAGGTTAACACACTGAACAAGGCCAGACCATGAGAGAAGATTAAGCAATTATATATCAAATGCTACACAAAAGATAGAGGACTGGAGATTGTGATCCCCTGCAGGGTTGTGACACAAATGGCAAATCATTAGCCCAGTTACTCACAGGAGATTCGCTCTAGCAGTCGAAGGACTATGGTTGGTTTCTGCAACCAAAGGCAAGGGGGATGAGGCTGGTAAACTGGACATTAGGTAGGCCGTCTAATTTTCCAGGACAGAAGGAGTGAGAAGTGGTATTTGCACAAACATGTAAGCAGCCAAAAGAGGCCAAAAGAACTCAATAAGAGCAAGCTGGGGGTGCGCATCAAGAGCATTTATAGATTATCAAGAAGCCTTTCCAATGGACTTCTGCACACTTACTCAGTACCGTCTTGTCCACGGAAGAGGTGGTTGGGAAGAAAAAATGAATCTTACGTATGAGCTCCTTGGAGGATGAGTGGGATACCACAGAACACCTCTTAGTTAGACCCCGTCTATGATCCTTGAGTCAACAGAAACCTAACCACTGATTTCTATGTCTCGTTTCGCGTGACTGTATTGTCTTCAGGGTCACCATCTTGGCTACAATCCAGGTCACAGTAGAGAGCATGAGTTCCATCAGTGGGACTAGAGTGGCGCTTAGCGATGCTGGATTGCGACTATCCTAGATACACACTGCATAACACCCAATATCTTCTATCCTAACAAAACGCTGCACATGTAAGATCTCCAAAGGAAGGGAAGGGGTCCTGCTAAATTACCCGTATTTCTTCGAGTCTAAGGCGCCATTGATTCTAAGGCACATCTTAATTTCAGGAACCCCAGCAGAAAAAACCCAAAAACCATCGATTGCAAGACGCACCCCCTTCCTTCAATTTGTCTGCTCTTTCCCCAGCTTGCCTGCCGCTCCATTTCGCCGCTCCGATTTTTACCACGCCATTTTGCCCCCTCTGCTCAGTGGCGCTGCAGCTGATGATCCTCACGCTCGAGCAGAGTCTGAGGGAAAGACACGCAGGCAGGCTCCTGCGTGTAGGCTCCTGCGTGTCTTTCCCTCAGACTCTGCTCGAGCGTAAGGATCATCAGCTGCAGCGCCACTGAGCAGAGGGGGCGAAAGTGGCGCGGTAAACTTGGATCCTCATTGGCACATCCACTTGGCAAGCGCCTTCATTCATCAGCTGGGGTGCAGGGCAGGCAGACAACTCTCCTCAGTACGCCCCGCACGCCTTTGCTGACAAGTACTAAGGACTGGAGGCTGCAAAGGCTGGCGAGAGCTGGCAGCAGCTGGTGGAAGGCGGAGGGGGGACTGGGGGCACGCGCACTCGCGGGGTGGAGAGCCAGGGCGCTTTCCAGGCTGGGCACAAGTCGGTTGGAGCGGTGGTGGCAGCAGAAGTAGCATCCCTCCCCCTTTAGGAAGAGGTTCCTAGTCCTAGGGAGAGTTAGTCGCTGAAGCTCCTGCCTCGCATTCCAGCTGACGATTGGAAAGGCATTGCAGGCTTTGATCATCTTTGCAGGAAAGGCATGCAGGCTTTAATTGTCAATAGGAGCGCGGAGCAGACACTTCAAGCAGAGGAACTCTCCCCAGCACGCCCTGCCAGCCCTCGCTGACGAGTGTGATCTTCTCTGATTCGTCAGCTGCAGCAGGGGCATGCTGGGGCTGGGGCGAGCTCTCAAGTTCAGAAAGAGAGCGGATCGGGCTAGCAGCCATGGGAGAGCACCGCTGAACAGAGGGGTCAAAATGGCGATGTAAAATGCAGAGAAAAAAACCACAAAAAAGGAGGCCATCGATTCTAAGACGCACTCCATTTTTAGAGATGCTTAAATCTGGGGAAAAAGGTGTGTCTTAGAATAGAAGAAATACGGTATATGAAGAAAATATTTCACATCTGTTTCACAAATACCACATTGGAGGAGAACAAGAAAATGCTATATTACAGCACAGTATTACTCAACCTTTTCGGCCCGTATACCACCTACGTAGTACGTGGCACCTGCCACCGGAAGTGTCAATGATGTCATCGGCACTTTCTTACGTGTTCGTGGTCGCACTAGAGCTTGGAAAAGGAAGGTAAGATGCAGGGGAGGGCCACCCCCAGTGCCTAGAGCCCGCGTGCTTGAGCTCTGCCACCTCTGCAGAGCTCGAGGCAGCGCTTTTTGGGCTCCAATGCGGCACCGCGTGGCTGAGATGGTGGCCGCCACCTTGGCTGCTGCTGGCCTGCATACCACCAGCCCATGGTCCATGTACCACCAGTGGTCCGTGTACCACAGGTTGGAAACCTCTGCTATAGCACAATATGGGAGTACAGGCATCCACAAATCTACTTACCAAAGGCTAAGTGCCCCCGGGCCTCTGGCAAGCAGGGTGCCCGGAGTCACACAGATCCGCTCCCTAGGAGGTTTCCACTGCCACTTTTTGAGAATGTAAGAAAGAGCACAAGTTCCTTTGGAGCAGCAGGAAAGGCTCCCATTGTTTCTTACAGCCTCCGTATCCCAGCACCAAATGAAAGATCTCACCCCTCTCTCAAACCCTTGAAGCACACCATAGTACAGAAAGGACCAGTGGCACCAACATGTAATAACTGGCTAATAAGCCAAGCCAAAGGCTGTGGATCCGTATGACTCTATTAACAGCATCCCCTGAAATGACATGCCAAAAATAAAACAGTGCATACCTCTTCTTTAACAATAGATTCTTGGGTAGATTTCGGAGCCTCAGTAGGTGCTTCTTTTTCCATTTTCAGGGATGTCAGTCTGTCACCTCCAGTACAGAGTCCACCCTACTACAAACCAAAGTCAATATTTGACTTCAAGATCAGGTCAGACCATTCATCCTTTTCATTCTAAAATAACAAATCGCCCTTGCAGCAATATTCAGGCAAAATGTAGCCCACAAATCAGATGAGTAACTTGTTGGCTGGAGATTGGATGTTCATTGGCCAATGAGATCTGCCAAAGTGTCGTCTTCAGACAACATTCTGACTTCATCTCTATGAACTGTTTGATCAGTACAAGGTTGTCATAATATTCAAGTTAGATCAGAGGATAATCCAGGTCAGCATTAAGATTAGAAACTAAAACTGCAATATTGAGTCAATTATTATTTTTTAAACTATTCATTATTTTTAATTTCAAGGATTTATAAAATTACACTGGTTTCTTGGGAAATTGTTTTTTTATTACCGGTATATGCAAGTCAATGCAATGAGGCCTAAACAGGCTTACTCAGAAGTAAGTTCCATAGAGTTCAATGGCAATGGATCTTACTCCCAGGCAACGGTGTTTAGGCCTTAATCAATTATTTAAATTATGAAAACTAAAACTTTATCTAAGATTCTCTGAATTATGTGATTACTCTTTTAAAAACTCATCCTGCTCAACACAGAATATTCTGAACATTACAGTGCCACAGAGAAAACTATCAAATAATTAAAAGATAAGCATGGATAATGCAATGCTGTACTGTTCTTTATAGATGGTCTCTCCTTAAGGTTTAATTCTACAATTTTAAAATATCTAAATAATCTATACGTATGGACAGGAGAAAACAATGGAATTTTTAAAAATCACAACACCATTTTCTGCTAAAAAATCCACAAAAAACAAAAACAAAACCATGTAATTTTGCGTCATTCTTCATCTGCTGACACTGTACAACCTATACCATCTACCTAGTACACTTTTAAAGCTATTACAATGCATAAAAATGGAATAAGTAACACCACTTTCTGCTATCCCATTTTGGTTAAACACCAAAATCTGTGTAAAAAAATAGAACCATTTTCTCCCACCTCTATAGGTCATATGGTAATTACCGTATTGGTCTGAGTATAAGACTCACTTTTTTCTCCTAATTTAAGTTTTTAAACTAGGGGTGCGTCTTATAATCAGGCTGTTGCAATTTAATACCAGTGATTTAATTAAATTTTTGTAATAGCACCAAACTTTAAGGGTGCGTCTTATAATCAGATGCGTCTTATACTCGGGACAATACAGTATTATTGGGTTCAATGGAGTGAAACGCATTTGATATTGTTGGAAGTTCCATACAGTTGAAAGAACATAAAAAACCATGATGGTTCAAAGGAGATTCAAGTTAGGCAAGCTATGGTATTGATGTAGCAATACAAATACTAACAGCCCTACATAAAATTAACTGCAACTGAAAAACAGGATAAAAGGTAGCAAACAGAGTTTGTTATAGACTTCAGTGCCAGGGACAGAGTACACGTCGCCTGTAGTGTAATGACCTGGTACAAAGTACAGTCCAGTATAATTTTTCAACCCCCAAACAGTAGGGGAATCTCTCAGAATTCAACTTTTGGATAAAACCATTTTACTGGTTATACTGTATTTTTTTTTTAATATGGCTAGCCACTTTGGGCCAACAACATTCAAGGAAAAGGCAGGATACAATTAAAAAAAATAGTTTAAAACTCAGACTTCATCAAGCCTATAAACGCATCCTGTTTTATATTGTATATATCCAATGATGATACAGGTTGATTACCCCTTATCTGAACACCCAAAATTCAGATTATTCCAAAATCCAGACTTTTCCAAAATCCAGACATTTTGGTGGCTATGACTTTTTTTTTTTTTAAACCTTTTGAATTGTGTGACAGCTTTCATGGCCAGACAGCATTCCGGAATGAAGGATTCAAGGGTAAAAAAGCCAAGCAAAAGGTTTTTATCCAAGCCACACAACGTATTAAAAACAATTTAAAAATACAGGTTTCCAAGTTCTTCCACGTTATTAAAACAACTAGATGTAAAATTAAAATAATTTCCATACGAAGGCGGATGAGACCGACGTTTCATCCTAAATCATACGACATTTACTTAGGTCAGAAACGACGAACGTAGGTCAGAAACGTCATCACGTTCGTCGTTTCTGACCTAAGTAAATGTCCTATGATTTAGGACGAAACGTCGGTCTCATCCGCCTTCGTATGGAAATGATTTTAATTTTACATCTAGTTGTTTTAATAACGTGGAAGAACTTGGAAACCTGTATTTTTAAATTGTTTTTAATACGTTGTGTGGCTTGGATAAAAACTTTTTGCATGGCTTTTTTACCCTTGAATCCTTCATTCTGAAAAAAGCTTTTTCTAGCACCTGGCTGGCACAGCGCAAGGATTGCTGGGACACAAAATTATTTAAAATATTCTATAAAATTACCTTCAGGCTACGTGTATATGAGATATAAATAAATTTTGTGTTTAAACTTGGGTCCCATTCCCAAGATCTCATTATATTTATGCAAATATTCCAAAATCCAGACAAATACAAAATCCTCCAGACAGCTTCTCATCCAAAGCAGTCCGGATAAGGGATACTCAATCTGCACAGCATGTATTATTTTCTCTAAAAAGGCACGATTTGAGTCCAATCATTTGCCACAGCTGACAACTTCATTTGATTACAGTGAGACTGACAGGGGACAATTTGCACCTCTAAATATATAAATATGAACACTTCAACATACTGTCCTACAATATGGCTGTCCTACAGAAAGGTATGAATAAGCAAGGGCACAATGGGAGAGACTGTGTGAGCACAAGTCATCTTCATTTAATGCTAAACCATGGTTTGCTGTTGTCTGAACTGACCCTAGTGTAACTGACATGACTTTCTGTCAAATCTTCTGAGAACGTTAGTCCTTACACAGTTAAAACTCTTTGGGTTCTCAGACCACAATCTAGTTAAGTTCTTGCTTCCCTTACTTACAAGAACGTGGTCTAAGAACCCAAAGAGTTTTAACTGTGTACAGAAACATATCGACCGTGGAAGCCTGAGCACTTACAAAGTTAGTCCTATAAAAGGGCTAAAAAAGGTAAAGGTGACCCCTGACAATTAAGTCCAGTCGTGTCTAGGGTGTGGTTGTCATCCCCATTTCAAAGCCGAAGAGCCAGCGTTGTCCGAAGACGCCTCCGTGGTCATGTGGCTGGCATGACTCTCCTTGCCGCAGTGCGTAGCATGCGGCTGGAACACGGAGCGCTGTTTACCTTCCCGCAAGCGGTACCTATTTATCTACTCGCATTAACATGCTTTGGAACTGCTAGGTTGGCAGGAGCTGGCCAAGCAACGAGAGCTCACCCCGTCGCGGATTCGAACTGCCGAACTTTCGATCGACAGCTCATGGTTCAGCAGTTTAACCCACTGCGCCACCCACTGGCCTATAAGAGGGCTAAGGGTAGCCAAACTCCTGCAAGGCCTACAGGGAAAGTGAGGAACAAGTTTGCAAGTAACCACATGCTGTGGTGCACACAGCCACAGAATCAGATAAGGGGACACTGTTCCTGCAACATTCACGTGAACTACAGTTTCGACCATTTTAAACTGGCCCTGTACCGCTGGCCTAACACAGAGAAGCCCATGAAGCCACTCCCACTTTACTTCCATGCCAGGAAACACTTCCCTTGTTTCTTCTAAATTTCAGGCTACTGTTAAAAACAGTGCCAATCAAAAGGTGGGAGCTGTAACAAAAAGTGCAGGGTGCCAGGATATGATCCTTCTTTCAATGAGAGTCTGTACTCTTGTTTTTTTCCTCAATACATGTATTCTATTAAAACAGGATTTCTCAAAGTGTGGGTCACGACCCACTTAGTGGGTTGCAGCCTGAGGCGGGTCCGCCAGTTGCACCCGCCCGCCTTTGCCTCTGTTTGGCTCCAAATTGGAGCCAACTGGAAGCCACTTCCAGGGCCAGATTCATCTTAGCTAGCCACTCCCACATTGCTCTGGCCCGGGGACGGCCTTCGTAAGTGACTTCTGGATGCGTCGGGAGGCTTTTCTGAGATCTCCGGAGGCCATCCCGGACTGGAGCAACGTGGGAGAGGCTGGCTTACGTGGGTCAAGGCAGAAGGGACTTTTTGGAGAACTGCTGCATAAAAAAAAATACATTTAACAAAGTCAATAAATTTAACTTATCCCTTCTGGTGACCAAGGCAAGCAGGAATCACAGAACATGAAAACGTGATGTTAAACTGGATTAATCATATACAGTATATGAAAAAAAAAACAATAAAAAGCTTATGTTACAATAAATGTGTCTTTAAGGTGCCACAGGATTTATTGTTTTTGTTTCAACATGGCTACCCCCCTAACATTTGCATGAAGTTGGCTGAGATGTTATGGATAAAGGAGGGATGGCTTTGCAATGTTGCATCGATTGAGTGAGGAGTATTTGCTTTTCAGAGCTGACATGAGGCTAGCACGTGCATAATCCCCCCCACCAAACCTTGTCTCAGGGACTAATAATATGGCTGTACAGCATAGGGGCAACATACATACGGTCCTATTTGCACTAATATACATACAGTACAGGTCAGCCCTCGTTATCCGCAGGGGGTTCACTTCAGCCGCCCCACAGATACAGAGAATCCGCAGATGGTGAAGTCCGCTTTAAAAACCTGTAAAAACGTGTTTTTTTATAAAAAAAAAATAAAGCTTTTTTATCTTTGCGTGGCAAACCGTGCCAGCTGCAGGGCTGTCTCTGGCGCTCCCTGAAACAATTTCCAGGTTGTGCCGAGGCCTACATTCTGGGGCAACCTAGGGCATGGGCCTTGGCATGACCCGGAAGTGGCTTCAGGAAGCGCAAGAGACAGCCTTGCAACCGGCGCGGTTTGCCACGTGAAGGTAAAAAAAATGCGCTTTTACAAAACCAATCCTGTGCACCCTTACTTGACAGTGAGCCCCACTGAACACTGGGGGGGCAGACTTCAAGGAGCACTGTTCCCAAGGATGCTGCTCTAGACTGCTTTTAGGTTTAGGTATATGCTTTCAAACTGTGGTACTGGATAAGAATCCCAAGAGTCCCTTAGACTGCAAGGAGATCAAATCAGTTAATCCTAAAGGAAACCAACCCTGACTGTTCCCTGGAAGGTCAGATGCTGAGGCTAAAGCTCAAATACTTTGGCCACCAAATGAGAAGGGAGCATTCACTGGAGACGACCCTAACGCTGGGAAAGATTGAACATAAAAGAAGGGGGGACGACAAAGGATGAGATGGATAGTGTTATTGAGGCAACGAACACGAAACTGAGCACACTTCGGAGGATGGTGGAAGACAGGAGGACCTGGTGTGACGTGATGATCCACAGGGTCGTGAAGAGTCTGACTCGGCTGTGCGACTGACCAACAAGAACGTGCGTTTTGGCAGACTGTGACGACTGCTTGGTTTGTTATTGCATTACTTTAGTTTTATCATTTGATTTTGAAATATACTTGTGACCCACTGGAAGAACCTTTAGAAGTCCCTTCTCCTGCTCGAAACTGGAGGGAAGTAATGCCAAGCGCCACAAGACTTTGCAACTCTCTGAGGCTTGGAACTCAGGGTGTAGCATATGGTTCCTTCCCTACATTTTTCCTCACAACAATCCTGCAAACCTGGATCTTCCAGGTCCAACTCCCCAACCACTGCACTGGCTCTTGCATTATGCGTTGCATTGATTTTTAGATTATGTTTAATTCACTGTAACCGTTTTGCTGTGCAGCAGTAGAAGGGGTAGTAGAAACACCTGTTTAAAAGACATGCTGTTATAATTAACAGGAAGTGGTACTTAAAGACCAGCAGATCAACCGCACCAGAAGAGACCACGGTCTGGCCTTTTTACAGGTCAGGACTGCTAGCTCACCCACGCTTCATGCACATGGTTGAGGGAGGATTCGAACCTGGATCTTCCAAGTCAAATTCCGACTCCCTAACCACTACGCCATCCCCCGCACGCACAATTGGCGCCTCCTGAAACGCATAGCCACGCTCACCTTGACGTCTGGCCCTGTTGATTGGCGGAAGGCGACGCTAGTTAGGAACAGAACGCCGGGCGCGAGACGGTACAGCGAGAAATGAACGTTGAGTCCCTCAGCAAAGGAGTCAGTCATGAGCTTGTAGGCGGGCGCGTAGAAGCTGCGCATGCGCAATGTCAGGTAGAACGCAGAAGGCCAGAGTGACGCATCTCCGGTGCCCATAGAAACCAGTGGAAAGGAAGCCATAATTTTTCACACGGAACTTATTTAAATGCTGGTATTTCTTGTTTCGGGCTGGGTGGAGGCGCCGCTGCTTAATCAGAGCTGCACCAAAAATCCCGTTTTCACAATGTCTTTCTCTGTCTGGGCAGTTGCGGCCTGGGGAGGGTGGACGGGACGAGGCCAGACCCCAAAAAAAATGAGTTTAATGGAAACCCGGAAATGCCCTATCAACGCAGTGCGCTCTCTTACTCAGGTTTTTTAAATCTCTATGCATGCTCCCTCCGCCTCAAGTCTTCAATACCTGCCATTGATTGGTCCATAGACGTGTTTGTCATGTAGTTAGTCTAACCAGAGTCGAGCTTATTAACTTTAGTCCTATGTCGATTGGTGACTCTCCTCGTGGGACAGTCTCAGTCGAGGACCTGATTGGATTACCAATGTGTGCGTGACATTCCTTCGTCCAATCAGAGCGAACCTCAGGGTCCCGCCCCAGGTTTGATTGGTTTATCCCTGTCCTCTGCGTGGGGGGGGAGGAGGAGGAGGAGAGAAGGCAGGCGATATCAACTGGAAGAAAACGCCGGGGGGAAAGAGAGCGCGCGTATGTATGTAAAATTCACTTTTAGTAGTGCTTTTCGAGGATTGAAAACATTTCTCGTTTAAGTCATCTCTCTCCGCTAGGCGCTAGCAGAACTGTAAAGAGGTCCGACCCACGTGGTTTCTTCTGCTGTTGATCTGCTGGTCTTTAAGTGACACTTCCTGTTAAGTATTAATTATAGTATTTCTTTTAAACGGGTGTTCCTAGTGCCCCTTCTGCTAGGGACCCAGGGTGCTGCAGAGCAAAAGAGAAATAAACAGTGAATTAAAAGTTAATAGTGAATTATTTATTTATTTTTCACATTTTTATACCGCCCTTCCTCCAAGGAGCTCAGAGTGGTGTACATATTTCTTCCCCTCCTTTTTGTCCTCACAACAACCCTGTGAGGTAGGTGGGGGTGAGAGATAGTGACTGGCCCAAGGTCACCCAGGAAGCTTTGTGGCTGAGCGGGGATTTGAACCTGGATCTTCCAGGTCTAAGTCCGACTCCCAAACCACTACAGTGAATTAAACAGTTAAACTAAAAATCAACACCATAATGCAAGAGCTAGGATGACTAGCTTGGTTCCAGAGTTGGGCTTAGGCCTGGAAGATCTAGGTTCAAATCCCTGTGCTCAGCCATGAAGCTTCCTGGGTGACTCCCTGGGCCAGTCGCTCTCTTTCAGCCTCACCTACCTCACAGGGTTGTTGCGAGGACAAAAGGAGGAGAGGAACCTCCATGAGCACCACCCTGAGCTCCTTGGAGGAAGGGTGGTATAAAAATGTGAAAAATAAAGTTCAGTATTAAAGTACAGTATGTACTTAAAATAAAGTAAAATAAAGTACAGTATGTAGGTGCAAAAATAAAGTACAGTAGACTTGGAAGCCTCAGAGTTACAAAATTTGAATATTTGTAAGTAAGGAACAACTGTTCTTAAAGTAAGTGCAGGAATTAATGCACAAACTTAATAACTACAAACTAAGACAGGAAGGCCTGGCGGGATATGGTTCATGGGATCACAAAGGGTCAGACACGACTGAACAACAACAAAGATGGTGCAGTGGTTTGGGTGTTGGACTCTACATGCTCACCTGTGGTGGGACATGTGGTTAGTGTTAGGCTGGTTTCTACAGTAACAGATAAATAGACCAGACCAAAGAACCCTCATTACTCCCATAAGTCTGCACTGAAAGGGGCAGGAAAAATAAACACTTTTATGATCCATTTTAAAATTTGTTTGATGATGAAATAGGATCCTGCTTTCAGTGTTACATGTATTAGTATAGCTCTTTCTAAGGATCTAGAGTCAGGATAGCGTAGTGGTTCTGGACCTTGAGCCAGTCACTAACTCTCAGCCTCACCTACATTACAAGGTTGTTGTAAGGACAAAATGAAGGGAAGAGCTATGTACGCCACCTTGAGCTTCTTGGAGGAAAGGCAGTATAAAAATGTGAAAAATAAAATAACACAAGCTTGCCAGCAGTAGCAACAAAGCCACAAACTGCCTTGAGACCTAACTACCATATATACTTGCATATAAGACGATTTCACGAGGACAAGTTTTGAGCCAAAAAATTTTTCCTTCTGCAAAGTTCTTATCTCTTAACCATTCAGGTGCTAATCGCCTGACATTCTGTTCTTTGACTAAGATAAACAAGGCTCCCTGCTCAGCTCTGTTAAAGAGAAAATGTGGAAGTTCATGAAGTTTTAGCAGTACTGCATAATGGTTTATACTTTAGCCTTAGACACTGATTTTCTCCTGCTCCTCAGTGGCACGGGGCAGGGCTGGAGAGTGGAGTGATGGGGAGAGAGAAAAAGTGTGAGAGAAGGGGGAGGGGAAGCAGGGACATGGCTGAGCTGGTCTGGCTCGTAAGCTGGCTGCAAACCTGCAGTCTTCTGAAGTGAATGTGAGTGACCCGATGTCAAGATGAGGCAACTTTTCCAGGTCTTTGTTTTTGCCTAAATTTCTTGTCTTACAAGCGAGTATAGGTAATAGCAAATGCTTGCCTGAATAGCTCAGTTCTGATGAACTACCTGTAAGCTTGCAGAGTGGAAGGAGAGGAAAAATGGCATTCTAGAGGGCTGGTTCCACTCCCAAAAAGGCACTGCTTGTTGTAGGTGCATAATGTACTTTCAACAAGCCAGGCAGCCAAAGCAAGGCCTCTTTGATGAGCATACTGGGGCTGGGGGGGGGGTACATATATGAGAGGGTGGTTCTTCAGGTCCTAAACCATTTAAGGCTTTAAAGGTCAAAACCAGCTCATTGAATTGAGCTTGGAAACATACTGCAAATGGAGCAATAAAGGTGTAATACGGATTTCAGTGTACTGTCCTTGTTAACAGTGGGTAGGTGAGTTTTGCTCCAGCTGAATCTTCTGAACAGCTTTCAAGGGCAGCCCAACATAAAGTGTGTTACAGTAATCTAATCTAGAGGTGACTATATAGAGAATGGATAACTATGGCCAGGTCTGACTTCTCCAGGCTTCTGCTGATTTTACAGGTGCTGGGACCCTTTGTCAGAAAGATCTGGTATTTAATGGCATGGCTGATCCCCTCTATACCTGTTTAACCTTGTCATTCCCTTCCCCCCCCCTCTTCCCCGGCTATCTGGTGGGAGGGCTTTGTATTAACATTTGAGAACAGCATTATCTTTTTTCTTCTTCAGATCTGCCATCCTGCCCTGAACACGGCAAAGGGCAGGAAAGTGCAGAAGAATGAAGAAAGAGCAGGTGCTGAAGTGCCAGTTCTCCTTCTGGTACCCGCAGTTCAAAAACCAGACCATCCGCAGGTGAGAAAGTGGGTTTTCTGCGCTAAGTGAAACTCGCTTTGCTTTGCTGCTTCCCCATCACTCGTTCTAGCCATTCAAGCCTTGATTCTTGTGAATAATACTGAGAGCTGAGCATGCATTACTTACCAGCACTCTGTAGAGATTAGGAAGCCACATTTCAGCCAATGACTTCCAGGTAATTTACAAAGAGTAATAAAACCAAACTAAATAAAATGTAAACAGTAAGCAGAAAAAACAACAACAAACGACACCATTTACATAGCAATAAAAGCAGTACGAAAGCAGCAGTAAAAGAATGAGATAAAAACAAAGCAGCAAAACTGACACTGGTGGGACAGGCTCCACATGGGGCTGGAGGCCTCCTCGAGGTTGTTGTTCAATCGTTAAGTCGTGTCCGACCCTTCGTGATCCCATGAACCATATCCCGCCAGGCCTTCCTGTCCTCCACTATCTTCCTGAGTTCGCTCATTTTCATGTTGGTTGCATCGGTGATGCTGTCTAACCATCTCATCCTTTGCCTTCCCCTTCTCCTTTTTCCTTCAATCTTTCCCAGCATTAGAGTCTTCTACAGAGACTCCTCTCTTTGCATTAGGTGGCCAAAATATTAGAGCTTCAGCCTCAGTACCTGTCCTTCCAGGGAACAGTCAGGGTTGATTTCATTTAGGATTGACTGATTTGATCTCCTAGCAGTCCAAGGGACTCTCAGGAGTCTTCTCCAGCACCACAGTTTGAAAGCATCTATTCTTTGACGCTCAGCCTTCCTTATGGTCCAACTCTCGCAACCATACATTGCTACTGGGAACACCATCGCCCTGACTATACGAACTTTTGTTGGCATGGTGATATCTCTGCTTTTTATTATGCTATCTAAATTTGCCATAGCTTTCCTTCCAAGGAGTAAGCGTCTTTTAATTTCATGGCTGCTGTCTCTGTCTGCAGTGATCTTGGAACCCAAAAAAGTAAAATCTGTTACTGCTTCCATTTCTGCCCCTTCTGTTTGCCAGGAATTGATGGGACCAGATGCCATGATCTTAGTTTTATTAATGTTGAGTTTCAAGCCAACTTTTGCACTCCCCTCTTTCACTCTCATCAAGAGGCTCTTTAGTTCTTCTTCACTTTCATCTCCATACCCTGTATCGAGGCTGCTGGGGCTCTATGGGGCTAGTCAGATCTGCGCCAGCTAAATCTATATTAGTATAGCTGGTGCAAATTCGGGCATCTCCGTGTTGAGCTTTCAAGCCCAGAAAGGGGGATAGGATTCTGAGGAGGCCTCCTCCACCGAGCTCACCCCCCCTCCTGGACCTGTTCTGCCCTCCTCCCCTCCCTGGAACGCCCCCTCCCCACCCCCGTTTCACCCTCCTCCTGCCTCCCCGCCACCCGGTGTGGACCTCCCCTGCCGAGCGCTGCTCCTGCACCGGCGGAGGCCTGCTGGTGCGACTGACCTCCACTCCAGTGCAACATGCTTTACAGCGCATTTGTGATGATGCGGGGCCTATTTACGCCAGCGGGGGCCGGCATAGGATTGGGCTGCCTAGGTATCTGCTAAGAACCTGGGAGAAAAGAAATTTCTTCACCTGGTGCCCAGAAGATAATAAAGTTGGTGCCAGCTGAGCATCCCCAGGCAGAGCTTTCCATAATTGAGGCTCTGCCATTAAAATGGTCTTGTCCTCTGGTGCCACCCATGTCACCTCTGCAAGTGGCGGCACCTGGAGCAGGGCTCTGGTGCTGATCTTCATTAGACCTGGTTTGTATGGGAGAAGACGGACTTTCAGATACCCTGATGCCAAGATGATCTGTCTAGGAGGAGCCACAGCTGGCATATCAGCCTAGGCTGGTAACGGACACTTTGTGCTGCAGCTGTGGCTGCTGGGTCACCCAGAGTAAAGGCTTTGTGTAACAGCACTCTCAAACTATAGACTCCATCAGTATCCAGAACCGCCTCCCAAGTTCATCTGCCAGCAGTATTGTTTCAGGACTACTGCTGCTAATATGTAAGGGGGGGTTAGTGTAAGTTACTTTGGGTATCTCCCGATGGGAAGGGGAAAGGCAGGGTAGAAATATTTTAAGTAAATAAATATCGAGCCCATTACTAACTCCAGGTATCTGTTAGTACAATACTTCCACTGCTTCATTATGTAGCTGGTAGGTAGCACGGGGGCCAGAGTAGAGCCCTGTGACACCCATGTGATTGCCATAGGGCAGAGCAAAAAATACCTGAGCATCACCTTCTGAAGCTGGTTCCTTGGGTAGAACAGAACCACTGGAGTCAAGTACCCCCCACTCCTGGCCAAGAAAGCTGATCCCGGAAGCCACTGAAAAGTCCAGTAAAATTTAATAGGATTGCATTTCCCCTCTATTTCAGTAGAAAAAGAAGCAACAGTCCACTCCGCCTACCCCATGTGCATGTGTGGAATCCACTATGTAGATTGCTTTTTCCTATACCATTGCCTCTGCTGATATATTTCCTATGGCTATTTCTTTGCCATTTCAAATTCAGTGCATAGCTTTTAAAATCTAGGCTAACATTCCACCAAGCCAGTTTATGCATGGAAAAATCTTCTAAAAGTTTTGTTTTTTTCCATACCTTTCTTCCCTCCATCTTTGAATCTTGCATGAAACCTAAAGTCTACTGACGGCAAGTTCTCACAGTATGTTTCTCGTTCTTGTGAACAGTCTGTAGTCCTGGTCTATTCTGGGTATGTGTTTCTGTGGGCAAATATAATATGAGGTACAGATATTAAAGAGGAAGAAATCATGAGTAATATTTGAAGATGAAATACTGATATAATTTTATCTCTGTGCTGCATTTTGAATAAAACCTTTATACACATCTCTCCTCCCCCCCCCCCCATTTCCATGTCGTTTCAATTTTTTTCATTCTTGGGGCAAAAGGAGACTTTCCTTCTGTTTTTAAGTTTACTTTTTGAAGTAAGCTGGTCCAGCAAATGGTACTGAATCACTTGCGTAAAACACAAAGAATTATGGTATACTTCTTGCATCGTCAAAGTAATATATTGTCCTGAGGATTTTTTTTTAATGTTTTGTTCAAATAGCATCATACTTCCGCTGCCACAGAATGTGAAGGATTACCTGCTGGATGATGGGACTCTGGTAGTGTCTGGAGGGTAAGAGGATCTATCATTGAAAGATAAAGTAATCTGTTTTTTGGAAATATGAATGGCTGGCTCTGGCCGTTCTCTGATGTGATATGGCAGTACTTGGGTTTCTTCCCCTGTCCTCCATCACCATGGGCGACTTTGGTTTAAAAGCCAGAGAAGAACCATTCATATATATTTAATCACATTTTAAATCTGATTTAAGGTGGTACTTCTCAAACTAGCCTGTAGCTCTGGCTGCACATGTGACCACAGAATGCCTATGGCAATTGTATGAGTACGGTGCACTCAAAGCATGTATTTTTTGGTATAGCAGCAAAGACATTGGAAAGACATTTGTGTGTGGGGGTGGGAGGTGGCTAAGTGGTAGGTGCCCACGGCGTGGCAGAGGGACGGGGAGGGCGGAGCAGGGCATTTTGGGGGTGGGTGGGATTGGTTGGCTGGGCCCAGGAAGGCGGGGAGGGATAGGCAGCGTCCTCCTCCACAATATCCTATTCCCCTTCCTGGGCCTGTTGGACCTGACACAGGCAAAATAGCTGGCACACGTTCGAGTAGACCCATTGGGATGGCTGGGTCTCTACTCTGCATAAAGGGACAAACATCCCTTTACTTCAAGGAGGCCTCCGGCTTCACCGGCACAGGCCCCATCCTGCGCAGGATGCGGCGGGCACCTTATTTGCGCTGCCACGTCCTACTAGACAGGATTGGGTTGTAAGGCACTTTTATCATTTGAACTGGTGTGTTCTACAGAGATGAAGTGTTACCAAGTTGTAACTTTTTAACATGCTAACGGTCTAGTTTCCTCTGATTTGAAATTATTGTGAAGCTTCTGTTTTCCTGCTTCTATTTTAGAGAGGATCCCCCAACACACGCACAAGAAGATGATGATGGCAATGGGGATGAAACCGAGGAAATACAGGTGTGCTAATTGTATTTGCAAGATCCTATATTGCGTGTTGAGCTGACTATGTGGTGACAGGGTTGCCAGCCTACAGCCTGGAGGTTCCCCTGTATCTTTAAATTCACTGCTAATGTAGGAGATTAGTCGGTGGTGGCTCCTCCTTCCTGTTTTCACCAGGTCCTTTTGTACTCGGCTGCCAGCTGTGCAGTGTGCCTGAAATCCTGCTTGCTTCAGCAGGAGGAGTATCTGGATACAACTTAGCAATCCTGTCCAAGGATGGTATAGTACAGCTGCTTCAAACATTTCCCCCTGGAAATTGTGTTGTGGGATGCTCAGGCTCACCCCTGCTAGTCATGGTGGCTTTACCCTTCCTAACAGTGACTATTGTGATGAATTTGGATAAGGAGGATCTAGCCTCTACACACACACACCATACTTCAGAACCATCCCCCCATGTGAATTAAAAAATAAAATAAAAATCTAAGCGATGGTGCAGAGGTTTCTGGGATTGTTTTTTAAATTTCACATAGGGAGGGATGACTGTGAAGTGCGTGCGTGTGCAGAGGCTAGGTCATCCTTATCCAAATTCATCACAATAGTCAGTGTTAGGAAGGGTCACTACTGAGCAGCTTAGCTGGAGAAAGTCCATCATTGCCCCAACCTGAAGAATTTGGGCACCACTAAGCTGTAGTGGGAAACAGCTTTGCAGAGAGATTTTTTGAATTCCCAAGCAGAAACTTGTTAAAGTTTGTTTAAGGAAAATAAAAAGTTTGGTGTTTTTATTTTTATTTTTTCTTTTCCCAGTGGTCTGATGATGAGAATACTACAACACTTACGGTAAGGGTATTTATTTACTTTTTTTATTTATAGTACTATTTATAGGATTTATAGTAATCAGATACAGCTGAATTGCAAGAGAAGTATATAGATTGAAGGGTAATTTGTTCCCCGCTGTTGGTACTAACATTTGTCAGAACTCCAGCAGAATGTCTTTTTTTTTAGGTAAGAAATTGGAAATGAATTGTATTTGATTTTGTTCCCAGAAAAGACAGCAGCTTGGTTCAGACATAATGTGAAACCCTTGTTTGCTTAACTAAACATTGGTTTGTTTCAACATCTGAACCCAAGCCTGCCCACAAACCATGATTTATTTTGGAATGTCAAACCAGGATCTGAAACTATGGTTTGAATCCAGTTTGCAAGCCACAATTTGTCTTAACTGTAGTTTTATGTTGTGTCTGAATTCATAGACCATTGACAAATAACAGTTAAAGTTATTACTCCACCTTAAGAGGTCTCCTGAGCCATGGAAATGGGAGTTGCTCCACCTCGCAGAGGCGTCGCCAGGCGTCCCCCGATGGGGGGCCGCCCCCCCCCCGATGCCCCCAATAAAACTGTCAAAAATGTTAGGTTTCGGTTTCGAAACCTATTTTTGACAGGGTTTTTTGGATTTTTTTTAAGGTGTTCGGGTGATTTTAAGTGTTAAAATGGCATGTTAAAGTGTATGTGTGCTTTGCCGGTACTTAGCTTGAATATGGGGCGTTCCAGCGACGATCATCTTCCTGCGCCCGGGCACAGCTTCTCCCTGCGCCCGGGCGCGGACTCTGTAACGCCCCCAGCAGCGGTTTCCGGAGTTTGCGCATGCGCAGACCCACGGAGTTTCCAGGGACGTTCTGGGCATGCGCAAAGGTTTTTTTTTTTTTTTTCACGGAGAAGCTGTGCAGGGAGAAGCTGTGCCCGGGAGCAGGAAGAAGATCGTCGCTGGAACGCCTCATATTCAAGCTAAGTACTGGCAAAGCACACATACACTGTAACATGCCATTTTAAAACTTAAAATCACCCGAAAACATAAAGTGGGAAAAAGCGAAAAAAAAGCAAATTGAAGGAGGCCCGGCCCCCCCCCCAGAGCCTCTGCGCCCCTACGCCCTGGGGCCCACCGCCCCATATCAGCTGACGCCATTGCCTCAAAGGGCTGCTGCATTGTGGAGATGGGAATAAACATATGATCTTATGAAACTGAGGGCGCAATCCAAATCTCCTTAGGCCGCCGTTGTACCCAGCGGCCCAGTGAAAAAGGGAGACCCCAGAACGGAAAGGGGATTCAAATCCCCTCCAAAAGGGGTATTCAAGGGGGATTTTAATCCCCTTTCCGTTCTGGGGCCTCCCGTTTTCGCTGGGCCGCTGGTTATAATGGCGACCTAAGTAGGTTTGGATTGCGCCCTGAGTCCTAAGCAGATGGGAGCTCAAACATCTGTACATCTGGCAGCTCAAACCACATGACGGGAAACCATGGTGTCATGTCTGAACCCAGACAATGGTTTGTCAGGTTATTTGAAACTAAATATAAAGTCAAAATGGCGGTGTATGCAGTCTTATTTGTCAAATCAAATAGTTTTGTATTTAAAACGCAGCAATAACTTCATTTGCCTACAGTAGTCGAAAGTGTGTTTTGGGAATCATTCACTGTATATCATGAATAATTCTGTTTCATTGTTGCCATTTCTTCCTATGTCCTGAGAAAAATGCAGAAGTGACCCCCTTGACTGTAAACATTCCCTGCAGTTGTTTCTAAATTTGATCCGCCTGAACCGATTTTGTTTCCACAATCTTTACCGCCTTTGTGCTCCATCCAGGCGCCCGAGTTCCCTGAGTTTGCACTGAAAGTTGAAGAAGCAATCTGTTCCTTGGGAGGCAGTGTTTTTCCTAAGCTCAACTGGAGTGCTCCAAGGGTGAGAACACAAAAACTCTAAATCGACTTAAGAGGCTTACAGCGCAATCCTATCCAACTTACACCGAGAACGGGAGGACCCAGAATGGAAAGGGGATTCAAATCCCATCCAAAGATTGATTCAAAGGGGATTTAAATCTCCCCTCCCCTCCAAAGTCGCCCACCCGTCCCTCCCCCGCTGGTTACACCAATGGTGTAAGTTGGATAGGATTGCACTGTTAGTGTTTTGTGAGCTGTCTGGGAAGTGGAAGAGGGCAATGGCACTGAAAAGAGCTAGTGGAGCAAGGACTGATATCGCAATGGGGGGATATTGCTGCGTAAATATGCACAGTAAAGCTGGCACATGTCTTTGCTTTGATTGGCACACTGAGGGAACCTATGGATTGGGATCCTTTTCTGGCTGCTTGGAATTCAGAGGAAGGAAGGGGGCTCGTTTCCACCAGAACTCAGAACCGTTGGCAAGGCAGGAGAGTCTTCATGTTAACCTTTCTCCTGCCAGCTTCCACTCCTCTTCTTGCATGCTCAGAGGGGAAGGAGGAGCTGGTGTTGGTCCAAAGTATCAGTCCTAATCGGCTAACTCTTGTCTTCTTACAAAATTAGTTCTTTTCTCCTGCAGCGGCTGTGTTGCCTTGTCAGGAGATATTGGATACTGATGGAGGAAATGGACTGCTGCTTTAAAAATACAGGGAGGGGCCGTATCCGCGGGGGATACGTTCCAGGCCCCACTGTGGATACTTGAAACTGTGGATAGGGGCGACTGCCCCCTTTTCTGAGGACTTCCTGCCCCTCGCAGTTGCGCATGGACCACCCGCGACCCCCATGGCACTTTTGGCGTTGGAACCTTCGTTTCTTCTTCAAAAAGGAACACGATGAGCAGCCTTGTGCTGCTTCTTTGCAGGCCCCTCCAGCGAAACTAGGTGCTAGAGAGGCTCTGCAAGGTTGCAGAGACTCTCTATCGCCTAGTCTCGCTGGAGGGGCCTGCAAGGAAGCAGCACAAGGCTGCTCATCGTGTTCCTTTTATGAAGAAGAAACTAAGCTTCCGACGCTAAAAGTACCTGGGGGGGTCGCGTGGGGCCATCCGCTATCTGCGGATAACTAAATCAGCGGATATGGGGGGGGGGGCTGTATAGGTGCAGTAGAAAACTGTGGCTCTCTTTTTCTTTCTGAGATTGTGGGTCTGCCATCCAAACCTTTCCTGTCGTAGGTGGTAGTAGAACAGTTCCCCCTTTCCCCTCTCAGAAATGCAAGCAAGTAGATGACTTTCATGAACACATTCCCTCTGAGTGAACTGAGCAGTTATGCCCTAGATTTCAGTTAGGAAAGACAAGCCCAGGAATAAAGCCCCAGGCTTTACAAATAACTCGCCAAGTTTTCCTTCGTGGTGCAATTGAGGGGAAATCCCAAAATCTTAGTCGGTAGGTCTTAGTCATTCTGCTGAAGTATAAAGTTGCGCAATACATAAAAGCAATAACTTTAATTTGGGAGTGAGTGCCATTAATCTCCGTGGGACTTACTGGAACTTCTGTATACAGAATATACTGAACTGTATGACCGAGAATTCAAATATATAGAATTTGGGTGTAAAACTATTAACTGCAAACTTGATGAGCTTTGTATGTGAAGTTGCAAAGAAGCAACAATGGCTCTTGTTTGGTTTATGTATTTAAAACATTTTGATCCTGCCTTTGCCCTCCCCACGGTGAAAACTCAAGAGGTCTTTAATGTCTGCTGTAAACTTGGAAATGGTTATTAAAATGTGTCTTGAATAACTCTCCTTTAGGATGCCTACTGGATAGCAATGAATAGTTCGCTGAAGTGTAAATGCCTCAGCGACATCTTCCTGCTGCTCAAGAGTTCAGATTTCATTACTCGAGATTTTACTCAACCGTAAGTATAATTGTATCGGATTATCTGATTTTTAAAGGATGCTGATTTTCCTCAAATATATTATTGTAGAAGAGATTAGAAACAATTGTGTGTGTTATGTTTTGTTGCTAAGTTTTTAGCGTGTGCGCTTGCTCACTCTCGCATCCTGTTCTGAAAATTTAGATCTTTGGCTGAAATTCAGATGATCTGTGACTTCTCCGTGGATACCGGATACGCCCTGCCCCCCGTATATATACAGTACATAAAACATAACAAAACCCCTCCCCTCCCCCCTCAAAAGCTCGGTGAAATAGAAATGTTTTTAAGCCTTGTCAGAACTGCTCCACAGAGGGGGCTGATCGAAGATCCACTGGAAGCGTATTCCAGAGGTGCAGTGCCACGACAGAAAAGACCCTGTTTCTCGCCACCATCCCCTTTACCTCAGATGGTGGTGGAACTCTTAGCAGGGCCCTGCCAGATGACCTAAGGGGACGAGCCAGACTGTATGGGAGTAGGCAATCCCGAAGGTACCCTGGTCCCAGGCTGTATAGGGCTTTGTAGGTCAAACAAGCACTTTGAATTGGGCCCAGAAACGAATTGGCAGCCAGTGCAGTCAGCAGAGCAGTGTCCCAACAGAATCAAACCTTTCTGTCTATTTCTTTTGCAATGACAGGATTTCATGCACTATTTACAATTACCATTATAATGTAAAGAAATTATATAACTGTTGACAGTGAGAGGACTGATTTATTAGTAGTCATAAAGAGAATTTACTGTTCATTTTTGTGAAGAACGTGGTAAAATCGCTGTTTAGGTCTGACTCCATCCTGTAGGCCAGAAGCCATTTTGAAGCAGCTGTGGGAAAGTAGCTTGTTCTGAGACAGTGAGCAACTGTATCGCCCTCCCTTGCAATGGCCGAGCTTTGAAGCATGATAAGCTATGCTGGTTCCAAGGGGTCTCATTAAAGTAACGAGTTGCAGCTGTGAATCTCCAGTTGGGGAGAGGAGGAGAGTGATTGCCCGGCCATTGTGTCAGCTGGTGAGGTCATCGTCCAGAAGCTTTGGCTGATCCGAGTCTCTGGTTGGACAAGGTATAAAAAAACTTGTTGCTAGGGTGGGGTGGGCTGCCATTCGTCACTCCATCATGGACAACTGCTCGTATCTCTGCTGGTACAACAAGTGGAAAAGTTGCCCTTTATGCTCAGGAGTTAGAAGGTCCAGGTGAGCGTTAGGAATAAGCATGTCTAGGAGCATAGCTTTATTGCTTTACCATCTCTGTGTGTGTGTGTGTGTGTGTGTGTGTGTGTGTGTGTGTGCTCTCAAAATAATTAAATGCCTTTCAGTAACTTGTTAACCATATTTCTATTATTTCAGTAAATCATTATATATTTACAGGCTTGTGTCTGTGTGAGTACAAGGGAACTTGATTCATCTAAGTCCGGCCTGGGCTACCTAGTCAAACTACCAAAGCAGACCAGAGCCTTGAGGCTTGATTCTCTGGCGTTTGGGGAGTTTACAAGGGCTGCGGAGTTAGCCCATAGGACTTCAGCTTTATCTTAGCTGGAGGACTGGCTGTTAAAATGGGTGATGGCGCATACCGTAGGGCTGTTAGCCCTGAGAAACTGCACGCCCATCTGACTGGGGCATTTGGCCAGTGAGGTGAAGCTGCGCAAGAACTTGGATTTAATGTAAGGCCTATTTGCCTTAAAACTGCACCCTGCTATCTCAGGGAGCGTTATGACCTTTGAGATGGCAGGACACATGGGAACATACGGAGAACGTGCATCTCTGACCCGCTGGGGGTTGTGGAACCTGTGAAGCAGGGGTGCATATGAACAGTTCGAGAGACCAAAACCATGACCATTTTAATATCTCAGCTTTACTTCTTGACAACATTTTTCCAGAATGTCCTTAGAGGTTTTCATGCTAGATGATCACACTTATGCTCCTTGCTCAGAAAACCAATAACGAATGGAAAGCATTTCTAACGCATGTGCTTTTTAAAAATTGGTTTTGCTTTTTTTAGATTTATCTACTGTAATGATGATTCCCCTGATCCCAGCTTGCAGTATGAGGTAAGAGCCAATGCCATTTTCTGGACTGACATTTGCTGCATATACAGGACGAGCCTTACTATCATGTTTTGCATTTGTGTAACTAGCAGAGCTCTAGATCCAAATAGCACTTAAAGCAAAGGACAGTGCAAACGTTTTTGATTTCAAAGAGCTCTTTCCGATTTTAAGTCATTTTTGTCACTTCAGCAGATGTGAAAAACTACGCAAGTTTTGTTCTCGCCATGTTTTGGTCGTGCAGAAAATGCCTCCCCCCCCCCTTTTTGGCAAGTTCTGGGCATTCTTTATAAGAACATTTATTCATTTAAATTGCCCTTAGTGTACATCTGGGCAACGTCGTGGATAGATCAAGTTGAACACTGGCTGAGAGGCCTAGGCTTAGGCGTCCTGCCAGGCGACCCCTAAGCCTTTGGTAGCAGTGGCAGTATCTCACGTGCCCTCGGAAGGCATGGGGGTGCCCGTGCGGGGTTTTGCTCCAGAGCTCCCAGCGACCTGGCTCTGGCGTTGTTTGAGGACATCAACGGGCTGGCCCTGCTTGTGAACATCCAGAAACATCTGATTGGCTGCTGTTGGAAAGAGGATGCTGGTTGAGGTGGACTTTTAACTGGCCCCAGCAAGGCCAAGCTAATGTTCTTGTTTAAAAAAGACAAGACAAAGAAATGCCAGCTGCACTCTGAGAAAGAGGAGGAGGAGGAAAAACCGGCAAGGCAAAGAATCGCCATTGCCGATTCCGTCTGCTGTTAACCTTTCTAGCACTGAAATGTCCCCCCCCTCCCCGAGAAACAGCGACTGCTCTGTGAGAAGGACCAGAGAGGCATAATGCTGCCGCCATTCTTTATGCATTCAACTAATATGCAGGGAAAAATACTGTAAGCTGCCTTGGGCACCACCCAATTAAATACCTATTAGAGACTAAAGGCAGGTTACTGTAATAGTTAAGCATTAAACACAAATAATGTAATGTGTGACAGAATTTTGCTCAAATAGCCTTTCTACTCTTTGGCTGACTTGGTGAGGTAATAGCAGAAACTAATGGCGCAATCCTAACCTTACGTAATGCAGCAGCCCCTGCGCCGGCCTAGAGTGTCACAAACATGCCATCGAGCACGTTTGTGATTACTCTAGAGCAGGGAATGCTGGCGGAGAGGCCTGTGCTGGCCTGCTGGCACTGTCCCCCAACTCCCGGCCGCCAGCGGAGCTGAGTCCGGTGCTAAGTGGTGCAGGGGTGGGTGGCAGGAGGGTTGGATGGAGACGGGTGGCGTTTCTGGGTGGGGGAGGGTGGGACGGGGGGTGGGGCAGGCCCAGGAGGGGGCCATGATTGGCAGAGGAGGTCTCTGCCGTATTCTATCCTCCCTCCCATGCCTGGACGCCCTACACGGGGCTTCCTGGACTTGTGCCAGCTAAATAGCTGGTGCAGATCCGAGAAGCCTCATCGGGCATGCTGGGGCTTTACCTGGTGTAATGGGACAAATGTCCCCTTACCCCAAGTAGACCTCCAGCCTCCTCCTATCCAGCCCTAGATACAGCATGAGCTGCTTGGCCCTGCTGCACTGGCGCTAGTTAGGATTGGACTGTAAGACAGTTTTGTCTTTGTCTCCAATGTCTAAACTCTCTTATTAAACATCATTTCATAATTACAGCTTATGGTGACAACAGCCATCTTTCTGTTAATGGACAGTTTTTGTTTTCCTCCAATAGCTTGTTCTTCGTAAATGGTGTGAATTGATTCCTGGGGCAGAATTCAGATGCTTTGTGAAGGAAAACAAACTTATAGGTGAGGTTATTAGTAATGGCATTTGAGTTCTCTGTGGTTTTTCAAAACGTGGTTTTTGCCTTTATGTGTCTTTGAAGTAGACAGCAGGCCTCATACTCCAGAGTATGTCCTATGCTCTGGCTGTGACCCCTCTGTCATCGTTGCCTCTAACCAAAATGTGTGGCCACATGTTTTTGGCTTTTTTCCCCCCCAGTTCTTCACTATCTGAGGCCTGATATACATCTCTTCAGATTGTCTTTTGTTTTTGCTTCAACTTGCCATAGTCCTTGAATTCAGGACTTGTTTGTGTGTTGTTTTTTAAAACCTTATTGCCATTTTTTTAAATCTTATTGCCGTATTCAGCAATGTGCATTTTCAGCCCAATTGTAACCAAATTTCCAGCACCGGTGCAGCCGCAATGCTGCCCTGACGTAAGGGAACAAACATTCCCTTACATTGAAGAGGCTTCCATGACTCCCCCCCCCCCCCCCCATTGCAGAATGCAGCGCATGCCCCATTGGCACGGCTGCACTGATGCTGGAATGTTGGTTACGATTGGGCTGTTTGTCTTTGTTACTGAGAAAAAGAAAGCTAGCTCCATTTGTCCAGAGCATTTCTGCTTTCCCACTCCAAGGCGTTTGTGGCAGGTTGACTTCCGTGCAGCCTTGTAATTTGGGACTTGCCTGACTCGTTTCAGGTGAACAGAGCCAGAAATGTAGCAGCCATAACTCTTCACCGCACCAGTGTGCTTTATTGGTTGAATGTGGAGACTGGACTGATGGCAGCCCGAGTCCCTTGTTGTTTCCTCGGGTAGTGTAGTGCTGCCGGGTTGGGGGCTGTTGTGAGGCTAAAAGCCATTCTCACATCCTTGGAGAAAGGAAGCGATACAAAGGATTCCTTATTAGTAAGACTGATCAAACAGTAACAGCCCAATCCTATCTAACTTTCCAGCGCTGATGCAGCGGTGCCAATGGGGCATGCATTGCATCCTGCAGTGTGTGTGTATGGGGGGGGGGGTTGTCACGGAGGCCTCCTCCAGGTAATGTTTGTTCACTTACCTCAGGACTGCACTGAGGCTGCTTCAGACCTGGAAAGTTGGATAGGGTTGGGCCCTAAGCCAGTTTGTTTTCCATGTCTGGATCATGGATTTCTATCATATTGTCTTAGACTCTGTACTGAGAGGAGGTCTGTCTGTTCAGTAGAGGATTAGTTAAATTTAATTTCACTGCTATTTTGGTTACTTACTCGGGCATCAGCATATGCAACAAAAGATTAGCCTAACCTTTTTTAACTATTATCCTGTCAAAATATTTCTGTTGCATTTCTGAAAATATTTTTGAAGACCTACCAGATTTCCAGTAACCTCCATTTAATCTCACTACAAAGCATGCAAGCCCGTTTGTCTTAGCTGTAGTTTCAAATACCGTGTGTTAGAGCTTTGAAAAAGGATTCTTTTGTTAAAAAAACAAATGGGGCTTGCATCCCATGAGATCTGTCTTCAAAAATATTATCAGAGGCCTTTGTGATGAACAAGCAGCAAGCACTTTTTTCTCTCTCGGAGAAAACAACACAGCAGGCATCTTTCAGGCTGCTCATTCCGTCGCCATCATTGAATTCCAGTGAAATCTTGCCTACTGTAGCGATGGATTGCTGATATCATTTTTCCTGACAGGTATTTCCCAGCGAGACTACACTCAATATTATGGACATATCTCTAAACAAAAAGAAGAGATCTGTAGATGTATACAAGAGTTTTTCAAGAAACATATACAGTATAAATTCTTCGATGAAGACTGTAAGTATTTTTTTTAGCCATAGTTAGAAAGGGAAACTGTTTGGGAGTCAATGGATTCTGAGGACTAAAATGCCATACCCTCGTCGTCCCCCCATTGAGTGATCCACCGCAACCCCAAAATCTCTTTCCTGGTTAATCACTGATGGGTTCAGACCCCCATCAGTGCATATGTGAAGTTTGGATTTTTTTGCCCCAGTAAGCATCACTTTATACTTCCACTGAACCTCCTTTGTCATGGTGTTGCTCATGCACACAGTTTGGGGAGGTTTTGTTTTTTTTAGGTGTTCGCAGAATAAATTGGTGTGATTGGTAAACCTGACCACCTCCGTATGGTGCTCTTTCCATGTCCTAGGTAAGGAAAGAATTGCAAGCCTTTATTTTTCATAGTTTATGAAGTTTTAAAGCTTTCTACAAAATGAGGGTGCCTGGATTCTATCATTCCTACATACAGTATTTGCAACAGGAGTGGTTTACTTTCAACCATTTAACTGTGGAAAGTTATGGCTGACATCCATATGGCTGACCTGGCTGATATCCAGAGCTGTTGAGTAATCTTTCGTTTGTTCAGGCGAAAGTACAGTTTACACAGAGCTGCAGTTTTGTGGATTAGAGAGCACAGTCTGATCATTAGTCAATTAGAACATTTTTGTCCGATCGTAAAAAAAGTTAGCATACTATTCCAAACTAACTTGGAAACGACGTTTCCTGGGAATGTTTCAGAGGAAGTGCTTGGAGGGTCAAGAATGATCAATACCTGGAAGGAATCTCCTGTGGGTGCTATCCTACTTTGACAAAGAATGAAAGGAAGTCTTCTTGTAGCAAATGCAAGGGCAGCCCAATCCTGTCTACATTTTAGACCGGCAGAGTGCTGCTCCATCAGTCTAGGGTGTTGCAAACGTGCCATAAAGCACGTTTGCAGCACCTGGTGAGTAAGTGGTGCCGGCAGAGAGGCTTGCACCGCTCCTCTGGTGCCACAGAGCAGTGCTGTGACAGGAAAGTAAGTCCCCGTCGGGCAATGGAGGGGCGTGAGGAGGGTGGAACAGGGCATTCCAGGGGTGTGGGGTTGTTTGGCCAGGCCTGAGAAGGGGAGGGGGCGGCGGCGGCGGCATCCTTTGCCATATCCTATCCCCGTTCCCGGGCCTTGCCACTGTTACACGAGGCTCTCGGACTTGTGCCAGCAAAATAGCTGGTGCATATCCGAGTAGCCCCATCAGGGCAGCTGGTGCGTTACTTGGGGTAAAGGGACATTTGTCCCTTTACCCCAAGGAGGCCTCTGGCTGTGCCGGGGCAGGCCCAAATCTGCTCAGGATGTGGCAGGCACCTTATGTGCACCTCTACGTCCTGCTAGACAGGATTGCACTGTTAATGTGTCAAAAGAAACTAGAAGATCATCAATTTGTATAGAGTACAGTCCAGAGGAAGTAAATCATGTTCCTATCCAGTTGAACCAAATGGGATTTAATCCCCTAAAGATGAATCCATTGGCGTTTTATTTCAATTAAGCTGATTCCCAAGTAAGCGCACATATGTTTGAGGCCTCAGACAATCCTGGCTCCTGATGAGCATGCCTGTATGATTCAAATGTTTGCAAACAGCCATGTAATTTTACATTTTGAAACACTTTCTGTCCTTTTCTTGCATTGTTCTGGTGCTGTGAGAGCCGGTGTAGCACACTTCCTTCATTCACCACCTGAGTAACATGAGAAGCCCTAGGCCACAAGGAAGGAACCCCTGCTGCATCTACTCCCTGTGACAGTGGTGTCCCTGTTTCTGGGTGCTGTGATGCTTGAGCCAAAGTATGTGCTCTTCTCATGGGGCCCAGGGCACCTCACTGAAGGAGCGGTGCGTGAACCGCTCTCATGAAACCAGCATAATGGAAGCAGGGGGCCTAAGAAACAAGTTGGGAATTGAGTTTCATGTGTGGCTTATTGTTCTATAAACACAATGAGGGCATCTCCTTAACGCTTCCCCTCTCTTTTCTCTCCCCCCCCCCCCCCCGCTTTTCTTCCAGTTGTATTTGATGTCTACAGGGACAGCATGGTAAGTGAACAACATTTAGTGTATTCACTAATGTGTATTTAACCACTATTCACTAATAGTGTGTTTAACCATTGGTTAAGAGATCCTTTAACCATGGTTAAGAGATCAAGAGCAGGCTATAGACTTGTGTACTCCCTCCTGAATCCTCCTTTCCCTCTTTAACCATACGTAAGGAATATACAAGTATTGTCAGTAACTATGGTGAAAGCTGACCACATTCAATCAGGTGTTTGAAACCATGGATAAGAGCCAAAACTAAAAGTTAAGTGGGAAATTGTTAATGGATCTCTGAGTATCGTTTTCTTTTGTTAAAATAAGGGGGAATTTGGACCCCCCCCTTCCCCAGCACTATGGCCTCAATCCAAATCAAGCCCCCGTGGTTCTTTCTAGTACACAAAATAAGACATTGGGAGTTCCATGAATAGATTTCCCACATTTGCATCTAGTTTGGCCCTAAAAATCCTGGTAAAGTGGAGGACCTGGTTCGCATGGTTAACTTTGGTGTTCCTTTGATTGTGATCAAGACAGGAAGAAAGAATTCGCTGTGGGGCACATGTGTGTACTCCCTATATCCTTTCCCAATCTCTTAACTGCAGTTAAGAGAGGTGATGTTATGTCTGCAGCAGATCTAGGTTGGGGAGTAGCGCTGCCATGTGATCAATTGTGTCCCCATTCCCCCCCCCCACACACACACACACCAGTCTTACAAACTTTTGATTAGGAAGCAACTTATTCAGTTGTACACAAATTTCCTAGATGCTGTTAATCTTAACTACGTATTGTAGTATCTTGTTTCATGCATATTTGTAGTAGGAAAAAATAACTTCCCAAATTGTCAGGGTGATATTCTGGCATCTTGAAAATATGTTTCCATGACCTCATTTAAAAAGTACCCGCAGAAGAAGCAAAGTAGCTGAACTCTGTGTTCTTGTCCTGCTAAATTTTATTGAGAAAATATTCTGAAGGACCAGGATTCTGCAATATGTTCCATATTAAGCTCTGAAAGTGCTTTAAAATATAGTGCCTCATTGAGCAGGCAAATCTGTGGGTGACTTGACATTTGCCAGTAACATGTTCATATTGTACTTAAAACTTCACTACATGTTGTCCTATATGAACAGATAAATGTTTTCCTCTGCCATTTTTCTTCAGGGTAGAGTGTGGTTAATTGATTTTAATCCATTTGGTGAAGTAACCGACTCTCTGCTGTTTACATGGGAGGAGCTGATGTCTGGGAACAGTTTGAAAGATGATCAGAGTGAAGGTGCAGCCATGGAACTGGTAAGAAGAAAAACGGAAGGATAAAAAAAATGTTGCAGAAAGATAATTAAGGTCTTCATGTGATAGTGTTTGCTTCCTTCATAATATTTTGTTCTCTGGACTAGGAAGGGGGGCCATTCGGTACTGAATTCTTTTTGTTTATGAGCTCAAGTACTGAGAGTAGTGATTCCCTTTGCAATAAGGAGGCAGCAACAGAAGGCTGCTGCAGTGGCGTCGCTCTAGGTAACGTCACTCCCTGCGCGTTGCCTTCGCTCCACTGAACGGCTCCGACAGCGAGGGGGCGGGGCGCCTCGTGCTGGAGAGTAACGAAAGGTTCAGAGTGGGGCAGAACTTAGCGTTCCGCCCCACCTAGAGCGACGCCACTGGGCTGCTGAGCCACGTTTGGCCCCCTGAGGGGTACCACCATCCCCAACCTACTTGCATTGCCAGTCAAGAGGCAATAGAACTTGTGGTTATAAGGCCTGCCAGCTGGAATTCACTTTGAAGGATGGAAGTTGAGTCTTTGGTCCTTCATCCTCACTCCATTCTCAAAATGAACCTTTAGGAAATCTTTACAGTATCTTTACATTACTGTTGGCCCTTGCTACCCGCGGGAGATCCATTCTGGACCCCCTTCCTTGTCACACCCCCTCGTGGATAGCGAGGATCCGCGGATACTGGGGTCTGTTTTAAAATGCTGTAAAAGGGGGGGAAACATTTTTTTAAAACCTGCTAAAAGGTAAAAAAAATGGTTTTGTTTTTACAGCGGGTTCAGGACAAATTTGCGGGTCCGAAATCTGCAGATAGAAAGAGTTCGCTGTATCTTTATCTTCTGTCCCCTTGACAGAACATAACTGCTTACTCTGACTACATTTAACTAAAAAATAGTTTGAAGAATTTTCCTTAAACCAGGTACATTTAAGACAAAACATAGTAAATAACTAGATCCATTGATCAAGTGGAACTACCTGATGAGTTGGCTCTCTAGATAAAAAGAGAGCCTGTGATCATGCTCCATTGTCAGATTAGCTGTTTTTAATGTATTGAATTAGGAAAAACACAACAGTGGTCTTAAACTGATACGTCTCCTTATAAATGAAATTTTATTATTTTCTTCTTTTTATCAGGACTATCCATCATTCCGTTGTACGAACAGTAATCTTACTGTCCAGCCTAGTCCCTATCTCAGCTACAGACTACCCAAAGATTTTGTAGATCTTTCTACCGGAGAAGATGTTCACAAATTAATTGACCTGCTCAAACTGGTAAGCACATTTTGTAACAGAAGGTTTGTCTTCAAGTGTGTAAGGCATTCCTGCACAAAAGTATTTAAGACTGCAGTACATCAGACCATAAATGAAACAGTTTCTGTTGGATGTATCATTTGATTTCCTATGACTTGTGTCTTCACCACTTGAGTTGAATGTATGAATTGACTTCCTTGAGTTCTGTGTTGATGTGGAACGCAACTGTGTTTTCCTTTAAAATCCACTGGTTGCCTATGTGAGAGTCTAACAAGATTAATTGTACTGCTCCTCAGGCATAGTACAGAAATGAATTTATACATTTGAAGTATTGTTCCGCTGGAATATCAGCTTACTTAAGCTGACCCTCTTGAACAAACTATTTGTTTCACGCAAATAAAAAATGCTGGGCATTTGGCCACTAAACAGTGTACATATTGAATGGGATACCCATCAGTTCAGAAAGAAGAAGAGTCTCTGGTATCAGTAGCATGCCTTCAAACCATCTTCCTTAAGAGAGAGGTTGTCCTCAGTGAACTGTCATTCGACTTAGGAAATATCAGTCTTCAATTTCCGTGTTGTAGCCTGGGCACTGATAGCAGCCACTGAAGCGATGCTCCAACGTCTTGTGAGATAAGCCCGAGTCCTTGGAAATCTTCGCGAGGGCGCGGCTGGGGCGAGATGGCACCTGCCAGGGAAGGGAGGGAGATATAAGCCTGGGAGGGATAAAAAGGGGGGCCAGGAGACAGCAAGGGGGAGGAGGGAGAAGAGAGCGGAGGAAGAGCAGGTGCTAGCCGCAGGAGTGAGAGGAACTGCAAGGGATGGAAGAATGGACAGGCCCCAGGAAGGGGGAGCTGGAAGAGCCTGGGGCAGGGTGAACTGGTGATACCTTGGGGGCGGCTGGGACCTCCAGGAGGAACTATCCCGTCAGGAAGGAGGCAGCACCAGGAGGTGACCCGGCCGACTGAGGGCGTGTGTGAGTGGACCCCTGTCAGGCGAGGCAGGGGAGGCAGCCAGCTTGGAACAAGAGAAGAAGAGGCAGCGAGAACCAGATTGCCCCGAGGGATGGAATTGTATTGGAATTAGACCTGGCAGAACTGGACTACGATGCTTGTAAATAAGCCCCTTCCCTGAGAGCATCGCCCACGGGTCTACTTCCTTGAGGGTGGGTTGGGGTGCACAGAGGATGTCTCGGGATAATCCTTTTGATGCCATGCTCCTTCCCTGGGATGGGGTTGCACACTCCAGGGATAGCACACCTGTGCTTTCCTTTTTCTGAAGATTTGGCCTTGGTGCCCTATGAGGGTTAATTCTTTACTAGCAGGAGGAACAACAACTGGTGTGAGTGTGAGAGAGAGAATGCCCAGCTTCTCTAGGCAATCATTGTAATTTTAAACATAGTCCTCAAGATATCAACTCAATTTCTTGGCTGTCTTACCAGAAACGAAATCAGCAAGATGATGATGAAGAATCATGAAACTCAGGACGAAATTGAAACAAGATATGAGCCCCAGGGCTTCTTAGGGGGGAAAAGCAACATGTTAACAGCACCAATTCAAAGAAATTTCTGCTTTTTATATTATGCTCACAGAACTGAGATGGTACTGATCTTGTGTGGGCATTTAATTCCATAGATATTTTCATCAGACTTGCCAATAAGTTCTCAGGAGCCTGCTGCCCCTCACCTGTGTTGTTGATCTCCTCTCCCTCCTTCCGATGTTCTGGTGTCTCCTCCACAATCTCAACCAGCCGTTGCTGCGACTACCATCCTACTGCTATTCTCTCAACCTATGCTAGATCTTTAAAGCTCGGATTGGCAGCCACCATAGCACCAGGCTCGCCTTCAAACAATCAAGAGAATTTCCACATCCTAGCATTAGTCTAAATCCCGTTTTACAGCTTGGGAAGGAAGCTGAGAGGAGTGGAAGGACAAGGTAACTTAAAAGGTGGGAAATTGCCACACTGTCGATGTGAGAGGGGCTATTCTTCTTGCAGGCCAGGCCCTAATCCTGGTCCTTTGGTACCCGCAGCGTGTGGTTGCTGGTCATCAAGGTCAGACTTTTTCCTTTTACATCACTGCCTCCTGAGGAGAATCTCCAGTGGAGGGGTGCATAGGCTTAGGGTTAAGCTAACTCCGCTTGCATCTTGAGAATCTCCATTGGTTCTTGAAAAAGAAACAGCAGCAAGTCTTTAGCCCTGGAGTTTGTAATGACGGATTTGAACACGTGTGGGCAATGTATTGTGCAGTGGTTTTTGTTTTTAATAAGATCGAATTACAGAAAAACAATATTGGTCCAATATCAAATTACCATAAAAATAACTTCTGCTAGCTAATAAATGGCCGCTGTCTTTCAAAGCAATGTCCGTTCTGTTGATTCTTATGTCTTACTATGCTTTCCATTTGTCTATGCAGGGGCGTAGGCTGATATGGGGCCCTGGGGCAGTGGGCCCCAGGGCGTAAGGGCGGAGAGGCTCCTGGGGGGGCGTAGAGGGCCTCTGGAGGGGCGGGAGACATCCTAGGTTTCGGTTTTTTCTTTTGTTTTTTCCCGTTTTTTTCCGGGTTTTTTAAAGGTTTTTTTTAGAAGTAACGGGGCTTTGTAGTTTCCCCCCCCCCTTGCATTGCAGCCTTGCCTAGCAGCCCAGGAGTCCTGATTCACCCCCCCCCCCCGAGGGCATTAAGGGGCAATACACTTTCAAGTTTATTCTGCAGAGCAAAATTCACATCATTATGAATGCCTCATCATGTGTGCTGCTGGAAATGGAGACAGGAGGTACAAAGTGGACAAGGAGGCTTCCAAACTGAAATCAAAAAATCCCAAAAATTTGCTGCGCGGCTGCGCTGTGGGGCGTAAAGGATTACGGCCGCGCGTTTTTATGGGGGGGGGCGTCAAGGGTTTGGGCCCCGGATCAAAAATGGTCTGGCTCCTCCTCTGTGTCTATGTAAGCTGTTTCCAAGTCTCTTAATAACCAGTCCTTTTTGTTAGGTGTCTCATAGGTCTTCTAGTTGTGTGCCTAGACAATTCTTGCAGTCATTAATAAACTTCTTAAAGATTTCACATTTTGTTCACGACTTTTAAAAATATGCTTAACAAAAATAGAGGATCATTCATAGCTGTCTCTCCTGTAATGTAAAATACACTTTGTATAACCATCTTCTAATATTTTGTGCCTTGTAACAGTTCCACCAGATATGAAATAAAATCACTGCTTCTCCTACTTCTTACTTCCATCTTTTAAAAGTAATTTGCCTTCATCTTTCTGTTTAGCTTATGTGGTGTCAAGTAGCATCTATACATAATTTTATGATGGGCTTCCCTTAAAGAGCATGAAATAAAGTTTTTAATATCCTTATTTATTTGCAACCATATTCTATCCACTATGTTTATACCTGAACTTCAAATTCAGAATCTTTTATGAGTCAGCAAACCCACCCACCCACCCTGGTTTCAAAAATATAATTTGTGACAGGAGCCTTTTTTCCATTTGCTGTTGACTTAATATCGGACACAAACTGCACTGTCCAAGACTGTAATCCTATATTTACCTAGGAGTGAGTCCTATTGAATTCAGTGAGAGTTGCTGCTGAGTAGACATGCCTAGGATGTCATTGCCAGTTGCTGTAATTGAAATTGAGTAATAATCTAATCTGGAAATATTGTAACTGTGGTGGTGGCTGGCAAATCCATATTCTAGCTATAATTTACTCCCTAAATATTGAGCTGCTTGCAGCACAATCCTGTCTAAATATATGCCAGCAGAGTAATGGCTCTGCCGGCACTGGGTGTTGTAAACATGCCGTAAGGCATGTTTGACACCTGGCGAGTAAGCAGCACCAGCAGAGAATCGGCACTGATCACTCTGCCCCACAGCCACTGCCAGTGAACGGAGGTAAGTCCTGGGCCGGGCGGGGAGAGGGCATACCAGGGTGAAAAGGGAGCGGGTGATTGGCCAGCCACACCAAGGAAGGGAGAGGGAAACTTGGTGGCATGCTCCACCAAATTCTATCCCCCATCCCAGGCCTGGCTGGCATTGTGCCAGCCATTTTGCCGGCACATATCTGAGGAGACCCATAGGTGCAGCTGGGGCACTACCTAAGGGAACAGGATGAACATCCCTCTACCCTGAGTTGTGCTCCAGCTACACCAGTGTTGGCCTGATCCTGCTTAAGATCCGGCGCAGCGTGCTTTAGCACACTGCGGTGGAGCCTAGACAGGATTGGGCTGTTAAAGTAATAAAATTTGTAAACCTATAGCAGTTCAATTTTCCCCACAATAGAATACAGATAATTGTATCAAAGGTTATAGCCAGAAAAAGAAAACACAACTGCCTTAACACAACTTGACACTGCAGCGCTGGTGCTTTTAAAGACATTTAATTTTCTCAAATAGCAGCATACAATTCTTGGAATCGACTGCATTATACCACAGGCACACATCCGTGGCACTCACTGGGGGGGGGGGGTTTGGTTCATGCTGTGTATCAGCCCTGGAATCCACCCATATATAAATTGCATTCCCCATGTTAGTGCCAGCCTGGTTCTACATCTGGCAAGGCATGGAAGAGACTCTGGCTCCTGCATGCAGAGACCTACTGTCGGCTCCTAACCGGCCAACAGAGACAGAGTCTGGCTCACATGCTAAGGCTGGGGTGGTCTGCAGGGTCAGATAAGATGGAGCAGCAAGTTAGGCCTGCAGACCAAGAACAAGAGTGGTCATAGCAGATCCAGGAGTAGAGGGATGGGAGGCAAGGGAGACTGTGTGGGTGCAGGGCCTGTATAGAGCTAGGCTAGCATGGTTGCACCAGCAAGTATTCCGGTGAAACTGAAGAGGTTAAAATGCAGGCAAGTAAGCAACATCCCTTCCTGGATCTAGGTGGAGCCTGATCTAGAGTTTGTGGCCTTCTATTGTTCCTCTTTTCAAGTAGGTCCACCTGTTACCAAAACAGCTGGTTCTTGGGGGAATTCACACAGCCCTATTTGAAACATTGGTATCTTAGACTGGATAACAGATCAGCATAATGCAGAGCATCCCCTTTAACTTTGAGAAGAGGCTGAGAGAAATAACGTCAAATAAGATCAGAGCTTTATTAAGAAAAAGACAAAGGTGGAAATATTGCATTCAAAGAAATAGAAAAATACATTTCTTTACCCTAAAAGTAGTGCAATATGTTGGTGGTTACATGTAGTGCAGTGTGTATTTAGGTGCATCTGAAGGAAAGGGGGGGGGGTTCAAGGAAAGAATTCTGGGAGTTCCTGCTGTGTCCAACCTAGGCTCTAGGGGGAGGAGAGAAAGAGTTTAAGTGCTACCTGTATATATAGCTACCTATCCTGAAGATTAATACCTTGCAGAGCCTGTGAGCAGCATGTGGAAACCCTGTCCTGATACAACACACAAAAATGTTGCACCAGGGTAGAGTGACAACTTGTTGGGCAACATTCCTTCCTTTCTAAGGATTTGTTGAAGTTTCTGTTCCATGCAGGCTAATAATCAGTGATGTGTAACTTGAGATGCTCGGCTTTAATGTGGCAATGGATAACTTGGAATGTGAATGGAAAGGGGATTTTTCCCTAATCAGGCAGGATGTAGGTAAACAGGTATTCTCAAAGGGTTAGCAGTGTCTGCTGAAATGCAAGTGTACAATGGTCACCAAACTGGTGCCAGAGAGATGTCTAGCATCCTGAAATGAGGTTTACATAGGTTAATGCAAAATGCAGGTACAGTAAAATGTAGATGCTTTGCTACAAGATACAGCTGTTAGTGGAATTGCATTCAGGAGGGCAAATACAAACTAAATACAGACAGGAGATAAGTGAGAAGGATTACAAAGTTGCATTCAATTGGAGATACAAAATGGGATTCTCTCTTTCCTTCCATTATGTATGCCTGTGGGGTGGGGGAGAGATCATAGGCAGGCAGGAGGTTGAGGCTTGTCCCACAGTTTTGTTTGAGAACCATGGCCTGTATGCCAGTTCTGTCCCTTTTGTGCATAGAGGTCCTGGGAAAACAGTTCACCTTGCATACTGACAGACCTTCATGTTGGCATATGAAATAATGTTGCTTGAAATCAGAGTCCATAATATAGTCCATAATAACAAGAGGAAAAAAGGGGGGGGGGAGTTTTACCAATAGATTTCAGCACCATTTTGCCCTGGACAGCTCCCCATTAGTTTCAGCACCATTTTGCCCTGGATAGCTCCCCATGGTATCTATAGGCAGAATGGTGCTGAAATTTGAAGGGACCTGCCTAGAGCAAAATGGTGCTTAAAACGGCACGGTCTGTATCTCTGCTTTTCTTCTAATACATACATTTAATGAATGGGCACGGAAGGAGGAGACTTCAACTGAAACTCACCCTGCCTCTTGGAGTGGGAGAGGCATTCCCTTGTATATAGAATGACCCCCTTCCTATCCCAGAGAATATTGGTTTCCTTACTTCAGGGCCACATTGTGGCTACATCGGCACTGGAAAGTCAGATAGGATTGGGCACTGTCAATATATTTTCTGTAATGCAGTTACACAATAGTGATAAGTTATCAGGACTTGCATTTCAACTTGGTCCTCTCTGACAACTGCTGTATCGAGCAATGTCCAGTCCCACTCTAGACCAGGGGTCTCCAAACTTTTAGGGACATGGGCTACAGTAGATTTTGTAAGTGGCTTTGCCGGCCAGAGAGAAATAAATGTTTATTCCAAAGGCTACCCTACTGTGCCATTCTTACCTTTCATTTGGAACTAGATATAAGTGAAGAAAATGTGTCAACATTTGTGTCAACATATCAAAAATTACATCAAATCACATCACGTTTTATTCAATTTATACCAACTCACAATTTGGGATGTCACAAATTTACTTCGGGATTTAAATAAATCCACTTTCAGCAAATGAAACTACCATTTTGCTGAGGCCCCTTTGTGGGTGGGGAAAGGCAGCATCACTATCCATTAAATAAAACTATTTATAATATTTTCCTTGCATTTGTTTAGAATACTTTGCTGATTCAGTCTCCACACTGAGGGTAGATGCTGCTGCACTCCCCTGCATTCAAGGTTTTGCATTCAAAGTGGGAATTGTGCGTACCAGTTGCATTATGGTCCAAAAGCTTGCAACTGGGCGTGTCTGTTTTGTTCTCCCAGGCAGGGGGGCAAAATGCGTAGAACGTTGCTCTGTCTGCTCCTCTCTTTAAGGGGCTGAAATCGAGATTTTTTCGCTCTTGTGAGGAGATGAGCATGGTGTCCGTTTGGCTGTCCCAGCCTTGGCTCCCTTGTTCAGATATGTGGGTTGACTGAGAAGAGTTCTGGGAGGAGATGTGAGTAGAGTCACTCAAATCTTCGTCATCGCTGTACAGGATGGGTGACCTGGCCTCACCTAAATCTGTGCAGGACAGACAATTATCTTCGTGTTCAGAAGTGTCGGTATCATCTCTGTTGTGCTTGAAGAAGGCTTCCCACTTTGGTACTTCAGTAGTTGACTGCTGCTGGTCCCCCTCTTCTGGCTTGCAAGTGGACTCTGTGTGGATCTGTCCTGCTGGATTCTGCAGTACAGTACTGGAGTCCGTAATCTGGGGTAGGGCTTCAGTTACAGCCACCTCTTTCTCAGGTTCTTCTTCATCCTCCTCCTCATCCTCCTCACCATTGGATTCCTCACACTCTATGAAATCTACCTTCATTGAGGTAGGCATGGAAGTCGCCTTATAATTTCTTGTCATGTTATTGTCATCTTGTTGAGTTTCAGAAAGAGGTTTCTTCTCAGGTAGCGCAATCTCTGGCTGCAGCTTGGGAATCTTAGGTCTTACAGGAACCAATTCCATATCAAAGAGATCACCACCACCTCCACCACCTGTCAAGGCAAAATAAAACAAACACACAAAGCAGGGATCGGAAAAAGTAGTGAGATGATTTATGGTCAATCTACACATGCATCCAAGTTATATCATGCATCTTTTTTTTCTGGTAAGGAAGATGTGTTTGAATATTCTCTCATCAAGAAAAACAAACAAACCTTTCTGCACATAGAAAGCCCCTTGAAATTTGGACCGAGATTCTTCCAAGCTGGCTCCAAGTTGCCCTAGTCAGTTTAGAGGCAATTCCTGCAATGGCACTTTCTGAAGCTGCAGAAATCACTGGCTGGCTGTACAGCACTGCTACCAACACACCACCATCTACAGCCACCAATTCAAAACAACAACCCCACCCAAAAGCCTGAGCGTGGAAGCTTCTGTAACGTGAGCTAACCCTGTAACCTGGTTTACATATCCGTTTTTTAAAAATTTCATTGTCCTCTGTTTGCTGCAGAGATTATATCATTCTAGCTGTGACATGGCCATGATACACAGGCATAATTTAGCAATTCCTAAATTGTGGAGGAGGGTGGGGAGAGAATGCACAGTTCTCTTACCTATATTTGTTAGATCCACGTCTCTGACTCTTTTCAGGGTTCCAAGAGGTTTATACTTCGGCTCACTACTTTTGCTGTATGATCTGCATAATGGCTTTAAGCTGAAAAGAATAAGCAATTCAACTGTTAACTATTTCAAAACATTGCTGTTTGACTTTTCAACAACCTCAGCTCTGCTGCCTCATGACACTTAGACACTCAGCTGAGAAGGCAGAGACATTTTCTACCGACACTCACTACAATTATTATAAGATGTCAGCAAGTCTTAAAATACATTCGCTTAACAGCTGGTGGTCATGATCAAGGTACGTTGATACCAAAAACAATTTATCCAGGACAGCTTGGCTTTTTAATTCAGTTACCATGAATGCATCAAAAGGGCCAAGGAAAAGGGAGGTAGAAATATACTTACATTTCTAGAACTCTGTCTTCTGTTGACCCCACTGGAATTACATTGGGATACACATTCATTGGGCAAATATAGCTCAAGAAATCCTGAATCTAGAAAAAGGGATTGGAGATGGGACTTACAAATCCTTTTCACATTACAGTTTGCAATAGCCTTGAGAGCTGGGTCACTTGTAAAATGGGGCAATGATTTACCAAAGCGCAGTCAATGAGTTCATGGCTGAAATGTCAAAATTATCCCAATTCTCAACACTACCGACTGAGTTACTCTGACCCTCAGTCATATTTCATCACCACTCTCGTTCAGAACTCTTGTCTTTGCTCTGATCTTCAAAAGGAACTTCTATGCTCACAGGATGCCCCATTCACTTCTGTAGAGAAACCCTGGCTCGAAACAGAACTTCAAGCCCATTCACATGTAGCTCACATATTCACCGTCTCCCTCACACACACTCTCCTGCACAGGGATGCCACTTTTTACCCATCGTAGATACTCATGTATAAGTCGAGAAATTTAATTCTTAAGCTGTATCCTGAAAACCTGGGTCGACTTATCCACAGGTCAATGGATAAGGACATACAGTGGGCCCTCCGTATCCAAAGGGGATTGGTCCCAGGACTCCCCGCGGACATCAAAATCCGCAGATGCTCAAGTCTTGCCTGACAGTGCCGAGTGGCTTCCTCATTCTCAGCAGGGGTGGCACAGTCCGGATGAACCCCACATGGAGACCCTTGCGGTAGCCACGGCAGAGCTCCACCATGGAGCAGCGCCACCTGCCCACGTGAGTGCCTCCAGCCAGGACAGAGAGACAAATAAGAAAGGAACGCTAGAGCAGCGGACACTGCCTTTTCCACAGCAGCAGCGCACACCTAGTTTCCCCACCTGTCATAAACCCCAACTTATCCACGGGTCATAGCAAACTTCAAGACTCATGGAAGAGTATCTACGGTAGGTAAAGTCATCAAGGGGCTTACAGCAATTAGAGTTCCTTGAATTAAGGACAAATGTGATGCAGTTCTCAAAATCAGGACCCGCTACTGTAGTCACAGGCAGCTGCAATCTCCCATTTGAACCAGGAAACTATCACTGCGGCCTTGTCCTGAAAGCATTAGCAAATGGAACCAGCAACCTGTGGACAATCCTTATTGCTTTGCACCGTCTCTTCTGCTCATTTCAAATTGCAAACCTTTAATATGTGCCATGTAATGTTATATCTGTCATGAGAAGAGTAAGTGGCTTTCAGTCACACTCAACCACCAGACCCATCTGCAATAATAATGATACTGTCCTAGTCTTACAGGATTGTTGTAACCATTACTTATAATGTATGTAAGGTTAATGTAATGCAAGGGTATCTTGAACATTCTACCGTGCTATTTAAATGCGAAGTATTACTCTTGTACTTTTTCCAGCCCAAAGCTCCTTACACCCAAGACAGGCTACAAAATCAAAATCAGCATACTTAAAGTGCATCCACGTATCTACAATAACTACTTCATACATGAAAAAGGAACACCATATTTTATAAAATAATTATAATCTGCCTACCTCACTGTAAGAGGAATGAAATGAGAAGCAAGCTCTGTATGAACTCTCCCCAGTCCTAAACAGAAAAAAAAAACCAAATACATGTTTGCTGCTATTTATGAATATGTGGAGCAGCATCAGCTTAAGAATAGGTTGCAGGGGGGGGGGGGGCGTATCCACTATCTGCGGATTCACTTATCTGTGGATAGCGGGAGGGAGGCCCCCCGTCCACCCCACCGGTCATTATTTTACCTTATTAGCTGGTCTCTGTCTTCCTTTCAACAGATGCTATAAGCAGCAGCATGCTGCTTATTGTGTTGAAGCTGGCTGAGTGCTAGAGAGGCTCAGCCAAAGAACAGGAAGCAGTTCCAGTTCCTGCTTCCTGTTCTTCAGCTGAGCCTCTCGAGCACTTCAGTGCTATAAGCAGCAGCAGCATGCTGCTTATAGCGTTTGTTGAAAAGAAGACACAGACCAGCTTCTAAGGTAAAATAATGGCCGGTGGGGTGTGTGTGGGGCCGCAGAGGGGGTATTTGCCACTATCCGTGGTTCTCCGATGTCCGTGGGGAGGAGCCTGGAACGGATCCCTGTACCTCAGGGGGCCTGTACCTCAATGTCTATTTCAGAAAACAGCAGAATGTTCTTTAGAGTACAAGTCCTCCAAATATATCTTAGTAAACCTACAGAATTAGTGATGGGCACTAGCTTAGACAAATTCATGTCCTGAAATTTGGACATTCATGGAGAGTAGACGAATTTCATGGGGAGTAGATCTATTAATAGTTATTAGCCTTTTCCATGTCCAGAGGCACTAGAAAACCACTGATCAGATGCTGGGGCAAACAATGGACAGTCATCATCCTTTATTGTCCGACATGTGCTTTTCCAGAGGCACCTGGCTAGAAGTTGCTCAAGACAGAATGCTTGACTAAGTGGCCTTTGGTCTGATCCAGCAAAGACGGTTCTTAAAAGTTCTGTATAGCACCTAGAGCCTGGTACTAAACAAAACGTTAAATAGCAGTAACCATAAAGCCATCGCTAACTCAGTTTCACCCAACTTAATACAGGTTTGGTTTAAGAGATCAATTTAATCATAAAAGATTATGAAGCTACAAGGATCACACAGGGTGGCTGGGGCTTTTGTTTTTGAAAAATGAGATGCGCTCCGCTCACCTCACGACTACGTTGGTTCTCCTTGTCCTTTCTCCAAACCACATTGTGGATGGCTTGACACTAATTATGTGCAGCCGCTTTCCATTCTGGGAAGTTATTCCACAGGGCAACCTGTTCACTCGGAAGAGCTCATCATCCTAGTGGACAAACAGCATCCACTGAAACACACAGGCAGATCAAACACAAGCAGGTGCCTTTCAACACCTAGTGAGTAGTTTCGATAAGCGTTCTGCCTTAACAGATAAAACGATCAGTTTTTCAGGCAACTTCCCCTCTCTCTTTTTTGAAAATGAATCTGCTCAAACCAGTGCGGATTTGTGAGTGAGTGAGAGAGAGAGAATGCATTCATTTTCAGTACGTAATTAGCCCAGTCAAGGCAGGAGAAGGTCTTTTGTCTCAATATGAGAAACGTAATGCATTTGAACTGTACTGGAAAGAGGCGGCAGCGGAGGGTGGGGGGGAAGAGTGGAAAGGGAAAGACAGCCAGGAAGAGAGGAGTCATTCATAGCAAGTGAATGCTGCAGTCTAATAATCTGATCCAGGGCATGTTTGTTCTGAAGTCCAGTGCGACTGAAGCCCCGTTCAGACATGTACAGGAACATGTGAAGAAATAGGAGGAGGATGGAGGGGGAGCACATCAGGGTAGCAATTCTACGAAGGACTTCTTCCTATGTTCAGGGTTTGTCATTGCAGACAACTGCTGATCATGGGGCGTGCAAGAGGCAGGAACTTCATGAGCACCGCAGCTTGCTAGTGAGTTTACGATCCACCCCACCCCCACCCCCGAATACAGAGAGAGAAACGTCTTAACAGGGCTTTAATCTCAGAAAGATGTGGGAAATAAGCTAGAAAGATTGGGGACGGTGGGGAAGTGAGAGATACAAGACTCCACTCCAGTCACTGCAGTGTGATCTAGGGCAGTGGTACTCAAACTTTTCAGCCCATGTATCACCTATGCAGGCCTCCAGCCGGCAGTGTACTACCGGAAGAAAGTGCCGATGATGTCATTGGCACTTTCTTCCGGGTTTGCAGCTGCGCCAGAGCTTGGAAAAGGCAAGTAAGACACCGGGGAGGGCAGAAGGGCCATCCCCAGCGTTTAGAAGCCCACGTGCTTGAGCTCTGCTGCCTCCGCAGAGCTCAAGGCACCAACATGGCACCGTGTTATCAACACAGCTGATCCAACACCATCTTGGCCACCAGCGGCCCACATGCCACCAGCCTGTGGTCTGTGTACCACAGGTTGGGAACCTCTGACCTAGGGCATGTTTACTCTGGAGTGTTGGAGTTCACTAGGAGCTCTGATTTCTATGGAGGATGGTTACCAAAAACAAACATTTACTCACTGTGTGGTTCTGAGAACAATGAAAATGTTCAAAAAGGCTCTAGTTTCCCCATCGCTGCACCATGAAAATGCTCACATTAAGGTTTGGCAAGCTACTCATCAACATGAAAGATCTTAAGAGAAGGCAGAGCCCGACTGCCCTGGCTGGTGTTTATTCCGCAATACCATTCCCAAATCATGCTGATACCCAGGAAAATCCAGGCACCGCTGGATTCTGAACAATTGGTCTTGACGCCAGTGTTGTTGAAGGCGGAAGGAACTGTTAATACATACATACCCTTGGATGACGACAGGCATGAATCTGAGTGTGCCGACTTGAAGTGATGTGGCAGAGGATTTCTGGCATGTTTTTAAACATGTCCAATTTGTTCACGTGCACCTAGGGAATCAAACGGACTGTTACCAATGCCATTTCTGACAGTTTTGTTTAGAAAACAGTCCTAACCTCCTCCTACTGGAGGAATTTGCTCCTGGAGAACACTGGCAAGACAGGAAAGTACTTGGTTTCCCCAATATCTAGCTATCTAGCCTAAAAAGAACTTGGTTCCAAGTGTCAGTTGTCCAGGGATTGGAGAAGCAAATGGAGGCAATGGCCAGGACTAAAAGGCTCCTGGGCTGTTTTCTATGGTTGGCTCTAAGCCAGAGGTTCTCAACCTGTGGTACGCATACCACTGGTGGTATACTGGTGGCGCAACCGCCGGTAGTATGCGGCAAGCTGGTCCTTATCTGCTTTTCCAATCAGAAGAAGCCCCCCCCTCGCAGTCCCCACCATTACTTTTGTTTTCTTTCTAGTCTGTGTCTTGCTTTAACAAAAGGTCTGCTTCTGTGCTTTAGCAAGCACAGAGGCAGACAAGCCGACTGAATGGTAGAGAGGCTCATCTGAATCAACAGAAAGCAATTCCAGTTCCTGCTTCCCGTTAATTCGGCCGAGCCTCTCTACCATTCAGTTGGCTTGTCTGTGCGCACGCACACCTCTTTATGGTGTGAAAGAGTCTTTACAATCTCTCTCTCTCTCTCTCTCGGCACAGGTGGTACTTCAGAAAATTTGACCGTGACAGGTGGTACACCTTTCGACAAAGGTTGGGAACCCCTGTTCTAAGCCATCCTGGGAATGTTAATGGAAAGGCAGGGTATAAATCTACAAACATTGATTGCAGCTGGCTTATATTCAATTCAGAAAGAAAGGATGCTGCATGGATAATCTTACCTTGACTCCAAGCTCCTCACTGAGGCTTGTGAATAAATATTCGTAGCCATAAGCTGCTTTGCAGTTCAGCCACACCACATGATAAGGACTTAGAGTGATCCAGCTTCGTACCAACTCCAATATGCCCTTCACACATTCTTCCTAGCACAGAAAGGTAAAAAGTAAAAATAGTTTCCTTCCACTTCAAAGCTTAGTAACATCATGAGTTTACTGCAGATCACAGCTGATCTGCAAAGTTTTAATTCAGGCGAGCCCACAGCAGCCCTACGACATTCAAAGAGTCCAGGTAATCCAACGTTCTGTGTTGGCGCTGCTGGAAGTTGTGCTGCCAGATTTCAAGATCCATTGCTCAGAAGAGAGTCATATGCTCCCAGTGAAATTTAAGATACAAAGAACAACTTAAGTCCTAAAGCAACTTGCACTTGGACATCATGATGGATGGTCACATGGGGGGGGAGAGGGACAGACCTAGTCTCTCACTGCGCACACCCTTGCCTCCCCGGTTCCCAAGGCAGCACAAGTTCTGCACAACTGCGCACTTCCCCAAGATGAAACAATTTTTATACGCATGCAAACATATGATGCGCTTTATATCGTTAACAGGCCAAATATCCTTCTAATCCAGTCCTGACTTCTGACACATTAGCAGCTCTCTAGGACCCAGCCAGATGTTTTTCCTACTGGTAGAACTGCATTTGAGCTGGAGATGCCAGGGATGGAGCCTAGAGCCTTCCACAGGCACAAAGCCTATGACTCAGCCACTGAGCTCTGAACCCCCTCCAGAAGGGAAGTCAGTAAAACCTCTGGCTGTTTTACAGGACCATCTGTGAGAATGGAAGACATGCAAACCCTTCCAGGAATGAAGCAAAACAAATTACATTGATAAATTGGGGGGCAATTCTATTTCTTTGTTGGCGGGGGGGGGGGGAGAAGAGACACAGCAGCCCACTACGGAGCAAGTAGATTCAAGTCTGATTGGTTGTATATTATTCTGCTGAGGGCTTGTCTCCAGTGCATCTAGGAATCCATGTCAGATTTCACCAAACTTTCAAATGGACCTGAAGAAACCAATGCCAGAATTTCCAAGAAGAACTCTCGCTGACAAAGCCAAAAGACAATGATTGCATCTCCACTTCACCTAAACTCACCCTGCTTGGTATCTGATAAAATTTGGGATTGCAGAAAGTGGTATCTAAATATACACTCTGGATGTCTTTCACTCTGAAACATAGAATTGGGATACTGCATTAATACTTGACATACTACTACGAAGTGTATTTCTCTCCCCCCCCCCCATATATTGCTATCAGTATCCAAAAGATTTTATTTCACCAAATGAAATCCAAATGTCTTTCATACCTAGTAAAGTCAACTATATTCATTGTGACCATGGAGGGCAATATATGCATAATAATAATATATGCATAATAGACTTAGACTGCTTACAATTAATTGACTCTCATGCAAACCCAAAACTTTCTTTTTAGTGCAGCGATATTCATGCACAGATCCAAATCATAACATGGGCAACCTGAGGGTATCTTCTACCCCTTGTGACACAGCCAGCTTCCAAGAGCCCAAGTGACTCATAACTGCGAGATGTTCAGCATGACTGGAAGGAAACAGAATTGTGCCTGAAGTGATGCCCTGAGGCTGGCAAATGAGCATGGCTTGATCTCCAAGTCCCTATGTAAGGGTTGGGGAGCATGGACAGAGGTGGAAGTTAGATAGTAAGCAATTGCACCGGTCAGCATAACATCAAAGGGCAAGTCCACTAAGCAGGCTAATAGCAAGCCTGCTCTTTTTGAGAAGGCACCTCCCAGTCACCCTGACTTGGAGTACTGCCTTACAGTTAAAGAGACTGGGTTGCCAGCATGACGAGACAGCTGGAACACATAAGTCATCCCTCCCAGCACGGCTGCAATGTGGTGATGTGTGATGATGGGCCATGATGTGTGATGATATCCATTTGTAAGGGATGGCCTGAGTGAGCAAGCCATCGATCAGCAGGAGTCGCTGTTGGACCGCTGTGAGAGGGCGGAGGAGTGTGAATGTCAGCTACTAAGGATGTATAATAGCTGGAGAACCTGTCTGGGCTTGATTTGTGGCTGCTCCTGCGGGGGCTCGGAGTGCATGAGAGCTATGCAGTCAGGAAAGATGACCGCACCATGAAGGGAAACATGATGGGTTCTACGAGTTTCTCATAGAACAATAATTGTAAAAATTCCATTTGTGAAAATGGGGCTTGGTGACTAGCCTGCCTGTGTGAACCGCCTTGAGTCTGTAAGACTCTCACTCACTGTGTGAGCCAGTGAGAAAAAGCAGTATATAAATACTGTATAATAATAATTACAATAATAATTACAACAATAATATCTCAGCATCGAGGGCTAAGAGCCCATGTTTTCACATTAGTCAAAGCAGTAATGTGGCTTTTCCACAGACCATCTGCAGCCACCCCAAGATTATTCATCTACTCTGCACAGCTACTGAAGGCACGGAAGTACTATATGATTACTGTGGACCCTTTCCATCCACGGATCCGGGATCTGCAGATTTGTCCTGGATCCACGGGGTCCACTTAAAATAGCTAAGAAAAAAAGGTTAAAAAATGCAGTGTTTTTTTAACCTTTTAGCAACAAACCACGCTGTTTCCAAGTCTCTGCAGGGCTTCAGCAAGCTGAATGACCCACTTCTGGGTTGTGCGAAGGCTCTTCCCCCCTCCCAGCCTTGTCCCCCTCCTTTTAACCTTTTTCTTGTTTTAGCTATTTTAAGCGGACCCTGGTATCCATGGATCTTCGCTATCTGCGGGGTGGTGGTGGTGTCTGGAATGGATTCCCCACGGATAGCGAAGGCCAACTGTATTTTCAAGCAATTTCAAAGTTATTTACCTGTAAATCATTACTTACACAACAAGCAGACCTGCCTGCAATTTTTCTGACCTACTGATTTCACAGTACAATGAAGCCACACCGTAAGAATTGGTGGTTCAATCACCTGTTCCCTGAATGCAAGAGTTCCATTCTGGCCGCTTCTCCTTTTGCAAGTCTAAAATCCCCCGTATACAGCACAGTGCCATTTTCACCTTGAAAAAGAAACCTGGAATAGAAGCACATTCTTGTATGTGTCGGCAATTCACATGCAGGGCTGACCCAACTCAACAGGCAACGTCATACAGCTACTTGCTAGAAACAGGCTCAGTGTGTAGCATTTGTAAGGGGGCCGGCAGCGCTCAGAAATTCCCCCAGCAGGCCCAGAATATTTGAATAAAATTAACTGTCTGAAGTCCCTAGACTCCAGTAAACTTTGCTTTAATTTGCAGGAACATTGTGTGGTACCTTATGGCTATTATGAAGAACTTAAAAGTTTCAACTACTAAAAAATAATTACTTTTTATAAACTAACTATTAGGTAGTAAAATATAGTAACAGTGAACTACTTTTAAAAGCAGTTAGCATCCCAAGTCCCATTTTCCAAAAGGCAGTTTTGCCAGAGGTGATGTCTACTACACCCCTGACGCAGGAGAATGGGGAGAGTCGAGCCTTGGCAAACTGATTATGGAGAAGCCTTAAATCGCAACTAAAACCTTATATTGGCACAATATTGGGAAACAAAATGCAGTTTTATTTTTCATATTTACAACCTCCCCATGGATGAAGGCACCTGTTATTAACTATATGAGCTGGGGAAAAACACATACATGACTGATCCTGGGCAGTGTCCAGCTGGCAGAAGCGTCACAACCAGGTCTTCTTTCTGGAAGGAGAAAAAAAAAAACAACACACAATTTACAGCGGACCCTGCTTTGCCACAGTCATCCGTTCCGGAGACACAATTGTATTGTGAAAATGTAGAAAGTGAATCCAATTACGCATTGAGTTTTGGTAATTTGTTCCAAGACCTCAATTCTGGCCACAGAACTAAGCTATTTCTCTCTCGAAAAGTGATTTAAAAAAGGTGCCTACTGTGCTTTGTTAGGGGCCACTGTTAGGTTAAAAACTCTCCTACCAGGCTGAGACTATAGCAAGTCCTCACTTAGTTGTTGATAGGTTCTTCTTGGAAACTGCAACTTTAAGCAAAACGACTTATAATGAAACGAATGTTACCATAGGCTAATTGATAAACGTAAACGTTCCTATGGCATTTTCCCATCAACTTTAAAATGAAACGACTTTAAGTGAGGACTTGCTGTACTTCAAAGGCTTGCAGGCTTTCGCTTCAGCTAAAATCCTTCCCTCAATAGATACCCAGCCACTATGTTTAACATGCTGCTACCAAATGCTTGCAGCCACTGATTGATTTATCTATCACACAGGTCGCTCCGACCTTTGTCGAGTCAGTGCGCTTTGTTCTAGTGTGAGCGCTCACAAGAGAACATAGCGCACAAGAGAAGAGAGTCAAGAAGCAACCGCAGGCACTGAGGCGCCTTGCATTGCCCTGTTCTCCAGAACAAAGGTCGGAGCGGTCTCTGCAAAGGTTGAAGCGGTGGCTTACCACTTGCAAACAGTTCCACATACCACTGGTTCAAAAACGCTGTCCTATCGTATAGTGAACCTTGTTTTATTATTATTATTAACAGCATTTATATACAGCTTTTCAACAAAAAAGTTCACAAAGCAGTTTACAGACAAAATCAAACGATTAAATGGCTCCCTGTCCCAAAAGGGCTCACAATCTAAAAAAGATGCAGAAGAACACCAGCAAACAGCCACCAGAAAAGACACTGTGCTGGGGTGAAAGGGGGGCAGTTACTCTCCCCCTGCTAAATATAAGAAGAGCACCAACTGAAAAAGTGCCTCTTGCCCAGTTAGCAGGGCCAGTTAGTTTTGCCACAGAGAGTCGGTTATAATGTGAACTGATCACATTGTGAGCCCATCATAAAGCAGGGACCTGCTGTACTAGTTAATGAATGCTAAGTCCATAACTAAGATTGTCTGGACGCGGTAAAAGGGTAGGCAGTCAACATAGCCCTGTTAATGTGACATATCTAGGGATATGGATCGTGGGGAAAATGACCACACCTTCTAGTCTCACCCTAATCTTCATGCATTTCTTTGAAATCTGTGAATGTGCCTGTTTACAATTTGTACAAGTGTACGCTCTCTTCACACAGTCAGGAACCCTGCAGGTCAGGACTCCTGCACAATAATGCATTTAGCCTAGCATTACTACAAAGTCTGCTGGGAGATGCAGCATAGATTTGAGATGCAGAAAAGAGGAAGAACCCAAGGACTTCAAAGCAGAACAAAGAAAAGGAATTTGGACAAAAATAGAAAACAAAAGCAACAGTTCATATAGTTAATGGGCTCCTCTTTTGTTGGCTAAGACTGAAGGTTCACAATGGAAGATAATCTTCGTTCCTACATACTTGGAACAGTTTGATAAAAACTTGAACAGACAATGCGATTGATTACCTCACCAGATGCTTCATCAACTAGAGAAATTTGAGTTGGAGTTTCAACTTCAAGGGAAACCTACAGCACAAACCCAAAATATAGACATGCATTATACTGTAAAACAGACTATCCATATTGGTCAGATACAAGATGGATGTTTTTATGGCATCTGATTGAGCAGAATTAGATTTTCAATGTGTACATTTGGACGGTACTATTTGTCTATGAAAAGCAACTGTTATGGTTTTACAAGAAATATACATTATCAGATCATCCCCTCCTCAAAAGATGTATTCAGAGAGTCAAGACATTTTACTAAGGTCCCTTCTTATCCAATCAGATTCCTTCATTTCTCTACAACCCAATCTTCAGTGCTGCACTAATGGACATTCCATAGAAATGACTTCTATCAAGGGAGTAGTGTAAGCGTCCGTGATGGGATGGATTTTGCTCTGCATTAAAAATCAATATCAGTGATCGAAGACTGTTATAACCCGCAACAATGTACATTGAGCGAAACATCTCGGGATTTGGGTTATAAAACTTCAATTTATAAAATATCAAAATGTAAAATACATCAGCAAAAATCAGTAAAAACACAAAGTAAGCATATAATGCTAAAACCTCATGTAACAAATACTTTAAGATCACTGAGTAAAATACAATAAAGACATTTAAAAACTGCAAGGGCATGACGTTTCGTTTACCAATCTGTAAACTTTTTCAAATGCTAAAAAAAGAGCCTAAGTAGGCAAGAAGATGTTACAAGTACACATCGCAGTCTTGCTGCTTAAAAAGGAAATTTGGTGCACATTTTACTAACACAATTAACCGGAAATCAAGCAAACCTGAGCCAAATCCTCAATGACCCTACTATACTGCCATCTAGTGGTGGCCTAGAAAATAGCCCAACTAGCATCAATACTATTTCTTATTGCTTTTATTTATTGCAGGGGTCCAGACTCTATTAATAAGTGATAATTCCTGTTTCCTATTCAATACTTGAGATCCATGTTTAAATATTTCAATGGCCTCCAAACTCAATCTGGCCCTATAATTGTTTTCCTGCCCTAACTTTATAGTGTCTTCAAATTTAATACCATGGCCTGACTCCATCTTATGCTGGGCTAACGCAGATTTCTCTATTTGGTTAAGCCGGCATGCCCGTTCATGCTCTTTGAGCCTGGTATTTATAAAGCGTTTCGTGGTACCTATGTAAACTTTTCCACAGCTACATGGTATCTTATAAATCCCAGGTGCATTCAGTGGAGGTCTCGGGTCTTTTCAGTTCCTTAAAAGCTGGCTTATTTTATTGGTAGTTTTAAAAATTGGTTTAAAATTATATTTACTCATGAAAACAATTATAGGGCCAATTATTATAATTTCAATTATAAATTGAAATATTTAAACATGGATCTCAAGTATTGAATAGGAAACAGGAATTATCACTTATTAATAGAGTCTGGACCCCTGCAATAAATAAAAGCAATAAGAAATAGTATTGATGCTAGTTGGGCTATTTTCTAGGCCACCACTAGATGGCAGTATAGTAGGGTCATTGAGGATTTGGCTCAGGTTTGCTTGATTTCCGGTTAATTGTGTTAGTAAAATGTGCACCAAATTTCCTTTTTAAGCAGCAAGACTGCGATGTGTACTTGTAACATCTTCTTGCCTACTTAGGCTCTTTTTTTAGCATTTGAAAAAGTTTACAGATTGGTAAACGAAACGTCATGCCCTTGCAGTTTTTAAATGTCTTTATTGTATTTTACTCAGTGATCTTAAAGTATTTGTTACATGAGGTTTTAGCATTATATGCTTACTTTGTGTTTTTACTGATTTTTGCTGATGTATTTTACATTTTGATATTTTATAAATTGAAGTTTTATAACCCAAATCCCGAGATGTTTCGCTCAATGTACAAAATCAATATCATCTGCAAGAGTTTGGGGGAACAGGAAAGGACTAGCAATAAGTCTGAGGATGACAAGTATCCCTGGATAACACTAGACAACAAATTTTAACAAAGGCCATGCCCCCCCAAGGTTAAATTACTCCTTTCTTCTAGATTATGAGGTGCCGAACACGAATATGACAATGAAAATGCAAAATTGGCTGGGGTTTGAGAGAAATCCGCAAAAGATAGTTCCATAGACACGTACTGGTAAATACCCAATGGCACTTACAACACCTATGTACGCAATGTGGCTTGCCTCTCCTAAACTAGAGCCAATCAACCAATTTTATTGTCATTTTTGTTTTCAGCACGTCAAAATTAGTAAAGATTAGCTGTTTCCATTTCAGGGCTAATTTTGTGTTGTCTAGGATCAATTTTGTGTGACAGGATCAGAGGCTTCATTCTCCTTTTATTTCAGGATAATATAGATAAAGGATGAAGTGAAGTCAAATATCAGCCTCTGCGAACACTGCTTCACAATACAATCCTATCCATGTTGACTCAGAGTTAAGTCACAGTGCATTCAATGGAGCTTATTCTCAGGTCAACGTGTGCAGAACTGGAGACCGAGTGAACCAAGGTTACCGCTGTTGCCCTTTGCATACATGGCTAGTTACAAGGGTTTTAAGTTGCCAGAGCAGTACATGTTTCTAGCCATTAAACACAGTAATAAACGAAGGGCAACAAGGATACTTACAATATGATTTTCCCAGAACTTATATTTTGGACTTGTCAGTAGCAACTCCTTGGTCACTGGTGAACAGTACAGGTGAACTTTCAAGCTGTGAGAGACAGAAGAACAGAGATCAACAGCAGTGATCACACACACACACACACACACACACACACAAATCATGGGTGTTATCCAAAGAAGTGTTCCACGTGCCCGAGGGCTTCTTGAAAAGCAGCCTTTCTGCCACCTTTTGAGACATGCTCAGTCGTTTGCTATTTAAAATGAGAAATCCTGCTGTGCAGCTTTTGGATCCTAGACATCTGCTGCATTAAGCCCTTCAGTCTTTTCCAACCCAGAAAGGCAAAGCACCCTTTTGACATCACACTTATGCTAGGAAGAAATCTGCATGACAGAAATTCTATTGCCTGGATAAGGTGCTTGGTCCTGCAGAATCCTGAACAACTAAACTACACTTAAGAGTTTCTACCCGTCATGGGGGAAACAGGGGAGAAAGTGTATGGATAGTTTTTTGTTAGGGATCTTAAGAAAAACAACGCCGACCCTGCCCCAGTCTTAAGTAGTAGAACGTGGCTTCAAAAGACATGTAGCTTCACGTACTAAAGGGTATAAAATAAACCAATATGTAGGAGGTCAGAGAATTGCTGTAACCATGATGTAAAGTACAAATGCTATATTTAACAGTGGAATTGGAAAAGGTGCAGAAGAAGGTTACAAGCCATGATGGGCATATGCAACCACCTGGTAGGCTATCTCTGAATGTCAGATGCAAGGGAGTGGCAACAGGATACAGGTATCTTGTTGTCTTGTGCAACAAGATGTCTTGTAGGCATCTGGTGGGGCCACTGTGAGACTCAGGGAGCTGGACTAGATGGGTCTTTGGCCTGATCCAGCAGGGCTCTTCTTGTGTTCTTAATGCAGAATCTGAGATGCTATGGTCCCATTAGAGAAACAGGAATTCCCTTATTTTCATTGTTAAGGAGGATAGTTTGAAAGGGTGCATTTCCAGTAACTGCTGAAGAACTAGAAAGAGTCTAGATACGACTCCTTTCACACAGCACAGACTCCTGCTTATTCCTACACTCACACACCCCTTTTTCTCTTTACATCTACATACATAATGTCCCAAGGTGGGTCCCGAAGTCCCTAACAGTTATTCACACCCAAACCCGTAGTGGAAAGCTCATTCCCAGATCAAGTCATGCAGTTAGTAAATAAATAAATAAATAAATAAATAAAATAAAAAGCTTCTACTTCCTGATTGCAGAATGTCATTACAACTGAATGTCACGTTATCTGGATGCAAAACCAGACACATTTTAGCACCGGGACCCACTTTTTAAAATGACACTCTGTCGGGACCCATCTAGCTTTACGAGAAAGAAAACAATATTTTTATTTACGTAATATTTATTTATTTAAGGTAAAGGTGACCCCTGACAATTAAGTCCAGTCGTGTCCGACTCTAGGGTGTGGTGCTCATCCCCATTTCAAAGCCGAAGAGCCAGCGTTGTCCGAAGACGCCTCCGTGGTCATGTGGCCGGCATGACTTTCCTTGCCGCAGCACGTAGCATGCAGCTAGAACACGGAGCGCTGTTTACCTTCCCACAAGCGGTACTGGCCTTATTTATTTATTTATTTACTTGCAAAAAAAAACATCAATCCATTTCTCGTAATGAATAGCCTCAAGGCTTGAGGGGCTTAGTTATGTGACCCAGCCTTCACCTGCCCCCACTACCTGTCATTGACAGACTTGGGGGGGGGGGAACACCAGAAAAAGGACGCTTTTATCTCCCTATATTTACACAAGCTTGCAAACTGCAGAAGCTCAACTGTTTGCAGGGCAATTAGCTGCTATCTGATTTTTGAATAGCCTCAGGCCTTGATGCAATTACCAATTTGATCTTTCCATCACTTATTTGAGACAATTACTTATCTGATCTTTTTCAATGGAGGCTCTGTAGGACCCACCTGAAATCATGTCGCGACCCACATTTGAGACAATTACTTATCTGATCTTTTTCAATGGAGGCTCTGTAGGACCCACCTGAAATCATGTCGCGACCCACCAAGTGGGTCGTAACCCACAGTTTGAGAAACAGTTTTAGCATAAAATGTCCTGCGTAAGATAGAGGCAAGGGACACTCATGTACAAAGCATATGGTGTTTCAAGAATACACTTGGGAGAACATAGCTAGATACTGACCCAAACACCCGTTAGTTTGGCATATTGACACCGTGATTCTCTAGAAATAAAACTGATGGATGTCCTATGCTTTTCTGGCAAAGTCATTAAAAATTACTGGGAGAAGACACAACCTGATTTTCCAACTAAATTAACTCTAGTTCCATTATTTTAGCAAAAGTTGACAGAAGCCACGTTACCTGCATGCTAATCTTCTTTTCAAAGAGGGGGCTCTCAGTCCTTTCATGTGATCTAAATATTCAATAAAAAAGTCTCCATGAGAAATCCATCATCCAAAATCCCTGTGAGGTTATTAACCCGATAGAAAAATATAGCACAATCTTGGGCCTCACTAAGGATAGAAACTTGGTACGGGCAAATACCAGAACCTGTTTGAAGCTCAAAGATCAATACACTCTCTTTGGAATAGCCAACTGTTTGTCATGCTGATTGTAGAGTTTTTGGGTTTTTTTAATTATACTGTTATGTAATTATACTGTAATGTTTGGTCTTTGATTCATCCATTAAAAAGAGACAGAAGAGATTTAACATTTTTAATACAAACACTTCTAAAAATCACAAATAACAAGCATCATCTTAAAGGAGTTGCTCCCCCATCTCCCTTACACACCGGAGGGAATGCCTCTGATGATGCCAGCTATAACTCTTCAAACACTCTCGTGAATAATCTAAAAACAAAGTACTGTATGCCTTTTGCCTCATGATTTTTGCCTAGTCATATGCAGAATCAATCCACTGATTAACGAAGAGCCCAATCCTATGCATGTGTACTCAGAAGCAACTCCCACTATAGTCAATGGGTTTTACCCCCAGGTACGTGCAGAAGAAATCTTGATTGATTTACAGCCCAATCCTGCCTAAGATCCGCCGCAGCGCGCTACGTTCCTAGCCCGGATCGGGTCTGCAGGTCACCTTGGGGGAAAGGGGCATTCATCCCTTTCCCTCGGGGAGAGTCCCAGTGGCCCTTATGGGCCTCCTCAGAAGTGCATCGGCAAAATGGCAGGCACAAATCCGGGGAAGCCATGTAAGGTTGGGCAGGCCTGTAGGATAGGATAACAGCAGAGCGCAACACTGATATCCCCGTCCTGGCCGCTCAACGGCTCCTTCTCCTGCCACCCGGCACAGGACTTACCTGCATCCAATAGTGTGGCCTGTGGCGTAGTGAGCAGCACTGGCCTCAGTACCACAAACATACCTTATGGTTCCATTTGCAACACCTTACCCAGTAGAATTATAGTTCCACTGGGGTAACTTTGCACAGGATTATGTTATTAGTGTAATTGGGCAATATATTTTAGCAGGCATTTGTGTTGGAATAAATAAGCTTTCAAGGTACACAAAACTCATTGTCATATTCAAACACTTTAGCCAGTGGCAAAGTAGTATAAAGTCTGCATCTCTGAAGCCAATGTATTAATCCGCAGGGCCAGACTTCAGTAGAGCAATAGGTACTGGAAGAAAATAGGAAGCTGTATTAGATGGGCCTCTGGCCTGATTCAGCAGGGCTCTTATGTTCGTATGAACTCACTCTTGGTAAAAATGTATTACCACCTAGTAAGCATGGCACCCTGCTGAGCAAAGAGGCCCTTTTTCAATTGGTGCTCTATTATTTAGCAGGAAGAGAATAACAGTCCCTCTTCACTCCAATGTCTTTTATAGTGGCAGTCTGCATTTTTTTTAAAAAAAAACAGTGAGTTATTTTGGGACAGGGAGCCAAAAAAAAGTGCAACATAATAACAGGCAGGAATAAGATGTGAAGCTTTCTCAACTTTTTTATACCGCCCTTTCTCCACGGAGCTCAGAGTGGTGTACATGGTTCCTTGTCTCCTTAGGTCCTCGCAACAACCCTGTGAGGTAGGCGAGGCTGAGAGAGTGACTGGGGAATGTCTCTGACACTGGGGAGTCCTAGGGAGGAGCGGCACTCTGCACATGGTCAAGGACGCTGTTTTTCGTGAGTGACGGAACTCTTGCAGCGAAAAAAAGAAAAGGCTCTAGGTGAGACGCTGAACGTTGCAACGTGGGTGGGAAGGGCTGGAACAGGCGGCGGCCAAGGAGCAGAGGGAAAGGCGGCTGTCTTACCCTTGTGGCAGTGGGAGAGAAAATAGGCCCGGGCTCGCAGATTCTCCCGGTCGAAGCGATCTATGGAAAGGTTGGGGTATTCCCGCATCCTGCCCCCGAAGCTGCTCATCGTACCCAAAAAGGCGCCTTTGTCGGCTCTGCCGAGGCCACTTCCGCCAGGTTCCTTCCCTCCTTCCGCGTCTCCGTCTGATTGGCGGAGGTGGGGACCAACCAACGAGGAGTAACGAAAAGCTCCCGCCTTTCGACGTTCTGGAAGGCGTGCCTTTGACTCCACAACAGTTCGCAGCCATTCATTCGGTCATTGGCTGACGCCAGACCAGACTTTGGGGGAATGGCCAGGAGAGCAGCCTGCCGGAGCGGGATGTGATAAAGCCGTCCAGGAAGGGGTGCTAATAGACGGAACACTTGGCAGCATCCAGGCCGTGCGACACGCTTGGGAGATGCTGATTCTGGAGTCTAGCTACGAGTTCTTGACTTTCTCATTTAAAAAAAAAAACAGCCAAAAACGTAACGCAACGATAAAATATTAAAGTGTGTATTTTGCATATGGCAGAAGAGACTATTGTGAATATGTGAAACCATATTGTTTCACAAGTTTAATCGTATAATGACTTGTGCATCTAAATCAGGGGTCCCCAAACTGCAGCCCACATCTGGCCAGCCAACACACTGGGCCCTAATGTGGTTATAACTGAAAACGACTGAAAGTGCAAAGCGATGAAAGTCAAGGTATTGCTATATGTGAGTGCTCGTAATGATCGATTTTTTTCAGGGCAGCCAATACAAGTCAACATATCTGAAGTTTGTTGTTCCCCATCTGAAATGTGCCATTTACTTCAGCTGCAAGTGGGCAAGATTTCAGCAACTACGCATAATAAGATCATGATTCAGAACGTTGGACAAGTACGAATTAGAACAATGCATCATCATCAGCATCTCTAAAATATCTTTAGCCATCCCGGGGTGGGTGGAGAAAGTGCACTGCAATTCTCGCTCCGCAACCTTCCATTCCAAAAGGAAAAACCTCACTGCACACGCGCTAACGGGCGGGGTGGAGAAAGAGAGCGAAGCTTTCTTTTGATTGGTCGCTTTGGACAGCGCCCGCCCATGTGCGTCTGCTGATTGGCCCGCCAAAGCAGAGACGCGTCTCCACTGGCTCGGCTCACTCTGGAAGCCGGAAAGCCAGCGGTTGCTTAGCGACCGCGTAACCGCCGAGAAGGGAGGGGGAAGTCTACGGCACCCGGGCGCGGAGAAGCCGCCATTAGGGGTCAGTAGATGCTCAAAGACGTGAGGCCGCCGATGTGAGGTTCGTAATTGGGTAGGAGACGCGCCATTTGAGGACCGACTGGGCGCGGACATAGTGGCAGCGGTAGGAAAAATTGGTCGAAGTCGAGGTCCTTGCCCTTTTCCCCCCCCTCAGAAATGAAAGGCGTTGATTGGGTGTGCTACAAGCCCCTCCTAACTTGGGACTCCTTTTTTGGAACGTGAAGTCCCGCCCTTCCAACGAGATCCTCGAAACTCGCGATAGTTGGCGTCGCGCTGTTCTGCAGTTCGTGTAGATAGAATCTCGTGGTCTACACGTGGCGGAGCCACCTGCCTTTCCCGAGTGCCCAGCGAGTTTCTCTGTGACATGCAATCGATCAGTTAAGGAAGGGAAGGAAGGAGTGAGATTGAACGAGGGCCCCTTCTTCCCCTAAATAAGAGCGTCATCTTCATGTTTTGGATTGATACAAAATCTTGTGAGCATTTGAGCTGACACTTGTGATAAAATGGGGTGCATTAAAAAATGAATGCTTAATTTTATGTATTATAGTTGGTATCTTTAATTATTTAAGTAGTTTATGCACAAATATCCTGTTGAGCACTGTGCCCCAGATAGAGAGGGCCAGATGTTCCTTGTCCCATTTAAATGCAAAGCATAAACTAAAAAAAAATATGGGCACAAGAATATCAGAACATACAGGCTCACTTTTTTTTAAAGTGCAAAGAGTAATTTGTGTTTTGTTTACATTCACAAAAAGTGAGTAATAATGTTACTAATGTGAGGCCTTAAAGTAGTAGCATGAACATGCCATTTTACATTTAGTTGGGATATTCTCACACATTTCTAGAAACTTGAATTTATCACCCAAATCATCACTTCCACTGAAGCCCAAATATAAATGAATGCTTCCTCAGCTTGAAACCCATATAAATGAAACCTCTTCCAGTTGGTGCAGCAACATGCCTTCAAATTATTTATTTATTTAAGATATTTATACCCCGTCTTTCTCTCCCACCCCATGGGGCTCCCAAGGTGGCTAATAATAAAATGTAAATCATATAAATCACCAAAAGCTTTTGACAGCATTGGCCATGGTGTCTTTCTGGGTCGACTGACTGAGTTGGGACTTAAGGAAACTTTCGGCACATCCAAAGTTGTATTAAAGTCATTCACGTTACACACATCAAAACAATATACAGAGATTCAAAGATACTTTTAGTGCTATATGTAGAAATGTTCTAGAGCAGCGGTTCACAAACTTTTTGGTCTACGGAGCCCTTTACACTTCCACTTATGACGTGCTTGTGGAGCCCCTTAAGGGGACTCGGAGCCCCAGGACTCTTAGGAGCACACTTTGAGAAATGCTCTTCTAGAATATTTTTGGCTAGCATGCCACTTACATTTTATTTTGGTGGTGTTTGCAGAAGTTCTTATGGAAAATCCATTTCTGTTCATGGATAGTAAGGAGGTACCATGCACATCTGGAGATGTGCTTATGGCAGATGAGCCTCATGCAACCTTCAGTAGAGAAGTAAATAGGCTTGAAGACACGTAAGTGTTGAATCTTGTGGGTGTTCAAGAATGCACCATTCAACTCCTGCTTCACACCCTTGACAGTTTTGGTTATTAACAAACTATCTAAATACATTTTAATCCATCACAGTGCAAGAGCTTGGGGCAAATAATGGCACTAAAGAGTTAGTACAGTTGGCCCTCAGTATCCGCATATACTCAAAACGTCTTTAAAAAAATCACCCCAGAATGCATTGCAATGCATTCTGAAACTATTTTGGGAGAGGGAGGTGGACTCGTGCAATCCGGAAGAGGCTTCCGGAGCGCGATTAAAGCTTGTTAAAGTTAGAACACGCACGGTTTGCATCTGAAAGATAAGAAAACTAGGGTTTTTTAACCACTTTTTTCTTTTTTTACAGTGAAACTTCTATATCTGCGTTAAGACAAATCCGCAGATAGCAGGGGTCCACTGTATTAAAGTAAGAATCTGTAATAGTAGAGAACTGAAAGAAGGGTAGGAAAGAGTATCAGAATGATCCCCAAATGATGTGGGTGAACTGGCTTCATGTGAAGCAAGCATGAAGGGAGAATCCGTGTTCTTTAGAGCCCAAATTTTGATAGTGAGGTGGAGCCATGTGTCTTTGTATCGCAGTGCCACAGGATGTGCGTGCTCGGAGCATGATGATCTCTTCCCTTTCAATCCTTTTAGTAGCAAAAGGAGACTGTGGCAGACATCTTCAGAATCCCGAAGGGTCAGCCTTCTTTCACTAAAGACATAATTTTGAGGGGCTGGAGATCTGCTGTGAAATTAAAGCTGTCCCCACATGTTAATCATGTTTATTGTTTTCTGCTTACAGTTTATGTAGTTAACACAGTAGTGGTTTGTTGCATAGTCACGGTTAGCTTTTGCTTGAACTTTACTCTAGAAATTGTAACAGACTAGATTTAGTTGACAGTATTCATAGATTTAATAAATGGTTATTCTCATTTCACTCTCAGTTTTTGTACATATATATTTTTTAAACACTTACGTTCAGCAAATTAATTGGTGACATCTCTGGAGCTACAGCCAGCCATGAAATCAAACCGAAATCCATACATCGTGCCAAAACATGGTCAGATGAAGTTGAGAATCTGTACAGGTTTCAGCAAGCTGGATATAGGGATGAAATAGAATATAAACAAGTGAAGCAGGTTGATATGGTAAGACTATAAAATTATGCCTATTTTAGTAGTACTGTACACTCTGCATCCTTTTCCAACATTGCATATAATGAGGAGGGAACTGTTTGTCCTTTCATCGAAGAAGAGTTTAAGGGTGAAAAGGAAGTGTGATTTCTCCCGACTGTGGACGTTTGGAGGAGGCATGACTTGTGAGGTGCTGCTCAAGCAAAAGCCTGGCCTGAGAACAGAGAAAGTGCCCCTCCGTTTTGCCAAGCTTTCAGAAATGTGGGAGAGGGGAGGAATGGAAGCAAAGCCAACCTTTGTGGGCCTCTCTTCATAAGATCCCAACACTTGGGGTGGGGGTTGCATAGACTCCAGGAAACTTAAAAGGCCTTTTTTCTTTTTCTTTTTAAAACCTTTATGATTATAGATAAATTTTGGCAACTTAATAGCCCTGTATTCCTTGAGCTTAGAAAATAAAATTATCTCCAAATTTTGTTTTCAGATTGACTTTATGTTCAAATGGTGAGCGTTATGATTTTGGAATTTGCTGTGCCAGTTTTTTTTAGGGCAAATGCACAAGATCACAGTTCTTTACTTTGAGTCAGTGCCCAATCCTATCCAACTTTCCAGTGCCCCAAGGTAAGGGAACAAATGCAGCCACGAGGTAAGAAGGCCTCTGTGACTGCCCCCCCCCCACCGCAGGATGCAGCGCATGCCCCATTGGCATGGCTGCATCAGTGCTGGAAAGTTGGATAGGATCGGAACCTTAATTTGGAGTCACTACTGCCCTACAATTTAGCATGTAATAGATTATAAAGTTGTAGTCCGGCACCTTGACTGTTCAAATCCCAGTGGAGTTGGTGGATTTGTGCAGCTTAACTGTGTACTGTATAGGATTATTGTAGTCTAAACAAAAACTAAATGCACGTATGTTTCTCAAACATCAGTCCTTCTCCTTCCACATAACACATAATCTGAGGGGAGTTTCAAAAGCAACTTGTGATATGGCATGGGGTTTTGTCAGCCATTATGAAGACCAGAGCTTTTTATGTTTGATGTTTTAATCAAAATTGTGAATTTGGGCATCTCGCAGCACTCTTGGCGGCTGCATTAGGGTTCCTTGTTCAAAGCAGATTTTGACTCGGTCCTTCACATGGGGAACTGAATACCATAAATCTAATCCTAAAGTGAAAACACTTGAAAGCACCTTTACTAATTGAGATGAATGGCTGATGAGTCATCATAGTCATAAGATTGACTGAAACAGTAAAATATTGTGGCATTGAAGATTGGGCTTTGTTCACTAAACTGGTTCTTGCCATCATATTATCCTTTAATTACATCAGTAATATAACTAAGAACTTACAGAGGAAGTGGCTCAGGAGTAGCAAAGTTCTATTTTTGAAGGAGGCCCAAGTAGGGAGAAGATTGGATAGATTCCGAAAATGGGCCATAAGCCTTGAATGGATGGCATAGGCTTTCCTTTTTCACAATCATTCGTATGAGGAACTGATGGGCAATTTTAGAATCTAGCAGTTTTATCAAGGCCTGTATAGCAAAATAAAAAAAAAATTCTAAAAATCCAACAGAATTGTGTACAGCAGATGACGCTGCGACTCTACACCTCTACAAAAGGAGCTGGAATGATGCAGATCAACGGTTGGGCAAGAGAGAAGTGGAGAGATTAATAGAGTCCTGGCCACCGCATTCCCTTTCCCAAACAGCTAATTGATGAAACTCCAGTGTTTTTAAAAGCATGTGTGTGCCCTGCAGGCGCATCCCTGGTGGTTGGAGCAAGCTGGAGAACCACACGAGCAGCCCTTGTGTTCACGCATGGTTCCCCAGCCCACCCACAAATACAGGTGCATATAATCCCTAGCTAGATGGGGCGTACTTGTATGCACATGTACATGTACTGTAGTCACTTTCACCAAGAGATTATATGAATAAATTCAGTCTGTGCTAGCTGCTTCAAATATATAAGCCCTTTCTCCCTTGTCGTTCTGCATGAAGGTGGACAGGTGGCCCGAAACTGGATTTGTGAAGAAGCTTCAGCGAAGGGACAATACTTTCTACTATTACGATAAAGAAAGAGAATGTGAAGACAAAGAAGTCCGTAAAGTTAAAGTTTATGCTTACTGATTTGTTACAATCAGATGATTGTTAAGTAAAATGGCCGAAATTATATTTTGTGGTGAATGAAATGACAGCCATTAAAACAGGTTTTCTGAAACTAGCTTGATTTGTTTTTAAATGTGACTGTATTTCTTTGTGTAAAAAGGAAAGGGCATTTATTTTAGGAAAGAATGTAAAGAGATACCTATAAATTGCAAGCAAGTGAGATTCCAGTTCATTTCTGGGAATCTGATATCGTATTAACACTTAAGCCCACTTTGTATGTTATTGGGGTAGTGTGTGATTGAGACACACACCCATGGCTTTATCGCACTTTGCTCTGGTGAATCTTTGAAGGCTGGGGTTATATAGGATGGGCGGTCAAGTGGGTGCTGTCCACACTAGTATTCTTCCCAGCCAGGTATAGGTCGCTGACGTTAGCATGATAGAAGGAAAGACACCTGCACCTCCGAAACAAATAGGTCAGCAAAGTGTGTTTATATTGTGTGACAAAAGTTGTTATCTAGAAACAATTAATTGTCAACTTATTTTTAGCAGTGGCTGTAATTTCAGCTCAGTAGGGACTGAAGAGCTAGCAGCACTGGCTCAGTCCTACAGAAGCTGACACCATGGGCAAAGGGCTCTTTAACCCCTGCCTGCCTTCCCCCATAACAACAGCAACACTGGCCTGGGCAGAGCCCTATAAGCATCTCATTCTCATTTTCCCTGTGTCTGTGCACAGGAATGAGCAGCTGAGCTGTATGATAGGGGAGGGCTCTGCTAACGTGTCTCTTGGTATTCAGGCTATGACGGAAAGGGCTAGAGAGCACTTTGCTTATGTCTCAGAATGGGAGAATGTGTGTGTGTGTGTGGGGGGGGTGTTTGTCCTTTGAATCAGGAGCTGTGCCTTGGTGGATAGCCTGTAGGGACTGGATTTGGTCTCCCAATTGCCTGTCCTTCCATAATGCATGTCCTCATTGCTCAGCTGAGGGTCCACAGTTTCTGCTCGAAAAGACTGCTCGAAAAGAAGACCATTGTCTTGCAAACTAATTATTTAGCTGCTCTGAATCAACGACATATCAGTGTTGACAGTGTCATTTGAGGAGGCACTCGAAAAACAAGAAAATTTAATGCCCTACTGTCATGGTAACAGAGTAACTAGAAGAGAATCTTGCACAAAGTGTGCCTCCCAACATATATAAAAAAACACCTTCTGTACAGAGTAATTGCCTAACCCCACATGCAACATGCTTACAGTTAAGGAGCAGAGCTTTTCGAAACTGTCGAGCAGCTCAGAGTTTAGGTAAAGGGAGTGACCTGATTTGTAGGGAGATTGGAGCAGGGCAGCTATTTTCATAGCGCTGTCAACATGGAAACTGCCACCGCAAAATGTCAGGCTGTGATATTAAACATTGTTTAGGAGAGCCAGCGTATCTCAATACTTGCAGGGGTCTCTGAGGCAAGACAAAGTTGTGCCTGAGAATACAAAACAAGAAGTTAGTTTATGTGATTGGTTAAGAAGATAAAGGACTTTCCTTAGCTTTTATGGATGCTGGAAGCAAGTACCCAGCTGCATCATTTGCTCTCCCATAATCAAGTTCTGGATTTCGTCTTTCAGCTCTAGCAAATGTTGGATGAGTTGAATGCTGCCAGCTGAATAGAAAAGTCTGCATGATGACCTTCAAAATAAATAAAATATAAAGCTCTCTTACCAGTACATGCAGCGAGAGTGAGCTTTCAAGCCTCCATGTTCACGTGGAATCGGTGCCAAAAGTCCCATTGATTCTATTGGAGGAAAAATCATTTTATGAGTTATGATTTCAGCGATCACACAGAATCGGTGCCAAAAGTCCCATTGATTCTTTGGAAAGAATGAACTGTCTGCAGATTCTGCACAGTGTACAACATCATTCAGATGTTAGCACTTCAGGGACAGTATGAAGCAAAGTACAGAAAAGCGAAGGACATAAAAGCTTTTCAGGGAAAGTTCATAGCTCAGAATAGAACACATAGTTTGTATGCAGAAGGTTCCAGGTTCCGTCTTTCACATCTCCAGCTAAAATGTATTTAGGTAATAGTGTTAAGAAAGACATAAATACCTGGAGCTTCTACCAATTTGAGTAGATGATACTGGACTAGCTGGACCAGTGATGTGCCTAAGTATAAGGCAGCTTCATATATTCATATGCAGCCTTCTGGAGCTGGCCAGTGGTCTGTCTGTCTGTCGTCTTGTAGCCAGAATGTGACATTGGCCAGTCCCAGTTGCTACAGAGAAAACACCAATGAGTCGTTACAGAGAACTTCAGTCCCTGGCAACTACTTCAGTCTTGCATCAATCTTATATTTCAGGGCACCCTGTTAATTCAATTAATGTAAGCAATGTATGCAAGTACAGTTGGCCCTCAGTATCTGCGGGGGTTCTGTTCTCGGAATCCCCATGGATACTGAAATCCGCAGATAGCGTTTGCTATCGCAGATACTGGGGCCAACCTGAAAACATTTGAAAAGGGGGGGGGGGAAGTTAAAAAGCTGTTTCCTTACCTTTTTGCTGCAAACTGTTGCATGTTCTTCCTTCTTCAAGCTGAAATCGTGCTCCGGAAGCCTTTTCCGGGCTGCGCAACTCCCCTCTCCCAAGTTTGCCTTGCACGTTTGCCTTAGAATGCATTGCACGACTTGCGTAACCTGGAAGAGGCTTCCGGAGCATGCTTTCAGCTTGTAGAAAGAATAACATGCAGCAGTTTGCAGCAAAATCCCCTTTTTCTTTTTGAAACGTTTTCAGGTTGGCCCCCTGTATCCGCGAAGCATCCGTGATAAGACAAATCCGCAGATGCTGAAGTCGCGGATACGGGGGGGGACGACTGTATTTATGTGAACTCTACAGACTCGGTCAGAGAGCCTGGCCCCAGCTTATTGCACTTTCAACATAGTTGATTGAAGACAGGAACTGCAGGTCCAGGCCAGCACGTAGAAACCTATGGCAATACCTTTCTAGCTATAAAATCAGGTGATCTGGAGGAATCCAGGACCTCCAGTTGCTCTTCAGTCTGAGCCACAAGTCTCCAGATAAAGCTACTTGACTGTTTTACGGTGACTGTTAGATTTCCCTCTCTCACCCACTACTCTTTAGTACTCTATCCAGGCCTGTCTTGTTGAGATTGCAACCCACTGAATGCCAGCTAGTAGGGGTTAGTGCATAAGCTTGATTCTCACTTCAGTTCAGCCATGAATTCACTGGGTGTTCTTAAGTAATCCATGCTTTTTCTGTCTCCGTTCTCCATGTGGTAATAACCTGGGTATTTTAAGGAACACTCCCAAAATCACACCAGCAGTAGTGCCCAAGGCATGGAATGAAGCAATCCTATACACCAGGGGTGGCCAGCTTTTTAACACGAATGCTCCTGGCCCTTTAATGTTTGTATAGGTGAGGGCATTTCAGCAGGTGCAGCTGCTTTAGCAGCACCATCAGCAGCTGCCAAGATTCTGTCTTCTACACAACTCTTAAGAACGCAGAGGCCCTAATCGTGGAAGGTTGGCTACCCCTGCTATACACACTTAAATCTTTTAACTTAAATCTAGCAATTTCTTTGAAACAGGAGGGGAGAAGCATGGGGAGCTCCCCTACTTGCAAGAACGTTTCTCCTTTTCTGTGTTCTTTTTTGATGAAGTGACAAGTCTGCTCATAAAATGGGCATGCATGCAGCATGGGCTTTTCTGCACACATGAATGTCAGGATTAGGGGGCAATGTCTTCAAGTAGGTGTAAGCAAGCTTTACTGTGACTGATTGCAACCTAATACAGGTGGGCCCCCATATCCACTGATTCGCTATCCACTGTTTCAGTTATCCACGGATCGTGGGGAACCCCCCCCCCCAGGCTTTTACTTTTTTCCCCAGTAAGCTTTGTTTCTTCCTTAAAGAAACAGGAGAAGAGGCTGCTTATTACAGGCAAGTAGAACGAGACTAAGTACTAGAGAGGCTCTGCAAGGTTAACAGAAACCTTGCAGAGCCTTTCTAGGACTTAGTCTCATTCTACTTGCCTGCAATGGAGGCTGCTTCTCTGTTTGTTTTAAGGAAGAAACAAAGCTTGCTGAAAGAAAAATAAGAGCTGGGGGGGCAAGCATGCCTGCCTGCAGGGGAGGCAGGGTGGGGGGGCCCTCAGGAAACCATGGAGGGGTGTTCGCTCTTATCCATGGTTTCAAGTATCCACGGAGGAGCCTGGAACATATCCCCAGCGGATATGGGGGCCCACCTGTACTAAAATCCAAAGCATCGGTACAATCCTGACAGTGTATCTTAACTGCTTTAACTATTGAACCTCCCAGCTACTCAAACCTAGCTGGTTTAGAAGGCCTACTTTGTTCACTGGGAATTACTGCTTAGTGTATTTAGGATCGCAGCCATCACTTGATGATAGCATCAGGTGAAGAAGTGCATGTATGAAAGGGCTATCACAGATAAAGCATCACCATAACGACTTGCCCATCACTTCACATGACTTCAGCTGCATGCCGTGGAGTTAATTCATACATTCAGCTGCCACATAGGTCGTAACCAAGTGTAGAGAAATCACCTGATGTACATGTACCTGTGAACAAGCCTCAAATCACAAGTGTGCCAGAAGACCAGGGGGTTCAGTCATGGGAATTGTCTTGGCTGTGCTAAAAAGTATTACTTGCTCATGTGTAAAAGTGAGAACTTGCCACACAAAGCCATCTGTGCGCATTAAATAATAAGGAAAGCTTTCCTAGTTTATTTTGAGGTGACATTACTGAGTACATATTGATGGAATGGAAAATAATTGAGATGAAAAACAGGAAATGTTTTGTTATAATCAGATTAGGTTTTCTCTAGGAGCTCTTTGGGAATAATGTTGGATCAAATAGACTTGAGCTGCTGTCCAGAATGCTAAGTCCCCAGGAACTCCCTGCATACAACTCAAAAAATATGTTTGCATTCTTGTTGGTCCCCTCCCTTGCTCTGGATCCCGTTTCCCCCAGCCTGGACGTATTTTGGGTTGATAAGGCCATTTTGTGCTTTGGTGAACTCTGAATGAATGAACTTTCCTAAAGCATGACATCTAAGACAACCGTCTGAGGGTGAACTGTGAAGCTTGGAAGTGCAAAGCACAAGCCAGAAGGAGGGCTGCACTCGGAAGGGAAAACATCTCGAGCATGGAAGGTTCTATATAGGAATAGAACAATATTGTAAAGACCCTTATCAGGTCTAAAGATAGCCTGCCTATGTAAACCGCCTTGAATAAATCTGATGAGAAATCTGATGATGAGAAAGGCGGGATATAAATACAGAAAATAAATAAACAAACTTGTGTTCTGGCACATTCTGGGATTCCTCAGAAGTTCCTCCTGGCAAAGCATGATCTTCCCCTACAGTGCACAGCCATAGAGAAGTCTTAGCTGTTTTATTGGGTGCACTTTCAGGTCATGAAAAGGGATGGTAGCAGGTGTGCACCTTTCTGTATTCAGCCACCCCTTCTGCATTGATTTATCAGCTGAGCATGTCATGGAACTCCAGCATGCTGCAGAACATTTTGAGGCATTAAAAAATAATCTGATTATTGCCGCAATATATCTGCTGGCAATTTATAGTAAATAACTGCTGTGTTACAATACAGTCTCTGGTTGTGTACTCCGAAACAAATATGTATATATCTGGATACAAGAGAAGCCAGCTCATATAGGAACATGGGTTTAAAACATTTTTTTAGCTTTCAGTTTCTTTTGCAGTTATCAGATCGTAGACGAGCATGAGGACTCCAATTAGATGCGGATGCAATTGATTGTTTAGCTCAGAGCGAGACCCTTCTGGGTGATGGAAGTTCGATTTAGAATAGCAGCCTGTAAATGTAGAAGAGCAGGGACCGTTTAAGTTTTCAGTTGGTCTTAGAACGTTTACTGCCGTCTGAGGATGCCACAGATGTTGGTGGCGAAACAATAAGAGCTGTGATATTTTGATGTTTTAACATTTTAATATTTAATTAAACGACGAAATTTTTCCTGGCATGACTAAAGTTTTTAACTCAGTGATGTGCCCCAGAAAATGACGTAATAGTCAGGGGGTCTGTGGCAGATGAGGTTTTCTCTGTGAACAAGTTACTGTGGAAAGCGTTTCCTGAAGACAGAAATTTGGAAAACCAATATCTCTGAACAGAAAGGGCTCGTTGTGTTGCAAGTCACTCAATCCAGGACTTTGCGTATTAGACAGTAGCTCAGTGCTTTCCAGGCCAAGGCAAATAGATAATAATAATAACAACAATATAATATCCAGTATTTATATACCACCTTTCTTGATCATTGGATTTCTCCTCTGACTTTAGTCCAAGACGGTTTACATGGGCAGACTTTCCCAACCCCCCTAATGGGGGACTTTACAATCATATATATAAATGTTCAATCTTTCATAAACAACTGCATTCCAGATGGTATCCTTTTCATAGCCTCTCCCTGGCCGTCGCCTCCCACGCTTGGCCGATGCAGCTGGAAGCTCTTATCTCTCCTCACAGAGGCTTTCACAGCTTTTTTGTCAGGGCGTGTCTCGAACTGGCCGTTCACCGATCTTCCGGATTACAAGGCGGCAACTCTACCAACTGAGCAAAACCTCCTGCCAGAGCCAGACCTCCTGCCCAGACCTCCTAATCACAATTTTGTTTGTACGGTATTTGACAGCCAGTATGGTGTACAATGCTGGGCTTGAACATGGGAAACTTGGATTTAGATAACCACCAGCTGTGAAGCTCCTGGACAGTCTTGGGCAAGTGAACATCTCTCACATCGAGCTACTTTATAAAGTTGTTGTAAGACTATAATGCTACTGTACACCAGAGGTGGGCAGAAGATAGATCAGGATCTACTGGTACATCTCTGGGTATTTTGGAGTAGATCTGAGTTTCGGTTGTTAACAGCACAGTTATAAACACACACCCTTTTGCTGCTGAAATGAAGAAAAATGGGGTTGGAACCAGGGCAGACCAAAGTCCTCCTGGTGCCTGAGGCAGCATGCCAAATGACTCCCCCCCTTACCTGGTGATGTGCCCACCTCTGCTCCTTTGACACTGTAGCCACCACCACCCTCCACACTTCTGTTTTGTTTACCTCTTCCTTTTTCTTCTTCCTGTTTTGTTCCCCTTTTCCTCCCCCCCTCCTTTCCAGGAAGATCAGTAGAAGTGAGCAGGTGAATGGAAGTGGGTGCCCCCTGCCACTCTGCTGTCTCAAGCAACCACTTCAGTTGACCTCATGGATGGGCCGGCCCTAGGTGGAACCAGTAGTAGATATTTATGTGAACCGTGAGCTCAGTTTTGGCATGGAAAGCAAATTCTTGGGCTAAGCATGTGCTCTGAAACATCCTACCTATGTCATAATTCAAAATGTATATCTGAACCACTACTTTGCTTCTGGTTCTGATTGGTAGACCTTCACATTCTAGAGAAAAAGAAGAGTATATCTTGCAAGCTTTGAAGTCTGTCTCTCCCCCCCCCCCCATCCCCTGCCACTCTTTAGAGGAAAGCTGGGATACAAACAAGTCAATAATTAGAGGGTTCAATACATTATTTAATTGGAACTGTAAAGCTGTTATTACTGAACTATAGCGAACAGAGATGCTATGATGACCTAGGTCAAACTCTTCTTCTGCCCATTGAGAAAGAAGGTCAAGTTAAAAATGTATTTATTTAAATGATTTCTATGCTGCCTTTCCCTTCAAATAAATGAAGGTGGCATACAACATAAAGGAAAAAACACACACAGTAAAATGCCAAAATAGGAACACAATATAAAGTGCAATAATCATAAACATCATAATGACTAGTACAATAAAAAACTAAAACAAAATATCAGAAAACCAAAAAGCAACTAATAAACAAACAAACAAACAAACAAACAGGGAGGGGGCAGTTCTTAATCCCACTGAAAGGGAGTTCCATGATAAAGGTGCCAGCACAGAGAAGGCCCTGCTCCTCACTGCCACCCATCTGGTATCTGCCAGAGGCAGCATGCTCAGCAGAGCCCCCTTTGCTGACCTTAGGTGATGGGTTGGTTCATACGGGAGAAGGTGGTTCCTCAACTGTCTTAGGCCCCAGCTGGATAGGGCTTTAAAGGTCAAAACCAACATGTTGAATTGGACCCGGAAACAGATTGGCAGCCACTGCAGCATCCGGAGCAGTGGATGGGCTGTGTCAAATTGCTTCACCCCCAAGTCTACACGGGTCACAGCGTTCTGCACTAACTATTAAGTTGTATTAATAGAACCAGTATTAGGTTTCGGACAGGCTTGAAGGGCAGCTCCATGTAGTGTGTTGCAGTACTCAGTTTTCAAGGTCACCAAGACATGGACCACTGCGGTTAGGTCAGATTGACTTAGATATGGCCACAGCCGCTGCACCACCTAAAGCTGGGTAAATGTCCCCCTGCCCCCCCCCACCACCTGGGCGTCCAGGAGCATCTGATGGGGCCACTGTGAGATACAGGAAGCTGGACTAGATGGGTCTTTGGCCTGATCCAGCAGGGCTCTTCTTATGTTCTTATGAGCAGTGCAGAGTCCATGACGACCCCTGAACTGCACACCTGCTCCCGTAGAGGGGCTGCAACCTGGAACAGGCTGATATTTCAATACCTGCATCGTGGCTTTCCAAACCAAGCGGAACTCTTCCCCCCCCCCCCAGATTTACAGCCCAATCCTGTGTAATTCATGCACTGGTGTAACAGTAGATCCACCGGTGTAAGTGCACTTATGTCAGTGTAACTTGCCGTACGCCGACGGATGCAGGACGGACACGGCGTATTCCCCCTCGGACACCGCGCATGCACAGTCTGGATGCGGGATGGACGCCAGCGTAACTCTGCCAGTGCAGGGGGTATTCCGGAGGCGTCCAAACGCCTCGGAATGCCCCCTGCAGTGGCATCCGTCCTGCGTCTGAACTGCGCATGCACGGCATCAGAGAGGGGTTACGTCGGTGTCCGTCCTGTGTCCGTCGGCGTATGGCAAGTTACACTGGCATAAGTGCACTTACACTGGTGGATCTACTGTTACACCCGTGCAAGAGTTACACAGGATTGGGCTGTTAATCTCAGTTTGTAAACTCACATCCAGATCCCCACCACCTCCTCACAGCACTCCAGGGCTTCAACCACTTCCCTAGCAGTAGATGAGAAAACCTGTGTGATGGATTTTGCTATCATGAATCACCATTACCCATATAGAGTTGAGAAAGAATCGAAAGGGGATTTTAAGAAATGGGCTTTGGAGTGATGGTTATCAATATTAGACAACTGATTTTTCAGATGCAGAATATTGGATTTCCCACCTACAGAGGGACGGCTGATATCAGGAAATGACACTCGGCTGTATTGTAATTCACTGTATTGCTTTGTGAATGGGAGACCTCAAGTCATGTGGGCACCTGGGATGAGCTGCAAAGAGGTCTCACTTCTCCTTTTCGAGTAAGACAAAGGCAGTGTGAGCTGGAAATTCTGGAGTAAGACAGAGTCTTCGTCAGGGTTTGATCTGGAAAAGACTGCAATGGAAGCCAAGAAGAAGAGCGGGCATCCAGCAGCTTCAGAATTGCTTAGAACAGGGGTTCCCAACCCCTTCCCAGCCAAGCACCACCTCTTCTGAGTGCCACCGGAAGTGACTGGCAATGACATCATCGCCAGTTACTTTTGGGTTTTCGGAGGCCAGAAAACACAGATAGGAGGCTCTGGGCAGGTGGGAGAGCCCTTCTCAGCATTCCCAAGAGGCTCGGTCAAAGGCAGGAGCCTCTCGGGAGCGAAAATGCACCGCCGAAAGCTCTGCATCCAGTAGAGCAGTCCCGTGGTCCGAGTACCACCAGCAGTCGGCTGAAGTACCACTGGTGGTACTAGTACCACAGGTTGGGAACCTCTGGCTTAGAAAACACATGTAGCAGCTATTGCAAGAGCACATGCAACCAAACTCCATCTAAATGCTCAAACCTGTATACTTGTAAGCATTAAAGCAAATATTACAAAGATGACGTTAAGCCTCCAGGGATTCCTTGTGCTGCAGCTCCTAGAACTTCTTGCCACTCAGAGAAGTGAGGCAGGAGCACACAACAATATGTTTACATTTCAAATCTGGTTTAACTGTCACAGCTTATCCCCATGGAATCCTGGGGATTGTAGTTCTATGTGGAGCATGAAGCTTCTTTAAAAGAATTCTCAGCATCACCCTCATGAAACTGCAACTCTTACCGGTCCTCCAGAGAATCTTGGGACTGGGATAATTGGCTCCAGATCATCCGAAAGGGTACGGAAAGAATAATGTTTGTAGTGTAATAACTGGGAAATATTTGTTGCACAGATGGGCCCTATGTCTTCATTACTCATTCAATAAGACATACTTGAGCACTGTTTGCCCTCCATCATAGTACAACAGTGCTCAAGTATGTCTTATTGAATGAGTAATGAAGACATAGGGCCCATCTGATAAGCCGGTTTGCTCCCGATGCTAAGACGGTATTTTGTCCCATTTATATTGTTGTTACTCATCAAAAGGTTGACTCAAAGGGTCCTTTAGCTGAGCCAATGGAAAGCTGATTTGGTGACTTCTGAGTGGGTATTTGTAATAGGCTTACACATTTTGCCTACTGCTATTCGTTGCCATTGTACAGGAAGATTTGAGTTTTATCATGTGTGACAGCAAATTCCCAGTGACTAAATAAACTCATTCATATTGTTTACCAAATAGAACTGCTTGGGCTCAGCAGACACAGCCAAGAATATATCCACCTCTGACTGAGATCCTCATTCAATATTATCTCATGAAAAAAGGAAAATCCAGCACTCTAAATATGAAAGACCAATAGCATTTATACCATGATGAACCCTCAGAACTAGAGATGTTTGAAAACGGTGTTGTTTTATTCAGAAGCAAGCCCATTGTGTTCAGTAAGACTTACAGCGCAATCCACCGGAACTCAATGGAATGAGTGTTCCGTCACCGGAAGCCGTCGCAAATGTGCCGTAAAGCACGTTCGCGACAACTCGCGAGGAAGGGCGGCAGGTGCGGAGGCCGCCTGCCCTCACTCCGGCGCCGGATTGCCCCTGTGGCCGCCAGAGGAGGTAAGCCCAGATCCGGCGGCCTCAGGGGCGGTCCAGGCGGCGAGGGAGAGGGCCATTGTCTGAGTCGGCCAGGGAGGGACCAGGGATGGCGTCCACCATATCCCCGTCCCCTGCCGGGCCAGCTCAGCCGTTACATGGCCTCCTCTTACTTCCACCAACTATTTAGCTGGCAGAAATCCAAGGAGGCCCATCAGACCGGCCCTGGTTTACACCCGGGGAAGGGGACGAACCTCCGGGCCGCTGCAGGGCTGCCCAGAACGGGGATAGGATCCAGCGGGTGGCCCTGGGCTGCTGGCCGGATCCTTATGCTGAATTGCGCTGTTAGGCTGTGTAATCCTCCCGTATTCAACAAAAACAAACACCTCTACTCATAACTCTTATGTTACCTTGATTTCCCAGATGAGAAGCTAAGACATAGGGTCTCTCTATGCCACAAGCTTTCATCAGTTTTATTTTCCCACTTCAGCTGGCATGGCTTCCCCAAAGAATCTTGGGGAACTTATAATTTGGAGAGGGTTCTGAGAATTCTGCTGAGTATTCTTCTTCCTCCTCCTCCTTACAAAACTATAGTATAGTTCCCAGGCTTCCTTGTAGCAAGTGAATAACTGTCAAACTATTTTGAGTGTGTAGTGTACATGCATCTAAAGCATAAGGGCCCAATCCTATCCAACTTTCCAGCACTGATGCAGCTGTGCCAACGTTGGCATGTGCTGCATCTGGGGGGGGGGGAGTCATGGAGGCCTCTTCAAGGTAAGGGAACATTTGTTCTCCTCCGCCTTGAATGAAAAATGCTCAGTGCACACTTAATCTAATCTCGAGAGATTCTCACATAACTTTAATCAAGTACTGGATACACACAGAAAAGAAAGCACCCTGGTCTTTCATCTGATGGATTTTGGAATTGTCTAGAACCCTTCACCTGTTTGATTTCATTTCCAGCAAGGTCAAACCTTTCTTTGCCGAGCGGTTTTGTGAATTAATCAAAATGGCATGGAGAGCTTTCCCCATCATCAGACTTCACAAATACCACTTGACTTGACTGAACAATGTTTCATGTGTGCAGGAGAAATAGTGCTTGAGAGGTTCAAGAAGAAGACGTGCTTCTGCATTGTACCTTGGCCTGGAATGGAGAGTTTAGGTACAAATCACTTGATTTTGAAAGGATTACTCAGTTTTCAAGATGTGTCCTTTTGATGTGCCAAGGCAGCCACCAAACGCTGAAACAGCAATGCAGTTCCGAGTACAACGTGTATAGAAAACACTGCAAAGATCAGTAGCTTAAGGCATAAGGAAGTAAACAGTACCAATTTAAGTAATATTCCATTTTTTAAAGCATTTTGGAAGCATTTTCTAAGGCTGCAAACCTGTACATACTTACTTGGGAGTAAGTCCCATTGAGCTCAATGGGACTTACTTCTGAATGGCTATGCTTAGGATTGTGCTATCAATTTCTGTGTTTATGGAAGGATATATAGACAGATGGAGACAGATGTATGTTCATGTTTATGGAAGATAAATATGGAGAAATCCAGTTCTAGTTAAATGGTAATTTTTATTGTTTATTATTTAAAACTTATCCTTTTTTTTTTAGTAAACACAGTTGCATGTGTTTTATATGTATAGTGTCTTTTCTCCTGGTGATGTACAAATCTGGATCCATGTGCAAGAATTCGCAACAATCTCTTGCCATGATCTGATCTCCCTCCCTACCTATGAAATGATTGGAAATGACTGGACGTAAGGAACAGTCTCAGAACATCAGAAGAGCCCTACTGGATCAGACTAGTCCAGTCGTTCGCTCCCAAAAAGAGTCAGTCAGGTACTTCATGCAAATTGAGCATGAAGACAATAGCCCCGCCCTGTGGTTTGTCCCGCAGCATCAGGTATGCCTTCAAATATAGGTGTTCAGCTATCACAGCTAATAACTGTTGAAAGAGCTTTCCTCCCTGAAATGTTTTGTTCTCTTCATGGTGAATGGGAACCCCTTCACCAGGGCCGGCCCAAAACCTCTTGACGCCTGAGGGAACATGCCAGATGCTGCCCCCCCCTTACCTGATGATGTGCCAGCCTCTGCTTCCCCCAGAAGCATCGCTATGCGGGGGCCCCCAGTGACATCATCACCGGAAGTGATGTCACCACCACCGCTGCTAAACATCCCTCAGAGGTGCAGGGCAAGCGGGAGGGCCAAAACAATCACCGTCTCCGCCGCTGCAGTACGCTCTTCCCACAGCCGAAACAGTGTGATTGATGCCCCTGCCGCCCGCTTTGTTGCCCCCCCGCTTGCCACCCGGGGGCCCCCTGCCGCCTCCTCCCACTCTCCAATGTTCCAGCTCAACACTCTCCTCCCCTCCACTTTTCCCCTTCCTCTCTGTCCCCCCCCCCTTTTCCAATCCAGGGAAGGAGAAGGGAAGCAGTGGAGGCAAGTAGGCAAGACAGAGATGGGTGCCCCCCCATTCTGTTGTCTGAAGCACCTGCTTCATGGATGGGCCGGCCCTCCCTTTCACCCTACATGAAATGCCTTTTACCCCATATGTGTACCGTATGAAGCAGGTTTCTCTTAGGCAGATGGTAGCGACACTATCATGACCCCAGTGCCCAGCACATCTTCTGAAAACACTTTGTGTTCTGGGAACACCAGACAGTCTTGCCCTGGCCTTGGCAAAACAATGGGCTGGGCAGAAATGGTCAGCGCTCAGCTGGATTGTGCTTGAAATGTGGTCAGGTCCATCCACCTGACGATGTCCAAGGGGAAGCCTCTGGGTTGGCAGTCAGAATGGTAGAATCCGACCCCCCCCCCAGATCAGTGTTCAGAGGCATCACTAGGACGCACGTCACCCCAAGGCGGGGGGGGGGCGCGCGCGTCACCCTAGTGACTCCCCCGACTATGCCCCCCCTGTATACTTATCGGCGATTTTGGGGGGCGACCCGGCTGCACCCTGCCCCGGGTACCCTGCCCCGGGTGCCCCCCCGCCCCTTCGCGTCACCCTCCGGATGCTCCGAGGCCGGCCCGGGAGCCGGCCTCGGAGCGTCCGGCCCGGCTGGCGCTCCAGGGCCTTCTGAAAGAAGGACCAATGCGTCAATACGGGTAGTTTTATTTGTTTCGCGCATGCGCAGACCGGTTTGGTCTCTGCGCATGCGCAAAACAAAAACTACCCATATTGATGCATTGGGCCTTCTTTCAGAAGGCCCTGGAGCACCGGCCGGGCCGGATGCTCCGAGGCTGGCTCCCGGGACGGCCTCGGAGCGTCCGGAGGGCGACGCGCATCACAAAGGTGACACGCGCGGGGGGTGCGCGCGTCACCCCTTTGCACGCCTCACCCCGTGGCGGCCCGCTCCCGTCGCTTGACAGAAGCAACGCCACTGTCAGTGTTTCCAAAACGTTTTCGACCTGCAGCTCCCTTGACAATTGGCAACCATTGGCCGCGACTCCCCATTACATTGTGTTGATGCCTGTCAATTGGCATTACACTGTTTTCCAAGAGGATTCCGTGGCACTCCGCGGCTCCCCTGGCTGGTTTCCGCAGCTCCCTTGGGAGCTGCGCTTCCCAGTTTGGGAACCACTACCCCAGACCCTACATAAAGTGTGGGCTAGTTTGAACCAGAAGCAAACATGGGACCTGTAACAAAGTCAGTGCTATCTAGATACGGCTTGCATCAGAGATAATACGTCTAGGTAGTTGTATTATTTTCAGTTGCTTCAAATCCGAAGACCCCTTTTTGTCTATCTTACTATTTTTTTTTGTCAATAAACTATTGTGATTTTGACAAGTGACCTTCCTGTTTCTACCTGGCCCAAGTTGCTCCTCTGTCCCGGACAGGTTTTACGAAGCTAACGCTACAAGGAGTGTAAGTGTGAGTTGGTGCTGCAGCCTGTGCAGAGTAGCGTCAGCCAGGTTAGTTGGCTTCCAGGGTTTGCTCTTTTAACAGTCAGCTTCTGTGCTGAGGGATCCCTGGTTATTGGACACCCCTAAAACAGGCAGTGGGGTGAGGAAGAGCACCCCCTTCTGCGTCTTTTCCCTTCCTTGTGGCAGAATCTACCCCCAGTTTTGGATAACTCCAAGCTGCCTGGGAGGCACCCAAGAGCGTGAGCTCAGCTCAGCTCCACTGGCTGTGTAACTCACTGGATCACCACACTCTTTTTAAAGCCATCTAAGCTAACGGCTGTCATCACACACGCGCACACACACACACACACACACACACACACACACACACACACACACACACACACACACGTGTGTGCGCGCGCACGATTTGGGAGTTGTCCTGAGTCCCCTGCAGTATTGCAGAAGATTCTGGAGCACATTCTCTGTTCAGGTGGGAAGCCAGTCATGCTAGAAACAGTGCAGTAGTCTATCGGGCTGCTTCCGCCTGTGGCTAATATTCTGTGAAGTCTGCTGCCCTAGGTGACCACGTACATAATTGCCCTGATAAGGTCAAGCAAACCCAAGACAGCTGGGATGGTGTAGTGGTTCTGGCATTGGACTTAGACCTGGAAAAACCAGGTTCAAATCCCCGCTCAGCCACGAAGCTTCCTAGGTGACCTTGGGCCAGTCACTATCTCTCAGCCTCACCTATCTCACAGGGCTGTTGTGAGGACAAAAGGAGGGAAGGAACTATGTACACCACCCTGAGCTCCTTGGAGGAAGGGCAGTATAAAAAATGGATAAATAATGAAACAGACCCTAGCACATGCTTCTGAGAAATAACAGCCTGCCTGTCTGTCAGATGATCAGTTTTACAATAGTCCTGTATAAATCAACTGCTTTCAAAGACCTGTCAGTGAGTGACATCATTGTACTGTAGGCTTACCAGATCTCCAACCGGGACAGAGTGCTAGACCTTTAGGAGAAGGAATGTGGGCAGGTTTAGCTTGTTAAACCTTAGAGCACAATTCTAGGCATGTCTACTCAGAAGCAAGCCTCATTGTATTCAGTGGGGCTTGCTTCTGAGTAGACATGCCTAGGATTGTGCTCTAGGACTTAACAAGCTTCACCTGCCCACATTCCTTCTCCTAAAAGTCTAGCACTCTGTCCCGGTTGGAGATCTGGTAAGCCTATTGTACTGTCATCGGAGACAATGGCATCATAGTGCTAAGATCATAGACATGCACAGGAGCTCTTTGACAGATGTGTTGATGAGCTCAAAAAAGCTTACTCCAAAGTAGGCTGCAGCATTCTTTCCTGGTATGTAGGCTTAAGATTCTGGCTCCAGCATGTGCTTACTTGTCATTGTGTTGAGCTTGTTCACAAGTAAAGGCCGATTCACACTACAGTTTTCCCGGCGCAGATGGCCCTGCCCCTGCCTCTGCCCCTGCGTATGCGCTTGTCTATGCGGTTGGAGCTGGGGGAGTGTCTTGCCGCCTGTTGTCCCTCCTTCTGTCCCACCTTCTTAAGAAAGCGCAGCTGTGATTTGGTGAACAGAAGTGCGCTCCTCCGATTGGTGGGCTGCTGTAGCTCCGTGAACATCACCAGCTCCGCAAGCACAACCGCCTCAAAAGTTGAGGGGAAACCATCTTGCCTGCCTCTGCGTTGCTGCTCCGCAAGCTGCTCCGCAAGCATAAAAACAGCTCCGCGCTTACCCTCCGCAGATCCGCAACGAGCCGGGAAAACTCTAGTGTGAATCGGCCTTAAGGGTGCATAGGACCGTGCTATTACCCTGTTTTCCCTAAAATAAGACCTCCCCCGAAAGTAAGACCTACTGTCATTTTTGCATGATTTTTGATGGCACTCAAATATAAGACCTCCCTGAAAGTAAGACCTAGCTAGGATCATCAGCTAGACAGATACGACCCCCCCCAGCACCCCCCCCCAATTTACTTTGACTGATTTAAGCTTCATTCTTTCCCGAGGGTGCAAGGCTCTGGAAGACCTGCACTTGAGTCCTCCACCACAGAGATGATGTGCCCTACTAACTGGGCAAGAGACACTTTTTCAATGGGTGCTCCTCTTATATTTAGCAGGGGGAGAGTAACTGCCCCCCTCTCCACCCCAGCACAGTGTCTTTTCCGGTGGCTGTTTGCTGGTGGTGTTCTGCATCATTTTTAGATTGTGAGCCCTTTTGGGACAGTGAGCCAGTTAATCATTTGATTTTGTCTGTAAACCGCTTTGTGAACTTTTTGTTGAAAAGCGGTATATAAATACTGTTAATAATTAATTAATGTTAATAATTAATTAATTAATAATGTGCTAGAGAGACTCTGCAAGGTTGCAGCCTCCTTGCAGGTCGTCTCTATGGTGGAGGACTCAAGTGCAGGCCTTCCAGGCCTTGAGGAGCCTTGCACCTTTGGGAAAGAACTAAGCTTTAATCAGTCAAAGTAAGTCCGGGGGGGGGGTCGCGCCACAGGTTGGGAAAATAAGACCTCCCTGAAAATAAGACCTACTGCAATTTTTGGAGCCAAACTTAATATAAGACACTGTCTTATTTTCGGGGAAACAGGGGTAGTAGCCAGTAGGGTTTAAAGCTTAGTCTGTTTCCTAGCATGACTGTGATGATGTCTGAACAATAGAACTACTGGAATAAGGGCCGAATCCTATGCAACTTTTCATGCACTGATGCAGCTGTGCCAATGGGGTGCACGCTGCATCCTGCAGTTGGGGGGAGGGCAGTCACGGCAGCCTCCTCAAGGTAAGGGCACATTTTCTCCCTTACCTCGGAGCTGCATCAGCGCTGAAATTTTGATAGGATTGAGCCCTAAAATAGGCAACCGATCATTCCACAGAAAGGAATTCAAATATGCAAATAGAAATGGGGAGGGCTGCCTTTTTTCACTCCAGAATCCTTCCTTCTCAGCTTTTTGCATTCTTCTTCACCCCCTTTCCACCAACTCTTTAAATTAGAAAGACAATCATAATTTGACTTCACAAATTGTTACAAATAACAATGCCTTTGGGGGAGGATGGATTATGGCTTTGTTTTAGCTGTTGTAGCTCTGTTATGTTTTTGATAGTTTTACTATGGCTTTATGATTTGTTTTATTGTTGCTTTTGATGATGAGTTGCTTTGGCTCTTCTCTAGTGAGAAAGGCAGATACAGTACAAATATTTAATTAAGAAATTAATGGTGTGTAAAAATTGCTTTGCTGTATGGATCAGGACGTTGATTAGTTCAGCCTTCTCTGTTTCTGACAGGAGGTGATAGCCTTCATCTGATTTGACCCTAGGATCTGGTAGCATTTGGAGGTATACTGCGCCTGTACTTGGAGGTTCCATTTAATTTTCACAACACCTTGTTGAAACCTCAATAAAAATAATGAAAACTAAGAAGAAAATATTCCAATGTAAAAATCAGCATTACTGTTTCCTCTAACCATGGTTGTTAAAACTGGGAATGTTAAAACTATACTCTCATCCGAGTAACCTGCACGGATGTTGCGACGTTAAATTTCACCCAGGCATATCTACTCCCTAGCGAGTAACTTCTTCCCTCCACGAAATAAATATATTTAAAGAACAACGTTTCTCACCGCGAAAGCTGTGGAAAGGAACACGGATTTGCAGCAAGGTGCAGGTATTCTCTGATTTCTGATTGGCTCAGCCAAGCCAATGAGCTCACGGGGGATGGTAGAATTTGTACCGGCAGCAGGGGGAGGAGAGCTGGTTTGCGACAGGGCCTGAGAGTGAAAGATTTGGATTAACCGGTGAAAAAGCAGAAACTTGCTGTAGCGGCGTTGGTTTTGGTGCTGTTTAGCTCCGGGTGCACCAGAAAGGTAAGGGGCGCCGATGGAATGCCGACAGTGCCAGTCTTCTTTTTTGGAATGTTCGCGGCTGCTGTTTTGTGGGCACAACATGTTCCTCCCCCAGTTGCAAAAGGGTTGCAAAAGGAAGTAGGATTCGTTGCGTGGGGTGCGGGGAGGGGAAACACCTGCAGCAGGAGGGCGAGAGATGGGTAGGAGGAATTGGATCTTCTTCACTGCACACTGATTTGGTTGATTTAGTGCTTCTAAGTATTGGGGGGGGGGGAATCCAACCTTCCCCCCCCTCGTTTTGCCACCCCTTTCTCTGGAAGGTGCAGCCTTTAAAGTAGCGCAGCGCTGGAGTTTTCCTGAGGCCGCCGCAGTGGGAGCAAAAAAACCGATCTCTGGGCAGGCAGAGAAGGGCTAGCCTTGGATGGTCGGCTCAGGCTGCTGCTGCTGCTATGGGGGGGGGGGCACGGGAGCGGAGGATCCGCTCTAGTGGATAGACACACTGGTGGAAGGCAGTTAACGTTTTTGGCGCTTTCATTTAAAATCGGAGACTCTTTCGAACCGAGGCGATCCGCCCCAGCTTCTTAGCAATCTCCTCTACCGAGTTCTAAGGCAATGTGGATTAAAGCGGGGGAGGGCGACGCAGATTGTATCAGCCCCTCGTTTTATATAGCTAGGAGACCTCGCGCCTCTTTCTCCCCCCCCCCCCCCGTCAACCCCTCCGGCTATGGATTTCATTTTAGCACGGGTGAGAAGAGACGTGAATCCAGCAACCCCCCCCCCCCCCGAGTTTTTATTTGAAAACCCCCGGGATTCAATTCTAACGTGAGAGGCTAACATCTACTAACAGGGTCAGGCCCATTTTCGTGCAGGTCAAATCGGCAGTAATGCCTAGTGAATTCAGTGGGTCTTGCTTCCAATTAAAATTGTAATCCCAGGAACCCTGGTTTGGGAGCGCAGCGGGGGACTTGCCAAATTCCAGAAAAGCTGCTTAGGGTTGGGCTTTCTGTGTGCACAGGCTGATGGCCACATGGTGATGACCTTGCCTCGAGTGCTGAGATTGAGCTCACTCACCCTCCTCCTCCTCCTCCCAGGCATCAGAAGTGTGATTTCCACACACTTGTTCAATAGACCTGCAAAACAGAGAAATGCTCAGAGGAGAGAGAACGACCAGACAGGTCTGTGTCACGTGCTCTCTGAATTAACAACCCTCAATGAAATAAATTGGCTGTGCTGTTCAGGAGCATGCAACAATGTCTAAGAACTTCTTTTTTTTCCCCTTAGCTTCTGATCATGAGGAAGAAAACAGAGGCTTGGAGGGGAGGCTTGGATCCCTGACTGAACCACAAGTTGTGTGTAGCAGCCAACACTGCCGGGGGAAAAAAATGTGTTTCCCATAAATTAACGCCTCCTTCCGCCTGATGCTCTGACTGCCATGTCCCGTGGGCTTCGGGCCTCTTTGAAACAAGGGATGGCTCTGTTTTGAAAAGTTCCGCCTATGTCTGGAGCAAGTGCTAAAAACTAAACTTGAGAGGAGTTGGGGAAATGATGGAAGACTTTACCACCAGAACCTATGGGACCAGAGAGCTGGACAACCGGCCTCTCTTTGGAGAGACTTCACCAAGGGTAACATGAGCGTCTTCGTGGCTTGCTTGTCTAACATGTCTTCGGCTCTCCTGAAATGGGGTTAACTTACAGGATCGGTCCAAGGCGATTTGCCACCCCGGATGTTTGGCTGTGGCACGTGACCGGAATGTTGTTGTGTCCTGCAACCCCTTCCAGTGTTGCAAGGGATGCTGGGGGCAGCTCGGCTCAAGCGTGTCTGTTCATGGGCTAAAAGCTGTGCCCAGTATCCTCTTCAAGATTGCAAAGGACTCTGGGATGCACCTCTTGCACACTACTTCATTGGTGCCCCTAAAGAACGAAACAAACATCTACTGCCCCAAGCAACTGTGTGATGGAGAGTTTCATTGAAAGAAGGAAGCCTAGCTGGCACCGACTGCCTTTGTCAACAGCTTTTCAGATGGGGGGGGGGTGTTAGTCACATCACATCAGTGTCTGATACCTGGCACGTGTGAGACCTATCCTTTCGGTTGCATAGAATGATTGTGTAATGTGTACAAGGCTTGCACAACCCCGTGTCTTTAGGACCTGGTGTTAAAACTTTTGCTCACTTGTGGATTTTTCTGATAAGAGTGCTTTGTGTGCTGGCAATTCGGTCAAGTATTGGCCGTGAGGGCCTTATCTTGGCATTCCCTTGTGTTGAGTGGGATTGTTCCAAGTATCTTTCCCTCCAAAAGGCGAAATTCCTCTTGAGTCCATGGTCTGGTGAACTAACTGGAAATTCTGCCCTATTTTAGTTACTTGGGGCCCAATCTTATCTGACTTTCCAGTGCTGATGCAGCTGCAATGCAGCCTCTGTTTGGATGAGCCCCTCACTTGAAGAGGCCTCCGTGCCCACCTCCCCCCCCCCAACTGCAGGATGCAGTGGATGCCCCGCTGGCACAACTGCATCAGTGCTGGAAAGTTGGATAGGATTGGTGTGTGTGTGTGTGTGTGTGTGTGTGTGTGTGTGTCATAACTGAATGTCTTGTGTCCTCAGTTGCACAACATTTACAATGCAACTCGCCTGTCAAGAACTCATTTGGTCTCATATAAGAGATGGACTCTATAAGCTGGTAGCGGGCAGCTCAGAGCCATTGTCCAGATCCTCCCTCATTTGTTGGGCCGAGTGGCATTAGCTGTATCATTTTGCTTTGCTTACCCAGTACGGTAGACAGAACTTGACGAAGGTGACCGAGCCGGGGTGTTGGATTCTGTGGTGGTGTGTTCTCTCATTTTCTCACAGAGCCCCATGGTAGCTGCACGGGGCTGGATGTGGAGCGCTCGGCGATGAGAATGTTGTCATTGCCAAGGGGGGAGCTGTGCGGGGCTTCGATTTGACACCCCTCAGCTTACGGGGGAGTCTGTTCTGTAGGCCACATCTAAGGTGGGTACCATTTGGTAGGTTGCCTGCTGAATGTGGACAATAGGCTGTGTGTTGTTAGTACAAGCATTTGGGCAGCTCTGTATTTAAAAAACAAACACCCCATGACTTTCTATTCTTGAGCTCAAGGCAGCTTATGATAGAACATGGGCTTCCAAACCCCGGCCCATGGGCTGGATCCAGTGCATAAAAAAGGCGTGGTGGTGGCAGAGCTTTACCGTTCTGTCCCGCAGCCTCCTATCTTCGCATCTGAACTTGCGCTTAGTAGCCACTTTTGCTGCATGTTGCCCCAGATGGCTCTGCGCCCCAGTTTCCTGGGGGAAATGGCTGCCCAGCACAAGTTTCAGCAAAGATCGGAGACGAAGCTAGGAGGCTGCAGGATGGAACGGTAAGGCTTCGCCACCCTCATACCCACTGGTATAGAATACCTATCCTGGATAACTTCTCAATGTTGTCCGTTTAAGGTGCACCCAGCATCTTTTTGTGGCGACTGCAGGAGATAACGGCAGTATATACTTGACAGGCATACCCACCTGAGGTCACAAGTGGCCTGTGATCCCTGAGGTGCGCCCCAGATGTGAGGGTGCGCAGCTTGGATTGTGTGCGCCACTTGTCCTACCCTGTATCCTCTTCCGTTCTTCCTTGGCTGGTAGTTGGGTTTTCTTTAGAACACAGTAGAGGGTCTGCATTGGCAATGGGTATCCTATACATATAGCAGGGGTGGTCGAACCGTGACTCCTGAGCCACGTGCAGCTCTCGGAAATATGTTGGCTGAGCTCCTTTTTGCATCACAATGTAAGTGGGGGCCCTGGGGGGGGAGTCTGGGAGTGGGGTGCTGAGAGGAAGGTCGCCTTCCACGAACCCTTCCAAAGTCTCGGGCGGCTCCAGCCCGCCAAGCCTGGAGGGAGGTCGTGCCTCGGATAGGCAGAGGACTGCAGGGTCAGCGTTGGCCTCCTCTCTCGGCTGGTCGGCTGGTCTCAGGCAGGAGGGGAGGCACGGCTTCCCTTGCTTCGCAGCCAACTAGCTCATCACTGGCCTGCAGCCTCTTTATATACTCCTCTTGTGGGAAGTCCCGCCTTCCCCTGGGATGTCCCGCATCCCCGGGTGATTGGCAGGTGTCCGAGCCTATCGGCTCGTCACCTACAGAAACTCCGGGTTCATGCCGGCCGTTCCGTGGCCGCACGTGCCCAGTTGTGCTTGTGACAGGCCGCTCGGCCGCCAGGGCGATCGGGCAGCCTGGAGCCTCGTGGCGGCTTCTGGGCAGGCCTGAAGCCCGGGCTTGGGCGTGGGAGCACCAACGGAGTGAGCGGCGTCCGATGGGGTGTCGGGCGGCCTCCGGGCTCCGCAGCACCCCCCCCCGAGGCCCCGGGGGAAGGCTCCCTCGGGGTCCCGTGGGTGCAGGATCCCGCCCGCCGCTGCCCGGCCCCACGCCGTGCGTCTCTTACTCGCCGGTCTGGTAATTATGGGCATACTCGGGGCGCCCGGATACACAATTAATATAAAAGGTAAATAAGAAATGTTAAAGCGTTATTATTTACCGGGTATAAATTTAAAACATAATATACAGTATTTAAGAATCTAAATGCTTCTTAAATATTGCAGCTCTCAAACATCTGAAGTTGATCGTATGTGGCTCTTGCATTATGCAAGTTTGACCACCCCTGACATAGGTTAGAACTTCATCCTAGCTGTTTTGTCTTTTTGTTGTTCAAGACCCTGTTTGTTCAAAGTGGTGGTCTTTCTTTCTTTTCCTCCCTGCTCCTGCATACTTGGGATATGCCAGATAATTATTTGGAAACATTAATGTTGGATTAATACGATCTGAATGGGAAACCAGAGGAATGCATCTCATTTTAAAAATTTGCCTCAAATCCTTGTTACTTTCTTAATTCATTCATCTTTCTCAAAAGGCTCCTTCCGCAGCAGAGCGACAAAAGCTTTCTGCAAAAGTGCAGATGACTCCAGCACCACCACCACCTCCCAAGCGGGGGGGGGGGGGCTCCACCTCCAGGGCGTTTGGGAAGCCGAGTGACATCGCAGCACCCCCTGAGTGTCCTGTCTGATATTGCATCCTTTTCATTCGGCCCTGGGATAATTGGCAAAAGGCAAACAAAGGCGAGGTTGTCCCTCTTCTCTTCCCCCCCCCCCGGGTTCCCTTCACCCTATTTCTTGCTCTGTCCTCAATGCCAGGGGGGGACTTACATGGAGGTGAGCCTTCTAAAGTGCAGCTTGGGGTATGGCCTGTGGGGCTATTTCTGTTGCACCACCAGGGTGCCCCAGTCCCTCCGAGAGGCTCCAGGTCCCTCCGGCCCTGCTCTCTTGTGGCCCTGCCCTCAGGGGTGTTGCAACTGAGAGAAGGTCTTCCCACTCTTACTCAGAACTTATTCATGTTCTCCTCTCAGGGGTAGGCTGGCTGCAGCCCTGTTTGCCCCTCCTGGCAGTCCCAGCCTTCTGGTAGCTCCCCTTTCCTTTCCTCCTCTTCCCCTCCTCTGGGCTCCCTTGTGGCTTCCAGCCGTCCTCTGCCTCCCTACCTCTTCTTCTTCCACTCTACCTTTCCTCCTCCACCTCTCCTTTGAAGGACTGGGCCCAGCCCTGCTCAGCCAGGTGCTGCCGGGTTACCCAACCCCACCTGGCTGAAACTGGGTTGTGATTGGTAGCATCACCAGTTGCTGGGCGGGCTGCTTGGTTCAACTCTCTGGTGGCGTTGCACAGGCTGACGCCCACCTGGGTAGCAGGGCTCCCCCCTCTCCCTGCCCTTTCTCCTTGCTATCTGCTGGTGGGTCACACTGTGTTAAAGCAGTACCTCCTTGGGTGAGGTCCCAGTTGAACCAAACGAATCTGCAGAAAAAGTATAGATTTAATGTTGGCCTTCTGTAGCGGTCCATTTCAGCGACTCTGCTCGTAAACTGTAGGCCCTGTTTGGGGGGTATTTCAAGGCTCCTGAATGTATGTGCGTGAAAACTTCATTGCATTCCCTTGACTATCTATTGATAAAGGAAAATCTGAGTTTGGAAAGCAAGGAGGCTTGTTGATGGTAATAGAAAAGACAGAGAGTATGTAGCAGCTTCTCAATTGCCTATCGTTATATAGCAGCTTCTCAATTGCCTATCGTTATGTAATATAATAAATAGCATTGCATAAAAAAGGGCTACAAGAAAATGTGACTTGGATCTCCTTTCTAAGGGGGAAGTTTGAAATGAGCTACAGTCTTTTGTGCAGAATTTATTTTAGTGGACATGGGAGGGCATGCTCTATGCAAATGTGGATTTTTCTTTAAACTGTAAACTTCATGCGACTCTTCTCAGAACTACCAGTATGTACCTTCTTTGGGTTTTCTTCAAGGAAAAAAAAAACAGAATTTGAAAGAGAGAGAGAGAGAGAGAACCAGAGGGAAGAGGCTCTTTTCCCCACAGTGCCTGGCATTTCTACCTAGCCGGGTAAACTTGATGGGATCTTGATTATACAAACCCTCCTTTTTCTGAGGGCTGCTTTCTACATTACTAGCTGTTTCTCCTTGGTCTGCAAACGCAACATGGAAAGGATGGATAATGTGTAACTAGGTCAGAAAAAGATAGTGGTATGTGTGTCTCTTTTTGCTGACCTAATTTCATATATTGTGTGTGTGTGTTGTGACCCTAATTTACAGGAACCGTCCCGTTTCTTTCTCTTTTTAAAAGTATTGGTTTCTAATGTGAGCAGTGACAATCCTAACGGGCAGTCCAGTTTGTCTTCTTTATTACTCGTGTAGGTCTCTTTTCCCCTGCCATCCTACTCCAGTAATTTCAGGGGTTCATGAGTGTGCATTGGGAAATAAATGAAGTAATTATTCTGTGAACATGAAGTACATATCCACAGAGAGAGACCTCTGTGTAATTCACTGCCTCCTTTCAGTCAGCCTTCGTCTGGGTTCAGGTAGCTCTGTTGTGTTTGTGCATCAGGTGTGATTCGGTCACTTAGTTATTCCAGATAAAGAGACTCTGCAGAATTTCTTGCTCTTGGAGGAGGCTTCCTGTGAGTCTCTGCATGAGTTGGTGCTCTCAGCTTATGTCTTTCCATTCCGGGGTACGTTTCGATTAGCATGCCATGCAGAAACGCAAGGGGTGGGGGCCTTTGAGGGCAGGTTACTCTTACTCTTGCACATGCTAAACGTTTTGAGGCATAAGTGTGTATCTGCTTCCAGTTTTAAATCAGAAAAATTTGTCCCACGGAAGTCTGCACAATACAATTGAGACTAAAAATGCACACAAATTACCTCTTCCTTGGACTGTGCTGCCCCACCCTGTTTCTTCTGCATCTTGTCTTATTTCCTGCCCAGAAGTTTTCTGCTTCTCCTTAAAAGAAAATAAATCCAATTATTTTCTTTTGTTTTAAGGATGCTCATGCTTACTTTAACTATAGTGTTTGTTTCCCTCCTTCCGCCTTACTGTGATGGAATTTGGACAGAGGAAGACTTGGAAGTTGTGGCAGATGAATTCACATCACTGAAAGCTGGGAGATGGGAAACTGATAAAAGGAATTCTTGACTTTATGAGCAGTGGTATCGCTAGGGGGGTACGAATCACACCAGTTGACGCCCTCGGGGGTGGTGGTGACACCACTAGTGGCCAAAATTGTGGAAATCTTTTGGAAAATTTGTACTTATATAATGTTACGGTATTATTCATATCATTGGAAAGGTTATTTAATGCAGAATGTAATGAAACAAACAGTGTTGAATTATCTGTATTCTATCAAACGTCATGGCCAAATAACCAGAAAAAGAAATGGGGGTGACACCATGAGTTAACGCACCAGGTGACAGCAACTACAGGGATGACGTGATGAGCTCTCTCATCATGTGACACAAACCCTAGTGATGCCTCTGGGACACATTCTCGCGTTACGTTTGTGCCCTGGGTGTTGCCGCAGTGTGGCCCCTTCCTCTGCTGCTCAGGTGTCATGAGAGGCCATGGAGTGTGCGAGGAGCCTATACTGTGGCTCCTCCCCATGCCATAGGATGGAGAATATGATGGACTGCTACAGGTGGGAGGGGGCCATGTCCTCAAACACTCGCCTTGTGATAAACTTTCTGCATGTACTAAAAATGTTTAGAATAACTCTGTTGTTGTTTTGCAGTGCAGTCCTGCGTATGTTTACTCAGAAGTAAGTTTCACTGTATTCAGTGGAGCTTACTCCCAGGTCAGTGTGTGTATAGGATTGCAGTCCTAGTTGACCACGGGGTGGTGCAGTGGGTTAAACTACTGAACCATTAGCTGTCGATCGAAAGGTCGGCAGTTCGAATCCGTGCGACGGCTCCTGCCAACCTAGCAGTTCGAAAGCAAGAAGTTGCAAGTAGATTAATAGGTACCGCGTCAGCGGGACGGTAACAGCGTTCCATGCGCCTCGGTGTTGAGTCATGCCGGCCACATGACCATGGAGACGTCTTCGGACCGCGCTGGCTCTTCGGCTTTGAAACGGAGATGAGCACCACTCCCTAGGGTCGGACACGACTGGACTGAATTGTCAAGGGATACCTTTACCTTTACTAGGGTTTTTGTTTACATGGTGGAGTATGATGAATGCCCTGTTTTTCTCTTTGTTTTGCTTACTTTTCCTTATTTTGGGGGACTTTCTAGCCCCCCTCCCCCAATAACTGTAGGAAGTAGTAGTAGCCTCCTGAAGAGATTTCCTGGCATCCTGGATGCAGGCGCCAAGTACCATGGGATGCTCCGTTGAGGTTCTTTGTTTGAAAAGCCTTCCCCATGTGCCAGATGTGGATTGCTCTGGCTTCATGCCTGGGACCAGCTCCTAGCCAACCCTCTTGCTGAGACTGGTGTGTGCCTACTCTTGGGCAGCCAAGCCCACTTAATACAGGGGAAAAAGTGAGGTGGAGCGACCAGGTGGTTTCCTCTTTTATCCCATCAGATGACCCGATGACATCAAACCAAGGTTTCTTAAGGTCAGGCACAAAGAGTGTGGCCCTCACTTGTCTCCTGAGGATATGGAAGGTGTAATAGACTCCTCGGGCTGACCTTGGAGTAAATACCAGATAGGAAACAATGAGATTTACCGGCAGATGCATTTAAGGAAGTATTTTGCTTTTAAGTCTGTCTGTATTTGCCTGCTGATGAGTTTTGTTAAGATCCACACCTGGGCAATGCCAACACCCAAACTATTTTCCAAGCCTGCTTGCTTTATTCTTCCTTGCAATTAGACCCCCCCCTTTTGTTGTTTTGTTTCTCGTTTCTTTGGGGTTTTAATAAGCTGGTTATAGTAGATCTTCTTGCCTGCCTAGGTCAGGGGTGTTGAACATAAGGCCTGTGGGGCAGATGTGGCCCCGGACACTCTTTATGTGTCTTGGCCTAGATGCCTTTCAAAAAAGGGGTTTGGATAGATTCATGGAGGACAAGTCCATCACAGGTTACAAACCATAAGCAGCCTCCTGGCTTAGAAGTAGGTTTTCTCTGTATGCCAGGTGCAAGGGAGTGACAGCAGGAAACGGGTCTCTTGTGTGCTCCCTGAGGCACCTGGTGGGGCCACTGTGAGATACAGGAAGCTGGACTAGATGGGCCTTTGGTCTGATTCAGCAGGGCTCTTCTTATGTTACGTTTATCTGGCCCCTGTGATAATTGGACTCTCACAGCACCACCCTTTCAGCAGTGCCGCTTTTGCCGAGGCTCTGGGAGGGAGAGAAGGAAGCATCAAAAGGCAAGGAACACTATGGAACACTATGGGGGAAGGGGCAGACCAAGAGGGGTGTGAGAGGGAGACACTGCCGAGAGCCCAATTATCCATGCGGTTCATCTTTTCAGAAACATTTTTGCACAACTGGCCTAGAGATGAGGTGATCTTGGTGATAGATCAGGGGTTATCAACCCCTTCCTGGCCAAGTACCACCTCCAGCGTCGCTCTCCTGCTGCGTACCACTGGAAGTGACTGGCAATGACATAATCGCCAGTTACTTTCGGGTTTTCAGAGGCCAAAAACATGCAGGTAGGAGGCTCTGGGCTGGGTGGGCGGGAGGGCCCTTCTCAGCATTCCCAAGAGGCTAGGTCAAAGGCAGGAGCCTCTTGAGAGCGAAAACGTGCCGCTGAAAGCGCCGCATCAGAGGGGGGTTCTGGCAGTCCGCGTACCACCAGCAGTCGGCCAAAGTACCACTGGTGGTACTAGTACCACTGGTTGAGAACCCCTGTGATAGATGAATTTCTTGGGAATTTAGCCAGCGAGTGTAGCGCACTTAGTATCTGCTTCAGATGTTCAGAATTGTCTTTTTCAGATCTTGGCCTTGGACTAGGAATGTTCTGGACTGAGCACAGTCAAGTAGACCCACATCTCTAAAATTACAGTACGCCGGGTCCCCGAGTTATTGACATATGACTTACGGATGGCCGCTTTGGCACTTTCATGCAGGTGCGGTCCATCCATTGTGATGCGTTTGTGCTGGTGTGAAAGAGTTGACTGCTTTGATTGACGAACGTTCTGATTACCGAACAAACCTTTGGAATGGAACTGGTATCTTAGATACATATCTTGGGGACCATCTGTAAAAAGAAGCGATGCTGTGATGTTTCCATATACCTAGGAATGCCTGTCTCCTTTCCAATGTCTGTTTTTGGGTTTTTTTGGTCCTTCCTCCAGTCTCTCAGTGTCTGTAGTGACATGTTTGGACTTTGCCTCTGTATTCTGTCTTATTGTTGCCTCTTAACGTTTGCAGATTACTCGATGTCTCATAAACCTAAGATGTAGCTGTCATGTGAAATGCAGCTTGTGGGTTTGAATGATGGTGCCATAATGCCTTTCCTTTTCTTATCTTACTGCTTTGGCAACTGGCAAGCGTTTGGCCTTGCTGGCATCCCTACTTTTCAGTTGTTATAATGTTAAGGCCAAGCAAACTTCCTTGTTGCTTCTTCTCCTGCCCTGATGGTAACTGAGATTGTGGCATGACAGAGAGATCTCTTTTTGTATGTTTCTTCTTGAATGAATGTTGCAAAGAATTAAAGGACTGTTTACACTTGACAGTGGAGTTCAGGAACTCTCGAATGTATGCATCTCTCCGTCCCACCCCTCCCCCGTCTCATTTGTACCTTGCTGATTAAACTTAGTTGGTGGGCAACCAGCTAAAGTTTTTCCTCTTGGTGCTTGCCTGGAAATCGCTATACTGAATGGCCAACAGGGCTGATTTGCATGTGTGTACATCCCTTGGTTTGGTAATGTAGTTGCATATTCACCACTTGATGACTGCAGTATCATGAACCCTTGCATGTGTGAATGGGCTATCCCTGATCTAACATCCTAGATGGAGCTTTCATGTTTCTTCGCGTCACCCCAAATGCAGAGTTTTTCAGTGGAGTCTCTTTCCGCATTCAACTACCACCAAGAGATGCAAGTTCTTGTATGAACCATCCTTGCCTCTTGACATTCATTGAGATTAAGCTGAAAGAGATTCATTGCACAGTAGACAAGTGTTACATCGGAGGTTAGAAGAAAGCCAGTTCCAGATTCTTCGTTACCTTCTGAACTTTGTGAAAATGATGTTGCCATTAAACATTCCAGAACCCTTGGGGGGGGGGGGGAGGGAGGACTAATTATGTTTACTGCTCATGTCAAATGGAACAGCTTATCAAAAATTATAAACATTATGCCAATCTGTAATAGCAGAGCCAATTGGAAACATTTTTTGCGGGGCTCCAGTTTCACAGAGACATAAATACAATTTATTATAGACTTTATATCTCTGATAGAATGGAAAGCAATCAAAATGTGCACTGAAAAAGTGCATGTGGGTTAATGGACCAAATGGATAGTCTAAGCACATTTTAATATAAAATTGCATGCATGCAAGTCTACAAGTAAACAAACAAAATGTGTAGATTACCTTGAAAAAGTAAATAGTTACAAAACCACTTGTGTTAGTGACTGGAATGATTTAGTAAAAATTATTTCTGTCTATTCATAGGTCCTAATTATCCAGGAGGGGTGACCTCTTGCGTACCCCTAGGGGTATGTGGACCACAGGTTGGGAACCCCTGATCTAGATTTAGTATGTAAAACTTAAATACCGGTACTTGAGTCTGAATATAGGCAGTGTGTTATGTGTGTGTTGCAGTGTGGTGTTGTGTGCATTTTACAAGATTTAGAGTAGATTACCCTAGTGTGGAGGGTCCTTAGGCATAGGGCCCAATTGGGAGCAATTGGTCCAATTGGCTTAAAGCTGGCCCTGTGTAATAGAGTTCCGTTCGTCAGCAGCTTATTGTATATGAGGTGAATTTCTGTTTTGCATAGTTATTATGGCTATTTAAATTTGCTAGTAGAACTTTTGGTACTTACGTTTTTTTGCAATCTTCTCTTTAATTTATTTGTAAAAAAATCGGGGCTCAGTCCAACCAAGTTTACGCTTTTTAGGTCTCATTGATTTTCAGTGAGAGCGTTAATAATCATGTGTGCCAACTTTTCAATTGAAAAGTTAATGGGGCTTAATGGAGCTTAAAAGTACTAAACTTTTGTTGGGTTGTTTCCTTACTAAATAAATTAGAACAGGGGTTCTCAGCCAAGTACCACCTCCGGTGCCACTCTTCTGCTGTGTACCACCGGAAGTGACTTTTAGTCCCGGGTTTTCGGAGGTCAGAAAATGCAGGTAGGAGGGCCCTTCTAAGTGGTCCCGAGAGGCTCAGTCAAAGGCTGAGCAAAAATGCAGCGCCAAAACTGCTGCATCAGAGGGGGTTCTGGTGGTCCAGCAGTTCAAGTACTACCAGCAGTCTGCCAAAGTACCATTGGTGGTATTAGTACCACTGGTTGAGAACCCCTGAATTAGAATACCGTATTGTCCAGAGTATAAGGCGCACCTGATTATAAGACGCACCCTTAAAGTTTGGTGCTATTACAATTTTTTAATTAAATCACTGTCATTATTGCAACAGCCTGATTATAAGATGCACCCCTAGTTTAAAAACTTAAATTAGGAGAAAAAAGTGAGTCTTATACTTAGACCAATACGGTATTTGGTTTTTATCTGTTATGTGTGAGAATGAGGTGTCATCATGATGCAGTCACGGAGTGGGGTGTGTGCGTGTGCACACCCTTGGAACCACTGCCCTCCAAACTGACTTCTAGAAAGGCAAGGAGGAAGGATGGCTATAGAGCAGGGCTTCTCAATCTTTGGAGGCCTGGGTACCCCTTATCACGGTCCAATTTTCTGAAGTACCCCCTGCTAATTAACTGCTAATTAATTGGATTAATCATTTAATGAATTGGGTAATCGTTAAATTAAAAAGTACTAAAACAATTTTAAATGTGAAAAAATGTCTTATTAACTCATGTGTGTGACAGACAGATGGACAGACAGACAAGAATCTCTTTCTCAAAGTCACACTTCCCAAAATCAGCTCCTCCCTCCCCCACCTCACCAAAGTACATTTTCCAAAGTACAAAAATAAGCCCCAAACCAAAATCGGAGAGACTGAAGTGTGCTCGAAAATAATTAAAATTTAAAATCCATGTTAATTTACACTTAATTAGCTGCATTCCCCCCCCCCCCATGTATTGGAAGAGTGACGGCATGTGAGCTAGACCTGTCCAATGACAGAGGGTGTGGATATGTGTGTTCTGCCCACTCAGTAGGGGGAGCAGTTACCTATTCAGTTCCACGTTTAAATATTTGCAGATTGCTATCTCCTACTTTGATTAGACTTCTCGTTGGTGTCTTTTCCTGGCTGTCTGTTGCATCTCCCTGCCACAGCGGCCGTGACCAGTTGCTTCTCTTGCTTTATTTTGCAATATAAAAGGCTTTGTGAAAACTCGGTTCTGCTGTGAATGAGTTTGCTTTTTCCCTACAGCTTTGCTAATACGATGGAAAATACATCTGTCTAGGTTTTTTTTTGGGGGGGGGTACAGTCTATGTCTAGCTGCTTGCATGTGGCAGTCCCTCACTTGTACGCCTCATAGCATGTAAATAGACACCAGGAGCTGTGATGGACTGTAGCACAGGTGGACACTGCAAAACACATCCTGGTGATCAGATGCGTAGGAATGCACGCCGGTGTGTGTGTGTGTGTGTGTGTGTGTGTGTGTGTGCACAAGCCACCGCATCAGCAGCAATTTGGCAGTGCAGCGGCAAAAAGGGGCCTTTAGTGGTGCGGCAAAAAGTAGCTGCCTAGTAGGCTTTATCCGGCGAAAAAACGCTGGGGGGGTTCACCGCGATGCCACTGGGGAGTAGGGCTTGTGATGTCACGTGCAGGGGCGAGGTTAGTGATGTCACAGGGGATGCAGCAGGGGCTAGCTATGCGACTGCTGATGATGGTCTGTACACAAGTTGCCTATGACTTTCTACACAGGTCCTTTCTGCAGATGTAAGTGCAGCTCCTGAAGCAACACTTACAGCAGTGGTTTTCAACCGGTGTGCTGTGGCACACTGGTGTGCCACAAATGGGTCTCAGGTTTGCCGCGGGGCCAGAGGAGACAGCAGTGGTGCAGAGGAAGAAGCGGCCACCTGGAGCCTTGCGGGGTAGCATAAAAAAGTGGCCAGCGAAGGGGCTGGAAGCAGCCGCTTTGCGCCTCACACGGCTTAGTGCTTGGCATGTACCTGTTTCCCATAATCGCTGCTTTACAGCATTAAGTCAGTTCAGGTGTGTCACTAGGGTTGGTGACACCCAGGGCGAGATCTCGTGGTTTCACCCCCATGGACCTCCTCCCATACCAGACCACACGATGTGGAGAGGCCTCCTGGGAAATGCACTCCCTATGTGAGTCGCCGCGGGGATTGGGGGAAAAAACATTTTCTACCAGTGGTGTGTTTTCGTGCCACCGGTAACCCCCCATTTTCTACCAGTGAACCCCCATTTTCTACCAGAGGTGTGTCTTTCGCAGTAACAAATAGAATAGGAAGTCATTTTTGGTGTCGCCCCTCCGTGGAGTGTTACCCGGTGTGGTCTGAGCCCCCCCACCAGTGGCGCCCCTGAGTAAGTTAGGGCCTGTTGCAATATTGATGGTCCAAAGCTTTTTGGAAAGACACCAGTCGCGAGTGAGGAATGCCTCTATTTCCAGTTAGCATCAGGTACTGGAACCTGATAGCAGCAAAGTTGTCAGAGGGGTCTGCTGAGTGTTGTGTGGCACCTTTTTAAAGAGGAACAAATGTAGCATAGTGTAAGCTTTCATGGATTACAGCCTGCTTTATCAGATGCAACAGATCAGCACAGCTGTCCCTCAGGAAATGCTGCATGGTGAATCCCACCAGCCGAGTCTGCTTGTAATCTGATTACCTGTCATGTCTGCCTTAACCAACTCCCTCCTGAAAAACATTGGGGATGGCTCAATAAATGGTCAACCTGACAATAGCAGCCTTGGAGATAAATAAATAATGTTTTTTTGGGGGCCCCCATTTTGTGATCTTTAAATGGGACCTAGAGAAGTCCTGTAAGATTTAACATGGAACTACAATTTGCGTGCAAGCATGCATACCAATGTCCTGGTGGCAACTTCTGCTTTAGAAGGGAGAGATTCGGAGAAAAGAGGTTGTGCATGTGCTGAACCCTTCCACTCCCTGTCTGCTGCAATTTCCTCATGTCACATTGCCGAATTAGGCCTGTAGTTAACAGGGAGAAGAGGGGGCTACGGAGCAGTTGGGTTCTCGGGGTCTGCCCATCCATGATGTTGCCTGAAGTGGTCATTTCAGATGGCAGATCTGCAGGGGGCTCCCGCTTCCAATGTCTGCTGCTCCTCCTCCCACTCCCTGTATGGGGGGAAGAGGAGAGAACAGAGTGGAAGTGTAGAGTAGAACAGGGTTTCTCAACCAGTGGTCCGAGTACCACCAGTGGTACTTCAACTGACTCCTGGTGGTACTCGGACCACAGGAACGTTTTTGCTCCTGAGAGGCTCCTGCCTTTGGCCGAGCTTCTGAAAATACTGCCCGGGAGGGCAGTTTACACCTGGAAAAGGCCTGTTACGGGCCCGGGTAGCCACAGGGGTGACTCCTTTCCTCCATGCGGCTGCGAAAAGTGGTGAAAAATGCCGCTTTTTGCAGCTGCCTTTTGCTGCACCCCCCTGCCGTGCTGCGCGGGCAGGGGACCTCCTGTCCCCTGGACCACGCTGCCGCCGCCACCCCCGTTAACTACACCACTGAGTCCTTGTTTAGTCAGTCAGGTAGCCAGCCCATCAGTCGGTCCTCTTTCTGTCAGCTGTCTCTCTCACCTCCTTTCCTACCTCACTCTTTCAACCCACACCACCTGGTGCTGATTCTCTCATTTTTATCTCCAAGGCTCTCATTATCCTTTCAAAGCTATAGCTGGGTGCCACACCCATGGCAAGCAAAAAGGCCCTGGAGTTAACCCCATATTCCCCAGACCTGTCAAGGTGAGGAGCCACTGCTGACACCATACACCAGTGATGGCGAACGCGTGGCACGCGTGCCGCTGTCGGCACGCCGAGCCGTTTCTGTGGGCGCGCCGGCTGGCCGCCCCTAAGGACAGAGAGCGCCGCCGGACTCCAGAGCGCCCCGCTCTCAGCTGGGAGGCGGGCACTCTCAGCTGAGAGCGCCCGCCTCCCAGCTGAGAGTGCGGCCTGCCTGCCTGCCACAGGCGGGGGCGGGTCCAGCTCGCTCCTTCACCTCCTCGGCAGCCTCCTCCGTGGCTGGGCTGGGCGGGGGGAGGCGGGGCCGGGGGAGGCTCTCCTCCTCCTCCTCCCCCACCCGCCCTTAGCCGGAAGTCACCTCCTCCTTCTTTCCGCTAAGGGCGGGTGGAGGAGGAGGAGTGAGGATTCCCACCCCGGCTGGTTGGCTGCGGAGGTGCAGCGCGGCCGGGCCCCGGCGCTGCTGCTGCTGCTGCCGCTGCTGCCGCCTAGCCTGCCTGGCTGCCCGCCCTTCCAGTTCCAGGAGGAGCGTCCCGGCGGCAACGTGGTAGCAGGCAGATGAAACTCCTTGCACGTGGGAAAGGAGCAGCTGCAGGTAAGCCGGCGGGAGGCGGGCGGGGGGCACCCGGGGGGGGCGGGCCGGGGGACACCCGGAGCAGGGTCCCTGAGGGTGCACCCCCCCAAAAAATCACGAAAGATCACTCAAAAGGTGCTAAATTTGTTATTCAGGTTTAATTGCAGTGTTGGCACTTTGAAAAAAATAAGTCGTTTTGGTTTGCAGTTTGGGCACTTGGGCTCAAAAAGGTTTGCCATCACTGCCATACACTATCTCTTCAGGGGACTCTTCCACATACACTACAGTTGTGGAAGACCCTGACAGGTAGACACAGCCAGACAGATCTCTTCCCCTCCTTCTGGTACTGGTCCTCGGGCCAACAGAGAATGGACTTCCAGCTCTGTTCTTCTCCACAGCTGCAAAAGGGAAGGCAGTAGGAGTCAGGACAACAGTCTCTCAAATACTCACCCTGGAAGACTTCCTGGTTTTCAAGCTTCCAAACACATATTGATGTTCATCCTTTTTGATGTTTGCTTAATGGCGGCTCTCATCTGGGTCACATTAGCCTTTTGCAAAAGGCTACCTAATAAGCCTGTAGTTGAGGTGGCATTTGAACTGGGGACTTGCTCATTGATAGCTTGCCAATGTGCTACACCAGCTTTCATGATGCAGATGCAGTTGCTATCTATAAATATTGGCAGAGGAACTCTCTGCAGTAAAGGCATGAGGGAACCGTGGTATTGTGCAGGCCTGGCAAAATGGAAACTTTTTGTGTGTTTTTCTGTTTGTGATTTGTCTGCATTCAGCATCCAGAGGCAATTTAAAAATGAGGCTGCTGCTGCCTAGTGCTGTACAAACCATGAGATGGTCATCCTAAGGACGTAACCTTCAAAGCCAGCTGAGCTGGCTGTCCGAGCGAGAGAGCAAAAATCTTCAGATCTCGGAACTGGCAGCTGGGCTTTTGCACGTGTACATGAGCATGTACAGAATACTTACTTATGGGCACGATAGTTCTGCAAAGTGAGGGGCATTTCACATAATTAATTCTAGGAGTTATGGGTGCCGGTATTAGTATCTTAAGATGTGTAGGAAGTATAGCATGACGGCATCAACGTAATTAATTAATTAATTAATAATATTAATATTATTCTATATTGCCTTTCAACAAAAAGTAGTTCAGAGTGGTTTGCATAGCAAAAGAAATCATTTATTATATCTGTGGTCCTATTGTACAAGCCGGCATGGGAAACATGAGTACAGAACTTGACATCCTGAAAATCCTAGCTTTGCCTCTCTCCTTTTTTTTTTCTTTTTAAAAAGCAAGTTGCCAACTCTTAAAAGACAGAGCGCAAAGCCCCGCCGCGCTTCCTGCTTCCGCCTGCCACCTGGAAGTAATTGGCAACATATCAATTGGTGTGGTGATGTCATAATGTCACCGCCAATTACTTCTGCGTCTGTGCGCTCAGGGGTGTGTGTGTGTGTGATGTCAGGAATCGCCGCCCTGGACACCAGACAGGCTGGTAGCACAACTGCTGAGCAGTGCCTGGTGAATTCTCAGAACGTCCCGGGGTCGGATGAGGTGATGGGTGAGTTGTCCAATGATCAGTGGGATTTTGGCCCTTTTTAAAGCCTTGTCCTTCCCTGTATTTAGCATAAGCAGAATAAATTAGGCAAATATATGTAAATATGCAAAATTCTTACAAATTTCAGGATTAGTCTTTTGAGGGGGGGCATAGACCTGTGATATTTTGCTAGCTGCAGACAGGGATGTATCTAAGTAACTAGGTCGCGAGTGCGAGTGCAAGTACGAGTCACTTTTGCACGAGTGCGAGTCCAAGTGCGAGTCAGTGCCAAAATTCTTGGGCAAGTACGAGTCAAGTGCGAGTCATTTTTGCATGAGTGCGAGTCGAGTACGAGTAAGGCCAGAAACCACGAGTCACAAGTCACGAGTCGAGTCACTTTGGGGAAAATGGCTTTTTTCCCTGAAAATGGTGTGTGTGGGGGTGTGTGTGTGGGGACCTCTGAGGCTTTTAAAGCACCCACTTGGCTTCCCCTATGACTTGGAAAATGACTTGGAAATGGCAAGTCGTTACCCCCACGAGTGCGAGTCAAGTGCGAGTCCCGTGGGTCACGAGTACGAGTGCGAGTGTGAGTCAGTGGGTCACGAGTATGAGTACGAGTACGAGTCGGGGAAAAAGTGGCTAAGTCACACTTGCGAGTCGAGTCATTTGACTCGAGTCCCCATCCCTGGCTGCAGATGGCAGTAAAACGGAGTTCACCTTGCTGCAACACTTTCCTGGCTGGAGGTGTATGGAGGGAGAAAAGAGTCACTGCAGACACGGTGGATGGGAATGGGACAATGGGCTCTTGGCCTTCAAAAAAATCTTCCATGAGCCTTAGGAAAAAAAATACACCCTCTGCCCAAACCACCGTCCCAAAACCGTTTCTGAGCCTCAAGTTCTCTTCTGGCTCCTTGAGAATTTGATCAACTTGTGTTCTCTCTCTGTTCCTTTGGCTACACGCAAAGGAAGTGTGTCCCTCCTCCTGATCTGCAGCTTAGCCATCTCCTCTTTGCTGGTGTATTTTTAACCTTCCACTGGGCTAAGCTGCCAGCCAACAGTAGAGTGTGTGTGTGTGGGGGGGGGATACTAAGGGGATGCAATCGGAGATTGGCTTTGAGATTCCTGGATCAATTCTTTGTAATCTTGGGATACTGAAATGCCTTACTCTGCAAAATTGCATAGCCCTGGGTACATATTGTCTTGCTTTTCACTGAGCATCGTTTCATGCATTGCAGGGCTGCCCTGGATTTGCTCCTTTTTTTGAGAATATGGTACTACCTCTTTGTGGGTTTTTGCTGAATTCACCCTGGGGTGAATTTGCTGATTTCGCCCTGTGGTGGGTGCACTCTGGGTTGGAGCCGTCTAGGACCATTTGGCCCAGAGAATGATCTTAAAAGACATGATGCTAATTAATTCAGCTCTAGAGCTGAGCAGATCTGGGTTTGCCCAGTTCCTGGTGGCTGCCTGCAGAAGCTGCTCTGAGCTCATTCAAAAAAAAAAAAAAAAAAAAAGATGGAAATGTAGCCACATGAGAAGAGAATAGGGCTCCTGTGCCGCATTTGTGAAGAAGAGCTAACTTTGGCATGTGCAGCTTGTCAAGGAGGAGAGAATAGGTGCACCTGCCAACATTTCCCTCTGATACACAGTTATGGGCATAAGGTTCTGCTAAGTTCCACCCCGCTCTGAACCCTTCCTTACTCCCCGGCACGAGGCGGCCTGGCCCCCTCGCCATCGGAGCCATTCAGTGGGACGAAGGCAAGGTGCAGGGAGTCTCCTAGAGCGACGCCACTGCCATTGGTGTTTGCGAAGTACGGCCCTTACGTTTTATTGTTGGGCAGCCATAAGTATTGTCAGGATACATTTTGGTCCTCCAGCGCAAGGATGTGTCTAATGTAGCATTTCTCAAAGTCTTACAGGGGAGTTTACTCCCCTGTAAGTCTTTGTGGGGGTGGGGAAATGTCGGAGGCAGCCCTCCAGGATCGTGCCTGACTCCGAAACGCTTGCTCTAACATACCTGGCTGTCCTGCCAGCTCCCTAAAGGGTCGCCAAAACCTGGAAGTAGGCTTTGCAATACAATTGGTGTCGTTTACAGCCATGGGGAGGCCTGCAGAGACGGCAGCAGCCCCCCCTACCCTTCGGGGAGTTGGCAGGACAACCAGGTATGTTGGAACAAGCGTTTCGGAGTCGGGATGGGCACAATCCTGGAGAGCCACCCCCCTTAAGGGGATTATGCCTGTTTCTGGGAAATGCTAGTCTAATGTAACCAGTTATCTCCAGCTTGACAGTAGATATAGCAAGGGGCTCTTTAGCATGTAAAAGGGAATATGTTCGCGTAACGTACAAATGATGGTTGTACCAGATGTAGCTAATGCACATTCCCAAAGATCACAAGTTTGAGCAATTACAAATAGCTGAGGCAACCTTGTACCATTTCTTTGACTGCTCTCAAGCCATCTTTTGCAAGTAAGTAAATTTTCTTGCATTCTGCTACTTGTTGGATGAACAGTGTTGTCTTCCTTTTTAGATTCCAGTGTTTTTTTTAATCGGTTGCAATGTCTGCAGTGCGTACTTATGACACAACTTTTTTGTGTTTCGAGGCAGAGCTGGTAGGTGGAGTGCTCCTCTTGACCCACCAAGCCCCACACAGACACCCCAACCCGACGGGCTCCTGTATGAGGCCAGGAGTTGGCTTGATAGTCACAAATTGTTCAGGCCTGGCTTCCGTTGTGGTTGGAGTACCTGTTCTTTTTACAAGTGCTTTTAAATCTTTGGCAATTTGAAAGATATTTAAAACATTCTTACTCCTGGAGAGACTGTTTTCTCTTTCATGGGATGGATGTGTTAGTCAAAGACAGATGGGCATCCTTCTGTTAGTGGCTGTGTGGGGGAATGTGTTCAAGCAGGGATGTCATTTCAAATATTTTTGAGGGGGAGGTAAATATGTGGTAATATCTAGAGACCTGCTCTGGGATACATTCCACGGTAAACAAAGCAATAGTGTATTTTAAGTGTGTGTTGCCATTTTCTATAAAAACCATTGGTGCAGGACAAACAGGGTAACCCCTTCTCCCCCCTCTCTCACATCATGCAGTGGATTTGTGCCTTTGGTGTGCATATTACATGGGCCCTTTATAAACACCTTTCTCCATTCTGGTTGAAATTTAGATGTATGTATTTTTGTTTTAAAACATTTATATCCTGCCTTTGCTCTTCTGGCAAGGAAACTGAAGGCAGCTTACAGTTTTTAAAACATTCAGTAATAAACATTAATCGAGTCCTAAAAACATCAAAACAAATACCGGATGACAACATTGTAAGCTCCTTAGGGTAGCAACTTTTTTGTTACTCTCAAAAGCACCACATACATGCATGATGATCCCATGTACACAATATTATTAATAACTTGTTCTTAACAGTAGTCAGTGTGTTGAACTGCTGAGCTGGGCAGTGTGATGCACGACCTGGGGAGAAGGGGTTGTTTAGAATGGGCGCATACCGCTTTTTATGGAAAAAAAAAGTTCTCAAAGAGTAGAGAAATAAGAGGTCTTCCTTGTTTTTAGATGGTAAACCCCTTGGGCACAATGAGCCAACTGCAAGGATGCTGTGCTGGGTGAACGGAGACAGTTGTTTTCTTTTTTAAACTTTGGACAGTTCTTTTAACTTTAGCACAGAGAAAACAACTGTCTCCATTCACCCAGCACAACATCCTTGCAGTTGGCTCATTGTGCCCAAGGGGTTTACCATCTAAAAACAAGGAAGACCTCTTATTCCTCTACTCTTTGAGAACTTTTTTAACTTAAAAGTTGCCTCTGACGTAACGGTGACTTGACTTAAAAGGTGCCTCTGAGGTTCACAAGGGAATCATTGCACGTGGTCTGCAAGTAGGAGGTGCAGCTATGTGGCATTGATATAAAGACGCCATTGATACGAATTGGTGCCCTGTACGTGGAGGCTGTACATGCTGCTATTTATGGTGCAGTTGGCATAGGCCTCTTTTAACTAGGACAGCTGTGCAGATCAGAGTGGGCTACATGTGCAGCTCCTGCTGGGGACCTCGGCTGCAGTTCTGTGCTCCTGGGGCGCTTGTCTTGTTTTGCGTGGGTTGCTAGTTGGTCTGAAACTGCGCCACTTTAAATGCAAACCGCTTTCTTCATGGCATGGGGTTTCCTAGGCAAGACTGTCTTGACATGTGCGGAGTGAAGCCCTTTCACATTGCAAGTAAAAAGTAGACTAGGGCTGGGTTTGTTTTTCAGCTTCTAGCACTAGAGGTGTTTTTTAAATCTCCTTCTAGCACACTTGCAATCTTTCCTTCCAACTTGAAGCTATTAAACATGGCGGCCTCATGCACCAATAGGAAGGCTGTTTGGCCACAAAGGAGCTTGGGAGATGTAGTGCAAAGGACAAGGAAATAAGAGCGGTCTTTCGGCCAGGGCTTATGTCGATGGGATATTCATTCAAAACGGCTAAGGTGGCTTGCAACACTTGGTCATCTTCAGATTCCGCATCCAGCTCTTTTTAAGTATTTAAAGCTGCGAAAGAACCATGTCGGTTTGACGCCATTTTCGTTTCCATTTTTTAAATGAACTGTTCAGTGGTTAAACCACTGAACCATGAGCTGTCGATCGAAAGGTCGGCAGTTCGAATCCGTGCGACGGCTCCTGCCAACCTAGCAGTTCGAAAGCAAGAAATTGCAAGTAGATTAATAGGTACCGCGTCAGCGGGACGGTAACAGCGTTCCATGCACCTCGGTGTTGAGTCATGCCAGCCACATGACCATGGAAACGTCTTCGAACAGCGCTGGCTCTTCGGCTTTGAAACGGAGATGAGCACCGCTCCCTAGAGTCGGACACGACTGGACTTAATTGTCAAGGGATACCTTTACCTAGAGTCATGCTAGCGACGTCTCTTCCGGCTATTTTCTAACTGAAAAACAAACCACAGGCTAAAATCAATGCCTTAAAGCATGCAGGTGAATCCTGTGCATGTTTACTTGGGAGGATGTTCCAAGTTAGTGCGCACAGCATTAAGACATGCTGAACAGGCTGCAGTCAACTCGGGGTTGTCCTGTAGGCCCCACTTGTCTGACTCCAAAGTGGAATGGGAGCTGCTTCCATGTGGCCGAAGCCTCGCATCACTCTGGTCACATATATTAAAAGGAACCACACGACTTGGGTGAATGACCTAGTTCCTCTTGATGCCTGCCCCAGTAAAACCAGCTGAGCTGGTAAAAATTCACATAACCTGTAAACTCTCTATGCCCTTCCTGCCCCCATAAGAACTCTGAAAAATGCAGCGTTCGTTTGGGACAAGGTTGCTGCCGCTTACAACTGAGGTGTGTGAAAAGTCTCGCTTCCCTGCTAATGGATGGACTCCTGGTAGTCGTCGTCCTGAGTCTTGGCCTCAAATACATTTTGGCGCATTTGCTGTGAAGCGTTCAGGGAGAAGGTGCTGTTTTTGAACTCGTATGCCACTTTGTGTGGCAGGCTGCAACGGTGTACGGAATTGCTGGGAAGGGTAAAGAAAGGGTTGTCCATACTAAATCTCCACCGAAGGCTGCCAGACCCCATTTAATGCTATGACAACTGATCTTAATCCCATTCTGGGCCCTGATTACAGCTGAGCAGACTAGCTTGCTCCTTGTCTACCTGATCTGATCTAGCTAGCTTATTGTCCTCTAAAGGGAGGTATTCTGAACACCTTCTCTTTCTTAATTTGCACATCTTTTGCAATGCACACTCGTGGTATATATTTCACACTCATCAAGCCCTCTGCAGGACATGAAATACTTTTTTCTCCGTGTTCTTCTCCAGCCGAAGACGGAAGCCTAGGCCTGGGGAGGTGTGGGCCTCCCATTTGGGGAGATGGAAAAAGCAGGTGTGGCCGTATTTTACCCCAATAGAGGGTGCTAGTGTTGTGGACAAAAATAAATCGGAAAAGTCCACTGCAAAAGTTTGTTCGGCTGTGGAAAAGCAAGACACAGGCAGCAAGAAGTGTAAGATTCTCAAGCCTCTTAATTGTCTTCTGCACTGACCATACAGGGGCAGCCCAAATCCCAAAAGGGCCAACCACTCAATTGCTTATTGCAGTTACATATACTGTGTATGTTTTCTTACTGTTGAATGACTAACAGATGAGGATCAAACTACCGTAATAGTTATTGCAGAGTTAAAAATTAACATATTGCCGGGAAACTCCGTCGTTTAAAAGATTTATTTCAAAAAGAACAAGATGTTTACCAATAAAATAAATCTTTTCAACGACGGGAGTTTCCCGGCAATATGTTAATGTTTAACTCTGAAATTTGGTCATGTCGTGACAACGTTGCGAACGTTATCTAATAGTTATTGCTTTGCCTAATACTGCTAAAATGATCATGTAACATGCATTACATACCAATCATACATTCATTATAGTTCAAGGGTTTAGTTGCACATTGAAGCGCCAATTTCACCTGGATTGTTCACTCAGCACATTAGATTCTCAGTACATAATCATTTTTCAGAACAATACCTTAAGCATTAATCGTGTTTTCCACCATTTCAGCATTGTACTACAGGTTGATTACCCCTTATCCAGACTATTACTAAATCCAGTCATTTTTGGGACTGAAAACTTTGTCCCGCATCTGGCTGGCATAGCGCAAGATATGCTGGGGCACAAAATTCTTTAAAATATTGTATAAAATTACCTTCAGGCTATGTGTATAAGGTGCACATGAATTTTGTCTTTAGACTTGGGTCCCATCCCCAAGAAGATATCTCATTATATTTATGATGCAAATATTCTAAAATGCAGACAAGTTCCCGTCCCAAGCTGTCCGGATAAGGGATACTCAACCTGTATTAGCCATTGTCATTAGTCCCCCATTTGCTGCTTTCCAGTAATTTTAATTCTGCCTTTTTCAACCATCACTTAGCAACACACAATCCAGGTGACCCTGTTTACCAGAGATGGTCCTGATTTAAAAAAAAAAAATTTTTTTGAAGCATTGCATCTGAGGAGGAGGTGCGTGCATATACATCTTGTCTCTAGAGTAGTGGTTCCCAACCTGGGGGGTCTTGACCCCCAAGGGGGTCGGTCGCAAAGCAGTTTCTGGGGGGTCATGGGATGTCAGCTGGATGGCCACCCCCACTGCAGAGAAAGAAGTGTCTGCTGTTCTCTTGGGACTTGTTTGCTCACCTTGTGTTACTTTCTGCTTGCCCTTTTAGCATCTCTGTTAATCTTAGCTCCCCCCCCCCCCCATGGGACTGCTTATGAGTGCAACTTTAAAAATGTGATTTATTCCTGCTTACTAACATCACTTCCGGCCATGCCAACCCAATGACGTCACTTCCTGCTTAATGACATCACTTCCAGCCCTAGGTATTAGGGGGGTCCCAACAGATTGTCATTCTACAAAAGGAAGTCCTGGTGCTAAAAAAAGGTAGGGAATCACTGCTCTAGAGCATGTGGATGCAAATACATGCACATGTACACTACATGTGGACTTAGTGTTCAACAGACCACACGCTGCAGTGGGTGAAGTTCATTCTGAACTGCCTATATAGCATACTATAGGAACAAATTCTACTAAATGTTGAACCATAGAGCAAATGGTTAAATCTGTAGTAGGGCATGCTTTTGCAGAGTAAATGAATACAGTGAACAGCAGGTGGAGAGGAACGTTCAGCAGTGTGCAATAATGGAATTGTGAGGTAAGCAGTCATCCAAGTGTTAAAATACTTGTGTTTACAAGTGCTTAAGTGTTCCTTCCCCCCAACCTGGTGAAATTTTAGAGGGTATGTAACAAGACAAGGAAAGCTATGGCAAACTTAGACAGCATAATAAAAAGCAGAGATATCACCATGCCAACAAAAGTTCGTATAGTCAGGGCGATGGTGTTCCCAGTAGCAATGTATGGTTGCGAGAGTTGGACCATAAGGAAGGCTGAGCGCCGAAGAATAGATGCTTTCGAACTGTGGTGCTGGAGAAGACTCCTGAGAGTCCCTTGGACTGCTAGGAGATCAAATCAGTCAATCCTAAATGAAATCAACCCTGACTGTTCCCTGGAAGGACAGGTACTGAGGCTGAAGCTCAAATATTTTGGCCACCTAATGCGAAGAGAGGACTCTCTGGAGAAGACTCTGATGCTGGGAAAGATTGAAGGCAAAAGGAGAAGGGGAAGGCAAAGGATGAGATGGTTAGACAGCATCACCGATGCAACGAACATGAAAATGAGCGAACTCAGGAAGATAGTGGAGGACAGGAAGGCCTGGCGGGATGTGGTTCATGGGATCACGAAGGGTCGGACACGACTTAACGACTGAACAACAACAAACAATAAGACACCTAATGCAAATGAGATTCTGGCTGCAGTTTCTGGTGCATGTTACTTGAGAGTTAGGAGTTAGGATCTCCAACCGGGACAGAGTGCTGGACCTTTAGGAGAAGGAATGTGGGCAGGTGTAGCTTGTTAAGTCCTAGAGCACAATCCTAGGCATGTCTACTCAGAAGCAAGTCCCACTAAACACAGTGGGACTTGCTTCTGAGTAGACATGCCTAGGATTGTGCTATAAGGTTTAACAAGCTGCACCTGCCCACATTCCTTCTCCTAAAGGTCTAGCACTCTGTCCTAGTTGGAGATCTGGTAAGCCTATTAATATTACTTGAAATCAATAGGACTTGCTTTAGAGCTGGATTAGAGGAGTATACATTGCATAGGTTTCATTAGGGAACCCTTATTCAAAATCTATAGATGCTAACTCTTAGCCAACATTGGTCACCTGTTGGTTCTCCATCCCATCTTGCATTGGTGTAAGATGTGTCTCTTGAAAATGTGTGTCTCTCTTAAAAATGAAAGATTGTCTGGATTTTCATGGGAGCTTCTAGCTCCTAAGTCCATATCCTGTGTTTATGGCTGTGCAGCTATTTAAACCTCTCATCGTGTAAGAATCAATGTATTTAATGGGTTTGTATCCCGCCTTTCTTCCGCATTGCAGGCACCCAGGGTGACCAACAATATATCAAAATAGATGCAAAAATAATACATTGTTTTTAAAAAAATGACAGATTTGCAAAACTATAACACAGTAAAACATAAATTAAACCACACAGGAACGGAATTAAGAGCAACCCGCAGCCTAGAAAAGCCTTTTAGTGCGTATAAGAGCCAATAATGGAGCAGCAGTATAAAACACCTTTATGGTGGAAATCCACTGTGTAAAAACTGTCCGACAAATACAGGTAATACCTAAGAAAAGCAGCACAGTAGAAGTGGCAGGAAACGGGAAAAGACGCCTCCCATCCTAACTTCAACAGAAAACCATTTCCCACTGGTGTCTTTGGAATTGTGGCAATGGCCAACAGAAAACCATTTCCCACTGGTGTCTTTGGAATTGTGGCAATGGCCAGCTCCACGTTCTGACCTACATATCCTGTGGACTGCTGCCTATTCCATGCAGCTGCTCTCATAGTAGCTCTTGGGCCCCAGCCCTGGGTAGGGCTGCCAGCTGTTTCATTTCTCTGGCCCTGATCCAGCTTGATTTGCAGGCAATAAGAGGTTCTAATCTTCATGATATGAAAAGCGTTGCCTGTGGATTTCTGTGTAGATGAAGCAGGCCAGGCGTCTTTCCTTACAGGTTGGTGCCCCCAGTCTTCTGCTTCTGTATATGACATGTGATAATATAGGGGTGTCATACTTGTTTCATGCAATGGGATGAAGAGCATTCATGGCACCATGAAGTGATGTCATTTAGGCAGGAGACAACCAGGAATAAGCACTTTTTTCTCACTTAGAAACTGCAAGTGACAGAAAAGAAAATATGCAAATCTTGATCGTATTTTCAAGATATGGGAGAGCCCATTTATCAAGTGGGCTGCCCTTATTTATTTTCTGAATTTATATACTGCCTTTCTCGTCATCAGATTTCTCATCAGATTTATTCAAGGCGGTTTACATAGGCAGGCTATCCTAGACCTGATAAGGGTCTACATCTAACTCTTATAATATATGAATTATAAGATATGAATATATATATAATATATGAATAGAACAATATTGTAGACTCTACAATACTGTTCTATTCATATATAGAACTTTCCATACTCAAGATGTTTCCCTTCTGAGTGCAGCTCTCCTTCTGGCTTGTGCTCTGCACTTACAAGCTTCACAATTCACCCTCAGACAGTTGTCTAGATGTTATCTCTCTAGCTGACTCCTTGTAGCGGAAGGAAATCCAGAAGACTGGCAGGAGCCGAGTGTGGTGTCAGCAGTGGACCCTTGTTGATAGATCCGGGAAGCAAGGAGTTAACGGATGAAGACTTGGATTTTGACAGGACTGGACAGTAAGGGGTTAATACCCAGGAATGCAGGGGTGTGTGGTACACACCTGCAAGCAATTGGGTGTGCCCCCACAGCTGTAGGCACTAATGAGGAAGGAGCTGGGATTTTGAGTGCATTGATTGCAAGCCCACAGCTGCACTCTAAAGGGCGCTTCAGACCGCACGAATCTCGGCTCGTCCCGGATCTTAGCGGATCTTAGCCGAGGCGTGCTTGGGTGTCTGGTTAACACAGCGGAAGCGAGCGGTCTCCCGATTGCCGGCACGCTCGAACATCCCCTGGGCCATGTTTTCAGGGGGACGCACAGCGACGCTACTGGAGCCATCAATCAGAAGAGAGGGGGAGGAGTGTTAGCCAATCACCGTGGAGGTTTCTTCCAAGAAGGCGGGACAAAAGGAGGGACTATTTGCAGGGAGACATTCCTACAGACAGGCAGGTCGGTGGCCAGCCTCTCGCGCTCGCTCGTCTTCGTCCGCTTCCGCAAGCGGTCTGAATCCGCTCTAAAGGCAATGCTACACTACAGGTAGAGGCTCTGCCGCCGCCTCTGCCTCCGCCTCCGCGCTGGAAGCGGGGGAGTGTCTTCCAGCCTGTTGTCCCTCATGTTGTCCCGCCTTCTTAAGAAAGCGCAGCTGTGATTGGCTATTGAGCCCCACTATGTTTCCTTTCGAATAACCATGACTGGGCTGGCTCCCTCTCCAAATGCAGCAATTCAAACCTCAGTTCCTAGTAGGTCCGACTGAGTGCCGTGGGACTTACTTCCGAGTAAATACATCTGGGGTCATGTTGGGCAACAGGAGGGGCCAGATAAATTTTATAGGGGAAGAAATGTTCGTAGTGAATGTTACCGCCAAGGTGATTGGTGGTTGTTTAGATTGGCATGCAGCCACCCTCCCCTCCCCTCTCCTACTATTGGCAGGCTGCAGTAGCTCCGCGAACCGACCCCTAGCTCTGCGTGCCTGTCCCTGAAAAGTAGGATTCCAGCTTTAGGTACGCGCTGGCCGTGCGGAGGTCGCAGCGGCTCCGCCTGCTTCAAAAATCAGGTCAGAAGCTCCGCGATGCGTGTAATGTAGCTCTGGCTTAACGCTAATTAGGACTTGTAGTATATAAGCAGCTATGGTCAGTGGGGCAAGCAGCAGGAGGAGGAGACAGGGCTCTGCCACACCGAAGGACTACATGCTGGACTGCTGATGAGGACACCACGCCGAAGGACTTCTGAGCGGACTACAGAGCCAACAACTTTGGCTGAGAGACGGAGAAGGAGAAACTCTGCTGCCCCAGGATGCTAACTGGAGAACTGGTTTGGGGGAACCTGGTTGGGAAGAGGGGAGAGACTATTACTTTGTGTGGACTGTTTTTCAGAAGGGTTTTTGCTTTGGGAAAATTTATTGGTGTTAATGGCTGCTTGTAAAGCAATAAATTTTGTTAATTGCTCATCCGAAGTTCAGTAGTTTTTTTTTTTTTCACACAACAGTAACTGTTTCAGTGGGAAGAAAGGGCTAATTTTGGTCTTAAGTGGGCATTGATAAAGGGAAACTGCTAAAGGGAACAAAGTAGCTCCTAAGAAGTGGAGCTTGGGAGAACACTCCTCCACCTGAAGTGGGAATGGCGACGCACAGTTTAGAGAAGTGACTTTTTTCAAATGAATCGGTATTTGAAATTACCGATTAAAGGTAATACCTAAAGCAGCACAATAGAAGTGGCAGGAAACGGGAAAAGAAATTGTTAGTAGTTTATCCCGGCATCTTTACTGGAAAACATTAGATCAGCAATGACTCATTCATGGGTGCAACTCATCACTTGATACTGCAACCGTCCAGTGAGAAGCATGCAGATGTGGGCCAGTCCTTGCTTGTCTTTCTGCTCTATTTTTACATCACTTTTGTTGTGCCTCTAAAATGTTTGAGATAAAATTGTAGCATAAAACTCTCCGATGAAATCTGTGTTGTTGAATGCAATTTGTTTTCTGTCCAGCACAATTTAGCATCAGATGTCAGCTGATTTCTGTTGGTGCTGTTTTATATAATGAGCATCTGATAGAAATAATGATGCAAGGCCAAGTGTAATACTGTTTTTTTTTTTTTTCCCTTCCAGGATAGAATAATCAATTTAGCTGTTGGCAGTGTAACATCCTTGCTGCTGATAGTAAGTATTCAGCTTCATCAATTGACCATTATCCAAGCCTTTACAATCATGGCTTACAAGAATTGGTTTGCTGGCTGGAGCCAGTTTCCATCTGGTCTGGGGGTTGTCTTTTAAGCAGTAGCACGATAGATGTCTCTGGGCAGTCACAGGCAAGGTAATAATGACTTTCCCAAGCATCTGGTATGCTGGGGGCGTTTTGCCTCTGTATGTAAACATTCCACCGAGTCATCTCGGCTGATAGCCACTGATGATTTGTCAAATCCTTTTCTGAAAGCCATCCATGATGGTAGCTGTCACCACATCTTGTGGTAGTGAATTCTGGAAGTTTTAATGCTCTGTGTAAAATACAGTACTCCCCCCCCCCCATATCCGCTGGGGATATGTTCCAGGCCCCTCCATGGATACTTGAAACCGTGGATAGGAGCGAACACCCCCTCCATGGTTTCCTGAGGGGCCCCTGCCCTGCCTCCCCTGCGGGCAGGCATGTGCGCCCCCCCCCAGCTCTTATTTTTCTTTCAGCAAGCTTTGTTTCTTCCTTAAACAGAGAAGCAGCCTCCATTGCAGGCAAGTAGAACGAGACTAAGTCCTAGAGAGGCTCTGCAAGGTTTCTGTTAACCTTGCAGAGCCTCTCTAGGACTTAGTCTCGTTCTACTTGCCTGCAATAAGCAGCCAGAGGCTGCTTCTCCTGTTTGTTTAAGGAAGAAACTGAGCTTACTGGGAAAAAAGCAAAGATCCATGGATAACTGAAACCGTGGATAGCGAATCCGTGGATACGGGGGCCCACCTATAGTTTTATCAGGCCTGAGCCTTCAGCCAGTTGTATGAGTCCAGTTTAATTTGATGCACTTACATTCCTCCTCATCGGTAGGTAGGCATGAACTCTTCTGATGAGTGGCTGTGAGCCCTCATTTTGTGATCCTCTCATAATACTAGACTATTTTAGTATTATGAGAAGAGCAGCTTCTTGATCTTCACTGTTACAGGCAGTTCTCCTGTATCCACGGGGATATGTTCCTGCTGCCGCCGCGGATAGCAGTGAACCCTATACAGTACTTACTGTGGCACTGTCCTCAGTGCGACGCTAACAGGAAGCAGAAAGCAGTTTGTTTGCAAACGCTTTGCTAAATGAAGCTTTTTGTAAAAGGAAGCAGACAGAATGCGAGACTCGTAGCTGCTTGAGGAACACTAGAGCGCTAGAACCCTGTTAACGTTCTTACTGTTGCCTCCACTAGTGTTCCTAGCAGCTACAAGTCTAGCGTTTTCTGTTTGCTTCCTTTTACAAAAAGCTTCATTTTGCAAAGCGTTTGCAAACAGAGGTGAGTTATGAGTGCGATGGGTTTTTTTTTTGAGAACCCTGGTTAAATGAAACCGCGGATATGGGGGGGGGAATGCCTGTACTAGTTTTATAAGCTTCTGACTTCTCACTTCCATTAGCAACCTTTTTCTTTTTGTAAACCACAAAGCCCCAAATGCTGCAACTTTTTCTCACCATGAAGTTCCATAATCCTTTACTCATTTTAGTTCCCTTTTTTTCTATCACTGGAAGTTCATTTAAGGGCTTCCTTTCTGTACGTGTTAAGTGCTGTATGCAATGGTGCTTTCCCCCCTCCAACCAGTGCCAAAATCACCTCGTGTCCTCCATGCCCACATGTATTTTCAATATATTTTGAGAAAACACAGGTAAGCTTCTAAGCCAGTATAGGTAAGCTGTCGAGATCAGCACTAGTTTCTTGGTTAAGATTTCTTTCTCCAACGTAAACATGGTACTGGCTTATCTTGACTGGTCAAGGAATCCAGCCTGCAGATAGTCTTGGTTTGTGGACCAGCCAAGTTGTTGGATGGTGTGCGTTTGCAACACCAGAGTTTTCATCTAGCAGACCAGACTTTCCCTCTGTTGATGGTTCTGCTAAAGAACCTGAACCAAATCCATCATTCTACTTGGGAGTTATTGGACAAAATACAGGAAGTTGGTGTGTTCATGCAAATTGTTGCCCTTGTGGGTACCTACAGCCCAGAACACTGATGTGGTTGAGAACAAGCATAGAAACTCTACAAAAGTGGGTTTTTTTCCCCTTTTCAGCCAATTTATTAAAATAGGTGTCTGTTAGTAGCTTGGGCAAACTAGTTGAAAGCTTTGTCATCTGCTTTTGTGTTCTTGAGGAAAAAGATGGGAGTGCAAACTTAAAAAAAATTAAATTTAAATGGTGAGAATATCCCCATAGTTGCAGAGGATTGGAAACTTTTAAGCAATTGGGACTTCTTGAATGTAAGCAGCAGGGCCGATCCAAAACCTCCTGACACCTGAGGTGGCATGCCAAATGCTTCCCCCTCTTACTTGATGATGTGCACTCCCCCCCCTTCTACACTTCCTTTTCGTCTGTTCCTCTTTTTTCTTTTCTAATCTGGGCAGAGGGAGGAGGAGTAGTGAAGGCAAGTAGGCTGATGGAGATGGATGCTCCATGCTTGCTGCCTGAGGTGGCTGTTTCCAGTTGGTCGCATGGATGGGCCGGCCCTGATAAGCAGCTCCTTGATTGGGGTAGGAAAAGCTACATGAGTCTTAAACTGGGTTGTATTCTCACCATTATAGCATGCATTTGGGTATCATCGCAAAAATATTCCTGTGAAACCTCATAACAAAAGCGATTCTGTATGAATTTTCTGTGTTAAAGTAATGTCTGTCCTCCTTGCATTCTTTCCTGTAGGTCACTCTAATCAGTGCTTTTGTCTTTCCTCAACTACCTCCAAAACCGGTGAATATATTTTTTGCTTTCTGCATCTCCTTGTGTAGTGTTTCGGCTGGCATTCTTGTAAGTATTGCTATGCTTGCTGTGTTAACGTTGGTTATTAAGCAGACCCTGTGCAAATTAGAGAAAGACAATGCCCAATAATACAATGGAAAGATGAATTCTGAAGTGAACCAGGACTGAAAACACAAAGAAGTTTAGCAACTTGCATAGCTAACACGGCATTGTACTTAATCCAGTGTATCAAACCTGCTTTGGACTTAGGATAACTGGAAGTACTGTAGTACTTCAATTACAGAATTTACAATCTTGAGGAGAAAGAACAATGGGTTCTAAAATGCTCTCTGTTCTGATTGGTGGGAAATATTGCCAAGAACTAAAGGAGAGGTAGAACACTACAAGGACATAATTCTTTGGAAAATCCTGTGTAAACTTTCCTTGAATTGGTAAGAGTGGCTGTAGCGCTCTATAAGCAACTTCTTTTCCTTTCCATCATATAGAAGAAATGGCTATGTGGAAAGGATGACTATATAAGTAAATTACTGTATTCAAATCTAGTTAAGTTGGCCTAATTAAGTAATGCCTTTTGAGGCATTCACTGCCAGTTTCTATTCTCAAATTACAAACGATGTACCTGAAAGATGGTATTTTCAAGTACTTTTCTTTGTATGTACAGTATAGAAAACAATGCAATAAAGCAGCTCATCATCGCCTCTCTTTTGACTGAGACAGTAGTGGATGCAGGAGGGAGACTGAGGCACTTACTAGGGAGTAAGCGCTACTGAACAAAATGGGACATTTCCGAGTAAACATGTATAGGATTGTGCTATAAGTGAGCATGGTGCAACTTTGGGCCCCTTGAGACGTTACTGCTCAGGCATGAGAGCTGTTTCACTGTGGCTTCTTCCTGTGCTAGTCTGGTAACACTAGACAACACAAAACTGGCCCTGAAATGGAAAGAGCTCATCTTTACTAATTTTGATGTGCTGAAAATGAAAATAAGATCTGTCTGTTGGCTCTAGGTTAGGAGAAGCAGGCCGCATTGCATACATACGTGTTGTAAGTGCATTTACCAGTAGATGTCTATGGATCTATTGCAGATCTCTCTCAAACCATAGCCAATTTTGCATTTTCATTGTCATATTCATGTTCAGCACCTCGGTCTATAGGAAATGACTAATCTTGAGGGCATGACCTTTGTTAAAATTTGTCCAGTGTAATGAGGGGACATTGTTAGGGGGTAGGCATGAAGGAGGGTCCTTCCCTTATAATCATTAGGATGCCTCTGTATGAGTACGTTTGTTCAGTGAAAAACAGAGCCCTCTCTTGGAGGCAGGATCTCACCATCTGAGACTCAAAGGGAGAGGGAAGTGGTTATAGGTAAAACTATGTGCAAAGTAAGGGCCCATCACCATATGGCTTGCTTTGAACCTTACTTTGGCAGTGTGGGGGAAATAGCTCCTGCACCAGTCTTGGGGTCAATGGAGGTCCCCTCTAATCTTCAGTCCTGTCTCCACTTGAAATACTAATCTAAGAGCTTTTTTCTTTCTTCAGATCTACTGGTATCGACAAGGAGACCTGGAACCTAAATTCAGGAATCTAATTTACTACATCTTGTTTTCAATTATCATGTTATGTATATGTGCCAATCTCTACTTCCATGAAGTGGGTAAATAAGTGTCATAGGACATATCCTAGAGTGCATTAAGACGATCTAGAGACACCACCATAGGAAGTGCTCTTGAAATGGATAACTTGGTCCAAAAGAAGACTTAGTTGGTACAAGGAACAAACGGGTAACTTGAATTTTCGCACAGATGTATAAACGGTCCTTCCTTCTGGCGGATTGAACTGTTGCCACCCGACATGACATCTCTGCTTTTCTTTGGAAAAAAACTACTAGTGCACTTAATGAACATTCAACTGTACACTTACGTTTTTCAGAATGGCACGAGCTTTTTCCTTTTGGGAAAAAATTGCATTTTTATTACACTGTACAAAAACTGCAGCACTGCAAAGGTCTGTACCACAGTATAAATAAAGGCATCCTACTGTTAACAGAAAACAAGTTCTTACTGGTTTTTTAAATTGAATAGTTATTTCTGTTCCCTTCCTAAGCAACCAACCATTTTGATAACTACAACTTCATTTTCACATGAACAAAACCACAGACTGAAGACTGACAAACTTCTGAGGAAGCTAAATACAGCAATAAATAAATTTACATACATATCCTTGTATATGGAGTAATCTTCCCCATCCCAGCTAGACACTAAGCTCAGCTTAGTGTCTCCTTTTATATTCCTTACAGGAACAAAATCCAGTCATTGCTGAGCTTGTTCAGTTGCAGCTTTCTCGCAAAAGAAATGAAGTTGTCCTCCATCTCTGATGTGCTGAATTCAGTTATGGAGGGAATTTTAGCTTCTATGACTGAGTAAAAGTTGGAAGGACAGTATCTAGTACCAGTGGCTGAGTTTATTGCATCCTAGCGGATTGGAAGGGGGGAGTTAACAGTCTTATCTTAACTGCAGTTATGGTGCAAGGATTATTAGAATAAAATTTAATTCCAGGGCTGCATCCATTGCCAGCAATAGATGGTTGTGTTTTTTAATAGTAACCACCACGCTCTTATTTTTAGAGCTAGTAGTGTTTTATGCAGAATACACTAGAAGCAACAGATTATGGTTGGAAAATAGACCTCCTTTAATGCTACTTTGCTGCCTGTAGCTATTGTACCTTTCCTACAGGGGGACACACACACTTGTCCCCCTCTCTGTAGACTTGCCCTTGAGGCCTCATTTGTCCACAGCTCACTGCAAAACCAAACCCCTGAACCTGGCTTTTGTTGGCTTGTGGCTGTATAACCCCATTTGCAAGCATGACAGTGGCATGCTTCTGTGGCCAGCAAACACAGCCTGAAGCCAGCTGAGAATGCTTGGTTTCTTTGGAGAGGTGGTTTGAACATTAGATGGCTGATTCATAACACCAGTAGATTGGACACGCTTAGTGACAGCTCACTAAATCTTCAACATCCTTGGAGTCTTCAGAATCTGGGCTGTCCAATGAAGAGCCAATGATATGGGAGTTCTCTCCATGGTGTTGTAATATAGGATCTGAAATGAAAAGAAACCTGTTACATGACTGGACATTTACAAATATCTTTCTGAAATTGATGCATGTTCTTTTATAAGGTATAGGGGGCTCCTGTATCCACAGGGAATATGCTCCAGGCACCCCCATGGATAGAGGCAACACTCCTCCCCCCCCCCCACAGCCCTTTAGTTATTGTTTAAACTTCTTTAAGCAGCACTGTGCTGCTTACAGCACAGAGCTGGAATGATTCTAGCAAGCAGCCTCTGAACGTTAACAGGAATCTGTTTCCACTTAAAGTTTGGAGCCTCTCTAGCACAGAGGCTGCTTGCTAGAATTGTTCCAGCTCTGTGCTGTAAGCAGCACGCTGCTGCTTATAGCGTTCTGTTTAAGAACTAAAGGTAAGGGGTGTGGGGGGCATGGTTCCCAGATCTGTGGATACCAGGGTCCTCCTGTATATAAATTGCATAACCTTGACATCCTGCACTGGGGTAGCCTATTGGCCGAGTTAAGAGCTCAAGAGTAAAAAGGCCTCAGGTCAAATTCTACCTTAGCCATGAACGCGCTAAAATTAAAGATGTCTCATTTCTTCTGTCAGACTACTACCAAGACTACAAGTGTTACAGTAATGTTACTGACCTTTTACCTGGGAAGGTGGATTTACCACCTTCCCAGGTAAAAGGTCAGTAATATTAACGGAGCATTTCAGCAGGGAAGAGATTCCAGTATACAATCTGAGCTTTTGGAAGGCCTGGCCAGGTAAAATGTGTTCCCAGTCTTGTATGTGCATGCGAGAGAAACGGGAACAAACTAAATTAAACCTTAGCTGTTATTGATATGAATCAGGAATGGCAGACTTTAGAAGCTGTGTTGTCGCTGTCCCACCCTGCAAAACCACATCAAGTTCCGGTTCACCACAGTTACCTGTCAGTGTTGTTAGAGGCAAGACTGATTCGCTGTCTATATCATCTGATGTTTGGATAAAGCCACGAGGAGAAGGTACAATGAGAACAGTCTCATCCATGGCAGACTGTTCAACTTGTTGTTCCGTTGGAGAACTGAGGTCCTGTATTGGGGGGGGGGGGGAGAAACCCAGTGCTGACTGAAGGTCTACAGTAATGTGCATTCAAAATTGCTTGCTCTGCATAAGCTACTGAGAATATCAATGGGCTCTTAATGGGATTTTCAACCAGCAAGTCATCCAAGGTCCAAAACTAGACAGGATGAAGATCTCCAATCTTTTTAATGTTGCCAAAGCACACCTACAGGAATTAGGGTCAGGACCAAAGCGCTGGGGAGGGGGCTTTGCCTCCAGAACTTGCCCCATTATGGGGGCCCAACCCTATCCAACTTTCTAGTGCCGATGCAGCCGTGCCAATGGGGCGTGTGCTGCATCCTGCTGTGGGGGGGGGCAGTCACAGAGGCCTCCTCAAGGTTAGGGAACCCTTGGGGCTGCATCAGTGCTGGAAAGTTGGATAGGATTGGGCCCCGGGTCACATAAGGCACTCCCAGCCATTTCTACTTTTGAGTAGTTACTCATAATAGGCCATTAAAGCAGTGCGTAACACTTGATGATCACATTGCCTTACTCCTTGTTCAGTTAAGGAGCTATTCCAATACTGAATCAAACCACTGGTCCATGCAGCCCACTCGCAGGATGTGTGCACTTGTTTCATACACAGTTACAGTATTTTAGGTATCCGTCTAAACTCAAAGTGCGGAACGGCCCTTGTCAGCCTCTCAAAGCAGCAGATGCTGATTTATCTCCCAACGATGCCCTAGGCCCTTCCTGGATTGTCACATATAGCAATGCTTTTTCTTACCTCAGAAACATAAGTGCCAGCTAAGTCTGACGGACAATCATCTTCACGCTTGAGGTCTGTTACCAAAATCCCTTCTTCGGCTCTTACCATGACTCTGTCTATGAGTTCAGTGCTATTACTGGTGCCAAATTTGGAGGAGGAATCTTCGCTGTAAGTGGACCGCTCTTCAACAGCCAGCTTGGGTTGGTGAATTTCATCTGGAAAAGCATCTGTTTCCAGGGACGTTGGAGGGTCCACCAGTTCTGCTGGCTGAATATCTGAGTCAACAGTCAGTTCCGCTTGGGTCACAGAAGGAGAAATTTCTTCTGCTGCCACTGTGCGAATTATAACACTTGGCGCATGACACTGCACAGTGACGTTGTCACTTGCGTTCAGCAAGTGCTCTGGCTACGGGAAATGGACACAAAGCGGGTAAGTGCCTAGCAGGGTTTGAAGTTCCTTGCCTGAGTTTTTCTAGCATCTGCCACCCGAGTGCAAGTTGTATCCACTGAGTCCATGACAGAACTGATTATCCCCACCTGTTAATTTCACCACCCTTTTTCTATAACTATGAAAAAGGGCAAGCTATGCGCTTTACAGCGGGAGTAATAAAAAGGGATAGGAAATCACCAGCCTTGATCAGGCTCAGCTTAACAGGATTCCTTTCTCCGAATCTGCAAAGAATGAATGCGCTTGGGAGTTCTAGTCCCATTTTTGCAACACATTCCTCTGGTAACTTTGTTTTTCGCTCTACATAATCTTCATGACTTAAGTCACGGAACTGTGGTCTGTATAGCTATGGGGATTTAGGAAGAATGTGGTAGTGGTTGTAGATTTATGCAGGAGCTTTATAGTCCCCCCTACTGAATACCCCGAAGGCTACAGAATGGAAAGCAGCTACTGCCATCTAGAAGAAACAAGCTGGAATCTCATGTCCCATTTTCTGGACACCAACGTTTGGCTTCAAGGATCTAATACCTGAAGACCTAGTTTGTATGAGATAGTTTAGGTCACAGTTAGGCAGGGGCTGGCTGTAGAAGGCAGACCTACTCAGGGATGCGCCAGGAACCCTGGATCTTCCAGGGCCCTGCTCCATCATTAGCCCGTGGCCTGGCTTGCTCTCTGGCAGTAGACTTGTTGCCAGAGAGTAAGCTGGTCCTAACTGCTGGAGAAGGGGAGAAAGAGGAAGTGCCTGCCCATATACTTCTCTTCTTTCCCCAACATTCCATGTGGTTGGGACCAGCAACACTCTCTGGCAGTGAGATGCTGCAAGAGAGCATAGGGTGGGGAGGAAGGGAACTGCCTCTGCTGGCCATCACCACCACCCTAGCCCCTAGGTAAGCTGGGGCCTGTGCTCAGGTGGGGTGGAGGGAAACAAGCTAGGGAGAGGTAGGGACCGTCTACCCAGGCACCAACTCTGATATGCCCTAACTCCTTATCACAGAATTTGGAAGCAAAGAAAGCTCATCTCTGTGTGTATGTGTGTTTAGTTGGTAACAAGATGGAGGAAGAGGGACTGCTTAAAGTTGAGCTGCATCTCCCTTGCGAGAGGAGGAGGCAACGTCCCTCTGAGGAAAAGTTAGAGGAGTAAGAATGGCTGGGCAGGGTTGGGAGCAGCATGGTCCTAAGACGTAGGGGTGTGGGGAAGTGTATTGGTTCTGGTGGGGCACAGTCATCCCCATGGGAGAGCACAGTGGAACAACCTGCCCTGTTCTTGTACTGCCGTTTGCCCTTTCAAGATACCTACGGATAAGGCGTGGACTATGATCTGGTCTGGCGAGGCCGGTGCAGTGGCGGCTGTCAGGGTCACAGTTGGACTGGCGGTCAGTGTCAAAGGCAGCCCCTGGCTCGAACTTGTCTGGAGTAAGTAAGTGCCTGGAGTCCCAGTAGGCTGGAGATGGAAAGACTGGAAAAGGGGGAAGACGTTATAGCCCTTTCTGAATGTGCTAAGTGCGCTTCACGTGAATTATCTTGATGCAATCCTTACAACAATCCTGTCAGGTAAAGAAGCATCATCGTTCTCTTATTAGGCCGAGAGGACCTAGCTTGCCTAAGGCCTCCTAGTCAGTCCAGGGTAGAGGTGAGATTTGAACTGGGGAAGTCTTGATTTACATCTGCTTCCACTCCCCACTCCCGTCTAAGCTCTCCCTTGTGTCAATATCTACCTTGAAAGCCACTTGGGGCGGGAAATGTCATTCTATGTTAAGTATCATGTACACTGAAGGTGCTGTCTAAATAACTGATCTGTTTTTCCTTTACTTTTACTTATTTTTCAAAAAACTGGGGAAATCACGCCCCAAAACACTGTATTCTTACTTACTGGGGCTGGGGGGGGGGTGCGCTTCGGGGAGGCCAGCGTGATCCTCTGCAGGCCTCCCGATCTTCAGATAGTTTTTTGGCAATCTGAAGATTGGGGAGGCTTGCAGAGGGTCACACAGGCCTCCCCCAAGCCCTGGTATGTAAGAAAGTGCCGTTTTCTGGCACTTTGAGTAGCAGCTATCCCCGGGATTGCCACTGCCATGCTGTCCCCACCCCTTAAGGAGGCAGGGGACAGTTTGTGGTCTCAATGGCACTTTGAGAACCACTGGTCTATGGCTTTTGCTGAACTGGTAGTATTTTACCTGTTGTCGCCATAACATCATTTTATATGGATAGGAGGTTTGGAGTTCAGATTTTTAATTCCAATTTTAATTGTAAACCTTGATACTGTGCCTTAGATTGAATTTATTTTTATTTTCATGCTCTAAGCCAACGGTGGGGAACCTCAGGCCCCAGGGCCGGATCAGGCCCCCGAGACCATCCGGTCCGGCCCCCGGAGAGATTGCCGGGAGGCCGCCCAACCGGCCCCTGGAGGCTCCGCCGGGTCCGCGCATCACCTCCGGTGGCCAGGAGAGGGCCTTTGCATGTCCTCCCCGGCCGCCACCTCGACCACTCCTCACCAGGCCGTTGGTCATTTCGCACATGCGTACTACGCCGATGAGGGCAAGCTCTTGCCCTCTTCGGCACGGTACTCCGGAGATGACGCGCGGACCCGGCGGCGGCTTCGGGTGGTGAGCGCGGAGCCTCCAGAGGCCGATGGGGGACGGGGGCAAAAAATTAATTAAATAAATAAAAATGCAGCCGGCCCTCAAGCAAATTTCTAATATTTAAAACGGCCCTCGCCAGGGAAAAGGTTCCCCGCCCCTGCTCTAAGCTGTCCTAAGGGTCTGGCAGGCCTTATAAAAATAAAACAATCATTTTTTATATTCAACCTGCCAATGACAACCCCCCCTCCTTTTATTTATTTATTTATTTATTTTATTAGGTTTCAGTAGGGTGGCGCAGCGGGTTAAACCGCTGAACCATAAGCTGTCGATTGAAAGGTCGGCAGTTCAATTCCCGCGACGGGGTGAGCGCTCGTTGCTTGGCCAGCTCCTGCCGACATAGCAGTTCCAAAGCATGTTAATGCGAGTAGATAAATAGGTACCGCTTGCGGGAAGGTAAACAGCGCTCCGTGTTCCAGCTGCATGCTACGCGCTGCGGCAAGGAGAGTCATGCCGGCCACATGACTACGGAGGCATCTTTGGACAACGCTGGCTCTTCGGCTTTGAAATGGAGATGAGCACCACACCCTAGAGTCGGACACGACTGGACTTAATTGTCAGGGGATACCTTTACCTTTCTCTTCCAGGTATAATACCCAAGAAACTGAACCTTTACATAACATGACGATACCATGTAGATGATGTTTTTCTCCTTCAGCTGATAAAGAAAAATCCCAAAGAAATCTTTAATTGAAAAGAAGGGCCAACCCATTAAAGCAGCAATCCTAGACACACTTGGGAGAAATTCCCACTGAACTCAACGGGGCTTACTTCTGAGTAGACATGCATAGGATTGCATTTATCAGGCCAGCTCTGCAGTACATACTTACTGGCAGGATCTCAAAGGTCTGTAGTGTTCCACTATTTAACGTTATAGTCTCAGAGTCGACAGAAGCAGCAGGAGAATCAGCAGAAGCTACGGAAAGAAGGGGGGAAAGAAACACAGACACAAATAAATAAATAAAGAAGCTTCGGTGTGTTTAGCAGACAGAGAGAACATAAGGTAGCACTGATGGCAAAGGAAGAAGCAGGGAAACAAACAGCTTACACAGACAGAGGACAGGATTTCACAGGGGACCGTTATTGTCAGGGAACAATAATGTGGCTACTACTGATGAAGATGATGATGCAGAGGATGCAACAGACAAAATCGTGTATCACAACTGCGCAGAGATGAACAGTGAGCGCAAGATGCCCTCAGCGTTACAGTGCTTCATGAACCGACTACGTTTCCAGCACCCTTCGTATTCTGGGAGCCAGACCCTCAGCTGGTGGAGTGACCAGGCTCATAGGAGCAGCTACTTCGGGTTAATGATTAGATAGATAGATAGATAGATAGATAGATAGATAGATAGATAGATAGATAGATAGATAGATAGATAGATAGATAGATAGATAGATAGATAGATAGATAGATAGATAGATAGATAGATAGATAGATAGATAGATAGATAGATAGATAGATAGATAGATAGATAGATAGATAGATAGATAGATAGATAGATAGATAGATAGATAGATAGATAGATAGATAGATAGATAGATAGATAGATAGATAGATAGATAGATAGATAGATAGATAGATAGATAGATAGATAGATAGATAGATAGATAGATAGATAGATAGATAGATAGATAGATAGATAGATAGATAGATAGATAGATAGATAGATAGATAGATAGATAGATAGATAGATAGATAGATAGATAGATAGATAGATAGATAGATAGATAGATAGATAGATAGATAGATAGATAGATAGATAGATAGATAGATAGATAGATAGATAGATAGATAGATAGATAGATAGATAGATGATAGATGATAGATGATAGATGATAGATGATAGATGATAGATGATAGATGATAGATGATAGATGATAGATGATAGATGATAGATGATAGATGATAGATGATAGATGATAGATAGATAGATGATAGATAGATAGATAGATACCTTTATTGGCATAAACACAAACAGACAAACAAACAACCAAAAATAAATAAATAAATAAAAATCCCCCAACAGATCCAATGACAACAACCACAATTCTGCAGAAAATTTCTCCCCAAACTGTCCCACTATAAGTCTATACATCAAAACTCATTTCCCGAGTAGCCACCACCACAGAAGCAAAAGTTGCAACATCATCAAGTCTCCCATCATCTTCTGTTGACAGAAGGGCTCGGAGAATATCCGCCTCCATCCAGCCCTGAAAACACGTCAGTATCGAGTTAAGATGTTTTTGACAGAAAGACTCGTGCAGAGAGCATGATAAAAAGATATGCTCAGATGTCTCCACACACTTCATGCCACATGAACAGAGCCTTGCTGAAACAGGTATTCCTTTGTACCGCCCCCATAGAAGGGCAGAAGGGAGAGAATTGCACCTTGCCAGCATAAAAGCCTTTCTTAGCTGTGGGTTATGCAACTGATATAGCTGTGGGTTATGCAACTCTTAACTGCTAACACTGAACAACACGAAATTGGTCCTGAAATGGAAAGAGCTCATCTTTCCTAATTTCGACGTGCTGAAAACGAACACGACAAAAAAAAATTGGTCGACTGGCTCTAGCTTAGGAGAAGCAGTCCATATTGCGTACATAGGTGTTGTAAGTGCCGTTGAATGTTTACCAGTACATGTCTATGGAACTATCTATTGTGGATCTCTCACAAGCCGTAGCCAATTTTATGTTTTCATTGTCATATTCGTGTTCAGCACCTCAAAATCTATATATAAAAAAGACTAATCTTGGCGGCATGACATTTGTTAAAAATTTGTTGTCCAGTGTAAACTGCAGGTTACAGCTGCCACACAAAGTGTGCCACACTTTACGGTTCTCTAGAGCACTGCAAACATCTGCCTGTAAGAAGTCCACGGTGGTTAAGGTGAGAACTGCACAATCCGTGTGGTTAGCTGCTGTGTTTGGAATAGTTCACTACAAGGCAGCGTTCACCAGGTAGATGGATCGAAATGCATTCATAAGGCAGTCATAACATACAGTCTAGTCTTACAGGTTAAAGCAGTGGTGGCCAACCTTTCAACATGAATGCTGGCCCTTTAAATGGTTGTATAGGTGAGGGCATTTCAGCAGGTGCAGCTGCTTTAGCAGCACCATCAGCACTTGCAGCTGCTGAGATTCTGCCTTCTACACAACTCTTAAGAAAACAGTAGCCATACTGGTGGAAGGTTGGCCACCCCTGGGTTAAAGCAAGGAGTGGGCAGGAGATGGAATGGAGGTTAGGGACCAAAACACCGTAAAGTGTGGCATACTTAAAGAGAAGGATAAACCGCTACTCCTGAAACAGCAGCCTCAACAGATGCTTAAAGCATGAATCAGCTGCCATGTAATCACAATATTCACTACTATGTATTGTGTATAGTCCTCTAATATTCACTTTGTCCAGACTGTTTGATGTGCATTACTTGTTTCTCACAAAACAGTTATTTTGTTCTCACACTAATTTTAGTTTGAATGTACAGATATTTAGTCACCCCAAAGAAAACATTGGTTGGCTCCATTGGGCAATGTATTCTTTGCACCAATAAATATTCCTTCAAGCCCTAATTTGAACATCACCTCTGTTTCTTTCATAGAATCACAGAGATGGAAGGGACCCAACTTCGACAGTGTTTGTTGGCGCACTCCTACCGAATCCCAGTGCTGGCACTGGGCATCACAAATGTGCTGTAAAGCGCGTTGCAACGACTCGTGAGGCAGCAGTGCTAGCGGGAAGGCCTACGTCATCCCGCTAGCGCTGAATCCTATTACCAGTGCCATGGAGCAGGTAAGTCCTGCTCCAAGTGGTGCAAGGGCGGGGGGGGGGAGGATCGGTGATGTCATGACGCGCTGTATCCTATCCTCCCTCCCACGCCCTTTCTGCTGGCACGAGGCTGCTCGGTTCTATGTCAGTCAAAGAGCTGGTGGAGAACTGAGTAGCCCCATTTCGGCGGCTGGGGGTTTACCTGGGGTAAGCAGAGACATGTCTGCTTACCCCAAGGAGACCTCCAGCTGGGCCCTTCCCTGGATAGGATGCAGCATAGGCCACTTGGCCCATGCTGCATGTTTAGAGTTGCACTCCTTCCCTTTCTGCTGCAGTGCATTAACACCACCAATGAGAGAAAGTTGTTAGAGGGATTGGAGGTTAGGGAGCAAAAGCATCTAACGATTCAGGGTGAGCCAAAACCAATCCCTCCAATGTTTAAAATGTTGCAATAGGAACTGCCACCATCAGTGGCTTTTATCCAGATTATAAATACAGCTGCACAGGACACTAATTCTACTACAGGCCAGCTCTGGAAAAATTGTTTGGGGGGCTAGTCCTTACATTATAGGAACAGCACTGTGCTGCTGCTGCAAGCTCACTTGCCACTCCTGGTAGCAGATACAACTTCCACCCACATGGTGAGGGCAGAAAGCGTGGTGACACATCATGCTGGTGGTGCCTTCTCTCTTGGGTGGCCTCTGGAACTAACATGGCACATACCCACACAATCAGCTCTAACTAGATAGGCAACAACTGCACTGCGTTACCAGGAGCAGCCACAGGATAGCAGCATCCTCACCGCCACTGGTAATATGTATATGACAATATCAAGCACCGCTCTGCTTCATTGCTGAAAGCGAGATGCCTGCTCAGTCTCTCACATTCTCAGGGGTATTGCTGTGATAATCCACATTCACTAAGAAGAAACCAGGGCTGCTCGTACCCACTGACGTTGCTGGCATGGGGCGGGGACCACCGGAGGGTGATGCACGCAGAAGGGTGACGTGCGCACCTGCGCACGTTGCCCTCCGCTGCGCACCTCACCTTCTGGAGGCTACGAGGATGGGACAAGGCCTCGGAGCATCTGCTCGGGCCGGCGCTTGTGGGCCTTCTGATGAGGCCCACTGCGTCACAACGTAATTTATACCTTTCTTCGCGAATGCGCAAACCGTTCCTGAGGGAAAAGGGCAGCCCTTTTCCCTCAGGAACGGTCTGCGCATGCGCGAAAAAGGTATAAATTACGTTGTGACGCAGTGGGCCTCGTTAGAAGGCCTAGGACAGCCGGCCGGGGAAGACGTCCCCGAGCCGGCTGCAACGAATGGATGAAAGGTGCGGGGGTGGGAGGTGCGGGGGGGGCACCCGGGGCAGCGGCCCGTCTGGTTGCCTCCCCCAAAATCGCGGCACGACCTAGTGGCCGTGCCGAAAATTAATATAAGGGGTGTGGGGGGGTCACTAGGGTGACGCGCGCGCCCTGCCCTGGTTCACGTACCACGTGAACGTTCCTGCAGGCAGACACTACATGGTGCATCCTGGGTGATATACACAGTTGCACGAAGAAGGGAAAATGTGCATGCCTGTGTGCTCTTTAGCGTGGCAGTCTACTTGCCAGCAATGCAATTGCCAGACTAAAAGAGACCCTCAGAACTGATAAATCAAGTGTTTTTCTTTTTTGGGGGGTGGGGAGGAACAACCCATCATGAGTTCCAGCTACTTACAGACATGGGTAATCTGGACTGGAATCTGCAAAGCTGCCATGGGACTAGGAGAGCTGGCCGAATTCTCATCCAAGCGAGCCACTCGAATCTGCACGTGCTGAACCCCAGAACTGGCATGCGTGTTGGGCAACCCAGGTTTATTCTCTGAAAGCTGGTGCCCTGGAGTGTTCTTTTGGCTCTCATGAAGCTGTTTCAGACCTTTTATAAGAACTGAAAGGGGGGGGGGACAGTCACTCAGACATTTTGCTAGAAGGAAAAAAAGAGTTTGGAATAGACATGACTTTCAACATCATTTAATCAAAATTGTGATAATTTATTTTTCACCCCCAAATCCAGAGGGAAAATATTTTGAAAGAAGACCACTGCACTGTAGGCAACTTTCAACAAAAAAAAAGTCTGTGAGGTGCCTCCTCCTCCTGACCTGCTTCACTGACAGGGGCAGGCAGAGATACCGTCAGAAAGCAAAGTCGGCAGGGAAGGCAACGGACTCTTTTTGGGAGCACCCAAGATCATTCATTCGGTGGAGAGCTGCTCAACAACAACCAGTAAGCAGCAGTAAGGCAAAAACTCTCCCGAGTCAACCCAGATAAAAGGTATTATGGGTTCTGAACATTTTTAGATACAGTACCGTATATTGTGAAATCTACCTTAAACCACTGTAACTGGAGAAGCAGGATGAATGAATAAGAAACTACTAGTAGCACATACTAGAAAATGATCTATTCTTGGCTGAATAAATAATTGCACACAATAGCACTGGCACTGGCATAGTTGCACACGTTATTCAAAACCCATCTGTCTTCTCCATTATGTTTTTCTCCAGTAATATTCTGGTTTTAATTTCTGTTGCATGAAGCCACCTCTTTTGAGAAAGCTATACTTTTTAGTATTGCCACACTATGAGAAAGGACTAGGAGCTGGTGTGACATCATGGCTAAGGAACTGGGCTATGAATCTGTACACTCTCAGTTTGAATCTTGCCTCTGTGATGAACTCACTGGCCTTGGCAGAGCCACAGCATCAGTATCTCATCTGCAATATGGGAGTAATGGAAGTGGCCCACCTCAAAGGGTTGTTGCAGGGAATACAAGATTACGTCTATAAAGCGCTCTGGTGTGCTACACAAATGCTAAGCATCATTTCTGTCTTTCCCCCTTGTCTCCTCAAAGCCCCAAATCATGGACAGGTCACAGATGCAGTGGAATTGCATAAGAAATTGCTCCCTTGACTGTAGAAACCATATGTATATTTGGAATACTTGTACTTCACCAACTACTCTGTGGATTAGGCCAGGGGTTCACAGCCAGTGGTACTCGTACCACCAGTGGTACTTTGACCAGCTGCTGGTGGTATTTGGACCGCCGGACCACCAGAACCCTGCTTTCGGCACCATGTTTTTGCTCCTGAGAGGCTTCATCCTTTGGCTGAGCCCCTCGGGAATGCTGAAAAGGACCCTCTTTAACTCTAAACATGGATCTTAATGCACAGAGATTTTAAGCCAAGAGCAATGGGGACATTCAAAGTCCTACAAATCCAGTAACCAAGCTGGATATATAGTTTTTCACAGTGTTCATTTTAACTTTCTCATCCCTTTGTGCTTTCGACCACATCAGCTATTCAGGCACTGCTATAGATGGAGAGCGCAGGGAAATTTCTGAAGACGTAGGGAAACAATGCAAGTAGCCCTCAATACTTTACCAGGAAACGAAACCTCTTTGTGGTTTGCAATCTGTCTCTTGATTGTCCACCATTTACTGCGAAGCCATTGCGGTGAGCGGACGCTGCTCCAGCCCTCAGCCAGAAGGTCCCAGTTTATATCATTTTCATCAGAGACTTCAAGCTCTGCTATTCTGACAGGATTATACAGAAAAGAAATGTGCATTAGAAAAGAGACCTAGTGCAGTAGGACTGTCAAACAGTTTTTGCTTTGGACAGGTTTAGTACAACCGTGCAATAACAAATTGTAGGCTAGTCTTCAAAAAGTAAATTGTGTTCTCAAGAATGATTCCAGCAGACAGCAATCTACGTGACAGAAACCACCATTCAGACAGTGATCTCTGCCGAGACTGCCAAAGAGGGTTGAACAGGCCTGGAGATGGAGTTGTCCCAACTCTAAGGATTGTCAATGGGCAGGAAAACACTGGGTGTGGTTTACATTCTCAGTGGCTTGTGCTGTATATGTTCAGTGTTAATAAACACAAGTCTTCAGTCTCTAGTATGATCTATTTTGTAAGCACTAAAACTCACCCCCAGAAAGTCAAAACAAAGCAAGAATGTTCAAATACGAACAGTTGGGAACTACAACACAGCAACCATTGTTGAGATCATTTCCAAGATATTTTGGGACCTTCAATACCAAAATAAGGAACTCTTAACGGAATACTGCCACTGTCTTTTTAATTCCTTCCCTGTCCCCCAAATATGGAGCTCTTCCCAAAAGCAGCACAAACCTAAGGATCAGGTTGATTTCATCTTCCTTAGTCCATTCGGTGCCTCCGCTCTGCTTCCAGTTTAGGTAGTTGAGCCATTTGGAGCGGCACTGTTTTTCAGACCGCGTTCCAACCCGTTCTGCCACAGCAGCCCACGATACGCCTTGTGTGACAATGTCGCCAGGCTCTGTGCTGGTCAATTCATGGACCACTTCTGCGAGTCTCTTTTCTTCTTCTTCTGTCCATTTTCCTGAAATAATAATAAAAAACCTAGGTAGAATTACAAAGCACCGAGGAAAACATTAAGTTCAATAGTCCCAAGTTCTCGACGTTTTCCTTCAGCAGTTCCCCTACTCCTCACCCCAACTTCTTAAAACTGATCTGATCTCATCCATCACATAACTGAAGGACCAAAACTGTTCCTTGAGCAAAATATGTGCATTTTAAAACCTCACACATTAATGCATAATACAGACTGACTATATTATAGTCAAAATCTATCTATTTTGCTATGTAAATTGCTTTTCTGAACTTTCTCTGTTGAAAGGAGGTATATAAATAATAATTTACCAACCTTCTACAGTGGTATGCTTGCTATACCATTTACTAGCAAAAAAACCCCAAACACCAAACCCCTTTTCATAGAACACTGTGAAAGAGGGCAAGAAGTAGCAGGTGAAATTCAAGATACACACACACACACACACACACACACACACACACAATGATATCAACTAAACTATGTATCTGTTGATCTCAGAACTTGGCCAAATTCATACGTTACCTTTGCAGCATGTTCACTCCTGCTATACTATCTGTGAGCAACCTATGGGGTATCCTTGGGGTACTTCCCATACTGGTGTCAATGGATCTGACAAATGAGGTGCTTTGGGGAGAAATATGTCATCTGAGCATCCCACATGATTCTTTGTGGAAAGAGTGGCAACAATGCCACAAGGGTAACGTATGAATTGGTCCTTGGCTCTTAATACACAAAAAAGAACTTGGAATTTTACCATGAATGGTTCCCTGAAAAACACCAAAGTACTTACAAGAAAATGAGGCAAATTTTTATAATAATCTCTAAGGTCGGGAAGGAATATGGAAGAGATGGACTATGAGGAAATGATCCAGGAAATTCAGGGTACGAAGGACTAAAAATACTTTCTGTATGTCAGACTAAAACAGTTTACATTGGGGAAAGCTACCACAGGCTTAACCAGGCTTTCCTTTGCCAGTTATTTTTAAATGTTTGTACCTGTATTGCAGGTGTCCTTCATCAGCCTGCATCGGTCTTTTACTGAAGAAGCACTTCTACCAAGGGCAGCTCCTATCGTCGCCCAGTCATTACCGTGCTTGATCCTGAGCCTAAATGGAGAAAGCGCATTAGTTTTGTGCATGATTAAGCCAACAGGAGTGTCGCTGTGAGTCAAAGAATGGGGGAATGCCTGGGTAGGACCCCAAAATTCTGCTCTGTGTAAGAGGCTTCAATGAAGCTTTGGTCAGTTTTAGAGACCCTGGTGAGGCTTAGCTCAGAGCTGACAAGAGTTTGAGGTTTTTCATAGGAAAGGAGCAAGAAAGCAGGTCACTTTGCACACCGAACAAAGAAACCTGTTCAAGGCCGATTCTACAGATCACAGTGCACACAACTCTGGGAATCCTATTCCAAGCCATTGTTCATTTGCTTCCCACTTCTGTTTTTCAAATCGGCTTCAGTTATTAAACAGGCACCACTCTCAATTTGTTTTCAAGCTCCTCTTTGAAACTCTGTGTTCTGACAGCACACACAAACAGCAAACCTATCTAAAAATGCAGGGGCTGTCCTGCCAATCTCCACCCACACGCTGCGAAATAAATTCTGTCCCACAGGAAAAGCCAGTGAGACCACTGTGGAGTGCAGTCAGCTCTAAGAAGCTACTGTTACACTGATGGGGTGTGTGGTCCAAAATCAAAGGTGGCAATTGACTTCCTTGCTGAAGGACGACAGTCCCTTTTTGTAAAGGGAGGCCAACTCCTTCCCAAATGCTATTCTTATTGTCTGGGAACAGAGCTGAAGATGATTTTACAATTTCAACAGATGGTAGAGCTGTTAACGAGCATTAGCAGGCTGTGGTTACAACAAGCAATTAGCCACATGTCTTTGCACAGTATTCCATTCTCAGAGCACTGCTAACCCTACCCTTTGTGAGGAGTGGAAAAAGGAAAGCCATGGATATGCCGTTGAAACTCCAAGGGGAAGGGCAGTGGTCCTATCAAAAGCTGTGCAAGAGACTCAGGAACCACATCCAACCTAACTCTCTGCCCTGAACTAAGTGGGGGTACGCCCTGAAGCCCTCCCACAATTGCTCATCGTCCCACCACTTGCCCCACCATTGTTGCTGCTCCGCTAAAGTAGGCGCGTGCGTACGCATGCACGCACGCACGCACAGAGGCGTCACTCCGGTAGGGGCAGTACCGTAAGTTTCGCCCCGTCCTAGTCCTGTTTACCAAGCCGGCAGGAGGCGGCCCCGCCCCCTTGCCGTCGGAGCCATTCCGTGCGGAGAAAGCAGCAGGCAAGAGACTCCCTGCGCGTTGCTTTCTCCGCACGGGAATGGCTCCGACAGTGAGGGGGCGGGGCCGCCTCCTGCCGGTTTGGTAAACAGGACTAGGACGGGGTGAAACTTACAGTGCCGCCCCTACCGGAGCGACGCCTCTGTGCACACACACACCCTCTCAGCAGTTAGGACTTGTCAGTTGGGGCAGCTTTGGGGGCAGGGGCAAATGGCATCCTGAGGCCAGAGTCAACCCATGGCTTCTAGGTGCCAACCACAGACTGAAACAACTTTTGGGAAAGACATTTGAAGGTTTTTGCGAACGGTTTGTGGCATCCAATTAATGAAGAATAAAACTTACTCCTTGAGCCTCTCAATTTCTTCAGGAGTGTACCTGTGAAACATATAAGCAGCATATTATTCACACACATTTATTTTTAGACCACCCATCCCTAGAACCCTGTCAGTACTGCATATGCTAATAATATTCACAAAAGGACAACAATGACTTACAGAATGAAAAGACATCTCAAGCGCAACAGCTAACAACATCACACCCTACTGCTCAGATGCCTTGGAATCAGGCTTGGAACCGAGAATCAAACTGGAGAAAGGGAAAACCTGACAGAGCCTTTGGCAAGTCTGCTTCCCTTCTGCAGTTCCTTACTCTTATTATCCAGAAACAGCGCTAGCAAGCAAGCAGTCACAAATCTTGTCGAGAACGTATTTAAAAGCATCTGCATGTCACAGGCACCAGGTTGTCAAAGGTGGTGGTTCATATATTTGTTTAGAGCCGACTTCAGAGGCAAGCAGTACAACAATGTAACACAGCGGTTCTCAACTCCCCGGTGGAGGGAACTGCAATGTCAAAAAAACATTGAACACATTTTCCCACAGTGGGCCTCCGGAAGTGACTTCCGCGAATCCAGAAGTAAACCGCAAGTCACTTTCCGGTTGCTTCTGGAGGCCTTCTGAGGCCCGCAGAGGCCAATGGAGGCCTGGCGCAGCCCAGGAGCAGCCTCCAATTGCGTTGGAGGGCTCCAATTTGGAGCCAAATGGGCACAAGAGGGATGGGGCCCCCAACTGGCGACCCACCAGACATCAGGCCACGACCCACAGTTTGAGAAGCACTGACATAACATATTGGCAGAGGGAGGAAACTAGCAACTATAATCTTTCTATAAGGGAAAGGCCTACGAGTTCTCATTTTGAAACACATGACCTGCTTCACATAGGCCCCCACCATAAAAGTCCTACGCACAGTGGAGCACTAGAGCCAGTCTTTGACTCATGCACCTCATCACCATATAGAACCTCTTGTGACCACTGATTTACACGCAGCCTGACTCAAAAAAGATGTGGGTGTGCCATGTAGATGTGTCATGTCAGGTTCTACACGTGGTAGTGATGGCGGAGGCAAATGCCTTGCTCCTGTACCCCACAACATGCAAAGGTGTGTTGCATGGATACCAGGGACCTGCATGAAATATCCCTTATTTAATCTCAGGGTGGCAACCATGCTACAGTCCATAGCTCTATCTGTTTTACTTATTTGCCTGTGAGACCAAACAGCAGCTGAAATGTTCTCAGTGACGCCAACCACAGTAGGGCTGGGAAATTTGAGTAGCGATTTAGTCCACGTGACTTGATCCTATACCATCACTTTCCATGTTCCTGCCTCCCACCTCTATGATTTTGCAGGCCATATAAGTATTGCTACGAGTTAAAAGGACAATCAAGCCACCTGCAGCTCTGAATTCATACAATCTGGAACAAATGTTAGAAATTTTCATACTTGCCAACGTGGTTTCGGTCGTCGTACATGCGCAGCACTCGTCTATAAACAGCAAAGAGAGGTCGGTTCAGACCCCATGCAATGGTCCTGTAGAAATCTTTCCTTTCATCTTTTGACATCTCAAAGATTATTTCAGTGGCATCTTTTATTCCACGTGCCTAGTCACATTAAGATTTGGACAAAATTTAAGCACCCCAATGTTTTACAGCCTAAAAAGAAACTTTATCATCAAGTTCTTCAAACAGTATTTCAAAAGCTACATGTCATATTTTTTTCTGAACTTCTTTTAAATCACAGACTGGTGAAACAGGAACTAAATCATCTTTAATTATTTATTCAGGAATACAAAGTATAGATATAAATGCCGAATTTCTATTTGGATTGGAGACTTCATCATGAATAACTAGTATATACTATGCTCACACAACTAACACATTTGGAAAGGAGCACTGTGCATTTAATACATTTAATTCCGATACTGAATTTGGAAATAAATGATCCATTAAAAAGGGGTCTTTGAAGTTTAAAATGTTAGTTTATAGTGATGCTGAGAGAACAATTCTTATTTTACTGGCACTAAGGGGCACACAGTAAAAGCAAAGAAGAACTCTAACTAAACTCATCGTTTTAACCCTTCCGAAAAACCTTAAGGACGAGTTGAATGAGCTACCTTAGGAAAACCATGGCTTCCTCTGAAGGCTCTCAATGAAAGGCTGGTTCAGCATCAATCAGGATTCTTGGGATACATAACCAGTGGGTTATAATCTTACGACCAGTGAGAGGGTCAGATGCAATTTAATTATTCCATGAACAAATGTAGGAATGTACAATTGCCTACTAAAGCTGCAATCCTATGCAATTACTTATTTTGGGGTAAATATTATTAAACTCAGTGGGGCCTACTTCTGAGTACACATGCATAGGATTGTGGTATTAATCACAGCATAGTACCATTTGGTTAAATGTCTAATAGAGTAGAACGCCATCCAAACTTGCTGTAGTGGGGTCTGCATGGGTTTCTGGCTTCTTCACAACTCAGAACATAATGGCTATTTTCTTTTCACATCATAGGAGAGCAGGGGTTAGAACAGAAGAAGAGCCTCGCTGGATCAGGCCAAAGGCCCATCTAGTCCAGCTTTTTGTATCTCACAGTGGCCCCACCAGATGCCTCTGGGAGCACACAAGACAACAAGATACCTGTATCCTGTTGCCACTTCCCTGCACCTGGTATACAGAGAAAACCTACTTCTAAAACCAGGAGGTTGCTTATGACTTGTAATTTGTGATGGCCGTTTCCTCCATGAATGTATCCAATTCCCTTTTTAAAGGCATCTAGGCCAGGAGCCATCACCCCATCCTGTGGCAAGGTTACATACTTCATCACGGTGATGACATTGCAAATACTGGTAAGGCTACACAGAAAAAAGTTGGCTGTGTTTTATAAGTTGTCAAATACAAGGGTAGAAAACAACAAAATGGGAATGCTGGTTTCCGTGTGTGTGTCTCTATGACAACCTTTGCTTGTTTTTTGCTAGGGAAAAATACAGCAGAGGACATAGAATCTAGGTCGCACAGGCAAGGAGCACTAGGAAAATGAAGCGATATAGAGTTCCCATGCAGAACCATGGCCTTTATCTCTTAAAGCAATTATCTTCAACCTTTATCCGAAGGTAAAGGTCGCTTAAGTCTTCAAAACTCGGCGATGACACCACTGCTGAGTTTGCGCCACCGTTGCCACTTAAGTAAAAAAAAGGGGGGGGTTCGGACTTACCCATCTGCAAGGGCGGTGAGAACCTGGGTTGTGCAGCATCTCCAGCTGCTGCTGCTGATGGATAAGTCCAACCCCCCCTTTTTTTTTTACTTAGTTGGCGGTGGTGCAAACTCAGCAGTGCCACCACCACAGTCATTGCCACTCGCCAGACCTTGAGGTTGCAACCCCAAGGCTGAAGACCACTGTCTTAAAGATTACCTGCTCAGAAGAGCATTAAGAAGATTGTTCACAGGCGCCTGCATAAAAAGAACAGAGGCTGCTTGTCACCCTCCCTCTATAGATGTTGCTTCTTTTGCTGCAGGTGGCTACACTCACTCACCTGTCACAGTTTTAAAAAAAGTTTCTTGAGCAAGAACAACTAGAATTATGATGCACGACACACTATTAAAACAATATTTTCGCCTATCAAAATAATTGCCTTTTTTCTAACAGGTATTCTCAAAGGATTAAAATTGGTCAAAGGCAACACTGTTTACAAATTTTGTGAAGTTAATAAATGTTCTAAAATGTATATACAGAAGAGCGTGGCGATCTAAGCCAGCAGGCTAATTGACTGCAACACAAACCTTTAAATAACGTTCAATGTTACTCATCAAAATGTCAATTTCTTCTTTCGACCACATTCCCTGCTTCCATTTATGACCTTAAAAGTGGAGAAGAAAGTCATACAAACGTCATGTCACTAGTAGTTAATATTATGGGGGACGGTGATTTTGGACAGGGAAGAAGTCAAGAATCCAATTTCTGTTACTAGTCAAGGCAAGAAATGCTAACAAGTTTAGACAAGGCCAATGCAATTATTTGTAATTATTCAGCCAATGTAATTATTCAGCACAACTTTCCTAGTCATTTTCCAATTAAGTGCCACCTGCAATGGTCTTATATTTGTGATCCTGATTCAGACAAACTCTTACAAGTGAGTCTATTATACAACACACAAAATTCCTTGAACAAATTAAATCCTGCATGCGCATACACACAATCATTTGGTTCGATTATTAGGTGTTGGGTATTAAAAAAACATTCCCATCATACACAACAACAAAAAGGTAAAAACATAGTAGCTCTCGCAACGTAAACTTCAAAACCAGTTTGTTTCTATTAGTCAAATGAAAGCCAGATTTAGCATGTGTCCCTAAATCGGCGATTTTCAACATTTTTCTTCTCATGGCATACTGACCTCTATGCTATTCTCTATGGTCTTCACTTGTGATGTCACTTCCAGCTTCCTGAAGACTCAGGTTCTGCGGCTCTGTTTCTAGGGCATCTGTAGTAACAAATTGTCTGTTCCTCCTTAAGAGCCAGAGGAGGAAGAGGGACAGACAATTCATTACTACAGACAGTTGCCCTAGAAACAGAGCCGCAGAACCCGGAACAGTTTTTCAGCAATCTTCTACTGCTGTGCTCAAAACTCCTGCAGCATACCTGTGGACCTTTTGCGGCACACCAACTGCTGCCAAAAAATCATTTTAACAAAACAGCCATTCTGTATGACGACATTATGCACTTTTGCATTTTCACCATTTATATTGTATATATTTGTAACAATCTATTGTTAAACAAACTTGTACGGTGTATGCAATGCAAAACGTTCGTAATTCATTGACATACAAAACAGGAGACGGCGAACTTACCTTTGTTTGTTAGAGAATCCTTATCCTCCTTGGTTGTAAACCAGGCCTGACTAACCGCTGATACTTCTTCATTGCCTAGAGAAGAGATTTCATCCAGTTGTTCATTCTGGAGAATCTGGGAATGGCAAATTGAAGAGGAGTCTCCATATAACAGTCACTCCTACGAAATACTTGCAAGCATGAAGAAAAGAAAGCAGGCACTTCCCCATGATTATGCTGAATCCGAATGGTGCCCCAACATTAAAACACTCCTAGGAAATATACATCCCATCTGAGATTATAGGACATAGATCAGACAAGGTTTGTTTGGGTGGTTTTTTTTTACCCTTGTGCCATCTGCCAATGCTACAATTTGTAGAACAATCATATGCCAGGGACCATGCATATGCTGTATTTATGTGTTTTGATACCCGGGGCAAAACATAGAAGTACTTGCAATATACAATGGGCCCTCACTATCCACAGAGGATCAATTTCGGACCCTCCCGCGGATAGCGAGAATCCGCGGGTGCTGACGTCCAGCACCTAATGGCCCATTTACTCACTGTGGAAGCCTCCGGAGGCCCATTCCACGTCGGCACTGACCTAGAAAGGCCTGCAGAGGCCTCCGTGGGCCTCTCTAATGCGATTTAAAGTGACTTCCGGTCAAAACACAGTGAGTAAATGGGCCACTGGGTGCTCGACTCCAGCACCGTTATTCACGGAAGCAGAACCCGCAAATAACAAGGCTCCACTGTAGTGTCAGTTTAACACTTGAACAAGCATTCTGGAGTCTGTCGTAACAAGAAGTTATGCTATCAAGTCTTACGTGACTGACACTGACTTATAGCCCTTTGCATTTGCTGAGCTGCCCCCTCCCTGAAGTAAATGGAGACACCTGCTCTTGATGGGGCTTTGACTAGCATTACTGCAAGGACTGCAGCATTTATCTCCCACATCAAGAGTTAGAGCAACCATGGCCAGTCAGAGTAAAACAAAGGCTGCAATCCTATACACACTGACCTAGGAGTAAGCTCCACTGAACACTGGGGCTTGTTTCCAAGTAGACATGCACAGGCCTATGCTAAAAAAAAAAAAGTCACAGCATACAGGCCAGAAGCTACAATAAACACATTTTTTAAATTTCTAAATACTTTGGGTATTATCTTAAAGAGTGCGGCTGTTATGACCCTGAGAACTGCATGGTTTTCCCAGAGGAGCCCCTCATTCCCGAGGGCCCTTCGACCCTCAGGAGTGGTTTTTTGGGGAGGCTCAGGGACCTTCCCTAGGGAGAAACTAGCAAGGAAGATCATTTGCATGAGCACCATTGTGTTCATGCTTCTTTGGACACAACCTTTGAAAAATATTTGCATATTTACTGGGTAGACAAAAATCTCAAACAACAAGAGTATCAATATCAAAAAGTCCCAGGCTGGTGAACTCATTAACAATTGTTTTTGGTATAATTTTACACTGTTAGTCACCTTGGGCACTTATTGGAAAGGCTGAAAAAACAAACAAACAAACAAAATGAAAACGTCTAGCACCAGAGATTAAAAGAAAAAAAAAGTTCAGCACAGACACAAAGAAACATGCTCAAAGACCACTGCAAACAGCTTTGAACCTATTGTACCTGGATCTGAGTAAGGGTTCCTTCGTTAATCTCATGATCAGCTACCTCCGTGGTAGCAGTCATTGTCACCTCGAAGCTTTGATCACTTTCTGAAACTTGAAAACATGGAAAGTGTGAAACATGAAAACATGGAAAGCAGGCCCTTCATCTCTGTCATGAGCTTTACACACATCATGAGCTCCTTCTGCCCAGCTATGCACACCCTGCTACATGGCACGTAAGCCTGATAGAGGTGGAAGTAATGAAGCACACACTGTTTTACAAACACGTATACATAACATATCAACGTACAAGTCCCAACACCAACCCATTTGTACAAATAAGAGTCCTCAACTGCTAGATTGGTTGTCTACCTCAGCAGCATAAAAATGGGGAATTTACGCAAACAAATCCCATTAGAGTAAATAATTTGTCTTGTGTTGTTTCAACCTTAATTTAACAACTTGCAATATTGTATTTAGTAATGGTATTGCATATTTTAAAAATGTAATGGTATAGTTTGACTTATTTTAAAGTCACCCAAACCACAACTTTACCAATCTAAGGAGTTGTTTGCATTATTGTTTACCTTAGGTCTATCCCTAGATTAGTTTATGCACTTAGGAGGCGATCCAGGGGTTGAAATTATTGATTTACTTCTCTGTGTAAAGCACTTCGTGAACTACTTTTTGTTGAAATGCAGTATAGAAATATTGTTAATACTAATAACCACCAGCTCTGGAAATACCAGGGTCACCTGGCTCACCTTTCACGTGATCACTAGCACAAACGGCCTTCCTGATAGATGAAGTTTACAGACCCACAGAGAACAGCGGTAATCTGTGAGTGACCCAATTCTACCCATAAAGGGATGCGAGTAAAATCCTGGTATCCCATGATTGTGTAAGCAGTGGTTGTTTTTTGAAGAGCACTCCCACCAGGTCTGAAACACATGATTATGCCAAAGAAGTAAAGTCCTGCTAATATCACGTCAACGTATGCACAAGCACAAGTCATGTGTTGTGGTAGGAGGTGAGATGTGCCCCCAGATAGGTCTTGCTAAATTGTGAGCCCCCAGAGAGGTCTTTTTTAGATTGTGAGCCCTTTTGGGACAGGGAGCCATTTAATCATTTGATTTTGTCTGTAAACCACTTTGTGAACTTTTTTGTTGAAAAGCGGTATATAAATACTGTTATTATTATTGTTATTGTTGTTGTTAATAATAATAATAATAATAATAATAATAATAATAATAATAATAATAATAATAATATACAATACGGCCCTTCCATTCGTAATGACCAACTTACTTGGAACCGCGACCACAGAAATGCATGGAGCAGCGTCATCAATACTCTGATCATCTTCAGACGATAGGCACAGCCTTTTGTGTGGTGGTTCAATGCTGTCTTCCGAGTCTACTTCATCGGCCTCTACGCATGCAGGCACACAGAGAAAAGGATGGGTGAGACTCAAAAGAAAAGCTTGCTGGGTATCTTTCCATTGCTTAAGTGCTTACTGCAAATTAACGTACGTTCATTCAAGTGCGTTCTGTAACAAACCCCATGGAACATTTGTTTACTTAAGCTATGCCAATTTTGTTAAGCCCTTGTTGGCAGAAATTAAGGCAATTGTGAAAATGAATTTGTATAACTCTGAGGATGGTGTATATATAGCAAGTTACAGATAATTAAAATAACGAGAATGATCCAGATAGCAGATGCTTAAAGGAAACCCAAACAGAAACTTTGCAAAAAGGGGTGAGATAACACAGGGAAGAGGAATTTATCCAGCAGTGCAGATCTCTCCAAACATCTGGAATTTATTTCTTTTTCTTCTAAAGCAAATGTTTTTCCTCCAGGCAACCCATCTTATATGGACTTGTCAGCCAAGAAGCCCAGGACACCCTCAGTTCAAGCAGGGTACTTTCCAGATTTGGTTGGCTTTTTCATGGCACCACCATGTTCTGAGAGGACAACTTAGGACCGTGATGGCAAACCTATGACACGAGGTCATTTTGGGTGACACACCAGCGTTTCCCCCAGAGCCCCAACACACCTTATATTTTTGCAAAGGTTTTACAGGCTTGTCTTGAACGTTTAGGACAGGGGTTTTGGAAGACCTCTTTCAAATTATTATCTAGTAAAACTCAGCAGCAAAAAAAGTCACTCACTGATGTTAAATAAAATGCAATATGTTCTATAGGTGTTTTCAGTTCAGTTCAATTCAAAATTACTATTAAAAGTAGCAATAGTCAAAGTACTATTAAAAGTTGGGGGGGGGGGGGAACGACACACCAGCAGAGTCAAGTTAGGCATTTTCAAAAAAATTGACACACCAAGCCCAAATGGTTCACCATCACTGACTTAGGATGTACCCACCACTCTTCCCTGAAGCTGCACACTGCAGTAGAAGCTGCAGCGGTCTTGCTGGGAAATCTGTCTGCCATTACTAAATGATGTGCAATTCAAGATGTAGTGAAGAACCACTGGTAAGTTTCATAAGGTTCCCCAGAACAATCTGAAAACCATTGTTCAAGAGTAAGAAGACAACAATAAAGACCACCCTCGCCCAAGAAATATCCCAAGAATATCTGATCCTATCCTGCTCTGGTTAACTACAATCTGAAACAATATGGAGACAGTCAAATAACAGTTGTCTATACCATCCTGAGGGCAGTGAAGAATAAGGTTCCCTTCAGTGTCTTGAGTCAGAGTCACAGAATTCACGGTTTCTACTGTTACTGTGTCAGACTCTTCTTCAACTGTGCTCATACTCAAATCTAAATGAGAACAAACCACAGATTAGTAAGACAGTTCCCAGAAAGCACAACTGGGTTAACTAAAACCACATTATAGCCACACTCCGGTAGCAGACACGCACCCCTCAACGTGCTGGCGGACGGCAACTATAGGCCACATCTGGCAGGACCCAATCATAACATATGCAGCAGTAGGTATGGTACATGTCATAAAAGCCTGCCTTTTTAATCTGCATTATTTCTTCTTGCCTGTACGTTTTTAAAGGCGTCGTTTTTAACTGTTTATGGTTTTATAATGTTTTGATTATATTTTGTGCTTTTTACAGAACGTGAGCTACCCTGAGGGCCTCTTAGGAGGTGGAAAGGTGGCATGCAAACATCCAGATAAATAAAATGTAACCTGAACTTTGAGAATACACCAGTCCACGTGTCAAGATGCATGGAATGGGGCCACATCACAATGATCCAGGCCATGGCACTCTTGACCACACAAGAAGAAATTGTGATGACCACAAACGGTGCTGAAAGGGAACACAACACTAAGAACAAAGGGGCACCTGTGGGACCTCAACGAAGAACCAACTCTTTCCCTGCCCGATGGCCATTCTTACTTGCCAGAGGCAAACAGGCGGGGATGGTTCAAGCCAATCTGACACCAGGAGCAGTACCAAATTCTTCTGTCCTCCTGCCAGAGCGTGTGCCAGCCCCAACCTTCTTGGTATCGTCCTCCACCAGTTGCTGCTGCTTCTAAACTGGTGGCAAGGAGAGCACTCTCAGGATGCTTCCCACTTGGCCCTTTGGAAGAAGTGGCTCTGGAACAGGAGTTTAAGCTCCCCAATCCTTTCCTTGCTAACTTCAAGGAAATGAGCAAGAGAACATGGTAGACACTGAGACGGGCAGGGGCAGACACAAGGCCAGTTTGCCACATTCCCCAGCCTGAAGCAGGTATCAGTTGGTTCCATGCCACGGCAAAAGAGGCGGCTATTTACAAACCTGGAATACTGCCTGCCACTTTCACAACCTGAATACGTAACATTCGAGTACAAACAAGCTCACACAAAACAGAAAGCAGGAGAGCTGCGCAATCTCCAAGTTTATTAAGTCCTTCCCTGAGTTCCACTGAGTTACCTACCAGGCAACTCAGAACCTCCCAACAGGGTGTGTAAGAACAAATCATCCTATACTGGTAAACGAACAAAGGGTCCACAGTGGGCAGGAGAAGAGACTACAATCACCAACCCAGAGACTACAATCACCAACCCCCAGGGTGTGCGTGTGTGTAACAAAATGGCCAAATTGGCCGCAAAAAAGATGGAAACAAGAGAGAACCACGGCGCTCGGCCACTCCTGTGGGACGAAATGATGCACCCCGCCCACCCCCCAGGTACGTTTTCGTGTTGCTGGGTGCCTTTAACGGGGGCGGGCCGGTGACGTCACTTCCGGGCGCGACGCCATGGGGGGTGTCATTGTGAGCTACAGCCCCCTAGCTACGCCAATGCACCAGCCACCCCTCACCATCCATATGTACTCCCAGATAACCCAATGAAATTAGCAAAATGTTGTGTTCAACCCAGGCATTTAGAATAAAACAGTGAAAATTACAGGACATGTTCATTCGATAGCTACGATAAACGTACAGAAAGCCCCCCCCCCCATCCAGCTTGGGAAAAAACCTCCATCTTGCAAAAAGGCAGGTCTCTAACTAAAAGCACTGATATCACGGAAACAAATGAACTGTACATTTTTGCACTCAAAAGGGTCAGAAGATCTTGGAGAACAATTCTGGACAGGATTTTTTCCCCAGAGTTTCTGTATTTTCAGCATGGCTATCAAATGAACATAACCTGCAATGTAAAGCTTTTTATTCTAAATGCCCTGGTCAAATGTTAATTTCAGTGGACTATAACAACTACCTTTAATTGGAAAACAAAGTACACATTATTGTTATTAAATAACATTTTTATTTCAAGTGTCTTCAATCAACAGGAAAACGAAACAAGAACACTTTTTCTTACAAGTATAATATAGCATCGGTATCAGTCTATTAGAAGCAGAGGGACATTTGTTGTATTATGAACTGACTCAAGTATGTATTTTGCTGCAACAACATATTTTCTTATTCTTCTTGCTCAGAGAGTTGTTCAGTTCTCTCTCTACTCACAAAAGCAGCCGTCACTTTTACTATTGGGTCAGCGAACAGCTCTTCTGGTGTTTCCAGTTCACATTCTTCAAATGTGAAGACTGTTCACAGCCACAAACGGGAGGTGGATATAGCCACATCCAACACAAGGAGAAACAGGGCAAATTGCCCCTAATGCACTCGCGCTTCCACTTGCATTATTCAGCACGGTACTGAATACTGATTTGGTAAGCTCATCATGAGGCAGATGGTTTGTTGGCCCACAGAGATGTACTTCTGAAGTAGCAGAAATGAAAGCACATGGCCTTCACATGAAGATGGTGAGGAGTTTTGCGAGACTCCATAGTGAGTGCAATAAGATGCTATAGCTTTGAAGCAACATTGCTTTTGGGAATGCAACTGTTTATTCATCCAAAGGGTCAAGGCAGGCAGTGTACTTTGTGACTCCACTATATGAACCAGTGGTGCATTTAGGGAACTTTTGGATGTAACGACATTTTCGATGGAACCACATTTTCTCTCAAGGTGTTGTATGTATGCAGACCTTTCAAGGTTAATAGCAGGACTGGAGCAGTAACATGATGCCTCTTGCCTGCATAAATTTCTCCTGCAATAAAATCAAATCTACAGGACTTTGCTATGGAAATGAATTGGTGATGCAGGCAATTCATGGGGGGGGGGGCACGCAGCTAGTGAGACGAGCTGCTTATGGGGGGTTGAAATGCAACAAACAGGATTGTGTGTTTGGGGCACAGTACAAAAGGAGAGAAGAATAATCACCAATGCTACATTCTGGCACTGCTTAGTTATAGGGTACTTCAGAGGTGTGATAGAAAAGGGAGTGGGAGATGCCAGAATAATTAGAAGGGGTGGTGAGTGGAAGAAAGAAAAGAGGTGCAAAAAATGTGCAATGTAGACAAGCAACGTGCATACGTGGGGTGTGTGTGTGTGTGCAATAGGAGAGGAGAAAGATTAATTGGTAGCATTACCTCCATAAGCTGCCAGACTGCAGCTACCAATTATTCTGTCTCCTCCCTCCCTCCTCCTGCTGGTGTTGTCTTCCCACGTTGTAAACATTACATGGGTGGCATAAGAACATCAGAAGAGCCCTGCTGGATGAGGTTAAAGCCCCATTTAGTCCAGCTTCCTGTATCCCACAGTGGCCCACCAAATGACTCAGGGAGCACACAGACAACAAGACATCTATATCCTGTTGCCACTCACTTGCATCTGGCATTCATCGATAGGCTACCTCTAAAACCAGGAAGGTGCTTCTAAAACCAGGAGGCTGCTTATGTGGCTGACCATCATGTTGGGTTGTAACCTGTGATGGACTTTTCCTCCATCAATCTGCCCAAACACCTTTTAAAGGCATCCAGGTCAGGTGCCATCCCCATATCCTGTGGCAAGGAGTTGCACAGATTAATTACACGCTGGGTAAACCGTTCTAACTCTCCAGCCACTCAATTTTAGTGGATATATCCTGGTTCTGGTGTTGTGTGAGGGAAAAGAACATCCCTCTATCCACCCCATGCATAAGTGTATACGTCTCTCAATCATGTCCCGTCTCCCCATAGCCTTCGCTGGTGGTCTTTCATCTCTTCTTTGTCTTCCTCGGGTGAAGCAGAGCAGGGAGGACGGCACCTTGTTTTTGCGTTAACCCGTGACGGGACGTTTCCTCCAATCTGTCCAGCACCTTTTTTTAAAGGCATTCAGGCCACTCTTGAAAGAAAGGCGCCTCTCGACTCCCCCCTCCCCCCACGCACGTGCGTTGCCTTCCCACGTTACAGACGTTACACGCATTTTTCTCTTCCCCCCCCCCCCGCAGTTCGCCAGGATGCAAAAGCAAGCGGGAGATGCCAGAACAGAGGAGAAGTTGGCGGGGGGGGGGGCAGAGGCGGGAGGAGACCCGGCGCTTCATTCCCTGTTGCGGGGCGGGCGGGCGACCTCCTCCTCGCTCCAGGCCCAGCACCCGGCCCAGCCCTACTTCGTCCCGCTGGCCTCGTCTGCCGCCCGTTCGCTCGCCCCACAGCGGCGCAGGCCCCGCCACCCCGGCCCGGCCTCTCTCCCTGGCAACCGCCGCGCGCAGCACCTACTTCCTGTTTTGGGTCCGGGCACTTGAGAAACCAGGATGGAGGCGCCGAAATGCCAGGATGGAAGAAGCGCCCGCCCGCATCGGCGGCAGCAGCAGAACAGCGGGAGGGGGGGAGCGAGGGGCGGGGACAGGCCGGCCAGCCAGCCAGCCAGCCAGAGGGAGACTGACAGGAAGCGGCCCCCAGGTCCCGCCCACCGGGCTTCCGCCCAGGCGGCGGCGTGGGCTGGCCGTGCAAGGCGCCACATAGATCGCGCGGCGTTCGCCCTGCCATTGGCTGGCCCTGCCGCCTCCTCGGCGCCTCGTTGGATGCTGCTGGGTTAGGGGCGGGCACTGCTGGGTGGGAGGAAGACGCTCTTTTGCTGTTGCTGTCGCTGCTGCTAGCGGCGGCTGGAAGGGTCAAAGAAGAGAGCAGCAGGGTTATCCTGTTTGGTTTGGGGACTTTCAAAAATTATAATCATGCATGTACTGAGTAGATGTTGCTCGAAGTCTAGACATTATCACTCCCTCTCTCTGTCTGTGTGCAGCATAGAGAATACCTGGATGCCCGCTGGAAACTATCCAATATTCAGTAAGTAATATATTGCATTGTACCGGAATGCTCTCAAGAAACATTCAGGGGCAATGTACAGCTGCCTGTCTCTCATGCTGCTGCAATGTCGGTCCCATATTACAGGACAATTTATGCATATCTTTAAACTAAGAAAGGGACTGGAGGTGCTTCGACTCCGACACAGGGAGAGCTTGTGGACGGAAGGAGGCGCTCTCTTACTGCTGCTAGGATGATCAAAGAGAGCAGTGCTCTGGATTTGGGGTGTTTTTTTTAAAAAAAAATTAGACATAGATGTGCTAAGTAGACGTTGCTCAAGCTGTCATATATGAGACACACACACACACACACAGAGAGAGAGAGAGAGAGAGAGAGAGAGGAGGTTTTAATGTCAATACACACACAGGGAGAGGGAGAGTGCATCTGAATGTCTACTGCAAACTATCTTTCCAATGTTCAGTATATTGCATTGCACCGAAATGTTTCCAATGAACACTCATGTGCAATAAACAGCTGCCTGTCTTTCATGCGGGTGATGCTCATTTTGACTTGTTGACCCCATATTGCAGGAAAACTTATGCTATGCATCTATCTTTAAATTTGGGAATGGGGCTGTCGCTCAGTGGTAGGTTGTGCACCTGCTTTACATGCAAAAGGTGCCAGGTTCAATCCCTGGCATCTCTTGAGTACAGCTGAAACCACAGAGAGTCATTTCTGTGGAGACAATAGCAACCTAGAGATGATTTGACTGGGTTGAAAGCAGCTTCAAAGGTAGGGATAACGGGCTTCCCAAAATTTTCCTCTTAGAACAGTTTTTAAATTGTACATCCAATGAAATTTGTCATTACAGGATTTTTGGAGTTCATTGCTATGCATTCTGGTAGAGGATACCTTTGCAGTATTGAGCCAGCAGTTGCCCAGTGCCGTCCCCAGCCGATTTTGCGTGTGGGGCCCGGTCCTCGGCCCCGCCCCTAAAACTAATTAGCATAAATTATGCTAATTTTTTCGGGCGATTTAAACCTACATTTTAACCCTACAAAAGGGGTATTTTTAAAGTGTGTATGCTTTGCGGCACTTAACTTTTGTATAGGAGCCTCCAGCGATTTTTAAGGGGTATTTTTAAAGTATGTCTGCTTTGCGGCACTTAACTTTGTTATAGGAGCCTCCAGCGAAGCGATCGGCTCTCTCCAGCGACGTTCTCTTCCAGGGGCGCAGATCGGCGATCTGAGATCGCTCCTCTGCAGCCCCTGACCAGAACTGCTCATCGTAAGCTCTTCCTTTGAGTTCGCGCATGCGTGAATGGCTGTTTGCTATGCGCATGCGCGAACTCAAAGGAAGAGCTTATGATGAGCAGTTCTGGTCAGGGGCTGCAGAGGAGCGATCTCAGATCGCCGATCTGCGCCCCTGGAAGAGAACGTCGCTGGAGAGAGCCGATCGCTTCGCTGGAGGCTCCTATAACACAGTTAAGTGCCGCAAAGCAGACATACTTTAAAAAAAAACCTTAAAAATCGCCGGAAAAAGCGGGATTTTTCCCGCTCTCCTCCGGAGCCTCCAGCCCCCCCGCACCACCTCCCGCCCTTGCGCCCTGGGGCCCACCGCCCCAGGGCACCACGTCAGAGGACGCCACTGCAGTTGCCAAAATAAAATTTTAAAACAGAGTGAAGGATGTTCCTATAAGAAGAGCCCTGCTGGATCAGGCCAAAGGCCCATCTAGTCCAGCTTCCTGTATCTCACAGTGGTCCCACCAGATGCCTCGGGGAGCACACAAGACCACAGGATACCTGTATCCTGTCGCCATTCCCTTGCATCTGGCATTAAGAGATGGCTTATTACTAAAACCAGGAGGTTGCTTATCCCCATCATGGCTTTAATCTTGTGAAGGCTGCATCCTGATCCACACTAAGTTTAGAGCACAGTTTAGGGATTTAATGGTAGGGTGAATGGCGGCTGTGTCACATGTGACCCAAAAAGGGCAGTGAAGTGTGACCGGAAAATTCTGAGAAGCGACAGCATCTCATAACCTTCATGACCTATTGACTTTGTTTCTTTCCTTCTTCCATGCTAACTGTGCTCCCTTAGAGACATCAGCCTTGGCACTGACATGTGGACGGAGGCATTGCAAATGCTTCAAGAACTTCTGACGTTCTTGCTGGTTATTTCAAAGATTAAATATATATGAAATATTAAATATATATTTACTCTCTGGTGTATATATAAAATGGACAGGGAACCATTTGATTCATTTTACAACGTGAACCGCTTTGTGAACTAGTCTTGTTGAAAGGTGGTATATAAATATTCTTAATAAGACTGGCGCGACTAGGCTGTCAGCTTCACATCGGCTTGGAGGCAGATCCGTGAGGATAGTGACACCCCTCTTCCAGTTTGAAGGCGGCTCCGCCACCAACCTGAAGCAGCCTGAGTCATTACTTTTCAACTTCGGTAGCTCCGGGTCGGAGGCAAAGTGCAAACCGGAAGTAATTCGAGATGATGTCATCATGCCACTGCGAATTACTTTGATTTGTGGTGGGGCTCCCGCACCAGGTACAAGAAGGGTAAGCTACACCGTTGGTCCCCCTTAAGTGCTTTTTGATGGTCAAAGATAATTAATGCTTTTGTTTAAGTACACGTGTACATCCATTCCTATATGTTCCCGAGCAAGGGTGGCAACAGTGGCCAACATGATCTTCTTGACTGAGTACTATATTTATATTCAGGCCTATCCTATCCTGGACAGGGCTGGTGCTATCATGAGGCCAAGTAGGCAGATGCCTAGAGTGCAAACCTCAGAGGGGTGCAGTACTGACCTTTGAGGGTACAGGTTTATACAGGTTAGTTTTTGTAGCCTATGTAAAAAATGCAACTGGTAATTTACATATTTTTTTTATTTTAAGATAAATACCACAACAGTGCTATTAATTATAAAGTCTTATGAAAAAAATATTTCAGTCTTGTCAAGGGCGCAAAATAGCCTGGCACCGGTCCTGGTTCTGGGGTGTCTGGTGACATGACGGCTACTCTGGCACCTCTGCAATAGGTTTGCCTTTATTTATTTTAAAACCTTTGTACCCCACCTTTCCTATCTCATCGGGGAAGCTCAGGGTGACTCACAAGATAAAAAAAATAACAAACATATCAATAGCCCAATCCTATCTATCCCTGGGTCATGCAGCGTGGGCCGTGTGGCCCAAGCTGAATCCTATCCCCGGCAGCAGCCGGCTGAAGGTCTCCTCAGGGTAAGGGGACATTCATCTTCTTACCCTGAGTAAACCCCCAGCCGCTGCAGTGGGGCTACTTGGTTCTCTGCCAGCTCTTTATCTGGCGCGGAACTGAGCAGCCTCATGTCGGGGAAAAAGGCCTGGGGGGGGGGGATAAGATATGGCATGCTGCGGTGTTGCTGATCCCTTCCCACGCCCAATCCGCCCTGCCCTGCCCTGTTATGCACCTCCCCTAGCCCCTGCGCAGCTTGGAGCAGCCTTACCTGTTCCTGAGCGCATATTTTGCAGCCTCAATTGCCTCCAACCAGGCTACAAGAGCCTTAATTTCTCCCATATCGTCCTTTGAAGAGGAGGCGAGTGAAGGGTATTTTGTAGGAGGCATTTTGGAGCTTTTTCCACCCACCTTCTTGGCTGCTTTCTTTGGTGTCATGTCCCTCTCTTTACTACACTTCTTCCTTCTCTTGCCCAAGGACAGGGCAGGCTTTAAGCTAAATGCTCCCAATTGGGCCCTGTGCCTAAGGGCCCCCTACGCTAGGGTAATCTAGTCTTGTCAAATATGTACAACAACACATTGCAACAGACACGTAACACCACGTTGTAGGTTTATATATTGCAGGCCTATACGGCTGTGAACTTGAGGCCCCGCAAAAATTGTTTCCAATTGGGCTCCGCAGCTCCTAAGGCCGGCTCTGCCCAAGGAGAGAGACCCAGGGAGAGATATGCTCTCTGGGGTGCTAAAGCCCTCCGATGTCCACCTTCATGGTTCAGCACCCCATTCCAAGCCCGACAACAAGGGGCTACTACTGGGTCAAGCCCTGCTCTACTCCCGTCACTGCCTTCTTTCCATAATCTAATCTAATCTATCTATCTATCTTTCTATCTATCTAATCTCATGCTTTCATGCATATAGATGCTGCACCATACAGTCAACGATAGAAACAACAATCAATGCAGAACTATGTTTTATAAAGCCGTTGTATGATGTCCTTTAGGCATTTTATAATCTTGTTGTTGACACCAAGACCAAAGGTTGGAAGTTGTTCCCTGAAACCAGCTTGTTTCCAATGCGTTAAGCAAATCGTGCTCATTTATAGAAGAACTAGCACAAAATGCATCAAGAAAATTTAATGCAGCTCCTCGGAGAGTCTTACCGGCAGTCTTTAACATGAATGGATTAACTCATCCGTTGAGGCCCAAAGTATGGGAGGAGGTAAGAATATGTCTCGTAGCATCTGTATCTTTCAACAAATGCTTGCTGGCCTCCAGCAGGGAAGTTTACTGTCTGATGCCACCAAGCATGACAGAGCTAATGGGGGTCGTCCTGCTCATTTAAGCCATTTTTCAATGTGCCTGTCATAGCTTAAATCTTCATCAGCACCTGTAAGTAGCTGCTGCCTGCTTTGCCATGGAATGAGAAGGGGAAAGAAAATGTGAAAAGGAGTGTGGGAGAAGAGAGAATGAAATCTATCGTTGATCAGCGAGAGGAAGAGAGCAGAACATTGCTTGGATCTCAGGATACACCCCCAGGCTACATGACCTGTTAGGACTTCTTCCGTTCCTTATCCCAGTGTGCAGATGTTTTCACACTGCCCTGTTTCACATTGAACAAAGATTTCATTGAAGCATTATAAGGCAAAGGTTGACTACGGTCCATTGTGGATCAATGGGGGGAACGGGACAGGATGGGACTGCTGTGGCCTGCCTCTGATGGCAGTGCTACAGACAGGGATCTACTGTTTTTATCTGGTTTTGGTTGCAATGTCTGTTCTTTAGATTTGTGGCGCAATCCTATCTGGCGCCTATGCCGATGCAGCACATGCTGTGCCAGCCTAGGGTGTCACAAATGTGCTGTAAAGCACATTGCAACACCCAGACGGTAGCCGGTGCTGGTGGGAAGGCCTCCTATACCCACTTACGTAGGAGTAAGTCCCATTGAACTCAATAGGGCTTACTTCTGAGTAGACATGCCTAGGATTGTGCTGCAAGAGGGCTAACATGGCCATTCCTACAGCATAAGGAGGGCGAGTCAATTGTGTGTGTGTGTGGGGGGAGGACTTCAGTTTAGCCAGGTTTAGTGGCTGGGGGTAATCTCCCTCCCAGAGTACAGCTGACAGCATTCCTCTCTCTTACTGAGGGCTCTGCAGATCGTCAGCAGGGTGTCGTCTGCTCTTGGATACTTCTGGATGTCTCGAACTGGTGTCATCAGATCTTCAGGCACATAAGGCGGCAGCTCTACCACTGAGCCAGACCTCCTGCCCAGAACCCCTGTCCTAGGGTTTTTGTATTCCCTGTGCGTTTTCGCAAGTTCACGTTCAGTCAAAGAATCTTTGGTCCATTAAGGGGTCAGAGGATTTGGTGCGAAGGAAGAATGCCAAGGAGACAGCAGCCGGCAGGTGGCTGGTCCGTCTGACCATATGTCTTCACTCGGGGTGGTGCTGAAGAAGGTGCCTGTCAAGCATCGCCTCATCCACCAGTTTTCTTTTCCAAAGGGTAGCTCAGTCAATGAGGGCATCTGACCTGTTCCGTCAAATAGACATTTTTCACGAGGCAGTTTGGACAGTTCACGCTTGTATCCGTGGAGGACTGTTGGGAAAATGCTGCTACAAGCACACCCTGGAAACGTTCCGTCTTTTATGTGTGTGTTTTTCTTTGAAGGGCTTTATTATGTTGATCAGGCTCTTTCTATGGGTTGTTCAGGGTCATGTGCTGCATTTGAAATAAATAGTACTATGTTAGAATGGGCAGTGAGGTCAAAGGCTGCAGTTGACATGACTGCCACTATTAATTTATTGTGACAGTATGTATATACTGTCTTTCTCAATAAACTCAAGGAGATTGATGGCGCAATCCTACCTAAGATCTGGCCGGTGGCCCATGGCCGTCTGCCGGATCCTGTGCACCGGCAGCCACCATGGCTGCTGGGCGGGAGGTCTACTCGTCTCCTTCCCTGAGTGTAAATGGCTGCCGCCCAGATCGGCCTCCTCAGATTTCCACCAGCTATTTTGCTGGCGGAAGTAAGAGGAGGCCATGTAAAGCTCCGGCGCCTGGCAGGGGCTAGGATATGGCTGACGGCCATCCCTCTCCTGGGCCGCCGGGGCCAATGGCCACCCTCCCTCAGCCGTCTGGCCCACCCCTGCGGCTGGCGGTGGGAAACTTACTGCTGACTGCGTCCAGGTCTGTCTCCGGAGTGAGGGAGGCCGGCCTTGCGCCGGCCGACCTTACAGCACGTATGTGACCTCTTCCGGCGCCCGAATGCTTGTTCCGGCGTTGGATATTTATGGTGGATTGGGCTGTTACATGTGCAGGCTGAATATAACCCCCATTTTCCAATGGGATTTTTAACAAGTATTTTTCCCCTGAGAGAATCTCATAGAACCTTCATTTCTCCAGGTGTTTCCCTTTATAGTGCAGTCATCATCCTGGCTGCCAGCTCTTGCACTTTCCAAGCTGTCAGAAACAGCTGCGAACCAAGCTTCAGACCAGTTTCTCAAGGTTGTTATCCGTTCTTGTCAGCTGACTCCTTCACACTCTACTGCTCTGCACAGACGGCAGCTGGAGTCTCCCATCCAAACAACTGATCCTAACTAGGCTGCGGCAAGGTGTTGCCTTTCAGGCAAGGTGACAGATTTTTCAGGCAAGGTGACAGCTCAACCTCCAGACCTCACCTCCTGCGATGATTTATTACGTGTAGGTCCTGGGAATTCCACTCAATGCCAACATTTGTTGGAGGTTTTTGTGGGACTCACTGAAGTTAGGGATCTTATCAGCGAAGTCACGACTGTTTCAGCCCAATCCTAACCAACTTTCCAGCATCAATGCAGCCATGCAAATGGGACGTGCGCTGCATTCTGCGGTGGGGAGGCAGTCATGGAGGCCTCCTCAAGGTAAGAGAACATTTGTTCCCTTACCTTGGGACTGCATCAGCCCTGGAAAGTTGGATGGGATTGGGCTGTAAATCACATTTTGGGGCATTGAATTGGACTCCTCTCAGTATTAGAGCACATTGCCTATGGGAAAATGGGTGGCCCTGATGGAGAGGATTAGGAACTGTTTGCAAATGAGGAGAGTACGTGGCTACAGGAGTTGGTCAACCACCTTAACTTTGCAAGCAGGGTGGGAGCTCCAGGTAGGAGCTTTCTGTGGTGTCTTTGTGATACCATGGTGAGTGCGGGCAAATCACAGTACAGGTTTAGGGTCGTGCCTGTGCAGAAAGATTTCTGTATGTGGCTAGCATTCCTACAGTGATTTAACAGAGTTTCAGTTTGGAGAGAGGAGCAGCGATTGGAAGCAGATCTGCCAGTCTATTCTGACGCTGCAAGTAATGGAGATTTTGAAGTCTGTTACGGGGGACGGGACTGATGTGCCCAGAGATTGCTACAGGACTGGTGAGTGGAATCGCCAGCAACCACACTTTTTGGAATGTTGTGCCATCCTGGGGCAACTCACCTCTGGGCCAGAGGAGTCCAGAACTCTGCAGTGTGCTTTCCATGCAACAATGAGGCAGTTAAACCCGAAAGACAGATCTGTTTAGAATGAGGCTATTGTTGTGCACATGATCAGTGCCCAGACATCTTGCTCTTTATGTGTCATGAGACTGGTGAGAACATTTGTTGCCTACAGTGCTTAAAGAGTCACAATGTTTGTCGTTTGTCACAGCTTGGGACTGCAAAATGGCATGGATGACACACTCTATTTCATTTACAGGAGAGTCTTTCCATGAAATGGCACCTGGAGTACATAAGGCGCTGGAAGTGATTGTTGCAGGAGGAGCCCTGGAAACTTTGAACATAGAAATGTGTAAGGATACAGAAGCTTTATTGGCACCCAGTACAAGGGATTGCAATGCTCATGAGGACAGATTTCTCAGCCTTTCGGTTTAAGGTCGACCTTGAGGCCACTTGATCATTATCCCATGAGCATCTAAAGGTAGCTGAGCTTGGAAGACTTGTCCAATGTCACCTGGATCAGCAGGCGGGTAATGTTGTGTTGTGGAACCAGCTCATGCCAGTAGTTTTGAGAAAGCTTGGGGAAGGGCGTTTCTCTCTGAAGGTGTTTGTTCATTTGAGAGAAAACAAGCTGGTACAGAGGATGAGATTTTTCGTGAGCCACTGGGCTAGACTAGATTCATTCTTGGGTCCTGGAAGCAGTTGTGTTGTGGTCTGAAATGCTTCAGAGGAGGGTTTGGTGGGGGCCTAGAGATCCAACTAGGCAAGAGTATCTGGGATGTCAGCCACATGGTAGTGGCATCTATTCAGGAGAGAAGGGGTGCATCTGTCCACTGAAGGATCCAAGATAGGATGTGTGATTTGCAGGAGTTGATACAATTGTAGACTCTCACGACGTGACCATATTTTTGAGTTAAAAACCCACATATTTCCAGGTAAGACTACGTCGTTTTCAAGATCTTTATTACAAAAACAAGATGTTGTAAATAACTTTACGTTTCATCCCTGACATTCGGGGCATCATCAGAAAAAAGAGTTGTTGTTAATATTATTATGATTATTATTAAGAATACGGTATTTATATACCGCTTTTCAACAGGAGTAGTTCATAAAGCGGTTTACATAGTTAAATAAATAAATAAAATGATTTCCTGTCTCCAAAAGGCTCACAGTCTTTTATAAAGAAAATACAGAAGAGACACCTGCAACGGCCACTGGAAAAGACGCCACACTGGGTTGAAGAGGGACAGTTGCTCTCCCCCTGCTAAATATAAGAGGACACCACTTTGAACAGTGCCTCTTTGCCCAGTTAGCAAGGGTTGGAAGGCGGTAGGGGTGGGCCTCCTCATCTGAAAGGTAACTGATTCCAAGTTATCTGTAGAGGAAATTCTCTTTCATCCACCTGAACCAAATTGTTCTCGAAGACCACTCAGAGACTATTTGAAATCTCTGTCAGTGTGGTACAGTGGCTTAGCCAAAAATAAAATAAAAAATTAATGGTGCACTTTGTGATAAAAGCATGAAGTTTGCTTATGACGGGTAATCTATGAAGCTCAAATTAACGGTGCAATTCTGCTCCACCGGTCTAGGGTATCACCGGTCTAGGGAGTAGGCAGCGCTGGTGCCACTCTACTGGCCCAAATGTATTGTAGCACCCACCAGGGTAGGTAGGTTCCCCGCCAGGTGGCAGTGGAGTAGGGGGAGGGCGGAACGGGGCATTTCATGAGGGGGATTGGTCGGCTGGGATTGGGAAGGGGGAGGGATCTGCAGTGGTGGCTCCATTGAAATTCGATCTCCCTTCCTGGACCTGGCCACCATTACATGGCCCGCTTGAATGTGTGCCAGCAAAATAGCTGGCACACATTCAAGTAGGCGCATCAGAGCGACTGGGGTTCTACTTGGAGTAAGGGGATGAATGTCCCCTTCCCCCAGGGAATACGCCAGAGCTGAGGCCTGTCTGGATAGGATGCGCGCGGGCTCTATGCCCATGCCGCAGCCTAGCTAGACGGGATTGGGCTGCCAGATAGCAAAGAGTCTTGAAAATAAGTCACACTTACTTGGAAGTACAATTGCCTGGAAGTAAGCCCTATTGAACTCAATTAGATTTAATTCTGAGAATAATTTGAGCTTCAAAGGGTATTCTTTATATACATCACATGTTGTGCTTTTATCACAAATCCCAACTCTGGCGGCGGCTTGGCCACTGCATGGCTTCCATAGTGTCAGGACTGACAAGCAGAACAGGGAATTAAGTGAAATGGGCTTTCTGGAGGAAACGCAATCCAATTAAAGGCTTCTCAAACAAAGCTGCCAAGTAGGATTTGAAGTAGGTTTTTAAAAGTGTTAGGTACCAATTTTGCAACCTCCGATGTTCATCAGATGACAGCAGAGCTACTCGCCAGAGGTCAGTAAATAAGCAGACAAATAATAACACATCTATTTATTTAGTTCCTTAATATTTAAAAGACTACACAAAAATGAAAAGGAGACAAACCCTGCCTGCAGCAGGCTTGTAATCCAACAGACAGACAATTTACCTTGTAAATATACATCTGGAACCCCCTACAGTGGGAGAAGACAAAAGGGGGAAATTTTTTGAGCAGAAAAAGTTGGCCTGAAGGGAAAGCATTAAACTGTGTGCCCGGCACTGCTCTTTTGCTTAAAATAGCAGCCTCACAAGGTTGCTTTTTCATGGAGAAAAAGGCAAGACTTCATTGGACACCTATAATGAGGATAAGTCTAAAATAATGGTGTTTGAAAGGTCAACAAGGAGGGTAAATAAAAAGTGGAAAATTGGTCCATACAGTTTTCAGCAGGTCAATGAATTTAGATATTTGGGAGTTGTATTTCAATCCAATCTTACATGGACTAAACATGTCCAGTATCTTAAGAACAAAACAGAATTGGCTTTATTGGCATTGAAGAATTTTTTCTATATTAAAAGGATGACAATATATACCAGCACTCTTAAAAATCTATAAAGCCACTATACTACTGCGGCTATTATATGGCTCTCAAATTTGGTTCTTAGGACCAACAGAAAATCTTGAAAGACTTCAACAAGCTTTCTTTCGGAAAGTCCTGGCCACACCTCCATGTATAACCTCTGCGGTGTTACAGCTTGAATTAGGGCTCCCAAAGATCCTTACACTGTTATGGAAAGTCGTCATTAATTTTAAATGTCAATTAGCCAATGCAGATGATCTCCCTATTTTTACTAAATTAGCTGCACAAGAGCATTGCTGGATGAAATGGAATAATGAAACTGATTTAAAAAACTACATGAGTTGGGTCTACAGAGAATAGGAAACTTTAATGAAAGACAACGGTTGTTATTGGTGGGAAAATTAACTACTCTGGGATTGTCTCCAACTAGAGGCTAAGCGGACATGTTCTCCATCCTATTCAGGAATAAGGTTCCCAGTAGAATTTACTCTGCCTCTTTATTTCGATATGTTTACATCTAGATATAATTTTTTTGTGTAAAACAATTTTTTTAAAACAGACATATAATATAAAGTACATAAAACCATAACAACCCCCCTCCCCAAAGCTAGGTTAAATAAAAATGTTTTTAAGTCTTGCCGGAACTGCTCCACATTGAGGGCTGATCGAAGTGTGGTGCCACGACAGAAAAGGCCCTGTTTCTCGCCACCATCCCTTTTACCTCGGAAGACTCGGATGGCAGTGGAACTCTTAGCAGGGCCCAGTCAGATGACCTAATGGGACGAGATGGACTGTATAGGAGTAGGTGATCCAGAAGATACCCTGGTCCCAGGCTGTATAGGGCTTTGTAGGTCAAAACCAGCACCTTGAATTGGGCCCGGAAACGAATTAGCAACCAGTGCAGTCACCGGAGCAGCAGCCCAACAGAATCAAGTGTTGAGGTTTGTGCTGGTCTTCTTCACGAAAGCATACCTTCAAGGAAAGGTTGGGTGTTTTCTAAAAGACACTCTCAATTGACAGAGTGAGGCCCCACTCACTGAAGTGAATGTGCACCCCAGAATATATTCCAGAACCCTCTGAAATGCCCAGGTAGCATAATAGAATTGTATAGTAGCAGTGATGCATTAAAATTAAAATTCTTCAGCACCAGGTCAGAAATATATCAGGAAAGGAGGAAGCACCCCTTCCTGAACAGAACAGCTTTTATCATCTTCCCAAATGATGGCAACGAGTGGACAAGGCGAGCTCTCTGGGCAGGCATTCCCCAGCAACCACACTAGGAAGGCTGTAATCCAAATCACCACCAGTCATATTCCAGAATACTTCACAACAGGGACTCTCAGGTGATGTGGACTCGGAGCCTGGGATACAAGCACCTCTCATTTTACACCTCTCGATTTTTGTTCTGAAAATCGATGCATTTCAAAAATGCGTAAATTAAAAATAGAAAGAAACACACACAAAGCCAGCTGAACACTTATGATACAAACTCTTGACCATAAGTTCTGAAGGAATTTTGAGATGGACACGTTTTCTCTTCAGAGATCCTGTTAGGGCATGCCTAAAGGAAGGTAAAATCTTGGATAGATATCTGGCAATCTGGGCACAAGTTTTATAGGATACCATTTAGTTTTTGTACTTGCAAAAGCTGTCATTCAAGACGATGCCAATCCCACAAAAACATTGTTTCTGTACATGCCCTAACAAGATCTGAAGAGAGATCTTGTCCACCTCAAAATTCCTACAGGACTTATGGTCAGGGACTAGACTATTAGGAGCGCAGGTTTTACCGTGTTATTTTGAATATTTGCATGAGTAAATTAGGTTCCAGTATTAATTTTCAAAGCATGTTATTTCAAAAAAACATGTAAATCAAACCCATCTAAAATGAGAGGTGCCTGTATATGGGAGGAGGCATTTCTTTGGATAGCCAAGACTAGTCATCTGAGGCTTTGACAGATAAAAACCACTCTTATGCCTTGAAACTACTGTACTACGGTAGTAACCAGTGTTGTGCCATTAAGACTGATGTAATATGGTCTGTCCGGTTAGCATCAGGGCTTTGCTGTTGCCTCAGGCAGAAGATCTGTGGAGCACCCACGTCCATCTGTCCAACCACCTCCGCTGGGGAAACAGAGTAGAGAAGAATGGGAAGCTAGACAGGTTCTAATACTGTAGCTTCACCCTTCTCCTCTCTTCCACACTTTCTCTCTAGCTCTGTCCCCTGTTCCCTTCCTAATCCAGGGGGCAAAAAGAGGAGGAAGAGAGGGGGAGGCAACTGGCATGCTACCTGGTGAGGGTGTGTGTGTCTCATTTGGTACACCATTGCAGGCAGTGGGATAACCTTTGTTAAGGTTCATCAGTAGGCTTACCATATCCAAAGGGGGACATGGTGCCTACACCTTTAACCATTGTAAAAAGAGGGAATTTGGCCAGGTGCAGCTTGTTGCACCCTTCCATTATGAGCTGCACCTGCCCAAATTCCCTCTTTTTACAGTGGTTAAAGGTGTAGGCACCCTGTCCCCCTTTGGATATGGTAAGCCTATTCATCAGTAGCTTAGCTACAATATTTTGGACCAAATTAAGTTTGCAGACAGTCCTCAAGGGAAGTTTCTCATAGACCCCACTGCAGGTATCTAATCTAGAGACCACACTGGTGGACACAGGTAGGTCCTGCGTCGGCTGGCGTGGGGAGGGAGTGTTGAGGGAGGGGGTGATTGGCCAACCAGGCCAGGGATGGGGGAGGGATCATTGGCGGCACGCTCCGCCAAATCGTATCCCGGGCCTGGCCGGCCTTCCACCGGCTACTTGGATTTGTGCCAGGTATTTTGCCAGCACACATCCGAGAAGGCCGATTGGGCCTGCTGGGGCTCTATCTAGCGCTCCAGCTCCACCAGCGTGGGCCTAATCCTGCCTAGGATGCAGCAGCCGCCTGAGGTGCGCTGCCGCTGCATTCTATACAGGATTGGGCTATAAGACATGTATAATGACAGCAAGGTTTTTCTCTTCCAGGAAAGGATGTAGCTGGCACCTTCCGTGTTTCCAGAAAGAGGCACTTCAAGCCAAGATGCCACCTGCATATCAAGCTGTAACAATAGATCCAGGAGTGTCTCTGATAAAAAAACAGAAAGGAAAAAGGGGAGAAGGCTTAGAGTGGAGCTTTGCTTGCGTAGATCATCTATAGAGCGTTTTAACACATTCAAAAATACAACTCTTCATCTACAACAGTTTGGCCCAGAATCCTTTATTATTATTATTATTATTATTATTAGCGCTTCAGAAAGGTGGCTGAAACATGTGCCCTGACTTCAGACTATGCCCCAGGATATGACGTTATGTGTGGAATGGGTCTAAATCAGTGCCCTGAATTTCTATCATTCTTTACTATCATTCCAATAGATATTTACACAAGTCCATTGTATCATTGTTGATGCCACTCACATGAAGTTTGTGAAGGCAGCTTTGTTTCCTCTGTGGAGCCATTGTTTAATTAAAAGCCACCAGAGTAGTTGGGCTGATCTCTCTGTGTGTGTGTGTGTGTGTGTGCGTGTGTGTGTGCGTGCGCGCGCGCGAAAGCATAATAGCAGAGAAGTGAAAAGCAAAAAGCCCCCAATGTCCCTCTTGCACTCTGCAATTTCATTCCATTATTTTCTCTTTAGCAACCTTGGAAAAACTAGAGAAGAACTGTCATTTGTGGGTGGAACAAGACATCGGTTTTCACCTGCTGTGCAAAGAAATCATATTTATTAGTCCATTCTACAAATCTAGCAGTCCCCATTTCCCAGATGGCTTACAGGCCCCTGCAACTGCTCCTTCGTCCCACCCACCTTATCCTCAAACTTCCATTCCAAAGAGTGAACACAGATGACGTTTTAAAAAGCGCTACTTTAATATTGTGTTCATGTCACGACTTGGGGTGCTTCCAGACAAGGGGCACTTAATGCTCCCCAATGAGTACTTTTCTACTCTCAGTGATATCCTTTCTACACTTCAGTGGATAGAAAACTTCTCTTTGTGTCCCTCCTGCTGTGATGGGTATGAAATAGTGGTATTGGCCCCTTCCTTCTCTTCCCTTTTTCCTCACCATAGTAACTCTTGTTCCCAGTGGTGTCACTGTGGTTGGTGTCACCTGGTGTGGTAACTCATGATGTAAAAAAAAAACAACAACCTCCTATTAACTTTATTTTAATATATAACAGTATAGGTCACCCAACAAATCAGTAACCAACAAAAAAACAGTGGCCAACTTGATGGCACTCATACAACTGAATATGAATTCTAGTATTAGCTCTGATATACAGAAATGAGAGCTGACTCATACTAACACCTTATTGGTTCCATTCTGTGTCATACGAACACCTCATTGACTCTCAAAACAATCAGTCTCATTGGTCAGTTTTGAGTTGCTGGTGCACATCCGAGTAGCCCCATCGGGGTGGCTGGGGCTTTACTCACAGGAAATCTTCCCTTCCCTCGAGGTGACCTCCTGCCTGCCTGCCTTGTGCCCTGGATGTGGCGGAGGCTGTAGCGGCATCACTGCATCGCAGGGCACAAAGTTAGATGGTTGGGCTGTTAATCTTTATTAAGCATTTCCTGAAATGGTTTCTTCCCACCCCATCCAGCCTTTGGCTGCCTACGTTCCTAACTCCACTGTTTTCTCATTCTTAGAAATAAAAATAGTAATTCTATTAGCACAACTAGACTTTATTGCTATTATTTACTACTAGTATAAATTTAAATAACATAGTGAGAAAAGTGTTACAGCACTAATTACTTTTTTTGTTTTTGGTAAGCACTTGCTTCTAAAACGGCACCTTATGGTGACTGAAAATGTAATTGTGAAGATGTGCCCAGCTATGGAAGGAAAGTGACATGGTGATGATAGGGCTCAGTCACTTAGCACAGGGGTTCTCAACCTTTGGAGGCCTGGGTATCCCCTATCACAGTCCCAATTTTCTGAAGTACCCCCTGCTAATTAACTGCTAATTAATTGGATTAATCGTTAAATAAAAAAGTACTAAAACAATTTTAAATGTGAAAAAATGTCTTATTTGACTGTGTGTGTGTATGGGGGGGGAGAGACACACACACATGCAAGGACCTCTTTTTTTCTCCAAGTCACACTTCCCAAAATCAGCTCCTCCCTCCCCCACCCCACCAAAGTACATTTTCCAAAGAACAAAAATAAGCCCAAAACCAAAATCAGAGAGACAGAAGGGCTCCAAGATAATTACAATTTAAAATCTATGTAAATTAACACTTAATTAGCTGTTGATGGGGCAGATAAGGGGCAGGGCTTGGTGTACCCCCAGCAAGAGGTCCGTGTACCCCTAGGGGTACCCGTACCACAGGTTGAGAACCTCTGACTTAGAACATCACCGCATTGGTCAAAGCCATACCTCTCAAGAAAGATGGAGGTGTAGCACCAAGGCATCTGCACTTGAGACGGTTCTACTGTTCTTTTTTTAAAATCAAATTTTCAAGGTCTGAAAAGTGATGGAAGCTGCACAGGGAAACACAGTCTATATTGAAGACACCATGCAGAAGCCCCATCAAAAGAAAGTGGCGATTCTGGAGGATAGGTTGACTTTGGAAGCATCCTTGGTAAAACCGTAGATCTGAATTATCCTGCCAAGCAGTGTTCTATTGAATGAATGGTCTCAGAGTCTGATTTTTTTTCCATCCAGTCCAGGTCTGTCAGTGGATTGATTTAGACCCAGTTATCTTGGTTTAAAAAAAAAGTCTCTCTGAGCACTACAACCTGAGATCCCTCTATAGAAAAAGCTAGAGAATTATGTCTAGGGCTTCATGCACACAAAATATGCACTCTAGCTATAATTTTAGCTCCTCCAGGGCTTGTGCACAGGGGTATCACTGGGGTGGTGGTGGACTGCCCCCCCCCCAGGAAGAGGTGACACGAAAATGACTTTCTATTCTATTTGTTACCGGTAGTGCGAAACCACACCACTGGTAAAAAAATGGGGTTTTTCTTAATCCCCACCACAATTCACACAGGGATTGCATTTCCCAAGAGGTCTCCACATTTTTATTCTTTGCACAAACCCCATTTTAGTTTTTTTTTTTTTAAGGTTGAATTTCATTAAGGAGGGTGTAGAAAATAAAAGTCCACTTAATTAAACGTGTTGCGGTTTTTATAGGTTTTGAATTATATAGACCTATAAAAGGCAGTTTATATATTGTTTTGTTTAAAAATGTTTTCTTGTTAACTTATAAAGCACATTTGGGGAACAGGCAAGAGCTTCACAGCAAAACTAAACCAAGCCTGGGCCAATCTGTTAAGCGGCACACATTCTGTTGCCACAAGTAAGAACTTTTAATTAATGAATAACCAAATACAGTAGTTGTCACCTGTGAAGAAATGCCCCAAGGACACAGGGCAATCAAAGCATCTACAGTATTTGGGGTAGCAAAATGCAAGTGACTTGTCTTCTGACCTGACAGTAGCCCCATGTCTACACCCCTAATGATATTAGCCCTTCTAATGGAAGGGCAGGGGAAGGACCAAGTACAAATATGGCCAGGCAATGAGGTGAGGTGACGCGAAGGGCAGATCGTATCCGCAAAGCTGCCACATTGTTGCTTTGGTTTAGTGAAAGTAGCTGAGCAGATACAGTACAACTGAAGAGCTGGATCTCTCCAGCAGCTGTTGAATGAAGAGCTTAATTGAATGAAGAGCTTAATTGAATAGTCACATGAACTACTGATTGCCTGCTGGAAAAAGTCTTGCTGTAATTTCAAAGTTTTTTAAAAAATGAGTGACTTGGCTAATAGGCAAATGATTTTTGAAAAGGATTTTTTTTTAATGTAAAATGCTCTGGTTTTTAAAATCGCATTTCTTCACAAGGAAACAAAATATTATTAATCCATAGCCCAGCACAGTAGTTTTGATGCATATTCTTCCTAGAGTTTGATCTGTGCGTGACAGGGTCGCTCCCACTCACCTTACTGCAGCAGGAAACTTTATGTCCAGCCCTTCCACCTCCTTCCCTCCCCTCCCTCTCTCTCTCTCTCTTGCAAACTGCGGGGACATAGCACAAACATACCATTTTGGGACTGGCGTGGTAGTTTCACTGCTTTATAAACATGTGTATGTCCACAGCTTTGATGGAAATGCTTCAAAAACCCAGCTCTTGTTGGTCCGCGTTGGAATGGGTAAGTTCCACCAGTGGATGGTGCTTATTGGCTAGTGCTGTGACGTCTCTAACCCACCAGGGCAGACTGTCTGAAAAGACAAAATGACCATTGTACAAACATTTGATTTGCTAGTATGTCTGTCATACAAATTGTGAAACTAGGTACACGTTGTCGAGGAACTCACCCAGCATGACCAGTTTTACATTTCTCCTCACACTGAATGTACAACAGACTGACCTAAGGATCTAGTTATCTTTTGTGCTATAGCAAATAGGACGACGTTAAAAAAGGGAGAAAAACATGCAAGGAGAGAATTAGTTGGCCCACCAATTTACAGCCACAACGGCTGAGTGCAAGGTTAATTTAGGGCCAAATTATGTGTTACATTAAATGCACAGTATGGATGTGTGTTTTACCTGAAACCACAGCTAGCAGGGCAAGGAATCTGGATTGGACAGGTGTGCTGTTTGTGTAGACCATCCCAATGTAGTTATGTAGAAGAAGAATCTTAGCAAGTGAAGCATTTCTCAATCCTTCCAGAAGTATGATAAGAAAAATCTGCATCTCCTGAAATTCACTGTTCTATACAACTTCTGAAGTTAGAATTGTAGGGCCAATTGCAGTATAACTTGCCCTACTTTTCATATAAATATCACAGATAGAAGCAGAGTTCTATCACAGTTCTATCACAGATAGAAGCACTAGAGTTCACGTCACCTGGTACGACAGCTCATTGTGTCACCCCAGTGGTGTTGCTGGGGTTGGTGTCACCCGGTGCAGTAATTCATGGTGTCACCCCCATAAACTATATTTATTTTAATACATAACAGTACAGGTCACCCAACAAATCAGTAACCAACAACAAAAAAAAAAGTGGCCAACTTGATGGCACTCACACAACTGAAGATGAATTCTAGTATTAGCTCTGATACACAGAAATGAGAGCTGACTCATACTAACACCTTATTGGTTCCATGCTGTGCCATAAGAACTCATTGGCACTCGGAACAATCAGTCTCATTGGTCACTTTTGAGTTAAGGAAATCCATTTTTTGTTATATAAGGCAGTTGTGTTTTCTTTTTTTTTCCGGTTATTTGGCCATGACGTTTGATAGAATACAGATAATTCAACATGGTTTGTTTCAATACATTCTGCATTAAATTACCTTTCCAATGATGTATAACAGTATGGTATTATTCATAAATACTAATTTTCCAAAAGATTTCCACAATTTTGGCCACTAGTGGTGTCAACACCCGCCCCCCCCCCGAGGGTATCTCCCAGTGTGGTCCACATCCCTCGCATCCCCCTAGTGACATCACTGGATAGAAGATCTGGACAAATGCGAAACATTTTTAATTCTTAAATCTTTTTTATTATTATTATCCTCCACTCAAACCAGCAGCATACATTACTGCCTGATTAGCCCACTTGATAATGCCCCTTATGCCTAATTCCTCCCACCCACCATCCTGATGCCTTTGAAGGATGTTCAAAGAGCTTATCCCCCATAAGATATCGGAAATAAGACACATCCACAAAACTCAAAGGTATTTTGTTTCACTGAGAAGACGGGGTTAGCAGCAAAAGGTCAAAGGTTTCACTCACCCTTTTTGCCAGCTAATGCACTATCATGCCAGCCCAGAGACTGAGCTAGTCCTGAGGGCAGCTGCTAATGATGATCTTTGAAATAGACAAAAACAATTTGTGTAGATGTCCCTTTTCAGCTGCGGTGATTAATAATGTCAGATCAGAGCCGTATGATACAACCGCTTTTCTGCCACTGTTTTTACACAGCATATGGCTTGGTGCAACCTTGGTGTATAGATGGAGAAAAGCTAATGCATAAGATTGTCAACCAGCTTTTAAACATGTTTTATTTGGTCTTATCAGTAAAACTGCTTTCTGTCAGGTGACTAGCTTTGGGGTCTGAGGGGCTTACTAGAAGTGAGGGCAGCAAATTTGTGTTGGGGCAGAGGGTGATTTTAAAGTGGGGTAGATGAGGGCTGCTGACCACTGAACCATAAGCTGTCGATCGAAAGGTCGGCAGTTCGATTCCCGCGACGGGGTGAGCGCTCGTTGCTTGGCCAGCTCCTGCCAATCTAGCAGTTCCAAAGCATGTTAATGCGAGTAGATAAATAGGTACTGCTTGCGGGAAGGTAAACAGCGCTCCATGTTCCAGCCGCATGCTACGCGCTGCGGCAAGGAGAGTCATGCTGGCCACATGACCACAGAGGCGTCTTCGGACAACGCTGTCTCTTCGGCTTTGAAATGGGGATGAGCACCACACCCTAGAGTCGGACACGACTGGACTTAATTGTCAGGGGTCACCTTTACCTTTAGATGAGGGCTGCTGACCTCTTCCTCTACATGCTGCTTCAACCCCTCACCCCCTCCCTCATTGCCCAATCCTATCCAACTTTCCAGCACCGTTGCAGCCACAATGCAGCCCCAAGGTAAGGGAACAAATGTTCTCTTACCTTGAGGAGGCCTCCGTGACTCCCCCCCCCGCGCGCAGGATGCAGCCCATGCCCCATTGGCACAGCTGCATCAGTGCTGGAACGTTGGATAGGATTGGGCCCTCAGTGATATTTCTCCTTGTCAGGCTCCAAGAACAGAAGGAAGCTCAGCTGAGAGGTCTGCACCCTCTTCCACATACCGCTCCTCCACTTTAGATTCCCCCATTCAGTTTTACAGCAAGACCTAAAAAAAATTAGCTGCTGTACAGCCTAGTTATCCTCTAAAAAGCTACCCTGTGTAAGTTTGATCCTATCAACTTCAGATAGTCCAAGTCGAGTCCCAGCATTACTACTGATCTGCAAGATTACGAACATAGACTGAATAGGTATGGGATTAAAAGCCATGTGTGCAGACAAAAATATATTTAAGTTAAAAACAGATAAGATCCAAACAATGTTTAAAACGTATAGGCACGTTAAAAACAGTCCTTGATAAAAGGTTAAAAACAACCAAGCACACAAAGCACTAGTTCCACAGATAATTAAAAAAAGCCCAAGAACGTTTTTAAAAACATGAATCAAGTTAAAAACAAAAATAAAAGTCTCAACGTTTTGTCCAAGTCCATGGACTTCTTCAGGAGACAAAAGCAACCTGGGCTGCTGAATGTTACAGAATCTGAACACAGCAGTCAGGAAAATATAAAGAGATAAAAGATTGAAGGCAGAAGGGGAAGACAGCATCACCTGAGATGGTTGAGATGGTTAGACAGCATCACCGATGCAATGAACATGAAAATGAGCGAACTCAGGAAGATAGTGGAGGACAGGAAGGCCTGGTGGGATATGGTTCATGGGATCACGAAGGGTTGGACACGACTTAACGACTGAACAACAAAAACAAGGTCAGTGAAAGTAAATTGAAAAAGGAAGTAAGCATAAGACAACCGACTCAATGGCGCCACCCAGAATCTACAAGATTCTGTCCTAGCTCTTCACCCTTGCCTGCTGGATCCTGTCCTAGCTGCCAAATGCGTTCAGACTCAACCCTGGACCAGCTTCTCTCTTGGCTTTGCTCTACTCCTGCCTTGCCCTACTCTCTTACCAGCCCCCCTGGCTGCAACCAATCAAATCTGGAGCTTCAAAACAGCAATCTTACCAGCAGGACACCAAATAATGCAAGGTGGGATCTTCAGACCTCCCCTTCAAATCTTCCCTGAGCATTAGTGGCTCCAATGCTACCAATGTGGATTGCTGTGTTTCCATGGTAGGCAATCACCTAGACAACATACCTCCCAGGCCAGTGCCTGCCTACTTGCTAAATGGGATGTCGTGTGGTTAGGATTGCCAAATGATCAGAACAAATATCCTGGCCTGCTCCGATGCCATTAAAACCACTTTTCCCTACAAAATCAGCAGGCAATTTTGTCATGGCCTGGAGATAAGCTACGTATCACCTATATAGGAGCTCACCTACATAGACTTACAGATTGAATTAAAATCATAGAAGGTACCCACAAAGTCATCTAGTCCAACCCCCTGACTGTAGCAAGAACAGTCTAGAGCATCTCCATCAGGTGCCTGTTGAGCCTCTGCTTGAAGGTCTCCAGTGAGGGAGAATCCACCACCTCCCTCAGCAATCTGTTCCACTGCCAACCTGCCCTTACTGTCAAAAATTTCTTTGTGATGTCCATCTGGAATCTCCTCTCTTGCAGTTTGTACCCATTGGAACTAGGATATCAATTGATATTTGAAGATACAGAAGCAGGGTCCAACAAAATCTCGGGTGATGTGTTGACATTTCCCAACCAGCAGGGAAGCATTCCCAGGACAAATAGCAACCATACTTGTAAGAGAATGTTTAAAGGGGACCTAAGACCCAAAAGCAAGTTGTCATGGATGATGATACCCAGGCAGACCTGCAAATGTGTGGAAGAAGATTATTATTGAAGATTCTGAGAATCTGAACTTTTTTTTTGAATTGCCAGTTCTTCTTATTGGTATCATTTATTCCCATGCATTTAAATGCAGTCTGACATGCAAAATTTAGCAGATGCACTTTTCCTGAGCTTGAGGTCAAAGCTGCCTAATTCCTACATAGCAGGCTGCTGTTAAAGGCACAGGAGCAAGGCCAGCGTTAAAAAAAGAAAGGAACATGGCAACTCTAGCTCTTTTTTCATTTTTGGTCCCGAGTCATTAGAATGGTTTCCATGACATTTTCAAACTTCAACCAGTAATGATGAATGAGGTCTCAAAACCAAGTTGTGTGGGGGATTGTTTTGCAGAATGGGTTTCTTCTGGGGAACAAGGCTAACACAACAAACCACAACATTCTGAAAGACGTCTTTTCAAAACACATTGCGCTGTAAAAACTATCCACAGGTGCACGTCTATTCCCACGGTTAAGCATTACATCACTGTCAGCATCTCAGGGGAGCTGAGTAAGGAAAACATGAATCTCATGTCAAATAGTGCAGGAAGCAGAGCACTTTGTTTACCAGAACTGTAACATCCAGCCTGCTCCTATGCAGATCTAACGACAGAGGAAGGACAGGACTGCAACCTTTGATGTTTTGGATAAGGGAAGATCTCTTGAGTAGCATTTGAAGCTGGAGAATCTCAGTGACTGAAAGAGTAATGGGCATACTTTCTTGTATTAAAAGCCTTTCCTAGGAGCCCAGGGGTGGGGAAGAAAGAACCTTTATACCATCAGAATTGTTAGGAACATGATAGATTAATTCAGACATACAGTATACAACACTGTAACAAAAATTAAAATGCACGCTACAACAGAATTGCTTTTCTTTTACGAAATGCACAGTTTCTCATTTCAAACATTAACCTAGCAGAGGCAGATTTCTCCAAGCACGGACAGAATGAATTTACGCCCATTCACCCTAACAGCAACATAATCAAGACGCATATGAATGACATGCTGTGTTTTGTGCTAACACCAAACCTGATCCAGTACAGAGGCTAAGAGCATGATCAGTAAGCTAGGAAGTCCCTAGTTCAAATCTCACCTCTGCCACAAACTCATCATGTGCTATTTTGACAGCCTCAGTCCTCCCTGGCCTGCAACAGCACTAAGCTAATTTAGAGGCTTGTTGCGGGGATTACTGAGACAACGCATATGAAACACTTTAAAACATTGTGGAAAAGCAAAGGATTAGGATTATGGGAGCTGGTGTAGTGTAGTGGTCTAATCCGATGTATGCTTACTTAGAAGGAAGTCTCACCAAATTCAATCTGCAGTCTAACAGAAGGAGCTACAATTCAGGAAGCCCTGTTCAGTCTCCCATAATGGCTGCAGTTTCATGAACACATTTATTTACAGTATTTTATTTCTCACTTTTTTATACCGCCCTGCCTCCAAGGAGCTCAGGGTAGCCAGTTTCCTCCTTTTGTCCTCACAACAACCCTGTGAGGTAGGCAAGACTGAGAGATAGTGACTGGCCCAAGGTCACCCAGGAAGCTTCCTGGCTGAGCTGGGATTTGAACCTGAATCTTCTAGGTCCAAGTTCAACACCAGAACCACTACACCAGTGGTTCCCAAACTGGGAGGCACACAGTGGTGTCACTCGAGGTGGGGCAGAATGGTAAATTCCGCACTGTGCTAACCTCCGTGTACTCCCCAGCACGAGGCGGCCCCGCCCCCTCGCTGTCGGAGCCATTCAGTGCGGTGAAGGCAACGTGCAGGGAGTCTACTGCGCGTTGCTTTCGCCACACTGAATGGCTCCGACAGCGAAGGGGCGGGGCCGCCTCGTGCTGGGGAGTACACGGAGGTTAGCACAGTGCGGAACTTACCATTCCGCCCCACTTCGAGCGATGCCAGTGGAGGCGCGGCTCCTGGAAACCAGCCAGGGGAGCCGCAGAGTGCCACAGAATCCTCTCAGAAAACAGTGCAATGACAATTGGCAGGCATCAACATAATGTAATGGGGAGCCACAGCCACTGGTCACCAAAACCAAAATTTCACATATACGCTAATGGGTTCTGAGTTGTCTGTGACGGATCAAGAGAGAGATCTTGGGGTGCTGGTGGACAGGTCGATGAAAGTGTCGACCCAGTGTGCGGCGGCTGTGAAGAAGGCCAATTCCATGCTCGGGATCATTAAAAAAGGGATTGAGAATAAAACGGCCAATATCATTATGCCTTTGTACAAATCGATGGTAAGGCCACATCTGGAGTATTGTGTCCAGTTCTGGTCACCACACCTCAAAAAGGATATAGTTGAATTGGAAAAGGTGCAGAAAAGAGCGACCAGAATGATTCGTGGGCTGGAGCACCTCCCTTATGAGGAAAGGCTACAGCGTCTGGGGCTTTTCAGCCTAGAAAAAAGGCGCCTGAGGGGGGACATGATTGAGACTTATAAAATTATGCATGGGATGGAGAGAGTGGATAGAGGGAAATTCTTCTCCTTCTCGCACAACACCAGAACCAGGGGACATGCACTAAAATTGAGTGGAGGGAGAGTTAGAACAGACAAAAGAAAATATTTCTTTAGCCAGCGTGTAATTCATCTGTGGAACTCCTTGCCACAGGATGTGGTGATGGCATCTGGCCTAGATGCCTTTAAAAGGGGTTTGGACAGATTCATGGAGGAAAAGACCATCACAGGTTACAAGCCATAAGCAACCTCCTGGTTTTAGAAGTGGGTTTTCTCTGTGCCAGGTGCAAGGGAGTGGCGACTGGACACAGGTATCTTGTTGTCTTGTGTGCTCCCTGAGGCATCTGGTGGGGCCACTGTGTAACACAGGAAGCTGGACTAGATGGGCTTTTGGCCTGATCCAGCAGGGCTCTTCTTATGTTCTTATGAGCTGCAGGTCGAAAAAGTTTGAGAAACACTGCGCTACACCATCCTCACCATCATTACATGGGAGTAAAAGCCACTGAATTCATTGAAACTTACTTCTGAGTAAACACGCACATCATGACTGCACTGTAAGGCTACACTCTTGCCTGGGGAATACATCCGTCCTAGTGATTCTAATGAGACTTACTTTTGAGTAGACATACATAGAATTGAGGCCTTCTTAGGCAATCCACTCTTTCTCAGCATCCGCCAGCTATTAAGGGGGGGGGGTTACCGTTGGTACCCCATGCAGCCTACCTCACAGCGCTCTTGTAAGGAATGTGCTACAGAGCCCTGCGTCACTGACGCGAGGCCTTAGGATCGAACTCTGGCAACCGCTCCAGAAAAGGAAATCCTCATCCTGGCCAGTTGGCAACCGTCTGTCCAGTTGCAGAGGCTGCTGCTCGGGCTAGCAAAGCCTGATGTCATTGCAAGAGCCGAACACCGGGAGGGGGCTTTGGCCGCGCCTGCGCTCTGCTGCCCTCCTTCCCCCGTGGGCCCCGCCCCTCTCCTCGCTTTGTCAGTCCGGCGCTGCTACCCTGGAGGAGAGCGCAGGTGAGGCTGAGTGCCGGAGGAGCGGCTGCTCTCTTTCCTCGTTCCCAGGGCAGCAGCGAGTCGAGGCAGCCGTCGACGACACCCGGTTTGCTTGCGGTGCCCCCAAATGCGCCGTAGCTGCGAGGAGGCTCGTTCGGGGGAGCGGAGCCCGGCAATTTTGCCTCGCAAGGCGGACAGATAGAGCGCTCGGAAGCAACGCGGCTCTGGCTTTCCAGGGAGAAGAGATGCTGCTTTGAGCTGCCGGGCAGCGGTCAGTCAGCCAGGGCACTGTTGCAGGACGCCAAACCGGCCTCAGCCCAGTCGGGGCGGGCGGGACAGCGAGCGAGGATTCCCCTTTCTCGAAAAAGAGTTTGGGGATACCGCGGATCATGGGGGGGATGGCGGCGGCGAGGCGGCGCTCGCTTGGACCCGCTGCGTGCCCGCGCCGGCGCTTGAACCTTCCTTCGTGGATGTGCGGCTGGGCGTTCATCTGCTGCCAGGCGGCGGCTCGGACTGTGGATGCTGTCGCGGCTGCGTCCAGCCTGCCGTTGCCCCAGTGCCGGGAGGTGAGATCTCAGCGTGCGGCGCGCAAGTTCTGCGTGGCCGGAGCAGGGAGCTTTGAAGAAACAAGGCTGCGCACTCCTATGCACGCTTACCTGGGAATGGGTCCCCTTGGGAAAGAAAGGACCGACTTCCGAGTAAGCTTGTATAGGGCTGTGCTGTAAGAATATGTAAAAAAAAAAAAAAGCCTGGGATCAACTCGCGCTCTTCATGCCTTGCCCGTGGTGGGCAAAAGTTGTAATTCCTTTTGTGAAATGAAAGCACTTTGCAGGTCTCTCGGTAACTTACCATCACCTTGTAAGATCGGTGGTCAGTATTATTTCCATTTTACAGATGAGAGACTGAGGCTTGAGGGCTGCCACCTTTCTTAAACTGATTGTGTGCCTGTGCCTTTAACAGCAGCATGACACGAAGCAATTAGTCTCTTGCATACAGATAAGTGGTGGATATTGGATAAAAAGAAGCACACTCTGCCTGATGCCTTTGTATCTGGTTGTTAGGCACAGGAGCAGGGCTAGCAAAAAGGTGGCAACTCTGTGAGGCTGAGAGAGATTATAGCTTGCCTAGGGCTGCCTAGTCATTTCATAGTGTAACTTCCAGACTCCCAGCTCAGGTTCTGAAGTGCAAACTGCACATTGAATGCAAATGTACAGTAGTGGTCTTTTAAAAAAATACAAAGAAGTGGCTTTGGTAGGGCAGTGGATTTGGGGCAGAGGAGCAGCCAGGTTGTTTAACCCTTTCTGAACAAAATTGTCTCTGAAAAAAAGCTCCCCCCCCCCAACTCATATGGAGTGTAAAGAGCATCTGGGGTATGCGTGATAATTTGGAACAGGAAAAAAAGTGGGGAAAGGATTAAGCCTACCCTTTCCCTTCTGCTACTGCTTTATGCAAAACTTCCTCCTCCTGAAGCTGTTTTTCATTCTGCAAAAGGCCATGGGAACTTCCTTCACAGCCACATTTGCTCTCCAGGATAAGCTGCAGCTACACGTACGCTCGAGCACTGCATGGAGCTCTTCAGCATTGTAAAATGAAGCAGCAGGCAGAACAATATAATTTCTTTTCTTTTGAAAATAATAGAGCCCCCATGGTCCAAATCACTGTACCTGTGGGGCACTCCCACCGAGTACCCCCAGAAGGGCCTTCTGCATGAATCGGGTATATGTAGGAAGTGTGTTCAGTGGCTGTGCCTAGCAGGGCCTTCTCTGTGGTGATGCCAAGACTTGGGAATTCACTCCCTACAAAATCTTTTTGTATTCAGCTCTCCTGAGGCATCGGAGAGAAGCTAAAGCATTCTTAATCATTGTATTTATTATAAATTATAAAATGCCCAAGACTGCTAACAAAGTTTAAAAAAAAGGTTTTGAGGTGAGTTCTAAGATTTAGGTTTAATAGACTGAGGTTTGATAAAAAGGTTTTTACACAGAGGTAAAATGCCATCATGAAGGGGGCAAGGCAGGCCTATTTAGGAAGGGTGTTTCAAAGCCAAATGAAATTCAAACATTGGTGGAATGCAGAGGAGAACTTCCCAAATGGTCTTAATGAGTGGTCGGCTACATGCAGGAGAATGGTTGCTGGTCCCACCTCTTTAGAGCTTTAAAGGCCCAAATGAATGCTTTGAATGGAGTTCAGAAATGGACCAACGTTGAGGATTCCAAACACTTTTCCACGGCTGCAGCGCTACAATCAAGAAATAACCAAGTTAGGTGTCACTGGGAGCACACCCGGCGTTTCTGGGAAGGGGCATAATTGGCACGCCAGCCTTTGTTGGGCATCCAGATTCAAAGCTAAATTTAGGAGCATCATCAAACTGTGAGCTTGTGTTTTCAAGGGGTTTGCTACCCCATCTAGCATTGGCTGAGTTCCAACTCCCAGACCAGGAGTTCTGCTAACCAGGAGCCTCTCTGTCTTGTCTGGATTAAGTTGCAATTTGTTTTCCCCCATCCAGCCCATCACTGGCCTCCAGCCCTGATTCAGAAGTTTAAGAGCTTCTCTGGAATGCTATTGGGGGGGGGGGGGGGAGAGGAGAGAGAGAGATCCTCATATATACCACATCATCCTCTTGCTACGTTTAGACTATGGTATTGTTGTGAAATGAAAGTGGCGTTTTGCTATTTCTATTGAAATGTCATCTAATTCTATTGTGCCTTGGGCTTTTATTGCTTAAAACATTTTTTTAATTGTTGGTATTTTAATTGTGAGCTGCTTTGAATATATTTTGACAAAGTCTGTTTGGACTGGTCTTTGACAGTAATAAAGATACTGATTGAGTTGACAAAGTCGGGTTATATGTTAACATCTCTCTACAAATTCCTGGTCCCTGTCACACCCTACAGTGACCAAAACCCAAATGTGGGTAGGGCTATGCAGATAAGACTAGCTGGACTCTTAAGGCTGATCTACACGACGGCGGAGGGGCTCCGCCGTCGCCTCTGCCCGGCGCCTCCGCGCTGGAAGCGGGGGAGTGTCTTCAAGCATGTTACCCCTCATGTTGTCCCGCCTTCCTAAGAACGCGCCGTTGTGATTGGTAGCTCTCTTCCCCCCCCTCTCTGTTATTGGTAGGCTGCAGCAGCTCCGCGAGCCACCTCCAAGCTCTGCCGTACGCCTCCAAAAAAATAGAGCACTCGACTTGGAGTACGCGGCAGTGGGGCGGAGGTCCGGCGGCTCCGCCGGATTACAAAAACGCTCCGCGACGCTGTCGTGTAGATCAGCCTTTAGTGGTTCTCAGTGGCTGAGCATGTGCTCTGTATGCCACCAGTTCCAGGCTCACCCCTTGGCATCTCCACGCAGGCCTGAAAAAGGCCTGTTTGAAACTCCACCATTGTGGAGTTGCTGCCAGTTGGGGTAGACAACCCTGAGCTGGATCAACCAATGATCAGACTCCGTAAAAGGCAACCCCTGTGTTCCACTCAATTGTCTTGGAGAAGATAGTTGCACTTCAAGACATTACCCACCGCCAGGGCCTCTGAGAGAAATTTTATCAGGGTGTACGAAGTTTCTTTTGGGCCCCTTCACTGCAAAATGGGAGGGCGGGAATGGGGGCGGGCAGAATGGGGGCGGGGCGGGGGGGAACAGGGCAGGGGGAGGGCAGCAACAGCCAGAAAAATCTTCAGAGCCCAGATCTACTGGGTTTCCTGATGCAGAGCCCAAATCTACCTGCCTGGTAGACTTGACCTACCAGTCAGAGTCTGCCTTCCTTTTCATCTGCAGGTCCAGGTTGAGTCTGGGTGAGATTGGACTCTGGGCCCCCTCCTTTGGCTCCAGGGCCCCCTTTTTGACTCTGGGCCTGGGTACAATTTACCCCCTGTACCCCCACCGCGGAGCCCTTGCAATAGAGAACCCTTAATTAGTCTACCCTCTCACAAACACCCGCTGCCTTTCATAATGATAGGCATTCCACCATCATCATAGTAAATGTATCCAATTTGTATTTTTTATTTTATTTTAAAATACTTTGGCTAATCCCCTTCTAAAGTTGTCCTGACTGCCTCTAAGTAATCCTTTGTTTCTTAATAGCCGGTTATCCACATAGAAACCATAACAAGCTATTTGTTTTCATCCTGGATCCAGCGCAACTCAAGGTTTTGAGGTCTGGCTGACATGCTTGCTGAACTTAGCATCTTTCTGAAATGAAAGAGTGTGGGGGAACGTTGAGGACTTTTTTTTCTTTAAATGCAGAGGACTTTTTTTTTCTTTAAATGCATAGCTTTCAAGGCCAGTGTGTTAATTTTTCAAGGGCTCTCTCTACCATGCAGTAATTAAAAAAGACGTAAACTTGTAGTAATGGCAGCAAAAGATTTCAGAATCTGGCTTGTTGGGCTTGAGATACATACAGGCATAAACTTTCCCAGAATTTGATTGTTTTTGTTTGCCTTTCAATAAAATGGCCTTCAAATGATGAGTCTAGCTTCCAAAGCTTGGGGGGGGGGGGAGGGAGAGAGAGAGAAGGGGGGGGGGGAAGGCTGAACTTAGGAAGCCTGGCTATTGTTGTCACTGTTGCAGATACTTGTGGCAAATGAATAATAGGGACAGGAGAATGATGGAAAGGAAAAGGGATGGTGACAGTTTTAGCTGCCACTAAATTTTCTGCTTGCAGCACAGTGATTGTTATGGTTAAGCCTACACTTGTAAATATTTTTAAAAGGATAGCTGTACATTTCTGCTTAACCCAGATGCTGGATGCTGTAGCGGGGAGACACATAAATTTAAGAAGTGCCATTTTCACTGGAATGCAACGATGGCGGTGCTGTCATTTTGGTTTAAAGTTCAGTGTGAAAGGGGAGCGGACACAGCTCAGCGGTCAGGAGGAGAGCATGTGTGTTTCAGGCAGAAGAACCTTGGTTCAGTCCCTCCCTGGCACGTTCAGTTGCAGTGGGTCTTGGGTAGCAAGCAGAATCGGCCCATCTATGAGGTCAACTGGAACAGTCGCCTCAGGCAGCAGATTGGTAGAGGATGCCCGTCTCTGACCACCTACTTGCCTCCGCTGCTCTTGCTCCTCCTTCCACTCCTTGGATTGGAAAATGAAGAAGGGGACAGAGAGGAAATGTGGAGGGGAGGAGAGTGCTAAGTTAGAACACTAGGTGGGGGGGAGACTGGCACATCATCATCAGGTAAGGGGGGCAGCATTTGGCACGCCACCTCGGGCGTCAGGAGGTCTTGGGCTGGCCCTTGTAGCAGGGGTGGGGAAGACATTTGCTTGAGACCCTGGAGATTCACTAAAACAGTCAAAGTACAGGGTACTGTAAACAGAGTGATTTTGCCGCGGGGAGGGAAGTTAACACTATTTTAAAACTTTTTCTTTTTAAAAGGTTTTTTAAAGTGGCCCCTGTTCAGATTATCTGCGTTGAGACAAATCTGTATGTGCCAAACCCGCAGATACGGAGGGGCCACTGTATAACCAATAAAAGCGAAACTCCTTTTTAGTAACTTCATAGAATCCCAATGAGATTTTCAACCAAGGAGTGGAACGATTCCTGTTTTGCCCTTATATAACTTGCTCATCTTTGCTTATACAAGTACCCGCTGTTATTCCCCTTTTTCTTGGAGGAGGAGGTGGGTGGACTAAGTCTGTTTTGACAGCAGGACGCCTACCCGTGACGAAGGGTACACATATAAAAGCCAACTTAATGTGCCAGAGACAGCTAGGGTTGTCAATAAGTTGAGCTGAATAAAAGCAGACAAGCAATATGCACTGTCGGATTATGTTTAAAAAGTAGGTTTCTAAGCAAGCAGACAGACGAGATCCTAAGATTTATCGTCAACCATAGCAGCTAATGTGCATTGAGCCATGCAATTTCCAACACCTTTATTTTTTCAATGCTGAACATTTGGGAATGCCACCTGGCTGGTTTTGTTGACCAGTTTTTTGGAGCCCAGAATAGGATTGCCAACTTGTGATTTTAAAAAAGCATACCCTTGGGCAGAGAGAAGGGGCACAGCCAAGGCAGAACAAGGATGGAACTTACAGCCCGATCCTGCCTAAATAAGGCTGGCAGAGCAAGCGCTCCACTGGGCTACAGTTGAGTGAGTAAGTGGCGCTGGCACGGAGGCTTGGCACCGCTCGCTTAGCTGCCGGATGTCGGACACAGGTAGGTGCTGCACTGGGTGGCGGGAGGGCAGGCCAGGATGGTAGGGGAGGGGACCATTGGCCGGCCAGGCCTGGGAGGGGGTGGGGATGTCGGCTCTGGGCTGCGCCAATATCCTAACCCCCTTCCTGGCTGGTCTTACATGGCCTTCCCAGTTGTGCACCAGATACAGTAAATAGCTGGCGTGCATCCAAGGAGGCCCATTGGGATATCCGGGGCCTACACCAGGGGAAGGAGATGAACGCCCCCTTCCCCTGAGGTGAGCCCTGGACCCACTGGCATGGGATACATCCTATGCAAGATGCAGTGACCGGCCTTTTTTGCTGGCTGCTGCATCTTGCACAAGATTGGGCTGCCCGTGGGTAAGAAGGGGGGCCTGTTAGAATCTGGTAGATCATGAGTAGAGCCTGGTGGTGCTTTCACTATCAAGAAACATACACCAAAAAGTCTAGAATGGCTGAGAGCAATGTCCAAGCACATTTCTCTGGGTCCAGTACAAAGTTGGAAGACAAGGCCCATACTCCTCCTTCCATGAAGGCCCTGCCTTTTTTGAAAAATTGGAGAACTGGTTGGTCGTCTTTAGTTCCCTTTGTTTACACTCCTTACATTTCTGGCTCTCTGATTTGTTTTATAGCTAGATATGTCCGTATGGCATGCATGCATATTGGTTATGCATGAATGACAAATGTCCTTTAGATGCCAGTGGTGTAGCTAGCCCGCTGGGGGGGGGGGCGCTGCACCCCCGTGACACCCCTGTTATGTCACAAGCTTTGCCCCCTCGCTCATGATGTCACCCTCTGGCGGGTTTTTGCTGGAAAACGGCCACTAGGTGCCCGGGCGGGTGGGTGGTCCATGGTCATGTGTTAGAGATAACAGAACATAGACTCTCTGTGTGACTCTATTTTCTGATGAGTTTTTTTTCTTGCCGTGACTTACAAGGAATGACATTATGTCAGAGGTTCCCTAACTCCTGGGAAGGCCTTACGCTGCTCTAAGTAGCAGCGGGGCCTTCCCAGGAGTGGCGATGACACGCCTGGGATCGCGCCGCCGCTGCCACCGCTGCGCCCGGGATCGCCATTTTTACCTTCATTGGTGGGCAGTGGGTGTCCCTCGGGGGTTGCGGGGAGCCTGCGGACCCCTCCGCAGGCCTCCCCAAGCGTCGGAGTAGCGCTCCAACGCGATCGCAACTGACTTCCGGTTTTACGCGAAACCGGAAGTCAGTTGCGATTGCGTTGGAGCGCTGCTCCGACGCTTGGGGCGGCCTGTGGAGGGGTCCGCAGGTTCCCCGCAACCCCCGAGGGACACCCACTGCCCACCAATGAAGGTAAAAACGGTGATCCCGGGCACAGCGGTGGCGGCGGCGCGATCCCAGGCGCACCGTTGTCGTCACCGCGGGTTGCCATGCCCCTTAAGGGCATAGCAACCCTTTCTTCCCGGCTGGGGCGTCGCGACGCCCCAGTTAGGGAACCACTGCATTATGTGGTAGGACTGTTCATGGGTGGGCCTTTGACTGTGGACGTGTGCTGAACAGGCCGTCCCCAACACCACCCAAGCACCTCTCTCTTTCTGTGCTCAAGGACAGTCTAGGCTAACCGCTCCCTATTCAGAATATTCCTTGTTCGGTTTCAGCACTGCTTCGGATTGACTCCAGCAACTCCTGCAAGGGTACCTATGTTGGAAGGAGTTGCATAAACATTCTTCAGGCATGATCTACGTGCTAACCACATTACTTTTCCTTATGAAAATGGACTTGCAGTCCAGACTGGGCTCTCTAGACTAGGGGTTCTCAACCTGTGGTACGGGTACCCCTAGGGGTACGTGGACCTCTTGCTGGGGGTACCCCAAGCCCTGCCCCTTATCTGGCCCATCAACAGCTAATTAAGTGTTAACGTGGATTTTAAATTGTAATTATTTTCGAAGCCCTTCTGTCTCTCTGATTTTGGTTTTGGGCTTATTTTTGTTCTTTGGAAAATGTACTTTGGTGGGGTGGGGGAGGGAGGAGCTGATTTTGGGAAGTGTGACTTGGAGGAAAAAAGAGATCCGTGTGTCTGTGTCTGTCTGTCTGTCTGTCTCTCTCGCACGCACGCACGCACGCACGCACGCACACACAGTTAAATAAGATTTTTTCACATTTAAAATTGTGTTAGTACTTTTTATTTAACTATTAATGACCTAATTAATTAATTGATTAATCCAATTAATTAGCACTTAATTAGCAGGGGTACTTCAGAAAATTGGACTGCGATAGATGGTGCTTTGTCCTCCAAAGGTTGAGAACTCCTGCTCTAGACCTCTGGATCATAGAAAATGCCCCCCTTTCTCCCCCTCCCCATACTCAGATTTTGGATGGAACAGATATCGACACATGAAAATGTATATGTGACAATGGTGTGACATGTTACATATGTAGTTTATATATATCATGATATACAACCGATGACATGGTGTGTTGTGTTCAGTGGTCACAATGAATTAATTGCATACTGTCCCCTTATGTACAACTCAGCCTCCTATCTCTCTCTCTCTGTCTCTATCTGAAAAAGAACCCTGTTGCAGTTCTGAGTTTGAGGGAGTTTTACACCATATTTAAACCAGTTGAAATACAAATAGCTGTGTGAAGCTTGAAATTGGGCCCATGGATTTGAATAGATTCTGGCCAAGGAGATAGCATTGTCATGCCATTCAATGCACTCTAATGCTGAAAATTGTTTCCAGATAGTGAGATGACCGGAAGAGAGATCCCACTGATCACCTTAATTTTATCAGTAGAAAACAATTTCCCAACTCCCTAAATTGTATAACTCATACCCAGAATACAATGGTGGAATAACTTTCCAAGAACAGTCACAGGAGCACATAAGCTCATTAGTTTTTATAACTGAGCAGCATGAATGTATGAGGCAGGGGCTGGGGCATTCTCCTTTTTGCAGGCGGTATTAGTGCAAATGTGAAAATCGCAACAGAAAAAGTGAGGCATGGAAAGGGCAAAGAGCTGGGGAAGAACGTGGTGGTCATGCCTGGGGTTCTATCCTGTGGTTCAGCTGAGGTGCAGATCTGAACAGAGTGGGGGGGGGGCAAACTTTGGCCAAACGAATGCCCTGTGTGGGGAGGTGAGTGTGATGCAAAAGGGAAGCCAACAAGTGTATTTCTTCTGTTCTGAGGAACAAGCAAAACTGTATACAGTACGTTCAGGTGGGATTCTCAGTTCATGTTTAATAGGCACCATTCCATTACCAATGGAAAAATATTGATGGATGTGAGCCATGAATAACAATCCTTGACATTTTTTCATATGGTAGCTACGGTTGAACATGCAACTTGCCTGTGATTTAGGAATAAACGTAATCGAAGTAGAAAGGGCAATTTGGCAGAAGAAAACAACAACAACAACAACAACAACAACAACAACGGCCTGTCCCTTTTGTGTTTCAGGCTGGTTACCAGAGAAGCAACTGACAAGACACGATGGCGGCAGTTTTTCAGATGCTCAGATTTTATTTCAGCAGTGAATGGAGAACTTATTGGTGCAATGCATGTGGATCATGCCCCAAGATCCACCCCAAAATGTGGGATGCCACCTGTAGACCTTCCCCAAACTGCTGGCTGTGCCCCAGAGTTTGATTGAGCACCAGAATTTTGGTGTTCAAGAGTTTGCAGCTCTAATCTGAAGGAAATTCTAAAGAGGTACTAAATACATAAAGACGAAACGCAGATCAAATGACTTCTTTCCAGTTCCTCCCCGGAAGAACTCGCCAGTTCTATGAAGCCTTTGTCACAATTCCTTAGTCCCTAAACCCTAACTATAATTCAACCTAAGCTTGTGTACCTGAGGGCGCAATCCAAACCTACTTAGGCTGCTGTTGTAACCAGCGGCCCAGCGAAAACGGGAGGCCCCAGAACGGAAAGGGGATTCAAATCCCCTTTGAATTTCCCTTTTGAAGGGGATTTGAATCCCCTTTCCGTTCTGTGGCCTCCCGTTTTCGCTGGGCCGCTGGTTACAACGGCGGCCTAAGTAGGTTTGGATTGTGCCCTGAAATAGTCATGTGGGCAAGGCCAGCCCAAGACCTCCTGATACCTGAGGAGACAAGCCAGATGCTGCCCCCCCACCTAATGATGTGCCAGCCTCTGCTCTTCCCACTCTCCAGTATTCAGGCTCAGCACTCCCCACCCATATGTCCTCTTCTTTTCTGTCCCCCTCTTCCTTTTCCAAAGTGGGGGGTGGAAGGAGAAAAAGGGGCAATGGAGGCAAGTAGGCGGACAGAGATGGGCACTCCCCTGCCAATCTTCTGCTGGAGACGCCTGCTTTAGCACTCCCCTCACTCTTCTTCCTTTATTACTTCCCTTGTCTATTTCTAGATTCGGGCAGGGGTTTGCCCTCTAGATTGTTCTAAACTTCCTAAACTCTAAAAAAGCATGGTGCACAGAAATGACCCTAAATAAATATACACATATTACGGCGCCAAACTTCTCAAAACAGAGGCTGTCATCAAATGCAGGCCCTGCCGCCTCCAGTGCGACATTGTCTGTCTGTCTGTCCCCCTCCTTCATTCTGGGAAGGAAATCAAGAAGGCTGTTGCATACAGACACCAATGTTCCTATATTTCCCTCCTCTCTTTCAAGAAATGCCAAGGGGAAACTAGGATACAGAATGGGCAGCCGGGGTCCAGGTGGCCCCCCTCAGGTTGCTGGGCTGAACCGCTGGACAGCAGGTTGTTGACCCTTTGCCTAAGAGGTTTGCCATCTCTCTTTTTGTGCCAGCAGTGGTTTCTTTTCTGTGAACTGTGCCATTCTAAAAATGTTACTGCCCTTTTTGACCCTCTAGCCAGGAATGGTTTGCAGGCCATTTTCAGCCTCTGAAGCTTGCAGAAAGCCTTCTTGTGGGATCTGTGGACTGAGGCGTCTTATACCTATGCAGCAATTCCCTCCTAGTTGGCGATTTCCCCCCCCCCCCCTTTGTGGTTGACTGATAGAGATGAAGGAGAAATGACCTCTCTCAAGAGAATCCTGCAGATGGCATTGACCAGAGATGCCAAGCTGGGTAACAGATGATTGGGCACTGGGCAGACCACAATATCAGGGTTATGAAGCCTCTCCTGAAACTGTAATTTTTTTTTCCTATTTGTACCTATGAGCGTACCAGTTCAGTGGGCATGGAAAAATGTTCCACACACCCCACACTAGAGCTTTTGAAACCATTGGTTCTCTCTATAAAGTAGCAACTGTAAGGTTTACTGGAGTGCAAACTGACCACTGGCCCAGGTGTAGGGCGTGAAGGGCAATTCTCTGACAGCACAGCAGAGGGGCATAAATGTCACTTAGTTCAAGATAAATGTTGGACTATATACAACCAGCTTAATGGAGGTCAGAAATATTGAGCCTCATGAATGCCACAGTTGCACCAGGTGTTGGTTATAAAGATCTTGTTGTCTTGTGTGCTCCCTGAGGCATCTGGTGGGCCACTGTGAGATACAGGAAGCTGGACTAGATGGTCCTTTGGCTTGATCCAGCAGGGGCTCTTCTGATGTTCTTATGTTAAGATTATTCCTTTTCTGAGTCATAGAGATAAATACATGGTGACGTCTTTAATTTCTTTATAGGTCTGAAATATGCTTTTTGTGTGATCTCAGTTCCTTTCTCCTACCTTAATTAATGGAATGGCGATGCCACAAAGAACACTTTCTGTTTTTTTTTAAAAAAAACTAGTATGCCTAAAGAAAGACCACTTAAGAATATTCTGCACTTTATTTAATGCAATTTTGTGGCAGAATCACTAACACTTTGCAAACATAATCATAGCAGCTTGATTTCTTTCCCTTAAAAAAAAAAATGAAGTCAACTTCTGTGTCAGGGATTTGAAGGACTATGTTTTTAAGCCTTTCTTGTTTCTATGGTGAATCAGTAAAAGTGATTTCACAAAAGCAAGCAATGGTTATAGTTGAACAGCTCCTGCACAGCAGAACCAAGACCAGAATATTGTTACTTGCAAGCAGGGCTGGCCCAGGACTGCTGCCTGCCCTCCCTCCTCCACTGCTCCTCTTATTCATTCCCTGGGTTTGAAAAGGAGGAGGAGAGTCGTGTGTTAGAACAGAGGTTACCAACCTGTGCTACGCGTACCACTGGTGGTACTTTCAGTGATTGCTGGTGGTACGTGACAGGCTGGTCCTTATCTGGTTTTATGATCTCCCCTCTGTCCTGCAATTCCGTGCAATTCTTATCTGGGACTGGGACAGCAGTAATTAGCTGCTAGGAACAGTAATCAGCTGCTAGGAGGTCTCTTATCTGTCCTTCCGATCTCTCTCAGCTGCTTCTGCTCCTTATCTCCCATATGTACTGTTCTGTATTGCTTCCTGTATATACAGCATTGCATATACAGCATTGAACCACTAGGTGGCGTTGGCAAGAAGAAGCAGGCAATCCTTTTATTTCCTGTTTCTTTTCTTATATTGCTATATTTGAGCAAGTTGCTCAAATTGCTGTATTTGAGCTGTATCTGAGAAAGCTGCTGCTCATATTTGTAGATTCAAATCAGTAGACATGAATTGAGGGGAGCAATGACGCATAACTGTCCTGGGGAAAGACAGGCCAAAAAACAGAGAAACTGAGGATGCATGAAATTCTACTCCTGAACTGAAGCCTAAGTGGCGGAACTAGGGTGGACCGTGTGGAGCAGGAGCTCCAGGTGCTCGGGCGGGCAGGGGGCGCGCTCGGGGCACTCACCGTAGGGAAGCGACGCTGTGGATCGGCCCGCCCTCCCTCCATGGAGCCCGTTTGGCTCCAAAATGAGCTCAAAACGGGCGGGGGGCGTGTCGACGTGACGCGAGGGGCGTGTCGACGTGACGCGACGCAGGCCTCACCCCACGCGCCAGGTGCCGGGAGGGCGCACATCATTTCTGTATCTGCTCTTTTGGATAAGCTTCCAAAGCAGGAAGTGGATCTGTGAATACTACTGTTTGAAAGAAACCCCACAGTGGCTTGATTGCTGCATTTGCTGACACTATCATCTATCTAGTGCACTAAACATTATAAATAAATTTATTTATTTATTGGTGCAGATGGTGCTTCAGAAAATTTGTGTGACAGGTGGTACACCTGGCGACAAAGGTTGGGAACCTCTGTGCCAGCTAGCTAGAGCATCAGAAATCTCCTTTGAGCATCCGTAGCGATTTAGAGTTTCATCGAGTTATTGACATTGCTTAATAATTCTTCCTCCAATCTACAATCCTCTGTAGCTGCCCAGAGAGAGGCGTGTTCATTTTTTTTAATTCATCAGAGAAGTTGCCATTTAGACAAGGCTTCAAGAAAAATATTACACAAGCAAGATAAGCAGTGCAAATTTGGCATCAATAACTTTTATTGTGAACACGAGTCTTTTCAGAAAAGACAAGCTTGGAGGCAGATATTTTGCTGCAAAGTATTTATTTGCTGGTATGAACCAGCAAATTTGTTATTTGTTGGGCAAAATTTGCCAGTGGATTGGTGGCTGATGAGAGGGGTAGATGAAGTTGTGGCTGCTGAAGAGACAGACAACTTCACGTTTCATATGCATAGAAAGATGGGTTTCATTTCCCCTCCTGCCACACGAAAAATGGCATCTGTGGCCTTATTCGTTATTAACGAGAAATAGATTTTGCTTAATTACCAATGTCAAGAGGAAATGATCCTTTCTGCTAATGGCCATCTCCATCCCAATTATCTCTAAAGGGTAATGAGAGCTCACTTTTTGTTAATGTATCTCATTAGCGATGGATCATATTACACCCAGCTAGCCTGCTGCCGCTGCCCCATTATAGCAAAATACATTTTTCAAAAAGGTGTGAATAATAGTTTTCCAGCAGCATGTGGGTTATGAAAGGGAGTTCTTTTTCTGAAGGGTTTGGTGACTTTGTGTTCGACTAAACACTCGGCACTGTAAAGTCTGGGGGACGACGACACAACAACAACAATGGTTTAAATTCCAGTTCTTCAGGTTACCTGTTTGTGGTTTGGGCTGGTTAGAAGAAAGGGGATCTGATGTAGAATCCTAGAATGTTAGAATTGGAATGCGTCTTGGAGGTCATCTAGTCCAACCCAGCCCAACTCAGTGCAGGATGAACAGCGTTTCATTCTGGATTGATCAACGCAGACTGCATCTGGAGCCCCCAAGAAGATTGTATCTGTCTTAAGAAGGCTGGGAACATGTAGACACCAATGTGTTGACCTCATATTGGATAAACCACTTGCCTTCTCCTGGAGCCAGAGGCACAATTTCAGATTTGAGGAAGGGGAGGGTGGGAAATTCTCAGCAAGTTTACTTTAAAGGATCCATCAAGACTGCAGTTCTAATCCAATGGCAGGCAAATTTTATTATTATTAAGAATAAGAATATTTATACAATGGACCCTTTCTAACCATAGATTCGGGACCCGTGGATTTGTCTCACCATGGATCCTGGACCCGCGAGGGCCCACTGTAAAAAGTTGAAAAAAAGAAAAAAGGTTTTAAATGGCATTTCTTACTTTTTTGCATGCAAACTGCTCCATTTTCAGGGCAGTAGAGAGAGAAATCGCGCTCCTATAGCCTGGGGCGACCTTGGGGAAGGGAGGGGAAAGTCCAGCGACCTGGAAGAGGCTGTAGGAGCACGGTTTTGCTCTCTACAGCCCTGAAAACAGAGTGGTTTGTATGCAAAAAGGTAAGAAATGTCATTTTGAACCTTTTTTCCTCTTTTTTCCCAACTTTTTACAGTGACCCCCGTATCCGCGCGAAAATGATGAAGAGGGATGAAGAGGGACAGTTACTTTCCCTCTGCTAATAGAAGAGGAGCATCCATTGAAAAGGTGCCTATTTGCCCACATAGCAGGGTAACCTTATGCCTTTGGCATGCATATCTAATACACATTTAATTGTTTCTAACAATAGCCTCTCAATGTGTAGAATGAGTGAATTGACCAGAAATGTAGTTGCTTATAAGAAATAATTGCATGTATAAAATAAATAAGGGAAACTCAGCTCCCTGCCCCATCACCAGGCCTATCCCTCCCTGAATCCCAGGATCTTAAAGGGGAAAAGCCCCAGATCTCTTGAGCACCACCCTTGTCTACTGAATGAATAGCCTAAGAACGGCTGGTTGCTAAAGTGTCATTTGCCCGCCCCCCCCCCCCCACTTACGAAGTTGGCAAAATCTGGTGCAGATGTTGCATTGCTGCCTGTGGAGTAGTCCTCTAGAACTCAAATGCTTGCCATCGCAGCAGAAGTTGAATCACAAAAGGGATCTTTTATGGCATGAAACAACCGTGGGAGAGCAAATAGGTACCGAGAGAAACCTTTCAATACTGTGCTCATTATTTTAATACTTGCTTCCTGTGGCCATCAGCTTCTGTTGGACAAAGCTGAATACAGTAATGAGCTGCTGTCTGCTTGCAGTAACAAAAAGCTGTGACCCTCCCTCTCATTGCCGCTGCTGCTGTGTTAATATTCCTCTAGTGCTAGCTGTGATTCTCAGCATGCCGGCTTGGATATAGGTGCAAGGGAAATCACTTAGATGTATTTGGACACAGGCAAGAGAATCACAAACGCCATTTAAAACTACAATGCCCAAAAGAAAAGGGGAGAGCTGGTTAGCAAAAGGATATCTCCAAAAGAACCCAAGGATTCCCCCAGAAGGGTATATGGCAGGTGTGGCCAAACCATGACTTGCGAGCCCCATGCAGCTCTTTGATATATAATAGGTGGCTTTGGATAAGTCAGTTCTCTTTATATATGAATTCACTATCCGCGAGGGGCAGAATTGCCACCTATCTCTCCGTATCCGTGGTCTGTTCTCGTTGTCTGCGATCTCATCAGGGCCATTGTTCTGTTCGCTTTTTTTCGCAGGTCTCCACGTTTTATCTCTGGGCTTCCAGAATACTGTACAATACCTTTTTTTATATTTGCATAATGTTGTTAGGATGGAATAATTAATTTGCTAGAGTTAGGAATCATTCCATAACAAAGAGCCAATGTGGTATACTGGATGGTGACCCCGCTCTCACCCAGCCCATAGACTTCAAGGTGAGATTCAGGTTCACAAAGTTCATATAGTGTATGGCAAAGAGGGTCCCCTGGAACCTAGCCCCATTTCTCCCCATAGGCTCAATGATTCGGTATCTGGTAATTCGGTATCCACTAGGTTTTCCAGGAACCTAACCCTAGTGGATAATGAGAACTGACTGTCTATGATGGCTGAGCTCCTTTTTGCATCACAATTAATATAAAAGGTAAATAAGAATTTTTCAAACTTTATAAATATTTACCGGGCATAAACTGAGAGTCCATTAGATTAAAACATAAGTTTAATGTTCTTGGTGAGTAAATCTATTTAAGAATCTAAATGCTTCTTAAATATTGTGGCTCTCAAATATTGTGGCTCTCAAACATCTGACATGTATCGTATGTGGCTCTTATGTTAACCATTTTGCCCCAATGAGTGCTTTGAGCAACGCCTGAAAGAAAATAGTTTTTTTTTTAAAAAGGGCTTCCCCCAATTTTTCTGGATTTTTTTGGTGGAAATTAGACAGGTGAAACTATTTTTTTAAAACAATTTTCAGAGTTCTAGGGTCACCCCACTGACCCCCCCAGAAGAGCAAAGGTCACTGTTTTTAGGGAAAATGAGGTGCAGGAATTAGTTGAAGGGTACCCCCTCCCCACTGAAATTAGAAATGAAATTTTGGCTTTTTTTATGGCCAGGGCCCTAGCTTTTGAATCCACTTTGTTTGGAGCACCTCAGGTGCAGGGGAGCAGCTGTACACAGCTGTAAGCAGGAGCAACACCAGGTGTTGCTCAAAGCACTCATTGGGGTTATATGGGTAACAGAATAGACCTATGCAGCCATTTTCATCATATTGCATCATTTCCTATACCTTGTGAGTGGATTTCTGGCTTTTTTCTCATAGCCAGGGCCCTGGCTTTTGAATCCACTTTGTTTCCAACACCTCAGGTGCAGGTGATCAGTTTTACAGAGCTGTAAGAAGGAGAAACACAAGGCGTTGCGCAAACAACTCATCGGTCACACGGTGACATAGCGCAAAAAACTAATTGGTCCTTAGAGGGTAATCTAATGCTATTCCTGTAAGTTGGCTGTTTGTTTCTGGTTTTTATTCTATTCCCCCCTCAGGCTGAGCCTAGGAGGGGGTGAAGGTTGGGGTACTAAGAATTCTGTCTCCAGCCTCAAACTGACTGTTTACAGGGATCTGCCAGGTGGCTGTGTTATACTGATTTTCAGCAGGATTTTTGCAGGCAGCTCAATGTAGATGTTTATTTCTAGGTGGGTTTTCTTTCCCCCCTCATCAGGCTGAGCCTATCACAACAAGGTTGAAGGCTGGGCTACTCAGAAATTATGTCTCCAGCCTCAACTGAGTGATTGCAAGAACCTGGAAGGCAGCTGTCATAATATACTGATTTTTAGCTGGATTGTTGCAGGGAGCTCAGTTTAGCTGTTTATTTCTGGGGGGGGGGGGTTCTTTCCCCCCCCCCCCAGGCTGAGCCCAGCCTGGTGACATGGTATTTTTCCAGTAACAAGTGCATACCATGGTCAGGAACTAGCCTCCAGCTATGTGGGGGTGGGTGGAATAACAGCCTTTGTTATAAGGCTGGCTGTATAACAAAAGGCGTCTGCTTTGCTGAGCCGGGCATTTAATTTTTAAATACCCATCAAAAACTATCTTTGCAAGACATCTTGCAAAAATGAACTCTTAAGAGCTATAACAACAAAACTCTTGCAGGCATGGACTTGTAACTTCGTACACACTGTGCTGAAACATGCCCCTAAAGAACCCTGAAGCACAGACGTTTTGTGTACAACGCAACTACGTTTTTTGGAGCATTTTTGTGCTGAACTCACAACTGAAGCTGCAGCACTTACAGGGTTTGGTCATAAAAAAACCCCTGGCAGGCAGGGACTTGTAACTTGGGGTACACTGTGCTGAGACATACCCCTAAATAACCCTAAAGCACAGAAACTGTGTGCACAACACAACTATGTGTTTGTTTGAGATCTTGTGTTGTCAAGTCTATGCTTTACATAGGAATGAATGGACAAATGCCTTAAACCCCAATGAGTGGTGAATGCAACGCCTATGCTACAGGTATATGGAACACCTGGGAATTTTTTTGCAGGTGGTTATCTCTCTTTGGGGGTCCCTTAAACATGTGGAACACACTGACATTTGGGAATTCTGGGAAAATCTGACCTTGGGGCAAAATTAAGCAAAATTTGTCACCCTTGGTATAGGATATACCAGGGGTGACAAAACTGCTGTCTGCTTGCAATGACTGCTGTCTGCTGCCTCGACAAGGGCTCTTTTTTAGATTTGTGAGCCCTTTTGGGACAGGGAGCCATTTAATCATTTGATTTTGTCTGTAAACCGCTTTGTGAACTTTTTGTTGAAAAGCGGTATATAAATACTGTTAATAATAATAAATAATAATAGATGGAGCTGCCTGGCGGATCAGGCCATCCGCCACAGCATGAGTCAGATTTTCCTGCCCCGGAGATTTTCCTGCTGTGCAACAAACACCACATGACAAGCTGCAGGCAGCAAAGATTTCCTGGATAGACACTCCAGTGCCAGCACAATCAGGGCCGTGCTTGCAGGATTCAGGCCGCATCCCAGCTCCAGTGGAGCAAGCGCAGGTGATCAGCAGCACAAGCATCTGCATGCCCCCAGAATGCCTCCAGCGCTGGTGGAGTTGTGCTGGTGTCCGTTCTGCGTCCTAACTGCACATGTGAGGCATCCGAGAGGGGTTACACTGGTGTCCATCCTCCGTCCGTTGGTGTACAGCAAGTTACACTGGCATTAGTGCTCTTACACCGGGGGATCTACTGTTACAAGAGTTACACAGGATTGCGCCCTGAGGCGTGTAGCAGAATGAGTGGATAGGGTGGTGGCAGTTTACGCCTCTGAATGAGAGTTTTAGCCCACTTACTAGATTATCATGTGAACAGCCCTTGTGTATAAGTGGAGGTTAGGACTGGAGAAGGATCAGGCAGGAGAAACAACAATTGCTGCATCTACACCTTAGTTTTAAAGCCACAATGTATCTTGTCAACCTTGGCTTGACAAGGACATTTTTCTTTCAACTCAGATTCTGCTTTTAATCTGGAGTAACACTACGCCCTCAATCAATAATACAATTGGGATTAGACTTTTATCCTGAGACTCCGTAGATGTTGGTGTGTGTGCTATTTCCTTTCTGAGTGTGTGCGACAGAAAGAGTTTCTCGCGCTTCCTGCGTCTGCAGTTAAAATTAGGATGGCTGCCTTGAAGGCAAGCTTTACAATAAGCAAGAGTTTTTTTTAAGAACTTTGCAATATAGGCTTGTGTTTTATGAAGTAGGTTTGGAATTCAATGTACATGAGAGACAGTTTACAGAACATTGCGGTACAGGAGAAGTGCCAATATGCAGTTAGCCATCTGTTAGATCAGTGAGACAGACAGCTGTATCTAATGAGGGGAAAAAAATGCATACTGGATTCCGTTTATCGTCCGGCATAAATTTGCATATTCTTCATTGGCATAAATAGTTATCTCAATTTATGCTGGTGTAACCTAGAACAATATTTGGCCCATTAGCCTACATATATTGGACAATAGATTACTTTCCAAAAGAACATTTTGTAATGTGAAAAAACACCTATGTGCAGAATCCTTAGATTGGAGTACTAAATTGTTGTATTCAGACTTTATTTTACTCACGATATGTTTTTAGTGAATTATTTAACCAAAAGGATACACTTTTCTAATGCTGAAGGTAAAAACTTGGAATTATTGAAGGGGGTGTATTCGTATATGATATGCTATACTAGTATAAGGAGGTGAGTTTCTGCAATGCCTGGAAAGATGATTGGGTTGGGAACTGATTTTGTGTTATAAAAATCACAATTGAAGACAAGACAGAAAACAGTTGCAGCGGCAGAGAGCTGATGCCTTACGGAGGTGTCATTTGCAGTCTACACCCTTGTAAGTCGTGTTGAAATGCAGATCGCTTTGCGCAAGTCACCTATTCCTTGTTCCCCAGTGTCATATTCTGACATGCTAGTATAATGGTATACTGTACTGACTCAGCAGGTTTCATTGAGCAGTTATATTTCTACAGTAACTAGGTGCAGTACATAAAACAAAATACAGGTTGCGTAGAGCCGTACATAATTTGAGTGGAGGGCCCACTGTGCAAGCACATTAGTTATGTTTTTTTTAAATAAAAAAAAACAACCTTCACTTGTAAATTGAGGTCAAGGGAAACTAGTTCTATGTGCATGCAACAGAAGCCAATTGTGCGCACCATTGCCTGGAAACTGGAAAGGTCACGAACACATTAACTCCTCCTCCCTGAAGCAGTTTTTCATTTTTTTGAAAATTGATCCTGTTTTTCTCCAGAAAAAGGGTGGAAATTAATATTTATTTCAATCACAGTCCAATACTATCCAGTGCGGGTGCAGCGTGACCGCCAGGCACACGTATCCTGTGCTGGATTAGAGCGGTCCTGAGGTCTCCTTGAGTTAAGTGGACATTTGTTTGCTTACTCCGGGTAAAGCCCCAACCCGTGCTATGAGGCTATTTGGATCTGCGCCAGCAATTTAGCTACATGGACGGCGCATGATGTGCAGCAGTGGTGTCGATTCCCTCCCCCCTCCTGGACCCAGCCAACCCTCTCCAGGTCCCCACGCCTCTTGGAGCAGACCTTACCTGCTTCATGGCACAGGGCGCTGTGCTCGGCATCATCAGAGTGGCGGTGCAGGCCTTGGTGCTGGTGCCGCCTACTTCCCAGGCACTGCAAGCGTGCTTTATGGCACATTTATGCTGAACCATGAGCTGTCGATCGAAAGGTCGGCAGTTCGAATCCGTTACGGGGTGAGCTCTCGTTGCTTGGCCAGCTCCTGCCAACCTAGCAGTTCCAAAGCATGTTAATGTGAGTAGATAAATAGGTACCGCTTGCGGGAAGGTAAACAGCGCTCCATGTTCCAGCTGCATGCTACGCGCTGTGGCAAGGAGAGTCATGCTGGCCACATGACCACGGAGGCGTCTTCGGACAACGCTGGCTCTTCGGGTTTGAAATGGGGATGAGCACCACACCCTAGAGTCGGACACGACTGGACTTAATTGTCAGGGGATACCTTTACCTTTACCTTAGGCCAGTGTTGAGGCCTTGGCGCCGGCTATGGGTAGGATTGCGCCGTCCATGTAACGCAGCACTGAACAAAAAGGACGGGCAGCTTGTTGGAAGCATGAAGGAAGTTGCAAGCCAAGAGGACTGCATCCCACCGCCTTCAGTTCTCTGGCCAGCATGTCTGTGAAACGCATTGCAAAGGCAGGGAGCTGGAGAAGATTGGCTTGAGCAGTGGGAGAAAAAACCAGCAACAAATCCCGACTTGCATGTGTATTATTTGTTATGCGCCCGACGACACAGACCTTGTTCTTGGGGGTTAAAACAAGGTGAATCACGTGTTATTACAAGATAGTATTGGAATTAATGTGTCAAATTGGACCTTTTTTCCCTCTAGATCTATTTTTAGAACTTTAAAAGAGCATTTTTCCCCCTAACTGGGCTTTAGGACACAAAGAGAAGTTAGCCTTGCTATGTGAAAAAACCACCAGGGGAAGGATATTTGCAGAGGAGAATCGGCAGGTATAGAAGGTTAAAGCCTTTAACCTTCTATACCTGCCGATTCTCCTCTGCAAATATCCTTCCCCTGGTGGTTTTTTCACAGCACCTCCCCCTCTGCTAAGCTTATCTTGCCAAGATCCCCCAGCCCTGCATTCCAGTTAACCAGTAGACATGCCTGTTTGTTTTAGAAAACCTTAGAGGAGCAGACACATGAGGAAATGGGAGCAGAGGAGGGATCGGTTTGAGAACGCTGGAGTGAAGAAGAGGCAAATCTGTTTGTGTTCATTTAAATGCATAGAAGAGCTGTCTCTGGGAGGGAGGGTGTGGAGCACGCCTAGCTAGCAGTTGCTGTTGCTCTGACCGCTGACTGGGGCTGATCTGATCTTGCATATTGATTGTGATCACTGCATAGGCTAATGGGTACCAACCATTAGCAGGCCTATCCTCTGCTCCCTGGAAGCGTGCCAAGGCCTTAACTTTGCAACACGTCTTTGTTTCGGCTGGTTGGGGAGAGTTCAGACCTTAGGGGCTGCTGGGCGGGCCCAGCATTGATACCTTGGTTTGTATATAGCCATTTACTTGGTCATCTGAGGTGAACAAGACTCGCTTACAAGTGACTGGAAGATTGGTCATTTCAGCTTGAAAAAAATGGATTTTCTACCCCCTCTTATTCTGGTTTATATGCCACTGTGTTAGACAGACGTGTGCATGATGACAAGCAGGATAGAAAACAAAATTAATATGGGCTGGTAACATCTATACTCGTTTCCAAGGTTGCATTTGCCATAGTGTTTATCTACTGTATATTCGTGGATTTTTAAATTGGATATTTTATAATTTGCATTGTATGAGAATTGAGAAAGGTCCTTGTAAGCCCTAAATGTTTTGGAACAGGCTTGTAACAGTATTATGAGTCTCTTTCCATCTCATATAAGATGTGACATACCTTGCATACCATCCCCAGCAAAACCCACCCCCACACCCCCATTATGAGGTGGGACGTTTGCTCTGCAAATGTGCCCTTCTTTGACGGGACCTACTTTTAGCAGCACCTGTGTTTATATTTTCTTCTCTTGTGCGAAGGAGGGATCCACTGGGGAGAACTGAGAGCCCTCCAGGAGAAACTTGAATTCTCTGGTTGTGAACCAAGCCTTTAAAAAAAAAAAAATCTCAAGGAAGCCTCTGTCACATTGCATGGCCTGTTGTGCTTAAGGCTGTCATTGCTTGTTAGGAATCAAGTAAAATTAAAGAGGAGATTCTGGAATGGCTGAGATTGGTTGGCTAGTATAAAATGTCTGCATTTTATAGAAGCAGCATGAAATTGCTAGCAAATTGGAGTGCCTTTTTCGAACTTGCTAATACATTCCCTTATCCTACTACAGTGGCCTTAAATAGCTCACTTCAGCCTCAAGCTAATGCTGCAATCCTAGGCATGCTTGCCTGGATGTAAAACCCTGTCAAATACAGTGAGCGTTGCTTCTTTATAAACATGCCTAGGATTGTGCTGCTCTCCTCTTAATTTTACCTGCAGCAGAAAGGCCTAGTAGGAGTTGTGTACTGTATATACATTTAATGTGTGCAGCATCTGTTGAAGGCTTGCCTGCTCTTCAGGGAATTATTTAATTATACCCATAAACATGTCAGATCAGACCATTGTTTACCATGGGTGGACTGAGTCTTATCGTGAAGCGGGTTGAAGTGCGTTCCGGCAGCAGCTTGTAGGATTTCTCAAGGGGACCTGGCAGCCCACTCATCACTTTCTCCATGGATGCCCTGTAGAGCAGCGATTTTCAACCACATAACATTAGTGTGCAGCAGATGAACATAAGAAGAGCCCTGCTGCATCAGGCTAAAGGCCCATCTAGTCCAGCTTCCTGTATCACACAGTGGCCCCACCAGATGCCTCAGGGAGCACACAGCCAACAAGATAACCTGTTTCCTGCTGTCACTCCCCTGCACCTGGCACAGAGAAAACCTACTTCTAAAACCAGGAGGTTGCTTATGGCTTGTAACCTGTGATGGTCTTTTCCTCTATGAATCTGTCCAAACCCCTTTTAAAGGCATCTAGGCCAGATGCCATCACCACATCCTGTGGCAAGGAGTTCCACAGATGAATTGCACGCTGGGTAAAGAAATATTTTCTTTTGTCCGTTCTAACTCTCCCTCCACTCAATTTTAGTGCATGTCCCCTGGTTGTGGTGTTGTGCGAGAGGGAGAAGAATTTCCCTCTCTCCACTCTCTCCATCCCATGAATAATTTTATACGTCTCAATCATGTCCACCCTCAGGCGCCTTTTTTCTAGACTGAAAAGCCCCAAACGCTGTAGATGGTTCACAGATGTGCCACGGGAGTTTGGGGGAGGGTCATTTATTATTAGTAGGGCGATTGAGAGATGTGAGCCCCTGGCCGGCAGCGCAATGTGCCTTGTCAACTGTCCCCCAAAAACTGATGGAGTGCCTGACAATTTTAGCGCCTTGTCAGTGTGCCGTGAGATGAAGGTTCAAAATTACTGCGAAGGAAGGAAGGAAGGAAGAAAGGAAGGTGAAATGTCACCACTCTGCTTTTCCTCTTTTGCTCCTAGTAGAAGAGGAAGAATGGGGGAGAAATTTGAAAGACAGAAGGAATTGTGAGCGTGATTTTTAATAGAAAACAAATTAGCGGAAGGTCGTGACTGGCACTGAATGGATCATCTTCATTTATTCACTGTATCGCTAGACTGCCTTTCAGCCAACAGTTCCCAAAGTGGTGCACATACAATTAAACAGTCAAAAATAACACTGTGAAACAAAATCTGAACAATGTTGTGTTTAGCTGAATACTTTGATGTTTGTTCATTTTGATGTAAGGATTTCAAAAATGCTGCTATTTTTGACATGGCATCAAAAGTTCAGACACAATTGACGCTACTCGTGGAAAGCTTACAGTCTCTTGTCGTGGCCATATTTACCCTGGTGTGAAGGCGAATGACAGCGTTTTAGTACCAACACAAAATTTAAGAGAACTAAAAAAAAAACACCCAAAATAAGAGAACTAAGAAAAAAACCCAAGAATAAAGCCTACCATCGTTACTAATAGAAGAACAGGCCCTCCTCTGTCCAGAAGCAAGCCTCAACAGATGTATCTTCACTCCTTTGGACAAAATAGCAACACTTGTGACCTCTGAGGCTCTGGGGTGCATGGGTACTTTGTAATTGTGGAGCTATCACACTTCTTAGTGAAGGAAGATGATTCAATGTCAGCAACCACTGCTGTTCAGAGTAGAGCTTCATTAGCTGATCTTAAGGGGGTTGAAGATGCTCCCTGGCATAGTGATTAGAGAGCCAATACCAATTTCTCTCTTCACTGGTGCTGAGCTCTGTGTGTACTTTATTTACAATAACCTGCTGAAAGGTTAACTGTGGTCAAGCGCACGCTTGCTCTGTTTGAGATCTTCTCGTTCCAAGAGCTTCTTCAACCTTGAATTGCCGTACTCGCAATCAGGACAAGTTGGGATCCCTGATATATCTTAATAGCTAGATGGTCCTTTACAATTGCTGTAGTTGTATCCACTTATTCTGACTGTCTTAGATATTATTTTATGTGTTTGGATTAGTCTGTGTTTTATGATATTGTTTGTCTGCTTGCTATTTATATTTTATGTATGTTTGTCTTTATGCCAATACAGGTTTCATTCATTCATTCAGACAAGCACCCCCCCCTCCAAGTGCTAGTTTTATAGAAGTCGAGCTCACTAACACAATTTAGGTTGGATTCTTAAAGCTCTGAAGACTAGAATTAAGAATGCCAAGACTGACTTCGATTTGCATAAGCCAACGGGTTTCCGATCGGTTACATATCCTGGGAAAAAGGTGGCAAAGAGTGCCCTGCTCTTTTGGATGGACTGGGTCGCTTCTTTCAAGTGGAGAATGATTGAGCAATAATCCAGATTGTGCTTTGAATGGGGAATCATGCACAATTAATCTACTTCCTATATCCCTAGCACACCTTTTTTTAAACAAACAAACAAACATCAAAGTGGAACCAGTCCAAACGTTCAATTATCAGTGCAACATCAGGTGAAATGAGTGAATGCACCATCAGGAAGGTCCTGAATACTGCAGGGACATTAAAAATGGCGCCCGTGATAATCGCGGGCCCCTTTGAAGTGGCCTGGGGAAGCCTCAGATGCTCTCCCCCGACCATTTCAAAGTACTCCACGTTGATCGCAGGCACCATTTTGATGATCCTGCTGCCTGAGGAAAATCTCTGCAGGCTTCCTTAGGCAGCAGGGATCACAGAAATTGAAACACACCTCATGAATGGTGCCTGAATTGAACCCTCAGGGTTCTTATTAAAAATGAAACCCTCAGTAGTGTCTGCAGAGTGAAGAGATGTGGCAATTGCCTGCAAACTGAATTGCCCCATGAACATGGACCAGGCAGACCAAGGGTCAAAATATAACTAGTTTATTGAAAGGCAATTGAACAAAATTGGGAGAAAAATGTGGGTAGGAAAAATCCAAAAGGCTGATGGAAAGTGCCTGAGCTTGGCTAGAATATATGAAAGAAAGGTTTGATCAAATGGGTATAGTAACCACTACCACCCAGCAGATGGATGCCCAGCTGGGATACTATTCAAAATTCAGCCCACAGCTCCCCCCCCCCCCCCAGTCATGCTAGTTGCCTGATGTCAGTTAGCATCCAGGAACATAAAGTAATTCCTTAATGCAATCAAGCTGGATGGGCCCTAGCGTAAGCAACTTTGATTTCTCAAGGAAGCCCTAGTCCTTCCACTTGTGGGTGCTCCTCTCTGAGCTCCCAACAAATGGGTCACTCAGCGAATGGCGGCACTTCCTGTGTGCTGGCAGATACATTGACTTGCTGAGAAGATGTCCTCAAGTTACATGGTTGAAGGAGTGGAACCCACCTGCCCCCCCGAACCTTGACAGACAGGTTGGCTACCCAATGGGCATGGTGACTCTGTTGCTAAGCAGAATAGTCGCCCCAGGCAGGAGGATGGATACACCCACACTGAGCACATGGCTATCTAGGAATGCCGTTTTTCAAAGAAAGGCTGCCTGCAAAATGGTGCCACAGTAGCTTTTAGGGACTTCTGGGAGGTTGTGTCCAAAAATACAGAAAAATAGGCTAAAAAAAATAGGGGGGAAAGTGGGCAGTCATCACAGGTATGAACTTGTCTTTCTAAAAAGAAAAACACCCAAGGTTTTTCAAGAGGCAGGAAGGAGGGAATGAGAGTAACAGTGGTGCAACTGTTGCTGCTAGTGGGCGAGGGGGGAGAAGAAGCGCAGGGATGTGGCCAGCAGGGGTGATTGGCCGGCACAAGCAACACCTCCTTCAGTGACCACTTCATCATTCCTTGAGCTGCGCCATATGCATTGGACTGGGGAAGCCATGAAAGGGAGCAGGTGACCTTGGGTCAGTCAATCTCATCCCACCTAACCTGCCTCATGGGGTTGTTGTGAGGATCAAACGAGAGCATTCACCATGTTCACTGGCTTTGATTTCCTGGAGGGAGAGCTATGGACAAAAGAGGATTAAAGCTTAAGCACTAACAAATATTTGGCCACAAATGATGGTGCCGTCAGAGCAGGTTTTAGCTCTGGTTTGCAAAAGGATCCTGCTGCTGTTTCGTGGAGAAGTGAGACAGGGCGGGGGGTAGCATTGGCAGAAGCATCGATATTCATTCATAAAGATGCAGAGTTAGTTGTATTTGATAGCTTGCTCTTTGGCATGTGTACCTGCTTTCTTCATGTTGTTTTCCTTACCTGTCTAGACTATATTAACCTTGCACTGGCTTCCTAGTGCTAACTGGAATAAGCCAGATAGATGATGACTGCTGACCTCAGCAAAGTGTCATGATCTGCATTCCGCTTTGGTGTTCAGTAGATGGGATTTGCTTGCATGCACAGGCTGCGGCGTCACTTACTTGGGTGCAGGAACCCAGAAGAATCCTGACCCGGAAGTAATTCAGGGTGACGTGATGACATCACAGCATTTTACTTCCTGATCAGCAGACACACACAGACGACTCTTTTGTCTGATTTCATCCAACCTTCGCTGACGTTCTTATGTTTGTTTTTCTTTTATTTCTGTTTGTTTAGGTTTTACATGCTTTTGCATATTATATAGTTAGTTATTTATGTTTTGGCCAGCCAAAATAAATTTGCAAGCTAAATAAAGGCTATGCGTTGACATTCGTACATTTTTGACTTTCATCCATCCTCTGGTCCCTAACCAGACAAAAGTACAAGGGATTGCTGTAGTATGATTATATGCCCTTGCAGGTGAGCACTGTTGGGTTTTTGCAGGGAATATTAAGTGCTGCGTCACTATAATGTGCTGAATCACTTTTAATTCTGCTTCCAGCTGATAGCAGGAAAACAGAGTTGCAGCTGCACAAACCTGCTCTGTCACCTCAGGAAGGGGTCTTGGCTTGGTGGTAGAGCATCTGCTTTTCCTACAGAAAGCACCAAGTCTAAACACCTTCCAGGAGGGCAGAAAAAATCCTGTCCAACTCTGGAAATGGTAGCCTCATGTCTTAAGACAAACTTAGAAACGTAAAATAAAAGTGAAATTCTGATCTGTCTCGATTTCGGCAACACTGGATGCTAAAGCTTTATGAAGCCCCCAAGAGTCACGCATTAAAATGGAACAGGAATTCACGCTTGTACTTGAGGTTTAAAAAAGCTTTCCAGTCTCTCACCGGTTTATAGCCTCTTAGCCAACCATCCAGCAAACTGAAAAATGTATAAACCGTGCTTGTCCCCTGGACAGAATCGCTTACAACAAGCAATTTGGTGTCTGATGGCTCCAAAGAGCATCCAAAGTAATGGGTGTGTCTCTTCACAAGCTGCCACTTCCATTAGTACCACTTGCACGCAGTCAACAAAGCATGTTGAATTACTATCTGTATTCTATCCAAAGTTATGGCCAAATAACCAGAAAAAGAAAACAAAATGTTTTACAAAACACTTATGTAACAAATAAAGTGGATTTCCTTAACTCAAAACTGACCAATGAGACTGATGGTTGCGAGAGCCAATGAGGTGTTATGACGCCACAGCATGGAACTTAAATGACCTGACATACCACAACCGTCATGACATGAAAAGACAGAAAAACTGTCCAAGTTTCACATGCACATTACAAATGTGTCCCAGCATATCCTCCGATATCAGTGACGCCCTACTGGGGCGTTGGATCGGCCGTGCCAGAAATGAGGATTTGCCAAAGGAGCCCTGGCCTCCACGATAGCAGGATTTAACACCCTGCGACTTCTTTTTGTGGGGATTAATCAAGGACACTGTGTATTTGCCCCCATTGCCACAGCAAATGGATGACCTGAAACAACGCATCTCTGATGCCGTGGAATCGATATCCGAAGATATGCTGGGACGCACCTGGGCAGAACTGGACTACCGTCTTCTTTACATCTGACATGTCACCAACGGCGCCCACATTGAACATTTGTAACGTGCATGTGAAACTTGGACAGTTTTTCTGTCTTTTCATGTCATGACGGTTGTGGTATGTCAGGTCATTTAAGTTCCATGCTGTGTCCATTTAAGTTCCAAGTTCCATGCTGTTTGCACGATCCTTTTTGACTAACCCTGTAATCTGTTGTTTCGTAGTGCATTGAACTGAGGTCCGTTAAATCGAGGGCTCACTAGGATTTAACCTGATTTAGTCTCAAAAATGTTAATAGGGCTAAAATGACTTGAGCTAAGATATTCCGCCTAAACCAATTTGTGGTTCCCTGCCACAGCTGACATAGTTGCACGTCTTTCCTTAGTTGTATCAAGCTCCTTGCTTGATACAACTAACATACCAGTAATACAATTTCCTTGTATTATGAAAGCATAATACGCAAATCACTTGGATGTAGCTGGAACCAAAATGTAATTTGCAGCACAATCCTAACCAACTTTCCAGCGCCAGTGTAGCCGTGCCAACAGGGTGCACACTGCATTTTGCAGTGCAGGGGCAGTCATGGAGACCTCTTCAAGGAAAGGGAACATTTGTTCCCTTACCTCGGGGCTGCATTGTGGCTGCACCGGCGCAGGAAAGTTGGTTAGGATTGCGCTGATAATGTGTTACATATCGGCTCTCTTAGAAACTCATGTAGCATAAAAAGATGAAGCATAGATAATAGCTGGTTACAGGACTCTTTAGTAGAATAATTTAATTGCTCATGTCTAGCAGATTTTTCTCCCGCTGGAAGGCATTCCTGTGGAACCTCTCCGCCCCCCTCCCCCCCGCGCCAGTCTGTCTCTTATCTCTATAACTGACCAGGGAAGATTCACTCATGAAACAGAGGGACCCTCACGTATACACCCAGATTGGAGCCACAGGGATGCGCTCCAGTCCTGGCCAAACCATGTAGTTGTTGTATCGCGCATTTTTAGCAAATGCCTTGAGACGCTGTTTGTATTAGACCAAGAAACCTATCTGTGGAGATTTAAAAAACCACAACCGTTTATATGATACTCATGACACACACACACACCCCACTTCTTTGGTACCTTCCCTGTGGGGCTGTAAACTGGCCCTTGGAAGAGCTGTCACGAGATGGAACTCCCAGGGGTTCCTATCAGCCAGGTGTTCCAAAAGTAAGTCATATCTGACTGTGGAGATGCTGAAGGCTTTCGGTGGGGGTGAATTCACTCTCTGAAAGTGGGTCAACAAGAACCGCAGGTCTGCCTTGCCGGATCAGAGCGAGGGTTTAGTCCACCATTCTGTTTCCAACAGTGGGCAGCAAGATGCTTCTGGGAGCACCCTAAGCAGGGCATGAAGGCCTAGGCACCTCTACTCAAAAGTAAGTTCCATTGTGTTCAGTGGGGGTGACTCCCTGGAAAGGATAGAATTGCCGACTCATTTCCCACAAAAGGTTTCTTTGGCCTGTATAGATATAAAATCGATCGTAGGAAACTGCCATGATTTCCTACAGTCGAATGAGATGGCATTGTTGTGAGAATAAAGACAGGGTGAGTGTTTTCCCAGCCGTTACGTAATTGCTCAGCAAAGTTCACTAGAGCATTTGACTAGATCACATTCTCCCCACTTCTAATCCTCCTTTTCTTCTCCTGTTTTAAAAGAGCTGCTTTATTTTTTTAAGAGCATCTAATCCCTCCTTGCATGTAAATATAGAGAGTGCATGGGTCTCTAAAGATTACGGGAGCCCCTTTTAGCAAATGATATCTTTTAATAGCATAGCACGCAGTTAATCGGGTTAAGAAAAAAAAAAAGCCTTATCTGGAAGATGGAAAATGAAGCGTTCTCTCCTTAGCGGGAAGGAAGAACATTCTCTGCTTTCAGTGATTTGGCTTCCCATGACTATGCAGTAGGAAAGACGAAGACCATTATGTTGGTTTGCAATGTTCACAGCATGAGTGGTCGGAACTGGAACCAGGACAAATGTGGGTTTAGTGCCAGTTCAGGTTCATCAATATTTTTTCCAGTTCAGTCATGACCTGGCCTTTAAAAAGTGATCTGGACTCTTTCTGTCGCTTTCCTGATCTGGTTTTACTTTTAAACCAATATATATATATATATATATATATATATATATATATATATATATATATATATATATATATATATATCTTCCATGCAGAAGAACGTCCAACTGTTTTGCTTGCAATGTAATATCTTCCATGCAGAAGAACGTCCAACTGTTTTGCTTGCAATGTAATTAACTCCCAGGCCTGGTTGAAGCTCGACGGCTGCCTGAAGCAGACAGACTGTACCAGAACTCTGTTTTTTGTTTTTTGTTTTTTAATATTCGTGCACATCCCCTCTCATTGCCACCACTACCTCCTCCTTGCCTGCTCTCCCACTGGCGCTTCTTCAAAACTGGCCAGCCCGGGAGGGGGTCATGGGGAAGATTCTCCCGCCTATAGCTGTTCTGAAAAGCAACGTTGTGATAGGAGGCAAGGACAGCTATGGGCAGGAGGATCTTCCCCATGACCCCCTCTAGGCTGGGTCTCTAGGTAGACCTCTATTGGGGGACAAGGACAGCATGGTGTGCCTTGTTTGGGTCTCTAGGTAGACCTCTATTGGGGGACAAGGACAGCATGGTGTGCCTTGTTTGGGTCTCTAGGTAGACCTCTATTGGGGGACAAGGACAGCATGGTGTGCCTTGTTTGGGTCTCTAGGTAGACCTCTATTGGGGGACAAGGACAGCATGGTGTGCCTTGTTTGGGTCTCTAGGTAGACCTCTATTGGGGGACAAGGACAGCATGGTGTGCCTTGTTTGGGTCTCTAGGTAGACCTCTATTGGGGGACAAGGACAGCATGGTGTGCCTTGTTTGGGTCTCTAGGTAGACCTCTATTGGGGGACAAGGACAGCATGGTGTGCCTTGTCAACTGTCGAAAAACGAATGATGTGCCTTGACAATTTGAGCGCCTTGTCAGTGTGCTCTGAGATGAAACAGGTTGTGTGGAACGGTTGTGTCCAGTGCCAATCAAACAGGGACTAACAGTGAGGAGATCATTTCCCACCCCTCCCCCAAGTGATCATGTTACTAAGATTAGCTTTGCTTGAGTTGCACAAAGGTGACGGTCCTTCTTTAGGTAAATGCCTCCTACAGATGAAGGAAGATATATGTCTTTTGCTGAAAAAGTTCTTTTAAAACCCTTTTCTGTCAAGTTGTCGGAACGCACTGATTCAGCTGCCCTGCGCCATGGAATAAAGCAACACTTGGTGAAAGCTGCAGAATGACAAAAAAGGCGCATCTATTTATAACTTTGCCTTCCGTGTTACTATTCAACTTTTCAGCTGAAACTTATAAATTGATTTTGGTATGCTTCCTAGAAATGCTTGGAAAAACGTCAGCCTTCCATTAAGAAAATTAGACAAGTTAACCCTTAGTTGGATTTTCAACGGAAGCATTTGAGCTTTTGGAGTTTTACATAAAGCCTCAGAGTCGCTGTAGTTCTTTCAAGCCTTCAAAAGCTTATAGGATAGGGTCCCTGCATTACAATCCAGATTCTTTCTATAAAATTCCTAGTGAAGTGAGAGAGGTGGCGGCCATTATTTTCCTGCCCACTCCTTTACTGTATCTATTTAAATCTGTGTGTGTTCTCTCTCTCTGCAAAAACTGATTGTTCTTACACTGGCATAGGTATCCTCAACCCTTGCAGGAGGACTATGACTCAGTACAAGTGATCTAGACTGAAATATGAAACTCTTTATTTGAGAGCAGTAAATAAATGTTTACCAAGTAGCCTCTTGGGAGCAAAAACGTGCCACCAAAAGCGTCATGTTCAAGCGGGGTTCCGGTGGTCCGGCAGTCCTAGTACCACCAGCAGTCAGCTGAAGTACCACTGGTGGTACTAGTACTACTGGCTGAGAACTCCTGATCTATGAGCTCTTGTGGCTGATTTGGCCTCAGGCGTATTCTGTTCATTTACTGAGTTCATTGTTTCATTTAAATCCTGAGATACCCTGGTAAGTATCTTGACATGACATCCACACAGAACTCGGTGATTTGGTATTGGTACTTAGATTTTTTTTTTAATGACAATGATGGGGATAACTTTCTACTGATTTATGAAGATTACGTGAAAATAAAAACGTGATGGAACTGAAGTGATTTTTAATTGTTTGCAGGCAGAGTACCACTTTGAATACACAGAGTGCGATAGCAGCGGATCCAGATGGAGGGTTGCTGTCCCAAATCCAGGAGTGGAGTGTTCTGGTTTACCGGATCCTGTCAAAGGGAAGGAATGCAGTATGTCTTCACATTTTGTTGCTACGAATCTCATACGGCACTTTCTTGTTTTCCTTTCTCCTCACATAATCAGACATGGTTTAATAGTTCTTACCTAACCATCGTTGATGTCTAGATGTACTATTACGGGTTTTGCCACTTAGTTGAAACTGCAGTGTTTTATTCTTAGATCATAGGAATACCCCCTTTCCTTAAACTTGTGGTGTCTCCATTGCTCATTCGGTGGTGGCAAATTCATACTTGCCACTCGGGGCTAAGCTACATGGGACGTGAAAACTCTGCGATTGGATCTCATGATATCTATCTTTCGTTAAAAGCAGATGCACAGGGGCCCAATTTGGATCCCTTCCATGATGCTGGGAAAGGATTTTTTTTTTCAAATGTTCTTCCCCATTCCATTTCCCTGACTTAAATCTCACCCCCGCCACAAACTACTGTTAGTCCCGGAGGGGCTACAGTAATACCTCCGATAATGCTTCCTGACATGATTGACAGCTGTTATAGCCAAGCGCAGTAGTGCATTTTGGGCCATCAGCTCCCGTTTTCTGCCTGTTAGATTTATTTCTCACATTTTTATACCGCCTTTCCTCCAAGAAGCTCAAGGCGGCATACATGGTTCCTTCCCTCCTTTTGCCCTCACAACAACCCTGTGAGGTAGTTGAAGCTTTGTGGCTGAGTGGGGATTTGAACCTGCATCTTCCAGGTCTAAGTCTAAGTTCTAAGTTGCAAACTCCTCTGTCCATGCCATGGCTCCGATCTGTATTTGGCTCCTGCATGGCTGCTTTTAATGAAAGAAAGATGCCAGGAGTTTAAATGACAGGCCTTCCGCTCCATGTGCAGTTTGGCCCTCTGAGGGTACAGTTGGCAGAGGGCATTTTAACACATGAGACTTGCAGTCTCAGAATAGCAGCCACCATTTCCCTTTCTCTAGAGCAGCGATTTTCAACCTTTTCATTTCACGCCACACTGATAAGGCGCTCAAATTGTCAAGGCGCACCGTCAGTTTTTTGACGATTGATGAGGCACACCATGCCACTGGTGGGGGGCTCACATCCCCCATGGCCCTACTAATAAGTGACCCTCCCCCAAACTCCCGCAGCACACCTGCGGACCGTTCGCGCCACACCAATGTGCCACGGGCAAATTGGTTGAAAATTGCTGCTCTAGAGCAAGGACTCTTCCTTTGAAGCAAGGAATCTGTGGATGCTACCCTTAATTTTTTATTTTTAACTGTTTGTTATGTTATTCATTATGTGAATGGAAAACCTACTTGGGCCAGCCTACGCATTCACATTTCACATCTCTCTCTCTCTCTCTCTCTCTCTCTCTCTCTCTCTCTCTCTCTCTCTCTCTCTCTTTTTATGCCCTTCATTAAAAAATGATCATGGATTTGCAGAAATAGCATGCGCCTCAAAGACAATTTATGCCGCCTTTGTGAAAACTCCCAGAGAGTCAATCTGCATCAGAGTCAATTTGACGCACTAGCCTGCATTTGTCCACTGAGTATATAGTGAACTGCTGCCGGTCGTGGCTTCCTCTTGAAAAACATACCAGTGTGATGTGTGTGTTTGTGTGTCTGTATGTTACATTCTTTATGTTTTGGCATACACTCAAAATATCTTGATTGGCATAACACAAAAAGGCACACACACATATATACGAATAAATTAAAATAAGTAGTACATAATACAGAAAGCAAGTAAAAGGAGAGGGCAGGAGGCTGTAAAGGAGTAAACAGTCAGCAACCATTTTAATTAGATTTTACTAGATTGGCCACCATGTAAGCTCTTCGTTGAATAATTAAACAAAGAAAGTTAGGTAGCCGATTAATGAACCATTTATTAACAGATGAGAGCAGAATCAAAATAATCTCTGAATCAGACTTCCCTTGCAGATTTGCCAACAATGGATTAAGAATATCTTGTCGTAAGTCGTTATACCATGAACAGTATAGAAGTGCATGTGGTAAAGATTCTATATCTGTCAAATTACATGGACAACGGCTCTGGGTCTTAGAAGATCTATCAAATCTATAATCCATCAAGCTGGATGGTAAGATGTTACATCTGGCTAAGTTTAATGCACGTCTTGTTTGAGGGTTGTCAATTAGAAAAAGATACTGTTAGGTTTTACTGAGGGTACAGGGCAATTGTAGATATAAAGGCGAGCAACTTTTAGCAGCTGCCGCAAAAACTTCCTGTCTCTCAATATCAATAAGTCTGTAAAGCGCGATCCTAATGGCAGAAGTCAAAGTGACTGAGTCTAAGAGGTCCATTGACAGACCTACAGAATGGATTTTCTTGATAAAGAGATTATAACCCAAACAGTAAGAAGAATCAGTTAGGATGTCCCACTCAAAATATCTTAGGTCTACAACTCGAACTGTAATGAAATCTGCTGCTTGAAGTGACTGCTTCAGTTGGTCGCATGAACGGGCCGGCCCCGGAAACAAAACTCTTCATTGCCAGATGAATACTTGTTGACTTGGGGGTGGGGAAGCACCCATTTAGTCTGAATTCTCTTCAGAATTTCACCCACAGGGATAGACTTGTTTAGGGACACATTTGTAATGAAGTCCCAACAATTTTTTTTTAAAAGAAAAGCCACCTCTGGAGGCTGCAATTTTAGGTGAAAGAGTAGCAGATGGGGAAGTGCTTACTCCTGTCCCTGCCTGCTGTTTTCTTTTACTCAAAACTACTCCCCCAAGCTGTTTTTCCTGCGTGGTTCTGGATTAGTGGTAATCCTTAAAAACATGCGCCTGCAACCCCACAGGAGATAAGTTCATGTTCTGTGTGTGTGTGTGTGTGTGTGTGTGTGTGTGTGTGTGTGTGTGTGTGTGTGTGTTGAGTAGGAAATGGCTAACAGGCAGGGGGGTATAACAAGAGTGGAGCCTGAGGGGCAGCTATGCAGCACCACCTTATAGCTTGGAACCCGGGGAGGACTGCCCCCTGCCCCCCGTTTGCTATGCCACTGATGGGGTTGTTCCAGGGTATGTGAAAGTGAAAACCTCATGTGGTCATGAAAGACTGGAGCTGCCTGTCATAACTGAAATAAGCAAGGAGCTCTTCTATCACGTTCCTGTCCACTGTTATCTTTTTGAGGTCCCCAATGGAGACTTCACCTTGATCACAGAGTTCCTTTGATTCTTGCCCAGTAAACATGGCAACTGAGGAACATCCTTTGAGGGTACCTGGAAACAATAGTTAAGCCTGAAAGCAGAGAGGCCTGTTCAGTGGCACGTTCCATGAAATGACCTCATTGATTCTTGAATTTATGTTCATTGCATGTGTGTCAGAGATCGCTTTGGTCAAGTTTTTAATGGCTTGAGAAAGCTTGAAGCAACCACATTAGCAACCTAGAATGCCTTTATCACTAAACAGCATTCATCTTCTAGTATTGGCATCTTCACTGTATATATTATGTAAAGCACATTTTGTAATGCTTTGTGAACTAGTGGGGGAAATAATGAAGGGAGACAGTTAAGTGCTTTGAACAGCAATGATTTCTTGCAAGATCTCAAAGCGTGGTGAAAAGGAATGGAGGGAAAAATGGGGGCAGTGCCAAGTGGTTAGTGACTGGCACTGTGCTTTCTGTTATTGGGGAGACTGGGGTTTACTGGGAAAATGGTAGTCTCTTTGCTGTTAGGTAACAGCCCAACAGCCCAATCCTAGCTAACTTTCCAGCGCCAATGCAGCCATGCCAGCGGGGCATGGAAGAAGGCCAGACTGAAAGAGGCCATCTTGAGAAAGCCTCCCTCCCAGGTGAACAGAGAGCCCCCAAATCCAACGAATCCCCTTAGAAAAAACCAGTAGCAGAACATAGTGATTTGGTAGGCAGCCCACTCCCCCACTCCCATGCCAACTTGGTCCAGGCAGGTAAGGTGGTGTAAGACATATATTAAATGGCTAGAAAAACAATGGCTGGAATCAGTCAAGGGATAAAAACATGGCATGGATCAAATGTCAAATGGGATAGAGAAGATTCTGTTCTACAGCACTACTGTCCTTACCTTTGTAATGCTGTTGTTGGTCCTTGCACCCACTCTTTAGCAGGGTGGGCAGGTGAGTCCCCATGAAGTAGCTGATGCTCTGTCCTGACATTGGGCAAAGTTGCACAGGGGTGTGTGTGACTCCACTTCTTATAACCTGGGGGCATTAAGCCAGTTTTATCTGTAGGATCACAGGATATTCTGGGTCAAACAATCATAACAAGGTCTTATGCTGCTGGAACTAGCAAAATGGGACATGCTGTTTCGTGTAGGTGGGCTGCCGCATGCCAGAGGGTCATCCGTTTCCCCCAGTGGCAGTACGTCAACATGAGGTGGGGTGGTGGTCAGAACAGGGCAGGGAGGGAGAGGAACGGGCTGTTGGCTTCACCGATGGCATGGCATGGCATCGTGGGCCTTCAGCTCTCCTGTCGCTGCCTAGGGCGACTGACACTGCGGCGGCAACCTGATTTCTCTCTGGCCACTAAGCAAGGCAGCTGCCACCGCTTTCCCGACCCTCCTTTCCTACATCCATGGAGCCTGTGCAGCCCATTCCTCCTGCCGAGTGCTCCAGGTGGCGACAGCCACATTGCTACTGTTTGGCTCTATGCATCAAAGAAAAAGAAAGAGGGAACATGGCTGGCCAGAACATTACATGAACGGAGACGGAGTGGATGTCCTCAGATCCTGTGCAATGTGCAGATTCTCCTTGGAAGACAAAACAACATGGAAAGAGTTCCCTGGAGGTAGACTGTTTTACCTGTGGCCTGGCCCGTGGCCATTGCTCGAAAGGAGCCTAACCAGAGAAGCAAAACATGTCTGTTGAACACAAAATTGACCAAAGAGCAGCAAGGACCCACAATGTATCAAATCTGTGCCGAGGGTCCTAGTCTTAAACGGATTACAGCTGTTCTCCATGCTAATCTGTAAACAACCGTGCTAGCAATTTGACCTCCTTTGTTTGACTGCTCCATGCCAACTGAAACACAAATCGAGTTGCGCAGCTCTCCCGGATGTCGAGAGCAATTCATTTCGCCATTAGGCACACTCAGCCTTGGATCGAAGCAGGCAAGCAGCTGGCGTGCTCAGGGCGACTTCTCCTCCTGGACATATTGTGCATTGTGACGGGGAAGAGCAGCCTCCTGTGGAGCATGGAATGGAATTAGCTGGCCAGCTCATAAAACATAGACCATAATGAGGCAGGAATGAATTTAACTTGTGGCAACGCCAAAGTGCTGAAATAACTTGTGCCGGTCGAATGTCTCCCAGGGGTGTCACTAGGGTTGGTGACACCTGGGGCGAGATCTCAGGGTTGTTGCTCCCATGCACCTCTTCCCATACCAAACCTCACGATGTGGAGGCCTCTTGGGAAATGTGATCCCTGTGTGAGTTGCGGTAGGGATCAGGACATCTGGCTCAGTTGGTAGAGCGTGCGTCTCACAAATGCCTGAATATCTGAAGGACAGCAGTTCAAGACGGCCGGAAGTCTGTCTGAGAGCTGCTGGCATGCCGAGGTGATAAGCAGCAGAGCCCTGTGGGGGAGTGGAGCTGAAGCATGCTGAGAGAGAGAGAGAGAGAGAGAGAGAGAGAGAGAGAGAGAGAGAGAGAGAGAGAGAGAGAGCTGGACTGTGAAAGTCATATCTCGAATGAAGGGTTCTATGAAAGATTAGAATGTTATTATATTGTAAAAACCCTTTGGGTTTAGAACAGCCTGTCCATGTACACCGCCTTGAATAAAGTTGGAGGAGAAATCCAATGACCAGAAAGGCGGTATATAAATACTGTATATTATTATCAGGAAAGACCCATTTTCTACCATCGGTAACAAGTAGAATAGAAAGTCATTTTGGTGTTACCCCTCTCTGCGGTGTCACCCGGTGCGGTCTGCACCCTCCTAGTGATGCCCCTGATGTCTCCTTTGCAGCATGTGCATTAGAATGTTCCTGTGGAAAGGGTGTTTGTTCAGGAGTGAGTGACTGATCTCATCACAATGTTTCTCAAGGATCGATTCCCCCATAGAGAATCATTTTCTGAACACGGGTAGAACCTGAAAGTTGGCTTTTTGTTGGAATATGTCTACAAACTGTATTTGTCTTTATCAAGAAGTTTGGTACCTCTTTGTTGCAAGATCAGCAGATAGGTAAGCATGATAAAGTATATGCAGACAGCCTTGTGTGTGTGTGTGCGCAGGTGGAGTGACCAGCCAAAACTTGGTATCTATGGTATTTGGGTGTTGTGTGTAATCCACTGACAAAACTAGTTGTGCATGAAAAGCAGCATATTGGTTGAGCGGCAAACAGTAAAAAAAATGCTTTCTGTTTAAAAAATGTGTGTGTGGTGTGTGTGTGTGTGTGTGTGTTGCAGCTGCGTGGATATAAGAAGTGTTATTGTTACCAAATGCTCCCACAATTTAATTCTTGTATCACTTACCCTTGACTCACCTGTCCATGAAACTGACCAGAGTGTTTGGCTCAGGGGGCAAACAGGTAGGGAGAACATGCCGCCTTCACACCTTCTCCTGCTCCCTGGTTTCAGAAAGGAAGAGGGGAATGAAATGAGAAGAGGTGGCCTAGGACACAGATGTCCTCCAACGTCACTCACCTCTCCTCATACTTCCTTTTCCTCTCCATCCTCTTCTCCCTTTTAAAATACAGCGAATGGGGTGGGAGCAGAGAAGACCGCAGTTAGCGCTAAGAGATGTGTGTCAGCGTTTGGCATGCTGCTTCAATCACCAGGATGTCTTGAGTTGGCCTTGCCTGCCCCATCCAACTGGCTGAAGCCACAGAGCCATAGTTATATATACCAATGTATTCATATAGGGGTATGTGTACTGTTTGGAACATTCTTAAGGCATGTTTAAAAGGAGATTGGACAGATTGATGGAGGAGAAGTCCATCACAGGTGACAAGCCATGATGGGGAGAAGCAGCCTCCTGGTTTTAGAAGTAGGCTCTCTCTGAATGCCAGATGCAAGGGAGTGGGAACAGGATGCAGGTATCTTGTTGCCTTGTGAGCTCCCTGAAGTATCTGTTGGGTCATTGTGAGATACAGGAAGCTGGACTAGGTCCAACCTTTGGTCCAATCCAGCACGGCTCTTCTTATGTTTGGTAATCAAGATTATTTTTCATATTGGCAGTATAGACAGCACATAAGTGATGCAGTTACCAGGGTAGCATATTGTGATTTTCTATAGTTGACATTTTCTGAATGATGCTTTCGTTAGGGACAGTTTGTTTGAGTTTACAGTGCATCAATTCCCTGTGCCATTAATCAGTTGCAAATGTTTGCCTTCTCAGCTTTTTCATGCGCTTCTGGGGAATATCTAGAAATGAAGAACCAGACATGCAGTAAATGTGCCGAAGGGACTTTCTCCTTGGGAAGTGGGATCAAATTTGATGAATGGGATGACCTACCTGCAGGATTCTCCACTGTAGCAACGTATATGGACACAGCCATTGGCTCAGCTGAGAGTAAAGCAGATAGCTGTGGCAAGTAAGCACCTTGTGGACTTTTCTGTGGCCAGCAGTTTTACTCTAACTGTTGAAGTGAAACAAATCTGTGTTTATATATGTGAGGTGCACCTATTGCAATGATTTTTTTTTAAAAAATGATTTCCTGTAGAATATGTATATCCCACTTTTAGGACAGCGGTTTTCAACCCTTTTCATCTCACGCCACACTGACAAGGCACTCAGTTATCAAGGCACACCATCTTTTTTTGACAATTGACAAGGCACACCATGCTTCTGGTGGGAGGTTAATTATTAATAAATTATTATTAATAAATGACCCTATTAATAAATGACCCTCTCCCAAACTCCCACAGCACATCAAAGCAGCATGCCACACTGGTTGAAAATTGCTGCTTTGAAAGGTTCAGAGGGCTATTTGAATCTCTCAGCAGTTTCCCATTCAGGCACAGACCGGGTCCATGCTCACGTAGCTTCAACTATGCAACCGCATCAGGTGCTCCCATTCCATTAATTGGGGGGTCTCCTCCTTGATGAGGTGACAGGAATGCCCCTGGGAAGCAGTGCTAAGAAAAAAAGGACTGCTGTGCTGTGGTCTTCCTTCTGAGTTACTTCTGAGAACTTGTATGCTATGCTATGAACTCCTTCTGAGTTCAGGGCACTCACATAGGCTCAGAATGCTTCTGCGAGGTGGACTATCTTGAGAAATCGCGACTTGCCCAAAACCACCCACGCAACACCACTTCACACTTGTCATAGCAGCTGCATTGCATTGTTGTTGCACCAGGAAGCAATAGGGAACAGTACAGACTGGAGATAAGGAGCAGAAGCAGCTGAGACAGAAATTGGAATAGCAGATAAGAGACCTCCTAGCAATTGATTATTGTTCCTAGCAGCTAGTTACTGCTGTTGCAGATAAGAGGCCTCAGGACATCAGCGTTCCACAGGCGAGAGTGCAGCAACAATCAGCACAACTGAATTGTAAGACAGAAGGGAGATCGGAGAACCAGCCTGCCGTGTACCACCAGCAGTCGCATACTGGTGGTATGCGTACCGCAGGTTGGAAACCTCTGCACTATATGAACTTTATGAACCTGAATCTTACCTTGAGCTCTATGGGTTGGGTGATAGCAAGGGCAACTCAACATCTTGGTAAAACACTTTCATTAGCACTACGCTTTGCTGCCTTGCTGAAACAGAGTAAACCAGTTAGCACTTCAATTAGCACTTATCACGCAACTACAACTTGTTAAGCTGCGAGAACAGAAGCCATGAGAACTGCCTGAGGCCTCTCAGACTTCTTTTGGCTACTGCGAATGGGCGCAAAGAGACTGTGTAGGTGGGGACATAGGTTACACTTTTATTGACATGGATAAGTGAATCCGCAGGGTTGGAGTCCGCGGATAATGAGGATTGACAATTTGAAAAGAGGAGTGGGTTGGAGTGCAAAGGCTAAATGAGTGCAAAGGCTAAAAGAACATACTGAGTGCCCAAGGCCAGAATCAGCAGTGGGCAGGTGACTGCTCCCGTTTGCCTCACACTGATGCACTGGGTACCTTGCCTAAGCCCAATCCTCTTCCCATTGCTCTCTTACCCCCACCCCAATAAACACTGAATTTGGGGAAAATGCTCACTTGTCAAAATGTGAGTTACGAGATGCCTTTTATTTCTAGAAAGCCTGAAAAATCATTGAAAACGTTGTTATTCTCTTTACATATTAATGACTGTTTTCCAGTCATCACCGAATTCAATATAAATTTGTGGCCAACATATAACAGTTGTAAAATCTAATATTTTCTAGAGAAAACAAAGGGATTGATGAGAACCTCTTTATATTCTAGTAGAAAAAAGGATGGGTTTAAAAGCCATGACAACAAAATTTTAAGTTAAAACCAGAAGCTGGTTAAAACCAAAGGCTAGGTTAAAACATTAAAATTTTAATGTTTTAACCTAGCCTTTGGTTTTAACCAGCTTCTGGTTTTAACTTAATTTTTTTTGTTGTCATGGCTTTTAAACCCGTCCTTCTTTTTTCTATTATTGTTGCTGGCCATGAAAGCTTCAACTCTTTATATTCTGTTCTTTTCCCCCCTGAATTTTAATCCCCAGTGGTTTATTAGGGAGCAGCCTATTATTATTATTATTATTATTAACAGTATTTATATACCGCTTTTCAACAAAAAGTTCACAAAGCGGTTTACAAACAAAATCAAATGATTAAATGACTCCCTGTCCTAAAAGGGCTCACAATCTAAAAAAGATGCAGAAGAACACCAGCAAACAGCCACCAGAAAGACACTGTGCTGGGGTGAAAGGGGGGGCAGTTACTCTCCCCCTGCTAAATATAAGAGGAGCACCAATTGAAAAAGTGCCTCTTGCCCAGTTAGCAGGGGTATTAGCCCAGTTAGCAGGTAAATATACTTGCTAGATATGTAATCAAGGCGCCTGTTTTCTAAAGCAAGGCATTTTCTGCTCCTGTTTCTTCAGATCTTCATGGACTCCTCGCGGGAATTACATCGAGTCAAACAGGGATGACTGTACTGTTGCCTTGATCTACACCGTACACCTGAAGAAGTCTGGTTCTGTCATTTTTGAATACCAATATATTGACAACAACATCTTCTTTGAATTTTTTGTAAGGGGCATTTGTACACTCAGTCTTACCATTAAGCACTTACCTTACCATTAAGCTGATGAAACCGGGTTGGGAAAGAACCTGCACAGCGCATGTTTGAGGCAGCTTATTGGCATCCCGAGTATCTCTCCTTCCATGAGGTTTATCTAAATATGAAGCTGCTTTATCTGGAGTCAGGACATGTGCTCATCTTGCCAGTACTGTAAACCAGGGGTTCTCAACCTGTGGTACAAGTACCCCTAGGGGTACGCGGACCAACGGCAGGGGGTACGCCAGAGCCTGCCCCTTATCAGCATCAATCAGTAGTTAATTACTTGTTAATTACAACTTAAATGCAATCCCTCCCTGTCTGTCTGACTCTCTCTCTCTAACACACACAATACACACACACACACACACACACACACACACACACACACACACAGAGTTAAGTAAGACATTTTTTCACATTTAAAATGTTTTAATACTTTTATTTAATGATTAATTAGCTAATTAATTAATTGATTAATCCAATTAATTAGCAATTAATTAGCAGGGGGTACTTCAGAAAATTGGACCGTGATAGGGGGTACCCGGGCCTCCAAAGGTTGAGAACCCCTGCTGTAAACTCTTACGAGTCCCCCAAGGTCTCCAAGGCTTCAATGCCCAAAATGCAACAGTGGTGGGACCTGGAACACTGCCCAGGGCTGCCTCAGGTCTGCCACCTCTGCACAATTACAAAAAAGAAATGAAAAGGAAAAAAAGCAGCCACTCCACTGCACTCCTCGCACATTTTCTTCAGTTGCAGAAGCACAGGACTTCTGGTTTAATTTAAAGGGACCATGCGGAGCTCGTTCATTTGCATGATCCCTGTGAATCAAACTGGAAGTCCTGCACTTCCGTGTTGGAAGAAGCCATGCCAGGAGCAAGGTAAACAGGCTGGTGATCCACTTTCTGCAGGCAGAAAGCGGGATTGGTGCAGGTTGCATTTGCGGCAGGCTGGAGGGAGGCAGTGGCAGACTTGGGGTGAACGGCATCACCAACCCGCCTTCCCCTCGATCTGCCTCTGCTGCAACCCGCATCACCTCGCCTAATGGATGGGCCGCCCCTGCCAGAATGCATGCTTTTCCACTCCAGTCCTTCATGAGTGAGGCACTGACAAGGTTTCTAGGTGCCAAGTAGTCCAATGTACAACCCGATGAAGCGAACTAGTTTTGGTTTAAGCTGATGCTAGGGTACATTCACATGTGCCTTGAGCGCATTATGGCTTGTGGAGCGGTTCAGATGCTTCTTGGACCCAACACAATTGCCAGTGGAATCCTGACCTGGCTGGGATTGCACAGAAGTTCTAGGTGTAGGAACTCCACTTCCACACAGGTGATGCAACTTGTGATTTGCAATTTGTAGCAGCTTGAATAAGGATCACCGCAATTGTGCAACTCACAAGTAGCTGCATGGCCACCCCTCGTGTGGACCTTCTGGTACGTATTATTCATGCTGCCTCATAGTTTTGGCCAGATTGTCGATAACTCAGTGGTGGTGTTCACCTGGGGCCCAACAAGTACCTGGACTTGGCCTGTCCTTTTTTCCTGTGGGTGCTACTCCTCTCCCACGTCCAAAAAAGAAGAACGCTTTCTTTTTCGGAAGGGGGGGCGGCGCTTCTCCTGGCTTTGCTGTACTGTGCTGTACTGTTCTGTTTCAAAATACAGATTGGCCAAGTGTGAGGTGGGGGCAGGTGGGGGCAAGGTGATCCTGCACCCATCAGCCACCTCTACATCTGATTCATCTTGGTTCTGATCGTGAGTGAACTGGTCCTGAATGCACATCTCTCGAGTGTTGTGAGTTCCTAATACTCTGCGTGCCCCTAATCAGGCTGAGTAGGGGGCTGAGGGCCCAACCCTATCCAACTTTCCACTGCCGATGCAGCCATCGTGCAGCCCTGAGGTAAGGGAACAAATGTTCCCTAACCTTGAGGAGGCCTCCGTAACTGCCCCCCCCCCCCCCGCAGGATGCAGCGCACGCCCCGTTGGCATGGCTGCATCGGCACTGGAAAGTTAAGAACATAAGAAGAGCCCTGCTGGATCAGGCCAAAAGCCCATCTAGTCCAGCTTCCTGTATCACACAGTGGCCTCACCAGATGCCTCAGGGAGCACAAGACAACAAGATAACCTGTTTCCCGTTGTCACTCCCTTGCACCTGGCACAGAGAAAACCCACTTCTAAAACCAGGAGGTTGCTTATGGCTTGTAACCTGTGATGGTCTTTTCCTCCATGAATCTGTCCAAACCCCTTTTAAAGGCATCTAGGCCAGGTGCCATCACCACATCCTGTGGCAAGGAGTTCCACAGATGAATTACACGCTGGGTAAAGAAATATTTTCTTTTGTCTGTTCTAACTCTCCCTCCACTCAATTTTAGTGCATGTCCCCTGGTTCTGGTGTTATGCGAGAGGGAGAAGAATTTCCCTCTATCCACTCTCTCCATCCCATGCATAATTTTATACGTCTCAATCATGTCCCCCCTCAGGCGCCTTTTTTCTAGGCTGAAAAGCCCCAGAATTAGATATAAGTTGGATAGGGTTGGGCCCTGAGTGAGGGCTTTATTAGATGGCTCAGAATAAGTGGATGTTGGAAGTGATTCCTCTCCCCCTTGCTGCCTCTTTGCCTCTGTGTGGAATGAATCACTCCTTTTGCCATCTCTGGAACACTGAGTGGCTTCTGCCACATGGGGTGTTCGGCCTTAATTAACATTTGCAGAATGTTTAGAGATGAAGAGCCAGGGGGCATGGAGCTCTGTAATTGTTTGCGAGGCATAAAAAGAGGAACAAAACAATCCTGTCAGCCTGAGGCACCTACCCACTGTTGCTTCAGTGCCATCCATCACAGTTTGTTAATAAGATGGCACACGCTCCATTAGGAAATGTGTCCTGCTTAGCTTTGTTTTTAAACAACGCAGGCCTGTGGGATTCCTAAGAAGGGAGCCAGAAATGGTTCTGCTTCCAGATATACACAAGCAGCAGCTGCTTGGCTGCTGGGCATCGATTGATTTGTGTGTTTTTTTCCTCTCAAAAAGGCAAAAACATGACGACCTGAGGAGAAGGAAAGGAGAATCCTTTCCGGCCTATGATTTACGTTGATCCACGCATCCTCCATAGCTCGTGAGAGCTTCAGGCACTGCATTTTTGAGACCTGTGAAGCCCGAGCTGGGCTGGTTGCTACAAATCTGAGTGAAGATAGACGTTCTCATATGTGGTGAAAAAAGAGGTTTGAACACACTGTTTGGCAAGGCATTTCAGGGAGGAGCATGCAAGTCTGCTCCACTTTCACATTACTTGAGAACGTTTGTCTTTAACCAAGAAGTCCCCAATTCAAATGTCACCTCAGTCACAAACACAGTAGAAGTGGCCTCAGGCAAGTCATTCTTAGTTCCGCTTCCTCTCCCCTTGTGAGTTTCACTGCAGGACTGCTGATGGAGAGAGACTAAGACATGGACTGCTGGGTGACTAGTAGACTGTAGGACTGCTGGTGGCCGCCGATTTTGTCGCCGAAATGCGTTTCCATTGCCGCTTTTTTCCCTCGTCGCCGATGCGGCCGTTTTGTCAAAAACAAAAAAACCCTGCTCAGTCACTGACCGAAAAACAAAAACAAAAATCTGGCCTGGCGGAGTTCCTTAATTTTGGAGCTGGATATATGGGAAACATAGGAAGCTGCCTATACCAAGTTCCCAGCATTTAATATTTAGAAGTACAGGGCCCCCACGCTATCTGCGGATTCACTTATCTGTGTGTGTGCAACACCCCCCCCCCCCCACACACACACTGGCTCTTATTTTAGTGAAGCAACTTCATTTCTTTCACACATTTTTTTCCACATATTTTTTTATACCACCCTTCTTCCAAGGAGCTCAGAGTAGTGTACATATTTCCTCTCCTCCTTTTTGTCCTCACAACAACCCTGTGAGGTAGGTGGGGCTGAGAGAGAGTGACTGGCCCAAGGTCACCCAGGAAGCTTCGTGGCTGAGCGGGGATTTGAACCTGGATCTTCCAGGTCTAAGTCCGACTCCCAAAGCACTACACCATCCTGCCCATTTCTTTCTTCAACAAGGGCTGTGCAAGGTTAACAGAAGCACTTCCTGTTAACGTTGCAGGACCTATCTAGCACTTAGTCTCGCTCTGCTTGCCTGCAATAAGTAGCTGGAGGTTGCTTATCACGTTTGTTGAAGGAAGAAACGAAGTTGCTTCACTAAAAGTAAGAGCCTGGGTCATGCGGGGGCCCCTCAGAAAACTGCGGAGGGGGTGTTTGCCCCTATCCATGGATTTCACGTGTCTGCGGGGGGGGGGGGGCCCTGGAACGTATCCCCTGCGGATACAGGAGTCCTTACTGTACAGCAATACCTTGACTTTCATCGCTTTACTTTTTCAGCCGTTTTCAGTTATAACAACATTTCAGATTTCCTTCATGTGCTTTCCTCTTTCGTCCAGTTTCATCCAACCTTCCATGACGTTTGTCGACGTTCTTATGTTTGTTTTTCTTTTATTTCTGTTCATTTAAGTTTCGCACACATTTGCATGTGTTATATAGTTATGATTTTGGCCAGCTGAAATACATTTGCTAGCTACTGTAAATAAGACTATGCTTTGACATTCAACCATTTTTGACTTTCGTCCATACTCTGGTTCCTAACCAGATGAAAGTGCAAGGTATACGATCTCTCTGAACAAGATGTTCTGCTGTTAGAATAATGGATAATAGCCATTCATAGACCATCAGTAGACTTCTCCATAAATCTATGGATTTATCTAATCCATAGATATGCCCACACTGCATCCTATCTGGGGAAGGGCCCGGCTGGAGGTCTCCTTGGGTAAGCAGTCATGTCTCCACTTACCCTGGGTAAATCATCAGCTGCCGGCTTTAGAAGTAGTTTTCTCTGAATGCCAGATGCAAGGGAGTGGCAACAGGAGACAGGTATCTTGTTGTCTTGTGTGCTCCCTGAGGCATCTGGTGGGGCCACTGTGAGATACAGGAAACTGGACTAGATGGGCCTTTGGCCTGATCCAGCAAGGCTCTCCTTATGTATTTAATCTGCAATGGGTCTACCCAGTTCCCCGCCAGCTCTTTAGCTGGCGTAAAACTAAGCAGCCCCATGTTGGTAGAAAGGGCCTGGGAGGGGGAGGATAGGATACGGTGCGTCACAGCATTGCCAATCCCTCCCTCCCCCCTCTTGGACCCGATCCGCCCTCCCCCAACCCCCATGCCGCTTGGAGCAGGACGTACCTGTTCCATGGCGCTGGTGCTGGGATTCAGTGCTGGCTGGACAGCGCAGGCATTCCCTCCTGTGCTGCTGCCTCATGAGTTGTCACAATGTGCTTTATGGCATGTTTGCGATGCATAGCGCCAGTGCTGGGATTCAATGGGTTTGTGTCCTAACTCCCAGATACATGCTGTAGAATTGCAGCCTTAGTTGTCTATTGTGTAATAAAAGGCTTTGTTTGCCCTGAAGCAACTACTGATCAAGTTTTAGTGTGATGCTTAACATGAATCATGCAGGTCTACAGGGATCCTGTTGGTTACTGAGGCCTGGCATGGTGTGAAGTCCCCTGCTTGAAATCTTGCCTTGAATATGCACTCACTAGGAGGTTTCAGGCATGCCGGTATGAGTGTCCCCCACCTCCAACCATATGCATTGCAGGGATGATAATGCAAGTTCATTTTACAGGGTTGATTACGAATCACTGAGATAATGCATGCACATTTTTTTGAATCTACTAAAAGCACTATATAAATGTTGTTGTTTACTTTGGTTGAAAGCAAATTTAATCTGATGCCTGATGTTTCCTTGGTTTTAATCAACAGATACAAAATGATCAGTGCCAGGAGATGGACACCACCAGTGATAAGTGGGTGAAATTAACAGATAATGGAGAATGGGGCTCCCATTCTGTGAGTATATTGCTTGGCTAACAGATATGGCAGAAATTTGATCGTCTCATGCATGCATGTTGGGGTGTTAGCAGTAGGAGCATGTACAAAATGCAATTTACCTTTTCTTTTCACTCTACTGATTCTCTGAAACCCTTAAGGCAGTGGTTCCCAAACATTTTAGCACCAGAACCCATTTTTTTTAAAACAACTCTCTATTGGGACCAACCTAGCTTTATGAGACTTTTTTTTTAAAAAAAAGAGAGAGATCTAGAAAGAAATATTTATTTACAAGAATATCTTTATTTCTTTACAAAAAACTCAATCCATTTCTCATAATGAGGCAGCCCTAATGAATAGCCTCAAGGTTTGAGGGGCTTAGTTATGTGCCCCAGTCTTCACCTGCCCCCACTACCTGTAGTTGACGGACTTGGAAAATACACACCAAAAAAAGAGAGATGCTCAAACATTTACCGTATTGTCCCGAGTATAAGATGCACCTGTTTATAAGACACACCCTTAAAGTTTGGTGCTATTAAAATTGTTTAATTAAATCACTGGCATTAAATTGCAACAGCCTGATTATAAGACGCACCCCTAGTTTAAAAACTTAAATTAGGAGAAAAAAGTGAGTCTTATACTCAGACCAATACGGTATTTCCTATATTTATACAAGCTTGCAAACTGCAGGAGCTCAGCTCTTTGCAGGGAAATTAGCAGCTATCTGATCTTTGAATAACCTCAAGGCTTGTGGCAATTAGTTATCTGATCTTTCCATCACCTGTGTTTCCATTAGAGGCTCTACTCTCGACACACCAGAAATTGGATCGTGACCTGACCCACAGTTTGGGAAACACTGTCTTAAGGGATTGACTGCATCTCCACCAGCTTCCTGCACTCTCAAAAGTTTCTTGCCCTTCTTTCCAATTTGTGTCTCCTAGTCCCATAGACAGTCGTAGACAATCAGACCTATTCCCTAAGAGTAGGCTTGTACCTAGATATTAAGCAGACAACTAAGGTTATACAAACAGCTTGTCATTTAGTTCGAACTTGGCTACCTGTACACTCACCATAGGAAATGTAGCCAGGTTGTGACCATTGATCCGGATCAGCACTAGGGCACATTGGGTCCTGGGGCACAGCCTGATTTCAGGCTCTTGTGTGCATGCACAGGCGTGACTAGGGCTGCCAGCCCTCCAGCATAGCCTGGAGTCTCCAAGAATCAGCATCACTCTCCAGGTGACTATTGAAAGCAGTCCTGGAGGTTTTAACATGGCCTCCTTGACCTAATGACATTACATTATCTTGGAAAAAAGAAATATCCAGGGATAGCTTGCTAACTGGGCAAGAGGCACTTTTTCAATGGGTGCTCCTCTTATATTTAGCATGGGGAGAGTAACTGCCCCCCCTTTCACCCCAGCACAGTGTCTTTTTCTGGTGGCTGTTTGCTGGTGGTGTTCTGCATCTTTTTTAGATTGTGAGCCCTTTGGGGACAGGGAGCCATTTAATCATTTGATTTTTGCCTGTAAACCGCTTTGTGAACTTTTTGTTGAAAAGCAGTATATAAATACTGTTAATAATAATAATAGCTTCCATCACAGTTGGGAACTCAACACTCCCCTGGACACCCCTCCCCGCTTTCAGGCCACAGCTTACAATAGACTTACCATACATCCTGGAATGGCTGGGACTCTCCAGGATTTCGGGCTCTGGTCCCGGCATCCCGGGAGGTATGGTGCCATCCCGGATTCCGCCGCCGCCATTTTCTTTATTGTCGAACATTGAACAAGCGGCCCGGGAGCCCTTCGTTCCTAAGGGCTTCAGGCCGCTTGTGCGCATGCGTGCGGCTCGCAAAAAAAAGTTTTATAAAATCAAACCAAAAATTCAAGACCCAAAAAACCCCCAAAATAAAATAAAAAATTCTTGGCACCAAGAAAAAACAAAATCGGGGGGGGGGGGGGTCCCAGATCGGGTCACCAAAAATATCGTAAGCCTAGCTTACAAGGGGTTGGGGTGATAACAGTGGGAATGGCAGCAGGGAAGGAAGGAGCAGCTCCTCCTCCCTCCTTGGTTTACTCTCCAGAAGTGGTCTTGGTGCTGGGGAGCTTTGCTAGGCCCACATTGGCTGCTGGCAAAGACTTCCTCTTCCTTTCTTTACCCAGAGGCTAATGCGATTGGGTCTGGCAGTGCCCCCTGGTGGTGAGGCCATTACTGGAGCTGTGGGCAGAATTTAGGGTCCTGGCATGTGCTTGGATTGGCTCTGCCTCTGAAACCTACTCTTGATAATGCTGAAGCCTTTCCAACAGTCTTAGAGAAGCTGAAGGGGCTTGCTAGTGAAAGGGGCTAGTGAAAGGGAAGAAAAGTCTGTTGGCCCAGGGCTCTTGTCTCTATCTCAGTCAGATCATCTTTGACTACTTGGGGAGCAGGATAACTAGAGACAAAAGCCCACTACTAGCCAGCAGAGTCTCTTTCCCTCAGCACAACTTCAAGGCAAGTCCTTTAAGTGTTCTTTGACTCCCAGGAGGGAGTGTTCCGAATTTTCAACAGTTGCAGACTGGCTGCGTTTTACTTGGTAAATGTAACCAGGCTCTTAGATACAAGGTGATAACAGATCTGCTATCACCCTGAAACCCCCCCCCCCACCATTGCAGTAACCTCCCATCCACTTCGCATAATATTCTGCTGCTGCAACCCCCCCCCCCCTTAACTTCAGCAAGGCCTCTGCAACACAGCATGGTACTTGTGGGGTGATATCCAAGCAGAACTTTTCCAGGAAAAAAATATCTTTCTGTGACAGAGGAATGAGAAAAGGCTCTTGAGGGAAAACTTAAATCCCTCAAGTTGGAAGTTTGTGGCAGCAGCCACATCACTGGAGCGTGGCGGGGAGGGCGGACCGCCTGGGTGTGACGCACACAAAGGGTGACGTGCGGTCCTGCGCACGCACTCGTGTGCCGCGCGCGTCACCTCCGCTCCAGGAGAAGGCCTTGGAGCGTCCGCCCTTGGCGGAGGTCCAAGGCCTTCTGACGAGGCCCAATGTGGCAACGTCATATTTATTAGGTTTTTCACGCCTGCGCAGAACATTTGAGGGCAAAAGGGCAGCCCTTTGCCCTCAGAAGCGTACTGCGCATGCGCGAAAAACCTAATAAATATGACGTTGCCGCATTGGGCCTCGTCAGAAGGCCTGAACAGCCGGCCGGAGAGGATGTCTCTGGAGCCGGCAGCAGCGGAGGCTCCGCTGCTGCCGGCTCCGGAGACATCCTCTCCGGCCGGCTGTTGTGGCGGCCAGGGGGTCATTAGGGTGGCGCGCGCGCCCTCGCTTTAGGGTGGCGCGTGCCCTAGTGACGCTCCTGTGTGGCAGAGAAACAAATAGCGCTCCATGTTCTCACATGCTTTCCAGTGGCGTTCCTGGAGGGGGGTGCGGCACCATAAGTCGTGCAAACCCGGCCCCTCCCATTCGCCCCCAGAGCCATTCCGGTGGCGAAGGCAACATACTGGAGTGGCTCCAGGGACAAGTGGGAGGGGCTGTGTTACAACAGTTTTCAAGGTGCGGTGCGGCACCCCCTCCAGGATCGCCACTGATGCTTAACATTTCTGTCCATTCGTAGTGATCCTTGTTTGGGATAGACACGAGTGGTTTTGGACTTTGTTTTTATCTCTGCTGGATTTTCTTTTACATGGCTATTTTACCTGTATATCCTGCCTTGCTAAATATAACTGATGCTTCCCATTGCAATAGGAGTTAGCCATTAGGTCTAGCCTCTGAAGACTTAGAAGACTTGCTGGGCCAGAGACCTGACTCAATACAGCTCAAGATTTACCAGAATGGCATGACTTGTTAACTATTGTAGTCTTGACTCCGGCTGTCGCAGTCATGGTATTTGCCTTCATAATGCAAAATTCCAAAGGTGCAACTCCAAGATAATATCATAGGAAACATGCAGCTTTGCCTCAGCCATATGTCCTTTTTTTAATTTACACACATCTATCTTATCAAATATTAGAATACTTGGTTAAACTTATGAGCTGAGTAAACAGGGTGAGGCTTTTCTTCAGAATAGTTTCTTTTTGTCTGGGGCGTGGAGAAACTCGACGTGTCTTTGATTAAAGCTGAGCTGTCAGTGCGTTTGATTGGGAGGCTGTTTGTTCACTGGTCCTTCAGACTAGTTCAATAACAACAAAAAAGGTGTGATCTCCCAAAAATGTTTGTGTTGGCCTCAGAAGATTTGCACACATGTTCTCTTTTACCCTCTTGGAATGGGCAACATGAGGTAACTATCGGATTTAACTTGGTAGCTGCAACATTCCAAGCAGATCAACAGGTAGAATGTGGGTTCTATTAGGTCTCATAGTTGTCTTGCATGAACGGAGACTGTGCCCAAGAGGTCTTCTAATCCTGTCCCCCTCATCTGACCCATAGCATGGAAGGAAACATGATTGTGCCTTCCTTCCTGTTCTACTTCCTTCATGTCGATGTTATATCAGTTATATTTAGTTACATCAGTTATATTTAGTCGATGTGGGGGTGGAACATGCAAATATGAATGTTGTCTTGTGTGCTCCCTGAGGCATCTGGTGGGCCACTGTGAGATACAGGAAGCTGATCTTAGATGGGCCTTTGGCCTGATCCAGCAGGGCTCTTCTGATGTTCCTATTCCCCATTTGTCAGCCTAACGTTCATTGCATTGTTCTTGCAAGGAAAATGCGGGATAAAGACACATACTGTATGTACACCACTCTGAGCATCTTGAGACAGGGTGGGATGGAAATCTGATAAGTAAAATACAACAAATTATTGCTAAATTCCTTTAGACAGGTATCTAAGGATGAACCGTCTAATGACCGCACTGCTATACAATGGCGATCATCCCCCCCCACCCCGGAAACCCCACGCACCTTTTAAAGTTGCCACATCCAAGCCTGTGTAAGTTGATAACCCTGCCACTGTCTTTGGCAACAAAAAGGTAGGTCTGCTGCATTGCACCAGACTGGCAAACCCCTCCATAGGCCTCTGCAGGCCTCAGAACGCTTGTCCGGAGTGACAGGAAGTGGAGCATGTGAACCCGGAAGTAAACCAGAAGTTGCGTCCTGTCGCTTTGGAGAAGTGTTCTGAGACCCATGGAGGCCTATGGAGGGGAGTGCTGATGCAGCAACTTTAAAAGGTGCATGGGGTTTCCGGGGGGGGGGGATGTCCACCCGGCACGATGTGGCTTTAAAAGGTGTGTGGGGTGTAAAGACATCACTTTATGACAGGTTTCAGGGAACGCATCCCTGTCATTAAGCGGGAGATACCTGTAAATAAGCAAGGGAAATTCAGGCATGCAACTCCTTACTTGCCGTTTTAAATGGTACAGTCCAGGGAGGACTTGGTCATGTGAATTTTGCTGACAGCGTAGCTCAGCTTTTTACTTCTGTTCCATGAAGTGCAGTGCTACTTCTGACCGGTTGCGCCCTCCAGGACCAATCCAAGATGCCTGAGGTGGCATTCCAAGCACTCCCCCTCCCACACTTGATGATGTGCCAGCCTCTGCTTCTCCCACTCTGCAGTGGTTTAGATCCACACTCTTCTCCTCTTGACATTTCCTCTTCCTCTCTGTCCTCTTCCTTTTACAATCCAGGAAGTGGAACGAGACAGAGGGGCAGTGAAGACAAGTAGGTGGACAGAGATAAGCATCCCCCACCGAACCACTGCCTGAGGCAACTGCTTCAGTTGGCCTCATGGATGGGCCGGCCCTAAGGAAACCTCTAATTGAGACTCTACCTGTGTTGTTAGTTGCCTGGTCTTTTTCATTTTTAGTTTGTGTTAATATGAGCTTTGTATCCCCCCCCCTTTTTTTGTAGGTAACATTGAAATCAGGTACTAATATATTATACTGGAGAACAACAGGAATCCTTATGGGTTCTCAGGTGGTGAAGCCTGTATTGGTGAAAAACATCACAATTGAAGGTATAAAATGTTGTTGTTTTTAACTGCTTATTGTATGACAGCTTCTGAATAGGACGGCGTCGTATTTCTGAATTGTTAAAATAGTTTAGTGGTCACTATTTATTTAAAGCATCTATATGCCACTTTTCAAATAACGTTTAACATACATACAAATTTGCTTATACAGTATACATACAGTGGTATAAAATAAAACAACAATAATATGTTACAGTATTTTAAAAAAAACTTAGGAGACCTCATAAGCAGATCATGAATAAACCCCCCCCCCAAATTTGGATAGGGCATATAAATGGAGCCAAAAGCCATATGAAAAATAAGGTTTTCAAATCTTTCTTAAAAGAAAGCAAAAAGGAACAAGTAGGCTGAAATCTTACACTCACTTTCCTGGGAGTAAACCCCATGGAACACAATGTGCATTACTTCTGAGTAGTCGTGCCTAGGACTGCGTTATTACTGTATTCAGCTCTACTAGGAAGTCAGATTTATTTAATTTGAAGAACACACATTTCTTTTCTCTCTTCCTCCCATTCACCCTTCTCTGTATTTGCAAAAGGAACTTTCATTTTATAAGTTAAATTGTACAGGTTTTGTGTTGAATGTTTCAGTTACAAGTTAATAGTGACACCTGCTGGGAATAACTAGATTTGCAGGGAGACAAAACCCAATTTTGGCTTTTTCATGACTGCTTTCTGACATTTAGTTGGTCCTAATAAAGCGCAGCGGGTTAAACTGCTGAACCATAAGCTGTCGATCGAAAGGTCGGCAGTTCGATTCCTGCGATGGGGTGAGCACTCATTGCTTGGCCAGCTCCTGCCAACCTAGCAGTTCCAAAGCATGTTAATGCGAGTAGATAAATAGGTACCGCTTGCGGGAAGGTAAACAGCGCTCCGTGTTCCAGCTGCATGCTACGCGCTGCGGCAAGGAGAGTCATGCCGGCCACATGACCACGGAGGCGTCTTCGGACAACGCTGGCTCTTCGGCTTTGAAATGGAGATGAGCACCACACCCTAGAGTCAGACACGACTGGACTTTATTGTCAGGGGATACCTTTACCTTTTTAATAAAGACATGACCCTACTTTGGCTTTTGGATTTTTGATAATGGACCAACACGACTTCCATGCTTAATGTTTACCCTGTTTTGGAGATTTGGGGTGGGTGGGTGATGCCTATAACGGTAACCGATGGACAGGAGACCAGAGTCCTACAAGCCCCATCCCCTGTAGAGATCCCCAGAAGCTTGGTGACCAACAACGTGAGCCGGACAATAGTTGGAAACAATGGTTAAAGCCTTGATTAAGAAGGTTGCCACACATACAAGAGTAAGCTAACTCCATGCTGGTAAAATGATGTCAAACGAATGAAAGACAATGACCTTCCAACTAAAACCGGCCTCAAATAGGACTGTTCTCAGAGCCAGGTGGTGAGCCCAATGCTTCGATTCCATTTCCTGGCCACCGAAACAGCTGGCATATGTCTGAGGAGACCCATAGGCAGTTGGGCAGTCTACTGGGGGGTGAGTATTTTTACTTACCTCCTGCAGGCTGATTTCCCACCCACCCACTAGCATGTAGCACAGCCTCCATTGGAGTAGCTGCATGCTATAACATGGCAAGGGATAGGATTTGAGCAGTAGGATATGTACCAGATCTTCAGGCTGAAATCCGACACACACTTCAGCAGGGCTCTTCTTATATTCTTATGAGAGGTGGTGACTGGCCAAGAAGCATCCTGGCTAAGCTCAGCTCCTCCATCTGCTACACCACACTGCCTCTCCCATATAGCTGCATGCTGAACTGCTCTGCTTGTCTTTTTGTCTTATTTTCAGGAGTGGCTTACACATCTGAATGCTTTCCCTGCAAACCTGGTACATTTAGCAACACGCCGGGTTCCTCTGACTGCCAGGTCTGCCCTAGAGATACCTACTCAGAAAAGGGCGCCAAGGAATGTGTTAAATGTCAAGAGGAAACCTTTTACGCAGGTACTTTGTATGCACCAACGTGGAACATGAAGGCTGTGTCTATTTCATATTTTTCCGTGGACTTCAAATGCGACCACAACGTCCTTGAGACGTTCTAAGATATGCCACTTTTCTCAAATCTTTATCCTAGACCTAAGCACTTGGTAAAAATAAATAAACAATTGCAATTCCCACAACTGTTTAAATCTGTTGGCACTAGTGGCTGCAAGATATTAAATTTGTTGTCATCTGTACAGTGCAATATCCGGATAACGTTCTGGGTACTAGGAGGATTTTAAACATAAACTGTGTTGACTCAGCGCTCATGGGCTTCCTAGAGGGAGTTCTGCAGTGCTGTGTTGATACTGGAAGAGGCTTACATACAGGATTGTGGATAATTCATATTATTTCCCCTGGAGTCATGTTTGTTTCACTTTCAGAGGAAGGCTCAAGCCAGTGTACGGAGCGTCCTCCATGCTCAGAGAAAGACTTCTTCCAAACCCACACGCCATGTGATCAGGATGGAAAGGTGAGTGACAGAGCTTCCTCCCAGCTCTGTCCTGGAGGAGCCTTCACACCACTGAGCAAAGTGTCTGTGATCTGGTGGTTTCCACCAAGGTTTCCAAATTCCACCATCAGCCAGGAATTGCCTGAGTTCAGTTTCTGCTTTCACCGGAGATTATCTCCGTGATATTCACCAAAATGGCTTGGTGGTCATGTCCATCTCTAAATCTGCTTTCTCTTTGCACATGCATAAAGTCCTAGCCAGCAAAACACTCTTGAGCAGAAGTGGTTTCAGAAGCAAAGCCATCTAAAGCATCATGACATCACTGCCTTTGATTCTGTTGCCTTCTTTTCATTCATGTTGGACTTGGGCCTTCCATCCCACACTTCTTTGTGCAGGAAGGTGCAAGTTATGCCAGGGCCCCTCTACTTTTTGGGTTTGTCCCTGACCAGTTCTCATTTTCCCAGTGCTGCTGCTTATCCGTATTCAGTGTACACATCTGATACCCCAAGGATTTTGAAGTTGCAGGCTACGTTTGAAAGCATCTGATCTGCAAGTTGATTTGCCATAGAATATAGTGCATTTTCTGTTCACTCGCTCACGTCTCCAATCGCAGCAAGTGCGTTTCAGAGTTTCCCAAACCAGAATGTTGAGCTTCAAGGTAAATATTTGCCTGCCAAAGCCAAAGTGCAAATTTTAATGACTGGCAAAGCTGGTCTCAGCTGTAGTTTGTAGCATGTATATTCAAAGAATAGTCATGGGAGGACAACTTGATACATTTAAGTGAATTCCCAATCTGTTTGTTCGGTTACGGAGGCTGCAATCCTATACACACTTACCTAGGAGCATTATAAATGTCCTGTGGGACATCTGTGTGTCTCCTTTCCTCCAAGGGCTTGCAAATTGGGGTGTCCCATCCTGATAGATCTTTGCTGCAAGCACAAATCCTGCTGCATAACAAATTCAGTTTCAAACTGCCCAGTGGCCAGGCTGCCAGACAGCCTTTTCAGATTCCTATGCCAAGGAGCCTCTCCCATCAACAACCGGAGTTTGGGTGCAGCACACACCCTGCCACTGGCGTCACTGTAGCGTGGCGGGCGGGGCGGGCCGCCGGGGGGTGACGCGCGCCAAGGGGTGACGCGTGTCACCCTCCGGAGGCCGGACGCTCCGAGGCCAGGGAGCGTCCGGCCCGGCCGGCGCTCCAGGGTCTTCTGAAAAGACGAGGCCCTGGAGCGCTTGCGTTAAAACGCGAAAATTGACGATTTTCGCGCATGCGCAAACCGTTTTCTGAGGGCAAGGGCCTGCCCTCTTGCCCTCAGGAGGGACTGCGCATGCGCGAAAATCTTCAAAGTTCGTGTTTTAACGCAAGCGCATTGGGCCTCTTCTTTTCAGAAGGCCCAATGCGCTTGCGTTAAAATGCGAAAATTGACGATTTTCGCGCATGCGCAAACCCTCCTGAGGGCAAGAGGGCAGGCCCTTGCCCTCAGAAAAGGGTTTGCGCATGCGCGAAAATCGTCAATTTTCGCGTTTTAACGTAAGCGCTCCAGGGCCTCTTCTTTTCAGAAGGCCCTGGAGCGCTTCCCAGCCGGCTCCCGGAGCGCCGGAAAAGGTAAGTCTATGTAGGGGGGGGTGAGTCGGGGGGTGAGTCGGGGGGGTGACGCGCGTCCCCCGCTCTGGGGTGACGCGCGTCACAGTGACGCCACTGCACCCTGCCATGATGCCTTCAGTCCCTCAGGAACTTCTCTGATTTGGGTGCAATCAAGCCTCCGTGTGCCCCTGGAAGGACACACTCGAGCCCAATCATGTCCAGGAAATCTGTGCTGCATACTCAAAGAGAAGCTCCAAACGTCTTTGTCCACCCAGAAATGCTTTTGCTTCCTTTGTGCAAAGTCTTAGTACTACCCCTGCTCTGGAAGCAAAACTTTGTTGCTTCCAAACCCTCCAGAAACGTCCACGCTGCACCTTTGAGGTTTCTTTCCCAGTAGAAACCTCCTCCATTTTACTTGAGGAAATGTCCATTCTGCAGAGCATTTTTCTTTGTCTTGCCATTTGCCATGGTGCCCCCCCCCCATTTTGATGGCGCTTTCTTCCCTGTTGGAAGCCTCCACATTTTTGCTTGACAATGCAGTTCTGCAGTCACGAAGCCTCTTGCTGAGCCATCTTGCTCTGATAGCTGCCCTCACCCTCAGAGGAGCTACCTTTCTACCTCAAAGGATCACCTTTTTGCTGTATTTTCTCTCTGGGACCTGGAATCGTGCAGCCCTGCCCTTGCTGCTTAGACAGGGTTCATACTTAAAATCTGCCCAGCAGAATAGGATTGGTAATCTCTCCCCCCCCCCCCCCCGCTTTGATCCTCATAAACGTTCTGTCTCTGTCTGTGTCTCTCCTACAAGTATTTCTTTCATTTGGAACCATTTAAAGCTCTGTAACTGATCTTCTAAGCAAAGTAACGTGCCTTTTCCTTGTTTGCTTATACAGTGGACCCCTGCTATCCGCAGATCCGTTATCCGTGGATTTGTCTCAACGGGGTGGATCTTGGCAGCAAAGGCGCATGCCAGATCCTATCCCCAATTTTTCAATCTGTCCTGCCCCCTTCCTTTCCTCGGGCGTACGCCAGCAAAATAGCTGCCTTGGGCCCAAGGAGACCCATAGGCGATCAGGTGGCCTACTGGGAGGTAAGTCTCATTGGCCATCTGATCGCCTCCTATCGTAGCATGCAGCATGCGTTCCATCAGCACAGCTGCACGGCGGAAGATAGTGGGGGATAGGATTGGGTTGTTAGTATTGTTAAGTACTTGTCAAGTTCTAAATAACTTAGCACCAAAGTTAGGGCCATTTCACAGATTATGTGGGTGGGGGTGGGTGGTTTCAGGCTACTGTAATTGTTGCTGGCCAGCTGCTCACATGATAAGCATTTGCAATGCCCTTGGCAAGACTGGGAGCTTTTGTAGGCTTAAATCTACAGTGCTTAAGCTCATAAACTTTATGAGGAATGTTGGAGGTTGCCTGAGAGCATGCCCTGTGAACTCTCTGCAGCAACCTTGTGAATTAAGAAGAGCATTTGCAATTGAACCCCCAAGTACCGTATTTATTGGCATATAAAATGCACTTTTTTGTCTAAATTTGTGACCCAAAATAGTAGGGTGCGTTTTATATGCCAATACTAAAAAATCCCTTCCCCCCCCCCGCCTGTTTTAAAGCATTTTTGGGCTTACCGGGTTTTTCCAGAGCTGGAGAGCTCAGTTGTGCTTTCTTCCCTGTCTAATCTATCTGATCTTCAGCTGTTTGTCGGGGTTTAATTTATGCATGTGAGTTGAGCTTCTCAGCAGCCAGCAGAGGGCGCTGTGCTCAGTTCAGTTGAGCTGCAAAGGGCCTAGTCTTTTCCAGCTCTCCTCGGAAGGGTAAGCTTCTGAACTGGGCCTAGTTGGGGAGGTTTTGGAAACTGTGCATAGGTTAGGTTAGGTGGGGTGGGGGAAAAGAGTTGGGGTGGGGGAAAAGAGTTCAGCTGAGCTGCCCAGGGCCTGCTCTTCCGGATGCTGAATGAATACAGCATGGGTAAGCTTCTGAACTGGGCTTAGTTGGGAGGCTTTGGAAACTGTGCATAGTTGGGGTGGGGGGAAAAGAGTTGAGTCTGAGTGGTGTTTTTTTTTTTTTTTGTACTTTTATGTTGTTTACGAGTTAGTAAGAGTTGAGTCTGGGGGTGGTAAGGTGGTAAGAGTTGAGTCTGGTTTTTTTTGTACTTTTATGTTTTTTACTGTGGAAACTGCAGGGGGTGGGGTGGGGGAAAAGAGTTGAGTCTGGGGTTTTTGATGTTTTTTATTTTGAAAACTGTGCATGGGTGGGTTGGGGGAAAAAGAGTTGTCTGGGTTTTTTTTGTATTTGGGATTTATGTTCTGGTGCATTTTGTTCATGTGTCTTATTGCTGTGTGTTTTAAAAGAGATCCTGGTATTTTTGTGCAATTTATGTAAATTAACTAATTAAGCAGCCAAGCGGTAAGTGACCAAGTGGCCCAAAAATGCTTTAAATGTTTTTTTCTTGAAACCCAGGACCAAAAGGAAGGTGCGTCTTATACGCAGGTGCGTATTATACGCCGATAAATAAGGTAACCTGCGATAATTGGAAATCACAGTGTAGCTGAGCTGTGAAATCAAAGTCCCTCCCCAAGGCGCTCTCATTTGGATTATACGCACAGTCCCACGCAACTGCTCCTGCCTTCTTACAGCACAATCCTATCCATGTATAAAGGTAAAGGTATCCCTTGACAATTAAGTCCAGTCGTGTCCGACTCTAGGGAGCGGTGCTCATCTCCGTTTCAAAGCCGAAGAGCCAGCGCTGTCCGAAGACGTTTCCATGGTCATGTGGCCGGCATGACTCAACACCGAGGCACATGGAACGCTGTTACCGTCCCGCTTCTTGCTTTCGAACTGCTAGGTTGGCAGGAGCCATCGCATGGATTCGAGCTGCCGACCTTTCGATTGACAGCTCATGGTTCAGTGGTTTAACCCACTGCGCCACCCGCTGGCTCACTATCCATGTATACTAAGAAGCAAACTACCTTGAAAGATAAGGTCTCTAAGGCAGCAATCCTATACACAGTTACCTGGGAGTAAGTCCCATTGAAATCAATGGAATTTGCTTCTTACTATCCATGTATACTAAGAAGCAAATTCCATTGATTTCAATGGGACTTACTCCCAGGTAACTGTGTATAGGATTGCTGCCTTAGAGACCTTATCTTTCAAGGTAGTTTGAAATCATCCCATCAAAATATATGACTGTGTATAAGAGAGCTCCCTGTTCTGTGTCCGAAAAATGGACCCAACTAGGGAAGAATAATTTGTTTGGGTTTTTTTTTAACCAACTACAAGCTCTTTTGCCTTCTAATAGAGCCCTATTTAAACCACTTCTAGACCAGTAATATGGGTCATTTCCTTTTCTCAAAAAGATTTTTTTTAATACGAGCCTCCTTCTAAATGTTTTCTTTGCTGTGTCTATATATGCAATATTTGTTCAAGAGAATGAACTCAAAGGACTTGTTAAAATAAATGGAAAACATTGACTGGATTTGAGATTAGGCTGTGAAAGGTTATACAACCGTCTACTAAATCTGCTACCCACAAATAGTGCTCGAAGATGATTTGGTTTTATGAAGAATGAATTTTAAGCCAGATCTGAATGAATAATCTTTTTGAACTTCAAGAATGTTTATAAGACCTTATTTGAGCTTATCCCATCTCTTCATCCTCTCTTCCAAGAGCAGGCTTGGAGGTTCTTTTTAAAGGGGAGCAAATTGTCAATTCTTGTGTCAAGTTTCATTGGCCTACTGTTGGAGCCAAACTACAAGTCGCATTACAACATCGTTTATGGCCCTGCATATGCGTGTTTAGCTTAAAGAACAACTATTGGGGGATCTAGGTTAGGACTGTGACATGTGGGGAAGGGAAAGTTGATCAGCACTGAAAGCACTTCCTTGTTCTTCAGACCTTGTAAAAATGACCTTATGGACTGCCTTCTCCCATCGAACACGCCCAAATTCTGAGCTCATGCATATAGGCCCTGCTAACAGACCTCTAGTGGGTAATTACCAGCAACGGGGCTTTCTCAGTGGTGGCACCACAGTTGTGGAATTTCCTCTCCAGAGAAATCAGGCAAGCTCCCTTGTTTTCTGTCTTTAGACAGATAGATGATGAAGATGTCCCTATTTTGGAAAACCTTTAATCTTGCTCTTTGAAATTTCTTCGGCTTATTAGATATTTTGCTATTTATTCTTGTCATAGTTATGTGTTTTAAATGGTTTTTATTGCTGTGTTGTGTATGCTGTAAGTGATTTTGATACTTTTAATGAAAAGTGGGTATAATAAATGAATTAAATAAAGCTTTTCTCCTCTTTATTCTGTAACTTTTTTGTTACTGTTTCAGACTCAACTCATGTACAAATGGGTGGAGCCTAAGATCTGTAGGGAGAATGTTTCTGAGGCAGTGGTGCTGCCCCCTTCTGGAGAGAGGCAGGATTGTCCACCTTGCAACCCCGGGTTCTACAACAATGGCTCATCCTTCTGCACCCCTTGCCCTCGGGGCATGTTTTCTAATGGAACACGGGGTATGAGAACCTGATCTCATTAAAACTCTGATATGGCCGTTGGTTGTTCTAGTTGAGCTGGAGACAGATGATGTTTTTATTCAGTATTGGAAGGGGAAGGCACAGGCATCATTGGCCATTCCGTGTAAACTCATTCCACTATCATGCCATGTTTCTTTTTCTCCTTCCTGTGTAAGTTTTAGTTTAACGCAGCCTTTGATGTGACCTCATTGTGCTGAGCCTCACCTAATTGGCTATCGGCAGAAGCGGGACCACACGCAGTTGCGTGATGTACTGCCACGCGTTGTGTTAAACTGGAAGCTACACAGTGTTTGGAAAGAAACAAAACATTGCAGGATGCGCCATGTCTCATGCTGCTTTGGATCTGGTTTCAGAACCCCGGATAACACGGATAACGGATAACACTGGACAACAAATTGACTATGAAAATGCAAAGTGGGCTACGGTTTGTGAGAGATCCGCAGTAGATAGTTCCATACAGCACAATCCTATCCAACTTACACCACTGATGTAACCAGCGGTGCAGGGAGAACGGGAGGCCCCAGAATGGAAAGTGGATTCAAATCCCCTTTGAATCCCGCTTTGGAGGGGATTTGAATCCTTTCTGGCTGCACCACTGGTTACACCAGTGGTGTAAATTGGATAGGATTGCGCTGATAGACATGTACTTGTAAAATGCCTAACGGCACTTTACAACACCTATGTACGCAATGCAGACTGCTTCTCCTGAACTAGAGCCAATCGACTGATTTTATTGTCATTTTTGTTTTCAGCACATTGAAATTAGTAGAGATGAGCTCTTTCCATTTCAGGGCCAATTTTGTGTTGTCCAGTGTAATATAGAAAGACGTTTGCAGGAAAGGGTTCTCCTTTTTTTAAAAAAACAAAAATCTGAATTCATTCTAATCTTTTAGTAATTTATCCTACTAATAAAGGGAGGGCTTCCCTTTATATGTGGTTAATAAGCACATATAAGTGTCCAAGCTATAGCCGGGCTTGTTGGCAGCATGTTCTGAATCTGACACAAATGTTGTCCTTGGCCCTCTCCCCCTTCGTTTCTTGCGCCACCAAACAGCAACACTTTTCATGTGTGCACATTGTTTATATATATAAAAACAAAAAACAAAACAACATTACATTATATTTCGAAAGGTTACGGCAAGCGCGAATCAGTAAAACCTACTTGCATACTATTCTCTATTATCTACCGTACTTGTAATATCCAACTAAGCCAAAATATCTCCAACGTTCTATTCATTAAAACCGCAGATCATCACATGTAGTCCTTACTTCATGAATATTCATGATTTGCTCTTGCGTTTTACCCCATAGAGATGCTTTTAGTTGTTATCTTTTAAGGCCACCAAACATGGGAGATTCATTTGGTGTCCTTCCACGGCCAGTTTGGTTCTCACTGTGTCTCTTTAGTGCTTTCTCACATAGAGTGACTTTATTAAAATTTCTAACCTGAAGAAGCTGCAACATTGAGTGCTCTGACCCAATTCTTGCCTTCATTTCTGATCTGGAGAACCACCTAAGAATGGCTAATGCTTATCTGTTTATATTGTCTCATCAGATAACGTTGCAGTTTTACAGTGACTCATTTTTACTAGTTTTGTGTAATTTCTTCTCCGTTTCTTCTTGAAGTTTGCCAGCCTTGCCCTGCTGGCACTGAACCAGTTCTGGGATTGGAATATAAATGGTGGAACGTGCTCCCGGCCAACATGAAGACTTCTTGTTTCAGTGTCATAAATTCAAAATGTGATGGGATGAATGGTGAGCTTGTCTGTCTTAATCTCTAGCTGTACCGTTTCCTCTGGTTTCTCAGACTTGACATCTGGTATGGTGTGGTGCTTAAGACAAGGAGCTGAGAGTCTGGAAGCTCATTGTTCTTAATCGCTTGTGGTCTTACACACAGCGCAATCCTATCCAACACCGGCGCAGTGTGGACGCCAGGGCCATGCTGCATCCAGTGCTGGAGAGGAGTGAGCGGGAGGTCTCCTTGGAGTAAGGGGACATTCGTCCCCTTATTCCAAGTCACGCCCCAGCGTATTTCTCTAGAAATACTAAGTGTTGTTGTTATAGATTTTCCCACATGTTTATCATCACTGTTGGCCAATTAGCACTTTGCTTCATTTACAGTATATAAATGCTTAGTTTATGTTTTTCATTGACAGCTCTCATTGACAGTTCCCCACCTGCATTCTGAAACGGTAGACTCCTTGGAGGGCTGCCGTATACTTTTCATTAATGTGTAGATTAGCTCGCAGAAAGGTCGGCAAGCTTTTTCACTAAGACATTAATTTGGAGATTTTGTTGGTGTCGTGTGGATATATTCTACGGATCTCAGAAAGATGAGTTGGTTTAGTGGCTAGAGGGTTTCTCTGCAATGAAGAATACTTGAGTCGTTTTCCTGTTGTGTCACAGATTCTCTTCCAGACTTTAAACTTGTTCTTTAGGCTGTGGGAAGAGGGAAACCCCCCCAGCTGTACTGCAGTGCTTAGATGTGAACTGGGTTTCTCTCATTTAATTGCACTGAATTTGCCTAGACAAAAGGAACTGGGTAGTATGCACAGTTTCTCTTCCTTTTGAAGCAAGGAGTCCTTGCTCTGAAGAAATAAAAACTGTGGCTACTATCCACTGGTTCAGGGTTTCCCAAATTGTGGGTCGCGACCCACTTGGTGAGTCATGGCCTGATGTCCAGTGGGTCCTTGAGTTGGGCCCTCCTGCCCTTGCGTCGTTGGCTCCAAATTGGAGCCTTCTGGATGCAATTAGAGGCTGCTCCTGGGCCGCGCTGGGCCTCCATTGGTCTCCCCAGGTCTCAGAAGGCCACCAGAAGTAACCCGAAGTCACTTCCAGTTTACTTCCATTTTCGTGAAAGTGTCTCCCAGTTGCTTCCGGAGGCCCTCTGAGACCCACGGAGGCCCACCGTCTAAGAATGAGGTGGGTCATGGTGCCTTCCACTGGAGAACAGGTGGGGCTCGTTGGGAGGAAGTTTTGGAACTGCTACACTAGTTAATGGATCTTGATCTTTTTTAGTGATCTCAGAATGCCCTCTTTAAGATAAGGAAATGTTTGTTCCCTTACCTCGGGGCTACATTGCGACTACATTGAAAGTTGGATGGAATTGGGCCCTTAGTTTAGTTTTTACTTAAATTACAAGATCGTATGTTTCTTGTATTTACACGAGGTTTTCCTTTTTCAGGTTGGGAAGTAGCTGGGGATCACATCCGAAGTGGAGCAGGGGGTACAGACAATGATTATCTCATTGTGAATCTTCACGTACCTGGATTTAAGTACGGAAGAATTTAATGCCTGTCATATTACTCATCTCTTTACAGTTTTGACATTGTATAATAGACAATGTGAGGAAGAAAATTATGATCAGAATCACAGAGTTGAGAATCCTATGAGCCATGTAGCATCGTTCTGTGTAGGCATGGAAGCTATTACTGTCAAGAAGTATGACTGGGCACTATGTGAGACTTCTGGTTTGTAAATGGAAACACGATCCAACAAAAATATTTATATACTACTTTTCAACAAAACAAGCGTACAAAACAGCAAAATAAATGAAAAGGTGGTTCCCTGTCCTAAAAGGCTCAGAGTCTTACAAAAGAGATAACAGCAGCAGCCACTGGAAAAGGCTGTTCTGGGGGATAGTCATTCTCTCCTTGCTAAAGATTGATTAATCACCAATTAAAGATGCCCCTCAGGATTAAAACACATGTTATGTTTAAAGTGTGTTTGGGACAGAAGCAGTGTGCAGAGGGGTATGCAAGTGATGGTAGACCACAATGGTAGACCTGGAGCTTTCACAATCAGCCCCTCCGTGGGCTCAGTCCAGGTCACGACGCATGTTCCTGCTTGCTGTTTTTGATCTGATGTGTCACCTAAGTATAGACCTTCAAGAATTTAAGGCAGGCAGAATGAGCAAGTCACCGTGTAGTGTACTAGCAAAGAAGGCTGACTACAAAGCAGGATGTTACTGGTGTCTTTCTGATGCCATAAGGCTGCGGTTTTCAAACTTACCTGAGCCGCAACCCACCTCGTCCTTCAGTGGTGGGTCGCGACTCACCTCTGGATGCCACTCCTGTGTTGCGCTGGGCCTGGGACAGCCTCTGGAGGCCTCCGTGGGCCTCTGAGAGGCCTCCAGACGTGACCAGAAATCACGTCAGCAAAACTGGAAGTTCCAGAGGCCTTCCGAGCCTCACAAAGGCCTCTGGAGCCTGTACTGGGCATCCCGTCGCAATGCAGGAGCAGCAGGACGAGCTGAGTCGCGATCTGGAAGTGGCTTCTGGTTGCTTCTGTTTGGTTCCAATTTGGAGCCAAACGGAGGCATGGGCATGCGGGTGTGCCCAACTGGTGACCCACCTCAGCATCGGGGTGCGACCCACCAAGTGGGTCACGACCCACAGTTTGACAAGCCCTGGGTTTGTGGAGGGTAAACAGAAATCTTTTGACTCTTGTTTTTCCTTCAGATAAAACATTGGTGTTACGGACTGGCAAGTATATTTTTGGAATCATCATATAAACATTTTGTTTCCTCCCCATTGAATAGACCTCCAACTTCAGTAACTGGAACGACGGGCTCAGAACTTGGACGAATCACTTTTGTGTTCGAGACCATCTGCTCGGTGGAGTGTGTGCTGCATTTCATGGTGGTGAGCAAGATCATGATTGGGGGGGGGAACAAAATGAATCTGTTTGGTACTCTTCATGCCATTTTTATACCTGGACATATACAGAGGCGTTGTTAGGTGGGCGGGGGGGGGGGGGCGTTGGGCCGACACACGCCGGGGGTGGGTTGCCCTTTGCTGCCAGATTTGGTAGGAATTCGCCAGTGGCAGCTGGCAAAAATGCAACACCCCCCCCCCCCCCGGGGTTTTCGGCCACTCGTGTCGACAGGATTCGCCTGCCTGCCTGGGCTGCAAACAGCCGAAAAGTGGCTGAAAATCCGCCGTGTGTGTGTGCAATTTTGCCACGCCGCCAAATTTCTGATGAAAGGGTTGTGACATCACAGGGGGGTGTCATTGCAACGGCCCCCCTAGAGGAGGTCTAGTGATGCCCCTGGACATATATATGATTTAGGCTGCAATCCTATACACACTTGCCTGGGAGTAAGTCCCATTGAACTCAGTGAGGCTCACTTCTGAGTAGACGTGCATCGTATCGTATCGTAAGCTGAAGTAGTTTGATAGTTATTATGAGTGAACTCAACTTGCATTCTGGAGTTCACGTGTTCCTGAACACAAATGGATAGTCCTTCCTCTTCCACTCGGAGGCTCTCTCAAGTGTGCAAAGATGATCTAAGTCAGTGTTTTGGCCATGAGATACAGAAATATCCATTTTTACCTGATGGGGCATCTTGGACTAAATGTACATCCGGTTCCAGGTTTAGCTTCTAATGTCTAGCTGTTCAGTACCATTACCATACTAATGTGAGTGACTGTCAGTACCAATTACCTTTTATATAGATTAAAACAATCTTTAACGTTGCTTTAACTTGGTCATTTTTTCCGTGGATTGATCTGGAATTTGGCCAGGTTAAATCTCTTCCCATATAGATTCTTTATACCAAATTGTACACTGATGGACCAATGCATTTTCATTTTGTACTGAATAGAATTTTCAGATTGTATAATGATAGAACATTGAGAAGGATTCCTATAATAATGGCTGGGAGTAGGAGAGAGAATAGTTTTCTGTTTTTCCACATCTTTGCCAGGTGTGAACTTCTTATTCTTCTTGAGGAACTCCCTGAACATCTAGCTCAGTGGTGGCTCCACCCAAGTTCCGCCACTGAGAGTAATGCAGGAAAGAGATGAGGGAAGAGCCTCCAAAAGATGGATTCCTCACCTTTTGGAACTGGCAATGACACTTAAGTCAAGTGTTTCTAACAACAGGGAATCTGGCACAAGGTCTCATCCTTGTAGCCCAAGCAGGGGCATGCCTAGGACTTCTGTGCTCTTGCAAAAGGGGAAGATTGGCTTGCCTGCTTTGTTTAGCAAGGCAGATTTCCGCTAAGCGAGATTGCTTGTTTATTTTGCCTTTTGCTTTCAGGGCATCAATAAAAAGAACACAAATATGGTGGAGTCATGGAGTGGAACAAAGGAGAAGCAATCGTACACACACACAATCTTCAAAAACGCTTCTTTTACATTTACATGGGCTTTCCAGAGAACAAATCAAGGCCAAGATGTAAGTCCTGGGCATTTGCCAAACTTCATGGTGGATGGAGAAACTGGCAGAATACAGACCCTCCTGTTCACTTTCATGAGCTCCTTGCTTATCCATCTGCATCTGTGAAATGGGTCTTACAGATCAGAGTGCTTTTAATAAAACAAGAGAGCCAGTGTGCTCTTGCGCCAGATGATTGAACTTGGATGTGGGAAATTCGCACTCATAGCTCTACTATGGAGCTTGTGAGTGGCTTTGGACAAGTGACTGTCTCTCTGCCTTGCTTCGCACAGTTCTGAGCTGCTGAGATGAGTTGTTCAGAAAACACGGTTCTGAGCTGCTTGGTCGAAAGGGAGGATACAAGGATAATAAATGAAACCAGGGCAGGACAATACTAATGTCTGGAAGCCCCCGTGGGGGCCTGGGCTTGCAGCTTCCTCTGCAAGCCCAATGGGGCAACGAGGGGAGTGGGAAAGCTTGAAGTGTGGACCTGATCCATGCCCTGATTAGGGGACACTGGAAAGCACAATGTGAGCTGCACTAAGCTTTCCAAACAACGTAGATAGAAGTAAAAAATTGTTCATAGAGAACTTGGAAAGAAGTAAGCCCTTGCAGCCCTGCTGGGTCTACTCAGACCTATGCCAGCTACTGTATATAGCTGGTGCAAGTCTGAGTAGATCTGGGTTGGGGGATTGAGACTGGGAAGGGGGATAGGATATTGGGGGGGGGCTGCTGCCACCGGTACCATCCCTTTCCCTGCTTCAATCCTACTAGAGCCAGGACAGTTGCAAGTAGGGGCCTTGCGAGGACCGACAAAGCGGGTGAACTGATTGCTGGCAATCCCTGATGCGGCACCCTCTGCCTCGCTTACTTAGCGCAGGGAGGACCTTGCCTGCTGACAGTCTACAGGAGGGATTGTGGTGCGGGGGTGGGGAGGGGGGAGGAGATGGGAGCGGAGCTCATTTTGAACTGGAGGGACAGCCAGAAGGGGCTATGACCACCCAATGACAAAATCACTTCATGACGGGGTTCTCGGAACGCAACCTTGTCATGAAGCAATGCATACCTGTCCAGGCAAGCTTCTAACTATCTGATGATGTATGTCATGTCACGTGTGGTTTGGCCCTGTGCAAATCGTTCTTCATGGATTGATACACTTGATGGGGTCGTGTTGTTTTGCAAGAATAACTTCAGTGGCTGTGCCTTAAAGCAAACCTTTTTTTTAGAATGTGCCTTTGCATTGCCAGTGGTGTCACTTCCCCTTACTGTTTCTTCCAGAGCAGGAAGCTCATCAATGACGTGGCAAAGATCTATTCGATCACCGTGGCCAATGCCGCCGATGGCGTTGCCTCATCCTGCCGGACCTGCGCTATCGGTTCTGAACAGTCTGGCTCTTCCTGCATCCCGTGCCCTGCCGGGTACTACATAGAAAAGAAGACCAACCAGTGCAAGGAGTGTCCACCCAACACATACCTCTCCATTCATCAAATGTACGGCCAAGAGGCATGTGTCCCTTGTGGACCTGGCAGCAGAAGCACTCAGGTAGATAAGCTACTAGTCGACTTGATGTTTGTAAAGAGATGCACATGGGAAGATGAACCAGAGAAGGTCTATATGAGACCAACGGTCCATCTGATGACTAGATTCTAATCTGTCACTCTTTCTATGACACTGTCCAATCAGATGCCCCAGAGAAGGTCCTAACCAGAGCAAGATGGAGATAACCATTCCCTGTTGCATGGCCCCAGCATCTGGTAGTCGGAGGTATTGCCTCTGAACATGGAGGTTGTATTTGGCTATCATGGGTAGTCCTGTATAGGCCTGTTCTCTGTGGGTCTGTCTAGTCCTTTTATAGACCATTTGTTGGTCTATAAAAGATGAACTTTGAGGTGGTTTAACCCCAGGTTCTGTCTATCATAGCCTTTACAGTAGGACTGACATTTGACTGGTTAAAAAGTACTCAGTTTTGAATTGTCAAACATTGCCTTATGTGGAGTGCTAATGTATTTAATTAGGTAACAAAGAACCAAAAAATAAAATAAAAAAGTTCCCCAGAAATTTAAGTACGAAAAAAACAAACACAAAAACTACCCTTACTGTTTTCTAGTAGACTACAAAGTCTGGTCCCTTCCAGCAGTTTTAGAGAGAACCGAGCGAGTGCCATATGGAAGTCTCTTCTGCAGAAAGAAATGCAAAAGATTCGAGTCCTGCATCTTGGGTGCTTACGACTTGTGTCGTTGTGAGGAGCCTTTGTGCACGGTTGTTTCATGCTTCCTTCTGAACCTTGATAGGATTAGGCCAGAAATCAAAGAGACAAAAAAGGAGATGGGGGCTGTGTGTACTCTGCATTATATTTCCACGAACTAATGGCCCAATCCTATCCCTCTCCACTCCTGGCGTAACTAGTGTTGCACCAGCGGAGGCTGCCTTATGGCAGTTGCAAAACAGCCTCCGTAGACGTGCTCTGCAGGCCCGCTGGCGGGGAGGCTGGAGTGGCCTCCCACCTGACAGTGGATTCATGGAGACCCGCCGGAGCAGGTAAGTGCGTGCAGGATGTTGGAGGGAGGCAGGGGTTGAATGGGGTGAGGGCAGAACGGGGCAGTGACGGGGTGGTGAGGAGGGCTGATCCGCCATCCTAGGTCAACGTGGACTTGCGCCAGCAATCAAGCTGGTGCAGGTCTTAGTTGATCCATAGCAGATGCTGGGACTTACCTCGGGGCAAGGGGACAAATGTCCCCTTACCCCGAGGAGCCTCCAGGAGCTGAAAATCCCCCACAGGATAAAGTGGTAGCTGTCCTGGTATCACTGCATCACCACGCGAGGATTTAGTTGGGATTGGTCTGCCCGAATGCAATGTGACATATATAAAAAAACAAAACAAAATATAGCTTTCCCACAACAGGTCCCTTCATTTTCCTTTTCTTTTCTAAGGACCACTCTGCATGCTTTAGTGATTGCACACTCTCATACGTCAAGGGCAATCGGAGCCTGACCTATGATTTTAGCAACCTGAGCAGGGTAGGCTCGTTAATGAACGGACCAAGCTTTACAGCAAGAGGGACAAAATTCTTCCATTTCTTCAACATCAGCCTGTGTGGAAATCAGGTAAGTGTCAGTGGGGAGCAAAACTGGCTTTGGTTTGATGTGTTGCTCCTCCTCGTGGCTGCTGGCTGTTGAATGCCGTTTTTCCCCAGAAATACCTGAGAACAAGCAGTATGCAATTATTCAGTGTCTCTAGAAATGAGGGTGTCTGGTGAAAAATATGGCAGTATGCAATTATTCAGTGTCTTTAGAATGAGGGTGTCTGGTGAAAAGTACGGCAAGTGCTAGAAACCGCCATGTGCAGCATCACATCATGCCTCTACCCTACCCTGAATTTTGCCCCCCCCCGAATCCGCCTCCACTTCTGCAGCCTGTGAATGAGGCCACAACATTGTTATGGGGGCATTTTGGGCCACTCCTAGAATATATGCTTTGTCTTTGGGCGAACGGTGTTTGGGGGAACGTTCTACTCTGCTTGAGTATCCATATTTTCATTCAACCTGAAAAGCAAAGCTGGAGAACGTTTTGTGTTACCCTATTTAAGTTTCGTTCAATGTTGTGGCTATTACTCTAATGAAATGTACCCACCCTTCTGTCTGTGCCCTCAATTAAAGATACCTTCCTGTTCTCCAAATTTCTGTTTTATGCCTCAGTGTATCATTATCTAAAAGCCAAAATACATTTAATTTGCAAGGAAATTTATGATGCCCTGCAAGGAAGCAACATGGTTCCTTGATGAACATGAAGAAAATGCTGTTTCCCCGCACTGATTCTGCTTCAATGTATTTCAGAGGGGGCTGGCTGTTTGGCAGTCTGCGAGGGAACTGAATTGGCTCTTTCTCAGCGGTGCAGCTTAATTTTTGTGGATTATTTCCTTAATTTGTTGGCAAATTAGCTTCATGTCCTAGTGAGAGGCGCACGACCTCTGATTCACAAGGATGTTAGAAAATCCTGCCTGAAAGCAACACATTTATCCCTTTTTTTCATTTAACATCCCCAGGGAGAAAAGATAGCAATTTGTGCTGACAATATAACAGATATCACGCTAAAGGACATGGTAGCTGAATCAGAAGATTATTCCAACGTTGTGAGGGCTTTTGTCTGCCAGTCGACCATCATCCCACCTGACAGCAAGGGATTCCGAACTGCTTTGGCTCTTCAGTCCAACAGCCTTGCTGACACGTTTCTCGGTAAGTGCTTTAATCTTCTACTTGTTCTGATAAAGACTGAACAGCTCCAAAGCTGAGAGAAAGGAATCAGGGGATGGTGGTGATGATACTTGGCCTAATCCAGTGACAACGCTTTGCAGTCTTCAGAGCTGCCATTTGACAGAACCTGGGATTTGTCGTGAGCTGCTTTTATAAATCCGAAGGTGAGGAGGCTCCCTTGTGACTCGCCGTCTAAGAAGATGTCCATGTAAACACAACTAGCATAGCTTTCTCTTGCAAACAGCAGGACCCCCTCCTCCTAACCTCTTACACAAGGGTTCTCACACCCTTCCCAGCCGAGTACCACCTCCGGTGCCACTCTCCTGCTGTGCACCACCGGATGTGACTGGCAATGACATCATTGCCAGTTACTTCTGGGTATTCAGGTTTTTGGAGGCCAGAAAACGCAGGTAGGAGACTCTGGGCCTTCTCAGCGTTCCCAAGAGGCTTGGCCAAACGCAGGAGCCTCTCAGGAGCCGAAAGCGCTGCATCGGAGCGGTGGTCCGAGTAACACCAGCAGTCAGCCGAAGTACCACTAGTGGTACTAGTACCACTGGTTGAGAACCCCTGTCTTACACCATGTCATTACACCTTAGATACAAGAAGAGGGGAACCAGCCGTTTAATGCCCCGTTGGGGATCCTTCAGCCACCCAGGTTGCCTCAGAGAGCTGGACAGACAGCACCAATTCTTCTCTGTATAACTTGGGGGTCCTCTTGTAAGGCCAGATAGGACTTAGCTCCTCATAGAATCACAAGAATTCTCTTTCCTGGCCTTGTGTTCTGGTCATACGGTATTAAAAGTCCGAATTATCACTTTGGCATATGCCAAACTCTGCATGAATCACTGAGCCCACATTCTCTCCATAACCGTAGCCATTATGTCAGTTGGCTGAATGAATGGATTGGCTCTCTTCCCTATTTAGAAGCTCTACAAAATGGATGTTTTCTCATCAGGCACTAGTTGAAGACAACATTGTGTTCTGTGAGGTAAATACAAAGACGGGCAGCCCAATCCTATTCTCCCCCGGCGTAGGCTCTTCATTTAGGAAGTGATGAATGCCATATGAGCAAGTGGCACTGTCTGAAAGAATGTTGTACATCAACTCTAATGTACGAGCACTCAGTCACCCCCAATCAGCCTTAGTTCCTTTTGTGTGTAATATATTTTTCCCTTTCAGGAGCTACCATTGAAACAACACTAGGAAATATTAATGTTAAGCCAGAAATGTTTGAACGTTCTGAAAGGAAGATACCTGACGTGCACTTCTATTACAAGTAGGTCAAACTCTCTCTTCAGCATGCATTAAGCTTTACGATTTGTAGAGCAAATGTAACGGTTTAGAAGAAAACAGCACAGCGAGGAGGGACTGCAGTGAGAAGAGTCAGGGGCAGAGAAAGGTCTGGGGGGGCGGGGGGGGCGGACATTGCTGCCTTACCTTGTCACCTCCCAAACCCTCCCTTTCCAATCTATTTTGCATAACGTTTACGAAACACGTTGTACAAAGATGCCTACGAATTCCGTTTCTCAGCTATTTTCTAAGCTCCGACTTGGGGCTGAGATGGAATAAGAAGGGCTCACTTAGTGCATTTCATTTTCATCCTACCTTTTCCTCCAAGGGCTCACCGAGTTGTTGTTGTTTGTAGCACTTTTCAACAACAACAAAAAAACCTTTTCCAAGTGGTTTATACGGCAAAGGAATAAGAAGATGTCCCTGGAATAAGGAATAAGTCCCTGTGCTCAAGGGACTCACAATCTAAAAAAAAAGAGAGAGACACAAAGGAGACACCAGACACTGGAGAAGGTGTTCTGCTCGGGTGAACAGGGAGGGTTGCTCTCCTTCTGCTCACTGTAAGGGAACCGCCCCTTTAAAACCACCACCCTCACTTTAGCCTCACAATTCTATAAGATAGATTAGATTTACTCACTGGGAGAGGTGGCTGCGTTATGGGGCAGTGAGCCTCTTGGGACAAACAGGAGCTTTTCATAAGCAGCTAAAATGGGAAATAAAAAAGCTTACTGAATTCTACGTAGGTCTTCGGGAGCGACAGCCACCTGTGAAAATGGCCGCGATTCCATTGTGACGACGAGGTGCAACCCTGCAAAGCCTGGCGAAGGCGAAATTTCAGTTCCCAGGTATTCATTATGATTATGGCTGTCAGTGAGGATGTGAGATGCGCCTTTCTCCTGGAAAAGGTTGTCGCCGGACCTGTCAAAACTGTTTTAGCTTCCCTTGAAATGCCTGAGATATGTTTCCCAAGGAAGAAGCTCCAGTTTGCTGTCAACTTAGCAGAAGCCTATGGTTGGATAGAGCCCATCCCTCCTTCCCAAGGTCTTTCGCTACTCATGTATATTTCGCCTTCTTTTGGATAGTTTGGCTGCAATTGTCATGACCTTGAAATGCTGCATTCCTGTGCAAGCAGAAATGGAGCAAACCCAGCCTTGGTCACAGAACCATTGATCATAAGCAACTGGGGCTGTGTTCAGTAGCATAGCTGGCGTTTTTCCAAGGGGGCATTGGGTGGGACTGCGCGTCTTTGCCCTGCCCGCCCTGCCACCGGAATGGAGTGCGACCGGAGCCAAAAGGTTCTGTTCCATATCGGTGTGTGTGTGTGTGGGGGGGCGAAGACACATCGTCCCACCCACGCCCCCCTTGGAAAAACGCCAGCTATGCCACTGGTTGTGTTCAGTTCCCCAGAACTTGCAAGCCCCCCCTTTGCCACCATCCTCTCCCCAAGCAGGCTGCTTTTCTCTCCGGAAGGTCAGGGTCAGAGCTCCAGTCCCAGCCTTCCAGGATTACGCAACAGAGAACCAGCCTGCCTAACCAGGCAACCTTTCAGTGCTGCAAGACGGGTCACCGGGAGATGAGTAGGCAGCCTACCTCCCTTCCTTGAAAGAGTGCCTGAATTGCACCCTTTCACAGTTGAAAGAGGGGTACTGGGGACGGCGACTTCAACATGGCAATATTTCCCTGTTGTTTTTCCTGTGGTGAATCTTTGTTGCACCATCTGGTCAGAGTTAGATTTAGCAACATTCTGACCAGAGTCATTTTGCTTTGCCTTTGCCAGAATGTAGTAAAATATGTGTTTGATTATGATGGAGATATTCTATAATCTGCTTCCCCTCTTTACACCCACGGCAGACTGCTTGCTAGCTTACTTGGCTAGATAAAACACACGAGGCACAGGCAGATTGAAGTTGCAAAAAGAAGAAGAGTTTTACTTACAGTTTCATTTGCATATATACAGTGTCTGACCATCAATCAGAGGTACATCCTAGACTTAAGATAGAACCCCCCTAGAGCTGGGGCTCCCTGCATGAGGTGTGCTGCAAGATGGCCACTGGGCTGCAGGAGCAGCGATGGCATCATCTCACCTAGTCTAGCATCAGAAGAGAAGAGAAGTGAGAGAAGGGAGAAGAAAGAGGAAACTGGGTCTGGGGCCACGCCCCTTCCTTAAGACAATGAGGGGTCAAAGACAAGAGGGTCTACCTAGGTACTTAGGTGATCAAACAACACACACACACCCTCCAGTGTCCAGCATACGGAAGTTGCCCAATTTCCCAACAGATTATGCATCTGTCTGTGTGTGAGCTCTTGCACAGACTACAGCGAAAATCGTCCCATTTCTGTAAATTCTTCAGTGAAAAGCCCACTTGTCAACTAGGCCTCATCCTTTTGTGAATGTGCAGTATTCACCTAAACAGGTTTGTGGCTCTAACCCCACATTCTCTTCTTCTAGCTTGTGCCCTGCAGGTACCTGTGATGGGTGCACTTTCTACTTCTTGTGGGAAAGTGCAGAAGCCTGCCCCATGTGTACGGAGCAGGACTATCACGAGATTGAGGGGGCTTGTAAAAAAGGACACCAGGTAATGAACAGGTTGCATGGTATGGCTTGAAACATATTGGGTTGCACCCAGATGTTCCCATCCTCTGGAGCAGTGCTTCTGAAACTGTGTGTCGCGACCCACTTGGTGGGTCGTGACCCGATGTCCAGTGGTTTCCTTGAGCCCGGTTGGCTCCAATTTGGAACCCTCCAGACGCAATTGGAGGTCTCTCCTAGGCTGTGCTAGGCCTCCGCAGGCCTCAGAAGGCCTCCAGAAGCAACCGGAAAGTGACTTCTGGTTTACTTCTGGGTTTGTGGAAGCCATTTCTGGTTTGAGGCCCATGGAGGCCCACTGCAGGAGAATTAGGTGGGTCATGGCACCCTCCACCAGAGAGCAGGTGGGTCACAGTGGGGGGGTGGGAGGAACCTTTGTATACAATTCATAGAATCTTTGGTTTTAAACTGCAATCTGAACACCTCACCAGAGAGAGAGAGAGAGAGAGAGAGAGAGAGAGAGAGAGAGAGCGTGTGTGCATGTGTGAGAGCACTATACATTCAGCACAAATTCTTAGCAGAGCAAGTTTTAACATTTTAGAGTAGGAATGTTTTTCTTGTCATTGTGAAGCAGCACAGAAAGGAGCTATTCTCTCAAACAGAAAGAAAGAGAGAAAGAGAGAAAGAAAGAAAGAAAGAAAGAAAGAAAGAAAGAAAGAAAGAAAGAAAGAAAGAAAGAAAGAGAAAGAAAGAAAGGTGAAGGAGATCATGGTAGCTGTAGTCTTTGTGAGGGCTACTGCTATGGGAGTACTGTACTCTTCACAAAGCCTACAACTCCCATAAGCTCCTTCACCTTTCTTTCTTCCTGTTGGGAGAATAGCTCTGTTTCTCTGCTGCTTCGAGAGCAAGGTAAAATCGCTCCCTGGTTGTTGTTGTTTTTTTACCCACTCCTGTGTATCCTGATTCTCAGCCCGATCCCCCTCTCCCCCACACCTCACCAAGCAGCTGTTCTTAGAAGCCCCATGTATAAGTCAACCCAGATTTTCAGGGTCAATTTTAGGGCATACTTTTTTGACTTATACACGAATATATACGGTACTCAGTTCTTATATAAAATAATCAAGTCACATTTAAAGATTACATGGATTGATGAAAGGAAAGCGACACTGATCAGGGGGAGGCTAGATGTAGACTATAGCACACCACTGGACCACAGGCCAATTTCTGGTTTATAGGGGGCCTTCAGCTATTTCAATGTGTTTCTTCTTTTCTCTCCTTGTTTCTTTCTTCTTGGAATCACTGACCTAAGCTTTTCTTTTCCTTTCTTTCATAGGAAACGTTGTATGTGTGGAATGAACCGAAGCTATGCATAAGGGGGGTTTCCTTGCCTGAGAAAAAGATAATCATCTGTGAAACATTGGACTTTTGGCTGAAGGTTGGGGCAGGCGTTGGTGCCTTCACAGGCGTTCTGCTGGTCGCCTTAACCTGCTATTTCTGGAAAAAGAACCAAAAGTAAGTACTGGGTGTGCCCTGAGCTGATGTGCAGTGACTAACTCAAGGACTGCATTGCTGCAATGTGTACTGAGACTCTGCCTTCTTCTTAAATGTCTACCTCCTTGGATAGACTCGCATGAGCATACAGAAGCAGATACCTGCCTTGATATAGTTCTCTGTGTTGCTTCCTTTTTCTTTACCTAGGGCCAGCCTGAGGCCGATTCCACTGCGGTGGTGGGCAGGCTGCCCACAACCGGCAGTTTGCCTCCATGCAGGGGCCGATGTGGCCAGCGGGGCTCTCGTTGGGACCGCCCACCCCGCCCCTGCATTTGTTTGGCCCAAAAATCAGGCCTCCAGGAAGCAGTTGGTGGTGACATGACGACCAACGTCATTGCATCACCATCACTTCTACAAGAGCATGCCTCGTGTCTTGTGCCATGTGCCATCGGCCCCGCCATGGCTTGTCCACGTGAGTGAGGGGCCCGCAGTTGGCAGGCGGGCCGCAGTGGCTGTCCATGCATTGGGCCCCACAGCTCCTAAGGCCGGCCCTGTCTTTACCGGCTCTGCTCTTTCAGAGTTATGATGAAAGAAGCTTCACATGCTGAAGCTCTGTGTGTCAGGCTCCTATTCTCCAAGCTAGAAAAAGTCAGACCCCAGATCCATTATACTATCAGGGGATCTCTCCTTTATTGATGGGGCCCTTCCCTTTGCCTTCTCCATGGCACAACCTTTTTTGTATTTTCGAGAAGTGGAAGGACAAGCCACTGTATTACCTGCTCAAGGACAGGCTCATATTCTTGACCCTCCCAATTACTTCCCCCATCTCTAGGTAGAACAAATATGTATGACCTGCACATATGTGATTTCATGTTCAGTCCCTTGAATCTCAGACTAGGAAAATAGTCTAGGAAAAATGCCTGCTTAGACCTTGGAGAGCAGCTGACAGTTAGAGAAAACAGTGCTTGAATAGAGGGACCTGTCACCATGGACTAGGTTTATGGCAGCGTCTTGTTTCTTCTATTTCTCTGACAACAGGAACGAACTGTAAGAAATCTTGCCATGGACACTCCATGAGGCTGGAAGCAAAAGGATGAAGTGCTACTAATGTGGTTCTATTCAGGCTTGCTTATTTCAGAGTCTGATAATAGTGGAGATTTGAATTGCTAAAATTAACTAAAGCAGTGGTTCCCAAACTGTGCATCGTGACGCCTTAGGGCGTTACGGCCCAGTCACTGGCGTCGTGAGATGTCCCCGGTGGCCCCTCCGAACTGCTCTCTGGGGCGCCGCTATCTTGGATTGTGCAGAATCTTGTGAGATCCAAGATGGCGGCACCCAAAGCTCATGAGATTTGGCCACCGTCATCTTGGATCTCATGAGATTTCATGTGAGCTAAGATGGCGGTGCACAGGAGAGCCGGGAAGAAGAGGCTGTGGGGGCAGGGGGTGTCGTGAGCCAGGTAAGTTTGGGAACCACTGGACTAAAGTCTCAGTGTTTGATGCATTAGAATATGATATTTTCTTGCGATGGCCGAAGCACAACAGTCTGTGTTTATGCTTTCAGGTTGGAGTATAAATATTCCAAATTGGTGATGACAGCAAATGCAAAAGAGTGTGAGCTTCCGGCTGCTGACAGCTGCGCTATCATGGAAGGGGAAGACAATGAAGAGGAGATCGTATATTCAAACAAACAGTCATTACTAGGAAAACTCAAGTCGTTGGCCACCAAGGTGAGTGGAGTGCTCATGTTAGTATGACAGCCACGATCCCCATGTACAGGGCTCCACAACTTGTGACTGGGCTGGTTAAGCCAGCTCTGATTTTCTACTAGCCAGCAGTAAAATCCAATCCACAGCCATCAGATGTAACAGTACAAGAGGGAAAATATATAGCATTAACAAAGCAATCTTGTCTTTTGCCATGCAGGAGAAAGAAGACCGCTTTGAATCTGTTCAGCTGAAATCCTCAAGATCTCAAAATATATGAAAACTTAAATCTGCCTTTGGACCAGCAAACTTAATTTCTATTTGTATAGGACCACACTTTCAAAATGTCCTGGCATTCACTCGAGGGGTGGTCTCCAGTGAGTAACACTGAGCAGGCTAAGTGGAGGGGGAAAAAAAACCATGATAGAGAAGAACAAGTGTGAACGTTGCCTTATTGTGAGACTAACACTTGCCAAAAAACACAACAGACAAACACACGCCAAGGAAAAGGAAAACCAACAGTTTTGGTCACAAGCTGGAGAGGATGGAGTTCAACTCAGGGAGAGACGAGATGGTCCATGACATTTGGTGCCTGAGGCAGACAGTCCAGATGGTGCCTCCCCAAATATAACACGGATCTAAACAATTGACTATTTGCTGCCCTTCAGCGGTACCTCAAAGCCTGCCCCATGAGGCAGGTTGCCAAACCCTGCCCTGAGAGGAAGAGAGAGGGTGGGGTTATACTTGACATGAGGCTTACAGTGCCCTGTACATTATTCAGGCTTTCCAGGTGATTTTGATATTTGCACCTCTTCGGCTCTTTCCCTTCTGTCACAGAGGTCAAACTGGCTGATTTTTGGAAAGGCCGGAAAGCTTCCTCAAAGCTACCCCAGATACCTCCAGGTGTGTTGATGTTGCAGCACTGAATCTGCCTTGAAATGCAAACAGTGATTCAGTACATGAAATAGAAGAAGTGTAGATTTTCATTGTCTGAAAAGCGGAGCAAGTGCTTGTAGTGTACATTGTGGTGTTTTGTCCAATGTTAGAGATCCCACTTTGAACCTGCTTCTGTAGATGCAGTGGTTTGGTTGAATCAGTCATGTGGAAGGATTGGATCTGTCACCTAAAAGGCTAGCTCCTTGCATCCTTACTTCAGAGACTTGGTTTTATTGGCTTAGCAACCTAATCGGCCTCAGGCCCAGCTGACGTATGCAGCCATCCGTCTGACTTGGAGTGCAGTTGTCTGGCAAGCCCTTTGTTGTTTCAAACAAAGGGCTTGTCGTACATCTGCATTCCAAGCTGGATCGCTGGCTGCATATAGCAACAGGTGGTGGTGATTTTTGTCGCACCATCGCAAATCCTCCCCCACAAAAAGAGGGCTTGTAACGGCATGCAAAAATTGCTGCAACCATGTGGTCTTGCATTCCAAGGAATTGCCTTCCTACCTTGTTTCAAGAAGTGACTCTACAGTGATTTCCTGAATCTGGGTATGTCGTTCAGGGTCCGGGAGCAGCATAACCGCCCCCATTTTTGCTCCCACGGAGCTCCCCAGGAGAGGCTGCCACCCCCCATCCCCCGCGTGCTGCCTGTGGCCTCTGTGCCAGGGTCACCTTGACAATCGAGGAGTGCCCTGCTGCTAAACCAGTCACTCACCCCACAGCGAGCACCGCAGTCAGTAGGTGAACCCCAGGCAGATCCAGTGACTACCTTTACTTCACCCAAGGCAGGCTTCCCAAGGCAGGCAGGGGCAACAGGGACACTAGGGAGGCGGGTTCTGGGCTGAAAGGGGGGCGGGCCCGCACATGCCCATAAGGTAAGCCCCAGTATAAAGAGTTCATTCAGTGCCAGTGATGAGGCAGTAGCAGCAGGATTCAAGGCTGGGGGCTCTGTCTCCACAGCCATAGAAGGAGACAGTAGCTCGAGGAGGAGAATGCGGATGCTGTATAACCCCCCCCCCCCACACACACACAGTTAAATGGCGACTTGACTGTCTCCAAGCCAACCAAGGAAGGCTCTCCATGCCAGGCAGCCTGGCACGGAACCTGTAGATTTCCAGAATTTCTAAATGGAGGATAAATATTAGTGATGAGAAATAAATGCTCATCAGGATCAAGGTAATGAGAAAAAAGGCTATTGATGAGGAGCTGCATTTTATAAATTTCTATCTAAATTAGGCATTGTTAATTTTGTTTTTTTAAACAAACCCTGGCATACACTAAAATATATGAGTGCAAATCTGCATTGGAAGCACTGAGGAAATGAGGTGAAAGTAGGGTTGTTTTTCACATAAAATATTCCGTAGATGTGATTTTGCAAAAGCCACATTCCTTGCAATGAAACCAATCTGAAATGTTTTGCATTCTAAAGACTTGTCCTATAATCCTCGTATAGGCTATGGAATAAGACTGACTTGCTTTTCATATGTATAGGGCAATTTACTAACAGCAGAATCCTATATATGTTTACTCAGAAGTAAGTCCCACTGTGTTCAGCAGGGCTTACACTCAGGTAAGCATGTATAGGTTTGCAGCCCAAGATTTCTTTATACCACCCAAGGCTGGGTTTTTTCTGTGATGCTGGATCTTCGTATGGGTAATTCAGAGAGAGCATGCAGTTATTATTATCATTTTGTTGTTGTTGCTGTTGTTGAAAAACATGCTGCCTTTCACCATCAAGGACCGTTTTGTGAAATGGCACATTTTCCTTTAAGTCCTCTTGCTTTTTGTATATTTTGTAGGGTTTGCTCGTTGACCTTGCTATTTTGTTTGCTGCTATTCTTTTTGACGTTGCTAGATATGAATTGTTGGGATTGGTTGGGCAGCATCAGTACTATTTCTATGCAGAATGTCCAGGGACAGCATTGATCTGGTAAACGCAACATGTGAACTGGCCTCTCCACAGATACAGCTGCAGTGACCTGTCGGTGCTTTCCATCACCGTGTGAAAATTAATAATGAAAACATTATTAACGTGATTGTGGAAAGAACTGCAACACTTTGCACGTTACATTCTCCATGTGATTGTGACCCTGACTGCATTGGTTGGAAAACCTTTTGACCATATATGAGCAAGTGAAGCTGCCCTATATGGATTCAGACCAGTGGTGTCGTGTCCATGGGGTTGGGGTCGCCTGTTGCGGTAACTCATTGTGTCACCCCCATTAACTTTAACAGTACAGGTCACCCAACAAAACAGTAACCAACAAAAAAACAGTGGCCAACTTGATGACACTCGCACAACTGAAAAAGAGTTCTAATCACTGGCGCCACTGCAGGGGGGCGGAGCTCTAAGTTCCGCTGTGATCCGACCCTCTGTTACACGGGTGAATGAAGAGGCCCCACCCCCTCGCCTTCGGAGCCTTTCAGGACAGCGAAAGCAACGCGCAGGGAGTCTCCTGTGCGTTGTTTTCACCGCCTTGAATGGTTCCGGAGGGGGCGGGACCGCTTCGTTCACCCGTGTAATGGAGAGTCGGATCGCGGCGGAACTTAGAGCTCCGGCCCCCCCTGCAGTGACGCCAGTGGTTCTAGTATTAGCTCTGATGCATAGAAAGGAGAGCTGACTCATACTAACACCTTATTGGTTCCATGCTGTGTCATAATAGCACCTCATTGGCTCTCAGAACAATTGGTCTCATTGATCAATTTTCAGTTAAGGAAATCCACTTTTAGTTACATAAGGCATTTGTGTTTTCATTTTTCGGTTATTTGGCCATAACCTTGAATAGAATACAGATAATTCAACACAGTTTGTTTCATTGCATTCTACATTAAATTTCCTTTCCAATGATAGATACCTGTATGGCAGTGTTTCTCAAACTGTGGGTCGGGACCCACTTGGTGGGTCGCGACCTGATTTCTGGTGGGTCCCAGGTGATGGAAAGGTCAGATAAGTAATTGCCACAAGCCCTGAGGCTATAGATAGCTACTAATTGCCCTTCTAAGAGCTGAGTTCCTGCAGTTTGCAAGATAGCTGCTAATTACCCTACAAGCAGGTGAGCTCTTATTTATTTCTAGATCATCTTTTTTTAAGTCTCATAAAGCTAGGTGGGTCCCGATAGAGTGTCATTTTAAAAAGTGGGTCCCGGTGTTACAAAGTTTGAGAACCACTGCTTTATGATGAAGGTATTTTTTCATAAGTACAATTTTTTTGAAAGGTTTACACAATTTTGGCCACTAGTGTTGTCAACCCCCTGAGGGTGTCACCCAGTGCAGTTCGCACCCTCCCACCCCTTGGTGACACCAATGAGTCAGACCATTGCTCTATCTAACCCAGTATTTTCTATGACCCTAGCTGGTTGTGCTCCCCAAAGTCCTTCTGAGCTCATGTATCTGAGATCCTTTTGACTGGAGATGCTGGAGACTCTCAACCTGGGATTTTCTGTGTGCAAAGTGTGAGGTCTGTGATTGAGATGTGGACCCTTTCCTGCACCATGCGAACCAGTCCTTGGTACTTAAGTTATTTTTTATGAAGAAGCTTATTTGAGTTTCTGTGAATCTTTACTCCAAAGATATTTATCAGTAGTCCTGATGTGACATTACACATATATTTGATATTCTTCTCCCTGGAATGTATAGAATGCTGGCGTTGTTCTTCAGTGTTAAATGAAGATGTGGAACTAACTGGCTTCCTTAGAGTCTCATGCATATCCTCTTCTCCTGTTTTCTTCAAGCCATAGGAATTTTTTTAGCATAGTGTAGGTTGCCAGTTCGCGATTACTTTCTAAAACATTCTTGAAGTTGAGATTTACTGCAAGGCAGCACCTTTCGTCCACAACTGGGCTGTCATTCCTGTTGTGTTCCAATGCCTTAAATTTGAATCAATTTTTGTCAATACCTGTGATTTTTCATCAGTACTACATTGTGCTTCTGTCTGTCATATAGGTAGCATTTTTTTCCCCTACACACGCAAATGGTATACCTGGCGTGTATGAGGACCATATAGTAAGAATCGGTGTTGATTCAAGTTTCGTTTTGGATATCATTTTGTGGTGTGCTGCAGTTGCTTTCGTTAAAATAGAAAATCTAATATATTCAGGGCCAGAGGCTGGCAGTTTGACCATTTCCCAGGATGAAGGACATATGGCGCCAACAATGCCCCCACCATTCTTGCTTTGAGCATAACACCCAAGAAGGTCAGAGATACTAGTAGGACACTTCCCTTTCTGCACATTCGCACCCCATTTCCAGGTATAGGGGATGCACCGAGGGCGCCTTGTTCGTGTGTTTCCAAAATTCCATGTCAAAGGACCAATCCTATCCTGTCCAATCCTATCTAATGTTCCAGCATTGATGCAGCCGCAGTGCAACCCCAAGGTAAGGGTTCAAACATTCTCTTACCTTGAAGAGGCCTCCATGATTCTCCCCCGCAGCAGGATGCAGCCCATGCCCCATTGGCACAGTTGCATCAAGTGCTGGAAAGTTGGATAGGATTGGGGCCGCAGGTGTTCTCAAAAAATGGAGTCAGTGCTCGATATACTAGACCAAAATTAGATGTCATTGGCCATGATCCAGAACTTAGTGCTCTCAAGTGTTCTGTCATTTTTCCTTTGTAGCAGCTAACCCCACTAATCATCCAAACTTACACCTCTGTACTAAAGGATATTCCACACTGTCTGGCAAGGGACTTTTAAAAGCAAATTCAAATGGACTGGAGGGCAAAACTCTCTATCCAGCAGATTCCCCCTGAGCCACACTCAAGTGTTTTCACCAAATAATGTTTTCACCTGAATTCAGTTAGACACTAAAATTGAAAAAGGAAAACCCAAAACCGAATATACTCCACTGAGCTGGATGGAAGAGCCCTTGTGGGCGAGGGAGCTCCGTATGTATATTGGGATCAATGAACATATAATCCGTCAGTGAGCAGAAGCAACTAAATTCACACTAAAGTATGAGGAATTCATTGTAAATAGAAAAGTTGTTTTCTCTCTCAAAATCTTATCAGCAGGGATCACAATTCCTCTAAAGAGGAAGGCATCATTATCTGTTGTTTTGCCAACATTGAACTTTGCTTCCTTAAGAGCCTCACTGGACAGGCTAAACCAGTCTCGTACTCTGCCAAAATGTATGAGGGCATTTGGAAAGTAATATCAATTTTCACCATAGACAGTTCCTTTTTGGAAGTACTTTTGCAGTTGTTACTGCAGCCATCCAGCAGTCAGTGATAGGTTGGTTATTTTATGCCGGTAAGCCTTGCACACTTTTGACAGCCTTTTACCTCTCCCATGTAATTTTTAAATTTGGGTACAAGCCATTTCATTTTTGCAGAGGTTGAAACTATTTTGGTGATGCCTCTTCTGATATAACAAGTCTGAGACTGCAATCCTATACATGCTGACCTGAGAGTGAGTCCCATTGAAGTCGACGGGACTTACTGCTGAGCAAACATACTTAGGATTCTAATGTGAGGTCATTTTCTCTGCCTCTGCATAATTATTGAAGGGGGGGGGGGAACATGTACACATTATCCTGGATGGTAACTAATTTTCAATAGGGTCATGTTCTGAATGGGATAAGGGTTATAGGAACAGCCACATCCTTATTGATTCAATTCTGTAGGACCTAAGAGACAAACAAAGGACTCTCTAGCCCTCTTGCCTGTGAGCAGTGAGCGAAGTATTGCAAAAGCCCTGCTTTTCTTATGTACTCAAGTGGGAGTGAGTAGCTGTAACAGGTAAGGGGGGAGCTCTGCCTAAGCCTCTTCTGGTCTTTGCGCTGTATGCTCACGCATTAAAAAGCCCTTCACTCGGCTCTCGACTTACGTGCCCGAGAAAGTGCCTGGGATGTGTACTTGTGGGGGGCCGTTGGGATTAAGGGCTACATTGGGGCCAGATGGGACATGCCTGAGACTGAGCCCCCAGACTGCCAGTTGTCTGTCTCTTGCATAGTGTGATCAGCAGTCAAATCTAACTAGCTACATCAGGGGTTCTCAACCAGTGGTACTAGTACCACCAGTGGTACTTCGGCCGACTGCTGGTGGTACTCAGAGCGGCGGACCACCGGAGCCCTGCTTCAATGCGGTGCTTTTGGTGGCACCTTTTTGCTCCCAAGAGGCTCCTGCCTTTGGCTGAGCCTCTCGGGAACACTGAGAAGGACTCTCCTACCCACACAGAGCCTCCTGCCTGCATTTTCCGGCCTTCGAAAACCTGAGAACCCAGAAGAAACTAGTGATGATGTCATCGCCAGTCATTTCTGGTGCTATGCACCAGGAGAGTGGCGCTGGAGGTGGTACTCAGCCGGGAAGGGGTTAAGAACCCCTGAGTTACATCATGTCAAATTCAGAGCTTATAAACTATAACTTCATCAAATGACAAAGAAGTACCCACTGCTGTGGTGTGTGCAATTTCTCCAGGTGGCTGGTGAAATTGTGAGGATGAATGGGCAAATTCTGGGAGGGGCCGCTGGTTAGATCAACTCTAGTCTTGCAACTAGTGCTATTCAGGAAAGCTTACTTAAAACATTTTCCCCAAAAGAGTAACCTGAGACACTCCCAAGCATTCTTGAAATTCAGTTGTGCAGCTGGAATCTCTGTTGTATCATGTGTAGCCATATTGGTTATTTATTATCACACTGCTGCTGTTTTAGTTTATTTGGAGGGGGGGTTGTTAAAAACTCTTTATTTTAACTAATAAACATCAGATTTGAAACTTACCAGGTGTGTCATTCTTTTCATCTATTCTTTTCATCTACTCGTTTTTCATACACAAAAATGCACATCACTCTTTACATCTGAGTGCACAACAGATCCCAGCCTTGGAGAAAAAGTCATGACACAATATTGTCGGCACCTCTGGTCAGAGACCTGAATTTTGCTTCTTTTAGTCTTTAAAGTACCTTGTACTCTGAATCTTCTAGGTCGATACTACTAGTAGTACTAAGTTTTTATTGGATTTATAACTTTTACCATTCCAAGGACTTGGAAAAAGTAAATGTAATTGCTGCAGTTAAGCTCTCATTATACCTACTTTTCAGTCCACTCTGATTTCCAAAACAGTTTATAATGATTACAATCAATCTTAAAATTTATTATTCTATCCCACCCCTCTGTTCATGGCCACCAGAATCCAGTTTGAATTAAAATGCCTTACAGCACACTCCTATAACTGTCCGCTCAGAAGTAAGCCCCATTGAGTTCAGTGAGACAGGACCCAATCCTATGCAACTTTCCAGTGCCGATGCAGCCGTGCCAATGGGGCAGGCACTGCATTCGGGGGGGGGGGAGTCACGAAGGTCTCCTCAATGAGGGAATGTTTGTTCCCTTATCTTGGGGCTGCATTGCAGCTGCATAGGGGCTGGAAAGTTGGATAGGATTGGGCCCTTACTTCCATATAGGTGTGTATAGGATTGCAGCCATGCATTGCTTCCAGAAAACACAGGGTCAGGCTTTGGTGAGTCTTTGGGAAGGGAAGTCTAAGAATACCTATTAAAATATAGGCCACCATCAAATTGAAAGGCCATCAAGGCAACTTTAAGGGAAGCTACTGGAACGGTTTCTCAATGCAGCCTTAAAGGTGGTTTAAAGCCTGATTTGTGGCATAAATGGTGAAGAGATGGGGTTCCTCAGGCTCCTTGGAGCTTTGTAGGTTATGAGTAGCACCTTGAAACAAGAGATTATAGAAGACTCAAAATCCATCCAGTTCTGCATGTGACACTTGCTTTTCAGGACTGGCGCATCACTACAGGTTGGCTGTTAATGTGCTCAAATGTATAGCAGCCGCCACCCCCCTTTGTACCCAAGAAGCTTTGCAGACAACATTAGATCAACACAGGGAATTCTTCTGCATATCCAATGTGATGGTGCCAGCACATGGACTGGCATTGCCCAAACTGTAGTGACCATGGGGGGGGGGGAGACGCTTTTTAAAGTGACCATGTGATGATCATGCAGAGACAGCACAAGACAAGCCAAAAGGCACCAACCTATAATGAAGAGTCCCCTTAATCCCACTGCCCCCCATAATCTAGACCAGCACTTCCCAAACTGTGGGTCATGATGACCCATTTGGTGGTTTGCAGCCTGCTACGTGGTGGGTTGCGAAGTTAGGCCCTCTTGCCCACCCTTGTATCCGTTTGGCTCCAAATTGGAGCCCTCCAGATGCAACTGGAGACCACTTCCAGGACGCGCTGGGCCCAGGACACACGTCTGGCTTCCGCTGGCCTCAGAATGCCTCTGGAAGCAACTTCCGGTTTAGCGGATGTGACTTCTGGTTTAGCGGATGTGACTTCCAGTCACTTCCTAGAGGCGTTCTGAGGCCCGCCGAGGCCAATGGAGTGTGTCCCGGACCCAGTGAGACCTCCAGAGGCCCCAGCATTGGGTCGTGACCCACCATGGGAAGACAAGGTGGGTCGCAGCAGGGGTAAGTTTGGGAACAGCTGATCTAGATTATAGCAGTATAATGAGTGACTGATGTTTGACAATTGGCATTTGCCACTTGAAAAGTGTCACCTGAGTTGGGCTACCTCACTCTGTCTTATTGTAGGAGCAGCTTTGATAACTCCTAAACCAGCCTTAAGAAGTCCACAAAAGACTTTATACCACCGTATGGGCCACTCAAGTTAGTAACATTTGCTAGGGTCAGCTTTCCTAACAAGGCCCTGTGCTGAATGCCCTGTCCCCTTCCCCCATTTTTTCTTATGTTTGGAAATTTGTAATCCCCCAGAAGCTTCTGTGCTGGTTCAGCAGCCTAAAAGTTGCTTAGACACCCTCCTGCTGTAGCCTTTGCCCTTGCTTCAACAGCAGTTCCAAACAACCATGTGTTGGATGTGGAGTTGGTCGTTCTTTGTGGGCTAGCCAAAACTTTGCCTTGTTTGTGGGCTAGCCAAACCTCCTTGTGCAAGGATTGGGCAGCCAAACCTGTCTGTCTAGCTAAAGGGGTGGGGCGGAGTGGCCAGATGGGTTTCTCTCATCCAGTCAGGTAAGTGATGATGCCCATCAATCGTCGGTTTCTTGAGATCGATCACAAGGATGTTTGGGAGTGTTTTGCCAGGTCTGCAATGGGAATTGAATGCTGTTTCATGGAGGACACACCCCACTTACTCTCCTGAAAGTGCAGGACCCGATATTTCTGGAATGAGGTAAGTAGCTAGCAATAGGGACCCTATTTCTATCTAGATGCATTTAGGGAATTTATTTTGTTTCATCACTTTTCACTCCAAGCCAGCCTGCAAACCTCATTGGCGTTTTGTGTGTTTTCCTCTCAAGCAGCTACATGGCTCCCTCTGCTGGGCATTATTAGCTACTGTATCCCCATTGGTCAAGCCATTTCTTTGTGTCCAAACAGCCAAGTTCGGGCATTTTTCCATCAGCCTGTTCATTGCTCTTTTCTCTAGCCTCTTTCTCCCATTTTATTTCCTTTTTTCCTTTGGATAATTAATACATTGGTTATATTTTGCCTGCCTAGTCCATGTTCATGGGCAATTCAGTGGTTTGTTATTGCTGATCACTTGTGGGTACTACTGTGATTTGATTTTAAATAATGGACTCCTGGGTTATGTGTTCCCCCTGGGAGGCTTTTTCCCAGCAGGCAGCTCCCTGGTCTCCTTTTGGATGGTGGTAGGGGAAAGATCTACCAGTTCTCCCCCATTCAGCTGCTGATCCAGTAAAAAATTCACCCAGACAGCAGGAAGACTTGCTTGAGTGCTTGGCCCCATTCCCCTTGGAGTGATTGGCCTGCAGCCTCTGGCCCCTCCCCTGTACCTGACAGGTACACCGTCATTGCATTTGCTGTGAAATTTAGTCCATCGCCTTTGAAGAACGCCCAACGGGAAGAAGAGGAAAAAGTATGCCGAAAAATGTTTCAGATTTTATTTTTGACATCTTTACATGAATTAATACTGCCGTGAAAACCGTCTGTTGCACAGAATGTAACCAGAATATACAACATAGAAATGCAGTCTAAGGAAATTACAACAAGGAATTACAAAAAGGGTCATTAGAAAGACAGCCACCGAACATGGCCACTGATCACCCCCCCTCGCTGCGGAGTCAACATGATAGAACTGGAAGTCAGGGTTATTATTTTACACATCCCTTAGAACTGTTAATCACAGAGGGCTCTAAAGCTGTTCTAAAAAGAACATCACTATATACTGTACAGTCCTCAAAAATAATTTATTACACCGGTTCTAGAAAAAAAACACCCTACTAGTCTCTTTAGTTTTTTTTTTCCGGAGAGCACAAGAAATGTGCAATACTTCCTAACAGTCTAGGAATGTTAGAACCAACTGAATGATTACAAAGATGAAGTGGTGGAATCCACGACTTCTCTTCCATTGCAGACGGTTGGAACGTACACGTTGGCCGAGGCTGAAAGAGGAAGACACTTCATTAGCTGCAAAGATACTTTAAAACAAAAGTCCCCCCCCCCGGGTAGATTGATGAGGAATACAACTGGATGGCTCAAAATCAAACGCACGTCAAAACAGAAACAGATGGCATGTCTGTACAGGTGGGCCCCCATATCCACTGATCCGCTATCCACGGTTTCAGTTATCCACGGATCGTGGGGACCCCCCCCAGGCTTTTACTTTTTTCCCAGTAAGCTCAGTTTCTTCCTTAAACAAACAGGAGAAGCAGCCTCTGGCTACTTATTGCAGGCAAGTAGAACGAGACTAAGTCCTAGAGAGGCTCTGCAAGGTTAACAGAAAACTTGCAGAGCCTCTCCAGGTCTTAGTCTCGTTCTACTTGCCTGCAATGAAGGCTGCTTCTCTGTTTGTTTTAAGGAAGAAAAAAAGCTTACTGAAAAAAAATAAGAGGTGGGGGGCGCGCACGCCTGCCCGTAGGGCAGGGCGGGGGCCCCTCAGGAAACCATGGAGGGGGTATTTGTTCCTATCCACGGTTTCAAGTATCCATGGAGGGGCCTGGAGCATATCCCCAGCGGATATGGGGGGAGTACTGTACTTCAACCTGGAACCCTTTTCAGAGCTATCATACCTCCGAGGACATCTGAGAGTGGTGATTCTATCAGAGTCGTAGGAATGCCGCCCCTGCAATAATGCCCCCCAGTGGAAGCCATGCCCCTGCCGCGTGACATCACCCAGAAGCCACACCCCATGGGGGTTACTTCACTCGGCCTATAACTGGCTGAAAACGGCCCCAGGGGGTGGGCAGGATGGCGGGGAACACTTTCCTGGCCTCTGGAAGCCTCGGCAACGGCGCTGCGAGGCTCGTTGTCGCTGCCGAGGCTAGCAAAAAAAAAAAAAAGTGGCGCGAAAAGAAGCAGCCGCCACTGCCGAATCGCCACTGACGGGGTGAGTGCTGCCCCCCTGCCCCCCGGATGTGCTGCCTGGGGCTAGGGTTTCCATCAAAGAACCCTTGAGACTGTCAACAAAGATGAGCTGGGTGGATGCGCTGTCCTCCCAGCTTCATGGCCAGCGATTCCTCTTCTGGATCATGGGCCAGTTTGGATGAATCTTTTACCATGAAACTGACTCCATGTATTACAACACTTGTACACTCATGTTGCACACACATCTGGGCCCCTTCCCTCAATTCCGGGGGACTTTTCCTAATCACATTGTGGTGGCGGTTCATCCGAACTGTCCTCGACACATGTTCCATCATACTATTTTTGAGTACTGTTAGCAGCATGCGTATGGACGCTCAGGACACCCAGGACAATCTGTCCTGGGACTAGGGAAGCTCCTCAGGAATTGAGGGGAAGGGCCAAGATCCTGGCAGCGTGTGTATCTTTAAATGTGTGGGTCCAGCTGGGTGGCAAAGGTAGCATCCAAACCTGCCCCACACCAACTTTGAATTTCAGCATTAGAGAACAATAAATCTCATTAAAGCAGAGCCCTTCTTTGAAAAGTAAACAATCAATCCATGTTCTTTCCTCATCACAGCCATTAAGTAGCCATCTTTTTTTTCTATCCGAATTCCTGTGCTGTTAACAGCTGCAGGATGGCAGAAATTCAACCGATAGTGTTTCCCCACTACATGAAAATGCTTGTGCAAAAGAACAACACTTGCATTTTTTCCAGTTAAGCAGCTGTTAGTGTCAACTTTACTAGTGTTTCTCTCTTTTTGGCATTAAGCCTGCAGCTTTTAGTAGTTTGGAGGGTTTTGTTTTTTGTTTTTGCATCTGTTTCATGTCCTGATCTCTGATGTAATTTAAAAATGCTGGTACTTGGTTCTTATTGTTTGCTTTCAGTACTTGCATGGCTGCATTGTTACTGTTTTTAAAATGTTATCCCCCCCCCCTCCCAGAAATTCAATTGGTTTGAATTGAATTCAATTGTTTTCCCAACTGTTCTGAAATGACGGACCGTAAGCTCCCTTGGAGCATTTTTTTTTCTTGCTGGAAAAGTGGTGGAGATTAGAAGTTATAAATGCAGGATCAAAACACAGGAGCTTTCCTGGGATAAAAAAAGGCAGGCAGTCTGACTTTTGAATTACCTTGGGAAGAATAAGTGGTTCCTGTCCCGCTGACACTGAACCTGTTGAGGTGCAGCCTATGAGTGACCAGGTTCTTCTGTGGCTGGAAGAGGACGATATGCACTTTAGGGGCAAACAAGCATCCCAGGACCACGAAGCCGCTCAGACTTACGGAGATGCACATCGTTGTGGTCTGGACCTGCAGTGGGAAAACCATTACAGAAGCAGGAGAGCGGTATAAGCCCCTGTTTCAGATGTTGTCACCTTCCCCTGCCCTCATCACATCTCTTACAGAGACAAGAACTGCCTCCTTTTGGAGACAGAAGAATACAAGCAGAAATCAGACCAAGTGTCCATCCAGCCCAGTATCCTGTTTCCAGCAGTGGCTAGCTAGATGTCATCACATCCTGTTTGTAAATATCCTGGAGGCAACAACCCTCCTGTTGTTGAAACTCAGAGGCACACTGCCTCTTCTTGCCTGACGACTCTTTTTGGTTTCTTTCTATTTTGAGGCATGCAGGGAACATGCTTGCATGCGCACATGGGTACATGCTGCTGGGTGCCTGCCCAGGCCAGTCATGTGGTGCCAGTTCGAGGACCGTCGGCAAGAGGCTCCAAGTGAAAGGCCACACTTTTAATCCAGGGCCTGTTCCACCTTAGCTAGTTGCTCTGCATTGCTCCGGCCTGTGGACGGACCTCCGGAGGCCTCCGGGTTTAAGAAGGCCTCTGAAAGTGACATGGAGGTCACCTCCGGTTTTGCCGACATGACTTCCGGTCGCATCAGAAGGCCTTTCTAAGGCCCCTGGAGGCCACCCCCAGGCTGGAGCAAAGTGGGAGTGTCTGGTCAAGGTGGGTCTGCTGCATTAGGGACATCCTTGACTGAAACTGTGGTTGCTCGATTCCTGGTTGCTCAGCCAAGTAGCGTGAACCATTTTGAAGAGCTCCAGTGATGTTTCAGAGTGTTTATTCAATGGGAGAGACTTGCTCCCTTACTGCAAGTGGGACGAGTGCTTTCACAGTCCACCAAGGGACTCACCCCCCCCCCCTTGCTTTTTGGTTCTAGCAAAGAGAACTGCCCTCAAGCCATGACCTTTTTGTCATGGTCCAAACCGCAGGAATATTTTCCTCCCAATTCCCCCTTTTCTCCTCTCCTCTTCCATCCATGCACCCTGAAGCCCCCCATCTCCTAGCCCCAACTCTCTCTCGGAATCCCACACAACTTCTCTATGCCTCTTTCCCTCTTCTTCTCCCGTTCTGTGCTTGCACCATCACGCACCCCTTTTTCCTTTTAGGATTTCCTCTCTCCGTCCCTTGTATCCTCTATACTTTCTCTGCTTAATTGTTTCTCTGCTTATGTTGTGATTTTCATAGAATCCCAGAGTTGGAAGGGACCTGCAAGGCCATCTAGTCCAACCCCCTGCATGTAGCAGGAAATCCTCCTAGCACATCTCCAGCAGGTACCTGTCGTGTCTCTGCTTCAAGGTGAGGACCCACCACCTCCCTCAGCAATCTGTTCCACTCCCGAACCACCATTGCTGTCAAGAATTTCTTAATGTCCAACCGGAATGTCCTCTCTTGCAGTTTGAGCATTTTGATTGCCTTTCCCTGCTATGGTCCATTATCCCCACAATAGAGCTTGTTTTGTTGCATCTTTCACTCTCATCTCCCTCTTCACTTCACCAACAAACCATTTAACTGTGCCATTGATCATGTCACAAGATCCCCCCTGTGCATGAATTAGTTTCTCTCCCACGTGCGCATGCTACACATGTCTAAAAGCATACCAGGGAACACTCTGACCATGATGAATAGGCTCGCCCATGTAATACTTCACCTTAATGTTTCTACTTTTGTGGGCCTTTTCAGAGTAATTCTACTGATAGTTCGTTTCATGAGATCCTCAGCACTCACTGAACATTGCTGAAGGCCATGTTGATGTATGCTGCATTACTCATTTACTGGGCCATAGCTTAGCTTCTGAAGCACGGATTGTTAGTAAACAGGCCACAATGCTTTCTTCTTTTTATACTGAAGAATGTTTAATGGAATATTTATTCTGGATCTGGTTGAATTTGTTGAATAGTTACTCAAACCTAAACATATCTAACAACATTTGAACGCTTATGGTTCTCTGTAAAAGTGTCGTGCACATTGATGGAGTTCTATTATTTGTTTGTTTGTTTGCTTATATATACAGTGGGCCCTTTGCATCAGCGGGGGTCTGGTTCAGGGACCAGGGATGCCAAAATCAGCGGATGCTCAAGTCCCATTTAAAAAATAGCGTTTCCTACCTGTGGGTTGTGGGCATTGCAGGGCAGTATCGAGTGTTCCCAGAAGCCACTTTCGGGTCACGCCAAGGCCCGTGACCCACTCCGTTGGCCCTGGTGCACGCCCAAATGCATAGCGGAAGCATTTCACACAGTTTGGGCCAACAGAGTGGGTCGTGGGCCTCGGTGCGACCTGGAAGCAGCTTCCGGGAGTTCCTGATACCGCCCTGCAGCACTGCAGCCGATCCGCAGTCAGTCAAATCCGTGGTTGCCAAGCCCGCGGATGCAGAGGGCCCACCGTATACAGGAACATAAAAAGAATCTGCAATGTTTTGCCCGCTCTGATGAACTCTCATATTTAACCGGTCTTTCTCCTGTTCATAAAATGCTTAGCAGTGTGTTAACAGGGTGAGATGTCAGCCAAGGACACAACAGATCACAAAGAAAAACAAGCCTTTTATCTAATAATAACAGGACTCTGTGAGAGCAATTTATGGGGAATGAAGGTAAAACGACTTACCCTGTAATCGCTGGATGTCACATAAAAGATTGGGAGAAAGGCCAGCCAAATAATGCATGTTGTGTACATTGTAAAACCAATAAATTTGGCTTCGTTGAAGTTTTCTGGGCACTTCCTTGTTTTAAAGGCATACACAGTGCATAGAACTACCAGGATAACATCATATGTTAAAGAGATTAACATACTGCCATCTTTTACGTTGCACTTCAAGATGACAGTCTGCCTTTTCTCAGGGAGGGTGTACCGTCGGGTGCCTGGCGCCTCCAAAATCAGCCACACTGACACCACCACAATCTGTACCATGATGAGGCTCAGGCAAATGAGGACCTGAGAGCGGGGGCTGATGAATCTGGGCCTCTGAGCCCCGTTCTTCACCCCATCAAATATTCGGGCGATGCAGTTTGTTTTTGTCAGCAGGGCAGCGTAGCAAATGGCAAAGGAGGTACCCAGGCCCAGGCGGCGCAGGGTACAAATGGCCGGCGAAGGCTTGGCAATGAAAAAGAAAGTCATGCTGTAGGAAAGGAAGACTCCAAAGAGAAGGATGTAGCACAGTTCACGGCTTGAAGCCTTGACCAACGGAGTGTTGTTGTGCTTGACAAAGACCCCCACAACCAGGAAAGTGCAAATGAAGCCCAGGCATGCAATGGTCACTGGTCCTATCGCCCAGGCGTCTTCCCATTTGATGTAATCTTCTGGTAGGTCATAACAGCTGGTGAGGTCAGCAGTGGGCCATCGCCCGGGTGCGCAAGCTGAACAGGTGAATTCATCCACCAGATATTCAAAGGGCTCGCAGGGAATACATATCCAACAGCAGACGTCTCCTGGCTGCATGCTCTTCATCTCATTGGTGGCGCAAGGGTCGCTGCACTGGGCTGTGGGAATACGGCCTCTGGACCAATGAATGGCGTCTACATCAAGGGTCAAGGTTTCTGCCCACTGGCCGACCTTTAAGTATGAGAATCGACCTCCATTTTGCTGGAAATTGAAGACATTGTATCGGCCTATCCCATCTCCATAGAGATCAAACTTCACAATGTTGTCCGCAGATGTGGAGGAGCTAAATGGCGCTAGAGAAAGAAGTAAGAAAGAAAATAATGTTGCCAGAATATGCGTTGTCTTTCTTTAACATGCATTCAAATAATTCAAGCCCATTCTGTTGTTCAAAGAGGTCATTTTTGAAAATGCAACTCTGGCAAACTTAAATGCGCCAAGGGTCATCCGGTGCAATTGAGTATTTTTCCCATTGATTTGTCTAGAGTTACATCATGGGGTCCCCCCCCCCAGCATGGAAGGCCCTAGTCTGGCTATGTATTTGCATTATCATCATTCCATTTTGGACTGTGTCAAATCAGGGAGCTACTGTGAATCCTGACTCCCTGATGGGATTGTCCCACATTATATTTTTTTAAGACCACTTAAAACAGCTCAGACGTAAGTTCATACTATATCAATTGGCCTTTAACCTCTTCCCACTGCAAAACATTCATCTACTGGACTTTAGATCCTTCTTTCCAAAATGTTGGAAATCTCAGAATTCCATTTTCCTGAACATTGTCTATCTTCCAGCTCTACTATTTGGGTTCCTGTTATGCCCAAATATCTCCCCCCCCCCCACCAAGCTACTCTTGACCTAATGTTGCTATTCAAGTTGGGACACCTTTTCCAGCTGTTTTTTTTTAAGATGACTTTTTCTTGTAAATGACCGTTTTTATGGTTTCAGAACCTGATCTTCCAGTCACAATTTAGCAATGGTCCTCAGTCACTCTAATGAAGCCATTAAAGCTGTAGCAGTGAATACAGTAATTCATTTCAGCCCTGTTTTTTTCTAGATCTGTGTATTTTCACAAGCCTAGATGAATATAAAATATTTCCAACAGCATTAGGCCATTGACCTCTAGCTTTGATTGACTTAGGCCTCCAGGGTCAGGGTGACAATACAGATGGTGCAAAGTGAAAAGGTAGTTTTTACATATCTTTAGGCGCAATCCTACTTACCTTGCGGGCGGCAAACCTAGCGATCCGCCACCCGGAATAGCCGAAAGTAGTTGCAAACGTGCCGTAAAGAGCAGTGTAGGCTGGTGCAAGGCCGGCCTGCCCTGCTCCACCAGCCGAGGACTCGACCAGCTGGCGGACCCAGGTAAGGTTGGATCCAGCGGGGAGTCGGGCGGGCAGCGGGGGGCGTTTCGGGTGGTAGCGGGAGGGCAGCCATAGGCCCAGCTGCTCCAGGAGGGGTGGGGACATGGCGCCCGCCATATCTCGGGCTCTGCTGGGCTCCGGAGGGCGGCTGGGCCGTTACACCACCTCCTCCAACATCCATCAGCAAAATAGCTGGCGGAAATCCAAGGAGGCCTACCGGCCCCAGCCGTTGTTACACTCGGGGAAGGGGACGATCGTCCCCTTCCGCGAGAAGACTTTCCGCCGCGGGCTGCCTGCTGTAGGCGGTCCGTAGCGGAGCACTGGATCGGGCGGACTGCCTTTGCAGGCCTCCCGATCTTTAAGTGGGATTGGGCTGTTAGTGTCTGTAATCATAGCAAAGTAGACATAACATGCAGCAATTGTGTGGGGGGGGGGAATGCTCCAAATTTAATTGAATCAGTGACCGTGAAGGTGTAATGCTTGACCCTTTTTCCTGTGAGCTGTTTCCCAATCCACCTTTCTTGCTTTTCTCCATGTGGGAAAAAAAGTAGACCCAGGATCCTTTCCCCTGGGGGGGGGGGAGAAGCAGCAAGGGGGCTTGTTCTGAATGATGGGGAAAAAAACATGCAGGGAAAGGACTGAAACTCCCTTCCTCCACTCCCCACGTCGCCCATGTCATGTCTAGTTCGGCTCTCAGAAATTCATTTGAACATGCAGGATGACTTTGAATAATTCTTTTGATTTTGATTGACACTAGATGAAGCTGCTTAAACTCTCTACAGCAAATGGGGGAATCCGTGATTTTTGAACAGGGATTCTTTCGCTTTAATCCAAGATGTCAGTGGAATTTATCAGCCCCATCCGCAGAACAGGTCAGCCAAAGTAAAGTAAGCCCTAAAAGCCGGCTTTGCTCCATTTACCTGGAAAGAACTAAACCCACATTCTTCCAAGGATTGGCAGTATAAGGAGAATGTTTAATATTTATCACAATCAAAATAATGATGACTTATTTAAAAGAAAAAAAAATGTGACTGTGAATATGCCAGGCTGAAGCCATTCTTCCTCGGTGGGTGGGGCTGCCATGTTTCTAGACTTGGAACGGAAAGTCAGTGATTTCCAGGGACACTCCGGAAGTGGTTGCCTCAAGTGGTGAATTAGGGGGTGGTGACTATAGACATGTGGGCGTCCATCTGCCACCCCAATCACCACAGCGCCTGCTCTCCCTGGTTCCAGCTTTAAAGGGCAGCCGTCTCCACCCCATTGCTTGTGGTGAGCAGGAGAAAATGGCACGAAAACCAACCTAGTTTGAATTGTAGATCTGAGAACTTTGGCCTTTGCTGTAGACCTTTGGTTTGGATGGAGATGGCAGGAAGCAATATTTTTGTGGCCATAGCTACTGAAGCGACTTCTCTCAGTACCGGAGCACCTCCTTGCCATCGGAGGAACCCTTCATGGACCGAGGAGGAGCCCAGGACATTTATCAACATTTGCTGGGAGGAGGTGGTCCACGTAGCTCTTGCCCAAAATTACCAACATGTGGAGTAGTTCTAATATGTTTGAGGGAAGCAAAAATACATGGGCTACCTCCTCCACACATGTCCTGGAGGCATCGCAGGAGCAAAACCAAGGAACTTTGGAGGAACTACAAGCTGGTCAAGGGGAGCAACCATTGTTCTGGGCACTCCAAGTCAATCATGCGCTTCTTCGACATCCTGAACCAGTTCCTCGGCATTGACCGTGAGGTTGTCACTTCCTGCCTCAGTGGCGATGCAATGGAGGAGGTGTGCCACTGCACCGAAGGACACAGAGAAAGAAGCAGGTGGGGACAAAGAGGTGGCCCTTGACCTGCTGCTCATCAGCCTGGGTCCACGTTGGACGAGTCCTACAATGCCAGGGGTGATGCGTTCAGCCTGCTGCTCTTTGATGATCCTTCCCAATGGGGCACAGGCGAATGCTCCCTATCCCATTTCAAGAGAAGTTTGTATAAGCGCTTGTCCCCTTCGCAAAATACTAGTGTGAAGGGGGCAACTCACCTGAGACAATCCAAGCAGTGAGTGCTACACATAGGAGCAGTCCAAGAGCTTTGGGGCCTGACTGAGGCAAGGAACCAAATGTCCACCACCCTGTCCACCACCAGGCCACACTTCTCTTTCCCCTGTCAATGGGACATGCCTTCTCCTCGCTGCCTTCTTTCCCCCTTCACCAATGGGACACATGTTCCCTTTCCACCCCCCCCATGAAGTTCTACTGACAAAAGAGCAGACTTTCTCCTTGCTACCCCCCACCAACACAGCATGCCTTCTCCTCTTTCCTTTTCTCCCCACCAACGAAGTGTGTCTCTTCGACTTCCTCTTCTAAAAGGGGGACGAAACCGAAGATGAGGAGTGGTGGGTGGTGCCTGTTGCAGAGCATGGCCTGACAGAGCTAGATGGGTGGAGGGGGGGGGCTGAAGAAGAGCGGTGAAATGTACCCTGTCAGGGCCAGGAGGGGTGGTGGACAGGCAGGTGTGGTGGCACCCATGGTAGTGAGAGCAAGGAATTTGGTGTGTGTGTGTGTGTGTGTGTGTGTGTGTGTGTGTGTGTGTGTGTGTGTGTGTGTGTGTGTGTGTGTGTGTGTGTGTGTGTGAGAGAGAGAGAGAGAGAGAGAGAGAGAGAGAGAGGCAAGAATATTAGTCCCTGTTGCACAAATATCTTGAATTTGGGGGAACGTACTCTGAAAGGAGGACTTCCACTTCTGACAAACCTTACATTTCCTACAGATTGCCATTCCAATTTCCTTAACACAGCTTGTTTTTAGAACAATATAATTAAAAGGGAAATAATATCAAGACCCAGCGAAGTTTGAAAAAGAAATACAATTCTGATTAATTTATGATTCTCTCTAGTCCAGGAGCATACTTTGAAGTTTTAAACACTGTGATGCCTTGGGGTTGATAAGAATCATTTAATTTCAAATAACTCACTTTGGGAAATGGCTTGCATAAAAGGTAGCAAGCATTGCAAGTTAATTTATACCAGCAATCAAATTCTAATTACAAAGGAAATTAAAAGCCTATTTTTTTTTCCAACAGGCTCACTCCACCTCTGGGTCTTTTAGCAAACTACAAAGAGATCCTTGAAGTGCTCCTCTGATGTACAGTGCACTCCACTGAAGTGGGTGAAAGGAAAGTCTGCCTGAAGAGGTGCTCAGAGGACCAGGCTGATGCGAAAGGAGGCCCTAGTTTCACACGGAATGATTTCTAGCTTTGTTAACGTGGCTGGCAATGCACAACCCATAAAGGTTTATAATCAGAGATGGCCTTAACATTGTTTCACTAGTGCAGCGGTTTTCAACCTTTTTCATCTCACTGCACACTGACAAGGCACTAAAATTGTCAAGGCACACCATCCGTTTCTTGACAATTGACGAGGCACACCGCGCTGCCAGTAGGGGGCTCACATCCTCCAATAGCCCTACTAATAGTGACCCTCCCCCAAACTCCTGTGGTACACCTGCAGAACAGCCACAGCACATCAATGTGCCTCAGCACAGTAGTTGAAAATCGCTGCACTAATGTGTCCACTACGTACTTCTAGCTAAGGTTGGAGGAATATGGCAAACCTGTGCATTGGTTCAAACATAGGGTTGGTTCAGGCATTTACAGTGCAATCCTGTCTAAGATCCACTGCAGCGCGCTAAGCATGCTGCGCTAGATCCTAGCCCGGCTTGGGCCAGCAATGGCGGGGTTGGAGGTCACCTTGGGAGAAATGGATGTTTGTCACTTTCTCCTGGGGAGAGCCCCAACGGCCCCTATGGGCCTCCTCGGATATGCACCAGCAAGATGGTCGATGCAAATCCGGGGAGTCCATGTAAGGCCAATCGGATCCGGGAAGAGGGATAGGATATCGACGGAGAGTGTCGCTGATACCCCTGCCCCCATCCCTGGCCTGGCCAGCCAATGGCCCCCTCCCCTTCCACCCCAGCCCCCCCTCCCCACACCCTCCCACCGCCCGGCACAGGACATACCTTCGTCTGCATTGTGGCCTCAGGCCCTGGGTGCCTTTCTGCCAGTGCCGCCTACTCATTGGGTGTCAAAACGTGTCTTATGGCACCGACAGAGCCCTTGTTCCACCGGCATATGTTTGCGCAGGATTGCGCTGTCAGACTGGTGTAGCATTCGTTGTGTAGTGGGGATCAGGCAGAGGCCTCGAAAGCATGTTCTGAAAGCATGTTCATGAAAAGGGTGTCCTGAATTAGCTAAGTGCTCACTTAGTAGCCACGATTCTTCCCTTTGGCCAAAAGTGTGAAAAGATCAAGGTTATCAAGCGAGTCACAACCACACATGCCTTCGTATGCACAAATGTATTCATGTGTGAAGTCATTTGTATGGGACTGGAAGTGCTCCTGAGGTCCAGGACCACTTCCAGGTCTCAAAGGATGTTACCGCCAGTCCAAATATCTGGAACAGTCAGTGCATGCTCAACACTTGATGCCTACATGATGAAATGGTGGCATCTTTTTGTTAGTAGGAGAGAACAGATCTATGCTACAGTCAGAAGTTTGATATGCAATGCTGTTTCAGTGTATATATTCTCACTGCCATCAAGTACCGGAGAATCAAATGATGAGAAACCAAGTTATAATCCAGGCCTTCGGCAATGACGTTTCCTCTTCAGTGAGTGTGCAATCTCTGTTTACCCTTATCACAAAGATCTCATTTTTACAGACACGCTAATCTCATTGTTTAACAATGAGTGGCAGCTTGTGTTTATTAAATTGTAAGCTATCTCACACACACCCTCCAATGTATCAAGTAGGCACCTATGTTGTAACCTGTTTCAGTGGATTTGATTAAATACAGTATGGAATTGATTCATTGTTTTTAAAAGGCAGTTGATTAGTCAACTAGTTGATGTGGCTGATAATCAGGGATAATCTTAACATGGACTTTTGTCCTACATGCTTATCACCCTATAATGCCGGTCTTGGCTCTGAAAGCCCTTTATGGCTTGGGACCAGGATATCTGAGGGAGTGCCTTCCTCTAGATCAGAGATCATCTGAAGGAGCCCTCCTGCTTGTGTCACCCTTGACCATAGCTAGGGGGGCAGTGACAAGGGGTAAGTCCTTCTCTGTGGCAGCACTGCAAATATGGAATCTCCCCCCCCCCTTGACTTGAGAGCTGCACCCTCCCAGGGTGCCATGCTCTCCCTAGCAGATGGAGACTTTTCTTTGGCTTTTTCGTTGTTGGTTGGTGGGTGGATGTGTTGATTTTGGCTGTTATGCTGCTATCTCTGACTACTGATTTACAGAGTGTCCAATTTTTTGCTGCTTTTGATTATGGTTTTATTGCTCTGTGTTGTCTTAAGCTGCTGCTTTGATTGCTCAATTGTTTTGATTGCTGTTTTCTCTGTTCTACTGTTGTACTGCTATGCTTTTGGTCTTAATTAAAGTTGGACCTCGCTATTTGCGGGGATTCGTTCCAGATTCCCCCGCGGATAGCAAGGATCCGCAGATAAGTCCACTTTGAAAAGGCTGTAAAAAGGAAAAAATGTGGTTTTTTAAAAACCTTTTTGAAGCAAACTGCTGTGTGTTCTTGCTTATACTGGCTGAAATAGCATTCTAGAAGCCTCTTCCAGGTTGCACAACTCCCACTCACTCTCCCAAAATGACCTGGGGAGGGGGGGGAGTATAAGTCAGTATAAGCAAGAACACGCAATGGTTTGCTTCAAAAAAGTAAACCCCCCCGCGGTTTTAACCTTTTTTTTTTCTTTTTAAAGTGGACCTCACAAATCTGGGATCCACAGTGAGTCAAATCTGCGGATCCCAGATCCACGGATAGAAAAGGTCCACTATATATCTTTTTATTGCACAGCTCATATTGTATCCTATTGTATTTATTATACTTTTGTATGCTGCTTTGGGCGCCCCATTCTGGGGGAGGAGAGGCAGGAGAATAATTGACTAAGTAAATGAACACAATTCTTTAATCATTAACACCCTCTTCTTTAAAATTCTTCTTTCCTTCCCTCACTCCCAAGACGTGTTTGGTGCCTTAAATAAATAAGCAGGATTTGAACTGAGATAAAACTAGAGAAAGGAATGAAGTACAGAACCTGCTACCAAAGTTCTCTCTGCTTCTGCAAACATGGTCTCAATTCCCCTTTTGCGGAAAGTATTAAATGGAAAAACTCAGCCACATGATTCCATCTGTTTCCAGATAAACATCTGTGAGAAAGCCCCCCCCCGATCCATGTGTTTTGGAATTCTCCAACAACAGAGACAGCAGCGAGGCTTGTATTCATTTGGGGCTGTTGGAGACCAGCCCCAGAGCCCAGTTCTGGAACTTAGCAGCAGCAGCAGCAGCAGCAGCAGCAGCAGCAGCAGCAGCAGCAGCAGCAGCAGCAGCAGCAGCAGCATCTTCCCGAGGATCAGCATAGAGATGAGGGAGGCAACAGTAGGACTCAGAGTCCTTGCCCCACCAGGCTAGTTCTAGAACTCAGCTGGGAGGTTAAGAGATTCCATTGAAGGTGGTGTGACTCTGAGTTACCAGAGGCAAGGGACTGGACAAGGCCTCCACCTTTATGCCTAGTTTTGTGTGTTTTCTGTGGCTGGCCATTGTTGAAATCAGGATACTGGACTAGATGGGCCCTTAGTCTGATCTAGAAAGGATCTTCATATGAAGATACAGGATGCTTGGAGAAGAGGAGGCTGAGAGGGGATATGATAGCACTCTTCAAATACCTGAAGGGCTGTCATATGGAAGAAGGGACAAGTTTGTTCTCGTCTGCCTCTGAGAATAGAACTAGATCCCATGAGTACAAACTGCCAGAGAGGAGATTCTGGTTGGACCTCCGGAAGAATTTCTTGATGGTAAGGGCGGTTTGGCAGTGGAACAGATTGCCAAGGACTCTCCCTCTCTGGAGATCTTCGAGCAGAGGCTCAAACAGGCACCTGATGCTCTAGGAGGATTTCCTGCTACAGCCCAGGGGTTGGACTAGATGACCTTGTAGGTCCCTTCCAACTCTATGATAATCATACCGGCAAAGTGCTAATTTAGGAAGGCACAAGTCCCCCTGGAACAGAGTCTGCTCACACACTTGATCCTGCATGAATGTAACTAGTCGGCATACCTGCAGATGGCACCAAAGAATACACAGTGCAGCATCTGGGATGTGTTATAGAAAAAGCAGGAGTCCTGGGAATTGCAAAAGGCTTTGGTGAATTTATCAAGTTTTACTATCAGGCAGCTCACTCTGATACTGGAGTGATTTGGAAACTACAGTATAGGGGTCCACAACGACCAGGTGTTTATTGTTGTGCTTTCTTTACCTTCGGCAGCCAACATCACATTCTTGTTGTTTTCATTTAATAGAAAAATACCGGAATATGAGGGGCAGAAGCAGTGTAAACCTGGATCAGTAAAGTTCCTATCTTGCTAAATTCTTCTCAAGGAGAGGGTTCTTCAACAGGGACAATGTTTTACAGACAATTTCACATGTGGTACAGAGAGGAAAACCAGGTTAGCACTGAGTGTATACTCAATCGGGAGCTGCAGCCAATCATGGCTTCCTGGCATGTGCACTTTTTTTTAACGTACTTGCTTTGTGCATTCACAAGTTACACTTACAGCGCAATCCTAAACAACTTTCCAGCACTGGTGTAACCGTGCCAGCAGAGCGCACACTGCCTTTTGCAGTGCAGGGGCAGTCATGGAGGCCTCTTCAAGATGAGGGAAGATTTGTTCGCTTACCTCGGGGGCTGCATTGTGGCTGCACCGGCGCTGGAAAGTTGGTTAGGACTGAGCTGTTAAACATCTGAGGTGCGCATGTAAAACATATCATGTTTTAGGAAGTGGCTGTACTTGTGGCTCTAGAGCAGCATCAAGAACATATTCCATATTTTATGTTCTTTTTTATGTGAGTTTTGTAGCATCCAGAGACCAGTATCCAAATGGTATTAGCCCTTAAGGCAAGATGAGAGGAGAGTGACCTTATTCTTCAAAGACACATCATCACATGCATTCTATTGGCAATCCTATAAGACAGCTCAGCATTATCTCTTGCACGCATGCATGCACTCATGTATGCACGCACACACACACACAATTCCAGCAGGAGGCTGAGAATGTGGGGCTTGCCTGAGGCTACTGAGTGAGTTTCTGGCTGGGGTGAAAGTTGAGCTGGTAACTTCCCAGCTTACACAGCACACACTCTGAGCCATTATATTACATATCTCTATAAAGTTGGTTGCTCTGAGGCTGCTCCCCAGACAGGGCTGGCCTTAGGAGCTGCGGGGCCTGATTTTGCAGGGGCCCCCACCCACTGCGGGGTCCCCACTCACTGACGAGCCACTGTGGGACCAGTGGCACCTGGCGTGAAGTATGTCCTTCTGGAAGTAGGTGGCGGTGACATGATGACGTCATCGCGTCACCACCAACTGCTTCTGGGAGGCCTGATTTTTGGGCCAATCGGAAGCAGCAGCGGGTGGGTGAGCCCAACTAGAGCATCGCTCACTGCACTGGCCTATGCATGGAGGCTTACCTCCATGTGAATGCTGGCTGTGGCTGCGGGGCCCATTCGGCAGAATTGGCTGGATCAGCTTAAGGCTGGCCCTGTCTCCAGGTTTGTTGAGAGATGAGTATGCAAATGTGGTGTGTTAATGGATGAGATGCCCAGTCATGCCTTAACACAAAATACTTCTTGGGTGACTTGAGGAAGTGGTGGCCTTTCCCAAGTTGGTACATCTTTTTTAGTGGAACTCACATAATTGAAACAAGAATGGAACAAAATGCTTACAGTGCATTGGGCACTCAGACCACTGGAGGTTCCCTCAAGGTGACATTGCTGCTGCAGACTTACGACATATTTCAAGCGCTCAAGGCACAATATTCTGGAGCTCAGAAAACACGATTGCTCCTGTGATTGACATGTGATATGCCACTGCTTGAGGGCCAGACCTCTTTGGGATTCTGTTGTGGCATGATTAGTGACAAGCCTCCCGTTTCATAGCTACAGCAGCTTGTGAAGTATTCAGACCCAGATGCTGTGGGGCAGCTGTGCAAGTACAAGGGGATCAGCATATGGGCGGGCAATGCTCCAAGATTCTCCTGGGGGCTCCAGGAGGTTATTTTATTTATTTAGAAAATTTAGATCCTGTCTTTCCATTCTTCCCGGAGCTTAAGGCAGCTTACATAATAAAAGAGAAGATAAAATGATGATAAAGCAATAAATCTGCATCAAGCAACCCTAGAGATTTAACAGGGCAGGAGGTATGGTTTAGTGGTTGAGCTGCCACCTTGCCTGAAGAACAACTAGGACGGGATTGGTTCGAGACAACCAGAACCTACCGACAAGCTGCCAACATGCTGAGATAGCCTGCACTGACCCTCTATGTGTTATTTGTGTACTCCCTACACATGCCCAGACATGGAGGTGTCATTGGTCAAGTCTAGTTTGGCCCTGCTGTGGTCAACTGACTCACACACCTGTTTCAGAAACCAGTGAAGGGCAGGGTACTGTAAGGTGAATGACTGCAATGGGCAGCTAGTGGACAACATCTTTTAACAATGCATAATGGTGGTGGTGTGGGAGGCAGACCACAATCCCTGATGATAGGGCCAAATCCTAGCCAACATTCCAGTGCCACAATGCAGCCCCGAGGTAAGGGAACAAATGTTCCCTTACCTTGAGGAGGCCTCCGTGACTGCTCCCCCCACTACAGGGTGCAGCGCATGCCCCGTTGGCACGGCTGCATCAGTGCTGGAAAGTTGGATAGGATTGGGCCCTTAATCTGTGAACTGGATAGGAAGTGCCAAGTCCAGTGAGGTTCAACAAAAGCTCTCAAACAAGTACAGACTAGCTTGCCTCCTTGATTGCATTATATCACCCTGTGATTCATTTTAGTCTGTCCTCAGGGGACCCCAGGGAGAAGGAGAGTTTAACCCTGAAATGGTGAGTCTGTCTGACCTCGAGAGCCGACAACCCTAGAATAGATGGACTTACAATCCATGGATATTGTAACATGTAAACGGCAGGCCCCTTTGTCTACTTGCAAATCCCACTGCCCTCAGGAAGAGAGGTCAAGGACCGCTGGTTGCCATTATTTCCCTTCCCAATAGCTTGCTCCACTGAATCAGTTCAGGAACAATCAGCCGACTTTGGGGGAGGTGGAGGGAGAAAGACAGAAAAGGGCTGTTGATGTATTATTGCTTTGCTTAGAGAGAACAGATCCAAGGAGACACTGAAGGTGAACAAGGGCTGCAGAGATCTTTTTTTAAAAAAGGCATTTGCAACACCAGCCCAACATTCATTAGAATTTTGTGGCATTAGGTTTGTGGCATCACCACCACCACCACCACCACCATCTCTCTCTCTCTCTCTCTCTCTCTCTCTCTCTCTCTCTCTCATATATATATATATATATATATATATATATATATATATATATATATATATAATCAACTTTGTCAACTTATAGCTGAGAGCACGGTTTGGTTTAACCCCAGGTGAAGTGCCTGGAAGATAAAGTGCTATGTGGGAAACTCTTTTCATCGGCAATGTCTTGATAGTCTTGGAGCTCCAGATGACATTTGCCCAGTGACACAAAAAGATAATACAAGATGGTTATAATTACAATCATAAAATAAGCAGTAAGGAGGCACAGGAAACCTGTGCTTTGGATGATGCAATTGGCTGAGGTTTCTGGTTCCCAGAGCAATGAATCGAAAACGAGAATCATTGTTCTGCTGTCAAAGACACTCATGGAGAGAGCTCAGGAAGTCGGCAGCACAATGTAAACATCGCTTCAATGGGGTTACTTGAACTTCTGTTGGCTTTATTTCTTTGTGACTAAGCCCCCCCCCCCCCGTTTATGCTATTCTAGTGGTGTACTGTGCTTCTTGTGCCACAGTATAACATGAGAGATCCCAGGCCATGAAGAAGGAACAGTGGTGGCACCAGAACAAAATATTTGGGCACAGAAGGGGTAATATGCCTTTCTGGGGGGAGGGTGCAAATATAAAAAAAGCACTCTGGATGTCTTTCCAAGTTATCACATTAGTCCACAATGTGGACTAGCAGCATGATGGGCAGATGAGGAATGAGCTGTAGCATGAGGGACAGCAGAGGAATGAGCTACTGGGGAGTGCTTTCCCCCTTACCACCCCCGACATTGCCTATGGTAAAGAACCTGGGCTGGTGGCAGGTTGCTCTGTGGCTTCCCTTCCTGTCCTCTCCCCCATGCGACTTCCCTCCCATCTCTGCTGCTGTAGTTTTCTTCCTTGCCTTCTTCTTCTTCTTCTTCTTCTTCTTCTTCTTCTTCTTCTTATTATTATTATTATTATTATTATTATTATTATTATTATTATTATTATTATTATTATTTATATACCACTTTTCAACAAAGAGTTCACAAAGCGGGTTACAGACAAAAATCAAATGATCAAATGGCTCCCTGTCCCAAAAGGGCTCACAATCTAAAAAAGATGCAGAACACCACCAGCAAACAGCCACCAGAAAAAAGACACTGTGCTGGGGTGAAAAGGGGGGGGGGCGGGGGCCTTACCCACCCACTTGCTTTTTGGGGTCATGGGTGGGTGGCCAGATGGGTAAGTTCCTCACCCTGCCACCCTTGGAGGGAGGATGCTCCCAGCATCCATGTGCACAGAGCGTCCCTGGGAGCAAACTGATCAGGGGAGGAGAAAGTGGCCATGAGAGTGTTGGTCTTCCCTATCTCCTCTGGCTAATTACGGTAGCTTCCTCCCAGTGACTCTTGGCACACAAAGGGTGCTTGAGAGCAAGCCATCTGTCACACACGTCACAGCAGATTGTAGACCACCTAAAGTCGTCACACAATCCTAGGTTTTTCTATAGCTGCTGTAACTCATGTGGCTTTTCGACAGGGTGTGCTGTGTGGGGGCTCTTTTGGGAACACGGGCATACGCCTCACAAGGTCCCACATGTGGCACCATCCCGGAAGGATCCAAAGTTGGGGCTCTTCTTCACATCAGCATTGCCCACGGAAATGGTGGCACTCTTGTCTGTTCCAGTTCACAATACTGGTGAGAAGTTGTGTTTGACTGCTCTCCCATATGAAAAGCCTAGGTCCTTATACATAGGAAACTAGTATAACAGGGAGAGGCCTATTCTAAGAACATAAGAAGGGCCCTGCTGAAAGGCCCATCTAGTCCAGCTTCCTGTATCTCACTGTGGCCCCACCAGATGCCTCAGGGAGCACACAAGACAACAAGATACCTGTATCCTGTTGCCACTCCCTGGCATCTGGCATTCAGAGATAGGATACTTCTAAAACCAGGAGGTTGCTTATCCCCATCATGGCTTGTAACCTGTGATGGACCTTTCCTCCATAAATCTGTCCAATCCCCTTTTAAAGGCATCTAGGTCTGTGGCAAGGAGTTCCACAGACTAATTACACGCTGGGTAAAGAAATGTTTTCTTTTGTCTGTTCTAAGTTTGTCTCCCAAGTGTGCTGGTTTTCTCTGCACAAAGATAAAGTAGAAAGCAGTGTGAACTGTTACAATATGCCATCTTGGGAGGTTTTTAAACCTGAAAGGAGGGATATAAATATTTTAAATATATGCATATTTTTTAATACAGTCTAGATTCCTACTACTTATTCTGCAACATGTGTAGAACAATGCTTAACCCCCTTCCTATCCTTCTCTGCTTTATATAGCCCTTCAAACCATCCTCTCCAAGCTGTAGTATTTTGTATTTTGACCAGTGCAACTCCAAGGAAGTTGTGGAAAATATAAATATTCACAGAAGAAGAAATGGAGAGCAAGATGTCCTGCTGTTTCCAAAACTTCAAAGTTGACTCTCCAAAATATGCTGCTGTTCTGCTTTTTGCTTCTTTTTAGGAATGGATGCTGGCTGAATTCACCACATACCTCTAAATCCTCACAGAACTTTAAAACACCGTTCAGGAAAAAAAAAAAGACTGCAGCTATGGTATCAACTCACAACGGCTGAACAGAAGTACAGTATGCCAGGATGGTGTAGTGGTTTGGGAGTTGGACTCAGACCTGGAAGATCCAGGTTCAAATCCCTGCTCAGCCATGAAGCTTCCTGGGTGACCTTGGGCCAGTCACTATCTCTCAGCCTCACCTACCTCACAGGGTTGTTGTGAGGACAAAAGGAGGGGAGGAACTATGTACACTACCCTGAGCTCCTTGGAGGAAGGGCGGTATAAAAATGTGAAAAATAAATAAATATCTGCAAGATTACCAATCACTCAGGGTCAGCTCATCCATGAGGCCCCCTGAGGTGGTTCCATTAGACAGCAGATTGATGGTAGCCACCCCTGATGGTAACCCAATTGCCTCTGCTGCTCTTCCTCTTCCCACTCTCTGGATTGGAAAAATAGGAGGGGGCTGGAGCAGAAGAGGAAGCGTGGAAGAGAAGAGAGCAGGGATGTGGATCAAGTCTCTGGGTCCAAGTCTCAAGTCAAGTCCCAAGTCTTTGCCCCCAAGTCCCGAGTCTTTGGTTGCGAGTTGCAAGTCCCTATCTATTTAATTAGGAAACTAGGTTTAAACCTGAATAAAATTCGACTTGTCGCAAAAGGCTCCAAGTCTCGAGTCGAGTCTTTCGAGTCTGAGTCAAGTTCGAGTCAAGTTCGAGTCAAAGCATTGACGTGACTTGAGTCCGACTTGAGTCCAAGTCAATAGACTCAAGTCTACATCACTGGAAGAGAGTGGAGGGCTATGACCCAGCCGACTACCGAACATTTTGCTTTAGTTCCTATTGATATTCAGCTGTGACTGAACCTTATTCAAGCCCATAACACTTGGGTAACTGGTTCAGTACCTATTTTGACATGGGAAAAACTTGGAGCCTTGCACGCCTTGGTTATGAGGGGAAAGACAAGATAGACATATTTTACATAAACCTGATAGTCATTGCAATGCAAGCTGGAGAAAGCCAGTTAAGGGATCTAAGGGCCCAATCCTATTCAACTTTCCAGCACTGATGCAGCTGTGCCAATGGGGTATGCGGTGCATCATGCGGTGGGGGGGGGCAGTCACAGAGGCCTCCTCAAGTCCCTCACCTCAGGGCTGCATCAGCACTGGAAAGTTGGATAGAATTGGGGCCCAAGTGTCAGTATTATAAAACATGGTGTCTTAAAAAGCTACATGGAATTTGCAACATATTTTCAATTTGTTGTTCTATATTTAATTCCAATGGACTGAGTCCTTAGACCTTGATGATGCAGCTCTTTGTCCTGCTTTGTCGTTCGCAGCCTTTTAAGAGGAAAGCAAGACAAATTGAAAATACGACAGTAAAAACCCTCTCCAACATGACTTTTACACGGTTATTCTGGTTAGAGTCAGTAGGTGCAATCTGTTTTTAGTTAGATGCTTATTCTGCACCAGGCTGTGTTTCTGCAAAGACTTTCAGATAATGGCTGATGTTCTATTCTTCTTTAGGGAGAAAATATAGGTTTCATTCTGGTTCAAGTTGACATTCCCCCCCCCCCCTAAACTGAAGGTAATGGAAAGCTCTGCAGTTATAGCTTACATACTGCAGTCCAATTTGCAATAAAACGCATGCCTGTGCTGTAGTTACCACAGAGCTATTCCTAGCCAACCCAAGACCCAAACTGTGCCTTAGAAGTCTAGAGGAAGTCCATTTCCAGTCCAAGGAACCATCCAGAGCCCAGAGACGGCCTTGCATTGCGTGACACAGATATGCGCACACAGAAAAAAAAGAAAGAAAAGGAAATGCTATCACAATGATACAACTCAGAAGACTTTTTTTCATTTTCACTTTGCAACCCACTAAGGAACATTTTTTCAATAGAAAGCATTGTAGTCATACCATCCGGTATGTTAACACAGCAGGAGGCTTTAAAAAATAGCCATGCTGCAGAGTTGTTTTCCGTGCTGTAAAGTCAAGTCATATTTCATGGGTGGAAAAATTCACCTGTGTCTCATACTCCATGCAGCAAGACCTGGCATTTTAAAAAAATCATTCTGAGGCAACTCACAAGCACCCACCCCTATAGCAAAATTCAGTTACAGACAGATTCCCCTGGGGAATCACAGTTACAGATGCACACCAGATGGGACCTTCCACGCTGTTTTTCTGTAGGTATTTGACACCCTTCTTAAATGTGTTAACTTTTTAGGGGTCACAAAATGCTGCTTGAAGAGAACTGTGCAAAAGTCAAGACTCCCATGCCAACATACATACGTCCAAATCCTGCATCTAAAAAGGTGCACATCCATATAGACACATGGGGTGGCCCAAGCAAATTTGCTGTTTGAAACAGTGGAGGTCCATGTCCACCATCCCCACCAGCGTCTATCTAACCTTCCCAGTTTAAGTAGCATCTAAGGTGACATCTTAATCTTCACTCCCCCCTTTTTGGTTACTGGCAACTGCTGTCACTTCCTCGCCCACCTGCCTGTTTAAAGAAGCACCTGGGAAGACAAGGAGGAGTGAGTGAGGTGCAGCTATCGTGGAGTACCCCTGCCTCCTCTGCCTCCTCCTCCTCGTTACCTCTGCTGCCTCTGCCCACCCAGCTACATCCAAACAGGCTGAGTGGAGCATGTTGAAAGTACAGTCCCCTTCCTAGCATGCTCCACCCAGCCCATTTTTTTCAATATGTGATTGGGCAGGAACAAGTGGGAGGCCGTCCATGGAGGTGAAGATAAGGGTGTGGAACCTCCTCCAGTCTGCTGCCTAAAGTGACTCTTTCAGTCTACCTCATGGCTAGACCAGGCCTGAAGACACAGGAAGGGCCCTGCTGGGTCAGACCAAAAGTCCGAGCAAGTTCCTGGTTTCCCACAGCGGCCAACCAGAAGCTTCTGGAAAGCCAGGCAAGAAGACAACAGTTCACTGCTGCTGTTGCTCCCCTGCCACTGGTATTTTACCAGGGATGTGGATCAAGTCTCCAGTCAAGTCCCAAGTCTCTGGGTCCAAGCCTCAAGTCAAGTCCCAAGTCCTTGCCCTCAAGTCCCGAGTCTTTGGTTGCGAGTTGCGCGTCCCTATCTATTTAATGGGGAAAATGGGTTTAAACCTGAATAAAATTCGACTTGTCATAAAAGGCTCCAAGTCTTGAGTGGAGTCTTTCGAGTCTTTTACAATCGCCAAGTCAGGTCCGAGTCAAGTCATTGATGTGACTTGAGTCCGACTTGAGTCTGAGTCAATAGACTCAAGTCTACATCACTGTATTTCACCTATTGGAGGTAGAATGTAACCATTGCTAGTTTTGCTCTTCCAGAACTTGCTTACTGGTAATGGAATCTAAGAATCTGAGAGTCCCTTGGACTGCTAGGAGATCAAATCAGTCAATCCTAAACGAAATCAACCCTGACTGTTCCCTGGAAGGACAGATACTAAGGCTGAAACTCAAATATTTTGGCCACCTAATGCGAAGAGAGGACTCTCTGGAGAAGACTCTGATGCTGGGAAAAATTGAAGGCAAAAGGAGAAGGGGAAGGCAAAGGTTGAGATGGTTAGACAGCATCACCGATGCAACGAACATGAAAATGAGCCAACTCAGGAAGATAGTGGAGGACAGGAAGGTCTGGCGGGATATGGTTCATGGGATCACGAAGGGTCGGACATGACTGAACGACTGAACAACAAAATGGAATCTAATGTTCCCACTGCCTAAATGTTAGTATCACAACATTTGTGGAATTCTGTATTTACTAGTACAGTATTACCATAAATGATACTCTGGAAAACCAAGTACTGCTTACAGGGAACTGTGCAGAAAGCTTCAAAAGGCTGTTTCTGTAAAGTCTTCAGGAGAAATCCCTGACTGAGCTCATTCGGACCAAGCTTAGGAAAGGGCCTGAGTGGGATCAAGCTTCTACATAGCACTCCTTCAGTAGAACTTTGGGTCTCAGACTTGGGTGAAGGAAAAAAAAAAAGGAAATATGTTGAAGAGGTTGTTGGAACTAAATGAAAACAGTATTTTTTAAAAGAATAAAATGAAACTGCATAAAGCATTTCTGCTCCGCTCTAACATTGATTTAATGCATATATACATGCACTCATACTTGTAATTTGTATATATTTGCTCTTCCTATAAGATGCAAATAATTCTACACAACCATAGATGGCCACTCTATGTGTAGGAAGCGTAGGAGTTATGGGAAGGAAGATCTGCCAGTAGTATGGGTTGAAATTACTTGTTACCAAGATCCATGGAAAATGTATTTAGATCATTAGTCTTTCACTGATGTATGAACTACAACTGTGAGCACAATCATCCGGAGTAGCCACCGGAAGCCGCTGCGAATGTGCCATAAAGCATTTCATGATGACTCGGAAGTAAGGGCCGCCAGCGCTAGGTCGGCAACCCTTACTCCGGCATCGGATCGCCCATGCGGCCGCTGGAGGAAGGTAAGGGATTCCTCAGCGACCGCATGGGTGGTCTGGGTGGTGAGGGGGGGCATTGGCCATGCCGGTCGGGGAAGGGGAGGGGGAGGGGATGGCTTGTGCCCCATTCCCGTTCCAGCCGGCACGGCCGTTACACAGCCTCCTCCTACCTCCGCCAGCTAAATAGCTTGCAGAAATCCGAGGAGACCCATCGGACCTTCCCTGGTTTACACCGGGAGAAGGGGATGAATGTCCCCTTCCCCTGAATAGACCTCCAGGCCGCTCCAGAGCGGCCTGGAATGGGGATAGGATCTGGCGGGCAGCCCTGGGCCGCCTGCCGGACACTTAGTTAGGATTGCTCTGCCCGTCATGCCCGGACTGAAGGCGAGTTATACCAGTAGCCTGATCAGAACGACAGAGGGTTGGTTCAGATGTTGCTTTGAACCAGCCTGCTCTGTCACAGGGGGAAGGTGCATGGTGGGTGCACATATCTGCCTCCACCCATTGCTTGGGCTCCTAATAGAATGTGGGGTCTGGACTATCCCTCTACTACATCATATTTGAACTGCATGTAGTAGAAGGGTGGTTCAAATGAATAACCCCCAATGCAAAGGTGTGGGTGCACCAGTGTGCTGGGTGTGGGGGAAGAGACATGTATACCCACACGTGTCCCTCATACGGCTGAGGGAGCATTGTCCATTGTGAAAAGAGAAAGACAGAAGGAAAAGAGGACAACAATGGTGGTAAAAACTTAAAGCAAGATCCATATTGCCAGTCAAGGTTAAAAGTGGGTCCTGGGTCTGAAATTTTGAAGACCTATTGTGTTCACACAGAGGCCTGCGTTTTCACACATTTGTGTGAAAGGGAGTGAGCATCTTGGGGCTTATCTTGTTCTGTGAGGATTCTGATGTACAGCTTCCAGCCAGTCAACATCTGGCAGATAAAAATACTGCAGTTTGTGTAATTAATTTTATTTCACATTTACCGTACTTTGATTTTTCTGGCTCCTTCTTAGAAAACCTAATACAAATTCAGCTCAGGAGCTTAGCTAGCATATATGGCAGAACTTTTTCTTGTTGGGCTCAGAAGCAAGGGGAAAAATGAATGCTGCAGGCCCAAGACTCTAGTTTGCTTTCTTACCTGAATGAAGTGGTTACCATGGAAATGGACTCTCAAGGCATGTTTTTTCACCTTTTGAAGTCCAGCAAATCCCACAAGTAAGACTCGGGAAGACAGATTTTTTTTTTTAAAGCAAAGGGATAGTGAAGGAAAAATATGCCAAATACGTTTTTTTTTAACTAAACAAAACAAAAAATAGTTTTATGAGGTACATGTAGCTCTGTATTGGCTAGTGTCTGAAACCCTTTTCTCACACTCTTTACTTATCCTGTTTCTGAAAAGATTACTCATGAGTAGAATTATGAGTATTTTATTTATTATTTATTTTTCACATTTTTATACCGCCCTTCCTCCAAGGAGCTCAGAGTGGTGTACATATTTCCTCCCCCCCTTTTTGTCCTCACAACAACCCTGTGAGGTAGGTGGGGCTGAGAGATAGTGACTGGCCCAAGGTCACCCAGGAAGCTTCGTGGCTGAGCGGGGATTTGAACCTGGATCTTCCAGGTCTAAGTCCGACTCCCAAACCACTACGCCATCCTGCCCCTCAGTATTCTACTCAGAATTACTGAGTAGAATAACTCAGGCTGCAGTATGGATCATTGCATGCCTTAACGGTCGTTACATATTGGCAGTTAAATTGCTCCACATGGTAGCCATTTGTGTAATTTTGCACACAATGACAGTTGGAAAAAGATTATTCTTTCTTTCCCCATTTTAGGCAGCGATTTTTATGCAAATCAAATGCAATACATCAAAGAGAGAGTTTTACTAGACCAATGCCTAGTACCAATGCAATCTTGAAATCTGGTTTGGGTTTTTCGTTTGAAAGTAGTAAAGTACAATTACTGAAATGGCCCCCGCCCCCATTTTTGCAAAGCAACTTTCCTACAAAAAACGGGCCCTTCATTTCAGCAATCTTGTGTGGGCAGAACAATGGGTTAAAACGTTTGCGTCCTTGAAACTGCAGCTGGCCAATTTGAAGGAGGCAATCCATAGCACAAATTGCGATAAAATGCCTTGTCCTCTCTTGGCAAAGTACTTGCGAAAAGAAGGCAAAGGATGACACTACTAGAGCCATTGCAGGCATTCTGCCAAGGGAGCTCAGCATGTAAACCCTGCTTGAATGCCTGTGAGCAAAATCAAGACAATCCTGAACAGAACTGCAACAGTTCCAAGCTCTGTGAAAGAGTCGACCACTTGCAAAGGTTGGTTCTTCTTCACTTGAACCTTTGCAAACCTTTTTGAGCGGTTTGGTTGACACTTTTGTGAGAACACTGAAGCCTTTGTTAGTGATAGAACTGATGGTTTGCAAAGGCTTGGGCTTTTGCAGATGTTTGCTTGAAATGTGTTCAAGAGCTCAACTTGACTCCAGGTTGAACACTGGGACACTTGTGCAAGGGTGGTATGATCTGGGATGCCACTCAATGCTGAAGCCCTGCCCACCGCCCCACTGGCACGTGTCCAGATGCGCTACTGCGAGGATGATCAGAGGACTGGAGAACAAGCTCTGTATGAGGAAAGGTTCAGGGAACTTGGCATGTTTAGCCTGGAAAAGAGGAGACTGAGAGGGGATATGATAGCACTCTTCAAATACCTGAAGGGCTGTCATATGAAAGAAGGAACAATTTTGTTCTCAACTGCCTCTGAGAGTAGAACTAAATCTAATGGGTACAAACTGCAAGAGAGGAGATTCCAGTTGGACATAAAAAAAAAATCTTGATGGTAAGGGCAGTTTGGCAGTGGATATAGATTGCCAAACGAGGTGATGGTTTCTCCCTCACTGGAAACCTTCAAGCAGAGCCTTGACAGGTACCTGCTGGAGATGCTCTCTAGGAGGATTTCCTGCTACAGGCAGGGGGTTGGACTAGATGACCTTGTAGGTTACAACTCTCTGATTCTATGGTCAGTGTCCTGTGCACCCCTAGATTACGCTGCTTATCATACTGACTTGCCTCTCTTCAAAGCAAGGGATGCAAGGCATGGCAACAACCTTGATCACAACTGTCTAGTGAAAAGTACCGTATTTTTCACTCTATAAAACGCACTCCCCCCCAAAAATAGGGGGAAATGTCTGTGTGTCTTAAGGACCGAAAGCTGTAAAAAAAAGTCTTGCTTTTAACAGTTTTCTGGCTGATTGGCCGCTTACCTGGTTGTTGTTTTGCAGCTCCAATCTTCGTGTGCCCCAGCTTCCAGTCGCGTTCGGCACCTGCGCTAAGTTCCCAGGCGCTGGACGCGACCAGGAAGCCCTGCACAAACATTGCAATAACTGTGATGTTTGCGCAAAGCTCCCAGTCACGTTCGGCACCTGCGCTAAGTTCCCAGGCGCTGGACGCGACCAGGAAGCCCTGCACAAACATCACAATAACTGCGATGTTTGTGCAAAGCTCCCAGTAGCGTTCGGCACCTGCGCTAAGTTCCCAGGCACTGGATGTGACCAGGGAGCCCTGCGCAAACATTGCAGCAACTGTGATGTTTGCGCAGAGCCTGCAGTCGCATTCAGCGCCTGCGCGAAGTTCCCTGACGCTGGATGCGACTTCAAAGCCCTCCGGAAACATCGGAGGAACTCGGATATTTCCGGAGGGCTTTGAAGTCACATCCAGCGTTAGGGAACTTGGTGCAGGCGCTGAACGCGACTGGGAGCTCTGCGCAAACATCGCAGTTGCTGTGAAGTTTGCCCAGGGCTCCATAGTTGCGTCCAGTGCCTGGGAACTTAGCGCAGGCGCCGAATGTGACTGGGAGCTGGGGCACACGAAGATTGGAGCTGCAAAACAACAACCAGGTAAGCGACCAAGCGGCTAGAAAACTGTTAAAAGCAAGACATTTTCCCCCCTATTTTTAGCTCCAAAATACACATGCGTCCTATGGTCTGGTGCGTCTTATGGAGCGAAAAATACGGTAATATAAACCCCCCCCCCCAGGAAGGGATGCTTTTTCACACTCCCTGAAATGGTACTTTTCATTGCAAAAGACTCTATAAAATTTTGGCTCAGCCCTCCAATAAAGTCACAAACTGCACTGTTTGGATGGGAGACGACAACATTTCATATCTGTGACAAGATGACTCATAACACAGGGGAGCCGATGAAAAGGGCGCTAAGCAGCTGCTAAATTTAATGAAGGCTTTTCTAGCCAGGAGGCATCGTGCTCCTGTTTGGTGGCTGCTTGTCTTGACTGCTTTTGCTAAAAATGCTAGCCCTGATCCAGCTCTAGTTGCGTGGAAAACTAGACACACATGACAGCTGGTGGCTCTGGATGGAGATCTGCATCCATACGCAAATGAAAAGACACACCTAGACAGTTCAGTCATACTCAGATGGGTATTATTATGTGTACAGGAATGTGCATCGAGATCCATATTGGCAATACCTACGGAATGTTGCTTCTGTAGGAAGATTTTCCTTTCTGCAGGAAGATTTTCCTTCCTGCATCGATGCATCTTCTTTTATTTCTAGTGTTGGTTTTATAATAACTGGTGGCTTTTTGTATATCAGAGAATGCTTTCTAAAAGCTCTACTGAGAAAAGTTGCAACATTAATACAATCTAGAAAGAAGCGCTCCAGGGGCATCCTACAATGGATAAAATGTGTTAAAAATGGTGTGTTTTTTCTAGATATCTAGTGTCAGGATCTTTTTATTTAAAGTTTATGCAAACGTGATTTTCAAAGTTCACCCTTAATAACCAAGACAGCTGTATGTGTATAGTTTTTGAGTAGTGCGGAACCAAAATGGCTTGCCAATTTTGTTTTGTTTTGGTCCAAAGCTCTGAAGTTGGGCAGGACAGGGGGAGAATTTAAGGGACTTGGGAAGCATGAACTTCCCAAGTTCATTTTAGGGACCAAATTGCCACTAGGCTTGCGGCTGTTGATGCTGGGAACCATATTTTGTGACTTTTTCTTGAACTCCCTAGACTCCCCATGTGAAGGTAGGAAGCATTACCCTCACTTTGAATTTGCTTCATTGTGATGCCACAAAATGACATTTGAAGCCAAATCTGAGTGAGGGCAATATATTTTAAAACATTATGTGCTGCCTTTCTGCCACGAATACAATTCAAAGTGGCTTGTCAGTAATTCATAAAAACATCAAGAAAATCATATAAAAAACATAAAACAGTAGCTAAATATCAAAACACACCACGACAAAGCTAGTAAAATAATATGAATAAAATGTAGCAGGTACGTAATTTCCTGGATGGATAAGCCAAATCAAGCAGACAAAAAGAATGGGGAATGCTTCTTGCCCTCACTCTGAAATGTTATGAATTAAAAACAACAGCCAACAGCACCCAGGAGCACCATTACCAGAGACTGTGAGAACAGTGAGCTGGGGGAATGATTTATGAAATCTTTCACTCCCTGTTCCTAGATACCTGTTATTGTTGCAATGTATCATTATACCTCATAATTTTCTAAGGACTACAATCCACACTCCTCATTTGTGGAAGGTTTGCAACCGGTGGTGTCAAAACAAACAAACAAACAAACAAACAAACAAACAAACAAACAAACAAACAAACAAACAAACAAACAAACAAACAAACATTTCTTTTGTAGGTATTGTTGAACTTGGCCTTGTATCCCATTCCCTTTTGTACCACTCCATCTCATCTGTGACCACGCCCCTTCTTTCAGGAACTAAGTAGGAAGCAATATTATATACCATGTGTGGCCAAACTTGCTTCATGTAAGAGCCACATATGATAAACTTCAGATGCTTGAGAGCCGCAAGAGAGATGTTTGAGAGCCGCAATATTTAAGAAGCATTTAAATACATAAATATATTTACTCACCATCAACATTAAACTTATGTTTTAATCCAGTGGACTCTCAGTTTATACCTGGTAAATAATTACAAAGCTTTAAAATGTCTTATTTCCCCTTTATATTAAATTGTGATGCAAAAAGGAGCTCAGCCAACATATTTCCGAGAGCCACACATTATATGTCAAAGAACCGCATGTGGCTCAGGAGCCACAGTTTGGCCACCCCTGTTATATACTAAAGTGAGGGACACAAGGGAAAGAACCAGTGGTGTTCCTATGACCGCCCCCCCCCCGCGCCAGAAGTGACGTAACGGTAGCAGCTGTTATCGAGCACTCAGAGGCCCAGGGCGGGCGGGAAGGCTGAACACGCCGACGGCTCTCCTCGCTTGCTCCGGCGAGCGGGATGATCTGCACTGCTGCTGGATGCTGTTGTACCCCCACCCGTCTGCTGCCTGGGGCCTGATCCCGACACCCAGGGGCCCACCGCCCCAAGGCCCCCACTGCTGATGACGCCACTGGAAAGAACTGAAACATTGCAAGCCAACAAGAAAAAATGTATTCTTTATTTTCATATGGGATAGTTGCTAAAAAAAGGGAGGGGCGCTGTCCCCCCATCGACATTTTTTAGCTGTAAAGTCACCTTAGATGAATAGGCCAATTTTGAATCATCTTCTGCCCCCAGACCCATCAAAGACCACGAGACTTGAATTTTATCAGGGGGTACAAAGTTTCTTTTGGGCCCCTTCCCAAAGGGTGCCAACAGGGGGCAGGAGGAATGGGGCGGGGGTGGAAGTGGTCCCTGGAAGTGGTTGCAAATGCGTTGGAGTGGCGATCTACAGTGTGAGGAGGCCTGCAGAGATCGCCGCCAGGACCCCTGGTAAGTAAAAAAAGGGCACTTTTCCCCCTGTGGCGGCGTGATCCCCGGACCACCAGTGTTGCTGTCCCTGCCCCCCCAAGCACTCACAGTTCTCCTCATGGGAAGAACTTTGAGAACCACTGCCCTATTATACCATTTAAAAAGGTAAAGGTATCCCCTGACAATTAAGTCCAGTCGTGTCCGACTCTAGGGTGTGGTGCTCATCTCCATTTCAAAGCCAAAGAGCCAGTGTTGTCCGAAGACGCCTCCGTGGTCATGTGGCCGGCATGACTCTCCTTGCTGCAGCGCGTAGCATGCAGCTGGAACACGGAGCGCTGTTTACCTTCCCGCAAGCGGTACCTATTTATCTACTTGCATTGACATGCTTTGGAACTGCTAGGTTGGCAGGAGCTGGCCAAGCAACGAGCGCTCACCCCGTCGCGGGAATCGAACTGCCGACCTTTCGATCGACAGCTTATAGTTCAGCGGTTTAACCCGCTGCACCACCCGCTGGCCTATACCATTTACCCAACTTAAATTCTTCCCATGAAGCCCTTATTCTTTGTGGAGGGAGAAAGAGTAAGGCAGGTACTTGTATTGTGCCTGTTTTTTCCCCACCCTCTATAGTTAAGAGCAATTTCATGAGGGGATTCAAATTGGTGAAACGGCATTAGGGAGAATGTTAACCTCCCCTGTTTCCAACACTATGGTCACAATGGTTACTCCCTTACCTACCAGATCTTTGAATGTAGACATGCATACAAATCTGCTCCCATTCAAAAGATTGCTTTACAGGTTTCTCTTCCTCAAAGAAGTTATCTTTACGTAGGCTTACCAGATCTCCAACCGGGACAGAGTGCTAGACCTTTAGGAGAAGGAATGTGGGCAGGTGTAGCTTGTTAAGTCCTAGAGCACAATCCTAGGCATGTCTACTCAGAAGCAAGTCCCACTGAACACAATGGGGCTTGCCTCTGAGAAGAAATGCCTAGGATCACTGGCGTCACTGTAGCGTGGCGGGCGGGGCGGGCCGCCGGGGGGTGACGCGCGCCAAGGGGTGACGCGCGTCACCTCCGCGACGGCGCGCGTCACCCTCCGGAGGCCGGATGCTCCGAGGCCGGGGAGCGTCCGGCCCGGCCGGCGCTCCAGGGCCTTCTGAAAAGAAGAGGCCCTGGAGCGCTTGCGTTAAAACGCGAACTTTGAAGATTTTCGCGCATGCGCAAACCCTTTTCTGAGGGCAAGGGCCTGCCCTCTTGCCCTCAGGAGGGTCTGCGCATGCGCGAAAATCTTCAAAGTTCGCGTTTTAACGCAAGCGCATTGGGCCTCTTCTTTTCAGAAGGCCCTGGAGCGCTTGCGTTAAAACGCTTCCCGGCCGGCTCCCGGAGGGTGACGAGCACCGGAAAAGGTAAGTTTCTGTAGGAGGGGGTGAGTTGGGGGGGTGCGTTGGGGGGGTGACGCGCATCCCCCGCTCTGGGGTGACGCGCGTCACAGTGACGCCACTGCCTAGGATTGTGCTCTAAGGTTTAACAAGCTACACCTGCCCACATTCCTTCTCCTAAAGGTCTAGCACTCTGTCCCGGTTGGAGATCTGGTAAGCCTACCTTTACGCACCAGGTGGTACTGTGTCTGCAGAATTCTCTGGATCTCTTCTTTAGGGCAGCCACCTGATCAGAGATTTCTATCCTTCACCTTGCTTGTTAACCAATTAATTGATTAGTTACCTGCTTTAAAGAAAGATTTGGTAACCTGGTGAGCATTTGAATGTCCTGAACGAAGCAAACAGTCTTGTTGTTGACTGTTTTACAAAGGCAAATAAAAGCACATGCCGCCTTCCCTGCTATTTTTGATTCTAGCTATATAAATCAAAAGGGAACCAGCAGTTCCGATGGAATCCAAGGAAATGTCAGGAAAACAAACGCAGATGTTGGTTTGCATTAAAGCAGCCTGGATTTGAAAGGACAGATAGATCTGTGAGCTGTCAGAAAGATGATAGCGAAGGGGATTTTTGTCTCTCTGTGTGGGAAGCAGCTGTTTTGTTTAGAAATGTGAGGCATCTGAGACCACTGGACAAACTCCATCCAAAAGGAGCCCCTTCCCACCCAAGATCACGTTTTACAGAATCATAGAGTTGGAATGGACCCAAAAGGTCATTTAGTCCAACCCCCTGCCTTTAGGAACAGAAGAGTTCAATGTTGACAGGTGAAACAGCAAAGGAGGAATAATGGCCATGCAGTTCTTTGCTTGCCTGTCTTGTCTATCTGTGCCCCTCTCCCTTACATAGATTAGCATTTGGTGTTCCTCCTCACAATTCCTCTATGCATGCCTTTCTGGTTTGTGTGTCAGGTTTTTTTTTTTTTTGGGGGGGGAGCACTCTCACTCAATTCCTTTGTAAGCAGAAGAGCATTAACAATGTTCAAGCAACTTTTCATATCTGAAAATAAGAAAAGAGATTAACGGCACTCTTCGACCGGCGGAGCAAATGCTCCACTGATCCAGGGTGTCGCAAACATGCCGTAAAGCACATTTGCGTCACCCCGTGTTCCAGCTGCATGCTACGCACTGTGGCAAGGAGAGTCATGCCGGCCATAGAGTCATGACCACGGAGGCGTCTTCGGACAACGCTGGCTCTTCGGCTTTGAAATGGGGATGAGCACCACACCCTAGAGTTGGACACGACTGGACTGAATTGTCAGAGGGTCACCTTTACCTTTAATAGTAAGCAGTGCCTGCGGAGAGGCTTCTGCTGCTCCTCTGGCGCTGCAGAACAGTAGAGTGCTGAGGCGGAGAGGTGAGTCCCCACTGGGCAATGGAGGGGCATGGGGAGGGCGGAACAGGGCATTCCAGGGGGGTGGGATTGGTTGGCCAGGCCCAGGAAGGCAGAGGGATCATTGGCGGCCTCCTCTACTGAATCTTATCTCCCTCCCCAAGCCTGGTCATTGTTACATGACCAGCTCCAATGTGCACCAGCAAAATAGCTGGCACACATTAGAGTAGACCCATCGGGGTGGATGAGTCTCTACTCGGGGTAAGGGGACGAACATCCCCTTCCCCAAGGTGAGCTCCTGCCATGCCAGTGTTGCGTCCTATCTGGATAGGATGCAGCGTGGGCTCTACACCCGCCCTGCAGCCTAGCTAGACAGGATTGGGCTGACTGGAGGAGTTTTGGTCAGCTGTATTCCACTTAGGCTACCCATGGCTCTAGAATGAAATGTGATTATGGACTCTTTAGACACATAATGTCTATGTCTAGACATAATGTCCATGTTTAGACACATAATGCACACATCTTATGCACATTTACCCGAGAGTAAATTACCTTACAAGCGAGGCTTACATCCAAGTAACATGCATAGGATTGCCCTGCAGGTCCTTTGACTTTCAAAGATCGCTGTTCCTTAATATCGACTAGCAAATACCTGTCACTATGATGGTGCACGGGGAGGTCAGAATGAGAGCTTGTATTTGCGAGATCTTCTTGGGGATGCTTGCAACATGTTCTGCTCAGAGATGGCTCCATGATGCATCCCAACCTCCTGTGCTGAAACCCTGTCAGCATGGAATGGTGGGTAGCCCAGCATCAGCTTCAGAAGCTTCCCACAGGCATTTCAAAGGGCTCCGTGCTGGTCACGGGCACCATTTTGAAGGTCCCTGCTGCCTCTGGTTTTCTGAATGCAGCAGAGGCCTTCCAGAGGCAGCAGGGACCTTCAAAATGGCGCCCGTGACCAGCACGGAGCCCTTTGAAATGGCTTGCAGAAGCTTCAGGTAAGGTAGCCCCCCCACCCCCTAACCCCCTGCACCTAACCCCATTGATTCCATAGGATCAATGGTTTGCTACCCGTGAATTTGCTACCTGTGGGGGTTTCCAAGAACCTAACTCCTTTGAGTAGCGGGAATTGACTGTACTCACATGAACATTCACCAGAAGCCCTCCTCGGGGTGATGCTGCTTCATCAGTCAGCCTTCATCTGGGGGCTTTGGCATTACAAAACAAGTGGAAGCCAACCCCTGGGAGAGGGGGCATTACTGCAGGCATGGTGGGTGTTGTCCCCCACCCCCAAGCCCCCAAAATGGTTCCCTCAAATTATGCTATCTGTGAATCGGGCAGTGAAGTGGAGGACATGCTAATGAAAAATCCAGTAGCTTAGCTCTTGCCATCTTTCATGAACGTTCTCTGCGAAATGTAAAGTCGCCAGCCCAACGGCGCTCATGCATACGTTTCTCTAAAATCAATGAAAGGCGCGCACGCAGAACAGCATGCAGGATCAGGCCATTGTCACAACGAACTGCAACCAATTCATCACCAAAGCCACAGATAATGTCAAATGTTGTCAGCCTCCCAAATCAATACATCTCATCATTGCAAATTGCCCTGCAGGTTACCCTTTGCTGTGAAATATTGATTACCGAGCAAGTCTGAGTCAAACCACAAAAATGATCCATAATAAATTGTCAAAGCTAGTTAATCCGACACCTGAATCCCCCTGATTATGCAGACTTATTGGGACCTATTTTCCTGAATAATTCATCGTCTCATTTGCCCAGACAAAAACTTTTTTTTTTTTGGCAAGCCAATAAGCAGCAATAGAGTATAATATTTTGGGGCAGAAGAGTTTAAAAAAAAAGCCACAATGCCAGACACAATGACATTGCTCTTGTTGTATCCTGGAGACAGGCGACCCAAACAGAGAAGGTTGATGAGTATGAGAACCACTGCATGCATTTTTTTCTATCTGCCAATGATGACATGAAAGGCCCCAATCCTATCAGCTAGAGTTCCCTCAGTGCAAAACGCTGTACGACGACACAAAAACTGGGCCCCTCTCATGCGCTGCTGAGTTGCTGCCACAAACAGTGAGAGGAGAAGCGCACTTGGCAGAGGCCTGGGGAGGCTCTGCTGTATCTGGTAAGTTGGCGTCAGGGGTGGGCTGTGGGTGGGGAGGGGGAGTAATGGGGTGCGTTGGGGAGGAACCGGTGTGTATGTGTGTGTGTGTGTCGCAACTTGTGCCCAGATCCTATCCCTGAAATCCCTCCCTAGAATGCCCCCTGGCTCTCCTTGGACTTACGCCAGTCAAATAGCTGGTGTGGATCGAAGGAGATGCATAGGTGATTAGGAAGCCTCCCTCTTTTTCACTGCCCAGATTTTTTAAAAAATTGATATCCCACCTTTCCTCTAAGGATCTCAGGATGGCTTACATGAATTAATCCCATTTTATTATCACAACAACCCTGTGAGAGGGCTTAGGCTAAGAGACAGAGACTCTCCATGGTCATCTAGGGAGCCTCGTCGCTGAGTAGGGATTTGAATTCAGGTCTCCCCAATCCAAGTCCACTACACTGTGATACCTGCAAACGCTGCCATTCTATCTGACATCTTCTCTATAAAACAGGAAGATGCCATTTTTCGAACATATAGCTTGACCAGGCAATTCTAAAAGGGCTGTCAAAATTAACCCTGGGTTGATTTCTTTTGCTAAACTGCAGCTATGATGACCAGCAATGAACCCAATGCTAACGGATCGTTTCTCCGATAGCAGCAACGACATGTTTCCAGTGCAACTATGACAGGAGAGTGGTGAAGCTCATTACCTGTAAAGTTGACTTTCAACAGGTAGTCTTTGTAGAGCTTCTTGCCGTCCACGTGCTTCATGGCATCACATAGCTTGGTGGTGTTTGGACACATGGTCCGTTGCATTTTGTGCAAGGCGTGTGCCATTGCATACACCGCGTTCACCACAAACATGATCTTGGACTCTTGTTCGTAGTTGGAACTGTTAATTGAGAAGTGTTTGTCACAAGCTTTTCTGTGAGGCTTTTTGTTCTGAAGGCTGCACTGGAATTTCTGCTCCCAAAAATCCTTGAACCAGGGATTGCGGTGGTTATTGTTTGGGGTGAGGCTTTGGAAATATCGGTCAAACTCCTTCACTGGGTGCGAAGCAAGTTCTAAGGTTATTGCACCATTAGCAACGTGCTCGTTGCCCTTCACGACACTCTCTTGCGCCCCCCACCCATCGCTGGCGATCCACGTGAAGGAAACGTTGAATCGGTTGGCTGCAGCAATGAGCTCCCGAGAGTCATCGCTGCGCATGAAGAGCACAACCACTTTTGCATTGGGTTTCTGGAGCAGTTCTCTGATGACGCTGTCATAGGATTTCCGAATATTGGAGCGGCCGACCTTTTCGGAGGTGGCTATGCAGATATTCCGCAGGCGAGCCTCTTGTTCGAAAGCTTCAATTCCTGTTTCTCCATAGTCGCCTTCAGAGGCAACTGTTGACACATAGGTCCAATTAAAGAAGCGCAGGATCTCAGCCATTGCTTTGGCTTGATAGAAGTCAGGGGGCACTGTCCTTGCAAAATAGTCATACCGGGACTTGTCACTCAGTTTGGCGCTGGTGGATGCGTAGCTTATCTGAGGGATTTGGAAGAGCCTTAGCAAATTTGCAACCTAGAAGGAAGGAAAGAGAAAATATACAGTTGCTCATATGAACCTGCTGCAATCTTGAAATAAACGACACGTTAATTATGACAATCTTGCAATAGTTTGCCCCCAAAGTGTTATATATTCATTTTAAGACCAACAGTCCAAGAATACTCTGGGCGATCACACTGCAAAAAGTTATGGCTCAGTCTTATGCAGGGCCTACGGCAGTGGATCTTGCAATCCACTGCCATAAGTCCTGATGTGGTGGCACAAAAGGCATGCTGCTGTCATGTGCCACTGATGCAAACAGCTGGAGGCTCGGCGTGCCTGCCAGCAGATTCCAGGCGCCCACTGGAAAAGGTACAGTGGCGGCAGGAGTGGGCAGGGCCAGTTCGGGGGAGGATTGGGGTGGGGATTGGGCTGGGCAGGAGGCGGTTTAGGGGTGGGATGGGGAGGATCTTGGTGGAAGCAGCGCATGACGAGATCCGATGCCCCCTTCCCGGACCAGACCTGCCTCCTGACCAGAAGTGTCGGGCGCCTGGCGCCTCCCGGCACCTGGCGCATGGGGGCGGGGCCTGCGTCGCGTGACATCGATGCACCCCTCGCATCACGTCGACGCCCCCCGCCCGTTTTCTGCTCATTTCGGAGCATAACGGGCTCCAGGGAGGGCGGGAGGGCCGACACTACGTCAGTGACTCGCCCGCCCGCCCGAGCGCCTGGTTCGAGTGAACCACGCGCTCCACCGTGGTTACATCTCTGCTCCTGACTCTCCTCAGGCTTATGCTGGCAAAAGAGTTGGTGTAGGACTGAGGAGACCCATTCATATTTTTACTTTCCTCTCCTGGGCTATTTGGCTCCCCCCCCCCATTAGATGCAGCATGCGCTCTGGCAGCATGGCTGCCTTGCATAGGATGGTGGAGGATAGGATTGGTGCATTAAACTTCTGCATGTCAATTCAGGACTGGTTGACGCATGTGCTTCATCTGATCATCACAAAGTGATCGATCAAGTGGCGATTTGCATGTGTGAATGAGCCAAACTCATTCACTGGTCAAACTCCAGAGACAGAACCTTCATGGATTCTCACTTCATATGAATTACAATACTTTTTGATGGGCATCAGTTCACACATTCAAGTGCAAGTCATCAAGTGCTAATGCAGGTGTACGAGTGAACACCACTGTCTGCAATACTGTCTGTAGAGTCTGCAACACTGCAGAACAAATCCCTTAAGACTCATGCATGTGAATCACCTGATGACTCAGAGTTGATGATGCAGCAGAATGAGGTGGTGGAAACCTGTGTTGCGGTGGTGCGATGGAATGGACTGTACCACTCCAAACTATCTCAAATTTTAGAATGTTCCCCTAGATTAAAAAAATAGCAACGTACAGCTCCCTGCAAGTAGAAAACTAGATCAGCAAGGAGTGGGCTGGGATCAAATATTCCTTATAAACCAGATTTTTTTTCTTATGTGGCACTTTTATTTGAATATGGTTCAACAGTTAATATGGTTCAACAGAAGGGCACCCTCTGTTTAGTGGTACAGTACATTTCATGCTCAGAGTTCTTCTACCACTTTCTCCTGCTGTGTGTGTAGTGCGGGTCTGGTACAGAAGATGCAAGGTCTGTCTTGGTGTTTTGGCCTCATTCCTACAGACAAGTAACCAGTGGGGACTGTAGCTATCGAATGATGAATGTACAATGTGTGAATCAGCTCCAAGTTTTGATGTTTTCAGACATCGTACCCATGAAACTCTAAAAAGCTAGACTGCGAAACTACTGATTTAGCAAGCGCCAGTCAACAAGTATTGAAGTTAATGCACAGTGCATTCATGGAAATTGGGGAGCTAAATCCTTTAATTGCATCACTATGATTTTATAACAGGAGTTTATTGTGTTCCATAAAAAGCAGATTCTCTAACAACATTCATGCCTGCAGGGGAAATAATTAAGAAAAAAAAAAAGATAATCCTGAAAAATGAAACAGTGCCTGTTTGAAATGATCACCTGCCAGCCATCTTGGAAATTGAACAGTAAAGATCTAGCTAAATGTTCATTATCTGCTATTATAAAACCCCAGGAAAGCAGAGCCTTACGACTTCATTAGCAAACTTGATCAGTTGGAGTGGAGGCACTTTCCTTCAAAGGAAACACCTTTTTCTTGTCCTGTTTGCACAAACTTTAAGCATTGTCATTCCATACCAAACCAGAACATTTAATACAGTATATGCTAACAGATATATACTATGGACAGGCTTACCATATCGCCGACCGGGACGTTCCTTTTTACCCTTAAGGGAGGCGAGGGGAGGGGCGATAGAAGCCAGAGCGTCGCTCCGGCTTCTATCGCCCCTCCCCCCACCTCCCTTAAGGGCAAAAAGGAACGTCCCGGTCGGCGATATGGTAAGCCTGACTATGGATGGCCCACAAAATATACACACATTTGCACAGCGTGTGACACCAGAGAACCACAACTGGGAGCCCAAAGTAGCCTCCCACAAAGGAGGCTGCCTGTTGCATCTCTGACTGATTTCCTGCTTGAGCATGGTTTATTCTTCTGCATCTCTGCATGAGTCATCACTTCTGACTCACCTCCTTTGCTCTCTAAAAACAAATTTTATCAAGTGTAAGAGATGCTTGCCTCCAGTATTCCCTCAGAAAAAAGTATGCTTTGGTTATCAGAAGTCTGAGGAAATTGGTGACATAATCAGACCTATGATTATGGAAACTTTCTGGTGAGGCCTGAAAACGTTTTTGTTTAAAGAAGCATTCTGAGTCTTGGCTTTTTTTTTTTAACATCTAGAGGTTACAGGTGTGGTGCTGCTGTTCTTGTATTCTTGTTTTAAATTGTAATAGTGGTCTCTTTTATCGTTTTTAGATTGTTGTTTATGAGTTTTTAATTGTTTTATTGCTTTTAAATTTGTAACTGTTTTTTCTTGTTCTTGTAAGCCACCTTGGGTCCCTTCGGGGAGAAAGGCGGGATAAAAAATACTGTAAATAAATTAAAAATAGGATGCTTATGCTTAGGTATGTTCTGACTTGACTCCCTCAGAGAAGGTCTAGTCCTCTTCCTTCTCCCTTGTGATCAGAGAGATGTAGTGTACTCCTCAAGTTTACCGGAGTAACAGTGTAATCCTATGCATGTCTACTCAGAGGTAAGTCCCACTGTGTTCAATGGGGCTTACTCTCAGGAAAGTGCAGCCAAAGTATAGTTAGGGAAAAAAAGCAATTTAATTAGACATGTTAAGAAATTATTTTGCTTTTACGTTTGCCTGTAATTGCCAGCTTGTATTTTTGTTTCCTGCCAAAATCCGAGCTATTTTCTAAGCCTGCCTTCCAACCTTCCTCTGTTTTTTTTAATTAATTCTTTTTTTCCATTTTGACTCTTACCTCCTGCCACTAGCGTCACTGCGGGGAGGGGGTGGAGCTCCAAGTTCTGTTGGGCTCTGACCCTCCGTTACACGACGGGAGAAAGTGGCCCCGCGCCCTTGCCTTTGGAGCCATTCCGGCCGGAATGGCTCCAAAGGCGAGGGATGGCTCCAAAGGCGAGGGGGTGGGGCCGCTTTCTCCCGTCGTGTAACGGAGGGTCAGAGCCCAACGGAACTTGGAGCTCTGCCCCCCCTGCAGTGACGCCAGTGCCTCCTGCCTGTGGTTGGTTGACCACTGAGCATTGGTGTCACCACTGGGCATACCCTACCTCATAATCTCACAGATCTTGCATCAATAGAGGAGGGTAAACATACAGTGTATCTCTCCAGGGCAGGAGTATACAAATAGGAGAACTCAGTGTCTGGCCTTAGGGAAGTCATTATCTTTCAGCTTCACAGCTCAATCCTGTGTAACCTTGCACCGGTGTAATTGCACTTACACCGGTGCATCTGCTGTTACACCGGTGCAAGGTTACACAAGATTGCTATGTAACATCTGCTGTTACGCAGTGGCGTCACTGTGACGCGTGTCACCCCAGAGCGGGGGACGCACATCACCCCCCCGACTCACCCCCCGACACCCCCCCGAATCACCCCCCCTACAGAAACTTACCTTTTCCGGCGCTCGTCACCGGCCGGGAAGCGCTCCAGGGCCTTCTGAAAAGAAGAGGCCCTGGAGCGCTTGCGTTAAAACGCGAACTTTGAAGGTTTTCGCGCATGTGCAAACCCTTTTCTGAGGGCAAGGGCCTGCCCTCTTGCCCTCAGGAGGGTCTGCGCAAGCGCGAAAATCTTCAAAGTTCGCATTTTAACGCAAGCGCATTGGGCCTTCTGAAAAGAAGAGGCCCAATGCGCTTGCGTTAAAACGCGATCTTTGAAGATTTTCGCGCATGCGCAGACCCTTCTGAGGGCAAGAGGGCAGGCCCTTGCCCTCAGAAAAGGGTTTGTGCATGCGCGAAAATCATCAAACTTCGCGTTTTAACGCAAGCGCTCCAGGGCCTCTTCTTTTCAGAAGGCCCTGGAGCGCCGGCCGGGCCGGACGCTCCCCGGCCTCGGAGCGTCCGGCCTCCGGAGGGTGACGCGCGTCACCCCTTGGCACGCGTCACCCCCCGGCGGCCCGCCCCGCCCGCCACGCTACAGTGACGCCAGTGCACCGGTGCAAGGTTACACAGGATTGCGCTGTCGTCAATCTCGTATGGAATGGAGATTGGTAATGGGATTAACAATATTTTAGGAATATTGGGAATGAGAACAACAATATTAAAATCCTGTACTTTACCAATGTAGAGGTTCTGGAGTTGAATTTGGGAAGGCTGGTAGTCTTTTTTTTTTTTTTTGAGGACTTAAATTTAAAGAGATAAGTGGGAATGATATGAAGTAGTGGTGTGTTATCAGGAGCATGGCAGGCTTTTCATTTCTAGTTCTGTGTTGCAGGACACAGCTTGGATCAGGAAAGTTCTTTCTTTTTTGCTAGATATGCCACCAAGGTTGATCCCTGGAATCTGCTGTGGAATTGTGTTGGGCTGTACTGGGGGCGGGGGGGGGGGTCTTGCTAGGAACCGAGGAGCACGCACCTAAAGAACTCCCTCATCAATTTTAAGATCAGCAATGTGGCAGGCAGTGGCTGTGACTTCCTTTGTAAGATACATTTGATGTTGGGGCTTTCTTATTTATTGATGCACTGGCGTCACTGCAGGGGGGGCGGAGCTCTAAGTTCCGCCATGGCTCCGACCCTCCGTTACACCGGAGCATGAAGCGGCCCCGCCCCCTCTCCTTCGGAACCATTCAAGGCGGTGAAAGTAGCGCTTTCACCGCCTTGAACGGTTCCGAAGGCGAGGGGGCGGGGCCGTTTCGTGCTCTGGTGTAACGGAGGGTCGGAGCCGTGGCGGAACTTAGAGCTCCACCCCCCCCTGCAGCGACACCAGTGTACTGATGTATTTAAAAATTAATTAACACTAAAGCATCTCGGTTTTCACTGTGGTTCACTTTGCACTGTGGTTCACATGCAGAAGGTTGCCTTCTAGAGTTTTTTCTCACAGCACTGGATAGTTAAAGGTAAAGGTAAAGGTGACCCCTGACAATTAAGTCCAGTCGTGTCCGACTCTAAGGTGTGGTGCTCATCTCCATTTCAAAGCCGAAGAGCCAGCGTTGTCCGAAGACGGCTCCGTGGTCATGTGGCCGGGGCAGTGCGCATGCTCTTAGGACTCTTTGCCCTTTGGTGCAAATGCACCTGAATGTTGACTTGTGAGGAACTGCAAAATAATCTATTTCTGCGTGTGTGATGATAACCACTTCATATAGCTAGATGATCATGAAAAGCCTTTTCCACACATTGTGCTGCAAGAAATCCAGGTTTGCCAGTGTGTGTACTCTTGACAGATGTCATATTTTAAATGAACTAATTCGCCAAACTCTGTCCTGCTGTCTTCACTTCTCTGGACGACATCCTCCATTTCACAAACCTGCACTCCTTCTCAGGGCATAGTCTTAGGAAGAACATGTCATTTGCAAGTTCCCTTCTAGGGGCTTTTTTCATGCTTAGAATACAGAAGTAGTGATAAGGATAAAAGAAAATAACACAATACAAAAACAATCTTAACAAAATATCTTCATGTCTTAAAAATTTGATTGCCCCCCTTCCATCTCGGGAACTCAAGGTTGCATAAATAGGGTTCCCAAGTCCCAGGAAAAAAACTGACCAGAACAGACCTCTTTGGCTTCATATCTGGTGCCTTTTGCCTGCAATCCTATGCACACTTTCCTGGGAGTAAGGCCCTTTGAACATACTGGGACTTACTTCTGAGTAGACATGAATAGGATTGTAGTGTCAGATTATGACTGGGGATTATGACTGGGGCCTATCTCAATATCCTATAAATTGATTCTAAAAAGAACAAATTTTATGTAAAAAGGATTGTCAAGCATTCTTCCTTTATGAATTCTTAACATATACTGTACATTCAATTTAACTAGTTCTGCTGCAAAGCAAAATATCCCACACAAAAAAATACAGTTTATTCCTATCACCTATCACTAACTCAGAATAATACCAATCCAAGTTATACCCGTGACAGCCAGGGCTCTGCGTACCACCAACTGGTGGTCCATACAGTGGTGTCACTGAATGCGGGAGGTCGGTGCGTCACCCACTGCTGCCACCGCGTCACCCTTTGCTGCCGCCCGGCCCCGGTATGAGCCAGGAGAGGGTGACGACGCGTCCTCTTCAGCCGGCAGCTCGGCCACTTCTGACTAGGCCAAAAGCGGCATTTTCACACATGCGCGCAACGCCGCTTGAAGCCTCTTGGCCTCAGCGGTGTTGTGCGCATGTGCGAAAATGCCGCTTTTGGCCTAGTCAGAAGTGTCCGAGCTGCCGGCCGAAGAAGACGCATCATCACCCTCTCCCGGCTCGCACCGGGTGGCAGCAGGGGGTGATATGCAGCGGCAGCGGGGGTGATGCGCGGCGGCAGTGAGGGTTCATGGTTCGCCGGAGGGGGTGATGTGCCACGCGATGTTGGGCGCATCAACCTTGGCGTGTCAACCCCTCCTGGTGCGTCACGCCCGGCGGCCTGTCTCCCCCACTACGCATCAGTGACGCCACTGGGTCAATGCACCACTAGTGGTACACGTACCACCGGTTGAGAACCCCTGTTCTTGAACATTTCATTTTGGGAAGCTATTTCAGAACAGTTACCATCAAGTAGCCATTGGGATGTCTCACCTGTATGGAGACGCTGCTGTAAGAACCTCCAATGACACCTGCAATGAGTAGCGGGATGTTTTCTTGAATCGCATATGATCCATCCGGACACATATACTCTGCCTCGTCCACTTTTGTCAAAGAAGCCCTGACAAACTCCAGTGACTGTTCTAAGGCGTACGTGTCCCGAGAGCAAGTGTCCAAAATATGAACTCCAAGCTTAATTCCTGGAAGTAAGTAACTGTCCTTGTTGATCTCATCAATCGCAAACAACATGGCCTCCAAACGCTGGATGCCTCGGTCTTCATTGATTCTGCCACACTCTTCTGCACCAGTGCCCTTTTCCTTAATTGGGAACAGACCCCCCAAAACCAGGTCTCCTTCAATCTTGATCTCTTTCCTTATGAAGTTGTGGTCACCTAGAGCAAGGAAGATTCCTTTGGAAAACAAAGCCAGCGCAAGCACATGGAGCTCTGCAAACATCTTCATCGGTCCTAGTTTGGTAACTCTAAGAAACATCCGTAGGAATGCTAGAGACCTTCATTCCTTCCAGCTCATTACCTTGCAGTGTGAAGGGCCATCACAGCGGCAAGGGAGGTGGGAGCCCATCAGATCACCCATCAAGTCTCTAAAGAAATGAGAGAGATGATTAGGAAATGTGGAAGTAAGTCATAGGATGGCTTTTCAAGCTGAAAACATACTGAGTTGGTCTTTAGAGTGTCACATGACTCTTTGACCTGGTTTGTACAACACTGGTTAGCCATGTCCCTTCCCATGGCTGCACACAAGATCCTTCCTCCTTAAAAAGGGGGGGGGATGATGATGAGTGAGGCTGTTATTAATGATGGCTGAGCTCCCATGGCTTGCATCAAATACCCATTGCATTGGGATTGCACTGGGAAATAACCCAAGTTGCATCCCCCAAAATTGGGGGTGGGTGGGTCATCTTATTTCTGAGCCAATCTGAATTTGGGTCCTTAACTCCTCCTCCTTAGTTCCAAAGCTGTTACCAGCTGGAGGTTCCATGATCCCCAGCTGCAAATTACACCAGGGCCAAGTTGGTGGAACACAACCCCCTGCCAAAGAAACCCATAGGGCAAATTTAAAGAATCTGCAGCCCTGAAAATGCTAAAAGGGTCTTTGGTCAGGGGTTGGTGTCCCCCTCAACAGGCATTTGTGGGGCTGCAGCCTCTTTCTATCTCCCTGTTGCAATCAGCATCTCCCCTGTATTCAATAAGGAGATTGAGTATGATCCAAGGAAGATTGTAGGAGCCTCTAGTTCTCATTGTTCCTTTGAGGCAAGCATCACCAAGTTCCCAAATCTCACCATTTGCATCAGATGAATGGAACCTTTGGGCTGAATCCTAAGAAGCGCATGCTTGCAGAAGCAAATCTGCATTTTATGCAGGTCTGCATGTGGTCTCACAAGCACATGCAGAAGATATCGTGCAACAATGAATTGAAGAAGTCACACCTATGAGTGACATAATGCGCTATGCTTTGTGCAACAGGGTGCACATCCTGCAAAGTCCACTCAGGATTCTATTCAGATTTCTGTGCGCAACAACCTTGTGCTATCGTTTCCATGTGTGCAACCCCCCCTAACACAAGCAGAACAATAATTTAGGATCCAACCCATCGCCTTTTGGTAGACATTTGCCACAATCCAGCGAGAGTGATTTGCCAGCACAACATGGTTTTGCTTGTTGACTTCCCAAACTAGGGTGCTGTGCGAGAGGGAAGGAACCCTAAATTCACCAGATGCCTGCTGCCCAACAGATGCCTGGAGCTGCCAGCTCTGAGAACACTCCTCATGTCTTAGTGGAACATGCATGGAGAGGACCGACACAGCCAGACTCAGTGAAGGCACTTGCTTTCCTCTTTCCAATTGCATAACTGGTGATTGGTGGACAGTCCGCTGTCTCTGGAGACACACCACTATCATCCACTGCTTACAAGAATAAACTGACAATTTTCACAACGGAAGGAGCAAACAGTAGCGTTCCCCAAGGATCTCTACCAGTACTGGTGCTATTTTAACTTACTAATGATCTGGATTCAGGATTCAGGAGTGAGCAGGGCACCGTGATGCCAAAAGATGGATTGCCACCCAATGAGCAATATTGTGGTTGACTTCTTCGTTGCCATCTTTTGCCAAGGTTAAAGACCTGATTCTTTACACATTTCCCCCACGTTAGCTCGACTTGTTGTTTCGCCTCATGATTTTGCTTTAGTTGCAACTTGTTGTCTTATTGTATCTTCGTAATGTTTTGCTTTGACTGATCTTGTAAGCCTCCTTGAATTTCCCAAAGGGATCGAAAAGAAGCCCTTTACACAATGCATGGTTGCCAGAGGTGATGGCTACCGCCAGTGGCGTCACTAGGGTGCGCGCGTCACCCTAATGACACCCACACATAGCCCCCAAATGAAATTTTGGCATGGCCAGTAGGCCGTGCTGCGTTTTTTTGGGGGGGCGACCCAACGGGACGCTGCCCCGGGTGCCCCCGACTCTGCCCCCGACTCCGCGCCTTTCCTGTGCCTCCGCACATTTCCATTGCAGCCGGCTCCGGGGACGTCTTCCCTGGCCAGCTGTCCTGGGCCTTCTGATGAGGCCCACTGCGTCAAAACATAATTTATTACGTTTTTCGCGCATGCGCAGAACGTTTCTGAGGGCCAAGGGCTGCCCTTTTCCCTCAGAAATGGTCTGCGCATGCACGAAAAATGTAATAAATTACATTTTGACGCAGTGGGCCTTCGTCAGAAGGCCCTGGAGCGCCGGCCCGGGAGGACGCTCTGAGGCATTCTCCTGGCCTCGGAGCCTCCGGAGGGCGACGCATGCAGCAGAGGTGACGCGTGTGGGTGTGCGCGTCACCCTTCTGAGTGCGTCTCCCCCGGCGGCCCGCCCCCTGCCACGCTCTAGCGACGCGGGTGGCTACTGCCAAAGAGACACATTTATGCAGGACAGGTCTATCAATGACTATTACCAATGACATCGGGCAGCCCAATCCTGTCTAGCTAGGCTGCGATGCGGATGTAGAAGCCGCACTGCATCCTAGTCAGATAGAACCCAGCACCGGCGCAGCTGGAGGACTCCTCAGGGTAAGGGGACATTTGTCCTCTTACCCCGAGGAAAGCCTCAGCTGCCCCGATGGGTCTACGCGAATGTGCACCAGCTATTTTGCTGGTGCACATTTGAGCGGGTGGTGAAACTCCGGGCAGGCCCAGGAAGGGGGATAGGAGGATCTCAGCAGAGCCACCGCTGCCACTCCCTCCCCCTTCCCGGACCCAGCCGAGCAATCCCCCTCCTGGAACGCCCGTTACGCCCTCTCCCGCTCCTTCCACTGCCTGGTGGGGAACTCACCTTCCCTGGCAGGCGCTCCTCAGGATCTGGGGTGGGGGGGGAGCAGCTCCGGTCTCAGTGCTGGTGCCACCTACTTGCTGGGTGCTGCAAATGTGCTTTATAGCATGTTTGCAACACCCTAGAATGGTGGAGCAGTGCTCCGCCGGCCGAAGATCTAGACAGGATTGTACCGTGTAACCTCCATGTTCAGAGGCAGTATATCTCAGAGTATAGATGCTGGGGACACACTGTGAAGGAGCGTGGTTGTCTTTATACCCTACCTGTAGGCTGGCTACTAGTGACGGGCTAGTTGGACCCTTGTTCGGATCCAGAAAGGCTCATCTTACTTTTTAAGGCACTCAGGTCTTCCCTGGGTCATAGCTTTCCTACTTCTCAGCTCCAGTGGAATTGATGCTGGTTCCTAGCCAGGTAGCTAGTCCCTGGCCACCATACAGAGGTTGTAGATTGTGTCCTAACAGATTGTGTCCTTTGACCAGTCTGGAAGCAAGCTTAACCCTTTACATGTAAAGAATCTTCTCATAGACATGATCATAATTTCAGGCCACTTTGGGGGGATTGCTTTTGTCCTGGATCTTGTTTCTTTAAACTAGAGTGTGAACCCTCCAAGTAAATCAAGTGTGGTAATATTTATATAGAGCAGTTTAATCATTTATGGCTGTACTTACCTTTTTCCTTTAAGCAGAATTTATAATGATTAAGCTTGCAGGCCTATGTATAATTTAAAAACACTTAGCATTATTTAAAACAGAGTGCTAAGACATTTAAAGGAGAGAAAATTAAAATTTAAACACCAAAAGGAGGAGAAACAAGGTTGTTTGGTTCTGTAGCTCCCCCCCCCACCTCCCATATCTGATTGGGAGGAATATATAGAGGATCTGCAGGTTACAAGTTGGTGGAAACTCCTGTAAAGCAGCTAGGGGTGCTTTCATTACAGAACTGACATACAGTCCATCTGAACAGAGCCCTGATAACACAGAAAATATTTTTCTTCTCCCTCTCGCACAACACCACAACCAGGGGACATGCACTAAAATTGAGTGGAGGGAGAGTTAGAACAGACAAAAGAAAATATTTCTTTACCCAGCGTGTAATTCATCTGTGGAACTCCTTGCCACAGGATGTGGTGATGGCACCTGGCCTAGATGCCTTTAAAAGGGGTTTGGACAGATTCATGGAGGAAAAGACCATCACAGGTTACAAGCCATAAGCAACCTCCAGGTTTTAGAAGTAGGTTTTCTATGTATGCCAGGTGCAAAGGAGTGGCAACAGGATACAAGTATCTTGTTGTCTTGTGTGCTCCCTGAGGCATCTGGTGGGGCCACTGTGAGGTACAGGAAGCTGGACTAGATGGACCTTTGGCCTGATCCAGCAGGGCTCTTCTGATGTTCTCAGGTACTATCTCAACTGCAAACAAGTGTGTTCACCCATTACCACAGGCAGGCAGTCTTTGCTGATTTTACAAGAAATAGGTTGTCTGGGTGAAATAGCCATGTAAAAAAGTATATAAACACAGAACCTCCCAAAAACATGTAAATTTTTTTTCAAAGAAGCCACTAATAAAAAGCAGTTACTGAAAGAATTAAAAACGGAAATCAGAAGAGTCCAGTATTTACTGCTGATTGTGTGTGTGTGTGTGTGTGTGTGTGTGTGTGTGTGTGTGTGTCTGTGTCTGTGTCTGTGTCTGTGTCTGTGTCTGTGTGTGTTAATTCACGCACGGCAAGTATACAACCTCCAAGGTTAACAAGGACAGTGTCTGCTAAGGACAGAATAATGATGTGCACAGAGTCAAAATGAGGCATATTTTTGTTACTTGACGAAGTCATCATGTAACAAAAATATGTCTCATTTTGACGCTGAACTAGTTCTAGTAGTACATCTGCACAGCATGTTGTATTCTGCCATCCTACCATCCAAGTGAAGTGCTTTTATTTTGGTTTCCCCAAAACATTGTCAGTTGCATGTGTGCATCTGTAAAGGGGCACAATTCACTGAAGTACTGATCTGATCTCCCCCACTGAACTCCATGAGCTTGATGTAATTGTAGAACAAATGAAATCCAAGGAAAGACAATTCTGTGGCCAGAATGAATACTGCAAACTGTGACTTAAAACGTGCACATCATGCTTGTTCTCGCACCTTCTGAATCCAAAAAGTGTATGTATACTCTTGGCTAAATACTAGCTTTCAAAACTAGGGCTCGGCGTTTTCCAATTTTTGGCAGCTGCTTTTCTTGCATTGCTCCTGGGTTAGCCTGGTTGTGCTGGAAATTGATTTTGCAGTTATGTGAAGCCATTTCTGTCCATTTGCAGCCTGACTTGCTCTCCCAGGATCTAATTATTAGTGATTTGACCGACTTTGAAGTATAAAAGCCCCAAGAAAAACCACACAAAAACAGCAGGAGGAGCAGAGAAGGCTATTCAAGACTTCTAGTTCATTTGTGAGAAGCCTCACAGCGAAAGCTCATCTATGCATTATGCAGAATGTGATCATGGACAGTTGTGGAAAATGTGTAGTTTGGTGACTGCCAATGGGAACCTCCCTCCTGCAGGAAATGGCAGCTGTGGAACACACCTTATCAGGTGCCAAAGCTGCTGCCAGACCCTACCACTTTAGGCGGTGAACGGGGGGGGGGGGGAAGAATGCGCACCGGGGGGGGGAGGCATGCATAGTGTATACAACATCAAACTGTGCCCAGAACTTCTAGATCAGTGGTTCCCAGATAGTGGACCACTGAGGCAGAAATTGGGCATGTCATGGACCACGAGTGCGGCTCCATGGCCGGACAAATCCAGGATACACACACGTTTTGGCGAGCCAGCAAGGAAGCACGGCAACAGGCCTTGTGCTCCTGAAGCTGCAAGCCAGCTCTTCCACGGTGCACCGACTGAGGCCCATTCCCTTCCGGGCCATCTGGGATCATGCTGGAGTTTGCCCAAGAGCTGTGCGGCCCTGGAAGTGATTGGCACACAGGCACAAAGCACTTACTAAAATTACCGGAGACCTTTTTTCCTTGTGAGACCTTGCGGACCACTTTTCAGGTTCTTGTGGACCACCTGTGGTGTGCAGACCACCGGTTGAGAACCACTGTTCTAGATGAACATAAGAATAATATGGTGGCATTGGGAGAATGTTGAATTGTACATAATTCTTGATTAAGCGGACAAAAGACTACTTCATTCACCTCCTGTATATCTCTTGATTTTTTCCGTTGCCACTTGATTTGTCAAGATATGCTAATTCAGTCCTGAATGGATTGCATTGCATCCCTTGATGTGTAAACTAAGGTCAGAAGGACACTATATGTGAGGTAAGGTGAGGTGATATGTGTTAGTTCGTCCTATCTTGCTCATTAGTTAGAGTGTTGCAATTTCTCCTTTATTTCCGACCAGTCTCAAATATCCCGTTCTGGGCAAGGTGATCGAGCGGGTAGTGGCGTCTCAGCTCCAGAGGGTCTTGGAGGAAGCTGATTATCTGGATCCATTCCAGTCTGGCTTCAGGCCGGGGTTCGGGACAGAGACGGCCTTGGTCGCCTTGGTGGATGACCTGCGCCGGGCACTGGACAGGGGAAGTGCGTCCCTGTTGGTCCTACTGGACCTCTCGGCGGCATTTGACACCATTGACCATGGTGTCCTCCTGGGTCAGTTGGCTGGGTTGGGGCTTGGAGGCACCATTCTGAGGTGGTTCTGCTCCTTCCTGGCTGATAGATCCCAGAAGGTGGTGCTGGGGGATGCTTGTTCGGCACCCTTGCCCTTGAGGTGTGGGGTGCCACAAGGGTCAATTCTATCCCCCATGCTGTTTAACATCTATATGAAGCTGCTGGGAGAGGTCATCCGGGGGTTTGGGGTAGGGAGTCATCAGTATGCTGATGACACCCAGCTCTTTCTCTCCTTTCCACCCGACTCCAAGGGGGCGGTCGATGTCCTGAATCATTGTCTGGAGGCAGTTGGGAGCTGGATGGGGGCAAACAAGCTGAAATTAAATCCTGATAAGACAGAGGTTCTTTTGGTCCAGAAGTCTACAACTCAGGTACTGGATCATCGTCCTGCTCTGAATGGGGTTGTACTCCCTCTGAAAGAGCAGGTCCGCAGCTTGGGGGTTCTCCTGAATGCGCAGCTGCTACTGGATTCCCAGGTGGCGGCTGTGGCCAGGGGGGCTTTCACCCAGCTTCGGCTGGTGCGCCAGTTGCGACCGTACTTGGATCGTGCAGACCTGGCCACAGTAACCCATGCCCTAGTGACATCTAGACTAGATTACTGCAATGCGCTCTACGTGGGGCTGCCTTTGAAGACTGTTCGGAAACTGCAACTAGTGCAGAATGCGGCGGCCCGGGTGGTTGCCGGGGCTTGTCGGTTCGACTCAGTCGGACCGCTGCTTCGGCGGCTACACAGGCTGCCGGTTCGTTTCCGGGCACAATTCAAAGTGCTAGTTTTGACTTTTAAAGCCCTTAACGGCTCGGGTCCAGGGTATTTGAGGGACCGCCTTCTTCCTTATAATCCGACCCGCACTCTGAGGTCATCAGGGGGGACCCTGTTAACCATGCCGCCATTGACGGAGGTGAGGGGGATGGCGGCGCGGAATAGGGCCTTCTTGGCTGTGGCGCCCCAATTATGGAATTCCCTCCCCCTGGAATTAAGAACGGCTCCCTCTTTAGAGACCTTTCGGCGGGGCCTTAAGACATTTTTATTTAGACTAGCATTCGATGTCTGACATGGTGGGTTGACTTTTAACTTTGAACAAATGGCTTTTAACAACTGTAAATAGAGGTGACCCACTGGGGTTGTTTGTTTTAATTGTTTTAATTTTTTAAAATTGTTTTAAATTGTTAATTATTTTAATGTATATGTTATTTTAATGTTGTAAGCCACCTTGAGTGCCCTTGCCAGGAGAAAAGCGGCATATAAATTCTTTAAATAAATAAATAAATAAATTTTCCTGCATTTTAAAGGCCAAACAGTAACGTAGCTAGAGGGGGGTCGCGGGCGAGGTGACACATTATCGCTCCACCCCCTACCTCCGGAATGATTCGGGATCAAGGCCTGATCCGAGCAATTCTGGAGGCAGGGCGATGATGCGTCGCCCTGTCTGCGGCCCCCTCTAGCTACATTACTGAGGCCAGATACATGCAAACATCTTTGAAGACAACATTTTAAGCATCTTAGTGTTTACTTTATTCCACAGTGCCTTCATTTTGTTACAGAAAGTTCAAATGAAACTATTCTGCTGCGCCCTTGCTTCAAAAACATCTGCAATAGTTCCCCTCGCCACAGCCCTGTTTCCTACGAAGTGCTTGTTCCATAGCCAAGAAACATTGCATATTCATCATTCCTTTAAAAGAGCAATACTGGAATCTGCCACGTTTCCCTACAGCTCTGCCAAGAGAGTTGCTTCTCCCAAGATACAGCAGGAGGGCAGTTACATTCTGCCCCTGGGGTGTGTGTGAAGGGGGTTGGTCAGGGAAGGGGTGCCTTACCTACAATGCTCTTGGTGCAAGATGCTTGTCTTTCTCATCATCCTTGGTTTGCAGGGGTGCAGAGGCACATGCGCTGTCTAGAAGTTGTAGAAAAACACACCCAGACAGTCGATGTGTGAGCATTATCAGGACCCTGTATTTATGTTAGCTAATACTAAACAGCCAACACTACAAGAGTTCAACGTTGAAAGTGATCACCAGTAGTGAAGGTGAGCAGGTATGGTCAGGTGCAAATACTGGCATAAGGTGTCATGGTGGTTCTAGAGCACCACTATATATCTGGATAGTAGCATTGTCACTCAAATATAACTTTCCTCACCATTGATCAAAAAGATAGGGCTCGATCTAGTCCAGAGGTTCATGTACCACCAGTGGTACTTCAGCTGTTGGTCGGTGGTACGCGACTACTCTGCCAGAGGAGAGCCAGAGGATGTTCCAGGGTTTTGAGGATAGGATCCAGGAGCACATTGCTACCGCCAGATCCACCCCCTCTCCCAACGTTCCTCCCCAACTTCCCCCTACTCCACCTCCCCACCCACGGCCAACACCGGCACCAGCAGAGTCTCTTGGAGCTGCTGCCATGCACACAGCACCTCTTGCCATTTGTGGCAGCAGCCTGGCAGCACATGACAGCGCAGCCTTAAGGCACCCTCCACTGCCAGAACACTAATCCTATGGGCTCTCTAGCCCATAGGATTGGGCTGTTATTCAATCAAATACAAAATCACTTTGTTGCATACGTAGACCAGGCTGAAGAAGGAAGGAAGGAACTTGGTAGCAACCAGCCCCCTTTAATCAGGAGAGAATGAAAGTGTTTGTTCGTTGCTCGCAGTTCTTGTTTGTGGGGCTTTAGACAATTAACTTTGGTAGTCTGTCTTAAAGTTAACACGTACACGTACGCAGGGCAGAATGGTAACTGTTCCATCGCATAAATGCTACCTCTAGGCCTCGGCAGTCAGTGGTGCGTGAAATCACAATTAACAGAGCAAGTGTTCTGCAAGTGAGCAGAAGCCGCTGCAAATTACATTGTGCTATTAGCTTGCTTTGTGTAACAGCTTCTGTCGAACAACAGCCTGATGACTGCTGGACTGTGGCGTGCATTAAAAAATCATTAATAAAGCAAAATTGATTGCGGATCACACTTGCTTTGCTTGTATGTTTTAATTGTTAATGTCACAGACGTTGGTTGGCAATAAAAGCTGCCCTTGGCTATGAATCGTTTGAAAGTTTTTCAGCAACTGAGAGCATGGCATCTGATCACCTCCCTGATTCACAGAGAAACAGTGTAAAGCTGCCAGAAGTTCAATTCTGTGGAAGGCGTTTTGTTAAAACCTGGTAATTGGGGGAAGGGTAATTTCTTAAACGTTTGGGCTCATTTTTTTTTGCAAAGCAATCAATCATAAACATCCCGTCCTTTACTTACAGGGAGCATCAGGTTTTAGAATGCAGATGACTTAAACAACCAGTTTCCCCAAAGTGGATAAACAAGACAATTTTCTAGAGTATCACCCTTGAAACGGACAAGTGCGAAATGGATGGTGCTTGTAACTCTACAGGACTTTTCTAGCATGGAGGTCATCTAAGATTGTAAAGTTCATTGGTCAATGGGTAGATCAATGAGTGGGGAGAGGAAGAATGCAACATTGTTGGACTATATCCAACAGAGAATATGCGCAGGTATGTTCAAAACTAGAGTGGAGGGAAGTGGAACAAATTCTACATTTCAAATGGATGTATGATATACACAATTTTTCATTTCATTGCCTTGGACAAATATTTGACTTTACATAATTTATATTAACTAAGCTTCTTTTGCAACTTTGCTTATACCTGAAGTAGGCACTTTGTATCCCCTGGTAGTGATGACTTAAGAATGTACGAACCCCTCTGTATCAGACTAGATGTGACATCGATGACACAAATCCTGTCTAATCCTGCGCCCTGTGATGCAGCAAGGCTGGTGTAGCCTCTGTTGCATCCAGGGAACATTTGTTCCCTTCCCCTGGGTAAAACCGCAGCCGCCCCCAAGGGGGCTACTTGGATGTGCACCAGCTATTTTGCTAGCACAAGTCCAAGAGCCCCGTGTAATGGCGGCCAGGCATGGGAAGGGGGATAGGATATAGGGGAGGAGGCCGCTGCCAATCCCTTCCTGGGCCCGGCCGACCAATCCCACCCCTGGAACACCCCATTCTGTCTTCCCCATGCCCCTCCGCCACCTGGTGGGGAACTCACCTTCCCCAGCAGGCGCTCCACTGGATCTGGGGCAGGGAGAGCAGCACCGGCTTCTACGTCAGCACTGTCTCCTCACTGGGTGATGTAAACGTGCCTTATGGCACATTTGTGACACCCAAGACTGGCCTAAAATGTAGAGAGGATTGGGCTGCCCATCTCCAGAACTTGCCAGCCCAATGTCTCTTACAGCCCAAGCCTATGCTGGCCTTCTTGCACTGACGGATCTCATGACCACCATCGCATGTGCTGCTCTGACAGTGGGGAGTTCACTGAGGGAGCAGGGAAGGCCCATGTCAGCAGCAGCAGCAGGGTGACCTCGAACCCATGCTGGAATAGGGAGGTTGGTGACAGGGCCGGTTCAGGGGGGGATCATGGGTGGCTCGGTGGCAGGAACTGGGCCAGGATGGGGTGGTTTGGGGGTGGGAGTGGGAGGATCTCAAGATCAGGAGCACATTCTGAGATCCTATCCCCTTTTCCCAGCCTGACATGCCCACTGACTCTCCTTGGACCTACGCCACCCTAAATAGCTGGCGTAGGTCTCAGGAGACCAATTGGAGGCCAGGTGGCCTATGGAGAGGTAAGTAAAAAAAAATGATGTTTTTTGCTGTTTGCTGTTCAGACATGCTTTTTGTTGTTCAATTGTTACCTTGACAATGCTGGGGATACTCGCCAACGAAACGGTGGAAGAAGACTTGACTCAGTCGTATTTTTATTCTTTTATTAAACAAACAGAAAACCCTGACATTTTTAACTCGATTAAAATATGTTTGTTTACTTCTCCTGGGCCATCTGGTCACCCCCCCCCCCCCAGCATGCAGCACATTCTCCACCAGTGGCACTATGTGCTATGGGCTGGCAGGGGATAGGGTTGGGCTGCCCGATGCTTATATGCAAGATATGACGGTGACAACCCTACCCACTGTTGGGGTGACTTGAAGTTACCCTTGAAGTAACTTGTATTCAGTGGCATAATCCATGAATTTGTCTACATTATCAACCAATCAATATCACAAAGTGATTGTGAGAGAATTATACATTCACAAACCCAAAAGTACCTTCAGGAAAGCTAAAGGAGAAGCTCTTTGACTTAAGGAAGCCCTCAAATTAAAAAAAGGTTGGAAATTCACATTGAATATTCAGATCACCATTGTTTGTAATTAAAAAAAGAATGATTAGGAGAGTAGAACCAAATGCCATTGCCTCTTTAAAATGCAATAATATTTACCATGTCCCTAAGGCAGGCGTGGGGAACCTCCGGCCCGCGGGACGATCCGGCCTGGCCCACGCAGGACCGGACCGGAGGCTCCGGAGGCTCCGCCGCCACCGCTTTCGCACGCCTCCTTCGTTTAAAAGCGGCCTTTGCATAGCGCCGCTGAAGCTGAGTGCCCTGAGGGCAATCTTAGCTTCAGCAGCGCTGTGCGCATGTCCAGGAAGGCCGCTTTCAAAAGGAGGAGGAAAGCAGCCTTCCTGGACATGCGCACAGCGCCGCTGAAGTTAAGATTGCCCTCAGGGCAATCTCAGCTTCAGCGGCGCTGTGCAAAGGCCGCTTTGAAACGAAGGAGGCGCACGAAAGCAGCGGCGGTGGTGGCCCTGGCCCGGAGCCGAGGTAAGGAGAGTGGGTGGGAGGGAGGGAGGGGGAGAGCGCGCGCGTGAGCACGAGCAGTCGGTGGGTGGGAGGGAGAGAGAGAGAGCGGTGGGTGGGTGGGAGGGAGAGCGAGCGGTCAGTGGGTGGGTGGGTGGGAGGGAGGGAGAGAGAGAGCGGTGGGTGGGTGGGTGGGAGGGAGAGCGAGCGGTGGGTGGGTGGTAAACTCGCGGGGGGGTCAGTTTTTTAGGCCCCCCCCAAAAAACAGCCTGCCTGCCGGCCGGGCCACAACAAATTTTCCCTATGGGAAAATGGCACCCCACTGCAAATAGGTTCCCCACCCCTGCCCTAAGGAATGGCAAAATGCAGGGTTACAAGCACTTAAAAAGTGAAAAAAAAAACTATGTTACCCCTCTTCACTGTGACGTTAGCCAACTACTAAGAAAGCTTGTTTCTTTAATTCACTACTGATTTCTGCACAGAGGGAAGCGAGGGAAGATGGACTATCTTAAAACATTCACCAGGAAGAGTTAGAGAGATTGTGAAATCAGGACCATGGACAGCAGCAGGCTGTCCACATTTTAGAACTGGAGCCTGCATGTCACTTACATTGCAGTCCATGCTGCTCTGTATGAACATGATATACTTGCGTGGAAAGGACGCTTTCTCAGGTGAAACAGCTAAGGAATTTTGAGTGAAGCGGACAGAACTGAGGCTAACGATATTTTGTGTGTGTGTGTGTGTGTGTGTGTGTGTGTGAGAGAGAGAGAGAGAAAGAGAGAGAGAGAGAGAGAGAGAGAGAGAGAGAGAGAGAGAGAGAGAGAGAGAGAGAGAGAGATCCCTAGTGGCTGCCCACATCTCGATTATCCTCTTTTAAACCTATTTTTAAAAATAAATTTAAATAAATGTGCATATTTATTTAATATGAAAGAAAAGGACAGTAAATTCTCGTTATCTGCTTGGGGTTCCATTCCTGGAAAACCCAGCAGATACCGAATCAGTGGATACTGAATCCATTGATCCTATGGGGGAAAATGGAGTAAAGGTTCCTGCAGACCCTCTTTGCTACACACTATATGACCTTTATGAAGCTGAATCGTATTTTGAACTCTATGAGCTGGGTGATAGCGAGGGCAGCTCAACATCTCCAACATTTTAATCTTTCTTACAAGATTTAGGATATCCGGGTAAAGATGCAGTACAAGCCTGCATAGAAATCATATCCAACGCCGATCGTGGGTTTCCAATTCTAGGCAGCCACGAGCAGGAATCTTTGTTTCTGTTGTGTATCAAGTCCAGAGTTATTTAAAACTCTGAGTTGAAACAGAGTTAGGGCAGGATTTAGTCTATCCCGGGATTTATCCCAAACACTCAGCAAGCAGACCACTTCTGCAAGATTTTTTAAAGACATATCCACCACAGACATTTTGCTTAATCCAACTCAGAATCAGCTGTTTGCAATCACAGCCCATTCCTTCCTTCTTCCCCAGGAACTGAAACACCAGTCCTTAGCTGGCTTACTGAAATACACAGATTCTTCTCTTTTTTTCTCCATTCATTGGCTGTTAACAACCTGCAGTTAATATGTACACTTGAACAAACAGCCTTATCAGGCAGCCATTCCTGAGAACAAACAGCTGTATCAGGCAGTCATTTAAGAGTCATTCTCACCCATGAATGGCTGCAAGGAGACTGCAAATGGGTGTGACGTAAGTTACACTTTTGTTCCTGCAGATAAGCGAATCCATATATAACTGAGGACCAGTCCAGCTGGGAAAGTAAGGGAAAAAATGTACTTAGCCTCTCCGGTCGCTGGCTGGTCCCCAATGGACCAACTCAGATCTATACAAACTCTTTTGCTGGTGTAGATCTGGCCCATGATGGGGGTATAGCAGTGGTTCCCAAACGTTTTAGCACCGGGACCCACTTTTTTAAATGACACTTTATCAGGACCCACCTGGCTTTACAAGGCTTTAAAAAAACGGTGATCTGGAAAGAATACTTTTATTTATTTATTTACGAGTAATATTTTATTTTTCATTTGCAAAAAAACCTCAATCCAATTCTCGTAATGAGGCAGCCCTCATGAATAGCCTCAAGGATTGAGGGGCTTAGTTATGTGACCCAGCCTTCTCCTGCCATTGATAGACTTGGGGGGGGGGAACACCAGAAAAAAGATGCTCAAAGATTTATCTCCCTATATTTACACAAGCTGGCAAACTGCAGGAGCTCAGCTGTCTGCAGGGCAATTAGTAGCTATCTGAATTTTGAATAGCCTCAGGGCTTGAAGCAATGAAGTATCTGATCTTTCCATCACCCATGTTTTCATTGGAGGCTCTGTGGGACCCACCAGAAATCAGGTTGCAACCCACCAAGTGGGTCCCGACCCACAGTTTGAGAAACACTGTGGTATAGGTTGCAGCAGCCACTAGAGTTGCTGAGATCAGTCCTGTCTTGCCTCCACCCTGGCCCGATCCCTGCCTCAATCCATCCCCATTGCCAGCAAAACTGCAGTGGCAGCTGGTCTGCGGGGTGCTGTTGGCGGTGCACGGTCTTCCAGGCCTTGTACCAGTGGCAGCGCTCTGCAGACCAGCAGAGAGGCTGTTGCGATGGCAGACCATGTGGACTTTGAGATCCGCCAGCATACCATGTGGATAGGCTTATCCCGTAAATGTACGAAGCGTTGCTCAAAATCAACGGTGGCTTTCCTGACTTGTAGAATATCTGGGACTTGATTTAAACACCAGTCACTAAACTCTCTGTCCAAGTCCTGTAAGGAGAATGTGTTTTATAACCTGTTTAATGATTCTAAATTAAATTACGGTATATATGAAAAATAGCCCTTTGGAATTAGATAGCACAGTGCCAGCAACGATTATGGATGGGTTGTCTTTGCAGGAGCATTGACAATGTACAAACAGTGTCCCCTATATGTTATTAATGTTTTTACTAATGGGGGGAGATTTTTATTGGGAAAATGGTGCAAGCAGTATACTTCCATTCTACAATGATCCAACTTGTCCGTCCCACCCCCCACCCCCCGCAGAAGCTGCTATTTGCAAAACGTTTGAAGATGTATTTATGCATCTCCATTGTAATATGTAGTTTGGCTTTTAGAGCTAGGTCAGAACGTTGGGCTTTTAAGAACATGACACAGAGGCAGTAGGGAACTGGGTGTATCTTGCAAAATATTATTTTTTTCTTTATGTTATTGGGCTGCTATTTATTCAGTTTGTATCACATGTGAATAATAACTTGGACCGAGATTTGTTTTCCCCTGAGGGTTTTACTTCTTGCCATCAAGCAGAAAAAGGGCTTATTTCAGGACAGCAAAAGGGAAAAGCAGTCAGGAGACGGCACATTTTTTCCTGTTCCACACAGATTAAAAAAAAAAGGTAAACGTGACCCCTGACAATTAAGTCCAGTCGTGTCCGACTCTAGGGTGTGGTGCTCATCTCCATTTCAAAGCCGAAGAGCCAGCGTTGTCCGAAGACGCCTCCGTGGTCATGTGGCCGGCATGACTCTCCTTGCCGCAGTGCGTAGCATGCGGCTGGAACACGGAGCACTGCTTACCTTCCTGCAAGCGGTTCCTATTTATCTACTCGCATTAACATTCTTTGGAACTGCTAGGTTGGCAGGAGCTGGCCAAGCAACGAGCGCTCACCCCGTCGCAGATTCGAACTGCCGACCTTTCAATCGACAGCTCATGGTTCAGCGGTTTAACCCACTGCGCCACCCGCTGGCCTACCACACAGATATGGAAGCACAAATCAAATACTGTATATTAATTGCTTAAGCCCATAGGCTACAATGGCAGCACTATGGAGCCACATCCATCACAAAGGTAAATGACATGTAGATATGGCTCCAGGAAAAAGCAGGGGAATGTTTAAAAGCCTTGTGAATAGTATTTATTTCAATATCATTCCTCTTCTCAAAAATGTGACTGATTCACTACGGGATCTTGGTATATAGGGATCCTTCGGACTTTCTGCCCACCTTTCATGGGATGGCGGTGCAATCCAGCGCAGGAACTACAGGTCCGCCAGGGGAAGGTGTTGCAAACATGCCATAAGACACGTTTGCAGCACCTGGCGAGCAAGTGGCGCTGGTGCTGAAGCCAGTGCCACTCACTCCGCCCAGGGCTGGAGCCGCTGCTGACAGATGCAGGTAAGTCCTGTGCTGGTTGGGGCAGGGGCATGGGTAGGGTAGGCCGGGGTGGCAGGGGACAGGGTGATTGGGCTGCCAGGCCTGGGAGAGGGGCAGGGAAATTGGCAGTGCGCTCCGCCGATATCCAAAGTCTCTTCCTGGGCCTGGCCAGCCTTACACATCCTCCCCAGATCTGCGTCGACCATTTTGCCGGAGCACATCTGAGGAGACCCATAGGGGCCACTGGGACTCTCCCTAGGGGAAAGGGATGAACGTCCCTTTCCCCCAAGGAGACCTCCAGCCCTACTGGCGCTGGCCCAATCCAGGCTAGGATACGGCACAGCATGCTTAGCATGCTGCAGCAGATCTTACACAGGATTGGGCTGCCCAATCCGAGGAAGGAAATAGGCGTTGGGAGTGCACCTCCATCATCGTGCAAATGATGCCATTTGGTGGGAGGGGGTGGATCTAGAAGCAGTGGTGTGCACCAGATCCTATCCCCTCTTTTTCAACTCTCCCTGCCCCTTTCATCTCCTTGGCCTTCCACCAGCTAAAGAGCTGGCACAGGTCTGTGGAGACCCATTGCGAAGCGAGAGGCTTATGGAGGGGTAAAAAGGTAAAGGTGACCCCTGACGAATTAAGTCCAGTCGTGTCTGACTCTAGGGTGTGGTGCTCATCTCCATTTCAAAGCCGAAGAGCCAGCGTTGTCCGAAGACGCCTCCGTGGTCATGTGGCCGGCATGACTCTCCTTGTCGCAGTGCGTAGCATGCGGCTGGAACACGGAGCACTGCTTACCTTCCTGCAAAGCGGTTCCTATTTATCTACTCACATTAACATGCTTTGGAACTGCTAGGTTGGCAGGAGCTGGCCAAGCAATGAGCGCTCACCCCGTTGCGGGAATCGAACTGCCGACCTTTCGATCGACAGCTCATGGTTCAGCGGTTTAACCCACTGCGCCACCCGCTGGCCATTTATGGAGGGGTAAGGGAAAATGATTCCCCTTTGCCCCCCCAAAGCTTCCTGATCCTCTCCCCCCTCCTGGATATACCGGTAGTGCCTTCAGGAAGTGCTGCCTCACTCTCAGGGGGCTAACACTTTTGCCCCCTTTGGATACGATGCTCCTAAAAATCTTACAACACACTAAGATGACATTGCTGAAAATATTTTCAAAAAGCACTGTCTTAGTGTTTTTTTTTTTTTCTGAAAGAGGATCACTATGCGCTACATAAAAAGGATGCACATTTGGACAAGCTTGAATTAATGATGGCACAAGGAAACAAGCTGCACTGGACGCCCCGCATGAGCACACCAGAGGCACGAATGTATGTATGTCCATGTATGTATGTGTGGAAGATTAAGCTGGCTTGTTGGTTACATTTAACATCAGGAAGACCATTACTGTACAACATTAGCTGTGCTTCAGTGGGGATGACTAGCATGAACTAATGGCACGGCCTTTCTCTTGAGGCTTGCCTCTCCTTAAGAGAAAACAAAACACCCCACTTCTGGAAGAGAGCCAAACTGGGACAGTTGCTGCTGCTCTCTCTTCTTTTAAGGCTCCTCGCTCCAGTTCAAGCATTGTTTTCCTCCTCACTTTAAAAAACACTGATTCAATTCAAGGCCGCAGCTGAAGACTCAAATATGTGAGTAGGTTCCTATGGCGACCTTTTAGGGTGCCCAGGTCCAAAGCAATTTAGAGCTTTCCGTGTGAAAGACTCCACTTTAAATTGGGTCGGGAACTGAATCAGGAGCCACTGAAGGTGGTCCAGCTCTGGTTATACGTTCCAAAGAACAAGTTCCCATCATCATCACAACTGTGTTTTGCACCAGCTGAGGTTTCCAGAAACTTTTCAGGGATAGAGCATGTTTCAGAGCCCCATCCTATCCCCCCCCATCTTCCACCAATGCCATGCAACTGTGCTAATGGAGCGTGTTCTGCATGCAATGCTGTGGGGGGGAGGGGGGTGACCAGACGGCCTGGGAGAGGTAAGTATTTTTTTTCCTTAGCTCCCTATTTTGCTGGTGTACGTCTGGTGTAAGTCTAAGGAGAGGCAGGGGGCGTGTCAGGCTGGAAATGTTGTCTGTTCTCTAAGATGTAGAAACCTCTGATACCACAGAAGATGCTTATGATTGTAAACTGTGACAGTGGCGTAGCTAGACCAGGGTGGCAGCAACTAGTTCTGCAAGACTCCTTTGCACCGGAGTCAGCAACCCCTCCCCCTCACCGTCGGAGCCATTCTGGCGGCGACAGCAACGCGTGGGACACTCCCCCATCACTGCCGGAATGGCTCCGATGGCAAGGGGGAGGGACTGCTGATTCGGGTGCAATGGAGTCTTACAGAACTATTTGCCGTTGCCTCGGTCTAGCTACGTCACTGTGTTGTGTATTTCCATTTGAAACCTTAACTGCCTCTGCTCCAGTGTATTTCTTGATAGCAGCAAGCTAGCTGGATGGCAGAATTTACTATACGTAGGAAAAGGGTTCTTCTTCTGCTCTGATTGTTAGCACCCCCTTTTCCAACACACATTTATTTGCTGGAGGTATGTTTCCTGGTGCTATCTTGGACACCGGTCGAAAGGAGAGATATAAATATCTTAACTAAATAAATAAATATTCACGTCCGTCCCACCTTTCACTGGATGGTCCCAAGGCCACTAAAAGCATAACATCTATTTACAATAAAAACACATTCAACTGTTTTAAAAAATAATCAGAGACTGACCCAAACACAATGCTCCAGCTACAGCAGCCACACGAATAGCTCAATTCAGCAACCCAAAACCTTGGGCAAATAGGTGCAGCATCGAGCACCTTTGTAAAAATAAACAGAGAGGGAGCCTCCTGAGCTCCCTGAGGCAGAGAGTTCCACATCTAGGGGGGACTAACACAGTGAAGGCTCTGTCTTGCACACACCAATCAAGCCTCACTCAATGACAGCTCATGGAGTAGACCTTCCCATGGAGATCTTAACAGATGCGTAGGTTTATATGGTGGAAAGTGGTCTTCAAGGTATTGAGGACCCAACTGTAACAGGTAACAACCAGCACTTTCAATTGGACAGAGGCAGTTAAGGTTTCAAATGGAAACACTACTCACTGTTTACACTCATATGCATCTTCTGAGGGATCAGAAGTTTTTACAATGTAGGGAGCAGACAACCTTGAATGCTGTTCTCTTTGTGTGGAAGTGAGGGGATGCTCTTCAGCAATGACTGTTCACCATTCAGGGACAGAATTCAGAAACCTGGATGCTGCTCCTTCGATGGTCAGGAAGAGAGAGGGAGAAGGGAGGAAGGAAGTTATGTAAAGGCCTCCTCCTGTGCTACCCTCCAACTACAGGTAGCACAAAGGACAAGGTAAAGGTTCTCAGGCATCATCTGGACAATGCACTGCCCGCAGAGTCCTGCAGGTGGTGTTTTACCTACATTCCAACATCCTCAAAATATTTTAACTGAGATGTATGTATTTATAGACTATATTTATTATCATTTGAGTCAATTTAGAGACTGCCACATTTTTCATTCTTACACCTGCTGAGAGAAGTGAGGTTTTGAAGGATGTACATGTGATATTCCAGTTCTGTGTTCTGAAATCAACAATGTCCACTTGCATTTCACATTCATATTTCCCCCCCAAAGGTCTTGCTGCTATCACATTTTGCACCCGAGTTCTCCTCCTTTTGGAAGGGGAGGCTTATGTGTAATTGAAAAGTTCAGTCCATACAGGAGTTTTCTTTTCTTTTTCTTTTTTTGACCCAAGACTGAGAACACAGGGAAGAATTAACTGGAACTGGGGTTGAGCTAAAATTAATCAGGGATTCTCAATTTTGTTTTAATGCACAACTAAAAGGCTATTTTTGAGAGGCTATTTTGCAGCACATCTCCTTAACAATTTCATTTGTTTCTGTTTCTGTTTTGAATGATGAGCATTGCACTCATCACACCTGGTATCTATATATATATTGAAATGGCACCTGATTGGCTGTGATGTGTAGCATGATTTTATTTACTGAAGTTTGGTGAGGTCATCATGAATAACGGACATTCTCATTTTAACGTCATACGACTTGCAATGTGGTGTAGCAATTAGGCACGGCACACAGCCTAGTTGACAACATAATTGCCAAAGACAGTGGCAAAAGAGAATGAAAAACAATGGCGAAAAGCTTTTTTGTGTGTGTGTGTGCATAATTCAATGAAGACTGCAACCTTTTCAAATAATTTGGCATGGAAAATTTGGCATAGCTGTAGATAGACATATAAGTCAATGTGATTGAGAACTGAGGAGATGCTTGTCTAACCTCCGTCCTTTTCCAGAAAGGAAAGGCTTTCCTTGACAGTCCAGCCAGGACAGCCATTCCTAAAACTAAACTAAAAACGAGTTTTTCTAAACTTTGGTTCAATAGCAGCACAGTCTTTTAGGAGTTCATAGTGGGCCGAAGAATAGATGCTTTCGAACTGTGGTGCTGGAGAAGACTCCTGAGAGTCCCTTGGACTGCTAGGAGATCAAATCAGTCAATCCTAAATGAAATCAACCCTGACTGTTCCCTGGAAGGACAGGTACTGAGGCTGAAACTCAAATATTTTGGCCACCTAATGCGAAGAGAGGACTCTCTGGAGAAGACTCTGATGCTGGGAAAAATTGAAGGCAAAAGGAGAAGGGGAAGGCAAAGGATGAGATGGTTAGACAGCATCACTGATGCAACGAACATGAAAATGAGTGAGCTCAGGAAGATAGTGGAGGACAGGAAGGCCTGGCGGGATATAGTTCATGGGATCACGAAGGGTCGGACACGACTTAGCGACTGAACAACAACAACAACAACAACAACAAAAGTGGGCTCTTCCTAAAGGAAGTCAACAGGAAAAGGTACTTAGGAATTATCGACATAGGCACACATGCACCCAAGACACCAAATTTGGAGGAGAAAAAGGTTTTGTAAGACAGGCAGGGCCCCCCCCCACATTTTGGTTAAGGGTTATTTTGAAACAAGTTGGTTATTCTTTGGTCAGGGAGCACTTCCATGGATGCACTAAATATGATTTAGTGAAACCAGTGGTTTCATGTTGATGCATTTTTAACAGTTACAGAAACAGCTGGGATGTGTAATTACTAATTACATCTGGGGATTTGGGCTTGGGTGCCACCAATATGTGGTTTATGCTAAACTCTCTCACTCATGTCTATTGTTCAAGGAAGTTGTGGAAGTCCTAAACTGCGGTCTGGAGTTGTTAATGGTTGGAAGAGGGTGAACAAAATGAGATACAAGTCAGACAAGACAAAGGTACTCTTGGTGAGGAACTGGATTTTTAAACTGTTCTAGATGGGATTGCGCCCCCCCCCCAAGGATCAAAACAAAAGATCAAAACAAAAGATCAAAACAAAACAAAGGATCAAAACAAAAGTTCGCATAGTCAGGGCGATGGTGTTCCCAGTAGCAATGTATGGTTGCGAGAGTTGGACCATAAGGAAGGCTGAGCGCCGAAGAATAGATGCTTTCGAACTGTGGTGCTGGAGAAGACTCCTGAGAGTCCCTTGGACTGCTAGGAGATCAAATCAGTCAATCCTAAATGAAATCAAGCCTGACTGTTCCCTGGAAGGACAGATACTAAGGCAGAAACTCAAATATTTTGGCCACCTAATGCGAAGAGAGGACTCTCTGGAGAAGACTCTGATGCTGGGAAAAATTGAAGGCAAAAGGAGAAGGGGAAGGCAAAGGATGAGATGGTTAGACAGCATCACCGATGCAACGAATATGAAAATGAGCGAACTCAGGAAGATAGTGGAGGACAGGAAGGCCTGGCGGGATATGGTTCATGGGATCACGAAGGGTCGGACACGACTTAACGACTGAACAACAACAACAACAACCCCAAAGGATCAGGTTCACTGTTTGGGGGACTGTTGGACCCAGCTTTAAATCTGGTAGCAGCTGCTGTTGCCGAGAGTTCCTTTTCCCAGCTCAGGCTAGATTGCCAACTGTGTTCTTCCTTGGATCAGTCAGACCCAGCCATGATTACTCATGCCTTGGTGATATCCAGGTCGGATTATTGCAACATGTTCTATTTGGGGCTGCCTTTAAGGACTGTATGGAAGCTGCAATTAGCACAGAATGCAGCCACAAGAGTGCTGACTGGTCCCAGGGGTTGTGACCATGTCATGCCTTGTTCAAACATCCACCCTGGTTACCCATATGCTTCCATGCACAATTCAAAGTTATCTATTACCTATAGGTTATTACCTATAAAGCCCTTAATAGTTTGAGACGCTAGATGTCTGACCATCTCTCCCCATATGAGTCTGCCTGTCCTGTGAGATCATTATGGATGGCCCAGTTGTAATTGCCATCTTTTTAAAATAATCATTGGGTGGTGACCTATGACAGGGCCTTTTCTGTTGTAGCACCCAACCCTTGGAACTCACTTCCAATCAAGATCAAGATCAGGATTCTCTCACATTACTGGCACTGCATTCAGGAGAAAAGTTAAAACATTTTTGTTTGGCTTGCATTTATTTATTTATTTTATTTTCACATTTTTATAACGCCCTTCCTCCAAGGAGCTCAGAGTGGTGTACATATTTCCTCCCCTCCTTTTTGTCCTCACAACAACCCTGTGAAGTAGGTGGGGCTGAGAGATAGTGACTGGCCCAAGGTCACCCAGGAAGCTTCGTGGCTGAGTGGGGATTTGAACCTGGATCTTCCAGGTCTAAGTCCGACTCCCAAACCACTACACCATCCTGGCTCAGATCAATTACACCTTAATTGATTTGGCTCCTAGTTTTTGGTTTTTGGCCAATACAGTACTGTTTATTTTTCTTGTTTTTTCTTAAATTCTTAAAATTGTTGATAAAAAGGTCTAACAACCCCTTTTGTCCCCGATGGCGCTGCAATCCCGAGATCACTGCCACCGCCATCGCAGGTCGCCATTCCCCTTAAGGGGGTAGCGACCTGTTGCTTCTCAAGGTGGTGGGACCCACCACTTTGAGAACCACTGCTCTAAGGACTTTGGAGTCATGCCTTTTTGTCTCACAACAAGCCTGTGAAGTAGGGAAAGCTTATAGGCAGAAATAGACCCCTGGCCACTGAGCGAGCTTAACAACCGAGCAAGGGCTGAACCTGGGATTCCTACTGTACCTCCAAATTGAATATTCTAGCTTACAGGAACATTACATAATTTTTGGTATCACAAATCTTATTCTGGACTGAAAATGGAAATCTTTTTAATGTATGTGTGATGGGTTGAAGATTTATATGCACTGCTCCACATAAATGCTGCTGCTTTATAGCCAGAGATGGATGGAGGCTGGAATAGTGGGCACAATCATCACACGGTCACCCCTCACTGATCATTATTCTGCCATAAATCTATTATCTTTTGGGTGGACAGGGAGGAAATGCCACACTGTGAATACGGAGAAAACCAATTACTCATATACATTTGCAGAGATGTTTTTTTTTTTTTGCTTTGTTGATTTTTTCCCTTGCATTTACTTTTTACTCGCTTTTACTTGGGTCTGTATGAAGTCAAATGAAACAACCAAATTAATTAAGCAGATGGGCAGCCCAATCCTATCCAGGTGCCATAGGGCCTGGTGTGGAGCCCCATGCCATATCCTATGTGCCCAGACAGCAGGCTGGAGGTCTCCTCGGGGTAAGAGGATGAATTACCCCAGGTAAAGCTCCAACTTGTGCAATGAGGCTCCTTGTTTCCGTGTCACCTAATTTGGCAGCACAGAAACGAGAAGCCCCGTGTCAGGCCTGGAGGCCTGGGAGGTTAGATAGGGTATGGTTTGATCCACCTATAGGGTATGGCTTGATATACCCCTCTCTCCATGATTATTTTTAATTGTGCAGAGGTGGCAGATCCAAGACAGCATCAGATAGATAACATTCCGAGTCGCATTACCACTGAGCGATATTCACTAAAGTCCAAGTCTGAACTTTACATATGTCCTTTTCTTATGCTTCCAACTACCCACTTCTTCCATGAACCCTTCCATTGGCGTCACTGTAGCGTGGCGGGGGGATGAACCGCTGGGGGTGATGTGCGCAGAGGGTGACGCGCGCACCCACACGTGCGTCGTCCTCCGGAGGCTCCGAAGCCAGGAGGCCTTGGAGCGTCTGCCCCGTCTGGCTGTCCGAGGCCTTCTGACAAGGCCCAATGAGGCGATACGTGATTTATTACGTTTTTCGAGCATGTGCAGAACATTTCTGAGGGGAAAAAGGGCAGCCCTTGCCCTCAGAAACGTTGTGCGCATGCGTGAAAAACGTAATAAATCATGTATTAACACATTGGGCCTCGTCAGAAGGCCTCGGACAGCCTGCCGGCACAGATGTTTACAACCGGCAGCAGCGGGGGGTAGGTCTTTGGCAGTGCGAAAATTTTTGAGGGGGGTAACTGCTGTAACCGGGGTCCAGGGGTGGGCCTAAATAATATAATAAGGCCTAAAGGAACCTAAGATTAGCACAGGCCTCTGAGCCAAAGTAGAAAAAAAGGGAAGTACAGCTTATGCTTGCTAAGTACACCCCCCCTAACACATACCTAGCTTGGCAGAAACCGCAAGAAGTACAGATGATTCTAGGAACATCACCCACAGGAAAAGGAGGGTGGAGGGTATGACCACATAAGGCAGAGAGAAGGCGGACAGCCAAGAACTATCCAAGTCATGATATTATAAAAGAATGGAAAGTCCCCAGATGTCCCTTGTTTGATACATAAGCCTCGCCTGATCGCAAACCATTGGAGGGGCGATACAGGGGAGGAACAAGGAGGAGGAGGCATCTTGAGGTACAAGACTATAAATACTGCTGTCTTTCTGTATTTCTTTTATGCCTTGCCCCATAAGGGCAAGAGCATCCTATGCGCATAGTACTTTAATAAAATCATCAATTTGGTCAATTATGGTCTCAGTGTTTTTCGGCTATCGAACCCAGGTCACGGACCTCAACCGCCACCCTTTTGGGGGTGTGAGCACAGCGCTCTGGGGCGGCGCGCGCCCTAGTGATGCCGCTGAACCCTTCACCAGGTTGATCTAGGAATCTGCTCCAGATGCCTTCATAATGTAAGACCCAGAACACTGTTGGCTAGCAGCAGCAGCAGCAGCAGGGCTTCTCCCATGATAGCCTTGAAATGACCTCCTCCATGAGGTTCATGGTTATATTTCCCTCCAGAAAGAGGTGAAAGACTTGTTCTGAAAGACCCGTCTCTAGTCTTTGGTTCAGTTTTACAAACAAAACAGGCGGATGATGTCGTTACATAAGAACATAAGAAGAGCCCTGCTGGATCAGGCCAAAGGCCCATCTAGTCCAGCTTCCTGTATCTCACAGTGGCCGCACCAGATGCCTCAGGGAGCACACAAGTCAACAAGATAACCTGTATCCTGTCGCCACTCCCTTGCATTAAGAGAAAACCTACTTCTAAAACCAGAAGGTTGCATATACATCATGGTTACATCATAGCTTGTAACCTGTGATGGATTTTTCCTCATGAATCTATCCAATCCCCTTTTAAAGGCATGTAGGCCAGACGGCATCACCACATCCTGTGGCAAGGAGTTCCACAGATTAATTACAAGCTGGGTGAAGAAATATTTTCTTCTGTCTGTTCTAACACTCCCTCCATTCGTTGTTTGAGATTTATTTTTAGGATTATTTTTGCGTATCTCAAGCCTTAGAGAGAAACCTCTTAAAGAAATAAAGCTGTTTTTCCATCATAGAACAAGAGGGTGGCTAGAAGGTGTTTCTTGTTACCAAGTAGCCCACTTATTGTGCCAGCTTTTCTCCACCCACAGAAATGATGACCTTTGGAATGCTATCCCAGCTTGTAAAGCATCTCCATCTTTCATGGTTTTGGTACTTCTGTTCCCTGATAGGAGGAGGTCCAGACTGAGTGAAAACACTGCCACACATGTGTCAGTGTTTTCGATAAATGCATCGATAAATGCATATTTTGAGACAGCTTCACACATTTGCATCTTTTTCCTACGCGGAGGGAACCTCAATGCACACCATCATATATCAAAATGTTATGAGTGTCTTTTTTCCCCTGTGACGACAGATGCAGAAACTGCTGTAATGCGTAGATTCTGCCGTGGTGGCTGACAATCATAACATTGAAATGCCTGAGAAAATGCTTCCTGGAACAGGTATGGAAAACATCAAGACCGTAGATTCATCTGGGATTGAGACTGATCGTTCAGGCTATGCTGGTTCAGTATGTTTTTTGTATCGTTCTTCTCCCAAGATGGTCTAGGGTGCAGGTCCATTGGGGCCCTTTTGCAGAACTGAATTCATTTTTTTAAAATCATCCTCATCTAAAGAATGGGACTTGTCATTTTGCTTGAGAAAAGTGCATGAATTATACAAACATGCACAGGAATAAGCACATGGAAATGAAGAGCATTATGCTCTGGAGAACGAAGGTTGGAACACAACACTAAAAGCCATTTCTCAGATGATGGATCAGAGACCTACCACTGCTTTCCTTATTTAGGGCTATATGTATTTTGGCGCATCCTCCTTCCAGTAGGATCAAGTTGACAAGAGCATTCCCAGAATGGGAAGGAGATGACAAGACTAAAAAAGCACTGAGCTGCATCTGAAATCTATCTATCTATCTATCTATCTATCTATCTATCTATCTATCTATCTATCTATCTATCTATCTATCTATCTATCTATCTATCTACATACATACATACATACATACATAGTATATACAGTATATAAGAACAAGTCCTGACTGACTGACTCATCACCGCCCCGCCCAAACCCCCAGGCCTAGACACATGAAATTCGGGGAGCACATTCCTTCCATGATGTAAGCACCCACTAAGAAGGGATTTTTAGAAATTCCACCCCTAAGGGGGCGAAAAGGGGTGCAATGTGTTTTCAGGGATTCCTCGATATCTCTCAGGCCTGATGAGATAGCCCTTTGGTTTCAGCTTACAAAGCTTACTTGTCCAAATTCTGAAAATTCAGGATTTTGCCCTAATCGACCTGGAAAGGGGCCAATTATTCGGGGGTAAATTATAGAACCCTTCGTATCTCCTGTGTTTGTGGAGCTATAACATTCATTTTTGGCAGGTGGGTGTCTTTGTATAATCTTTAGAAACCGTTTTAATGGTTTTTTTTTTGTTGAAATTTTACCCCTAAAGGGGTAAAAAGGGGGTAAAAGAAAAAAGGGGTGACATTACTGCCCAGCCCCAACCCCTGGGCCTAGAAATGTGAAATTCAGGGAGTACGTTCCTTCCATGATGTAAGCACCCGCTAAGAAGGGATTTTTAGAAATTCCACTCCTAAGGGGGTAAAAAGGGGTGCTGCGATCCTATTCGCCATTATCTGGGAGTAAGTCCCAGTGTCTAGAACTGGACTTACTTCTGAGTAGACATGCCTTGGCTTGGGCTCGCCATGCATTGTCACAGATTCCTCAAGATCTCTTAGGCCCATTGAGAGATTGACTTGGTTTTTGCTTACAAAGGTTACCCATAAAAATATCTTAAAACATATTTTAGGATTTTGCCCTAATCGATCCCTAACGGGGCAAATCTGGATTTGGGGGTCAATTACAGAACCCTTCATATCTTCTGTGTTTGTGGAGTTCTAACATGCTTTTTTGGCATATGGGTGTCTTCAGAAGCTGTTTTAATGGTTTCTTTAAATTTCACCTCTAAAGGGGTAAAAAGGAGGTAAATGTTAAAATGGGTGTTTTTTATTCGATAGAGGATGCTTATTTGTTCTTGGGACTACTTCGTAATTAAGTTCTTACCTGTGAAATCCCCTAAATAAACACACTAGATAGAGGCTTGGATAAAGGGTCACATTAAATTCTAATAAATATATAAAGTCTGCAGCGGGGAAAAAACCATAACATCCCCCAGCGTGTGGGCACTAGGTGAGGGGAAAACAGTGCTGCCCGTATGTTTCCCCTGCTACCCTCGGGCATGACACTCTGACTCCAAGCTCTGCCCATTAATAGATTGGGAAAGCTGATCGCAGCCAATCCTGAAGGGGTTGAGGCAGCTGGGCAGCGCAGACTCCCCCTAGGTAAGCCATGTGGTGCTCTTTGCTTACCCAGCCAAAGGGGTTTGCCAGCCAGCCTCACCGACCCGGGTAAGTATTGTCTGAGCGGTCCTGGCTCACCCCTACCTTGCTACCTCAGAATGCATCTCTACCTACCCATCCTGCATGCAACCTGCCACACGGAGGGCTTAGCCTAGCCCTTGATCCCAGCTGCCCCCAAACCAGGCCAGAAGGCTCAAAAGTCCCTGCTGCAGGTCCCTGAGGAAAATGTCAGCACCAGCCATGGAGAGGTGGATGCCATTGCACCTAAACAGGGCTGGCGAAGTATAAACAATATCAGGGTGAGCAATAGTCGCTCCACCCTGTGCATTGAAGACCATCTTCATTTAAATGTTCACCATGCGCTGAGTAGTGTCAACATGGCGCAGGTGAAATGCCTGCCACCGAGCCCGGAAATGGGACAGGGATGGCGGCCGACATCCTCGCCGCCAACTTGGACAACCGCCGCCTTCCCTCGCCGCCTGGCCCACCCTTGCACCCGCTGGCGGGAGACTTACCTTCTCCGGCTGTTGCTGGGTTGCTTTGGTGGTGGATTGAGGGCTGCCAGTCTCTGTGCCAGCAGCCCTTACTCTAGAGTTGTTGCAAACGTGCTTTACGGCACATTTGTGACAGGTTAGACTGGCGGAGCACACACTCCGTTGGTCTAATATTAGTGTGTATTGCGCTGTCACTCTGTTGCCTTTTAAGTTGGTATGGCCATTGAGTTTCTAAATGTTAATGGGGAGATGGTGCCTCACACAATTGTCCCCATCACAGGAGATGGAGCCTGCCTGTTTCAGTCCCTCTCCTAGCTCATGTATGACACTCACCTCATGGCTAGGGAGGTGAGCTAATTGTGAGGCACATGGTGGACAACTGGGAGGAGTTCTCCATCATGTCCCACGACAGCGAGGGGGACAACTATCATTCGATGGAACCAGGAGCGTCACTAGGGCGCGCGGCCCCAGGGCGGGGGCCGCGCGTCACCCAAGTGACCCTCCCCTGACACACCCTGTTATTTAAATTTTCGGCCGTGCCGCGATTTTGGGGGGGGCAAACCGACGGGCGCCGCTCCAGGCGCCCAACGGGCCACTGCTCCTGGCGCCCCCCACCTTTAATAGTGGCAGCCGGCTCGGGGATGTCTTCCCCGGTCGGCTGTCCAGGGCCTTCTGGCTAGGCTGCGCACCGAACGTTATTTATAACATGTTTTTGCGCATGCGCAGTCCGTTCCTGAGGGAAAAGGGCTGCCCTTTTCCCTCAGGAACGGTCTGCGCATGCGCAAAAACACGTTATGGCTAACAGTCATTCATAGGCCTTTTCCCCACAGATTTATGTGATCCTTTTGTCATCGAAGCTCGCGACTATCTCCCAAAACTTGTGCCAGTGAATTCAACGACAATTTGTGTCATTAACACACACTGTGTTTTGGGTGAAGAAGGACTTCCTTTCGACTGTTCCAGATCTATGGCAAACCAGTTTCTTTGTGTGACCACAGTGGTCTGAGAAAGGGAGGGGAGAAAAATCCCCTCTCTCCACTGCTTTCAAATGCAAAGCGGCTCCGACGCTCCCTCCTGAATTCATTCTGTTGTGTTCCGGTCTGACAGCGCAGTGTTTGCTAAAACCACCCACCCAGCTCTCTGAAGCCATTTTTCCTTGGGTTCATTGACATTTTTACACGACATGCATTTGCACAGCGTATTCAACAGGTCCCTATAGAGCAGCTAACGGAAATGTGTTCAAATACATGAATCGGCCTCTGAGGCAGATTAATCAACGCAGGGGGCCTCTCTAATGGGCGGCCAGGTACCAGCCCCCCTAGCTGGCAGCCATGTTCATTCTCTTGCTGGTCTTGTCAACTGTGAGTTTCCAGCCAGCAGGGGCTCATTTCCACTTAATCAAGGGCCATGTGCCCTCAGTCGACACTTTGCTGTTTTTGTTTTGTGGCTTGCCTTCCTGTTGTGAGAAATGTACAACTACACAAACCTCCCAATGGCTCCCTTTCAGCTGGCGCTCGGCCCTTGCAAAGAAATCTTCAATCCTGGTTGTAGTTGCTTTCTACAACGGATCACTAGGGAAGGCTTTCATAGCCCTCTCAAGTCTTTGCGATTGAAAACAAGGACAGCTATGGAAATGGGTGGCATTTCTGTCCGCATAACAATGATTCCTGTGCCATACACCTCACCTTCAGGAGTAGGACACATTCCTGAAGCTTCCTCTCTGCCTGGCCTGGCCTGTTCGACACCGTATCCCTTCAGTATACCGGTTCTTTGCGTTTAGTCAATGTAGACTCTGCCTGGGCCTAGTCACATGATTGAAAGGCAAAGTGAATGCTTATGATGCTAAAAAACAACTACCACCATGAATGTCCTAAGATACATTCCAGGGCATGGTTTCAGGACACATATGACAGCCACTTGCTGAAGCTAAGCAGCGCTCGGTCTGGTCAATGGGTGACCACTTGGAAAGCTTACGGATGCCACCTTGAGTTTCATGAGGGAGAAATAGGCAGGATATAAGTGCAATAAATCAACAAATAACAGTTCTGGGTGAACCTCAGCACCCAAAGCATGAGAAAGGCTAAGCAGCCCAGTAGGTGATGCTTTTCAGTGTGCTTGTACAGTCCTGAGATCTGAGAATGTTCTCTCACTTTCTCTCAGAAGCATCGTCAGGGTAGGGGCAGGAGGGCCATGGGCCCCCACCAGGCGGCGGGTGCACGGGGGTGTGTGCACCTGCATCCCGGATTGTCTCTGCCGTCGCGTTTGTCCTCCTGTTGGGTGTGTGAAAATTACATCATGCCCCCAGGGGGCGTGGCTTATGGCGTTACATGGGGTCCTCAATCTCTCTCTCTCTCTCTCTCTCTCTCTCTCTCTGTAAACCCATGCCGGAATACGATGACCTGAGAAGGTGTGAACTTAGAGCATATTGGGGGGGGGGGATTTTGTTGGTGGGACCTGTGGTGTCACAGCTGTTGTCTGCATGTTGATAGGACTTTCAGAGGCATTAGTGGAAGCTGGGAGGGCCCTTGATACACCTTCATTAATTGGCAGATGCTGCCACTCCCCATGGAGTATAACTTTGGCCAAGTATTTTGATAACAGCCAGAGAGCGAGAAGACAGGTTTTAATTTGGTGTGTGTGTGTGTGTGTGTGTGTGTGTGTGTGTGTGTGTGTGTGTGTGTGTGAGAGAGAGAGAGAGAGAGAGAGAGAGAGAGAGAGAGCTAGAACTTGATTCTAATTTTGGGGGATTAGCCTTGGATCATGTGAAGCACAGTACTTCTGAACATGTACAAAGGTTCCAGATCAGTCGGAGTTCCAAGCAGTTCTGAATCCCAGCATCTCCCTTTTAGATTTTTAGAAATCAACTGCTCTTTGGGGCGTGGGGGTGAGGAAGAACACAGAAGGGATGAACACAGAGTGTGAGGAGCTGTCCCTGCTGGACATCTTGTGGGGCTTGATTACTTCTTCCCCCTACGCCAGCCCTACAAGGCGGCTTCCCTTGCCGCTGGCAGAGCTGCTTCTGATATATGTTCTTGCAAGTCACAGTCAGGTGATGTCCGGAGCCTGTGTGAGCCTCCAGCGAAGCTGCCTGTGTCAACTATGGTGCAGTCTGAGCAGCAGCAGCGAGCTGGAAATCTTTGAAGAACAGACTTCAAAGAAAAATGGGAGGGAAGAAACAATGTCTCATCTTCATACAAATGTGCTCAAGGGTCTCTGAAGCTCAAAGCCTTCCCAGATTTTAGAATTAATTATCACTTGTCAGCAGCAAGCTTTTCTTCGCAGGTAACTGGTGCCGCAATCAGAGTCCTTTAGGTGTAAAATTCACGAAACTGTATTAAACTGATTAAAGTTGAGTAAATCATCAGATTTCCCTCTGGTACGTCTGTAGTCTCTCCCTCCTCCCCGCTTCCCTTCCATATGTTTGATGTCAAATCCTCTGCATCATTTATATGCAGGAGCAGGACCATCTCCCCCAAACTCAAATGCTTAAAGGGCGACATCAGAATACTGCAAAATATAAATGAGAAATCGGGCTCGCCATGTTCCCTTGCTTGGGGGTGAATATGTGATAATATGCAAACCCAGGCACCATCACCCTTTTACAAAGGAAAACCTAACTCTGGGACTAAACCCCACCAGGGTAAATCTGCACATCACCCATGATGTAAGCCATTAGAGGATCTGGCCCCAAACCATTTCTCAGCGACATGACTCTGCCATTTATATTTTGAGAACTCCGTTTGAGAATACAAGCAGAATGCCGCAAAGATGAGCCCCTCTAGACTAATAAACCAGTTAGTCTCATCATGCTTCCTGTCACCATTGTGGGTGTCCATTAGTAGTGTCACTGACATAGGTGTGGGGGAGCTCACGGCCCCAGGTGCCAGGCGCGATCTCCTCATGAGGAGTGGCAATGATGGTGTTTCCTAGTATGAGCTGGGTTCTCCTGCCTGCACTCGCTGCTATTAGGCTCCAAATGGAGCGTTTCTGGAAGTGAGGAAGGTTTGATGTCATGATGTGAGGGGCGGTGTGAGGTGTTGTGATGTCACCCAGTCCCGAGTGGTGGTGGTGGTAGGGGGGCTAGTGATGCCACTGGTGTCCATTTGCACAATGTCCATTTAAAACAGTAAAGGGCCCAGTTTATACAATTAGATGAATTAAGTAGTGACCCTTTTCCTAAACAACTCTACCCCTTCAGGCTGCAGGTGGGAAGTTGCAGGTTTAAATGAGCCCCCCTTGCCCCATAAGGAAAAAAAAAGATAATACAGAGAAAGAGCACAGACAGGTAGAATTTGAGAATGAATCTCCCTGTCATGCTACTTTTCTATGTGCAGGGAGGGAGTTGCGTAAGGTTGGATCCCAGCCTGCAGCTTGAAGCAGTAAGACGCAGGAAAAGCCTTATCGTTAAGTTCTTCTGATGGTATCAGTTTCAGCTACATATGCCCTCATTAATTTTGCCATCGCCTTCACTCGTGAGACTTAAATGCTATTGAAGATAATGAATAAAGATGTTCCAGGGCCAGGATCGGCAGGCCCTAAATGCTATGCAGCATTTTAAAAGGAGAAGTCATACAAATGTAGAACAATGAGGTAAAGCTGTCAAGCTCTGTTTTGATCTCTCGCTCACTGATTCTGTGTCAGCATTACGCCAATAGCTCCTGGCTTGTGCCGACAGGGAGACGTTCTCCAAGTATCTGCAGACGGTTCCTTGCTTGCTTTGTAGGTCAATGGGGCGCAGTAAAATTGCCATGAAATTAGGAATTACTTTTGGAGACTGCATGATTAAAGGTGTTCTGTAGTCTTGCGCAGACCTATAGCTCTCTCTTAATCCTATTGAAATGCGGTAATTGATACGTTCAAGATTGTATTATTGGATCATAGGCCACAATCCTTTTACTCTGGAGCAGACCTACATAGCTCAGCAAGGTTCTGTTCTATGTCCAGGCAAGTTTTGAGGATATATCTTTGCAAGTATATCGCTGCGGCTCAGGAACCTTCATTCGGCACATTGAGGACCATGCTATTATTAATATTGTTGTGAAATTGGGCATTGAGGTTGGGGGGTTGTGAATGAGCATGCCCAAGATGGTCCTTGAATAGGAGTCTCAGTTGCGCAGGGATGTGGATCAAGTCTCTGACTCCAAGTCTCGAGTCAAGTCCCAAGTCTCTGGGTCCAAGTCTCAAGTCAAGTCCCACGTCTTTGCCCCGAGTCTTTGGTTGCAAGTTGCGAGTCCCTATCTACTTAACGGGGAAAATGGGTTTAAACCTGAATAAAATTTGACTTGTCATAAAAGGCTCCAAGTCTTGAGTTGAGTCTTTCGAGTCTTTTGCGATCGCCGCGTCAAGTCTTTGACACAACTTGAGTCCGACTCAAGTCCCGAGTCAATAGACTCAAGTCTACATCACTGCTGTTGGGACCCCCCAGACTCTCAGGTACACTTATCTGGGTGAAGGTGCTGGGATGTGAGCATTTTAGGTAACTGACCTCCTTTTGGGGGCAGACACTGGGGAGAACAAAGGAAGTATTTTGACTAGGACTGGGTATTCCTCAGTGAGATGGAGAAGGTCCGAGGCTGGAATAGGAGACAGCCAGCCAAGAGCCAAGGCTGTTAGCTGCAGTGCTGTCACACATGGGCACACCGGGCAGTTGCCTGGGGCCCCCACAAGCATAGGGACCCCATGCTAATTTATGCACAGATCTGAATTTAACATTAATTTTCCGATCACCTGCCTCAACATTCAAATCTCCTGCTAACTCGGTAGAAGGATGCTTTTTTTTAAATGAAGCATTTTTTTAATGTCAAAACACTGATTATGTTGGAGTTACCAATAAATATGTTTATTTTATTGACAATTTATATTTTTATTCCTGTGAGTGGTTGTGTAGGCAGGACCCAGTGCACTGCTTTGCCCAGGGATCTATAATGCAGTTAAGAAGGCCCTGGTTAGCTGGGAATGCAACCTGCCATTGCTGGTAAGAGTGAGTGTGCTACCTAATTCCATTCAAATGCTCAGGCTTGTATATTTGTAAATAAAGCCAGTATTCCAAAGACAGTACTGTATAAGCCTCCAGCCATCTCTCCTCTAAAGGGATTCAGAACCCAGATATTGCTGCGGTCCTGGAATTTCTCACCAGTCAGGGAAACGAGACATGAGAATATGTCAGAAGTGGAATAGCATTTTTTTCGGAGTGAAAACGTGAGCTGATGTGATTGAGCCAGAATGGAGGAAACGGCAGCATGTGTGTGCCACAAACTCATTTGGAACTACAGCAAAGCAGGAGTCAAAGCATCCCAAAAGCAAAAGAACCAGCAGCTCAAATCTTGCAAATCCTGCAGATCTTCTGTCCCATTTCAGGTACTATCAGAGCAACTCACAACCCGTGAAACAGTGTTCAAAATCGAACTAAAATAGTAAAAAAAAAAAAAAAAGAGAGAGAGAACCTAAGCTACTCAAAGAAACAAGCAGAGAGTCGGATTGAAAACGGTAAAAAAAAAATCCAGCTAGGATCATAAACAAAAAACAGCTAAATGAAACACAGAAGTCTTCATCAAGAGTGGTAACGATTGGGCAACCAAACCTCCCCCAGAGATGAATCCACTGCCAAGGCACCAATCCTGAGAACCAGTGGCATAGTTAGCCACTAGGGGGCCTGGGCTGGCATCACGTACTACCGGGGGTGGGATTCAGTGATGCAACCCCGGGCGGCATCACAGATTCATGCCACCCACCAGCGCCTTTTCCGGACGGAAAACACACACCCAGGGCGTTTTCGGCTGGATAAGCCTACAGGGAGCCCAGGCGGGCAGGAGGGTGAAACATTGTGGCTGCGGCGGCGGAAAAAAGGCCACCACTGCTTTTGCCACACCCACCCACCACTTGCTGCCTGGTGTGTGTGTGGGGGGGTACCGCCCCTACCGGGGTCGTGCGTCCCCCCCCCCACCATCTATTCCTACGACTCTGCTGAGAACACCCTGCATCTCCTGTGTTTCAACCCACTACTCATCTGCAGGTAACAGGATGTGACGAGAAAAACTTAGATTTAACAGAACATAAAAAGATTAAAAATAGCACAATAAGGGCTGGCTATCACAAAACAAAGACCTACAATCTAAACTAAAAAAGAAAAATCAGATGAAACACAAATTGCTCTCTCTCTCTCTCTCTCTCTCTCTCTCTCTCTCTCTCTCTCTCTCACACACACACACACACACACACACACACACACACACACTTTCTCTTTTTCTTCACTTCCTTAATCCGTTCTTTTGCCATAGAACATAGTATAATAAAAAATAGATTCCCTGAAATTAACTATTACTGCTCATTCTGATACTGCCTGAATGACAAATTTGGCATTTGGCTGACAGGAGCTCTGGAGAGCCTAGTTTCTTCAAAAGGGCTGTGAAGACGTGGGGGACAGGGCAGATTTGCAGGAGAAACATAGTAGATATGAAATTAGATTGTGAATATGACTTTCACCCCCAAAAAGTGTTAAAGCAATTGGATGCCTGTACTATGGCACCTAGCAGTTTGGAACCTAGCAGTTCCAAAGCATGTCAATGCGAGTAGATAAATAGGTACCGCTTGCGGGAAGGTAAACAGCGCTCCGTGTTCCAGCTGCATGCTACGCGCTGCGGCAAGGAGAGTCATGCCGGCCACATGACCACGGAGGCGTCTTCGGACAACGCTGGCTCTTTGGCTTTGAAATGGGGATGAGCACCACACCCTAGAGTCGGACACGACTGGACTTAATTGTCAGGGGTCACCTTTACCTTACTTTTTTACACACACACACACACACACACACACACACACACACACACACACACACACACACACACCTGAAATAGGGATGTGCAAACTCTCCTAGCTGCTTGTCTTATATAAGTTGATGGGTTTCCCTTGAACATTCTCAGATCTTTCTGGGAGCCCTGAAGTTTGCTTTGTATTTCATTTAGCACAGGGGTGGCCAACCCTTCAACATGAATACTCCTGGACCTTGAATAGGTGAGGGTATAGGTGAGGGCATTTCAACAGGTGCAGCTGCTTTAGCAGCACCATCAGCAATTGCAGCTGCCAAGATTCTGTCTTCTATACAACTCCGAAGAACGCAAAGGCCCTAATGGTGGAAGGTTGGCCACCCCTGATTTAGAACATCAGAATGTAAGAAGAACCAGAGCCAGCCCAATCATGAGGCGACATGATGCTGTTTGCGTCTGCAGTGGATGACAGGGGTGAAGGGGCAGCGGATTCAGGGTATTATTATTTATTTTATTGAATTTCTATTCCACCTTTCTCCCCCATAGGGGAACCCTCCACCCTGAGTCTGCTGCCACCTCCCTCCAGCTCGCTGCAAACGTGAGCCGCACTGCTCTGCTGCCCATTCATATTCAGATCCCCTCTCCTCATTCCTTCCTTGTGTGATCAGACTGAGTGAGGAAGGAATGAGGGGAATGCCCTTGCAGGGTTTTTGGTATGTGTAGCAGCAAGCGGTTTCTCTATCCCCTCCCCTTTCCTTGCTTGGTCTGTTTAAACTTAAAGGATCTGTACAAAGAGGAAGCGAGGGGGATGCAGGGGCTTCTTCCTGGTCATTCCTTTAAGTAGAACAGGAAGTGCAGTGCATGATGGGAGTTCCCAGCATGACCCACACTTCCTGTTTTATCAAAAGAATTGCACAGGAAGGAGCCGAGATAAGTAGTGATTGGGTTGGGCGGCATCAAGCATCAGCATCACTTTGGCCATCTCTGAAAAGCGCTTTGCAGGATCAGGCCAAAGGATCATCTCGTTCAGCACCCTGTTTCTCACAGTGGCCAACCAGTTGCTTCTGGGAAGCCCATGAGGAGAGAAAGGCATGTGCTTTCCTGCTATTGCTCCACTGCAACCAGTGTTCAGAGACGCACTGCCTCTGATGCCCTGGGGGGGGGGGTAGCATGTGGCCAGCATAATTGGTCGTCATTGATGTCCTTCTCATCCATGGAGTCATCCAATTCCCTTTCAAAGTCCTCTAAGCTAGTGGTCATTTGTTTGAGATCTCAGTGCCTTTTATCAGCATGTCAATTCCAAGCGATGAAATGGGAAGAGTGTGAAGAGCAAAGGGTGTGGGGGGTTTTCTTCTTCTTTTTCCTGTTTTGGGGACATTCTTGTGCTGTGAGCAGCAAGATCAAACTCATCTCCTTTGGCTCATTGCTGAGGTTCTCAAGACAGCAGAGCCACAGGTGACTCCTGCAAGCAGAAAACCATGTTGATCTTTTGGAGCATTTGTTAGCTTAAAGATAGTTGACACAGCTTGTGGGAAATTATTTTGCAGGGGAATGGAATCTTCCTGGCTACTCTGTGTCCCTGGCTTTCATCTTCCCTCCTGCAGAGAATCATGAGCCACCCCACCAAAAATATCTTGTGGGAACAAAGGGCTCGGCTTGGCAGATCTGGCCATGATGAGGCAAATGGAAACTTCAGACTGGGAAAGGGGTGGGCTGCAGATCTGGAGGGAAATGGCTTCTGTAATGTTCTAGATTTCAGGCATATCTCATGTTTTTAAGCACCAACTCATGACGTTTAGACCAGCGGTGGCCAACCTTCTACCATTAGTGCTACTGTGTTCTTAAGAGTTGTGTAGAAGACAGAATCTTGGCAGCTGCAAGTGCTGATGGTGCTGCTAAAGCAGCTGCACCTGCTAAAATGCCCTCACCTATGCAGCCATTTAAAGGACCAGCATTCGTGTTGAAAGGTTGGCCACCACAGGTTTAGACTGACTGATTATACCAAGAGTCTACCAAAGCCCAATTCTGTGATCCACCGGGGAATTTATGATCATATACGATTATTCCTCAGGAGTGCCTACAGTTCTGCTCAGCTCATGGACTCTAGGTTAAGGTAAAGGTTCTCCTTGCTCAAAGGTCAGTCGTGTCCGACTCTAGGGTGCGGTGCTCATCTCCATTTCATAGCCGAAGAGCCAGCACTGTCCGGGGATGCTTCCGTGGTCATGTGGTCGGCATGACTCAACTTCGAGGCACACGGAACGCTGTTACGTTCCCGCCGAGGTGCTACCTATTAATTTACTTGCGATTTCTTGCTTTTGAACTGCTAGTTTGGCAGGAGCTGGAGCCGAAGACGGTAGCTCACACCACTGAATGGCACTCAGGTCTCAAACTGCTGTCCTGCCTACCTTCCAGTCTGCAGTTCAGCGTCTTAACCACTAAGTCACCGCAGCTCCACAGACTCTACACCATGGTTATAAACAATGACTTGGCTTATGCAGTAAGTCTGCTTGTCAAAAGCACAAATTGCTTTGCTTCATCCACACACACACAACACACACAAACATGGCAGCGCTATGATAAAATGAAAAATTAACCACAGTCCATGCTCTTAGAAGAGCGAGCGGTGGGTGGGTGTTCGGAGAGCGGTGGGGGGATCGCTAAATTCGCCGGAGGGGGGCAAATTTGCGGTGGGGGGTGCCTGACGGCCGGCCCGCAACAAATTTTCCCCATGGGAAAATGGCACTCCACCGCAAATAGGTTCCCCCACCCTTGCTCTAAGCTATGACAGTGGTGCGGATGTGGAAGGTGCAGTCTGCCACTTGGATGCTCGCCTGGGAGCAATTGCTCCTCACCCCAGAGGATTAGTGTCAGGGCCAGCACATTCATGAGGCCAACAGAAGTGATTGCTTCAGGCAGCAGTTGTGTGTGTGTGTGTGTGTGTGTGTGTGTGTGTGTGTTTGTTTGTTTGTGTGTGTGTGTGTGTGTGTGTGTGTGTGTGCCCATTTCTCCACTGCCTCTCCTCCTCTTTCGACTCCTTGGTATGGAAAAGGAAAAGAGGGACAGAAAGAAAGAGGAAATGTGGAGGGGGGGGGGAGAGTGCTGAGCTAGAACATTGGAGAGTGGGAGGAGCAGAAACTGGCACATCATCAGATAAGGGGGGGCAACACTTGGCATACCGCCTCAGACATCAGGAGGTCTTGGGCCAGCCTTGAGTAATGGTGTGTCTAATTGCATGTCAGTGTTACGCTTTAAAGTCTCATGTGAATATTAAACAATCCCAAAGGTCTATGAGGACTTGTTCAGAGCCTTTTACTGTCTCCATTGGCTTTCTTTTGGAGCACGTCAAACATTGGTGGATTTTATTCCTTTATGTCAAGTACACAACAACTGCCTGGTTGGACTGGACCGAAGTTCATCTTGTCCAGCCTTCTCTTTCCAACAGTGGACAGTAGTCAGATGCCCCTAGGAAGCTTTCAAGTGACAGCCCTCCTCTGGTTCTGATCCTCATCAGAAGCGGATTGGGTAGCCCTTCTGCCCGTGGGAGCTCCCTCCGTGAATGGAGCAAGCGTTCTGCTTGCACGGGGAGGTTCTTGTGTAAGTCAAAGAGGTCTTTGTGCGAGTAGGTCACTCCTTGCATTCAGGGAGGGGAGGGAGCTCCTGATATCCTGATGGATACAACCGGCTGCCTTTAAATATGGCAAGTCCATTTTGCTATCACAGATAGCAGCTGTTCATGAAGTTGCCTTGTCTTTTCGTATAGTGAGATTACGGTCATCACCACATTTTGTGCCAGCAGATTCCGTCCGTCCGTCACGTCTGCAGTTGATAATTCCTGCTCCCTTGACTTAAGGTATCTCACTGTAACAAAGTCACTTGCTCTGGATCCAGCTGAGCACATGTACTCACCGCCGTGTACATGTACTCAAACATCAGAGCCAGGCTGTGAAGTTTGCAATCATACCAGGCAAGCTGGCACCGACATATTATTATGACTGATGTGCAAACTGCGTTGTGTGAGCCGTAAGTAGTTGTCAGGTATAGCATGCCCATTATAACAAACAGCATGCAGCATAATTAAAGTCAGAGGGCAGGGAGACGTCTAGGGGCGATTAGGCAATTTACTGCCATCATTTCTCTCCCTCCCCGCCCCCACTGTGCTACTGCCATTTAGTTGAAGGGAGGAACAATGGGGGGAGCCACAAGATGAGGTCTAATAATTATAACGATGCAAGCAGGTGGAACAGAACGGGGGGGGGTGTTTCACAACAAGAGCCGCTGGAACAATCAGGAGCAAACATTCTCTGCCAGCACTGGAGAAAACTCAAAACTAAATGCACATTTTCAAATATCATGACAGTAGAGCTATATTTATTCCGAACTTTGGAAATTATTGGAATCAAGGCTATACAAAATCCCGTAGCCACAAGAGTCAAATTATATAGTCCAGTGGTTCCCAAACTTTGTAGCACCAGGACCCACTTTTTAAAATGACACTGAAGCGGGACCCACATAGCTTTATGAGACTTCCTCTGTGTCTCATGCGCAGGGCCGGCTTTAAGCCAATTTTGGACCAATTGCCCCCAATTGGGCCCTGCACCAAAGGGAGTCCCATGGGAGGGTAATCTACTCTAGTCTTGTCAAATACACACAATAACACATTGCAGCATACATGTAACATCACATTGCAGGTTTATATGTAAGCCTATATTTATATATTTAGAGTCAAGTACAGTACTTAGATCCATTTGGTCCATCAAGTCACATGCATTTTTTTAAAGCGCATATTGTGATTGCTTTCTATTCCACCATCGAGATATAAAGTCTGCAATAAATGTTAATTATATCTAGACTCTACAGATCTTGGCTGTGAACTCGGGGCCCTGCAACAATGTTTCCAATTGGGCCCCTCAGCTCCAAAGTCTGTCTCTGCTGGTATGGACAAAGAAGTAGAGAGAGGGCAAGGCCAAGTGAAGACTTCAAACGCCTGCTCTGTTTCTCTGATTTTATGCTTTCGATTGCTATATTGTTCGCCATATTGAATGGACAGTTGTGGGATGTGCATTTTAAAAACAAACAAACAAACAAACAAAGTTGTGCCAGAGAGCCAGTTCCATGCCACTGCTCTCAGATCAACTGCGCCTCCTCAGTGTGGGCCGCTCATCACCAAAGCAGACCACTAGGCTTCTGTGCCACAGATGATTACAAGCCTATTTAAAGAGACATCAGTCTACCTGCCTGGCCAGGTACTTGTCTGGAGTGCCTGGTAACAGGGGATGGGTCTGAGTCAGTATTTTTCTTAACTGGTAAGAAGCCTGCTTCTTCCGTGCTTACATTTGTTGTAAGTAACGGTTGTAAAGGCAGGCAACTGGGTCAGCCAGACATTCTGCTCTCATGTTGACTCAGTGAACTGTATGAACTGTACTTTAAACAGGCTTTCAGATCAGAGATAATGCCAAGAAATTATAAAATTTGCCGTTGAGTATTAATTCTCTCTCTCTCTCTCTCTCTCTCTCTCTCTCTCTCTCTCTCTCTCTCTCTCTCTCCTGTGTCGTTCCAGCTGGCCTAGCATGATATTTTCAGAGCTATTATGAATTTTCTATTATGCCTCTTTAAAAGGAAAGATATTTTTTTTTAATTTGCTTCAGTTTAAGCACTTGCACGAAGAGGGCTCTTAAGTGCTATTATCGAAATGCTTTCATGAATAACTCGTCTCTATTCCCAGATAACTTGAGGGTGAAGGGAGAATTATGCCTGCACGCTTTCATCAACTGCACAGTGCTCCAGGATGGGGTAGGTTTGCCACTCTTCTTGCTGGCCCTTTTCTGTGGCTTCATCTGGCATTCAGCAGGTAAAACTAACTATCTCTCCACTCCAGGGAAAGCTTCACTGGCTTGAATTCTGCATGGTGGGGGTTCATTAAGAGAGCAGGGCAGGCAAAATGTGGCAATCCTGCCAAACAATACTATTCAGGTTTACTCAGAAGTAAGTCTCGCTCTGCTCAATGGAACTTACTCCCAGGTAAATGTGCATTGGATTGCAGACAGGCAGCCCGATCCTGCATAAAGATATTTGGCCGGCCCATAGAGCTGGGTGCAGTATCCAGCGCCCCTCCCGGGCCGCATCAACACAGCCCGGGAACACTTTGGGAGAAGGAGACATTTGTTGAGGCCGGGAACGGGCGCGGGATATCGGTGGAGCTCACTACCGATATCCCTGCCCCCTCCCGGCCCAGCTCACCCAACAGCCACCCTCCCTCACCGCCCGGCCCATCCTCCCCACCCTGCACTGAGTGATGCATTTCGTACCTGCAGCAGTGGCTGCAGGGTCCGGGGGGAGACAGAGTAAGGGCTTCTGGCCTCCGTCCCGGCAGCCTTTACTCCCCGGATGATGAAAACGTGCTTTACGGCGTGTTCATGACACCCGGCGCCTGCAGAGTGCACGCTCCGCAGGTGCTTCTTTCTGCAGGATTGCGCCGCTAGTCCTCACCAGGGCTGCCAGTTGAGGCTGCCACCCTAACCCTAACCCTAACCTTTAACTGCAACTTGATCAGCAGAAAATAACAGATGATGAGACTTTTCACGGCATGACAATAAACATTATTTTGACCTGTAAATGAGATTATCCTCACCTGCCAGTCAATGCTTAGTTAAGTCACAGGAGCAGCAGCTAGCTGAAACACTGGCAACTCTGTTCCCAGCTGTACAGAAGCAAGCTCCAAAGGATTCGGCGTCTTTAGGGATGTGTTTCCAGCACCCTCACTTATGAAATGCTCCATGTAAGGTTATAGCTATATCTGGCAGCAATCCTGTTTAAATGCAATAACTCAGCAGCTAAGCACCGTCCCCTTGCTGCTGTGATTTATTACTTTGTTCGGTGACCGTGTCATATTTTGAAATGCTTGAATTTGGTTCGGGCATGGATGGAAGACCTCCAAGGGAAACACAGGAGCTGCAGGAAGTGAGATTGGGGCTGATGCTTATTCGGTGCTGGAAGAGTGGGTGGCTTCAGTTTTCGTTGGGCGGATGTTGACTCTGGCTTAAATATCAAACTTCTGTACTTCTCGTAATGCCGGTGTTAAGGTGTACCTGATAATTATCATTGGAAAGGCTTGATGCTGGGCTTGCTTTAAACCCTCATTTCTATATGAGTTTCTGTTCTTTGATTCTATCACTTCATATTCAAACAAAAGCAAGAATATTCCCATATCCCTAGTTATAGGGCTCGGGTCCAGGGTATTTGAGGGACCGCCTCCTTCCTTATAATCCAACCCGCACTCTGAGGTCATCAGGGGGACCCCTGTTAACCGTGCCGCCATTGACGGAAGTGAGGGGGATGGCGGCACGGAATAGGGCCTTCTCGGCTGTGGCGCCCCAATTATGGAATTCCCTCCCCCTGGAATTAAGAATGACTCCCTCTTTAGAGACCTTTCGGCGGGGCCTTAAGATGTTTTTATTTAGGACTGCTTTTGATGTCTGACATGGTGGGCTGACCTTTTAATCTTTTAACAAATGGCTTTTAACATATGTAAACTGAGGTGACTCACTGGGGTTGTTTATTTTAAATTGTTTTAATTAATTATTTTAATGTGTATATATGTATTTTAATGTGTTGTAAGCTGCCTTGAGTGCCCTCGGGAGAAAGGCGGGGTATAAATTCTTTAAATAAACAAATAAATAAATAATAATAAAAGTAATCCTCACAATAATAGGAACATACAAAACTGCTTGATACTGTATCAGACTATTGGTCGATTTGTTGGAATTTGGATGCAATGCCTCCTGCAGGACTCTGGGGGGCGACGTAATGTCCAGTCACCTGGTACCTCTCTACCTACCCTATCTCTGGTTCTTGCAGGAGGTGTGGTCCTTTACACTATTTCCTTCCTCCCCTCCTTCATACATTCTCTATTCCAGACCATCACAGTAGAAGGATATGTGCTCTGTCTCCACAATGGCAGACCCTCCTCCAGAGCCCTCCCCCATACGTCCACACAAAGGGGACAGCTTTTAGGGTTCCCTGTTCCTAAAGTGGTAGGCCCTCTGATCTAATCAGAAGATGCATGTATACAACTATGAACTGTGAGTAAAGCATTTCTTATGAAACCTTAACCAAGCCTCCACTCCTGTGTATGTTTCTTTGATATCAACTAGTGTATGTTTCATTGATATCAACTAGCCTGGGGGGTGGGATATCCTGCCATCATATAAGGGGGTGCTTTCACTGTTTACAGTTGGCCCTCAGTATCCGTGGGGGTTCCATTCCTGGAACCCCCACAGATACTGAAATCTGTGGATAGTGAGGTTCGCTATCGCGGTTACAGGGGGCCAACCTGAAAACGTTTTAAAAAGAAAACAAAGGTTAAAATGTGGCTTAGTTACCTTTTTGCTGCAAACCGTTGCATGTTCTTCTTCTACAAGCTGAAATCACGCTCCGGAAACTTCTTCCGGGTCATGCGACTCCCCCCCACTCCCAGGTTCGCCCGAGAACGCATTGCGATATGGGTTGCCCCCCCCCTCGTATCCGTGAAGCATCCACAATGAGACAAATCCACAGATACGGGAGGGCCTTGTACTCTGCTCAACTGTACTCTGCTCTCCCCCCTCTCCTTTCCAACACGATCTAGGTCACTATGGTCTCATAGCAGATGTCTAGGGTTTCATACAGACATTTTCCAGCCCTACCTGGAGATACTGAGGATTGAACCCGAGTTGTTTTGCATGCAAAACCTGCGTTCTACCATTGCGCTATAGACTCTCCCTAAACGGCTTCTTATTTTTTTCCAAGGTAATAGTGGACGGAAGATCAGATGGGTATAATTTGTCGCAGGTAAACACAGTCCTTAACAATGGAAAATGCCCCCATCCCTTTCTGGTTGACAGATTCGGTAGATCTTATACAAAGGTTTTGAGTGCTGGTGCAATTAAAGTTACGGGAATTTGTGTTACAGTGGCTTGCATGGGTGAGGGCTGAAAGCAACCATTTTTAATGTGGATGGCAGAGAGAAACGCTCTTAACTTTCAGCTGCTCAAAAAGCGCTGGTGCAGGAAGAGTCCATTCCACTCAGGGAGGAGCACAAGATATACAGAGTACACTGCAGGGTGCCCAGGCTTTGTTGTCTGAAGAAGACCTCTAATAAGCAATGTTTGTGTCCCCACTGACCTCATGGAGACCTCAAAAACTGATCAGTTTTAATTCTTTCTCATCTACCCCCAAAGCAAACCAGCTAAATCCAATTTGGAGACACCCCCCCCACTCAAGGGGGTCCAGAAGTGACCTACCTCCTGACACTGCCTCCATTGTGGGCCTCCTCCCCCTTTACCTTTCTCCTTCTTCACATGGTCCCTTTAATGAAAACAGGAACGCACTGGGAACCTGCATCTTGCACTTCCTGTTTTGTTTAAAGGGAAAGTGGCGTGAAGGAGGAGAAAGGCAAGAGGGAAGGAGGCAGGGCTCACTGCCTTCTGATCTGCTTCCCAAAGAGGGTCAGAGTGGCTCAATACGTGGTGTGCTTCAGGGAGGCAGCCACAGACTGGGGGTGAAAATCACCCTGAGTCTTTTTGCCACTCCCCACAGCTCACCACTTGATTCAAGTTGCAACAGCCTTGGGCCATCCCTGCCCCGGCCCCCTTCAGTGTTTTGGCAATAACTCTAGTCGTCGTTCATCTCTATTTGCCTTCAGATTGGCATTCATTACCCTTTACTATATAGAGCCTCTTGTGCACAGGTATCGGCCTTCGATCTGGTCCTACTATGCCCCTGAAACTGTTTGACGGTACCCCAGAGCATATTCAAGAGTGATCGTCAGAGACAAGGACACCCTTCAAAAGGGATGGAACAAACCAGGCAGCGCTCTTCCTACACAACCTTTTCTTGAGGCAAAATCACGTTAAATTCTAAAAGCAGAATGTATTGATTTTGCAACCCAGATCTCATCTCTCTATTAAAAAAACTTTTGGTTACCCATTTATGGGGGGGGGGGGAGAGAACAGGCTATTTCTTGAATTCTGAATCAAAAGCCTTTTGCACTTGCTAAGGCATAACTTAAAATATTTCAGTAATAATACTGCAAATTATGAATACCCTTTACAGATTTTTGTGCCTTCTGCCCTTCCCCGCCACATGGGCACTTTGAGACTTTAAATAAATTAACATCTTTGATGATGGAAAAAATCAATTTTTTCCGTTTTCAGCTACACAGATCACACATCTGCAGTATGTGTCAGTATACTAAACAGAGAGCATTACGTTCACAAAGGCACCAGAGAATATATAAAATGCACTTTAATCCCTCCCTCCTTTACCGATCCCTTTGCAACCCACCTAATCCTGCCTCCGACATCATTTCTTCATATTCTCCTGCATCTTCAGCTATCACAATATTTTGCTCACTGACAGCATTTTTGTAACACTCTGTGCCAGTAACATTATTTTAAATTGTTCTACTTTAAATTTGAAAAAAAGAGAGGAAATAATCTACCTGGTAGAAAATATAAGACTTTTTAAAAATAAAATAAATCACACTAATTATCACCAAAGCACTAAAGAAATAGATTCCATATTTTTACAACATTTTAAAGGGTAAGCTTACCAGATCTCCAACCGGGACAGAGTGCTAGACCTTTAGGAGAAGGATTGTGGGCAGGTGTAGCTTGTTAAACCTTAGAGCACACTCCTAGGCATGTCTACTCAGAAGCAAGCCCCATTGTGTTCAGTGGGGCTTGCTTCTGAGTAGACATGCCTAGGATAGTGCTCTAAGGGTTTAACAAGCTACACCTGCCCACATTCCTTCTCCTAAAGGTCTAGCACTCTGTCCCGGTTGGAGATCTGGTAAGCCTATTACAGGGTGACTTTAAAAAAGTCTGCTGTTCATGTACACATGAGCCAGGATGCTGGTTCATGAGTTGGACCTAGAAGATCCAGGTTCAGATCCCCACTCAGTCATTCAGCTTCCTGAGTGACTTTGGGCCAGTCACTATCTCTCAGCCTTACCTACCTCACAAGGTTGTTGTGAGGGCAAAAGAAACTCTTTATCTGCCCCCCCCCCCGAAGTGCTTAATCTGGCCCATGTGATAATTGGACTCTCCCAGCAAGCGCCGTTTCTGCTGAAGCCTTGGGAGGGAGAGGGAAGCCTCATAAGGCAATGAACGCTATGGGGGAAGGGGCAGGGTGAGAGAGAAAGATGCTGGGAGAGCCCAATTATTACGTGGACCGCCCTTTCATCAGCACCACTTCTGCCGAGGTGTCACTTTGCACAGCACCTGTCCCTTCACCAAAAGTAGAGCCCCGGTCATCCCTATGGGTGTACTTGAATGTGTGCCAGCTATTTTGCTGGCGCACAATCGAGCCGGCCATGTAATGCCGACCAGGCCTGGGAAGGAGGATAGGATATAGTGGAGGAGGCCGCTGCCAATCCCTCCCCCTTCCCGGGCTCGGATGACCAATCCCACCCCCTGAAATGCCCTGTTCCACCCTCCCCTTGCCTCTCCGCCAGTGGGGGGAGGGAGGCCGATGGGGACTCACCTCTCTGCAATTCCAAGCCGATGGGGACACATCTCTCTGCCGCCGCAGCGATCTGTCCTGCAGCGCTGGCGCCGCTTACTTGCTGGGTGCCGCAAACGTACTTTACAGCACATTTGTGACACTTTAGATTGGCAGAGTGATCGCTCCGCTGGTCTAAACATAGACAGGATTGCAATGTAATGCTGCAATCCTATGCACGCCTACCTGTGAGTAAGCCCCACTCACTATAAGGGACTTGGGCTGTAAGAAGCTGAAATGTTTCCTATCCCTTTATCTCTACACTAAGAATATCATTCCCTAATTCACAGTTAGGGTGATGACAGGCTGAGGCAACCGTTATATAAGTTTGCCATAACTTCAATGTATGGAACAATTTAAGTTGTCATAAGGATTTGTCCATTTCTACAGCGAAGGATAAGCCTGGAAAGGTATTACTGACAAACAGAATCCTTAACCGATCTGACTCTGTACTTAGATAAGTCTGAACTGTGCATTTTTGTTCTACCTGATTTGAATGTTCTCCAAGGAATAACAGGCTATGAACCAGAAATAGCTTGTCAAGTGTGAAGAACAGGCTAGATGCAACTTGGAGATGTATATGTGTCAAACCCCCCCCCCGCGTCTTTATTCTATGCAGAGTGCAACATTTTGTATCCACTAACAGGATTTTCACCTGGACGGATTATGGCTCTCTGACAGAAAACCATCATGAGTGTTTGGAGTGAGGGACGATTATTAACAGGCATAATCTTTGTTGGTGTTTCTTGCTCCAAACCAACATTTTCTAGAGGAGAGCGAGCATGGCTTGTTGATTCTGATAGTAACTGGTATAAAGGCCATCTATTAATCTGACAAATATTACGACATTTCAGTTTTACTGATGCTCTTCATTCTTTCTCAGCGACAGCAAGGTAGGCCTTGATGAAAGGGCTTATTGGCATTTACAATGGAACAACTTTGTCGGCTGCACTCACTAATACAATTTTGGAGAAAATCCAACAACCCTGTGAGGTAGGTGAGGCCGGGAGATAGTGACTGGCCCAAAGTCACCCAGGAAGCTTCGTGGCTGAGGGGGATTTGAACCTGGATCTTCCCGGTCTAAGTCCAACTTCCGAACCACTACAACATCCTGGCTCTCAGTCTGACACGATTATGCCCTCTGTCCATTTGAGGATTTGTACTTAGCCTTTGGATGCAGACGTATAGAGGATTCTGCATTGCATTAGAGAACAGAGAAGTACTTAATTCAACACTAATCTAGAAAATCATGCAGAGACAATGAGATGTGAACAATATATTTGTAATAAAAGAATAAGACAAACAAATGGATGATGCTGTATCCTGATTTGACGCTGGAAGTACTGGTGTGGCACTGCCAAAGGTGTGCCACTGTCAAGCTGTGGGACCTCCAGTGCAAATTGCCGGAGGTCTGGCGTGCACTCCAATGGCCCACCCAAACTGTACCAGAGCAGGGAAGGTGGTAGCCGGGGCGGGTTGTGGGCAGTTCGTGGGTGGATTGGAGAGGATCAGGGCAGGGAGCAGGGAGGGCAGGGGCAGGAGGGGGGTGAAGGGGGTGGATCTTGTTGGCAGCAGTGCACACAGGGATCCTATTCCCCTTTCCTGGCCCAGACCTGCCCCCTGAGTCTCCTCAGGCTTATGCTAACTAAATAGCTAGCGTGGGTCCAAGACCACGGACCCATTGGTGGCCAGGTAGCTTATGGGGAGGTAAGTTAAAAATATTTTTACTTACCTCTCCCAGGCCATCTGGTCAAACCCCCCCCCCCCCACAGTATGCAGCACATGCTCTGGCAGCATAAATTAGTGGAAGATGGATAAAATTGGGCCATAAAGCAATGTACAATGCATGTGTTGCACATGTGAGAGAGATCTGCACATACTGAGACGACTGAAACAACTGATGATTTATTATCAAGTAGTTTTTGATCTCAACATGGCTGGCTTCTAGAAGAACAGAGCACTGGGCAAGTGAACGAGCTGGAGAATGTTAAAGGCAGGAAAGGAAATACAACCCCGGAGTTTGTAACCCCTGCTTGCCACATTCACATGTGGAGCTTGTCACATTCAGAGAAGTCTTCACTAGCTCTTAACCAGACTCCGGTCAGAGCAATTGTGCTGCTTTCAGTGCTGATTTAAATCTGAAGAGCATGTTTAATGTTTCTATTCTAAGAAAGCCTTCCCAATGGCACATATTCTTCACCAGAGTCACTAATTTGGCTGATGACTAATAGAGCTTTCAGCTAATTCTCATTGAGGGAGGGGACTGAGAGAAGTGTTACATTGCAAAAGGCGGAGAACGCAGGATATTGGGACTGGATTGAACCATCACAAACTGCAAGCAGGGATATATTAGGGTTGGCTACCCACTCATTTTTTGCCACCTAGTGGATGAGAATACCCAGCTGAATGAACATGAAGTAAGATGTGATCCAGACACTCTGGTATTCCCAATTTGTGGGATCAATCCCCAAATCCCCCCCAAAATGCCCAAGTTAAGGCTAGGTATGTCCAGGAGCGTCACTAGGGCGCGCGCGGCCCCAGGGCGAGGTACGTGCGTCACCCTAATGACCCCCCTCTCACACCTAACCCTTATATGTACAGTATTGCAGCGAGTTTTTTTGGGGGGGTGACCCGACGGGACACTGCCCCAGGTGCCCCCGACCCTGCCCCCCGCGCACCTTTCCTGTGTGCGGGCGCCTCCATTGCAGCCGGCTTCGGGGACGTCTTCCCCGACCAGCTGTCCTGGGCCTTCTAACGAGGCCCACTGCATCACAACGTTATTTATAATGTTTTTTGCGTACGCACAGACTGTTCCTGAGGGAAAAGGCCCACGATCACCGGCCCGGGAGGACGCTCCGAGACCTTCTCCCGGCCTCGGAGCCTCCGGAGGGCGACGCACGATTTCCAACATTTTTATTTATTTATTTATTTTTCACATTTTTATACCACCCTTCCTCCAAGGAGCTCAGAGTGGTGTACATATTTCCTCCCCTCCTTTTTGGTCCTCACAACAACCCTGTGAGGTAGGTGGGGCTGAGAGATAGTGACTGGCCCAAGGTCACCCAGGAAGCTTAGTGGCTGAGTGGGGATTTGAACCTGGATCTTCCAGGTCTAAGTCCGACTCCCAAACCACTACACCATCCTGCCCCTCTCATCTGAATTCATCTCATGGCACACTAACAAGGAGCTAAAATTGCCAAGGCACACCATCAGTTTTTTTGACAATTGACAAGGCACACTGCACTGCCGGCTGGGGGCTCACATTCCACAATTGCCCTACTAATAAATGACCCTCCCCCAAGTTCCCGTGGCACACCTGCGGACCATTCGTGGCACACCAATGTGCTGTGGCACACTGGTTGAAAATTGCTGGTTTAAGGTATTGTCATGGTCCCATTTTGTATTGAAATTTGCATTGTGAACAAGAAAACCAAGATTTACAAGGTGATGATTTTCGTAATGAAAACCTTACGATAGAAGCGTAACAGTACATTTTATCTTAACTCTTGTCACTCTCATTCACATGAATAAAACACATCTTTTTTAATGTAGCAGTAACTGAGATGCAGTATCCCTTTTAAAAAAGCAAGACCACGCCATTTTTATTCCTTAATCTCTAAAATCTCCAAAAGCTGAATTACTTTGCATTTTATATCAGCCTTTAGAGCCTCGGAGGAGTTGTCTGAATTGCAATATCATCTCATGCTTTTATTATTTTTTTAAAAAAGAATACTCCAACCCACTCCAGTAATTAACATTACACATTAGGCCCTTGTTTCTAACAAGTAAGTGCTCACAGTAATTTCAGATGTCATTCGCTGCATATAATATCACAAGTAATTAGTAAACAGTAGAAATTTATGGAGGGCAAAAAGCATATGGAACATGCTACATTTCTGGAGTGGCGTTGCTATTTTCTTTTAAAAGAAAACATTTTCACCCAGTATGTAGAACCCAAGAAGAGCATAGCCATTGCTGCAGCTATAAGAGTTCAAAGACTTCTAAAGTTGACAGATTTTTTTTGAATAGTTTTCGTAATTGTGTGTGTGTGTGTGTGTGTGTGTGTGTGTGTGTTGTGCCCAGCGTCATTAAAAAAACACACGCTTATGGCACAATCCTATTTTTTCATTAGGCTGGTGCAGGTGCAGCGACCCCTGCCCTGGCCTAAGGCAAAGGTGACCCCTGACAATTAAGTCCAGTCGTGTCCGACTCTAGGGTGTGGTGCTCATCCCCATTTCAAAGCTGAAGAGCCAGCGTTGTCCGAAGACGCCTCCGTGGTCATGTGGCCGGCATGATTCTCCTTGCCGCAGCGCGTAGCATGCGGCTGGAACACGGAGCGCTGTTTACCTTCCCGCAAGTGGTACCTATTTATCTACTCGCATTCACATGCTTTGGAACTGCTAGGTTGGCAGGAGCTGGCCAAGCAACGAGAGCTCACCTCGTCACGGATTCGAACTGCCGACCTTTCGATCGACAGCTCATGGTTCAGCGGTTTAACCCACTGCGCCACCCGCTGGCCTGCCCTGGCCTAGGGTGTTGCAAACGTGCTGTAAAGCATGTTTGTGGCTCCCTGTGAGTAGGCAGCGCCAGTGGGAAAGCCTGCACCATTCTGCCAGTGCTGCATTCAGGAGCCCCACTTTCCGAAGCAGGTAAGGCAGCTCTGAGCAATGCGGGGGCTGGGGGAGGGTGGTCGGGGGCACAATGTGGCAGGGGCACAATAGGGCAGTGGGAGGACATATTGGGCCTGGGAGGGGGGAAGGATCAGTGTCCTCAGTGGTGGACCGGGGGGGCGAGGGAGGGTGGCCTTTGGGAGGGCAGGGATATTGGTGAGTTCTGCCGATATCCTCAGCCCTTTCCTGGCCCGGTGCGGCCTTACATGCTGGCCTTGAATACACACCAGCTCAAGAACTGGCGTGCATTCGAGTAAGCCTGTAGTGTCTCGGGCTGCTTGCACCTGGGGAATGGGACAGAGGCGTAACAGCGCTCCGGGGGGGGGCCTGCTTCTGCGGGCGCTCCGAGGCCTTCTCCCCAGTGGCGTCACTGTGACGCGTGTCACCCCAGAGCGGGGGACGCGCGTCACCCCCCCGACTCACCCCCCCTACAGAACTTACCTTTTCCGGCGCTCGTCACCCTCCGGGAGCCGGCCGGGAAGCGCTCCAGGGCCTTCTGAAAAGAAGAGGCCCAATGCGCTTGCGTTAAAACGCGAACTTTGAAGATTTTCACGCATGCGCAAACCCTGTTCTGAGGGCAAGAGGGCAGGCCCTTGCCCTCAGAAAAGGGTTTGCGCATGCGCGAAAATCTTCAAAGTTCGCGTTTTAACGCAAGCGCTCCAGGGCCTCTTCTTTTCAGAAGGCCCTGGAGCGCCGGCCGGGCTGGACGCTCCCCAGCCTCGGAGCGTCCGGCCTCCGGAGGGTGACGTGCGCCGTTGCGGAGGTGACGCGCGTCACCCCTTGGCGCACGTCACCCCCCGGCGTCCCGCCCCGCCCGCCACGCTACAGTGACGCCAGTGCTTCTCCCCCGGCCTCGGAGCCGGAGAAAGCCCGGGAGCGTCCACCTCGACCGGAGGCCGGTGCTTTCTGAAATCCGACTGCCGCGTCACACTGTTTATCTTTGTTTTGCACATGCGCAAAACGTTAAAACGTTAAAATGTTTTGCGCATGTGCAAAACAAAGATAAACAGTGTGACGCGGCAGTCGGACTTCAGAAAGCCCCGGCCACCGGTCGAGGTGGATGCTCCCGGGCTTTCTCCGGCTCCGAGGCCGGGGGAGAAAGCCTCGGAGCGCCTGCCTGGCGGCGCACGCTCCGTGGAAACACTGGAGCGAGCGAAGCAGCGCCGCCCGGGGCCAAGGTGCTGCCTGGAGCCGCTGCTCCGCTCGGTCCAGTCTATCCACGCCTCTGGAATGGGACAAGCGTCCCCTTCTCCTGAGGTGCAGGGCAGCCCCAGTGCAGCCTGGACCGGCACCAGGATACCGCGGCCAGCCCTTTAGGCCAGCCTGGTACCCTTACACAGGACTGGGTTGCCTGACTCTACATACCTTGGCTGTGAACCTGGGGCCCTACAAAAATGTTTTCAATTGGGCCCCACAGCTCCTAAGGCCAGCTCTGGGGTTGACATCTGACTGAGTGGAATAGCGGAATTATTGGGGCAGTACATGGAGGCCTTTCTTCCGCCCCCATTTCCATCGCAGGGGGAATTTTGTAATGGGTCTGATGTTTCACCCAGCCTGAAAAGCCTTGAACTTCTCAGAGATTCGATGAAAACAGAAAGTGGGTCAGATCTTGAAGTCCTTCCTTCTCATTGACAATTCTCCTAAGGAACAATTGACGAAAGACTTAAAACTTGAGTTACAGGTAAACGCCGTAATTAACATACAGATTGGGTCTAAGCCCTGTGCATGAAAGGCTATCAGTGAAGAGGGAGAAAGGATTAAAAGAAATTAAACGGATTAGCACATTTAACTGGCATTGGGTTATCTAATGAATTATTAGCATACTCTATAATCTTGCTCTATCCAATATTTTTCCCCCTGTACCTATTATTCTCCAAATAAAAACATGGCTGACCCTAGTGGGTTTTTGTTTTAAAAGAGGCCTGAGCCTATATTGCTGAAAAGGCCCACCCAACGGGTTTTCCACATCACCCTTTGCCCCAAAGCAAGGTCTATTCCCCAGGTCTATTCAATAACCGACCTCCTCTTTCCTCTGCCTACAGTCCTAGCCAGCAACTCATTTTGCTTCATGGGTACTTGCCAACCTTGACCCCCTTGCCGTAGTACCCATGAAGCAAAATGAGTTGCTGGCTAGGACTGTAGGCAGAGGAAAGAGGAGGTCGGTTATTGAAGATCTCCATATCTCATGCTCCAGATTGACAGGTTTCCAAGCCAATGTGCCACACGTTGCTCACCTGCGTTGGTCATTTGCTTCTGGAGTTTAAAACGGGAAAGTGAGACGTCACCATGCAGATTGCCAGATGGTGTTTACTCTGCATCAGCAAAACTAGTACAGTCAATTCAATTCTCGCTACCCACAAATTCGGGACTCGCGAATGTGCGTATTCGCGAGCAGCAGGATTGACACCGCCTTGTGCCATTCGCGAGGTGTGTCTCACTGTCTGCAATCCCTGCTGCCTCTGGAGAATCTCTGCTGGCTTCCCGAATGTAGCAGAGATCTTCTGGAGGCAGCAGGGACCTTCAAAATGGTGCCCCCAACCAGCACATAGCCCTTTGAAATGGCCAGAAAGCTTCAGTTAAGGTACCTCCCCCTAACCCCCTGCACCTAACTCCATCAATCCCATAGGATCAATGGTTCACTACCCGCAAATTTGCTAGCCGCAGGGGTTTCCAGGAACCTAACCCCTGCAGATACCAAAAACTGAAGCTGATTAGGATTGCAGACAAAGGAAGGACACGGTCGGCCCATCCATGAGGTCAACTGAGGTGTTTGCCTCAGGTGACGGATTAGCAGAAGGCACATGCCTCCATCTGCTTGACTCAGCTGTTCTTCCCATCCCTGGATTCAAAAAGAAATAAGGGAATGGAGTGGAAGAGAAAGTGTGAAAGGGAAAGGGGTGGTGGGCGAGAGCATTTCTGACAGGTGGGTGGGGTAGCAAATTTTGTGAAAAGTCACAGGTGACAGGAGATCTTGGCCTGGCCCTGAGGAAGGGGGAGGCCAATCACTGAACAGACCTGCGTTGGGGCAGGGGAGTGATTTGTGTGGCCCTTTTACCCTCTCAGCTTGAGAATCCTACAGAAACATCCACATCGCAAGAGTGAATAAAAGAGAACTGGAGCCCACAGGTCTGTTTCCTTTTTAAAATAGTCATCTTGACACTGTGTAAATGTCATTTAAATAACCTCAGAAGGGAACTTCAAATAAAAAATATATTTCCACTTTGTGTACTTGATTATGTTCCTTCCCACTTTCTCCTCCTCTTGTTTGCTCAGGGGACAAAAGAGGATTTTTTTTTTCTTTCCTGACCAGCTTGCTGAATCTTTAAAAACGGTTGCAGTTGCATTTGAGTGTACATTACAAACAAGCTAGATTCCCTCGTCTGTCTCAGTTTCTCTCCTAGGAAAGCAGAGTTCAGCTAAACTGTACAATTAATTTGAGATCACTTCTGGGAGGGAGATGGAGAGGGGGGATGAGAAAAGGTTACTTCGAACTGTGCTGCTTTCTTCTTGGGGATTTCAGGGCAACGTGAGGAAGCTTCAATCCCCGTTCTGTAAAATGCAGCTCTCCTTATTGATATTCTCTTGGAATCATCCTTTGGGATAAATCTTCCTTTTTAGAACTCATCTAAATAAATCAATTGCAGGGTGCATTTTGCTCTTAGCAATAGTTAGTTTTTTTCACAGTGCTCCGATGAATGGAACCTGAGTGGGCTTCGGATGTTATTGCATGTGTAGCCGCCCCAATGCTCGAGTGTTTAGCACTTCCAAGACTTGCACTGCTGCTCCAAGGTTCAAAGGCAACCTTGTGCATCTAAGGCCACAATCCTGGGAGTAAGCCACACAAAACACAATGGGACTTACTTCTGAGTAGACATGCATAGGATTGGGCTGTAAAATTCACAAGTGTTAAATGTATGCATATGTATTGTGGGAAGAGCACTTAGAAGCAATTTAGTTTCCAAATTAATTGTAATTTCCATTTACGTAATTGTAGTTTCCAAAAGTACTGTCCACCACAGTAATGTGGACAAAGTAATGTCCTTTTTACAGTATTTTATTTTTTTAAATTTATTTTTCACATTTTTTTATACCACCCTTCCTCCAAGGAGCTCAGAGTGGTGTACATAGTTCCTCCCCCTCCTTTTGTCCTCACAACAACCCTGTGAGGTAGGTGAGGCTGAGCAGAGGTGTCGTTATGGTGGGGGCAGTTTGGGCGGTGGGCCCCAAGCGACGGGTCGCGAGGGCGCACCTTCCGCCAGTCAGATCCGTTGCCCCACCGCCGCTGGCTCAACTTTGCAGCCATTCTTGGCTGCAAGTTTGGCCCTCCCACCCCCCCGGTGCCGTTTGGCTCCAAAAAGGAGCCAAAAAGCAGTGTGTGTGTGTGTGTGTGTGTGTGTGTGTGTGTATTTCCACGCCACGGTGGTGCGCAACGATGATGTCATGCCCCCCAGGGGCGGGGCGTGTGGTGTTTGTGGGGGGGTGTTGCGGCGGTGACCCCCTCCCACGGGTGTGTGTGTAGGGCTGCTTCTGAGGCTGAGAGAGAGGGACTGGCCCAAGGTCACCCAGGAAGCTTCATGGTTAAGCAGGGATTCGAACCTGGATCTTCCAGGTCTAAGTCCAGCTCCCGGATCACTACACCATCCTGACTCTTTTCGGTGCCATTTCACTCCAAGCATTTGGAATTTTAGAGAACCGTTCTTGCCATGGAATTAAAAGACACAGCATTTGAAGGGTGCATCAGAGGCGTCGCTAGGGGGGCAGGTGGGGGGGTTGACACGGTGCAGGGGTGGTTCACGAGCCGCCGATTTGGCTGCAATTCGGCGGTGCGGTGGCAAAACCGGCCTTTTTGCGACAACAGAGTTGCCCGCCGCGCCTGTGCAACTAGTTGTGCACCCCCCTGCACCCGGTCAAAAAAACATCCCCCGGCCACTTTTCGGCCGGAAAAGTGCACCCCCCTGTGGCCTTTTCGCAGGCGGCACCGGCAACAGAGTCGCCCGCCTGCACCACTAGTGCTGCTTTTCTGGCCGAAAAGCAGCCGGGGTGTGTGTGTGTGCGTGTGTGTGTGTGTGTGTGTGTGTGTGTGTGCGTGTGTGTGTGTGTGTGTGGTGATTTTTTCTGGTGTGGGGGGCATGTCACAGGGGGTGTCAAGGCCTCAGCGGGGGTGTGTGTGTCAAGGCGCAACCCCCCCGCCCCCGCAGAGGCTAGCTACACCTCTGGGGTGCATGCAGAGGCAATAACCTTCTGGGCTCTCACATGCTTGCTAAAAACAGGAATTGTCTAGAAGAAATAATTCCTGTATTTGACCCTGCCAGCTCTGAATATAGGCAGGGGCCTATATTTGTGGCCCCTTCAATTTGTGGGCTGTGCCATCTTCAAGGTGCCGTTTTAAATTTCAGTCAGAGGCGTTCTAACATGGGGGGAGCTGGTGTGCTCCCCCCCAAGCGCCGAATGGGCGCGGGGGCGCGGCAGCCGGGCTCGGGGCTGCGCAGAGTGGCGCGGCAGCGGAGCCCAGCTGGCGCGCCCCCGCACCGCATCCCCAGCCTTCGGAGGCTGCCCGTTTGCCCTCAGAAAGGTTCTGCACATGCGCAGACCCTATAAAAGCTGGCGTCGCGTTCATCCCTCTCAGAAAGCCCTCGACCGCCGAACTGGGCGGTCTCTTTGGAGGGCTTGTCCTCGGTCTCCGGAGCGGAGCCTCCGAAGGCCGGGGACGCGGCGAGTGGGCGCTCAGCCCCGAGCCCGGCTGCTTGTGGGGGCGCTCCAACCCCGCCCCCCAGACACCGGGAGGGCTGGGAACGCCACTGATTTCAGTCAAGGGTGAGGTCCTCTTCTCACTCTCAAAATGGTACTCATGTCTCACATACTTTATTTCTTTTAAATATTTACACCCTGCCTTTTAGGATAAGTCCTCCAAGGCCCATGAAGAAGGATAGCTGGAAGGAACAGATAAAGTATACAGTATACAAACAGTATAAACAGAGGCGTATCTTGAAGTCCTGCCGCCCGGTGCTGCTGCTCCGAAGAGGGGCGCCCCGCTCCCCAGGGGGGCGCTGCCGGATTCTGGGGGCGGGGGCTTCGGTCTGGCGGCAGCAGTAGCAGCAAAACTCAGGAGGAGGAGGAGGAGGCGGGAGTGTTGTGCGAGCGAGCGCGTGCGCGCGTCTGCCCGCCTCTCCTTTCCCCTTCCGGCTTCGCTGACCGACGAAGCCGGGAAGGGGAAAGGACAGATGGGCAGGCGCGCGCACGCGCTCGCTCGCACACACGCTCCCCGCCTCCTCCTCCTGCTGCTGCCGCAGCCGGACCGAAGGCAGGTCCTGGGTGGCGCGCAGTGGCAGGTCTCCTCTCCTCTCACACGTGGGAGGATGGAGGTGACATGCCGCCCGGAGCCGTGGAGCCGCCTGGAGCCGCTGCTCCGGATGCTCCACTCTATCCTCGCCTCTGAGTATAAAGGTAAAAGAAGAAGAACAGCAGTTGACTTGATCCCAAATGACCAGCTGAAATCCACGGTGAAAAGCTTTCCAGAACAGCAAGGGTTTCACTGCCTGAAAGGGTTTTGCCTGCTCAAAAACAGAGAGGCAGGGAGTTCCAAAGATGAAAGAAAACCCTGTCCCTGGTCCCTGCAAAATGAATTTTTGTCAGAGGCAGGCTCAGGATTAGATCTTAAGAGGCTGATCACAGGGTCTTAGGCAGGTTCATTTCCTGGATTAGGAAGCTAGGGAAAGCATTTAGAGCCAGGATGGTTTAGTGGTTCTGGTGTTTGACTTAGACCTGGAAGATCCACGTTCAAGTCCCCGCTCAGTCATGAAGCTTCTTGGGTGACCTTGGGCTAGTCACCATCTCTCAGCCCAACCTACCTTACAGGGCTGTTGTGAGGACAAAAGGAGGGAAGAAACCATGTACACCAGGGGTCCCCAACCCAGGTGGTCTGCAAGGCCTTTGGAGCCGTGTGTGGCAATGATTTCCAGGTTACTTCTGAGCTCTTGCGCGAGCTCAGGCAGCCCTGAGATGAGTTGGGTAGGCAACAGAAGCGCCGCCCGAGTCTTCAGCCCCAACCAGAGGCAGAGCACAGCGAGCACCGCTGGAGTGGTCAGCCTGTCCACCCTTGGTTCAAATCGCCGGGAAATCCCAGCAATCTGGAAGTGGGTTGGTGGTGACGCAATGACGTGTGACATCATCACGTTGCTGCCAGATTAGTTCCGGGTTGCCGGGGTCCATGGTGGCTTGACGAGTTACCACAGTGGTCCGTAGTCACCCGAACTTTGGGAACTGTTGATGTACACCACCCTGAGCTCCGTGGAGGAAGGGTGGTATAAAAATGTGAAAAATAAATTTATTCCCACAGTTAGAGCCAACTGGATGTGCCTGCAACAGATTTAGCAAGGCTCGATGTACACAGTAGTAGTTGACCAGTGTAGTTGTACATTATCTAGTTTCCAGTGCATAGCAAGGACTGGAATAATGGTGATGAAACAAGTGTTGAGGAGGGGGACCCACTGTATTGGGAATGGAAACGCTGCATGAAAGAGCAGGTAACAGTTGTTGAGAAGGTTTCACTTGTGCAAACCAAGACCCCTCCCCCAGTCCCACCTAAAAGAGGGAAAGACAAACTGATACAGCCTTTAAAGAGTAGTAGGCCCCTCTGGATACACCCTCACAGAGATAAATCCAGATGTCCCTGATTTTCAGGGCAATTCTAACCAACTTTCCAGCGCTGGTGTAGCCATGCCAACAGGGCACACACTGTATTTTGCAGTGCAGGGGCAGTCATGGAGGTCTCTTCAAAGTGAGGGAACATTTGTTCCCTTACCTCGGGGCTGCATTGTGGCTGCACCGGCGCTGGAAAGTTGGTTAGGATTGCGCTGTTACTCTGCACAGTCTATCGAAAAACAAACACACAGTTATTCAAATCACGATGTCTCAAAAATCCCTAGCCTGAATCCCTGCAATAGTTGTACCGTTTAAAGAATATATATAAAGTAAAGGAGCAAAATGAATAAAAGCACAAGCATTTGCATGGTGTTTTCGAAAAGAAAAACTCCCAGCAACAGCAGGGGGTTGGGGTAAGACTGATGGCTGAGCCAGCATTTAATTTTCGGGTGTCATTTTCATTTGTGATGCTGGGAGGAATGTACAGTCAGCCCACCACTGAGAAATGTGTTGCGAGCTCTCTTTGTATATTAATGTTTGTCTTCACCCTCATCTGGGAAGGCATGCATCCCATGGGATTTACTGAATTTTTTTTTTCATGAGGAACTGCATTGATAACTTACAATGGCATTTTGCTACAAAATGCGCTGATATTTCTGTCTGTGGTCCCATCATTGCTTTAGTCAAAATGGCCATCATTTATTTCAGGGGAGGGCAATTAATTTTACTAAGGGGCCACATGAGAAACTGGGACTGTTGTGGAGGAGGGCTGGGCTAATAGGAGGGCCAGACTAATAGGCCCCCTCCACATGCTGCTTATAGCGTCTGTTAAAGGAAGACACGGAGCAGCTAATTAAGGTAAGAGAGTGGCCGGGGGAGGCAAGCGAGGGGCATTATTTTACCTTAATTAGCTGCTCCGTGTCTTCCTTTAAACCTCACACGGGCCGGTCAGGGACAGCCAAAGGGCTGGATGTGGTTGCCAAGGTCTGATTTATTTAGTAACAGCCCAATCCTGTGAAAAGATACCTGGTCAGCCTAAAGGGTCGGCCACAGTATCCTGTGGCCATCCTGGGCTGCCCCGGGGCAGGCCGACTCCATTGCAAGGTGGCCCAGGCCCTATGGGCCTACTCGGATATACGTCAGCTCCAAAGCTGACGTACATTCGAGGCCGGGAGTTCGCCACCAATATCCCTGCCCTCTCCCCGCCCGGTTCTCCCAATGGCCGTCCACCCTCACCGGCTGGTCTGCCCTCCTCCCCGGCTCTGCACCCGCCGGGGCTTATCTTCTCCGGTGCAGAGACGACGGGTGCCCTCCCGGCGCCCGGGCGCGTGGGGGCGGGGCCTGCGTGTGTCCCGTTGACGCGCCCCTCGTGTTCCGTCGACGTGCCCCCCGCACATTTTGCGCTCATTTTGGAGCTGAGCGGGCTCCAGAGAGGGCAGGAGGGCTGAGGCATTGCTGCGCTTCCCGATGGTGAGTTCCCTGAGAGCGCCCCCCCCGCCTGAGCGCCAGGAGCTCCTGCTCCACGCGCTCCACCATAGTTCCACCGCTGCTCCAGTGGGTGTGGGGACAGTCCTCTGGGGAAATAAGGACTGTTGGCCTTTGTCCTGGCGGCCCTTACTTTGAAGTAGTCACAAACGCGCTTTACAGCATGTTTGTGATACACTAGACAGGTGGAGCACACGCTCCACCGCTCTTGTGTTACGTGGGATTGCACCATAAGGCTGCAACCCTATAATCCTTTCCTGGGAGTCCACTGAATTCTATGAGACTTACTTCTGAGTAGACATGCATAGGATTGCACACTAACAACACAATCCGACTTAACTTTTGTGCCAGTTTAACCAGCGGCCCAGAAAGAACGGGAGGCCCCAGAACGGAAAAGGGATTGAAATCCCTTTTGAATTCCTCTTTTGGAGGGGATTTGAATCCCTTTTCCGTTCTGGGGCCTCCCATTCTCGCTGGGCCACTGGTTAAACCGGCACAAAAGTTAAGTCGAATTGCGCTGTAAGATTGTTTATTAAGATCTTCACAAGATGCCCTTCTTTGCATTCTACCAACATTTGAGTTGTGTTTGCTTTGGACCTGGGAGAAGCCTTCTTCACTGGTTTTGCCCTAGCTGTGGAACTCCCTGCCAAGGGATGTCTTCTATCAGCAGGTGAAGACCCTTCTTCGTAGACATGCATTCGGTCTATAGAATTGTATCTCTCTTGACAGTGGGGTTTTACTTAGTTCACTATTCAGTGGTTTATCCGCTGTCTCAGTCTACTGTTTTGTGATTTTGAACTGTTTAGTTTTATCTAAACTAAAACAACGCTTTTTATTGCTCTTTTAATGATGAAAAGGCAAGATAGATACACAAATAAAATAAAGGTCCTGCTATCCAATACTGCACCAGCAGAGCGGTTCGTGAGTGCTCCATCTGAAACAGTTTGGAGCTGATGTTCAAGTCTTAGAGTCTTAGAACTGGAGTATATGAAACTCTTTGCAACAATTGTCTCTTTGCAACAAGGACAAATGCAAGGTTCTGCAAGGCAAAAATAACCAGACCTGGCCAAAACAAACAAATAAAAAAAAACCCGAACACCCAATAACCTGGCTTGGCAGCACAACTTGTGAGAGGAATCTCGGCATTGCAGTGAATCACAAGATGAACAAGAGTCAGCAGTGTGATGCAGCTGCAAAAAAGGCCAACACAATGTTCGCCTGCATTAGTAGGACTTTAGCTTCCAAGTTGCGAGAAGTAGTAGTTCTGCTTTATTCTGCATTGGTCAGACCTCACCTGGAGTTGGTCAGACCTCACTGTGTCCAATTCTGGGCACCTGACTTTAGAAAAGATGCAGCCAAACTGGAGCATGTTCAGAGAAGAGCGATGAGGATGATCATAGGGCTGGAGAACAAGCCCTGTGAGGAAAGGTTGAGGGAACTTGGTATGTTTAGCCTGGTGGAGGCTGAGAGGGGATACAATAGGGCTCTTCAAATACATGAAGGGCTGACATATGGAAGAAGGAACAAATTTGAAATTTGTTCTCAACTGCCTCTGAGAATAGAACTAGATCCAATAGGTTCACATTGCAAGAGTGGAGATTCCGGTTGGACATCGGGAAGAAATTCTTGACAGTAAGGGTGGTTCGACAGTGGAACAGACTGCCAAGGGAGGTGATGGATTCTCCCTCACTGGAAGCCTTCAAACAGAAGCTCGACAGGCACCTGCTGGAGATGCCCTAGGAGAATTTCCTGCTACAGGCAGGGGGTTGGACTGGATGACCTTGTGGTTCCCTTCCAACTCTATGATTCTATTATTCTATGATTGTTATGAGTTAAGAAAACTGTATATATTTCATATGGAGAGAGAGAGAGAGAGAGAGAGAGAGAGAGAGAGAGAGAGAGAGAGAGAGAGAGAGAGAGAGAGAGAGAGAGAGAGAGAGAGAACATAACAATACAAAGAGGGACCAGGTTCTTTCAAAACAGCTACTGTGCCCAATGGCTTTTGCTTGGATTGGGTCAACAGTTTGTTTTTTTTACTTTGAGCAGAAGATCCTCATAGCATATAAAAAACTGCTTCTCAAACTTCCCTCCTTTAATTAATTATAATTAGTTTTGAGGGGTTTCTTTTTGTAGAATTTGGAACGACAATTCTAAGAATTTTGCCACTGGTTGGGAAATGGAGATTGAGATAAAGGATCATGAAAGATGGGAAAGGAATAGCTATCGGAACTGGGACTGGAACGTGTCTGAGTGCGGCTCCAATATCTTCTAGTAACTGGAATCCCCCTTCCACTTCCATTCTATTTCCCTACCTTCCTCTCAGCAGAAACTATAAAAGTTTCAGGGTTTGAAATTTGCTGAGAAAGAAAAATAACTTGGGGGCTAGAAACTTGCTGAGACAGAAGAGCACAAATTCTCCGCATTCCAGAGCAACAAGAAGCTTTTGTCATAGAGCCGACATTCAAAACTGTGATGGCATCCAGGAATTGCAAGTTGGTGTTGGGGAGGACAGCTCCATCGATTTCAAAGAAGTCCCCTGCCCTGACCTCACCTTCTCTGATCATCTAGTTTCCATTGAAACTACACGTGTTTTGAAAAATGTTTTCCCTGTCAAAGGAATGTTTGCAGTCTCTCTAGTAGAATATGAAAAATCCCTGTAGCTATGGTTCTACTGACATTACCTATGAACACACGGTAGCTTTGCGTGCTAGGAATGGAAATTTCTTTCTTCTGTTTTACAGTCGTTTCGCAGACAACAGGTATGGCTGAAGGGATGGCGATCGCTGCTTGCAATCATGCCTCTGAAAACCTTAGAGATCTGGTGTGTGGCTTCTGTCTTTTAGAAAGACTTGGGTATTTTATTGGACTAACCTTTTAATATTGTACAAATAGGAAAGCTTCCTTTTTCGCAGGAAACACTGCCTCTTAACAGGTGTGTGATAGGCAGAAATTCATCAGGTGTGACATTCTGTTATTTGTCTCTGTACCAGGAAAAGGCTGCCTTTGTTGGATTTCTGCCAGACATATTCCTCCTCAAGGCACAGAGCCTCTGTTGAGGATGAAAGGCAACAACTTGACGGCTAAGATTTTCTACCGTTGCAATGCAACTCTCATGATCACATTGCTGGTACTTCTAAGGAAAAACATGCCACTATTATAAAATAGATGAACCATATTATACATCCTTGCAAAACATTTTCCCCATGCAATTAGTTCTCAGCTCATCTTTCCCGTTTGCTCTTACACTATGTCCACACCGGCACGCGGAAATTGTCGGTTCTGCTGAGGCTGACCTCAAGTTGTGCTCCTGACTAGAACTGTGAACTGACCAGTAAAATCAAAAGCTCTCTTCTGGTTGACGTTTGTGCCTTTAAACAGCAGCTTGATATGGAGAAATCATCAGGTGAAACACAGAGAGAAACATCATTACTTGTCAACGTCTGCAAGTCAACTCCGCTATTAAGTTCTCATCTGACGTCACTGAGATTGAACCCTATGCATATTTACCTGGAAGTAAGCCCCACTGAGCTTAGTGGGGCTTATGTTTGCATAAGCACGGCTATGCTTGGGCTGAGCAATGCTCAAATAATAACTGCAACCGCAACCGCAACCACCACCACCACCACCACAACAACAATAATAATAATAGTGTATGGTGCTTTTTGTACAAACAATAAACTTCAAATATATCAAAAGCAGGAAAACTGCCAGGGGTGTGATTGGACAGTCGTTAGATAACCCGGGAATACAAAGTAAGTTTAAAGAGGAGATAGAGATTGTGGAGAAACATAATGAATTATTTGAATCTGCCTTTGCTATAGAAGACAAAGTGCATATACCTGCACCTGAGCTGACCTTCTCAAGGATGGAGTCTGAAGAACCAAATCAAGCAGAAGAGGCAAGGGATGAGGTTCTAGAGCATACTGAGAAATTAAAGACTAACAAATCACTGTGCCCCGATGGTATCCACCCCAAAAAGGAACTCAAATGTGACATTGCTGATCTTCCCATAAAAATACACAACTGGTCCTTTCAACCAGCCTCCATGCCAGTTCTTGAGTAAACTCAGCAGTTATGAAATTAGAGGACAGGTCCTTTTATGGACTGAAAGTGGTTAGCGAACATGAAGCCAAGAGCAGGAATAAACGGGCAATTTTCACAGTGGAGGGAAGTAAGATGTGGCGAAACCCCAAGGATCTAGATTTTTAACTTGCGCTTTTTAATTTGTTCATAAACAATCTGGAGTGAGGAGTCAAGACTGAGAGGACTTCTGAGTTGTCAAGACTTGACTAAGAAGACTGAGCCGATGACACCAAGTCTACTCGGGGTGGTAAAAACCCAAGCATATTGTGAAGTGCTCCAAAAGGACCTCTCCAAACTGCATGAATGGGCAACCAAGTGGCAACTGCAGTTTGGTGTTGATAAATATCAAGTGATGCGTATTGGGGCAAAAAACACCCCAACCACATAATACACTGATAGGATCTAAACTGTTGTTGATGAAATCGGAAAGAGATCTTGAGGTTGTGGGAGGCAGGTCAATGAAAATGTTGACCTAGTGCACAGCAGCTGTGAAGAAGGCAAATTCCATACTAGGGGTCATCAGGAAAGGGACCCAGAATAAGGCTACAATCTTACCTGGGATTACCATGCTTACCTGGGAGTTAATCCCATTGAATTCAATGGGACTTCTTGCACTTCTGAGAAGACATGCAGGAGGTTGTGCTGTAAGACTGCTAATGTTATAATGCTATAACAGCCCTGTACAAAATCCTATGATGTGGTCACATTTAGAATACTGTACTGTGTACAGTTCTGGTCAGCACACCTTGAGGAGGGTATGGTAGACCTGGGAAGGGTGCAGAAGAGGGCAATCAAAATGATTAGAGGGTTGGATCACCTTCCTCATGAGGAAAGGCTGACATTTTGGGAGCTTTTTTTTTGCTTGGAAACAAGGTGGTTCATGGGGGATATGATTGCAACATATAAAATTATACATGGGGTGGAGAGAAGTGGATAGAAAGAAGTTTTGCTCCCTTGCTCACCAAGGGTCCTCCAATGAAACTGACGGATGAAATAATTAGGATGGACAAAGGGAGGTACCTTTTCATACAGTGCATGTTTAGTCTGTGGAATTCCTTGCCACAATGTGATCACTAGCTTGGATGGCTTTAAAAGGGGATTGGGCAAATTTGTGGAGGACAAGTCTATCAATGGCTACAAGTCATGACGGCTACTACACGCTATCTCCAAATACCAGTTGCAGGAAACAATGGCAGGACAAAAGTGTGCCTTTCTCTTCAGTTTGTGGCCTTCCCAGAGATAGCTGGTGGACCACCGTGAGAAGCAGACTGCTGGACTAGATGAGCCTTTGGCCTGATATGTTCTTTATGTTCTTCAGCAGGATTTACCTCTGATTACACATGTATGATCATCATGCTAACTCTATCCATAGAACATCCAGCAAGAAAATTGGTCTCTATGTAATTCCACCAGGTCAGGGCTGATTTGCACATGCACACATGTGATTCACACATGACCGCAATGTCTAGGGATGACTTGCATGTCTGAATGAGCCATTACAGATTTAACAGACTCCAGGTAGAACATTTATATTACCTTCCCTTCACATCAATCATAAAGATTGTCAGAGAAGTGAGCTCATATAATCAGCTGCTTGTCAAAACCAAGTGTAATCAAGTGAAACACGCACATGTGTAAATCAGATCTCAGAGTTAAGAAATAAAATTTTTGCTATGACATTTGTTAATAAAACCACTGTATTCATTTCATCTATTTTGACCATATATTTGCAAAAAAGCAACCTCTCCAAATGCCTAGTTTATTCAATGCAATTAAAATACCAGTCCTGCTTATATTGTGTTTCCACAGCACATAATTTGAAAAAAAAAATTCTGGATGTGTTTTTTTTTTTTTGCTTCTACATAGTTATTCATACAAACATCAAGAGTTTCTGGGTCATTGGTACAGTAGAAGACACAGTGCCAAAAGATATTTGGGCTGAGCTATTTCTTCAGCACTTGCACCATAAAAGCTTCTAAGACTCTGTGTTCACTAATCAATTAGTGAAGGAGAATTTTCATGGCTACTACTCTCACATTTGCCCTGAAACATGAAAGGTGCGCTATCATCATGCCTTGATTTCTTTCTTTTTTTTAAAAATAGTGTTCACTTGCAGTTTTGTCTACCAGTAAATAACATTGTTTTACCTGGATCAAAACAGACAGATAGTAGCAACACCGGCATTCATGCAGAAAACAGAGAAATATCTTTTGGAATGTATAGCCATTGTTCTGCAACAATGTATTTGATCAGGTGACTTGTATACCTTGCAAATTGTTTTCATGAATATTTCACCAACCAGAGGAAAGCACAGTATTTACATGAGTGGAAATTCAGGCTAAATTCAGTCCTCTGAGTATTTGACTTTACATTTTGCTAAGAATGGTATTTTAAAAGTAAATTTTGATTTCCTTCTCCCTCCCCATTCAGTCAATGGGATTTCCTAAACATTAAGAAAGACATACCTATAATTGCTTTTCTTAGATAAATATATATTGCAAAGCTAAGAATGGAATTTGGATGTTTCCCTCCTAGATTGTACCAATAACCTAAGGTGGACCAATAACTTGAAACAGATTTATTAAAAAAAAACAGTAAATAAAAAGGTGTGCAAAAACTCATACAGAAAACCATGTTTCAATAGTTCTGTGTATGCATGTGCCTGTGTGCTTACTTATGCACACCAAGGTAAGTACACAAAAGACACATACAAGATATTAGGCACAAACATACACACAGAATATGCACATCTACAAAATGTCCCCAGAAATGCATAGGGAATTAGAAATGCCATATACAGAAGCAGAAAAAAAACACCCAGATATAAATTAGAACCCTGGGTTATAGTTTTGTAATGAAACAAATGTAGTTTGGGTTGCCCTGCAACTGTTTGCTGATATAGACTCACAATAAAAACAAGGTATCTAATGCAACTATCTCTTTCAATCCCCTGTCCCAGGATGGAATGTTACAGAAAATAATGAATGAACTCCAAGGGCACAATCCACTAGGAAGTGCTGTCGTGCAAGAAGTCCCATTGAAGCAAATGGGATCAGCAAAGCAGAACTTCTTGGTGGGCTATGACCAAAATGGTTGGGGGTATGAAACCTAACAGAAACAGAATCATCACTTAGTAGAGGAAGCTGCAAGACTATTAGTAGCAAACCAGTATATCAATATATGATCTCTGTTGGATACTCTGAAATCTCTCTCTGTTTCTATCTGTATAAGAAAGAGATGATCTCTGCACTGGCCACCAGGTTTAATTGGATCATGAGAGAGAGAGAGAGAGAGAGAGAGAGAGAGAGAGAGAGAGAGAGAGAGAGAGAGAGAGAGAGAGAGAGAGAGAGAGAGAGAGAGGTGAAGCCCTCTCAACTGCAGGTATCATCCTGCTCCTAGTTTCTCCCATATGAAGAGGTCACATGAGGATGAGGGAACTTGGTGCTACCTCTTTTGGAGGTACCTCGCCAAACCAAAAAGCACTTTGTGCTCAGATGCCCCCTCTGCCTTCCCTACTCCCCTTTCTCCCCCCACCCCACATTCTCCACTGCAGACCAGTCCCCATTCCCTGGAGATGCTTCACTGGAGACCTTTCACTACTCGCCCGAGCTCTGAGTATGAAATTTGAACACTTCCTAGCAACAACAGTCATAAGAACTACTTAATAAATGCTTAATAATTCACAAATAATAAGCACTTCGTTCATGGCAATGCCATAGGCATTCTTGATAATAATAATAATAATAATAATAATAATAATAATAATAATAATAATAATAATAATAATAATAATAATAATGGTGACTACTTCAGAATTCCCTGTTTCAGTCAACCACATGCTTCCAAAAGATTTTGGGCGGGGGAAGGCTATTATGAATAATGCTGCATGCATGGTGATCCACCTCCAGCTTCAGGGAGAATGGTGGATCCTGAGCGCTTGCGATTTCCCTGCTCTCTGACCCACCTCGGGATCCAGCACGTCCAGTGGGCGGCTCGCCTGCCTGCGTGTCCAGCTACAGCGGCGACGCTTCCCTTCCTGGCCCACCACCGCGGAAAAGTTTTCCCCCACCCTTCTTCGGTCCTGCCGCAAAGTGGCTACCTGGCCGGGCAGCTCCTCCGAAGAAGGTGGCCGTCGTCGCCTTACCGTGCCTTGGCTGGTGACGCTCGCTGGCCGCTGGCGGACTCCTGGTCATCCTCGTTTTCCCCTCCGACGCCAGGCAATCCAGCCGATGGGTGGGCTCTTCCCAGGTCCGGCGAAAGGGATTTGGCGGCACCCCCGGGAGATGTCCACACTCGTTTCCTCTGGGAAAATGTTTCTCTTCCTCCTCCCGCCCCCCCCGCCCCTCTGGACGGGGTCCCGATGGCAGCTCATCAAGGCTTCTGGAGCAGCGGGGGGGCGGGCGGGGTAGGGCTGAGAGGCAACGCCGAGCTACAACATCCTCCCCCCGCAGCTCTCCACTCCTCCTCCTCCTCCTCCAAACCCTCTGGCCAGAGAAGTTTCGCTCTCCGTCTCCTGAACTGTCAGCGCTGCTCGGTGCTGCAGATCCGCATTTTGATCGCCTTTCCTGGCCAGGTCTCTCTCTCCCCCCACCCTCCTTGTAGAAGTTCGGGGGCGCGGGGAGGGAGATTCGGGACTTCTCTCTGCTGCCTGGTGTCAACAGCTCACGGCAGAAGCCGTCTGCCTAGGAATGAGCTAGAGCCTGGTGAGCATCTGTCTAACTTTGAATCTGCCTGCTGCTCTGGGCAGGGAGCTGGGATCGGCAGAGAGTCCTTGGAAGGGGACGGATTTTCTGTTCCTTTGCTCTCCAGAAGACCGCACTGGAGAGAAACAGACACACGCCAGGATGCGTGGACACTCGCGGTCCCCGCAGCTGCTGAACTCTACTTGCAGCCCGGGCAAAAGAGCCAATTCCCTCTGGTCCCTTCTGGAGGGAGACGCTGTTATCTCCTAGCAACCCCTCATCAATCTTCCTGGGACGCGCTCTGATTGGACCAGGCGGAGAGTGGAACCACGCCCGGCGCCAAAGACCGCTCAGGATGCTGTTGTCTCTGCTGCCTGTTGTTTGCAGCCTCACAGCACTGGGGGGGGGGGGGGACACCTGTCTTGGGGTGGATGGAAGGGGGGGGGGGTTAGAGAGTTCACAGGCAGAGATAAAAAAGCACAACCAGGCCAGGCATTTTTTTAAAAAAATCTCATACTTCCTGGTACTTCTGTTTCAGGTGGCTTAGAAAATTCTTTTCTTGGCCCTGCATTAAGAAACATCTGGTCCCCAACTCTTCAATATGTAGAAAAGAACAAAAAAACAGGCAGAGAAAAGGCCTGTTTCAAGAAAAGGAGGTGACATTTTAAAGGCAAGCAAGCATTAGGATTATAGTTTTGGAATACTGGAAATCATTATGTGCTATACAGAGCATATTGCAAGAGGAAGAAAGAAAAATGCCAACAAGTGTACTGTTTAAAATTGATAGACATGTACCAGAAAAAGTATTCCAATTTTTACAACATCAACACTTTACACATGATGGATGTGGGCAAGCCCTTGAATTTCATCAAGGAACTTTGACAGGTTACAAAAGCAGAGCAGCTGTGCAGCTGGGAGAGGAAATGTGGCTAATTTAGCTGCTTCAGAAACAAGGCTGGAGCAAGTGTCCAGCAGCCTGTTCTGCTTGAAGAAAAGCTAAGAGGAAGCAAGCAGTCCAAGAAGCCCTTTTTCTTTATGTTTGTTTTTCTCAAGTCCCATTCTGTGGCAATATCCATTGTCTGACAGAGATATAGGGGGAAACGGCCTGATGTCTTTTGAAAATTAAGGCAAATTCGTTGCATGATGGATAATTCTTAACTATAGAATGTACATTTCCATGCAGTGCTTCCATTTTAAGTTCATGGACTCATTGGTCAAATACAGCGAAAGAGAGAAGCAAAACTAAAATCATAAAATGCAACCAAAGAGAGGTGTGTGTGCATGTGTGTGCGCGCGTGTGCACAGCGCAGGGGCATATTTGATAGCTGCTGACATAAAACTCCAGGTCCTGAGATTAAAATATTGTTCCACACAGCCCTTTGGTGATGAATAAACATTTGCTTCATGATTGTCATGCTCCCCATAGGCATTCAAAATTGGGGTGTTGGGAAATTCTCCTAATTTATGGATAGGGCCCTTTGTACTTGATTCTAAGACTTTTTCCTGCCATTTGTAGATGCTTCTCTATATTTACTTGCTTTTCCTGAAGAGGGTCTCACAACACAGCACACTTGTACTACTAGACAAATTACTGACTCACGGTGCAATCCACGTGCAGGGTGTCGCAAAAATGCCATAAGGACAAAAATGCGAGTAAGGACTGCCGGCGCAGTGGGCGGTGGCCCTTACCCGGCCATTCCCCCGGCCCTGAGCCTGCCAGGGCAGGTAAGCCCTACGCTGGTTGGGGTCGGTGCAAGGCGGACCGGGTGGGCAGGGATGGCAGCCATTGGCTGCCCGGGGCCTGGAGGGGGCGGGGATACTGGGGGCCGAGATCCCCGGTATCCTGTGCTCCCTGCAGGCCCCAGGTATGCCGACAGGGGCAGCGCAAATGTGTGCGAGCTCTAGAGCTCGCATACATTTGAGGAGGCCCATTGGGCCTCCTGCCGCTTACACCGGGGAAGGGGACAATCATCCCCTTCTCCCGAGTTGTTCCAGGGCTGCCCTGGGGCAGCCCAGGAACTGGATAGGATATGGCGGTTGGCCCTTTAGGCTGGCCGCCGTATCCTACACAGGATTGTGCTGCCCTTCATTTCCCTATATTTACCTGAAGGTACCTGGCTTGCTGAAGGTACCCGAAGGTTTCCCATTTCCTTATAGCATTTCCCTATTAACCTGGGGCCCTGCTGTAGCTCAGTAGTAGAATTTTACACACAGTAGGCTCTAGATTCAACATCTGCCACTCAAGGTCAGCTTTAAGCCAATTGGACCAATTGCTCCCAATTGGGCCCTGCGCCTAAGGGGACTCTGTGCTAGGGTAATCTACTCTAGTCTTGTCAAACACACAGGGCAACATATTGCAATATAAACGTAACACCACATTGCAGGTTTATATATTGTAGGCCAGGCCTGCATTCAGACTCAATTATTATCAAGGCAAGGTGCGTTGCAACAATCCAAATGCAACATGATGAAACAGTCATCTGAATACTCTTCCATTTGCTCTGAGCTCAGGCCTGTTGATACAGTCAGCAAAACCAAGTGGACGCCCGTTCTTTTACTTCTTGAAATAGCTGCAGTGAGGGCACAATTCTGAGCAGAAAAACCAGCTGCAAGGGAATGATTTAAGCAGCCCTTTCTTCTACCCTTCCGCTGCTTTTGATCAATCTCCTTTAACTGCTTTTCATTTTTTTTTAAAAAATACCCACTTGAAGACAATTGCATGTTTCTGCCACGTAATATCTAATATAGCTTTAGGAATGAGAAGATTTACCTTATTCTGTTCCTTTCTTATTTTTCTCATTTGCTCTGTCCCACATTCTACTTCCCCTGTATTTCTGTTTAGCCAGGAGAATTTTCAAAAATCAATTCTGGAATATAAGCATGTGCAATTTGCCACAGCTTTCAGTTCTTTTGCATCTTTCCTTCTCCCTTTGCAGCCAGTGCAAACATGCACATTGATGAAACCCTTCAGAAAAGCAGTCTTGATGTGACCATATGTACAGTTACATCAAGATTCTCTTTGTGTGGTGTTTTATTGATGTGTACGTGCTTTTGCACTTTGGTAAAACAGGACAATCCTATGGGCAGCCGATCCTGCGTAAGGATCCGCAGCCAGCCCACAGGGTTGTCCACAGGATCCTGAGCCCTTCCCGGGCTGCTCCAGTGCAGCCCAGGAACTCCTTGGGAGAAGGGGATGTTCGTCCCTTTCCCCTGGTGTAGGGCTGCCTGGCCCCAATGGGCCTCCTCGAAAGTACGCCGTACTTTCGGGGCAGCATACATTTGGGACGGCGGGGTAAGGGCCACCGAGGCTGGGAGAGGGCTGGGGATATCGGCAAAGCTTGCCACTGATATCCCCGCCCCCTCCTGGCCCAGCTAGCCCAAAGGATGCCCTCCCTTGCCGCCCAGTTCGCCCTCCCCCCGCTCCTTCACTGACTGGTGCAAATCTCACCTGCTCCGGCAGCTGCAGGGTCAATCCGGAGGTGGAGCAAGGGCTGCCAGCCTGGTAGATGGCGGCCCTTACTCCCCGGGTGCTGAAAACATGCTTTACGGTGCATTTATGGCACCTGGCACCTGTGGAACGCCCGCTCCACCGGTGCAAAGTTACGCCGGATTGCGCTACAAGTTTGCTCTCGCCTCTGCATTTGTCCCCTAATAAGGAACACACAAGAAATCTTCATGCATTCACATCAAAATTACATTTCCGCAGTATTTCATAAATGCACACACGTGCACTGGTAATGCAGAGGAGGAACACAAACATAAGAATGAGAGAAAGTGCGCAGAGTGCTTTGTACAAAATTTGACTATAAATAAAATGCAACAATGGAGAATTTCTAATGCTTTACTTCTCCTTTAGAAACAACACTTGGTAACTTGGGACTCCAAAATCCAGATAGACATTCAGAGACGTCACTAGGGTTTGCGTCACCTGGTGCGAGAGCTTATCGCGTCACCCCAGTGGTGTCATTGAGGTTGGTGTCACCCCCATTAGCTTTATTTGAATATATAACAGTACAAGTCACCCAACAAATCAGTAACCACCAAAAAACCAGTGGCCAACTTGATGACACTCACAGAACTAAATAAGAGTTCTAGTATTAGCTCTGATAAATAGAAATGAGAGCTGACTCATACGAACACCTTATTGGTTCCATGCTATGTCATAAGAACACAACTCATTGGCTCTCAGAACAATCAGTCTCATAGGCCAGTTTTGAGTTAAGGAAATCCACTTTTTGTTACGTAAGGCAGTTTTCTTTTCTTTTTCCAGTTATTTGGCCATACCTTTTGATAGAATAACAGATAATTCAACAAGGGTTGTTTCATTACATTCTGCATTAAATTACCTTTCCAATGAGATATAACTTTATGCCATGGTATTATTCATAAATACATATTTTCCAAAAGGTTTTCACAATTTTGGCCACTAGTGGTGTCACTAGTGGTGTCACCTGGTGCAGTCCACACACCTCTGAAGACCCTAGTGACACCACTGGAGACATTCCAGGAAGAAGAATTTCAGAAGCATCCCTGTTTATAATCTGCAGATATGTCACACATGGCGAAATGATTGACCTTCTGCGTGCTTTGTCCATAACACTCCCGTTTCAGATCTACACCACGTATTAGATGTATTTCTGTGGGTGGGATGATAGAATTTCCCACGCTACTGCAGAAAAATCAATGACTGCAATCTCACAATGGATTGACTCGTCTTTAGGAAAGCTAGATGAACATTTCGACTACTTTTTTTTCTTTATCAGGGCAGTGAATGTGTGGATTTAAAGAAAATACTTTTCAGTCCACATTGAGGTATAAATCAAAAGAGTTTTGATGGGAATAATTTCCTTTCATGAGCTTCCCGTGACTGAAAAAATAATGGATTTATACTGCAGTTGATTAAATGCCATATTAGTTTCTATCGCGTCACCACAGCTTCATGAGGACATTTTTTCAGAGCAACTACTAAATGAACAGAGAAAATTATATTATATTACTGGAAATAAAATTAATTATAAAACTTCCAAGCTTGGGACCAATGGCCTACTGATACGGCTTTGTATAATTGAATTGTAAATGATTAGCACCAGCCTATGGGTGCACTTGAAAATATCATTTTGTCCTTGATTAAGTAAATATATTTTCTGAGCCTTTGCATTATTCTATGTGCCACACTTGCTTTTGTCTAGGCTTCAGAGGCGAACAGCACAATCCTATACATGTTTACTCAGAAGTACGTCGTGCTGTGTTAAATGGGGCTTACTCCCAGGAAGGTGTGCATAAACCCCTTTTACAGGCACCTACATCAGCATAGGTGCTGGTGCTTCACTGCTCCAGTACTGTAATCTCTTTCCCGGGATGCTAGCTGATAGTTATTTTACTTGCCTATTTGCTTTACATGCTATTTGTTATTTACTTGCCTATACTTGGGCAGGATGTTTGGCTTAGTCGGGAGAGCTGTAGCCTTACATGCCTGAAGATCAAGGCCAAGGACGGTAGTTCGAGACACTGTTGCCACTGACAAAAGCTGCAAAAAACCCTGTGTGAGAGAGAAACTGCAGCTGGCACTCTGAGAGGGAGTTGTCTGTCAGTCAACGCATGTGAGTGAGGGGAATGCCAGAGAGAGGCCAGACCTTGAAAGGAAACACCTGGGAAAAAGCATCCTATGAAAGATTAGGACATTTATTGTATTGTAAAAACCATTTGGTTTAGAATTGCCTGCCTATTGTAAACCACCTTGAATTAAAAAGGAGAAATCCAATGACAAGAAAGGCTGTATATAACTACTGGAATTATTATTATTTTTAATTGTTATTTTGGTCTCAGGCTTGGTATTGGGTATTGTTTTTTGAACAAATCCCTGTTTCTTCCACCCATTTTGAGTTGAGTGGGTTAGTTTTTTCTTACTACTGTCTAGACTTTAGCCCACCAGTTTCCACCCCTTGGTGTGCAAAAACCCCAAACAAAACAAAACAAAACAAAACAAAACAAAACAAAACAAAACAAAACAAAACAACAACACACCCTTACCCAAATCCAGGGCAGGACAAAGACCTCCTGACACCTGCCAAATACTGCCCCCCCCGCCTGGTGATGGGCCAGTGCCTGCTCCTTCACTCTCCAATGTTTGAGCTCAGCACTTCCCCCTCCCACATTTCCTCTTCCTCTCTGTTCCCCACTTCTGTTTCCAGTTCAGAGAGTGGAAGGAAAAGGAGGAGCAGTGGAGGCATGCAGGTGGACAGAGATGCCTACCAACTGCCTGAGGCAACCAGTTGGCCTTATGGATGGGCCAGCCCTGCCCCAATTCATCAGGTTTCAGCCCTGACCCCACCTACAGCCATGCGTCTAAAAATATATATATTGTGCCTTTTATTTTCCCCAGCTGGTCACAGGTGGCGGGAGAAGAGAGTTGGCAAAGAAGGGACTTTGGAGTAGCTGATGTGAGACTTCACCGCTGCTTGCTCTCTTCTGAGTTTTTAAAGTGCCAAGGTAAGAGTCTCTACATCAGGATCTGGCAGTCCTAGACATTGCTAGAAGCCATAGTGTCCTGTTTAGTTTCTTGGGCACTAACAGTGACTGCAAAGGCTACAGGAGGTCAAATGCCCAAAATACATACTGTACAGTGAACCTAGGTGTGGCTGGGAGTGGAATCATGGTGGCAGGCAGGCTCCGTCCTGACTTACATAACTTCACTCGCCTGACAGCACAGCCCCTGCGTGTGTGTGTGGGCTTGTCTTCCCATCCAGGGACACAGCTGTTGGTTGTTTCCCAACCAGGATGACAAATCCTAGATGTATATATGTTGCATGCACTTTGGGGCTGTACTGACAATCCAGAATATGTTTCAGTTGTGGGTAAAGGTCAGCTAACACCCTAGGTCACGTCTACGTTTCAGAGTGACTGCCGAGACCTGTGCTCTGCCTAGAATATCTGCCAAGTTTGAGTTTGATAAGGCAGAGGAAAAAATGAAGTTTTCTGGCTAGCAAGAAGCATTCCGGGTATAGATGTGTTGGAAGGAATCCTGCTGTTTTAGGGCTAGTCCTAACCGCCTGCCTCCAAACCGCTCCACCTGTATGTTTATGTATGTTTACCTATGTCTCCTATACCCTCCCCTTGCAAAAAAAAAGCTAACTCTGGAAAAGGCCTCTCTAGAACATCCTACTTCTTAGGGAAATGGGGATCCCGAAACAATGTGCTCGCTGTTGTTGTACTGGGTGATGATAGTGGCCATGCTTGTACCTAAAGAGAAGCATTTCGTCATGGCAGACTTATAGCTCACCAATCAGGATGCTAGTCACATTCTTTTTTATATATATATATTTATATTTTATTGATATATTGAAACATAAAAACAATACATATTTCATAAAGTTATAGCAAGCACGAAGCAATACATCCTACTAGCATACTATTCACTATTTTCTACATATAATTTCCAACTAAGCCAAAATAACACCCACATTCTATTCATTAAATCCGCATATCATCACATCATTCCTCTCTCTCTCTCTTAAAAAGTCAATAAATGGTTTCCAATTATTCACGAAAAAGTTAACTGACTTTTCCTTAATTAAAATTGTAAGTTTATCCATTTCAGCATAGTCCAAAACTTTCAGCCACCAATCTTCCAGAGAAGGTATCTCCGAATTCTTCCAATATTGTGCATATAAAATTCTTGCCGCAGCTATCATATATAAAAACAAAGTTTGAAATTTTTCGCCTACATGATCCTCCCACATACCCAACAAAAATGTTTCCGGTTTCATTTGAACCTTAATCTTTAAAATCAACTCAATCTGTTTATGAATCTGAGTCCAGTACTTCTTTGCTTGGGGGCATGTCCACCACATATGGTAAAAAGTTCCTTCTTGCTTTTTACATTTCCAACATCTATTCGTCACCTTCTCATACATTTTTGCTAATTTGCTTGGGGTTATATACCATCTATATATCATTTTATACATATTTTCTTTAATATTAACATTTAACGTAAATTTCAACTGTTTTAACCATAGTTGTTCCCATTGGTCCATTAAAATAACATGACCTACATTTTTCGCCCAATGAATCGTACATTCTTTAACCTGTTCTTCTTCTGTCTCAAACTTCAAAAGCAATTTATACATTTTTGAAATTATCTGGTCTTCAGATTGCTAGTCACATTCTTTATGGCTCAAGCCTATCAAGCAGCGAAGCGCACATTACAGATTCGCAAAAGCCATTATGGAAGCACGCGTAGCTGTGTGCTTCCGGGCCACCGCCACAGACAGTAAGGCCACCTGCACGTGGCTAGGAGAGGCCTTGCTGATGTCAATTAGTTGGTGGGGTGGGTGGAATGGGGCAGGGGTTGGGAGGATTGGGGTGGATGAGGGGAAGGGGGTGTGTTGGAGGCGGGAGAGATGTATCCTGGTGCATGTGACTTGTGCAGGATGTTATCCCCCTCTGGAGCTTCCTCACATGTCCCCTTTGTCTCCTCGGACTTGCACAACCTAAAGAGCTGGCACAGGTCTGAGGAAACCCATTGGTGATCAAGGGGCTTATGGAAGAGTAAGGGAAAATATTTTCCCTGACCTCTCCCAAGCCTCCCCCCCCCCATAGCTTGCAGCACAGCCTGCTTTGGCCCAGCTACATGCTATAGCAGGGAGAAATATAGGACTGGGCTGTTATTGTCTTAAAGAAATGGGAAGCATAAGCCCTTTTCAAACATTCACTGAACACATGTGCGGAGGTGGTGGGGTGAATGGGATCAAAAGTCTGTTATCCCTACTAGTGAACTCCATATGTTCATCTGAAGGATACAAGACGTTGTGCCCAGGTTTTTTTTTTTCTGTGTGATTGGAATCCCTGCAAAAGTCAGATTCCCAATTGCACGGGCAGAGCTGACATATGGGTCCCTATAAAGACCTTGTCGAGGTCAGGATGGAAGCAACCGGCAGGCGCCTGCTCCTCCTACCACACATTCTGTGGCTGTGTGATTGCTGTGTGAAAGGAGACAGAGCAAACGGATACTGCTGTTCTGTCCAAAATTCAACAAATGGTAGCGCCACCTAGTGACTGAACCACAGAATGATCATTTCGGCATGCACATTTGTTGTCCAAATGATAACCACAATATCTGTAGCACAGTATCTGGGCTCTGGTCCCAGTGCAACGTCTCTCACACATCCAGGGCCTCTCTGGCTTCCCAGGGACAGGGTCTTCAAAAAAAAAAAAAAAAGGGAACTCTCCCTCTAGCGGCTGCCCCTTGGGATACACAAAACACCCACGCCAGCATTCAGTACGTCATGAATGGGATGCTTCCAAGACAACACTTGGCAGCCGTTCTCTCGTGCTCTCATGGGGATTACCGACTTCTTGGCAAATGATGAAGTTGTCAATATCATCCAATCCGTTTTGCTTGCAACTCAAGTCAGCTTTAGGCTGCTGTTCTGGTCTGATATAGTCTACGCGTTTCCTTCCTTTCAAACGTGGCACCACCAACAGCTATACATCGTTCCCTTCCTGGCCTCACAAGCCTCCCATACGGCTGACCTACTTTACATATTGTAACTTGAAGGTACTTTTGGAGTCATTGACAAGCCTGTTTAGATTATTGGGGTTATGCAACATTCTCAAGCTGTGAGCCACTTAGAAGGCATCCGCGGGCGAGATAGAAAGCATTGTGTGCAGCTCCGACAGTACCAGGGAGTGCCAAAGAGTTCAGTGCCTTGCTGTCATGGACAGTGCCACACAGAGCCATTTCCTTTATAATCTCATCATATCTATGACCTACCACATGCCAAAGCAAGGCAAACGAGCAGTATCTTCCCATTAATGCAAGTTCCCCGGCTTCGTGCAAAAACAGTCCCAGCCCACAGGCAACAGCTTCTGTGAGTCTGAAAGCTCCGCTTGAGCCTGTTTTTATTATGTCGGCAAGTGTGTCTCTGATTCCCCACACACTGAGAATCCATCTGTTTATTCCACTGTCTAAACATCCTGCTGAGATCTTACTTCCCACCCACCCACCCCAATTAAAAATGGAAAGGTGAGCTTAATAAACAGGAAGCTTGCTGGATTGTAGTGGAATGACATTCTTCGAAGACAAGAGAACAAGGGTTGGCAACCCAAGGATATGTGCGGCTGACAGGTGGAGTGAAGCCTCTGGGTTGGCTAAACTAGGCGTAAATATTGTACACATCAACTGGCCCAATTTCTTAAGGATGGACTCTATTTTCTGGTATAAATCCCGTGGTAAATCACCTTTCCTTTTGTCCTTATTTTGCCTTTTGGGGAGATGGTCTTCTAAAAACGTTGTCTTATGTTGCAATCCTATCCCCTGACAGTACCAGCGCCAGCACTGAGTGTTGCGATCATGCTGTCAAGCATGTTTGCAACAGCTGGAGAGTAGGTGGTGCCTGCGCCAGGACCTGCATCACCACTCCGCCACTGAGTCCAGCACACTGTCACCAAGGAGCAGGTACATTCTACACCGGGTGGAATGGGGGCTGGGGGAGGGCAGGGAGGGGCGTATCAGGGTGGGGGGAGGGCGGAGAGGGTGCAGATTATGTCTGGGAAGGGGTGGGATCAACGTCCTCATCTGACGCCATATTCTATCCTCCCTTCCAGGCCTCCAGCTGCCCACAGGGCTTCTCGGGTCAGCACTGCCAATTTAGGTGGCGCTGACCTAACTAGCCCCATAGGAGAGGCTGTGGCATTACTCAGTGTAAGGGGACGAAACTCCCCTTACTCTGAGGAGACCCCCAGCCCACTCCTTTCCAGTGTGGGCCTAGTGCCCACGCTTCACTGGTGCTGGAGAGGATTACGCTGCCCATGCGTGAACATCTGTGTTAGTTTTCCTTTCACCTCCACCCGACTCCAGATAGTAAATATTGCTGAATGTGTTGAATTGTAGCTACTCTATAACAAGCCCTGCCAGATCTACTGCAGGGCCAGTTTGCTGATGAGGTGGTCACTTCTGCTGGGGCCTCCCCCCCTTTACTGGTGGCATTAGCAGGAGGGGGGGACATGACTGTTGCATTTGCCACCACTATTGGTGGTCTGTCCCACTTGTTCTGTCTCAGAGGGCAGAAGCAGGAAGAAGGAAGTGGGGAGGATGAATCCTCCTCCTTCCCACTTCTTCCTTCCTGCACCCATTCTCCACCTGAGGTGACCTGTTGCTGCTGCTGGGGTTTGCCCCGAGGAGACCTCCAGCATGCAAAAATCCCCTGCGGGATGCAGCACAGCCAGTGCTGCTGCATTGCCGCATGGGCATTTAGGTAGGATTGGGCTGCAATACAACCTAGAGTTAATGGAGAACAACTTGTGCTCAATGGAGGGAAAAGCTGTTGGGACACAATTTGGAGCACAGAAACTGTGGCACAGAAAGAGTTAAATTTTCCTTATTATCCACTCTCACTTCTTCACTTTCAATCCCCCCCCCCCATTGAAGCAGCTTGGCTTTTATTATATTTTTTTAAAGGCACTGTGGTACTGTGACATGCGCTAGTGTGTAGCTTAGTCAGCCCCTGAATGCGTCCCTATTTGCATCTGTGAAATACTGGAAAGTATAAAACTGTACGAGCCTGTCCTGCTTTGATGTGGCCGTTTTCTGTCTGCTGCACTGTGGAGCAACTTTTGCTACTGTTTTCAGTGGCATTTTCTGTTTGCTACACTGCAGGCTCCATCTCTCCGCTGAACTCATTGGCCTCTAGGATGCTGAGCTATCCAGCTATTTTCAGGGCTGAGCTATAGGCAGCAATTACTGTGTGAGACTCAGAAGTCAAGGCTGCGAGGTGAGCGGGAGTCTGGGATGGTACCAGGAGTCGGAACCAGGAGTCATAGAAGTGAAAGCATTAGAGATACAGTAAGGAGAACTTGCTAGTTCTTGCTAGTCCCTGTCCAGAAAGATTGAATTGTCAGCTGGAGAGTCTCTTAAAAAAGGTAAAGGTGAACCCTGACAATTAAGTCCAGTCGTGTCCAACTCTAGGGTGTGGTGTTCATCCCCATTTCAAAGCCGAAGAGCCAGCGTTGCCCGAAGACGCCTCAGTGGTCATGTGGCCGGCATGACTCTCTTGTTGTTGTTGTTGTTGTTGAGTCGTTAAGTCATGTCCGACCCTTCATGATCCCATGAACCATATCCCGCCAGGCCTTCCAGTCCTCCACTATCTTCCTGAGTTCGCTCATTTTCATGTTCGTTGCATCGGTGATGCTGACTAACCATCTCATCCTTTGCCTTCCCCTTCTCCTTTTGCCTTCAATCTTTCCCAGCATCAGAGTCTTCTCCAGAGAGTCCTCTCTTCGCATTAGGTGGCCAAAATATTTGAGCTTCAGCCTCAGTACCTGTCCTTCCAGGGAACAGTCAGGGTTGATTTCATTTAGGATTGACTGATTTGATCTCCTAGCAGTCCAAGGGACTCTCAGGAGTCTTCTCCAGCACCACAGTTCGAAAGCATCTATTCTTCGGCGCTCAGCCTTCCTTATGGTCCAACTCTCGCAACCATACATTGCTACTGGGAACACCATCACCCTGACTATACGAACTTTTGTTGGCATGGTGATCTTTGCTTTTTATTATGCTATCTAAGTTTGCCATAGCTTTCCTTCCAAGGAGTAAGCGTCTTTTAATTTCATGGCTGCTGTCTCTGTCTGCAGTGATCTTGGAACCCAAAAAAGTAAAATCTATTACTGCTTCCATTTCTGCCCCTTCTATTTGCCAGGAATTGATGGGCCCAGATGCCATGATCTTAGTTTTATTAATGTTGAGTTTCAAGCCAACTTTTGCACTCTCCTCTTTCACTCTCATCAAGAGGCTCTTTCATTCTTCTTCACTTTCTGCCACTAGGGTGGTATTGATATTCTCAGCTTCAACAGATCACCCCACAGGGCAGAAGCCCACATGCACAGCAGCCAACCCTAAGAAAAGATTGGGTTAAATTTGCCATTAATCCGATAGTCAAAGAGTACTTTTAATTCATTCTCCTAGAGGCAATACAGTTATTATTTTCTGTTGATGTAACTGGCCCAAATATTTGCAGTGTTTCAAAACTAGCATCCTTCCTAAACAAGGATTACTTAGATGAGCGACTATCCTAACTCTCTCTCTCTCTCTCTCTCTCTCTCTCTCTCTCTCTCTCTCTCTCTCTCTCTCTCTCTCTCTCTCTCTCTCTCAATTAGACCCAAAGTGGAAAAGATTCTGTACTGTTTCCTGTCAGAGAAAATATTATAGAAGACAAAAAATGGCATATATAGTACATTTTAGAAATATAGACTATAGAAAATGGGAAATATTTTCCCCAGATTGCACAAGGTGAATGCAGGGAATGTATATCTGACTGAGTAAGCAAACCCTGGTTCACTGCTGAGTCACATCTATAAATGGGTCCAGGACAGGTTCTGCAAGCAAGGCCTGCTGATCCTACCGAACGAACAGAATGGGAGATATGCATGTTGTTGGAGGAAGGAATGTCAGTGAAATAGCCCTGAAAAGAACTGCAGTGTGAAAATCTGTTCTGGGATATATTGTGGCTTAAGAGAAGAAATAGCTTTCCTGGAGGATTTATAATTTTCATAGACCAATCCCTCATGAATAAAAACACTGTCATTTATAATATGTTGTCGGCTCAAAAACACATTCCAGGTTATTATGTGAGGATGGGGTGTTTTGGTTGGCTGCATTTCTTTCTCCCAGCTATGTTGTGACTTTTTTAGGTTTGTGGTTACAGAAATACAAAGTAGAGAAGATAACGTCAAACCCAGTTTTGCTGCACAGTTTTACTTTGGCGTGCTGTTGCTCACCGGGGCTCAGTCCATACACAGCCCAATCCTATTAAAAGCCCCGCGCTCGGATGCAGCGGCGTTGGGCAGGCTCCGCTGCATCCAGCGCGGGGCTGGAGGTCTCCTTGAGGGAAGGGGACAATTATCCCCTTCCCCTGTGTTGAACCCCAGCAGCCCCTATGGGTTTTCGGCCGAAACCGGAAGTGGGTTGCAATCACGATCTAGAGCCATTTTGAGGTGCGGGGAGGCCTGCGGCAGGGTCTGCAGGCTCCCCGCTCACCCTGGAGGACTGGCAAGACCCCCAGGTAGGTCTAACATCTACTTTTTTCCCCTGCTGCCGTCAACCCTAGTGACACCACTGGGGTGACGCAATGAGCTTTCGCACTGGGTGACATAAACCTCTGACCCCTAGCAATGGGAGTATCCAGACTGGGCTAAAATGCAGATATCAGAAGGAAGGACAGTTTCTCATTGAGAATGAGAAAGGGGTTAAGTAATCAAATTCTGAGCATGTCCCTCCAGCAACGATGGGTCTCACTGGCCTGGGCTAATGCATACCGGCTCTGCAGGTTCAGAAATGTTTTAGGTTATAATTATGAACCCAGCAGAGTTTCAGAGTGCCCAGCTTGACATACAAATTAATTTTATGAGCAGCAAACATTTGTATTCAGAGCTCGTTGTTTCCAACTGTTGTCAGCATTGGCAGTAAAAAAAGGAAGGGCAAGGGCATGCGCAAAATGAGTGTTTGTATCAAGTACCCAACAGGCATGATAGCTCCACAGTGGACGTGAAAGGCACCAACACTGCTCCTCCACTACCGCCAAAGGTTGTCATCATCTCAAGATTGCATGAACGTGGTCTTTGACCTTGTCTGGCTTATGGGGGTGGGGTGACGGTCACAATTTGCACCCTAGAGCTGAAGTCGCTGAGTCCCTACGGCGCCATGGGGTGGCATGGAGAGAAGCCGCAAATGGGTCCCAACTGACCTCGGAGTCAATCAGGGGAGGGGGTTGGTGCACCCTTCCTCCTCCTCCCTGACCTGGGCTCTTTATATGGGTCTCTGCAGCATGAGCCTCCACACAGCTCAGCCGCCAATCCTTTACTGAGCCTCCTTATCTGCCTGCCCCATGTTCTTATGTAGGCATGAGTGTTGTGCAAGGACCACCCCTTCCTGGCACAACTCCCCACTCAGGAGCACTCCACGAGTTGCCCCGCATCCCTCTTGACCCGCCTTGCCCTTCCCACTCTCCAGCTTTGACCCCCACCCTTGTCCTTGCTGAACATCATTGCCTCCGACCCGCACTGTCTCAGCGGGCCCAGAGGAGTCGGCGCAGCCGCACTCTGAGGCACTGGCCAAGCCACACCCGGCATTTCCAAGTTTGCTTGCTGCCGCCAGTTTGGATTGCCCCAGAATGCTGTGGGGCGTGAGTGTCGGGTTCGTTTGGCTCAGGACGTGCCCTAGCTCCACGACCGGCAGAAGCCTGGGGTCCAAGCTGACCCCAAGGGACCGCCGAAGGACCCCCTGCCTGCAGCTGGTGAGTTGGACCCTGGGCAGACCTGTCACTATTCAGGCAGCTGTTGCCCACTTTGTGTTGAAATCACAGTTCCAAGTGTTCCCCTTTTTCTTTCAGATGTGTGAGGCCCAAGGTGAGAATCTCTACTTTTGCCAGGATATTGAATTCAGTTGCAGCGAATTCTCCAGACAAAAACTTGCTTTTTTTTGAGTCTGAAAACAAATCTGTTTTTCAACATGTGACATGATCACCCCATGAGTTTTAATGTCTCCTTAAGTGATAATCTCTGCCGACTCATAATACACCAAATAACGAACAGCTGCTCTGACTGATCAAATGCAGAACCAAAGTTGAGACACTAATCTGTTGCAGAAGCTGTTTATTGTTCCTGGCACATTAAGCGATGGGGTTTACTGCCATCCCATAACCAGCTGTAATCAGAAGGTAACAAAAACAAAAATGGACTCATCTTCTTTTGCAACATTTGGAGGAGCTGCATTCCTAAGACACTTCAGTGATGATGCTGGCATTGTTGAGTATCATTGTGGTAGCCAAGACCAGCTCCAACGGAAAGCGGTAGGAACGTCCCTTCCTCATCTGATTCTTGTGGTGGGTACAATAACCAAAGTTACTCAACATCGGTGACACCGCCATAGGGCTAAATTCGCTAAAATGGATACAGTAGATGACACTTTTAAGATGATCAAAAGGAAGTACTTCTACACCAGACACACAATGTTGCCATAGGATTTTTTAAAGCGGTTCTAAATAGAAAAATAGAAGGAATTATACCAGTGATGGGGACTCGAGTCGCATGATACCAGTGCATTATACCAGTGATGGGGACTCGAGTCGCATGCATTATACCAGTGATGGGGACTCGAGTCGCATGCATTATACCAGTGATGGGGACTCGAGTCGCATGACTTGCCCGCAAGTCCGACTTAACTCGCAGCAGCGACTTGACTTGGACTTGACTTGGCAGCCACAAGCAGCTGGCCTGACTCAACTCATGACTTGGCCCTCTACGATTCACGATTCGAGTCGCCAGGGGACATAGGGAGTTTAACAGCCCAATTCTAACCAACTTTCCAGCGCCGGTGTAGCCGTGCCAACAGGGCACACACTGCATTTTGCAGTGCAGGGGCAGTCATGGAGGCCTTTTCAAAGTGAGGGTTAAAAAAATTCTTGTTTTTAAGTTTGGGTGCCTTCGTGTGCCAAACCGCTGCATTTTCTTGCTTTTACAAAGTGAAACTGCACTCCAGAAGGCATTTCCTGGTTGTGTGATTCCCCCTCCCTTCCCTTAAGGTCACCCCAGAATGCATTGCACAATGCATTCTAGTGCACGACTGGGGGAAGGGAGAAAGTCACGCAACCAGGAAGTGCCTCCTGGAGTGCAATTTCGCTTTGTAAAAGCAAGAAAACGCAGTGGTTCTTGGTAAAAGCAAGAAAACGCAGTGCAGAAAAAGCAAGAAAACGCAGTGCAAAGGCGCCCAAAGATAAAAACAAGTTTTTTTTTTTTAAAAATGGCTAGAGACTTGAAATGAGACTTGAGACTTAGGGCTCAGTCCAGCCTAACTCAGGCACAGTTGAGGCCCAATTGTGGCCCAATTGTGGCCCAAACTAGGACCGAGTTAGGCTGCAACTGTGCCTGAGTTAGGCTGGAGGCAACAGCATTGGGCCAGGATCGCGGCAAAACTTACCGCAGAGGCAGGCAGGCTCCTGTGGGGAGCTGTCAGTCTTGTGGAAGCGAAGAGCCCCCTCCTCAGCCCGTCTGCGTGCACCTACCACAGCTGCTGCAGCGGTCGCAGCAGATGGGCAGCCACAGGCGGGCCTGCAGGCACTGCGCGTTTGACAGTCAGCTGAAGGGCAGAGGTTGTGCCAGTGCCAGCTGCCCCAGGGCACCCTGGGCATTAGCCACCTGCCGCAGGGGGGAGTGCGACTGCCCTCCCTCCTGCAGACTGCGATGCCACCCCCAAGCCACGGTGAGGCTGCACGTGGGAGTCATGGGGGGGTGAGCGGGGGAGAGAAGGGAAGGAGGGGGTGGGAACGGCACGCACAAGGGGGGGGTCTCATGAGGTCTGGAACCGCCTCCGCCAGGACATGCCCGTGCGCTGCCTGAAGCCCTGGGCCTCAAGGGCCGTGGCAATGCCCACAAAGAAGGCATCCCAGCATGCCTTCTGCTCCGTGCCCCGGCCAAGACCGAGAGATGCCGTGGGCTTGTCTGCTGCGAGCGGGAAGGGCTCACGCAGCTCATCACACCCCCAGATGGGGCAACGTCGGCACCTTGCGGCAGGCGCTCTGGCGGCATGGGGGGTGCCAGCGTCCATCATCAGGGAGTGGGAGGGGAGGCAGGCACACTGACAGGGGGTGCTGGGGAGGGGCACGGGTGGGTCAGAAACAGACAGACAACACGGCTGGTGGGAGAGGGATACAGGGAGAGGGGTCTGCAGAGACCGATAGGGGCACAGGGGGCACTTCGCAGATGGAGGCAATGCAGGAACGGGCGCCTCTCATGCAGACGGACCGAGGGCGGACACGGACGCCGTTGATGGGCGGAAACGGACGCCGGTGACGGGCGGACAGAGGGCGGAAACGGACGCCGGTGACGGGCGGACACGGACGCCGGTGATGGGTGGACCGAGGGTGGGTGAGAGCCCCGGTTGCTGAAAGGGCTCTTCACGGACGTGGCGGACGTGCGCCACAGTGCCCGTCAGTGTTTGCCTGCCTGACAGGCCCCCCAACTCCCCCCTCCCCTCTGGTCCCAGAGGGTCCGGCAGCCCCCCTGCTGTGTTCTCCCAGGGATGGCTGTGGCGGACCCTGGCTGGGATTCATGCAGAGGCTTGTGTGCTGGGGCCTGCCTGTGTGGGTGTGTGGGGCAGTGCTTGTGCAACATTGGGGACATGTGTTTCCAGGGGCATCTTTATTGTTCTGGAACAGTGGCAGAGATGGCCGGGCGTGGCTGCCAGGAGTAGGCACAGCAGCCTCTAGGACCACAGCAGCAGCATCAGGCGAGCCCCATGGACCTGGAGATGCGGGCTCTTCCCCTGTGGAACCACGGCCTGCTCCATAGAAAGGGGAGGGACAGCAAGTAGGCAGCCAGGGCGGTGGGGCAGCAGCAGCAGCTGAGGTGGGTTGCAGGGCAGGCTCCCAGACCTCTCTGGCAGCATCAAGGCAGGTGACCGTGGGGCAACCAGACTGCAGGCCCAGGGGTGCTCCCCGGACGGTTTGTGGTAGTGGGCATTCCTGGGGGGACGAACAACATGGGGGTGTTCCATGGCAGCTGCTGCGTGGTAGCAATCGCCATTGAAGAGGAGCCAGTGTGCCAGTTGCAAAGGTCTGCAGGGAGAGAAATCAAACACAGCTGAGTGGTGTGAGACACATAGCCTGGTCTGCGCTCCTTCCCTGGGTGTACGGTGAGCATGATCCTGTAAGGGAAAGGGGTCAAAGAGAGAGACAACAACACAACTTGGGGGTCACAACCATGGCAATCCTAGCAATACTGACCTGTCGGTAGACCCTGTGGAGAAAAGAGGGGGGGGGAACAGCTGGTGTCTACATATGGGTTACAGTTCCACACTCATGGCATTGTGTGCTCACATTAATACAGGCAGCTATGAGACAAGACATTGGTATAGAGGCATATCATGGCAGGCTATGCAGGCAGCTATGAGACAAGACATTGGTATAGAGGCATATCATGGCAGGCTATGCAGGCAGCTATGAGACAAGACATTGGTATAGAGGCATATCATGGCAGGCTATGCAGGCAGCTATGAGACAAGACATTGGTATAGAGGCATGTATCCTACCTATATTTCTGTATGCAAAGAGGCAGACGTCAGACCACATGTCAGCACAAACCCTGCACTTACCTGCTGGTGTTGTTGCCTGTATGGGGGGGGGGAGAGAGGGGCTGGGAGAAAGACATGGGTTAGCAAACACTTGCATGGAGACAGCTGCCCAGGCACAGCAGTAAACAGTTTGGCCACAGGCAGAACAGCCCTCTCTGCCCTAGAAGGGGGCAGAGAGGAGAGAGGAGAAGAGAGAAGTGGGGTGTTAGAAAAGTTTTCAAAGTCCCACTTTGTGGCTGCTGGGGGACAGAACCCCACGCCACGTGCTCAGAGAGAGAGAGAGAGAGAGAGAGTGGAGGGCTGGGGCTGGGCTTTTGTGGGAAAGAGGCTGGGTGGGGCTGGGTGCTGATAGGGTAACTATTTGGGTCCATGTCCAGAGTTAGGCCACACCTGTTCGGTCCTAACTCAGGCCCAACTCGGGCCCAGGGTGTTAGAACTTTTCAGGAGAGGGCTGGTGTGGGTAAGGTAAAATGGCTCCTATGGGTCTCCTCACATTTGGGTCCACCCTTTTTGCTGGCCCAAATTTTGGGCCTGAGTTGGGCTCGAGGGGGCGTGTCAGTGGCTCTCCAGTGTCTGGAACCGGACCAAAATTCGTAACCGCCCCCGTCACACCCCCGACACGCCCCCAACACACCCACTTTTAGGCTGCAATTGTGCCTGAATTGTGCAATTGTGCCTGAATTGTACCGCAGTTGCCTTGGGCTGGACCGGGCTGCAATTCAGTCACAATTGCAGCCCAACTCAGGCACAATTCAGGCACAACTCGGGCCTAAAGCACTTGGGCTGCAATTGTGCCTGAATTGTACCGCAGTTGCCTTGGGCTGGACCGGGCTGTTAGACTCAAGAATTTTGGACAAAAACGTGAGACTTGACTCAAGACTTGGAGCCAGACAGTTTTCCACATCACTGCCTTTTACTGTACATAGTGAAGCCATTGGTCCATGTACCTCAGTACTGTCTTTTAGTGCTTACTCTGAGTTAGTTCTGTTGATAATACACCAGGATCTGACTTGTCCCAAACAATTGCTCACATGAGTGGTTAGTGAAACATGGGAGTTCTGAATTCTCAAGAATTTGCAGTTCCCAGGGCACAACACTCATCTGAGTAGACCACTTTATGTGAGCAGGTTTTTGGAGTTAGTTGGTGCCACGCATGTGGTTGGACTTGTCTTTGGGGGTTTGCATGTAATGACGCCGCTATGCACAGACACCTGTGTTCCCTGTGGAGTCTTCATTGCTTGGTGACATAAACCTTATTCTAGAACAGGTGTTGATGAAGCTTGCTGTATCTGGGCTCAGATATGAGCTTGAAGGACTCTTAGTAGGAGCTCCCAAATTCTTCTCTGGTTTAGATTTAAAAAATCTGAGTTTGGTAATTCCTGGTTGACCCCCTTTGCTAATCCGCCTGGCCTGGCAGCTCTCTAGCCTCTGTCTCTCCCTCCCCCACCTCTTTGGTTCTTGGAGCATCATATAAGTATGCAGCAGCATTTTAGAAAACATATGGAGGAAATGACCAACTATTATATACTAAGAAGACATGAAAAGGTCTTGTATTTTGTACAGAGGGTTAGGGTTAGGGTTAGGGTGGGGTGGGTGGAGGATGTTGACCTTGAAGTGATAGTTAATCTTCTGAAAGCGGCTAAGATCCAAGTCCTAATGCATGTCTACTTGGGATCCAGTGTGTGCAACTGTGGCTCCACCCCTCTGTCCCTTCCCCAACCCTGTTCCTCCCCCCAAATGCCCTGTTCCTCCCCCTCCCAATCCACGGCTTGCCCCACCACTGACTTACTAGTGCTGGGGGATCCAGAAAGGTCACTGTTGTGCGGCCAGTGCTGCTCACCATTTCTGGCACAGAAGCGTCATCGGGGTTGGTGCGGTGGTGCGGTGGGCCCCAGCGCGGGGGCCGGACGTGGCGGCGAAGGAGCGCACTTACCTCCGGGATGTGTTTCCTCCGCCGTGTTCGTCCTGATGTTGAGCCCTCCTGCCCGCCCTTGAGCTGGAACGGCTCCAAAATAGTACCTAAAACAGTGGGGGGGGGGGCGTGATTGGAGCCGCTCTGGGCACACGCTTCAAGCTGACGTCACGCCCGGTTCACGTGGGGGCATGGCGTCAGCGGCCCCCCCCCGAGGATCACCAATGTTCTGGCAGCAGCTGTCCTGTGCTACCCACATTTGCAACACCTGAAGTTAGGCCGCGTTGCCAGAATGTGAGTTCCAGCAGTGCAGCGTGATGACGGGATAACGTCATCCGTTAGCCTGCAACTTTAGTACTGTCCATAACCATCATCAAAGTAAATAAATACAGGCACCTTAGGCTTCCCACTTTGCTAAAATGAAAGAAAACAGGCTGGATTAGGACATTGCCTGCCAGGGGTTAGTAAAAAGAGGGGGGAGCAACCAAACAGGGCGAGATTTAGAGATGCTTGTTCTGGAATGCACAACAAAGTAAAATTCAGGATATTCTGTGTGGTAACCAAGACATGTTGTTATAGCAAAGGAAAGAGCTTTGAGGAAACACTGGCTGGCTGCAGGATTTCTTTCCTGTTGTGAGTCTGTGTTTTGTATTTATGACTCTCACGCACGTTTGTTGCGATAACCTTGGTGCAGTCACCCAAATGCTGCAGTGTGTTTTATTAGGCACTTGCCTTGTAGGCTGCTCCGACCAGATAACTGTCGGAAATATCTGTTTTAAAAATAAATATTTCCGAGAGGGTCTTGTGGAGAGCCTCTTTATCTTGATCACTGTGAAATCGCAAGCACCCGTCTTTCGAGCTGCTGTGACTCCTGATTGTTTTCAATCCATCCCTGCTCCTTGAGGGATGGGTTCACTGACAGTTCACCAGATCACTGCCAAGATTCGTGTCCTCACACTGTTTCACGCCAACACGACAAACTGCTGCATTGTGTGGAGACGATCTTTGCTTCTGTAACCTTCCTGTGGTCTATTGATCTGTTCTTGATTTGGAGCTTCTTTAAGATATTGTAAGAATACAATATTGCATTGGGGAGGGTGGGAGCTGAATTGTGCACATGTAGCATTCATAAGGGCTGCAATGGGCCCCTGCGTGCTGAGTGCCCACCTCTCTCTGCGTTTTCAGGTCCCCCGAATAAGCAGTTTTATGCACTGGGACTTTTCCAAGAATTTAAATGCAAGATAGCTGTGCACATGCAAACCCCCCCCCTCCACAAATCCATAGTGAAAATATCTGGTGGACCGCGACGGGGTGAGCTCTCGTTGCTTGGCCAGCTCCTGCCAACCTAGCAGTTCCAAAGCATGTTAATGCGAGTAGATAAATAGGTACCGCTTGCGGGAAGGTAAACAGCGCTCCGTGTTCCAGCTGCATGCTACGCGCTGCGGCAAGGAGAGTCATGCCGGCCACATGACCACGGAGGCGTCTTCGGACAACGCTGGCTCTTCAGCTTTGAAATGGGGATGAGCACCACACCCTAGAGTCGGACACGACTGGACTTAATTGTCAGGGGTCACATTTACCTTTTTATTTTGATCTTGGTCATTAAAAGCCACTAGGACACATATACTCTGGATGTGTTGAATTTGTGATCTCCAAACCAAATCCATCAGTCATATACTGTATTGTGGCCTTCCAGATTCTTGACCATTTGGACTGACAACTTTTGATTTAAAAATATTGGTTCCCTGGGCAGGCAAGGGGAGGGGGATAGAATCAGTGGCGTCACTGTGACGCGCGTCACCCCAGAGTGGGGGACGTGCGTCACCCCCCCGACACCCCCCGACACCCCCCCGAATCACCCCCCCTACAGAAACTTACCTTTTCCGGCGCTCGTCACTGGCCGGGAAGCGCTCCAGGGCCTTCTGAAAAGAAGAGGCCCAATGCGCTTGCGTTAAAACATGACCTTTGAAGATTTTCGCGCATGCGCAGACCCTTCTGAGGGCAAGAGGGCAGGTCCTTGCCCTCAGAAAAGGGTTTGCGCATGCGCGAAAACCTTCAAAGTTCATGTTTTAACGCAAGCGCTCCAGGGCCTCGTCTTTTCAGAATGCCCTGGAGCGCCGGCCGGGCCGGACGCTCCCCGGCCTCGGAGCATCCGGCCTCCGGAGGGTGACGTGCGTCACCCCTTGGCGCGCGTCACCCCCCGGCGGCCCGCCCCGCCCGCCACGCTACAGTGACGCCAGTGGATAGTATTAGGGTAAGGTAGAAAATGTGGATCAGGACAGAGATAGGAAATATGGATCAGGGTGAAGGAAAGGCCACTAGTGGGTCAGGGATAAAGCAGTCGTGGAAGCCGGTGGTTTACAGGTGGAGCTGGATCAATCCAGTGAAATACTTGCGGGTTGACAATCCTATTGACAGCTTCTCTCCCCCACCCCCATTTTTGCCATTCTGTCGGCGCAATCCTAGTGCCCGGCAGGGCGGCAGAACGAGTGTTCCGCTGCCCGAAGCCGTCGTAAAATTGCCATAAGGCACTTTTTCGATGACTCGAGAGCAGGGAAGGCCAGCGCAAGGCCAGCCTCCCCTGCTCTGCCAACCAAGCTGTTGCCCACTCGCTGGAGGACCCAGGTAAGGATCCAGCTGATGGGGGGGAGGTGCGGTTTGGCAGCAAACGGTGGGGGCCGATAGGCCCAGCCGGCTCGGGAGGGGACGGGATCGGCCTTGGCCGAATCCTGAACCCTCCCACATGGCTGGGCCATTACACCGATCAGCCCCTGCGATCGGCCACTGCACCATTTACTGATCGGCCTCTGCGCCAGAGACATCACTGTAGCGTGGCCCGTGGGGTGGAGCGCCCCAGGGTGACGTGCGTAGAAGGGTGCGTAGAGGAGAAGGCCTCGGACCGTCCTCCTGGGCCTGCGCTCCTGGGCCTTCTCAGGAAGGCCCACTGCACGAACGTTATTTATAACGTGTTTAGCGCATGCGCAGACCGTTTTTGAGGGAAAAGGGCTGCCCTTTTTCCTTAGGAACAGTCTGCGCATGCGCTAAACACGTTATAAATAACGTTCGCGCAGCAGGCCTTCCTCAGAAGGCCCAGGACAGCCGGCCGGGGAAGACGTCTCCGAGCCGGCTGCAATGATTGAGTAACGATTAGTAAAGGGTGTGTGTCCGGGGGGAGGGGTCACTAGGGTGACGCACGCGCCCCACCCTGGGGCAGCGCGCACCCTAGTGACGTCTCTGCCCTGCGTCATAGACCAATCAGCCCCTGCGCCATTTACACTCGGGGAAGGGGACAAGAGTCCCCCTCCCCGAGTAGACTTTCCACTGGGCGGGAGCCTGCCTGCAGCGAATCCTTAGGCAGGATTGGGCTGCCCGTTGAAGAAAATGAAAATTATTGAGTTCTGGTAGGCCATCATGTTCATCTGGTGGGTTGTGTGGCTTGGTGGGTCCCAAATTGTACGTATCTTCTGAGCTATATCTTTGGAACTATCTCAAAGATGACTTTCACATCTGTGAAAGGAGTATAAAAATGTACCTGGAATGAAAATGGCTCATACATTAAGAGGGCAGCTGCATTAAAAAAAAAATATGGATGTCTGTTTTCAGCAGCAAGATTTCCAGCTTATGGTGAGTAGGGCAGCTCTAGAGCTTGGATTAAGCCAGCTGACTCTAGAGACAGACCACAGGAATGGCAATAGGAGGAATTTGCTAAGTCCTCACTGCAATGCCCTTTCATTCAATTGGGCTTCAGTGTGACTTGAAGGGCACTACAAGTCCACAAACCAAGAACTGCTCATCGCTCAACAATTACACTAAGGAGGACCCCTAGTGTATGCCGATATGACGGAATATTGAATGAATGTGCCCTACAACTGAATATGTGGGTGAAACCATCCTTTGGTTACTTCATCAAGGTGCTCAGATAAGCATTCACTGCTTGGTTCACTGTCACATCCTGAAGGGCAGTTATGTCCATGGTGAACCAACAGATAGAAATTTAATTGCTGGAATTTTGTCAGACTGTTTGCAGCAGATATGCTTTTTGTTTTTGACCTCCAAGATTAAACACTATTTAGTACTGATTGCATTGTCACAAGCCATTTATGTATCTCTGTTGATTCAGGCAATGCATTTCAGGTAACCTTCCAAAGTATAAGGATTGACTGGTTTATTTAGTCAAAAGATGGTCTTATCTTTATCAAACATCCTCAAAATATTGCCAGTGCTGAGATACTGTAATATTCATTTCATTGGTTAATTGATTAAGAGCAAGGCTACTGAAGAGCTTTCAATTGCCTACTAAAGAAAGTTAGCTGGTTGATGGTGGTTGAAGAGAATTGTGTGTGTTTGGCTTCTGTGTGTACATTGGGCAGGTCCAGTCAACCCATGTCCCTGACTGAAAGGTTCACATCGAGCAAGCTCGTTCAGTCAGCTCTCGGATTCTCAGTGGCAGTGCACTGGGGGAAGAAAGAAAAAAACAAAGCTGCTACTGCCACTGCCTTTGTGCATCCCTGGCTGCTTAGGAAAGTAGCTAGGTGAGCAAGGAGAGATGGAGTCTGTGATCTAGAGCCTGCTCCAACACCGGCCAACCTACCTTGAATTGGACACTGCCTCCTTCCTACACACTCACAGAACTGAATAAGAGTTTTACTATTAGCTCTGATACATAGAAATGAGAGCTGACTCATATGAACACCTAATTGGTTCCATGCTGTGTCATAAGAACACCTCGTTGGCTCTTGGAACAATCAGTCTCATGTGTTTTCTTTTTTTTTGGGTTATTGGGCCATACCTTTTGATAGAATACAGATAATTCAACATGGTCTGTTTCATTACATTCTGCATTCTGCAACTGCACTTGAGCGAGAGTTACCCTGTCAGCTGAAGCGTGGTGAGGTGAACGCCAGAGAGAGAGAGAGAGAGAGAGAGAGAGAGAGAGAGAGAGAGAGAGAGAGAGAGAGAGAGAGAGAGAGAGCTGGACTGTGAAATAAACATCTAGAATGAAGGCAGTGGTGTAACAAGGGTGGTGCGAAGGCAAGTAGTTGTGCAAGACTCCGTTACACTGGAGTCAGCGGCCCCTCCCCCTTGCTGTTGGAGCCATTCTGGCAGCAAAGGCAACACGCAGGACACTCCCTCACTCCCTCACTGTTGCTCCTGGAATGGCTCCAACAGCAAGGGGGAGGGGCCGCTGACTCCAGTGTAACGGAGTCTTGCACAACTACTTGCCGTCGCACTGTTGGAGGATGGGCAGCGTTTAGCTGCTGGACACTGGGGGTGTGGTGTACTGCCTGGTCACATGTAAAGACCTCCTACTCTAATCCCTCTGTGTTCCAGGAAGGGGTGTGGCCCCTGACCTTTATTTCCTCCTTCTTGCCCCTCACTCAGTCTCTTCTTCTCTTGATGCCCACCGAGCAAGATGATGCCATCGCTGCTCCTGCAGCCCAGCGGCCATCTTGCAGCCTAACCCCATGCAGGGAGCCCCAGCTCTAGGGGGATTCTATCTTAAGTCTAGGATGTACCTCTGATTGATGGTCAGATGCTATGTATATATGCAAACTAAACTGTAAGTAAACTCTTCTTCTTTTTGCAACTACAAAACAATGCCTCGTGTGTATTCATTTAGCTAAGCAAAGCAGTCTGCCTGGGTGGAGGAGGGAACTCTGCTAATAAGTGGGAACGCACCTCCCAGTATATGCCTGAGAGCATCTAATTACTCCATCATCATCATAATAATTACCTTTATTATTATTATTATTATTATTATTATTATTATTATTATTATTATTATTATTATTATTATTATTATTATATAACCTTTCCAATGATTACAGTAAGTCCTCACTTAAGTCATTTCATTTACAGTTGATGGGAAAATACCAGGGGAACATTTACATTTATCAGTTAGCCTATGGTAAAATTGGTTTTGTTATAAATTGTTTCGCTTAAAGTTGCAGTTTCCAAGAAGAACCTATCGACAATTGGTATATTGGTATATACTTTATGGTATTATTCATAAATACAAATTTTCCAAAAGGTTTTCACAATTTTGACCACTAGTGGTGTCACCCCCCTGAGGGTGTCACCCAGTGCGGTCTGCACCCCCTAGTGATGCCACTGCTTCCATGATGTCCTGTTTCAATTAAACCGGATGAGTTCCCAACATGCTTTGCTCTTCCTGTTTATTTCAAACTCACCACCACAGCTGGTGCCCCCACTCTCTTTCCTTGAGCTCCGAAACCACTTCCTTCCTCTATGCCATCCTGTTTACTGGAGGAAGTGGTTCCAGAGCTCAAGGTAAGGGAATGGGGGCACCAGCAGTGGTCATAATTTTCAACCCCAAATTCTACCCCTGCCCTTCCCATTCACCAAATCACACCCTATTTTCAAGGCCTGCAAATGAGATTTGAAATTGGTGGCGATGGGTGTTTCAGACCAATTCTAGTTATTTAATCATGGTGTAAACCACTTGAGTTTTTAGAGAACATAGAAGAGTACATTTTCAAAGAACTGCATTAAAAATAAACACAAGAAGCATGTAACACTTTTATCTTAATATCTGCTGCTATTATTTCATTAATATCAGAGGATGGCCCACTAAAGTGATCGTTTCTTCTTTCAGGATAAAAATATTATAGACAAACTTTGTTTTCCTTCGGGGGGAAAACCAAATGATGGAGCCTGATATTTAGCTGGGGTAATGGCTAGCAGCAGATCTTGCTCACTTGACAGTCCATTTGGCAGTAACAGAAGTATTTTACATTCATGTGATGTATTGGTTCATGTGGTTATGTGTTTGATGTCACATTACTTCCCCATGAAATGTTCAGAGCGACAGATTGCAGCTATGCTCTACTGTTTGGTGGGTGGTCCCAAAAAAGAATAATCTAGCACTAGCAGAACAATGAATAAATTTCAGAACAAGCTCTATTCCTTTATTTTTTTTTTCCAGAAAAATGGAATTAGACAATGTCGTAACTCTGGGAGTTCTACAATACACTAATATGGATAAATGGTTGCTAAAGGAAAATGGGCCTTGCTGTATGTTTGTGGGACATTAAATCGCTTCACAGCATCATACAAATTACCCATGATAACACTTCATGAGAAAAGTATTGAAAGAAAAACACAATGACTGCAGTTCCACAGTCAGTCATCCAAAATGCGTCTGCCAGTGTACACAGAAAAAAGCCATTGTTCGCGATGAACGATCAGTAAGTTCCATAATAATGGAATCAGGTAGAACAGAAAAGGTGCTCGTTTCTGTAAAAAGTATGACAACCAATTTTATTCCCGCAGCCTACCTACACATTCCCGAAGGAAGCAGGAACAATGAGCTTCTGGGAGGACCTGAGCATCAAATCATGCTCAGTGTGCTGGGTTAGTCTGGAATGAAACCGCTTTGTGGCGGACAGAATGATCCCCCCACCGGCGTATTTCCACATGAGACAGGCAATCAACCTGCCATAAAAAGTGGCAATGCGACACCCAGGGCTGGTGCCTGGCTATTTTGCTCCCTAACTACTTGCACCTCCCCCCCCCCATTTTTTCATACGACTATATTATTATTTTATTATTATTTCATGAATTTATATCTCCCGCCTTTCCCAAGCTGAAGCAAATGCCCGAGGCGGCTTACAAAGTTCCATAATAAAATGTACAATGTATACAAACAATGAGTAAAATCATTAATAAAAACAATAAAACCATGGGGAGGGGGAGCTATTTGGTCCAGAATGAGGCAGCAGAACCAAAACACGATTACAGAGACACAGAGGGCAGAAATCAACCCGTCACCCAAACGCCAGACAAAACGTTTTGAGCCCTCGCAGAAAAGCCATGAGCATGGGGGTTATAATTAACTATATTCCATAAAATTGGAGAGATGTGACAATCCCACTCCATCCTGAGTGAATTTGGACAAGGCAGGACAATCAGGAAAAATATAAAGGGGGCAAAAGGATTTGGAATCATGGGGGAGATAATTGCAGGGGAGATATTTGCAAATTAAGGCACAAATATCTTTTGATAACAGGAAAAAAATGAGGGAACACAAAGGTTGGGGCAGGGAGATCACAGAGCAAGCTGAAAAAACAAAATTTTGATTTTGATGGAGGATGAAATATTGGCTGTTGAACAATATTTAAATACCTTATCTACCTTGATGCAGCATATACTTTCAGTTGCTTTGTTTTATGCATTGCTTTTGGCTGCGATTTTGTTCTGTTATTTTCTTGTCGTGGCCAATCGCGTTCACAAAGTAAGGACTGTAACTTCTTTCTGCCATTGATCTCCATCAACTTACTCCCACTGAAGTTCTATCACCCTATTCCCGAGAAAGCACATATAGGACAGTAGCTCGCGATTTGTGCTTTATAATGACCCATTTTTTAATTGCAGTTCCAACTCTTGGGGATCCCATAGACCAGTTGAATGATTCCCTGTACATTGCCAAAATAAGCTTGACACTACCCAGAGCTCCCAATTAAAGCTGATATATCTAAAATGCAGAAGACATAAGCATGCTTTTTAACACACAGGCACAAAATCCTTCAAAGTAGAGAGCGTTGGGAGGCATTTATTACAAATGATTTAAAGAGAAACAGCAAGAAGCAATAAAACTGTTAAACCTAGAAAATATTAGATCGCTGTTTCTAGACTAGGGATGGGCTGCCTTGAGTCTTGCATGGTCTAATTTCCTATTTTTACTAAAATCCCTCTGGTCCACCTATCTGTTTTACATCTCCAAAATAAATAAAACGGTGTATACACAGGGTATCTTAAAAGACTAATTTCTGTGTTTAGGAATCCTGAATATGCACTCTTGTTTAAGAAGGGCCTTCTTGCATTGGGCAAATAATTATGTTAAATCCAATCAAGGGCCATCTAGTGAATTCAACATTCTTTGAAAGAATTCAAAGAATTCTCAGAAAGCACTAAGTGGTCCAGCAGAAATTGGTCAGTAATTCATTGATCAACTGTGGGCTACCTAGTTCTGTCTATTCTAGACCAATCTTTCAGATAGATAAATAGATAGATAGATAGATAGATAGATAGATAGATAGATAGATAGATAGAGAGAGAGAGAGAGAGAGAGAGAGAGAGAGAGAGAGAGAGAGAGATGTTGAATGTTTGGAAAATGCTAATATTTAACAGCAAACACTGTGATTGAGCAGCAAAATGGTGCTTTATTTAGCCAGTGTGAAAGAAATGGACACATACAAGAAAACTGCTTTATTACATCAAACCAAGGCCAATCTTGTTTAGCATTGTGTTTCCGAGTAGCGTGGAGATTTTCATGGCTTGTTACAATTTGTAGAGAAATAGAATATATGGGTTTGTCAGCCATGTAACTTTTGGTTGAAGAAATAAAGTTTTCAAACTTGTACCCAAGTTGGGCACAAGTTTGAACAACAAGTTGGGTACAAGTTTGTTTGTTCAACAAGTTGGGTACAAGTTTGAAAACTTTATTTCTTCAACCAAACGTTACATGGCTGACAATCCTATATATCCTATTTCTCTACACATTGTGTTTCCAGTAGCAGTCAGCGAGATCAATCATGCATCTGGGTGCTTTTCCACCACATTTTTTGTGTGTGGGAAAACTCACAACATTCGCCCCACCCACCCACGAGATTCAAATGTTACAGGAGCACTGCAGGATGAACCCACAGAAAAGCACCACCCATGGTGTTGCTTCAGCTTAAAAGAGGGAGTGAAGCTAATTCCAGCACGGCTCCATCATGCCTGGACTCAGATCCAGCTTAGAACCCTCTCATCGCACCTGTAACTAACTAATATCATCATCACTGAGCAGTGGCGTTCCCAGCCCTCCCGGCGCCTGGGGGGGCGGGGTTGGAGCGCCCCTCCAAGTAGCCGGGCTCGGGGCTGAGCGCCCACTCCGCGTGTCCCCGGCCTCCGGAGGCTGCGCTCCGAAGGCTGGGGATAAGCCCTCCTTAAAGCGACCGCCCCGTTTGGCGGTCGAGAGCTTTATGAAGAAGCCGAACGCGTCGCTGGCTTTTATAGGGTTTGCGCATGCGATCCTTCAGATTTTTTTTTCAAGGCACTTATGTATGTGTATACATGACAACTCCAACTCCCACATTTCCTTTTCTGGTCTGATTCATTTCCTGAAGATGGACCGATCCATCAAAGATGCTAGGAAAATCAAAGAGCAGAAGAGAACCTCAAGCAGGTGCTCAAAAGGCGCTTTCTGTTATGATTATTTGCCCAGTGCATTTTGACATGTGACTTTGGCAGAGGTGTAAACTACAGGCTCTTCTCTAGTGGAAAAATGCTTCCAGACTCTTTTAATAGGCACAGCACGTGTCAAAGAACGGCAGGTTAAAGCATGCTTTCCTGTCCATGGGGACACTTTGGAAAGCGTCATTCTCACATGCAACAACCTGCAATTTTCCCTGATGAAGGCGACTGTTGAGACCTGTCGAGCAAATCAGCAAGTGTTGAGAACCATTGAATCAAATAATCAGTTAAACATCCTTAATAAACTCCATTTTGACACCTGTTAGACTAGGTTTGCCTCTCCTCCTTGTTTCATTGGCTATTTTTGGTGATGCTCTCCCATATATGCTCTTTTGTTAAAATCTAACAGAAAACTAGCACAGCAGGAAGAAAAGCCAGGCGAAACACTTTCTACCTGAAGTGCTAGCTTTCCACAGACTGAGCTGTACAACATTGACAGCTCTCTGAATATGTCTGTCCATTGAAGGAAACATTTATACCATCAGAGAAACTGGCGAGAATATTTAAACTACCACACTGAGGGCCCAATCGATCGACTTTCCAACTTTCCAGCACTGATGCAGCCGTGCCGATGGGGCGCACACTGCATTCTGTGGTGGGGGAGCAGTCACAGAGGCCTCCTCAAGGAAAGGGAATGTTTGTTCCCTTACCTTGGGGATGCATTACGGCTGCATCGGCGCTGGAAAGCTGGATAGGATTGGGCCCTGAATCATTTATGTAACCCTGTTTACTGCTTTAGATGATGGCCAGCAGTAGTTGCCCAAGAAGACATAAAGAATAACCAGCTTCAACTCCTAGGTAGCTGTCTTCAGTTGAGTGAGGTCATTTATCCATCCAGTTTAGTGTGGTTTCCAGTGGCTGGCAGCAACTCTCCAGGGATTCAGGCAGGAGGTTTTCTCAGCTCTACCTGGAGATTCCAGGGATTGAACCTGGGATCTTCTCCCTGCAAAACAGGTGCTCTACCACTGAGCTCCAGTGGATGATCACAGGGCTGGAGAACAAGCCCTATGAGGAAAGGTTGAGGGAACTTGGTATGTTTAGCCTGGAGAAGAGGAGGCTGAGAGGGGATATGATAGCGCTCTTCAAATAATTGAAGGGCTGTCATATGGAATAAGGAACACATTTGTTCTCAACTGCCTCTGAGTAGAACTAGATCCAATGGGTATAATAAACTGTAAGAGAAGATATTCCAGTTGGCCATCAGGAAGAAATTCTTGACGGTCAGGGCGGTTCAGCAGTGGAACAGATTGCTGAGGGAGGTGGTAGATTCCCCATCACTGGAGGTCTTCAAGCAGAGGCTCAACAGGCACCTGCTGGAGATGCTCTAGGAGGATTTCCTGCTGCAGGCAGGGGGTTGGACTAGATGACCTTGTGGGTTACTTCCAATATGATTCTATGATTCACAATTAGGCTGCATCCCCTGACTCACATAGGCAACAATAGCCACTACTGTGTGTGTGCTATTTGTCTTGAATCATCTTGTTTGTTTCAACAAGGCCAGGCGGAGAGTGGCGGCAACACACAGAGGACCTCAAGGCACAAAGAGGGAGGAGGAAGTGGGAAGGTTCTGTCTCCTCCTTCTTCCTTGCCTGGCCTTCCTGCCGGGTGGGCAAGAAGGAGAAGAAATCAGATCCATGCAGTCCTATTTCTGCCAGCTTAGCATTGAGATGCCCCTGCGCTCAGCGAGGCACTTGGGGATACAGCGCATCCACTGTCTTTAGGGGAGGGGCAAGGGGCTGTATTGCCTGCCTGTCTCATTGGAATGGCATACACATCACCACAGGATGTGGACCTGGGGTGAGGGGGAGGGCGTGGCAGGGACCGAGCCACTGCTTGAAGAGGGATCTTCCATCATTCTCAGTCTGGACTGGCTCTGGCTAGCGCTCATCCTAGACCAGAGACATGTCAAGGACACCCCCACAATGACGGTTATCCCATAACAGTGGCTCAGGGACAAATAAGTAAAGGTAAAGGTATCCCCTGACAATTAAGTCCAGTCGTGTCCGACTCTAGGGTGTGGTGCTCATCTCCATTTCAAAGCTGAAGAGCCAGCGTTGTCTGAAGACACCTCCGTGGTCATGTGGCCGGCATGACTCTCCTTGCCGCAGCGCGTAGCATGCAGCTGGAACATGGAGCGCTGTTTACCTTCCCACAAGCGGTACCTATTTATCTACTCGCATTGACATGCTTTGGAACTGCTAGGTTGGCAGGAGCTGGCCAAGCAACGAGCGCTCACCCCGTCGCGGGAATCGAACTGCCGAACTTTCGATCGACAGCTTATGGTTCAGCGGTTTAACCCGCTGCGCCACCCGCTGTCCTATACTGGGGACAAATACTGCCCAATAAAAGTGGATCTGGTGACTGGTTGCAGAAGAGAGCCGGAATCCCTTATTCTCCCTCTTGGCCGATTTACTCCTGTTTTCTACTCATCATCTTCCTCATTCCCCCCCCCCCTTTGTTTTCCACTTCCCTTGTCCCTGGTGCCTGTTCATCCTTCTCTTCCTCTACTCTTCCAACAGCCTCCCCTAGAACGTCAAGCCTCATTTGAGCCAGAACTTCCTGCAAGGCACTTCCAGAACTTCTATATAAGCTAGGCCTCAGCTCTGGAAGATCAAAATTAGTAAGCAGAGCTGGCCCAGGCAATACCTCCTCCTCGCGCCTGAGGCAGCATGCCAAATGCTGCTCTCCTCTGTCTGGGTGATGCCTCAACCTCTTCTCCTCCCACTCCCTGGACTGGGAAAGGAAGAAGAGGACAGAAGAGGAAGTGCGGAGGAGAGGATGATGGCGGGCTAGAGCCCCTCCTCTCCACTTCCTCTTCTGTTTTATCTCCTTTTTTGTTTTTCCATGCAAAGAGTGGCCACTCAGTGTTGGCCTCGTGGATGGGCGAGTCTAGTGGTAAAACAAGTGTCCTTTAGCATGTGCAGAGGGCTATTTCATCACCACTGAACAAATGTAACAAGCAAGCATTCACTAGCGTGCGTTTTTCTGGCTTTTGTTTTTTGTTTAACGCTTCAGGTTATTTCTTGTGCATCTTCAAATGCTGTCAACCATTATTTTCTTCCCTAAAAGAGAGCTTTGAATTCACCCCATTCCTTCATTCTAATGCCACCTCATTGCCCATTTTGGTCCACTTTATGTAGATACATTACAAAAGCAATGGTGCTTTTCTCCAGCAGGGAACTGTTATTTCCTCCCTATGGAGATAGCTGACAATGCATTCATGCCTTGAATTATTGGCTGCTGATGGCAGATATGAGATTCAGTATGACAAACAAGGCACCTATTCTGTTAGCGTCGCTGTTGACTAAATGAGAATCCAAACACTGGGCCAGTTGCACATTGGGAGAAACTATAGCAAGATAAGAACAATGACAGCCAGTTCAGGTCTTGCTCAGTTGCGATGACTTTTCTTAGGACTGAGCTAGTTTTAAATCAGCAATCAAAAGATGGACTTACATGTGTGTCTCTGTCAGTGATAGAGACTTGAGTCTGTTGACTCGGACTCGACTCGAACTCAAATCGCGTCAATGACTCGACTCGGACTTGTCTCAGCGATTGTAAAGACTCGAAAGGTTCGACTCGAGACTTGGATCCTTTTACAAGTCCAATTTTATTCAGGTTTAAACCCTGAATTAAACCCAGGTTTAATTTCCCCATTAAATAGATAGGGACTTGCAACCAAAGACTTGGGACTTGGGGGCAAAGACTTGGGACTTGACTTGAGACTTGGACCCAGAGACTTGGGACTTGACTTGAGACTTGTTCCACATCCGTGGTCTCTGTGAAAATGTTCATGACCTTTGTTGCTCACGTTCTCTATCCTTTCTCCACCAACTTGTTTGTGGTTGCTTCTGTGTGAGGGATTCCACACATAAAAATGATCTCACTGCATGTGGAAACCTAGCACGCCCTGAAGAAATTTAGGCTAGATTTAGAATTTTCTCCCTGACATTCTAGTTGCCCCAGGGCAGGGAGATTTAGATATGAAGGAACAGTGCAAAATGTGTTGATTGGTACATGCCGTCTGATACGGATCTATCTCAGGAACTCTGTATTACCGTATTTAGATTGCATGTTGTGTCTATGACTGTGTTAGCGCTGTTATGGTAGATGCCTTAAAAGGTTGAGGTAGACCTTGCGGTAGATGGATGCCCTTGAGGTAGCCTTCGCATACCTTAAAATGAATGGTGTGAAGTGACATGACATGGCCGGCCTGCTAATGAGGCATGCTGAGGCAACTGCCTCAGGTGGCAGACTGGCAGAGGTGGTGCCCTGTGCCCGCTGGCTGCTAACCTTACCACTACCTGGGCTGCCTGTCCTCTGCACTCTCTTGTTTATTTACTGTATTTTTCACATTTTTATACCACCATTCCTCCAAAGAGCTCAGGGTGGTGTACATGGTTCCACCTGTTTGTCCTCACAACGTGTGATGCTGAGAGATAGATAGATAGATAGATAGAGAGAGAGAGAGAGAGAGATAGAGATAGAGATAGAGATAGAGATAGAGAGAGAGAGAGAGAGAGAGAGAGAGACAGACAGACAGACAGACAGACAGACAGACAGACAGACAGACTGGCCCAAGGTCATCCAGGAACCTTCGCGGCTGAGCAGGAATTTAAACCTTGATCTTCCAGGTCTAAATCCAACACCAGAACCACTACACCATCCTAGCACTCTTACCACAACTGCTGCTGCTCCTACTGTCATGGGTCATGCTAGGTTTCATTTTTTGAATATACAGTATGTTAGATGAATGTCGTTGGTTGATTTGGTGTATGTATGCGTGAACCAATGAAAATGGATGCAATTCCTGGAGTTCTGATGTGCCTGAAGACAGACAACTTGAGATTCTCCAACTTCAAGCAAGATGGAGACCCCAGAAATTCAGGTTGGCCTTTTTCTTCCAGGAAAATAACTATTGTACCATACAACATCCACTGGTCCCAGGACAAGGCCACTGGTCCTAGGACAAGGAAGGATAAGGGCAACAGGGATGATAGGTCAGGCTGTGCCAGACAGAAGGTCATTGAACTCTGCCAAGGGAAGAAGAAGAAGTGATGCTGGACTGGCCGATTGATGATGGTCAAGTGAAAGGGGTGACACCTTTCAGGGCTGGCAGAACGAGACGTATCAGAGACGTATCAATTATTTAATACCAGTCAATGATATTTCCAAATGTTGACTATGTTTTATGTAGTTAATAATAATAACAACAACAGCAACAGCAGCAACAACAACAACAATAATGTTCAAATAGTTTGAATTTCCATCTATTGCTGGCATACGGAGAAACTCAAACTATTTGCCACTTTTGTGGAGTACTACTTTCAGTTCTTCCCTCTCTCCCTCTCCCAGTTCTCAAACAGTAAGCAAGTTATATAGTCTTTGAACAGGAAAAAGTATCATTTATCTAACTTTCTCTCTAGCTGAGCTGATAAAACATTCATTTACCAGGCAATATGGTGAGCTGATTAATGTGGAAATAGTCGGTTAGCTATAATGTGTCTCTACTGATAAGGATAAAATGTTGGAGTAGTTGTCATCTCGAATTTCCTTCTCTGGCAATGTATTTACAGTGAGCTCAGAAACGTGGGGCTGCAAGCCCTCTTGGCTTATTTCATTTTTGTGGGGAATGGAACTTGCAAGTTGTTATCTCTTTCATTTCTTGTTGATAGCAGTGGAAACTGAAGATCCACAGGATAAAACTGGGCTGGAACGCAGCCATTACTTTTCTGATAACAGCATGAATTGGGGAATAAGGTTATTTTTAAGCTCGTAAGCCTACTCTGTATTTACAGAAGAATGGTAGTACTGTGGGATGTATTACTTGAGAATGCAAACGAGAATGTCATTTTTGAATTTCCATCCATGTAAATAAATTTCCTGCAAGTAGAAGACTAGAACATCAGGCCAATTATTGCCATACTAGCTTTCTACTTGCAAACCTGTTTTTCTTAAATGTAGAAGAGCATTCAAAATGTGGTCCCTCTCTTGCAATTTGATGGGGTACCATCCATTTTCTCATCTCAATGCCATCTCATTCTGTTGCTTATACACTTGGCTCACCTTCGCAAATGCTGGTTTTGGCACTTGTGAGAGGACAAGAGCAGCCCAGATTATAGAACTGAAAGGAAATCAACCTTCAAAATGAACAAATCGGGTTAGTTCACACATGCATCACTTGATGGCTACAACATCAAACATTATTATTATTATTATTATTATTATTATTATTGTTAATAATAATAATAATATTTATATACTGCTTTTCAACAGTAGTTCACAAAGTGGTTTACACAGTAAAATAAATCAAAATTATTAAAAATAAATCAACAGTAGTTTGCATATGAGAATTTACAACCAACCCCTAGCAGAGAAACCCTCTTTCACTCCAGCCACCTATTTATACTGACTCTGACAGAGCAATCCTGTGTAAAGATCTGTGGCCGGCCCATAGGATCCTATGCTCTTCCTGGGCTGCTCTGGCACAGCCCAGGGTCTCCTCGGGGGAAGGGGACGTTTGTCCCCTTTCCCTGGTGTAGAGCTGGAAGGACCTGATGGGCCTCCTCGGATGTCCGTTGGCTCTTGAGCTGGCAAAAATCTGAGGTGGCCGTATAACGACCGCCGAATCCAGGAATGGGGACGGGGATATCGCGACCGACATCCCCGCTCCTCCCAGGCCGGCTTGACCAATGGCTTCCCTCCCTCACTGCCCGCTCCGCCCCTGCTCCCACCGGAGCAACCCTTACCATGCTCCAGTGGCTGCAGCAGGTTTCCGTGGTGGAGAGAGGCCTGCCGGCGTGTGTGCCAGGAGGCCTTACTCTCCAGGTGCCGTAAATGCACTTTTACGGCACCCTCTGCCTGCACTCCACAGGTGGATAGTTACTTAGGATTGTGCTATGAGAACCTGAAGGACCATAATAGTTGCACAGTATGAATATTTAGGCTAGAGGACTGGGAAACGTACTAAAGGAATCATCTTTAGTTTTGAGTGATGGCAGTAGCATAGCCAGAGGGGGGGGTGGCGGCGGCGCAGTAAGTGCTGCATGGTGTTACACGGAGGTGCAAAGTGGTCACTCCCACTCATCGTCGGAACCAGTCCGGCAATGCTGCTTTCGCTTCTTCTTTTTTTTTCATGTTGTACAAGTACAGTACATTCAAATGTGCTCCAGCAAGCTCAGAAAAGTATTCGTTTCTGTGTGATGCAGGGCACAACGTTAATTCCTTTCAGCAAAACGGTAATAGTCGTTTAGCCATGCTCTATCCTCTACACACACAGCAAAGTGAGGGGGCTAAATCCGGAGGTGGTGGACTGGACTGCAAGTGGGGGATGACATTTTGGAATGCTTCCCTTACAAAACCCCCAAATATAAACGAAAACAAGGGTGAAACATTTGAGCTTTGCCTGCCCATTGCCATCCTCATGTTCTATTTTTAGGGAAGGGTATTTTTATATAACAACAGAGCACACCAGGGGCGTCGCGACGACGCGCGACACCCCTGAGCGGGGGCGCGCGTCACCCTTAAGGGGGAGGCTCCGCCCCCGCGCGTGACGTCATGCGCAGGAGCGGAGCGTCCTCCCCGCTCCGTTTTTGGCTCATTTTGGAGCCAAACGGACCCAGGGGAGGGCGGGCGGGCCCACCTCCACCGCAAAAATGTAAGTGGGGGGCATCGCGCGTCACCCCTATACGCGCGACGCCCCCCCGGCGGTCCGCCCCCCCCGCTTCCCCCTGTCGACGCTAGTGGAGCACACCAATACGTGGTCTTCTACCGGCAATCTCATTCGAACACCTGATGACTCCACTGTGTTGGCACGTATAGATCAGGTCTCAATCAAGGGTTGTCAGAAGCAATTCAATTTAGATATGAACACCATGATTGGTTTTGAATTACACAAGAGAGTTGGACCACTGAGTTTCACTCAGCCATGTGCTGGGGAAAAGAAAAGCTAATGAGGGGTTTATTTGAAGAGTTTTAGCCTTAGTCAGCAACATGTAAAATTCATTCCTGCCTCCCATCAATCATTCAGTTCACTTCCCCTCCCAAATTAATCAGCTTTTTTCACCTCTCTCCATCCATCTTCTGCCACTTGCAGGAAAATAGATTGTAATGCACTGAAACTTTTATTCCTTTTTCTTCTGAGTGGCCCACTAAGGCCATTGTAAAGACTATGCTTTCACCTTTTTTTTTTATCCTGAAAGAAATCCCTACTCTCATTTCTTTTTGAATCTCTGCAAACTAGACATGAAACCTGATTTTTAATGTCTACTGGTGGGGCTTCCATAACCTTGAAATGAGTATTTCAAAATGTCATGGTTACTATAAAGCCCGGTGACCCTTTTACAGTAGTTTCGCTATTACTTCATCTAAGGTCGCAGTTCTCAAAGTCCCTGCCACAACAAATAACCTTTTGCAGCTGCTTCCCCATCACAACCCACCAGGATGACCTCTGGAGGCCTCCACATGCCTCAGAAAAGCCTCTGGATGTGACTGGAAGTTGCATCGGTGAAACTGGAAGTGACCCAGAAGTCACTTTGGTAGACGTTCCAAGGTCCGTGGAAGCCTCCGGAGGCCGTCGTAGGCCTGGCATGATGGGGGAGTAGCTGCAGAAGGTGAGTCACGACCCAAAAGAGGCCTCCGTTTGCTTCTGTTTGACTCCAATTTGGAGCAAAATGGATGCAGGGGTGGTGTGGGGGCCCAACTGGTGACTCACCTTGGCATCGGACCATGACCCACCAAGTGGGTTGCGACCCACAGTTTGAGAAGCCCTGATGTAAGGGCATGTTTATATGTCATGTATGACCAGTGGCGTCGCTACCGTGTGGCGGCTACTGCAAGTTGCCCTGGGCTCCACTGCCCAAGGGGGCGCTTGCTCCAGCTGCTTCGCAGTGGCAGGGGCCAGCGTGGCTGCGACCGGCTGTCCTTCTCCCTCCAAAGGAGATGGGCAGCCGATTGTGAGCCCCCCCCCCCTGCCGGATCATGAAGAGTGGTGGAGGTGGCTGCAATCCGACTGCCTTTCTCTTTTGGAGGTGCTGCCCACTTTTGTTAACATCTCTCCAGAGGACACTTCCACTATGTCCTCTGACCAACTTGGAAAACCTCCAGCCACGGTACTTGCCCTCATCTTGGAGGAATGATCTCTACCTTGTCTGCTAAGGGAGTTCCTTCCTGGCTGAGGGCCCAATCCTATTATTATTATTTTTGTTGTTGTTGTTGTTATTATTATTATTATTATTATTATTATTATTATTATTATTATTATTATATACCGCTTTTCAACAAAAAGTTCACTAAGCGGTTTACAGACAAAATCAAATCATTAAATGGCTCCCTGTCCCAAAAGGGCTCACAATCTAAAAAGATGCAGAACACCACCAGCAAACAGCCACCAGAAAAGACACTGTGCTGGGGTAAAAGGGGGGCAGTTACTCTCCCTCTGCTAAATATAAGAGGAGCACCAACTGAAAAAGTGCCTCTTGCCCAGTTAGCAGGGGACACTTTCCCTGGACACTATCCAACTTTCCAGTGCTGATGCAGCCGTGACAATGGGACATGCACTGCATCTGGTGGTGGTGGTGGAGCATTCACAGAGGCCCCCCCCCCAAGGTAAGGGAACATTTGTTCCCTTACATTGGGAAGATCCAGGTTCAAATCCCCGCTCAGCCACGAAGCTTCCTGGGTGACCTTGGGCCAGTCACTGTCTCTCAGCCCCACCTACCTCACAGGGTTGTTGTGAGGACAAAAGGAGGGGAGGAAATATGTACACCACTCTGAGCTCTCTGAGCTCCTTGGAGGAAGGGCGGTATAAAAATATGAAAAATAAAAATAAATAAATAAAAAGTTGCATAGGATTCGGGCCCGAGTTTCTCATTTTTCTGGGATGCAAAGCCGTACCTCTCAGCCTCGTTTCGCAGAAGGAAAGTGTTCTCAAGTCTATCCAGCAGATTAAGGAACGGTAATTTTCCGCTCCCTCTCCTTCCTACAACCTCTAAAGTCTCTCCCTAAGCCCCCTCTCTTCTAAAAACCTATTTAAACCATCCTAACCCTCTACACCTGCCTCCCTTCACTAAACTCCTCTCTGCATCCTAAAACTCTTGTCTCCCCTCCTTCCCTCTTGCCCCAGTGCCTACTTTAAACTTCTCACATGTCTTTTCCTTCCCTCCTCTTGGGTCATCTCAGGCAGAGGAAACTTGGCCCCCCCTCTCCCCCCTTTCCCTTTCATTTATCCCCTGTCCTGCCAGAACTATGAGGGGGATTTCAGCCTGGGGTTATATCCAGCACTAGTCATTAGAAGAGTCGTGCAATATTACTCCCCAAAGAAAGGTTTAAACAATTAGGAGCTTACGCTACACCTTTTTGAATTTGGGCAGAACCGAACAGGGAACAAATTACCGTCCTTTCTTCTGACTTATTATGGATCGTCATGCCTGGTTGCTGATCATCCAGCGTTCTAGAGATAGCCATTGTGTTCCCTTTTACAGAGCTTTAATATTATTTCATTTAGTCCGCCTTCACTCCCCACAATTATCCATTCAGAACAGTGTTTTGACGAATGTGAGTTATATCCTGGACTGCCAGAACTCAATAGGGCTGGCTCAGTATTATGCTAATGGAGGCCGGTTCTCTTTATTAATTGTAATGGGTCCATTCAGGGTTATGACAGCTTCACAGAAGTGCCTTTTGTTGTGGTGCTAATGCTGACTTTACCTTTTATGGAAGAGATAAAGCTGCCTTGCTTTTGAGGGGAAAAAGAAAGACGGTTTAACAGAAGGTGTTATGCGATGTGACTTGCCAGTGTTAGAAATGCATCAGAATAATTGCTGTGTGCTGGGGAGAGCTGAACATTGGTTTATCCCGACTCCCAATCATGAATCCGAAACCGAAGATGCCACATGATGCAGGATCCCTTACGGCTGCCGACACACCTGAAAAGTGCTATGAAGACTGGAAAATTGTCAATATAGAAACTGTGCTTGGGAATTCCCTGGTATGAGTCGTTGTATGTTTTGAAAAGATGCAACTGATCAAAGAAAAGGCTGCAGTTTAGGATGAGAAAATCGCTGCTGATCGCTTAGACGAGGTTATTCTGCTTTGTGTTATCCTGGCCGAGAATATATATTTGTGTGTGTTTTTTCTGCCAACCTTTTGATGTTATGTTGCAGGCATTGTGCTCTGAAGGGGAACTTAACCTTTATAATATTTTCTTCTCTCCAAGCATCTGACTCATGTCAGAGCATGACATCTCTTCCCTTTAAATGTCAAAAGTCGTACGCCATTGTCAGTGTATATCATCTAGACTTGCTGAAGGCAAGAGGGATGCCTCAAATATTCATGGTTTTCCATACCTGAAGTGGAAACCACACACTTGTTGCTAATGATTAGATGATGTTTGGGAGTTCTATCATTACAGCCGTAAAAAAAAAAAAAAAAAAAAAAAAGATCAGGGGCTTAACTCCACAAGCTGTTGCCCAATTGCTAATTAGATTAGTAGAATGAGTATAGCATATTTTTGGATGAACTGGGAGCAAAATAGACAAACGAAGAAGGAAGTAAAGGGGTCCTTAAACCACAGGGTGACCCCCAAGGTATGCCGGAAAAACTGGGGTTTTGAAGAAAGTACATCTTCCTTAGAACAATAAAATGTGAAACTGTGAAGGCACACAGAAAATGCAATGATGGTTGAAAGCAGAATGTTGGTTCAATTTAAGGGCCATGGAGCATTGGGAGAAGAGCTCAGTCACAAATCACACAAAAAGAAGAGGAAAGGGGTGGCTGGCTGAATGGGAACTTTCCTAGGGATTTGTTGTTAGAGGACTGCAACTATAGGCATGACTAATGGCCCAGTCTTATCCAGGCCTTCCTCTGACAGAACTCATGTTCCATTGACGGAAGGCCCGGTCCTTGGTGCACCAAACTGGTCTGCTACTGTGAATGGGTGGCGACGGAGCTCATCCACCACCTGAGCACCCAGCCACTGCTGGTGCCAGTGAGTTGGTGGCTGGGGTGGGCCATGGGCGGGGAGGGGGAGGATCGGGGCAGGAATTAGGGATGGTTGGGGGCATGTCAGAGAGGGTAGGTGGTGGTATTACAGGGCAGGCAAAAGGACATTAATGAGCAGGTATAAATCAGACATGGAAAAACAGAAATAACAGAACAAACAAACAAACAAGAAAACTACCCAACGATCCTCTGAACGAACATTTTCAACCTCCTGTTTCAGTTCCCTGAACGTTCCACAAGATTCCTCAGTGGCCTTTTAAAAAAGAAATATTTCTGGTGGAAGTAATTCAGAGATTTGATGGTGTGGATGAGCACCAAAGATCGGACTTCTATCAATCTATAGCCTTCAAATGGGCTGAGCACATATTTGCTATATAAGCATTTGTTTTTAGGACAGAAATGCATGTGCTTAAACCAGTTTCTCTACACTTTAGAATGCACGGTTTACCTCACCCTTAATTAATCACCTTCTATAACATTATTATAGGCTTTGCTGGTACTGACAAGAGAGGTGTTGTCAGAAAGTGAAAAGTAAAGGCAGTGGACTGTATTTGGAGACCCCCCTCCCCCTGGGCACAGGAGAATAGCACAGCTTCCTCCTGTTTCTTCAGGGAGCCATCAGTGCCTTTGTGACATCAGCAGCCATTAGTCCAATCCCACCCCTCCTCTCAGATGCATTTGCACGACTAGCAACCGATCACGTTACGAAAAAGGGGGCAAAGGCAGCCTTGTTTAAGGAGGTCTAGAAAAAAGGGTCACCAGTGGACCTGGTCATGCAGAGGACAGCAAAAACCAGCACAGTTCCTCCATCCACATTCCCACAATGTATCACACATTTCCCTAGAATATCAGTAATGTGTCCTTTGCTTTCCTCTGCAGGGTACAGGAAGGGTGAATGGCCTTTTACAAATGAGGACTGTTGTGACTGCCTGTGCCTTGCGCTGCCTGTTGCTGGCAGTTCCACTGCATCTGGAAAAAAAAGTAGGCTGTAAACAACAAAAGTCTCTGCCATATGCAAATGAGTCCGAAAAGGTGCTATTCAACACATCCTTTAAAGAACGCGTAGCAAACGACATACTGCACATAGAGGGAATGGTGTAACTAGAGTGGAGCAGAGGCAAGTAGTTCTGCAAGACTCCGTTACACCGGAGTCAGCGGCCACTCTCCCTTGCTGTTGGAGCCATTCTGGCAGCAACAGCAACATGCAGGACACTCCCCTGTCGCTGCTGGAATGGCTCCAACAGCAAGGGAGAGTGGCCGCTGACTCCGGTGTAACGGAGTCTTGCAGAACTACTTGCCTCTGCTCCACTCTAGTTACACCACTGCATAGAAGTATCCTTTTAATCCTTTTAACTGCTGTTGCTGTTGTTGTTGCTGTTGTTGCTGTTGTTGTTGCAGGAATGGTAGCTCTGGATTTCTCTTCAGAGGCTCGATTCTCGAGTGATCCCAGCAGATTTGTAAACTGTGCTCACTTGATGACAGGAGGGGCATGGGAACATTGAGAACAATGAACATCAATGACAATAAACACAGTGAGCTCTCTTGAATGTGTTCCAGTTTTGCTCCAGTTGCGGCCTTCCATGAACAAAGCCACATCCTTAAATCAGTGTTTGTTTATATTGGTTTCACAGCCTGTCAGTGCCAGGGGATGCAGAAGAAGCCCTTTGTAATTTGCATCCCTAATTTGTTGGAATTAAAGATGAGGGATCATAACATATATTTCAGTCCAAACCTATGCTCCCTCACCGGATGGTTCTCCCACTCCGCTATGGGTCTCCTTGGACCTGTGCCAGCTCTTTAGCTGGCACAAGTCCAATTAGAGGAAAGGGGCAGGGAGGCTGTGAAAAGGAAGATAGGATCCGGTGAATGCCATCGTCACCAGATCCACCCCCTCCTGCAGTCTCCTGTCCCCACTCCTCCTCCTCCCTACCTACCCCATTTTACCCCCTTCCTGCCCCATTTTACTCCTCCCTGCCCATTCTGCAGCCTTACCTGCTTCGGTAGGTATACCAGCTTGCTCCGTCGGGACTCTGTTTCTGTGAAGTTGTCATAACAACTTCAGGAGGGCAGGAGGTGTGGTCTAGTGGTTGAGCTGCCACCTTACCTGAAGAACCTTACCTAAACAACTAGGATGGGACTGGTTCGAGACAAACGGAAGCTGCCAACAAGCTGAGATAGCCTGCACAGACCCTCTGTGTGAGAGAGGAGTTGCTGTTGGACAAGCTCGGAAGCTAGGAAGCCATGTGCAGCCAGAGAAATACCACAATGTTGAAAGGAAACAGCTGGAAAAGATGGGTTCTGTTCAAATTGAACATTTATTGTAAAAATCCCTACAGGGGTTTAGAAAAGCCTGCCTGTTTAAACCGCCTTCAATAAAGTCAGAGGAGAAACCTGACGACATAGAAAGGTGGTATATAAATACGGATATTATTATTATTATTATTATTATTATTATTATTATTATTATTATTATTATTATTATTATTACCACCAGTGGGTCTCCTTGGACCTTCCCCAGCTATTTAGCTGACATAAGTCCAAGGCGCCTCAGGGTGTGTGCCAGGCCTGGAAAAGGGGGATAGGAGAACAGAGAATCCTCATTTGAATAGCCCCTCCCTTGCTGATGTTTAGGTCTATCATTTTAACCAGTAGTCATGCATGGGTAGGATAGGTAGGCTTCCATATACAGCTCTGGATAAGTAACCATACCCTCAAAGAGGTGTCATGCATGTCCAAAAAGCAGTTGGGCTGAAGCTTTGTAGGAAAAATAACCTTATAAATTACTGGTGACCGCATTAAATTACTGGTTGTATTGCCTCAATAATGAGCTATTAGTCAAAATTAGTTCCATGGATTTAAAACAACAAAAAAACAGCGCCAATCTATTTTTTTTTCTCCTTTCTGAAGGGAGCACAAAAACTAATCGGTCGCCATATGGCCTCCAAAATAAACAGTAAATGAGAAACTTAATGGAGCTGAGTTAGCAACCCATTCCTATTTACATACTTTTTATTGATGCCAGACTGTAAGAATAGAATCCATGCAGCTCCTCTGTCACCAGATATATTTTTAACTTCTTCGAATGTTGAAGAACAGGCCATTAATGTGAAATGCATTTATCATATTCACTGCTGATGAATTAGAATGTGGAGCTCTAATGCAAGTGGAAAATGTCGGAGGATTTATCTTTATTATATAATGTGAGTGCATGTGTGTGTTTTGGGAAGCTAGTTATTAACTTTGCAGACAAGACCTGATACGTGGCCTAAGCAAACACCTTTGGCTCTCTCCCCTTCCCCCTCTCTCTCCTCCTCTCCTTTTCCTTGTGTTTGTGTTTCGCAACTCAGTGTGGTAAATATTCATGAAAGTCTCATTTCAAAGCTGTGGCAATATTTTATGCAAACATTTTTTTTGAGAGAGAGAGAGAGAGAAAGAGAGAATTGTGGATTATAACAGAAATTAGTGACAATTGTGAACACAGTGACAATTAGTGACAATTGTGAACAGCCAGTGGTATCCTTTCTTTTACAGCGCAATCCTCGTCTACGTGCTGGCGATGGAACGAGCGTTCTGTTGCTGGCAGTAGTCACAAACGTGCTGTAAAGCACGTTTGCGACTACTCTCAAGCAAGGAAGGCCAGCGCAGAGGCCGGCCTCCCTTGCTCCGGCACTGGAGTGCCCGAGCGGCTGCCGGCGGACCCAGGTAAGGATCCGGTGGGCAGGGGGGCAGATCGCCAGGTGGGGGAGGGATTATTCCCTGAGTAGACCTCTGACCCGGCGGCAGCTTGGCCGCCGGTGCACTGGATCCGGCGGGCAGCCCTGGGCTGCCAGCCAGATCCTTAGGCAGCATTGTGCTGCCCTTCTGTTATTTGTAGAGTGAAAATCATGTTGTAACAGTATTTACCATTTTCTACTTGTGTTGTGGTTTTCTATTGTTTTATAGCTGATTTCAGAGATGGCATTTAGCCTATATTGTCTTCAGTGCAAAAGACAGGCTCCTCTCCTTCCTTTCTTCTGGTTCCTGGCCTCAACCCACACTACTCATCATCATGTGCCATGCAGTTCGAGGCTCTGGAAAGGGATGCCATCCCCACCTGTATGTATCCAAAGGGACATGCAGCCACTTTAACAGGCCAGGGCAATGAATACTGTGAGGTGGATGGAGATAACAATAGCCCAATCCTACTGAAGGCCTACGGGCGTGGATCTTGCAGTCTACCACTGTAAGCATGTGGTCCGTGGCCATAGATCCACAGCCACGTTGACCATATGCAGGCGGTCCTCCCTTGCTGGACTGGAGTGCCTGTTTCTACATGATATTTGGAAATACATAAATACTGTACTTCTTTGTCAAACATTTCTGGGCTATTTCGAGATAACTGTGGAACTATCTGTCTAGTTGGCGGCTAGAATCTACAGAACCATGCAGAGTGCGCCCATAGAGACTTTGAGGTTGTGTTTTCCGAAGGCTGGATAAAGCAAAGCCTCCCAATACAGCTGAGAGAGGAAGATGTGTGGGAGATGCAAGGTGGAAGTTGGGCTTTGCAAGGTGTCAGGCAAGCCATCATGCCATCCGAGTAGGAAAGCCAACTTGCCTTTCTTTGCAGCGCCAGGAGAAAGCTGAATTGTCAGTGGATCCTTTAAGTCAGAAAAGTCTTTGTTAGACTCTGTTTTTACTTTATTTTGAATGGTGTCTCTTGATCTCCAATATAGAATTTGATCGTCTGTTTTTCTTTGTTCCATTTTAATCCCCAATAAATTGTCCCCTCCGGTCATCAAAGGCCCTTTTACAGGTGCGGTCGCCTATGGAGTTGGAGGGGCGGCGGCAAGGAATAGGGCCTTCTCAATTGTGGCACCAACCTTATAGAATTCTCTCCCTCTCAGTGTACAAACTGCTCCCTCCTTAGAGGTTTTCCGGTGGGGCCTTAAGACGTTTTTTTTAAGATTAGCCTTCTGAGTCAAGGTTTTTTTTAATATTGGATATTTGGGCTTTTATGCTGGTTAGGTGTTATGGGCTTGCCCTTTCCTTAAGTATTGATTGCTGGTGGTTCTTTGTGGGTTTTTTTTTTGGTTTTTAATGTGATTTTTAAAAGGTTTGTCTTGACGCAGACTTACCTCAGCAGTGGCCGAAACCACCGCCCGACACAGCAGCCAACCAGGGGAGGCCGATGTGTATGCTTGAGGGGGCCGTGCAGGCTGTGTTGGAGTCAGAGCTCGCTTGGGGTGGGCCTGGAGAGGCCTCCCAATGAGCCAACACTCCACGGTGCCCCGATGGGCCTGCCGGGGGAAGTGGCCGAGGTGGATTGGGGATGGAGAAGGCTGCCCCTGTGACATCCCAAAGTGACATCACTTCGGCCAGGAAGTGACGTCACTTCCGGATCAGCCGTGGCAGGAGGTAGGGACTGGGGCGGCCGTTTCTTCCACTTCCTTGATCGCAACAGCTAATCTTAGCCTTATCTATCTGGCTCCTCCCCTTCCAGCTGCCACATTTTTGGTGTATATTTAGTGTATATACAGTACTTTTAAGTTTACACCCATACAATGTAAACTGTAAATTGCCCCTCAGAGGCAAATAACTATTATGAAATTATACAACTTTTTGTACTCTTAGATTTATTAAAAATGGAAAGTATAAAGTAGGACTGCAGTGCAATAAAGGTGACCACAATAAGTAGCGATATTTAGAAAACAAACCGTGCATTTAATGATTACGTGTTCACCTGAAAATTCCCAAGGAATAAACAAAGGAAAGCAAGAACAATGTTAGAAATCTCTAGTGGATTATATATTTTAATTGAAATTTGTGAAGCAGAAAGCAAATTTAGCAGTGATGACTGGCGATACAATAATGGAAATGCTTTCTGTATGAATGAATTACACAATTTGTGGATAACACAGGCCTGGTTGTACTGTGGCCCAGTTACTGGAAAGACACGATAGAGCATTGTACAGACCCAATATATGCATGAACTTTATAGCAGTAAAATTGTCCATTGTATCATTAACAAATACAAGAAAAGAGATATATTGCTATGCTTGCTCCTTCACGGCTGGGTGAACAAAAGTCTCAGATGAACAAAAGTCACACAGAACGTGAACTTTTGTTCATCTGGGATTAGCTGTTTCATCCATCCATGCTAAATATGTGAATAGTAACCTGCTTTATTATGGAAGCCCAGATTACAGACTCACTACAGTGTAGAAAAAGTCATAAATCTGATAAAATGTATATATGTATTTCCCCTAAACAGACACCTTTTAAAGGGATGAATCTCTTATATCTACCAGGGGGAGAGCATTGTTCCAATTCATCCCAGTATAACATCTCTCCCAGTGGTTGTCGCTGTTGTCTTCTTCGTGTTTTCATCCAAGCTTGGATGAAAAATAGATGAAATTACAAATGGCAGATGAATGTGCACTGAAAAACAGGTGGTGTTTTTTTTAAACAATGAAAATGAAACTTAAAAGTTGTGCATGTTTGTTTGTTTTTTGCGCTCAGCCCTATTTGTGGCTGCAGCGCTAATTAAAAGTAGATCATGAACTTGGAAGCAGGATGGTAAAAACAGGTGTGTTCATCACACATTCAGGCCAAGGCTGTGCCTGCTTGCTCAGCAAGCAAGTTCTGCAATGTTCGATGGGGCTTACTCTGTAGTGGGCATTGGAGCAGAGTGTTAGTGCATACACCTCTAGGAGTGGTTAGAAGCAGGGGATGGCATGCAGCCAGAAGAGATAACCACACAGTGAAGGAAAACATCTGGCGAACTGATGGTTCTATGAGTTCTTTCCACAAAACAGTATTGTAAAAACCCTATTGAAAACTGGTGATTTGGACTAGCCTGCCTGTGTAAATCACCTTGAATGCTGTGTACAAACAGAGAAAGACAGTATATAAATACTTAAATAAATATGTGTGGGGAAGGGTGGTCTGCGGGCATGGAGTCCTGGCAGAGCACATCCTTCTCCTGTGATGTCTGGAGAGGAAGAGAGAATGTGAGAAGGACAGAAGGAAATAGAGTTAAGGACCACACCTCCTGCAAGAACCACAGAGAGGGACAGGTAGATGGTCTCAGGTGATTGGACAGTACACTGCCCTCCAGAGTCCTGCAGGTGGCCTTGCATCCAAATTCCAACACTTACTGTGGTCCACTGTGCAGTTTTCGCAAATCAGGAAGTGCAGGACTTCTGCTGCCCCCACCCCCACCATTCACCACTGATGCAAGCCGCATCAGCCTGCTTCATTGCTGGGCCGGCCCTGGCTAGAGGCACTTCATAAGAAAGCTCCCAAATGATCCCTGCCCTATGGATACACCCTAAGGTCATGTGAAGCACAACCAAAAAGCCCTTCTACTGCATGAGAAACCTACCGACTTCAACTGCATTGATCAGATCTCAACACCATCTACTTGGATATGTGGGCAGTGCCTGTACAACAGAGGGCTGCCACCTGGGCCATAGAATGAGTATGGGTTGATACAGAGGGAAAGAACTTCACAACATAACCCCAACAGTTGCATTAGTAAGGGAGTTTTGGTGGTGCCACATTTGATCACATCTCAGGCCCAGATGTGCACCTAGAGAAGAATGAGGTGAATTCCAGAAGCAGTACAGCGAACTACCAGTTTTGTATTCTCCCCCATGTACGTACAACTCTCTGCAGCAGGCAGAAAACTAGTACAGAAGGGAGAAGGCTCTAGCTGATCCTTCTCCTGCCTGTTGCAGTCCTTTCCTTGCAAGAAGTGAAATCTCCCAACCTGCAGTTGAAAGTGGTCTGTCTCAGGACTCTACTGCCTTATTGTGCTGCATGTGTAAATCCAGCCTAAATTGGCCAAGGGCCCAATCCTATCCTACTTCCCAGCACCGATGCAGCCCCGAGGGAAGAGACAAGCATTCCCTTACCTTGAGGAAGCCTCTGTGACTGCCCCCCTCCACTGCAGGATTCAGTGCACACCCCGTTGGCATAGGATGGGGGACACAGGATTCCACTGGCACAAGGATTCCACTGCAGGATTCAGTGCACGCGCCATTGGCACAGCTGCATCAGCGCTGGAAAGTTGGATTGGAATGGGCCCCAAGTCTTCTTGGCTTAGCATCTTAGACTGATCATGAGCAGGAATTCAGATTGTGCATGAACTGAGCTAATAAAGCTTCTGTTTTGCCCAGGCATTATATTCTGAATCCTAGACCACCTGCTTCGAAATCTGGCAGTCTGTTCAAGAGTTACGGCCAACCAGGTTCCTCTTTAGTGACACAAATAACTCTTGATTTCCTGCTCCTCAGACTTTGTTTTCGTATTTGAATCATTACTCAAGAAGTCGCAATTAGGTTGAAGTCATCTCAGTTAATAAATCAGAAAACAAGCAGAGTAAACCGCTTTGGTTTCAATCCAATATCAAAGGAGACGTTATACTTAGATTTCTGCCACTCAATTTCTTATTGAAGAAATACTCTACAGATGCTGGCGCTCACTACAGTAATGCAATTCACTTTAATTACTTGAGGTGGTAAGGAAGAGATGTTGTAGACTCTTGTTAGAGAGATTTTAATAAGTAGGAAACAGATTGTTTCTGGCTTTAAATGTTTTAAAAGATATCATGGAGAGAATTTATTGTAATTTAAGCAATTTATTGCTTGTCATGCGAAATAATTTTTAGTAGCGAGACAGACAAGTCATTCATAATTTTGCACTTTTCTGTTACCATATACACCTTGGTCATTCAAGAGCTTGAATGCTTTTGTACATGTGGTGGCAGATTTTAAGAAATTCATGGCACTGCATGACAAAAAAAAAAAAAAGGATGGGCCCCTGCCCTAAGGAACTTGCAATCAACCAGTTGACAGAGAGAAGAGAATAAAGAGATGAGAGAGGCCATGGGAAATGAGGCTGAATGGGGGGGGGGGGGGGAGGAGGATTCAACTGCCAGTACACTGACTTTGGCCTGACATTATCTGAGTGGTGTTTGAACTGTTGCTGTGTGGCTTCTGTCTCGCCACTGAGATGATATCAGAAGCCCGGCCTAGACCTCACCACATGGGAGAAATGCGCGAGGTAGCACATTTTCCATCACAGTGTTGTTCCTTCCACAACTGGGGGATACTGCCACTTCATAGACTCCTATTACATCATCTGGAGCTTCTGATCCATGTGGCATGGTAAGTGCCATGTTGACTAAGATTTCTTGACTTCTGAGAGGTCTTGAGGCATGTGGAGTCAGGCCTGAGGATGCCTGCAAGCTCTGTAAGGCCTCCCTGTGCATTCCTGCAGTGGATTGCAGAATTCATTCCAGATTCCACAATCCACTATGAAGCTTGGGCAGAGGAGAAGGGCAGCCCAATCCTATCCTCCACTGGCATAGGGTGTGCAGCATGGGCAGCACGACCCATGCTGCATTCTATCCGGGGAAGGCTGTGGATGGAGGTCTACTCAGGGTAAGTGGTTATTTGCCCACTTACCCTGAGTAAACCCGCAGCTTGTGCAATGAGGCTACTTGGTTTTACGCCAGCTCTTTAGCTAGCGTAGGACCGAGCAGCCTCGTTCGGGACTGGAGGCCTGGAAGGGGGGATAGGATACGGCATCCATCATGGACGTTGGTCCCACCGTATTCCCAGGCATGATCCACCCACTCTGCCCTCCCCTGCACCGTTATGCCCCCCTCCACAGCTTCCCCTCCTCCCCTGCCCTCCCCCCAGCCCCGGCACCACCTCCTCTCCAGATTTTGAAACATGCCTTATGGCACATTTGCGATACCTGGCGCCGGCACTGCGGCTGCAGCGCCGGCACCTGTAGCCCATAGCAGGATTGGGCTGTTAATTCCTAGAGCTACCAAAGTTTTTCTGAGTAGAAACGAGCAATTCCGCACATGCCTTCTTCAATGGCAATTGAAATGAAGAAAGGGACATAAGCAAGCACTTCGTTGAAAATGATATTTGGAACGCAAGACGTGTAGTTATGTCTGAGAAAGAAAAATCACACACAAGAGCATTTTCAACTCAGTGTATTTTAAACTGGAAACATGAGCATCAGAAAAAGTTATACACGAAATGAAAGTTTCCTACTTTGGTTTTAAAATGTAAAGTTTGGCTGATACTTTTAAAAACATCAGTTGAGATCCCAAATTGTTCTGCACATGAGGAATACCAGTCCCCGTGGTATGCAAGGGCTGGCCCATCCATGAGGCCAACTGAAGCAGTTGTCTCAGGCAGCTGATTGGTGGGGTGTGTGTGCCCATCTCTCTCTGCCTCCTTGCCTCTGCTGCTCCTCCTTCTTGTTCCACTCTCTGGATTGAAAAAGAAGAGAAGGATTGAGCTGAAGCAGAAGTATAAAGGGAGGAGAGTGCTGAGTGAGAACATTGGAGAGTGGAAGGAGCAGAGTCTGCTGCATCATTGGCACCATTCTCTCTAGGGGATCTGTGCCAGTGAGCAGCTGCACAGCATCTCTTGACCCCTTGAGCAGCTGCACAGCATCACAACCCTTCGCAATGCTGCCTTCAGACATTTGGCATTGACGTCATCATGTCATTGCCGAACTTCCAGGTTACTGAACTCTGCACTGCACTGCAGAGCTCTCTAGCTGCTGGCTCGTGCACCCCCCCCCCATGTATCACCATGCATTCCGGGGCATCCACAAGCCGGGGTGTGTGTGCACGAATCGTGCACCTCCAGCTCGTGGACCCCCCACGGAACGCATGGCGACACGCAGAGGGGGGCGCATGAGTTGTCGCTTTGTTGGCTTGTACACCCTCTCCGCATGTCGCCCCCACCACCCGGGGGTCCACTGCCTCCACACCCCCTAACTACACCACTGGTACAGGTCACCCAACAAATCAGTAACCAACAAAAAAACAGTGGCCAACTTGATGACACTCACACAAGAACTGAATAAGAGTTCTAGTATTAGCTCAGATGCATGGAAATGAGAGCTGACTCATACTAACACCTTATTGGTTCCATGCTGTGTCATACTAACACCTCATTGGTTCTCGGAATAATCAGTCTCATTGGTTGGTTTTGTGTTAAGGAAATTCACGTTTTCTTACATAAGGCAGTTGTGTTTTCTTTTTCTGTTTATTTGGTCATAACATTTTATAGAATAAAGATAATTCAACACTGTTTCAGTACATTCTGCATTAAATTACCTTTCCAATGAGATATAACTTTATGCCATGGTATTATTCATAAATACAAATTTTCCAAAAGGTTTCCACAATTTTGGCCACTAGTGGTGTCAACCCCCCCGAGGGTGTCACCCAGTGCAGTCCGCAGCCCCCACTCGCCTTAGTGACACCATTGACAATGAGCCCAGCGTCTATTAGAGCCACACAGAAAATATAAACTTTGCTTCAGCCCCCATGGAACTGACATTTGAGCTGAATGAATGATAGCAAAACAAATTTTGGTTTCTGAAGGGATCAAAGGAATCATATCCTTTCACTGCAGGCAATCCACCTCTGATTGCTTTGACACAGATAAGGATTATTGCAAACTCAGGAAAAAGATGTCCCCCCCCATCCTATCCCAAAATGCTTTCATAGAGCAAATCCAACACTTTTTTAAAAGGGGTTTTGGAAAGAGGAATGTATTAGATAATCCTTGCTACTTTTTATCCCACTAAAGAAGCTGTTTCTTAAGAAAGATATAAGCACTTTTGAAACGACCTCTGTTGCAACAACAGCAACAAAAAATGCTGACTGTGGAGGTTTTTTCTGCACCAATACTTGAACCGTGGTGTTTTATTGACATATTGGAAAGTACTATCCTCGTTTTGGAAAGAGTAGACCGAAATAGAAGATGAGGTAGAACTTTGATGGCCCAGGGCCCAATTGGAGACATTTTTTTGCAGGGCCCCAGGTTCACAGCAAAGGCCTGTTGAATCTTACAGCCCAGTCCAGCCTAAGGCCTCAGTGGCACAATTCAGGCACAACTGCAGCCTAAGCGCCTTAGGCTTGAGTTGTGCCTGAATTGTGCCGCAGAGGCCGAATTTGTGCTGCAATTGTGACTGACATAGGACGGGTTAAGTAAAGTTGACCAATTCAGTCCTAAGTTCAGCATAAGAGCTATTCCGTCCTAAATTTGGCCTAAAAGTGGGCGTGTTGGGGGCGTGTCGGGGGAGTGACGGGGGCGGTTACGAATTTGAGTTGGATTCCAGACACTGGCAAGCTCCGACAGCCCCCTCGAGCACAACTGCAGCACAAAATTTAGGTCGACAAAAAAGGTGGACTTAAATTTGAGGAGACCCATAGGAGCCATTTTACCTTACCCACTCCAGCCCTCTCCTGAAAAGTTCTAACACCCTACGCCTGAGTTGTGCCTGAGTTAGGACGGAATAGTTGTGGCATAACTCTGGACATGGACCCAAATAGTTACCCTATCAGCACCCAGCCCCACCCAGCCTCTTTCCCACAAAAGCCCAGCCCCAGCCCTCCTCTCTCTCTCTCTCTCTCTCTCTCTCTCTGAGCACGTGGTGTGGGGTCCTGTCCCCCAGCAGCCACAAAGTGGGACTTTGTCGGTGGAGGGCAAAATTCACAAACACCCCACTTCTCTCTTCTCCTCTCCTCTCTCCTCTCTGCCCCCCTCTAGGGCAGAGAGGGCTGTTCTGCCTGTGGCCAAACTGTTTACAGCTGTGCCTGGGCAGCTGTCTCCATGCAAGTGTTTGCTAACCCATGTCTTTCTCCCAGCCCCTCTCTCCCCCCCCCCACAGGCAACAACACCAGCAGGTAAGTGCAGGTAAGAGCAGGGTTCGTGCTGACATGTGGTCTGACTTCTGCCTCTTTGCATATAGAAATATAGGTAGGATACATGACGCTTTACCAATGTGTTGTCTCATAGCTGCCTGCAATGCCTTCTCTGAAATGCCTCTCTACCAATGTCTTGTCTGATAGCTGCCTGCATAGCCTACCATGATATGCCTCTCTACCAATGTCTGATAGCTGCCTGCAATGCCTTCTCTGAAATGCCTCTCTACCAATGTCTTGTCTGATAGCTGCCTGCATATCCTGCCATGATATGCCTCTTTACCAATGTCTTGTCTCATAGCTGCCTTCATAGCCTGCCATGATATGCCTCTCTACCAATGTCTTGTCTGATAGCTGCCTGCAATGCCTTCTCTGAAATGCCTCTCTACCAATGTCTTGTCTGATAGCTGCCTGCATAGCCTGCCATGATATGCCTCTCTACCAATGTCTTGTCTCATAGCTGCCTGTATTCATGTGAGCAGACAATGCCATGAGTGTGGAACTGTAACCCTTATGTAGACACCAGCTGTCCCCCCCCTTTTCCCCACAGGGTCAACGGACAGGTCAGTATTGCTAGGTTTGCCATGGTTGTGACCCACAAGTTGTGTTGTTGTCTCTCTCGTTGACCCTTTCCCCTTACAGGATCATGCTCACCTTACACCCAGGGAAGGAGCGCAGACCATGCTATGTGTGTCACACCTCTCAGCTGTGTTTAATTTCTCTTCCTGCAGGCCTTTGCAACCGGCACACTGGCATTTCTTCAATGGCGATTGCTACCACACACCAGCTGCCATGGAACACCCCCTTGTTTCTGTCTCCCCAGGAATGTCCACTACCACCTACCTTCCTGGGAGCACCCCTGGGCCTGCAGTCTGGTTGCCCCATGGTCGTCTGCCTCGATGCTGCCAGAGGTCCGGGAGCCTGCCCTGCAACCCCCCTCAGATGCCGGCGCTGCTGTTGCTCCACCTCCCTGGCTGTCGTACTTGCTGTCCCTCCCCTTTCTATGGTGCAGGCTGTGGTTTCACAGGGGAAGAGCCTGCGTCTCCAGGTCCATGGGGCATGCCTGCTGCTGCTGCTGCTACGTTCTGAGTGGCTGCTGTGCCTACCCCTGGCAGCCTCGCCTGGCCATCTCTGCCAATGTTCCAGAACAATAAAGATCCCCCTTGGGCAGAGGCCCCTTGAAATACATGTCCCCAATGTTACACAAGCACTGCCCCACACACAGAGACAGTGCCCAGCACACAAGCCCATGCATGAATCCCATCCAGGGACTGCCACTTCCCAGGGAGACCACAGCAGGGGGGTTGCCAGACCCTCAGGGCTCAGAGGGGAGGGGGGAGTTGGGGGGCCTCTCAGGCAGGCAAACAATGACAGGCGACACGGCGCCCATACTGAATCCGCTCACGTCCTCCACGTCCGTGAAGAGCCCTTTTGGCAACTGGGGCTCTCACCCGCCCACGGTCCGCTTGTCAACGGCGTACGGTCCGCCTGTCAACGGCGTCCGTTCCGCCCACGGTCCGCCCGTCAATGGCATCCGTTCCGCCCAAGGTCCGTCTGCATAAGAGGTGCCCGTTCCTGCATTGCCTTCATCTGTGAAGTGGCCCCTGTGTCCCTATTGGTCTCTGCAGACCCCTCCCCCTGTATCCCTCTCCCACCAGCCTTGTTGTCTGTCTGTCTCTGACCCACCCGTGCCCCTCCCCAGCACCCCCTGTCTGCCTGCCTGTGTGTCTGCCTCCCCTCCCACTCGGGAGATGGCACTGATGATGGCAGTGGCAACCCCCCACCCGCCAGAGCGCCTGCCGCGAGGCGCCAACGTTGCCCCATCTGGGGGCGTTATGAGCTGCGTGAGCCCTTCTTGCTCACAGCAGACAAGGCCAAGGCATCTCTCGGTCATGGCCGGGGCACAGAGCATAAAGCACGCCGGGATGCCTTCTTTGTGGGCATTGCCATGGCCCTGGAGGCCCAGGGCTTCAGGCAGCACATGGGCGAGTCATGTCAGAGGCGGTTCCAGACATCCTGAGACCCCCCCCTTGTGTGTAACGTTCCCACCCCTTCCTTCCCGTCTCTCCCCCGCTCCCCCCACATGAATCCCACGTGGAGCCTCAACATGGCTTGGGGGTGGCTACCCCTTCTGCAGGAGGGAGGGGACGGCCACTCTCCCCTGCAGCAGGCGGCTACTGCACAGGGTGCCCTGTGACGGCTGGCTCGGGTACATCGCTCACCGGTCACCTGCCCTGCGCCCACCACATGACTGGCACAACCCCCATGCCTGCGGTCAGCCCCTTTGCGACCGGGCTGCGGCAGACACTGCGGCAGCTGCCATGGATGGACGCTGGCACATGCAGACAGAGGCCTGCACATGCCCGAGCCAGACACCGAGCCTGGAGAGCCTGCCTGCCTGGGAGGTAAGTGTTGCCTGGATCCTGGGGTGGTGTTGGCCCACTGCTCTTGCCTCCTGCCTACCTCAGGCATAGTTGCAGCCTAACTCAGCCCTATCTTAGGCCACAGTTACGCCACAATTGTGCCTCAATTGTGCCTGATTTGTGCTGAGTTAGGTTGGACTGAGCCCTTAGATCCATTTGGTCCATTCACTCATATGCACTTCTTAAGCGCACATTTTGATTGCTTTCCATTCTACCATAGAGAAATAAAGTCTATAATAAATGTTTATTTATATCTCTAAGCACATTTTAATATAAAACTGCATACATGTAAGCTGACAAGTAAACAAACAAAATGTGTAGATTACCTTTGAAAAGTAAATACAGGGTAGTTGCAAAACCATTTGTTTTGGTGACTGTGGAATGATTTAGTAAAATTATTTTTTGTTTGTTTAGGAAAGAAAATTCAAAATGTAAGTGAATAACAAATTATCTTTTTTGGATTTCTAAAAACCACTTAACGTTAATACATTATAAATAAGTCATATTATTATTGCCTTTTGTTATGAAAAAAGTTGCCTTTCTTGCTTTTTTCTCTGCAAAGTCTTTTAGGATTTTGTCTACGTTTAAACTCCTGCTAATTTTGGATTCAGTGGTGTTACATCATGTATGTTGCAATGTGTTGTTGTGTGTATTTGACAAGACTAGAGTAGGTTACCCTAGTGCGGGGGCCCCTTATGCACGAGGCCAGTGGTTCCCAAACTGGGAAACCAGCCAGGGGAGCCACGGAGTGCCACGGAATCCTCTCGGGAAACAGTGCAATGCCAATTGGCAGGCATCAACATAATGAAATGGGGAGCCACGGCCAATGGTCGCCAACGGTCAAGGGAGCCACGGGTCAAAAAAGTTTGGGAAACACTGCACGAGGCCCAACTGGTGCCCCTTAGGCATGAGGTCTCCTTAGGCACGAGGCCAAACTGGTCCAGTTGGTTTAAAGTCGGCCCTGCCAGCTTTTCTCACCGCTCATGCAAGTCTTTCGCCACTGGTGGATTTCAAAGCACACCGGGAGAGGAAGATTGTAATGCAGGGGTAAATGACGTTACACTATTCAAGCTAAGCACCTCTGTTCCATTGACTTTTAACAAGAAAGTTAAGACAGCAACAGGCAGCAGAGAGATGCTGATTTCTCGTACTCTTGCAGCAGACCACTCCCAGCTGACATCATGTTTCGCCTACCATTCTTCAGACTTCTGAAATGAAATGAGCATTAAATTAATTCAGGCCGGCTGCTGCCTCTCACTAATCTACGACAGATTATGATTGGGAGTTAAATAAGCCTTGCTCCAGGCTCTGGCTAATATTGTTTAGATCTCTTCTATTTAACGCTCTTTATCTTGGATGTAATCTCCTTTTATGAAGGCATCTAAATCCAGGTTGCGAACACATTCACAGGCGTGAAATGTCCTCATTTGCGATGCCCAGGTCAGTCCAAGTTCCATCTGATTAGTATAATAATTGCACACTTTTTTATCCTCTTGATTAGATTACCTCCACTCGGGTGTCTAATCCTCTGAACTCTATGGGCACAAACTAATTTAAGGTGGACAGTGCTTGAACCATGAGCCATGCAGCCTTTCTCTTCTTTTAACCCGGCTTTTTCTTACCCACCCTCTCCCACCCTCTCCTGTTCAAGTGCTAGCCTTTTATCCTGCACTTCCATTTTGACCACTAGCCACAACTTCTCTGCCTCCAGCCTCAGCTTTTTCTCTTCTCTTCCTGCTCTCTCTCTCTCTCTCTCTCTCTCTCTCTCTCTCTCTCTCTCTCTCTCTCTCTCTCTCTCTCTCTCTCTCCAGCTCCAGGCATCTCAGTTTTTGCTGGTCCTTGAGCTGATCAGAGATCACTGGGCACTGGTGCCCGACCCTGGTCATATGGGTCCTTCTGGATTACTAGGGGCATTCAAAATGGGAGTTGGAGTTGCATTCTTCCAAACATGGTGCTTAGGGGGCGCTGGAGCCTGTAAGAAAGTTTTGCCACCTTGCAAGAGCATATGCAGAGTGCAACTGGTAACTATTGACTGTGTCTCATTGTTCCCAAGAGGTAGAACGTTAACAAAATACTGCTTTCTTTTAACTACAGCCATTTATGTGCCAAACCACCTTCTTCATGCCTTTGGAAAGAACGCCACCCCAAATCAAAGATGAAGAAAATGAACCTGCCCCAGTTCAACTCAGAGCTGTTGCTTGGGTAGCAGATCCCACTGCTAATTCTCCATGTAAGGGAAGACAAGGGGCAAAACAGGGTTAGTGATGATGGCAGTTAGTGATGAACCCACCTCCCTGCTCTCTGCCTCACCCTTTTTACTGGGTGAACTGGCATTGGACAAGGGAAAGGGTAGTTGTTGCTGCCACCACTCAAAGCTAGAGAACCCAGACAGAAGGAGACCATGGTCAAAACTTTCTAGGTTAACACACACAGACACACCCTGTGTGTGTGTGTGTGTGTGTGTGTGTGTGTGTGTGTGTGTGTGTGTGTGTGTGTGTGTGTGGTGTCCACGAAACCAACAAAGAAGAGAACACAGGCAATTTGGGAGCATGGCAAGCCACTCCCTCCTAAAAAAGAGCAAACTAAGAAAACAGGCAGGTAAAGAGTCAAAGTTTATGAAAAGGCTGAAAAATCAAAACAACCAAGAGAAATATGTGAGAGATAAAAAACAACAACTAGCAAATGAAGAAAAAGGTTCAGCAGGAAAAGTTTAAAAGATGTGAAATGCAAGGGGCAGATGAAACAAAAATCTAATGTGACCACTCTGGCGGGCATTTGTGCCTCTCCTACTTACAGAGGAGCATGTGACTGTGGAACTGGGTAATGGGGGACGACGACTACCGGTCGGCAATCTGGTGAGCTTCGTGGTTGAATGAGCTGGCTGAAACCCAAATTCTTTATTTCCTGGGCAGTTATCAAACAGTAAACAGCGACACAAAACATAGATCCTGGCTTTGAATGACTTGACCGTCTCTTCAGGATGCTGTGGCATCAGATAAGTCTCTGGGATAGTAGAAAGGTCCAAAACAGTGGACAAGAAGAGGGGGAAAAAACAGATTTTCACCATACCTTTCTGCCTCAGGTACAATGACTCGATCAATCAAGAGATCTTCCTGAGTTTTATCTGCCGTTCAAGCAGTGATACCCTAGTTTGTATGCAAAACATTCGGAATTGACTTTTTTATTAATAGCTTTATTGATTGATTTTACCATAAAAAAATGAATGCAAAACAATGTCAAAGTAGAGGGGGACGTTTTGCTGAGTAATGACTGAATAGTATGAAGGAACTGGGGAAAGAGGAAGTTCAGGGGCTGCTTCTGTAACCCAGAAGCAACCCCTGAACTTCCTTTTTCCCCAGTTCCTTCCCCAGTTCCTGGAGTGGGCTGTCAGGGAGTGGGCAAATTAATGGACCTGAAGGTGAAGTGAAATAATGAAGTAAACATGGGGAGAGGGCAGAATGGGGTGGCGATGGTGGCGATGGGTGGGTGGATTGGGCCCAGGAAGGGGTGGGATCGGAGGCACCGGCACGCACCATATTGAAACCCCCTTCCTGGGCCTGATCTGCCTGCAGCGACATCACTGTTGCAGGTCTGAGTTGACCCATTGCGGCAGCTGGGGCTTACCCTGGAGCAAAGGGACAAATGTCCCCTTACGGAAAGGAGGCCTCTAGCAGCCAAAACACACCCGCAGGAGGTAGCGCAGCCCACGCCAGTGCCGCTGCATTGCCACGTGGGGATTTACGTTGGAGTGGGCTGTTAGTCATGCAGGGCCTGTGGTTGTCAAGGCAACCACTCCCTTAAAATTCTAAGCTAGAGATCCAGACAAACAATGGGAACACGACAGGTATTTTTTGCCAGCTGGTCACCTCCCACAGAGTGCTATTCGCAGAGGTAGTGACAATAAGTTATATTCTCGGTGTCCAAACAACTGAAGATCAAATACTAGGCATATAGCATTGAATTCCACCTTGCACATGGGTCTGCAGAGATGACTAGACCTTTAGTAGTAGGTACGAAACTTTTTAGTCCTTCACCTGGGCATACATGACTCGGTTGTTCATTTGTGGCCTAAAAGGAAAAGAAAGAAAGAACCAACTTAAAACAAAAATCTGCCTGATCACTTGAAGACAATTCTTGTTAACCACAGGTGACCAGGTAAGTGGTTATTTACAAGCTAAATTTGATCCCAGGCTGGATTCACAGGCCAACAATCTTTATTCTGCCTCCCCTTTATACGGCCAATATCATTCTGCCTTTGTACAAATCGATGGTAAGGCCACATCTGGAGTATTGTGTCCAGTTCTGGTCACCACACCTCAAAAAGGATATACTTGAATTGGAAAAGGTGCAGAAAAGAGTGACCAGAATGATTCGTGGGCTGGAGCACCTCCCTTATGAGGAAAGGCTACAGCGTTTGGGCCTTTTCAGTCTAGAACAAAGGCGCCTGAGGGGGGACGTATAAAATTATGCATGGGATGGAGAGAGTGGATAGAGGGAAATTCTTCTCCCTCTCGCACAACACCAGAACCAGGGGACATGTACTAAAATTGAGTGGAGGGAGAGTTAGAACAGACAAAAGAAAATATTTCTTTACCCAGCGTGTAATTCATCTGTGGAACTCCTTGCCACAGGATGTGGTGATGGCATCTGGCCTAGATGCCTTTAAAAGGGGTTTGGACAGATTCATGGAGGAAAAGACCATCACAGGTTACAAGCCATAAGCAACCTCCTGGTTTTTTTAGAAGTGGGTTTTCTCTGTGCCAGGTGCAGGGGAATGGCAGCAGGAAACAGGTTATCTTGTTGGCTGTGTGCTCCCTGAGGCATCTGGTGTGATACAGGAAGCTGGACTAGATGGGCTTTTGGCCTGATCCAGCAGGGCTCTTCTTATGTTCTTATGTTCTTATGACCTCTTTTTAATGGTTTTCCAATAGTGATTGTGTGAGGATCGTGGAATAGCCACGGGATTGTCTGACAGCACCGGTTTTCCCACTGGAGGAATGCATGTTGTTTTAGGATGGGAGGGGCCATCACTCAGGTTCCACTGCCATCACTTACCATGTCCTGCCTGCTAAAGGTTCAGTGTATTTCTAGATTAAAAGGGGTCTGAGTGGAAAGACTTGGGAAAGGCATCTCCCGAGATCCAGAGAGCTGCTGTCAATCTGAAAACACAATACTGTACTGAGCTAGATGGACCAGGGACCTAAATTTTTTTTTAAAAATCATTTATTTCACAGATTTCTATACTGCACTTCATCCTACAATACCAGGACAGCGTCCAAAATAAAACATGAAGATAATACAATTATTATTAACCATGTTATAAAACAGGAAGATAATACCACTGGGTACCATAATAAAGCAACACAGTATGATGATGATGATGATGATGATGATGATGATGATGATGATGATGATGATTAAACAGTATTTATATACCACTTTTCAACAAAAGTTCACAAAGCGGTTTACAGACAAAATCAAATGATTAAATGGCTCTCTGTCCCAAAAGGGCTCACAATCTAAAAGAGATGCAGAAGAACACCACCAGCAAACAGCCACCAGAAAAGACACTGTGCTGGGGAATACATTCCTATGTTCATGTTGGGGTCCAACATATGTGCAGCTCTCAACCTTCCAGCCAGTCTCCAATCTTCTGAACTATCTCGTTTGCACAGCAATTGTTGATCTCTGGTGAGTTTCTTCACAGGTAACATTTCAGATAGAAACCATCACGTAGTGATTACAACAAACAAAGAAACCTAACCAACAGTGGCATATGGCCCGATCCTGCACAAATCTGCGTCTGTGGGGTGCGCGCTCTGCAGGTGTTGTAAACATGCCGTAAAGCGCGTTTTTTTACACCTGGAGACTATGGGCTGCCGGCACGGAGGCCAACAATCTTTATTCTGCCTCCCCCAGGACCTGGCACCCACTGGTGCAGGGGCGGGGGGAGGGCAGCAATGGAGGGTGGCCATTGGGCGACCCAGGCTGGGAGGGGGCGGGATATTGGCAGCAGGTTCCTCTGATATTCCCCGTACACTCTCAACTTGGGCTGCCGTTACCCCACCGCCCTGGATGTACACCAGCTCCAGAGCCAACGTACATCCGAGGAGGCCCATTGGGGCCGGGCAGCTCTGCACCCAGGAAAGGGGAAAAATGTCCCCTTCTCCCAAAGTGTTTCCGGGCCACGCTGATGTGGCCCAGAAAGAGCGTTAGATACTGCATTAGATACCTGAATAGCGCATGTTACTAGATTTAGATTGGCAGCCTGATCCTGCATAAAGATATGCAGCTGGCATAAAAATACACAGCTGACTGCAGTATCCAGTGCCCTTCACAGACTGCATTAGTGTGGCCTGGGAACACCTTGGGAGAAGGGGACGTTCGCAGTGGCATTGCTACCCCTAAATCTATAGGAGGCACATCCTGGAATTGGCACCCCCTCCCTTTCTCCCCCTTTTCACTCCCTGGCGCCGCCAAAGGCGGCGTCGCGATTTGGGGGGACGCCAATTCCATGAATTATTTATTTTTTTCCCCCAGGCACTAGAATCCCCCCTTGGGCGCTGCTCTCTTACCTTGTTTTTGGCGCGCGTCCTTCCCACGCGCCGTTTCTTTCTGCCCGGCACTCCTTCCGGGCGCCGAGTCCGACTGTCGGGCAACTCCATTGCCGCCTCTGCAGCCGCTCCCGGCACCGGCGCGGGGTCTCTCAGCAACGGAGGTCGCTGGAGAAATCGCATGTGCTGTGCAGCACAGCATATGCTGTTTCTCCAGCGGCCTCCGTTGCTGAGAGACCCCGCGCCGCGCCGGTGCTGGGAGCCTGTGCAGATTAACAGCTGGGGAGTCGCGCCGAGGTGAGTGCGCGCGATGGGGAGGTGGGCGCGCGCTCACCTCACGTGACTCCTTTTCAACCCGGCTGGCTGTTTCTGCTCATGTGCAGAAACAGCCGAGCCAGTCGGGTTGAAATGCTCACCTCGGCCGCCGGAACCTCCGGTCGGCCGGCTCGGGCTCGGACTCCGAGTCCGAGTTGGGTAACTCGGACTCAGTGCCCCCCGAGCTGGCGTCGGGGGCCCTGTGCCACAGGGCCCCCCATCTAACAACGCCACTGAATGTTCGTCCCCTTCCCAGGTGTAGGGCTGCCTGGCCCCAGTGGGCCTCCTCAGATGTACGTCGGTTCTGAAGCTGGTGTACGTCCAGGGTGGCGGGGTAAGGGCAGCCCAGGCCAGGAACGGGCACGGAATATTGGCGGAACATGACACCGATATCTCCGCCCCCTCCTGACCTAGGCTGGCCAATGGCCACCTCCCTCGCCGCCCGGCCCACCGCCTGACTGGTGCAGGACTTACCTGCACCGGTGGCTATCGGGTCCGGGGGGAAGCGGAGTAAGGGCTGCCAGTGTCTGTGCTGGTGGCCCTTACTCTCCGGTTGTCGGAAATGCGCTTTACGACGCATTTACGACATCCGGTGCCTGCGTAGCACATGCTCTGCAGGAGGCTAGTTGCACAGGATTATGTCCTTAGCAGCATATGTAGAAGAGTGCTTTGAACAAATGGCCTCTCCATGGGATTAGAGAAATTAACTGAGATGTGCATTTGCATATTCATTATTGCACTGAGTCAGTTCTGAACTAAAAGTATAATCCGAACTGGCCCAGGGTTCAATAGTGAAGAGGGCAGCTATTTCTGAGCCCTTGTCTAGTTCAATGGCAAAAGTTTGTCTGTGAAACCCACCATAGAGTAGCCCAGAGCATTCTCAATTTATTTTATTCATTTGGTTTTGAAAATGACTCTGCTGCAGACGTTAATTACATTTACACTGCAAAAAAGTACAACAAGAAGCACATTTTAATAGGGTTTTCTTTGGGGGGCAGAGGAAATGCAACTTTTTATTGCTGTATAAAGTGTGAGAAAGCTTTGTTCACTTGGTGATACACAAAAGAGAGAATAAATTAAGAGGCAATGTTTTTATTCTCAAGGCAACCTGCAGAAAAGAGTGTTTATGGCTGAAAAACAAATCCCATGCTTCAATGGGATTCTCTCTTGGACTGTACGAGTATGCTTTGCTTTTTATTGATTTCTTGTTCGGTATTGTATAAAACCTGTATCTGAAGATTATGGTAAAAATACCACAAATGGAAACTGTAACTCTAAACAAACAAACAAATAGAAAAAAATCGTTATTCAGTGAGACTAAGGCCAAATCCTATCCAACAGCACAATCCTATGCATATCTACTCAAAAGTAAGTTCCATTATGTTCAGTGGGACTTACTCCCAGGAAAGTGTGGATAGGATTGCAGTCCAAGGGGTTGCCCCGAGCATGCAGCCCTTCTGCACAGCATGCATTGGATACTATGGGCCGGCCAGGGACCAGGCAACCCAAAATGAATTAGAATAACCTAGTCTGGCATTCTCTTTCCAATAGCAGCCAGTCAGATGTTTCCGGGCTTTCAGAACCTGGGTGTGAAGGAGATGTTTGTCCCTTGTTTGTCCCCAGCACCTGATATTGATAAGTTTACTCTCTCTAAATACCAGTGATGCAGACTTGAGTCTATTGACTCAGACTCAAGTCGGACTCAAGTCACATCAATGACTCGACTCGCACTTGACTTGACGATTGGAAAAGACTTGAAAGACTCGACTCGAGACTTGGAGCCTTTTACGACAAGTTAAATTTTAATCAGGTTTAAACCCATATTCCCCATTAAATAGATAGGGACTCGCGACTCGTGACTTCTTGGGACTTGGGGGCAAAACTTGGACTATGACTTGAGACTTGACTCGAGACTTGGAGTCAGAGACTTGATCCACGTCCCTCCTAAAAACTGAGATTTAATTTAGCTCTCATGGCTAATAGCCTTTACGAGGCATGTACTTCCTGAGTGTGTCTAATCCCTTTTTTAAAGCTACCTAATTAGTGATCATGACCACATCTTGTGATAGTGAATTATGGATGTTTATTGTTGTGTGGAGAGCTGCACTTTGTTTTGTCTGTCCTGAACTCGTTGCTTCACTGAGTGATCCTAGTACAAGCGAGGAGAGAAAATTCCTCTATACACCACTCATGCCTTTTATACATTTCTGTCAGGCTCTCCACATTTTTTTCCCCAAACTTAAAAGGTCAAATGCTTTAAGGTGGTTTTTTTTTCTTTTTGTCCTCATAGGGGAAAATGTATTTGCAGGTCAAAAAAACAAACAAGTGCAAAAGAATGATTCACAATGTATCACAAGCAAGCAGTAATGTACTTGCTGACTCTCAGCAGAGGGGGGGGGGCACCAGTGGAATACTTTGAAAATGTGAACACAGAACAACATATTGTGGCAGCATCCCAAGAGATCTGTATGACACTTTTCCACATGGAGGTGCTTAGAAGAACTCACAGGAAAGAGGAGGTATAATCAGGACTGGCGGGACCCAGACACTACCTGCTGCGTTTGTGCTACAAAAAATGCCCAAACCTCACACACTGCTGTCAAATCTGGAAGCCAGTGGCATTCCTACACCTCCCATGGGGGGCCCACCAATGCAACACCCCCCATGTGACACCACAAGCCCTGCCCCTGGGGGGGGTGACGTCATTTTTGTGCACCGCTGCTGAATTTCGCTGGCAGCGCAGTGCGAAAACAACCCCGCTTTCAGAGCTGTTTGGAGTCAAATGGCTCCAGGGCGGGCGGGCAGGCCGATCTTATGGCTGGCTGGAGCGATGAAAGAGAAGACAGAAGCAGTGGAGGGGGCAACACGGTGTCGAATCCGGAGGCAAGTACACCGCCATGGGCCCCCTGCCCCCCACCTCCAGTAGTGTTGCTACGCCCCCACGGGGGGCCACCCGCGACACCGCCTCCATGTGATGCAGCAGCGTGATGTCACGTCCCGCCTCCAAACACCCCTCCCCCGCCGTTTTTACCTGATTTTGGAGCCGTACGGAGCCAAGGGTGGGCGGACGGGCCGAAACACGGCTGTCCTGCCTGCGAAGAGCCAGTGAGATGTCAAGAAACCGCTCAAAACGGTGAGTTTCCTGAGCCCACGATTCCACCCCTTCAGGGGTCCGTGCCTGGGGCCCTGGGCACCACTTGGGGCCCTGGGCACCAAGGCTCCCCCTTACGACGCCTCTGTGCCCCCCCAACAACATATCTGCTGGAAGCGCAGGATTTCCAGTTTTATTTACAGGGACAGTGTTGTGTATGCTTGCACTGTCCCTGTAAATCAAACCAGAAGTCCCGCACTTCTGAGTTTGACAACAGCCTGCGAGGATCACAGCAAGGTGGAACATGATCTTCTTCTCGGGAAGCAGATCATTGCGGCTTGCACGGGTTGCAGGTTGGATGGAAGTGGTGGCAGCGGCAGACTGGGGATGAAAGCAGTCTGAGTCCGCCCCCCCCTCGGACCCCTTGCAATCTGCCTCTGATGCAACTTGTATTAGGTAGCCTCGTGAATGGACCAGCAGGAGGTATAATTATAAGGAAGGGGCTGTAGCTCAGATGTAGGAGCATCCTACAGAAGGCCCTGGGGTCAATCTCTAGGCAGGGCAGTGAAAAATTCCTCTGTGTAGCCTTGGAGAGTTGCTGCTGCCAGTCAGCATCCGCAATACTGAGGTAGATGGATCAAGAATCTTACTCAGGGTGGCAGCTTCTTATGTTCCTAGCCCTTGCCCTTCAATCTTTGATCAGTTTAAAGAAGAGAGCACAATTTGACACCTCATTAGCCCTGAAGGGTAACAAAAATGTTGATGAAGAAGGCCATATCGCTCCAGCCTGATAATTGTCCTTCGTGGTTTGATACGAAAAGATGACCTTTTAAAATGCCCCCCCCATTAGCCTTATTGTCCATGAAGTGTCTCATAAAAGTGCAGCACTTCATTAGTTTTATGACACATTACAATGGATAGGAGACAGGGCTATCTCCATGCGTTACACGAGGTATTTGCAAGATAGCTAGAGAGCTATGAGCTACGCAATAGCATACATGAGTGCTCTAACTAGCATCCTCTCTTTGACATGCTAGTGTTTCTGTGTGCAATTGTTATATCTTTCCACAATACTTGCTCATTCAGTTTGGACAATGTAAATTTATGTGAAGGAAACTGAAAATGATCCATGACATTGATGAAACCACCGTTCGTGAGATCAATAGCAATTGCTGTGTAGACAAACTTGTGTTGGTAGGTTGCAGTCAGATATCTGAATCGGATTTCATGATATTCGGAACTGGGTGGACAGACTATTTATTGATTTAATGTTTTACTCCATTTCTATCTTTCACGTTGCCCCATGGTGGCTGTAATTGGAACACAAATTATATTGCAACAAAATACAAAAAAACACAACCTAAGAATAATAAAACCAAGAGTAACAGCGCAATCCTGTGCAATGCTTGACTGGTGGAACTATCGTTCTGCTGGTGCCGGGTGTCGCAAATGTGTCATAAAGCATGTTTTTGTCACCCAGAGAGTAGGTGGCACTGGTGCAAAAGCCGGTACCACTCGCTCTATGTGGGATTGAGGCCGCTGGCAGCAGACACAGGTAAGGCCTCCCAGCCGGGTGACGGGAGGGGGGAGTGTGAGGAGTACGGAATGGGGCGGAATGGGAGGGGGGATTGGGTGGCCAGCCTGTGAAGGGGGAGGTATCCTCGGCGGCACACTCTGCCAAATCCTGTCCCCCTTCCCGGACCTGTCAGGTGAATGTCCCTTTACTTACCACAAGGAGGCCTCCGCCTGTGCCAGTGATGGCCCGATCTTGGATAGGATCCGGCGCAATGTGCTTTTGCGTGCTGCAGTGGTCCTAGACAGGATTGGGTTGCCCATGTAAGATTTAATATTAATTCTGCCCATATTTAAGATAACAGCAGAGAAATCATAGCAACTTATCAATGGCATGTGCAAAGCACAGTAAAATTGACTTTTTTTAAAAAAAAAAAACATCTTATAAGTTGAAAGGGAGTGTGTATGCCAAATCTCCTGCAGGAGGGAGTTTCAAGACCAAGAGGCCATCACAGAAAAGGCCCTATCCCACAGAGATGCCAGCTGAGCCTCTACCAGAGATGGCATGTGGAACAGGAGCTCCTTAGAAGATCTCAACAGCTGGCCAGGACAGTGAGGCAGCAGGCAATCCATAAGGTATAAAGGGTCCAAATTATAAAAGGCTTTACAGGTAATAACTAGCACCTAGAATTGTATATACTTTGAGCTGCTTATTTAAGTACCCAAATGGCTTCATGCTATTGCTTCTCTCTCTCTCTCTCTCTCTCTCTCTCTCTCTCTCTCTCTCTCTCTGTGTATGGTGTGTGTGTGTGTGTGTGTGTGTGTGTGTGTGTGTGTGTGTGTGTGTGTGTGTGTGTGAGAGAGAGAGAGAGAGAGAGAGAGAGAGAGAGAGAGAGAGAGAGAGAGAGAGAGAGAAAGAATCCTGTTATGATTCCCTACCATGAGAAGTTCAGGGGCAGCACTATCAGATTTTGTTTCCTTTGGATGAAAAAGCACGGCAACTATATGTTGTTGTTCAGTCGTTAAGTCGTGTCCGACCCTTCGTGATCCCATGAACCATATCCTGCCAGGCCTTCCTGTCCTCCACTATCTTCCCGAGTTCGCTCATTTTCATGTTTGTTGCATCGGTGATGCTGTCTAACCATCTCATCCTTGGCCTTCCCCTTCTCCTTTTGCCTTCAATTTTTCCCAGCATCAGAGTCTTCTCCAGAGAGTCCTCTCTTCGCATTAGGTGGCCAAAATATTTGAGTTTCAGCCTTAGTACCTGTCCTTCCAGGGAACAGTCAGGCTTGATTTCATTTAGAATTGACTGATTTGATCTCCTAGCAGTCCAAGGGACTCTCAGGAGTCTTCTCCAGCACCACAGTTCAAAAGCATCTATTCTTCGGCGCTCAGCCTTCCTTATGGTCCAACTCTCACAACCATACATTGCTACTGGGAACACCATCGCCCTGACTATACGAACTTTTGTTGGCATGGTGATATCTCTGCTTTTTATTATGCTGTCTAAGTTTGCCATAGCTTTCCTTCCAAGGAGTAAGCGTCTTTTAATTTCATGGCTGGTGTCTCCGTCTGCAGTGATCTTGGAACCCAGAAAAGTAAAATCTGTTACTGCTTCCATTTCTGCCCCTTCTATTTGCCAGGAATTGATGGGACCAGATGCCATGATCTTAGTTTTATTAATGTTGAGTTTCAAGCCAACTTTTGCACTCTCCTCTTTCACTCTCATCAAGAGGCTCTTTAGTTCTTCTTCACTTTCTGCCATTAGGGTGGTATCGTCTGCATATCTGAGGTTGTTGATATTTCTCCCGGCAATCTTGATTCCGGCTTGTGATTCATTCAGCCCCGCATTTCTCATAATGTACTCTGCATATAAGTTAAATAAGCAGGGTGACAATATACAGCCTTGCCGTACTCCCTTCCCAATTTTGAACCAATCAGTTGTTCCATGACCGGTTCGAACTGTTGCTTCTTGACCCGCATACAGGTTTCTCAGGAGACAGGTAAGGTGGTCTGGTACCCCCATCTCTTTAAGAATTTGCCACAGTTTGTTGTGATCCACACAATCAAAGGCTTTTGCGTAGTCAATGAAGCAGAAGTAGGTGTTTTTTTGGAACTCTCGTGCTTTCTCCATGATCCACCGCATGTTGGCAACTATATGACAGCTCTGTAATATCTCCTGTGACAAGCAAGCAAAGCTGCTTATACCAGGGCACAGTCATGGCGGTACTTGGTACAACTACCTTGATGAAGTGAAGCTGGTCTAAGTCTGGCCAGTGACTGTGTGAGAACCCTACGTAATGGTCCAAATCTAACTAAGCGGTATGCTGATGGATCTAGCTGCCTCTCCATCAGTGCAAAGGCCAGGAGGCCACGTACCAACAGTGGTGCCACACAGACCAGCTGTTGGTACAGTGTTGCTGGTGGTGGTGGCGGCAAATTGGGGTGGGGATTGGGCCAGGACAGGGGTGGGATGGGGTGGATCTTGGCAGCAGTGCATCATCCTATGCCCCCATCCCAGGCCTGAGAATGCCCCCTTGGCCTAACTGATCTATGTCAGCAAACAATCCGCCATAGATCTGAGTAGGTGAAGATCATGGAACAGTGAAGGGGGTAAGTAAAAGTTTTTGTTACATACATCTCCCAGCTGGCCTAGTCCCCAGCCAGGGGACTAGTACTTATTCATCTCTAGCCCTTATTCATTCATTCTGAATGGCCCTTATTCATCTCTAGTCACAACCAACTAGTCACACTAGTTCAACAAGTTCAGTAGGGCCCATATGAACAATGCAATCCAAATGCAAATCCAGATCACCATCTCCATCTCAGCGTGTTTGTGTGTACAGATCTTCCTTGATGGATTGACACCATGTCTAGACTTTCTGGTAAGTAATGTACTGACATAAGTACAGTACATGGAATTCATAGCAGGCTGAGACTGGGAGGGTTGAATCCCCAATCAAAAGTCCATTGGTGAACTGAAACGGAACTTTTCTGCAATATGTTACGTGTTTTTTAAAAAAATGTCCCATGTTTCTATTAACAAGGAAATTGCTTAGACAGCAGCTCAAGTATTAGTTCGATTGGTAGGAGGCCGATAAAGGGCTAGAGAAAAAGCGTGCCTTTTGGAGCTTAAGATTGTCATTCATCCATTCAAACTTCCACTGTTCTTTGTTGAAAAAGAGGCTTATTGGAGCCACCACATACTGTGTGAAACTACCGGGAAAATCATTTATCAGTACATCCTTTTGAAACTGTCATTGAACTGCCTGGATCCGAAGACTGATAAGCATGAATAAAACTAAAAAAAAAACCCCTCCTTTTCTCCAAGCCTTTTTATTCAGCATCCTTTCAGTTTCCTTATCTTGCACTCAGGTTTAAAATCTGATCTGGTGTGCTGCAGTTCTTCTCTGGTTTTTATCATTCAAAAGTACTCCTTAATCCAACACAATCGCACCTTCTTAGCTGCAAACACACATGCATATACGAAAACATGAGACACTGAACATTTCCCCAAGTGTCCAGGACAGAAGAATGGGACCTCTGTATTTTGACCAGGCAGGATAAAATTGTATAAGATAAAGAAGGAAGTTAGAGTCTGTCTGGGAAAAAAAAGATGACCTTTCTTTTTGGCAAGCGCAGAGGCAAATGGAGTGGCCACGTTTTGTATATCCCTGAAGAAAGCTCAAGGTTTGAGGGGACCTATGTGGGAAGGAATAGGCCAGCGGGTGGCGCAGTGGGTTAAACCGCTGAACCATGAGCTGTCGATCAAAAGGTCGGCAGTTCGAATCCGCGACGGGGTGAGCTCTCATTGCTTGGCCAGCTCTTGCCAACCTAGCAGTTCCAAAGCATGTTAATGCGAGTAGATAAATAGGTACCGCTTGCGGGAAGGTAAACAGCGCTCTGTGTTCCAGCTGTGTGCTATGTGCTGCGGCAAGGAGAGTCATGCCGGCCACATGACCACGGAGACGTCTTCGGACAATGCTGGCTCTTCGGCTTTGAAATGGGGATGAGCACCACACCCTAGAGTCGGACACGACTGGACTTAATTGTCAGGGGTCACCTTTATCTTTATGTGGGAAGGTGTCTTGCTCAGGTTGGATTGGTGAGGTTGACATTGATGTTGTTGAGGTGTTTTACCCCTGCACACCCCAATAAATATACGAGACAGAGGCCACTTTGTTGAAAATTTCAGCAACTGCAGCAGGGGAAAAACACTCATCTCCCCCCCCCCCAATTTTTCTTAGCCGTGGTACTTTATCGCAGAATGCTCAAAGTTCAAGCATTGGTTTTGCAGCACTGGGATTCAGGTAACGTTTTCTAGCAGCAGGAGGTTGGGACTCTTGGACACAGGAATGAGCTAAAATGGAAGCTATGTGGTTGCTAATTTTAGATTGCATCATTATAGTTTTTTGCCCTTGATATTCCAGATTGAGTAAGTGTGGGTTTTTTTTTTAACAAATAAGTAAATACAGTAGTGTCAGTGGCGTCCCTAGCCCTAAATCTACAGGGGGCCCCTCGTCCAATTGGCGCCCCCTACCCACCTCTTGGCGGCACCAAAGGCGGCGCCACTGCAATTTGGGGGGCACCAAATTCGGCATTTATTTAATTATTTTCCCCTGGGCACCGCTTCCCCCCGGGCGCCTCTTTCCCCAACCCCCCCCGGCTTTTTCCGTTCCCGAATCCTGCACTTATCTTTCCGGGAATCCCGGCGGCGGCCTCGGGTGACCACGTTAAGGTCCTTACCCGGCTGGCGGCTGTTTCTGTGCATGTGCAGAAACAGCCGGGTTGAAAAGGAGCCTCGACGCGACTCCTTTTCAACCCAGCTGTTTCTGCACATGCGCAGAAACAGCCGCCGGCCGGGTAAGGACCTTAACGCGGTCGCGCGAGGCTGGTGGGGTGAGAGCGGGGCCGCAGGTCCGGCGGCCACGGTCTCACCCCGCGCCAGTCGACTCGGACTCGGGCCCTGAGCCCGAGTCCGAGTCGGCCGAGTCCGAGTTAGGCGACTCGGACTCGGGTGACTCGGACTCGGACTCCAAGTCCGAGTTGGCCGAGACTGAGTCGGGCGACTCGGACTCGCGACTCAGACTCGGACTCCGAGTCCGTCCGAGTCCAAGTCGCCTGACTTGGACTCATCGGTGTCCCCCGAAGCTGGTGCCGGGGGCCCTGTGCCACAGGCCCCTCACCTAACGACGCTACAGAGTAGTGTCTAGAGTAAACAATGAAGTGTCTCAGATTGTTTCTGCTGTCCTCACATCACAATAGTATTTACCGTATTTCCTCAATTCTAAGACGCATGTTTTTCCCAATTAAGCATTTCAAAAAATGGGGTGCATCTTAGAATCGAAGGTCTCCAAAAAGCACCACAAAATGGCATCTTCTTACTTACCGGGGCTTGGGGGAGCTTCAGGGAGGCCTGCACGACCCTCTGCAGGCCTCCCCAATCTTCAGTTTGGCGAAAAATTGTGATTTTTGGCCATTTCTGGTTTTCGCGAAGGGTTGTGCAGGCCTCCCTGAAGCTCCTCCAAGCACAGGTAATGAATGGCACTTTCTGGCAGGGCCAGAAATGCTAAGCAAATGCACTGAGTCATCGTCAGCTGCAGCATGGGACATGCTGGGGAGAGTTGGTGCTGAGCGGGTAGATTCAATGAAGGAAGGTGTGTCTTACAATCGATGGATTTCCCCCCCCCCCCTTGCTGGTGATACTGAAAGTATAGGTGCGCCTTAGAATCGATGGTGACTTAGATTCGAAGAAATACTGGTATATGGATTTTTTATTTTTTATTTTTCACAGCTCTTGCCAACCTAGCAGTTCCAAAGCATGTCAATGCGAGTAGATAAATAGGTACCGCTTGCGGGAAGGTAAACAGCGCTCCGTGTTCCAGCTGCATGCTATGCGCTGCGGCAAGGAGGGTCATGCCGGCCACATGACCACGGAGACGTCTTCGGACAACGTTGGCTCTTCAGCTTTGAAATGGGGATGAGCACCACACCCTAGAGTCGGACACGACTGGACTTAACTGTCAGGGGTCACTTTTACCTTTTACCTGTCTATTTACAAGTACTTGCAAATAAGTCTCACAGGGTTCAATGGAGTGTGTATTGGGCATACCAGAGTTCCGGAATCGAGGCATGCGTCGGCCTAGAGAGGACCCGAGCCGCTCCCAAGTGTGCACCGTGGCAGCCAAATGGCAGTCGCGTCGTTGACCGGAAGTTCTGGAATCCGCAACCCCATTGGGCTGCCGTGGTGCACACTTGGGAGTGGCTCGGGTCCTCTCTAGGCCGACGCATGCCTCGATTCCGGAACTCTGGTATGCCCAATACACACTCCATTGGCCTCGATTCTGGGACTCTGGTAAGCCTATGTATAATTGTCAGGGGTATTGTGTATAGTGTGTATAGTGTGTATAGTGTGTATAGGATTGTAAGTAAGTGTGTATAGGACTGCGGTCCAATGAATGTGCTTAAATCTCCTATTGAAATCTAAAAGTCTTTGAAGTACTTAATTTTGGCTGGATTATTGCCTTTTAAACACTGAGCAGCAGAAAACATCAAAATAGCACCTGCCAATGGAATTAATAAGCAGTGAATGGAAATATTTTAAGAATAAGCTACCAATTTTCAAACAAACAAACAAACAAACAAACAAACAAACAAACAAACAAACAAACAAACAAAAAAACAGAGGAAAGGACAAGATAAGCTCTGTGGCCCCAGATGTCACAGGATCATTCCTGCACTCAACAGGTTTAAGAGATTGCTGTTTTTAAACACCTTTGCTTGGCAAGATGCCCAGCTGAAGATCTCGAGCTGATGGTTGCAGCACAGGTTGTTAGATGGAAATTGGACCTCCAAGTGACACATTTCCGCTGAGACCGGTGATTGCTGAAATGAAGTGGATGAGCAGTGACTTGATAAAAAAAATCAAAGATTTTTCAATGACCGGCAGTCCGGTGCCATTGAATCAAGGACCGGCTGTGGTGACTGCTCCAACATGAACTTGCTGCTGTTTAATTAATGCTCTCGTGTGTTTTTTTAAATTAATCGAGTTCTATCGTATTTACATAAGAAAATCTCCCCTCATGCTTCACTGGGCTGCAGCCAGGTCCTAATTGACAATTTGTGGTTGAGTTCTCGGTGGAAGTGAAAGCCTTTCCACATTCATTCAAAGTGCTGCAGAGGATGGCTTGAATTAAAATGGATGCCTAGCTTTCAGTGGAAAGCAGCAGCTATTCATGATAAATCTGCACAACAAGCAAAGTTCCAGAACTTGAATGAACTGAAGGACTCCCAGGAGCCTGAGGGAGCCAAGCACGGGTGGACTTGTGTCCATCATCTTACACACAGGATAAAATTACATTTTTTCCCGAAACTCTCCAAAGCCAGAGGCAGCAATGCAGAGCATGAGCATATACAAGAACTCCTGTCTTTTTGCTGAAACAGCAACACTCTGCAGTACAGTGCAAATTATTGCAGGAACATGAAACCCCATTAAGGCAACCTTTTCTCACATTTACTTGAGATGAAGCCCCACGAATCTCAGAAGAACCTATTTCCAAGTAAACATGAATACGAATGGGCTGTAGCAGGAGACTACAGTAAGTCCTCACTTAAAGTTGTCTTGTTTAAAGTCGTTTTGTTTTAAAACTTGATGGGAAAATGCCATAGGAACATTTATTTACCAATTAGCCTATGGCAGTGTTTTCCAAACTGTGGGTCAGGGTCCACTGGTGGGTCGCAACCCAATTTCTGGTGGGTCGCGGGCAGAGCCTCCCATGAAAACTTGGATGATGAAAAGATCAGATAACTAATAGCCTCGAGCCCTGAGACTATTCAAAAATCAGCTGCTAATTGCTCTGTAAGGAGCTGAGCTCCTGCAGTTTGCAAGGATCTGAGCTTCTGCAGTTTGTAAGTTTGTGTAAATATAGGGAGATAAATGTTTGAATGTCCTTTTTCTGGTGGTTTTTCTTCATGTCTGTCAGTGGAGCCTTGAGGCTATTCATTAAGGCCACCTCATTATGAGAAATGGATCGAGGTTTTTTTTTGTAAATAAAAAATATTATTGTAAATACAGTAGATAAATAAAAATATTTCTTTCTAGGTTTTTTTTAAAGTCTCGTAAAGCTAGGTGGGTCCCAATAGAGTGTTGTTTTAAAAAGTGGGTCCTGGTGCTAAAAGGTTTGGGAAGTACTGGTCTATTGTAAAATTGGTTTCATTATAAGTTGTTTTGCTTAAAGTTTCCAAGTTTCCAAGAAGGACCTATTGGCAACTTTAAGAGAAGACTTGCGGTATATTAAGGTAAAGTCCCAGCTAACTGGGAAAAGAGTCACTTTTTCATGTGGTGCTCCTCTTATATTTAGCAGGGGGAGAGTAACTGCTCCCCTCTCACCCCAGTACAGTGTCTTTTCTGGTGGCAGTTTGCTGGTGTTCTTCTGCATCTTTTTTAGATTGTGAGCCCTTTTGGGACAGGGAGCCATTTAATCATTTGATTTTGTCTGTAAACCGCTTTGTGAACTTTTTTTTGTTGAAAAGAATATATAAATCTTCTTCTTCTTCTTCTTCTTCTTCTTCTTCTTCTTCTTCTTCTTCTTCTTCTTCTTCTTCTTCTTCTTCTTCTTCTTCATCACCATCATCTTCATCAAGTAAGGTCCACGATTTTGCGCTAGTTGGGCTGATACTCTGATCGCCTGATTGGCTCCACATACTAACCTAACATGTGCGTGTCTGATCCTTTCTTCCTTCTTGGTGAGGTCAAGACATTTTTCATAATTATTGGAAGGGGGGCATTCGCCAAACCGCTCATCTGAGCATGCTGATATACCCCACATGATCAAAGGAAGTGCACTAGATTCTTACAGAAAGGAATAGGGAGGGGTCAGGACATGTGCGCACACATTATCGATCATGTGAGGCCTATTGCGCAATCTGATTATTGTCCAAACTGCCCCTATATACAAGTCAGTTAGAGCGTTAAAATAAATACTTTCCTAAGACTGCATTATTTATGACCAATGGAAGAAAACAGGAAAACAGAACGATGGTTCTACAATCTACACCAAATAATTTACAAAATGCATTAAAGAATGGAAATTAGTGTGAAAATTACAATTCAAGTAGTATTATTTCTTGATAAATACTCATGTCCTTACATGCTCAGGGAAATAATTTTGAAAATGACACAATCCGTGGGCAGGAGAAGATTTGGTTGAGGAGATCCCTTCTCAAACTGAACATTTGATGATAAGAATCACTGAAGGGTGCAGAATCTGGAGCCTAGGTTTCTCCTACCTTCCTGCCACAAAGGAAGGGGAAGAGAGGTCTGGAGTCTGCAGGCAAAGAAACAAGAGGATGGTGGCAGCCAGTGAGGTGGTTTGCTGGCAAGTACCAGGGTGATTGAGGAGGAATAGGGGCCATGAAGCCTACCATCACCAGGAGGTGACTGTGAGCCCAATCCTATCCTTTACCCCCCCTCATCCGCCGATGCAGCGGCACAGAAATGTCAGCCACAGCATCCTCTGTGTGTGTGGTGGTGGGCGAGACTGGGAGGCTCCTGCAGGGCAAGGAGATGTTTAATCCCCTTACCCCTGCATAAGCCTCTTGGCCCGCAATGGGTCTCCTTGAACCTTTGCTAGCAATTTTGCTAGTGTAAATTCAAGGAGGGAAAAGGGGCATGGAGGCTGCAGGGAAGGGGGATAGGATCTGGTGTGGGCCTTCCACAATGGATCCTCCCCCTTCAGTGGGCTCCCCTTCCCAATTACGCAGCCTCCCCTCCCCCATTATTCCCTCCTGCGCCTCTCCCGCCATCTCCTCCATCCTACCTGCTTTAGCGAGCATCTGGGGAGACGCTGACACATGCAGGACGCTGCAGGCCCTCCCGCCGGCGTCCCCGGCAGCATGCTGTCTGGTGCGCTGTTGGGGAGGTGTTTGTGACTGGTGGTGACTTCTTTACGGCAGTCAGTGCCAGCATGGGAGGTGTGGCACCACTGGGCGGTGCGCATGGGATTGGGCTGTCAGTCAGCCATGTGGCTGAATCAACCCTTGCCTTCCCGGCCACAGGTGCTGGTCAGGATAAGTTTTCTTTTTTCCCCCCTTGATTGTGGTGGGTGCTTCCCACAAGCCAACCATACTGCAAAACTGCAGAATACTGCAATAGGTGCTAGGAAACAGTTGTTGATGATGAAATGTTGTCGCCCCAGTGTGCTTCCAAGTCAAGATATGTTTTAGGGACATGTTACTCAGATCTATCACATGGTAATGTTTCCTTTCTTGGGAGAGTGATAGAGAGCCGTCCTTTTGGCTTTGTTGCTGTAACTCTGTGTATGTTTATTTAAAACTATTTTGCTCTGAGCTTCAAACCCGATCTCGAGAATCCCTTCTGAATAGTTGCCTGTGCATAATGAGCTCTTTGCTTATCGTTTTCTATTGTGTTCGGTGGATATAACTGGAATGCTGCTCTACATATATTAGCAGAATAGTTGGGAGCGAAGAAGGGACTCGGAAAGAAAGGAAAGAGCTGGAGGTGGGGGAGAGACACAATGAGAATAATTTCATTCTCACTGGGGAGCAGACAGGGGAATTAGAGAATGATCAAACATGACTTGGATTTCAAGAGTCAGTATGACCTTAATGTCAGAGTCCCATGACTTGAATGCTATATCTGGACCGTGACATGATGTACAGTTTCATGTGAGTTTTGTAATTTCTCTTATGTTGTGTAGATCAAAGGTGGGCTGAAGGTACCCAAAGCCAGCTCCAGACCTTCTGGTACCTGTCCCCTTTTACCTGCTGATGTGCCAGACTTTGCTCCTCCAGCTCCCTGGATTAGAAAAGGAAGAGGGAGATGGAGCAGAAGAGAAAGTGCGTAGGAGGAGACTGTTGGGCTAACACACTGGAGATGCTCTATCCCACCACTCTTCTCTCACCCACACTTCTAATCTAGAGGAGAAGGTGAGTGGATGGAAATGGGCACCCCTCACCAATCTGTTGCCTGAGCTGACTGCCTCAGTTGGCCTCATGGGTGGATGATTTTTTGGTAGACCAGCTAGTGCCTACTGATTGCTAGGATTTTCCTCCAAAGAATGCCAGTGTCTGGCATGGGAACAGTCTGCCTTGTGCAGTTGTGGGCTCTTCCTCATTGGTTGTTTTTCAAGCAAAGGCTAGATGACCACCTGTCAGGGACTGGGCAAGGTGCAACATGTTGCCTGTTGTAGATATTGTTGAACATAGGAAGTTGAGGTGAGCTGGAAAACCATTGAATCTGGCAAGTTGATATTGCACCTGATTGTTTTACTGTTAATCAACAAGATGAAAATACTTAGGTTTTTTTTTAGTTTATTCCTCAAAGACAAATTTGTAAACCAAAATCTGGAAAAAAAAATCAATTTTGACAAAATCTTTCTTAAGCTTTTTGGTTCTCAGGTCTTTTGCAGATAATAATTTACAGTTTATGATGGGCTAATGGCCTTGAAGTGTCAAGATGAATGCACAGAGGACAGCTCAGAATTGTTTCTGATGAATGCATAGAGGCAGAGGTGAAACTAGACTGGAGCGGAGGCAAGTAGTTCTGCAAGACTCCGTTACACCAGAGTCAATGGCCCCTCCTGGAGCCATTCCGGCAGCGACAGGAGAGTGTCCTGCGTGTTGCCATTGTCGCCAGAATGGCTCCAACAGCAAGGGGGAGGGGCCATTAACTCCGGTGTAATGGAGTCTTGCAGAGCTACTTGCCTCCGCTCCAGTCTAGCTACGCCACTGCATAGAGGACAGCTCAGAATTGTTTCTGCTGCTTACTATTTGATCTGAAAGTGACTTCTCATAGCTCAACTACTTGGGACTGGCCTGCTCATGAGGCAGGGTAATCAAATGGTAGGCTGGCAGGAGGTGGCAGGCTGGCGAGAGATTCTCCCCCCCCCACCAGCTAACCACCTCCCCACAGTCTACCAGGCCACTCCCCTGCTTGACAGACAGTGGCAATTCTCAGCTTGGCCAAGTACCAACGAATTGGCTGCTAGTACCTGTTCCCACCGAGTCTTTGCGAGGAGACTTGCACATGTTGGTGTGGTTGGGCTGGGCTTGCAACAATTTCTTGCCTACACCTGACCAGTAGAGCTTTCTAGAAAAACTTAGGTTGTTTCCAATCACAGTTATTAATATGAGAATCTTGGTGAGATTAATGAGAATTAATAATAATAATAATAATAATAATAATAATAATAATAATAATAATAATAATTTCACAACCAAGGGTGTGAGCTAGAGAATCTACAGTTCATATTTTTCCTCAGCCACAAATTCACCAGGTGGCCTTAGGCAAGTCATACTCACACTCTCTCCCCACTCCACATCAGAATGAGGATAATAACATCTAGATAATTTATACAGCGGCGGAACTACGGCGGAGCGCGTGGAGCAGGAGCTCTAGGCACTCAGGTGGGCGGGGCGTGTGCACTTACCATCAGAAGCGCCGCACTGGGTCGGCCCTCCCTCCCTCCCTCCCTGGAGCCCGTTCGGCTCCAAAATGAGTCGAAAACGGGCGGGGGGGAATTGGGCGGGGTGGGCGCGTCAACGTGATTCTACGCAGGCCCCGCCCCCACGCGCCCGGGCGCCGGGAGGGCGCCCGTCATTTCTGAATTTATATGAAGTGCTTTGAACAGTTGAAATGAATGAAGCCGGCCCGCCTATGGACTGAGGCGCAATGACTCCACGGCCACCTCATTGTGCCTCCATTTGCCTTCTTACTTCTTCCTCTTCTCTCCCAGCCACCCTGTTTTCTTTTGGGGGAAGTGGGAAAGGGCTTCTTTTTTCTGGTACTTAGCCATCAAAGGACACACATCAAAGCATCCACTAGTGCAACGGAGGGGGCCTTACATTAAAGGTATGGATGCCCTTGCCTATTGCGCTACAAAGTGGGTCCCTGTTGGTGCTCAGCGAGAGGCCCTGTGGACCAGGCACCAGAACTGGGATGCAACAAGTAGCTGGGAAGTGGGGAAGGGACAGAGAACCCAAAATTTAAATAACAATTTGCCATTGATAATCTAGGAGCTATTAGAGAACAAAAGTCAAATTAAAGTGAAACAGACTGGTTGACAAGTCACTCCAAAAACAAGGGGAAAGAAATAAGATCATTACTTTTCTTTTGTCTAGTGCCCCTATCTCTTAAATGGTCCTCTCTTGTACACATTATAGGTTTTTAAATGGATTTTCTCAACATAATTTGTTGTCTTTTTTTGTAAGGGTTTTCATTCTTCCATTGTTTTCTTCTTCACCAGCTATTTCTCTTTGTTGAAGATAAAGCACTCTTAATTAATCAAATATCTGCAACCCTTTGTTGAGTGTGCTGAGGTTCATTCAGCTTTAACAGGTGTAATAGCGTTTAGGTGGAGGAACAGTAAGGCACATATACTGTTTTGTTATGGTTAAAAACAGTGCCCAAACCCTGTGCAAAGTTTTCCACAAAGTTTTCTCTCTGCTTCATTTCATGGTTTGTAGTTTGCTACAACTGGCTGAGCAGTCAGCTGGAATGTTGTGGCCAGTCCTTCACTCACTGTGGAACATTCCAGCAGTCAGCTGGAATGTTGTGGCCAGTCCTTCACTCACTGTGGAACTGAAAAGTTCAAGAATTCAAGCAGTGATCTGTGGAGGCACCTCTGGAGCTCAGGCAAAGGTGGCCGACAGCCCAATCCTCTCCAGGTCTCGCGGGAGATCCAGTTGAGAGACTGGTCGAGAGGGGTGGGAAGGCTCAAGGAAAAGTAACTTGCATCGTTTCCTAATTTTTTCGGGCCTGCTGCTTACTCTTTCAGCGCTGTGGATGGTCAGTAAGTCCAGCCATAGACATGTCAAGGGGGGGGGAGAGCACATGTCACCAGAGCATGTCTGATAACACGAGCTATTCAATGAGGAGAGGGGGAGGAGATTAAAACGATAGTTGCTTTATTGTACAAATTGCTCAATTAAAAACTGCAACGCTAATTTTTATGGCACAGTTCTTACTCATTTTGCAGATTCCACCCTGCTTTCCTCTTTCTGTCAGTTTGTTCCCACAACCACAAGAAAAATCCAGGGCAAAAAAAGGAAAGAACAGTTCGGTGCTCTTCTTCCAGGCACTGATGCCTGCGAACTGACAGGTGACGACGCTTGCGTGCAGAAGGTTCTAGGTTGAATCCATGGCATGACCACTTCAAGGATTTCAGAAAGAGAACTGGAAAAAGGTCTTGCAGGGGCGGAACTAGGGTGGAGCGCGTGAAGCAGCAGCTCCGGGCGGGGGCGGCGCGCTCGTCGTCCTTACCGCGATCTCCTTCGTCGGTCGTCCTGGTTTGGGCCCTCCCATCCTCCTTGGAGCTCGTTCGGCTCCAAAATGACCAGGAAACCGGCGGCGGGGGAGGCATGTGCGGAGCTGCGCTGGGTGTGTCGACGTCACAGGCCCCGCCCCCTTGGTCCGGGCGCCGGGAGGGCTCGGCTCCCCACTGGTCTTCTGCTAGAAACCTTGGCCAAGATGCTGCCAATTAACATTTTAAAAAACACAAAAAACTGGGCTAGATGGACAAATTGACTAATTCCCGTTGATTTTTGTATGAGCAGTGGAGGTGAAGAGGTCATAAACATTCTTGAATTACACGCAACTTAGCTTTGTATGGAAACCCCAACTCTGTTGTAAAAACTAAAGCCAGAAATTATTTCTACAAAAGGTAAAGGTACACTTGACATTTAAGTTCAGTCGTGTCTGACTCTAGGGTGCGGTGCTCATCCCTGTTATGAAGCCGAAGAGCCAGCGCTGTCCGAAGATGCTTGCCGCACTCTCCTTGCTGCAGTGCATAGCATGTGGCTGGACACGGAACATTGTTACCTTCCTGCAAGCAGTACCTATTTATCTACTTGCATTAACATGCCTGCTAGGTTGGCAGGAGCTGGGCCGAGTGGTGAGAGCTCACCCCATTGCGCGGATTCGAACTGATGACCTTTCGACCAACAGCTTATGGTTCAGTGATTTAACCCACTGCGCCACCCCGTGTCCCTATTTCTACATAAATAACCCATATAAATTTGTTTGCTTTTAATATGTTATTTAATTCAAGTGAGCACCCAGCCTAGGATAAGCAAAGGTAAGTATCGAATTTGGCATCTCATGAAAGGAAACAGGGAAGTCAAGAGATGGAGAAATCATTAGTAAAACCCTTGAGCAGTTGCCAGTGCAATTAACAGTACCCGTTAACAACACCTGGACGTAGCAATGAACAGCGGAGATTAAATATTTCCAGCCGATAAAGTAAAACTCAATAAAGGAAACAACACAAATGCATTTATGAGTGCTAGTCTGAAAAGCTGCATCAGAATGCAATATTGTTAGGAAGGAGTGGACAAAATATCACGCAACTCTGTCCTGATAATATTTCACATTCATCATCTCCGTCTCCAATTTTGAGATCTGCCCATAGGACTAAACGGAAGCTGGTAGAGACTTGCTCGAACAAGGCTGCTTGCTAATGAAATGTCTCAGCACAGAACAGGGTCTTCCGCTTACAATCCTGGTTGGGAACTAGTTTATAAAAAGGGCCGGCAATATTTGCATTGCCCAGGGTTCTCTTATATTCCCTACATAAACCAAGCCACAGACAAAAAAGCTCTTTAAGAAGTCTTGGTAGAAAATAGAGGTGGAGATTGCTCAAATACTGTAAGTGGGGGATGTCCTGCTCAGGGTTTTATATGTCATCATCAGTACCTTAAATCGAGCTGGAATGTAATAGGCAAACTGGAGTATAAATGCCATGTGTTCCCAATCCACACCCATCAGAAGATGAGCTCCATTATTTTTGTTCTGTTGTGGCGCAGTCAGGGAGAACTGATCAGTCTTCTACTTGGTGAAGTTTGCTGTTGTCGACGAAAAGTGTTCTATAAGTATTTTATTATAAATAAAGGAACAGTAATAACTTTCAGTAGAGAGGTTGGCAAATTTCTCGGGGGTTGAACTTGTGAGCCTCTCTCGGGGCTTGAAAAAGCCCTCCCCAAAATCAGGACAAGCTTCAAGGGCCAAAAAAAAAAATCTTCTCGGAATCTGAGTTCAGAGACGTTTGCCAACTATATTCTGCTGTATGAACACAGGCTGTGTCCAATTTCACCCCAAACGAATCTCAGCCAAAACGGAAAGAGAAGGAAGGGTTAAGTTAATGGGGAAAACTCTCCAAATGACCATTTATGTGCTATGTTTCAGTACACCAAGAGGGCCACAAGAGCACATAAAGTGGCATTCTTACAGTGTAATCCTATGCATGTCTACTCAGAAGTAAGTCCCATTATTTTCAACAAGGCTTACTCCCAGGAATGTAGGTATAGGATTGGAGCCCCAGTGGCTGCTTCTCAACTGGTGTGTTGCCCCTGGGCCCCCTTTTTGACCAATTTTTGGCCCTGGGCCCGGGTATGATTGTACCCCCTTTAACCCCCCTCTCAGAGGCCCTGATATACATTCATACATACCAGCCTTATGAAAAGATTTGGTGACTAACTAGGGAAATGTCAAGGTTTTAAGAAAGAAAGTAGCCAATATTGGGGCTCCTTGAGGTATCAATAATTAAATCCAAGATTATAACTTGCACATGCTGTAGTTAGAATTTGGAAACTAAGGAACAAGTAAGATCTTTCTTCCAGGAGCCAAATGCAGTATTATAAGGGAGTATTTTTCGATCAATGAGTTACATTTCCTCATGATCAACTTAAACAGTCCAAGAGTTCATGTATTTGGAACCATAAAATGCAGGTATTTTGTAGAATCATCACATGTAAATTGACAAATGCAAACTCCCGAGGCCTGAGATATGCGGTGGCACAATCTGGGAATGAGAATTCCGTTGCTATGGTAACCAGGCAAATGTAATACTGCCTTGCCTTGGAGGGGGAAAAAAAATGAACACGCGTAAAATGTTAATGAATTTTCCCACTAATGAAATAATGAAGAAAGTGGCAAAAAAGAGGTCAGTCATAGATGCTCAAAGCCCCAAATGCTGAAAAGTGGAGCCACAAACTTTATATAGGTGCTGGCCTAGGGTGTTGCAAATATGCCATAAAGCACATTTGCAGCACCCGGCGAGTAGGTGGTGCCAACACAGAGGCCTGTGCGGCCCACCGAAGAGACCAGAGGCCTGCACCGTGAAGCATACTCTGTCCTGCTTTGAGTGGGGCTGGGGCTGGGGAGGGTGGAGAGGGGGGCCAATCAGGCCTGGGAGGGGGGTGGGATTGACATTTTGTCAGACACCATATCCTCCCTCCAACCCTGACACGGGAAAGAGGAGATAGTTCCCTGCCCCCCCCCAAGGGCTCACTGTCTAAAAAGAGATGCAAGGGCCTCTTGCAAGGGCCTCCCAGCAATAGCCAGTGGGAGAGATCCTCTGCACAGGTGAAGAGGTAGGCTTACCAGATTTTTCCTATCTTAAACCGGTACACCCCCCATTAATTAATTAAACATTTTCCTTTTTCGCGCGGCTGAAAATTTTAGTTAATTATTTGTCAAGAATTAATTAAATAAATAATAAAATAAATAAAATAAAATTTAAAATACCAAGGGGGTGTGAAGCGCCCCTTTGCCGCGCAAAGCATGGCTGGATTTTTATTTATTTATTTATTTATTTGTAGAGTAAAATAATTAATTAAATTGACTTACCTCCTCGTTGCTGCCAGCGTTGCCCTTGGCAACCGTGCTGCTGCTCCTCCGGCACCTCCTCGTAGTTGTTGAGTGAGCCGGCCGGCGGGTGAGTGAGCCCGCCGGCCACCCAGCTCGCGAGCAAGCCACCCGCCCAGCTGGCTTGCAAGCCCCGCTCTGAGCCGGCTCGTGAGCCAGCCGCTCACCCAGCTCGCGAGCCAGCCGCCCGGCCATCTTCCGAGCCCTGCTCTGAGCTGGCTAGCGAGCCAGCTGCCCGGCAGCTCGCAAGCCCTGCTCCGAGCCAGCTCGTGAGCCAGCCGCCACTACTCACCCACTCCTCGCCACTGCCACCACCGCCATTTGTAAAAGGAACTTACCCGGGCGCCGGCATCTTGACTCACGAAATCTCGCGAGGTCCAAGATGTCAGTGCCCAAATCTCGTGAGGGCATCATGTAATGCGCCCGGCGCCCGGGTAAGTTCCTTTTTTATTTTACAAATGGCGGCGAGGCTTGCCAACCGGCCCGAAATCGTTCCGGGACATTTCCAGGAACCAAGGCTGGTTTCCAGGACTGTCCCGGAAATTCCGGGACGAATGGTAAGCCTATGAAGAGGGACATTTGCTACTTAGTATGAGTCACTACTGGAAAAGATGCCTCTTTGCCCTGTTAGGAGTGTTGCAAATGTAACTCATAGTTTTTTTGGTCATTGTAGTAGACTGGAGAAATTGTGATGGTCTGGGTTAGGTCCTGTGGAATGTGCAAACTTCATAAGACAGTCCCATTCCAAATGGGAGCAGGCTCTGAAAAGCAGCATTGGAGAAAGCTAAGAAGCCCACGATCATAGAAGGGAATGGCTCAGAGAAGTTCACCAGGTACTTAATGTCTACAAAATGATCTACAAATACGGACATATTAGACGTATATCCTGCACTCACAAAAATGTTATAATATGAGTTATGTTTGTTACTTTTGACAGAAATAATGTGATGTCTGCTGATTTTTTATGACAGATATGAGGTAGACATTAAGTACCTGGTGAGAATTACCACAAGTAAACCTGGTCCTCCGCAAAAACAGTTTCCAATTGGGCCCCGCAGCTCCTAAGGCTGGCTCCGGGGGGGATTTAACAGAGGAGGGCTAACAGCAGCAAGAGCATTAGGCAAATCCCATTTTGAATGAATTTCAGGTTCAAAGGGACTGGAGATGACTTGAAATGAGGTTCACCTTTTTCAAGTGTGGACAATGCACAATTTGAGTTCGAATGTTGTCAGCATGCCTTGAAGACAGCCCCTCTTCTGACACTGATACACTGACACGAGTCTGAGTGAAAGGCTTCATTTTTTAATTTGTCTTCCATGAGACAAATTACATGACAAATTCCATTACATTTGTAATTTGTCATCCAAGAGTGTCCTGCAGGAAATACAGCATAATCAAGAATGTCCTCACACACCCCTTTGTTAACTTGTCAATAGTTAACTGAGGGCCCAATCCTGTCTAACTTTCCAGCGCCGACGCAATGCAGCCCCAGGTAAGGGAACAAACCAGTGATGTGTGGTGAGGTCCAGTCCCAGGGAGGCACAACCACCTACCTACCTACCTACCTACCCTACTCTCACTCTCTCTCTTCCCCTGGAAATAAAATTTAAAAAAACCTCACCTCTTCTTCCCCCAGTCAGAGCTAGGGAGAGCTCAGCAATATGCCACCCGAGGCAGCTCTATAGCAGCCAGCCTGCCTCTCCTACTGCTCTAAAGAGTCAGTCCCTGTGCACAGACTTCCTTCTGTTTTTCATAGCTTTTTCAGAACTGACAATTCTGCCTGCTGCCTCCCCAGAGCTTGATGATGCAGTCACTTGGCCTTTTTTTTCATTGGATGCCAGCTACCCAGTCTGTTTTTCATTGGAAGGCCTAGAACTTGATAGACCTTTGACCTGATCCAGCTGGGTTCTTCTGGAGTACAGAGGATGCTGCTGATGCTGTTTGACTTGTAACTGTATCAAATCTAAAACAGGTAGACGGATCCCTCAAAAAAATCCTGAGAATTAGTTTGGTGAGAGCACTTAGGGATCCTTTGTAAAAAAGAAAAAGAAAAAAAAAAGACCAGGCCTTAAATAGAACTACACCCCCCAGGGCTCCTTAGTAGGAGGCTATGACAGTTGAACAGGTCTGAAATTGGTTTAAATGCATCAGAGTCAGACTTTCTGGAACGTTCTCCAGATGTAACAGCTGGGGACCTGCCTGTAGCGTCGTTAGGGGGGGCCTTGGTGCCCAGGGCCCCAGGGCGCGGACCCTTGAAGACCCCTGAAGGGGCGGAATCGTGGGCTCAGGAGGGCGCAAACTCATGATCTGCCTGCCGGCTCGCTGGCTCTATGCAGGCGGTACGGCTGCGTTTCGGCCCTCCCACCTTGCCTCCGAACAGCTCCAAAAACAAGCGAAAATAGTGGGGGGGGGTGTTTGGAGGCGGGGTGTGACGTCACATGCCTGCATCACGCAGGGGCGGTGACGCGGGGCGGCTGCCCCTCCCCCGTGGGGGCGTAGCAACACCACTGGCCAGACCTCATGAAGCCATAGCTCAGTGACGAGGCTGCATACCTGGTGTGCAGAAGATCCTAAGCCCCATTCCTGGCATCTCCAGTTAAAGACCTCAGATAACAAGGCGAAGAAAGATCCTCACTGAAGACTTTGAAGAGTCACTGCCAGTCAGAGTAAACCACATGGAGCTAGACTGACTTGGTATAAGGGAAGCTTCATATCTTCATAAGCATGTCAGCTGCATTCCCTCACAAAGCCACATGGGAACTATTTATTAATTTACTTATTTATTTTATTACAGTACTTATATACCGCCTTTCTCATAGACTCAAGGCGGTTTACATAGGCAGGCTGACCATAAACCCCATTTTTTTCTTCAAACAGGGTTTTTACTAGCGTTATTCTATGAAAAACTCATCGAACCCTCCATTTCTTCAGATGTTTCCCTTCATAGTGCTATCATTGTCCAGGCTGCACAGCTCTTGCGCTTTCTAAGCTTCCACAGGCAGCTGCAAATCATGCCTCAATCGATTTTCAGGATGTTATCCATTTCTTGCCAGCTGACTCGTCCACACTCCTCCAAGGAGATCTGCCAGCGGCTTTCTGGTCACCCATCCAAGGCGAGACCCAGGCTGATCCTCCTTAGCTTTTTCAGGCAAAGCGACAGCTCAACCTGTGTAAATACCTTGTTGACTGGGATGTTCCAGAATTCATTTCGATGTATGAGGTTGTACTATGATGCTGTGTCAGAAGGACTAACTTAAAACTCCCTCTTTCCGTACTGACAGCCTATTGTCACTAAGGTCCTATTTTTCAGCAAGGAAATGATTTTGTTCCTTGTGGAGTTTTTCAGTAAAACAGAAAACCGAGAAAACAGTAAAACAGAGAAAAGACCAGTATGTACGTACCTTTCAGCAGCTATTCTGCTCTCTCCCTCTGGAAAGCACAAGCCCCTGGAAAGCTGTCAAAAGAAAATAAACAATATGCAAAGATTTTCATAAAGGGCAACATCTGCATTTTGTCTCAGAGGTTGATCATTTTATTCTAAAAGAAATATTGGAAACATGCTACATGAATTCAGTATCTGGGGAAAGCACTACCTTGAACTCTGCTGGGGGAAAGAAAACCATGACTAGTGGAGAACAAAAGCATTGTTCTGAATTTTGTTGCCTTGAGTACTATGAATGAATGAATTACTATCACTGTGGTTTTGTTTAATCAGGCACCTGATGGTAGACAAAAGAGCTTAATGATCTTTAATGATTGGAAAACTCCCTCCTGCCTTTGGAATGTTACATCCTATGGCTTGCTGAAGAGGGAGAGAAACATACTGTATCATTGCATTTGAACTCAGGCAGATGGAGAGAGAACTGGAAATTTAGTTGGAGAACTAAAATAGAAGCAACGTTGGGGACAGCCCGATCCTATCCAGCACTGGTTCAGCATGGGCGCCAGGTCCACGTGGTGTCCTGAACTAGAGAGAAGTGGGCTGGGGGACTCCTCAGAGTAAGGGGACAATTGTCCCCTTACCCTGAGTAAAGCCTCTGCCTCAACAATGGGGCTACTCGGGTCCACACCAGCTATTTTGTGAGACAGCACGCCAGCTATTGTAAGCGAGACAGGCTCAGGTGGAACATAGGATTTAACATCCACCGGCAACGCCGATTCTGTCCCCCTACGGGACCCTATCCACCCACTCTACCCTCCCTCGCCTCGTTACGCCTCTCCCTGGCCTTCCCTCCCCCACCCCAGCCCCCACGTCACTTGGAGGAGCAGCCTTACCTGCTCCAGTGCGGGGCTTCTGAATGTAGCACTGTCGGGACAGCGCAGGCCTTCCTGCAGCACCTCCTGCTCACAGGGTGCCACAAATGTGCTTTATGGTCCATTTGCAACACCCTAGAGGGGCTGCAGCGCTGGCGCCATCTGAAGGTAGGATTGCGCCGGGAGTCTTGCAGGGGGTCTATGCTGTTGCCCTTTAAGGGGGATCTAATGCAAGATTAGGAGGTGCCATCTGCCATAGGAGTGCCTGTTTGCTTCCAAAATGTTCTGCTTGTATATTTGTAAATAAACAGAAATTAGATACTGACAGCATAAGTCTCCAATTCTCTCTTGTCACAATTGATCCTGTAAAGTGGCCACCCCTGGAACGTCCAACCATTCAGGGAAGAGAGTTGAGCCTTTTTCTAACAGGATAAATGCTTTCAGTACGTTTCGATCAAGAAGCACAATCTACTGTGCTCTTTTTCTCTGAACACCCAAGCAGAAACATTCTGTTATAATTTCAGTTCTTACTTGCAACATTTTTTAAATGTACTGGCTTAATATATACACCGTTTCCCCATATTTCTCATTCTGTGGAATCAATACAACTCCTTACAACTGGTTCACACTATCTCCAGTTAGAGATTCTGTACGTATGGTGGAGAAGCTGCAGTTGTTGAGTCTTCTCTTGTCATGGAGGAAAGTACAGCACCAATCTCCAGTTGGCAATCTGGCAGCCCTATACCTTGGAGATATTCTTCTTTGTGTTTATGAATTGTATTGTATAGATCAAATTCCTTGCATCTGTAATTTCTTGTTCAATCTATTGAAGGAGGAAATATTAATGGCCATGCATACCTAGAAAAGGCAATCTCGGGTTCTTTTCTGAAAAGCTTATGACTTTTGCATAAGCAATGAAATAATGAAATAAAATATTTCCACAAATAATGAAATAAAAATTTCCACAAATCAGAGGTTGCATAGCAAAGCTAAATGAGGCCTTAGCAATAGAAAATATACCCCCCCCCCCCCGGACAGTTATCAGGATCTCACTAATACCTATCCCAACCTTCTTGGGCAATGCAAAAAGACATCAATTTATGTGTACATCAGCTGCTTAAAGAGGCACTTTTTCAATTGGTGCTCCTCTTATATTTAGCAGGGGGAGAGTAACTGCTCCCCTTTCACCCCAGCACAATGTCTTTCTGGTGGCTGTTTGCTGCTGGTGTTCTGCATCTTTTTTAGATTGTGATCCCTTTTGGGACAGGGAGTCATTTAATCATTTGATTTTGTCTGTAAACCGCTTTATGAACTTTTTGTTGAAAAGCGGTATATAAATACTATTAATAACAACAACAACAACAACAACAACAACATTTCATTTGGATAATGAAGGGCAAACAATCAAGATATTGCCAGTCCACAAGCGCATTTTATTTGGGCCCACTACAAATTTATAACCTACTCTGCTCGGAATGGTTTTGATGGCGAGTGGGTAGGGACACCGTGTAACTCTGAGTGCACAACGTGCACAACGTACAGTACCACCACCCCTTCTAGGAATGCCACTGTCTCACAATGGCCCACCAGATGCCTCAGGAAGCACACAAGACACCTGTATCATGTTGCCACTCCCTTGCATCTGGCATTGAAAGACAGTCTACTTCTAAAACCAGGAGGTTGCTTATCCCCATCATGGCTTGTAACACGTGATGGACTTTTCCTCCATCAATAGTCAATCCACTGGTCCGGTTAGCTGACTGGCAGCGGCTCTTCCGGTTTCATCCAAGAACCTGAATGTTCTGAATTGTCATAGAGGAATTGCATTTAGGTCATTTTGCATACAAAAGCAGCCACCACGAATCTGTAGTATATTCTTCCAGGGAAGAAGCTTGGCAGGTTCCAGAGCAGCACAGAAGCTATGAAAAATTCCTTCCTTTGTCTGTCCTCCTATTGCAAACTTGGTGTGATGGCTGTAAACTGCCTGAAGCCTTCCTGCGTTTTATTGTCAGCTGGGCTGGACTGGGATTTCTCAAACGTCTCCCCCTGGGACAACAGTAAAGCCGGAGCTACACTACAGGCAGAGGCTCTGCCGCCGCCTCCTGCCTCCGCCTCCGCGCTGGAAGCGGGGGAGTGTCTTCCAGCCTGTTGTCCCTCATGTTGTCCCGCCTTCCAAGGTGATCCAAGGGAATAGTCTCTCAAAGGTGAATGTTACCTCCAAGGTGATTGGTTGTCATTCAGATTGGCATTCAGCCACCCTCCCCCCTCTCTTGCGATTGGTAGGCTGCAGTAGCTCCACGAACCGCCCCCTAGCTCTGTGTGCCCGCCCCCTGAAAAATAGAACTCCAGCTTGAGGTATGCGCCTGCCGTGCGGAGGTCGCGGCGGCTCCGCCTGCTTCAAAAATCAGGTCAGAAGCTCCGCGACGCGTGTAATGTAGCTCCGGCTTAAGGAGGAGCGGGAGTTGCCCGCCTTCCCCTAAATGAACGTTGTTTACAGGTTCCGGAGGCAAATCAGAAGCTGAAGCAAGTTGAAATGATGTCCAGCAAACTCCTGGGCAAGTCTGGGGACTCTACTACTCCCCTCTTTTATCCTAGAATAAATGACACATCAATAGCAGGGCTGTAATTTCCAGCGCACAGGGTGGAGTGCCCAGTTCCAGTGAAGTGCTTTTCGAATGCAGGGAGTAGAAGGAGGAGCAGGGGAGGCAAGTAGGTGGACAGAGATGGGTGCCGCTCCCACCAGCCTGCTACCTGAGGCAACTTCTTCAGTTGGCCTCCTGGATGGGCCAGCCCTGGCTCTGAGTATATCTTCCAGTTTTTATGGACAAAGACGGATCTTCAGTTGAGTCTTCAATTCATGCTTAGTACTTTGAGGCACATTTGAAGTCTGAAAGGAGGATTAATATTGTTTGCAGGACATACAGCCATTGTAATTCTAAGGATCTAGTAACTTTGTCAGGTTCAGGCTCTGAAAGACCTCTCATTTCAATAGCTAACTACAGCTGTGACAAAACTAGTCACCATCCTTTTGCTTTCCCTCTTGTTATTTGAAACTGCAGCATTTCTGTGTGCTTTTCACTGGCACTTGAAACGTTGTTATTTTTTCCTTAGAGACCCGGGCACCTGAAGAAAGTAGGCAAAAAGCCCCCAAAGGTTGCTGAACATTTTTAAACTCCAGGGAATGGTGGGATTTTGCACAGCTTGGTTGAACTGTGATTCTTGTTCAGGACTTGGACAAATAACAACAGAGAAACATTTTCAACTCTTATGCAAATTGCTTAGCTGTTTGATGAAAAGTTCTCCCTCATAAAACATGCTAATTTCAAGCTGCAATAACATCAGCATAACAACATAATATGAAATCCTCACCCATCTGGTTGCTTTTTTTTTTGTTTCTGGGCTCCATTTAAAGTGTTTTTGTTAGCCTTGAAAACCCTAAAATGACCTAGCAGCAGGTTATCTCAGGAGCCATCTTCTCCCATACAAACCTGCCGAACTGTAAAACCCGACCCACACCACATGAGATCAGGCGCAGAGGTGAGCGAGCGTAAGTGCCTGGCCGCTCGCCTCCCAGCGCTGACCTCATCTCCACAAGTGTCTTCTTGCAAATAGTCCCTCCTGTTGTCCCGCCTTCTTAGAAAGCGCAGCGGTGATTGGCTAAGCACAAGTGCTGTCCGATACATGAGAGGAGAGAGGGGCAGGAAGGAGAGAAAACTAACAAAACAATTTGTGCCGGGAATAGAATTCATCTTGCTAACTTTTGTGAGAAGGAGAAATGGATCCAAGAGAAATCAGAGACTCATGTGAGTTCCGATTGACTGACAACCCCTTTCATCCCGCCCTCTCATCCGATTGGTGGCTACAGTAGCTCCGCATCCCCGCCCCCGAAAATCATGGACAACAAACCATCCTGCTCCTGCCGGAACGCAGGAGAGCATGAAATGGTGACCACACAGCTCGGCACAGCTCCACACACGTCTGGGACGTGCCGGAGCTCGTGCGGTGTGGGTCGGGCTTAAGATGGACCTCAGAGGCTCTCTTCGCTGCCCCATCACTGACAGCACAATCCAATTCAACTTACATCACCAGCGCAAACAGCGGGGGAGGGCAGGGCGGGAGGCTTTGGAGGGGAGATTTAAATCCCCTTTGACTGCCCCTTTGGAGGGGATTTGAATCCCTTTTCCATTCTGGGGCCTCCTGTTTTCACTGCACCACTGGTTACACTGGTGGTGTAAGTTGGATAGGATTGCACTGTGAGTGAGGCTACAGGGTTGACAACAAGAGACATGTTTCTCTCTACAATCATGAAACATTCTCCTTGGGGAGATTTGCCAGGCTCCCTCTCTTTCTTCTTGTTTTAGGCATCTTTTGATGAGATGACCAGCTTTCCTGTCTGATCTGCTGTTTGTATGGATGTGTAGCCATACAATTGTATGTGATTGCAATTGTCTGCTGCTTTTAAGTTGGACTGATATGCTTTAGTGCTGTGGTTTAACGTTTATGGTATTTGTTTTTATTGTTTTTAATGATTGGTTATTATATTATCATATTTTATCTTGCAGGCTGCTTTCAATGTTTCAACAGAGGAGTGGAATTCAAAATAACAACAACTTCTGCATGGACACAACTCATTCGTTTTCAAAGAGGACTTGGATTAATTGTCCTTGAATCTAAAGACGCAGCTTTGGCTGGTTGGAATTTGAGGCATATTATGAAGAGTAGGAGGATGTGGAGGCAAATTTCTGTATATAATCTCTCTTCTCCTCTCCTATCCCCAATTAGCCTACCATCAATCAGCTCCAAGAACTTCTTGTCTTCAGAAAGAGGGAAGAAACTCAAAGAGCAGGTCATAGCATACATTTTTGGTCTTCTGCTGTTTCTAAAACACAGAAGTAAATGCTCTGGAGAACAAGGTATTTCATTTAGAGAAATGCCAGTGGATTGTAGTAGTAAATACCAGCTGTTCCAAGCTCAGGGGGAGTCCATTGAGCAATGCACTCCTTAGTTTCTGAGCGTTGGAGCATTCAAATTGGGACGTGTTTAATTATTGCTGCATGACGAGTCATTCATTCATCCACCAGTTATACTCAATTTCCGCTGTTTTCATTTGGAATCATTTGGTCTCTGTCTTTTTGGCCCCTTTTGCTTCACGTATGGTAGGCTCTTCAGCATCTTTACTCTCAAGTAAGTCCCACAGACTTACAGAATAAAGCCCAGGATTAGCATAGACCTTTTCTGAGTGTGCAAAAAACACTTCACTTGCATTATCGTTTCCCTGTGATCCTTAAAATGAACCTGTAAGGATGGTGAAGCAGTTCCGGTGTTGGACCTGAAAGAACCAGGTTCAAATTCCCGCTCAGCTGTGAAGACTTCCTGGTTGACCTTGGCCCAGTCACTCTCTCTTGGGCTCATCTACCTCACAGGGTTGTTGTGAGGACAGAAGCAGGGAAGGAACCATGTACACCGTCCTAAGCTCCATGGAGGAAGGGCGGTATAAAAATGTGTGAAATCAATCAATATTTTATCCTTCTGTTACTGCTTGGGAGCTGGGAGGGAACAGCTTGCCTAAGGCACCCAGGGAGTTCCTGGCAGAGGTGAGATTCACACTGGGGGAATTTTGATTTCCAGCTCTACACTATACCACATCACTTATTTCATGATCAATTTGCTGATGATTTCCGCTTTTCTGAATAAGTCTCCCAAATATTCCAGACCAGCACATAAAAGGGAGAAATATCCACAAGTTTCTCCCATTCCTAGTCATCACCTCTTGAAGGTGCCTGTGACATTTGGTGACCCAGCCAGCAGCAACGTCATGTAGCAAATGGGTTTGCTTGGCTGCCCTTCTTTCCATCACACAAAGTACCTGCCATGTAAATGGAGTGCTCTTCATGAACATCTGACTGCAAAGCATGGAAGTCTGATTAATGTGATCTCCCCCGCCTTTCAGGAAGACAATGCTTCTTGTGCTTGTGTGTTCAGGCATGAATGCCCCCCCCCCCCGTGGAGCACTCAGTTCACACTCTGCAGTGGAGGGGAGGGAGGTCGGACCACTCTTCCACCATGCAAGCATGGCGCCAACCCTGCTGAGTGTACAAACTGGACAGCCACACTCACAGCCCAACCCTAGTGGGCTGCCACGCTGGCATAATGCGTGTTCCACCAGCTGCAAAGTGCGTTTCAGCAGTGCTGGCTGCTGGAGCACCAGTGGGAAGGATGGAGCCTTCTCCAAGCACCGGCGGAACTATGGAGACCCACCAGAGGAGGTAAGCTGGTGCAAGGGGGTGGAGGGAGGCGGGGAGGGGGTTGAACACGGTGAGTGGAACAGGGGAGGGGTGGGCAGAATGGGGTGGTGGCAGGACGGGGGAGGGTAGATCAGGCCCAGAATGGCATGGGATCAGTGGCGGTGGTGCATGCCGAATCCCGACCACCTTCCCGGACCTGATCTGCCTTCCTGGGGTAACACAGACCTGTACCAGTGATTGAGCTGGCACAGGTATGAGTAGCCCCATAGCAGCTGCTGTGGCTTACCCCTTTACAAACGTCCCTTTACTCCAAGGAATCCTCCAGCAGCCAAAACACCCCCATGGGATGCAGCAGAGGCCACGTTGGCATTGCTACATTGTCGCACAAGGAGTTGGGTAGGATTGGGCCATTACTGTCAATCATCCCTGTCACCATCCATCTGCACCCTGTGCATGATGCACTAACAGCTAACACTGTTAAGCCACACTAGAATTTTGACTTTGGCTGCTAAACATCCTTCTAAGCACAGTGCACTTATTAGCTTTTACTGATCTTTGGGAACCTACATAACTGTGCTAACGTTTAAGTGTTTGAGGGTTGTTGTTGTTGTTGTTGTTGTTGTTGTTGTTGTTGTTGTTGTGTGTGTGTGTTTTATGGCAAGCTATTAGATGCATCCACATTCCACACCCTCAGAGCGCTTGCTCTCTTTTTTGCTACTTCAGCCATTGTGCCTCAGGAAACCGCAAACTGTACATTTGGTCCCTGAAATCTCTAAACAGCTCTATAATGCATTTTCTCTTTCTAGCTATATTCTACATGGAAATGGGAGGCTTTTATATTAACAACCACCACCACCACCACAGGTTGTGTTTCCTAGGGAGCCGTGTGCCATTTAACAGCAACATTAAAGTAGATGGAAATGTTAAAAATAAAGTTTAAACTTGCTGATGGGAAGAATATGGCTGCCGTTCTATTTAAACTGCTGCTTGTCCTTATTAAAGGACAACAAACTCCGCCACAAAATAAATGTTGCCTGCTAATGAGCTAATATTTAATCAGCAGGATGAGCTGTTCTGCAAAGGATAGATGTGGGTTTTTTTGGTCTTTTTGGTGTAACTGGTAAAAAAAAGGATCAAATTGATAGCCAAACATAATGGAGATTCTGCTGTTGCCAACTGTCCAACTACAATCATTCTGCCAAAAAACCTGCATGGGTGAAAGCTCTATCAGATATGGGTTGCCTTATCTTGGGGAACTAACTTTCTCCTTTCAGGTTTCAGATTCAGCCTCAGCCTTTTAAAAAAAAGATGAAACAGGACCACTGGCGTAGCTAAAGGGGGGCTGGGGGGTGCTTGGACCCAGGCACCACGTCTCCAGGTGCTGCCCTGGAGGCCTCTGAAAGTCACTTTCAGTTTTTGCCGAAAACAGAAGTGCCTTTCGGAGGCCTTCGGAGGCCCGGGGAAGCTGCGCATGGCCTTCCCAAGCCTCAGGACACCCCCTATGGCACCCGGGGGCATTAAAATTTGTAACATCCCCCCCATATCTTCCCTTAACAAGGCTGGGGGGTGTATGGGGGTGTTAAAAATTTTTGTATTCCCGGGTGCCAGATACCCTAGCTGTGACCCTGAACAAGACATTTGCCTAATCTAAGCCTAGGGAGGAACTTGGTGGCCATGTCAACATGGGACAAGTTATCTTGATGCAGAACAGAGGCAGGACTGTCTCATTCACAAAACCACCTGAGGCTGACATCTCAAGCGATGGCTTGGTGGTGGAAAGTGCAGTACTGTGCTCACCTTTGTCCCCAGCTACCTGCTGCCTTTGGTCCTCCTTCGCTCGGTTCCTGGTTTGGAATGGAGCAGAAGTGTGGAGACTACCACTCTTCTCTGCACCTTCTCATGCTTCCTTCTCTGCTTCATGCAGGGCTTCTGAGAGGAATTTTATCAGGGGGTACAAAGTTTCTTTTGGGCCCCTTCACCGCAAAATGGGTCAGGGAGGGCAGAGATGGGGAGGGCAAAAAGGGGGCATGGCAGGGGCAAAACAGAGGGGGGGCAGCAACAGCCAGAAAAATCTTCAGAGCCCAGGTCTACTGGGCTTCGTGATGCTTATCCCAGATCTACCCATTTGGTAGACCTAACCTACCAGTCGGAGTTTGCCTTCCTTTTCATCCGCAGGTCCAGGTCAAGTCTGGGTGAGACTGGACTCTGGCCCCCTCTTCTGGGCCCTCTCCTTTGGCTCTTGGGCCCCCTTTTTGACCCTGGACCTGGGTACAATTTACCCCCTGTACCCCCCTCTCATGGGTCTTGGCTTCACCCTCTTCCTTTTAGGATCCAGGGAGTGGGAGGAAGAGGAGCAGTGACTGTCACCCCACTAGGTAAGAGGACATCCTTTGCTGTGCCTACTCAGGGATCTGATAGACCAGCCCTGGCAAGACCATGTCTGTAATTGTTCCTCTTTCATCTCTGTCCTGCTGTCCCTTTTCTCTTCCTTTGTCCCTGTCTGTCAGACTCTGCTTGCCCCTCCCCACACTCCATGTCTGAAAATCGACATCATTCCATTCCCTGTTTTCTTGTTTAGTTGTGTTGTCTAACCGAGGAACTTCCAGTGCTGAGCCACAACAAGCCTCTCAAGTCAGAAGTCACCCTATAGTCACAGCAAACCATGTGAGGGCAGCCCCTCCTGTCCAATGTTTGTGAGTCTACCTGAGCTTGCTAATGGAAGAGTGGGACAGGAGTAAAGTACAGTAATTAAATACAGCTGAAAAAAAATAAGCGTACTCAGCCTTCCTTCCCTATGGATAAAGCAAACACGAAAAGTAGAAAAGAAATACATTATATTCTTGTCCTGAATCTGTGAGCCAGGAAGTCCCGAGGTGTTAGATGGGGTAAGTCAGGTGCAAAAAATGGTTCTCAAAGGGAACGCTGGCTATGTGTTCAAGCTTCTGTGTGGGAGCTACAGATAGAAATCCTATGCCTGTAGGACTTATGCCTGTAGGACTTATGCCTGTAGGACTTATGCACAAATTTTCCAAATGTTGAGAAACGGCAGAGTTTAAACCAAAGTTAAATTTTAATGAACTGGACTAACACATTGTAAACCTGTGATGAAAACGTTTACTGGTTCACTATAAATATGTAGTGCCCCCCCCCATAACCGTTGGTATTGCATAGATATATTTGTCCTATGGAATATCTGCCCTACATACAGACCCAGTAAGGACGACAGTATACAAAACCAGGATCTATTTGGTTTTGCATTTTTCTCTCCCCTCCCACTTCATCCTCTTGCAAAACACTAAACTCCTTCATTAAACCTACGCATTCCTGTATGTTGCCTCCCCTCTATACAGGTCTGCCCTCTCACTATGACCCCCCCCAACCTAACCCAACATGAGCTTATCCTTTGATAGACTTTACCTCTCCTGCTGTTAGTCTTTCTATATTCTACAACACTCCTCTGAAGAATTGATTTTTAAGACTCTTTGCAACCACAATTGTTGGAGATAGTGGAATCGCAAGTGTGTGTGTGTGTGTGTGTGTGTGTGTGTGTGTGTGTGTGTGTGTTTGTTTGTGTCTGGGTGCAGACCGCACAGGGTTAGTGTCACCTGGTGTGGTAACACATGGTGTCAACTTTATTTGTTTTAATATATAACAGTACAGGTCACCCACAAATCAGTAACCAACAAAAAAAAATGGCCGACAATGATACACAAGAACTGAATAAGAGTTCTAATATTAGATAGAAATGAGAGCTGATTCATACTAACACCTTATTGGTTCCATGCTGTGTTATCATAATAACACCTTATTGGCTTTCAGAACAATCAGTCTTATTGGTCAGTTTTAAGTTAAGGAAATCCACTTTTTGTTACATAAGGCAGTTGTGTTTTCGTTTTCTGGTTATTTGGCCATAATATTTGATAGAATAGAGATACTTCAATATGGCTTGTTCCATTGCTTTCACCATTAAACTACCTTTCCAATGATATCTAACTTTATGGTATTATTCATAAATACAAATATTCCAAAAGGGTTCCACGATTTTGGCCACTAGTGGTGTCACACACACACACCCAGAGGGGGTGTCACCCCCCCAGTCACCTGATGCGGTCTGCTCGGGCCATCAACGGATCACACAAGCTTTCAACAGCCCACACTTCAACTTGAAATCTAAGAAAGCTATTTACTGTACTTGAACATACTAGAGTCTAAGGAGACCTCTGTTCAAAAAGTCCCTGCTTCCCTTAAAAGACACTGAGTGACTTTGGGCTAGTCACATTCCCGCAGCCTTACTTAATTCATAGGATTGTTGTGAGGACAAAATGGGAAAATTATGTAACCCCCATGTACACCAACCTGAGCTGGTTGGAAGAACAGCAGGTTACAAAACATTTTAAAATATGCAAAGAAAATAACTGTAACGATAAAGATAACAGAACGTTACTCCTGTGGTTTGCTTTATACATCCTGTAAATCTGTTGTGGAGATAGGAAACATGTTCATTTCATGGGATAAGACTTCATGATGGTGGGGTAAGTCTTCCAAGGCATAACATTTTTATTTTTAGATTGTTTTCTTAATTTTTTTTTTTAGATGAGACTGGGATGGTTGAGAAAACATATGGCTGTAAAGATGAACCTCATCAGAAAACGAGACACCCAGCTGGCAATAACAAAGGCACCCGTATAGACTATTTTGTTTTTCCAACAATAAAGATGTGGATTGAATTTCAGCCCACAAGATCAGTGACAGTCTTGGGTACTGACTTGGCAGTCTCAGGTACAATTTGCAGATAAATCTGGCGACCATCTGTGGACTCCTCACCAATCAGGTGCGAGCATCCAGCAAGATAATTTAAATGGAAGAGAGAGCCAGATCTCACAGCACGTTGCACTGTGATTGCACTGTATCTGCTTTGGACTAGGGAGGCAATCCTTCAAAGATACACACATCCCTTTCCACTGACAAAATAAGGTCTGCATTGCCTGCAGAGTGAGCTTGGAAAGTGACATTTCATCTCCTTAGCCCTTCACTTTATCGGATGCTGCAGGTACATTAGATCAGTAATATGAAGAGCAATAATGCTCTTCCTCTCTCCCCCCCCCTCATTTTATAACCCTAATTTAAAAACTACTTAGATTAATATTTAGATTGGTATTGCTATTTATATTATTTTTTTTCCTAATGCTGAAGGCACTTGGCAGACATTATCTCTGCAAACCGTTCAAATAAACCTGCAAGATAAGCCAGCACTCTTCTCCCATGGAGTTAAGACTGTGAAGTTGTGGCAGGCTGATCTGACTGTTGAATCAGGAATAACGTAGACATGATGCTTATAATTCATAATGCTTGTCACGCAACCTTCTCAAAAGTGTGCAGAGAAAGATTGTAGTAAGGGTCTGACCCCCCCTCCCATATTTTTATGTCATCAGCCGTTCTGTCCTGAACCCCCAGCCTTTTACCCCATCCAAATCCGTCCAGGAATCGCAGAGATACAGCCACTTTTTGCAAAGCGCATTAAGAATTCGGCTTCTTTCCGGTTTGCGCATACTTTGATAGCCGGCGCGTGTCAGCCAGAGTCGTGAGTTCACAGGCACGCGCCCGGCACGCGCCTCCGGAACCCCCAAGAGAAGCAGCCAGCAGCAAAGTTCACTCTGTACCTACTTAATCCTCTAAACCTTTCCACCCACTAAGCCTTTAATCCCTTTTTTGGGCGTTCAGCCAACTCAAGCAGGCAGCGCGTGCCGCTTGTTACCCGGCTCACGTACCCGGCTTTTTGACCGTTTGAACCTTCTCCGCTGGTTGACAGAATTAAAGGGCTAGCAACCAAATTCAAGGGAATTGGGGAAATGGGGGATTGCTGGGTTTTCTGAGGTTCCCCTTAAGGTTGTACTACCGGACCTTCACCAAGGATCATCCGGGTCACCCCAGGGATGGGTCCCTGCACAGAAGGGACCCGATCCTCCTGTTCCACTGAAGCTATTCTTGGGTTAAACGGAGAGGCTCCTGGTAGCAGGGCAATAGGTTTGCGGCCATAAACAGCTGGGTTAGAGTCCCAGCACCCTCCCTGGGAAAGTCTGGGAAGTGTGTGGGTGCGCAAGGGTCCCAGTCCCGTCTCCTCCTCTTCGCCAGTAACCAGGGGGGTAAACGAAGGTGACACTAAGGGTGTGCCTCCCGCCAGAATCTGCCCCTGCAGGGAGTAGGGGATGACCATTTTCAAAACACAACTTTGCCTGTCAGCTATGGCTCCCACTCTGTGATGTCTCCACGTGGCTGCCTTCTACCCAGGCACCGTTTGGGGGCAAGGGAAAAAGGGGGAATTCCAGGGAACCCAGCGAGAACTCAGATTGCCAATCTTTCCTGAACTTCAAATCTTTCTCTTGATGCGTGCCTTCTCTCTGTCAATCACCGCCACCCCCCACATCCTGGAATCATTGTCTCTGCCTCCCTTTGTTACTATTACTCAAATGTCTATCCCCGGCTGCCAGTTCCCTGATTGCAACTTGTCCCTCTGTGCATGCTACCATTATCTCACTTCCCATTGTTCCTGCTTTGCCTGGCTACAATCATTTCAAATGCTAATCCAGTTATCTACCTTGCTCTTGCCTGACTGACAGCAATCACTCAAATGTCCTCAACTGCATGTCTGGTGCCATGGGGGCAGGGACCTATTGTGTGGCACTTTTGGCTATCTAATTAGAAATACTACCTTTTGTGTTAAGCAGGCTTCTCAAAAGGACCCATTCATAAAACTCCGGAAAACCTCGCTTCACCTGAAGTGGGGGTCTAATCCTATTACCTCCTGCCACCCAGTACCCCCACCCATCACACCATTGGTTCCCAGTTGCACAAAGCACCACACTTTTCATTGGCTCTTTTAATAAAGTTTATCCTTTATTGGTTCAAAGTTTCATACATGCTGCTGCTGTTCTCATTGGTGCAAAGTTTCAATCCAACTTCCCATTGGCTGTATCAAAGTGTAACTTCTTGGATCCTTCCTCTCATTGGCCCTTCTTTATTATGTACTCTTTCAACAATGTACTCCATGATTTCACCTGTAAAAATGAAATGTATATAAACTTTTGTATTGATTGTATCTGGTACACTTTCTGCCTTGCTGATCGTGTCATTTGCTAGCGAAGTAAAGATCTTCTCCACCCCAGTACTGGACTTTTAGAGCTCTATTTTTGGCACCTCCGGAAAACGCATATCTCTTCCCCTTTTCTCTCTCTTTCTCTTTTTTTCTTTGGGTACCTTCTCCATCTTTGGAGTCTGGTGTCTGCTCACTGAATCAAACGAGCTGAAATCACTGGCACCCCTGGGTGCTCACAACAAGATGGTGGTGGCTGGTTGAAAAGGCCAAGAGCAAAACTGTGAAGCTCTCTAAATATAATGATAAAAATGTGGGCTTCGTAGCTGACATTTAAAAGATTGACAGCCCAATCCAAAATGACTTACTATTCTGTTCCCAGTGGTGCGAAAATGCATCACTGGTTGAAAATGGGCTTTAATTTTTTTTGGATCCCCACTGCAACTCGCACTGGGATTGAATTTCCCAGGAGGGCTCTACATTGTGTGTTCTAAGTATGGGAGGAGGTCCACGGGAGTGACACCATGAGATTTCACCCCGGGGTGAGCAGAGTGGGTGGATAGACATGGGTGCCTATCTGGAGTGGTCTGACGTGACCATGTCAGTCAGCCTCATGGATAAGCTGCCCCTTTGTGTTTGCAAGAACTATGAAAGCATTACCTTGAATGCTTGTAACCTTATTTTTGTAAATGCCCCATTTTCTATTAGAATCTCAGTTAGTCCTACCACTGAATGAAACTTCCAGCCTCTAAAAGCAACATAACAATAGTCTATTCATACTTTGGCAACTATTAGATGCGGCATCTAACTATACCTCAGTTATTTCATAATAATACAGTTTCTAGAAGGCACAGTGGGTCTGGGGAAAGGTGTTAATTACAGAGACACAAGCAAAGCAGGCAGCAGCGTTAACTGGAGCAACCATTTCATCACAGATTTGCACGTTTGTGAGAGAGGTGCTTCCTACAGAAACTGTATCATGTGATTTCAAAACTGAAAAATGTACAGTAAATAGTTAAGGAGAAAGGAAACAAATGCAAGTTGCCGTTGTTATTTACTCATGTGCAGTGGCGTCGCTGGAGGGGGTGTGGAGCAGTAAGTGGTGCAAGAGGCTGCTCCATGGGGTAAGCGGCCCCGCCCCCTCAGCTGTTGGAGCCATTCCTGGCAGCGGCAGCAATGCGTGGGCGCTCATGGAACCAAATGGAGCCTCCTGTGCATTAGCCAACCGGAATGGCTCTGACTGATGAGGGGGCGGGGCCGCTTACCCCCATGTAGCAGCGTCTTGTGCCACTTACTACTCCGCACCCCCTCCAGCGACACCACTGTTCATGTGGATATAGTTTGTAAATGTTTAGAACATAATGAATGCTGGAGAGAGGAAAATCAGAATTGGGGATCTCTCAATAATCCGATTGGCAATTGGCTTAGAACTGACAAAACTAAGCCTTTCATTTTTCTTTAATTTAGGGCCTTCACTAGCATAATCTGAGGTGTTGGCCCCTCACTTGTCTGGCTTCAGAAAGGATTAGACCGATTCAGGGCATATACCGTATTGGTCTGAGTATAAGACTCACTTTTTTCTCCTAATTTAAGTTTTTAAACTAGGGGTGCATCTTATAATCAGGCTGTTGCAATTTAATGTCAGTGATTTAATTAAATTTTTTTAATAGCACCAAAGGGTGCGTCTTATAATCAGGTGCGTCTTATACTCGGGACAATGCGGTAGCTCTATCAGTGGGGATAGCTCAATGGAACCTTCATGTGCTTGGGGTCTTCTGTGTCATTAAGATGGGGAATTTTAAAATGTTATCACTGGAAGGTATCATTAAGGTGTGCATTTCAGTTCCCTATCAAAACAGCACAGCAGAATCAAAATAATCTCAACGTAAACAGGTTTGTCCTTACTTTCAACCTCAGTAATTAAAAAAAAAAATTCCCACCAAAGAATGAGCTAAGCATGGTTGATTAATCTTAGTTAATTTTTATTTAATTACGTTTGATAACCGATTAATAAAATCACCAGTACAGGTTGCATGATTTATGATAAGTGATAACCTCCACATTAGGTTTTGCTATAGTCATAATAAATAGCCTCACAACTAAGGTGCTGTCCATGGTACTTAAAACAAAGCTGTGTTCCTTTCTACTGCGGTTCCCAAACTCTAGGCGACTGCCGACCACTGCGGCAAAAATTGGAATCATCATGGACCACATCCAATCCCCCAACCCCCCCCACACCACAATTAAATTTGTAATAATTAGAGAAGATGTATTAGGCCTCGTACTTACCTTTATACATAAATTATGTATTACCGTATTGGTCTGAGTATAAGACTCACTTTTTTCTCCTATTTTAAGTTTTTAAACTAGGGGTGCGTCTTATAATCAGGCTGTTGCAATTTAATGCCAGTGATTTAATTAAATTTTTTAATAGCACCAAACTTTAAGGGTGCATCTTATAATCAGGTGCGTCTTATACTCGGGACAATACGGTATTTTGTATTGTGATTTTAAAAAAGAAAACGAAAAATTAAAACTTAATGGGGTAGGTATCTAAATGTGATGCTTGCGCTTGCATTTGCTTCACCAGCTGCGGAATTCTTGGGTTGATATTGCTGCTCAAAGTGGGAGGGTCGGCATTTATTAAAATTACCTAAGGCCGATCTTGTGTGTGTGTGTGTGTGTGTGTGTGTGTGTGTGTGTGTGTGTGTGTGTGTGTGTGTGTGTGTATGAGAGATAGAGAGCTCGCGGACCACTTTTCAGGTTCTCGCGGACCACCTGTGGTCCATGGACCACTGGTTGGGAATGGCTGCTTCTACATGGATTGCAAACTGTACTCCTTGCTTACTCCCTGCTGTTTCTGAGATACTGTATTGATTTTGTGCTTTTTGCCATGATATATCAAGCTGACTGGTTGCTACTTGAACCTGTGTCTTCTCAGGACCTTCATCTTCATCTTTGCACTGTAAGGGTCTCCTCTCCTGAACTTTTGAGTCTACCATAATAAACCCCATTGGCTGAGAACACTGCGATTAACTAGCTGCAAATTTGCTTGTCTGGTGCCGGGGATTATGCTAATTTCAACTGATGGTGATAACAGGACATCAAACAGAACTTGTTTCTAAATCCCCTGGTTAAACAGGGCATTATCAAACCTTTCCTTTCTTCTAAATCGGTAATCACTGGACAAAGAAAAATGTATAAAATGACCTCTGATTATGGTTCTCTTTCATGTAAGCTAACAGCTCTATAGTAACTCTACCCCTCTGGTTTTACGTAGGTATATTAAATATGTGCATCCTACAGGACAATCCTATCCCCCCACCACCACCAATACAGGCATGCCAAAACGGCTCACCTGTAAGGGAACATTTGTTCCTTTACTCAAGGGCAAGCCTCCACAGAGTGGAGGAGCCTACTTGGACCTGCAACAACGATATTGCTGCCGCAAGTCTGCTTGGACTGGGGCCATGGAATCAGGTCCGGGAAGGGGGTTAGGATCCAATGGCCACCACTGCCACTGAACCTACCCCCTTCCTGGACCCTATCCACACTGCCCCCACCCCTGTCATCGCCTCATTTTGTCCTCCCCCCAGTGACGTACTAAGGGTGGGCAGTGGTGTAGGGCTGCCCCAGGGTGATGGAGTGCCCAGCTAGAGGGGTGGCAAATTAAGGGTGACAAAGGGCCATGTTGTTTCAGTGGCAGCGGCAGCAAAATGTCAGTATTTAAGCCAGCCAATGTGGAACTTCCAGCCAATGAGAATCCTCCCCTTCCAGAAAAGTGTGCATGGCATTGTAGCCTCTCAGCTCAACACTACACGCTCTTACCCACAAGTAAACCCATTCTGCCCCATGAGTATCCCTCCCGGGAAAGCATGCACAGGACTGGTGCTCCAATCTTATAAATAAGAGCGGTCCGCCTTGCCCCCGCCGGAGCCGCTTCACATTCCGTTCGGTTTGTCTCTCCCCCTTCCCAGTCAGCTCCCCTTCTCCTTTGGCTCTGGTCCCTCTTTGTCTCCCCCCTTCATTTGCTTAGCCTTCTCAGCTTTTGTTTCATATTTGGGGGGGGGACTCCCAGCTGGTGGCGGCAAGGGGGAAATGCCCCCGTTGTGGCAGGAGGAGGAGGAGGAAAAGGAAGAAGCACAACATCAGCCCTTTACCTGTGCGCAGTTGCTGCCTTGGATCGCCCCTCCGGCCCCACTTGCCTCCTGGCCTCTCCGTTGCTCTTCCAGAGGGATCCACGCAATCCTGTGCATGTGACATGAGAGGGACTCAGTGCATAGGTACACATGCATAGGACTGTGCCATTCTTAAATGTGTGTAGGGTTGCAGCCTGAGTGATAGAGGAGACATGGAATTATTGCATCATGGCAGTAAATTGTACTATTATAATTTATATTATAATATTATAATAATAATAATTATCAGTTTAATTACTGCACATTTTGTGGCATAGTAGGGGGTGTCAAACGTTCATGGGCCCTGGGTGCAAAATGGCCTAGGTACGTCACTGCCTCCACCACCCCATCCTGCCTCACTCACTGACTTACCTTTGCCAGTGGTACTTTTGCGGTACATTGCTGCACACAGGGATGCTCTGGTCTTGCCACTGGGCTGGCAGTGTGCGACTCTGCATGCTGCCAGAAGGCCATGTGCAACGACTGTAAAGCACTCCCCACCGTCAGAACGCTACTTCCGGAGGTGGGGGAGAGGGATAGGATAGGGCCACTAGTGTTGATTGCTGTTTCAGCAGAATGCTGGATTAGGTATTCCTTGGTCTGCTCCAGAAAGACAGTTCTTCTTGTGCTCATTCTTGTAAAATATTTTAGTGAAGGATCATGAGTTAAAAGATGGAGTTTACTGCCTCTATCTCAGCTGTCTTGTTGTTGCTGTTGTCATTGTCTGCTTATTCCCATGTTGATTTGCTGAAAAGGTCTTCTGTGACCTCTTTCTTGAGAAAATCCCAAAAGCAACAGTAGGGTAATATTTTTTATTAGGACCAATTAAATCTCACAAAGGCATAAACAAACTTTTGTTTCCAGAACTCTTCTTCAGGCTGGGTATTAAGAAAAACAACAACAAAAATAAAAGGGAGGGGGGAGAAAAAGATGTTTCTGAGCATGGTGGAAAAGCCCAAGTCTATATTTATAAGATGGGGGGGGGAATGTGGTGGTATGTAGGCTTCATTAGGTTAGACTACCACTGCTGCCATGCTGTCCCCTCCCCTTAAGGTGGCAGGGGACAACATCCGGTTCTAGTGGTGGGTCGCGACCCACCACTTTGAGAACCACTGTGTTAGATCATGCGCAATTGGACCAAAAACAGGAGAATAAAGTACTATAGTCAATATCTATGGGTGCAAGTCTACTTTTTATTTTGCCGCCTTGATTGCCCTTATTGGGAGAAAGGCGGGGTAGAAATCCATTAAATAAATAAATATTTTGTGTACTTTGCACAATTTAACACAACTGAGTATGCATGACACCTTCTCCACCTTTTTCTCCTTCTTCCTTTTTGTTTAACATCCAGTCTGAAGAAGTATCCTGGGAAGCTGAAAGCTTCCTCTGTATTGTATTTAGTGGCATTTCAGCTGATCCTAAGAAAACTATTATCCTCTTGCTATTTTTGTATTTTTTTTTATGATGAACCAACATGGTTACCTGAAATTTATGGGCTTATTGAGAAATACCTGTTGTGGATAACTCAAATAGGTTTAGCCAAAATATTCCATAACACTGTTTAGTCTTCTACAAATATAATTTACTAAGCAGTTCTCTGACCTCTGCCTCTAGTCTCTCACAGCATCTCATTTTCTGATGCTAAGGCATCCGAAGTTACACTCATATCTTACCTACAGGCTTTTTTTCTGGGTGGATTTTTGTTGGAGCTATTTAACCTAGCACAAATCTCCTGCATTGGTATTTGCATTACAGATTAAGAGGAAATACACAGAACAAAGTCAGTCTTAATCTCCTGTCGGGCAACCCAATCCTACTTAAAGATTGGGCGGCTGGCTGAGGCCGACCGCCCGATCCTGTGCTCTGCCATGGGCTGCCTGCAGCAGGCAGCCCATGGCGGAAAGTCTACTCGAGGAAGGGGACCCCCTTCCCCGAGTGTAATGGCAGCTGGGGCCGGTAGGTCTCCTCGGATTTCTGCCAGCTCTTTTGCTGGTGGAAGTCGGAGGAGGCTGTGTAACGCCCCATCTGGGATGGCTGGGCCTATGGCCACCCTCCCAGCTCCGCTGTCCCTCCCCCCATGTCCGCCGACCGACTGAGGCATCCGCTGGATCCTACCTTTCTTGGGTCTGGCGGCCGCTTGAGTCCTCGGCCAGCGGAGCTAGGAAGGCTGGCCTTGCGCCGGCCTTCCCGGCTCTAAAGTAGTCGCCAAATGTGCCTTATGGCACGTTTGTGACTATTCCAGGTGGCATACGCTAGGTCCACCGCCTGGAATTTACGTAGGATTGCACTGTTAATCTTACAGCTGAATCTTAACTAAATTCACACGCGGCAATACAGTGGTGCAGGTGTGGGCTATGCCTGTGAGGTTTTTGCATGTTGGAGGCCTCATTTGTCCCCTTGCCTCAGGGTAAGCCCCTGGATTATCAGTGGGTCAACTCGGACCTGTGCCAGCGATATCGCTGGTGCAGGTCTGTGTTGATCTGTATCGGCAGATCAGGCCCAGGAAGAGGGTTAAGAAATGGTGCGTGCTGGCATCACTGATCCTGCCCCCTCCTAGGTCCAACATGTTCATCCACTTTCTGTCATTGCTCTCCCTCCATCCTCCTTCAGTCCCCTCCCCACTCTCCCCCACCCCATTCCGTTCCCTGTATGGACTTACCTGCTCCAGCAGGCAGCCCTGTTGCCCCCAGCACCAGCGGGAAGACTCCGGCTTTCCTGCCAGCACGGCAAGGCCCTGCAATGTCGCAAAGTGCTTTATGGTACATTTGCGACAGTGCGCACCAGCAGAACATGTGTTTTGCTGGCGAAACTCCTGAATAGGATTAGGTCATCAGTCTTCTAACAGCCCAGTGCAATGCATGTGTACTCAGAAGTCCCATTACAGTCAATGAGGCCTACTTCCAGGTATGAGTTCTCATAGGATATTGCAGCCTATCGGGCCCCATCTTATAGACCTGCTGTGCTGCTGGAACTCATGTATATATGAAACATAAGTGAATTTCGTGGATAGACTTGGGTTCCCTCCCCAAGGTAACTCATTATGTTTATGCAAATATTCCAAAATCCAGACAAATCCAAAATTTGGAACACTTTTGGATGCAGGATCCAAGCATTTCGGATAAGGGATACTCAACCAGTATTCAGGTTAGAATGTTTTTTAAGCATTGGTCTCAAATTGAGCCATTGACCAGATTGCCATCAATGACTAATGGCCTGCTTCCTGTTGCAGAGGCTGCTGGAAGGCTAGAATAATTTAAATTAGTTCCAGCTGAGCCTTATTCAAGGTGATCCAACTGAGGTTGGCTCTGAATTCTGAAAACATCTGGCTCCGAGTATGTGATATACCCATTATCGATATTTAAGGCTGGGATTTTCTTAATTTTCTATTCCTTTTCTCATACAGTAGGTAGAATTCTATCATCAATCCCATGTTAATCAAATAAATTTAGTGATCCCTGAAAGTAATTCGACTGGAGTCTTGAAACTCGTTCAGTTTAATAAAGTCAACTGTTGATGATGGCATGACCGGAATCCATCCCCCCCCCTTTCCGAGCCACTTTTAAATTTGAGGGAACTTTCCACAGTAGTTTGTGGGGTTTGCTGTTCAAAGCACAAAAGTCAGAAATATCACTATGTGTGTCCAAGTCTTCAGACTTGCCTAAATTAGCTCAGCTCCTGGCTCATGTGGCTAAAAGTATTAGGAGCAAAAAGAATTTTTCCTCCTAAAAGATTTTAAATGACAGATCTTGAATAGCTCAGAATGCTTTCTTCCCCAGAAGAATAAATTTTTTAAAGCGCCACGCATTCGGTAGATTCTGAAAAGTGCTACGCATCTGGTAAATCCAATTGCATGATGTAATTGATTCAAATATCAAGGCTGTATTCATTGGGTGGAAAAATAAGTTAACAAATCAAGAAGTGCCATGACCCAATGTTGTCAACTCCTTCTCGTTCCTCCTTGCAAATCCACCACTCCCGAAATTGTATCGCGTTCAATGTGATAGAAGTTTGCAAGGTAGCCAAAGGGCGTGGGAGTTATAACATGCAAATTGTAACAAGATTTACCGGGTCTAATTGCCAGGTACTTTTAAACGCCCCCAAGAACTGTACTACGCATTGAGATTTGCTAAGTGTTGTGGATATTAAATATGTGTTGAGGCTAGTGCTGTGAAAACAGGGCTGTTTGTCATCAGAAGGGTCTGAGCCAATGTTTTCTTTTTATCTCTTCTTCTTGCAATCAAATGGGCCTAGGGACTAATTTGAAGCTTGGGTACAACAGCTAATTGAGCCATCAAATGTCAATTGAAAGCCCATTATTTTACTGCAGTCAAATATTCCCTGAAGTCACCAACACCTATGTGTTAAGTGTAGACTACCTTTCTAATAATCATCCCTACCAGTTTATCTCAAGTATACCCAAGGCCAATGGACTTACTGGAAGAAAAAAAAATGCTTCAGTAGCCTGCAGATTCAGTCTATTTGCTCACAGTGCAATCCTGTGTAACAGTAGATGCACCTGTGCATCTGCAGTTACACCTGTGCATCTACTGTTACACCGGTGCAAGGTTACACAGGATTTCGCTGTCACACTGTTACAGTGAATACTGCCTTCTGAAAGAAACAGGCCTGGGTGAGATTTGAACGAGATGTTGTGAAGCCTTCGCTTGGAACCAGTTCTCAGTGCCTGGGTAATACAGGCCAGGATCACATGAGGTTGTACTAGAGGTAAATGTGCCAGTGGTGTCACTGGTGTGTGTGTGTGTGCGTGTGTGTGTGTGTGTGTGTGTGTGTGTGTGTGTGTGCGTGTGTGCGCGCGCGCGGACTACACAGGGTGACACCCTTGGGGAGATGATACCACTAGTGGCCAAAATTGTGGATATCTTTTGGAACATTTGTATTTGTAAATAATACCATAAAGTTAGATATCATCGGAAAGATAATTTAATTCAACAAACTATGTTGAATTATCTGTATTCTATCAAACATTATGGCCCAATAACCGGAAAAAGCAAACACAACTGCCTTATGTAACAAAAAGTGGATTTCCTTAACTCAAAACTGACCAATGAGACTGATTGTTCAGAGAGCCAATGAGGTGTTCTCATGACACTGCATGGAAGCAATAAGGTGTTAGTATGAGTCCAAAGCATGTCAATGCGAGTAGATAAATAGGTACCGCTTGCGGGAAGGTAAACAGCGCTCCGTGTTCCAGCTGCATGCAACGCGCTGCGGCAAGGAGAGTCATGCCGGCCACATGACCACGGAGGTGTCTTCGGACAACGCTGGCTCTTCGGCTTTGAAATGGAGATGAGCACCACACCCTAGAGTCGGACACGACTGGACTTAATTGTCAGGGGATACCTTTACCTTTTATGAGTCGGCTCTCATGTATCAGAGCTAATTCTAGAACTCTTCTTCAGCTGTGTGTCATCAGGTTGGCCACTGGTTTTTGTTGGTTATTGATTTATTGGGTGTTATCTACTGTTATTTATTAAAATAAAGTTAATGGGGATGACACCATGAGTTACAGCACCATGTGACACCAACCCTAGTGAGACCACTGGGGTGACCCGATGAGCTCTCTCACTAGGTGATGCAAACCCTAGTGATGCCTCTGACTTGTGCAGAGTGCCTAATGGAACAGCATGTGGCTTGCCAGAAAACGTATTTTCCTTGAGCACCTTTCATTTTAGAAAGTGAGCACTGATAACCGGAGCAAACATTGAAATGTTTCTGTATTCCCTTTCTTGCTGCAACATCTAAAAAAAGAGAATTGCAAAGGCTTCTAGTATCTACATCAGTCCACTCGGACACTTTAACTTGGCTGAATACTGTTGTGCTGGAAAAAAACCGCTCTAAATGTCGTACTCTTGAGAGCTACAGCCCAGCTTGTCTCAGGGGATTTGGGTTTTGGATCTTTTCAGGTGAGGGTCCTTGACTGGCAATTCAGATCTCTGGATGTGTTTCCCCCAGGGATGAAATTCAGTTTTGGTTTGAACTGACTGCCCCCAAGCGCTTACTACAAATTTCCACTTACAAGATACAACTAGGTATGAGGATAAAATTTGCCATTAAAATTGAATGCAGGGAACTTGTTTGACTTGTTAAGAATGGAGTAGCTCCATTTGCTATGGTGATGAATGGGTATGGCCCTGTTTGTGTGTTACCTAGAATGATGTCGCTCCCAGGCTATTCTTCAAGCTTAACCAATTTGAGCTACAATCCTATACACAGTTTCCTGGGAGCAGGCCCCATTGAACATAATGGGACTTACCATAGATACTCGTCTATTAATCAATCTTGTAGATAAGTCGAGGGCATGGTTTGAACCAAAAATCACGGAATTTGCTTCGATCCATGGATAAGTCGAGTGTAAAACATAGAAATGGTCATTCATGCATGTCAAATGACTTATCAGTAATTGTTACCTAAGAACTCTACAGTCAAATTTATTAAAAAGTAGTATAAAAAGTGAAATCATGAGGTGCATTTTCATTCATTAACTTCATTAATTTTAGTCTTTATTTAACATATAACTTCAAGAGATGTTTAAAGTGGCTTATTAAATCATTAAAATCCTTCAATGTCTTATTAAAATCCTTCAGGGTCTGATCCTTTATCGTCAGGTCCCGAGGTTGAACTGCCTGAAGACTGCCGGAAGCTAAGCAGGAACAGTCAGTTTTCGTGCTGGAAGGGAGACCAGGACGTCACTGATAAGCTGTCATGACCCTCGGTGGCCGAGAGGAGTCGCTGTTGCGTGGTGCGGTGAGAGAACAGACTGGAATGCTGAGAATGTCAGTGACAGAACGATGACAACTGGAAAAAAAATGTTTCCATGTTCAGCATGATCTGTGGCGAGGCTTGTGTTCAGCAGCTAAGTGAAGATGACTATGCCGTGGAAGAAACCATCTGGAATTATAGGGTTCTATACAGAACAATATTGTAAAGATCCTTATCGGATCTAGATAAGCCTGCCTATGTAAACTGCCTTGAATAACATCTGAAGAGCAATCTGAGGATAAGAAAGGCGGTATATAAATATAGAAATAAATAAATAATAGTGTAAATAATAGGGGCGGCAGTGTGGTAAGTGCTACACAGCGTTACAGGGAGGTGCAATGTGGCCCCTCCCACTCACCGTTGGAACCAGTTGACTCCGACGGTGAGTGGGAGGGGCCACTTTGCACCTCCACGTAATGCCGTGCAGCACTTACCATGTCGCCCCCCCCCTCTGGCTACGCTACTGGTCAGAATATCCCAATAAATGCCCAGCATCAGGTGTTGCAGTGGCACTGCATGGCTGGCCTCCTTGGCAGCCACACGGACCAGGGAGCACCCCAGCAGGCCTTGCACCATGCCAGCCAGCACTCAGCTCACTCGCTCCCGCTCAAAGGCAGTCCGGCCTCTTTATCCATTAAGCCGTGGATATGTTGACCCAGGTTTTCAGGGTAAGTTTCAAGACTAAAATGTCTTGACTTAAACACGAGCATCTGCAGTACTAGTGAGTGGACATGCATAGGATTCTGCTGTTATCAAATCTGGATATAAGAGCTAAAGCAGACAAGCACAAGTTCCATGCATTGAATCTGGGTCATGCCATTTCAGAATGCAGGTTAGGGACTGTTGTGGCACACTTATAGAACTAAGCTCAGACGGTCTTATTTTCAGTTTCAGTACTGGCTGAGATCCTGATATGGTGACACCTGGGTACAGTCATTACATGTTTGCTTCCTCAGGTAGTTCATTTACTCCTATTGGGAATACACAACCACCTGCTCCAAAAAGAAAACCATGCCTTTCTACCATCTCCTTGGAGAAAGGGGGCCATGGGAAAAGCACTGATTGCTGGTTAATATGGTGGTTCTGAGATAGTGGAGTAGACCCCTCCCAGCGATGTGGGGGGCCCTCAGGAGAGTGAGACCCTCCAAGAAAGGACAGAATTCTGACACGTGGTGCCTTCCTCCCCCACCATCAGCACCTAGGTAAATTAACTGCCCCTAGCAGCGGATCTCATTTTCCACAGGTATGACTTCACCCTTACTGACTGTCACATGATCTCAACAAGAATGTGGAATAAAAGTATTCAGAAAATATTGCTTCTTCATTCTTCGGTTTCCCTGAATGTGGCTTTAGATACATCAAGTTCTGATTCTCTTCTAATGCGAGAATAGGGTTACTATCCCAATCCACAGATCCTTGCGTGCAGCATCACACTGCAAGAACACGACCATGTGATGTCTCTGCACATTCACCCATGAGATGTTATCAGTGTTGGGAGGAACTCTGGGTTAGTAGTGCAGAGGGCAATGGAAGAGACGGCCAGTTCAGTGTGTGTTGTGTGTGTTTTGTGTGTATGTGTGTGTGTGTGTGTGTGTTACAAGAACATGATGAGCTGAATGACTGTGGAACTGAGGGGAATCATTAGTGGGAAGTGAAATTCGCACTTCAGCCTCAGAGTGCAAATCTTACAAACTGCTTTGCTGCATAATTACCACAATGCTGATAATTCTTCTTTCGCTTCAGTAGGTGTGACCTTGTCAAGTCATGTCTTGTTTGTTTGAATGTCATGCACTGTCTTCCTCATTGTTATGTGTGTATGGTGCTTGTCATGATGGGGGGGGGTCTCCTGATCTGCGCCTGGGGCTTCAGAGAGTAACTGCAAATGAAGGTGATGATAAGGGTTGCTCAGCCAGTCCCCAGGGGGGGGGACCCCATTACTTTGCAGGAAACTTTTTCTAATATTTTCTCCCCCCCCCCCAACTATTGTATCCACAGTGCAATGTTCTGAAACTGCTCAACAATTCATTAGGCGCAGTGCTAAATGTTGAAAATGCCTGATGGGATTAACCTTCAAAAACTAATTACTGAAAAGATCAGCAAAAAAGGCAGCCCACATCACTCCAGCCGAGCAACATGCTGAGGCCATGGAATGAAAGATTTCAACAGACGCCGGCTATGTGCACAAATCATGTTGTGGCAAAAGCCCGATATAGAACTGAAGGACTAATTATTTGAAATGAAAACATTTATCTCTAGAAAAAAAAAACTAGTTAGTGGGTGTGAGAAATACATCTTAATCACATATGCTTACCCAAAAGATGGTCAGACTCCAGAAGTGAAGTAGAATAATTGTTTTATTGTACATTTCTGCAGAAATGGGCTTCTGATCAAAAGATCAGAGCAACGATAAACAAAAAGTATCCAGTTTTTATTCCCCTTGTTTGGAAATGGTTCTCCTCCCCTATTTCCGTTACTCCTCCTCTAAACCTTTGATTGGCTAGGTTCCCAAAACCTATCAAACATCTTGTATATTTCACATGGTCCTTTATCTCCGCCCCATATCTCCCCTCACTCATTATCCATATTTGGGCTTCTTCCTTGACGGGGTGCCCCCTTTCTGATCTCTGCTGACTACTCATCCTTCTAGTCTGCTGACTACCAGTTTATTCTCCGAACCCCTCACCCCCAACCGTCTGTGTCTATTCAGAGAGCTGGCTACTGTTGGTAGGTACTTCCTCTTTACACGAGTTCATCTGTCTGTCCCAACTATTCTGGTCTCTCTCCTGTCTGTCTCCTTCAAGGGCCTCTACCACATCCTCTTCTCCAATTGTCAGAAAGCCTGTGTCTCAACTTTTTAACTTCTGCACTCTTAACCTTTTGTCTCAGCCCTCCTGTTACTGAATTAGCTTCTAAGCATCTAACATTACTACAATTATTAACTCTACAAAAACCAACATTTAATAATTATACATTATAATTATTCCTCACAGTGGGTCACTAGGAGCACTCTATGAGAGCTTCAAGGAATGCACTGGGTACCCAGAGCCTTGTAGATACAATTACATTTGCTAGACCTTTAGGAGAAGGAATATGGGCAGGTGTAGCTTGTTAAACCTTAGAGCACAATCCTAGGCATGTCTACATTTTACCTATAAAGTCCTAAAAGAATTTGACCCAACATTCCTTAGGAGACTGTCTCTTTATGTTCCATCATAATATCCAGGGAGTTGCATTCAGTTTGAGACAAAGGAAAAACAGAACGGATTGGTCTGCTTTAATGAATTCAGAATTTGTGTCAAGTGGAACACAACAGCTTGGGTCCCAGGTGAAGAGAGGTCCATTCATTAGTTCCTTTCAGTTTCGTTTTCCTAGCCAGCGCAGCAGTGAGGAGGGAGCCACGCAGTGAGGCAAGAGAGTGAGAGCAAGAGAACAGGTGAAACATTAACAGTGCCAACTCTCCAGTCTTGAACTGGTTCAGGCTAAAATGTCCAAGGGATTGTTGACACTGAAACTCCAGTCACATGATGACAGAATGGCAAGGGACAGAGATGCAGTGGCGTTCCTGGAGGGGATGAAGCACCGGAAGTGGTGCAGGGCGCTGCACCCCGCCTTGCAAACCGGTGTAATGCCCCCCCCCACTTGCCCCTGGAGCCATTCCAGTGGTGAAGGCAACGTAGAGATGTGCAGGAATATAACTCGCAGGCACAAATCGCAGGTACAACATGACATACTTCTAACAAGTATGTCGTGAAGGAGCTCCACCGTAAGGGAAAGTGCAAAGAACAGAAACCCAGTAGAATGGAAAGAATGGCTTAAATACAGGATATAAACTCTGTAGAAAGGCCAGGGAAGGGCACATTGAGGTTGGTGTAGCTCTGTATGTCACCCAGGGTCTAGAACTCCCCAATCTAGAACATTTTGGGGAATCAGACTCCTCTGCAGAATCATTTCTGGTAGAAATACCAGGCCGAAATAATAATGTAGTATAGCAAGTCCTCACTTAATAAAAGTTGTCGATAGGTTCTTGGAAACTGCAATTTTAAGCAAAACAAATAACGAAACCAGTTTTACTGTAGGCTAGTGGATATACATAAACAAGAGTTTACAACATATTTCTGGTGACAAGAACATCACCAAACTTCTAAATAATGACCCAATATTAAACACTGAAATAAATGTGAGCTTTCTGGGCCAGAGAAAACCCACACAGACATGGGGGGAATGTTCAAACTCCACACAGACAGTGGCCCCAGATGGGAATTGATTTTTTTTTTGTCTCAACAACTTTAAAATGAAGCAAAAAAAAAAAAGTGCTGTAGTAGTGGGTGATTTCAATTACCTTCACAGAGACTGGGTAAATTCATGTTCAAGCTCATGAAAGAGAGAGCAAAATTCTAGATCCACCACAGCAGCAATGCTATGCATCACTTCCTGGAAGTCAGCCACCTTGAACACAGGGCTGAGTAAATCGTGACTCAGTTGGTAGGCTTACCATATCGCTGACCGGGACGTTCCGTTTTGCCCTTAAGGGAGGCAGGGGGAGGGGCGATAGTAGCCGGAGCGACGCTCTGGCTACTATCGCCCCTCCCCTCGCCTCCCTTAAGGGCAAAACGGAACGTCCCGGTCAGCGATATGGTAAGCCTACCAGTTGGTCTTAGAACCAACCAGAGGGGAGGTGAATAATAGTGACGGTTCCACTCTCCTGTTCCACATATATGTGGAATGGCCAGATAACTGTGAAGGGAAGGCAATAACTATGATAACTGTGATAAGGAAGGCAATGGATTTTTGAACTCTCCATTCATGCACAGAGGCCAGTTGTCTCTCTGCCCCCAACTCAGTAGGATCCTTGTTGCAATTAATTGTTGCCACATGTACAGTCTCTACACTGGAAACACATCACGACTCACCAGGAAACTTGGATCAAACTGGCTTCAGCTAGGCTTACCAGATCTCCAACCGGGACAGAGTGCTAGACCTTTAGGAGAAGGAATGTGGGCAGGTGTAGCTTGTTAAACCTTAGAGCAGGGGTGGGGAACCTTTTTGGGGTGGGGGGCCATTTTCCCATGAGGAAAATTGGCTGCGGGCCGGCCATAAGGCCGGCCGAAATTTTGGCCCCCCCACCGCAAATTTGACCCCCCCCAGCGAATTTACAGCACCCACCCACCACTCACCTCGGCGCCTCCTCCTTTTAAAATCGGCCTTCCTGGACCTGCGCAAAGCGCAGCTGAGGCCAAGATTGCCCTGTTGGCCGGCATCGCGCTCTGCGCAGGTCCAGGAAGGGTGATTTTAAAAGGAAGTGGTGCGGGAAGGCGGCGGCAGCGGTCCGTATCCGGACCACGGGCCGGAGGTTCCCCACCCCTGCCTTATAGCACAATCCTAGGCATGTCTACTCAGAGCTTGCTTCTGAGTAGACATGCCTAGGATTGTGCTCTAAGGTTTAACAAGCTACACCTTCCCACCTTCCTTCTCCTAAAGGGCTAGCACTCTGTCCTGGTTGGAGATCTGGTAAGCCTACACATGAGTCCTTTTAGTGGATAAGCCTGGAGGTCCATGCTTCTCAAAGCCCTACACACGGCACTGCCCCTGACCTGAGTTTGCCCAGAGATGTTCTATCACATCACTATAAAAGGCCCAAGAGCCCTGTCCACCAGGGAAACCCAACTCAAAGCAATACTATTGGATAATGCTTTCAGCCTTTGTGCACCAGACAATCCAGGTCCTCCCTTGTTTCCACTCACCAGGGCCAGCCCAACGGAGGCGGTCATCTCAGGCAGCAGATTGGTAGAGGGCACTCATCTCTGTCTGCCTACATGCCTCTGTTGCTCCTCCTTCTCCCTCCACTCCCTGGATTGGAAAAGGAAGAGAGGGGCAGAGAGGAAGAGGAAACGTGGAGGGGAGGAGACTGCTGAGCTAGAGCATTGGCAGGAGCAGAGGCTAACACTTGGGTAAGGGGGGCAGTATTTGGCATGCCATCTCAGGAGCTCATGGGCTGGCCTGCCACTCAGTAGAGGCCACAGTGGGAACTGATCCATTGCCCAGGTCAGAACTGATCTCAGCCCACTCTATGCCATGTCATTTTCACTAGAATCACATTATCCCCATTTGGTGGCTAGTTCATTTTCACGTCCATACACATCTCCCTTTTTTGCCTTGAGCAGTTGCTGCAGCAATTCATTTTCCATAACATCTGATAGGCCCTAAAATAAATGCATACATGGTCAGACCAATCCTGCCTAAGATCCACCACAGAATCAGGGCCACACCGGTGGAGCTGGGGCACACCTCAGGGGAAAGGGACATTCATCCCTTTCCCCCTGTGTAAGCCCCAGTGGCCCCAGTGGGCAGATGTGTGCCAGCTATTTTGCTGGCACACATCTGAGGGGGTGGTGTAAGGTTGGCCAGGCCCAGGAAGGGGCTTTGGATATTGGTGGAGTACGCCGCTGATATTCCCACCCCTCTTTCAGGCCCGGCAGCCCAATCACCCCCTGCCACCTGGCCCACCCTCCTCATGCCCTCCTGCTGCCTGGTGCAGGACTTACCTGCGTCCAGTGGTGGGGTCTGTGGCCAGTGGTAGAGTGAGCGGTGCCAGTCTCAGCTCCGCTTACTCCGTGGGTGTCGCGAACGTGCCTTATGGCTCGCTCTGCCGGTGCCGGCTTGCGCAGGATTGCGCTGTGATTGTATGTATTGTATATATACAATATATACATTGAAGAAGCCCAGTTAGGTCAGCCACCATCCTTTCCTTGACTGTTGTGCTGCCAGGTTCCAGCCTCAGATTTCCTTTTGGTCTTCCGATTTGCTGCTGATGTCAGAGGTGAGGCAACGGCTGCAGCTCCTGCCCATTCATTTTTCTGGCTTTTTGGAGAGTATGGCTTGAGCAGATGGAAGGAGCAAGCAGAAGAAGAAACTGTGGCTACTTTGACTCCCTCCCATGCCCCTGCTCAATTCCAATACATAGGAGAAATTGTTGGGTTGCGGCCCGACTCCTGACATGAATGGAAGGAGGATGCTGAGCCCACCTCTTGTACCTGTGTGAAAAGGTCCAGGGTCTGCAAAGGTCCAGGGTCTTCCTCATATCTGGTGGCTCAGGTAGATGTGATGTGGGAGCTCTAGGAGCGGGTCTGCCAGTGTTTCCTCAGTTAAAATCAGCTAAGGGCTGGCTCGTTTTGATCCGAAGAACAGCACTGGAAAGAGGTGTATCATTGTCTCTGTTTGACTCTCTGCAGCGGGGACTCACTGCAACCTCAAGAAGATGATTAAAATCACTGATTTATTTATTTATTTATTTAAAGAATTTATACCCCGCCTTTCTCCTGAGGGCACTCAAGGTGGCTTACAACACATTAAAATACATATATACACATTAAAATAATTAATTAAAACAATTTAAAATAAACAACCCCAGTGGGTCACCTGAATTTACATACGTTAAAAGCCATTTGTTAAAAGGTCAGCCCACCATGTCAGACATCAAAAGATGTCCTAAATAAAAACGTCTTAAGGCCCCGCCTTAAGTTAAATTTCCTCTCTGAGAGCTCCTGCTCCAATCAATGTGTGTGTGTGTGTGTGTGTGTGTGTGTGTGTGTGTGTGTGTGTGTAAGTAACCCCGGACAAAGGCGTCGCACCACTGGGGGTGATTGGGGCGGTGGGGCCCAGGGTGCGGGCCACTCTTACCTGCCGCTCTGCCGCTTTCTGTTCCTCTTCGCAGCTGAGAGCGGCTGCATTTCGGCCCTCCCACCCTGCCTTGTGCTGTTTGGCTCCAAAAAGGAGCCAAAAAGCGCCAAGAGGGGAAGTGTGTCCCCGCGCGCGGGGGCGCGCTACACGGCCGTTACACGCCGTGGGGCGTGTGGCGGTTGTGAGGGTGGGGCGTGTTGGTGGTGGCCCCCACCCACGGGGGGTATGGCTCCGTTACTGACCCCGGAAGACCCCCAGTTGCAGATCTCCTGCACCACATCTGTTTTAACAACTGTTCCGCTCTGAGGGCTGCACTTCGAAACTCTTATGACACCATCAACCCTTTCCTGATGGCTCATCACAATGTCTCTGCTCTTCATTCTTTGCCTGCTAAAATCACTGAGAATATGCTAGTTGCTTTTGGTGCTAGCGGGATCAGTCCTCCTGGGTGCATAATGTGTTATCACTGCATCTAGAATAAAACTCTCTCTCTCTCTCTCTCTCTCTCTCTCTCTCTCTCTCTCTCCCCCCCCCCCCCCAGATACTGTTAAGATTCCCCTTAGGGCTTCTGTGTTGGGGTGAGGGGCTAGAATTAAATTGAAGGGCTTTAAAATACATTTTTTTTCTAATATAGCGCAAGCCACATTGTAATAGAGAGGATGATTGATGGTTGTTTTCCAGCCCTTCATAATAATCCCTTGGACTGCTTCCCTTCTCTCTAATATGTTTGTGGCCAGGGCAGCAGGTACCCACACAGAAAGCTCATTTTAGAGAAAGACTTTAATGTGCATTAACAGCTGATAAGGGGAAGGGGAGAGAATCAGTTGCAACAGCAATATTATACGGCAGCACTTCTCAAAGTGTGGGTCGCGATGCTGAGGTGGGCCCACCCGCCTGCCTTGCTCCAAATTGGAAGCCACTTCCAAGTCGCAACTCACCTCTGCAAGCCGCTCCCACGTCACACTGGGCCTGGTTCGGCCTCTGAAGGCCTTGGTGGCCTCAGAACTGCTCCAGAAGTGACTTCCAGATCACTTCTGGTTTCACCAACACGACCTCTAGTCGCGTCCAGGAGCCATTCTGAGGCCTCCAGAGGCTGTCCCAGGCCGGCAAGATGTGGGGATGGCTTCCAGAGGTGAGTCACGTGACCCACAGCCAGAGTACAAGGTGGGTTGTGGCTCAAGTTACACGGGATTATTAGGTTAAGTCAAATGGTTATCGCATTTTTTTCTGGCAGGGCTCCTATACTTTGAACAGTGTCACACTAGGAAAAAACCAAACAAAAAGCTAGCAGAGGGGAGCTTTTCCAAGGAGGCAAAATAAGACTACCGGTAGTTCATTTTTGGAAGGGGAGGGGGATGACAGAGTAGAGTTCACACACTAGTCTAAAACTCATTTTCTTCCTTGGAAAAACTTCCCTGCTGAGTTTTTTCCTTTGGGTGGGGGGCAAGCAGGAATTCAGCTTTCCAGAGGATGGGTTAAACTGCAGCCAGTCACCCTGTGCGTTCAAAATAAATAATCATTCAAGTTCAAATTTAAGGATTCCCAGTAGCAATGTATGGTTGCGAGAGTTGGACCATAAGGAAGGCTGAGCGCCGAAGAATAGATGCTTTCGAACTGTGGTGCTGGAGAAGACTCCTGAGAGTCCCTTGGACTGCTAGGAGATCAAATCAGTCAATCCTAAATGAAATCAACACTGACTGTTTCCTGGAAGGACAGGTACTGAGGCTGAAGCTCAAATATTTTGGCCACCTAATGCGAAGAGAGGACTCTCTGGAGAAGACTCTGATGCTGGGAAAGATTGAAGGCAAAAGGAGAAGGGGAAGGCAAAGGATGAGATGGTTAGACAGCATCACCGATGCAACAAACATGAAAATGAGCGAACTCAGGAAGATAGTGGAGGACAGGAAGGCCTGGCGGGATATGGTTCATGGGATCACAAAGGGTCGGACACGACTTAACGACTGAACAACAACAAAAATCCAGAAATTTATTCCAGATGTGCACCCACAATTCAATTGTATGCAAAGGAAGCCTCATTTGTTTCGGAAGAGGGACCTAATCTGTGCACAGATGGGCTTTTCCCACAGAAATGAGTGGTAATCAATATATCTGCACAAGGGATACATGTATTAAACATTCAAAGCTTTGGGTGATGGCAGGGAGGTCACAACTCTACACATTTCAAGAAGTAGGTCATGATAACACCTCTCCCACATGTGTAGAAAAAAATCCTGATAAATAATATTGACCAACAGGGCACCGCCCATCCCTTGAGGACTCAATGGAATTTTTTAGCTCCACCTATGCCAGGATTCTGCCAGGCACTGCAGTTTTCGAAATCATTATGTTTAGTTTGAATCCCCCCCCCCCGGCAGATTTGAATCTTAATTTTATTACCAATTGGGAAACCTAGCAGAGGAAAACATCTGCAAAGGTTTGGGGAAAAAACTGGTTTTTGTAGGAGATTCTAAATTGGCTTGCTTTGTGTGTCCCCCCCCCCCGAACATCCATGCCTGTGCATGGCTATTGTGTAGTGTGGGGAGAGGGAGGGTGGAAAAGAGCACCAACAGCAGCTCAGCCAGTGTCAACCTGGGCAGCAAATGGTTGCCACCTACAAGGAGGTGCCTGCAGTGGCATCGCTCCAGGTGGTGGGGCGGAGCTCTAAGTTCCGCTGCACTCCGACCCACCATTACACACCCGCACGAGGCGGGCCCGCCCCCTTGCCTTCGGAGCCTTTCCCTGCGCATTGCCTTCGCTGCCCTGAAAGGGTCCGAAGGTGAGGGGGCAGGGCCGCCTTGTGCGGGCGTATAACAGTGGGTCGGAGTGCGGCGGAACTTAAGAGCTCCCCCCCACCTGGAGCGACGCCACTGGGTGCCTGTTGCTGCAGTGCGACTCCTGTCATTTCCATATTGCCTTTCCTGGGTGAAAGCTGAGTTCAGTCCTGGTAAGTGATTGTCGGCGCAAGCCTAACCTTACCTAACGCTGGTGCAGTGTCCTCTGCCAGCCTAGAGTGTCGCAAATGTGCCGTAAAGCACCTTTATCAATACTCTTGTTGGGGTCTGCGCTCTGGCAAGCCGGGTGGCCAAGGCAAGCCCGGCTCCAAGGGTTGGGGGTGAAGGATCGCTCTCCAGCCTGGCGAAGGGGTGGGAGGACCTTATCTGACTTGCAGAGAGTCCACTGCTTGATAGGCCTCAGAACTGCTCAGGGGAGGGGGTTAGAATCACCCCTTTCCTCCTCCCGGTTAGGTCTTACAAGAGATCCTGGGCTCAAACCTAAGGGTAGGTAAGAGCCTACCTCCAGCCTCTGTTCATCATTGGCCGTCTCTGCCTTTATGGTCCTGGCTGGCCTCTTACCCTGCCCTTCCCCTTCCTGGTCCCGCCCTGGCTCTTCCTTACTCCCTTCAAGTAGACCTAGGTCCCTCCTCCCTATGGTAGACCTAGGCTCCTCCTCCCGAGTAGACCTAGGCCTCGCTCCTGGTTTCCTTGGTCCTGTTTCCCCCCTGTTGGGTCTTTCCCAGGCTCTCTGTAGTGGACTTGCCCCCACAAGGGCGTGCCCCCTAGACTCCTACGGCGAGCACGGGAGACTAGTGGGTTTCCGGCCGACCCCCTCTGGATCATCACCTTGCCCCCGGGCTCTGTCCCTTGGAGGCACGTTCCGGCTGTCTCGGTGGGCGCCCCTAGAGGGGCCACTGTGGCGTAGGTCAAGGGGGGGGATCCCCAGCTAAGCCTGGCATAGGTACTAGCTGGCCTGGACAACTCTAGAGCAGGGAAATCTGGTAGAGAGGTGCTGTCTCCCAACCTCTGGCTTCCAGCAGAGGTGAATCCAACGCTGAGCGGTGCAGGGGTGGGGGAGGGTGGCAGGAGGAACAGACTGAGGGGGGAGGGGCATTCCTGGGCAGGTGAGGGCAGAATGGGGGTGGGGGGGACAGGCCCGGGAGGGGGGCAGAATCGGCAGAGGAGGCCTGCGCCATATCCTACTGCCCTCCCGAGCCTGGACGCCCTACATGGGGCATCCCATACTTCAATACTTGCACCAGCTAAATAGCTGGCACAGATTCAAGAAGCCCCATTGGGCAGGGTAGGACTTTTCCCGGCATAAGGGGACAAGTGTCCCCTTACCCTGAGGAGACCTCCAGCCTCCTCCTAACCAGCGTAGGATACAGTGTGGGTCTCTCAGCCCCGCTAAACCAGCACTGGTTAGGATTGGGCAGCCCGTGGGATCCCAGCAGGCCAGGCAGGTGTCATAAGGGTTGGATTCAAAAATTGGGATCGAAATGACTGTATAGTGGTTGACTGATGTGTTGTTCATGAGGTGTTTTTTCCTCCCACAAACAATTGGAGGTTATTACTTCCCCAACAGGCCATCTCATGGGATTTGCTTTTGTAAAGGGCACATTTACATTATGCCTGCCCTGCCTTTGGGGTGTACGTGAGGAGACCACGCAAGTGCAAACTGGCACATTGGTTTGTTATATTTTCAGTTTAAATTGTTAGCAGACGACTACTTCCATGGGGTTAGTTTGAAATGCTTTTGCACCAGCCAGAATGGTGTAGTGATTTGGGGGGGGGGGGGTTGGACTTAGAACTGGAAGACCCAGGTTCGTCCCTGCTCAGCCATGAAGCTTCCTGAGTGACGGGCCAGTCACTCTCTTTCAGTCTCACCTACTTCACTGAGTTGTTGTGAGGACAAACAGAGGGGAGGAACTACAATCAATCCTCACTACCTGCAGTCCATGGATTTGCTAACTGCAGATTTGCTTTATCCATGGGAGCAGAATTGCCACTTACATACCTCACGCCATTCGTGGTCCATTCTCACTTATCTGTAGCCATTGTGAGCTATCGGCAGCATCTGTGGGCCATTCCACAGTATCTGCAGTGGCCATTTTGAATTGTGGCGGCCATTTTAGAATCTGTGGTGGCCATTTTGAAGGCAATTCTGAAGCCATCAGCAGGCCATTGTGAAGGTACTGTATTCGCGCTAATTTGATTCCCCCCCTAACCCCATTGATCCCAATGCTTCCGTATACACAAATTCACTATCCACTTTCACTATCCACTAACCAAAACCTCGTGGATGCTGAGAATTAACTGGAGGAAGGGTAGTATAAAAATGTGAGAAACAAACAAAAATTGGGAGCTTAGTAAATTATCTCTGAGAGCTACATTCCTTCAAACGACTGTGCCATTGGCACTATGTGCAATGGGGGATCTAGCATCTTGCGATTCCATAGATCCAGCATCTTGTGCCTCTGCAGAGCTGCATACCCAGGTTGCACTAGGGCAGAGGTGTTTCTACAGTAGGGGCCCTACCGTAAGTTGTGCCCCGTCCTAGTACCGTGTTTACAAACCGGAGCGAGGAGGCCCCGCCCCCTTGCCGGCGGAGCCATTCCGTGCTGTGAAGGTGATGAGCAGGAAGTCTCCTGCCCGTTCGCCTTCACAGCGCGGAATGGCTCCACTGGTGAGGGGGTGGGGCTTCCTTGTTCTGGTTTGTAAACATGGTACTAGGACGGGGCGCAACTTACGGTAGGGCCCCTACTGTAGAAATGCCTCTGCACTAGGGAGAAGTATATGGTCCTTCTATTATATGTACAAGTGTTGCAGCAGTCTCAACCTGTGACATGTATCCTTCCTCCCATGTGCACCATGTGTATATAGCATGGTAGCAAAGGATCTCTTTGTGATGTGCTCTAAATTTTTCTCATTTTAAAAATAGTTAAAAAATCATAAAACGTTTACAAAAGGAGATTAAGAAAACGTACAAAATTACCGGTATGTTTCTACACAAAAATGAGACCAAGGAATACAGTTAGTACAGTGGTTCCCAAAGTGGGAGGCGTGGCTCACAGGGGAGCCACAGAAACCAGCCAGGGGAGTCGCGGAGTGCCATGGAATCCTCTTGGAAGACACTGCAATGCCAATTGGCAGGCATCAACATAATGTAATGGGGAGCCGTGGCCAATGGTCGCCAATGGTCAAGGGAGCCACAGGTCGAAAAAGTTTGGGAAACACTGAGTTAGTAGGTAAAAATTGATTAATGTATCTATTTCATGCAGTATGTATCCTTTGTAGAAAAATTGATGTTCTATGATTATGTAACGAATGGCCAGGCTCCACCGTTGGCCTCTTGTTTTCAGTTTAAGAGATGGCTTTCTAACTACTGTATTTTTTAAGGCAGATTTTAAGAAAATGAAATATTTTCACTCCTTTTTCGGAACGTTCAATAAGAGCAATGCAATCTTTAGTATATATAAGCCCAGTTGGTACCAACACAATTAAAATGAACTTGCCACATTCTTCTGGAATTTTGTGCTACTATGTAATTCAAGAGAGATAATAAAAAAAAATAAAGGTAATCAAACTTCTAATATTTAATGGATTGGCACAGATTCCAGTTTTTGGCATCCTAGCACTTTTCAACCTGCTCCAAATGATTTTATGTTAATTGAAATGAAGTACGCTCCTCATGTCACCTTCTAAAACCAAATGTCTTGTTGAATATTTACACATGCTAAATAAATTAGTGTAACGATGTCATGCATTACAAATTATGATTTATTAAATCATCAACTATTAAATGCTAATAGGGCTTAATACTTCCGTTTTTGCTGACATGAGTAAAAATGTGGGGATGAGAGTGGATTTGTTCTGGGAAGGGGGCAGTTTTGGTGGCAGTGGTGTCTGTCAGATCCAAACCCCATTCCCAAATCCAATTCCTCAACCCGGGTCCACGCGGACTCGCTTAGCGATTTCTCTGGCACAGGTCAAAGTAGTCCTGTCTGGGCCTCGGAGGCTTACAAATGATCCCCATTCATCGCTGTCCTTTTTGGCGTGTCTGCATTGGTGCAGGAGGATAGGATAGGAACGGACTGTGAGACTGCAATCCTATAACACTTTCCTGGGAGCAAACCCCATTGAACACAATGGGACATTTCTAAATAGCCATGCCTTGGATTGCACTGTTCCTGGGATAACAAACATGGAAGTACTGTAGTCTGAACACTGGACATGTTCTGCAGCAATTATGAGTTTTTGGTTCCAGCTGTGTGGAAGCTGGTGGGCACCACTTCACACATGCTGATTTCACTTGGGAGTGGGTGTTAGGGGGGGCATAACATGCAAAGACAGTCATGTCGGTAACACCATGATGCACATGGAGTTTCTGCACACCAGCACTTCCCCTTCCTAGTGGCAGCTGATGCTGGCTTGAAAAATGTTGGAATTTGGATGCAACACCACCTGCAGGACTCGGGGGGGGGCAGTGTACTGTTCAGTCACCTGAGACCATCTACCTGTCACTCTCTGTGGTTCTTGCAGGAGGTATGGTCCTTAACTCTATTTCCTTCCTCCTCTCCTTCTCACATTCTCTCTTCCTTTCCAGACATCCAAGGAGAAGGATGTGCTTGGGAATCAGCCTGTAAATAGGTTTAAATCCAACAATAGCATCTAATCTGGGTTGCAAAGGGAGCTGTACAATCCCGCACATATTTGGATTTGAAAATATTGAAATGTTTTACATATGCATCTCTGGAATCTGGCAAGAAATCAAAAAGGGAGAAATTATTCATGTTTTGCAACACCTCTAGTCCTCTGAACTCAGCTTTATTTGCCTGTGGTCTGAATCAGATCAATATATCTTTGCGAACTGACAGATCAGTTCCTTTATATGTCAGTCAAGTTGCCAATAGCTCTCTTGGATCCACAAAGAAGGGACATAAAATAGTGCTCCCAATTGCATGGGGCATGCATAGCATACCTTTAGGAAACGTAACATGACACCTTTATTTCATATAGCCATCACTCATTCACACAGAGCGTAATCCTATTCCAAAAGGCAACAGGCATTCTCCCTCTGCTCTGTCACCAGGCAAAATTCAACAGCTGCAGTTTTCACCACCACACTACCATTAGAATCAAAGGAAGTTGCACTTGTGGAATTTCTGTCGTCCTGACAGTTCTTAAGAGAACAGAAGTCCACGGTTAGGACTGCATTAAAGGCAGTCTTCCACATATACAGAATATTACATGGAAGTGAATACAATCAATATACCACAAAGAACAGGATGGGTATATCATGGTGCATACATCCTAGCTAGCATGTGTGTCATCTCTCTCTCTGTGTGTGTGTGTGTGTGTGTGTGTGTGTGTGTGTGTGTGTGTGTGTAAGAGAGAGACAAATAAGGCAGAGGCTTGCTTCTAAGCATCACCCCTTGTAGGTAGGATTGTCCGATTGCAGTCCAAGATCTGCACTGCAGCTTTCCATTCCCTAATGAAGCACGAGGCTGCCATGGCTTCTTCTACTTGGACCTCTCTGGTTCTGCCATCCACTGTTTTCCTGCCTGTTGTGTGGAACATCTGGAGTCCTGGACATTTGTTCAGGGAGGAGTGCCAGCCAGTAGCGAGCGATGTCAGCCGGAGCCAAACGTCCCTCGGGGGTTGGGCGGGAGGGAGCCACAGCCTGGATCGCCGTCATTGCTGCCGGCAGTATGATGCCCCACCTCCATTTTGATACCCCCCCGCCTGCTGCTGCCCAGGTGTGGTCGGCCCCCCGCCCCATCCCATCCTCTGCTCCTGGACTGTCAGCAAGGAACAGACAGGAAATTTAAATGCACAGCACTTCTTGCCTGGTCATAGTTTGGCAACTCTACACACAGAGCCAAGATTGGGGTGCCAAGATTTTTCCAACTACAGCTGCTCGATTTGTAGGCATCAGCAGGTGATCATGTTTATTTCGTGCCATGAAAAAGCTTCATCTGCTGACATCTGCTGACTTCATCAAGCTGCTGCTAAGGACACAGGAGCAGGCCGCATTCTGTGGTCATTTGGCAACCCCATCTATGGGATTCTTGTGTAATTTTACTAATTCAGCATGTCAGGAGGCAGAGTTTTCCCTTGCTTGTTGTCTAACTGGTGCAAGTCTTTTTTTTTCTATAGGTTTCCAAAAGAACAAAGAGATAGAAAATAAATGGATGTGCTGTGGTAGGTTTTCCATCGTCCAGGAATCAAGGCTGGCTTCGGCCTAGAGTGGACCCGAGCTGCTCCCAAGAGTGCACCACGGCTGTCCAATGTGGTCATCTCGTTGACCAGAAGCCACAAGCACATTGGCCAGCCGCGGTGCACTCTTGGGAGCGGCTCAGGTCCACTCTAGGCTGAAGCCAGCCTTGATTCCGGGACGATGGTAAGCCTATGCTGTGGCAAACTTAACAAGGTTTCATGGGTTTGATTATTTGGCAGGACAGACCAACTTAAATGACGTTGGTCTATCCTATAAGAAATAATCAAATCCCTGTAGTTCAAAAATGAGATCAACCAACTTGAATGAGACTATCTTTAGGGGAGTAACTAAAAGGCACAAATTGAAAACATGGTGAACATTATGTTGACTGAGCTTTTGCTTGGTGGCTTCAATCAAAGCAATTTACACCAATCTACTCCTCATTGGGTAATAGAGACTCCGAATTAGCCATGATTCTCTTTGCCATAGTTACAGCACAGATTTGACGTGTGAAGTAAAGCTTTTTGGATGAAAGAGGAAAGATTTCAGGAATATTTAATCGTAAAAAGCCAGGTGTTATTGGTAAACTTCTCCAGCAGGTTTCAACTTCTCCAGACACATCATCTCAACCTGTAAGATAGGGCCCATGCTCAGTTGAGAACATCTCTACCTTCTGAGAGCAGAACTAGATCCAATGGGTACAAACTGCAAGAGAGGAGATTCTGATTGGATATCAGGAAGAAATGTTTGACGGTCAGGGCGGTTCGGCGGTGGAACAGATTGACGAGGGAGGTGGCGGATTCTCCATCACTGGAGATCTTCAAGTTGAGTCTCGACAGGCACCTGCTGGAGATGCTCTAGGACAGGGGTGACAGGACCCAGGTGCTGCTGTGGCCAACCTTCCACCATTAGGGCTACTGTGTTCTTAAGAGTTGAGTAGAAGACAGAATCTTGGCAGCTGCAAGTGCTGATGGTGCTGCTAAAGCAGCTGCACCTGCTGAAATGCCCTCACCTATGCAACCATTTAAAGGGCCAGCATTCATGTTGAAAGGTTGGCCACCACTGCTCTAGGAGGATTTCCTGCTCCAGGTAGGGGGTTGGACTAGATGACCTTGTGGGTCCCTTCCAACTCTATTATGAATTACACAAATTATATTTCCCTAAAACAAAATCCCACATATCATTTGCACCTTGTCATTCACCTCAAATCCTTGTCTCCTGCATGTCTTGCCGAAATAAAACATTGACCACGTGACATTGCATGGAGACAACCCAAGCCCCCTAAGCGTGCCTGAGGCAAGGTGACCCATAGCCACCACCTCCCTTGCTGTCTCCTCCTCCGCCACTGCCTTAAATTATTTTTTTTAAAGCAACGAGAGAAAAGAAGACAAGTGCAGGGAGAAAGAGTGGTGGGCTAAAAGGTCTTCCAGAACTCATTCCAAGCCCCTACTCTTTCTTGTCTATGCTTCAACTTCCCTCTTCCTGATCTCAAAAATTAGCTTAGTAGCAGGAATAGCAGCAGTTGGGGAGGGTAGGCAGGAGATTGCCTGAGGTGGCTGATGGAGGTGGTGGTGGGGGCCCAAGGTAAGGCAAGGGCACCACACACCAATCTGCAACCCAAGATATCCCCTCCCCCTTAACCAGCCTCCCTGCATATGTGCTCATTTTGGACATATTATGCTAAGAAGGTTCCAGTGTCCCCTGCAGATGTCTAGCAGTCAGAAACCTGCTGGAGATGCTCTAGGACAGTGTTTCTCAAACTGTTGTTCGGGACCCACTTGGTGGGTCGCAACCTGATTTCTGGTGGGTCCCGCAGAGCCTTCAATGAAAATATGAGTGATAGAAAGATCAGATAACTGCCTCAAGCAGTTACTACTAAAATATCAGATAACTGCTAATTGCCCTGCAAAGAGCTGAGCTCCTGCAGTTTGCAAACTTGCGTAAATATAAAGATAAATGTTTTGAGCGTCTTTTTACTGGTGCTTTTTTCCCCAAGTCTGTTAATGACAGGTAGTGGGGGCAGGTGAAGGCTGGGTCATGTAACTAAGTCCCTAAAGCTTTGAGGCTATTCATTAGGGCTGCCACATTACAAGAATGAATTGATCACATTCGGCCTGGAGGTTTCCTCGGGGGAAGGGGAGAGAGTTGGCGTAATTCCAAGGAGGATATGTAATGGTCACGCTGGCCTGCGAACGGGACAGGGATGTGACAGCCGCCATCCCCACTCCCTCCTGGGCCGACTAGGCCAACCGCCGCCCTCCCTCGCTGCCAGCCTGCCCCTGCTCCCGCCAGCGGGAGCCTTACCTGTCACCTTCCTCCGGCAGCAGCTGGGTCGATCCGGTGCCAGAGTGAGGGCTGTCGGCCTCCACGCCAGTGGCCCTTACTCTAAAGTAGTCACAAAGTGCTTTGCAACATGTTTACGACACTTTCAAACGGCGGAGCACTCACTCCACTCAGAGGCGTAATTGCCTCCCTTGGCGCCCGGAGCAAGGGGGGTTGGCGCCCGCTGCTATAATAAAATATCGCCACGGCCGACAGGCCGTGGCACGCTCCGGAGGGGGGGCGGCACGCTCCGGAGGGGGCACCCACCCCTCAATCGGGAGAGCCGGCTCGGGGACGTCTTCCCCGGCCGGCTGCCCGGGGCCTTCTAAGGAAGGCCCGCTCCGAGAACGGTATTTATACCGTTCTTTTTGCGCATGCTCAGACTGTTACTGAGGGAAAAAGGGCAGCCTTTTCCCCTCAGTAACAGTCTGAGCATGCGCAAAAAGAACGGTATAAATACCGTTCTCGGAGCGAGCCTTCCTTAGAAGGCCCCGGGCAGCCGGCCAGGGAAGACGTCCCCGAGCCGGCTCTCCCGATTGATGGGGCCGGTCGGACTCGGAGACTCGAGTCCGACTCGGAGACTCGAGTCTCCGACTCGGACACGGACTCGAGTCTCCGAGTCTGACTCGTGGGCGGGGCGCGGGCGAGGTGCCGGGCGGGGCGCCCTTCGGGAGATGGTGCCCGGAGCCAGTGCTCTGCTTGCTCCGCCCTAGTTTCGCCTCTGACCACTGTTCAAAAGTTATGGTGGATTGCGCTGTAAGCCAAAAACATTTTTTAAAACCTTTTGTTATTCTTCTGCCCTCCAAGGCCTTCTCATTGTGCCACTGAACTCCCAAATGCTATTTCCCGTCTCTCTTGCTCTGAGTATTCTTGTGCCACCCCCTTGAGTCATTCCTCTACATCTTTTTCAGCCATGTGTGCTCTTTTTGTGTTTTTTTTTTTTTTACAAGTTGTGCTTTCTCATCTACCTGCCTTCTCATCATCACCTTTCTTGGCATATAATCTTGTGTGAACCCTTTCACTATATCTGTTTTGTCCTCTTTAGTTTGCCTTGGTAAGAGAATTGGTTTTAAAAAGCTAATTATCTTTGCAGTGGAAACAGGTTATTGTTTCAGAGAGACAAGGTTGTGTTCAGACTCTCCCCACCCTTTTAACACTCAGAGAAACAATGCCTTTTTGGCAACATTTGTGGATCTAAGATACACGACTTTATATGTGTTCAAATACACAAAGAATGCACCCTTGGACAAGGCTGGGAGGGGGGGGAAGCGTTTGTGCGACCTGGAAGCGGGTCGTGAAGCTTCAAGAAGCTTCATGGAGGCTTGAAAACACTGTGATTTTGCTATTTAAAGGTAAAACTGCGCTTTGGGGCTCCCCCCGTTTCTACAGGGTTTTTAATGTGGACCCCGGTATCCGCAGATCTGTCCACGGGGGAAGGGGGGTCCAGAACGGATCCCCTGTGGATAGCAAGGTCTGACTGTAGTTGCTTCAAATTGCATTACATCTCAAACCATTCATTAATGTTTTACTAATTTGGCTATTTAGTCCTTTGGAAGCTATTTCTGGCTTGCAACTAATGATCACAGGATATAATGTAATATTGAGAAGTGTCAGGATAAACCAGAAATTTGTTAATAAGCCAGATGGATACTGGTAGTTCTTGTTCTGCAATGTGTAATCCAGCAAATTATTCTCCATCAGCTATTTCAACAGACTGTGGGGATCCATGCTTAGAATAATCATTAGCAGCAAGCACACACACACACACACACACACACACACACACACACACACACACACACACACACACACACACACACACACACACTCAGACCAAAACAGTTTCTCAAGCTAGCAGAGCAGAGTTGGGATACTCTGTTTTTATCACTGTTAAATAAATATGTGCTGACTGACGTCTTCTGTGGCTGCTCTTCTCAAAGTATGAGGGGCCTCTTTTACACTTGGCTTTCTGACAACATGTGAGCTGTCAGGAGAAGCCCGAGCTTTGGTCTGTAACCAGGCTCAACATAGGCACTCACTGGGGTTGCATTGTCATTGCTGACCAGTTACGTCTCAGCCCCTTTGGATCGGATGGTGTCAGTGCACAGGATGGCCAGGATACGGCAGTTTGCAGGAGCTCATCAGGACTGGATAGGAGGTTGCAGGATCAGCCTTGGATCAGCCTTGGATGGGTAACTGGAAGCTGCTGGTGGATTATGCAGAGAAATGTGGAATGCGGAGGAGTCAGTTGGCAAGAGATGGATAACATCTTGAGAACTGGCCAAGGCGTGATTTGTGGCTGCCTATGAAAACTTGGAAAAGCGCAAGAGCGCAGCCAGGATGATGGCTACACTTTGAAAGGGAAACATCTGGAGAAATGGAAGGTTCTGTGAATTGCTCTCATAGATCCAATGGAGCCTTGACAGAGCAGATGAGCAATTGGAGGCAGCACAGCAGTTCCTTGCAACAAACGTTCACTTTGTGGGCACAGCAGTTCCGTGCAGCATCTCCCCTCTGTCACCTTCCCTCTGAGTCTGAGCGGGAGGGAAAGCAGGCGAGAGGAAGTGTCGCTGTGTGTTGCATTGTGAGAAATTTCTGTTCTAGACCAGCGTTTCTCAAAGTCCTACAGGGGTGTTTACTCCCCTGTAAGTCTTTGCAGGGGCAGGGCGATGTCAGAGGCAGCACTCCAGGATCGCGTCCGCCCCGACCCAAGAATGCTTTTAAAAACATACCTGTCCTGCCAGCTCCCAGAATGGTCTGGGGATCCTGCGGCCAGCTCCGCACAGCGGTGTAAGCAGGGCGGAGCGCGTGGAACAGCTGCTCCAGCCATGGGCGCGCGGCCTGTGCCCGATGGGCGCGCGGAGCAGCTGCTCCAGGCGTGGGGGCACCCGCCGTGTCTCTTACCGGTCGCTTCGGCCGTCTTCCGGTAGGCCCTCCCTCCCTGGAGCCCGTTTGGCTCCAAAATGATAGCAAAACCGGCTGGGGAGGGGGATAGGAGATGTGCTGTGTGCGCAGCTGCCTCCCTCCGCCCTCCTATTGGCTGCAGAGGGCGGACGCCTCGCCCCCTTGCCTGGGCGCCCTGTCGTGATCCTGCGCCTCCCGGCAAGCCTCTTAACAGCAGCGATCGCATTCCGAAGCCCACCTCCAGTTTTCGGCGAACCAACACTCACCCTCTAACGCTGCCTCCCTCAGTCACCACCACACCCTGGCCCAAATTTACAGACTTCCTTAGAAGCATCTCTTCTATCAGCGATCTGCACCCCTTGCCTAGCTCTATCCAGCATGAGAGAGATTAGACAACAAAGGAAAGGGATAAACTGGCGGCAACTTCTTTCTTCTTCCAGCTCCTATTACAACTGCGTGCTGCCAAGGAGTCACTTTGCAGCTCAATGATCACAAGTTCAATTATCATCAATTATCATCAATTATAAAGTTCAATGTATGCGGGTTGGATACAGTGCTTCTGCAGGCCTGATCAGGCCTATTGGCAGCCTTACCAGATCATCACCGGGACGGGAGCAGTCTACCCTTAAGGGGGCGGGGCGTGGGGGGCCAGAACGCATCGCCCCGCCCCCTTAAGGGTAGACCGCTCCTGTCCCGGCGACGATCTGGTAAGTCTGTCTATTGGCCTTATGTTTGACACCCCTGAGCAAGACCTTGAAGACCGGAGGAGGAACCTCAGCTCACAATTTGCTTCCAATTCTGTATTACCAGGAGTTAGAAGTCAAAGTAGAGTAGTACAGACCTTCATAGTGAAACGGCTCATTGTAACGAATGCGCGTATAAGCTGTCTCAGTTCAACACTGAGGCGGTTTGGGCCTTCACATCAGGTTTGCAATGATGGCTCAGAGATGTCGTAACACCACTTGTGTCTTTCCCATTTCTCACTTCTTTATGCTTTATTATCTTACCTTGGTGGAAGTCTACAACACTATGGCTTGGAATTATTAAGGCCGAAACACACCTGGCGCATGCCGTGCATGGTGCGTCCGACGGCACCCGCGTTCTTGCAGTGGGACATGCCTCTGGCCTGAATGCTGAGGGCTGCTGGGAGCCACTGGGAGGCACATTCGCATTGACGCCTCACTTGGTCAATGCCCAGGTTTTGCCGTGTCGCGCCGTACATGACGCACGCGAAATGCACGCGGGATGTTCCCGGTGTGTTTCAGTCTTGAGTCCAGGCTCCATTCTGCTTTGCGCAGCTCTTGTAAAGTCAACAGGACCCTCTGGCAAAGACGGGACTCAATCTCGTTAGGAGTATACCAGAAAGGGATTTTGAAGACAAACGTGGGATTCTTTTCCCCCTTTGGGAAAGGAAGAGAACACTTTTCCTTAACAAGGCCAAGAATGAATGTGGCAGCCAAAGAGGACATTCACAGCAGTTCAATATGTTACAAATAGTGTCTTTAGAAAGTCTTTCATTTGAAGCATTTCCCCCCCTCCTACCAGCCTAATTTAAATTAGAAGGTGGTAGTGATGATGGTCTTTGATCTTTCTGTGTCTTTTTACAGGCAGTCTTTTCCCCATGCTCTTAAATGCAAATCGAGAGCCCAGTTCAGATTCTTTCCAAGTAAACCTCTCTGTTGCCAAAAGGCAATTAGTAAGTTGCACGTGAGCAGCACAGTTTGCCTGTTTTTTTTGCCTGCGTATTTATTTTTTTAAACCTGTATGATTATGTATTTATACCTTACAGAAAGTTAGGGGAGTTCCCTTGCACCCCAAGTCTCTTTGGGAATGTTTATTCAGCTCTGTTTCTGCTGAACATTCCAAGAATGATGACAAAAAAATAGCAATATGATCTGTGGCGTCCTGCAGAGAGCTCGAGGCTTGTGTTCAGCAGCTAGTGAAGATGACTACACCATGGAGGAAAACAGCTGGAATTGTAGGGTTCTATACAGAACAATATAAGGCCAGCGGGTGGCGCAGCAGGTTAAACCGCTGAACCATAAGCTGTCGATCGAAAGGTCGGCAGTTCGATTCCCGCGACGGGGTGAGCGCTCGTTGCTTGGCCAGCTCCTGCAAACCTAGCAGTTCCAAAGCATGTCAATGCGAGTAGATAAATAGGTACCGCTTGTGGGAAGGTAAACAGCGCTCCGTGTTCCAGCTGCATGCTACGCGCTGCGGCAAGGAGAGTCATGCCGGCCACATGACCACGGAGGCGTCTTCGGACAACGCTGGCTCTTCGGCTTTGAAATGGAGATGAGCACCATAACCTAGAGTCGGACACGACTGGACTTAATTGTCAGGGGATACCTTTACCTTTATACAGAACAATATTGTAAAGATCCTTATCGGATCTAGATAAGCCTGCCTATGTAAACCGCCTTGCCTTTGAATAACATCTGAAGAGCAATCTGAGGATAAGAAAGGCGGTATATAAATACAGAAATAAATAAAATAAAAAAACCACTGAACCATGAGCTGTCGATCGAAAGGTCGGCAGTTCGAATCCGTGCAACGGCTCCTGCCAACCTAGCAGTTCAAAAGCAAGAAATTGCAAGTAGATTAATAGGTACCATGTCAGCGGGATGGTAACAGCGTTCCATGTGCCTTGGTGTTGAGTCATGCCGGCCACATGACCATGGAAACGTCTTCGGACAGCGCTGGCTCTTCAGCTTTGAAACGGAGATGAGCACCGCTCTCTAGAGTCAAACACGACTGGACTTAATTGTCAAGGGATACCTTTACCTAATGTTAAACTGACGTTGAGACCTCTTGTCAAAAAGGGTGTTTTTCCCCCTAAGAGTTCACTAAAAATAGTTATAAGTGGTTACCCATTTCTGAACTGAACTGACATTACATTTTCTGGACAAAAATCAAATACTGTACTGGAAGCTCAAAAAAAATTGAAGATGGCAAAGGAGGGAGAGAAAACTGTTTAACCCTGTCACATTTCCCCCTAAATACTGGCCAATTTCCACTCAAAACTGTCCCCCTTTGGCTAAAAATACAGATATAATTTATATTTCTGTCCCCTGGTTTATGGAAAAGCAGCTTTTCAGGTGTGTGTGTGTGGGGATTCTGAGTAGGAAAAGATGGCGGACAAGGAAAGAGTTAAGCACTTTAGCCCCACCTGCTGAACTTCCTCTCCTGACTACAGCTTGCCACAACTTCTTTTCATTTAGAGAGGATCACAAGGAAACATTGAGATGCATGCAACTGAATATGATGTGCGCCATCCTGACCGGCACTTTGCTCCCTCGCTCCCTCTCGGAGGCGGGTGGGGTCGGTGTGGAGAGATCTGAAGCAACCTTAGCATTGTAGAACATTATAGAAGATTAGAGCTGGAAGAGAGCTTGGGTCCATTGACCCGTGGATAAGTTGACCCAAGTTTTCAGGGTTAATTTTAAGAATAAATTTTCTAGACTTATTCATGAGTATATACACTACTTCCAATGCCCTTATATTATTTCCATTATGATTGTTGCCCATTTTGCTGTATGCCACCATGTGTAGGTAAGTCAGCATTAAGAGTTAGCAAATGTACATGTGGGAAATGTGCACTCCTAGCCGGGGGGGGGGCACAGTAAGTGCTACACAGCATTACACGGAGGTGCAAAGTGGCCCCTCCCACTCGCCATCGGAGCCAGTCTGACAGCGAAAGCAGCACTGGACTGGCTCTGATGGCGAGTAGGAGAGGCCAATTTGCACCACCGTGCACATGTTGTACAGTTTGGATGTGCCATGGAAAATAGGCCTTCGCTTGAGAGAGGTCATGCTGTGGCACCACGTCATTCAAGCCACTGCAAAATTGTGAACATGTGCGCTGTGTTGTATCTGTGGATTGTATTGCAAATTCTGTTTGTGTTGATGCAAGTGGGTGGGTGATACAAGGATCTGGAAGTGTATACAGCACCTTCCCTCTGTGTGTGTGTGTGTGTGTGTGTGTGTGTGTGTGTGTGCGCGCGCGCGCAAAAAAGAGGACATTTACAACATTTATGCTTTTTTCTTACAGTGAGAAAATTAATTAATGGGAGGAAAGAGCTAGATGGGACAAAAACCTTTTTAGTGATAAAATATTATTTAACTTGCGTAGCAGCAGCAGCAGACTAACCTGGGAAATGCATTAAATGCCTCATTCATATCATGGCAATAGACTCTGAAATACGTTCCTTTTATTTTTTATTGGCAATTTGTCCAGGCAAAGTATTTTAATCAAACAAGAGTTGTAATCTTGATGAGAACATGCTTTCATCAGAGTGAGCGGCGTGTTTTAATTAAGTCTGCCAGAAAGCAAGAGAAGTAATCTTGAGAAGAACTATGTTTCAGTCCTCCTCTCTGAAAATAAATCTTTTCAAGCTCTGACCTCTGTCAAGTGGATAATATCCTATACTCTTTTTAGGCATCGCTGTGTTTCATAAAGATGAGAAGATGCCCAGAAATGCCATAAATCCTGCCTGGCATCCTGTCAACAGCTACATTGATCATGCCCCAGCATACTCTGAATGGGTGAGAGGTATTTTTGTTTTTTATACAGAGTTCTCGTCTTCCTACTCCAACATACACGAGATATATGGACCTGCTGACCCATTCGACATTTGTTCCAGAGGAGATGTCTGCCCCCAGAGGAAATTCCAGGCAACCACCTCGTGGATTCCCCTACTTCTGCTTTATCTGGGGTTTCAGATTTTCCTGTGAAATCATTTCTTTAATCCATCATGGCTTTAACCTATCATGATAGTTCCAATTATGAAAAAATCTCTCTCTTTTATTCTGGACAAGACTGGATTGTGCCCTTGGCATTTTTTTTTTGCCTTCTCATCGAGTGTGTTTTTTGCTTCGCCCATCTGGATCTGGATTGCATTACTAAACCATCTCCCTCAGGCAGGTCTCTCTTAGTCAAAGCAAAACAGAATCTGGGTAAAAAATTAAGAGGGTTGGAGGGTTGGACTAACGGCCCAATCTTAATGAGGCCTTGTGCAGCTGAAACTAGCATTCCAGCAGCGCATGGTCATTTATGGCTGTCGCAAAAGGCTGCCGCAAGCGACTCTAGTGGCACATCAGCAGTCCCATCCAGGCACAGTAAGGGATGGAGTGGGGCAGGGACCAGGGTGAGACAGGGGTGTTGGACCTTTGTGGCACTAGCACACGTCCGATCCTATCCCCGTTTTCCTGGTTTGACATGCCCCCTGCCTCTCCTCAGACTCCGGCACAATCCAATGTACATCATGTGCAATGGTGGGGAGATAGGATTTTGGCCATAATTTTTCAGAGTTCAGATTGTGTGCTTCACACTTACACAGATAAGTCCCACAGTTGGCATGGGAGTTTTGCCAACTGATGGACAACAAAGGATCCAAAGGACCTCTGAGGCCCTGGCAAAAGACGATGGTGGTTGTTAGTGTGGCTGCCAAAAGACGCCTTTACAGTTTGGCTGCATCTTGCTTTGCCTATGATGCAAAGTCTTCACCCCTGCTATTCCATCCAGTGATGCAACAGGAAGGGTATTTTATTATAGGTTTTAAAAAATGAACAATCCTATGCAGTTGTCCTCCCCCACTGTTACTAGAGAGGGGTGCAAAGGCATGACTTGGTCCCTACAAACCTGGCTCTGACACTGATAGGTCATATCCAGTCTGTGCATATAAAACAAGCCAAGGGGGTATGACAGGTAGGCACAACCGCAAACCCCCCACCCCTCCCATGTGTACATATGAATGTGTGCACAGGGCTGTTGTTGAAAGAGTGAAATCCAAAAGAACCACAAGGATCGTTTGTTTCCTTCTTTATACTGGCGGATTTCAACTGCGGCATGTCATAGGGGTATATATTTTACTCAGTGCACCTTACTGGTTTTACTTTGTCCTTTTATCTTCAGCTGGAAGGAATTCACAGTGGCTTCTTTTATGCCGAGCATCGATGCTTTTCATCTTTAACTGTGAAATATTATACAAGAACAATTCACCGAGGTGTGAAATTTATTTCCCGCCGTTCCTTGTTTCTCACATATTTTATAAGGTCTGTGGAATGTTCTGTTTGCTCTGTCAAGTTTGTTGGTAAGCTAATATTAGCCATACAGTTCTGCTCGGGAGGCTTCCGCTCTGAACAACATCTCAGGATGCCAAGTGCTAGGGGGGCCTGTGCAGCATCCAGAGTTTGGCTTCAACAAGGCTCCCAAATAACCAAAGAAAACTGAATGGATGGAAATCCATTCTCATCGTCACCGGGGCCGGCTTTAAACCAATTGGACCATGCCTGTGGGCATGGGTTAATCTACTCTAGTCTTGTCAAATGCACACAACAACAAATTGCAACATACACATAACACCACATTGCAGGTTTTATAGAGAAACACATTTTTTTTACGTGTAGGGTTACATGCATGCAATGTTCTGTTTCCATACAAGTGCAGGTTTTCATTTTTCTGAACTTTTTGTTTATTCCTGTCTCCTTGAAAGGTGGGGTGAGGTAACACTCCACACTGCTGGAGAGACAGTGAATTATCATGAAGGCGAGGCGAGATTCAAACCAGGGAAGTCCTGCATCCTGAAAGATAGATGGAGTCATGAATGAAAGATAGAATGCAAAGCAGTTGGCTTTTCAGTTCCCATCAAATCAGCAGCATCGCTGGGCCTGCTGGCACATGGGGTGGGGGTGGGGAGATGTGATGACATCATCACCCCCATGTCATGACCTCACCCCACTGCTTCTGACATGGCTCTGATTTGGAGCCAAAGAGAGGTGAGGAAGGGCCCGCCCCATCTACAGCCGAACGGTGAGTACGTACGACCAGTGACTGCTACACCCCTCCCGAACATCGAGGCTGGTGCGGACTACACCAGTCACGCTCCCATGATGATGCCTCTGCATCGAAATATTGAAAGAGTCGCAAAGAAAAGGGAGGTCTGTTTTTGTTTTGGGGGAGGTGGCGGTGGCGAGGTTTGTTAAGTTAATTATCATGAGGCACTGCAAAAGGGTGGCTGCTAAGTGATTAGCTCCAGCTATGCCTTATGGGTTGTGAATGGTGCTGTTTTGTTGTGTTATGCTCTCTCTCTCTCTCTCTCTCTCTCTCTCTCTCTTTCTCTCTCTCTCTCTCTCTCTGTATTAATGTAGTTTTGTTTAATTGATGCCAATAAAGGTTCTGAAAAGTGAAAGAAAAGTGAAAGTTTTTGAGGCAAGTAAATACTTTGACGAAGGAAGTGCAAGCATTTTCAAGCATCACTAGTCAAAACTCTTTTGATTTCCTTCAAAATTCTACAGTGTTCACCAGAACCCTGCTTTAGGCAAAATTCCATAGGTAATTGTAGATTTACAAGTCCAACAAAAAAGGTAATGTCCTCATATTTAAAGTATCACAAAGAATATTTAAGCTTTATTCCCAGGTTCCTTATGTTTTGTTTTTCCATCTCAAGATTCTTTTCAAGATAAGAGCCATTTGGGGGTAAGAAGTGTGTTTGTACATGTTACTAGCCAAATATTTTAGAACAGAAGCAACATGTTCAAAGTCTTTTCTTCTGACTTTGATCTGAAGACTATTTTGAATTGAAAAAACATTGCAAATCTTAGACTGAATAAACCTTGTATACACTCATAGAAGTCTTTGGCTATTTGAAACCTAAATTTATGATATCTTAGGGCAGAATTACCTGTTAGAAAACAAACATGGGCTTAACTTTTTTCCCACTTGCTGATTCTTTCCTGGAAAAAAAAAGTCCCCAAGCACTATTCAAACTGTGTTTTTCCCCCAGCTCAACTCTGAGGCTAGAAGTAAGATGGAAAAAAAACAGCCTCAGGGGGACATTTGACCCCCCCCCCACAAATGTCTGGCTGGTCCTGCACAGGTGTCATCTCGGAAAATGAAGACTTGGATAGATGCATTTGTGAAGGTCATGGGGACGTTCCACCCTCTGTGATGTGATGTGGCCACTTCAAGTATCATATGTTTCCTATGCGTGTTTATCTCCATATTAAAGGAAAACATATAGGCTGCGTGTGAAAAATGCACAGAAGTGTCTATGCTGCTACAAGGATACCTATGGAATGCCCAACATGTACTAGCAGCAATTTTTTCCATCTACATGTCGAGCATCTCCCAGGATCCCCCTGTAGCAAAAGTGTCATCTGTTAATCAGGGGTGTAAAACGTAAGGCCCGCAGGCCAGATGCGGTCTCCAGAAGTTCTTTATCCAGGCTCTGTGATAATTGTGCTCTCCGGAGCCGCCCTTTCAGCAGTACCACTTCTGCTGAGGCTCTGGAAGGGAGAGACGGAAGCAGGCCTCAGAAAGCAAGGAGCGCTGATCAAAAGGGGGAGAAGCTGCTAAGGAGCTGGGAGAGCCCAATTATCACATGTGTTGCCCTTTCAGCAGCGCTGCTTCTGCTGGGGCATCACTTCGCAGACCACCTCTCAGCTGCTGAGCTGCAAAGTGATGCTGCGGCAGAAGTGGCGCTGCAGAAAGGGCAGCCCGCATGATAACTGGCTCTCCTATATCTTGAAAATATGATCAAGATTTGCACATTTTCTCTTTTGTCACTTGCAGCTGAGTTTCTATGTGTGAACAAAGTGCTTATTTCTAGCCAGCATCTGCTTAGAGACATCACTTTCTGCTTAATGATGTCCCTTCTGGCCCTCAGCAGGCACCATGAATGCTATTTGGCCAACTATATGAAACGAGTGACACCCCTGTGTTAAGTGGTCCTCAGATCTCACCATTTGGATTTTTTTGTTACAAAATAATAGTTATTGTGATTCTGTTTCTGTTCTAGCTGTTTTTAGTGGACCAATATGACTCCCTGCATTTTTTACTATTTTGCAAAATACTGAATTTAGTAGTCAAAGAGGAGAATCCTACAGCTGGAAGGGGATGACTTTCTGCTTCGTGATGATGAGAATGTCGAAAGTAGTGATTTCCAACCTTTTTAATCTCACGGCAACTGCCAAGGTGCTAACATTGTCAAGGCACACCATTGTTTTTTTGACAATTAAAGGCACACTGCACTGCAGGTGGGGGGGGCTACCACACCTCAATGGCCCTACTAATGATTTACCCCCCCCAACTCCCACGGCACACCTGTGGACCATTCGCGAGCCCCCAGCCTACCTGTCTGCTGCCCTCTTTAGCCTCCTGCTCCAGTTGGTGCTCAAATCCTCTTCCCGCTTGCTGAGAGCAGGTCAGCAGTGGCGTAGCTAGACTGGAGCGGAGGCAAGTAGTTCTGCAAGACTCCGTTACACCGGAGTCAACGGCCCCTCCCCCTTGCTGTTGGAGCCATTCTGGCGGCAATGGCAACACGCAGGACACTCCCGTGTCGCTGCCGGAATGGCTCCAACAGCAAAGGGGAGAGGCCGCTGACTCCGGTGTAACGGAGTCTTGCAGAACTACTTGCCTCCGCTCCAGTCTAGTTTCACCTCTGCAGGTCAGAAAAGGAATGAGGAAGTAGCAGCCCCTGTCTCCCTCCAGTGCTGCTGGAGCAGGAACAGAGGAAGCTGCAGTGGCTCCAGATCCCACCGAGCTTCTTACAAAAGCACCAAGTGGTCAGGGGAAAGTGATCTGGAACCCATCGCCCCTTCCCTTCGCTTACCTGGAGCTGCTCTTAGGCCGGATTCACACTACACGAATCCAGGCATGGATGCCCCTGCCCCTGCCTACGCGCTTGGAGCTGGGGAGTGTCTTCCCGCCTGTTGTCCCTCCTGCTGTCCCACCTTCTTAAGAAAGCGCAGCTTACAGATTGGAAGTAGTTCTGAATGGCATGCAACCACTCTCCCCCTCTCTCATCCGATTGGTGGCTGCAGTAGCTCCGCGAACCCGCCCCCAAGCTCCGCGAACCCGCCCCCTCAAAAGATGGCTTTTCCACATCTTGTACAAGGGAGAGCGCAGCTGCTCCGCTTCCTTCTGAAATGCTGTCAAAGAGCTCCGCGCATCTCTGTAACGCGCCGGGATTCGTGTGGTGTGAATCCGGCCTTCATGTGCAGCCTCTCTTCTCTGTGCTGCTCCTGTTTTGAATGGACAGGAGCAGAGCATGCTGGGAGATGCTTCCTTTCCCCCCTCTCCTTATTCACTGGTGGGCTTGCAGTCATGCGGGAGCAGCAAAATGGAGGGGTGATTCAGACAGCAGGAAGGCATGGGCTGCCCCTGCTTGAATGATAAACAAATTCCCAGCAAAGCAGAGAACACTGATGAGTCTTACTTAAAACTATTACAGGCTGCAGGCTTGAATGGATGCTCATATCGAACCATATCCTATTCCCAAGAGTTTTCTTTTTTTCTCTCGTTGCCATCAGCACAGTTAAAATTGAGTGCATTAATCCAAACGATAACATCTCAAACAGCTATTGTTTCTCTGCAGATAGCTTTGTCTGAGTTTGCTGTGCAAAGAAATCTGGCAGCTCTGACCAGTTTGAAATTAAGTGGCAAAAAAAAAAGAAAAAAAAAGAGCTGATCTGGAATGGAACTCTCAAAACTTTTTTTGCCTCCCAACTGCTTTGTGAATTCATCTCCAAAGAGCATGCAGAAGAATCTTTATATCAAAACATGTGCAACCGTATGAAGTCCGATTTTGCTCAAGCAAAGAGTCTCAGTCAGGCCATTTTAATAAGCGGAGGCTATAAGCAAAACTGACCCTAATCTTAGGCTTCTGCATTTCTCTGAACTCCACTCCTTCCTTCCCACAACTTGATTCACAACATTTCAAAGACAAAGATTTCAAAGGGAGTTGTGGCAGTCAAAGAAAGTGTTACTTGTAATAGGCCTAGTAGAAGCAATGTCCACAACACGCAATAGCCTTAATACAGCGTTACCAGACATGCTCCAGAACGGTGTTTCTCAATCTGTGGGTCGGTTGATGCAAAGGTGGGTCCCAGGTGATGCAAAGATCAGCAATTGCCACAAGCCCTGCAGCTATTCAAAAATCAGACACCTGCTAATTGTCCTTCAAAGAGCTGAGCTCCTGCAGTTTGCAAGCTTGTGTAAATATAGGGAGATAAATGTCTGAGCGTCTCGTAAAGCTAGGTGGGTCCCAATAGAGTGTCATTGTAAAAAGTGGGTCAAGGTGCTAAAACGTTTGAGAACCACTGCTCCAGAACATAAGGAATAACATATGCACACAGGGGAACAAATCCATGTGCAGGGATGGATCATATCCATAGGCTCAGTGAACCTGAGCACCTCAAAGAAACATGACATTTAACAAGGAGGGAGAGAAATGGAGATATAGTGGGCAAACACTTTATTTACTAGAGAGATAACTGTACAATAAGAAAAAAGAAAAAGTCAAGAGTAATCACGTTGCCGGGCCCCCAACCTTCGTGGTTATCACATTGCTTTAATGTGACAAGCCCACCTCCAGACGGCCTTTGCTTGGCAATCTTTGACCCGCTTTGGGCCCAGTTGCTTCATGTTCCTGCTGGCAAGCAGCAAAAATATGATTGTCAGCGAGAGTGCGAGGCAGCTGGGCCCAGAGCAGTCCAAAGATTGCCAAGCGGAGGCTCGAGTGGAGTGTGGTGTCATCCCCCCCCCCAGAGTGACACCCAGTGTGGGCTGCACCCCCCTTGTGACGCCACTGACTCACATACACTTGCATGCAGCTAAAACCGAAGCAGTATCCACTACTTGGAAGAATCAGAGTTCAGAGGGAAAGCCTAACCTCCTTCAGGAGTAAGGGGAATGTGGAAGGGGGATAGGTTTTTTACTGGTGACAAAATTATAGATCCAACAAACACACTCTGGACTAGGAATGGAACACAGACTTCTGAAAGAGATGGGAGAATAAATACTAAATGATGCAATCAGGTTGAATGTGCTCAGGCAGTGGTTCTCAAACTTTATAGCACCGGGACCCACTTTTTAAAATGACACTCTGTCGGGACTCACCTAGCTTTACGAGATGCTCAAACATTTATCTCCCTATATTTACACAAGCTTGCAAACTTCAGGGGCTCAATTCTTTGAAGGGCAATGAGCAGCTATCTGATTTTTGAATAGCCTCCGGGCTTGTGGCAATTATTTTGCTGATCTTTCCATTGCCTGGGACCCACCAGAAATCAGGTCGCGACCGACTAAGTGGGTCCCGACCCACAGTTTGAGAAACACTGTGCTCAGGGATTGGTGGAGAGGAACATAGCTAAAGAAAGGCTTTGCAGACAAGCATACCTTCTCTGAATCTTCAATGGTGCTATCATTGGACAAGGTAGCAAGGCAGGACCTGTGGTGCTAGATAGTCATCATGGTTCTCTGAGCTCCCACTTTCACCCCTCTCCTTTATTAGTGAATACAAAACAAAATTCACCCTGGAAATGTCAGAGAGTGCAAACTGTGGTTGTAGGAATGGTGACTGGAGTCAGGTGCCTTGATTCAGCCATGCCAATGCTACACCAGCTACGCTGGTTGCTGGTTCATTGCTGAGTGTGCTGGTGTATACTTTCAAAGCTCTTCTTCATGGCTTCGGAGCAGGGTACATAAAGGACTGCCTCCCCGCGTATGAAACAGTCTGTCCCTTAAGGTCAGCTGGAGGGGCCATTAGAAGCTTGATTGGCAGCAATATGAGGGACTAGGGAGGGTCTTCTCCATGGTGACTCCCCATATGTAAAACTCTCTCCTCATTGAGCTTACATCACTTCCTTCTCTGCAGGTGTTTGGTGATGCTTGAAACCCCCTTTCTTTCTTTCTTTCTTTCTTTCTTTCTTTCTTTCTTTCTTTCTTTCTTTCTTTCTTTCTTTCTTTCTTTCTTTCTTTCTTTCTTTCTTTCTTTCTTTCTTTCTTTCTTCTTTCTTTCTTTCTTTCTTCTGACTTGGAGTGAGCCCCTTTTGGGGGGTATTCTGTTATCCCCTTTGACGGGCGCTGCTTTCCCCTTTGCTTGTTGTTATTATGATTGCTGCTATTTAATGTATTGCAATTTTAGTAAATTTTAAATGCTTCGATTCTGTATGCAAGCCACCTTGGATGCCTCCATTGGAAAGGGAAAGGTGAGATCTCAATATTTTAAATGAATAACTAAATTAAACTGAAGGGAGGGGGGTAAAGGATAAAAGGGTGTAACTAAACTGGAGTTCCAAGGGATCTGAAAGCTGCTAAGAGAGCAGTTTTCTACTTGAGCCCCAAAGCAAGTACTGTAAAATTCTATTTGAATTTTTATTTACGCACACACACACACACACACACACACACACACACACACACACACACACACACACACACACACCACCCAAAGGATGCCACTTCAACTGGCTGTAAAACCAGAAACTATAGAGCGATTCACGGCTTCCGTGAGACTTAATATGGAAATTATTCTTGCTTCCTAAATTTGATTCAGTGTTGGGTTTTAATCCTTTGCTGCATAGTTCCAATGGGATTTTCTATCATTTTTAATTAAAAGAATTTCTCTCTCTTTTTTTATAAAGAGGACTATAACATTCATAACATTCCTTTAAGAATGTTATAGCTTCAACAGATGCATTAAGAAACAAGTGCTTTCCCTCCAGAATGGATATTTCATCCTGCACAGGAGTTACACTCTGTACTCAGCTGCAGATTCTTTGCTTAGGTCAGAGAATCCACCCCCCCCCCCCACCGGCTCATTTGCAAGCTGATAGAAATTGGGTGCATAGATAACTTCTGAGAGTTGCTAAGGGCATGTGTCAATGGCTCTGTGGACATTTTGCCCCTATAAGAGAAAAAAGGTCTTCTGCCCAGTTATTATTTCACTCTAGACATGGCCAAGAAAAAAAAATGTTTAAAATTTTCATTTTTGCTCTTTTTTTTTTCATTTTCATTCATTTATTTAATTTTTAAATTTTATTTGTTTTCCTTTTCCCCATTCATTTTCGTGTATACAGTACTTGACTATTGGTCTCTTTAAAGTAAATTCAATCTTACTCATAACAGGAGTTGCAGTTCACAGTCACCTCCTTGTGATGACCATTTCATTTATTTATTTATTTTCTGTATTTATATACCATCTTTCTCATCAGATTTATCATCAGATAAATGCCACTACTGGCTGAAAAATCTTTGTGTGTGTGTTTCTTATTTTTTCCCGGTGTGGGGCGGGGCTTGTGACATCACATGGGGTGTCACAGCATGTGGGGGGGTGTCAAGCCACCCCCCCCTCAGCGGAGGCTAGCTATGCCTCTGCTGGCACACCACCGAGAAGGGCACACCTCCCTTAGGGGCTGCTGGGGCTCAACACCGGGGACGGGGACAATTGTCCCCTTCCCTTGAGGAGACCTCTGGCCCGTGCTAGATGCAATGAAGCCTGCCCTGGTACTGATGCATTCGAGCGCAGGGCTTTTAATAGGATTGGGCTGGGCTGTCAGTCTTGTCTGAAGTCAACCTGTTCTGCTTTTGGATGGCACGACAAGCACGAATCGCACACCCGGTGCAGGATGAATTGGGCCAAGCCAACACCTCCATGTTGCTTCATGCAAGATTTTTCCTTTGTAAGGCAGGTAAAAGACCCTGTGTGGGCTGTAGCTTCCTCTCCATTACATTCACTTTGCAAAGTTGCAGAGCTAAAAGCAGAAAACATTCTAGCAAAACCAGTTATGGATGTCACAGTGTCTCTTGCAAATTGGCTGCTAGCAGTGGCAAACTTGGATTCTTATTAGGGGAAAAGGCCTTTGCTTTGTTTTTGATTCAGGAAGGAGCAGACCCTTCCAAATACAATTAGAGTGGTTTGTAGAGAAGATATGCAGTCATTCCTGGTGTGCCAAAGCAATGTTTCTTTTCAAGATTCTGTTCTCTCTCTAACAAGCTGAATTTCTTATTCAACAAAGGACAGAAATGGAGCAAAGCAAATCTTTTATTTTATTTCACATTGTTGTTTAACAAGAATATGTCTTCCATTTTGAAAGTGGATATCCTTAATCAGCTGCTGATGCAACTGATTTGAAGATTTTTTCCCCGTCATCACTTTTTTTAACACTTTAATTAACTTGGCCAGCGTTTCCCAAACTGTGGGTTCGGACGCATTGGTGGGTGGGTCGTGACCCAATTTCTGGTGGGCAGAGAGCAGAGCCTCCAATGAAAACACGGGTGATGGAAAGATAACTAATTCAGCAGGGCTCTTCTGATGATCATTAAAAAAGGATAATTAAAAAAAGGGATTGGGAATAAAACGGCCAATATCATTGTGCCCTTGTACAAATCGATGGTAAGGCCACATCTGGAGTATTGCATCCAGTTCTGGTCACCACACCTCATAAAGGATATAGTGGAACTGGAAAAGGTACAGAAGAGAGTGACCAAAATGATTAGTGGGCTGGGGCATCTCCCTTATGAGGAAAGGCTACACAGCGTTTGGGGCTTTTCAGTCTAGAAAAAAGGCGGCTGAGGGGGGACATGATTGAGACATATAAAATTATGCATGGGATGGAGAGAGTGGATAGAGGGAAATTCTTCTTCCTCTCGCACAACACCAGAACCACAACACCAGAACCATGCACTAAAATTGAGTGGGAGTTAGAACGGACAAAAGAAAATATTTCTTCACCCAGCGTGTAATTCATCTGTGGAACTCCTTGCCACAGGATGTGGTGATGGCACATGACCTAGATGCCTTTAAAAGGGGTTTGGATAGATTCATGGAGGAAAAGACCATCACAGGTTACAAGCCATAAGCAACCTTCTGGCTTTAGAAGTAGGCGATCTCTGAATGCCAGGTGCAAGGGAGTGACAACAGGAAACAGGTTATCTTGATAGCTGTGAGCTCTCGGAGGTATTTGGTGGGGCCACTGTGAGATACAGGAAGCTGGACTGGATGGGCCTTTGGCCTGATCCAGCAAGGCTCTTCTTATGTTCTTACGTTCTTATGATGTTCTTATTTGTCATATTCATAGGTTACATTTTTAAGGGTTCAAGTGCCAACTTGGTGGAGAGGGCACTGCTTCCACCTGTGTCTGCTTTGGCCCCTCTTTTCTCCACCACTGCTGCTCCTCCCTGTCTCCGTGAATTTGGAAAGAAAGAATGAACAGAGCAAAAGAGGAACTAAAGGAGGGGTGTGTGGTGCACATGCCCCCCCCCCAGCTCAGCCAAGCGGTGTCAGAGGCTTCACCACCATCACAAGTGTGGAATAACATGTGGCTTGCACAATTCCGAGAGGTGACTTTGAACCTGTTTCCTAAGGGCAACAGGGAGCATCCATGTTGGTTTCTGCCAGATTACCTCATTAACATTGCGCATAAACCTTTAAATGTGAAAGACATGCATTCTGCAATCAGTCAGGAGGACCGGAGAAATAAAGCACGCCTCATTTGCGAAAGAGCAGCTGTCACCCGGTAGTGAATGACAACACCAATTACTGCCTCCAAATGAGCTGGCATTCAGGCTATCATCCTTGTTGTCAAAATTATGGCCATTTTGGGTCTGTTTCTAGGTTTCAAGAAGCACAGTGGATGTTGTGTATGTCTACAAGGGCGAAGAGAGATTGATTTTAAGTTTTGCAGCTTGGGAATCAACCCCGCAATCCAACTCTTTATGAGGCGACGTCAAGTATTTCAGGATGACTCATTCATTTCTCTTTCTTTGAATGTCTGTTCAAAGTGGCACCACGTTTCGCCAAAGCAAGATGGTAACCAAACGTGGAGATTCCTTTTGTTCAGACAAAACACGTGAGGAACTTTATGGGAAGTTGAAAGAGTTTCAAGAAGCCTAGTGAACTATAAAAATGGGAGTGTCACACATCTGTGTCTTATGGCGCAATCCTGTGCAACAAAACGCTGGCGGCACTATAGTCCCACCAATGCCGGGTGTCATAAACGTACCATAAGGCACATTTTTGACACCCAGCAACTGGTACTGAGGCTGGCGCCGCTCACTCAGCCCTGGTCTGGGTCCACCGCTGGTGAGCACAGGTAAGTTCTGCGTCGGTCGGGGCAGGGGCGTGGGGCGGGCGAGAGCAGGCTCTGGATTGGGCCGTCATGCCCAGAAGAGGGGCGGGGTTATCAGTGGCGCACTCCACCGATATCCTAAGCCCCATTCCGGGCCTGGACAGCCTTACATGGCCTCCCTGGATATGGCCACCGCACATCCGAGGAGGTCCATAGGGGCCGCTGAGGCTCTCCTCGGGGGAAAGGGATGATCGTCCCTTTCTCCTGAGGTGTGTCCCAACTCTGCCAGTGCTGACCCAATCCAATCCACTGGGCTAGAATCCATTGCAGGATGCATTTGCATGCTGCAGCGGACCTACACAGGATTGGGCTGTTAGAAAGAGACCGTAGTAAGGAGGAAGGGGTTGTGAAGATAAGACCGGTTGCCCTCTTCCCTTCAGCCTCCAGAGCCTTCCCTCCAGACTCTGGGAGGAGCCTGTGTTTTCTGCAGTCTGGCAGCACTTATAGCGAGATAATGTGAGGGCTATTCACACATTCAAGTGCACCTGGATACATTTGGGGTATGTGGGTACGATAAGTGCTAATCTGTGCCTGGGTGCATTTGTTCACACATTCAGTTCAATACAGGTACGTGGGTTGTTGATCTGGAAAAATGAACTCAGGGGCAGTCATTCGTATGGAAATGTGTACACCAGTACAGACGGGTGCATCAGAATGATGTAATGGATTTAGACCTGGAAGATCTCGGTTCAATTCCTCACTCAGTCATAAAGCTTCCTGGGTGAACTTGGGTCAGTCACGATCTCTCAGCCTCACCTACCTCACAGGGTTGTTATGAGGATAAAAGGAGGGAAGGAGCCATGTACACCACCCTGAGTTCCTTGAAGGAAGGGTGGTATAAAAATGTGAAAAATGAAATAAATAAAAATATTATCACTGCCCGTAATCCTGCTCTGTTAGGGATATTCTAGATAACCGTAGTTCTCAAAGTTCTGCCTGCGAGGCAGGGAGAACTCTGAGTGACTGTGGGGGTGGGGCCAGTGGGAATCCCCAGGATCGCCACCACCATGCTGTCCCAGCCCCTTAAGGGGGCAAGGGATGCTTTTGTTCTCAATGGTGGGTCGCAACCCACCACTTTGAGAACCACTGTTCTAGATCATATTTCCCTAAGGTTCCTGGGGCAAAAGTTACTGAATGACTCACCACCATGAGCACATATAATGAAGAGAGTGGCACTGTGGTAACCTGGAAGCATTCCAAACTGGGCTTGCAGCAAGGAAGGTTTCTGGTTCCTTTAGTGGCCATCTCTGTGGAGGTTGACCTCGTGGTAGTGGCATAGGGGGATTGACAGGGAAAAATTGGAACAGTGCAATAAAACATTCCTCTGCCCCATTCCCCCCCCTGAATTATTTCACATCTTCAGTTGTGTTTAATACACAAGTTTTGAACCAGTTATACTTGTAGATAACATGATGTTAATCTGCAGGTATAGATGAGCAAATACATACATCAGGATCTTATAACCTCCTGTTTCGTGTTTTAAACGGGGAGACGCAAAGCTTTCAAATAGGTGCACCGAATTTCCTAAATAGAGTTCTCTCTTGCATTGTGGATGTGATGTCTCTGATTTAGTCAATCATTCCTGTACATTAATTTATATGCTAATTACTTGTACATAGTTTTTTGTTGCTTTTGAGCATCCCTGGGCACTTTTGGGGATTTTTTCTCAATACATCCCCCGTTGTGTGCATCTACTTTGAAGCTTTGCTTGCAACCCCCCCCCCCCTTTTGTGGTGCTGCCCTCCTTTTATTGCTTGTTTTTAAAACCACCACCTTGCCAAAGACTGGAACTATGTGACTTGTATTAACATAAAAAGTCTGCAAACAATGAACCATTGCAGCGAACTGCCTTTTACAGAGTCAGACCAGCGATCCACCTTGTTGAATCATGTATACACTGACTGGCAGTGTCTCTCAGGGGTCAATAAGCAAAGAACTTTTGCTGAACTCTTTTGCATGCAACACAGGTGGTGTAAAACTGATCTATGATCCTTCCTTTCAAGAACTATGTATGTAATATAATATATAATATATAATATACAGTATTTATATACCGCCTTTCTTGGTAATTGGATTTCTCTTCTGACTTTAATCCAAGGGCAGACTTGGGCAGGCTTTCCTAATGGTTTTTTTTACAATATATAAATGTCCAATCTTTCATGAACAACTACGTTCCAGATGGTATCCTTTTGCAGTCTGGCCTCTCCACTGGCTGTCACCTCCCACACTCGACCGACGCCATTCACTGATCTTCGGGCTTGCAAGTCAGTGGCTCTGCCCACTGAGCCAGATCCCTCTGCTTCACTTCACCCCTCTGTATCTGTATGTATGTATGTATGTATGTATGTATGTATGTATGTATGTATGTATGTATGTATGTATGTAGGCCAGCGGGTGGCGCAGTGGGTTAAACCGCTGAACCATGAGCTGTTGATCGAAAGGTTGGCAGTTCGAATCTGCGACGGGGTGAGCTCTCGTTGCTTGGCCAGCTCCTGCCAACCTAGCAGTTCCAAAGCATGTTAATGCGAGTAGATAAATAGGTACCGCTTGCGGACACGACTGGACTTAATTGTCAGGGGTCACCTTTACCTTTTTTATGTATGTATATATGCATGCATGACTTCTTATCGCAGTTTCAAGCTGGGGTGAAGGCTACTGGTTTATATGGCTTTAAAAGGGGATTAAACAGGTTTTTCAATGACTATTAGCCAGGGTTCCCAAATTGAACCTCCAGATTTAGGGGTAGTTTGCCTGTGAATATAAGTTGCTGACAGGTAAGGAGGGCTAAGAGCAAAGAAGAACTCTTACCTTCATGCCCCACTCGTGAGTTTCTGAAAGGGATCTGACTGCTTGCTGTTGGGAATGGGATGCTTGACTAGATGGATCTTTGGTCTGAAATAATAGGTCTCTATTTGCACTGGATAACAAGCCCTTTGAAGAGAGGCTGAGGGAATGGGGTATGTTTAGCCTGGAGAAGAGGAGGCTGAGTGGGAATATGATAGCACTCTTCAAATATCTGAAAGGGCTGTCATATGGAGGAAGGAAGAAATTTATTCTCGACTGCCTCTGAGAGTAGAACTAGATTCAATGGGTTCACACTACAAGAGAGGAGATTCCGATTGGACATCAGGAAGAAACTCTTGAGTCTTGACAGTCAGGGCGTTTTGGCAGTGGAACCGATTGCCAAAGGAGGTGGTGGATTCTCCCTCACTGGAGACCTTCAAGCAGAAGCTCGACAGGTACCAGTTGGAGATGCTCTGGAAGGATTCCCTGCTACAGGCAAAGGGTTGGACTGGATGATCTCGTGGGTCCCTTCCAGCTCTATGATTCTAAGTTATTGAAAATGACTCTTTCAAGGTAACTAAAACACAATCAGGCTTGATTATGAAGTTTATTTTTAAAAAGAAAATGAAAAAATTATTTACTCGGATCCTTTATTAGCAGCAACACATTTAACAAGCTGTTTATATGCTGGCGGATGGGGCGGCAAGGTGGAGGAGAGAGAATCAATTAGCCTGAAAATATGCAAAATCCAAAGGAACGGAATTAACTAACTATGATAATAATGACAAAATAATGACAAAAAACCCCAAAATAACTATTGGACAGACCGTATGACTAATGAGCCAGTGTGACCTGATTTTATTGGCAAAATATTATTACTGAGAATATTTATATACTATTTTTCAACAAGAAAGCTTTCCAGGTGGTACACACACACACACACACACACACACACACACACACACACAGAGAGAGAGAGAGAGAGAGAGAGAGAGAGAGAGAGAGAGAGAGAGAGAGAGCATTTGTTCCCCTTGCCCGGGAGTAAGCATCTACCGCTCAAATGGGTCTACTCAGAGCTGCGCCAGTGATTGGCGTGTCCAAGTGGATCCAAGAAGGCAGATTGAGGCTGGGAAGGGGGATAGGATACTGGTGGTGCCACTGCTACGGATATTGCCCCCTTCCCAGTCTTGATCTTCTCTCCTCCCACCCCGTTCTCTTCCTCCCCTGCCCCATACCACCCACCCCGCCTCCCTCCCCCACACACTGACTTACCAGCTCCGGGGCTTGTTGGGAGGTTGGGAGGCTGTTGGCATGTGGCTGCAGACTCTCACCCCTCGCAGTGGGGTCCGAGCTACACAAAATGACGTGTCATGTTTTGCAACAGCCGTAAAGGACCTTGTGCTGCCGGAACGCTAGCACAGCGCAAGGCACTCCTAGGATTAGGCCATGAGACTGCAATCCTGTACACACATACCTTGGAGTAAGGACCATTGGATGCAATGGGGCTTACTTCTGAGTAGACATGCATAGAATTGTGCTGCTAGAGCAGGGCTACATGTGATTTAGCAGCAGGAAGAACGAGAAACAGGGACCATTGGATCATATACATTTATTAACAAGGTGCTTTTTTCAGTGATCAATGAACCAGAATGTGGCACACCATTGTGCGGCCATTGAATCATTTCCCCCGAGGAAGAACGTCTGTGTTTAAACATGTTGGGTAAAACTGTCTCACAAACATTGGTACTGTTTTGCCCTCCCTTTCATTCTGCTGCCTTTTCATTCTGTTTGTCCATAATTGGCCTCCTTTAGAGGAGAGCACACTCTGGACATTCCCAGTGGAATATGCTCTTTAAAGTGTACACTTCTCACAGTTTGAAGCTGGCAAAATACAGACAGCCCAGCAGCCATGCTGATTATCTCTGTTGTTGATAAATGGGGAACCAGCAAACAGGTCACCAATGAAGAATAATTTGTGTCGTGCTTTCTGAGTGTGCAAAGTGCAGCCCATGTATTACCTTGATGTAATCCTTACCGCAACCCTGTTAGGAAGGCAAGTAGATTGTAGTTGGAAAGCTGAGGCTGAGAGGGAGTGACTAAGGCCACCCGATAAGTCCATGGCAGATGTGAATTTTGTACTGGGAAAGTTTAGTCTCATAGCCTGTACACTATACCAGCTCTCAATATCGTTACAGCCTTTCATTATCCCATTCATCATGGATGCCCACATGCAACTGAGCCTTCCTTTCTCTCCCCCGTCCCATGATTCATATGCATGAGCACTCACAAATACAACTGTTATAGGGGATGGGAGACCTGTGCATGTGAGGATGGTGTAGTGCAGTGTTTCTCAAACTGTGGGTCGGGACCCACTTGGTGGGTCGCGACCTGATTTCTGGTGGGCCCCAGGTGATGGAAAGATCAGATAAGTAATTGCCACAAGCCCTGAGGCTATTCAAAAATCAGATAGCTGCTAATTGCCCTTCAAAAAGTTTGAGAACCACTGGTGTAGTGGTTTGGTAGTTGGACTTAGACCAGGTCCAGGTTCAAATCCCTGCTTAGCCATGAAGCTTCCTGGGTGATCTTGGGCCAGTCACTATTTCTCAGCCTCACCTACCTCGCAGGGCTGTTGTGAAGACAAAAAGAGGGTAGCAACTATGTACACCACCCTGTGCTCCGTGGAGGAAGGGTGGTATAAAAAATGTGAGAATTAAAAAAGAATCCCTGTCCAGCCTCCCCCGCCCCTCTTGCTCAGCTTATTTAAGGAGCTAAGCAGAAAATATGCTGCTTCAGGTGGGACCCTAAATGACCGTATAGTGTAGGGCCAGTCTTGTGACCTGCCATAGGTAAAGGTAAAGGTGACCCCTGACAATTAAGTCCAGTCGTGTCCGACTCTAGGGTGTGGTGCTCATCCCCATTTCAAAGCCGAAGAGCCAGCGTTGTCCGAAGACGCCTCCGTGTCACGGTGGTCATGTGGCCGGCATGACTCTCCTTGCCGCAGCGCATAGCATGTGGCTGGAACATGGAGCGTTGTTTAACTTCTCGCAAGCGGTACCTATTTATCTACTCGCATTAACATGCTTTGGAACTGCTAGGTTGGCAGGAGTTGGCCAAGCAACGAGAGCTCACCCCGTCGCGGATTCGAACTGCTAACCTTTTGATCGACAACTCATGGTTCAGCGGTTTAACCCATTGAAAGTTGTTGGGATCTTTGTACCAAAACCCTGCCCTGGCTCCCCTTGGCAGCCTCTGCCCACTTCCTGGTGGAGCATTGGGCAGTGGGTACAACTGCACTAGTACTAATGATTCAGGGGTTGATATGGGTAGATGGGCGCCCAACGGGCATGGACCTGGCCAACCTCTGACTACCACTCTTAACAAGCCTATTCAGAGAAGCAAAATAGCCATATCTAGTAGATATTTGATAGTTGGAGTAGATGGATTACCTTATATACAAACAATGAATTACTGTGGAGAATCTCTAGCACCTCATTAACATAAGAAAAAACCTTCAGGCTAATTATTATTTTTGCCATATTGGTATTGCAGATGTCCATTGTGGTTTATAACACAAATGAGGTGCAAATACTTGGTACGGGCAGGTTAATCAGTGTGTGAATATGAATGTGATCATGCCTCCCTAGTGATCCAAACAATGTGTGCCAGTTTCACTTGGAGAGGAAAAAAAACCTCAAATTGGAGGCTAGGAGGAATGTTCATCAAAGCAATGAGAGGTTTTGTGATTGTGGAGAGGTTTTGCCTTCACCACTAACAAGTGACTTTGAATAAAATCACATGTGGCATGTGATTTAGATGTACAGGCACACTACCCCCCCCCCCCCCGTATCTGTGGGTGATACATTCCAAGACCTACTGTGGATAACCGAAACTGGAGATAGTACCAAACCCTATATACAAGTCATTTTCATTTACATACATACCTATGAGAAAGTTTAATTTCATTTCACAGCTTCTCTTGGGCTTTGAAGAACGGCCAGCATCACTGCTTTTGCGCATTGGGGGCATTATTAAGCAAAATTAAGGCTTATTTTCACAACACCGCCATGATAATATGGCAACAAATGCGGACAGCAAAGATGCTAGAGGCTAACTGGATGTGCATAAATTGGGCCAGCATGGGTACAGAGGTCAATAAGATGAGTCATGAGCATGACAGGTTGGGAATGGCATGCAATTTGAAACCTTCCTGCCCCATCTTGCTCATGACTCCTCTCTCTCTCTCTCTCTCTCTCTCTCTCTCTCTCTCTCTCTCTCTCTGGAATTCTCCATTTAATACTTTTGGGCCATGGAACCACGGATAACTGAAACTGCGGATACTGATTCTGCGGATATGGGGCACCTCTTGAGTCAAGAGTGGAGTCTCTCAGCTCAAGGGTCAGCTGCTCTCAGCCTGCCAACAGGAGACCATCTGCCTGCTGGTTCTCCAAATGCCTGGGAACTACATAGGAATAGGTGGCGGCAGCAGCTGGAAAAAAGAAGGCCTTTTTAACTTGAGAATCATCTGATTCTTCAACCGCTGATGCCTGTTCTCAAATGCATCTCTCCCAATGGCCAGGAGCTGCACTACCTCGTTCCACTGGGTCCGTGGGCTCTGTCAAGTTTCCAAGCAGAAGAGGTGGCAGCTGGAGAATTGGATGAATCTTGGACCAAAAATTCTCCAGTTGGGGAAAAGGGACTAGATTGGCGGTCCCTCTTCCTGTTTCCCAGAGGGCCTCTTTCAGGTTGGGCACTTGAAAGAGTGCAGAATATGTGGAATGTAGAGGAGTCAGCTGGCAAGAGATGGATAACAACGTGAGAACCCACTGAGGTGTGATTTGCGGCTGCCTGCGAAAGCTTGGAAGTGCAAAAGCGCAGCCAGGACGATGGCTGCACTTTGAAAGGGAAATATCTGGAGAAATGCAGGAGGTCTGGCTCAGTTGGGAGAACTGCAGCCTTACATGCCTGAAGATCAAGGCCAAGAACGGCAGTTAGAGACTCCGGTGCCGCTGACAAAGCTGCAATCCCCCCAACCCTCTGTGTGTGTGTGTGTGTGTGTGTGTGTGTGTGTGTGTGTGTGTGTGTGTGTGTGAGAGAGAGAGAGAGAGAGAGAGAGAGAGAGAGAGAGAGGAAGCTGCAGCTGGCACTCTGTGAGGAGGAGTTGCCTGTCAGTCAACGCATGTGAGGGGAATGCCAGAGAGAGGCCACACCTGGAAAGAAGCATCCTACGAAAGATTAGGACATTTATTGTATTGTAAAAACGGTTTGGTTTAGAATTGCCTGCCTATTGTAAACTGCCTTGAATTAAAGACAAAGGAGAAATCCAATGACAAGAAAGGCGGTATATAAATACTGGAATTATTAATTATTTATTTTTAAATGGAGGGTTCTATTCTCTTATGGAACAATGCTTGTAAAAACTCCATTTGGAAAAAAAATGGGGTTTATGGTCAACTTGCCTGGGTAAACCGCCTTGAGTCTGTGAGAAAAGCAGGTATAGAAATACTATAATAAATAAATAAATGTGAGGAGAGAGATAGGTGCAGGATTGCAATCCCAGGGCATTTTAGGGCTTGAGAACTATGGAGCTGGGACCTATCACCAGACCAGGCCACGAATGTTCACTATTGGTAAAGATCTGTGGGGGAATTATTTTGAGCAGCAGACTCCCTTACTACACCGTTAGTTTCTGCACTCAGTAAAGTGCAGGCCCAGTATTAATCAGCAACGTGTAGGAAATTGTCCGAGATACAGCTTCAGTTCTGCCACTAGGCTTACAGTGAATATTGGATATCCGGCTTACATAAATATCCCTCGAGAAGACAAGCCAATATTTTTACTACCCTCATAAAGGCGAAAAAAATCCAAGAAAGAGATAATTGAGTCTCGGAAGGCTAAAGAGCTAATGGCCTTTGTCCTCAGACCTGTTCGTTATTCTAGCAATAGAAGCCAGATGATATCACTGCGGAACCCAAGCATTCATCAACTATATTCCATAACATACCTGTGGCTTTATCTGCTGTTGAAAATGCATCGATTGCTGCACTCTGGTCAAGTTTTGACGTTGGATTCCATCATGTCATCTCTAGATGCTTCAGGATAATATAGAGTTTCAACCTCTTCGTTTTTAGTGGCAGAACAGAAAAGGGGAGTCACTGAAAAGCTAATTTGTGTGGTTCTCCCTTCCCCTAAAAGTACACCTGGGTGACTTTTGGCCAAATGCACACAGGCATTCTACAGGTGCCCATTTGGTCCCCCGAAGACACTTACATGGCTGATGGTTATAGGTCAGTGTTTTTCTACCTTTTGCTCCTGATGTAGCTAGGTCATTTGACACCTGGGGCCCATAAATATTTGACACCCCCCATTGAAAAATAATATTTTCAGTAATAGCATGACATGAAATGAATAATAACAACAACAGCCAGAAAATAACTGCTACATAAGGCAATTGTGTTTTCCAGTTCCAGTTTTTTTGGCTATAACGTTTGATAGTACACAGATAATTTGATATGGTTTGTCCATTACATTCTGCAGTGGAATACACATTGAATGATATACTGTATAACCAAGGTTTCAACAATTTTGGCCACTAGTGGTGTCAACCCCCCCCCCAGAAGCCTGGCACCCGGGACCCCCAGGCCCCCCTCTAGCTACACCACAGCACCACTTTTTATGTTCTAATTATCATAATTACCAGTAATACCTACAATTCCAAAGGCTATCAGGGGTAAATAATTTTTAAAGATTGAATTGTATTGTGAAAAATAATATATTCATGCTGTAAATATTGCTGTGAAAAATAATATATTCATCTCTCAAGAGAGACCCCAGCCCCATCACCTTGCCCCTCCATCTTACCCGTGTTCCTGCCACCTGTGTGTCCCGCGGTTGGCCCTGTGTTTCTCTCCTGTGTGGCTGTGGACTTGCCCAAGTGTGGACAAGCAGACACCAGCTCCCAGGCGTCCCTCAGGTTCACTGCCCCCTTGGCGTGGGTTGAGTCACGCCCCAGAATACCCTGTGCTCAGTTGGGAAGCTGGTTTCCGTACCACTAGACCAGTGGTTCCCAAACATTTTAGCACCGGGAGCCACTTTTTGAAATGGCACTCTATCGGGATCCACCTAAGCTTTATGATGCTTAAAAAAAGTGATCTAGAAAGAAACATTTTATTTATTTATTTACAAGATATTATTTATTTGCAAAAAACGCAATCCACTTCTCGTAATGAGGCAGCCCTAATGAATAGCCTCAAGGCTTGATGGGCTTAGTTATGTGATCCAGCCTTCACCTGACCCCACTACCTGTCATTGACAGACTTGGGGAAAAAAACACAGCAGAAATAAGACGCTCAATCATTAATCTCCCTATAGTTACACAAGCTTGCAAACTGCAGGAACTCAGCTCTTTGAAAGGTAATTAGCAGCTATCTGATTTTTGAATAGCCTCGGGGCTTGAGGCAATTACTTATCTGATCTTATTTGGAGGCTCTGCAAGATCCACCAGAAATTGAGGTGCAATGTACCATGGGTCCCAACCCACAGTTTGAGAAACACTGCACTAAACAATACCTCACGTACCACCAGTTGAAAAACACTGCTACTATAGATAGTTAGGTTTTGCTATCATTACATTGATGAAGCTTCTCTTTCTTTGATGTTCTCCATTTCATGAGTCTTCTGTTGTAAAGACAACCAAAGGTCAACTATGCCTCTACTACCTTTCTTATCAGAGTCATAATGAAGTGAATAATGTACCTCTAACTTTTGCCTAACCTTTTATTAGGAGTTAAGAGATTAGGCTTCTTCTACTTAGGTGTAGGGTGCAATCCAAACCTACTTAGGCCACCATTGTAACCAGTGGCCCAGCAAAAATGGGAGGCCCCAGAACAGAAAGGGGATTCAAATCCCCTCCAAAAGGGGAATTCAAAGGGGATTTGAATCCCCTTTCCGTTCTGGGGCCTCCCATTTTTGCTGGGCCGCTGGTTACAACGGCAGCCTAAGTAGGTTTGGATTGCACCCTGAAAGAGCTGAATTTAAATATACATAAAAAGGAATATGAAGAGGGGACTCTGTGATACTTCTTGTATGGGAGCAAAACCAGATCATTTTTTTTAAAAAAACCATTTCTTTGATCTTGTCTTTGTTCCCACTTTACCAGACCTTAATTGGTAGCTTTTATGCATATTTTGAATGAGCAAATGAAACTGATTCAGATTTTTAAAAGAGCACAAAGTCGTTTTGGAATACAGCAAGACTGTCTACAGCCAGCCATGTAAAGACACATGGTGTCTAGACAAGAACATTTAACACAGTGGTGGCCAACCTTTCAACATGAATGCTGGCCCTTTAAATGGTTGCATAGGTGAGGGCATTTCAGCAGGTGCAGCTGCTTTAGCAGCACCATCAGCACTTGCAGCTGCCAAGATTCTGTCTTCTACTCAACTCTTAACACAGAGGCCCTCATGGTGGAAGGTTGGCCACCCCTGATTTAACATATAGATTTACAGTAGGAAAATATAGGTGGCAATGCCTTTATTCAGATTGCAGGCAAACCCCAAGCTGGTTATTCTGGTCACTCCACTTTTGATAAAACCCTGAAACCCCCAGATCTAATAACAACTTCATTAACCTATGTAGTTGCAGAAAAAGCTCTGGGCTTCATGGTGCATCTTCCTCTTGCAAACTACATATGAATATGAGATCATAAGCTTTGCTAAATCAGACCAAGGTTCATCTTCTAGTCTACATTCTTTCTAATATCGTGTTATTCTGAGGAGTGGTCTGATTATTTAGTCAGTGCTTTAACCGTATTTGGGATTTGGTGCATTCCCAGAGGTCTGGTGTCATGAGCAAGCATCCCTCTCCCAGTGATGTAGACTTGAGTCTATTGACTCAGACTCAAGTCGGACTCAAGTGCAAGTCGCGTCAATGACTTGACGCGGACTTGACTCGGCGATTGTAAAAGACTCGAAAACTTGACTCGAGACTTGGAGCCTTTTACGACAAGTCGCATTTTATTTAGGCCCATGAAACCCAGGCCGTTTCCCCCATTAAATAGATAGGGACTCGCAACCAAAAAGTTGGAACTTGGGGGCAAAGACTTGGGATTTGACTTGAGACTTGGACCCAGAGACTTGAGACTTGACTCAAGACTTGGAGTCAGAGACTCGATCCACATCCCTGCCCTCTCCTGAGAAACTCCTTGTTTGCCAAAAAGACAACTCTTTGTGCCTGCCGAGACTGATCTAGGAAGTAGCTTGTCACATTCTCCATTCTGAATAGAGCTCTAGTCAAGTATCACTCATAGCCTTCCTCTTTCAGATGGCACTCGGAGGAGACCCATGCCTGCTGGGCATGGCCTCGGAGAGGCATTTTATCAGGTGGTACAAAGTTTCTTTTGGGCCGCTTCTCAAAGGGGTGAAACAGGCCAGTGGGAGAGCAGCAATGGCTGCAAACATCTCCAGAGCCCAGGTCTACCAGGCTTCCCAATGTGACGCCCAGGTCTACCTGTCCAGTAGACCTGGCCTCCACCAGAGAACAATAGCCTTGATTGAAACCTAGCTCACACCTGGATCGGTCCAGAGTCACTCATGGGACTTGGGAACAGGAAATCTGAAAGTCACAGCACAAGCCTATGCATGACTACTCAGAAGTAAGCCCCCTTGATTTCAATAAGACTTACTTCCATGTAAGTGTGTGTAGGACTGTAGCCTCAGTTAACTTAAAACCAGCCTGTTAGAGCTGGGGGGGGGGGCTAGGCTCCCAAAGAAGGGATAAAAGAGAGTTGTGTAGCTGGGTAGAGAATCCCCATATTATAGTTGTGTGTGTTTGTACGCGCATGTGTGCGTATGTGTGCGCATGCATGGTGGAGTCAAAACCTGACTAAAGTTACCAGTGAGTTCATAGCTTAGCTGGATGTGAATGTCTCTGCTCTACCACTTCATGTTTCCTTGTTCCATTTTCCACTATTTCCATATTTTTTAAATTGTTCAACACAGTAGAGAAAAGGCATAAAAAAAAAGGTTCAGAAGATCTCATCAACTCAAAGACGTTGGGGGGGGGTCTTTTTTTTTTTGAAGTTGTTGCTTCTGACCTCGCCTTTCTTCTCATCCGCCTTAGGCTATTGCTTTGATCTATATTTCAGTCACCAAAGTCCCTTATCAGGGAACACACAAGTCAGGGGGAAAGAAGGAGACACAGGCTGGATGACAAAAGGTGCGCTTGGAGTCGCTTTGGAGCACTTTTAATCTCCAACTGAATAACATTACTGCAGATAAATCTGTAATGTTTACAGGGTAAGGATGTACAGCAAAGGGGTGTGAATAGGGAAGCCCTGAACTTTAAAAGTGCAGCACAACTCCCATTCAATGACACTTCTCCTTCCTATCAAGAAATTATCTCTGTCAGATGAACGTGGAGGAAACACTTCTGACTATTTCACAGGATTGTATTGCTGGTTGCAGCCATGGCGCCAGGGTCGCTGGCACTGGGTGCGTGGAGCAGAGAGTGGCACCTTGGTGGTGCAACATCAAATCTCCACCAATTGCTTCTGGAGTGTCACTATTTGCAGCCAAACCAGAGCCAAGGGTAGGTGGGCCCATCCAGTGAGTACGGAGCTCCATGGGCCTTTCGTGTTGCCCCCTCCCAGGGCATTGGGCCTGGTGCGGCACCGGTCGCACCCTCATAGCGACATGACTGGTTGATCATCCTCAAATTTCTTGCCTTCCTTACCTCAATTTGTTTCCTTCTACTCAGTCTAGACTTCAGAGCAACTGATGACCCTAAACCAAACATGGCCCACTGAGGGCTACCACCTCATATTGTGGGGGAGCAGCATGTTCGCGACTATGCAGATGGTTAGCTGTTCACCTTGGGTGGTGTGTGGGAAGCTTCTTATCAGTCCCTTCAACTGGCCTTCAAAGTGGTCCTCCAGGGAAACTCCACAGTTGCTACCACATCTTTCTGCCGTCTGTTGCTCCTCTGCAAATCATGTTGACCTCTACAGACATTAAAAGACTACTCCTTTAAAAACAACAAAGAAAAAAACAACAGAACCTCTTACAGCCCATTCCAACCCAAGGGCCATGCAGCCCAAGTCAGACCTAAAGTCAGCCTAAGTCGTTTAGGGAGACTTTAAGTCTGGAACGCAACCATTTAGGGCGAAGTTAGGTCAAAGTTAGGTCGAAGTTACGACCGACGGACTAAGAACAGCCCATTCCAACCCAAGGGCTAAGCAGCACAAGTCAGACCTAAAGTTGACCTAAAAGTGGGCGGACCATGGGTGTAACGGGGGCGGCAACCAATTAACGTTGGATTCCAGACCCTGGCAAGCACAGACACGCCCCCTTCAACACAAATGCTGACACAAATTTTAGGTCGACCCAAAAGGTGGACCCAAATTCGAGGAGACCCATAGGAGCCATTTTACCTTACCCAAGCCAGCCCTCTCCTGAAAATTTCTAACACCCTACTCCTGAGTTAGGTCAGAGTTAGGACGGAGTTGGGCCTGCTAGGTCTGGAAACCGACAGAGTTATGCCTAAGATAGGGAGCCTATCAGCACCCAGCCCCACCCAGCCTCTTTCCCACAAAAGCCCAGCCCCAGGCCCCCAGTCTCTCTCTCCCTCTGAACACGTGGCGTGGGGTTCTGTCCCCCACAGCCACAAAGTGGGACTTTGTCGGTGGAGGGCAAAATTCACAAACACCCCACTTCTCTCTTCTCTTCTCCTCTCTGCCCCCCTCAAGGGCAGAGAGGGCTGTTCTGGCTTTGGCCAAACTGTTTACAGCTGTGCCTGGGCAGCTGTCTCCATGCTACCATTTGCTAACCCATGTCTTTCTCCCAGCCTCTCCCCCACCCCCACAGGCAACAACACCAGCAGGTAAGTGCAGGTAAGAGCAGGGGTTGTGCTGACATGTGTTCTGACATCTGCCTCTTTGCATATAGAAATATAGGTAGGATACATGCCTCTATACCAATGTCTTGTCCCATAGCTGCCTGCATAGCCTGCCATGATATGCCTCTATACCAATGTCTTGTCTCATAGCTGCCTGCATAGCCTGCCATGATATGCCTCTTTACCAATGTCTTGTCTCATAGCTGCCTGCATAGCCTGCCATGATATGCCTCTTTACCAATGTGCCCTCTCATGTCTGCCTGCAATGCCTTCTCTGAAATGCCTCTTTACCAATGAGTAGTCAGATGCCTGCCTGCAATGCCTGCTATGATATATAGGATACATGCCGCTTTACCACTATTGTGTCGGATTGCCGCCTGTTGTCATGTGAGCATACAACACCACGAGTGTGGTGGTGCTGTTAACCGTCTGTAGACACCAGCTGTCCCCCCCCCCCCTTTTTCTCCACAGGGTCTACTGACAGGTCAGTATTGCTAGGATTGCCATGGTTGTGACCCAATATATGTGTTGTCTTCTCTCTCTTTGACCCTTTTCCCTTACAGGATCATGCTTGCCTTACACCCGGGTAAGCAGCTCAGACCATGCTATGTGTGTCACACCTATCAGCTGTGTTATTTCTCTCCCTGCAGGCTTTTGCAACCGGCACACTGGCTTGTCTTCACTGGCGATTGCTACCACACACCAGCTGCCAAGGGACTCCTGAGAGTCCCTTGGACTGCTAGGAGATCAAATCAGTCAATCCTAAATGAAATCACGCCTGACTGTTCCCTGGAAGGACAGGTACTAAGGCTGAAACTCAAATATTTTGGCCACCTAATGCGAAGAGAGGAGTCTCTGGAGAAGACTCTGATGCTGGGAAAGACTGAAGGCAAAAGGAGAAGGGGAAGGCCAAGGATGAGATGGTTAGACAGCATCACCGATGCAACGAACATGAAAATGAGCGAACTCAGGAAGATAGTGGAGGATAGGAAGGCCTGGCGGGATATGGTTCATGGGATCACGAAGGGTCGGACACGACTTAACGACTGAACAACAACAACAACCAGCTGCCATGTAACACCCCCTTGTTTTTTGTCTCCCCAGGAACGTCCACTACCACCTACCTTCCTGGGAGCACCCCTGGGCCCGCAGTCTGGTTGCCCCACGGTCCTCTGCCTCGCTGCTGCCAGAGGTCAGAGAGCCAGCCCTGCAACCCTCCTCAGCTGCCGGCGCTGCTGCTGCTCCACCTCCCTGGCTGTCATTCTTGCTGCCCCTCCCCTTTCTATGGAGCAGGCTCTGGTTCCACAGGGGAAGAGCCTGTGTCTCCAGGTCCATGGGTCATGGGTGCTGCTGCTGCTGCTTTCAGAGTGGCTGCTGTGACTACCCCTGGCAGCCTCGCCTGGCCATCTCTGCTAACGTTCCAGAACAATAAAGATGCCCCTCGGGCAGAGCCTCCTTGAAACATATGTGCCCAGTGTTACACAAGCATTGCCCTCCACACACAGACAGCCCCCAGCACTGAAGCCCCTGCATGAATCCCTTCCAGGGACTGCCACTTCCTTCCCAGGGAGAACACAGCAGGGAGGCTGCCAGACCCCCATGGGACAGAGGGGAGGAGGAGTTGGGGGGGCCTCTCAGGCAGGCAAACAGTGACAGGCGCCACGGAGCCCATAGCGGGGCCGCTTGTGGCCGCTGCATCTGTGTAGTGGCCGCTCAGCAACCGGGGATCTCGCCAGCCAGGGCGTCCGCCCGTAATGCAGCCGCTTCCGCCCACAGTCTGTCTGCATAAGAGGCGCCTGTTTCTGCATTGCCTTCATCTGCGGAGCAACCCCTGTGTCCCTATTGGTCTCTGCAGACCCCTCTCTCGGAATCTCTCTCCCACCAGCCTTGTTGTCTGTCTGTCTGTCTCTGACCCACCCGTGCCCCTCCCCAGCACCCACTGTCTGCCTGCCTGTGTGTCTGCCTCCCCTCCCACTCCCTGATGATGGCTGCTGGCCACCCCCACCCTGCCAGAGCGCCTGCCGAGAGGCACTGTCGTTGCCCCATCTGGGGGCGTGATGAGCTGCGTGAGCCCTTCACGCTGGCAGCAGACAAGCCCAAGGCATCTCTCGGTCTTGGCTGGGGCACAGAGCAGAACGCACGCTGGGATGCCTTCTTTGTGGGCATTGCCCCGGCCCTGGAGGTCCAGGGCTTCAGGCAGCGCACGGGCAAGTCATGTCAGAGGCAGTTCCAGACATCATGAGCCCCCCCTTGTGTGTGACATTCCCACCCCCCTCCTTCCCTTCCCTCCCCCACTCCCCTCCATGACTCCCACGTGCAGCCTCAACGTGGCATGGGGGTGGCATTGCCTTCTGCAGGAGGGGGGACAGCCACTCTCCCCTGCAGCAGGTGGCTGATGCACAGGGTGCCCTGTGGCAGCTGGCTCGGGCACCTCGCTCACCTGTCACCTGCCCTGTGTCCACCACATGACTGGTGCAACCCCCCTGCCTGCGGTCAGCCCCTTTGCGACCGGGCTGAGACAGACACTACAGCAGCTGCCATGGATGGACGCTGACATGTGCAGACACACAGGCCTGCACATGCCCGAGCCAGACACCGAGCCTGGAGAGCCTGCCTGCCTGGGAGGTAAGTGTTGCCTGGATCCTGGGGTGGTGCTGGGCCACAGAAACTGCAGCCTGCCTAAGTCAGGCATACCTCTGACCTAACTCAGACATAACTTCTGCCTAACTTAGGCTGCACTTAGGCCACACTTATGCCTGACTTGGAGAGGAGTTGGGTTGGAATGGGCTGTTAGTAACCAAATATAAGATGAAATAAAATATTCAGGTCCCATATACACAACACAAAACCAGTTTCTGTGGCTGACCAGATCATCTGAATTTTATGATCTGATGTGCCCACACTTTATGGCCAACTGCGGGTGTCTAGTTCAATTTGAAGGACACTTCCTATTGGCCCATGAAAGCTGTCAATCAAAGCCCATGAAAGCTGTCATTTCCTTGACCCATGGAAGCTGTCAATCAATGCTTTCCATGAAGCACATTGAAACCATCACGAGGATCAGAGAGAGAGAGAGAGAGAGAGAGAGAGAGAGAGAGAGAGAGAGAGAGAGAGAGAGTCCATAAGTGAAAGACATTCCTTTCCTGTTTTGTCTCTGGTCTCATTGCTTTCATTGAAGGTTTTTACCAGTCCACTGGCTCCATCTTCCACATCATGAATGATTATAAGACATACCCGCCCCTTTTTATTCAAGGCTTCTGAGCTTGACTTCTATTGATTTCATTCTAGGGCTACAAGTGGTTTTCAGTGATGTTTGCATTTGGTTTGGTCCACAGGATCTGGCACTTGCTGAACAGCATCAGTCTTGAGGACCGATCTCTGGGGCACCCTACTATTGACCTCCTCCCTCATTGAAGAATTGGACACTATTTTCCCTTAATGCCATACCTCTTCACCGGAGTTTAATCTGACAGGCCTTTACCTCTCCCTCCATGGTTACCAAGTTCCTCTAATAGATTCTTTATCAAAGCTCTTTTGAAGTCCTGAATAAATTACTCTACTTCTCTTTTATTCACCCTTTTGTTAACTCTGAATGAATCTTGGCATCTTTGATGAGCACGGTTTTTACTCTTCTCTGAAAGCGTTGCTTTTTTTTTTTTGTCCTATCAGATTATATCCATTTTGTTGGTTTTTAACATCATACTTACCTAGTCATTTTTCCTCAAGTAAGCAATTGTTTTTTTTTTTCATACAGTCAAGTAAGACTTCCATATTTGGAATGCCAAAAAAGCATGTAGCTTGCTGTGAAAGAAAAAGAATATGGTTGCATTTGCCACCAGTGCCTGATGTAGCAATTATTTCCCTAAGTGAAAAGTTGTTAAGAGTTTAGCTGATTTCACTATGCCAGGAGCGTAAAGGCTGAGCTACATTACAGGCAGAGGCTCTGCCGCCGCCTCTGCCTCTGCCTACGCGCTTGGAGCGGGGGAGTGTCTTCCCGCCTGTTGTCCCGCCTTCTTAAGAAGGTGATTGGAGGCACTTCAGATTGGCATGCAGCCACCCTCCCTCCCTCTCCTACGATTGGCAGGCTGCAGTAACTCCGCGAACCGCCCCCTAGCTCTGCGCGCCCGCCCCCTCAAAAGTAGGATTCCAGTTTGAGGTACGCGTCGGCCGTGCGGAGGTCGCAGCGGCTCCGCTTGCTTCAAAAATGAGGTCAGAAGCTCTGCGACGCGTGTAATGTAGCTCCGGCTTAAGACAAATGAGGACCTGGACACAGGGGTGGCCCAAACACAATGCCACTTGAAATGTTCAGATGGTGTGGCACCCTTGGGGGGGGGGGAATGGATGAACTCCTGTCTGCCACCCTTTCCAGGCTGCTGCTCCACACTGGTTGTCCCAATTCTCTTCCAACTTGCTGGGAACAAGTTGGAAAAGGAACTCAGTAGCAGCGGCCTCCTTCTCCCTCCAGGGCTGCTCTGCTGGGCTCTGCGTAATCCCTGTAATTTGTACAGGGAGTCTTGGTCAGGACAAGCTTAATTTTAGTCAAGCTCAATTGCCCCCCCCCCCCATACATCACGGTCCTGTTCTGGATCGCTTCTCCTGCAGCTGTCGTTGGAATAAAAAAAATGGAATGAATCAATTTATTTAATTCAAACGTTCACACCTTACGAAAACTCCAGGATATGTGACCTTTTTGACGATATTGGGGGAAGTTCAGTGAAACGTTCAGTGAAACAAACAAAACGTTTTGTTCAGTCAAACAAAAAAAAAGTTTGAGTGAAACACAAAGTTTCCGCAAAACTGGCAAAATTTCTCAGGGTCTGCACATATTGATTTTAGGGCCTCCCGTCGCTTGCACAGGGGGAAGGGGACAATTGTCCCCTTCTCCCGAGTTGTTCCCGGGCTGGGCAGCCTGGGAACTCGATAGGATATGGCAGCCGGCCCATTAGGCCGGCCGCTGTATCCTGCACAGGATTGGGCTGCCTATGTTTGTATATATCTTCTGAGCCAAATAATTTTGTATCTTCCTGTAACCTTTTTCAGTAATCTGTGCTAATAAACCAAAAAAGCCTTTACCAGTTGTTTGGGACTGGGTTGAAAAAGGGGGACCCACCTTGACATGCCATCTCTACCAACAGGCTTACAATCTAACGCTGTAGGTGGTGGAGGTTGTTTTTAATGGAAAATCATCATGGTTTTTGAATGAAATGCAGACTACCTGTTTCATTTTCAATACCAACTGGAAGGCAAAGGCAGGTGTGAACTTCTTTTTCATAAAAATGTGGCACAGTAAGGAAGGAGAAGCCAGTATGTGTGGGCTGTGTGGAGTGTGTTGTTCCACAATGGTCTCACTCAGTAATCAGGGCATATTTTAATCTGCAATTAAAGCTTTAGCTCATTAACCTACCACTTAAACTGATTGGCGCTTTCAGCCCTGCCTGAAATTGGACGTTTATCCACAAGTGGATGAAGCAATGGAGGAAATTGTCAGGGGCTGGTTGCTTTTATTTTGCAATGTGCAAACTAGCAATTCTGAAGCACTGGAATTAAGGAATCACTGTCTGGTGGCACAATCCTATGCTTTGCTAATGCCGGTGCAGCGGCCACTGTGCCAGTGTCTGGTGTGGCAAATGTGCCGTAAAGCACATTGGCAATGCCCCGCAAGCAAGGTGAGCCGGTGGGAAGGCCTGCGCCGTCCTGGATCCTGCAGACCACATGCCAAAGCAGGTAAGTTCTGTACCAAGTGGCACAGGGGCAGGGGGGGTAGAGAGGGGGATTACTGGACCTGGGATGGGGTTTCCAATCCTATGTAGGATACAGCAGCCAGCCTAATGTCCCCTTACCCCGAGGAGACCTCCATCCTGCTCCTAGCCAGCGCTGGATACAGCATGGGCTGTGTGGCCCCGCTGCTCCAACGTTTGATAGAATTGGGCTGTGAGACACAGAGGCAATTCAGGCTCATTCCATGTCTTGTGAGCTCTGAGCAGGCAGGCAATGCTGTGGGTCAAAGGCAGTGGGGATTTTGCAAGTGTAAGTTCCTAGTGCAAAGGGCACTGGTGGGGAGGGATACACGGGCTTTGCATCAGAGCTGAATCAGTACTCACTTGTCCAACCAGTGGCATAAAACCTAATAATTAAATCAAGAGCTGACAATTTGGTGTTCCTAAATCTGCTGCCCGAGATGAGGTTCCCTTATTCCACCTAGCAAGAAGACAGGCTTTGCTTCCAACAGAAGAGGATGGAGTGGGCCCATTGGAGTGACAACCCCTGGCGAGTACACTCTGTCTCTTGGTGCCTGCCTGCCTGCCTGCCTGCCTGCCTGCCTGCCTGCCTGCCTGCCTGCCTGCCTGCCTCTCTCTCTCTCTCTCTCTCTCTCTCTCTCTCTCTCTCACACACACACACACACACACACACACACACACACACACACACACACACACACACACACACACACACACACACCTGTTCCTTAAAGGTCTCTGTCTTGCCCCATGGCCCCCTGCCAAGGGCAAGAATATACAGAATGTCCTTGGAAATCAAATGATTTGTGGACGGTGAAAACTATTGTCTGGTCTCGCCTCAGAGCTGAACAATGCTATCTGCAGCTCTTGCTAGACTACAGCACTTCAGATTGTGGATGGGAGATAATATGTTTGAATGGTCCCTGTATATAAGCAATTCCTTGCAGCTAGGAAAATATGATCCAGGGTTCTAGCCTAGCCTTCTTCCTGACATGGTAGTTTGCTACGTATTAGGTCACCAGGTTCACAAGCACAGAGAAATGTATCACCCCTGTCATCCACTTTAAATTCTTTCTCCCTGACCAACCTGTCCTCCTGTATCTGCCAATAAAGGGCAGGAGGTCTGGCTCAGTTGGTAGAGCGACCATCTCATTTGCCTGAAGATCTCAAGGACGGCAGTTCGGGGTGGCCAGAAGTGTCTGTGTCTGTCGGAGAGCTGTCAGCACGCCGAACTGATGAGCTGCAGAGTCTTTATAAGGGAGAGAAGCTCCCTTCTTGACATCACCTAGATTGGCAAACTACCATACAGAGCACTAGGGCAAAGGCACTCCACTCCTTTCTGTGGCATGGAAGATGACGATTGCCTCTTACCAATGATATAGAGCAGTGTTTCTCAAACTGTGGGTCGGGATACAGTGTAAGTCGCATGGCCCTGCAGTACTGGTGCTGGATAGGATTGGGCTGCCCATTTTTTGAAGCCAGACAGAATATAGCAAAGACAACTCCATGTAGTTAAAAAGCAAGCATTTAATATTTCATTGTCCCAGCCTTAAATATTGACTTTGTAACTGGCTAAGCATTATCTTGACAACACAAAAGAAAAACATGAGGGTTTGAGTTCTTTTTTTCCTTTTTCCTTTTTTGAAATACACAGCCTGTGGGGCCGGTGCAAATTGCTCCATGGGCTTCCGTATTATGGGCATGGAAAGAAAAATGTATGAAAAGGGTAGACTATTTCCTTTGGCAATGACAGCAGTAGATGGATTATTATTGGTAAGAATGGAAGGAGATTACTTGGAATTCTCCAACATACAATAAACAGGCTTTATCACAAACCAAATGGCAGCCTGCACTATATAATCTGGTTGCCTGAAGTGTTTTTAGTACAATATGCTAGACATCGCTTGACTTTTTTTAAAAAAGAAAAGCTGAAATTTAAGCTCAGTTATTTTGAGACATAAAATTAGATTAGTATTTGCTTGATACCTTGCCAGTAAAATAAATTTGGAGATGGCTGCTTGTAAAAAAAAAAAAAAAAAAGGACAAAAGGGGAAGAATGGTAATTACATTTTGGCCGTACTCGAGTTAGAAACCTGAGTCTCAGAAAACTGATGAAGAAGAAATCCTTTGACTGTCGCTTGCTCAGGACTCCAGAGACCTTCTTAGGTAGGTCAATCCTCATCTTTAGTCCCTTTGCCTGAAGAATGGGACAGTACAGCACTGACCTCCAAGTTGAAAGAAAGGAGGAAAGGGGCAGAACTGTGTTTCTGTGTGACAGAGGCATCACTAGGGTTTGCATCACCCAGTGCGAGAGCTTAGCACTAAAGGGAGGTGTGGGTGGTGCGAACTGCACCAGGTGAGACCCTCAGTGTATGTGTGTGTGTGTGTGTGTGTGTGTGTGTGTGGGTGGGTGGGTGGGTGGGTGCGCGCGCGCTCGCGTGACCACTAGTGGCCAAAATTGTGGAAACCTTTTGGAGAATTTGTATTTATGAATGATACCATAAAGTTACATATCATTGGAAAGGTAAATTAAGACAGAATGTAATGTAACAAACCATGTTGAATTAGGTGTATTCTATCAAAGGTTATGGCCAAATAGCCAGAAAAAGAAAATACAGCTGCCTTATGTAACAAAAAGTGGATTTTCCTATCTCAGAACTGGCCAATGAGACTGATTGTTCTGAGAGCCATTGAGGTGTTCTTATGACACAGCATGGAACCAATAATAAGGTGTTAGTATGAATCAGCTCTCATTTCTATGTATCAGAGCTAGAGGCGTACCAGCAGTGAGTGCTGCCTGGAGCACTCGCTGCAGCGCCGCCCCAAAGGGGCGGCGACCCGGCTTACCAGGGCGCTCCGAGGCCCTCTCCCCCGGCCTCGGAGCCGGAGAGAGCCCCGGAGCGTCCACTACGACTGGCGGCCAGGGCTTTCTGAAGGCGCCCGACTGCGTCGCCCGCTATTTATACTATTTTTTTCTGCACGTGCGCAGAAAGTTTTAAACGTTCTGCGCATGTGCAGAAAAAAATAGTATAAATAGAGGGCGACGCAGTCGGCTGCCTTCAGAAAGCCCCGGCCGCCGGTCGTGGTGGACGCTCCGGGGCTTTCTCCGGCTCCGAGGCCTTCTCCCCCAGCCTTGGAGCCGGAGAAGGCCCCGGAGCATCCACCGCGCCCGCCCGCCCGCATCACCAGGCGGGCGCGCGCTCCGTGAGACTGGAGCGAGCGGAGCAGCGCCACACGGCGCCATGGTGCCGCCTGGAGCCGCTGCTCCGCTCGCTCCAGTCTTTCTACGCCTCTGATCAGAGCTAAAACTAGAACTCTTTTTCAGTTCTTGTGTGAGTTGGTCACTGGTTTTTTGTTGGTTACTGATTTGTTGGGTGACCTGTACTGTTCTCTATTAAAATAATAAAGTTAATGGGGGTGACACCATGAGTTACCGGATTGGGTGACACCAACCCTAGTGACGCCTTTGCTCCACAGCTTGGAATCTGTTCATTTTTTTTCACCTTTTTGCTGACATGATGCTAAAAAAAAAATAGTAACCCCTGCGTTATTTCTGGGGTTTCCCAAGAAAGCTTGGGCAAGACGGATTAAGGGAAGTGTCATTCCTTTTCCAAATTAAAGCAAACAAACAGAAACACCTTACTCTTGAAAAGGGGGAGAGGATATCAAGCAGTACAGGAACTGACAGTAAGAAAGTCTCACTAGAAACAAAGGAGGCCTGCTTGAAGACCTCACCTGGAATTGTAACTCAAGAGTGTAATTTTTCTGCTGGGGATCAGGGGATTATAGTTTCTTCTGCCTCCTGAATGAGGCCTGAAAGCAAGACCCTCTCCTTTCTCAAAAGTAAGGATTTTGTTGTTGCTGATTTGCTTGGGAGAGGGAGACTGGTACTAAGAGCTGGCTAGCAAAGAGAACAGGCTGGATGGACTCGATCCAATCCATGATGGAGTAGAAATGAATTCAGAGAGCCCTTGGGCTTCTACTCATAAATTTTCTCATGTTCACACAAGAATCAATCAAGACCGGACCGGTAATCAACTGCCAAATGTCAGTTCAAGCATTCTCTGGTGATACCGTTCTTCTTTACCTTGCTATAGAACAGTGGTTCCCAACCTGTAGGAGACCACGGGACCACTGAGCCAAAAACTGGAATCGTCATGGACCACATTCAACCCTCCACCCTCCTGCACACCAAAAATGCAATTAAATTTGTAATAATTAGGAAAGATTTATTAGGTCTCGTACTTACATTTATATGCAAATTATTGTGCTATTAATACCGGGTGTCACGCCCTCTAAGGACGCATCTGATCAGAAGCACTTATTAAAATTACTGAAGTCCGGTCTTTTGGGGGGGGGGTTGAGACGTTGCGGACCACTTTTCAGGTTCTTACAGACCACCTGTGGTCCATGGACCACTGGTTGGGAACCACTGCTATAGAAGAATGGAATAGTTGTGCCTTCTACTGTATTGCTGTCCAATTAAAGCTGGTGGGCTCAGAGGGACATCTTCCTTTGGTGTGTCTCACAAAGTTTGCACTGGATATAAAAATGCTGTTTCTGAATATTCTGAATTCTGTGTTGATATAGTTTTTCTCTCGGGGAAGAATCTGCTGCATTAGAGAATAATTATGTTAATTTAAATTAGGCAACAAATTATGGTAATTGGGAACTTCTCCTGTGACAGGTATTTCTGTAACTGCAGCGTTCAGGTTTCACTGCGCAGTGCTGTGTACAGTAATTAGAGTGGTTTTGCAAAACATCTAAAACTTTATGCAAATGTAATAGTGGCTCTTTTATAATAAGCCTGTTAGGTGTAGCTGCACCGGATTTATTGTTCAGTGTGCAAGCTTCGTTCCAGTGAAGTTGGCTGAAAAGGGACAGGTGCATGACGGGTTGTGCAAGTGCGCCTTGGCACCCACACAGTCCTGTCAAAGGGCCTCAGCTTGGAAAAAGCACCTTCTGAAGGATGAGCACGAATAGCTCCCCACCCCCAATTAAAAGTTTGCTGCTTCTCAAATGAGTCTGACTCCAGAGGTGCTAATTAGCATACACTGCAGTGCCAGATTTTGTGTGGTATTGTGAATATATTTATGTATGCAGCAAAAGCTAGACTAGCTTTTTTCCCCCTAGACTGTTCTGGAGACACCTTGAAATTTCTGGGAAAGCTTCTCAGTGGTACCTTGGTAAGAAGGTCGGTAGAGGTAAACAATATTCCTTGAAAGATAGCTTGCCAGCTACTATCACTCCTCTTTTGCAATATGCCGCTACAGGGAAGTGCATGTAGAGTGGTGTTCTTGGTTTGGTGCAACACTGGTAAGGACAGACAGATGTGGCTGCTGCTCCACATGAACAGAGGAAACTTTCTAGAACAGGGGTGTCAATCTCATTTCATACAGCGGGCAGAATCGCATTCATGGCACCTGCTGAGGGCCTGAAGTGACGTCATTAAGCAGGAAGTGATGTTATTAAGCAGGAAGTGACCTAAAATAAGCACTTGGTTCTCACCTAGGAACTCATTAGCTGCAAATGACAGAGGAGAAAATATGCAAATCTTGATCAGACATAAAGTAACTACAACTCAGCAACTTGATGATGCCTCAAAGAAGGCAAATGCTACTCTGTGGTATATTAGATGCAACAACTTCCACTATGGTTAGGGAAATATATTGGAAGTGCATGCTATGTTATAGATATCTTTCTATTATATGTGTCTGATGATGGTGATTTAAAAAAAAATTCAAAAATACAAATGAGTGCTGAGTCGAAATGGAGAAGGCTTGTGGTATAAATATGTTCATCAGAATCAAATGTCCTTCTTTTTGAAAACATTTCTGTGAACATTACAATAGAGCCTAGGAATAGTTTTATTCTGAAAGATCCCTGATTGGCTAGAATCACCAATGTAGCCAGTAGAGGAAGCATTTAGTGATGTTATCTCCATCCAATCGTCTACATAATACTGTGATGTCATCATACCACTGTGATCCCTGATAGGCTGGGTGATCCCTGATAGGCATACTACCATGATCCTTGATAGGCTGGATCCACTTGATGAAGAATGAAACATTGAAAAATGGCCATTGAAACTACAGCAGGAGGGGGAAACAATGGAAAAAGAGTGGAAAACAGTTATGAGTCCCAAAATGGGACGGTCAATGAGTCTTTAATGAAAGGGCCTGTGAGGCTTCCCCCCTTCCCCTAAAATCACGTCAGTTGAAAAATAAACCTGGAGAACATTTGGCTCAAATCCAAGTAACATAATTTATTATACTCCTCTACCTAGGAAACTATGTACATATGTACAGTGATAGCAATAGCAGCATAAAATACAGGTGGGCCCCCATATCCACTGATTCGCTATCCACGGTTTCAGTTATCCACGGATCGTGGGGACCCCCCAGGCTTTTACTTTTTCCCCAGTAAGCTTCGTTTCTTTCTTAAAGAAACAGGAGAAGCAGTCTCTGGCTGCTTATTACAGGCAAGTAGAACGAGACTAAGTACTAGAGAGGCTCTGCAAGGTTAACAGAAACCTTGCAGAGCCTCTCTAGGACTTAGTCTCGTTCTACTTGCCTGCAATGGAGCCTGCTTCTCTGTTTGTTTTAAGGAAGAAACAAAGCTTGCTGAAAGAAAAATAAGAGCGGGGGGGGGGGAAGCATGCCTGCCTGCAGGGGAGGCAGGGTGGGGGGGCCCTCAGGAAACCATGGAGGTGGGGTTTGCTCTTATCCACGGTTTCAAGTATCCACGGAGGGGCCTGGAACATATCCCCAGCGGATATGGGGGCCCACATGTACTCTGTGGCCAGTCACCAGTACTTGCCTGGTATCCTGATACTGTCTCGTTCCTCCTTCTGCAGGATGTTATTTCTTTTATAGGACTCCATGGAGCTGCTTCTTCCTGAGATGGAGCCACACCCACTTCCCAGATGATCATCTGTGACTATGACATAGAAGTCTGTCAACTCCCAAACAGGCTCTTCTCCCTGGTGAGTTCAGGGTTGGCTCTGCTCTGCTACTCTCATTGGGAGGTGCATTTTTAAAGGCTAAGCTGACAGGTGCTCCTTGACAGCCTTGAAATGCTTCAGTGCTCTCTGAAAAACTTGATCTCTTTTGCAGTTCTCGTGCTGCTGGGAGCAATGTAAAAAAACGGTAGGATATGGGTGACAGCAGCTTTTGAGACATGTCATGCCCATTATTTCAAATCATCTTGGCAGCATCTGTTTGCCAAATGACAAACACGGCTCGGGTCAAAGAGCTTGCCTGTGCTTGATGACTCCGAAAGAGAACAGAATTGTCCTCCTTCCTAACCAAACTTGGTTGTGGTGTGTGCAGTGCTTTGTCCTCTACTATGTTTTTTTTTTTTAACTTGCTGCCTTTAGGGAACTCTCTTTGCATCACCTTCTCTGGTGATGAATCCCTGCACATCTGCGACAGAGCTCCAGTTCATTGTGAAGGACATTGGTCAAGTTCCAAACTCAGTACGTGTGGGCCTCACTGTTGTCCTGCCTGAACTGATGGCACAATCTTGTCTTTGGCCGGTGCCAGCGCTGCGGCCTTGACACACTAGCCTAGGGTGTCGAATATGTGCTATAAAGCACCCAGAAAAGAGGCCAGAGGACAGTGCCATGGAGCAGGCAAGTCCTGCTCCAAGCAGCGCTGGGGCTGGGGGAGGGGTGTAATGGGGCAGAGGGAGGGGGGAGATTGGACCTGGTAGGGGGTGGGTGGGATCGGCATCCTCATTGGACAATATCCTATCTACCCTCATTGGACAATATCCTATCTACCCTCCCAGGGTAGGGATGGGTAGGGGGTGGGTGGGATCGGCATCCTCATTGGACACAATATCCTATCTACCCTCCCAGGAATCAGTTGCAGCCACAGAGGACAACATTAAAATGAAACAATGGATAGCGAAATGATGGTAAGCAAGGACTTACTGTATGTATCAATGGATATACGTTCTAGCCTTCCAGCACAAACCTAAATAGCCGGCCATTGCATACTGTGCAGGATGTGGGCCACACCGGTGCGGCCAGGGTTCACCTCTGGGGAAGGGGACATTCGTTCACTTCCCCTGGTGTAAATGCCAGAGGCCCCAATGGGCCTCCTCAAATGCGTGCCAGCTTCGGGAAGGCCATGTAAGGCTGGCCCAGCCTGGGAAGGAGCGTTGGATATCGGCACAACCCAGCACCAATATCCCCGCCCCTCCCTCGTCCTCCCCACACCCTCCCGCCACCCAGCGCAGACCTTACCTGCGTCGGTCGGCGCAGCAACTGGAGGGTGGTGCAGTAAGCAGTGCCAACCTCCGCACCAAGAGTGCCAGCCTCCGATGCAAAGAGTGCCAGCCTTCCTTATGGCATGTTTATGACACCCTCGGCCAGCGGAGCAAGAAGCTCCGCAGGCCTAAAGTTGGGCAGGATCAGACTGTTAATGTGATATCATTTCCCTCTTTTCTATTACAAGTAAGGATAGTTTTTCCTCGTTAAAAAAATTATAACTTTTTTTTTTCCTTCTGAGGTCTTTTCCATCCAGCAGTGGTTACACTGCGTCTGCCTTGAAGAAGCTCCGTGTGAGGAGCGAAACGTCGGCTGAGAAACGAAGATCTTGTCTGTGGTTGTGACAGTTTACATCTGTGTGTCAGTGGCAACTGGCATTAAATAAATCCATCACACAACTACAGTTTAAAGATTTTTATTTCTTCATTTGTGTCTACATGGCTGCAGAACCCATACTTCCCAAAACTGTGGTAAAAAAATTATATCCCGCCTTTCCTATGCCAAGGCAAATGCCCAAGGCGGCTTACAACAGAAGTTAAAATACATAGCTTAAAAATACATTAAAAAGTTTAAACAGTACATAACTGTACATAAACAATTTGAAAACCAATAAAATCCATGGGAGGGGGGCAGCATGGAGCAGATAAGCAGCATGGCAGAGCATCTTGAGACACAGGAGGCAGACCACAGCCCATCACCCAAACGCTAGACGAAACAAAAACGTTTTGAGCCCTCGCCGAAAAGTCATGAGGGAGGGGGTAGTTCTCCAGCACAAATTGTCTTACAAGGCTTCCCCCATGGTTGGGAAACAGAAACTCGGCATTGGTCTCTCTGCTGAAGTTTCAGTCAAATTGGCAGATGGGGGAGGAGTGTGAATTGGGAACAGAATTTGATCATATCAAGATTTGCATCATGCCATGGAAAAACCTGACCCCGACTGACCTAAAAAAGAAGACTCGAGTTCTGTTGTCAATAACTGTTTTGCTGCGAAGAGGGTTGGCGTTCTGAAGCTGCCTTGCCAAGGTACTTCAGTCATCACTGGCAATTCACTCCGCGGTTCCGATGGCCCTTTAACGAGTAGCTACAATTTGTAAAGACGGATGGCGCGAGTGGGGTAGCTTTTGTGTTATTCACAAGCCTGCTGGGGGCTGAACAGAACCCTGGGTGGTGTGGTTTGGGCGGGGGATATTCAACAGCCACTTCTACAGACCTGACAGTTTGTTTTTCTTTCCACGTCCTCCTGTCCTGTTTCATTTGAAAATTTAATTAGTGCTCGGATGCTTGGACTCTTCCAAGCAGGCCAATTATGCTTTAAGGAAGCAATCTCCTTTCCTTTTGAAACTTGTTCCAAAGTGCATTTTTTTTCCCTAGCTGGCAACCCTGTGGAACGATGCCAGGTTGGGTGGCTTCCGTTCTTTTCCCAACGTGTCATTGCATGCCTGCACATCTGCCCAGAACGGTTTCAGAGTGACATAGGCCTTTATTGGGGGGGGGGAAGGAAAATAAAGTGAGAAACACCAAGAGTTCCCAAAGACTGTGTACAATTATCCTTACACCACCACCACCCCCAAAGAAGACACAGGACAAGCTGCTTATGGAGAGATGGTCACTTTATTTTGTTTATGATGAAGAAGACCTGCAGAGATAACGTAAGGGGAAAACTCCGCCCCCCCACGGCGTGCGTGATCTGGTTGGGGGAAATGGGCCACGCCCTTTCCTCCCCCTGCTTGTTTTGGCGTCCACACCCCGGCTCCAAGCCCCCCAGGCCAGCTGCCTGGGGAGCCTCTCATTGCCGACCCCAAAAGGGGCTGAGACAGCGGAGCAGGCTTTGAAACCCCTCCTGGCACGCCAGTGTTGGGCTTTTGTCTGCTCCAGCCCGGAAGTTTGCCAACCTGCCTCACCGAGCCGCTGGAGCATCGTTGTGAGCGGTCTTGGCTCACTTCCTGACCTTGCTGAGCCCATGATGCACGCCGATCCCTAGCAAGCCTACCTACCTTACACGCACACCACCTGCCAGGTGACCCACTGGCTGTGAGCCTACCCCCAAAGACACAGTCTGAGGTAGGCGAAAAAACCTCCAAATGGTGCCAATCTATTGGAAGCCAAAAATTCCTACCTGGTCCCCCAACGGGCGGCCGGCTAGTCCCAGACTATGCTAAGGGCGGGTGGGCTGGGGCTTCGCAAGCCAGGCACCGACTGAGAGGCCGTGCTGCGTGGCGTCGGCCTCTCGTCGACGCCTGGGCAATGTGACCCGGCCCGGCCAATCACTGGTCGGGCCTTTGAAAGCCTGCCTCCTGCCTCCTCTGGGAGGGGCAGGATAATTCGCCCTGCGTTGCGATGGCAACGCAGGGGTTTTCTGTGGAAAGGAAAGGCCATCACAATGTCAGTCTCTTGAGGACTGGCAGAGTTATGCCTGGGCAGCGTGGCAAGCTGAATAAGGGCCTATCCTATCCAACTTTCCAGAGCTGATGCGGCCATGCCAATGAGGTGTTGTTGTTGTTGTTGTTGTTGTTGTTGTTGTTGTTAACAGTATTTATATACCTCTTTTCAACAAAAAAAAGTTCACAAAGCAGTTTACGGACAAAATCAAATGATTAAATGGCTCCCTGTCCCAAAAGGGCTCACAATCTAAAACAGATGAAGAAGAACACCAGCAAACAGCCACCAGAAATACGCTGTGCTGGGGTGAAAGGGGGCAGTTACTCTCCCCCTGCTAAATATAAGAGGAGCACCAATTGAAAAAGTGCCTCTTGCCCAGCTAGCAGTGGTTGCATCTGGTGGTGGTGGTGGGGGGGGGGGGCAGTCACAGAGGCCTCCGGTAAGGGAACATTTGTTTCCTTTCCTTGGGGCTGCATTGCGGCTGCATCAGTCCTGGAAAGTTGGATAGGATTGGGCCCTCAGGGGTGGATGGGAAGGACACGTGTCTGGATTAGGGCTGAGAATCTGTTAGGAAAGAAGAGAAGAGAAGAGAAGAGGCCGGTCATGTTGGCACTCAAAATGTTTTCAGGTTTTGGAGCATTTTGAATTTCCAGATTAGGGATGCTCATCCTGTACTTGATTCTGCTGTATCAATGTAGCCTTGGAACAATGCAATCAATGTAGCCTTGGAACAGACCTCCTCAGGGGAAGGAGTCACCCAAGGAAGATGAGTCTCCCATTGCCCTACATAGAACTCCTATGGAAGACGAAGGTCATTCATAATCACGACTAGCAATTAGACCCGCTCTGAAATGGGGGCGTATCTGCTGACTGCAATGTGGAGGGCTCTTCATCTTGCTTGACAAAGCCACCACTTGTGAGATCAGAGATGGCAGCTGGAGTAACAGTGGGAGAGAAGTCTGCCTTTCTCTTCTGCCTGTGGGCGTCTGAGAGACAGCTGGTGGGAAGTCAGCACAGAAACAGCACAGGAAGCCCTCACTTTGGGAAGCAGGGATGCTGGACTAGAGGGGCCTTGGGCCTGATCCAGTTGGACTTTTCTCCTGTTCTTCTGGTGACGCCCTGGGTCACTCCAGGAGATAAAATGGTGCCCGACTCCTGTTGGGCAAAAGGAAGAATAGAGACATCATGCACCACTATTGTTGCTGCCATCACAGGTGGCCAGTTTTTAAAAGTATATAAAAGATGAGAACCCCAGTGACACCCCACTAAGATCCCCAAGCCCCCCTGGAAATGCATTTATTTATTTTTCACATTTTTATACCTCCCTCCAAGGAGCTCAGGGTGGTATACATGGTTCCTCCCCATCTTTTGTCCTCACAGCAACCCTGTGATGTAGGCGAGGCTGAGAGATAGTGACTGGCCCAAGGTCACTCAGGAAGCTTTGTGACTGAGCAGGGATTTGAACCTGCATCTTTCAGGTCGAATCCCAACACCAGAATCACTGAAATCACACTGATTTTTGAGAAATATTTTTGTTCATGTTCTTTCTCCCCCCCCACCCCCCAGAACCTAAAACGATATCTGAAAATGGGTGAAAGTGCAGGGGCTGGAAAATGTACGGTTCAGCATTGCTCTAAATGTACTTTGTAGTGATCATGTTCACCTTCACCTCCATTGATGGCTTCCAGGCCTGCTGATCTCCCATGCTTATATTGTACCATGTTTTGTCTACGTTTTGCACTGCGTCAGACAATTCTTGAGAAGATGAGAATCTCCTTTCTGCACAGTCAGCGGATGATATAACAAGATCCTTGATGTACTTAAAAATGGGAAAGAAATGGGTCGTGCTGCAATCATGCACATAATTTTCTCCGGAGGCTTTGAGAGAAGGTAGGTCATGTCATGATGTGGTATTTATGCAAAAATGTGCTACATCAGGAAAGTTTCCAGACAGTGGCTTGTGGCATTTCTGTTTGGTAGGTAGTGTTCACAATACAGAATGAACCAGTGCAACAGTTTGCTCAGGATACAGGCTTTATCGCTTTGTGCACAGGGTTTTATCTAGAAGGGAAATACAGTAGGGTCCCCGTATTCTTGAGTAGTATGTTCCAGGCCCCCCCTCATGGATACGTGAAAACCTCAGATGGGGCAAACGTCCCCTCCACAGTTTTCTGAGGGCCCCCCACCCCCTGTGTCATCCTGAGGCTCTCCACTGCTGCGATTCCTGACCAGTTTAGCTACCCCAATGAAAAACAACTTTTTGCTTTTATATAGGGTTCGCTACTATCCACGGTTTTGGGTATCCGCAGTGGGCCTTGGAACATATCCCCGCGGATACGGGGTGGGCTACTGTATAGTCTTAGTGGAGCACAGCTCTGCAGTGTTATGATGAACTCTTCCATTCAAAAATTACACCGCTGAAAATGCAGACTTCAAATACTGGGAAGGAATACACGCACACATCCAGAAGACTAAGTACTTAGCAGCTGTAGCTCAGTGGATATTATTACATCTTAGTAATAAACAAATTTAAATATAAAGTTAATCTGTCATGCCAAAAGCTTCAGGCACTGCAGATGAAGCAGAGACTGGATGCTGCAGAGAGAAGCCTCATTGAAATACATTGGAATAATTTGTTTTCCTGGCAGCTGGGTAAAAATAGGACAGGATATGCATGGTCTATATTAGGGAGATATGTTCCTATCTAACTCAGGCATATTTCATCAGTTTTCCCTTTTGATAATCCGATTCCCATTTTATAGTCCGTAAAATCATGGGCAGACGTGTCAGGAAATGACTTTCATATATCTTCTAGCTGCCGTCGCTCTATTTGGCTACATGGCTCCGTGACTGACAAGCAGCTCTATAATCAACTTTGGGTGGGATTTAGTGAAGCCACAATCCACTCTTGGTAATGATTGAAGGCATTTCTTCCTCTCTTTGCAATGTCAAGCGTAGGGTACAAGAAAGCCAACAGAATTCTCCAGGGATATACCTATTTTTAACATGCTACAGTAAAGATATAGTAGATATAGCTTGAAACTCAACATTAATAAAACTAAGATCATGGCATCTGGGCCCATCAATTCCTGGCAAATAGAAGGGGCAGAAATGGAAGCAGTAACAGATTTTACTTTTCTGGGCTCCAAGATCACTGCAGACAGAGACAGCAGCCATGAAATTAAAAGACGCTTACTCCTTGGAAGGAAAGCTATGGCAAACTTAGACAGCATAATAAAAAGCAGAGATGTCACCATGCCAACAAAAGTTCGTATAGTCAGGGCGATGGTGTTCCCAGTAGCAATGTATGGTTGCGAGAGTTGGACCATAAGGAAGGCTGAGCGCCGAAGAATAGATGCTTTTGAACTGTGGTGCTGGAGAAGACTCCTGAGAGTCCCTTGGACTGCTAGGAGATCAAATCAGTCAATCCTAAATGAAATCAACCCTGACTGTTCCCTGGAAGGACAGGTACTAAGGCTGAAACTCAAATATTTTGGCCACCTAATGCGAAGAGAGGACTCTCTGGAGAAGACTCTGATGCTGGGAAAGATTGAAGGCAAAAGGAGAAGGGGAAGGCAAAGGATGAGATGGTTAGACAGCATCACCAATGCAACGAACATGAAAATGAGCGAACTCAGGAAGATAGTGGAGGATAGGAAGGCCTGGCGGGATATGGTTCATGGGATCACGAAGGGTCGGACACGACGTAACGACTGAACAACAAAGATATAGCAGATCTATTTATCCTTCATCCATCTGTCTGTTTATGCATCCTTCCAGAGGAAGATCAGCATCAATGGAACAATGGTCTTATATGGCCCCGAGCTTGGGGGTGGCCATTGGCTTGGGGGTGAGTCAAATAGGTTATGAGGAACAAATATACCCAGCCCAAAGTCAACATTCAAAGAACTTTATTGCCTGAGTCTTAGGGCATACATCACTTACAGAGCAGTATCAGGTGGCTCAAACAAACATACGCAGCCTGCAATTTGGAGTCTGGAAGCAAAGATATGGGCCAACACGCATAGAATATATACTTTTAGCAAAGCTTAGCCAAATATGGATTATTCACCACAATACAGCAAGTGTAGCTACTTCTCATAACAATTGACATCGCTTCCCATAACAAGGATCAATCAATTGGCATGTATGATATATTCTCATCATTAAAGAAGGGCTAACAAGCAGATGCACCAATTAATAAAGAATAAACATGTTTTGGGAAATGCACTACGGAATGCACCTTATCATTATCCCTTTCTGATAACCACCTTCTCACCCTGATATCAGCCAGCTGAAGGTTGAGGTTATCGGCGTGGGCCCATCTTCTCATGGGAAACAGTAAGAGCAGTTCAGTAAGGAAGCTGACAGTTTGCAGACCACAGAGAAGGTGCTAACATACCGTATTGTCCCGAGTATAAGACGCACCTGATTATAAGACGCACCCTTAAAGTTTGGTGCTATTAAAAATTTTTAATTAAATCACTGGCATTAAATTGCAACAGCCTGATTATAAGATGCACCCCTAGTTTAAAAAAACTTAAATTAGGAGAAAAAAGTGAGTCTTATACTCAGACCAATACGGTATGTTGCTCTTAAAATGGCTTCCAGGTGCTCTTAAAATGGCTCCCAGGCTGGTAACATGGTTACCAGGCTATACAGCTGCTGCTAAGAAATGACTCAGCAGTCCTTCAGGATACTGGTCCAGTTCAGGAGCCTCCTTAGATATTTGGAAAATACCAAACAGGTGAGAAAAGAGGGGAGAATCAGGGATGATCAAACTCAGCAAGCAGAAATCAGCCCTTTGCCATGCCAGAATGAAAAAAAATGATCATTCACAGATTTGCAGGTCACACGAGAGAGAGAGAGAGAGAGAGAGAGAGAGAGAGAGAGAGAGAGAGAGAGAGAGAGAGAGGCAATAACCATCTGGTATACGAAGCGATGAGCAGTGCTGGAGCCTCTGGGAACCAGTCGTTGTGCTGCATTGCTGCATCCCCCCCACAGCTGCTACATGTGGGAATTCTCAGTGTGGAAGAATCCATGCAGCTGTGGTGTGTAGAGAATGTGGTCTTAAAGCCACATGTTGGCGATGTGGGAACCACTTCAGGGCAACTCCTTACCATTGTGCATGGATAACGTAAGAAATATGGAACCACGTTAGGGAAGCTTGCAATGGGCGGGCCTCTCCCATCAGGACCGTCCCAGCAGTTGAGAAAATCAACATTGGTGTATGGAGGAGTCACAGTGCGTACTCCTTCTGTGTGCTCCAGAATTTTCATTCCCAGTTTGGGAATCAGATTGAGAAGAATTTTGTAAGTGTGTGTGCTGGAAACGAATTCCCTCAGTTTGGAAATCCCAAGACTATTGTAAGCTACACTCAACTTCCCTGTAGATTTTGTCTCAGCTTGTAATAGCGGGGTGTGTGTGTGTGTGTGTGTGTGTGTGTGTGTGAGTATTCTCATCAGGTTTTCTATAAATGGTGATTTGTTAGTTGTATGGAAGAGCAGTCCATGTGGACTCCCATCTGAAGTCTGGTGGTACAACATGGCCACGGGTTTAATAGCCCTACAACAGGGTTTCTCAAAATGTGGGTTGCGACCAACTTGGTGGGTCGTGGAGGTCACACGGGATGAGTCCCGGGTTGGCCCCTCACACCCTCCCTTGATTCGGTTTGGCTCCAAATTGAAGCCATCCCAGAAGCTGAATGGCTTACCTGGAGGACAGGAAGGTCTCTTCCATGTCGCGTCAGGTCGGCAACTCACTGCACAGGCCTCTGTGGGCCTCAGGTTGTGAGTGTTGGGGCCTAATGGCATGCAGAAGTCTCGGAAAGCCACTTCCGGTTTGTGTCTGAAAACTGGAAGTGGCTTTCCAAATAGGCTTGCCATATTTTCCTCACATTCAACTGGGACAAACCCCCCCCCCACCAATTAAATAATTAAATATACAGAAAAAATAAATAATTAATTAATTAAAATACATAGAAAAATATAAGCACGTCCACAATTTTTATTTATTTATTTTAAAATACAGTGGGCGCGAATCACCCCCTATTGCCGTGCGAAGCGCGCCCGCATTTTTAATTGTTTATTTGTTTAGCCTACAAACCAAATGAGTAAATAATTAAAGAAAGTAATTTAATGTCCAAAGACAAAGGGGGCGCAAAGCGCCCCCTATTACCGCACGAAGTGCGGTCGCATTTTTAATTATTTATTTGAGTTAAATAATTAATTAAATTTACTTACCCCACCATCGTTGGCAGTGCTGATCCAGCAGTCGTGCTGCTGAGATCCGTGCTGCTGCTGCTGCATCCTCATTGCGCTGCTGATCCGGAGAGAGACTGCCTGGGGCCGGCTCGCGCAGGCATGATCGCGATCCGGAGACTGCACAGGCGTGGGCGAGCCGGCCCCGGGCAGTCTGTCTCCAGAGATCGCTCGCTGTCTCACTGGGCGATCCGGAGACTGCCCGGCCCCAGGCAGTCTCTCGTTTGCCCGCTGTCTCACCGGCTCCGAGCCAGTGAGACAGTGGTCGAACGACCTACTCACCTGCTCGGTCACCACCGCCACCATGTTTAAAATAAGTTACTTACCTGGGCGCCGGCATGTTGGCTTGCAAAATCTCATGAGAGCCAAGATGTCGGTGCCCAAATCCCGTGAGGGCATCATGCCCTCACGGGATTTGGGTGCCGACATCTTGGCTCTTGCGAGATTTCGTGAGCCAATATGCCGGCGCCCAGGTAAGTAACTTATTTTAAACATGGCGGCGGCGGCAATCCGGGATCGCGCCCATACATGCCGGGATCCGACCCCAAAATTCAGGATCGTCCCGGGCATTCCGGGACGTATGGCAAGGCTATTTCCAAAGCTTCTGTGGGCCATTCTGAGGTCTGTAGTGGGTTGCCGACCTGACGCGACCTGGAAGAGGCCTCCCCTCCTCCCAGTAAGTCATTCTGGCACCATAACCCACCAGAGGGGATGAGGTGGGTTGCAGCACTGAAGAGTTTGAGAACCTTTGCCCTATAGGATCAATACAACAGAATTCAGAAGGTGAATAACTTCACTGTTGGTGTTAATGTAGCAACACAGATCACTGTTGTGTTTGTCAGAAGTTTCCACGTATCGTCAGTTGTGTCCATGGTTAGAACTGTGATAGAAAGGGTGATCCTAGAGCACATGGGAACATCCAGTTTTCAAATATCAAAGGGATATCAACGTTACTTAGCTTTAAAGAGAGCTGCTTGTGGGTGCTGAAGAAACATCTGCCCTCATTAAAATCATTTGAAGGAAGCCCCTTAACAGCACTTTGGATAGCTTTAATTGAAAATAGCTGAAATTGCATATGTTTTGGCTGAGAAACAAAAGATTGTTTTGATCCCTGCTGTGGTGAGAATGACCACAATTATACAATCTGATGCATAACACATACTCTTCTTTCATCCGATGCAAGAAAACATGTACTGTGATGTAAAAACAAATTTATTCATTATTGCACACCAGGGCTGATTAAAACTGCATGAATAAAATTGTATACTGCAAGCAAACTGGCTTCATAAGTACGTACATCAAAGATGAGCTATTATAATGGACCATGGAGAATTTAAAGCAGGGCCGTCACTAGAGTTAGTGACATCCAGGGCAAGATCTTGTGGTGTCCACCCCCATGGTCCTCCTCTCATACCAGACCACATGATCTGGAGGCCTCCTGGGAAATGTGACCCCCAAGCGAGTCACGGCAGGGCTATGAAACCTCATTTTCTATCAGAGGTGCATTTTCACTCCACCGGTAATAAACAGAATAGAAAGTCATTTTGGTGTCACCCCTCCCTGGGGTAACACCTGGGGCAGTCCATCCCCAGTGACGCCCCTGACTTAAAGAATAAGCTATCTCTACTAGATCTCACCTTGGCCTGTTGAAAGAAAAAGCTACTTAACACCAGAGCTCAGGGTAATGTGTATGTCCTGGTTCGCAATAGCCTTTCTTCACACAGTCATGTGCCCACATATACCAGTGCTTGGCAGGGTAATCTTTGTCTTGGTTTTCTCACTGTGGATCTTTTCATTTTAGGCCTGGCAAATCTGATGGTGCAATCATATGCCGAGCTAGCGCTGGCACTGTGGCCTCAGCACCAGTGCTGGGTGTCGCAAACATGCCGTAAAGCACATGGTGACACCTGTAGAGTAGCCAGTGCTGGCGGGAAGGCCTGAGCCACCCCTCCGATGCTGCATCCATTGAACTGTGCCACGGAGTGGGTGAGTATCACTCTGAGTGGTGCGGGGGCTGGGGGAGGGCAGGAGAGGGCAGGGATGGGGTGTAATGGGGCAGGGGAGGGAGGAGATGGGGCAGAATGGGCTCAGGAGGGGGTGGCCTTGGCACATGCCTAATCCTATGTCCCCTCCCAGGCTTGAAAGTCCAACATGGACTTCCTCCCAGTATGGCTCCTCCCCCACAACATGGCTTCATGTGGACACTAAAAATATGAAAAAATACAATTATCAATTGCAATGGGCAGAATACAGAACATCCTCATGAGAGCGAGGTACCCCTGGCAGAGCAAAGAAAATAGTGACTGTCTTCAGTACATGGGGACAGTGGACGATATGCTATCTCTTCTCACGAAAACTGGACTGTGACTTTTCATTACTAACAGTTCCTGAACAGAGGATTTGGTGACATCACAGCAGGTCACCCTATCAGCATCAGAGGTATTACCACTCCAAGGGCCATACTGCATCAGTTAGAATGGCCTCTTTTCTCATCTGTTTCCGGCAAAATCCCACTATGTGACTGCTGCCTTCTTTGCAGCTAATTGTTTGTAAATAATTGATTTCAGTTTCATTAATGATTCTGCATCTGTTAGGCTTACATATCAAAATGTGTTCTTAAACTGTTTATTAGCTTACTCATTCTCTTTTCGGGCTGCAACTGAACAAAAAGATAATTGATCCTATAAACAATCTCTGAAGAACTCAATTTAAGTAATTATTTTGTTGTCTCTTGAATAAGTTAGACTTACCAAATAGAGTCCCTTCAGCTTGCAATTTAACAGTAAGCTTTTGGGGGAAATAAGCTTTGTCCCGAAAAAAAGTAGGAGACTCGTGTTTTTTTTTTTTTTTAAGGCTTTATTTTGTACAAAAGATTTCTTGCAGCCTGAAGGTTTTTCCTTGTGTTTATAACACTTTAAAAATGACTTACCCATAAATACCGATAAAGGAATCAGCCTTCTCGAAAGCTATGTTCACTGATCTTTACTTGACTACTCAATAAATGAAATAGATTTTGCTGGGTAAGCTCACTGTTAAATCCTATTTTGGAATGAACGTCCTACACATCATGTTGGAAGACCTTGAAACAGAAACTCAAGATGATATCCATGTTTTGCTGAGTTATATTTTGGGCCTATTTCCATAGCCTTCACATAGAGATCTGCTGTTTTAAGACATAAGAACATAAGAACATAAGAAGAGCCCTGCTGGATCAGGCCAAAAGCCCATCTAGTCCAGCTTCCTGTGTCACACAGTGGCCCCACCAGATGCCTCAGGGAGCACACAAGACAACAAGATACCTGTGTCCAGTCGCCACTCCCTTGCACCCGGCACAGAGAAAACCCACTTCTAAAACCAGGAGGTTGCTTATGGCTTGTAACCTGTGATGGTCTTTTCCTCCATGAATCTGTCCAAACCCCTTTTAAAGGCATCTAGGCCAGATGCCATCACCACATCCTGTGGCAAGGAGTTCCACAGATGAATTACACGCTGGGTAAAGAAATATTTTCTTTTGTCTGTTCTAACTCTCCCTCCACTCAATTTTGGTGCATGTCCCCTGGTTCTGGTGTTGTGCGAGAGGGAGAAGAATTTCCCTCTATCCACTCTCTCCATCCCATGCATAATTTTATACGTCTCAATCATGTCCCCCCTCAGGCACCTTTTTTCTAGGCTGAAAAGCCCCAGACGCTGTAGCCTTTCCTCGTAAGGGAGGTGCTCCAGCCCACGAATCATTCTGGTCGCTCTTTTCTGCACCTTTTCCAATTCAACTATATCCTTTTTGAGGTGTGGTGACCAGAACTGCACAATACTCCAGATGTGGCCTTACCATCGATTTGTACAAAGGCATAATGATATTGGCCGTTTTATTCTCAATCCCTTTTTTAATGATCCCGAGCATGGAATTGGCCTTCTTCACAGCCGCCGCACACTGGGTCGACACTTTCATCGACCTGTCCACCAGCACCCCAAGATCTCTCTCTTGATCCGTCGCAGACAACTCAGAACCCATTAGCGTATATGTGAAATTTTGGTTTCTTGCCCCAATGTGCATCACTTTGCACTTACTTACATTGAAGCGCATCTGCCATTTTGCTGCCCATTCTCCCAGTTTGGAGAGGTCCTTCTGGAGCTCTTCACAATCCCTGCTGGTCTTCACCACCCGGAAAAGTTTAGTGTCATCTGCAAACTTGGCCGCCTCACTGCCTATCCCCGACTCCAGGTCATTTATGAATAAGTTGAAAAGCACCGGTCCCAAGACCTCAGAATTTCCCTTATTGTTGTGTCTATGGGGAATGGCACTACCAGCCTAACCATGAGGTGAGTGAAGCAGATTGACAGCGCAATCCTATCCAACTTACACCACCAGAGTAACCAGCGGGGGAGGGCAGGGTGGGAGGCTTTGGAAGGGAGGGGATTTGAATCCCCTTTCCGTTCTGGGGCCTCCCGTTCTCGCTGCACCGCTGCTTACATCGGTGGTGTAAGTTGGATAGGATTGTGCTGTGAATCAAGTCAAAGTCAAAGTCAAAACTTTAATGGCATAAAAGATTGAATCAGCATTGGATTGCGAGGGGTCCAATGGCATGGCGGATTTATGGTGCCTCCCGAATGATGCAAGGTGTAATGATCCACTTCCCGCTTGCCCAGATATCCTCGTTACTGTCCTCTCCATGCAGTTTCCTTAAAGCTGGAAGTGCAGGACTTCCTTAAATTTGGAAGTGCAGGATTTATTTACTTTTTGCTTTATTTTGCTTTATTGCTTTATTTTGCTTTATTGCTAAATAAAATATTGCTTTATTTACAGGGACAGCGCACACTATCCCTTTAAATACAACCAGAAGTCTCGCACTTTCTGGTTTGATGAAACCACTTGAGAACCATGGTAAAAAGCGCTTTTTCCCAGTGGCGTCGCTTCGGTAGGGGCGGGGCTGTAAGTATCGCTCCGTCGTAGTCTCTTTACCGAGCGAGCAGGAGGCAGCCCCGCCCCCTCACTGTCGGAGCCTTTCCCGTGCAGAGAAAGCAGCAGGCAAGAGACCCTGCCTGCTGCTTTCTCCGCAGGGGACTGGCTCCGACAGTGGGGGGCGGGGCTGCCTCCTGCTCACTCGGTAAAGGGACTACGACGGAGCAATACTTACGGCCCCGCCCCTACCGAAGCGACACCAGTGCTTTTTCCCCCTACAGAGGCAGCTGCAATGACATCAGCATGGGGCGGCCCTCCAAGCCACACTGTGCCTGGGGAATGGGGTGGTTTTGTGTTAGTGCGTAGCTAAGGAAAATCTTCGCTAGCTGATGATGTGATAAGAAAAGCACGCCATTTAAAATAAAATACAGCCAAGATAATGAGACGGTAGAGGGAATTGTGTTTCACAATACAATGGTGCTATGAGACAAGCCTTTAGACATAATTTATGTCTTTTAATTGGATCTAAATGGCACCTTTAAAAGTCGCACCAGGAGCTGTGCTTGTTTGCAGTGCTCAAAAAAGAATGTTAAAAAGTATATTTAACGACATATAGAAAATCAGGCAGTCAATTAAGTGGCCAGTGATCCCCGCAGCTTCCTACTTTTTTGCTCTGCTGCATCAATTAACTCCTATGTTCTGTGAACAGTTTCTCCGTAGTACCTGGATATTGCTATCCTGTCCCGAAAACCTTGTCACAGTTTGAGTGCAGTTTGCACTTCAAACATTTTCCCTCTTTTGGTTTTCCGCCAGCTTCTGTATTCCAGCATTTCAGATCACAGATTGCTCAAATATTTGTTGCATTTTTCCAGTCAAGTGTATTTAGCTTTCTGCAGTTTGTGAGCTAATTCGGTTTTCTGGCTTTTCTTTCAAGTTTGATTGCCTTGGCATGAGATGATCTGAAGTCAGTCAGGTCATTAAGTAGAAAAGAATGTTAAACATAGATCACCAACAAGATCTTCTTCTTGTAGAGGGATCTAATTTATCATCTTGGCTAAGTTTCCATATGTGGTCTTATGAAATAGAAAGTTATTCTAGAGACTGTAAGATGAAGCAGGTAGATTTCTTTGGCATTATGCTTTTGTACTGTGTCAACAGTTGTGTTGGCAGACGCCTTCAGTTACACTGACAGTAGAGGGAGAGTGTTTGCAGATGTAGAGAAAATACAGTGCATTGCCTTTAGTTTTGTCCTTTTATTTGGCAGCTTGAAATTACTTTCTGGGTCCTATTCTAGCAAATGTTTAATTCGCTCAATGTAGACATCATATCAAACCATGGTTTATGGTTTGGTATGTTAACCATAGTTAACTCAGCTATGGTTTGAGTTTCAAGTTGTACAAAAGGCAACCCATGGTTTAGAGCTTAGGTTCATAAATTAATTCAGGTTTCCATGGTGCAGGAGCTTCTGGAAGTGGGAGCGCTCTGCATGTGTCGCTGGACCTTGTTGTGCCCGTCAAAGAAGACAAGGCAGTGGTGAGGGTGGGTGGGTGGGGAGGGGGGAGGTATGGGGATGGGGAGACTGTAGAGGGGGTGGATCCAGTGACAATGGTGCATGGCAGATCCTATCATGTCTTTTAATAGCATCCCCTGCCCCTTTCTTCTCCTCAGACATCCTTCTCCTCAGTCCAAGGAATCCCATTGTGGAGCAGGAGGCTTAAGGGGATATAATTCCCCCTTCCTCCCGATTCCCCCCCTTTGCTGGATATAGCACACACCTTTTTGGTGTGGCTGCATTGGCGGTGGTGGTGGGGAATATGATGATGATGATGATGATGATGATGATTGAATTTCTATCCCATAGGGGGACCCAAAGCAGATTGGGCTCTTAGATTTGTCGTGGTGTCTAAATTAAGCTAAATGGTACTAGTTAAGGGACAAATCATTTATATATTGAATGACCAATAAAACTGCCCAAAAGCATATTGTATTTTTTTTCCCAGATGTAATCCCATTGATTTGAGGGTGACTTTTCCCAACGGTGTGTGCAAAGTTTTGTAACTCTACATTCAAATAAGTCACTCATGGTATTCTGGATTCAATTCTATCTCTGTAGCTCTGTTCTGCTTCTAGAAATTGAACTGTGGGCCATGGGCAAGAAAGAAGTTGCAGTATGGAGGAGCTGACAATATGTTTATTGTTCTCACAAGTATCTTTTATTTTTTGTATAATTTCTTGTATTCTGTAGCATTGTAGTGACTGATCATTTTATTTTGTACCTCAAGCAATCTTTTGTACTTCTGTATTTTCCAGACTGTTCATTTCCACTCTGACCTTTGCCTGACGGTGGCACAACATAAAGATCTGTACAGTAAAATGTGCAAAAGCTAATTCCAAAGGATAGAAAAGCTTCTGAGGATATTGTAATGAACCCAAACCTGTGTCTTTTATCTTTTAAAACTGTCTGGCTTGCTTGACCTGACTGATGTCGTGTAAAAACTGCAGCACTCCACTTGGATGACAGGAAAGAACGATGAGTTTGACAGTTGGTTGCTTGTGTCAATATTTCAGTAACAGCTATTGGGTTAGTTCACATGTAATATTCCCTACACTCCAAACTGCGTTTTGCAGCCATTCTCAAACGTTTTCTTCTTTTTTGCTGTGGCCCCTTAGGAGTTCTTCTCAGGTTCCAGGCTTCCCCTGTCAAACAAGGATACAACACAAACAGAGAAACATAACCCCCCCCCTTCTCCCAGTTTTCAGTCTGTGCCCCCCTTCAAATGTGCCAGGGCTCGGCCCGTATTACTCCCATTGAGAATAATGTGCGAGAGGCTGCTGCGCTCCTGCTCTAAAACCCTCTTCCATTTCCTTACGTGATATATTTTTCCATGATATCCACACCAGGAAAACTATGATTTGTTCAAACCACGTGCGACTTCCATCAAGCCACATTCAAACGTCTGTTCCGCCTGTTTTGAGGTGAAGGCAAACCATGGTTTGTTCAAATATTGAATTGAAGGGTGGAATGAGTTTAGGGCTATGAGCCTGCACCCCATGCACAATCCTCTCAATCATGGTTTAAAGCAGCATTTCCCAGTTTCTGGTGGGTTGCGAATGGAGCCTCCAATGAAAACATGGGTGATGGAAAGATCAGATAACTAATTGCCTCATGTCCTGAGGCTATTCAAAATTCAGATAGCTGCTAATTGCCCTGCAAAGACCTGAGCTCCTGCAGTTTGCAAGATAGCTGAGTTCCTGCAGTTTGCAAGCTTGTGTAAATATAGGGAGATAAATGTTTGAGCATCTTTTTTCTGGTGCTTTTTTTCCTCTCCTAGTCCGTCAAGGACAGGTAGTGGGGGCAGGTGAAGGCTGGGTCACATAACTCAGCCCCTCAAGCCTTGAGGTTATTCATTAGGGCTGCCTCATTATGAGAAATGGATCGAGGGGTTTTTTTTCGTAAATAAATAAATGAACATATTATCGCTTGTAAATAAAGAAAACATTTCTTTCTAGATCTCTCTCTTTTTTAAAGTCTCATAAAACTAGGTGGGTCCCGATAGAGTGTCATTTTAAAAAAATGGATCCCAGTGCTAAAAAGTTTGGGAACCACTGGTTCAAAGGATCAGGAGTGTTGCCTCTGATCCAATCCATTCCATCCTCTTTTTCTGTTTGATCCAGTATCAAGCGGCGCATTCCAGTATTCATGAGCAAAATGAATTATATGCCCAAATCGATCTTGATAAACCGTAGGGGGTGGGGGACCATCAGTCGAAAGTAATGTGCCTGCCTGCCTGCTGTAGAGGTGTTCTCCTTCAATTATGGCATAATCAACTCTAGAGGACATAAAGATGCAGCAGCACCACCTGCTGGCAAAGATAGATAGATAGATAGATAGATAGATAGATAGATAGATAGATAGATAGATAGATAGATAGATAGATAGATAGATAGATAGATAGATAGATAGATAGATAGATAGATAGATAGATACCTTTATTGGCATAAATACATTAAAAAACAGACAGACATAGACAAACAGCCAGAAATCCCCTAGCATATCTAATGATAACATCTACAATCTTGTAAAAGGTTCTCCTTCAACTGTCCTACTATGAATTTATACTTTAAAGCTCATTTCCTGAGTAGCCACCACCGAAGAAGTAAAAGTTGCAACGTTATCAAGTCTCCCATCATCTTCTGTTGACAGAAGGGCTCGGAGAATATCTGCCTCCATCCAGCCCTGAAAACTCCTGCTGGCAAAGAAACACATTTCAACAATTCAAATTGTCCTATGGGACTCCTGAATCTGGCCAGAAGACCATAAATTCTTTTCAGTGTTGTCAGTTCCTGGTGCAAAGAGGCCTTCCTGGGCATGGATCAGTTGACCCTCCTTTCTCTGGGTGTCGTGCAAGAAATACCTACCTGCAGAACATTTCCCTGCCTTGCATCCTGGTGGCCATGATCCTGCCAAAGTTAAGACACTATTAAGGAAAGACCATTGGTCAGCGGTAGAGCTCACACCTTGCACACAGACATTATCTGGTTCAATCCCTGATGTCCATGGAAAAGGCTGGGAAAGGCGCATATCTGAAACCATAGAGAATTGCTGCCTGACAGTATAGACAAGACTATGCTGGACAGACCAATGGACAGATAAGGCAGCTGAATGTGTTTGTACAATTCTTGTTGAATTCGCTTTGGAGAAAATTGAACACACACTTAATATTTAAAATCAAATAATTTTAATTTAAACACATTAGAATACCTACATTGAGGTCGGTGGTGTTCTTTGACCCATCCTCAATTGTGGGCTACAGCTATACATCTCAAATAATCACATAATCACACATGAGGATTGAAAACATGCATTTGGGGATATTAAAACATGAAACTTTTAACACCTCTTCATTGTGTCATGTGTGATTTTATAAGTTTACAGGTTTGGAGGGGTTTCTTTTTCTTCAAAAGTATGTAAGAGCAGGCCACTTGTGCAGAACGGTCCTTCCACGAGAAGAGAGGACCCTTTGCATGAGTGAAGGCCAGTGGCGTCACTAGGGTGCGCGCCGCCCAAGAGCGGGGGCGCGCGCGTCACCCTAATGACCCCCCAACCCCCCCAATTTTCTGAGCCGCCTTTGGCGGCGCAAAAGTCTTACTTTCGTTGCAGCCGGCTCCGGGGACATCTTCCCCCGCCGCCTGTCCTGGACCTTCTGACGAGGCCCAATGCGTCAATACGTGCACTTTTACGTTTTTCACGCATGCGCAGACCGTTTCTGAGGGCAAGGGCTGCCCTTTTTCCCTTAGAAACGTTCTGCGCATGCGCGAAAAACGTTATAAATTACGTATCGCCACATTGGGCCTTCGTCAGAAGGCCCTGTAGCGCCGGTCGGGGAGGTCGCTCCTAGGCCTTCTCCTGGCCTCGGAGCCTCCGGAGGGTGACGCACGCAGCAGAGGTGACGCGCGTGGGTGCACGCGTCACCTTTCTGCGCGCTTCACCCCCTGGCGGTATGCCCCAGCCGCCATGCTCTAGCGACGCGGGTGAGTGAAACACCCCATTCTTAGAAGGACATTGCATTTAGAGTTTGCTTCTCTTCATGGAAGCACAACCATGATCCAAAGAATTTACTCCACAAACATAAAATGACCTCACAGTTGCTGCTACTTGAATGAGTTCAAACAACCAATGCAAATAATTCAGAATATAAGTTCTCACTTAAAGTCGTTCTGTTATAAGTCGTTTTGTTTTAAAGTTGTGGAGAAAAAAAAAAACAATCCCCAGCCAGGGCCACTCTCTGTGTGGAGTTTGAACATTTTCCCCACGTCTGTGTGGGCTTTCTCTGACCCGGAAAGCTCACATTTATTTCAGTGTTTAATATTAGAAGTGTTTTGGGTCTTTATTTAGAAGTTTGTTGATGTTTTTGTGATCAGAAATATGCCACAAACTCTTGTTTAGGTATATCAATTAGCCCACGGTAAAATTGGTTTTGTTATAAGTAGTTTCACTTAACATTGCAGTTTCCAAGAACCTATCGACAACTTTAAGTGAGGACTTGCTGTACACCATGCCACATAATAGCCTACATCCTGCTATTTGCTATCTCAAATATCAAAGGATACTAGTTATATTTAAACCATATACTGAGGCTGTTGGCAGAGCAGTGGAGATAGCAAACCCAGTCACAGCAGAGCTGAGTTACACAGAGTGCTTTATATATGTGCAGTAAAATCAGAGCAAGAGAAGCAACTGGTCATGGCCACTCAGGAGACATGGAGACATAACACAACAAGACAGGAAACAGAACTGAGAAGTCAAAGCGAAGCAGGAGAGAGCAACACGCAAAGCTTTAAACTGAATCACTGGCGTCACTGGAGTGTGGCGGGGGGGCGGGCCGCCCTGGGGGTGACGCGCGCCATGGGGTGACGCGCGCACCCCCGCGCGCGTCACCTCCGTGACGCGCGACACCCTCCGGACGCAAAATGCCCTCAAAACGGTCTCTGCGCATGCGCGAAAATTGTAAAAAAATACCCGTATTATCACGCTGCTTGGGCCTTCTTTCAGAAGGCCCTGGAGCGCCAATGGGGTTGGACACTCCGAGGAGCATCCGGAGGGTGACGTGGGGGGGGGAGGCGGGTCACCCCCCGCCCCACGGTGACCCGCGTCCTAGTGACGCTACTGAACTGAATAGGTAATGTCTCCCCCTACAGGTGGGATTAACATACATATCCACACCCACTGTTATACAGGTATGCACTGTGTAGTGACGTTCTGGCGAATGAACGACCACATATATACCATAGTGGTCCTGCCAAACTCCCCGGGCTAGCTACCTTCCCTCCTTCCATGCACTCAACCAGCTAACTGGTGCTTCATGTGCTTTCCATTTGTGCTTTCACCAGCTAGCTGCCTTCTTCCTGCTTTCCTGGCCCCAGCAAGGCATGCTGGGGCGTTACAGGGCTGCTGCAAGGCATTCTGGGGTGCAACCCAGCTGCCAATAGCGGTTGCCTGGGCAACGATGGATGCGCCTAACGATTGGCTTTGCAGGACGTATCCCCGTTGTTACGCAGTGCATACCTGTAGAATTAGCTTGCCTGCCATCACTCTTCCAACAGAAGGGCTATTCTGATGACATTCCCCATATTAGTGGATAGTGGACACTCCCTCTTGACCAAGGTATGGCAAGGAGGTATAGAATTCCAACCAGACGTTGTTGACCAGCCTGCCAGTACCCTCTTCCTGCTTCCTTTTGCTGGAGTTGCTGAGAGCCGGGGGCCAAAGAAAGCTGCAGTGGCCTCAGGATCATAGGAGTCCCACCCTTATACCAAATCAGACCACTGGTCCTTCTAGCTCAATATTGTCAACAGTCAACTGGCAGAGTTTTACCCAGGAATTCTTCTCTGACCTACCTGGAGGTGTCCTGGCTTAAACCTGGTGGCACATTCTCCCTGCAAAGGAGATGCTTTACTTGCTGCGCTCCAAGGCAAATGGGGACCGAGCTGTTCATGACAACATCTATGGCAGCAAACAGATTTTTTTTTTTTTGCTGGTTCATGGTAAGATAAATGGAGACTGAAGCAGCTAAAAATTAAGATGACATCAAAAGCCAGTTCATCCTCTGCTAAAAGTGTAATTGCTAGAAAATGGTATAAAATGAGTGTATTGCTGGAAGAATCAATGTTGGCCATATGTAGCCATTTAATGTTGACACTGAGAGTATAGATTGGATGGATCTTTCTTATATACAGTAAACTCTGGAGCGTGAAAGACATTTAAGCAGAGTAGAGGGAAGCCATTGTTTTAGCTGCTTTTGATGAGTGAAATCCTTCAAAATGGGAAGCACGTGAGTGTTCTTCAAATAGAGATGGCATTGTAGCCACCGAGAATAAGCTGATTTCTCCAGTCTGTTATTATTTTGTGAGTTCACTCTGTTCCCTGTTCGGCTCTATCTGCTTTCCAGTTTAGCTCCGAGAATTTTGAAAAGAAATCTTGAAAGTGCTGCAGTTCTCTATTTGCATCTCTTTTTTTGACCTCAGAGGGTAGCAATGGACCCCTGGGTATACGCACATTGATTAAAATACAATAAAAAAAATGAAGTCTTGATTCTTTATGTGATCATGTGACCATATCAAGATTCTTTTTTGTGTTCTGTCAATTAGATCTAAAGCCTCCTGATCTAGAGCCCCTTGATAAAAGGTGTGGGAAAAGACTACACAAAAACTCGACATGCTTGGTCTGGGAATAAAAAAAAACACATACAAAATAATTTATACATTCATTTTAGGCTTACCAGATTTCCCACGATGCAGGGGGGCAGCAGTGACATCACCGGGGGCGGGGTCCGGGATTGTGACATCACCAGGGGCGGGAAAAATCATCGGGGGTGGGGACATTCCCCGCTGCAGCGTGCTAATATGCTGCATCTTCCTCTTCTTTGTTCCAGCCTCGTGCACCTGCGCGAGGCTGGAAGAACTTGGAAAGTGTCCGAGTGAACTCAGACGCATTCCGAGTGCTTCCAGCCTTGCACAAGCATGCGAGGCTGGAACAAAGAAGAGGAAGACGCAGCGTATTAGCACCACAGCGCCGCGGGGGCAGTCCTGGATGGCTGGGACAAACAGGAGACTGGCCGGGAGCCCAGGATTTGGGCTCCCGAACCGGGATGGTCCTGGCCGGATCTGGGACTATGGGAAGCCTAATTCATCTAATACTATAGAAAACAATGGCAGATACTAGAATTTTAGCAAAAATAGTGTTGAACCTTTGTTGACTGCTGTAAGGCTTTAGGGGTGTGCGTGCGTCTCAAACCAGGGCCTCCAGGGCCTCCAGTAGCCAACCTCCAATGGTTTTTTGTCTGTGCCATGTGGAGCAGCTTGCAGGAAAAGAAACCACCTCCTGAAAATAGCACGAAGGGAAATTGCAGCCAATCAGTGCAAGAGGAACCAGGTGACCTGGAGAGCCAACAGGGACCTGCTGGCACTGTGCAAATAACTCTGCTATGCTTGTCTCCTCCAGTTGAAGCAACTCATCCACCAAATAGCTCTTTAGAGTCCCTCACCTCCCTCACCTTTTCTATGTGCTGTGGCAGGGAAGAATTCTAGCTCAATCTACCTCCTGACACCTGAGGTGGCATGCTAAATGCTGTCCCCCTTACCTGATGATGTGCCAACCTCTGCTTCCAACCCCACTCTCCAATGTTCTCGCTCAGCATTCCCCTCACTTCCATATTTCCTCCTCCTCCTCCTCTCTGACCCCTTCTCCCTTTTCCAATCCAGGGAATGGAAGGAGGAGGAGGAGCAGTAGAGGCAAGCAGGCAGATAGAAACTCTACACAGGGCTGGCCCATCCATGGGCAACCCTTACCAATCTTCTGCCTGAGGCAACCACTTCAGTTGGCCTCGTGGATGGGTCATACTTTGCGTGAATTAGGTCCAGGTTCAAGCCCTGGTATTTCAAGTAGCATGGCTGAGAAATAACACTGACTCCCTCAAATCCTGGAATGCCACTGTGTTTGGATGTGAGCTAAGACTCTCACTGGATGTAATAATTCTGGGTGTTTTTTCCCCCCTCATTTCATTACAACATTCAATGTTGGGGCGGGGAAGGGTCTGGGGGTGGCAACGGTCGTGGATCAGGCCCAGGATGAGGAGGGATCAGCGGCATTGGTGCACACCAAATCCTATTCTCCTCCCTGGGCCTTTTTTACTTACACAGGGTTGTTCAGTTCTGTGCCAGTGATTGGGCTTGTGCAGGCTTACCATTGCATAGGCTGGGCAGTGGCATAGGAACGCTGCCCCCTACAGGGGGGGGCACGGGCCATTCTGATGCCCCTCGGTGTAAGCCCGCCCACCGTGTGATCTTACCCAGAAGTCACACCCCCAGGTGATGTCACACGGCCAACCAGAGGCCAAAACGGGACCACAGAGTCGGTAGGAGGGTCAAAAATGCTCCCCCGCCCCCCGGAAGCATTGACAGCACTGCTGCAAGGCTCGCCGCCACTGCCAAGGGCCGCGAAAATGGGAAAAAGTGGTGCACAAAGAAGCCACTGGAATCGCCACGTGGACCGTGGGGGAGAGTATGTTGCCCCCCCCGACGTGCTGCTTGGTGACGGACCACCCCTTGCCCCCCATTCCTATGCCCCTGAGGCTGGGGGTTTACCTGGAATAAGGGGTAAATCATTTGAGGAGACCCTGAGGAGACCTCCAACCTGCTCTTAGCCAGGACTGAATACAACATGGGTCACACAGTCCCGCTGCACTGGCGTTGGATAGGATTGGGCTGTAAGAGACTGAGCTGTAATTCAGAACTTCCTCCATTCTGATCTTGCCTCTAGACGTGTGACTTGGACCCAGAGACTTGGGACTTGACTCGAGACTTGGAGTCAGAGACTTGATCCACATCCCTGGCAATTTGGCACTCCAAGACCTGGGGAGAAATTCAGATATAGAAAATTACGTAAGCATCCCCAAATATAAACTACTTGCATCACAGAAGTAAGGCAGAACTGGACATACCCAGTTTATTATTTGCAGAATGCAAAGTAAAATTCTTGAGCTCCTTGCAGGGGAAAAAAAAAAATCCCTCCTGCATTCTGGGTATTTTAATAAGTCCTGGCACATTGAGGATGCAAACTGTGTGGGTGCTGACTGTTTTAGAATAAACCCAGCAGGGGGGAAAAATCTTGAAGGATGTCAAGAAATACATTCTTGTCTTTCCTCCGGAAAACAGTGAGGGAGTTGCTACATTGTTCTCATTATCTAAGTGGGGGAGGGGGAGGGTCTGCTCGTTTAGATTCGAGAAATAAAATAAATGGTGAGGGGAGAGATTCATTTAAAATAAAACTTGCCTCTGCTTCAGCTTAAGGCACTAACTCCTCTGTCACAGGCACAATCGAGAGGGTGGGAGACGTTTTCAATTATGAATACTTGATGGAGGCAAGATTGTCAGCAGCAGAAAGGCCACGGGCTGGGGGCTCTTTTATCCTTGGCAGGAGAGAACCGGCAGTGATGACAGGATCTCGCAGAGCTGCTAAATACTTCTGCATACCTGTTGGAGGGTGATGTTAGGAAAAGAGGTTGAAAATGATGGCTGTTATAAAATGAATAAAAATACTTAACTGCACACTTAGTGATTCTCTCTCTCTCTCTCTCTCTCTCTCTCTCTCTCTCTCTCTCTCTCTCTCTCTCTCTGTCCTGTGTTTATAACAGCCATGGTGTGTGTGCGAATCAAGGCCATTTCTACCTCTTGTTTGGGGGCTTGAGTTCAGCCTCAGACCTCCTCTGCCCCCAAACTCCCTTGACTGATCCCACAAGGCCCCAGAACAAGGAGAACCTTTCCTTCCCATTTTGATGTCCTTGAGAGGCTTGGGGTGTCAGCAAAAGAACATTTGTTTGGTGGGGGGGGGCTCCCCTACTGCAAGTGCAAGGCTCCCCCACTAGCTCCCCCACTGCAAGTGTGTAAAGTGCTTTTATGGCCTGTTCTTATGCTCACCCCTTGCCCTGTAGCCCTCAAGAGAGTTTCAGAGGCCAGGCATCACCACAGAAAAGGCCCTGCTGTGGTTCACTACTTGCTGAACATTAAGAGGTTGCAGCATCCACAATAAGACCACCTCTGATGATGACCATATGGGATGGGCTGCATCCCAAACCATTTAATACTGTGTGAGTCATCACCAGCACTTTGAATTGTACGCAGAAATGTACAGGCAACCAGTGAAGATGGATTAACAGGGGTGGTGGTCATGTTCGTCTTGAAGCAATGGTTCCCAAACCTTTTAGCATTGGGACCCACTTCTTAAAATGACACTCTATTGGGACCCACCTAGCTTTATGAAACTTTTTAAAAGGTGATCTCAAAAGAAATAACATATTTATTCAGTGTTTCTCAAACTGTGGGTCGGGACCCACTTTGTGGGTTGCGATCTGATTTCTGGTGGGTCCCGGAGTGCCTCCAATGAAAACACAGGTGATGGAAAGATCAGATAAGTAATTGCTTCAAGCCCTGAGGCTATTCAAAAATCAGATAGCTGCTAATTACCCTGCAAACAGCTGAGTTCCTGCAGTTTGCAAGCTTGTGTAAATATAGGGAGATAAATGTTTGAGCATCTTCTTTATGGTGTTTTTTCCCCCAAGTCCATTAATGACGGGGCGGGGGCAGGTGAAGTTTGGGTCACATAACTAAGCCCCTCAAGCCTTGAGGCTATTCATTAGGGCTACCTCATTATGAGAAATGGATTGAGGTGTTGTTGTTTTTTTGCAAACAAATAAATAATTATTGTAAATAAATAAATACAGCAGTTCCCAAAGTGAAAGTCCCCACCACCATGACCCACCTTTGCCAGCCACTCCTGTGCTGCTCTGGCCTGGGGACAGCCTCTTGAGGCCTAGTCAGAAAGGCATCCGGAGGTCTCAGAAAGGCCTTCCGACATGACTGGAAGGTGCGTCAGTGAAACCAGAAGTGACCTCTGGGCAGAGGCGTCACTGGAGGGGGGGTAGTACTGTAAGTTCTGTACCATTCTAACCCCCGTTTACTCCCCAGTACGAGGTGGCCCCGCCCCCTTGCCATTGGAGCCATTCTAGGCAGTGAAGACAATGGGCAGGAGACTCCCTTTCCGTTGCCTTTGACACACTGAATGGCTCCAATGGCGAGGGGGCGTGGCCACCTTGTACCAGGGAGTAAACTAGGACGGTGCGGAACTTACAGTACTGTCCACCTCCTGCGATGCCTCTGCCTCCTGGGCACTTTCAGAGGCCTTCTGAAGTCTGCGGAGGCCTGGTCATCCCCAGGCTATAGTGACGTGGGAGCAGCTGGCTAATGTGGCTTCTGGTTGCTTCTGTCTGGCTCCAATTTGGAGCCAAATGGAGGCAAGGTCAGGCGGGTAGGCCCAACTGGCGACCCACCTCTGCCTTGGGCCGCGACTCACCAAGTGGGTCGTGACTCGTGACCCACACTTTGAGAAGCCCTGTGTTAAGCAATTGCAATGCATTTTAGGAGTTTGGGATGAAATGAGCCAGATCTTTAAATGAATATTATAACCTTCAATGCAGGAATACGTGGCAGGAGAAGAAAAGACACTAGCGGGGCATAGCTGTGCCAGCGTGTGTTTGATGACAAGCATCTGCATTTCAAACTTGACCGCTACATCACTGACTGATTCCAGGTTGCTGCTCTCCACAGGAAACCCCCCCCCCCTTGGCAACCCCTGTTCACCCCTGATGATGCAGTGGGCACTGCTGCCATCATCAGTTCAGAGATGTTCAGGGTTAGGATTTGACCCCAGTTGGTGGGCCCTGAGCCAGTGCCCAATCTGTCCAATTCCTGATGCTACCTCTGGCCTGCTCTTCAGTCTGACGAAATGCGCACTGTAACTGTTCTACCCATACAATGCTCTACTATAGATGGATTTCTCCGCTCCCTCGCCACTTATGACACTTCTCAGCCATTACACCGCCTGTCAGATAATGACATATCACTCTGAAGGAGCCCAATCAAAAGTGCCAGGGCCTTAATCTGTTTTATTGATCATTAAACCCCAGAGTCACCGGGTCTGCTGGATTTTGACAAGCACATCACAGGAGAGTGTCCTAACTCAGAGCTAAATGGAGGCTTTGGAAAGTGGTGTGAAAGATGCTTGTTTCTTGGCTTCTGCGTCATTAAGCCTGTCAGTCTTTCATTTATATGAGCTTTTGCGGGGTATTAGAGCCCACAAGGCGTTATCCAGCCCAACATTTGTCAGACTCCTTGAGCAGATGGTGGCAGTGATGCAGCTCTTTCTATTGGTTAGGCCTAGGGTGAATTTTGGTGGCTTTCAATATTTGCATCCAAAATGCAAACTTTTTACCTTTTTAAAATCAGATGAGCAAGCAAATTGTGGAACAAAAATATGCATTTTCCTCCTTCAGAGCCTTACAGTTCCTTAGAGAGTCCAAAGAGAAGCCTGCACAGCTGGTAACAGCCCCTCCTTCCAGCTCAATACAGCCCAATGGCCATGCATCAACAACCTCCCCATTTTTGCAGTCCCAGGCAGGCAGCAACAATCGGATGTTTATTGAACCTCAGATAAATCACCAGGCATGGCTGGGTGATGTCCACTGGTGTCGCTCTAGGTGGGGTGGAACGCTAAGTTACGCACTAAGCTGAACCTCCATTACTCCCCTGCACGAGGCGGCCCCGCCCCTGACCTTCAGAGCCATTCAGTGGGGCAAAGGCAACATGCATTGCCTTCGCCCCACTGAATGGTTCCGAAGGCGAGGGGACAGGGCCGCCTTGTGCAGGAGAGTAACGGAGGCTCAGCATGGTGCGGAACTTAGCGTTCCGCCCCACCTAGAACGACGCCACTGGTGATGTCCCTGAGCTTGTTAGGTTCCAGTTGTACCCATCCAACCTAAAGGATATTTTCTTTTAAGGCTGGCTCACAAATTCCTCTTTCTGAGGCAGATTATTTGTTGGGTTTATATCTTTTGGACTTGCTCAGGGACTGAGCAGCCAGCCATGTGTGATAACAATATCATGCAATGAAAGCAGTGGGTGAAATTTAATGACAAATTCCTAGAGGTGGATTGAGAAAGATGGTTTGTTGTTTTGTTTTGCTTCGGTTTTTTTTAGTTTCAATCCTAGAATACAATGACTGTGTGAGGAGAAGAACACAAATGGCCTTGTTCGAAGTTTCTATTGAGTCTATGAGCCACGACTTTCAACTCTGGATGTTCACAACGTACACCCTAATGGCTAAAGTGGTCACTGACATCTTGCCTACTGTGAAATCTGAGGTGAACTTGGAGTTTCCTCCTCTGGCGTAAATATGGTTGCCATGTGCCATAACAAGAAGGGACGAGGCTGGTCTATTTCCCCTCAATTGACTTTTTACTCATTTGTTTGTAGGAAGGCTCTACACCAACGATTTTCTACATTTTTCTTCTCACAGCACCCTGACCTCTATGGTCTTTGCCTCTTGTGATGTCAGTTCCGGCTTCTGGGAGACTCATTTGAATTCTGTGGCTCTGTTTCTAGGGCAACTGTCTGTAGTACTGGTCTGTCCCTCTTCCTCTGCCGGCTCCACCGTGATGGAGGAGGAAGAGGGACAGACAATTCGTTACTACAGACAGTTGCCCTAGAAACAGAGCCGCAGAACCCAGAAAAGTTTTTCAGTGATTTTAACTGCTGTGCTCCAAACTTCCATGGCACAGCTGTAGACCTTTTGCGGCACACCAATGTGTGACAGCACATCGGTTGAAAATCACTGCTCTACACTATAGGTGACTGTACAGCTTGTACAGCTCTGCTCCAGACCACCACACCACCCCCGCTCACAAGTACTGGGCTCTACCGCCTTCTACCTTCACCCCCAGTCTTGGGCTCCACCCACCCTGATCCAGAGGGCCCCCTCCCACGGTCCTAACCAAGGTACCAGAAAATTCCATTTCAAGTTCTGGCAACCCCAAAGAAGCACCTGAGGAATGCTGAAGGAAAACGTAATGCTAAAACTAGCAGAAATAGCCTCTGGGCTTCTGCACAGTCCAGGATTGTCACTGGATTTGGGCCAAAGTGACATGTGAAGTGAATTTGGAGATGGGAAATTTGATAGGGCTAGTAGTAACATTTCTCAGGAGGGTTATGTGCATCTTAGAGAATGGCTCGGAGCCCCATCTTCTTTGATGAAACAAAGGTCAGCCAGGGTTTGAACCAAATGGGGCTCCCTCCAGGAGGGAGACAAAGGTCAGCCAGGGTTTGAACCAAATGGGGCTCCCTCCCTAGTCTCTAGGCTGCCTGTTTTTATTAAGAGTGGTGAGGTGGCTCTGGAGATTAATGTAGAAAGGACATATAGACCAGAGATCAGCAACAGTAATCTAACCTTGAGTGAAGGACCTACAATTTTGGGGCCCTGAATCTTAAACTGTTATGGGGGGGGGGGCTTTGCAACCAGCAATGAGGTCTGGATAACCACTGTTATTATCCTCTTCAATGGGGTTGTTCTATGATAGATCACCACAATTTTTTTTTAAAAAATTAACCACTACACCTCAGATTTTGATTAAAAAAATTGCTGTACTGGATTATCTCACATGTCAAAGTCACTGTTGAGTACAAAAATTTCCTATGCCTTATAGTTTTTGAGTTATAAGGGGGATGAAAATTAGGAAAATCATAGAATGATGATTAGGCATCATAGAATGATTAGGCATCATAGAATGATGAAATAAAACATAAAAAGACCACAGTCAATATAATCTTATTATTTTTAAATAATACAGTAGATAGAGCCTTTTCATCCAGTAGACCCAATTTTTTTAAGCAATGTGGACTAAAGTCACTTCTGCTTCGGGGGCCCTCCGGGATTAGGGGCCCTGAAGCTTAAGCTTCCTTAGTTTCATACTAGACCCTTTAGCATTGCTTTTTCCTGTGTGGCAGTGTCTGCACTCTCTGAATAAATATTCATTTCACACTTCCTGAATTCCAGCAACTGCTTGTTTAATCTATAGATTTGTTCTTCTGCATGGACTTGTCAAATAAATTTCATTTGATTGATAGGGATATAAAATGTGTTATTGTTTCCTCTCCCCCTTGAGCTTTTCTACTGTCTTAAAAACAATGGATTTTGCACAACAGAGTCGAGCATAGTTAGAATATAAGACAACAGAAATCAAAACTCAGAGGTTCAACATGCAGAGGTAGAAACTAGGTGGGGAGGAAATTGTAAATCACTGCTTTCTTTAAATATTCAGTGTCAATATCTGTTTCATTTGCTCAGGATACATTTAAAAAGCATTTTTTTGAAAATATTACTGCATAAGTAAGCCTTGAGGTCTGTGTATGGATACTAACTGAGAGCTGAGAACACTTGTAAGCATGAATATGTGGATGGGGGTAAAGAAAACGGCAAAAAAAAAACTTTTCCCTGCCCTTCCTCCATCCATCTGCCCCCCCCCCACCAAAAAAAATTGGTTCTTGTATATTTGCCATGGAATCAACATGATCTAATGAGTTGCTGAATTTAGGTGAGGGCCTTTCCAATGAAGTTCACAAGTGCATAACTAAAGTAAACTACAGTAGTCTTTAATTCAGGATATACACCTAAATTGGGTTTTGGCAAGTTGGAAAATTACATTGTAGAGATTAGCGGCACAATCCTCTCTGCTGGCAGTGCCAGCGCGGAGGCCTCAGCGCCGGGTGTCGTAAACATGCCGTAAATACATTCGTGACATCCGGAGTGTAGGCTGCACCAGGGCAGGCGCCGCCATTCCTGCTGAGTCCAGTGCCCTGAGCTATGGAGCAGATAAGTTCTGCACCGGGCGACGCAGGGGCTGGGGGGAGGGCAGAGAGTGGGTGGATCGGCCCTGGGAGGGGGTGAGATCGGCATCCTCATTGGACGTCATATCCTATCCATCCTCCCAGGCCTCCAACCCTGACACAGGGCTTCTCTCTCGGGTCAACACCGCTGAAGTAGGTGGCACTGACCCAAGTAGCCCCATAGTGACGTTTGGGGCATTACACAGAGTAAGGGGATGAATGTCCCCTTACTTGGAGTAGACTCCCAGCATGCTCTTCTCCAGCACTGGATGCAGCATGGGCCTGGTGAATAGCCAGCAGTTCAGAGACTCAGGGATAACTGGAGGTATTAAGTACCAGTCTTTAAACTTATTTGTCTAGGGATGGGAGCACCACCTGAATGAGGAGACCGGAGGCAACCCCCTAGGGTCTCCTTCCCTGAGACCCTATTTTACAGTTGTCTAACCATGATGACTGGAAACCTTTATTGTTCTAAAATATGAAATCTCTGGTGTTCTGCAGCAGGTATCAAATTCGGTGGATATTCTCTGTATATTCTCTGTATAAATGGCTATTGCTAACTGCAGTTGAAGATATGGATCAGACCATTGATCAATCTAGGTTAGTATCATCTATACTTCCTGGAAGCAGCTCTACAGGGTTTCAGACTGAAGGGTCTTCAGCACTTCTCAAACTGTGAGTCACGACCCACTTGTTGGGTCGTGGCCCGATGCTGAGGTGGGATCGCTAGTTGGGCTCATCCGCCCACCCTTGCCTCTGTTTGGAGTCAAATGGAAGCAACCGGAAACTGCTACTCACCTCGTCCTGCCGCGTCAGAAGGCCTCCAGAAGCAACTGGAAAGTGACTTCTGGTTTACTTTTGGGTTCATGGATGTCACTTCCAGTTGCTCTCTGAGGCCAATGGAGGTCCGCAGAGGCCCACCGCTGGAGGGCGAGGTAGGTCATGGGGCCCACCGCCAGGAAGCAGGTGGGTGGTGGTGGTGGTGGGGACTTGAGAACCACTGCTCTAGCCTATTTCGAGATGCCAGAGACTGAACTAATATAAAAAATGAATGACAGCCCGATCCTATGCACACCGCATGATGGCAGTGCGCCTCCCAGGCTGACACTGACTGCCTGCACAAAAGCCTCCCTGACAGCGCAAAAGCCTCCCTGACAGCATGCTGACGTCCGGACGCACGCCAGGAAAGATAAGCCAGCGGAAAGGCAGGGGGAGGGCGGAACAGGGGCGGGGAGGCCGTGGGAGGGGAGGATCCATTGTGGAAGGCATGCACCAAATCCTACCCACCTTCCCTGCAGCCTCCCCACCCCATTTCTCTCCTTGGATTTACACTAGTAAAATTGCTAGTGTTGGTCCGAGGAGACCCATTGCAGTCCAGTGGCGTCGCTGGTACGCGTGTCACCTGGGGGCAGACACGCGTCGCCTGGGGGCCGCGAACGCACACGTCACCCCCTTTTGCTTTCGGGGTTGTGCGCATGCACACAACGCCACTGAGGCAAAAGGTTGCCCTTTTGCCCTTAGTGGCGTCGTCACCATTTTGGCGCATGCGCACAACGCCGCTGAGGGAGGGCCTAGTCAAAAGAGGCCGAGCCGCCGGCGGGAGAGGACGCGTTGAGGCCCTCTCTGGACCTGACTCGGGCTCGGCAGCAGGGGTGGCGCGCGGCCATCTCCGGATCCGGCTTGGCAGCCAGGGGTGTGCGTCACCCCTCTGCACGCGGCACCCTCCGGCAGCCTGCCCCACTCGCCATGCTCCAGTGATGCCAATGGCAGGCCATGAGGTTTATGCAGGGGTAAGGGGATTAAATATCCCCTTTCCCTGCAGAAGCCTCCAGGTCCCACCCCTGCACAGGATGCAGTGGCTGCCATTTTGGCGCCACTGCATCGACGGGGTGTGTGTAAAGGATAGGATTGGGCTCACAATGAATGAATGAATGAATGAATACTGTATGCCTCCTTGGGCATTCCCAGTGGGGAGAGGAAAGGTGGGATATAAACATTTTAAGTAAATAACCAAGCATATAACCAAACATGTGTTCTACCAAAGAGCATGAGGTCCATACTATTTTATCTTCCTCACCCTTTCCGTCTCCATTTATTTCTGCAAAGACATCTATGGGAACAATGAAATTATTGGAGCAGAAGCAATGACAAATCTTTCTCTTCAGAAAATCTTTTTGAAGTGCCAAGAGAAAGGTGATACCGTAGGCTTGTGAAACATGATTGCAGTCAAAAAGCTGAGAAGTCGAAGTGTTTGAGTGACCTCAGTGACTCCTGTTTTCAAAGGTGGGAAAGCAGCAGTTAAATTAGGATGCTTACAAAATCCTCCCTGTCCAAATTGCTCCCTGGGTTGGGTGGTTCCAAATGACCTGACCTCACTTCAGGAGCAACAGCGGTCTATTAACAGCAAGCCACAGGACTTCTGTTTCTGATCTCTGAACTGGGTTCAGACTGTTGTCCGTGCTCAGTTTGCCATATCCAACCAAGCTCGTTATTGTTTTTTAAATGCTTTTTGCTAATCACGTCTTATCCCAGAATATTTCTTAACTAGCGAACACAAAACTGCAACAAACATAATAAAATTTAGATAATGGTAATGAATATACTTCATTAAAAGGCATTTGCCCAAGGGTGTATATACGCATCTGTACACCGGTGGGATGGGAGGAAATGGGATTTTTTAAAGCTCAACTGAGCTCACTTGTTGGCCATTGCCAAGCACTAGCCCATGTTTCCCATGCCCAACAGGGGAATTGGCAGAGCAGCGGCCAGGACTTAAGGGGTGTGCAGTGCGAGGAGCACTGGCAGCCCAATCCTGTGCGGCAGCTCAAATAAGGCGCCCGCCACATCCTAACCAGGACTGGGCCTGCCCTGGCACAGCCAGAGGCCTCCTCGGGGTAAAACAACTTCATCCTCTTATCCTGAGTAGAGCCCCAGCCGCTTCGATGGGTCTACTCGAATGTGCACAAGCTATTTTGCTGGCACATGTTCGAGCTGGCCATGTAATGGCGGCCAGGCTCAGGAAGGAGGATAGGATACAGGGTCTGACAATCCCTCCCTCAGCCCAGCCCAGGATGCCCCATTCTGCCCTCCCCACACCTCTCCACCACCTGGCGGGGAACTCACCTTCCCTGGTGGGCGCAGCTCCTAATCTGGGTTGGGGAGAGTGGCGCCAGCCTCAGCACCAGCGCCACTTACTCCCAGGGTGCCGCAAATGTGCTTCACAGCACGTTTGTGGTACCCTGGACCAGCAGAGCTGTTGCTCCACTGGTCCACAACTGGACAGGATTAAGCTGTTAGTAAAAACACTATCTCAGTTCAAGTATAATCCTTTACCACCTCGGCAGGGAAAGAGTTAAGGATAGTGGAGGGAGCCATGCAAGCCGAACAGCCTTTCTCTGGCCCTTCTGAGCATGCTGTGGTTTGCAATTAAGGAAAGAGTTTCCATATGGATTGCAGAGAGCAGGTATTTCTGTCCTGCGTGCAGCTAATTTTCCAGGCTGCTTCTGTTCAGCCTTCTTACCATCTGGGTTGGCAATAGAGCGAAACGGAGGTGATTAACTCCTAAAGGCATTAGAAGAGATACTGGTTCTTCTCCCCCCTCCCCACCAACATATTATTTTGCTGTTCCATTTAGATAGTAGGAAAAAGTTGGGCCTCTCCTGATGTGTGTGGATTCAGGTTTTGATGGATGTGAGCGACCTGAGTAAACAAGGATACTATGTAACACCTGAATGAGAAGTGCCCTTGACAGAAGAGAAAGGTGTGATCCAGTGGTTTTTAAACTGTTGTCCAGGGATCATCAGGGACCCAAAGGATTGCACTGTAAATCTGTGAAACTTCAGATCAAAACCTTAGTCCTGGGAGCTTCTTTCTGTGCATATGTTTCTTCCCCATGCACATATATATTTCACAGAATCAGCGCTGCAGAGGATAAACAGAGTCATTGAGTTTTAATTTGGAAACCTTTCAAGCATCCCATGTTGCGACCATAAGATAATGACATAAAATAAACAGCCCAATCCTATGCTGGCCTCCGCTGGTGGAACGAGCATGTGCAATGTCGCGCGGAGGCTTGTGGTGCTGGAGGAAAGGCCTGCGCTGGCCTGCCAGCACCGGATCCCAGTGGAGCTCCTGCCAGAGCAGGTAGGCTCCCGCTGGGCTGTGGAGGAGCAGGGGAAAGGTGGAATGGGGGAGGGGGCATTCCAGGGTGGGGAGGAGGGCGGATAAGGCCCAGGAGGGTGGTGGGCTCTGCTGAATCCTATCCCCCTTTCTGGAAAGCCTGACATTGAGCTGCCTGGATTTGTGCCAGCCAATTAGCTGGCACAGATTCGATTAGTCCCATAGAGGCTTCTGGGGCTCGACACGGGGCAAGGGGACAAATGTCAACTTGAGGAGGCCTCCAGCAGCTTCCAGCTCTGCGCTGGATACAGTGGGGTCTGCCCTGGAGCCGCTGCATCCCAGCACGGGGCTTTGAGTAGAATTGCGCTGAAAATGCGGTAGTTGCAAAGAACACTGAAACCAGAGAAATAATTCTGACAGCCCAATCCTAGCCAACTTTTCAGCATTGAATCAGCCGTGCCATGGGGGAGCGTGCTGCATCCTGTGGTGAGGGGGCAACCATGGAGGCCTCCTCGAGGTAAGGGAACGTTTATTCCCTTACTTCGGGGCTGTGTTGGCACTGGAAAGTTGGATAGGATTGGGCTGTTAGTTTACTAAACATTTAGGAGCCCTGACATCAATGGCTGTTTTGTAGCACTCTGAGAGCAGAATAAGAGTGGAGGGAATCACAGTCGAAAGCGGATCTCAGTTTGTTGGTGGAACAAACCTCATACATGGGGCTTAGGGTGCAACCCAAACCTGCTTAGGCCACTGTTGTAACCAGCAGCCCAGCGAAAACGGGAGGCCCCAGAACGGAAAGGGAATTCAAATCCCCCTTGAATTCCCCTTTTGGAGGCCTCCCATTTTCGCTGGGCCGCTGGTTACAATGGTGGCCTAAGTAGGTTTGGATTGCGCCCTTAATCTAATAAGGTTAGAATGTCAAATGAATATGCTTTGCTCCATCGATAGCAATTGGTACTTTTGGGGTCACGTTATGAGGCAAACTTCCATGTGTGGGGTGTATCCACACATCAATGGCCAGAATGTATTCTTCTCTCCTCTCTCCCTTGATAAGTGCTTGACACTAAAATGAGCACTGTTGGTGTCAGCACTCCCTTGTCTCTGATTAATAGTTGCGTTAACCTTCAAGTTCTGACATAAACATTACAGCAACTTCTGTGCCATTAACACATACCAGATATGTTTTCTGTTTCCATTTAACACTTAGAACATTGGATGACAAGTTGCTAAATTTTGTGGATCACGCAACTTAGTCATCCCTCATCTTCTCGTGAAAAAAAAAACACCAAAAACCTTTCATGTAGCACAGAGTTTCCCAGCTAGTGTTGTCAGTAGTACACCGACACTCACCTAGCAAGATGGTGGCCAACACTGTGGCTGCACCGCAATGGAGCCCTGAAAATGATGGTAAGTGACCTGGGGCAGATGGCAGAACTTGAGCGAGTGGGTTTCCCGTGCTGGGAAATGCCCTCCCACCCACTCTGACCCCCTTACTGTCATTTTCAGGACTCCGTTGTGGCCGAAAACCTGAAAATAAGTAGCAATGACATGGCAATGATGAGTGGCGACCCTGGAGATGGTATGTGGCCCCAATGAGATTGGGGACCTCTGATATAACATCTCTCATTAGTAATTCTGACAGCCTTCAGTTCTATCAACGATGTCTATGCTGCCCTTCTGGACCTCATGGTGAGATTGGGAATTGGAGCACTTCGGTGCAATGGTTTTGCTCCTACCTGCTCCTATGTTTTCAGAAGATGGTGACAAAATGCTTCTTCTCCATCCCATGGGAGTTACCCTGCAAGATTTTATCTTATCCCCCTCATGCCGTTTAATACTTAAATGAAGTCATGTGAAGATTTGGGGTACAGCGTTTTTATTAATATGCTAATAATTACACCTCTTTCTTTCTTTCTTTCTTTCTTTCTTTCTTTCTTTCTTTCTTTCTTTCTTTCTTTCTTTCTTTCTTTCTTTCTTTCTTTCTTTCTTCCAAACCTAGTGAGGTAACAGAACCCTTGAGCAAGAATTTGAGTCAGTAGCTGGATTCCAAGAAAGTGAAACTCAAGTGAATCCACAGAATCATAGGATCATAGATTAAGAATCAACCTACAAGATCGTCAAGTCCAAATCCTGCCAACGCAGGCTGTCCTCAACTGAAATTCCACATAAGAGAAATATTGATAGTAGAGGATCCTTTAATCCTGACGTACAGTAGATCGGTGGTATTCTCTGTGTGGCACTGCCTTTCCCTTGAAGGTGCAAGTTTAGAGTTTGGTGTTGATACCAGTGGCATCACTAGGGGGTGTGAGTGAGGGGTGTGGGAGGTGTGGTCCGCACCGGGTGACACCCTCAGGCAAAGCATGCCATGACAACTCGTGAGGCAGCAGCATCGGCAGGAAGGCCTGTGCCATCCCACCGGTGTTGAATCCCATTGCCAGCGCCATGGAGCAGGTAAGTCCTGCTCCAAGCTGCACAGGGGCTGGGGGAGGGGTGGCCGGATTGGGCCCGGGAGGGGGAGGGATCAGCAACACCGTTGCGCTTACATGGGGCTGCTCAGTTCTATATCAACTCAAGAGCTGGCGGAGAACCAAGTAGCCCCATTGTGGCAGCTGAGGGTAAGCGGAGAAACGTCAAGTTACCCCAAGGAGACCTCCAGCCGGGCCCTTCCCCAGATAGGAAGCAGTGTGGGCCATGTGGCCCTCGCTGCCCCAGGCCGGAGGGGGGATAGGATTGTGCTGCATGAAGATGCTATTGTGTCAGGCAGGGATAAGGAAAAGATTCCACCTCAGTAATCTTGGGGGATGGGCCAAGTGCCTTCTCCAATATTCCAGTGGGAGAGAAATCAGTGTTTGTATAATAATGCGTATCTGCAGCTTGAACAATGATCTCATGCGATCAGTTGAGGGTAATCAGACAATATCAAAATGATTCATCATATTAAAACATCAGCTTATGCCATATGCACTCATTTCTGAGAGTGCACCCCAGAGTCCTTATGAGCATCAATCTTTTATATATATATATATATATATATATATATATATATATATATATATATATATATATATATATATATATATATATATATATATATTTTCTAGGCACCTAAAGTGAAATTCCTTGTCAAAACATTTCTCGTCACAAGTCAACATTAATAGGATAATAGGCAGTTAAACATATGAGGAGTTGGTATTATACATTAGGTTTCTGAAAATGGAATATATATTAATGATAAAATGACAATATTAAGATGTACCAGAGCAATCCAGTCTACATGTTTCTCTCTTCAAGAAAGAGCTGCTCTTTTTCTCTATTTATTTTCTGGCCATACTTTTTGGGATCGAGTCCGACCGAAGCACAGGGAGGACTGTTAAAAACAACAGTGCTGAAATCACATCAATCAGTTGTTGGGAGAGTTAACCTCCCTGTAATAAAGGGCTACAGTGAACAGTCCTGGCTGTTGGATTGGGTCAAAGAATCATCCAGTACATATTTCCATGTGAGAGTACCCAGCCAGTTCAGGATACATGCGTTGAAATCTATTTCCATGTGCAACAGAATTATTCATTTATTTATCATAGTATTTATATACCGCCTTTCTCATAGACTCAAGGTGGTTTACATAGGCAGGCTGGTCATCATAAACCCACCTTTTTCTTTTTTTCAAATGGGTTTTTTACAAGTATTATTCTATGAGAGAAACTCACAGAACCCTCAATTTCTCCAAACGTTTCCCCTTTCAAAGTGCAATCGTCGTCCTGGCTGCACTCTTGTTCTTCCAAGCTTTCACAGGCAGCTGTAGATCACGCCTCAGCAGGTTCTCAAGATGTTATCCATCTCTTGCCACCTGATTCCTCCACATTCCGCACTCCTCCATATTTCTCCACGAAAGCCATCAGTGGCTTCCGGTCACCCATCCAAAGCTGATCCAAGCTGATCCTGCTTAGCTTCTTCAGGCAACAGCTCAACCTCCAGACCACATAGGTTAGGCTGGGTATCAGTTGTTTTAGAACAGCCTTGCCTGAATTCATGTTTTTTGAAATCATTATGTAGATTTGGGGAGGGGCCATAGCTCATGGGCAGAGCACACACTTTGTATGCAAAAGGTCCCAGGTTAACTTCCTGGCATGTTCAGTGGAAAAGGATCCCAGCAGGGTTGGGAAAAATCTGTGTCTGGAGCTCTGAAGAGATGCGCCTAGAGAGGACAAGACTAGGCCGGCCCTTTGCCTTGTGTCCATTGTTGCCACTGTTACTCAGTTTATTTAGTTGGATAATTAATTATTGGATGCAAGGAAGGCTTGGGAAAAGAATGGGGGGGGGGGTTGGAACTGGATAGGAGTATGAAGTACGGAGGAGTATGAAGAAGAAAATTACCAAAGCATCAAAACAGGACAAACCCTCTCTTTCTTGAAGCCAAAGAAATGACACCTGTGGGCAGACATACCGAGCACTACAATGCCCATTGAATCATTCATACCTCTGGTCGTTCCGTGAATTGACAGTGATATTGTCATTTACAGAACGACAGTGACAGCGCAATCCTATCCAACTTACACCACCAGTGTAACCAGCAGGGGTGGGCAGGACAGGAGGCTTTGGGGGGGGGGGGGAAGGGGAGATTTAAATCCCATTCAAATCCCCCTTTGGAGGGGATTTGAATCCCCTTTCCGTTCTGGGGCCTCCTGTTCTCGCTGCACGGCTGGTTACACAAGTGGTGTAAATTGGATAGGATTGCGCTGTGAGTCTGGCAAAGTCGTATACTGTATGTCATCACCAATGGTCTGAAAAAAAAACCACAGGATGGGGAACCTCTCCCTCCATGTGCCATTCGTGGTTACCTATTCCTGTATAAAAGAGTGCACTGATCAGAATGTAGAGCTTGTAGTATTTGTTGGTAAAGCTCGCTATAAAGCTCCAGCATGGCATGAGTCGGTGGCATAGCTCTGTTAACCAGAGTGACCCGTGGCACTGCAGCTCCAGTTGCCTTAGGGCAGTATTGGGTTTTTTTCCCCCTTGTAGTGGAAAATTGCTAAAATCAGAAAACTGATTTAACTTTACCTCCCAAAAAGTAAAGGGAGGCTGACTAACTCAGGAAGCGTTTGCAAAGCACAGGTATTGTACATAATCTTGACGTTATGTATGATTAATCTTCTATTTTTAAATAGTTATCACTTAGACACATGACACTCTGGATAATAATAGAGTAATTATATGCTTATGCAAGGGATGTGGCAATTCAAAATACAGAATACGAATGGGGGGAGGATTAGCGCTCTATGAGGCTTTTAACAATAGAGTTTAGTCTTCACTAGGCTTGAAAGTGTGAGCTGCTTAAAGGAAACCTGTCAAAAATACAGGCAGAGCATCTTGGGAAACGTCCTATAGAACTTCTCAGAGCACATCACCTCTTCTGTTTTGGAAGGTATAATTGGTCTTAATTTCAACTCTTTGTTGATAGTTGGCAGTACTGTGATGAGATGCCCTGCCCCACCTGAAGGAATCAAACTGTGGCTGGACGTGACTCAGGCCGCAATCCTATACACCCTGGGAGTAAGTCCCACCTGAACTCAATGGGACTTACTTCTGCATACATAGACATGCATAGGATTGTGCTGTCAGCCCTGTAAGCCATCAAACTCCCTTAGGGCCCAATCCTATCCAACTTTCCAGCGCTGATGCAGTCATGCCAATGGGGTGTGCGCTACATCCTGCAGTGAGGGGGCAGTCACGGAAACCTCCTCATACCTCGGGGCTGCATTGCAGCTGCATCAGTGCTGGAACGTTGGAGCAGAGGCGTTTCTGTGGTAGGGGCGGTACTGTAAGTTGCACCCCGTTCTAGTACCATGTTTACTGGAACGAGGAGGTCCCGCCCCCTCGCCATCGGAACCATTCCGCGCTGCGAAGGCGACGGGCAGGAGACGGCCTCCTCGTTCCGATTTGTAAACATGGTACTAGGACGGGGTGCAACTTACAGTACCGCCCCTACCGCAGAAACGCCTCTGCGTTGGAGAGGATTGGGCCCTCCATCTCAGTTGGGAAGCTTCAAAAGCTTTCCTGTGGGTGGATGAAGGAGGCAAGGAACTGGTGGTGGAGAGAAGCAACAAGAATGCGTTCCTGCTTCCATGAAGGTCAGACACCCATATGAGACATGGGGTCGGGGAGAGGCAAGCCCTGCTGCAACATCCACACTGTGAGGTAGCCCACCTGGAGGCCAATAATGGCACCAGTTCTCACAGCTCTCCCACATGCCACAGAGAGACCTTCAGGGCCAGAGCCATAACCTTGCCAGAGAAATCCACTGCTAGTCAGAAATGACAGCACTTTTTTCAATGAATCTGGCTCAGTAGGTTCAAGCTATTAACATACTGAGCCATGGTCCGTTACTTCTGAGCCTGCTTCCCTCATTCCAGTCCTCAGGACTACACCTTCTGGTCAATGCTTGGCTGTTGCAATAGCCACAGTCTTGTGTCTCATCCTCCCCCCCCCCCCCAGTAACATTTAGCAATGCAAAATGCGTGTTGGAACACCATTAGGTTGAAGGTTTCCCTGCCTGACCAATGGAAGCCAATGAACGGAGCAGGGAGAGGGAGGTGCACAAGGCCAGGAGGATATCATGTCACGTGCTTTCTGCAAAACTAACATGACTATGGGAAAGAGAGAACGGAGATGTTCAGGTTGCTGCTTTCATTCACAGGGACCATCAGAAGCTGCTTCCCCCACACCCAGTAAAGATGTTGGATTGAAATAGCTCACAACGTTCGTTAGCGTAACTTAATGTAATGGCAGTGGGGAGACTCCAAACTCCACCCCCAGACCAGTGCAGGCTCAAACTATTCGGGCACCAGGATGCTCCCATCCTTTTGCCCCTATACCTGGGTGAGCCACCACCACCCCAGTGAGAGCAGAGGGTCATCCTGTGATGGTCTTCCCCTATAGCCCATGGACAAAAAAGCCTTATCTCCATTTCACCTCCCCAAGCCCAACAGCCTTTGAGGATATGCGAGAAGATGCAACCCAAGAGGTCCCAATCTCTCCTCCCTGTTGTACAGTCCCAGGGGGTTGTAATCCAGCCTTGACTACCAACAGGGTGCTCACCAATCCTACTCAATCCTCCCCTGTTCCGCACAGCCTTTTCTGTTGTGACCTTACCCTATGCTACAGTTGTCTGCACCAAGCCGGGGGGGGGGGGGGGGGTTAGACTAGATGGCCTCCAAGGTACCTTCCAACTCTAATCTTCTGTGTTTCTATGGTACTAATAACCCATTGGTATTGCATTATTAAGTAGCCAAAAAATAATAATAATAATAATAATCTCCCACACTGGTCAATTTGGCAGGAGATCAAAACATTTCTCCTTCACCCCAAAGTGACTGGCTTATTCCAAATTGTAGAAACGGGGAGGTTGGGCAGGTGCCGAGTTTCTCACCAGCGTGAGCCCCCCCCCACCCTATGAAGCCTCCACAGGCAACTTGACCCTGGCCCAACTTAAACCAGTCAGCTTTCACCAGTTCATCCCCCCAGCCTTGTGCCTCTTCTTAACAAGCTCAAGTGGAGCCATTTGAATTTCTAGTCCGATTCTGGCACTTCCATTCCCTGCTGGTTAAGAACAGAAGTACATAACAGGTAAGAGCCGGAAACTCCTCAGACATTCCAAGGTGATCTGTTTACTCTGGTGTTTAAGTCTGATAACAGAATCTGGCCAGAGTACAATCTAGTACAGGCATTCTCAACCCCTTCCCAGCCAAGTACCACCTCCGGCGCCACTCTCCTGCTGCATACCACTGGAAGTGACTGGTGATGACATCATCGCCAGTTGCGTCCGGGTTTTCAGGTTTTCGGAGGCCAGAAAACGCATGTAGCAGGCTCTGGGCGGGTGCGAGGGCCCTTCCCAGCATTCCTGAGAGGCTCGGCAAAAGCAGGAGCCTCTCAGAAGTGAAAACATGCTGCCGAAAGCGCCGCATCGGAGCGGGGTTCCATTGGTCCAGCAGTCCGAGTACCACCAGCAGTCAGCCAAAGTACCACTGGTGGTACTAGTACTACTGCTTGAGAACCCCTGATCTAGTATGAGAGTGAGTGAGAGAGATTCTTTGGCTCAGTGGTATTCTGGCCTGTGTTTGAGCTCTTTGGGGCGTGCCAAGAATTAGGAGGGTGGGGGGCTAATATCACTTCTACAGAGTTGTGGAAAAGAAGATTTTGTTGTTGGTTATAGAGAGCAGCAGCCTAGAGGGTCACCCTGTGGAGGTTCACCTCCCCTTCCTCCGGCCAGGATGTAACAGCAAGTCTTTCAGAACTTTGGCGTCAGACAAGTCAACCTGGGTGTAAAGTCCTAAGGGGAAGCTTTCCAAGCTCCCACAGCAACCAGCAGTCACCGCTCCTTGCTGCTAACCTTCTTTATCCTCTTTTGGTCCGGGTCTTCCCAGCATCACTTGTATTTCTTCCGCAGTCTGCATGCTACACTGTGCCGTAAATGGACCACACAAACTTGCAACTCGGTTGACCAAGTCGCAACCACACATCTCTTTCATCTGTGATGTTAGTCCGATTAGCCCTTAAAAAAATAATAATCACAAAATGAAAGTTAAAAAGAAATAGAAAAGTAAATAAGAAATAAAGCTTGGGATAGATGTGAGTATGAAGAACCTTCTGTTAACAGCAGGTTTTACTCAGAGCATGACAGTGGCATGCCAGGAGTTCCAATGCCACATTCATGCTCGGATTGCTTAATAGTCTCTTCTGACAGAAGTAAATTGGGTTCCTGGTAAAACATTTGCTCTCCAACTGCATAAAAACTAATGAGTGTGTCAAGCTATGTACATTGCCGGAAGCCACAGGCTGCTCCGAAGATGGCTTTTATGCAGAACTTTGATATCATCCTGCTGTCAAGGGGTTCAGACTAGCTGCTGGCAGAATGGGCAGTGACGTCAATGCAGATTCTACTGAAAGGAAAAGCAAGACTGACATGTGGCTCTCTGGTCCCTTGTCAACGGAGATAATTTGAGGCTACGTTTGTCCTGAAATTCTCAGATCAAACATGTCTAATCAACTTACCCTTCAAACTGAGAAGGGTGAATTGTTTTGCGCAGTGAGACCAGCTGGGTTTTCACCATTCATTGGACTCGAGAGAGCTGGTGTTGAGTTGTGTCTCAGGGTCAAACGAGATATGACATTGATCACATCGGTTGGGGGTCTTCTGTTTTGAACAGAAGTAGGTGCTGTGATTGGGGTCCCCAATCTGGATTAGAACTGTGGCATGTAGGCTTGAATGCTTTCCCTTGCCACAGTCCCAATCCCAGTTCACCAGAGCGTATGGCTGCTGGTTGCCTCAGAGGAAAGCTCCCATTGGCACCAGTGGAAGCTGGCCTCCTGGGGCCAGAAAGAGAAGCTATGGGGCCCCTCAATCCCTATGTAGGTTGTTGCAGAGGATGAGGGTTATAGGCTTCCAATTCGGATCAAGGCCTGTGCAGCTGCTATTTACATTTGGGAAAAACAAATGCACCAGGTCCAACTACATGATTCATGTCAGGCCTAGTTTGATCCTATGGGCCCAATCCTCTTCTCGCCAGTCCACAGCATGCAGCACCGCCGACGGAGTGCGCACTGCATGCTGTGTGGTGTGAGGTCAACCAGATGGCCCAGAATGATATCAAAAATCTGAATATAAACAATCTAACTTTCCCTAGGTTGCTTGGCCATCAATGGGTCTCCTTGGACCTACATTAGCTCTTTAGCTGGCGTAAACCTGAGGAGACTCCTGGGGGTGGATCCAGGCCGGAAAAGGGGGATAGGATCTGGTGAGCGTTGCTGCTGCTGAGATCCAAGTGAGATCACTTGCACCAGTGGCCCGAAGCGCATGACAGTGGCACGCCTTTTATACTGGAACACCAGGAATTCTGCTGCCATAAGTGCCCTGTTGAATTGGGCCGTTAGTCAAGGTGTGAGCTAAAGAGTCCTTGTTTCAAAAGACACTTTGGTCATGAACTCAGTAGACAGCCTTCCTTAGTCAAGAGCCGCTAGTCTCTCAGCTTCCGCTCATCCCCATATGTCATTGTGTCTACTTAATATTGGCTGCAGGGATTGCTGACATGGTGTGTAAGAAGCTTTTGAACCCTTGAAATGAGATGTATGAATGCTAATGTCTGGGTTGGTCCCTCAGATGAGTCAGTGGGAGTTATCCTCTGTAATTTGCAAGACCACCGAGGTCTCTTTATTAATATGGTTACTGGGTTGTGTACAAGAATCACGCTGTTGAGGTTAGAGCATGTCAGTCTGAAACCTTGCAAGGGCCTCCAGGTGTACCTGGAACTGATGTCTCTCACTGTGGGTGAGTGTGGGTGAATTCACCATTTTGCACATATAGCCCCATCTCTGTGTCCTTAAACGTTTCCCCTCATCCAGGCCTGTCTGCCTGATATGTCTTTTTGTATGTTCATTACCCTCTCAAACTAGTATGGTCAATACTGTCTACTTCAACACAAACTCCTCATCTTGACCCTCAAGATCTCCAGGGCCTTGTCCCTTCTCTCTGCCCTCATATCCTGATATCATATTCATTCCTGAGATATCTCTGCTCTTTGCCCTTCCTTCCTGGCTGCCCCTTGTGACTAGAGCAGGGGTTCTCAACCAGTGGCACTAGTACCACCAGTGGTACTTCGGCTGACTGCTGGTAGTGCTCAGACCACTGGACCAGCAGAACCCCACTCCAACATGGTGCTTTGGGTGGTGTGTTTTCTCTCCCAAGAGGCTCCTGTCTTTGACTGAGCCTCTCGGGAATGCTGGGAAGGACCTTCCCACCTGCCCAGCGTCTCCTACCTGTGTTTTCTGGCCTCCAAAATCCCAAAAGTAACTGGCGGTGATGTCACCACCAGTCACTTCCGGTGGTACACAGCAGGAGAGTGGCGCCAGAGGTGGTACTTGGCCAGGAAGGGGTTGAGAACCCCTGGACTAGAGCTCTCTTGAAGAACGCCAACATCATACCATGGCTCTGGTTTCCACCTCTGTGTGTGTGTGTGTGACATTTAAGTTATTTATTGAATTGGATACAATTGCTATATGTTTTCCAAACTGCATTCCTATGGTTGACAATTCTTGATGAGAGAGTAGATAGAGGAGGAAAGATAAAATAATTGTGGTCTCTCCGCTGAAAGGAGGAGTTGTACTTCAGTTTTATTAACTCCACTAAAAAGGTCAACCATGAGATCATCTCATTCCATACCTGGCATGGATATAAAAACTGACAGCAGACAGCATGCTTTTTATCAATTTTGAAATTGGAAAAGTCTGTCATAAGACTTAAGACATAGCCTTAAGCACTCAATTATCCACTCGTATTTTGTACTGGTAAAAGGCTGCATCTCTGTATAGTTAAACCAAAAAATAAAAAAATTGCAAGATCAAAGTCAGAAGCAAATCGCTCCTTTGTGGCATTAAAATTCCAAACATAGCTTAATTTATATATATATATATATATATATATATATATATATATATATATATATATATATATATATATATATAAAGTACAAGTTAAAATGTGGAACCTTTATTCGAGAGGCCAAATGGTCCATTATGATAAATGTGTCGTTTGGCTCTTGGAGTCGTTTTAAAGCAACGTAGCAGCTGTGGTGAGAGTAATGACCAGGATCAGAACCACAGCATGTGAAGTGGATTGTTTAACTCTTTCCCACTGTGCTGTCTTTCCACTGACTACCTTCAGGAGAGAAGCTTTCTTAGCCATCCATGGAAGTGATCATGTCGCAGTGTCAATTCCCTGTGTGCTGTGGTTCTAATCCTGATTGCGTTCCTTTCCCCAAAGCTGCCCTCTAGCTTTGAAAAAAATGCACAAGGCCAAACAACACATTTATCATAACAAGTGGTTCAGCCGAATGTGTTAAGCTTGGAAAATCAACTTTGGGTGCGCCAACAGAATGGGCTGTGACTGATGTGTGACATTTCCTGTGCAAGGTGTATGAGACCCATGTATCTCCCCATAGGAGAGATGTGCAAACTCCTTACCATGCAGACCAAGGGAGAATGGGGAAGATTGTGGTGTGGAGCCAACCGAAAGGTACAGCTCCTCCCACACTCCCCCCTGGAAATATGATAGGGGGCATCCTCGCCTCCTCCCCACTCATGTGTTTCCCGGGCAACCGGGTAAACGCGAGCATCTCCCAAGGGGATGCTCGGCCTTACCCAGAGAAGACCTCTACAACTCCCCCCCCCACAGGATGCAGCGGTAACCATTTTGGTGTCACTGCATCATGGGGGGGAGAGTAGGATTAGGCTGTAAGTCTTCAGATAAGCTACATTCTAGGGTGTTGAAAGATGTTATCACATATCTGCACTGGGGCTTTGTTCGTAACATCCAAAGTTACCCTGGATTTCTGTGATTTCACATCAGATTCAGTGGACACCATAGGACGTATCAAAAGAGATGAGGGACAATGGTTCTAAAGCATTGTGACATGCATAGCTGAACATGTAGCCCATTGCAAACAAAAGTACAGTATCCACATGGTGAATGTGCAGGCAGATGTGCATCCAACTGAACAGTACCGGACAGCTTCCACATTTTAATGTGCATCTAAATTACAGGAATCCCTTGCACTTTTGTCTGGTTTAGGGACCAGAGCACGGATGAAAGTAAAAAAAAAAAAAAAAAAAAAAGGATGAATGTCAAAGCATAGCCTTTATTTAGCTTACAAATTTATTTGGGCCGGCGAGAAACGTAAATTACTAACTATGGGACACATGCGAATGCATGTGAAATCTAAATGAACAGACATAAAAGAAAAATAAACATAAGAATAAATAAACAGAAGGATAATTCAATTGTTGCCTGTGAACATTCATATTCACAGGGACGGTGTGACCCAGAACTTTGTCAGCTGCTGCCGGAGACAGTTTAATCCGGGGGGAGGGGTGGGCGATCAGGAGCCCTCATCTGCATCTAGCCTGGAGTGCAGGGCCCACGCGAGGGGGGTAAAGGGGGTAAATTGTACCTGGGCCCAGGGTCAAAAAGGGGCCCCAGGAGCCAAAGGAGGGGCCCCAGAATTTTCCTGAGATCTCAGCTGGTCTCATGGAGAATGAAAGACGGAGGCCGGGCTAACCAGGAGGCCAGATCTACCGGGCAGGTAGACTTGGGCACCACATTGGGAAGCATGGTAGACCGGGTCTCCGGAGAGTTTTCCGCCTGTTGCTGTCTTCCCCCTGCCCTGTTTTGCCTCCTTCCCCTTTGAGAAGGGACCCAAAACAAACTTTGTACCCCCTGATAAAATTCCTCTCAGAGGCCCTGCTGGAGTGTTTTCCAGGTGAGCTGAGAGCAGGGTCGGCTGTGCATGGCAGGGGAAGTGCCCAACCCGGCTCTTCCTGGTGCTTCCTTTGCTGCACTAAGCACTCTGCTTGGATGGATGTTTGCATGTTTGCGTGCTCGCTGAGTCAGCTCGGGCACAAAGCCAGGGCTGCGGGAGTGCTGGGGCACTACCCAGCTCATATTGCTGCGGCGGACACCAGCAAGAGACTGCTTTCCCTGATGAAAGAGGACGAAATTTGAAAGGTGGCACAAGGACGAAATTTGAAAAGTGGCCATAATTGGAAAGCACATCAATGAACGTCAAGAGGATGAAAGTCAGGGTATTCCTGTATGCCTGTAATTGGGGTGGTGTGCTCTTAGCGGATCTCTCCCCTTTGCCTGGTGCACACCAGGCTGAGGCGTGTATTTGGCACCATCTGATTGGTTGCCTTGGGCTCAGTGGGGCATGGCTTGCTTGCTTGAGGGGCCGTTGCCTCATGGTGACCAGTCCTGCATCATTGTCGAACCCCTCCCACCCTTCCTTCCTTCCTTCCTTCAGTCTGAGCTTAGCTGATCACTCTTTACAGTGACCAGGTAGGATTTTTTTTGTCGACCCCCTGATTGACCCTTGGTTGTCGGTTTTTTCGCCTACCCCAGACTGGTGTTGAGCGGGTGCATTCATGTTTCCTTGTTGTTCCTCTGTTGTTTCCTTGATCACTTTAGGCTGGTGAGGTGCGGGCAGGGTAGACAGGGCTTGATAGATTGGCATATATTTGGAAGTAAGCAACGTCAGGGGGTGAGCCAGGACTGCTCAGATGATACTTGCCTGGATTGGTGAGGCTGGTTGGCAAACCCCTTGGCTGGTACAAGCAAAGACCTTTCTGCGCTGTACAGCTGCCTCAACCCTTTTGGGGTTGGCAGTGATAAGCTCGCCCAGTCAGCTGGCGATGGCAGCTTGGAGTCAGGATGTGATGCTCATTTGTAATCTGGGGGAGGCAGACAGTTACTACCATGCCCCCAACTCAGTGCCTGCATGTTGGGGGGGGCGCGGGGGGTGGAGAGAGGTTTTCTCCCTGCTGCAGGTATTTGTTTAATTTAAAGCAAGACTTCCTAAGTCAGTCCATGGAGTTTCTGTTGGGTATTCAAGACCAGGAGGCAGACCGGTGGAATAATGCATGGAAATAAAAGGCCAGGGTTTGCACATCCCTGTCTGGGGCCTCCTCTGTTGCAGTTGTGCTAGATGGATTTGTGCCAGGACTGCTGTTTTCTCCTCTCCCCCTAGCAGGCTGACATGAAATTTAATTCACCTCCATCAGCCCTTTGAGAAATCATCTTTGAAATAAACGTAACGTATGTGGCTCATATTGTTTTCAGCAAGGAGGAGAGAGGACTTCTCTCCAAACCATATTTCTACAAATTTCTGTCAAACACAGGAAGTAACCGGGACTGTTGCTTTGATCCCCCCCCCCCCTTAAGAACTATACAGAAAGCCTTCCCTGAAGCCAAGGCTATTTGTCATGATGGTAGAAATACTCCTGTCACCTGACCTGGTAATCAGATGAAGCCAACAGAAGGCATAAATAGTGAACTTTATGGCTTCCCCGGTGAGTTCGGAGCTGACGAGACAGACCTCTAAAGCTGTGCTTAATACCTTGCTTTTTGCAAGGATGTTCTGATTATTTGATTTTAATGTACAGAAAAGTTTTATTAAAGAAATGAGAGGTGGGAAGACAGAGATTGGAGCTTTCCCTTGAGTAGAGCAACTGAGCTGCCGCTATGGCCCCATGTTTTCATGAGCAATATATGGCCATATTGGGGGAGAACGTGCCCTGGTTGAGTTGCCCCAAGCCACATTAATCCCACTTTCCACTCCCCAAAGAGTATATGGCAAGGAGAGAGACCAAGCTGGGGGTGGTGGTGGCTACAGAGTGATATAGGGCAGATGGGGACACTTGGGGCTGCAATTATTTGAGGGAGGTACAATACATGCTATAACATTATAGCGGCAGTATATCTTGTAGTGTCACAAAATGAAAGATTTTTATCTGTTCTAACTCCTGAGAAATTAAATTGCATTACTGCAGAAACTAGAGATGGGCTGCCCAATCCTAACCAAATTTGCTTGCCCCAGCCCACGATTCATTTTGGTCGCTCTGGTGAGTACCACCAGAAGTGACTAGTGATGACATCAAAGCCAGTTACTTCCAGGTTTTCAGAGGCCAGAAAACACAGGGAGGAGGCTCTGGGCAGGTGGGAGGGCCCTTCTCAGCATTCCTGAGAGGCTTGGCCAAAGGCAGGAGCCTCTTGGGAGCAAAAATGCGCCACCAAAAGCTCTGCATCAGAGCAGGATTCCAGTGTTCCAGAGGTCCGAGTACCACCAGTAGTCGGCCAAAGTACCATTGGTGGTACTAATGCCACAGGTTGGGAACCCCTGTCCTAGAGCATCTCCAGCAGGTGCCTGTGGAGCCTCTGCTTGAAGGTCTCCAGTGAGGGAGAATCCACCACCTCCCTTAGCAATCTGTTCCACTGCTGAACCACCCTGACCGTCAAGAATTTCTTCCTGATAGCCAACAGGAATCTCCTCTCTGGCAGTTTGTACCCATTGGATCTAGACCCACTGACGTCGCTGGAGGTGGGACGGAAAGTTAAGTTCTGCAGCTTTCCGCCCCACCGTTACTCTCTGGTACAATGCGCCCCGCCCCCTCGTCGTAGGAGCCCGTCAGTGGAGAGAAAGCAACGTGGAGGGACTCTCCTGCGTGTTGTTTCCTATGACGAGGGGGCGGGGCACCTCGTACCGGAGAGTAATGGTGGGGCAGAAAGCTGCAGAACGTAGCTTTCCGCCCCACCTCCAGCGACGCCAGTGGGTCTAGACCAGTTCCAGAACAAATATATTCCTTCTTCCACATGACAGCCCTCCAAGGTATTTGAAGAGCGCTTGAAGAAGCCATTAGTTGTACATTTGGTGTCCGTGGCTGCACAGCTTGCCCGTGAGGGGAACGTATTCATAGAAGGAGGCACTGCTTCTATTTGGAGGGATGTAAGAACACTGTATTTTATTCTTTCTGTCTGGAGGATTATAGCTTGTGCAAAACTAATCAATCGAATTTCGAATTTCCTCCCACTGCTCTATTCCGTTGCGCCTGTTTCCAAAAAGAAGTTGCCCTTCTGGCAATACAGCAAGTGACAGTATAATCAGTTCAATCATTTTAGAAAACCCTTTCGTATTGGGGCCTTTATGAAATGACTGAAATGTCAGAAACCAAAACCCCTTTTTCTCCAAGGGGATCATTTGGTATTTCCGTTTCAGTTGACCTTTCAGCAGATGACTCACGGTTAATATTGACAATAGTTTGGCATTAAGTACATTCCCTGCGACAAATGAACAGTCTTGGAAAGTTATTTAAGAAAAGACCGAGAAGTTGTTGACAACAGCACTAGGTGGAATCCAAAAGTGCCCTTCTACATGGAGATGTCTTCTCCTCCACAACTTCTCCTTGTCCATTTAAATACCTCACATTAGAGTGAAACTGAATGCAAGTATGTTTTGCTTGTGCAAAATCTTTCACAGTTGGAAGCATGACACCTGGTATAAAAAGGTAAGGTGACCCCTGACAATTAAGTCCAGTTGTGTCCGACTCTAGGGTGTGGTGCTTATCCCCATTTCAAAGCCGAAGAGCCAGCGTTGTCCGAAGACGCCTCCGTGGTCATGTGGCCGGCATGACTCTCCTTGCCGCAGCGCGTAGCATGCGGCTGGAACACGGAGCGCTGTTTACCTTCCCGCAAGCGGTACCTATTTATCTATTCGCATTAACATGCTTTGGAACTGCTAGGTTGGCAGGAGCTGGCCAAGCAACGAGAGCTCACCCCGTCGCGGATTCAAACTGCCGACCTTTCGATGACAGCTCATGGTTCAGCGGTTTAACCCACTGCGCCTCTCGGTGGCCTGACACCTGTTATAGAGCCCAGCTATTATAGCACTACACGAAGGTTTGCACAATTTATTGTGCAAACGTTTGCAGACTAAGCTAGTGACTTTTTTCTCTTTCCGTGAAGAGTTCTTTGGCTCCAACCCAAAATTCTCAAGTCGGGTGTGCCTGACATTTCATCTATTACCTAGGATTCTCCAAGAAGGGCATATCAGGAAAGGTTTTTTTTTTTTTTAATAAAATGACTGACAAATATCTGCAAAATCATGAAACAGTTCTCAGAACAGTGTGAAATTCTGTGGCACTCCTCTAACAGCCCAATCATTTTCCCCAGCATTTATTGATTGATTTTCCACATTTTTATACCACCCTTCCTCCAAGGAGCTCAGGGTGTTGTACATGGTTCCTCCCCCTCCATTTGTCCTCACAACAACCCTGTAAGGTAGGTGAGGCTGAGAGAGAATGATTGGTCCAAGGTCACCCAGGAAGCTTTGTGCTGAGCGGGGATTTGAACCTGGTTCTTCCTGGTCTCAGTCCAACACCAGAACCACTACATAATCCTGGCCCAACCTTATCCCCCACCATTGATGACAAGGCAGACTTACAGCGCAATCCTGTGTAACTTTGCACCGGTGTAACAGCAGATGCCCAGGTGGAAGTGCAATTACACTGGCATAAATGGGGGATAAGTCCTGGCACATACTTTTGCTACTGAGATCCACCCCTCTCCAGCTCACTCCCTGCCCCTGCCCACCCCAGAACGCCCCAGAACCTCCCCCTCCCCACCACCAACTTACTGACACTGACTCTAGGAGCCAGAGGCATGTGGACCACATCTCTGGTCATTTGCGACAGCAGCCCAGAAGCCTGCAACGACCTTCAGGCTTCCACGCTGCTGCAAAGGAACCTCATGTTCCTTGTTCCGGTAGCACAAAGCCCAGAGAGGATTGGGCCACCAGTGCTGTAGTTCCATTAGCAAGTGAATGGTCTTGGTTGATTCCAAAACTGTGACTCTGGAATGTACGTGGATGGCTTTTCATTCTTTCTGGCGACATTGGGTAATAGAAAACAAACTTGTACTTCTTAATTCATGTATCTTCCTTTTTTGGAAAGGATGTGTGTTGGGGGGGGAATACAGTCTGAGAGCCCAATCCTAACTAAGATCTGGCCGGCGGCCCACGGCTGTCCGCCGGATCCTGTGCACCTGCAGCCAGTGTGGTTGCTGGGTGGGAGGTCTACTTGGGGAAGGAGACACTCGTCTCCTTCTCTGAGTATAAATGGCAGCCACCTGGATGGGCCTCCTCGGATATCCGCCAGCTATTTTGCTGGTGGAAGTAGAGGAGGCCGTGTAAAGTCTCCAGCACCCGGTGGGGATCAGGATACAGTCAGGATATGGCCACCCCAGCCGCTGGGGCCAATAGCCACCCTCCTGGCTCTGGTGATCCGCCCCTCCACCCACTGGATCCAAACTTACCTTGGTCCGGTGATACCAGGGTCCTCCCGGTGCCAGAGCCGGCCTTCCCGGCTCTCGAGGAGGCACAAACATGCCTTATGGCACGTTTGTGACTCCTTCCAGCGCTGGAACACTTGTTCCGGCGCCGGAACGTTCTGGTGGATTGGGCTGCCCATGTTATAATTCAATGCTCATCTGTAAAAAAAAGGGGGGGGAGTGCTGATAATGCCCAGCCACAGTGACCTACAGATGACATTGTCAAAGTCTGCATTGAGCTTCCAGATTAATGGCTTAAAGGTACTTTTTTTCTTATTATTAAACTGGGAGAGTAACTGAATCTGCAATATAATTTCCCTGGATAGGTAGATTTCCTGAAATCCTCTGTTTCCTTGCTTGTATTTTAATGAACAACTTTACTGACATACAGCTAAGAGGACACTCAGCCATGTCAATGACATAACCTTAATGCTTCTTGTATCTTTTGATGAGTATAAAGCTTGGCCCTAGAGCACAACCTAAAGTGCTCACCACATTTAAATTCATTTGTTCTGTTGCCCAAAACTGACCTATGTTACTTGGAGGGAAAAAAAACCCAAATCCTACTATTAGAGCAGTTATGATGTCAGTACTAAAAAGATTTGGCCAAAAATCAAATTTTCAATAAGGGGGCATTTTTACTGCCAAACATTTTTCTCCTGCAAAGTTTGTCTTTCAGCACATAAATCGAACCCAGCAAAACTTCAAAACAGCCATTACTCAGTCAGGATTTCTTGAGGCCCACATCTTTCCCATCACTGTTAACATCAATTCAAAGAAAAGTGTACCAGAGGCATTTGTAACGTGAACATGCATTCTGGCCAGTGCACATTTTATATCGGGCCAAAGAAAACACTGCATTGTGCCTGATGAGAAAACTCCCTTAAATGTATGTTCTCCAAATCTCCTTAAATGTCAACCCTAAACGACCTTTGTATTTTTCAGGAACAGGACAGTCAGAGACTCTCCAGTGGCTCCATAGAGCGACCAACCTGTCCAGGTGTAAACTAAGTCAAACCAGAAGAAAGATGGAGCTTTCAGTGCCAGGACGAGGGTGGTGCAACACAGCACCTCAGCAACAGGTAGCAGGCTGGCCATCAGGAAAGAGACTGATCCCGGTCCAGAATGCATCCAGGGGCAAGGCTGGGAGGAGGAGGGAAGAGCCTTTGTGCGACCTGGAAGTGGGTTGTTAACTTTGCAGAAGCCCTGCAGAGGCTTGAAAAAGACATTTTTGTTTTCTTTAGAAGGCAGCTTAGCAGTCCCGATCCTATGCATGTCTACTCAGAAGTAGGCACTCTTGAGTTCAGGGAACTTACTCTCAGGAAAATGTGTACAGAATTGCAGCTATCCCCCACCAGCCTTTGTGATGCAGTGGCGCCGAGCGTGTGCTACATGCTATAGTGTGTGTGACCAGATGACCTGGGAGAAGTAAGTAAAATTCATTCTCCTTACTGCTGTGTAAGCCGCCTGGCTGCCAATGGGTCTTCTTGGACTTATGCCAGCTATTTAGCTGGAGTAAGTCTGAGGAGCCTCAGGGGGTGTGTTAGGCAGGGAAAAGGGGGATAGGATCTTGGCGTGCACTCCTGCCGCTGAGATCCACCCCCACCTGTCCCTGAACCAGAGGCGTCGCTCCGGTAGGGCCCCGCCCCCTCACTGTCGGAGCCATTCCCATGCAGAGAAAGCAGCAGGCAGGGTCTCTTGTCTGCTGCTTTCTCTGCACGGGAATGGCTCCGACAGTGAGGGGGCGGGGCTGCCTCCTGCTCGCTCGGTAAACGGGACTAGGACGGAGCAAAATGTACGGCCCCGCCCCTACTGGAGCGACGCCTCTGCCCGAAACCACCCCCAGTTCAGCCCAGTCCCCACCCCGATCCTCCACCAAACCGCCCCCACTGCCACCTTACCTGCTCCAGTGGGGTGTCAACTGGCATGTGTGCAGAGCCTCCAGCTGTTTGCGCTGGTGGCTCCGAAATCACAAAATGGCGGGGCGGCTTTCACTCTGCAGGGAAGGGGCTTGCGGCAGCAGATCACAAGATCCGCTGCCATAGGTCCTGAACAAGACTGGGCCATTAGTCAGTTACAAGGGGATCTTGCTGATGGTTTCATACATACCAACTTGTCTCCAGGGGCCAGCGCTTGAGTCACGTCATTCGGTGGCATTCTGTATAATAGATCTGGGCAAAGGTCACAAACTATTTCCTCAAGCCTTCTATTTTAACACGCTTTCTCTGGGGCTTCATTTCAGTTTAATTGAAAGCACCTTCTCTTCCTTTCGGTTTTAGTGGATGCTTCTGACTTACCAAGCTAAATGTCAACTTGTATCAGGGAATTGCTGTTGTGCTTCTTGTGCTGCTTTGCTGAAGGCAGAAATATTGCTGGAGACCCCCATGCTTTAACCTGAGCTATCAGTAATCCTCCTATGATGAGAAATCTTCCAGTGCTTAAGTGACACATCTCCATTTATTAAGTCCTTCCACAATTGCCTAGCTTGGCATTGACACAGAGGCTGTTTCAAGAAAATGTTAGGAAAATGGCTAGAGACATTGATGGCCACAATCATTGATCAGCAGGAGGTGTGGTTTGGAGGTTGAGTCGCTGCCTTGCCTGAAGAAGCTAAGCAGAGTCAGCCCCAGTCTTGCTTTGGAAGAGGGACAAAACGCCACCGATGGAGGGCTGGAGCCGAGCCGACAGAGCTTCGGAATGGAATGCAGAGGAGTGTGGGCTGTGGAGTTATCAGCTGGCAAGAATGGATAACAGCTTGTTAACCCATCTGAGGCTTGATTGCGGTTGCCTGTGGAAGCTTGGAAGACAAGAGCCATGCAGTCAGAGCGACAACTACACTATGAAGGGAAATACCTTGTGAAATGGAGGGTTCTATGGGTTTCTCTCAAAGAATAACATTGTAAAAAACCCAATTTGAAAAAGAAAGGGGGGTTATGGTCGGCCTGCCTAGGTAAACTGCCTTGAGTCTATGAGAAAGAAGGTATATAAATGCTGTAATAAAATAAATAAATAAAATCTCCAAAAGGCTTCACGCATTCCCAGAAGATTGTTATGCTCATTGGCCCATCCCTTTCCAACATCCAATAGCTTCATATGAAAGAAAAATCAATGTGAACTGCATCGTAGAGAGCCCCATCAACCTAATGTTTATAGAATTCAACATGTCAACTCTTACAGAAGGCTAACTCAATTGCTCTTGTCACCGAGCATAGAAACCAAGAATAAGCATAGCTCCAAGCCACTCACCACTGGGCTTTCTATGACTTTGAATGCTGACATGGATTATGTCATGTCAGCAATATTATATTTTCTGTTTGCGGAGGGGGCAGGCACGGTAATCAGTCCTCCTGCAATGTAGATCGGATCAGCACTGAATATGTTTTGGAAGAAAATTTCAGAGTTCTCCTTGAGGAGAAACATCTCAAGGGAAGCTAAATGAGTTTCTATACGACAAGTGACATTTCTTCAGGGAGTTTTGTATATTCCTGTGCTAAGTGTTTCCCAAACTTTAGATACCTGAGGCATATTTTTGTCCAAGCTAAAATTTGATGCACATTTTTAATCCCCCCAAAAAATATTTTTGGAGAGTGGAAGAATAAAAACTACTCACCATAAGTGAAGTTGATCTCTTGGTTTTTCCATGAGTCACTTTTCTGGCTGTGTTTCCTAACTTGAAGGAGACCAGCCCAGACCCATGTCTCATACAGAGTGGCAATGGGGTGACTCCTTTATGGGTGAAAAATTCATTGCATCACAGTATCCAGAGTGATTGAAAGAGCCGATCACTTTTGATGCAGAGATATGGCAGACGAACCCATCCCAGTGGAGAATGATTAGAAGGAGGCCAAGTTAGAAAATAGAATCATGCAGAAATACAACAGACAGCTTCCTTTGTGGATGGATGATTTAGGATCACAGTTAATTTACAGCCTAATGCTATGCATCCCCCCCCCCCCGCCGATGCAGCCGTGCCAAAACAGCTTGTGCTGTTTCCTGCAAGGGGTTCAGTCTTGGAGGTCTTCTCTGGATTATCGAACATTTGTTCCAGCCAGGCCAGCAAACTTTCTCCAGGAATGGAGTTCTTCCTTTCACCTAACCTTTCCTGAAATTACTGCTATTTCATTGAAGAACTATGAGTTCTGGTACTATGTACGAGATCAGTTTGTCTCTGTTTCCCCCATCTCCATAGTGTTGTATGTATTTATTTTATGGATCTCTTGCATTCATTCTCCCCCCTCCCTAAAATAAAGAAGTTTGTTCTCTTTCGCTTTTCTTTGCAGGAAAGATGATGAACCTTTGGTCCTTTGAATTGCCCCTTTCTGAATCTTTTCCAGTTCTATTATCTTTTACTGATGGACACCCAGAAATATACACAATTTCTGGACACCCAGGAATATACAGTACACAATATGTAAATGTCGCTGCACTTTCTATTTAAATAATGACATTGTGATAATTGCTTTCTAAGATGACTCCAAGATTGCTTTCCTGGCATCGTTGATCGACTTGCAAGTATTGAGCATGCCAGTATTCTAGCTACCCACAACAGTACTGTAATTCCTGCAGAAAGCAGACATCTGAAAGCATCCCAAAGCATCTGGAAGGGTGCAAGTTACTGTCTCTTGAAATCAATAACAAGGCTCCCATTATAACAGGAAAGCTTTCCTTGTAGTCATTTTTGGTCTCTAGTCTGTACAGTCGCTGTCCGTGGTCCTACATCGTTCCCTTCTAGTTTGACATCAATTAAAGTGGACGTCTTATACAATATACACAGCACTTTAGGAACAAAATATTGCCAAGACAGATCTACAAAGACCTTCATCTACTCCATAGTTTCCCTGAGCAATGTTCTAGTTCTTAGAGCTGCGAAAATGAGCTTGAAAGAAGGAATGGGGAACGTTTGCAGGATTTTCAGTGACCAGGAAATGGGATTTCAGGGTCCTGAATAGCTTCTTGCTCCAGCCACCTGTGACAAGCTTATTCAAATTAAACTATGTAAACTAAGCAAGTACTTGCATATTGACTTAATGCAGATTTCAGAAGGGGGGATTTCCTATGGAATTTATTTATTTTAGCAAAGGAAATTTGATTTACATTGCAATCATATTCTGCCTTCTCCTCAGAAATAAGTCCTGTTATGGTCAGATAGCGCTTACTACCAGAAAAAATTATGCATAGGATTGTAGACTTTGTAATTTATTTTAACACAGAGCTCAAACACACTCCTACTGTCCAATCCTAATAGGGCCTTATGCTGCCGCAACTAGCGTTCTGGGCAGCAGGTGGGCAGAATGGGGCAGGGTAGGGAAGAACACGGAGAAGACTGAGGAGGGGGGGAGGATGGATCAAGGCCAGGAAGGGGGCGTTATTGGTGGCAGTGGTGCCACTGATATTCTATCCCCCTTCCTGGCCTCGATCCGCCTTCCTGGCTCCCATGTAGACCCAATGGGGGCTGCAAGGGCTTACAAAAGTTCCCTTACCCCAAGGAGGCCTTTGCAACTTGAAATTCCCCCATGGGGTGCAGCATGCACCCCATTCACACAGTTGCATCAACACACAGGCAGGTGGATTGGACTGCTAGTCATAGCACTTCTTTCTTTTGGATACAACCCAGAAAACTAGAGAAAACATGTCAACATTAATGCTCTTAGAAGGCAAGTAATGAGTATAGTTAGTAGGGAGCATATATTGCAAGTCCTTCACTGATCTCATGTAGAACTTACCGGACAACCCTATGCATAGCTACTCAGAAGTAAGCCCCATTATGTTCAATGAAGTTTACTCCCAGGGAAGTGTGTGTACAGTTGCAACCTTACAGCCTAATTGTACCTAACTCCCCCTGCGCAGATGCAGCAGTGCCAACAGGGGAGTTTCAGATCCTAGAGGTCTCTTTGGGGTAAGGCAACATTTGTCCTTTGTCCCAGGGCAAGCCTCCATTGTCCTGATGGGTCTACTCAGATCTGCACCAGCTACCTTGCTAGCACAAGTCAGAGTGGACACAGGTCGGGGAATTGAGGGCAGGAAGGGGGATAGGATAGCAGCATCACTGCCGCCATCAATCCCTCCCCCTTCCCAGCCTCAATCCACCTCCTTCCCTGCCCCAGTCTCCTCCCTATTCCTCCCCACCCCATTCTGCCCCACCCCACCTCCTGCCTGCCTTCTATGCTGTCTTACCAGTGCTAGGGCTCATTGGTGGGATGCTGTCACATGGACCTGGCTGCTAGCGGTGGTGGCCAGGCCACACTGCAGAGGCGTATCAGGAGCGGATGCTGCCTGGAGCACCGCTTGCTGATACGCTGCCCCGAAGCGGCGGCCCGGCTTACCGGGACGCTCCGAGGCCTTCTCTCCCGGCCTCGGAGCCAGAGAAAGCCCCGGAGCGTCCACCACGACCGGTGGACAGGGCTTTCTGAAGGTGGCACGCTATTTATTCTTTTTTGCACATGCGCAGAACATTTACGTAACGTAAACGTTCTGCGCATGTGCAAAAAAGAATAAATAGCGTGCCGCCTTCAGAAAGCCCTGTCCACTGGTCGTGGTGGACGCTCTGGGGCTTTCTCCGGCTCCGAGGCCAGGGGAGAAGGCCTCAGAGCGTCACCCGCGTCACCGCTGCTCCGCTCGCTCCAGTCTTTCCACGCCTCTGCCACACTGTATGGCCTTTTTCAACCACCATAAAGCAGGCTGCACTACCAGAATACAAGTTCAACGATGCAGCAGGCCATTAGGATTAGGCTCTTCATCTTTAGCCATAAAGTCATGTGGCAATGAAAACTGATTTCTGAAAGAGACCAATTCAGATATGATGCCAGTCTCTGGCTTGATAAAGTGTGTCCATAAAAAGGTATATTGGCACATTAAAAACAGGGATGTTGCTATTACGGGCCCTGAAAAAGATGAGGAATACTTGTTGACGTCTATGAAAATTGATGTAGATCTGCTTGATTGAATTTGTCTGAAACTATTGAGTAAAAGAGTTAGAACTAGCTATTTTAAATGAAGCACAGAGATAAATTTCAAATACCCTCTTAAACTCCAGGGGCTAGAAAAAGTCATTACTTGTGTCCAAATCATGATTGATATTGTTATAACCAAATTCTTTCATTTGGTTTCAATTCTTCCAGAAACAAACAAACAAACAAAAAACTTTGGCCCTTAATGCTGAAGATCCTTAGATCAGCTGAAAGGAGCGACATACTCCAATATATCTTCTTAACAAACTCAGCACACTCAGAAAAAGGTCATGGCGAAACATGGGTCAAACAACAAGCCACCTTCAAAATTGTGTGTTAAAACAAGGAGTTGCCATTGAAGGATCACTTCAAGCAAAATTCTTTTCTATTTTTTTTAATTTCTCCTGAGATGAAACATCAGAAGAATTTCCAGGAAAAACAGAATGTGTGAAATGTTTAGGGGAGAGATTCACATAACATATGCAAACATACACAGAAAACAAGATTTCCCGTAATTTGTCCTGCAAGATAGGTCCAGATTTCCCTGTTCCTGCAATGCAGTGACAAATGTAAGGTAAAGGTAAAGGTATCCCTTGACAATTAAGTCCAGTCGTGTCCGACTATAGGGAGCGGTGCTCATCTCTGTTTCAAAGCCAAAGAGCCAGCGCTGTCCGAAGGCATTTCCATGGTCATGTGGCCAGCATGACTCAACACCGAGGCACATGGAACGCTGTTACCGTCCCGCTGATGCGGTACCTATTAATCTACTTGCAATTTCTTACTTTCGAACTGCTAGGTTGGCAGGAGCCGTCACACGGATTCAAACTGCCGACCTTTCGATCAACAGCTCATGGTTCAGTGGTTTAACCCACTGCGCCACCCGCTGTACTGGTCAATAAATCTAAATGTTGATTCAATAGCCTGACTTGTCTCTCTTCCCATGTTAATCCCTGGAGAGGAAACAAAAAAAGGAAGGGGCACTCTGAACCTGAGATACTCAGTGCAGAATGTTAATGTAACCACTAGGTGGCAGTACAACCCTGTTGAAATATACATCAAAGCCTCATATAGATGTGACTGTTTTACCACCCTGAGAATTTTCATGGATCTTACTGAAATAACTTCTGTCAGCATTCATGCTGGTGTTTGGAATTGAACCTTCACATTTGCCTCTGACTGAAATGTAGGGGCAATTCAGTAGCCACCATATGAATGTCGAAATACTCGGCATCATAGGAATACCAACCAATGTGTCCAGACCACAACTCCTGCAGCACCGTGTTTGTGATATTTGTTGGGAACAAAGTGAAGAACTCAAACAAAAGGAAATGTTTTGAATGCAACTTTAGGTGACAAGAAGAACAAGGGTAGATGCTGCAGCTGACTATGTGACTTCTGGCAGGGGCATTTGGCACATATTTCGAGCCAATGTACATGGTAATGGGCTTCTAAACATCATGCTAGCTGCGCAGAATATTTCCACGTGTAAATGCCTTTTGGCATCGATGTGGAGTCCGTAGCATTTAAAACACACCTTCGTCTTCTATCATGAAGCATGTTTTTTTTTATTTGGTACCAGCTCACTACAGTAGTGCTGTTAGCAGAGCATGGAGAGCACTCGTGGCCTGGTGTGACCTGCATTCTTGAATGGTGCAGAATTAAGCTGGAGTCCTGGCTCCTTCCTTAGCTATTGCCCTTTGCAGTAGGATATATATGACATCTGTATAAAACCAGGTTGTCTTAACCCCTTTCACCTCTCTACATCATCAACCCAAGTACGGCTTGGTGCATAGACTGTTTATGAGTGGCCCCTTTAACATCCAAACACCAGGTGCAGGGTCCTTCCTTTATCGCTGATCTGCCTACTCAGTATTGTAACACGTTCCCTTCAAAACCACAGGGATGCCTAAAGGAAACATTCCTTCCTAGGCATCTTATTCTGTTTTCAAATGTCTCTCAAGGGTTGTTCTTAGGGCTAAACTAGATGTAATCTGAGTCACCCATGATTAGTCTCCTGACAAGTTTTAGTTTCAGGCTGTTTTTCTGATCAGAATCAAGCTGCTTCCCTGCCCCCCACATACACACCCAGTGGAAAAGCAACTGGGGTATGATTTGAATCTAAAGAATGATCCATGGGTAAAGAGTGCACACATCCACACACACACACACAATTATTTATTTATTTATTTATTTATTTTTCACATTTTTATACCGCCCTTCCTCCAAGGAGCTCAGAGTGGTGTACATATTTCCTCCCCTCCTTTCTGTCCTCACAACAACCCTGTGAGGTAGGTGGGGCTGAGAGATAGTGACTGGCCCAAGGTCACCCAGGAAGCTTCGTGGCTGAGCGGGGATTTGAACCTGGATCTTCCAGGTCTACGTCCGAATCCCAAACCACTACGCCATCCTGGCTTTGTGCTCATCAATTCACATTCCCCTTGGCCACTGCAAGGGAGCCTTGGGACAAAGCTCTGCACTGAGCTTATGGCAGTGATTAGTGGTTTCTACCTTACCACCAGTGAATGAGGGGAATCTGCAGCACTGGGGAGTTCAGTGGGTCAGATTACTCAGGTGGGCCCTCTGATGTGTGTAGGTCCATTCTTGGTGCCTGACCTGGCAAAACCTTGATGCTGCCCCTTCCCATGGCTGCATTTTAGTAAAGTAGTTGTAGCCATTGTTGTCCTCAGACGATCAATCTTGGGCTCCTTTTGTCACATCTACTTTGGTTCCAAGTCTTAAATCCACCTTCTGGTCCTTTAATTGTTCTCATTAAACGCAATGTTCACCTGCATTAGTAGAACCGTAGCTTCCAAGTTGCGAGAAGTAGTGGTTCCACTTTACTCCGCATTGGTCAGATCTCACCTGGAGCTGGTCAGACCTCACTGTGTCCAATTCTGGGCACCTCATTTTAGGAAAGATGCAGCTAAACTGGAGCAGGTTCAGAGAAGAGGGACAAGGATGATCAGAGGACTGAAGAACAAGCCCTGTGAAGACAGGTTGAGGGAACTTGGTATGTTTAGCCTGGAGAAGTGGAGGCTGAGAGGGGATATGATAGTGCTCTTCAAATACCTGAAAGGGCTGTCATACGGAACAAATTTGTTCTCAACTGCCTCTGAAAGTAGAACTAGAAATGGGTAGAAACTGCAAGAGAGAAGATTCCAGTTGGACATCAGGAAGAAACCCTTGACAGTAAAGGCGGTTCGGCAATGGATCAGATTGCCGAGGTAAGTGGTGGATTCTCTGTCGCTGGAGATCTTCAAGCAGAGGCTCGACAGGCACCTGCTGAAGATGCTCTAAGGATTTCCTGCTACAGGCAGGGGGTTGGACTAGATGACCTTGTTCGCCCCTTCCAACTCTATGATCCTATATTATTTTATGAACATGCTCTTTAAATCTATGAAATACCAGCTGCCATAATAAACGTGAATAGTTCTGCTTTGCTTATGGGAGGAGGATGAGGGATGATGTAACTTCTTTCCAGAACATAGTTTTGGATCTGCATTTAGGGTTTCTTTGTTGTTACAACAGCTTGGCGAGGCAACGGGGTGATCACGACAGCTGTAGAATTTCGTTCCATAGAAATGTTTAGTAGTAGCCGGTGATGCATCTGCCAGACATCGTTTATGTCTCCTGAATTCTGCTACAGTGCAGAGACTTGGAAGTGGTTCCCGTTCCATTTTGTAGTCCAATACGTGTGATTTTCCTCCTGGGGCCAAGTCAAGGGTCTTGCAGTCCCCATGAATGCTTCCGTTTGAAATCCGAACCCAGCAGGTGTTTTCTTTCATAAACAAAGACAAATGCTTGTGGTTTCTTTTTTCTTGGTGGGATTCACCCTGTTTTAAAGTTGACAGTTTAGAACATGCCAGGGGACAGCAGCTAATTGCTTCACGTGTAACAGTTACTACTTGCTGTTATGGCTTATGTCAAATGCTCCACCAGATGGTAAGAGAGAAAGGATACTTTAGTTAAGGGAAGGAATAAGCAGGCGAGGATATGGTGTGTCCGGATAGTCTGGGAACATATCCAGAGCCTATTACCTCTTTAGAATTTGGGGAAAGAGTCGTGCATTCATCACTATAAGGGCCAAACTAGAGGCGACATTCAATGCCTCACCATCTACCTTTGGAGGTTTTAGATCCTAAACTTGCAGGCTGTATGGGAGCTCAATCCAGACCAGGATTCTGGTGCAGAAGTAAAGGTTGATTAACCCTTTTATTCTGCAGTTTTCTTGCTGAAAATGCCCTGATTTCTGGTGTGGAAATGGTCTTCATTGGGTCCCCCATGCCACTGCAATTTTAAAACACCCCTCAAACTGGAGATGATGCCTTTGTTGGGATGGATTATATGGAAGGAGGCAGTCCCTCAAGTACCCTGGTCCCAAGCTGTAAAGGGTCTTAAAAGTCATGTCTAATTTGGGCCTAAGTCAGTGGCTCCCAAACTGTGTTCTGAAGGATGCTGGGATTCTTTAGCAAGCAGCCTATTTATTTATTTATTTATTTATTTATCCACATTTTTATACCGCCCTTCCTCCAAGGAGCTCAGAGTGGTGTACATATTTCCTCCCCTCCTTTTTTGTCCTCACAACAACCCTGTGAGGTAGGTGGGGCTGAGAGAGAGTGACTGGCCCAAGGTCACCCAGGAAGCTTCATGGCTGAGTGGGGATTTGAACCTGGATCTTCCAGGTCTAAGTCCGACTCCCAAACCACTACACCATCCTGGTCAGAGTGTTCTCAATAAAAAGATCAGTTACAGAGGACACAGTTCTCTGAAAGGCAGTATCCACCTTTTCCAGGGCATCTTGGATCTCTACTCTAAGGTGTGGTCTCTGTCCATGTGAACACAACAGGCCCTATAGACCAAGTGTACATTTTAGAACAAACCCCAGCATCCTCTGCGGCTTGCCAAGGGTTCATCAGCAGATAAGTCTACTTACTCACCGGGTGTCACGAACATGCTTTACGGCATGTTTGTGACCACCTAGGCTGGCACTGAGACTGCAGTGCCGGCACCAAAGACGTGGCGTACGAGTGTGCTGTTAGCCTGTGAATCAACACCTATCTCTGGCCAAATGAAAGGGATCAGTCAGCCATACTAACCAAGGAAGGTTCCTTATAGCACTACTAGTGCTGCACTAGACCAAAATTATACTCCCTGGTCCCTATAAAAGCCGGCTTACTTGTGGCTGCACAGCTCGAGGGCCTGTTCTTGTTACCTGCAGATCATCAGAGCTGGGTCTCATTATGAGAGCACAAAATTTGCTGGAGTCTAGCAGCTAGAGCATGGTGGTCCAACGCATGGCCCGCGGGCCGCATGCGGCCCCCGAAGGCCTCTGCTGCGGCCCCCGGCTGCTCCTGGAGCTCCCCTCCCCCGCAGTCACCCACGCTCCCCTGATGATCGGAAAGGTGGTCGGGAGCCGATCGGTCATTATTATTAATTAATTAATAATTTAATTTATTGTGCGGCCCCCGGGTTTCATGTCGAAGTTCGCATGCAGCCCTCGAGGTACGAAATGTTGGACCACCCTGAGCTAGAGCAAGGAAGGCAACCCTAGTAATGCGAGTAAGCACCACCATTCTTGGAAGCTACGCTCAACAGGTTTAAACGACGCACTGAGTAAATGTTCTGGCAACATGTCCTAACCATCGCTTTGATGGCAGCAATGATACATAATCTATTTTTAGTGCTTTCATTGGGCCTTGGAGACATGTGTCTCATGGCCCACAAGAAACGGTACTGTTGCCTTAATTATCATCGTGGGTCTCCTAATATGAAACACTTGAGAGTACTTCCACAGCAATAATTAAGACGTTGCCTGTGTAATTTGTAGTACAATTAGGGATTTTCTAGTTGCCGGTGAGCTCGAGCAAGCCAGCCCCCATATGCTTCTTTTAACAATCCCAGCCTCCTTATTCCTTTGTTGCTGTGTTAACATGTGGCTTCCAGAAAGAACCGCAAGGAGAAAGAAGCCCTCTCCTGTGTCTAGTCTTTCTGACGCAGTTTTTACAAAAACCAGCGCTGGCACGCCAACACATTTTTCAGACAAGGTCTGATGGCCTTCTCTGTTGGAGACACTCTCCAAATTGGGTGGCAATATTCATTAGCAATAACGATATACTGTCAGTAATATACAATTAATTAATAACACAGGCGTCCCCTTGTATCTGCGGGGGATATGTTCCCCGCCCCCGCTGATATGGAAACTGTAGATAAAAGGGAACCCTACAAAAAGGTTCAAAAATCCCCCATCAATCATGCAAATGACTTATCTGCTTGTGATTGCAGCTTTCCTGTTGCTGTTCTTGGGTCTATGTTCCATTGTCGTAAATGGCTGGTGCGTGACAGTCCAATCCTATAGGATTGTGCTGTTTTAAATTTATGCCAGATTATATAACAATCTTTAATGGAAAAGGGGCAAGACCTTGCTAAAATAAGAATCGCTTAACTCCTGCTATGTGCAACTAGCTCTTACTGTCTTTAATAAAACATGTTGAGGTCTAGCCTCATTGTTGAGAAACAGACTTCAAGATACATTGGGATCTCTAGATCTATATGGAATATTCAATCTCTGATTTTATTTCTCAAGCAAATTTGGTCCTTTAAGTTTAGGCCAGCCGCTGTATCCTACACAGGATTGAGTTGCCCTTCTTTAAAAATGCACCAGGTTCTAATTTAAGGATCTTTATTGTTTCCAGAAAAAAATATCATCATGACGATCCCTAAGGGGCTCGGTATTTTTCTGTGATTGCCAAGAAAAGCCACAGAAAGACTGGGATTTATTTGGAACATTCTAGAATTTGCATAATAATTACTTTACATTTGCTGTGAGAAATCTGTGGCGAATCTCTGCCCAGATTTTTACTTTGTCTCCTAGTAATATTGGTTTTCATAGTTTAAGTTGCTAGAAACAAAAGAGAAAACACAGTTAAAAATGTCCAGAGCTGACAAAATGTTTGCTCATCTTTGACTTGGCTGCTCCCTTACAGACTCAGACCCAAGGAACCATCACCTGAATGAAGTTGATGAACTTGATCTTCAACTGGTAATAAAGAGAATAGAACAGAGACTGACAGCCCAATCCTGTGTAACTCTTGCACTGGTGTAACAGTAGATCCACTGGTGTAAGTGCACTTATGCCAGTGTAACTTGCCATATACCAACAGACTTAGGATGGAGACCAGCGTAACCCCCCTTGGATGCTGCGCATGCACAGTTTGGATGCAGGATGGACGCCGCTGCAACTCCACCGGTGCAGGGGGAATTCCAGGGGTGTTCTGACACCCCCAGAATGCCCCCTGCACTGGCAGAGTTGCGCTGGTGTCTGTCTTGTGTCCGAACTGCACATGTGTGGCAACCGAGGGGGTTACGTCGGTCTCCGTCCTGTGTCCGTCGTCATATGGCAAGTTACACTGGCATAAGTGCACTTACACTGGTGGATCTACTGTTACACTGGTGCAAGAGTTACATAGGATTGGGCTGTGTGTGTGTGTGTGTGTGTGTGTGTGTGTGTGTGTGTGTGTGTGAGAGAGAGAGAGAGAGAGAGAGAGAGAGAGAGAGAGAGAGAGAGGAAAAGAAAGGTTTTACAGAAAAGACTTGGAAGGGGAAAACTCGGGGGTCAGAGTGAATATACTGGTGAGTATTAGCAAGATTCATTGTAGTCAGCATCATAACTATGGTGGAGCCTGAGGGGCACCTGCCCCGGGCACTCCGCCAAAGGGGGAGCAATTTGCCTTTGGGAAAGGCAAAGGGGGAGTGGTGACATCACCACTCACTTCCAGGTTCGGGGGGGGGGGAGGCACTGCATACTGCCTTGCCCTGGGCACGTTTTCATCTTGTTTCACGTGTGACTGTAGCAACGAGTTGAAAAATGGATAGATCCACTTGGGTAGGAGGGGGAGTAAGGCTGAAGTCAGACAATTAGTTAGACAATGCAAAACGGTTTGAGACTGTTGCCTCTGATCAAACAGCATTTGCAGGTTTGTTTGTTTTTTTGAAACAAGACAAAACTCTGGAAAAATTATGCACTCAAGGTGAGGTGGGGTGAGTGCACAGTATACAGCAGTGGTTCTCAAACTTTTTAGCACTGGGACCCACTTTTTAAAATGAAACTCTATCGGGACCCACCTAGCTTTACGAGACTTTTAAAAAAAGTGATCTAGAAATAAATAAATAAATAAATTTATTTACAAGTAAAGAGCTCAGCGGCTTGAAGGGTAATTAGCAGCTATCTTGCAAACTGCAGGAGCCCAGCTCTTTGAAGGGTAATTAGTAGCTATCCGATTTTTGAATCATCTCAGGGCTTGGGGCAATTACCTATCTGATCTTTCCATCACCTGGGACCCACCAGAAATCAGGTCGCGACCCACCAAGTGGGTCCCGACCCACAATTTGAGAAACACTATACAGCATTTCAAACTGCATTCAGTTTTCTGAAAAAATAATTGTCTTCAGCCTATGGTGATTTTAGAATCTATCGTAAGCAAATTGCTCATGGCAACAGGCATATTTCTATATACACGGTGTTTTAGCCAACAGTGAAGATGCACAACTTGATAATCTCTTCATTTATAGACTGCAGGTGAGTTCGCATAATGAGTGGGAGCAGCATTTTCGCAAACAAGGTATTATTATTGCTAGGGCTTGAAGCATTTTTTTGCCACTAGATGGCAGCCTTTAGCCAGACTTAGACTTTGAAGCAGCTTAGGTTTGAAGGGTTGTGAAAAGTTTTTAGTCAGAGTGCAATCCTATCCAGTGCAAAGCACAGTCATCACTAGGATTTGTATCACACAATACAAGAGCTCATGGTGTCACCCCAGTGATGTCACTGGGGTTGGTGTCACCTGATGCAGTAACTCATGGTGTTACCCCCATTCACTTTATTTCTTTAAATAGATAACAGTACAGGTTGCCCAACAAATCAGTAGCCAACAAAAAACAAAACTGGCACTCACACAGCTGTTCTAGTCTTAGCTCTGATACATAGAAATTAGAGCTGACTCATACTAACACCTTATTGGTTCCTTGCTGTGTCATAACCTTATTGGTTCTTGGTTCTCATTGGTCAGTTTTTTGTTACAGCAGTTGAATTTTCCTTTTCCAGTTATGCAGCCATACAGTGGCGTCACTGACCGGTGCGTCACCCCCGGCGGGAGGTCGGCCGGCACGCCACTGGAGGCAGGAGGTCAGGGCTGCCACGCCACCCCCTCGCTGCCTCCCGGTAAGCCGCATCACCCCCTCATGTCACCCTCTTCACTGCCGTGGCACCGCCTGGTACAAACTGCAGGGCAGGCCCCTTGCCACTCGCCGCTCACCAGCCTTGCCGCATGCGTCTTCTTCGGCGGCTAGGCCGGGGCAAAGCTGAAAGCAGCATGCGCACAATGAACTGCGTTAAGGCCCTTCTGAGGGCAAGGCTTCAGCCTTGCCCTGGCCTAGCCGCCGAAGAAGACACATGCGGCGAGGCTGGTGAGCGGCAAGTGGCAAGCGGCCTGCCCTGCAGTTTGTACTGGGCGGTGCCACGGCAGCGAGGGTGGTGACAAGAGGGGGTGACGCGGCTTGCCGGGTGGCAGTGAGGGGGTGATGTGGCAGGGGGGGAGTGACGTGCGTCGTCGGGTGCGTCACCCCTTGTTGGTGCATCACCCCGTGCGGCCTGCCCCCCGCCACGCTCTAGTGACACCACTGCAGCCATAGCTTTGGATAGAATACAGATAATTCAACATGGTCTATTTCATTACATTCTGCATTAAATAACTTTTCAAATGATATACAGTATAACGTTAAGGTATTATTCACACGTACAAATTTTCCAAAACGTTTCCAAAATTTTGGCCACTAGTGGAGTCATCCCCCCCCCCGAGGGTGTCACCCGGTGCTGTCCAGACCTCTCACACCTCCTAGTGATGCCACTGGCAAAGTCTAAATGGGTGAATATATCTCATCCCTTCCTGTAGACAGTGTATTGGCAAGTGGTAAGGAGTTTGTGTGGAAGATGGAGTTGATTTTGCCTTTTGGATGAAATTCCAGTTTCATTTTTCAAATTGTGTTGTTGGGGGACTTCACTCCATTTTTCTCCTTTTTAAACTTTTATAAAGTGACAGGAATCAATCAGAAATAGATCACAGAATCTTGTTTCCCTGATGTTTAGAATTTGATTAAAGCAAAGTTTTAAAAACTGTTTTGATTTTAATTTCCTGCAATTAATTGTGATTTGCTCCAAAATTACTTCAGGAATGTCTGCCACTCCCATAATGTTATACAGTTTGTGATTCTCTTGTCATATTTAGCCAATTGTAGGATTAATTAATGTTTCGTACCCATGGGAGAAGACAAACACAGAAAACACAGGGCTAATGGAGCACTTACATATGCTAGACAGTTAACTGTATTTCTGGTTCCCGAAGGCAAATCTATTTGGGTGAATCTGAATTACAAAATTTGCAGCACAATCCTATCTAGCTTCCCCACTGGTGCAGCTAATGGAGGAGGGCAGAATGGGAGGCCCCGGAAGGGAAAGGAGATTCAAATTCCCTCCAAAGGGGGATTCAAAGGGGATTTAAATCCCCCCTTCCCTCCAAAGCCTCCCCCCCGCCCTCCCCTGCTGGCTGGAGGGCGGGGAGCTGGATAGGATTGTGTTGTTATGCTACAAAAGTCGAACGTTATTTGGATTGTGGTCGTAGGTCGATGCTTGACAAAGTTCATAGTTCCTTGTTGTGGTCCAGACCTTCTCAACAGTTACTTAAACCCAACAGATGGTCTTGATTTTCTGATGTCGTCTTCCTTGATGAATGCACTAGTCAAGTCTATGCTTGTTCTTTTGGTATTCTGACCTAATTGTAAGTAATAGAAAAGAAAATTGTCAAGGGGGCTGTTGAAGGTAATTTTTGTTTTTGTTTTTTTAATGAGTCTCATTTTCATCAATAGATCCACCTTCCTGCTCTTTTGCATTGCATGTCTAGAACACCTTTATAGAAAAACAGATATGCGCTTTTGCAAGGCGAATGCAATCATTGTGCAACTCATGCACTCAGTGCTTTTGCAAAAGGGCAATTTGCATTAAACTTAATGATGTTCTGAGTTATTCTTGCTCATCAGAGTCTGTTTCATTTAATTCAATGGGATTTACTCCCAGGTAAGTTTCTATATGATTGAAGCCTAATTGACTTACAGCACAATCCTATGCATGTCTATGAGTCTGGCTCAGTCGGGAGAGCTGCCGTCTTGTAAAACCCGAAGACCGGTGAACTTGATAAGTTCGAGACACGCCGCTGACAAACAGCTGTGAAAGCCTCCAGGAGGAGAGATAAGAGCTCCCAGCTACATTGGTCGAGTGAGGGAGGCGCCAGCCAGCAGAATTGTCAGACTGTAAAAAGGATACCACCTGGAAAGTAGCCGTTCATGAAAGATTGGACATTTATATATTGTAACCCCCCCCAAGGGGGGTTAGGACAGCCTGCCCATGTACACTGCCTTGGATTAAAGTCGGAGGAGAAATCCAATGACCAAGAATGGTGGTATATAAATACTGCATATTATTATTATTATTATTATTATTATTATTATTATTATTATTATTATTATTATTATTATTATTATTACTAAGAAGTAAGTCCAATTGATTTCACCGGACATATTCCCAGGTACGTATGTACAGGAATGCAGCCTTAATTGAATATGTTTCTTTTGCCCCTGAATCTGGTGATGATGTTTGAAAACCTAATGCCTATTCAGGACAAGCAACCTCCATAAAAGTAAATATGCAATTCTCACTGTAGGAGCAGAAAAAGTATAAATGTTCACAAGATCCATGGTATTTATTGGCTTGAGGATGCCTTTAGCCCTCAACAAGATTTGGGAATAAGGAGAGCACTAGATCTTGTACTCAGAAATATTGTGGGCTAATAGTCTTTTGGCAGACTCTTATCCCTGAGAGGTTTAGTTTCAAAATGTGATAAAAATAATAAGCACAAAACCCTCAGTGTGCAATGCCCCTCCTAGTGATCCATGCATAAGGATCCTCTAAACGCTCATTAACATAGCATTTAATGCATCTTTCACTGTCATTTTAAAACTATTTCATCCTTAATGGAAAGAGCAGAAGAGAAAAATGAAGTGTCTCATTCATTCCGCTGATATCACCACTTCTTCAGATCTTCTAAAGATGGGTATTGTGTTTCTAACCTCAGGAAATTTAGAGCTCAGTGCCAACAGTGAGGGGGTAGCATATAAGATGACTCTGTCTTCTTCACGAATATCAAGCAACTGAAAAGAATGAATGGGAAGAGCTTATTTCTTATGGTTTTGCTGGTGATTTGGGTTAACTATGGATTTTTAATTTTTTTTTTACAAAAGCCTCTTTTTTTTGCATATACATGAATAAAACAGCTTCCTTCTTATTTGTCTGACCAGCTTGAGCCAGGTGTACATGAAAATGCAAATATTTCAAAACTGTTAATATAACTTTTGCTGCTAAGCCTTCTGATTTACATTATATAAATTGGATGAAAACAATTCAATTTTACTGCTGGTATAGATTATTTGAACCCACTAGTTACATTCTTTTCTTTTTCTCCTTCTTCTGGTGCCTATGTTCTGCATTAGCCTCTGCTTTTTGACAAAGAAACTTCTTTTCTTTTTTTAAGAGAAAGCAACAAATGACAGTTAATTTAGTTTTCTTTTTTTTAATGCATGAGAATCAGTTCCATGTCTTTCAGAGCACTGAGGTACATTTCAAATTAAATGTAAGTCATCTCTCTGTATAATTTAATTTAAACGGCAACACATTGTTTTGGAGTGATCATGGTGACAGTCTCTGGTTGAAAAAAACCCTGCTTTGGAGTCCACCCATTCAAATGTATTTTACTAAACTATAAAACCCAAGTTCCTGCACAAGAGGGGAAAGCATGGAGTCCATCTGCAAGTCCTGTACTCGCATAACTTCTATAAGCCCCTCTGTGGGTCCCTGCCTTTTTCAGGGATTCTAGTTATACAGTATGTTATACAGCCTATACTGTATAGATTCTAGTTATACAGCCTATACACCTGTATATATATATATATATATATATATATATATATATATATATATATATATATATATATATATATATATTGTTGCACGTGTATTTGAGACTCTGGTCAGATGTTCTGCTGAAAGTGCAGAGTTCAGGGTGCAGGGCCAGCAGACACGATCACACTCTCCACATGTTCAAATCCATGGATATGTCTCACGACATGCGTCTTTTTAACATAAACATTTTACAATTTTAAAAAAGGGACAGTCTTTGTAACTATGATATGTTGATATTGATTTAGTATTCATTGGCTCTGCAATAGCCTGTTCTGCACCAATTAAGAAGCATAAGCTTGGGTCCCCTCTATGGGGGGAGAAAGCAGGATAAAAGTCCTATAAATACTACTACTACTACTACTACTACTACTACTACTACTAATAATAATAATAATAATAATAATAATAATAATAATAATAATAATAATAATAGGGTGTTCTTTTGGTGCTACAAGAAACCCAACCCAACCCAAAAAAATATATGACTAGGAGCCTGTATGGTGTTGTGCCTAAGGGAATGAGCTGTAAATCAGAACATGCTGGGTTCAAATGTCACTGCTGCCATGAATTCTCATTTTATGCAAGAGGGGCATAACTCCTAACTCCCTGTGCGGCGATGCAGAGGTGCCAATACAGCTTCCGCTGTATTCCATGGGGGGATTTCAGCCTCCTGAGTCCTCCTTGGGGCAAGGGTACATTTGTCCCCTTACCCCGGGGTAAGCCCCAGCAGCCAACATGTGTCAACTAGGATCTGCACCAGCTCCATAGCTGGCACAAGTCCACGTTGACCAGTGAAGGTGGATTAGGGCCGGGAAGGGGGACAGGATTTGGCATGAACCACTGCCGTCAAACCCGCCCCCTTCCCAGGCAAGGGAGTGGCAACAGGATAGGAGGTATCTTGTTGCCTTGTGTGCTCTCTGAGGCATCTGGTGGGGCCACTCTGGGACACAGGAAGCTGGACAAGATGAGCCTTTGGCCTGATCCAGAAGGGCAGAGGCGTCACTAGGACGCGCGTCTCCCCAAGGCGGGGGGCGCGCGTCACCCTAGTGCCCCCCGACTATGCCCCCCCACTGGTACTATCGGCGCGGCCGCGATTTTTTTTGGGGGGGTGACCCAGCTGCACCATGCCCCGGGTTCCCCCGTCGGCCTCTGGACGCTCCGAGGCCGGGAGCCGGCCTCGGAGCGTCCGGCCCAGCCGGCGCTCCAGGGCCTTCTGAAAGAAGGCCCAAGCCCAATGCGTCAATATGCGAACTTTTACAGTTTTCGCGCATGCGCAGAGACCGTTTCTGAGGGCAAGGGCCTGCCCTCTTGCCCTCAAAATGGTCTGTGCATGCGCGAAAATTGTAAAAGTTTGCGTATTGACGCATTGGAGTGCGCCCCTGGAGTGCCGGCCGGGCCGGATGCTCCGAGGCCGGCTCCCTGCTTCGGAGCGTCCGGAGGCCGACGCACGTCACGGAGGTGACGCACGCGGGGGTGCGCGCATCACCCTTCTGCACGCATCACCCTGGGGCGCTCCGCCCCGCCTGCCACGCTACAGTGACGTCCCTGCAGAAGGGCTCTTTTGATGTTCATCTAAATTGCTCAGAAAGTCCATCTTCTGCTTTATCAGCCTTGCTGCTATTTCACATTTGTATCCAAAGATTCCCAATATTTCTCCGAGGTAATTGCCTGACTGTGAAAGAAGAGGCTGTTGGCAGATGGGGTGGAAAAGAAATTTCTGATGTTAAACACATTAAGAGAGGTGAGCCATCCGTTCAATGTTGCTCTAGCGCAGAGCTGCCTTAGATAGAGAGAGCAACGAATTGCATTTTCATTCCTGGCTTGGAGTTCCCCTCCTAGCAACTGCAGCATTTTCCGCAAACTCACAACACTGTCCAGTTGGAGTGAATAGCAAAAAGCAAGAGGCATTTTAGAGGAAAGCGGATTATTTGTATGAGGATAACTGAATCTAAACAGAGACTTGGACAGAACAGTAGTTCCATCAAACTCCACTGTATGTTATTCGCAATAGTTTAATAGACTTGATTTTAACATCCAAAGGCATATCCAGGTTTGTTGCAGCAAAATCAACAGAGTCCTTGTGAGTGCTTATAAATTAACAAATTTATTTTAGAATAAGCGTCTGTGGACTGGATATCAAGACTAGATGTTAACGCTTTTTTAAAAAATCATTATTTCTAAGGGTAGAGTAATTAATACTGGCTGTGTCATATGAATATGAAATCAAGCATCTCCAGTCTAAATTCCACCCTGATCTAACAAAGAGTTTTCACTCTTTCAATACTGTACTTCAAATTATATGAGATCGGCTGGCTAGCCAGGATTGGTAAAACCAGATTTGTAAGAATATGAACTGCATTAAGGACATTAAGGAAATCGCTCAATGCCGCTGCTGTTAGTTCTACTTAGGATGCCAACTTCACCACAAGTATTTGGGCAATTAATGTGGCACCAGAGACTTCACATGCTTTAAGTACTCTGCAGACTGTTTCTTAACCAAGGCCAGAGAAAAGGAAAATAGGCCAAATTCAGCCATCTTTTTGTCCTCTCTTTCCCCTTTTTCAGGTGGATGGTCATTGTATATGCAGCAAAATGAACTGTGTTTGTTTTGATGTGTTCTAGTCTTTGGTGAATCTTACACCTATTATTTGTTTGGCACCTATCAGATTAGCCAAAATAAAATAAAATAAAATAAAATAAAATCCATAATATTCTCTCTCATTCTCTGGTCAGCACTCTTTGCAATGTAGTAAGGGACGGAGGGCCAAAACTCCAGTCTCACTCCTCTGAGTAGCCTGCTGGCAAATGTCACAAATGTCACTTCTTCTGTGCCTGATTTTTGCTTTGTCCTTAGCTTGGTAGCTTAGGAAACTATGTAGCCCCTTAGTCATAGAAATTTGCCCCATGACACCGGGGGGCTGGTGTCGTCATGACGCTTCACACAACCCACCTGCATCACGATGTCACCCCTCCTCGCTTCTAGAAAGACTCCATTTGGAGCCTAATCGAAGCAAGGGCAAGCAGGAGGGTCCAGCTTACACTGTGCACAGTTGTTCCTCCCAAGTAGATCGTGCGTGTCGCCCGGAGCGGTGGCCCCCATGCCCTATGGCAGCTACGCTACTACACGAACTCCCAGTTTATGACCTCTGCTCCAGTTTCTCAACATCTGTTCATATAGAAGTCATACAGTCTATTGGAACGTTGGTTATAATGGTTATGACTCATTTTTCCACAATGAAAAGGATGATTTAACTGAAGCAAAGAGTACCAGAACGAAGGAATAAACACAAACACAAAGGGCCACAAAACTGAAGATTGACCAAGAAGTTGAAAAGGAATGCCTCAGGTTTTATGGTTTCTTTTGTATTGTAGATTACAGAAAGCTGTCAACTGTTGTTGAATTTTAACCTTCAGCGAACCCTGTAATGAATTTCTTGGCATCCCTTTCCTTCAAAGACCATAAACAAAATGCCTGGAATCATCACTGAGTCTTGTAAATAGATCAGCCATATTACATAGTGTAAGTTGTTGCTTTATAATTTTCAGGGTCATTGATTTCCGTGGACTTTCATCACAAATTGTTGTCCTCCTGCCCAGCAAAATATTTTCATTCCCACTTCTGTGTATGCGCTCAGTAAGCATCTTGGTTGTTAAGATTTTTTTTTTAACCAAAGACAAATTTTGGCTCAGGGAATAGAAGTTTCCCATGAGAGAGTACCCTTGCCAAGGAAAAGGAGCCAAGTCTGGTGCCGTGTATGAGTGTGTGGAAATTCCAGTGAAGGAAGGGAAGCTGTGCCCACTCACCCTATGTTATAAACTTAATTTCTCAACTCCAGAGAATACCACTGGCATGAATTATGGAGCATCTCTGGCTCCCAGTGTGACCAGCAATGCTCTCTCACCGAACATCACATCCAAGTGTGTTAATTCCTCTTCTGTTGCTCTGTTCTATTTCTCTGTTCAAATTCTGCTGAGAGCTATAGATATCATTTTGATATAACACAGTCCCCGAGTTTGCAAGGAAAAGGAATTTTTTGACAAGACTGTCAAGGTACCATTGGATCCATTCTTTAGAAGAAGAGGGGAACATAATGTTCTAATTTATTGTGATCATCTCTAACCCCAAATATTTCATACCGAGTGCAAAATGGACATGATTAAACTAAAATACGTCTGCAGAGCAAAGACATGATAAGCAGAAGGACAAGACAAAATAAGCAAGATAACTGCAGAACTCAGGCTGAAGCCACCCAGTGATGGATTTTGTGCGAGCTGTTAAAAAGTAGAGGGGAAAATGATTCCCAGGCTCCTCGGAGGAACAAAATGAGATGGTGTAGCTCAGTGGTAGGACACATATTTTGCATGCATAAGGTCCCAGGCTTAACCCAGAGCATTTCCATTTAAGGTACCTGTCCAGTGAAATGCCCCTGTGATGATGTGGTGATGGCACCTGGTCTGGATGCCTTTAAAAGGGGATCGGTCAGATTGATGGAGCAAAAGTCCATCACAGGTTAGAAGCCATGATGGGTATAATCAACCTCCTGGTTTTAGTAGTAGGCTCTCTCTGAATGCCAGATGCAAGGGAGTGGCGACAGGATACAGGTATCTTGTTGGGCCGCTGTGGGATGCAGGAAGCTGGACTAGATGGGCCTTTGGCCTGATCCAGCAGGGTTCTTCTTAGGTTCTTATGTTCTTAAAAAGGTAAAGGTGACCCCTGACAATTAAGTCCAGTTGTGTCCGACTCTAGGGTGTGGTGCTCATCCCCATTTCAAAGCCAAAGAGCTAGCGTTGTCCGAAGACGCCTCCGTGGTCATGTGGCCGGCATGACTCTCCTTGCCGCAGCGCGTAGCATGCGGCTGGCACACGGAGTGCTGTTTACCTTCCTGCAAGCGGTACCTATTTATCTACTCGCATTAACATGCTTTGGAAGTGCTAGGTTGGCAGGAGCTGGCCAAGCGACGAGAGCTCACCCCGTTGCGGATTCAAACTGCCGACCTTTCGATCGACAGCTCATGGTTCAGTGGTTTAACCCACTGCACCTCTCACTGGCCTCATGTTCTTACGAAGCTACAAAACTGGCACGAGGAGCTAGAAACCAAGGGTCAGACATAACAGATACTGCTGTTGCCCAAGCAAAGTCACTGTCTGACCTGGAAACATTTATAGCCCTTCCAAGTTTGGGGGATTTTAACACAACTCCAGAGCTTCAGAATATTTCACAGCCCAGGGAGCACTTCAACCAGCAGTTTTAGGGGCTCACTACACAAGACAGCAGGAGACAGATCTGCAGGTTCCCTGCCACCCTGCCACACATTCACGAGAACTAGTACTATTAGAGTAGTCAATACTGGGCTAGATGGCCCAGTGGTCTGACTCCGTGTGGTGGTCCAGGGCAGTCTTGTGGTTCACTGGGGTGGATAACGTTTAACACCAAACTTCTCAGTATATTTGCTTCCTACCCGCCCCCCCCCAAAAAACAAAAAAAAACTGCAGTTAAACAGGGACATTTTTCTCACCCCACCTCTCACCTAGGGTATGCCCAAAGGACCAGGGTTCCCACAGTGTGAAAGCTACTGATGACAGGAAAGATCCAGGGAGCCAACAGCACAGGAGAATCCCCTTAGTATCCACATTTGCCCGGGGTAGTGCTAGGATGAGGGGAGATAGCTCTTGGCCAAAAAGCCCAGGCAAGTAATGTGCAAAAATAACAAGAATTCATTTGGAAAAGGTAAAAACAAAACAAAAGGTTAATGCCCAAAAAGAGGCACTTGCAAATTAGGTTTAAAAGGGGGGGTCTTTGAGCCCGGGAGGGGGGAATATGATTCAGCATGTGCCAGCGCTTTCAATCCCGCCCCTTCCTGGGCCTGATCCACCCCACCTCCACCCTCCTTCTGCCCCGTTTCACGCCCTTCCTGCCCTGCCCCGGCCCTTGTGCCACTCGGAGCAGCTCTTTCCTGCTCTGGCATGTGGTTATCTGGATCCGGCACTAGTGGGTCAGCGTAGGCCTTCCCTCTGGCTGGTGCCACTTACTCCCAGGTCATCGCAAAACACTTTACAGTGCTTTTGCGACAGTCAGCGCCAGCGCTGAGGTTGCAGCACCTGCGCTGATGTAAGTTTAGGATTGTACTCTCAGCTGCCTGTCTGGAAGCAGCTTTTCAATTAAACAGAGTGACTGGGCTACAGTTACCCACTATGCCTCATCTCAAACTTACAGCACTCCAGGGTTGCTTTGGGTTAGAAGAAGAAAAAATGGGGAAAGTACACATATCGTATCTATTTTGTTCTGAGAAAAGCCAAACACACAACTGTAGGTTTGATAGAGGTAGGTTTTCTAATGCCTAGAAACTAGTCTTTTACGACTCTCCCCACACTCCAGTTGTAATAAATCCTTCCTTTTTGTGTTCTCTCTCTCTCTCTCTCTCTCTCTCTCTCTCTCTCTCTCTCTCTCTCTCTCATTTTGAACAAACAAATAAGGAGGTAGAAGCTGCTTCTCTGTCATTCATTTTTGCTAGATGGTTTGTTGATGGTTTGGGCCTGGCTTTAATGTAGTTGGAGGGAATAGTTGAAAGATCCAATATGGTTTCTTCTCCAGATGCCAGAATTGCCGGAGCTCTTTCTGCATTTTTGAACGGGGTTAGGGGCTCAGTGACTGGAGACTGCTTTATATCACAGCAAACAACGTTCTTTTCTTTTGGTTTTATTCAAGATTGATCGCACATTGAGGGTATGGTGCATGTTTCTGCTCTCTTGCTCACTCTTCGTGCCAATACACATGAAGGAAGAAGTGGGCTATTTATCTTGCTAGATCATGCAATGCACAGAACAGCTAGCACTTCATTGATTCCGGCTTCTTCAACAAGAAAAGAATATTGCCAGTTCGATGTATATATTGGTACTGATGGATACAGAGTTGATACTTTCCTCTGATGAAGGATAAATGATCTAACAAGCATCTGGATGGACTAATAGTGCAGAGGAGGGGGGGGTGAGCGAACTGGGCCCGGGAGGGGGGAGGGATCAGTGGCCTCAGAGAATACTTATCCTTTCCCCTCTCCTGGGCTTGAAAGTTCGACACGGGGCTTGTCAGTAAGATCGCTCCGAGTGGTGTGGGGGCAGAGGGATGGGAGGGGTGTAATGGGATGGGGAAGAGTGGGTGGGGGTGGGTGGATTGGGCCTGGGAGGTGCTTGTGCACCCCAAATCCTATCCCCCTTCTCAAGCTTTATTTTCCCTACACTGGGCTGCACCAAGCTGGAGCAGCAGATTCAAGTATAAAATTATGCATGGGATGGAGAGAGTGGATAGAGAGAAGTTCTTTTCCCTCTCACACAGCACTAGAACTAGGGGACATCCACTCAAATTGAGTTGAGGGAGGATTAAAACAGACAAAAGAAAATATTTCTTTACCTAGCGTGTAATTGGTTTGTGGAACTCCTTGCCACAGGATGTGGTGATGGCACCTGGCCTGGATGCCTTTAAAAGGGGATTGGACAGATTTATGGAGGAAAAGTCCATCACAGCTTACAAGCCATGATGGGGATAAGCAACCGCCTGGTTGTAGGAGTAGGTTTTCTTTGTGCCAGGTGCAAGGGAGTGGCGACAGGATACAAGTATCTTGTTGTCTTGTGTGCTCCTTGAGGCATCTGGTGGGGCCACTGTGTGATACAGGAAGCTGGACTAGATGGGCCTTTGGCCTGATCCAGCAGGGCTCTTCTTATGTTCTTAAGTACCCTCATTGTACAGGCTGGGGGTTTACCTGGGATAAGGAAGAAAATGTTCCCTTACCCCGAGGAGACCTCCAGCCTGCTCCCATCCAGCGAAGGATACAGCTGTACCAGCACAGGATAGGATTAGGCTGTTCATTTTGAATTCTTTTTCTGACAAGGTAAGAATTAAAACTGGGGTTTGGATCAAACATCAAGGCATTTCTGCCCAAACATATTTTTTGGCTGAACCTTGTCTGCCTTCTACTGCAGTGTGATCTTCCTCAATGCCCTGTAACAAACCTTTGCAAGATATGTACAAACACATCTCATGTTAAATTATGTATTTTAACTTGTTGTAAGCCGCCTTGGGCATTTGCCTTGGCATAGGAAAAGGCGGGGTATAATTTTTTTAAAATAAATAAATGACCTTGCAAATTGCATTGGAAACATGTCTTAGGGGTTACGCACGTGGTGGAACATCAGCAAATGCAGCTTGATAATAAGATCCAATTGCAGCCTAGCAAGTGTAATCTGGACAATGCAGAGCCTTAAGTGAGAGAGACTGGAATGCAGGCGGATTCATGTCTTCCTATGTCATGCACCTGGTCCTTCACATTCTCAGCACACATGGCAGCAATTTAAAGCAGGAGAAATCAAAGGCAAAGTCCGAGTCTCTCTTGCTTGAGCCAGACGTCATCCCTCATTCACGTCCTTGAGTCTGACTCAAGATTTCTCCTGGCTTCTCTTCTCTTTCTGTTCCCTTGTGCTGCAGGCATCAGGAGTTGCTGGAGTACGAGGGAGTGTGATAGGGCCAGCAGCTGGGTGATAGACTCTGATGCATTAGCTCAGCCCTGTGAAATGCACTATGTAGACCATTCCAGTAGGAAGAAGGTAAAGATATAAGGGGATTTCCCAAGAAATCTTGGGAAGGATGGATTAAGGGGTGGGGAACATGTCAGATGGCAATTAGAACAATGTTGTTGCTGCTGCTGTTAGCCTGCTGAGAATAAACCAAACCAAACCATGCATTTGCCATCACATAAAGAATGGTGAGATCACCTGGATATCAGCTTACCAAGGGCCTCTTCCCCCGATATGGTGCTGCTCGGTTCTCTAAGGAGCCGGTGAGAAATTGAGTAGCCCCATTGCGGCGGCTGGGGGTTTACCCGGGGCAAGTGGACAAATACTGCCAGGGGAGGATAGGATTGGGCTGCCCATCTGCTACAATGATGTGACTACAGTTGGACCTCGGTATCCATGTGGGTTCCGTTCCGGACCCCCTCGTGGATACTGAAATCCGCGTAAAGGGAAACTGCTTTAGCACGGATACAGGGGTCAATGTAAAGACCTTTAAAAAAAGAAAAAAGTTAAAAAGAGTTTTCACCTTTTTGCTGCAAACCGGTTCTTTTTCTTGCTTGCAGAAGGGGAAATCGTACTCCTACAGCCTCTTCCAGGTCGCACGACTTCCCCCCTCCCTTCCCTAGGTTCAGCCCAATGCATTCTGGGGCGACCTTGGGAAAGAGAGGAGGGAAGTCATGCTACCTGGAAGAGTCTATAGGAGCGTGACTTCCCCTTCTACAAGCAAGAGAACGAAGCGGTTTGCAGCAAAAAGGTAAGGAAAGCTCCTTTTAAAATTTCTTTTCTTTTCTAAAGGTCTTTACATTGACCCCCCCCCCATATCCGCAAAGCATCCACTGAGTCAAATGCACGGATGCTGAATTCGTGGATACAGAGGACTGGCTGTAATTTCATCTAAACATCACTAAGGAATTTAGGGAGCAATCCAATCCTACTTAGGCTGCCGTTGTAACCAGCGGTCCAGCGAAAATGGGAGGCCCCAGATCGGAAAGGAGATTCAAATCCCCTTTGAATTCCCCTTTTGGAGGGGATTTGAATCCCCTTTCCGTTCTGGGGCCTCCCGTTTTTGCTGGGCTGCTGGTTACAACAGCGGCCTCAGTAGGATTGGATTGTGCCCTTAATGACACTTTATGTTATTTGCATATTGGTCTTTATTTTAGGTGTACAACAATTTCTACTGAGCCCACAGTATGTGGGTGTCTTAAAAAGTGAAAAATGTTCAGTTTCCCAACTCCTTTTATCTCCCTCAAAATGTCTAGCCTGGGAAATGTTAAGAAAACACCAGCAAAAACTGGTTGCCTGTGCATAATCTCACAATTGCTCTGTTTAATGCATCTGAGGTATAAACAGTACTTGTTGTCACCAGATAAGAAACAATCTGTTCACTTTGATCCAGGGAGATTGTTAAAAGTGGACAGGGACAGTTTCCATATCTGTTCTTGCTTGCCATGGCAGCACAACAACTGTTAGTTTTCAGCAACTTAAACTTTCCACCTGCTCAGCAGCTATCGGCAGGGCTGAACAAGTGAGCGTAGCCCTCCAAGCTTGCATTGTGGCTGGTCAGGGCCTTTATAAACCTGTCCTTGGTGCGTCTCTGAGACTGTAAAAAGAGGAGGAGCTGTCAAAACAGAGGAGGAGCAGGTCTCAATATAGAACTGGTAGACTTCTTCTGCTTCTGCTTCTTCTCCCCCCCCCCCCCATATGTGTGACAAGTTGTGTAGGCCAAGGCTGGCCCAAGACCTTCTGATGCCTGAGGCGGCATGACAAATGGCGTGCCATCCTCTGTTCCTCCCACTCTCCAATGTCCTCCACATTTCCTCTTCCTCTCTGCCCCCTTTTTCTTTTTCCAATCCAGGCAAATAGCATAGGCAGACAGAGATGGGCTCCCCTCACCAGCTTGCTGCCTGAGGCGACCGTTTCAGATGTGGTCTGGTATGGGAGAAGATCCATGGGGGTGACACCATGAGATCTCACCCCAAGTGTCACCAACCCTAGTGACACCCCTGCCTCTCTCTACCCCCATGAGTGCTTCATCAGCAGAAAGAGACTTATGGGAGCTTAGCCTCTCTCTCCCTATCCCTGAAGTAGTAAAGGGGGATTGGGTGTTGTACTTTTTCTGAGCCCAATTTTCCCTCCTATCGCACACACACAATTGGTTTGGTGGCCAATGAGTTTGGAGGTATGAACTTGGAAAGAGGGAGTGCTTTGTCTACTATCTGATCCAGTCGCTGTCTATACGATCTGCCCTGATAGCTTCTCCGATAGAGGGTGGCTGATCTCATGCAACTCTTTTCCATTGTCAAGGTCATTCCAAAGGGATGAGGGGTGGAGGACACCATATCTGAAACAAAATCAAGGACTCTTGGGAAGATTTGTGACTAGTGACTGCTTTGTCTCCTTTAGAAATAAAGTGAGAAAACCCTACTTGTCTTTAGGAAGAAAGTAGTTTTTCCTTACATTAAACCTTACAGCACCTCATAAATTTTAGGTCTCATTAATTCATTGAGGCGACACTTGTGAACTCGACTCACGAAAGCCTTGCTGCCTGGACATGTTTCTCCAATGACATCAGTTTGACTTTTAAAGAAAACAGGACTCTAAGTGACCTCATCTGCAAAATTAAAACAGCGACTGGACTTCTCACATGAAGGGGTCTCAATCAGAAAATATTTGCACAGGCTTTTCACAGGGTTGCTTCATTTTTAAGAAAACAGTTGTCTGTGGAAAAGAGAATCTTTTGTAATTTCTGATATCTCTTTTCTTGAAATGTCTTAATAGCTTACCTGCTTCATTGAGAGTCCATTGCCTCCGGGAAGCTCACAAGCAGGGCAAGAAACTCATGCCCTTGGTTTATTCCCAGCATCTGGGACTCAGGGGTATACTGCTCCTGAACATGGAGGCTTCATTAGGTATCATGGCTCATGTAAGAGCTAGCCTCCATGAATTTGTTTTCACTGAAGCAACTTGTTTTTCTATGAGTGTGAAATACAATATCCCTTTAACAAATGCTAGTTTTATCCGGGGGGGGGGGGGGTCTGTAGAATTCCTCAGATATTTCACCAGAGCTAAAACTTCCACGTTCAGCTATAATTTAGGACTTGACCAGCCTAGGGTGCCATAAACTGCTCACTCAGCGGCCTACCTGGACCCGTACCAGCTGACGCAGGTAAGGGCTGTGACCGTCAGCAGGCGGGCGAGCCGGGGTGGCAGGGGAGGGGACCATTGGTAAGTTGGGCCTGGGAGGGTGGCAGGGATATAGGCGGTGTGCTTTGCCATATCACCGTCCCTCTCCCAAGCCGGGTCAGCCTTACATGGGGCTTATGCTGAGCCGGCCCACATCCTGACTTGGATGCAGCAGCCGGCCCTTTCGGTTGGCCACCACATCTTAGGCAGGATCAGGCTGCCCAGCTTTTGCAGCTACTTCTGAGCTGTTGCAAGCATTTGACTCAACTGCTTGCAAAGTATAGATTCACTTGGAATGCATACAAAAGCTTGACCCCCATTTCAAGCCAAACACTGGGGTGTTTCCTAGAAGCCAGTGGTAACTCCCCTACACATTATAATGGACTGCATTGTGAGCGTATTCTCATACATGCACATTTTCTCATTCCAAGTGATTTGTCAGTTTTCTCCCTCAAGGATTTCTCAGTATTTGCTTAGTCTAGGCATCTGGTAACTAGATTTAATACCAGAGTGCAGAAATCTCCCATAAAGAGCTAGAAAGTGCTTACATATATGTCTGATGCAGAAACATAGTAGAATTACCTGCCTTATATGGATGATGACTGCAAGAAGCCCAGAGTGGTAAATCATACAGAATCGCTGGGGGGGGGGGGGAGTTGAGGGAGGCCAGCCTCTTCTGTAACTTGCTTGCGGCAGTAATTCTGCCATGTTTCTGCATCAAGTGTGATTCAACCATTCAGTCACTCCTAGTGCACAAATGCAACAGAATCACTCAGCTTCACATGAGACTGCTTAGGTTGTTCATTGTGTCTCTGCATGAGTCACTGCTCTGGCTTGATTCTACTTCCAATCTAGACTCGCATACAGAACAGTGACTCATGCAGAATCACAACAGATGGGCTTTCCTGAGGGCAAATAATCCTTACTTTTACACACCTTGGGGTCAAGTGAAGCATGCCTCTAATTTTAATTCAGAAGAAAAAAGATGTCCCATCAATACTAACTTAAGGGATCAGATGAGCTTTGATCACTGCTGAAGCAATGTCACTTCCTGCCCCGGGGGGGGAGGGGGCATGGGGGGTCCGTCAGGATGGCCGGTGTCATCTGATTAAACAATGCTCCAAACCGCCATCGTCCCCGTAGACCTGCCGGCAAGCCCCAACAGCCCATCTTGGGGTAAGCTGCAGGCCTGCATCCCCTTTAAATCAGCTCATGCCTGCAAGGGGTGGGCTCCTGGGAATGAGCTGATCAGCCTGGGCCCACACCCAGAAGGGGCGGGGCTGGGTAGCTGCTTGGGAGGCTCATAAGGAGCCAGGCGGCCACCGGGGAGGGAGGTCAGCCAGGACAGCCCCCAGTAGAACCAAGGGCAACCCTAATGGGACAGCCCTTTGAGGGAGCAGGCCCATGGCCAGGGAGAAGGGGTTGTAGCCCGTGGTTCCCCTCCCGCTCTGTGGCCTAAATGTTTTTTTCGTGTCCTCCTAGAAACCCAAGTTCCAAACCAGCCTTGTTTGGGGCATGGACAGAATATTGAACAGATGCCTTACTGAGGTTTGTGTGTGTGTGTGTGTGTGTGTGTGTGTGTGTGTGTGTGTGCGTGCGTGCGTGCGCCCACATGCACGTACTTACACATGTGTGCACTAAAACATTTACATTATTTTGTACACCTCACCATGTTGTGCCTGGTTTCACCTCCCCACTAGCAAACCCACCCACCCACCCACAAAATACCAGAGTTCGTAGCTCCCAAGTTGGTAGCAACCAAGGCTCTGGCAAAAAAAACCACATAGTTCCTGGAAGCCTAAAGGCTGTCCACAACTGGCTTACGGGGCTGTTGTAATAATCACTAAATACTGACATACAATAATGTTTGTAAAGAGCTTTGAATTATCTAAATTCCCACATGGCTCATGTTACGTCAATTCCTGTAAGTCTATGTTTAAGGGAAGAAAAATCCCCGCACACACACACACGCTTGAGTAAATGTCTGTCCTCAGTTCCACTGTGCCTATGTGAGGAATAAACTACAGCAAGTCCTCACTTAAAGATGTCGATAGGTTCTTCTTGGAAACTACAACTTTAAGCGAAATGACTTATAATGAAACCAATGTTACCATAGGCGAATTGATAAATGTAAACGTTCCTAGATGACTAGTTTTAAAGTTGATGGGAAAATGTCATAGGAATGTTTACATTTATCAATTAGCCTATGGTAACATTGGTTTCAATATAAGTTTATGCGAAATTTAGACGACTTTATACGAAATGACTTGAAGTGACGACTTGCTGTACACATGTTGCTGCTTAAAAGTTTCACTGAAGTAGGAATGATCATATTTTTAGTTGAAAGGTGTAAATAGCCTTCATGCTTCTATGATTTGGTTTTGGAGCATCACCTGGGGCGAGATCTCATGGCATCACCCCATAGACCTCCTCCTATACCAGACCATACAGAATCCTGAGTAATTTTTTTGTACTAATGTTACTCATAAATCATAATTCCCATATAGCACTGAATGTTATGGCAACAGTAGTGGCGTAAACCCCATAAGCCCCCTAAGGAGAATTAATGCTATACGGGAACTATGATTTATGGTCTGGTACGGCCTAAGAGATCCCAGCATTTGGGGGGCAATAACATCGAACAGCCACCAAACTGGTCACTGACTAGCTAGACCCCGGCAGACAGAAGGAACGGAAGCCCTACTGCAATCCCCCAAAATCAAGCCTCTTAGCAAAACACAAAGCCTTCTCAATTCCAGCATCTGCACTCCTGCCTTATTCCAGCAACAGCATCTGTTACCTGGGGGAAGAACAGCAACAGCCTCAACTTGGACAAAAGCCTTCTAGGTGAGCAAAGGCCTAAACTATTGTTCTCTTGGGAGCTCAGGAGGCTTGATGGAGTTCTTGAGTGAAAAATGTAGCTTGCTGGCTACTTTCTCCTCCTCCTCATATGAAATAAGAAAGTATCGAGGAAGTAAATTGAATTAGCAACTCTGCAATGTGTCATGTGTGTAATTCCACCATGGGGGATAGCAGTCACTGGCCCCAGACTAACTGGACCACTTAAATTAGTCATCATGACTACATTATTTCATCAGTTTCTGCAGCAAGTTTAGCTGGGGTGGGACCATTGCATGTGCCAGAGTAATAACTAGTGGAAATCATTATATATACCTGGCAACATCTGAAAACCCCAAGGAAGGATAAGATGGAGGGTTTTCTGACCCCACCCCTGTTTTGTGTTGTTGTTCAGTCGTTAAGTCGTGTCCGACCCTTCGTGATCCCATGAACCATATCCCGCCAGGCCTTCCTGTCCTCCACTATCTTCCTGAGTTCGCTCATTTTCATGTTCATTGCATCGGTGATGCTGTCTAACCATCTCATCCTTTGCCTTCCCCTTCTCCTTTTGCCTTCAATTTTTCCCAGCATCAGAGTCTTCTCCAGAGAGTCTTCTCTTCGCATTAGGTGGCCAAAATATTTGAGTTTCAGCCTTAGTATCTGTCCTTCCAGGGAACAGTCAGGGTTGATTTCATTTAGGATTGACTGATTTGATCTCCTAGCAGTCCAAGGGACTCTCAGGAGTCTTCTCCAGCACCACAGTTCAAAAGCATCTATTCTTCGGCGCTCAGCCTTCCTTATGGTCCAACTCTCGCAACCATACATTGCTACTGGGAACACCATCGCCCTGACTATGCGAACTTTTGTTGGCATGGTGATATCTCTGCTTTTTATTATGCTGTCTAAGTTTGCCATAGCTTTCCTTCCAAGGAGTAAGCGTCTTTTAATTTCATGGCTGCTGTCTCCGTCTGCAGTGATCTTGGAGCCCAGAAAAGTAAAATCTGTTACTGCTTCCATTTCTGCCCCTTCTATTTGCCAGGAATTGATGGACCCAGATGCCATGATCTTAGTTTTATTAATGTTGAGTTTCAAGCCAACTTTTGCACTCTCCTCTTTCACCCTCATCAAGAGGCTCTTTAGTTCTTCTTCACTTTCTGCCATTAGGGTGGTATCGTCTGCATATCTGAGGTTGTTGATATTTCTCCCGGCAATCTTGATTCCGGCTTGCGATTCATTCAGCCCTGCATTTCTCATAATGTACTCTGCATATAAGTTAAATAGGCAGGGTGACAATATACAGCCTTGCCGTACTCCCTTCCCAATTTTGAACCAGTCGGTTGTTCCATGGCCGGTCCGAACTGTTGCTTCTTGACCCGCATACAGGTTTCTCAGGAGACAGGTAAGGTGGTCTGGTACCCCCATCTCTTTAAGAATTTGCCACAGTTTGTTGTGATCCACACAATCAAAGGCTTTTGCGTAGTCAATGAAGCAGAAGTAGGTGGTTTTTTGGAACTCTCGGGCTTTCTCCATGATCCAGCGCATGTTGGCAATTTGATCTCTAGTTCCTCTGCCTCTTCGAAACCCAGCTTGTACGTCCGGTAGTTCTCGGTCCACGTACTGCTGAAGCCTAGCTTGTAGGATTTTGAGCATAACCTTGCTAGCATGTGATATGAGTGCAATTGTGCGATAGTTTGAGCACTCTTTGGCACTGCCCTTCTTTGGAATTGGAACGTAAACTGACCTTTTCCAATCCTTTGGCCACTGCTGAGTTTTCCAAATTTGTTGGCATATTGAGTGCAGCACTTTCACAGCATCATCATTTTGTAGCCTCTAATAAATATAAAGCCAAGAAAAGCAAGATACTCCATAAGTTCAGGGAATGAAAGGAGATTTACACATTATGCTCCTCAGCTTCCAAATTCTAATGTATGCATTTTCAGTTGAGCTAATGAAAAGTTACCTACGTTTTGCCAAACCTGAGTTGTTGCATCTTGCAAAGCCTAGGTCTTGCAAAACAGGCCTGTAGCTAAAGCATTAGCGGTAAGTCCAGTTTGTTTGGTATATGAAATTTAATCCCTGGGACCACAACTCCTGGTCCCTGCTTCCTGACTCTCATTGCTGTCTTTGGGGTTCCAATTCTGGTATTAATTTTAGAAATCCACCTGCATCAGAATGGTGGGCAGGGTGAACTCACAGAGTAACAAACCAATGGAACTGGTGGAATCTGCTCTTCCATAAAGCCCCGCAGGGCCCGGAGCCTGCCTGATGCTCTAATCTCAGCCAAACTGATAACTTTCTTTTCTCTTGCGGAAACAGAAAGTTTTGCTTCTTGAGCAACTGGAATGTTCCATCATGCTACACCAGCTCAGTCATTTGGAATCAGTGGCTTCACTACCACAACTGAGAACCAAGATGGTATAGTGGTTCTGGTGTTGGACTCAGACCTGTAAGATCCAGGTTCAAGTCTCCGTGCAGCCACGAAGCTTCCTGGTTGACCTTGGGCCAGTCCCGATCTCTCACACTCACCTACCCCACAGGGTTGTTGTGAGGACAAAAGGAGTGCAGGAACCATGGACACCACCCTGAGCTCCTTGGAAGAAAGGTGGTATAAAACTGTAATAAATAAATAAAAATAAATTGCAATAACGTTATAGATAGATAAAGCCTGCAGAGCAGTTTAGCTCTCTTGCAAAATGCTTTGCTTTCCAGGCTTGTGCAGGTTGCCTCAATTTTTAACGACTTTGGTTAGAAAATTTCAATGAAGGTGAAATTTACTCAAAGAGAACAAAGTTGATAGGTGTAAAGAGCTGATGAACAGGACAGTCAACTCCAAAATCAGGTGTCTCTCACTCATAGTGAGTTCACCATGTAATCTAGAGCAGGGCTTCTCAAAGTGTGGGTTGTGCCCCACTTGGTGGGTTGTGGCCCGAGGTGGACGTGGGTCGCCAGTTGAGCCCACCTGCCTGCCCTTGCCTCCATTTGGCTCCAAATTGGAACCAAACGGAAGCAACCGGCAGCCACTTCCGGCCCGACGACCATAAGCCGCCATTCCTGCGTAGCTCCACCCTGGGGATGGCCTCCAGAGGCCTCCGTGGGCCTCGGAAGACATCCGGAAGTGACCCAGATGTCACTTCTGGTTTCGTGACTTCCAATCACGTTGGGAGACCTTTCTGAGGCTTCCGGAGACCGTCCCTGGGCCAGAGTAATGCGGGAGTTGCTGGCTAAGGTGGGTCATGGCACAGGAGCAGCTGGACAAGGTGGGTTGCGGCAGCGGGGACTTTGGGAACTGCTGAACTACAGAAAAAAGTGGGCATTAGGGGATAGATCAAGGAAGAGCTGAATAATCTGGTGTAACTTTCATTTGCATGTATATTGCTGTTTAGAAAAAATCATTTCGGAAGACATTGCCTTTTTTTTCCTTTTTAAAATTTGTTCTAAATTAAACATGGCCATGTGCCAGTGTGCCAGGAGCAGAAATGTAGTCTTTTTCTGGATGTTAATAATATATCTTAACAACATAATTCTGTGATGAATGATGACTGTAAATGAAACTCCATTCCATAGCAATACGTTCTCGACAGGCTATCCACACAAAAGCTCTCACCTCCCTTTGATGATACACTCCCTGTTTCCCACACATCAAAGTGCAGCTTGACACATTTACAGTCCTGGGTTTGCCTGCTTTCATTCCTGCAGGCAGTATCATCAATCTCAATTAAGGGCTGCAGGTTATTTGGCAAATATGGCTACAGTTGTTAAAGTCATGTATATAAAACTTGGACAGCACCAGGTACTTGGCAGACTTTAAATCATTCGTTGTCATCACAGTGACTCTCAAAACAGGTCATGATTGCGCCTTTGGAAGTGTGCGACCCTGCTCCGAAGGGCAGTGGTTGTTTTTTTGGCTTTCTTCAACATTCCTCAAACGTTTCACCTGAGAAACAAGAATCTCCACATTTGCGTTGGATTTCATTGGAGGTGGAATCCACTGACAACCTGGTGTTGTATGGAAAACCCTTTTTCCTCCACTCCGAAAAATTTTATTAAGCTTTTTTTAGGGATGAGACTGTCCAGATTTCTTTCCATTTCGTGGGATTGCGAATTAATTGTTTGTAAATTGTAGTGGAACTGATGCATTCAGTGGTGCAAACCGCCCCAAGTGCCACACTGCAGAGTCACAGGGGGGTGCTACTGAGACTCAGCCAAGATGGAGGCCTTTTCTTCGGGCACCCCCTCCAGCTCCAGAGGTTCCAAAGGAAGACTGTATGTAAGGAATCCAGCTGGGGGGCGACCGGGAGGACTGAGGGATGACCATGAGGCAGTGGCAGAGGAAGGGGCAGCGAGCAGCCACATCGTGAAGCCAAAGTGCTTCTGGGGGGACTGGGGGAGGCGTGACCGCCTGCTCGGTCCACCTAAGCCGAGGAGCAAGGGGGCAGCGAGCGGCCACAAGGCACATACTTTTTTTTTTTTTTGCCTCCACTGCCTCTTTGTCTCTGCCTTCAGTCTGGTCGCATGCTGGTATAAATGACTAGCTGCTTTCTTTGAAGAAGAAACAAATCCAAAAAGTTGCTGGCCACTCGGAGCAGCTCACAACCAGCCTCAGCCTGCCTCATAACCTGGAAATAATTGGCGGTCCTGTCATGTCACCGCCAGAGGCGAAACTAGACTGGAGCGGAGGCAAGTAGTTCTGCAAGTCTCTGTTACACCGGAGTCAGCGGCCCCTCCCCCTTGCTGTTGGAGCCATTCCAGCAGCAACAGGGGAGTGTCCTGCGTGTTGCCTTTGCTGCCAGAATGGCTCCAACAGCAAGGGGGAGGGGCCGCTGACTCCAGGGTAACGGAGTCTTGCAGAACTACTTGTTACGCCACTGGTCACCACCAATTACTTCCTCGTCTGCACACTTGGAGGTGACATCATGACGTCACCTCCCTGGGTGCCAGAGGAGCCAGCAATGCCACTGGATGCATTAGGAATCCTCCGTTGCCCCACTGGTAATTTTTAAATGTTATACAGTGTCTTTCTCCCTCCCACACAGAGACATCGCAGAGTGGGGGGCGGGGGCCCCAGGGCCCCAGGGCAGGGGCACTGAGGCTGCGGGGTGGGGCGCAGAGTCTGGGGGTGCTCTGGGGTTTTCATGTTTTTTGGGGGGTTCCTGTTTTTTTTTCCTTTCGCGGGCAGGTGCCACACCCCCTGCTGCATCCCCAGGGCGGCAGCTGCCTCGTGTGCATGTTTCTGGTGGTGTGTGGTGCTTTGGGGGTACTTAGCTTGTCTCGGCCAGCCGGGGAGCAGGCAGCATTTTTCCGGATCGGCGGCATCCATCTTGAATGGGCAGGACTCTCTAGGAATCTCTCTCCGTCTCATTGGTCTCACTGATTGGTCCTCTAGAGCCCTGAAAATGAGCAAACTCAGGAAGATAGTGGAGGACAGGAAGGCCTGGCGGGATATGGTTCATGGGATCACGAAGGGTCGGACACGACTTAACGACTGAACAACAACAACAAGATTGTTGGTTCAGTGATTATAAGCAGACCTACTCCACAAACATTAATTCAGAAGGACTGATTTTTTCTCTCATTTGAGAGAGATTATCTGACCTTCTGGAATATGATCCAGAATCCATGTCAGGTTTGTGCTGTTTAACCATAGTTTCTGTCACCTGGTACAAGTGTAGCAGGGTAGTTCACCTTTCTTGAAGACCAGAGGTAACTGCAATGTTAGACATCTCATATGAGCACTGGCGTCACTGCAGGGGGGGCGGATCTCTAAGTTCCGCCGCGATCCGACCCCCCATTACACAGGTGAACGAAGAGACCCTGCTGCCCCCTCGCATTCGGAGCCTTTTAGGGCAGCGAAAGCAACGCGCAGGGAGTCTCCTGTGCGTTGTTTTCACCGCCTTGAATGGTTCCGAAGGCGAGGGGGCGGCAGGGCCTCTTCGTTCACCTGTGTAACGGAGGGTCGGATCGCGGTGGAACTTAGAGCTCCACCCCCCCGTGCAGTGACGCCAGTGCATATGAGCATATGAAGCTGCCAGATAATCTCTGCGTGGAAAGTTACAACCAGTGGCACTGCCATTTTTCCATACGTTGATCTTTCTATAGATCCAATCAAACTAAAAAAAAAAAAAAGCTTTATCCTAGCCTTCTCTTACATAATTGAAATATAATTACAAAAAGCAGCTTGTAATATTCAAGAACACTAGATTTGTGAGAAGTTGCAAGTCCATGGTGAATTTCTGAGACAAGACTTCCCTCCAGCGTTGAGTTTCATAGCTTTAAGTTATAAGAAAATTGCATGTGTCTTGTAGATTGACTGCATTTTTGTTTAGTATTATGGGTCAAGAATGGGAAGAATGCTATGGGACAATGAGGGACTACTGAACTTTCAGAAATCAAACATGTGGCTTGAAACATTTCCATGCTATTTGTTTACTGGAAAACCATAGCGATTGGTATCTTGAGAATTAAACCTTTTATAAGAAGAACAATGTACACAAACCTTTCTTTAAATTAACTTTCCACTATCTTACAGATAATCTGTCCTAAACAAAGAATGAGGCACAACAGGACAATTGGTTGAATTTGAAACAGATTGGCAGTGTCTCTAGCACAGACAAAGTTAATTACTCACACAATGCATAATATCCTTATGGAATTCTCTGCTAAGAGATGGAGTGAGATGGTCACTGGCTTATAGCCCAATCCTATACCCCCCTCCGCTACCAGCTGAGCGCGTGTTCCACTGGCGGGAGGAGCATGCTGGCAGAATGCACTTCCGCTGGCAAGCATAGCAAGGCTGCCAGCACAATGGCTGGCAGCTGACCAACAGAGAAGACTCTGTCTGCTGGAGTGAGATGAGTGGCAGTGTGGGGGGGGGAGTGGTGGGAAGAAGAGGGAAGCTTCTGGGCTGGGAGGGGGCGGGGAACAAGGTGGAATGGGGAGGAAGGGAGCGAAATCGGTGGTGATCTTTCTCCTTCTCCCTTTCCGCCGCCGTTACACTCCTAGGTTCTGTGCTAGCAAAATAGCTAAACTAAGGAGACCCATAGGGAAAGTGGAGACAAAAGTTCCCTTACCCTGAGAGGACCGCTGCAACTGCCACCACCATGAAGGACACGCTCCACTGGCACATCTGCATTGGCGGGCGGAAGTTAGGTAGCACTAGGACTCACTTTTTTTTCCTAATTTAAGTTTTTAAACTAGGGGTGCGTCTTATAATCAGGCATAAATTTAATGCCAGTGATTTAATTAAAATTTTTTAATAGCACCAAACTTTAAGGGTGCGTCTTATAATCGAGTGCGTCTTATACTCGGGACAATACGGTATTTCTCAGGTTACATTCTTCAGACAACATTGGGTTTTTTGTTTGTTCCAAATGAACAATAACATCTTGTACAGCAAGTCATTGACTTTCATCCACTTGACTTTTATCGTTTTGCTCTTTCAGCCATTTTCAGTTATAACCACGTTTCAGATTTCAGCCGCGTGCTTTCCTCTTTCGCCCGATTTCATCTAACCTCCCACGACATTATTTTTTTATTTCTATTTATTTAGATTTTGTATGCATTTGCATGTGCTATATAGTTAGTTAGTTATGTTTTTCGCCAACCAAAATTAATTTTGCAAGCTAAATAAGGTCAGGCTTTGATGTTCATCCATTTTTGACTTTTCATCCATGCTCTGGTCCCTTACCAGATGAAAGTACAAGGGGATTGCTGTACTTTGATCAGAATCGGGGAGTAATTCAAATCAAACATCTCAATGGGTGAGGTGAAAGACTACACCAGAGGTGTGTTGCCAGTGAGGAGAATATCATTAATCCTTACCACCACTCTAAGTACTGCGTTCAGCATTTTTTTTCCACGGTTCTCTGGACGATCCCAGGTGCTGAAGAAACTCCATAGGGCATAGGCAATCTATGGTATTGGTACAAACCCTTGTGAATGTTTATTGTGCTAAACGTCTCTCAGTCCTACAGTTCCATCTGCTAGTAGGCCTGGGACATCTCCAATTTGCTAAAGTGCTGACCCCCTCCAAGCACTGCTACCAGGTCTTCTGTCCATGTGACAGGGTAGTTGTCTAACTTGGAGACTTGAATTATTGTGACTCTGAAACCCGCACAAATGTGTATTGTCTGGTCAAGTTTATCCAGGGGCGTAGCAAAGGGTGGAGCCTAAGGGGCAGCTGCCCTGGTCACAATGCCGGGGGAGGGGGAGTCTCAGGCTCTACCACTTAGTGGCTGCCCTCGCATTCGGCTCGGAATGCTCCGAGCCAAACACGAGGGCAGCCATTCACCTGCCCGCTGCCTTCTCATGCCAATCCTTCTGCTCACGATTGTGAAGAGACGGAGTGGTGTGTGGAGGCAGCCGGCAATCGGCAGCCCTCATTGTTCCACTTGTTCTGAGCAGAACGGGAGGGCTGTCAATAGCACCCGAACCTGGAAGTGACATCACATGATGTCACTTCCGGGGCACAGCAAACTCCCATACCCCATGCAGCATGGCAGCTTGTTACACTCCTGGGTTTATCCATGGGCACAAATGGGATTGCCCATTGTGAAAACTCCACAGGGGAGATTATTTATTTATTTATTTATTAATAATAATAATAATAATAATAATAATAATAATAATAATAATAATAATAATAATAATTACAGTATTTATATACCACCTTTTTCATATACTCTAGGTGTTTTACATAGGCAGGCTGACCATTGTATGTATGAGCACTGAATCAATACATTGCAGGTATTAATTTTGCACGTATGAGCATCGAAAGGCTTTGCACTGAAATGCTTGATGCAAAGTCTGGGGTTGATTTGCTCATATCTGAACAGACATGCTAAACATGCCACAAGAATAGAGCTGTTAGAGTTGCTGGGATCATCTGATAGGACCACTCCATGAGGACTGACTGGCCCAAAGTGAGGTATTTTGTCTCAGCCGTAAATATGAGTAACGCGATATGTTTTTAAACCAGCAGACTATTAGTCTACTCATTAAACATACATCAGAGTATTTGCAAACAAAGAGAACTTTCTAAACAAATTATAAAATGGTGACAGATGTCCAAAACAGATCAAGGGCTAATAACATGAAAGACATATGAGATTGTTAGAGTAATGAGAAGGGTGTGTATTCGGAAGCCTGGCAATGAGCTGGGAAGGCTATATCTTGGGAACTGGACAATGCACGCTTCAGAAGTCCCCTAGTAAGATTGCCTTCATGCACTTGCTTGACCTGAATTAAAAATGTTTATGAATACCAAAGCATTCAGGGGGCAATATTGATGAGGCAGTGTGCCAAATGGTGCCCCCACCCTTACAGGGTGATATGCTAGCCTCTGCTCCTCCCAGTAGAGGCACATGGGGGGGGGAAGACAGAGGTGGGTACCCCCCCACACCAATCTCCTGCCTGAGGCAACTGCTTCATTTGGCCTCATGGATGGGCCGGCCCTGCATTCACCAACCATCCTGCCCTTCTTGTTTATGTGGGCTACCTGGCAACTGCTTCTCCTCTGCTACCCCTGCTCTTCCCCACCAGGTGGCATGCACTCCAGAACAATGCTGCACACCTGGCCCCAGGCAGACAGCGTGCATTCAAGACAGTGGTGTGCTGCTGCTGCTGCTGCTGCTGTACTTGACATGGTACGATGCGCTTGGCTTGGGCATATATGGGTTGACTAGTGAACCCAAGTGGCAGCAGGCAAGTGACCTGCCACACGTCCTTTCCCCCCTAGTGGTGATTCTGAGAAATGGAGGGAGAGAAAGAGGAGGCAAGCCTAGGCACAGCAGGGGCAGTACAACTGGAGAGCAAGCAGGAGGGAGCCAGGTGTTGAGGGGGTCTGTGAAAGGGGGGGGGATTTGGCCTGACAAAGCCAAAATCCAGGATCCTGAGCTCTGCACGTTGTGCAGGCCTGCCATAACTTGCTAACTGGCAGATAGGCTATTGCAAACTAGGCCACAGTGCATCTGCTGGGGTACTAGTAATTTAGCATAGAGGGAAGTTCTAACATTTCTTCCATTTTTAAATTTGATGCACTAACAGCACAATCCTATACATGTAACCCAGCGGTGCAGCGAGAATGGGAGGCCCTGGAATGGAAAGGGGATTCAAATCCTCTCCAAAGGGGGATTCAAAGGGAATTTGAATCCCCTTTCCGTTCTGGGGCCTCCCGTTCTCGCTGCACCGCTGGGTTACACCGGTGGCGTAAGTTGGATAGAATTGAGCTTAGTTACACCGGTGGCGTACGTTGGATAGGATTGCACTGTAAGTATGATATGGGAGAAGGTGAGGTCCCTGGGGTATTCCCAAGAGGCTCTGTGTCTCCTATCTGAGACCGAGGTATTAGAGAAACTTTACTTAAGACTTAGGGATGTGGAGTACCAGCATCTCCATTCCTTAGCTGCAGTCTCTTGTTCACTATGCTTCTTTCAAATTCTAATGCCATGTGCCCACCTCAGAGACGTGGATAGACTGGAGCGAGCGGAGCAGCGGCTCCAGGCGGCACCTCGGCCCCGGGCGGCGCTGCTCCGCTCGCTCCAGTGTTTCCACGGAGCGCGCGCCGCCCGGCGGGCGCTCCGAGGCCTTCTCCCCAGCCTCGGAGCCAGAGAAAGCCCTGGAGCGTCCACCTCGACTGGTGGCCGGGGCTTTCTGAAGTCCAACTGCCGCGTCACACTGTTTATCTTTGTTTTGCACATGCGCAAAATGTTAAAACGTTTTGCGCATGTGCAAAACAAAGAAACAGTGTGACGCGGCAGTCGGACTTCAGAAAGCCCCGGACACCGGTCGAGGTGGACGCTCCTGGGCTTTCTCCGGCTCCGAGGCCTCGGAGCGCCCGCGGAAGCCGGGTCATCCCCCGGAGCGGTGCCGCCCCCCCGGAGCGGTGCCGCCCCTCCCCCGGAGTGCCGCCGCCCAAGTGCTCCAGGCAGCACTCGCTGCTGCTACGCCTCTGGCCCACCTAGCCTCATACCTGGTTTTCTTAACGGACCCTAGCAAACGTCGGGTGATGACATGTGCCAGGTTTAACATTACTCCCTCACAGGTTTCTTTAGGCAGAGTTTCTGAAATACCTTTTATTGATCGTACTTGCCCTTGTGATGGGAGTTCTATTGAGTCTTTAAGTTATATCTTTTTTTACTGCCCTTTACAAAATTCCTCTCGAGATAGGTTTCTAGATCCTATTTCGATAAGTATATCTGGGTGTGCGGACGAGGTGAAATTGGTTTATCTATTAAATGAGGGGTCCCCTGAAACCATTTGTCAGGTGGCTAAATTTCTTTGCTTGGTTGGGGTAAACTTTCTTGCCAGGAAGAGTTGATCTGGGTGTGAAGTTCCGTATATGATATCGGTATTTTATATTTATCTATATAACTTGGGAAGCATTTTGTTTTGTGTTCTGTTCTTTTTATGCCAATAAAGGTTCAATCAATCAATCAATCAATCAATCAATCAATCAATCAATCAATCAGACTTCATTAAATTCTGCAGAAAGTGAGAGACAGCATACTGAGCCAAACGCTCGTGTCCTGCTGCTCTGCCTCAAAAACAGTTACATGTACTTTATGTACAGTTCCACACACTCCAAGCTGATTGCTCGGTAGACTTGTCCAGCTAAACCTCTCTCAGATTGGCCAGGACTGGCATTAGATGTCTCTTTTTTATGTTAGGCAGACAGTTCTAGTCCCAGCCAGTTTCAGCCAGTTTTGTGGCCTCTGCTAATTTTCCACTGCTTGAGTTCACCCCTCAGTGACACAAACAAAATGGAGTCCCTTGTGACATTACAAACTTTTCTTATATCTGATTAAAGACATCACTGAGACTTACTTTTGAAGAAACATGCTCTAAGGCTGCAGTTCCACACTGTGTACTAGGAATATGCCCCATTGAATGGCATGGGACTTGCTTCTGAGTAGACATGCTTAGGATTGTGCAGTCTGCCCACCCATTGGAACCACTGCATTTCTTTCTGGGAAACGCCCCTGACCTTTTGAGATGCGCAGTCACTCCCTCACATCGAAAAGCACAAGCTTCCCTGCCAATGGGTTTGCAGTGGAAAATCCACTGTATCTGCCAAGCCAGCAATTCTTGATTAGGACACAGGTGATTTTAGATGGTTCTTTTTTAATTCCAACTAACTAACTGAAGCTATGCAGATCAGATATTAGAACACGGCATGCCTTGGACATCTATTGTATTGTGATACCATGATTCTAATTCAACATTACAGTTTAATGCACATAAGCCAACATTATTTGGGTGCCTTGGTTATGTTTGGCTGGGGGTCATTGCTCAGTTCACCCCTGCCTCATCTTGTGGCCTTGCCTTTAATGCTGGCTTGGACTCCATCTTCTTTTATTCCTGTGACCAGAGCCATAAGAGGATGGCAGAATGGGAGAAGCAGAACCAGCATTCAACAGGACGTAAAATGGTAGCAAGACAAGGGGACCAATAAACTCAGCTGGCTTGCATGTGTTACTCAGCGCTGTATGTGTGTTTAAGGCCTGCAGTAACCCCTAGAGAAACATCATCAATCATATTACCATCAGTAAATTTTAATTAAACTTCAGCTTCCCCCCCCAAAAAAAAATTCCTCAGGTGTTTTGCCCAAACAGATTGTCAAAATGTGCTTACAATTTAGTTGGAAAAGTGCAGCGTTCCTTAAAAATGTGGAGTGGAAAAATTATGTATGGTCTTTGTATTCTCACTGTTCATTAACATCAATTTTAGTTTTCTGACTTCATATGACCTCTAAAATAGCATTACACGTCAATTACCCCTTATCCAGGCGTCCAAAATCCGAAATGTTCTGAAATCCGGAACTTCTTGATGCTCCGATATGATTTTTTAAAAACTGTTTTGTGCACTGGCTAGCACCAGCTGGAATAGCGCAATGCATTCTGGGTCGCTACTCAGCACTTCCCAGCCTTTACATGCCGACATGACAGCATTCTTCAACAAGAAGCTGGGTAAGAAGCACAATGGGGCTTGCTTCTGAGTAGACATGCCTAGGATTGTGCTCTAAGGGTTTATCAAGCTTCACCTGTCCACATTCCTTCTCCTAAAGGTCTAGCACTCTGTCCCGGTTGGAGATCTGGTAAGCTTACACATCGTGGACCACAGAGGGCGACACGGAATGGCTCCCAAAATGGAGACAGTCCATGCACATTATGAGTGGGTGTCAACCTTGCTCCAATGTCCAACTACTTAAACACCCTTCTGAATCCTTTATTTGCATATTCAGTGAAGGAACCTCTCCAACGTTACCTCACATCAGACTTCTGGCAAGCTGCCTGTAGCGTTTTCTTCCAACTCCTTGGAATTCCCCTAATCAAAACCATCCTCTTTCAGCGGAGCACTCTTTCCTTCCTCTAATCATAATTCCTATCTTCCTGAAGCTACACTCATACTGTTGGATGAGCTGCAAATGTTCATTTTGAAGGGCTTTGGAATGGTAACGATGTGTCTCATAAGGGTGCGGCTCAACCTGACATGCGTATCAGCATCACCACGTAAGGTTAGAGTTCCAGTCTCTTCTTCTCCTGCCCATATTATGTGGTGGATGGATGGAGAGTTGACCTATTGCTTGGCTGTGGGGGATAGGAGAGAAGAGACACAGGTTGGGGCTTTGCGATGTTGTCTACCTCATGTGGCTCAGTCACTAGGGTATTGACTAGCTTTTTTTATCCTTTGTAAAAAGAGGTTTTTCATTGAATTTTAAAGAACATGGTACATAATTTGTGACATGGAATGACAGACCTACACAAATAATATGACTATAGAATTTAAAAAAGTGTGGATGCATCAAATGTCATACAAATATAAGGACTGTACACACAAACCCAAGATTCCTTTGCCTAGAAAACCTACACACCAAGTGACTGACAGCCCGGTCCAGCCCAAGGCAACTGCGGTACAATTCAGGCACAATTGCAGCCCAAGTGCTTTAGGCCCGAGTTGTGCCTGAATTGTGCCTGAGTTGGGCTGCAATTGTGACTGAATTGGGTTCAGGCACAATTCAGGCACAACTGCACAATTCAGGCACAATTGCAGCCTAAAAGTGGGCGTGTCGGGGGCGTGTCAGGGGTGTGACGGGGGTGGTTACGAAATTTGGTCCGGTTCCAGACGCTGGAGAGCCCCTGACACGCCCCCTCAAGCCCAACTCAGGCCCAAAATTTGGGCCAGCAAAAAGGGTGGACCCAAATGTGAGGAGACCCATAGGAGCCATTTTACCTTACCCACACCAGCCCTCTCCTGAAAAGTTCTAACACCCTGGGCCCGAGTTGGGCCTGAGTTAGGACCCAACAGTTGTGGCCTAACTCTGGACACAGACCCAAATAGTTACCCTATCAGCACCCAGCCCCACCCAGCCTCTTTCCCACAAAAGCCCAGCCCTCCACTCACTCTCTCTCTTTCTCTCTCTGAGCACGTGGCGTGGGGTTCTGTCCCCCAGCAGCCACAAAGTGGGACTTTGAAAACTTTTCTAACACCCCTCTTCTCTTCACCTCTCTCCTCTCTGCCCCCTCTAGGGCAGAGAGGGCTGTTCTGCCTGTGGCCAAACTGTTTACTCCTGTGCCTGGGCAGCTCTCTCCATGCAAGTGTTTGCTAACCCATGTCTTTCTCCCAGCCCCTCTCCCCCCCCCACAGGCAACAACACCAGCAGGTAAGTGCAGGTAAGAGCAGGGTTTGTGCTGACATGTGGTCTGACTTCTGCCTCTTAGCATAGAGAAATATAGGTAGGATACATGCCTCTATACCAATGTCATGTCTCATAGCTGCCTGCATAGCCTGCCATGATATGCCTCTTTACCAATGTCTTGTCTCATGTCTGCCTGCAATGCCTGCCATGATATGCCTCTATACCAATGTCTGCCTGCAATGCCTGCCATGATATGCCTCTTTACCAATGTCATGTCTCATAGCTGCCTGCCATGATATGCCTCTTTACCAATGTCTGCCTGCAATGCCTGCCATGATATGCCTCTTTACCAATGTCATGTCTCATAGCTGCCTGCAATGCCTGCCATGATATGCCTCTTTACCAATGTCTTGTCTCATAGCTGCCTGCATAGCCTGCCATGATATGCCTCTTTACCAATGTCATGTCTCATAGCTGCCTGTATTAATGTGAGCACACAATGCCATGGGTGTGGAACTGTAACCCATATGTAGACACCAGCTGTTCCCCCCCCCTCTTTTCTCCACAGGGTCTACTGACAGGTCAGTATTGCTAGGATTGCCATGGTTGTGACCCCCAAGTTGTGTTGTTGTCTCTCTCTTTGACCCCTTTCCCTTACAGGATCATGCTCACCTTACACCCAGGGAAGCAGCGCAGACCAGGCTCTGTGTCTCACACCACTCGGCTGTGTGTGATTACTCTCCCTGCAGGCCTTTGCAACCGGCACACTGGCATTCCTTCAATGGTGATTGCCACCACACAGCAGCTGCCATGGAACACCCCCAAGTTGTTCGTCCCCCCAGGAATGCCCACTACCACCAACCGTCCGGGGAGCACCCCTGGGCTCGCAGTCTGGTTGCCTCATGGTCGTCTGCCTCGATGCTGCCAGAGGTCTGGGAGCCTGCCCTGCAACCCTCCTCAGCTGCTGCTGCTGCTGCTACATTCTGAGTGGCTGCTGTGCCTACTACCCCTTGCAGCCTCGCCTGGCCATCCCTGCCAATGTTCCAGAACAATAAAGATGGCCCTTGGGCAAAGGCCCCTTGAACACCATGACCCCAATGTTACACAAGCACTGCCCCACACACACAGAGACAGCGCCCAGCACCCAAGGCCCTGCATGAATCCCAGCCAGGGCGTGCCACAGCCAGCCCAGGGAGAACACAGCAGGGGGGCTGCCAGACCCTCAGGGCTCAGAGGGGAGGGGGGAGTTGGGGGGCCTCTCAGGCAGGCAACCACTGACAGGCGACATGGCGCACGTCCGCCACGTCCGTGAAGAGCCCTTTCAGCAACCGGGGCTCTCACCCACCCTCGGTCCGCCCGTCAACGGCGTCCGTGTCCGCCCGTCAACGGTGTCCGTTTCCGCCCTCAGTCCGCCCGTCAACGGCGTCCGTTTCCGTCCTGAGTCTGCCCGTCAACGGCGTCCGTTTCCGCCCTCGGTCCGTCTGCATGAGAGGCGCCCGTTCCTGCATTGCCTCCATCTGCGAAGTGACCCCTGTGTCCCTATTGGTCTCTGCAGACCCCTCTCCCTGTATCCCTCTCCCACCAGCCTTGTTGTCTGTCTGTTTCTGACCCACCCGTGTCCCTCCCCAGCACCCCCTGTCCGCCTGCCTGTGTGCCTGCCTCCCCTCCCACTCCCTGATGATGGACGCTGGCACCCCCCACCCCGCCAGAGCGCCTGACGCAAGGCGCCTACGTTGCCCCATCTGGGGAGTGATGAGCTGCGTGAGCCCTTCCCGCTCACAGCAGACAAGCCCAAGGCATCTCTCGGTCTTGGCCGGGGCACGGATCAGAAGGCATACCGGGATGCCTTCTTTGTGGGCATAGCCACGGCCCTGGTGGCCCAGGGCTTCAGGCAGCGCACGGGCATGTCATGGCAGAGGCGGTTCCAGACCCCAGACCCCCCCTTGTGCATGCCGTTCCCACCCCCTCGTTCCCTTCTCTCCCCCGCTCACCCCCCCATGACTCCCACATGCAGCCTCACCGTGGCTTGGGGGTGGCATCGCAGTCTGCAGGAGGGAGGGCAGTGGCACTCCCCCCTGCGGCAGGTGGCTAATGCCCAGGGTGCCCTGGGGCAGCTGGCACTGGCACAACCTCTGCCCTTCAGCTGACTGTCGCACGCCCAGTGCCTGCAGGCCCACCTGTGGCTGCCCATCTGCTGCGACAGCTGCAGCAGCTGTGGTAGGTGCACGCAGACGGGCTGAGGAGGGGGCTCTTCGCTTCCACAAGACTGACAGCTCCCCACAGGGGCCTGCCTGCCTCTGCGGTAAGTTTTGCCTCGATCCTGGCCCACTGCTCTTGCCTCCTGCCTAACTCAGGCACAGTTGCAGCCTAACTCGGTCCTATTTTGGGCCCCAATTGTGCCACAATTTGGCCTCAACTGTGCCTGAGTTGGGCTGGACTGAGCCCTTATACTCAGACCAATACGGTATTACCAAAATCACATGTTTCAAGACTGAGATAAAAACTACATACTACAAAAGACACAGGACTGCCAGAGAAAATTGCTGCCTCATTTTGCATCCCCCCTTTTCCACACTGTAACAGGTACTATAAAATAATACCTCTGTCTGTTTCCCCTTCCCTGCCAGCAGCTGCCAGTGGAGAGAGGTGCAGGGAAATTCATAACTTCAAGGTATCAGATCACAACATATTAGACTGTGAGGAATTCCTTTTGGCAGTAGCACCATGTTTCTTGGCATGTACAGTTCCACCCTGAGGTTATAGTAATTCGGTTTTTGGTGGATATGTATGAAGAATAAGCAGGTTATACTAAAGAATGACTCCCAATATGGGTCACATTCATATGACAGCAACTTGAATAAAAAGGGATTGGAGTAGTGGCACCACTAGGGGGTTGCAGACTGCTCTGGTTAACACCCTGTGTGTGTGTGTGTGTGTGTGTGTGTGTGTGTGTGTGTGTGTGTGTGTGTGTGTGTGTGTGTGTGTGACACCACTAGTGGCCAAAAATTGTGGAAACCTTTTGGAAAATTTGTATTTATGAATACTACCATCATGTTGTATATCATTGGAAAGGTACTTTAATGTAGAATGTAATGAATCAAACCAAGTTGAATTTTCTGTACTCTATCAAAGGTTATGGCCAAATAATCAGAAACAGAAAACACAACTGCCTTGTGTAATAAAAAGTGGATTTCCTTAACTAAAAACTGACCAATGAGACCGATTGTTCCAAGAGCCAATAAGGTATTATTATGACACAGCATGGGACCAATAAGGTGTTAGTATGAGACAGCTCTCATTTCTCTGTATTAGAGCTAATACTAGAATTCTTACTCAGTTGTGTGAGTGTCATCAAGTTGGCCACAGGTTGGTGTTTTTTTTTTTTTTTTTTTTGTTACTGATTAGTTGGGTGACGTTGTACTATCTATTAAATAAATTAAGTGAATGGGGTGACATAATGAGTACTGGGTAACACAAACCCTAGTGATGCCTCTGAGTTGGAGTGTGTTGGGGGGGGCATGATCGCTTTCCTGAATCACCGGGTATGTGATAGGAGGGTCTCAGGCCAAGGGCGGCTTCTGCCTTAGTTTTTTAGAGAGTTCAATTCAAAGTCAAGCTTGAAAAAATAAGATGGGTTGGACCACTGACCTAGTGTACCAAAAGGCAGTTGTTCTACAGCAAGTCCTCACTTAAACTCGTTTCGTTTCAAAGTTGATGGGAGAATACCATAGGAACATTTACGTTTATCAATTAGCCTACGGGAAAATTGGTTTCATTATAAGTCCTTTTGCTTAAAGTCGCAGTTTCCAAGAAGAACCTAACAACAACTTTAAGTGAGGACTTGCTGTATTCTCACATCCACACTGTCAGTCAAAGAGAAGAACTAGTCTGGTCAGTGCTTAAGAGGGTCTCATTAACCTCAAGCAGGATAAATATAAGGAGGCTACACATGCCAATGACTCATTGGAGAATAGGGGATTGAAAAGAGATGTAGGAAAGTTGAACTCTAATCTGAGAACATCTGCTTGCTAACTCGCCCGGTCTATTAAAGTAAAATCACGATAATGCTTACATGGGCTGCCAAAGACTAGTTATTTATTAAGTACAGTTCTTGTAGATCTCAGATAGTCTATTAAGATTGGGCTGGGAAGGTATCCAAACAAAGATTTTTTTTATTATTGGAGGAAACAACGAGGGAAATAATTTTCCTTGCATCAGGACGTTATAGACATTAGTCCACTCACTCTTTCAACAAAAAACCCAAACACTATGGCACGCAATGATATCATCTTAAAATGTGCAGTTATTGATCTTAAGCTTTCTAAGTCATTGACCCCTTTCCCTCCCATCACAGCAGCCATCTCCAACAAATCCATCTCTTCTCTGAGCCAGATTAACTCAGAGCTGTTATGTCTCCACAGTGCTTGCCTCAGCACAAGGGGCTTATAGCATGCACATCATTTGCAGCAAGGTAAAAGATGCCTATAGATTTTTGTAATGAGAGAATGCTTGGGGAACCAATAGGTAGTTCTCCGCAGATGTTAGAATAGATGGGCAGTGCACTAAAAATGAAAGGTGGATCCAGGAGGGGGGGACGTTTGACCAGAGGAATCAAGGACAAGTGCTAGGAAATTTGGATTCTTTCACTGAATGGCTCCCTCCGAGTGGGAGTATATGGTATGATTGTGGGATAAATAATCTGGACGAAGTAGTTAAAATTGTGAAGGACCCTTCCTTGAGATAGGACAGTTGTACATGTTAACTTTCAGATCCCTTCCTATCCAAAACTTGTGAGAAAGGGTATGTTTCCCTTCCTAGTCATTTAGTGCTGCAAGTCTGAAGACCAGGAAGTTGGTTTGGAATGATAATTCATAGGAGCCTGCCTTGAATTTCTCAAAACAAATCTCTCAGTTTTCAAAAGAATGACTAAAGAATCACTTAGCTTTATCCCATCTATCCTTTTAAATGATATGGATTTTTAACCAGGAATCAAATAAGACCATAAACAATTGTTTATTTGCTTTGTTTAAAAAGCTTTATTTGCTGGAATGGAGTTGAAAAGAAGTCTTCTCCTCCACCTTTCTTTCTGAAAATGGACTCTGTCATCTACTCAAAGCCTCTCCTTTAGGGGCCCTGGATGTGGGGTCCATGTGTGGCCCTTACGATTTACAGGTATGTCTAGGTTATCTCAAACAGATGAATGTGTTTTGGAAACTTGCATCCATCGAAACTCAGAAATGCTTTTTTGAAGTCAATAAAATAGTGCATAAAAATTGTTAACTCAAAATGGGTCTTTTGGAATGGATCCAGCCAGTCACAGTCATCTTTATTGCAGGGGTGGAAGGAAAGAATGTGGCAATTTAAACATCTAACAATTAATCTGCTGCATAGGCTTTCCGTGTAGCTACTTAACCATGGCACAAAAGTGCAAGTTCATAAGGTGTGCATTGAAAGTCAAGAGTTCCAGAGCTCTCACTGAGCGTCCTTGATGTTCCAGATCATAAATTTAGAAATAGACCAGTAGGTGGCCCCTACTATGACCATCAACTTCCGCCTTCAGTTCAGCCTCCCCCTCCTACTTCTAGGAAGATGAGCTGGAGACAACCTCTGAATTTCTTTGGAAACCACACACTGGGTGGGGCCCTATGCAAACCTCTCTCTCTAGGAGCTCTTCCTTTCTTCTGCAAACTCACACCCAACCATGGATTTGCAAAGGTCTGCACTGTTACCTGAGGAAATGCTTACCTTGCCGCGGCCGCCTAAGGCTGGCTGTAGTATACAACAGCCCTAAGGTGGGAGAATGGTCCCATTGAACCTGGGAAAGAGGATCGGAGTGTAGACACACAGCTGCTCCTAGTAGCTCCTGGTGTCTTTGAAGACACACACACAGCCTAACCCTGTGACTGGGTACATGTGTTACCTGCTTACACAGGTACAAGCAGGTAGTGCGTGAGTGCAATCACAGGGTTAGGCTGCAGCTTTGTTCTGTGGACTGTGACAGGGCGGTTCTGCCTCACCTGCAGTAGTGGAGGGGCGGGGGGGCGGGCCGCCCCAGGCAGGCCACGGGGGGTGTTGAAAAGGATGCCACGGTGGCGTTTGAAAACGACCATGTGGCTCGCCTGATTGGCACTCCCGCCCGGGCTCCTAGGAGCTCTAATCTGATGAAAAACCGCCATGGGGTGGGGTGTTTCCCGATTTGGCGAAGCAGGGATGCTACTGGCGGGGGCGGGGCTTGTTCTGTTCCATGCAGGGGGGCGCCGGAGAGAGTCGCTACGCCTCTGCTCACCTGCCGCTCCCACTCTGCATGCCCCTGGCCTCTGCACTGTGCTCTTCACATTTAGCTTGCAGCAGAGCCTGTGTTTTTGGAAAGACTAGACTAAAACAATGAGTACTCATACAGGCTTGACGCTGCATGTTTCTGAGCTTTCCGCTCTGTTATTAATGCTAAGAAGTGATCCATTTTAACCAAACGTTTCTTGATTGATTTAATTATGCATCTTTTTAACTCCTTAGCATTCTCTCTTAAATTTGCAGTCATGGCCAACAGGTAAAATACCGTATTGGTCTGAGTATAAGACTCACTTTTTTCTCCTAATTTAAGTTTTTAAACTAGGGGTGCGTTTTATAATCAGGCTGTTGCAATTTAATGCCAGTGATTTAATTAATTTTTTTTAATAGCACCACACTTTAAGGGTGCGTCTTATAATCAGGTGCGTCTTATACTCGGGACAATACGGTATTTAAGTTGCTATTCTACACTCACCATAACGCAAAGGAATGGTTTGGGAACACCCAATGCGATGAAGTTGCTGAAGCTTAAGTGTTGCTTCCTGGATGAAAGATTACTGGGATTCCCATGTAAGCTGCTTTGAGCTTAGTTCAGACAGGGTAGGATATGTAAACTTAGTTAATAATAAGTCCCATTGAAATCTTATTCTGCAACTGGCTCTAGAATGACAGCTGTGGGGATGTAATAAGTCATATGAACCTATTTATATATAAAGAGTCAGATCATTGGCTCTTCTAACCCAGAACTGTCTATTGCACCCGGATGTGGTAAAGAAAAGACAGGATTAAAACACTGAATTGAATAAAGGCCACAACAAAGGAAGGCCCGCATCAATTAAATTAGGCATCAATTTAGTATGACCCCTAGATGGTGCAGGCAACTACCAGGTATGCAGTGGTGGTGATCCTGGTGAGAGCTAGGCACTGGCGTTGCTAGAGGTGGGGTGGAACAGTAAGTCTTGCACAGCGGTAACCGCTCCGTTCCATGGTGGCCCTGCCCACTCGCCATCGGAACCAGTCCGAGCGGCGAAGGCAACACACAGGGAGTCTTAGAACTAGGTTCTAAGCTTCCAATTTAATGTAGAATTTATGTCTAAAATTGTCTAAAACAGGGGTTCTCAACCTTTGGAGGCACGGGTACCCCCTATCACGGTTCAATTTTCTGAAGTACCCCCTGCTAATTAATTGCTAATTAATTGGATTAATCAATAATTAATTAGCTAATCAATCATTAAATAAAAAGTACTAAAACAATTTTAAATGTGAAAAAATGTCTTACTTAATTCTGTGTGTGTGTGTGTGTGTGTGTGTGTGTGTGTGAGTGAGAGAGAGAGAGAGAGAGAGAGAGAGGATTGCATTTAAGTTCTAATTAACAAGTAATTAACTACTGTTTGATGCTGATAAGGAGCAGGCTCTGGCATACCCCCTGCTGTTGGTCTGCGTACCCCTAGGGGTACTCGTACTACAGGTTGAGAACCCCTGGTCTAAAATTAGTTTTCCTCCTCTCTTTTATCCTCCTCTGTTTTGTTGTTTCTGAGTGCCTCTGCCATGAGATCTTGCTCACAAGTAGACTCTTGTCCTACTCAGAGTAGACCAAGTTAGAATTAGGCTGTAATTCATTTTCAGAATCAGCTCCCTAGGCTTCAACTCTCCAGTTTCTGACCTGCTATCTTTTTTTTCTTTTTTTTCCTCCACCTAGCTGCTGTGCCCTATATCCCACTCACTCGATCCTAAAATTTCCTCCCTCAAGTTAGATTAAAGTTCTAACTTTAAGTAAAAGCTTAAGTTTAAGCCATCTGAAAAACAGCTTTGCATGTCATTTAAGGTGAGTCAGGACATCCCTTTGGCAGAGATCTGCTGAGTTCTGTTACACAAGTTGCTAGGGCTTGAACCTGGAATCTTATCCATCAAAAGTGACAATCTCTCCCCGGATAAGAATCATTGGGATACAAATTATAATTCTTCAGAAGTGAACTTCAGACTTTCCATCACCCTAGTACACAGAACATTTTAATTTGAACCGGGGCTTACAGTGAAATATTTATGAAAATAGAACTGGAGGCTTACAGAGCCCACCAAAGGCGAGGGTAATACTGTACAATGAATGAGCACTTGTTGAATTTCATTTAAAATTTCTGGGTGGCAAGGAAACCAGGAGTCTATGCTGTTCTAAAGCTATGACTGTATATGGAAAATACTGATTAACTCTACATGATTTTTACCACCTTAGTTTTTGAAGGTTTTTTTTAACACAAAAAACCACTTTATTGCTTAATTTAGGTTGCTATTAATTGTGTGGGGTATGAAACTGGGCCAAATATAATGTGGCTACAGGTAGCTACAATGGGTGGCATTTCAACAACATTTGGAATCTGCCAAAGATTACCATCGCCATGAATTCACGTGAAGACGGTTGGCCAAAGTATATATTTTTGTAGGACCGATACTGGGAAAATAAGGAATCTCCTTTCTGGAAATGCTTAATTCCTGCATATGTTTGGCATCTATTACTTATTACCTTCTCTGTCCCCTCAGACCTATCACTGAAAAGCATCTAGGAACACACCACAAAAAACAACTCAGACATATTTCAGTCCTCGGATGTGTAGGTTTTGGAAGATTTTGGAAGAAAAGTGTGTCAATAACTTTCATATTGTGCTCACTAAGCATCTTCCTCATGATTTATTGTTTTAAGATGGAAGGTTTTATTTGAACCTAAAAAAACAGCAAAACACTTCTCTTGCAGAGGGCATAAGAATCCATTGGATTCAGTGCCATGTTGGGAGGAACCTAACCCAAAGCAAATGTTCTCTTAGCAGTGTAGATGCTGCCAATAGTTCCATCCTGTTGAAAGGGGGTAGTGAGAATTCAATGAGGCTGCAATAAATCTTTTTCCCCATGTGGTTCCACCAGATCATGTGGAAAGTAACCATACCAGTAGGATCCTATGAGGGAAATAACAATTCCAATTTAAAATGACTTGGATCATTATCACTCAAGACTTGAGTAGGGGCTGGTGGAAAAAAAAAGCCTAATTGATGCTTCTTTCATTTTGGCTGCTCGTTTAAACAACTCATAGTCAAGAGTCAAAGCAGATATTTCCATATAAGTAAGAAAAATCTTTTTCTTTCTTTCAGACGAATTGAATTATGGAGAGCTGACTAATTTTTCACTCTTCAAAATTATCAGGCGCACCCTTCTTTCTAGGAAAATATCGCCAGGATGAAAATACTACAGTAATGCAGAAGCATCACTAGTGTTTGCGTCAGCCAGTGCGAGAGCTCATCTCATCATACCAGTGGTGTCCCTGGAGTTAGTGTCACCTGGTGTGGTAACTCATGTTGTCACCCCCATTAACTTTATGTATTTTAATAAATAACAGTATAGATCACCCAAAAAATCAGTAATCAACAAAAAAAAACAGTGGCCAACTTGATGAGACTTGGTTCCATTCTGTGTCATAACAACTCTTCATTGGCTGTTGGAACAGTCAGTCTCATTGGTCAGTATTGAGTTAAGGAAATCCATTTGTTACATAAGGCAGTTGTGTTTTCTTATTCCAGTTATTTGGCCATAATGTTTGATAGAACACAGACAATTCAACATGGTTTATTTCAGTACATTCTGCATTAAATTACCTTTCCAATGATATATAACGTTATGGTATTATTCATAAATACAATTTTTCCAAAAGGTTTCCACAATTTTGGCTACTAGTGGTGCCCCCCCCCGGGTCTCACCCTGTGATGACTATTCGTTAATGTCAGATTGGGGGGGGGGAAGCCTTGTGGATGTGAACTGAGTTCACTCTGCTCTTCCTGCCGTCCTTTGTAGTCGGATAGCCATGCAAAGAGCATGGGACTTGTAGGAAGGGTCTAATCAATGCTGGGAACAGAAGAGTTTCCAGGCCCCCCATGGTTGGGGGCTGCCACCAACATGCCCCCACGGTTGCCACACGCCACACCCCTGGGGCGTGTGTCAGCAGCATAGCGCGCCTCCGTGCGTGCGGACATGCCCCCGGTGCGTTTTGGCTCTTTTTTGGAGCCAAACGGACGCAAGGGAGGGTGGGAGGGCCGAACTCCAGCCGTTCTCAGCTGCGAAGAGGACAAGGAAGCGACGGGGCGGCAGGTAAGACTGGCCCACACCCTGGGGCCCATCGCCCCCAGTTGGTGCGACGCCTCTGGCTGGGAAGGGTCCAACAGGCCCTTTTTGTGTCCACAATTACATCGTCTGGGGTACACCACATCATACAAATCCCCAAATCATAGGACTGATCCATAATTAGGCTAGGAGATATGTATTAATTGGACAATTGAGGCTGCAGTCCTATACACTTTCCTGGGATTAAGTCACATTGAACTCAGTGGGGCTTACTTCTGAGTAGAGATGCCTGGGATTGTGCTCTGAATAATGAATGTGGTTTCCCACATTAACTACTTTCCCTTGTTATGTAAAGAAAGCCCAGCAGCCACGAATCACATGGCTGCTGGCCGTTGCCCTGTCCAGCCCCGCGTGCCGGCTGGGGCTTGGTCCGTGGCAGCAGCTGATTGGCTGCCTTGTCTCGGGGGTGGGACTTTGGGTGGGACGAGCAAAGCAGCATGCTCGTTCCCCTCAGTCTCGCCCCGAGCGTCGTGCCCCGCCTGCCCGCCCTCCTTTCAGGCTGAAGACTAGCTGGTTGCCCCTTTTGGTGGGCCGGGTAGGAACTTTTTTCCCATTAACCTGACTGGCTGTTGGTTAGTGGGTTTTTCGCCTACCCCAGCCTGCGGGTGGGGTTGGTGGTATTTAGGCTTTCCTGGGTGTTAGTTTTTAGTTTGGTTGCTTTAGGCAAGGGGAGTGCAGGAAGGGTAGCTAGGGAGGGCTTAGTTGGCATCCATCCTGAGGTAAGCAAGGTCTGGGGGGTGAGCCAGGACCGCTCAGACGATGCTGAAATGGATTGGTGAGGCAGGCTGGCAACCCCCAGGCTGGATTTGCAATGATCGCCTTAAGGAGTGTCCTGAGGCGGGTCAGAGCTGTTCAGCTGCCTCGACCCCTTCAGGGGGTTGGCTGGGATAGGCAGCTCGGTTGTGGACCGAGTGCGCCTGGAGCCAGGATGGCTCATGCCCTTGTAGATCTTGGGGGAGGCAGATGGCTAGGACCATTTTCCCCAGCCTAGCCGCCTGCACGCCAAAGGGGGTGGTGGTCTTCCTGTTAGAGCCCTGCTGCATTTGTGTTCACATTAGTTAATAAAGCAACCCTATATTTGAAGCACCTGTCTGGCGTGTTTATTGTGGGGGATACAAGGGTAAATATCCCTTACGGCAATTTGAGCATAAATTTATACAAAGGGGAGGGGGGCATTATATTTTTTTAATGTAAAAGGGGGAAAATTATATTTTGAATGCTATAAAAACAGATTGCAGGGACATTTGACTCTGTTTTTCCTTTGAAGTCCTATGCAATGTATTGGCTAAAATAAAGGCAAGCACAATAAACAGGGTAGTCAGATACAATGGGAAGATAAAGGAGGACAAAGTGCCTATACCTTTAATGACTGTATATAAGAGGGAATTTTGGCAGGTGCAGCTCAGCATGGAAGGGAGCAAAAAGCTGCACCTACCAAAATTCCCCTCTTCTATGCAATGGTTAAAGGTATAGGCACTTTGTCCTCCATTGTATCTGATCACCCTGACAATAAAGCCTTTTGAAGTCCTCTCCATCTTGCCCCATGGATGCAGTGAATGGTTGATTTAGAGGAGACAACCCTATAGAATGGTATGAGAAAGGTACCCTCTGTATTCTAAAAGAGGGCTGTGTACACATGTAGCGTATAGACAAGAGTGGGGTGAGTTTCCTGCTATGTGAATCATTGTAGGGATCTCATGTCCTGTAATCCAACCAGCACTGCCCATTGATGTTCCTTTGGTAGTCCCATGTCATCATGCAACATGAGTTTAAAACAACAACAACTTCAAAGTAAAACAACTGAATACTGATTGAAAATCAAAGGGGTAATAAGCAGCTACATAATCAGATTCTACCACTGCATGTTTAGCAATTTCAAAAACCCCACCTTAATAAGCTTCTCATTATGCCTCATATTTTTTTTCAAAAATTTGACTTGACAAGGGTAATGTGATCTCCTCCTCCTGAGCCTGCTTTGAGTTCCTCTGGACAGAATCTGACATTTTCTCTTTCCCAGGCAACCCAGAGTTTTGAGAAAAGGTATCAGTCTACTTTCCTTATGTTCAACATATCTGTTCATGTTGACCTAGATTTTTGGTGGATGCCAAAAGAACTACATCAGCAGTAGATAATGTTTGACTTGGCTACTCTACGTTGTATTCTATCCATGTTCAGAGGCTGTTTGCATCTGACTACCAGGTGCTGAGAACAAGCCATCGTGGATGGCCATCACTTTCATATCCTGTTTATGAACTTCCAGAGGCATCTGGTTGGCCACTATTGGAAGCAGAAAGCTGGAGGAGATGAACTTTTGATCCGATCCTCTTATGTTCTTAGTATTTTGTTGATTCCTCATCTGTTATATATCAATGAAGATATACAGTGTTTTTGATGGCTTTAGATGAGCTCTTCTTGGCTAGGCAAGGAGATACCAAAGAGATGCCTGCCAGAACGCAAGCTGTGTAGTCGAGTACCTCTATATCTGATCTCACCCATGATTCTTCTCTTTCTACACTTTATTTTATATTGATTAGCTTTTAATTCTTTCTTCATGCAAGGAAGTGGGTTTTTTTCCATTAACTCAATTCCATCACAGTTCAGGATGTACTCCATTTGGATCCAAATCCTTTTCTGGCACTTCAGTTTTGCTACTTGCTCCAATCCAAGAGACTTTTGTGGGCTGTTTAGTTTTCAACTCATTTACTATCATCCTAGCCACAGATTTCCCCTCATGAACTGATAAATGACTTCAACCTGGAGAAGTATCAGTGAATTGCTAAAGATACAAACAGTTCTCCTTTACTCATTCTTTGACCTATCAATCTTGTCTGCCACAAGAAAATAAATATGGGGTTATCTCAATGTGCCTGGTTAACATGGTTTTTGTAGAACTCATTTTATATCAAGACCTATTTCAACAGCAACAACAAAAAACATATTAGCCTAATAAACAGAAGTAATCTTAAGACCAAGACATTTTGCTGAGGTGAATGATGGCGCCCCCAAGCTCTGTCACCAAGTCAGTGGTGGGTGGCACAAGGCACTCTTAGACTAGGATTATGAAATCTTTCCAATGCTGATGTAGCTGCAATGCAGCCCAGAGGTAAAGGCACAAACATCCCCTTATCTTGAGGAGGCCTCCATGATTGACCCCCCCCCCCACCGCAGGATGCAGTGCACACCTGTTGGCATGGCTGCATCAGTGCGGGAAAGTTGGATAGGATTGGGCCCCCAGTCTCCCAGGTCCTAGAATTCCTCAGTTGTTTCAGCTGAAGAGGACACTCTTCCCCTCAATTCAGATTTTGCTTTAGACAAACTTCTGTTGGCAACAGTTTTTCCAAGTTGTGAACAGGCAGGCTTGTGTAACATCTTGCCTTTTTAAGTAGTAAGGAGGTAGATTTTGGGAAGCCTGTGACACATTTGCTAGACAGTTTTGTATAAAATTGCTCATATTCACCCTGACTTGGATGCTACAATTCATGTAGTTCGAAACAGCTGCTTGTATTGCTTTATGGAATCATTTTGTTGCCTCAGGATGTGGACAAGATACGTGGACAGGCATACCTAAATGTTTGATCTTTGTCCAGCATGGCAGGTCAACGCAAGCCAGAAGATAGTTCCAGTGACCACAAGTTTTGTGAATGTCTGACAGCCCGGTCCAGCCCAAGGCAACTGCGGTACAATTCAGGCACAATTGCAGCCCAAGTGCTTTAGGCCCGAGTTGTGCCTGAATTGTGCCTGAGTTGGGCTGCAATTGTGACTGAATTGCAGCCCGGTCCAGCCCAAGGCAACTGCGGTACAATTCAGGCACAATTGCACAATTCAGGCACAATTGCAGCCTAAAAGTGGGTGTGTTGGGGGCGTGTCGGGGGTGTGACGGGGGCGGTTACGAATTTTGGTCCGGTTCCAGACACTGGAGAGCCACTGACACGGCCCCTCGAGCCCAACTCAGGCCCAAAATTTGGGCCAGCAAAAAGGGTGGACCCAAATGTGAGGAGACCCATAGGAGCCATTTTACCTTACCCACACCAGCCCTCTCCTGAAAAGTTCTAACACCCTGGGCCCGAGTTGGGCCTGAGTTAGGACCAAACAGGTGTGGCCTAACTCTGGACATGGACCCAAATAGTTACCCTATCAGCACCCAGCCCCACCCAGCCTCTTTCCCACAAAAGCCCAGCCCCAGCCCTCCACTCTCTCTCTCTCTCTCTGAGCATGTGGCGTGGGGTTCTGTCCCCCAGCAGCCACAAAGTGGGACTTTGAAAACTTTTCTAACACCCCACTTCTCTCTTCTCCTCTCTCCTCTCTGCCCCCCTCTAGGGCAGAGAGGGCTGTTCTGCCTGTGGCCAAACTGTTTACTGCTGTGCCTGGGCAGCTGTCTCCATGCAAGTGTTTGCTAACCCATGTCTTTCTCCCAGCCCCTCTCTCTCCCCCCCCCATACAGGCAACAACACCAGCAGGTAAGTGCAGGGTTTGTGCTGACATGTGGTCTGACGTCTGCCTCTTTGCATAGAGAAATATAGGTAGGATACATGCCTCTATACCAATGTCTTGTCTCATAGCTGCCTGCATAGCCTGCCATGATATGCCTCTATACCAATGTCTTGTCTCATAGCTGCCTGCATAGCCTGCCATGATATGCCTCTATACCAATGTCTTGTCTCATAGCTGCCTGCATAGCCTGCCATGATATGCCTCTATACCAATGTCTTGTCTCATAGCTGCCTGTATTAATGTGAGCACACAATGCCATGAGTGTGGAACTGTAACCCATATGTAGACACCAGCTGTTCCCCCCCCTCTTTTCTCCACAGGGTCTACCGACAGGTCAGTATTGCTAGGATTGCCATGGTTGTGACCCCCAAGTTGTGTTGTTGTCTCTCTCTTTGACCCCTTTCCCTTACAGGATCATGCTCACCGTACACCCAGGGAAGGAGCGCAGACCAGGCTATGTGTCTCACACCACTCAGCTGTGTTTGATTTCTCTCCCTGCAGACCTTTGCAACTGGCACACTGGCTCCTCTTCAATGGCGATTGCTACCACGCAGCAGCTGCCATGGAACACCCCCATGTTGTTCGTCCCCCCAGGAATGCCCACTACCACAAACCGTCCGGGGAGCATCCCTGGGCCTGCAGTCTGGTTGCCCCACGGTCACCTGCCTTGATGCTGCCAGAGAGGTCTGGGAGCCTGCCCTGCAACCCACCTCAGCTGCTGCTGCTGCCCCACCGCCCTGGCTGCCTACTTGCTGTCCCTCCCCTTTCTATGGAGCAGGCCGTGGTTCCACAGGGGAAGAGCCCGCATCTCCAGGTCCATGGGGCTCGCCTGATGTTGCTGCTGTGGTCCTAGAGGCTGCTGTGCCTACCCCTGGCAGCCACGCCCGGCCATCTCTGCCACTGTTCCAGAACAATAAAGATGCCCCTGGAAACACATGTCCCCAATGTTGCACAAGCACTGCCCCACACACCCACACAGGCAGGCCCCAGCACACAAGCCTCTGCATGAATCCCAGCCAGGGTCCGCCACAGCCATCCCTGGGAGAACACAGAAGGGGGGCTGCCGGACCCTCTGGGACCAGAGGGGAGGGGGGAGTTGGGGGGCCTGTCAGGCAGGCAAACACTGACGGGCACTGTGGCGCACGTCCGCCACGTCCGTGAAGAGCCCTTTCAGCAACCGGGGCTCTCGCCCACCCTCGGTCCGCCCGTCAACGGCATCCGTGTCCGCCCATCAACGGCGTCCGTGTCCGCCCTCGGTCCGTCTGCATGAGAGGCGCCCGTTCCTGCATTGCCTCCATCTGCGAAGTGCCCCCTGTGCCCCTATCGGTCTCTGCAGACCCCTCTCCCTGTATCCCTCTCCCACCAGCCGTGTTGTCTGTCTGTTTCTGACCCACCCGTGCCCCTCCCCAGCACCCCCTGTCAGTGTGCCTGCCTCCCCTCCCACTCCCTGATGATGGACGCTGGCACCCCCCATGCCGCCAGAGCGCCTGCCGCAAGGTGCCGACGTTGCCCCATCTGGGGGTGTGATGAGCTGCGTGAGCCCTACCGCTCGCAGCAGACAAGCCCACGGCATCTCTCGGTCTTGGCCGGGGCACGGAGCAGAAGACATGCTGGGATGCCTTCTTTGTGGGCATTGCCACGGCCCTTGAGGCCCAGGGCTTCAGGCAGCGCACGGGCATGTCCTGGCGGAGGCGGTTCCAGACCTCATGAGACCCCCCCTTTGTGCGTGCCGTTCCCACCCCCTCCTTCCCTTCTCTCCCCCGCTCACCCCCCCATGACTCCCACGTGCAGCCTCACCGTGGCTTGGGGGTGGCATCGCAGTCTGCAGGAGGGAGGGCAGTCGCACTCCCCCCTGCGGCAGGTGGCTGATGCCCAGGGTGCCCTGGGGCAGCTGGCACTGGCACAACCTCTGCCCTTCAGCTGACTGTCAAACGCGCAGTGCCTGCAGGCCCGCCTGTGGCTGCCCATCTGCTGCGACCGCTGCAGCAGCTGTGGTAGGTGCACGCAGACGGGCTGAGGAGGGGGCTCTTCGCTTCCACAAGACTGACAGCTCCCCACAGGAGCCTGCCTGCCTCTGCGGTAAGTTTTGCCGCGATCCTGGCCCAATGCTGTTGCCTCCAGCCTAACTCAGGCACAGTTGCAGCCTAACTTGGTCCTAGTTTGGGCCACAATTGGGCCACAATTGGGCCTCAACTGTGCCTGAGTTAGGCTGGACTGAGCCCTTAGTTGCTCAGGCCAACACATCTGCTACTTAAAGAAGCCCAGCATATTCTGAAACCATCCCATAACGCTGCAAATTTTGATTATTGTAGAGAATTCTCAGATGTACAATCTTGGGGCAATTCGATAAATCAGACAGTGTCTTAACCTCTGCTACTTTTGAAAAAAATACACCAGTTAAACATTGGTTAACGATGACTTTGCATTTAGATGCTGACAGAGTGTACTCATTTTAATACTTGTGGACTTCTCACTGGTATTTGATTCGGAAAAGTAATCAAATATGAAAAAATTGTTGCTAACCATAAAGTATTCCAAATATTCTACATTGTTTTTATTCCAATTTTTATTCCAAAAATCCTCCCCATTTTTTTTTTACAATTCTTACATTTTACAGAATTTTTTTTCTATTGCTATCTAACTGGAAAGACCTCTCAACTCCATGGAAAGTATCTTGTGGAATACTGCAAAGTTAAATCTGGATATAATCTATCTCATTATCCTGATTCTTAAAAACAAGTTTTGCTGCTGCTTTTGTTGTGTATTTTAGGTCAGGATTTTAATCGTGTTAATTATTTACATTTGTCTTACTATTGTGTATTTTAAGTTGTTTTGAGCATTTTTAATGGAAAAATGGATAGATACAGTATATAAGGGAACAATCAAACAGTCATTAGTGACATGCAGTCTCATGTGCTGTCAGTTTTTATTTTCCTACCCCAAAAGATGTTTGCCTATCTTTGAAAGGAGATGAGCAGGCTATTGCTGGCAGCTCATGCATCTCCCAGGCGGAAGGGAAAAGTGCAAAACTCCTACAACACTGTAAGTCCAGACCACGTAGCCTAAGTTCTCACTTAGAGATGGTGCAAACCCTGTGCCTGGGCTGTACCACTTCAGATGAAAGGTGGGGGTGCACATGTTTGAATGCTCCTCCATTCAAAACATTCCCTCCACGCAGAAAGCTAGATGTTCGAGCCCAGCTGTCTCTCGGAGCTGCCAATATTTTATGCTTCAGTAATTTTATATTTTTTAAGCAGGTGAGCATATTGTACATGGACAACCTTCGCCTAGTCAAGCAAGCATATAATGCCAAAAGTCCTGGAAAAAGATCAAGAGATCCAAAGAAAAGATGGCTTAACAACATCCTAGAGGACTTGAAATCTGCAAAATGTGATTTACCAATGGCCACACAACTTTGCCAGTCCCGTACTTGGGTGGTTTAATATCATCGAGGCTTCAACGGGAACTTGTTTCATAACTTGGCCGTCGACAACATGCGATAGAAGAAAATGACTCAGCTGAGCCCTCACCTGAAGTGGTGAATCAGACACAAGTTCAGTGTGTCTGGTTTAGTCACCCTGGTAGCAGCTGGGTCTAAGTCCGCAGTGCAGAGAGAAATTGCAGACACAGACTTGTAGGACAAAAGTGTAACCCTGCCATCAATTTTGCTCAAGCAAGGCTGCAATCCTGTGCACCATTACTTAGTGAGATGGAACTTAGGAACTTAACAAAAGTCATATGGCTCCTACATGCCCAGTCTCCTCCACCTCTGCAGCCATATGGTCTAGTAGTAGAATGTTCCCATGTCAAGCCATTTCCCAATCCCACCCCATGTTTGCCTGCAGTGCCAGCATTGGTCAATGTGTGGGGTGTGGAAGCATAGGACCTTGCAATGTTAGGACACAGGCAAGTTCTACTACTTGCATGGCTGCTGCCTGGGGTAGAAGCCAAATTGAACTCAGCAGGACTGACTCTTGAGGAAATGTACATTGGATCCGGTTGCAAGTCCCATTATTGACTTCAGTGGAATTATGCATGAGTAACTAGGTAGAGGATTAAGCCTCAGTTCAACTACACATTTGCAGCAGCTGGGCCTGTGCACAACATAACTCAGTTCACATCATTGGCACTTATACCAACCTGCTATTAATGGCACTAAATCCAGCCCCCTTCACCACCTTCCCAATAGCTGATTAGCAGTACTGTTGATTTATAATAAGCAGGCTTATGCATCTGCAGCCAAAACAGTCAGATCAGAGAAGGAACTGTGTATTCATCAGGCATGGTTGGGGTCTCCCTGGAAAACATCTTTGTCAGGACAAATGCTGTACCCGTGTTGAAGTTGGGGACATAGCTTCTGAAGCACGTCGGCACAGGGGCAGGTCTTGCTCCAAACACATGCTCAGTGTTCCAGATTGTGGAGAGAGGTTCACCCCAGCAACCTGAATTGCTCAGACTTGGCCACAGTGACCCATGCCTTAGTGATGTCTAGACTAGATTACTGCAACATGCTCTACATGGGACTGCCTTTGAAGACTGTCTGGAAATGGTTGTCAGTGCAGACAAATGCTGTAGATGTGGGAGTCATGGTTGGGGCTTAGCAAGTACATTGCCGAAGCAGGGGGAGCTTGCTGGCATTCTCTCTCTCTCTCTCTCTCTCTCTCTCTCTCTCTCTCTCCCCCCCCCCATTGTGTGGATAAGATTAGAATACTTGAATAGAGTTTGTATACCTGAACACAAGGTTGATGTGGAAACAAGAGGGAGCCGACCAGCCCTACCCCTGTGCTAATATGTTCTATAGCCCTGTTGCCAACTCTCCCTGTGATTGCAAATGCTCACCTGCCAATACTAACTATACCTGAATTCCTGAACAGGGCTGTGTTTAGGGATAGGATTTAGGGATAGTGTTTTAGTTTATCTCTTATTCTTTTCTTTAGAAACTGGTTTTGTTTCATTCATGAATAGTGTTTCTTTATTCACTTGATCATTTGTTAACTGTGGGATTCTTTAAAGCTTTCAGGAAATCAGGGTTTAGTTGAAGCTTCCCTTATTTTAAGCAAATGTATTTAATGCCAGTGGGATAATTATACATTATATTTATTTATTTATTGGAAGAATTTCCACCCTGCCTTTCTCTGGTAATGGCAATCAAGGTGTCATACAAATTCAATGTATATAGCAATAATAAAACATTAAAAATAATTCACAATAAAAACAAGACAAAATCCCCAATGGATCACATAAAAACAATTAAAAAATTACATTAACACACCAGTTCGTCATGTATCCTATTGAATGCCATTCTGAATTTTTTAAAGAAAGGTCTTAAGGCCCTGCCAAAGGTCTCTAAGGAGGGATTTGTTCTTAATTCTAACGGGATGGACTTCCACAATTGGAGCACGACCACTAAGAAGGCCCTATTCCTCGCAGCCATCCCCCTCTCCTCCATCACTGGCAGCATGGTTAAAAGAACCCCCTCTGATGACCTCAAATGATGGGTCAGATTATATGGAAGGTGGTGGTCCCTCAAATATGCTGGTCCTGAGCTGTAAGGGGCCTTAAAAGTCGAAACTAGCACCTTCAATTGTGCCCAGAAATGAACCATCAGCCAGTGTAGCCACCAAAGCAGCCACCCGACTGAGTCGAACCAATGAGCCCCCACAACTACATGGGCAGGCCGTTTATTCTGCACTAATTGCAGTTTCCGGACAGTCTTCAAAGGCAGTCCCATGTAGAGCACATTGCAGTAATCTAGTCTAGACATCACTAAGGCAAGGGTCACTGTGGCCAAGTCTGAGCAGTTCAGGTATGGTTGCAGCTGTCGGATCCGTCGAAGCTGCGCAAAGACTCCCCTTGCCACAGCTAGCACTTGAGAATCCAGGAGCAGTTGCGCATCCAGGAGAACCCCTAAACTACATACTTTATTTACTTATTTATCTTAGTAATTCTGATCAAAAATGTATGTTGCTAGCAGACTTTTTTAAAATTAAAGAAATGAGCTAAGGAATGTTTAACTTGTGTATGAGTCAGCTCTTAACCTGAACTAACCCTTCTCCAGACCCTCATGTCCTGAAATGGTAGTCCAAACTTAAATCTTATTTTGCCAGCAAATCCTCTTTTTTAAGTTGGCTGAAAGAGCTGGCTTCATCCCTTCCTTTTCAGAGAAGTATTTGAAATCCAGATGCAGGTTTTTACAGGCAGGGAAAACAGAATCAGACTGGAAAGGTTTCCAGTCTGTTACCTCTTTGGATTTTATAAGAAACATTTAACAATAATACTAAGAAATAATAGAATAATGGCTTCTGTTTCCTATTACTGTATTTCTTCGATTCTAAGATGCATGTTTTTTCCCAATTAAGCATTTCAAAAAATGGGGTGCATCTTAGAATCGAAGGTCTCCAAAAAGCACCCCAAAATGCTATCTTCTTACTTACCGGGGCTTGGGGGAGCTTCAGGGAGGCCTGCGTGACCCTCTGCAGGCCTCCCTGATCTTCAGTTTGGCGAAAAACGGCGATTTCCGGGCATTTCCAGTTTTTACGAAAACCGGAAATGGCCAAAAATCACCATTTTTCGCCAAACTGAAGATTCGCAGAGGGTCGCACAGGCCTCCCTGAAGCTCCCCCAAGCCCAGGTAACAAAGGAAACGGCACTTTCTGGTGGGGCCAGAAATGCTAAGCAAAGGCACTCAGTCATCGTCAGCTGCAGCGCTAGACATGCTGAGGAGAGTTGGTGATGAGCAGGTAGATTCAATGAAGGGAGGTGAGTCTTACAATCGATGGATTTTTTTTCCCCTGCTGGTGGTACTGAAAGTAAAGGTGCGCCTTAGAATCGATGGCGCCTTAGACTCGAAGAAATACGGTATGTCTTAGCCAAAACGGGACTTTTGCACCTTTCCCTTCCACCTGGGAGATGCATGAGCTCCCAGCAGAGGTGAAACTAGACTGGAGCGGAGGCAAGTAGTTCTGCAAGACTCCGTTACACCGGAGTCAGCGTCCCCTCCCCTTTGCTGTTGGAGCCATTCCGGCAGCGACAGGGGAGTGTCCTGCATGTTGCCATTGCCGCCAGAATGGCTCCAACAGCAAGGGGGAGGGGCCGTTGACTCTGGTGTAACGGAGTCTTGCAGAACTACTTGCCTCCGCTCCAGTCTAGCTACGCCACTGGCTCCCAGGGATAGGCTGATCATCTCCTTTCAGAAGACAGATAGATAGATAGATAGATAGATAGATAGATAGATAGATAGATAGATAGATAGATAGAGAGAGAGAGAGAGAGAGAGAGAGATATGCAGGGAAATAGGAATCAAGACACACTTGTGCTTTCTGCTCCCCCATACTGATGTCACTTCAAAGTTTCATCCTAGGCCATTTGCTGGGCTCAGCCTTGCTGGGCTCAGCCTCTGCTCACCACTCACCACTACTGGGTTCAGCCTCTGTCCCTTTACTGAGCTTTGATTCCCCCCCCCCATTTTTCAAGATGAAGCAGTCTTGTGACATCACCAGGCCCCACCCCAGAAAGTTCAGCTTTTTGGATGCATCCCACTGGGTAACCCTATTCTGCAGACTGTCAGAGAACCCCTGAATGTTGCATAGGAGTCCGGGCAATGTACTGGTGAATGCTCACCATGCAGGACACTAGAAGGATTTCCCCATCACCCTGCAATGAATGAAGACATTGTGCAGGAAGATCAGTAATGCAGGAAAGCTGGACCCAAAACACTTCTAATATTAAACACTAAAATAAATGTGAGCTTTCCGGGCCAGAGAAAACCCACGCAGACATGGGGAGAACGTTCAAACTCTGTACAGACAGTAGCCCCGGCCAGGAATCGATTTTTTTCTCAACAACTTTAAAACAAAACAACTTAAAAACGAAACGACTTTAAGTGAGGACGCTGTACATTTGGCGATGTGAAGATGTCGCTGAGAGCAAGCACAGTCACCTTCAAGTGAAAGCAGTGCTTTGGAATAGGTGAACACTTCTGAAGGAGTTATCCAAAGCTGCCAACGCTTGTTGATGTTGCCAAAAATGTTCACCAAAAAGTGAATACTTAAGGCTCATCTCTAGAATGTGCAAGCATGCAGTTTTCTCCCAATAAACATGATGTAATGACAGAACATAAGCTTCTGCCTAGCCCCTTCCCTTGGTAGTGCCCATTTTAAGGATAGGATGCTGCCTTTCATAAATGATTTGTCTGCTCCAGTAGGGCAGTGCCACAGCCAGTTTCTATGATTTTGAAATCTCTTCAGATCTGATTTCGCTAATCATTTTCTTCTTGACGAAAGTATGCATTTCCATTTTCTTGACAGATTTTCTTGACAAATGTAGCTAATCATTTTCTTGATGAATTTCATATTTGTGGTAACACTGTTAGTTGTGGGTGCCACCGAGATGCCTGGGTCCATCAGCAAATCTATGGAGAATCCAGACAGAGATATTGACCAACCTCATCATTCTTTATCATGTATAATTGTTAGATCATCTTAAGTTTCCACAAATCTGTTTTTAAATAGCCACACATGTTTCTTTCAAGCATATGGAAACTATCAGATTTGTAATTGCAAGAAAGTACATTTTCAAAAGTAGGCTGAAAAGGCCATTTCTGCTGCGTTCTGATGTTGAGTTCCAATGAAACCTCTTGTTCTTGCATGGAAAACATTTGAACGCACCTTTAAGTATTTGTATTGGAAATGTTAAATGTGTCATTGGGTGTAATGCAGCAGAGGACAGGCCGAAAGTAAACAAAAAGGGAAGATGGTATGTGTGTGTGTGTGTGTGTGTGTGTGTGTGTGTGTGTGTGTGTGTGTGTGTGTGTGTGTGAGAGATGCTGGAATTACTCTCAAATATCATTTTTTTTTTTTTTGAATTGGCCTTACATGATTCTTTGGCAATTTTTTCCCAGTGCAAAAGTGGCAACATAGTTAAAGTTCAAAGTTGCTTTGATCTGGGGAAAAAAAAACCCTCTCTGGGATTTAATAATTTATATCTGAGGTTAAGTAAAAACCCTTTGATAGTGAAAAGGCATTTTTTTTTCATTTATTTTTAGACAGCTCAACTTTATCATAAGCAGAAATTCACAGTAATATACATATTTGAGCAACTATTTGGGACATTCTCTGTGTTGTGTTCTTTCTTGGCAATCACTCCTTGCTTTAGAAGCTTTTCCAAGAAAGTGGATTTTTTTCCCCTGAGGGACCTGAAAAGTGAGGTGTTTGGAAAATGGTATTGTCCTCCCCAGGAGCTTTTCACAGTCAAGTCATTACACGAACAAGTGTTCCCATTGCAGGAAGAGTCCTGATTCACATCACTTAAGACAGCAGATATAATTTTCTGGAAGCAAAGGAGTGTCACTAGGGTTGGTGACTCCCAGGCCGAGATCTCATGATGTCACACCCATAGACCTCCTCTCATACCAGACCACACAATGCCTCCTGGGTAACGTGATCCCAGCTAAGGAAACTGGCTCCCAGGAAAACAAACCACACCTGGCTGAGTGGTGTGTTGTTGTTGAGTTGTAGTTGAGTTGTTTTGTTCAGATATGGGAGTGGATATGGACAGGGAGCAACACAGAATAATGGTCTTCGTCTGGATGATGATGATGATGTTTGTGCCCGGAACACTATAAAAAAGTGGGTATTTTTCAAGTTGTGAGATACAGGCAAAGGAAGGGGTTGAAGGCAATTTGAAGGTTGGGAACTGCTCTCTCAACATTGTCAAAGAACCTGGGGCCTGGGGCTGGGACACCCCCTCCCCCCGCAGCAACCATCCTGGTGAAGTATCTGATAATGTTTTTTCCATGAACTTTTTAGGTTTTTAATCCTTTCATTAAAAGAAAGTTGAACAACTGTGTGTGTGAGAAAGTGTGTGTGAATCATAATAACTTGGACAGTGGTGTCTTGGAACTATGAGTTCATCACACCAGTTCCATGAATTAATGCAGGGTCTTTGGCCTCATGTCTTGGCCAAGCACAGATGTAATGCTCTGTTCTAGGTTTTTTTTATGTCATAAGTTGGAATGTTTTGGTTAGGAGGAAGGCCAATGAGGACATAGTTGGGTGGAAAGAGATCTAAAAATATTCTTGGAAGAGGCTGTGACAGATCCATTTAAGAGGAATTGGCATCAGGGGCGTCACTAGGGAGGTGGGGGGGTGGACCAACCCAGATCTGAGGGAGGGCTGACACCAAAATAACATTCTATTCTATTTGTTACCAGTGCTGCAAAAATGCACCACTGGTAGAAAATGGGTTTCTCCCAATCCCCGCTGCAACGTGCGCAGGGATCGCATTTCCCAGGAGGCCTCCACATTCAGCGACACCCCAGGTTGGCATAACTGATCTCTGTTCAGTTATCCTGTCTAATTTGCAAATCAGATGAAGATCCACCTCCTCTTGCATTCCCAGTAGGAAACCAAATAACCAGCAGGCAACTGGTGACCCACTGAAAATTGGCTCGTTGTCCACCATCAGCCTAGTTGATCTTCTTGCTGCATCAGCTGGACCAGGTGCCACAGACCATTAATGCATTGGTGACTTGACAAGATTTCAAGAAGAGGTTCCAGTCCCCCTCTATTTTATTGCTTTAAGACCTTGAAATTGAGCTGCCAGAAAACCAGTCTGACAATCTCATGCTTGCAAAGTAGTATTTATTATATTTATAGATATTTGTATGACACCTTTCCTTATGATGTCCAGTGTGGAAAGGATGTTTTCCTACTGAATTACAACTATTGCAACTTAAAGTCACACTGCACAAATGTTTAGAGGCAAGGCATGCAGGGTTTTTTTTTAATTGCTGACCTGATAAGAAAGAAATGCAGCAGCTGAAACTTTTTCCTAAAGATCACAATGTGGTCTGGAGAGCTTAATCTGCTATATTTCTGAGTTCCAGGCTCCTGTTAGGAGTACAGGAGCAGAACAAAAAAAAAGTTGGCAACCCCAATAGACATCAGATCCCTGATCACAATTTGAATTCATTATCATCCCCCTTCCACCCTGCTTCGCTTTTCCCTTGTTGATATATATATATATATATATATATATATATATATATATATATATATATATATATATATATATATATATATATATATATATAACTCCTTTAAGAAACTGTAGAAAGGAGATTGATCACAATGGCGAGTCACCATCTCTTGCCTCTGCATATTCAGTAGTGCATAAGCCTGTCATGTGATCAAACCACGTTGCCATATCCCAGTGGTTCCAAACATTTTAGCACTGGGATCCACTTTTTAAAGTGACACTCTATCGGGACCCACCTAGCTTTACGAGGCTTAAAAAAAAAGTGATCTAGAAAGAAATATTTTTATTTATTTACTTACAAGTAATTACAGCGGATGGCGCAGTGGGTTAAACCGCTGAACCATGAGCTGTCGATCAAAAGGTCGGCAGTTCAAATCCGCGACGGGGTGAGCTCTCGTTGCTTGGCCAGCTCCTGCCAACCTAGCAATTCCAAAGCATGTTAATGCGAGTAGATAAATAGGTACTGCCAGCAGCGTCACTAGGGCGCGCGCGGCCCCAGGGCGGGGCGCGCGCATCACCCTAATGACCCCCCACAAACATACCCCCTAATATCAACATTTGGCGCTGCCGCCAGGTTCTTCAGGGGCGACCCGACGAGCCGCTGCCCTGGGTGCCTCCCGCACCTCCCCCCGCACCTTTCATTTGTTCGTTCGTTGCAGCCGGCTTGGGGACATCTTCCCCGGCTGGCTGTCCTGGGCCTTCTGACGAGGCCCACTGCGTCACAACGTAATTTATACCTTTTTTCGCGAAAAAGGTATAAATTACGTTGTGACGCAGTGGGTCTCGTCAGAAGGCCCACGAGCGCCGGCCCAAGCGGACGCTTCGAGGCCTTCTCCTGGCTGTGCGCATCACCCTCCAGCGGTCCGCCCCCGCCCCGCGCCAGCGACATCAGTGGGTACCGCTTGCGGGAAGGTAAACAGCGCTCCGTGTTCCAGCCGCATGCTACGCGCTGCGGCAAGGAGAGTCATGCCGGCCACATGACCACGGAGGCGTCTTCGGGCAACGCTGGCTCTTCGGCTTTGAAATGGGGATGAACACCACACCCTAGAGTCGGACAAGACTGGACTTAATTGTCAGGGGTCACCTTTACCTTAATGTTTTATTATTTATTTGCAAAAAACTCAATCCATTTCTGGTAATGAGGCAGCTCTAATGAATTGCCTCAAGGCTTGAGGGGCTTAATTATGCATCCAAGCTTTGTCCCCACTACTTATTGACAGACTTGGGGAAAAAAAACACCAGAAAAATAAGCTCAAACAATCTCCCTATATTTGCACTAGCTTGCAAACTGCAGGAACCCAGATTTTTGCATGGCATTTAGCATGTGATTCTTGAATAGCCTCAGGGCTTGAAGCAATTGCTTATCTGATCTTTCCATCACCCATGTTTTCATTGGAGGCTCCGTGGGACCCACCAGAAATCAGGTCATGACCCACAAAGTGGGTCCTGACCCACAGTTTGAGAAACACTGCCATATCCAATAGAAAACTCACTGACAATGGACAGATACGTGGAAGATAGGTGCAGGAATGTTGGAGCAATCCTGCCGAAGTAGAAACCCAGACACACATATGCCGAGGCTCCTGCCAACCAGGGCGCATGCCCCAAGCACCCCAAGCTCTGCATGCACCGAGGCCCCTGCCAACTGGAATGCACATCCCTAGTGACCAAGCCACGCATGGGTCGCAGCTCCCTACCAACCGAGGCGCACGCCCCTAGTGAATGAGCCACATATATGGAATCCCTGCATGCCTGTGAGATACATTGCAGAGTGAGTTGGACTAGGTTGCCAGCCAGAGTGGGTGCCAACAGCTCCACACAGGCCCAGCCAATTGCACAGAATCCACAGCAGCCAATTACATTGAATGGGGAATGACTTTCGCAGCTCCTACACATGATGCTGCTCCCCTGTTCTTCATGCGTCTGCATTTGCTCACAAAATAACAAACGGCAGCCCTCAATGTGATGTGCTTTGATGAACCACCAAGTTCCCTGACAGTGTCCATGAAGCCCCTCAAGAGCATCCTGGCATTATGGCCCGAGGGAGACTCCTAGGTGGGGCAGGGGCCCATGGGGTTGGGAATGGGTCAGTCCATCACTGACAACCATCATTCCCCCCCGCCCCAGGCAACTGTGGCTACCCCTTGCAGCCTTAGGAAATCCATTTTTTGTTACATAAGGCAGTAGTGTTTTCTTCTTCTGGTTATTTGGCCATATCGTTTGATAGAATACAGATAATTCAACTCAGTTTGTTTCATTACATTCTGCATTAAATTATCTTTCCAATGATATATAACTGTATGGTAGTATTCATAAGTACAAATTTCCCAAAAGATTTCAACAATTTTGGCCTCTAGTGGAGTTGCAACCCCCCTGTCGATCGAAAGGTCGGCAGTTCGATTCCGTGCGACGGCTCCTGCCAACCTAGCAGTTCAAAAGCAAGAAATTGCAAGTAGATTAATAGGTACCGCGTCAGCGGGACGGTAACAGCGTTCCATGCGCCTCGGTGTTGAGTCATGCCAGCCACATGACCATGGAAACGTCTTCGGACAGCGCTGGCTCTTCGGCTTTGAAACGGAGATGAGCACCGCTCCCTAGAGTCGGACACGACTGGACTTAATTGTCAAGGGATACCTTTACCTTTACCTTTACCCCGAGGGTGTCACCCAGTGCGGTCCGCACCCCCTACTGACATCACTGCCGCTGCTGCCTCCCCCATGATTGCTACTGCTGGTGAGCCTGACCAAAAAAAAAAAAATTATGAAATGAACTTCTTGGTGGTTCATTTCTGATTAGCAATAACTGAATATACAGTCATTCAAGATGCTCAACACATTTGTAAATATTCCAGTTTTTAGACTGTATGAACTATATAACCAATGTATCTCCACCAGCTTCCAGAAGGTCAGATCATGTCTTACTTATATGGAAGTTTAAGCAGGTTTTTTTTCTATCATTCAAACCACAAAATATTAAGGAGAACTAATTTCAAAATTTTGGTATGTTTCTTTCCAGACCCCTTTCTTCACAGTGTAGAATAGGCTATGTTTTCATTTAATATAGGACAATGATTTTTTTCCTGACCTTTAGAATTCTTTGTGACTTTTGTTGAGGGATGTTTAAAAATTAAATGTACTGCTTTAAAATAATCCTTCGTGAATTCCCCCCACCCAACCCTGGTTTCCTTTAATTGAATTAATACATTTTTGTCACAAAATTGAACTATATGGCTGTACAATTCCACATGGTAATAAAACACCTTTTGCCAAACACCTGTTTAAAGTACAAGAAAATAAAGAAAAAATTATGTGGAATTGGGAGGTCTGATGAACTATATCTAACATATAGCCACAGACAAATTGATGTGAGTGAAACCCATTTACTACATATTTGTTTTATGTTCTCCAGTTGAACAAACCAGGTTATTTCCCTACACAAGTTCAATAATATCTCTGGGAAGAAATATAAGCTAATACATAAGAACATAAGAAGAGCCCTGCTGGATCAGGCCAAAAGCCCATCTAGTCTAGCTTCCTGTATCACACAGTGGCCCCACCAGATGCCTCAGGTACCCCCACCTGCAGTCTCAAGTAGTACAACCGAGAAACAGGTTTGCAACACCAAATCACCTGTTGTGATTCCCAACAGGACTGTAGGCCTTTTGCAGTGCAATCTTGACTAAGGATCCGACCAGCGGCCCAGGGCCACCCGCCGGATCCTGAGCCCAAGCTGCCATTGCACTGGTAGGCCGGAGGTCAACTCAGGGAAGGGGACACTTGTCCCCTTCCCCAGGTGTAAACTGGGGCCGGCCCGAAATAGCTGGCGGAAGTCGGAGGCTGTGTAACGGCCTAGCTGCCCAGCAGGGACGGGGATATGGTGGGCGCCATCCCCCTCCCTCTCCTGGACAGGCTAGACCAATTGTCCCCCTCCCTCGCCCTCCAGACCACCCATACGGCCACCGGCGGGAGAGCTTACCTTCCTCCAGCGACTGTGGCCCAGTCTGGTGATGGAGTAAGGGAGGTCGGCCTTGCGCCGGCCTCCCTTACTCCCGAGGCATCGCGAACGTGCTTCACGGAGTCTGGGAATGGCGGAGCACTCGCTCCGCCATTTCTGTCTTATGGTGGATTGCGCCCTTTGGTCAACTAAAAATGTTAGATCACTGGATGTCAGATATCTCCAATCAATTTTGTACTGGACCCCAGCCTTTCTTAAGTCTGACTTAATGCAAAATTGATCAATATTGCCCCCAGTCCCTGTTCTGGCATTTCCTCAAGTTCTTTCTGCCACTCTTAAAGGAAGTAAAGGGATGGTAAAATTTATCTAGGAAATACTCTAGAACAGGACTGAAGGCCTGATGTTCACTGTGGAATTGTTTTTCCTAAACCAGCAATTTTCAACCTTTTTCATCTCACGGCACACTGATAAGGTGCTAAAATTGTCACACCAGGTTTTTTTGACAATTGACAAGGCGCACTGTGCTGCCCTTGGGGTGGGGGCCTCACATCCTCTAATGGCTATACTAATGAATGACCCTCCCCCCAACTCTCATGGCATACCTGGAGACCATTTGTGGCACACCGATGTGCCACGACACACTAGTTGAAAATCGCTGTCCTAAACTCTCAATTTTTTTTGGTTATTTTTTGAAAATTGAAGAAAGAGGCCTGAAAAAATTTGGAGTGAGTCTGACAACTGACACGTCCCCCTCCATATGGTCAGCTGGATAATACAGTACTGTGAAATGATGTAAAGTTTGCTATCACTAAGATCAAAGATCTCACAGGGGGACGGACAGTCATGAATATTTTTTGAAGATTTTTAACATTACACAATTATGAAATGCTGTTATAATAAAGTTTTAATTTGATTGCATCCACTGACAAAACATTGGCAAAAGGACATAAACTGTTCTGATCTGAGCGTTGCCATCATTATTTTGACTGAAAGATATTGTTGCGCTCCAGGACATAACGTGTAAATTGTGAGGATTTCCCTTGTGTGTTGTTTAATAAATACGGGAGAGCTATTTAGAATTCATAATTGCTCTCCATTTCTTTAATGTTCAGATTGAACCAATCATCAACGGGTTACAGAATATCTTTAAAATAGAACCGCATTTTGTGCCTCCAATGCAAAGGGGGGGAAAGGGCCACCTTTCCTTCATAGAAACTCAAACCTTGATTTAAGGTATGTGAAATATTTAACATGTGAAGACAGGTTTCTGGTTCGGTGACCCAAATCTGAACTTCTGTAGCAGCTCTAAATGTATGTTGTACATGCATTTAAATGTGCAAGTTGCAGGTTGATCTGCATTCACATCTGTACTGGGTTCTTATTTATGCACAAACCTACTAACTTGAACCAGATTGTAGGACTCGATACTTAGATGACTTATGGGGCTGTCTTAAGCTGCAGGCCTTCCTCCTTGGAACCATTATTTGAACACAGGTGCATTTGGTTTGGCCAAGTCCCATTAAATTCTAATGTAAGATGCTGATTATTTCAATACTTGGCTAGCCTGAACCGTTTCTGGTCAGCTTTCCCTCCTTTATCAGAGCTGGGCTGAATTGCATGTTCAGATAGCTTCATTTATGTTGTTGTTGGCAGTGGTGTCACTAGGAGGGTGCAGGGGACACAGACTGCACCGGGTGACACCCTCGGGGGGGGGGTTTGACACCCTCAGGGGGGTGACACCACTAGTGGCTAAAATTTTGCAAAATTTTGCAAAACCTTTTGCAAAATTTGTATTTACGAATAATACCATAATATTATATATCATTGGAAAGGCAATTTCATGCAGAACGTAATGAAACAAACCACATTGAATTATCTGTATTCTATCTAAGGTTATGGCCAAATAACTGGAAAAAGAAAACACTACTTCCTTATGTAACTAAAAGTGGATTTCCTTAACTCAAAGCTGACTATTGAGACTGATTGTTCTGAGAGCCAGTGAGGTACTATTATGACCCTGGAAGAGCCTAACAAGAAGATGGGCTGGATTCAGTCAGCCACGTTAAGGGATGTGTTTATTTTTCCGCTTGCATTTTAAACTCCTTGCCAACATTTGCCTTTGCCCTCATTTTGCTGCTCCTGTTTGCTCTGTTTTTGAACATGCCTTGCTGTGACCTTTTGGAAGACTCCTATTTCTGCTACAAGCAGGGGGTTGGACTAGATGACCTTGTGGATCCCTTCCCAATCTATGATTCTATGATTGTCCCCTCAGCCTTTTCCTGCTTTACCTGCTTGGTCCAACTTGAATTGGGAGGATGTGGGTTGCCATGCCTACCAAATCACTTATGTTTTGGCTTCAAGAGGGACCCCTTGAATTTTAGGAGTCCTTGTTAACTTGGGAGTTGGACTTTCTCAAGGCAGCCTTTTTCTGTCTGGGCTTCATAGTCTTTGGTAGTGTCAAAGGGAAGACCATTAACTTTACCTGCCGATCTGCTGCCTGAGGTAACTGCTTTAGTTCAATGGGTCAGCCCTGAAGTCAGGGAACACCACTAGGTTGTCTGAATGGAGTCAGTGGGGACCCTAAGAGATCCTGGTGGTGGTGAGGGCGGGAAGCTCTTGGTAGCTACAAGGCAGTACTCTGAAGGTTCCTAGTCTTCACCTCAGTGATTCCTGACAATGTATAGAAGCTTATATCGCCTAGTAGAGCAGCTTTCTCCAAATCCTGTTCCCTAGGGGTGCAAGAGTATTAGAGCAGTGGACTACAAGGAGGAGGCTACAAATGTTTTTAAAGACTGTGGCATACTTAAATGGACAGTCCTCAGGACAAGGGGAGTATGCTCCTTTCCCAGCAAAGAGTCTCCCTGTAAGAGCATAAGAAGACGGGTTGTTGACGTTTGTGTATCGGAGCTTATCTGAAGATTTCTGATGAAATAAGCTTGGCATCGTCGAAGACGAAAACGTTCATTAAGAGATTACCAGTACTTCCTGCATTTTGGACAGACCACAGCAAGCTGTAAAAATAAGGGCTTCTAGCCATTCCAAACCAAACGTTATAATTGCAGATTCATCATTTGATGTGAAAACAGTGTTGCTTTCCAAGGATTCGTAGAAGCCCCGGGAGATATGTTGCTGCTCTTATCAACATTCATTTTGCTTCCCTCTGAACTTTGCCGATCTTTCTGTAGAGCAAAACCCAACAAATTTGCCTCAACATTTCAACTATGTCCCAACTACGGTTCCACCCTACCCTTATATTTTGCTCAAACAATTTTCTATCTCTGTCCAGCCACATGCTCGTAGACACAATTTTGCTAATCCCTGCAGTTCCTGCTCTGAACTTAAAGGTGCTTTCCTCAAGGGCCAAGCAACGAGAGCTCACCCCGTCGCGGATTCGAACTGCCGACCTTTCGATCGACAACTCATCGGTCAGCGGTTTAACCCACTGCGCCACCCGCTGGTGACAAAGAGTGACAAAGAGTTAAGTTCAAGTAAAATCAATGAAAATGGGGTATGCCGATAGCATAAAAACGAGATGTGATAGAGCAAATCTGAGATCAGATTTGGAATCAGCACCCTGAAATTAGTCTAAAACAGCTGCAAAAATCCAGGCCAGAAAAAAAAAATGTAGACCAGTGTAAATTTGATGTTTTTCATTGATTTTATCAAATGCAATATTTGATATATCAAAAACCTGATGTGATAGACAAAAACTGATGCCAGATTTGGAATCAACACCCTGAAATGCCTAAAACAGCTGCAAAAGTCCAGGCCAGAAAAATAAATAAATTTGTAGACCAGTGTAATCAGTCAGCAATTCATTTTAGGACTGCACTTGTGAAATGGGCAGATGGGCAGCCGGATCCTGCCTTCAAATAGGCCGGTGGAGCAAGCGCTCCGCTGGCCTAAAGGAGTCGCAAATGTGCCGTAAAACGTGTTTACTGCTCATTGTAAGTCGTGCAGGGGTGCATAGCCCTGTGCTCACTCAGCTGCTGGACGACTGACTCCGCACCGGCTGCCACAGGTAGGTCCCATGCCAGTTGCGCAGGGGCGGGGGAGGGTGGGTGGGCAGGGATGGCAAGGGAAGGGGCCATTAGCTGGCCCGGGCTGGGAGAGGGCGGAGATATCGGCGCTGAGCCTTTAAAAGGGGTTTGGACAGATTCATGGAGGAAAAGACCATCACAGGTTACAAGCCATAAGCAACCTCCTGGTTTTAGAAGTAGGTTTTCTCTGTGCTAGGTGCAGGGGAGTGGCAGCAGGAAACAGGATTTATCTTGTTGGCTGTGTGCTCCCTGAGGCATCTGGTGGGGCCACTGTGTGATACAGGAAGCTGGACTAGATGGGCGTTTGGCCTGATCCAGCAGGGCTCTTCTTATGTTCTTATGTTCTTATGAGCCGGCCTTACACAGCCTCCCCGGACACATGCCAGCTTCAAAGCTGCCGTGCATCCGAGGAGGCCCATTTGGTCCCGTGCTGCTTACACCAGGGGGGAGGTGTTGAACGTCCCCTTCTCCTGAGGTAAGCCCGGGCTGCATCAGCACGGGCCGCAATCCACGCAGGATGCAGCAGCTGGCCATTTAGGCCAGCCACACGCATACTTGCACAGGATTACACCGTAAGATGCGGGGTGGGGCGGGATTACCCCAAACAGAAAAACATACTTCAGGCACATAAGGACAGTGTGCAAAAGAGTGGAGGCCAGAGCTGGAGAAGAAGAGGAGATGAAAGCCAGCTGGCTATAGCAAGGACAACAAAACTCCAATCTTATTGCCAACAAATGTTAATGGATAGTGTTTTCGTAGGTTGTGAGCCCAACAATTTGACCTATATGGAGAGTTTGGAAGGGCCGGCTTTTAGACTGGGAAAATCCATTTCCTGTCCAAACTATTGAGACACAACTTTGTTGCAGCAGGGCTCTCCTTAACAACAAGGAAGCAGGTGCTGGCATGTGAAATATACACTAATGGAATGCAAGTTTGGAAGACATTGGTGTGTGTAAATCTGAATATTTACAAACATGCACATCTAATGGGGGGGGGGGTTAGAGAGAAAATCTCTCCCCTCTGGGTCTGCCTGTGAAGCAGCATAGTGGGCCAGTTGTAGAGGAGCTAAGTGTGCAAGAAAAATGTGTGTGTGTGTGTGTGTGTGAGTGAGTGAGTGAGTGAGTGAGTGAGTGATGTCCCCCTCCTCCTTCCAAGGGGGCAGCTCTATGTCCAGGGGGGTCTGGAAAGTCATGGACACAACACCAGAGGCAACAGTCTGGCAAATTATGGAATTCCCTCCCCTTTGAGGCCTAAAAACCTTCTTGTTCAAAGAAGCCTTCTGAGTCCTTGCCGTTTTTAACATTCTGCTGGTACAGGTGGGGCGCTGATGCTTTTATGATCTGTTTTAATTGTAATAATTTTTAATCCATTTTTAGATGTTGTTTTTATTAGTTTTTGTTAACTTTTTTTATTGTTTTGAAACTATTTATGTATGTATTTTTGGGGTATTGTATTTTTCTCTGTTGTAAGCCGCCTTGGGTCCCTTTGGGGAGAAAGGCGGGATAGAAATATTGTAAATAAATAAATAAATAAATAAATAAATAAATTGATTTTTTAAAAATTATAATAAAAGTCAACCAAAGGGGTGTGTGTGTGTGTGTGTGTGTGTGTGTGTGTCCCCTCTCCCACAGAGTTGCTTCACCCTTACCCCATGTGGTGGAGTGCTGCTGCATCCCAAGGTCAGCTGGAGGCCCTTCTCCCATGACTCAGCCCAGAGTACAATCTCTAGGGGTACTGCAGGTTCCCCACCATCTGCTAGCACATTGCTCTCCCTGAGTCGATGCTGAGGCTAAGGCTGCCCATCCTTTTGAGGGTTCCTGCTCACTCTCCCTCTGGCTGGCCAGCCGCCTCCGCCTACTCCTCTGGCATTGCTTAGCACAATTGCCAAGGACCTCTCAGCACTGGCGTCACTGCAGGGGGGGCGGAGCTCCAAGTTCTGTCGGGCTCTGACCCTCCGTTACACGATGGGAGAAAGCTGCCCCGCCCCCTCACCTTTGGAGCCATTCCGGCCGACGAAAGCACTTGCTTTCGTCGGCCGGAATGGCTCCAAAGGCGAGGGGGCGGGGGCGCTTTCTCCCGTCGTGTAACGGAGGGTCAGAGCCCGATGGAACTTGGAGCTCCGCCCCCCCTGCAGTGACGCTAGTGCCTCTCAGGTGCTTCTAAGCACCCTCCTTTTTAATTTGCTTCCTCTCTACCTTGTTTCAGCCACTCTTCCTCTTCCTTTCTAGGATCATCCAGGCCTCCTCCTGGTCTCGTTCCTTTCACTCCTTTCCCTTCTTCTCTTGGTCTCCCCCTTTCTCATCTTCCCGGGCCTCCCTCTGCTTCATTTTCCCCTTCCTCCTTCCTAATGGAGGGCACTGCTGATCTAAATCCTTCCCAGGTTGACTTTCAATTTGATCTGAGGATGGAAATGAACTTTCAGCTTTGTAAGAAAAGTAGTTAATCCAGAAACTCACATACATCATTTGTGATTAGTGCTGCAGACACGAAGAATTAATTGACCACTGGGATAACTTAATGAATATCATAGTGACCTTGCAGGATAAGGCTGAGGTCCAGCAACCTGCCTCTAGTAATGGCCAGCCAAGAACCTCTAACAAGTTCAGAAACACATCAGGAAAGTGATGGCCTTCCTCAGCTTTTTGTCACTAGTGTTTGGTATTCATTATATTGCCCTGGTATAGGGAGGTTCCATTTACCTACTATGGCTAATACCCACTGATAGACATCTACGTTTACACCCATCAGTTTGCCTAATCATTGCTTAAAGCCATGTAGCCTAATGACTACCACCACATCATGAAGCAGTGAAATCTATAAGGGCCCAATCCTACACTTACTGTGCGTCCTCACTTCCTCCCCTGTGCTGACACTGACTACCGTAAAGCAGTCAGTGCCAGTCACAAAAGGCGCTCCAACAGCGCGCTACTTAGCGTATTGCCGGCAGTGCCAGCAGGAAGGCCTGTGCCTTCCCATCCACCCCATCGATTGCCTCGAAAGATAAGTTGGCAGGACAGGGTGGGGGGAGGGCGGAACAGGGCAGGGAGAGGGCGAAACCGGGTGGGGATGAGGGCGCGAGATGTGTGGATTTGGCCCGGGAGGGTTGGGACCAGTGGCACTGGCGCTGCCAATATCCTATCCCCTTCCTGAACCAGATCCTGTTGCGCAGGTCCACGTGGATCTGCACCAGCTATTTAGTAGTCGCAGGTCCGAGTAGACCCCCTCAGCGCTGTGGAGGCTTACCCCTGGGTAAGGGAACATTTGTTCCTTACACAGGGGAGACCTCTCAGACTGCCCCCCACCATAGGATGCAGCGATTGCCATTTTGGTGCCTCTGCATAGACGAGGGGAATGGATAGGATTGGGCTGTAAGTTAATTACACACTGTGTAAACTTAACATACATTTTTGTAAGTCTTGAACATAACCTTTCACTTTGCCACTATTTGTCTCTCTATGATCACTTGGTACATTCCTTTTCACCGTTTCATTTTACAATACAAATTGTCTGCTAATACCAATTTCTAAACTTAGCATGCCAAGCAAAATAACACTGGTTTTACTGGAAACGGGGGACAATATCCAGGGTATAGAGATCTGTTTTTACATTCATAATATTATGAATGTTTGAAGGGAAGTGAGCTTTTTCAGGGATGCAAGCCGAATTCCAAAAGGACATTTCCTTTCTGAATTTTGTTCCCTTATGAAATATATTTTAAAAAAGGAAATCTTTAAATGGATCATTTATTTTAAGGGCTTCTGCTCTGCCGTGAGTATTTAGGCAAGTTTCCCATCATAATCCTTTGCCACTATTTATTCTGTAACTATTGTGTGTCACAGTAATGGATGCTTTGTGATGGAGGCATAAAAATAGCGGCCAGCGGTATATTAAGAAAGTGTGGCTGGCTGTGCTTGCAGTTCTGCCTCTGTTTTCTTTGCTCTTCTCTGCGTACATTAATATTTGTGTTTAGTGCTATCAAGTTTCATATATATAAAGGGACGTAGTGAGGCCATTAAGCTCTAGCTCAGAGTTGTCTTTCACAAGGTACGATGCTAGAACCGAGTTTAAAGAGAACTGAGCACTAAAGGTTTTGGCCGCACATTTGTATGTCCATTTCCCTCTCATTATTATTGTTTTAGATACTTAACTATCCATGCCTCATTGAGGGTTCAAAAATGAATGAAATAAACGTTTGAACAAAGCAGTGACTGCCTAGTCTTCGAAAATGAACACACAAGAAACTGAAAAGGAATTTTTTTTCAGAACTGTTGAGCACCTGGATTTCTTTTTGCTGTATGTATCAAATGTCTCACTAGGAGAAACATTTTAGGAGATATAAATGCATTATGAGGCCTGTGATCAGAGATTTAGCTGGTTATTTCAAATGACTGAAGCTATTTCTGGTGATTACCCCCCCCCAGCATGATATCTATTTTCTACCACAAGGGGAAGGTGGCCCAACCTAATAGTTGCACCAATGAAGAATGGGGAGGGGGCGTCTCAACTCAGGATACATGGTAAGGAGCACCTATTTACTTTAAATGAATTTAAGTCCTGAGGACCAGATAAACTACATTGCCATGGGGTTGGTGAGAATCAGTAGGGTGGGAGGCTCTTTTTTATGTGGCTAACAACATTGTTTAGTCTAAGTCAGGAAGCTTCCAGTATGCGGCTTCTGTTCACAAGTTGGGAGCCAGGATGGTGTAGTGGTTTGGGAGTCAGACTTAGACCTGGAAGATCCAGGTTCAAATCCCCGCCCAGCCACGAAGCTTCCTGGGTAACCTTGGGCCAGTCACTATCTCTCAGCCCCACCTACCTCACAGGGTTGTTGTGAGGACAAAAAAGGAGGGGAGGAAATATGTACACCACTCTGAGCTCCTTGGAGGAAGGGCGGTATAAAAATGTGAAAAATAAATAAATAAATTCAAATGTGCTGGGCAAGCCAAGTGTGGTCAGCCTGGCCTGATTTATGCTCTGCTGGCAGGCAGCCAGAACTATGCAAATATGCATACAGGTGTTTGTCGCTTAAAAACGGGGATGTGTTCTTCGATCCATGTCATTAAGCGAGTGTGTTGTTATACAAACCTGGTACCAGATTCCTCATTAGGAGGTCCCAGAGAGACCTCTTCTGGGTCACGCCGAGCCCGCAACTCACTCCAGTGGCCTCCATGGGCCTTGAAATGGCCCACAGAAGCATCAGAAAGTGACTTCCGGTTTGGGGAGGTCACATCCGGTTTTACCGGAAGTCACTTTCCGATGCTTGCTTCTGTGGGCTCTTCTGAGGCCCATGGAGGACATTAGAGTGGGTTGCAGGTCTGGAGCAACCCAAAAGAGGCCTCCGGGGCCTCCCAATGATGCATCCTGGCAAGGAATTATTCCTGGTAAGCATTTTTTTAAAAACTATCTTATGGGACTGACCGGTTGTATCTCCAGTCGGTTATTAATCGGAATGTCGCTAAGCAACGCACACCTGTACAAGCATCACAAATTCAGCAAATGAAAGCTTATCAGGCAACACTCTACCTTAGGGTAGACTTCACTCTCTTTAGAGTACCACTAGACAGAGTGAAGTGTGCTGAAACAGGCAGCAGATGTGGCAGCAAATTGCTAATTATTTCATATATCATTAGAGAAGGCCTTTGAATTTCCCACTTCAGGTTACAAAATTATCACTGCCTCATCTCTGCATTGACTACTCACGTACACCTCTTCCCATTGCCTCTCTCAGTTCTCTTTTTCTTCTGAGGCACAAACTATAGATTGCTCCTCAGGTTCCTTTGTCACCTACGGGGAAACCTCCCACCTTCCCCATATCTTTCCCTTGTTGGGAGAAAGAGAAGCTCGAGGAAGGTGACTTTGAGCTGACAAGAGGGGAAACATTACAGCCATGAGTTTCGGCCCTCCAGTAATCCCGGCAGACTCTGAATGCCAAACAACACTTTCAGGTCTGAGAAAATGCACCTCAGCCCTTGCATCTTCCTCCACTGCCCTGTCCCCCATCACTTTCCATGTGTCCACACAGCACCTGCCGCCCCTCACCCTCACCAGCCACTCCCATTCCTGCCATTTGAAAAGATTGGCAGGGGGAGGACGGGCAAACTTCCTTGTTTTTCTGGTCTTGCTGCTCTATTCAATGGCAGGAGTGGGGGTGGCCAGTTGGGAAGAACAGGAAGAGGCGGAGGATGCCGAAGAGGTGGAATGCCGGCCGGGCAGCAGCGGCGCATGAAATGCCACCAAAGATGATAGGAAATCGGGTGAAGGGGAAGGTGTAACAATTGGGGGTTGAAAAAGTGAGCATGCTATATTTATTTATTTATTTATTTATTTATTTATTTTAAATGCCTATGCCGAGGCAAATGCCCAAGGCGGCTTACAACAGTTATATATATATATATATATATATATATATATATATATATATATATATATATATATATATATATATATATATCTGTGCAGCATGGCGTCTTTTCCAGTGGCTGTTGCTGGTGTCTCCTCTGCATTTTTATTTTTTATTTTAGATTCTGAGCCCTTTGAGATCAGGGAACCATTTATTGATTTATTTTACTATGTAAACCTCTTTGTGAACTACTCCTGTTGAAAACTGGTATCATCATCATCATCATCATCATCATCATTTCTTAGCACAGCAGAACATGAGGTTGTATAGCACTAGAAAGCCATACCCAAGCCTCCATCTATACTAACTGCTTAAATTATGGATCATTTCTGAGCCGTATGCATATACAGAGATCATGTCATATTAGAACATTAATGTCTTACAGAATCCTAGAAGCATCAACCGAGATGTTTGGTTTTTAGCAGTGGGTTAATGGACTAAGCTAATTGCTGCTTAGTAAGAGGGAGGGGAAAATGTGATTTTTTCACGATGTCTTTCCATAAAGGCTTACTGAATTCGCAACTAGGGTTTTGTGGTCATGATTGGCAGGGCAGCTCATATTTTACTTTGTATTTTCTTTTCTCTTGTTTAGGTCTGAGAGGCTTTATTAAAACAATTAAATCTTGATCATTCAGTCTGGAAATGAAACCGCCGTGGTCTGAAATGGCACACATTAAAATGTGATTTGACCCCCCCCCCTTCAAATTCAGGTGCTTATAAAAACAAATTTGAGGAACAACTGTAATTTCAAGCCCTCCTTTGCTATGTACAAAACTTCTAAAATTATGGAAAGACTTCCAGCTTTATAGGCAATTTGAAGTGGAACGTGATCGCGGCTGTGGGCATTTGCTCTGTATACAAGATCCATGTTTTTCCCATAGAGGGGCTTTTAAAAATAAGATCCATGTGCTCTCAGTTTCCAGGCCCTGTGTTTATTCCAAGTGAGACTGCTCCATTTGGTTTTTTAAATTCAAAATGCTGCTTTTGTTTAAACTTCCAGCCAATAAAAAGCACATCTGCACCTTAAGTGCAGTCTGGCTGTTCAATTTGTACTGAATTTTTACATTGCATTATAAGACTGTATATTTATTGTTCTTTCCTTTTAAGAGCACACATAATGTTGCTTTTTCTGTTATCAGAACTGTGGAATATTGCATTAAAAAACTTGAATATGTTTTTCAACTGAAAAAAAACTTTCAAAAAAACTTTCATTGCCCAAGGAATGCAGGCACAGAGCTTCCATTCATTTCGTAGATTAGCACATCAAAGCTGCAGAGGTTGCTTTTGAAAATCTCAAACTGAAACGAAACTATCGAGTTCTGTCTCCTAACACATAGACAAAAAAAGGGTGCCTGTCTCCCTTGTTAAAATCACAACATGATTGAAATCTGTTCAGCCTTTTCCATCTCTATCAATCAATCAAATAAACACTGCAAGAATTGTTAGTGAATATTGGTAATTGATCACAGGCTTCTATGGCACAGAATACCACATTAATACATGAAAATAGTATTGTTGTATATCGAACCAAGAAGCAAGGTCTGATATAGGAATGAGAGTACGAGGTGGAAAGTTATTTGGGGGCAATTTTTCTGAGCAAAGCCAGTGGCGTTGCTGGAGGTGGGGCGGAACGTTAAGTTCCGCATTGCCCTGACCTCCGTTACTCACTGGCACGAGGTGGCCCTGACCCCTTGCCTTTGGAGCCATTCAGTGGGGCGAAGGCAATGCACAGGGAGTCTCCTGCGCGTTGCCTTCACCCCACTGAATGACTCCAAAGGCGAGGGGGTGGGGCCGCCTCGTGCTGGTGAGTAACGCAAGATCAGCGCGGTGCGGAACTTAGCGTTCCGCCCCACCTCCAGCGACGCCACTGGACTCAGCTGACCCTTCTGCAAGCTGTAGCTAGCCCAAAGCACAGTTGTTTTGATGGCCGCCTATTGGACTTTTGCAGTTTCACAAAGATCCTTCTAAGCAGTGGCTCATTAGTGATGAGGATAGCAAAACCTGAAACCAGAAAAGTCAAACACAGCTCTTCTGGTATCTGTATCCCAGATCACTTTAGATCAGGGGTGTCAAACATAAGGCCCGTGAACTGAAGGTGGGCCACACTGCAGAAGCTCTTTATCTGGCCCACCTGATAATTGGGCTCTCTCCCAGCACTGCCCTTTCAGCAGCGCTGCTTCTGCTGAGGCGCTGGAAGGGAGAGACAGAAGGAGGCCTCAGAAAGCAAGTAATGGTGGAAGAGGGGTGAGAGAGGGAGAAAGGAGATGCTTTTAATGGGGAAAAGCAACTATGGGGAAAAGCAACCTCCTGGTTGTAGGTTTTCTCTGTGCCAGGTGCAAGGGAGTGGCGACAGGATACAGGTATCATGTTGTCTTGTGTGCTCCCTGAGGCATCTGGTGGGGCCACTGTGTGATACAGGAAGCTGATCCAGCAGGCCTGATCCAGCAGGGCTTTTTCTTATGTTCTTATGAGACACTGCCTAGGCACTGAGAGAGCCCAATTATCATGTGGGCCGCCCACTGGCGTCACTACAGGGGGGGCAGAGCTGTAAGTTCTTCCGTGATCGGAGCCTCCGTTACACAGAAGAACGAAGCGCTCCGCCCCCGCGCCTTCCGACCCATTCAAAGCAGTGAAAACAACGCGCAGGAGACACGTGTAACGGAGGCTCTGATCACGGAAGAACTTACAGCTCCGCCCCCCCTGTAGTGATGCCAGTGGGGCCGCCCTTTCAGCAGCACTGCTTCTGCCTAGTCATCCTGCTGCTACTGGAAGGAAAAACCAATACAAATACAGTCTTGGGTGCACGGCAGCTAAACAAACAAACAAACAAACAATTGCAATAACAACTTCCCATGATATATTTTCTTAGCACTCTGTGTCATTTGTTTTGTGATGATGTGTTTTCAAGAACACCCTTTTTCAAAGGCCATTTTCAAACCTGAAAGGCAGAAGCTTTCAAAACATCTGGCTGAATGAGCAGAATATTTCCTAAGTACTTTCACCTCAATTGTACTCATAACAAACCAGATTTACTGTTCTTTTTGGAGGTTCTCAAACCATCGGAGTGTGTGGTCACTAATGCTTGCTTTACCACACTGTTTCTTCTAACGTTAAACTGGGCTTATAAATCAGGTACTTAAGTGAGCTGTTTCATTGCTCTGACAGAAGGTATAACTTGGCTAGTTCTGCAAAGGACTTTCTCTGCTTGTTGTGCTTGATTTGCATCTGGTGTCTATTAGTGTTGAGCTGCTTTGCCAATCTGATGAATAGGAGTGTTGACTCGGGGAGCTGATAACAGTGGCTTAATCAGTGGATGTTGTGGCTCCACATGCCCATACATGGATAAACTCCCTCCCACGACCTGTTTTAGGGTAACAGTGCAAAAGCAGCCTTCTCTTCCTGTATTGATTAGCAAGATATTTTGGCTGTGCACCTGACTAATGTTCAGCCATAAGAACATAAGAAGAGCCCTGCTGGATCAGGCAAAAGGCCCATCTAGTCCAGCTTCCTGTATCTCACAGTGGCCCACCAGATGCCTCGGGGAGCACACAATACCTGTATCCTGTTGCCTCTCCCTTGCATCTGGCATTAAGAGATAACCTACTACTAAAACCAGGAGGTTGTTTATCCCCATCATGGCTTGCAACCTGTGATGGACTTTTCCTCCATAAATTTGTCCAATCCCCTTTTAAGGGCATCTAGGCCAGGTGCCATCACCACACCCTGTGGCAAGGAGTTCCACAGATTAATTACACGTAGGGTAAAGAAATATTTTCTTTTGTCCGTTCTAATTCTCCCACCACTCAAGTTTAGTGGATGATGCCCCCTAGTTCTATTGTTGTTCGAATGTGGTTTAGTTAAAAAGAAGTCTCTGATGTAGGGATCAGCAGCTGAAGGCCTCCAGTTCGAATATTCCTGGATAGCAACATAAAGAGAGAAAGCGTCCCCAACTGCTTAGGTAACCTTAACTTCTAGGGTCAAAATACCCCAAATAAAATAACTATAGAAGCTAAACCAAAAAGTACATAAAAGAATCAAAACCAACCTATAACAGTAGCATTACTTAGAACAGGGGTGGCCAACCTTCCACCATTAGGACCTCTGCGTTCTTAAGAGTTGCATAGAAGAAAGAATCTTGGCAGCTGCAAGTGCTGCTGGTGCTGCTAAAGCAGTTGCACCTGCTGAAATGCTCTCGTCTATGCAACTATTAAAGGTCCAGGAGCATTCATGTTGAAAGGTTGCTTACCTCTATCTTAGAGGATGAGTGTGGCGTAGTAGATTTAACATTGATCAAGGAGATCAAGACTTACCCTTGCATCCCCCCCCCCCAAATAACCACGTGCAGACAGAGGCTTGGATAATAAGGCCACTTTATTAATTCTTGAACATAACAAAAATTGCAGCAGGGCACTAAAACCACCCCCCAGCCATGTGGGCACTAAAAACTTGGGAAATCAGGTGTGCATTCCCCAACATAACCCACGGGCATACCATCTGGCTCCAGGCTTGCATTGGTCATGGACCAAGTAAACCTATCATGGCCAACTCCAATGGGTTGAGGCAGCGGGACCACGTAAGGCGCACTGGCTAGGCCAGGTGTTACCCTAGCAAATTCCAGTCACAGCGCTTGCCAGCCAGCCTCTTCGAGCCAGTGAAACATCATCCTGCCTCACTCGCTGACTTTGCCGACCTCAGAATGGACATTGAAGTAAACCCACCTGCCTACTCGGCCCACATGACACCTCCTAAGTGGCCATAAATTAAGGGGAAAACTACAGGAAAAAAAGCCCAAGGCCACCTAGGCAAAAAAATCTGCCAGCTAAAAACCAATCAAGCTGGCAGCAAAAAAAATCCTACCCGGCCCCATAACCAGTGGCCAGCTAGCATCTAGGAAAAGGGAGGAAATAAGACTGCCACTGGCACATCAGTTCTGTATTGCTGGGGCTCCACATTGAAGTGGTCCATCCAGATCATGTGTGGCTAATCCCACTGCAATGGGAACTGTGACTCCAGTGGAGGAGCTATCGAAACCATTTGTGATTTCCACTTACATATATATCCCCGGAGGCGTAACAAGGGTGGAGCGAAGGCAAGTAGTTCTGCAAGACTCTGTTACCCTGGAGTCAGCGGCCCCTCCCCCTTGCTGTTGGAGCCATTCTGGCAGCAAAGGCAACACGCAGGACACTCCCCTGTTGCTGCTGGAATGGCTCCAACAGCAAGGGGGAGGGGCCGCTGACTCCAGTGTAACGGAGTCTTGCAGAACTACTTGCCTTCGTTCCACCCTTGTTTCCCACCATATGCACATGGGCTTTGAGGTGACAACTGTGCCACAGTAATGAGGCATGGATTGGACTCCAAGTGACAAGGTGCAGGCATGCAATGTTGCTGCTTCAGACTTGCTTTCAGTGTTAATTTATTTGTGTGTGTGTGTGTGTGTGTGTGTGTGTGTGTGTGTGTGTGTTTTCTTTCCAAAGAACAGCCGCATAAGACTGGGCTACTGGGGTCTCATGTAACGTCCAATATTTGCTCTACCATCATGGCATTTCTGGAATGCTCATGATAAAATAAATCTCCTCTTATTTTGGAGGAGTTCCTTGAAAAAACAATATTTAAATGGGTTTTCTTTGACTGAAGACAGCTGCCATTTTTTTGTTTGCCCCAATCTCAGAGGTGTCCAAGGTTGGAAGGTCTCCTTTGAATTTATTTTTGCATTCTCCATTTGTTGCTCACGTGGCCTGCATTTGCTGACTCTGCAGACCAAATGCTATGCCAGCTCCAGTAACTGCTCTCTTTCAAGCAGAAGTGGAGTTTAATTTCCAACATATTAACAGATTACACTGTTTAATGTTAGAATCCTTCCACAATAAACAAACCAGACTGATCGTATAACAGAAGACAATATGGGCGACAATGAGATTGTAACAAATGGATTCATGATCTGTGTCCATTTGCAAAGGAGTTCTGTCCAAAACTGAGAGTGTAGGAAGACTCTTACAGTTCTTTGTTCAATGACTGTAAATTCTCAGGGGGGCAGCATGGAATGTAAAGAAGAGTTCAACAAATGTGAACATTCTTTATGGTAAGCTGGTATAATTTGCATTGGGTATAGACAAACCTAAATATATACACACACACGTATGTTGCATAAGTGCTTCTCAGCTGTGGTGAGACGTGAGTGGTTTTTTCCCGTAATTTGTTTGCTTGTGGCAAGCATGGTACTTTTGAAGCAAATATCAAAATTAAAGACTAGGCAGCACAGCCCTGTACAATAGGGTAGGGGGTCTGGCCTGCTGACTTGCTAGATTTTTAATAACAGATAACCTCAGAAAACCCACAAGCACCCAACTAATTAAACTTTTTTTATTGTGCTACCTAGCAAGAGGTTCTATCTACATTGACACAATCAGCCATATCAAATATTAGACATCAGTCTGCCAACCCAGCTCTTGCTTGCCCTTCTATCTAGCCTTATTATGCCGCACAGCTCCATTTTTTTTAGGGCTTCAGTCCGCTCCCCACTTTTTTTTCCCTTGGCAGAAGAAACACGTTTTAACCCACTTACTATGTTCTATATAAACAGCTTTAGTAGGATGGTCTTCTCCTCCCTGGTCTGTTACCGATAAGGGTGTTCGTTTTTGTTGATATCCGCATAAAAACACAAACCACCACCTTTTCAACCTTTTTCAAACACACCACACCACATTTTCAAACAGAATTAGAACCAAATGACCAACTCTCTACTGGTTGATGGAATGCAACTGGTTGAAGCAGATTACTTTTCCAGTTAGAAATCATGGAACCATTTGTTGTTTTTGCATTGAAGACTGCAATGTAATGATATTAAACCTGATATTGATGCTTACGAATTTGCACCCGTGAATAAAAACACAAAACTCCACATTTTGCATTTTAATTCTACAAGTTTTTTTTTTAAATGCACCATTTTCAAACACCTCTCGTTATAGAGTCTTCTCTATCTTAAATGGATGGTGGAGATAATTCAGTAGCGTTCAGTAAAGAAACACTATGGCTATGGCATAAATATGTGAAAAATCTAGCACCTCCAATATCTCCATTATGCCCTTTGTTGGAACACCCTACATTTAAATTTCATGAAAAATTTGCACAATTTAAAGGATGGAAAGAAGAAGGTATTTATATAATTAGAGATTTGTTTATACAAGGGAAACCAATTTCAATGAGACGGAAGTAATAACTAGTCAAATCAAATGTAATTGGCTACAATTGGTTCAAGTAAGAGATTTTGTAAATAAAATATATGCTAGGTCAGGTCCACTTAGATTACTGTCAGTGTTTGAAAATTATTGTTTAGGAGAAGCTGAAGAAAAAAGGACTAATTGCAACTGTATATAAGAGTATTATAAATGTAGATTACACTAGTTTTATAGGAACAAAAATGGTATGGGAAAAGAATTTGAATATAAAAATACCAGAAAGGCTATGGACACAAATTTGGAATAATCGGGCATATAGATCAGTATCAGCGAAATCTAAAGAAATGATGTTGAAAATAATACATAGATGGTACTTAACTTAAAGATATGGCGGTGGGGGCTGGGCAGGCCGTTTCAGGAGAATGAGGGTCAGTCACAGACAGACTGTCCCCCTTTCTGGCCCTTCTCCCATCCCTCTGACCCTTGGCGGTCTGGGCAACAGTCCCCTGAGTCTGAAACTGCTGCTTTTGAACGCCAGGTCGGTCAACAATAAAATCTGCCTAGTCCAGGATTTAATCCTGGATGAAGGCGCTGACCTGGTGTGTATTACGGAGACCTGGCTGGATGAGTCGGGAGGGGTAAGTCTCTCCCAGATGTGCCCGCCAGGTTTCCGGGTATTGCAGCAGCCACGACTACAGGGGTGGGGAGGTGGAGTTGCGATAGTCTATCGTGATACCATCCATCTCACTGGGTACCCTGTCCCACGGTCCACTGGGTTTGAGTGCCTCCATGTCGTGCTGGAAGGGCGAGACAGAACAGGGATTCTGTTGGTGTACCGCCCACCATGCTGCCCAACAGTCTCCCTGCCTGAGCTGACCGGGGTGGTCTCGGCGTTGGCGTTGGAGTGCCCTCGCCTATTGGTGCTGGGGGACTTTAATGTCCATGCTGAGGCCCCGAGGACAGCCGCGGCTCAGGACTTCATGGCCGCCATGGCAACCATGGGTCTGTCTCAAAGAATATCTGCCCCGACGCACGATGCGGGACACACGTTGGACCTGGTGTTTACTGCTGGACAGGTGGATGGTGATCTGGATGTGGAGGAAATTAACATCACTCCTTTGTCATGGACAGATCACTTCCTGGTGGGATTTAGGCTTATCGCGGCTTGTCGCCTCCGCAGTGGTGGGGGACCTCATTCTATGGTCCGCCCCCGGAGGATGATGGATCCGGATGGATTCCTGAGGGCTCTGGGGGATTTTCCTGTTGACAGAGTCGGCGACTCACCCAGCGCCCTGGTTGACCTCTGGAATGGGGAAATGACCAGGGCTCTGGATCTGATCGCTCCTGAGCGTCCTCGACCAAGCCGCAGAGTCAGAGCAGCCCCTTGGTTTACTGAGGAGCTGCGGACGATGAAGCGGCAGGGTAGAGGCCTAGAGCGACGGTGGCGGAAAACTTGTGCTGACTCCGACCGGGCACGGGCTAGAGCTCATTTCAGAGCCTATTCCGTGGCGGTGGCGGCAGCTAAGAAGGCTTTCTTTTCTGCCGGCATCGCGTCTGCGGAGAACCGTCCAGCTGAGCTTTTCCGTGTGGTCCGGGGCCTGCTCCATCTGGCCCCCCCAGTAGATGGGGCAGAACACACGGTGGCTCGCTGTGATGAGTTTGCCAAGCACTTCGTGGACAAAGTCGATCGGATTCGGCATGACTTGGACGCCGCGTTAGCAGTATCTAATGATGTCCCTGAGGCACCTGTCTGTTCTTCTTCCTGGGATTCTTTTCAGCTTGTAGAACCTGAGGATGTGGACAGGATTCTTTGGAGTGTGAGACCATCCGCTTGCCCGCTTGACCCTTGTCCGGCATGGCTGATTAGGGCTGCCCGGGCGGGGCTGGCCGAGTGGACAGGGAGGGTGGTAAATTCATCTCTGAGGGAGGGGGTGGTGCCGCCGTCTTTGAAGCAGGCGGTGGTGCGCCCCCTCCTGAAGAAACCCTCCCTGGATCCCACTATTTTGAACAACTTTCGGCCAGTCTCAAATATCCCGTTTCTGGGCAAGGTGATCGAGCGGGTAGTGGCGTCTCAGCTCCAGAGGGCCCTGGAGGAAGCTGATTATCTGGATCCATTCCAGTCTGGCTTCAGGCCGGGGTTCGGGACAGAGACGGCCTTGGTCGCCTTGGTGGATGACCTGCGCCGGGGACTGGACAGGGGGAGTGCGTCCCTGTTGGTCCTGCTGGACCTCTCGGCGGCTTTTGACACCATTGACCATGGTGTCCTCCTGGGTCGGTTGGCTGGGTTGGGGCTTGGAGGCACCGTTCTGAGGTGGTTCCGCTCCTTCCTGGCTGACAGATCCCAGAAGGTGGTGCTGGGGGATGCTTGTTCGGCACCCTTGCCCTTGAGGTGTGGGGTGCCGCAAGGGTCAATTCTATCCCCCATGCTGTTTAATATCTATATGAAGCCGCTGGGAGAGGTCATCCGGAGGTTTGGGGTAGGGAGTCATCAGTATGCGGATGACACCCAGCTCTTTCTCTCCTTTCCACCTGATTCCAAGGGGGCGGTCGATGTCCTGAATCGTTGTCTGGAGGCAGTTGGGAGCTGGATGGGGGCGAACAAGCTGAAATTAAATCCTGATAAGACAGAGGTTCTTCTGGTCCAGAAGTCCACGACTCAGGTACTGGATCATCGTCCTGCTCTGAATGGGGTTGTACTCCCTCTGAAGGAGCAGGTCTGCAGCTTGGGGGTTCTCCTGGATGCGCAGCTGCTCCTGGATTCTCAGGTGGCGGCTGTGGCCAGGGGGGCTTTTGCCCAGCTTCGGCTGGTGCGCCAGCTGCGACCGTACTTGGATCGTGCAGACCTGGCCACAGTGACCCATGCCCTAGTGACATCTAGACTAGATTACTGCAATGCGCTCTACGTGGGGCTGCCTTTGAAGACTGTTCGGAAACTACAACTAGTGCAGAATGCGGCGGCCCGGGTGGTTGCCGGGGCTTGTCGGTTCGACTCAGTCGGACCGTTGCTTCAGCGGCTACACTGGCTGCCGGTTCGTTTCCGGGCACAATTCAAAGTGCTAGTTTTGACTTTTAAAGCCCTTAACGGCTCGGGTCCAGGGTATTTGAGGGACCGCCTCCTTCCTTATAATCCGACCCGTACTCTGAGGTCATCAGGGGGGGCCCTGTTGACCGTGCCGCCACTGACGGAGGTGAGGGGGATGGCGGCACGGAATAGGGCCTTCTCAGCAGTGGCGCCCCAATTATGGAATTCCCTCCCCCTGGAATTAAGAACGGCTCCCTCCTTAGAGACCTTTCGGCGGGGCCTCAAGACGTTTTTATTTAGGTTGGCATTCGATGACTGACATGGCGGGCTGGCTTTTTTAACAAGTGGCTTTTTTAACAAATGGCTTTTATAGGTGACCCACAGGGACTGTCTGTTTTATTTGTTTTAATTACTTGTTTTTAATTATGTTTTATTGTGTATTATGTATTTTAACATGTTCTTAACTGTAAGCCGCCTTGATTGCCCTTATTGGGAGAAAGGCGGGGTAGAAATCCATTAAATAAATAAAATAAATAAAATAAATAACTCCTGTAAAACTTCATAAGATAAACAAGAAATATCAAACATGTGTTGGAGAAACTGTGGAGAAAAAGGGTCATTTGAACATATGTGGTTGTCTTGTCCTAAAGTAGAGCTATTTTGGAAAGAAGTGATTAAGTGGTTAGAAAAATTGACAGATCAGACAATGTTGTATGCAAGATCGGAGGTATGGGTAAAGAAGCCATGTCAAAGTTTTGTTGAAGAGACCAATAAAATTTTTTATTTTTGCCAAAGGTCTGTTGAAATTCCTTAAGCGCAAGACTCCAGCGTACTGGAGAAAAGTACGCTGTACAGCGTACCGTTCTCAGTGAACACAATCTTATCAGCGTACTCGAGGTTATTTACGGTCACGGAGGCTACTGACAGCCCGATCTCCTTCAACAAAGTAGGAATGCAAACTTTGGAACGAAGATTCTTTGTTGACATTAAGAGAACCGACAGCTCCGTTTCTATCTGACAGCTCCGCCTCGAACAAGCACGAGCTCAATAGTGCAGCTGAGGTTAACCGCGGTCACGGAGACAAACTGACAGTTCCGGTTTCAATGAACAACTAGGTTTTCCCGCGCTTTGCAGCGCGTTACTGCTTAAATTCAGCTCTTCTTCTCCTTCGGGTATTGGAAACATTTGCTGTCTACGGCCAGAATTGCCTGAGGAAACCCCTGGAGTGGGGAGAAACGTAGCAAGTAGACCTTGGATTTTTTATATTTCCTGCCTGTTTGATAATCTTATGCGCCCCTCTTTTCTCCAGTACGCTGGAGTCTTGCGCTTAAAGAATTTCAACAGACCTTTGGCAAAAATAAAAAATTTTATTGGTCTCTTCAACAAAACTTTGACATGGCTTCTTTACCCATACCTCCGATCTCGCTGCAGATTAGACAATAATTGCTAACAGAGGCGTCACTGTGGCGTGGCGTGGCGTGCGGGGGGCCCCAGGTGACGTGCGCACACGCCGCGCAGAAAGGTGACGCGCGTACATGCGCACGTCGCCTTCTCTGCGCGCACGTGCGCGTCGCCTGGGGGCCTCCCGCCCGCCTCGCCAGGCCGGGCCGGGCGCCCTTTTCCCTCAGTAACAGTCTGCCCATGCGCAAACGAACGTTATAAATAACGTTCGCGCAGCTCAGAAGGCCCGGGAAGCCGGCCGGGGAAGACGTCCCCGAGCCGGCTCTCCCAATTGAGGGGGCGCCCGGAGCGGCAACCCATCGGGCGCTCCCCCCCATCGCGGATTAAGAGAGGGTGTGTGTCAGGGGGGAGTGCTTACTAGGGTGTCGCCTCTGATTGCTAATGAAATGCTTCTAATGTTATCCTTATTTACGGAAGAAAATGAACAAGTGAATAATAAAGATCTTATTGAGCTCCTTATTGGAACAGCAAGATTAGAAATAGCTAGTAACTGAAAGGATTTAAAGAATCTTTCTTTCCAGAGATATTTAGGTAAAGTATGGGAAACAGCATGTATGGAGAAAATGACTATTAAAGATAGATGTTTAAGAGGAGAGACTAAAATAGATAACTTTAGTAAAATTTGGTACCCCTTGTTAAAATTGGATAGGGAAACAGATGTAGAAATGAATAGAACCGATCCACTGGTATATTGGTCAATTATTTATTAGGATTATAATTATAAGTATTGTTAAATGTATTGTTATATGTATAAAGTATTGATGTTAGAATGTGATTAACGATATTGATATGGATTGTCATGAAATTATTTAATTAAAAAAACATTAAAAAAAAACAAAAAAAAGAGATAATTCAGTAGCAGACTGGTATTTTACAGCCCAATCCTAACTAGATGCCAATGTGGCTTCCACTGTAGCCTGCAGGAGAGTTTTGGCATGCAGAAGAAGGGGTAAGAAGGCTTCCTAGTTTCCTTGCCCCAGGGTAAGCCCCAGCAGTCACCATGGGTCAATTCGGAGAAGTCCGCATTGACCTGTGAAGGTGGATCAGGCCTGGTAAGGGGGTTAGGGTTTAGTAGACGCTGCTGCACCGAACCCAATTCTCTCCCAGACCTGTTCCATATTCCTCCCCACCCACCACTTCCTTGTTCTGCCCACCCTGCCCCATTCCACTCCTTCCCTGCCTCCCCTCCCAACCCCTGCACTGCCTTACCTGCTCTGGCAGGTATCCGGCGTCCATCTTCGCATGGACACAGCCATTCACTGCTGGCGGTGGTCAGGCCACATGCACTGGCGCTATTGCGTTTGTGACAGCTGTAAAACTGTAAAACTTTAAAGCTTTTGTGACAGTCATAAAGCTGTTAATGCCGGTGGAACAGCGTTCCACTGGCGTAAACAGCCAACAGGAGTCTTGGAGTCAGAGACATTTTTTCCATCTGCCGTTATGGGACCAGTTTGATAGAGGAGGGCTCAGTAACTCTCACACTAGATACTTAAAGTTACTTATGTCAGTCTTGTATTGCTTATAGAACAGAAGGTCTTAGGTCTTGGACTCTATAAAGAAAGGATTGTTTATGAAGTTCTAATAACCGCATAGAAAACAATGGAAAAATGTCAGTTATTATCAGTGTATTCTGGAAATAAAGCTGAACTGAAGCCCTTGAGATTTGAGTTATCATTTGCGTCTGGTAAGGGGAGGTACAAAATTCATTCAACAGCTAAAATGAAGTATAACCAAAATGTATTCAGCGTGTAGCTAATCCTCAATACAATAAAGTGAATGCTTTCTGATGTAATTTGGGGTTTCCATCTCACTCTTCTCTGTACTTACAGACATTCACTGAACCATGGAGAAAGAGAGCCTGATTCTCAATGAACGTCTGGCAAGAGCATTAGGCAGGAAGAATAGAAAAAGAAAATTGTTCTAGTTGGAACTTATATCTCAAAATATACGTGAAGAACTGAGATTGTGTGGGGCTTGTTCTAGTTTTCTTTTTCTTGAAAATAAACCTTGAGGTAGCCATCAACTTCTGCTTTTGAGAAATAGATAGGTGGGCTGCCTAATTTCACCTGGGATATTTTAGTTGTTCAAAGTAAACCATTACCTTGAACACAGATAAGTAGTCTCTCAGTATCTGCAGGGGGTTAGTTCTCCCCCCGCGGATACCATGAAAACGTGGATGCTGGAGTCTGGCACCCAATGTCTCAATTACTCACCGGGTGGGGGACGTCTGGAGGCCCATTCCGCATAGCGTCAGGGACAGCACATAAGCTTTGCCTAGATGAGGTCCCAAGTTTGCCCTAAACCCTAGTGGCACCTCTGTTCTTGGTTCACACTTGCAATACAACAGCAGGTAGGAAACTAGCTAGCATAGTTGGCAGGGCAGTTCCGTCTCCTACAACAACGGTCAGCTAGAGGCAGTATTCTCCACCCTGAACTGCCTGTTAGCTCTTTTCTCACCTGAAGATGATTGCAGATATCGATTGAAACATTGTGTTTATTTAAATAAATTAAATAAATGTTTCTTTCTGTACATGGTTTATAATCCTGTCGAGAAACTACATTTGTTATTTATAATAGCTAGCAGATCCTTGCAGGGGGGGGGGGGGTATGCATACAATGCCCGCTCGGCCGCAGTATTCAAGGCAATGTGGTGCAATAAACAGTTTTACTGTGTATGAACCAAAACACATTTTCACGCGTGGAAGGCAGTTTCAGAGTTTCCCTTAGTTGTAAGTGGCTGGTTTGAAATCAAGCATCAGCGCCAATTCCACCGCTTTTGTGCTTCGAAGAGCATTAAATTCCTACCGACATCTCTCTAATGAATATGGTAAACGGATGTCTAAATAACTGCTAAATAAAGCTGCTAAATCTCACTGCAAAACATGTCATACAGTACGGTCCTATGCAAGTTTACTTGGAGAAAAGCTCCAGTAAATTCAATGGGGGGTTACTCCCAGGTAAGTGTAGCTAGGATTACAGTCCCAGAGAAGTATATTTACATCTAAAAAAAAAAAAATGCTTGCAGGCCAAATCTGAACTGGTCCAGGTATTTGGACCAGGTTCAGAACTTCCTTTGAGGGTTTTCTCCCGCCATGTACCACAGCAGCCCTTCCTGATTTTGGTCAAGACAAAAAATAACTGGAAATAATGTGAACGGGCTGTGATTGAAGTATAAAACTCTGCCAAGAGAAGAAAAGATGCAGTGGAAAAGTCTTTCTAAGAGTAAACTAGCAAAATACCCATCATTATAATGGCTGGTATGTGTGAGTGTGTGTGTGTGTGTGTGTGTGTGTGTGTGTGTGTGTGTGTGTGTGTGTGTGTGTGTGTGGAGTTGTACGTTGCATGGAGCCCTGGAGATGGTGCGGTGTGTTTCTGTGCATTCTCAATTAGCTTTCTGACAGCAGAGACCAGGCCTGGTGTTTCCCTCCCACTAAAAGTCAGTGCTTTTTACTCATAGAAGTCACTCATAGAAATGAGTGGCAGCCATCCACTCCTATGGGGATCATAGTAGAGGAATGCACACCATGGGATGCTGGCCAATCTGTCTCCCACTTTGCAGCTGGTTGACTGTGTATCATGGGCTCCAAGAAGATGGTGTGTCATCACCACTTCATCTGCATATCCTTTGCATGGTTTCTATTCCCCTGCATCAGGCTACACTGTGACAGAACCTTGGAGCTGGTCCATATGAGTTGAACGTGTACAGAATCATACAGTTGGAAGGTACACATAAGGTCATCTAGTCCAACCCCCTGCCTATAGCAGGAAATCCTCCTAGAGCATCTCCAGCAGGTGCCTGTACAGCCTCTGCTTGAAGGTCTCCAGTGAGGGAGAATCCACCACCTCCCTTAGCAATCTGTTTCACTGCCGAACCGCCCTGACTGTCAAAAATGTCTGAATGGAATCTCCTCTCTTGCAGTTTCTATCCCTTGGATCGAGTTCTAGAAATATGACACTTGACCCTCGTTATTCGTGAGGATCCATTCCAGGATCCCCCACAGATAACAAAATCCGCGGGTAACAAAACCTGTGGTGTGTGTGTGTGAAGTAATAGCAACTCCATTTTGGTTTGCGCTCCTAGTTGGTATGGGATGGTACTATCTTTGTGCTGTTGCATCTGATTTATGGTGTAGCCGTAAATCCTGAGAGGCCTATGTGGCGGACATGACATTCTGCTATCGCTGAATGGTAGTGGCCATACTGTTCATTCTTCGTTCTGCCCAGTGACAAGATAACTAACACCTCAAGGTGCCATTAACTGCCAACAATGGCCACCTGTGTATTCTCCATTGGGAGGCCCTGCTCCATGCTTTCCTTTCCTGCTCCAGAGCACAAGAGTAAAATGCAGGAATGGGGGCCCACTGGCGTTGCTAGGGCGTGGCAGGGGCGCTGGGAGTGATGTGCCAGGAGGGGGTGATGCACTACGGGAGTGACGCGCCACTCGCTTCTTTTTTGGCCACTTGACTGCTTCTAAAACTAGGCCAGGGAGGCTTCAAGTGGCGTTCTTCGTATGCACACAATACTGCTGGAAGCCTTGCCCTCAAAAGGGCCGAATAAAGACCTAATCGCATCTTCGGACCTTCTGAGGGCAAGGCTTCAAGAGGCGTTGTACGCATGTGCAAAGAATGCCCACTTTTGGCCTAGTTAGAAGCTTCTGAGCCGCCGAAGAAGATGGCGAGCGGTTCGTACCGGGGGGCATGTGGCGTGATGCGGCAGCAGGGGGTGAGGAGGGGTGACGTCACGGGCGTCACTGGGGCGTGGCGGGGGGGCGGGCCGCCAGGGGGTGACGCGCGTCATGGGGTGACGCGCGCACCCCCTCGCGCGTCACCTCCGTGACGCCTCCGGACGCTCCGAGGCCGGCCTGGGAGCCGGCCTCGGAGCGTCCGACCCCGTCGGCGCTCCAGGGCCTTCTGAACGAAGGCCCAGGCAGCGCGTCAATCCGGGTATTTCCCGGATTTTCGCGCATGCCCAGACCCGTTTTGAGGGCAAAAAGCCCTCAAAAAGGGTCTGCGCATGCGCGAAAATCCGGAAAATACCCGGATTGACGCACTGCTTGGGCCTTCTTTCAGAAGGCCCTGGAGCGCCGACGGGGTCGGACGCTCCGAGGCCGGCTCCCGGGCCGGCCTCGGAGCGTCCGGAGGGGGGCGACGTGATGCGGGGGGGTGGAGCCGGGTGGCCCCCTCCCCCCGCGCCTATAATGTCGCGCCCCTGGGGGGGGACGCGCGTCCCTGCACCAGGGTGACGCGCGTCTAGTGACGCCAGTGGGTGACGTGGCAGCGGGTGTGTGTGATAAAATTACTTGGTGGTAAATTATGCTGGAACGGATGTGTCTGAGGGAAGAAAAGCATGGCACGGCTATCTCAACATCAGATGATGCCTGGGGATGTTTCAGACATCTGACACAACAGTCGTGGGTTGATTCTAGAACCAGATTTTTCATTCCACTGATTCGTTTTAGATCAGGGCTGCTGTTGAAACCTTGGAACAGTCGAGTCTTGATACAGGAATGCTCTTACAATTTCGGTTTGCTTAAAATGTGCATGTAAGTTAATGGACCAAATGGATCTAAGCATATTTTAATATAAGATTGCATACATGTAAGCCGACACGTAAGCAAACAAAATGTGTAGGTTACCTTTGAAAAGTAAATAGTTACAAAACGACCCTAGCGCAGGGCCCCCTTGGGCATGGGACCCAATTGGGAGCAACTGGTCCAAGTGGCTTAAAGCCGGCCCAGAGCCTACTTCTAAAACCAGGAGGTTGCTTAAGTATACCCATCACGGCTTGTTACCTATGATGGACTTTTCCTCCATAAATCTGTCCAACCCCCTTTTAAACCAGGCCAGGTGTTATCACCACATCCTGTGGCAAGGAGTTTCACAGATTAACTACACACTGAGTAAAGAAATAGTTTATTTTGTCTGTTCTAACTCTCCTGCCACTCAATTTTAGTGGATGTCCCCTGGTTCTGGCATTGTGCCAGAGGGTAAAGAACACCCTCAGTCCATTCTATCCATCCCATGCATACTTTTATACATCTCAATCATGTTCTCCCTCAGGTGCCTTTTTTCTAGACAAGATCCCCAAACACTGAGCCTTTCCTCATAAGGGAGGTGCCTTGTGGGTACACACACAAAACTCTTGGATCCCAGCAACTGTCATCTAAAATGTTCAAAAGCGTAATAATGTACCTGGTCAAGCATGCCTTTAGAAAGTTTAGACAATACGTCAGAGTTACAGAAAAATGTAAGGACTAGGCCATAGTCCAAAAAAAAAAAAAACCCACTTAAGTAGAAGCATGTGTTGATACAGCCCATCTTAACTTCTTAGGTAGTTGAAGTTACAAGTTTATTTAAGTGTATTGTTGACTCGCACTCTTAGACTAGATCTTTATCAAATCCAGGCTTAACAGAGATACACTGGGTAGATCTGCACCACAGGCTTAAAATGGTTTAAACCAACATTCCCTCTTTCCAGGGCATTCCAGTTTTGTGAGTGGGATAAAGTGTTACATGGTCAATGTTTTATTTCATTTTATTTCTGTTTAATGCAAGGAGTGCAGGAGATCCAGACCAGTCATGAGCCTATCAGGAGGACTGTTGGGACGAGGCCACAGATCCTCTGCCCAGGAAGGCCACACTGTGATCATGAGCCATGAACTCACCTCCCCCCCCCCATTAAACAAGCAATTGCAAGCATTAGAATTCCCCCTGTATAGCATAAGTCAGTCTGATAACACATAGAGAGTCTCAGTTCAAACTCCCTGTTTGGTTTTCTGAGGACTTTAGTCAAGGTTTCAGTGCACTGCTAAATTGGCCTCAACTTTTCACGACCAAAGAATATGCTACTACACTATACAGTATGTAAATTTTATACAGGTTGAGTATCCCTTCTCCAAAATGCTTGGGACCAGAAGTGTTTCGGATTTCGGACTCTTTTTGGATTTTGGAATATTTGCACATACATAATGTCTGCTCAGCTCTGCTTCCCCGTCCCCGTCGCAACCAGCCAGGCCAGCAGGCTCACTCACAAAACATGGTCTGCATTGTGCCAATGGTGGCGTTGGCGCCATCATCATCTGTTGCTCATGTTCCTGTTCCTCTGCGCCCAGCCGCTGCCAGGCTAGCCAGGTGCTGGACCACCATTTTGCAGAATACAAGCGCTGTGCTGACACCGAATGCAGCAGTAAGTGGAGGGGGGAAGGAGGGAGGGAAGGACGCCGCTGGGTCCCTGCGACTGCCTTTCCACAGATCTGAACCTGCTGACACATCTCCAAGGCCACACAGAGAAGTCACCGACCAGAGTGCTTTTGAGCATCATGTGGGCGCTTAATTTTTTTTTTCAGATTTTGGAGCATTTCGGATTTCCCAGTTAGGGATACTCAACCTGTGCTACATATATGTGCCATGAGCTTCAACTCAGGGTCCCTACATATGATTGTTTCTCCCCCTTCATGTGCACATGATATATGCTTTAAAAAAGATAACAGAAGTTATCTTCTGGTAACAGACGTGTCTAAGGCTCTGTGACTGAGAATTCTCAGCACTGGTCTTTAGCACAAGTTACGATTCCCAAATTTTTTTTTTTTTGGGGGGGGGGACAAGGTCAGTTACAGTGGTATAAAATCAGGAAGTTTGGAAGCGTAGCTATGCCCAGTCAAACAAAAACTCATGGATTTCATTGATTAACAACAGCTTGTGTCCAAATTCCATTGCCTTGCATTGTTTTCCGCTTTGTTTGTGAGTTTATGAAAGCAGCACAAATAAATACAAACGTTTACAGTCATTCTACCTCCTGGGCTTGGCACAGCACTGAACGCCAGTTTTGTGGCAGGCAACGATGTTGTCCTTACAAAATACTTGGCTCAGTGTGTGGCACCATAAGATAACTAAGGATACCCTTGGTAAGTTCAGATACCCATGAACGCCCGCTTAGGGTTCCAGCTAATCATTTCATGCCTTATTGCTTTTGTGTAAAACCTTCTAGTTCAGTGCAAGCAATCATAGCTTTTTAATGAGATTTCAGCTAGAAGATGGAGATACAAATGTAATTGAGGCCAGCACTGGTTTAATATTAAGGAACCTCCAATGTCAAGCCACAAAAGTATGGAAACCTGATGTTAGGATGCAGCAGTAATTTTGGATATGCTTAACAGATTTTAATATCCCTTGGAACTTATTAAAGAAGATCCAGTATCAGTCCCCCTTAGAAAATCAAAATAATGCCACAGCAAATCCCCGTCATGTGTTTCTAAATATGACCAGGGGTTTCAGAATGTGGATGAGAATGGTTGTTGTTGTTTTTTAATGCAGCGCCAAGCAGCATTGATTTACAGCATCCACACTCAGATGCACATTCCAAAACATATTTGATGCGCATCCAGCTTATGCCCAGCATCTAGCCGAAGATAAGCATGTGGAAACCTGTTTATCAGTTCTCTTTAGCTGAATTGGAACACATAGTTGTGACGTGCCCAAAGTTTGAATACTATGCTGAAGGGCTACATCACAAATACAGATAGACCATTAAAAAAATATTTTGTGTAATTGGCTGTAAATTTTCTGAGAATATTGTTGTCCAAACAACTGCACTAAGCAAATAAACCATGTGCCGTGTTGTATATACCTCCTGGTTTGGTATTGTTCAGTTGTCCTTGAGCTCTTTCCCTTAGACCAGCAATTTTCAACCAGTGTGCTGTAGCACATTGGTGTGCCATGAAAGATCCACAGGTGTGATGTGGGAGTTTGGAGCACAATGGTTGAAAATAGCTGAAAAACCGTTCCAGGTTCTGTGACTCTGTTTCTAGGGCAACTGTATGAAGTAATGAATTGTCTGTCCCTCTTCTTCTGCCAGCTCTAATGAGCTGGCAGACGAAGAGGGACAGACAATCCGTTACTATAGAGACAGTTGCCCTAGAAACAGAGCTGCAGAACCCAGAAGAGTCTCCCATAAGCTAGAAGTGACATCACAAGAGGTGAAGACCTAGAGAAGACCATAGAGATCAGTGTGCCGTGAGAAGAAAAACGTTGAAAATTACTGCCTTAGAAACTGAAAAGGCAAAAGGATTGTACAGCAGAGCTCCATTGAATGCCCATTCATAGTATTTTCAACTAGTTGTCCGGGTTCTCGCCCCCCGGATATACCTTACAGCGACTGCCTAGGCAGTCCCGCTACTCCACCTGCCACGAAAGGCCGCAAAACCCCAGCCTCCGAACCCACCAGTCTGAGCTCCAGCGCAGGCAATTCCAGCACCGCCTGCCCCACCATGGCTTAACTGGAACCACTCCACACCATGGCCTCTCACAGCCCTGGCAGGCATGCCAACGGCTACCCGGACGTCACTGCCAACCCCTGCCCCAATGGGAGCTGCCCTGGCACGACTGTCCCCGATGCAGCTTTGCAGGAGCCGCACCTGGGCTCCCGTGTAGCAGAGCCATGGCTCAAACTGTGCGGTTGATGCACGGGGTAGGGAGGAGCCCTTCCAAATATTGCTGGCTGAGCACGACCCAAAGGGCAAGTGTCCCTTTTAACTTGTATGCTGGGTCTACTCCAGTTGGAGCAACCGGGAAGGAAGGGGGAACCTGCCCAGGCTGATGAGGAGCTCAGTAGAGGGTAGGCAGCCGACAAGTCCTGTACTTCCAGCAGCCCATGACCCCTGCAAAAGGAGCGAAAAAGCAGGAGAAGGGCTAAGGGTGACTCAACCTCCTTTCCTGCCTAAACTGATGCGAGAGCAGTGACGGGGCAGCCCATGCCTAGGGGGCGTCTGGGGGCTGCATGACCAGCCCAGGAGGGGGAACCCCACACTGATCAATATTTCATTGGTTTCTAAAAAACAGTATGCACCAAATTCTGGCCTGACTCTGTCCACAGCCCAGCAGGTTCCATCTGGGCATTACATAAGAACATAAGAAGAGCCCTGCTGGATCAGGCCAAAAGCCCATCTAGTCCAGCTTCCTGTGTCACACAGTGGCCCCACCAGATGCCTCAGGGAGCACACAAGACAACAAGATAACCTGTGTCCAGTCGCCACTCCCTTGCACCTGGCACAGAGAAAACCCACTTCTAAAACCAGGAGGTTGCTTATGGCTTGTAACCTGTGATGGTCTTTTCCTCCATGAATCTGTCCAAACCCCTTTTAAAGGCATCTAGGCCAGATGCCATCACCACATCCTGCGGCAAGGAGTTCCACAGATGAATTACACGCTGGCTAAAGAAATATTTTCTTTTGTCTGTTCTAATTCTCCCTCCACTCAATTTTAGTGCATGTCCCCTGGTTCTGGTGTTGTGCGAGAGGGAGAAGAATTTCCCTCTATCCACTCTCTCCATCCCATGCATAATTTTATAAGTCTCAATCATGTCCCCCCTCAGGCGCCTTTTTTCTAGGCTGAAAAGCCCCAGACTCTGTAGCCTTTCCTCGTAAGGGAGGTGCTCCAGCCCACGAATCATTCTGGTCGCTCTTTTCTGCACCTTTTCCAATTCAACTATATCCTTTTTGAGGTGTGGTGACCAGAACTGGACACAATACTCCAGATGTGGCCTTACCATCGATTTGTACAAAGGCATAATGATATTGGCCGTTTTATTCTCAATCCCTTTTTTAATGATCCCGAGCATGGAATTGGCCTTCTTCACAGCCGCCGCACACTGGGTCGACACTTTCATCGCCTGCATTGAGTCTTCCCTGAACCCCACCCACAGGGACCAGTATGTCTGTAATCCAAACCCTATCCACACCAAGGTGCCTAGATCGTTCACCTTCCAATGGTGGGTGATGTTGCCACTATTTCCTTTTTAAAAGTATCTCGTTGTTGCCTGTCGAGAGAAAAAGAGGAGAAGTGTGTGTGTGTGTGTGTGTGTGTGTGTGTGTGTGTGTGTGTGTGTGTGTGTAATATTGCCCAATATATGGCTCAAAAGAAATTGGAAATGGTTGCCATGGGGGCAGCTGGTATGAATGTCCTGACTAGGTTGCATGAGAAGCAGCAGAAAAGGAGAGCAAACTCCCCCCCCCCCCGAACTAGACCTTAGAGCACTATCCTATTCCTATGCATATCTACCAGGGGTGGGGAACTTCCGGCCAGCGGGCCGTATAAGACCCGTGAGCTCATTCGATCCGACCTGTGAGACAGCCACAGGATACGCCTGCAGATGGCCATGAGTGAGGTGAGCCGGCAGCCAGAAGAGGAGGTGCATTTCCCCAGTTCCGTACGCACTTGGAAGGACCTCTTCCACATGCACATGGCACCGGGGAAACACGCCTCCTCTTCCGGCAGCCGCGTGCATGGCTGCCGGCTAGGCTCACTCCCTGGATGCTGCACAGGAACACGCGCCGCAGGCGTCATTGTATTCATCGTATCCTGGTGGCCATCCATCTGTAGCTTTAGCTCATTGCCTGCTTGTATCCTGGTGACCATCTGTAGCTTAAGCTTGAAGCAGTTCCAGCCATCATATTAGGGGTGAGTGAATAATTTCGTCACAAGCTCGAGCTTTCTGCCATGTTCAGCGCCTGTGCGAGCCTTGCAACAAGTCCCGGCTGCCTGGGACAAAGAGAGACGAGGACACAGCTGAGGTATCTGTTGTGGGTGCCGCCTCTCATGGCAAAAATAAATAAATAAAAATTTTGGGCAGACTAATGCCCCCCCCCCAAAGTGGTCCACGAATGATGTTGTGAATATCCAAATGGCCCTTGGCAGAAAAAAGGTTCCCCACCCCCTGCCCTATATACTCATGTGTATAAGTCTAAAAAAAGATGCCTTAAAATTGACCCTGAAAACCTGGGTTGACTTATACATGGGGTTTCTAAGAACAGCTGCTTGGTGGGAGGGGGGACTGAGCTGAGAAGCAGGACACATGGGGTGGGTAAAAGAAAGAGAGCTATTTAACCTTGTTCTGAAGCAGCACAGAAACAGAGCTCTTCTCCAAACAGGAAGAAAGGTGGAGCTTATGGGAGTTGTAATCTTTGTGTGGGCTGCTGCTATGGAAGTACAGTACTGTATTCCTCACAAAGCCTACAACTCCCATAAGCTTCTTCAAATTCTTCCTGTTTGGAGAAGAGCTCCATTTCTGTGCTGCTTCAGAACAATCACTGGTCATTTTCAAGAATTCAAAGAAATTCACACACCCCTAAGATTTATCTTCGACGTATCCATGGGTCATAGGCAAATTCCATGATTTTTTGGCTTAAAATTGCCCTAGACTTATCCATGAGATTGATTTATTATAGTCGAGTATACACGGTAAGTGCCATTGTGCTAAATCAGACTTACTCCCAGGAAAGTGTGTACAGCAGGGGTTCTCAACCTTTGGAGGCCCGGGTACCCCCTATCACGGTCCAATTTTCTGAAGTACCCCCTGCTAATTAACTGCTAATTAATTTGATTAATCAATTAATTAATTAGGTAATTAATCATTAAATAAAAAGTACTAAAACAATTTTAAATGTGAATAATGTCTTATTTAACTCTCTCTCTTTCTTGTGTGTGTGTGTGTGTGTGTGTGCTTGTGTGTGTGTGTGTGTGAGAGAGAGAGAGAGAGAGAGAGAGAGACAGACAGACAGACAGACAGATGCAAGGATCTCTTTTTTTCTCTCCAAGTCACACTTCTCAAAATCAGCTCCTCCCTCCCTCACCAAAGTACGTTTTCCAAAGTACAAAAATAAGCCCAAAACCAAAATCAGAGAGACAGAAGGGCTCCGAAAATAATTACAATTTAAAATCCATGTTAATTAACACTTAATTAGCTGCTGATGGGGCAGGGCTTGGTGTACCCCCAGCAAGAGGTCCACGTAACTCTAGGGGTACCCGTACCACAGGTTGAGAACCCCTGGTGTACAGGATTGCAGCCTGAATCCCACACTGAAAGTTAGACTAATGTTCAGTCCTGGCTTCAGAAAAGTTGAGAAGCGCCAGCTTAGATCCATTTGATGAATGCATTATATACTATCATGATTATAGGGAAGTGAAAAATTAATATTGGGGATAGAAAAGATAAAGACTTCCATAAAGTTTTTCACTTGCCAACTTTTGATTCCAGGGATTCTAGTCTTCAGAGGGAGGGGCAGGAGCAGGGAGGGTTTGGCTGAATCTAGTGGTCGTTGATGGAGCCTAGGAGATTTGAGGCAATAACAACTAATATTATCAGGCTAGCTCTACTGGCTTTTCTGACTTTAATCCTCATTACCTACTAGAAAGTGATTTTACTGATCAGTGCAGTAAAATAGTGGGAGTTGGTAATTGTGCCTGGATGTGGTTTGGGTTTCTTTTGTGCCAAACCCCCTTTCACTCACTGATTGCCCCTGAGTCTTCTATTACTTCAAATTACTCTTTAGAATGTGTAAGTTCTGCCAAGATTTCATACCCTGCCCATATCCTGTAGACTGGAGTCAATGATGGCCCAGACACAGTCAGAAAGATACGGAACAGAAGGCCAATTTGTGCTGGTGACTCTTTTGAAAATACACTCAAGGTGTTTTAAAGGAAAAGACAAGTGTCAAATTTGTTTCTTCCCACCTTTTGTGATTCTTTCCCACACCTGCATTGACCATTCCATATGTCGAGATAAGAGGGATTTTATGATGCTTTTGATCAGAAATCCAGGAGAGTGGTAGCAGACCTCCTTACCTGATTACCACATGGTTGTGTGATCCCCATTTGGGGTTGCTATCTTGCAACTCAGACCTAGATACTGTTCACGTCCCGCAGTCTGTTTCTAAAGTCACCACTCAATCCCAGAGGACTGTAGCCAAAACAGGACCACCCACAAAGAAGTAGAGGTTTCTGAGTACTCACTAGACTTCAGAGATTTGCGGGGGGGGGGGGGGGATCACAAAGTGGCAAAAAAGCCTCAAGCTGCAAAGCTTCTCAGGGAATCTAAGGTGCCAATGGAAAATTCCTAGAGAGGCATCACTCTTCCTGGAGCCAGGTTGGGAGACAGTTCAGTTTAACAGAAGAAACAGCGGATTAAGAGTCAGTGTATGGAATAAAAACAAAGGATAACAGATTGGAAAAATGCACAGAGAAAGAGAGAAAAAACCTGGGTAAATGTACAGTACAACAAAGAGAAAGGAAAAGTAAGTGAGTGATGCTGGTTGTTTCATGTAGAATACGTCTCAAACCCACCTCTGCAGCCTACCAGTCTGCAGATCCATGGTATCTTACTCTGGAGTAAGACCCACTGAGTCCAGTGGTACTTATTCCAAGGAAGATGTACATGCTACAACGTTTTGTTGCAGAACCCTTCTTGTGCCTTTCAGTTTCTGGTCACAGTTGAGGACTAGATAAGAAGTGAAGTCTTTTCCCGCCCATTCTCTTCCTGATCTGATGGTTTGCCCTCAGCTATTGTGGTAAGCAGAACTGTAATAAAGTTTGTTTTATGGTCATATCTGGAGAACCATTTCCATACATTTCAAGTTAAAAACAGTTATACACATTCAAATATGCAATTTCTCATTCAAAATTTGGAAGACAAAAAATCAGAAAATGTCAATTTTAAAATATTTGCAGAAATGCACTGTTGTTCTAATCCATGCTATCCCTAAAGCTAGAACACTAATAAAAAAGTTATAATAAAAAGCTACAATACCAATTATTCCACAATCATTCTTTCTATGAAGAAAAAATACCATCTCCATACAAGAATGATAAAAACTGAACATAAATTCCCATGTTTTTGGGACACAGCTAAAGTAATTGGCATTGATAAGCTGAAATTGTCATTGTTCTAGTTTCGTTAGGATCATTGCAAAGACTTAATAAATTGTAATAACTAATACGGTAAATTGTAAAGCTAATAAATGTATTAGTTGATTAATAAATTGTGCATAAGAACATAAAAAGAGCCCTGCTGGATCAGGTCAAAGACCCATCTAGTCCAGCTTCCTTTATCTCACAGTGACCCACCAGATATCTCAGGGAGCACAAGACAACAAGATACCTGTATCCTGTCGCCACTCCCTTGCATCTGGCATTGAGATAGCCTACTACTAAAACCAGAAGGTTGCTTTTAGTACGAAAACTTTCATGGCCAGCAATTATCATCAAAGATTTAGTTAATACGGGTGACATGACCATGTATCAATAAAAGAAAGCAGACTTGAATAAAAACGAAAATACAGTTCTACTTGCGTCTTTCGTTATTTATGTTTCAACAGGCAGACAGAAATCCATTAAAATCCGAAGTCTAATGATTAAAATTCCAACGTTTCGTTTCCATTCCCGGAAACATTATCTAGGAACAATCTAAAAGATTGAAGGATGTTTTGAAGGATGTCTGGAAGGAGTAACATCCTTCAATCTTTTAGATTGTTCCTAGATAATGTTTCCGGGAATGGAAACGAAACGTTGGAATTTTAATCATTAGACTTCGGATTTTAATGGATTTCTGTCTGCCTGTTGAAACGTAAATAACGAAAGACACAAGTAGAACTGTATTTTCGTTTTTATTCAAGTCTGCTTTCTTTTATTGATACATGGTCATGTCACCCGTATTACCTAAATCCCAGAAGGTTGCATATACCCATTATGGCTTGTAACCTGTGATGGACTTTTCCTCCATAAATCTGTCCAACCCCCTTTTAAAAGCATTCGGGCCAGGTGCCATCACCACATCCTGTGTCAAGGAGTTCCACAGATTAATTATACGCTCTGGGTGAAGAAATATTTTCTTTTGTCTGTTCTAATTCTCCCACCACTTAATTCTAGTGGCAGTGGTGTAGGAATGGGGGAGCAGAGGCCCCCATCCCAAGCAGCAAATGGGGGGGATGCGCGATGAAAATGGCTGTGGCAGCATTTTTTCACTGCTGCAGCCCCAAACGTGTTGCCTGCCTGCCCACCCGACTTCTTAGTGGCCCTTTTCAGCTGAAGAAACGTCGGTGTGTGTTTTTCGCCCAGAAAAGGCTGCGAACGTGACGGCGGCACCGGCGGGGGTGGGGCTATTGACATCTCCGGGGGTGCATCACGGGCTCCCACCCCCGGCAGCAGGCAGCTGCCGCCCCCATCCTCCTAGTGGCCAGCTACGCCACTGTTTAGTGGATGTCCCCTAGTTCTGGTGTGCAAGAGGGAAAAGAACTCCTCTCTACCCACTCTCTCCATTCCATCGTGGCCCATTTTAACCCAGCCTTATTTGTCTTGTGCCTCATTAGGGTGTGTGGAAGCTAACAGCTTATTGTCCACTATTCTGTGAAATCACAATTGTGTGAAACGTATGCAAGTAGTGCAATGGCCCTTTACTCTTTATCCGAAACCAAAAAAGAAACTGGTTCATCATTCCATTTCATCGTTCTCTTCCTACTTTGCCCTATGAACTTGGGATTGGTTTTAAAATATCAACAATACTGGCCTGGAGTCCTGCTCAGTGCTGCGGACCGAGACATACTGAAATCAGGCTGGACTTGACTTACCATAATAAGAGACGATGCAACTGTCTCTCCTCCTGATTTAGTGGCTACAAGGGGGGGATATCCAGGTTGCAACCTGCCAATGCTAGAAATTGTCTACGCATTAAGTGTAGTTTAAGGAGGGTGCATGGTACCTTTCACAGTGAGCCTGGGATCTAATCCTGTAAAGACTGAGAAGTACGTGATATATTGCAAAATTCTTAGAAAATTCCAGCTGTCACATGACTCATACCAAGTAACAATGGTGTATCTTTTTCACCATTGTCAAGGGGATGAGTCACATGACAGCTGAATCCTGTTCAATTAGCGCAAGCTTACCAGATCTATCAGTGGAGCTTATGAACCAGGCTTTGGGTCTAACACCAAAGATAATCTATGTGGACTTCAGGCATTTTCTGCGTATATTTTCTGATGTTTATTTTTATTTATTTATTATTTCACATTTTTATCCTGCCCTTCCTCAGGGTGGTACACGTGGTGCCTGCCTTCCATTTGTCCTCATAATAACCCTGTGAGGTAGGCGAGGCTGGGAGAGAGTGACTGGCCCAAGGTCATCTAGGAAGCTTCGTGACTGAGTGGGAATTTGAACCTGAATCTTTCAGGTCTAAAAAGTCCAACTCCCGAACTACTACACTATCCTGGCTCTTAATGTTGTGACAGTTCAGCAACTACAGACATTAAAAGGATTTCTAGTTCTAAAGTTAATGCATCTCCTTCTCTCCTCTTCCTTAGGCATCTCAGAGTAGTCTTCCGAGAGCTCCCATTGGTTCCCTATCTGAGCCTTTCCAAATTAGGCAAAAAAGATGACAATAACAAAAAAAAAAAGACAATCTTTTTTAGGCATGAATTATCGGCGAATTGCAATCCAATCCGATGCATGTTTGCAGCAGCCTTGCTGAGTTGACTCCTGCAGAGCTTACCTCGGCGTTCCAGAACTCGGGGGTGACGTAATGGCATATCACATGACCTTCAGGGCTTTCACATTGCTTTTAATGAGAAAGCCCACCTCTGGACTGCCCCCACTCAAAACATGATCTCCAGCAAGAACGTTAGCCTACGAGCTGGAGATTTCCAAGCGGGGGGTTGGGCCATGTGGCAGCCTGCACCAGCCGCACCCCCGTAGTGACGCCACTGCATGTTTGCTCCGATGTTTCACTGATGCGCTGGTAGGCATGCATAGGTGTCCAGCCTTATTTCCCTTTTCCTGTAACCAAGCATCCAGGAACACACGGTACTGAAGTTGCTGTCATTCAGAAATGCCATGGTGGAAAGGTACAACAGTCACATTGAGATAGGACGTTCCTCGTGCGAGTGTCTAAAAAAAACGCATTGCAGAACTCCTTTCATGTAATTTCCTGAAGACTTCTAAATCCCACAGTACTGCACAAGGTAAGTATCAACTTGTGCATTTGATTCTGTTTGACAACCATTTTCTTGCTCATGGAGACTCAAATGAACCAACCAGTAACCCGCACAGACATTAGGCAGATATAAACACCACAAGCATGAAAATATTCTTCGCCACTACCCTTGTTATTTAAACAAGGCAGAGGTAAAAAAAATCTGACTAAAGAACTAAGGTAAGACTAGGCTTGCACACAAATAAAGAACTTCTTAAAGGGGTTACTGATGTTGTAGGAGAATTGTTAGATGGCAGACCATTCCTCCTAACCAACTTTCCAGTGCCAGTGTAGCCGTGTCAGCAGAGCGCACACTGCATTTTGCAGTGTGGGGGAAGTCATAGAGGCCTCTTCAAGGTGAGGGAACTTGGGGCTGCATTGCAGCTGGACTGGTGCTGGAAAGTTGGTTAGGAGTGCGCTGTGGGTCAGGTTAGCAAGGGGAGCAGCATTTTTTGTATGGTTCTGTTGCCCAGGGATGTGGATCAAGTCTCTGACTGCAAGTCTCGAGTCAAGTCCCAAGTCTCTGGGTCCAAGTCTCAAGTCAAGTCCCAAGTCTTTGCCCCCAAGTCCCGAGTCTTTGGTTGCGAGTTGCGAGTCTTTATATATTTACCGAGGAAAACGGGTTTAAACCTGAATAAAATTCGACTTGTCATAAAAGGCTCCACGTCTCAAGTCGAGTCTTTTACAATCGCTGAATCAAGTCTGAGTTGAGTCGCTGATGCGACTTGAGTCCAACTTGAGTCCGAGTCAATAGACTCAAGTCTACATCGCTGCTATTACCTGCTAAAGGCATGAACAGCTAGATGAAGTTCCCAACTATAGCTAAGGTGTTGCTGAATGACTTTTGATAGCTAGAAGATAGTTCTTGCATGCATTAATGCTTGGTGCTCAAGGCATGCTCAGGTGAAGGCTGGAAAGGAATAGCTGGAAGTTGAAAAATAGTAGAGAAAGAAGGTCTGAAAACCTTTTTAATTTTTTTACAGCACTTCTAATGAGATTATAACTGATTTTTAAAGACTGTTTTGATTGCCTTATTTTTTAATTGTCATTTAAGCTGCCTTGAACTCCCAGATGGCTGAAAGGGTGGAGTGTACATCTTTTAAATAAAGAAACAAACAACTAAATAGTTCTGTAGCTTGCTGGAAAAAAAGATCTGAGAATAAGGCAGAGCTCCAAGGGCATGCTATTTGTTTTGGGAAACTGGATCTCTTTTACAATTTATCATTGTCTATCAGCATGCTATGCCTGTCTCTCATGCTCAGAGTGTGTGTTTGTGAATCGATATCACAACCGCGCCCAGTCTCCACTCTCCAGTGGTTTCTTGGGATAACAAAATTAACATTGAAGTTGGTGGCCCTAGAATTCCTTACTGTTCTTGAAAAGCAAGATTGCAAAGCAATATTATAATACACTGTAGTGCAAAAGCAGGAAGAAAGTAAATACCGGTACTTCCTGTCTTTACAGTACATACGTCCCTCACTTCTATCCGACTGCAGAAGAATGAAATGAATGTCAGAATCCGCTCCTCAATGTCTTCCATGCTCAGAACAGTCTGTGGGTATCATTTCCCTGTTCTGCATGAGTACGTTACAACTTTTTAGGTGGGCAGCCCAATCCAACACAACTCCCCATGCAGTGATGCAGTGGCGCCAGTGCAAAGTCCACTGTATCCCGCGGGGGGAGTGTCAGCATCTGGAAATCTCGTGGTTAGGGAACATTGGTTCCCTTGTCCTGGGGTAAGCGTGTGCTGGGCTGCCAGGTCTACTCAGACCTGCACCAGCTCTATAGCTTGGACAAGTCCAAATGGACCCAGGTAAGGGAATCAAGGCCAGGAAGGATTAAGGCCAGGAAGGGAGTTAGGATTTGACAGGTGCTGCTGGCGCCGAAACCACCCCTTCCCTCCTCCCTGTCCCCATCGCCACCCCATTCTGCCCATCCCCTGCACGCACTAGTCATTATATTCAAAGGGGCTTACTCCCCAGAATGTGTGCATAGGACTGCATCCTTAGGATCCAATCCTATGAGCACCTAACACCACCAGAATGAGCATTGTTAGGTGCTTTCTGAACATAGTGTTAGGAGTTAGTGTTAGAAGCATTGTTAGTGTTAGGTGCTTTCTGACTGTTACAAAAGGTGGGCATTTGTCATCTGCTGGCATGTGGAGCCAGCCACTCGCTGCTTGTGGTGGCGGCCAGGCTGCACTCCCCAGTGTGTCACTTTTTGCGACACCAGGAAAGCACCTAACACTGCCAGAACATTAGTTCTGGTGGTGTTAGGTGCCCATAGGATTGGACCGTAAGGCTGCACATTCCTGGGAGTAAGCCCCATTGAATACAATGCTACTTCTTTCTGAATGGACAAACATGCATAGAATTGTGCTGTAAGTCCAGTATATTGTAGCCTGCTTTTGTTCTTTCTTCCCTCTACAAACTGCAGTGCTTGTTGTAGAGGTCTCATGAGACCTTGAGCTTGTTTTAGTTCCAAGGCAGTGAACGTTGGGTGTCATTAAGGACAGCAGCAAATAAGAAATGGATCTGATGTATGGCATACAATTCACTCAGGGCTGCCTTAAACCGATTTAGCCGATTCAGATGAATTGGGCCCCAAGACTGGGGGGGGGGGCTGCACTGTAGCAGAGGGCAGACTGCCCACAGTCACAGCCAGCAGCCTGCATGGAGGCAACCCTCCATGCAGAGACGGCCGTGGTGAGCGGAGCTCGAGTTGGTCCCGCCTACCCGCCCCTGCATCCAATTGGCCCAGAGATTGGGCTTCCCAGGAGCAGTTGGTGGTGACGTGATGACATCATCACATCACCGCCACCTACTTCTGGGAGGGCACGCTACATGCCAGGTGCTGCCAGACCTGTCACCATCCGTCCGGGTGAGTGGGGGGCCACGGCAGGTGCCCTCCCGCAAAATCAGGCCCAGTGGCACCCTGAATCATGCGGTTGTATGGCTCCTATTGAACAGAGCTCAAACAGGGGAACTTGGAATTGTGCCCCATAAGGGTGATGCCATTTGCCACCAAACGGTCTTGGGAGGGAGGCCTCAAAACCGTAATATTGTTAATCTGCAGTACTAGTGCTTAATTAGAATATTAGCGGCAATCCCATAAGCAGCCCTTTGAGAGAAGGGCTGAAATAGCCTTACAGAACACGCTTAGAATTCAAAACTGTGCAGCTTTGTCAAATGTCTCTCTCATCAAGTAGAATTTGAAACAGATATGTGATATGCCTGTCAGTCTTCTTATGGGCTTGGAGAGATACTGAATACCATGCTAGGAACTGGCTGGTTTGTGGTAAGATGGACTGAAGAATTCAAACATACCTGTTGGCAAAGTCCACCATACCACTGTGAACAGACACAGCCAGAAAGTTGTTCCACACAGCACGCTTCAGATTGACAAGGAAACACTCAGATGTTCAGAGCCGAGTCCGTGAAAACTCAATGGGTGTTTTGTTCAGCATCTTGCTTAAATGAGGCAGAGGGGTCTGGCTGAGTTGGCCTTGCAAGCCCAAAGATTGGTGAATGGCAAGTTCGAGACACGCCGCCAACAAAAAGCTGTGAAAGGCTCCGTGAGGAGAGATAAGAGCTGCCAGCTGCGTTGGCCGAGTGTGGGTGGCGACGACCAGTGGAGAGACCAGACTGCAAAAGGATACCATCTGGAATGTATCTGTTCATGAAAGATTGGACATTTATATATTGTTAAAAAAAAACATTAGGGGGGTTAGGAAAGCCTGCCCATGTACACCGCCTTGGATTGAAGTGAAAGGAGAAACCCAATAACCAAGAAAGGTGGTATATAAATACTGTATATTATTATTATTATTATTATTATTATTAAAGCAATAAGGTACTAAAAAATTAGGAGATAAACAAATTAAGCCCTTCAATATCATGTAATGATGAAGAAGAGGTGATATCAATGACTGTTTTTTTCCCCAGTCCACATGGGTGCATCACATCACAAGTTATCAGATGTTTCGGAAAGGAGGAAATTTGGGCTCCCAGGGGAACCACTGCAGATTTGGGTAAAATACCCAATAACCCAGTGATTCCCCTCCTTCTGCCTGCTTCCAGAGCCTTTGTAGGTGGAGAGGCGCAGGCAGGAAGGAGAAGGGGGAAGCGCTTGGTGGCTTTGCCAGAGCAGAGCAGACTATGTTGACGTGAGGTGAAGGTCGGGCAAGTACACTTGAGGCTGGCTGTGATTGCAGTGCCCATTGGCCAAGGTCCTTGGACACCCCTTTGCCCCTTAGGGCATCAGCGTTGCAGAGACTGGTGTGAAGGTGTGGTGTTAGCTGGGGTGCTCACAGGTGGCAGGTAGAATGTGAATTGGGGACTGGTGTGCACCGCACCCTGAGGTGAGCAAGAATCATAGGGAAAACCAGAGCCAATTTCAAGAGGCTGTCTGACTTGTGGGTGCAGGATGATGATGCCCCAGGCATAGTTCTTAACAGGGAGGAACTGCCACAATCATGGTGCTGCCATGAAGACTCCTTGGTGCCACCAGTGTGACTTCAGCCAAAGGTGGCACTTGCAGCAGGGCCCAGCAGATGACCTGTGGGGATGAGCCAGTTCATATGACAGAAAATGGTTCCTCAGGCATCACTGGGGTGGGTGTCACCCAGTGTGGTAACCCAGAGCATTTGACATTGATGTGATTATATCATCACGTCACCCCCAAAAACTTCTGGGTTGCCGAGTTTTTTTTCTGGGTTACATTTTTTAAAATGCAAAAAGCCTGCCTTCCGAGCCTCTGCTCAGCACCCATTGGCCAGCTCTGAGGAATGTGGAGTGTGGAATGTGGAGGAATCAGCTAGCAAACAATGGATAACATATTGAGAACCGTCCGAGTCATGATTTGCGGCTGCCTGTGAAAACTTGGAAAGCGCAACTCGCAAGAGTGCAGCCAGAACAATGACTGTACCTTGAAAGGAAAACATCTGGAGAAATGGAGGGTTCCATGAGTTTTTCTCATAGAAGAATGCTTGTAAAAGAAAAACATTTGAAAAAATGGGGTTTATGATCAGCGTGCCTAAGTAAACCATCTAGAGAGATCAATCGTATGCCGGCCTTCACCAGTGGGACCGGGCTCTGTCTGTTGCAAATGTGCCATAAAGCATGTTGCAACAGCGTGGAGGCCTGTCTCTCCGGCATGGAGGCCAGCACCGGCAGGCCTCTACCAGGGACGGAGATGCACCCGTCGGAGGCAGGTGAGCTCCATGCCGGCCAGTGGGAAGGTGGTGGGAGGACGGCGGGGAGGCGAGGAGGAAGCATTCTGGGGTGGGGAGAGGGCTGGGAGGAGGGTGGATCATGGCCGGGAGGGGGGCTGGCTTGGCAGGGGAGACCTCCAGCGAATCCTAACCCCTGTCCTGGGCTTGAAAGCCCAACACGGGGCTCCTCAGTGCTGTGCCAGCCATTTTGCTGGTGCGCCTGCAAATAGCCCCATAGGGGCTGCTGGGGCTCAACATGGGGAAAGGGGACAATTGTCCTCTTCCCTTGAGGAGACCTCCAGCGTTCAGCCCCACGCTGGATGCCACGGAGTCTGCCCTGGTGTTACTGCATCTGAGTGCCGGGCTTTTAATAGGATTGGGCTGTCATTCTATGAGAAAGGCTGTCATTCTATGAGAAAGTATAGTATAAATACTATAATAAATTAATAAATAAGCTCAGAAAAAATGGCACAAGGAAGTCACCCTTCCACATACTATGTTTTATTGTTTGTACTAAAAAAAAAAAGGCAGAACAAAGAAGGGCCATTCAGACTGAATGAAATAGTTGGTGTCAGAAATGCTTTAAAAAATGCATGGTACATTGTACAAAGGTACACAGTAGCTCCTGATTAGAGCCTGAGTTTATTTTTTCAGTATTGCATGATATACAATTTCCTTCCATGTATCTCATTGGAAGTCTGCATGGTTTTGATTCCCTAAAGAGAGCCTGATTGGGGGGATTTTGGTCGCCTACATGTTGAATTTGGCTTTGTTACACTTTATGAGAAACAGCCAAACTGCTGTCCTTGACCGTAAGTCATTAATTCTTAGTGATGGACATGGAGGTCATTACTCTGAACTGTTCAGGAAGATGGACAGCCAGGTTTGTAGTTTCAAAATACTTGAGGTGTTAACAGACAGTTAAAACCGGAGAAGGGCCATAGAATGTTTCCAATTTTGATCTAAGTCTTAGCTGAATAACAGCATATGCAGTGGCGTCTTCAGCCCTCCTGCCGCCTGGGGCTAGGAGGGCGGGGGCTGGCCAAGCGCCCCCCCTGGACGTCACGTGACTTGTGACGTCACGTGACGTCAAACGACGCTGTCGCTCGAAAGCTGGAGCGCGGCGCCCGCCCGCAGCCATAACGGGCGGGCGGCGCTCCTGCTTTTGAGTCCGAGGAGAGCGTCCTCGTCGTCTAGGCAACGCGCACAGCGCGTGTCCGCAGCCACAGGGTCTGGGCGCGCGCTGCACGTTGCCTAGACGACGCTGTTGCTCACCTCGGACTCGAAAGCTGGAGCGCCATGGGCGGGGCACATTCTTTGGTGGGGCACAGTAAGGGTAAGACCTCCTCAAGGTAAGGGAACATTTCTTCCCTTACCTTGGGGCTGCATTGCAGCTGCATTGGTGCTGGAAAGTTAGATAGGATTGGGCTCGAAGTGTAGTAAATGAAGAAGGCACTTACTAGCCTGTTTCTTATATAAAATGTATGAGAACATATGAGAGCCAGAATGGTGTGGTGGTTTGGGAGTGGGACTCAGATCCAGGTTCAAATCCCTGCTCAGCTATGAAGTTTCCTGGGTGACCTTTGGGTCAGTCACGATCCCTTAGCCTCCTCTACCTCACATGGTTATTGTGAGGACAAAAGGAGGCAGCCCTGAGCTCCTTGGAAGAAAAGCAATAGAAAAATGTGAAAAATCAATCAATAAAATAAACATTCCTTAGCTTGTTCCTTAAGCTTATGTAAGGGGGAAATAATTGAATAACCTATTATTAAACCATGACTCTTAGTATTTTGTATTACCAGTGGCTGGATGGTCACCTGTCAGGGACACTATGGTTCTAATGTTGATGACATCCCCAAAAAAGGGGGGGGTTTAAGGCCAGTGAAAGGAAATGGCAAGCATTTTGCTGATGAGAAAACAAACTCTACTGTTAGGCTGTTAGGAGTGGAGATCAGTTGTCAGGAGTGGTGATCACTGGTATGCCATCTGTGACAGTCTTAGTCTTTAGAAAGCTAGAGAGGTACCACTTTTCGCTTAAGGCCGCTGCAGACCGCACAAATCTCGGCTTGTCCCGGACGCCTGAGGAGCTTAGTCGAGGCGTGCTGGGGTGTCTGGTTACCACAGCGGAAGCGAGCGGTCCCCCGATTTCCGGCACGATCGAAAATCCTCCTGGGCCATGTTTGAGGGGGCCGCACAGCGGAGCTACTGCAGCCACCAAGGGGGAGGAGAGTGGCTATCTGCCAATCGGGTGTGTTAGCCAATCACCGTGGAGGTTTCTTCCAAGAAAGCGGGACAAAAGGAGGGACTATTTGCGGGAAGACACTCCTACTCCTCTCACGCTCGCTCGTCCTGGCGCTCGCTCGTTCGCCTCGGCATGCGGTCTGCAATGGCTCTTATTCCATAATGCAAAGTACAGTGCGTGTAAAACAATGCTACGTAAAGCTCTGCTGCTTTGCTTACTTTCAGAAGATACCCAAAAGAGCTGAATATGAACAAATGAAGCTCCCTTATGCTGACTAACTGCGCCATCCTGCACAAGATTGGCGGAGCACTTGCTCCGCCATCCTAAGGTGTCACAAAAGTGTCATAAGACACTGGCACAGAGGCCGGCGCTGCTCAGTCCGCTGCCAGAGGACACCCGTGCCGCCTGACACAGATAAGCCCAGCGCTGGGGAGGGTATGGGGAGGGCGGACCGGGTTGGCAGGGGAGGAGGTGATTGGCCAGCCAGGCCAGGGAGGGGGGGCTGTCGGCGGCATGCTCCGCCGATATCCTAACCCCCTTCCCAGGCCTGGCCGGCCTTACACGGCCTCCCAGGATGCGTGTCAGCAAAATAGCTAGCACACATCTGAGGAAGCCCATTGGGGCCACTGGGGCTTACACCGGCGGAAAGGATGAACATCCCGTTCCCCCGAGGTGTGCCCCAGCTTCGCTGGCACAGCCCTGATCCTGCTTAGGATCCGCCACAGCGCACTTTGTGCACTGTGGCAGATCTTAGGCAGGATTGGGCTGCGGGACTGTAAGGCATTGTTTCGGCTAGCCCAGTGCTGTCTACTCTTATCGGCAGTAACTCTGCAAAGTCTCAAAAGGAGGTCTACCTCAGGCCTGAGATCCTCTGTCTGGAGATGAGCAGTTTTGAACCTGAAACCTTCCATGTTCAATGCATTACCACAAAACTCTGCCCCCCCCCTCCACATTTTAGCTTATGTTGGGCACTAGGAAAATATTTTTTATTCCTTTTCCTATTTTTGTCTCACAGAAATCACCAGGAGATCAGGGCCAGTCCATCCATGAGGCTGATTGACGTGGTTGACTTAGGCAGCGAATCGGTGGTAGTGGGGGGAGCCATCTCCATCCACCCTCTAACCTCCACTGCTCCTCCTCCTGGATTGGAAAAAAAAACTGCGCCTGGATGGAGCAGAAGAGAATGGTGGGCTACAGCACCATCTTCCTTTTCCAATTCAGGGCACGGGGGGATTTGAGGCTGGCACATCACCAGGTAAGGGGGCACAGTGTTTAGCAGGTCACCTTTAGGCACCAGAAGGTCTGGCTCTGCAGGTGATCATCAAGGCCTTCCTTGACTCGCTGTTTCTATAGACAGGAGTTTGACTCCAACCTCTGCTTCGTTATACTCATGCCACATTATAGAACGCTCCTGAGCAGCGAGTCCCCTACTTGCGGGTGGTGACATTTTATGAGTGCCAGGTTTATAAGTCTTGTAGGAGGCCTGTGGGAAGCCTCATATTTTGTTGCTCTCTGGCACCCAGTTCAACAGTCTTGGAACATAACTGCCAGTGGAACCTCAATTCCATCATGCCATGAGCTTGTTCCAACACAGGCAGAAGCCAAGCCGCACAGAGATTCGTTAGCCATGGAACCTCCAATAAGCGGTGGCTGAACCACACGAGGGTATGTGTCTGGGCACCCACACATGGCTGGCTCAGCGCAAGGATGTGAAAAAGCAATGCTGGCTGAGAGCTGGAATTTGTGCCTATGCACAACAGGGAATTGTAGGGGGAAAAGAGAGTTGAAGGAAGAAGACCCATCGGGAACCACAAACCAGATGTTGACATCATCTAGTCTTTAATTGGTGTCAGCCCTGGTTTTGTACATAAAGCAAGACATAACACATGGGGGTATAATAAAGGGGGGAGAACGATGGGGGAGAATCACCCTCTAAATCGGCTTCCCCCAAGGAGGCCTCTGCAGGGCCATGACTTTCATCTCTTACCCATTTCAAATGAATACCATAGATTCTGGATTTAGCAAAGGGACCCAGCTGCCCAGCCCTGAGGAATGTAACCACCACTGATGCGCCAGAGTGCTTGCTCTGATTTGCAAAGGGGTCCTCCCAAAGAGGTTTCTTTTCTTTTTCGGCAGACTGGGGCCCTGATCCAGGGCACTGCAAGCATAAGAGAAGAATGTGTGGGTAGGAAGCCATCCGGGCTGTCCAATTCAGCAATGAAAGAAGGTTGGCGTCCAACGTTTGTCCTAGAGGAGAATATCCTTTAACAGTGACAACTATTGTTGTGATATATACACAGCCCAATCCTATCCTTCCCAGGCATAGGCCCACACTATATCTTATCTGGGGAAGGAGGCAGCTAGAAGTCTACTCAGGGTAAGTGGACATTTGTCCACTTACCCCAGGTAAAACCCCAGCAGTAACAATGGGGTTACTCAGCTCCCCGCCAGCTCTTTAGCTGGCGGAGAACCGAGCAGCCCTGTGTCGGGGCTGGAGGCTTGAGAGGGAGGATAGGATAGGATATGGAGTCCAATAAGGACACTGATCCCACCCCTCCCAGGCCCAATCTGCCCCCCTTTCCACCCTCCCCTGTCCCCCAGCCTTTGTGCCACTCGGAGCAGGTCCTACCTGCTCCATGGCACAGGCCTGACTCTGGAGGGACAGAGCAGGCCATCTTGCTGACATTCCCTCCTCTCCGGGTTCACGGCTTGTTTGTGACACCCAGCACCGGCGCTGAGGCTGTAGTGCCAGGCACTGGCATCACTGCAGGGGGGGCGGAGCTCTAAGTTCCGCCGCGGTCAGACCCTCCGTTACACGGGAGCACGAAGCGCCCCCGCCTCCTCGCCTTTGGAGCCATTCAAGTCGGTGGAATGGCTCCAAAGGCGAGGGGCCGGGGCCGCTTCGTGCTCCCGTGTAACGGAGGGTCTGACCGCGGTAGAACTTAGAGCTCCGCCCCCCTGCAGTGATGCCAGTGGTGCCAGGGCAAGAAGAGCATAGGATTGTGATGACAATTTGATATATGAAAAGAATGAAAACGATTATGACCGGCAACAATCAGACAAGAACCGAAATGTATCTACACAGGTTAATACAGATCATGAGGGCGTGTCTGCCTATGTCTATGGTAATTGCCTCAGCTGGTGGTAAGTGGTACTCTGCTATAAAGACGAGCTAGCAAGTTGCATTTGTACCATCGTATGCTTTGCCATACGGCTGCTTAGCGCTGAAAATATTCATGGCAAATGAATGAAACGGCTGCTCTGTTGAAAGATCTTTATTGTTTTAATTGTTGTTTTAACCAGAAAACTATATTTTTATATGACCTTTAATCCTGGCGAGATGGTTCATTCTTGTTTAATTTGATATATATTTTCTGAATGTTTTTACTATAGATATCTTATATCAACTTGGTCTTCTTGCATATCAGTGATGATTGCCAAAAGATGTAGGCAGAGCTGAGGAAAAGAAGCCATCTTGCCTGGCAACTGTGAGCTTCTAACATGATGCCCCACTCCACACACACACAAATACACAGACACAGACACAGACACAAGCACACACACACACACACACACACACACTATTAAGCCTCCCTAAGTTCTATGGAGATTGTATATATTTCAGCATTTTCACGACATGCAGTTGTTGTGAAAGGAAATGTGTGCCAAGGGAATAACTGAATGCAGGACTGGTTTGATAGTTTGCTTTGTAAAGTTAATCCACCAACATAAACATGCTATAGCTGTGACAAACTGCACACGCGCACCATTCCACAGCACTTCCATAAATTTAATCTATGTTTACTGGGCTCTCTGGGCTGGTTCATGTGGAAGGATCAGTGGACGTTGTTTCCAGAAAATGGCACAGACCCAACAAGGGATGCAATCTCATCCCACCGAAATGGATGACAAAACTCCCACTGACTTTAATGGCTCTAGATTTTTGTCCAAGATTGTAAACTTGCATGTACAGTTAGGTTGTCGGATTAAATGTTGGCTCTACAGACAAAGGTCATGAATGTTTCACTCTATGAAGGCAATTTGACATCACTTATAAAGAAATGTTCTGGGTCATGACCAGAAAATCAGAACTGACCACCCACACACCTACACGTGTGTGTGTGTGTGTGTGTGTGTGTGTGTGTGTGTGTGTGTGTGTGTGTGTGTGTGTTTATTCATTTATCTAAAAACATTATATCCTATGCCAAGGCAAATGCCCAAGGCGGCTCCATTACATATGGAGGAAAAGGAAAAGGCACCAGATATTTCAGACCATAGGACTATACCACCATGTCAGCTTGTCAAAGGAGGGAGCTGTTGGCCTGCTTTCTGCTGTGCTTCAATACCGCCACCATTAATGGTGGTGTTGCAGTTTTCCAGTTTCACAAGATCAGGTGACACAAGGAGCCAATAGGGTTTCACATGCTCGTTTAAAGCTGTAGACGCAGGCCTGGCCATTCAGTTTGAGCTAGACATTACTCACAAAGCAAACTCTCAGGCACTTACAACACCTATGTACGCAATGCGGAGTGCTTCTCCTAAACCATTTGCAGCCTTCTTCTCAGATATTTCTCTAGTTTTGACCCAGACTAGTTTTATCTTTTAGGTTCCCACAAATAGAAACCAAAAGAAATAAATCATTTTGTATGTTCACTTTAGGAAACATTTTCTGCTGACTGAATGTAAGATTATGCAAGGAGACATTAAAGAGACATCTAGATAATTGAATATTCACATGCAAGGCTTGGTATCATATGCAAGGCTTGGTGACTGAAGGTTACACAACCTGGTGGATTGCACCTTTCATTTCCAAATTTCTGAGAGGTGATAAGTAAAATGCAACAATAATGTTTCCACCAGTTTATGCCACTGGCTCCATTAAAAGATCATTAAATACCTGATGATGGCTTTGGAAAGAGACGTAGAATTCACCTATAAATGAGTTCAGTTCTGAATGAAGCAGGGTGCACATATCTGACAATGACATTTACAAAGCAGCTGGTGTAACACAGATGCAAAGCTAAGAGCTCTTCAAACATGATTGCGTTCTCATGGGAAAATGTGCATTGCCCAACACACCTCTACACGCTCATAACTTCAGTTTACATAAAATGTGGCAGTGTATTTCCATTAAAAAGAAAGGTCTCCTCTCCTCTATTTCAAAGGTACCCCCAAAAAAGGGTGGGGATATTTGAGGCAGTCAGAATTACAATGTTTTAAGAGGGTCGCCATCATGCCAGATCTTCAGGGCAGAGTTAAAATGGTTAAAGTCTGCAGATTTATTAGTTGTATTTCCAAGAGATCAAGGTGATGTAAAATAGTCCAATCAGTCCAGTCAAACTGTTTAAAAAATTACAATAATATAAAAAGCATCAAGACTACAATCCTTATACACACTTGCCTGGGAGTAAGTCCCATTGAACTCCATAGGGCTTACTTCTGAGTAGACATGGCTAGGATTGCATTGTAATAGAACAACAATAAATTGTAATAATCCCATAGCAGAAACCCAAAGGAGAAGAGCAAAAGTCATGTTGTAAATAAATAATCTGAAGTACTCTGCAAAATCAATGCCACAACAAAAAGTCTCCATTGTATGTGCCAACAGATTTGAGCTCATAACTATACACACACTAAGAGTATATATAGCAGAGCTTCTCTCCTTGTTTTGAGGGAATAGGGGAGCTTTATAGCAGTAAGGTGCAATCCTGTACTACAATATGAGCAGCACTGGAATTGGTGGAAGCCTCCACATGCCAGTGGAAATAGAGGTAAGTCTACTGCATTGGTCAGACCTCACTTGGAGTACTGTTTCCAATTCTGGTCATCTCACTTTAGGAAAGACGTGGCCAAACTGGAGCTGGTTCAGAGAAGAGTGATGAGGATGATCAGAGGACCAGAGAACAGGACCTATGAGGAAAGGTTGAGGGAACTTGGTATGTTTAGCCTGGAGAAGAGAAGGCTGAGAGGGGGTATGACAGCACTCTTCAAATACCTGAAGGGCTGTCATATTGAAGAATGAACAAATTTGTTCTTTACTGCCTCCGAGAGTAGAACTAGATCCAATGGGTATCCTCTGTAAGAGAGGAGATTCCGGTTGTACATCAGGAAGAAATTCTTGACGGTAAGGGCAGTTTGGTAGTGGAATAGATTGCCGAGGGAGGTGGTGGATTCTCCCTCACTGGAGACCTTCAAGCAGAGGCTCGACAAGCACCTGCTGGAGATGCTAGGAGGATTTCCTGCTATTGGCAGGGGGTTGGATTTGGGTTCCCTTCTAACCTTGTGACTCCCTTCTAACTTAACGATTCTATGATCTCCATGATGCAAGGGCAATTGCATGACAACATCAGCATAATGACATCATTAGGTTGCTCTGCCCATACACTTAAAGCAAACGAATTAAGGCTTCAATTCTAGACACACTGTTTTCACTGAATTCATTGAAGACGTACTTCTGAATAAACATGCATAGGCTTGCGCTGCAAAGTTTGCAGCACTCATGATGGGTGTGGTAGGATTTGGATCATGGACCTCTGAGCTAAAACCTTATATCCTTAACCACTAAATGACACAATATCTCAAATGGTGTATGTATTTTGCAATACTATGTATTTTGCAATACTACATAAATGGGTCATGAATTATTTCAGCAAACACATCAGCCTGAGTTCCACAAGGAGACATGAAAAGCACACAGTCCACAAAACAAATGAAACAATAACTATGCTTGTTCCACAGAGCAAAGAAAATACAGTCAATTCTCAGCTATCTGTAGTCATTTGCTGCATCTGCAACCATTCTTAAGCTACTGTATTCGCAGTGGCTATTTTAAAGGTATTTGCTGTATCCACGGCCATTCCCTGTATCTGTGGCCATTTGCTGCAAAGCTCTAGTCAATTTCACCAGTAGCACCCCAGAATGCCCTGCTAAAGCTCTCAGTACCATCCTGAAGCTCTCTGTGGCCATTTAGGAGGCCTCTGCAGCCATCCTGAAGCTATCTATGCCATTCTGAAGGTACATTATTTGCTGCTGGCATTCCTGACCAGGTTAGCTACCGCTTCTCTAACACCATTGACTTCATAGAAACAATGATTCGGTATCCGCGGATTTGGTATACACTGGGTTTTCCAGGAACCTAACTCCTGCAGATACCGAGAACTGACTGTAGTTAATAAGAGGTGTTTGTTTACCTAAGCATTGTCATCCAGTGTGCTTGGGTAAACAAATTCATTCAGAATTTCTTTCTTTCAAATATTCTTTCATAATTGATGCGGCCATTGGGCCGGCAGAGGTGGACTTTGGGGAGGGTGGCATCCAATGTACTGGGAAAGTCTGAAGTTTTTAGGTATTACATGCATGGATGGGGAGTTGTGTTTCAGTTGTTATGTGGTTTGTTCCATTGATTCTTGCGGCTGTCTGGCAGCTGGCAACTAATCGGCACTAGTTTTGGTGTCCATACTCATTAGTGGATATTCCATTTGGTCCCACAAGAGAATGAGCAAGCGTAGCAATGGGACTTGATTCAAGTTGGGAGAGAGGTCCATTATCAACTGGGTGGGAGAGGGATTGTGAGGATGTAGTTATTCCATGCACTCATGTTTTTAATAGCAGCTTAAATAAATGCAACCATATATTGTGTGGAACCAGCTGTGGCTCAATTTGTGAGAATTCATAACTGTTCCATCTTCTGCATAGCTAATCTCAGTAATCTCTGAGCCTTCTTAGGCATTGGGGCAGAATGCAAACCCTCTAACAACCACGGACCATACTGGCAATTTGCTAGTGAAGCTCGGTGGATGTCAGCTGGAACAGAGCTCTAATATTTGCAAGATGCTTCATTGCTGGCAGCTCCACTAAAATGAGAAGCATAATCAAAGGGATCTACAACAAGAAAGGCTAAATATATGGTTGCATTTATTTAAGCTGCTATTAAAAACATGAGTGCATGGAATAACTACATCCAAAGAAATTATTTCTTTTCCGCAAATGAGCTCAGTACCCTGTTTCTGTATTCTGCATCCTGGATTTTATTTGCCTTGTAAAATTTCCTCAGTATTGCAGTGCAGATCCACTATTAGCCAATGTTTAAGGCTATGAGAGCATGCTGAAGATTCAGCACCTCATGATATTTAAAGTACAGGGAGGTAGATAATGGTTTGGTTAAAGCATCTCACAATGTCATGGTTCTGCATGGTGTTTGTCAGGGATGTGGATCAAGTCTCTGACTCCAAGTCTCAAGTCAAGTCCCAAGTCTCTGGGTCCAAGTCTCAAGTCAAGTCCCAAGTCTTTGCCCCCAAGTCCCGAGTCTTTGATTGTGAGTTGCAGGTCCCTATCTATTTAATGGGGAAAACGGGTTTAAACCTCAATAAAATTCGACTTGTCTAGTCTTGAGTCGAGTCTTTTGAGTCTTTTACAAATGCCAAGTCTGAGTCAAATCATTGACACGACTTGAGTCCGAGTCCGAGTCCATAGACTCAAATCTACGTCACTGGTGTTTGTGGACCTTGTGCTTATGGATTCCCCAGTTTTAAACTTTCCATTCTGGTTCTGAACAAACTTGAATTTGCTGTAACATCTGAACCTATAAAAGTCAGCTTGTTATAACCAGAGTTTATGAAACAGAATGGCTATGAAACGGGTTCAATTTTTCCCTGAATTTTGGATGCATTTAAGGGGGTGAAAGCAAGAAAGACAGAAAGCAAAAGCTACATTATGCCTGGTTAAAATGAAAACATTTAGGCTGTTGCATCCTGGCTATTCACAATGGATCTGTCAGAAATTTGGCCAAAATATGGTGGTCAACACATTCAACGATCCATGCCAAACTTCAGACAGTTTGAACAAATAGTCTATATATTATTCCTAGTAAGAATGCTCAGAGTTTATAATCTCATGTATTTAAAATATGTATATTTTTTTAGAACAAGTACTCCCAGGGCAGCTAACATCAGTAAAACAATGACATTAAAACCGGACAATGAAAGCAGTAAAACAACAGACTGTCAGATCACCAGCTAAAATCAGCTATTAAAGCTTTTGCAGAAGAGAAGAGTTTTTGTCATATATCCCTGGGAGTTATAAAGACAAGGAGCCACCACGAAGAAAGCCCTGTCCTTGGTACCTGCCAAGCAGAACTGTGTGAAAAGCAGGCCAGAGAAAGACTGCTAGGCTCATGTGGGGAAATATAGCCTTGAAGGTAAACAGGCCCCAGGCCATTGAGAGCTTCAAAGATTAATGCCAGCTTTATATTGGGTCTGAAAACTGACAGCTGATGCATTTGATGCAAGATTGGGGTCATCTAGTTCTGACGCCTCTCTCCCATGAGCATCTGTACAGCACCATTTTGCACCAGTTGAACTGTCCAGACTGTCTTTAGAGGCAGCCCTATGTAGAGTAGGTTACAGGAGTTCAGTGCAAGTGACCAAGATCACAGTGAAATGCTATGCGCCTGCCCAGCATTCACTGTACAACAGCGCTTCCCAAACTGTGGGTCGTGACCCATTTCGTGGGTTGTGGCCCAATGTATAGTGGGTCGCCGAGTTGGGCCCACCCCCACCTTTATGTCTGGTTGGCTCCAAATTGGTGCCCTCCGGATGCAATTGGAGGCCACTCCTGAGTCACGTCAGGCCCAGGACCCACTCCCTGGGCCTCCCTGGGCCTGGTGGAACGCTAAGTTCCGCACTGCGCTGACCTCCATTACTCACTGGCACAAGGCGGCCCCGCCCCCTCGCCTTCGGAGCCATTCAGTGGGGTGAAGGCAACGCGCTGGGAGTCACCTGTGCATTGCCTTCGCCCCACTGAATTCACTTCCGATTTTGCGGAAGTGACATTTGGTTTCTGCTGGAGGCGTTCTGAGGACTGGGAGAGTGCCCCGATCCCAGCGCGAGAGAATCAGATGAGTCGCGGTGGGGGAGAGATTGGGGACCACTGTTGTTCAGGCTCCCCTGTGTGTACAACAATGAAGCAGTTCTGCTGATGACACTAAGCCAGGTCTGAGAGTGAGAACCGCCATCTAACCTGCTCTGACCTCCTCCTCAGAGGAAGGAATGGGATATTCCTGGTTTTCAATGGCAAGACCATTATTCTGACTGAATTTCCATCTGTAAGCAATGCCTTGTGAGTGACTCTGTTTCCATAAATATGGAGTCCCCCCCAAAAGCCCAAGCCACTTCAGAGTTTTGAAGATCCGTAATTACAAGGGAAGTAAACGTAAAGCTAGTCTTGGCTCCTATACTTGAGTGGTTCCTGCTAGCCACATAATAGCAGTCACTTTAGTCAAAGTATAGCTAGTTGGTAAAACTTGGATAGCATCTTGAACACAATGGAATGTGAGGTCAAATGATATTTCCAGTTTTTATCTTGCAGCAGACATTCTTGGGTAATTGCATTTAAGTTAAGCATAACAGAAGGTCGTACACGATGGCAATAGTTAGAGGTGTTTGATAACAGTGTTATTTATTTTACTCAGAAGTAAGCCCATTGTGCTCAGTAAGACAAGGCTGACCTACACCGCACGAATTCTGGCGTGTCCTGGGCGCATGCGACGTGTGCGGAGCGGTGTGGCTTCCTTTTTAACCGATCTCCACGAGAGAGTGGCACTCTCCTGAGTTCCGTTGCAATCGGTCGCTGACCATGCTGATGTTTGGCCATTTTCGGCCAATTAGAAGAAAGTGAGGACGGGACGTGGAGCGAGGTGTTTCACCAATGGGATGAGATGGGGGCTTTCAGCCAATCGAAGTGCACTTGTGGCAGCAGCAGGAGTCGGTGGAGCCAGGGCAGCATCTCGGGGTGGGGCGTCCTGTCCCCTACACTCAAACGCAAACGGATTTGGTGTAGGTCAGCCTTTAGGTTGAAATCCTCTTGAATTCAACAAAAATAAACACCTCTAGCAATAGTACTGTCAGGACTGGATGGACGTAGTCATGAATGTAGAGTCTGGAATTCACTTCTGAATCATGCTTTAAAGAAAATAATGGAAACCATGTTCCTAGTCCTCATGGTTGTGAAGAAAGTGTTATGTTAAATACACCCAACACAATGTCAACTCAGACACTGCCTTCTTCCACTTTTTCAACCACTTTCAAGTAATCTGAGCATTGCAGAGCATGAGTGAGGAGCTCACAGAAATCCATTCTGGTAACTCATGTGATTTCTGACACAGTATCAGAAAGTGACACACCAAGATGTGCTTTATCAATAGCAAACATTGCTATGTCCAAGATGTGAGAGCTCCAACTTCACTCAATGACCTCATCCTGTAGGTAAATCGCCCTAAGAAGAACCCTACTAAAAGTTACATCATCTATTGGAGGACAAATGGACTTTAAAAGGACTTAAATGACGCCATACCAGAAAAACAAATTATAAAGCTTACAACATGGTACACTAAGCTTACAATTTATTGGTACAAATTATAAAGCTTACATCATAATACAACACGGTCTCAGAGGTCTCTGGTGTCTTCATTTTCTGCAATGCAAGCACAAGCCATAGCAGCTCATGAGGCTCTGCTTCTGAGAAAACAGTGTTAAGTGACAGAGCGTTCACTGTTTCAGTTAGAACAGTGCTAGTTTCTTCGGCAGTGGGGCAGGGTCTCATTGCCATGTCACTTAGCCTGGATAACCAGCTCCCAGGTCTAAACAAACTGGCTATGGTTGTCATACATCTCTCTGTGGCAGCCCTCACCCTGTGGAACTCCCTACCCCAGCGATTTTTTTTCATCTCATGGCACACTGACAAGGTGCTAAAATTGTCAAGGCACACCACCAGTTTTTTGACAATTGACAAAGCACATCACACTGCCAAGGGGCTCACATCCCCCAATGGCCCTACTAATAAATGACTCCAAAAAAACTCCCACGTCACACCCGCAGACCATTCGTGGCACACTGATGTGCCGTGGCACAGTTGTTGAAAATCGCTGCCCTACCCTCCTTGTCAGTCATCCAACACCACTTCAAACGTCTTTGTTTGTTTTGTTCCAGCAGACCTTTGCTGACTGACTATGAGGGTATCCTCCCATGCTTGATATGGCTTTGATTGTCTCTCTTGTTTTGTGCTATTTTTTATGTGCTGCTATTAATGTCTTTTTATTTTGTGCAGCATGTAGTAGAGTGCCCGGAAAATGAGACGAGGTAAGCTGAATTCACAAAATGCAGAGTTGGTTGCTGAGGTCGTTTCTCTGCAGATGGCCTCCAACTAGTGGCGTCGCTCCGGTAGGGGCCGGGCCGTAAGTATCACTCCGTCGTAATCCCTTTACTGAGCGAGCAGGAGGCAGCCCCGCCCCCTCACTGTCGGAGCCTTTCCCCTGCTGAGAAAGCAGCAGGCAGGGTTCAACAGATGGCCATCCACTCCTTTTTAGGATTCCACTTGCCCCTTTGGCCCAAGACAAGTCCTGAAATGGCCTGCTAGTCTGGGACCAATCCCATTCACTCCAAATAAGGGCCTGCTGGGGCACAGAATGGCTTGATCTCATGCATAACTCTGTTGTGTTTTATAGTGCTGTCAGCGGCCTTTAAAAAAAATGTGAGGTTTGTATCTGTTGTATAAATAAGTACTGAAAATATCCAAGGTAGAATCTAAGTGAATTACTGCTCTGTAAAAAGAGTTTCTATTAAGGCAACATATTGTTGTCATTGTTGTTGCTGTTGTTGTTGTTGTAGCCAGCGGCGGAACTTCGGTGGAGCGCATGGAGCAGGAGCTCCAGGCACTCGGGCGGGAGGGCAGGTGCGCTCGGGGGAACTCACCAAAGTGAAGCCAGGCGGTGGATCGGCCCTCCCTCCCTCCCTGGAGCCCGTTCAGCTCCGAAATGAGAGCAAAATGGGCGGGGGGGGGCGCGTCGACGTCACGCAAGGGGCGCGTCGACTTGACGTGCGCAGGCCCCGCCCCCACGCTTCCGGGCGCCGGCAGGGCACCAGTCGTCTCTGGTTGTAGCATTTTATGCTAATACAGCTCTGTAAAAAGACTTGCCATTATTGCAATGTTTCTGTATGTAGAGCTCAGACATAATAAACCATGAAAGAACGAACCTGAATATGGGCCGTTCTGCACATTGCATTTCAGTTGACCACCAAACTGTGGCTGTCTGGAGCGCAAGACTGAATTTCCTAAAAATTCTCAGTGCGTTGAAATTCCACTTTGACTTAATCATGTCCTTATGCTGTACGGCAAAGGGATGCCCACCACCGTTAACATTCCATAGCAATTTATTTGAGAGGAATATGCTCTGAATCTTCTCTCAAGGACCCAACTGCAGGGCCCAACCGAGACCCCTGACTGGATCTCCCGGATCTCTAAATGTTTGTAAAAAGAAGCTGCGTCGGGTGGCGGTGCTGGTGATCTGATTCAAACAGGGATGTCGATGCTGAGAAGGAAGGTGTTTAACAATTCGTCCTCAGGCCTTTTCCCCTGATGAAAGTTATCCTTCCAAAGCTGTTGTTTGCCCCATATGGAATTACTTAAGTTCTCCTTAATGGGGCAAAAAGACACTTTACCATCAAGGAACTGATGTATGGAGAAAAGAGTTAACCCCCCCCCCCCACTGTAGTTCCAATCTGAATGAAGCTGCCCCCCCCCCCCCGCATCTCTTTTCATGCTTATGCTCCGGTCATAGATCTCAATTTACTTGTCTGGTGTGGTTCCTACTCATTTTTTCTGTGGCAGCCAATGGTCTGAAAGCCACAGAGATGAGAGGGGTGACATGTATATACTGCCTCCATCTGTCAGGATTTCCTGCACTGTGAGACAGAATGCAGGTGCTGCCAGAGGTGTAACAAGGGTGGAGCGAAGGCAAGTAGTTCTGCAAGACTCCGTTACCCTGGAGTCAGCGGCCCCTCCCCCTTGCTGTTGGAGCCATTCTGGCAGCAAAGGCAACACGCAGGACACTCCTCTGTTGCTGCTGGAATGGCTCCAACAGCAAGGGGGAGGGGCCGCTGACTCCAGTGTAACGGAGTCTTGCAGAACTACTTGCCTTCGCTCCACCCTTGTTTCACCACTGGGTGCTGCTCACTCCAAGATCGCCAAGAGCAGAAACTGGCACAAGTTTTTTGCTGAGTCATTATTAGGAAAATGTCAGTCTGTCACTTGGATGAGATAGAAAAGAAAAAAGACAGAGTTTATACCTGTAGGTGCCTTTTCTTTGAGTCATGTGTAATGCTTAGGGGCAGGAGAAAATGGTGATAAAATAAAAACACAGAACATGGCTTTCTGCTAAAAAAAGTTCTGCAAAATAAAAATAAAATAAAATAAAACCATGTAATTTTGTGTCATTCTTCATCTGCTGACACTGTACAATCTATACCACCTACCTAGTACATCTTGGAAGCAGTTACAATTGATAAAAATCTGCAAAAAAATAAAATAAAACCATTTTCTCCCACCTCTAGTAATGCTAGGTTATAGTTTTTAGCTTGAAGAGGCCCCACGCGATTACAGCCAAGTGCACTGCTAACATGTGCCTATTATCGCCAGTGGCAAAAGAAAGGCAGTCGATTAGTTACTACAGACAGTTGCCCTTGAAACAGAACTGCAAAACGCAGAAGAGTTTTTCAGCGAATTTTCTCCTGTGGCACACCTCCAGACCTTCTGCAGCACACCAATGTGCTGAGGCACAGCCACTGAAAATTGCTGTCCTAGCCCTTCCCTTCCTGCTTAGTTCCTTTCATTACATGAGGGGTCTATTTGTCTTTAAAATGGGTTTAGCGGGCAAAGTGCCCCCTCATGTGATTTGAGGAGTTAACCAAGAAGAGAGGGGAGGGGCTAGGATGTGTACCCAAAATGTTCCCGGACACAGAGACTTCATGTCTAGTTTATGGATTATAAATTGCCACCTCTGTGTATTACAAATGTGTTGTCTTGATTTCTTGGATTTCTAATCCAAGTTTATAGTAACAGACTTCCATCAAGTCTATTAAATAATATTTTTTTGGCGAGGGAGAGGGCATGTAGTATTAAAAGTGTGCCTGCTTAGTTATACCAGGCAATATATACAGTATCTCCATTTGTAGGATTTCTCCTCAAATAAATAAATGGCCCAGGTGTCTCAAGCCATGAGGTAAAGCATTTGATTTTTTGTTAATTTTTTTAAAGCCCTGGAGCAACATATACTGGAGTGAAAGATCAGGTTTCCTCTTAGCAGAATTGGGTGTTTATTGGTGTTATGTAGGGGGGCTGCCCTGTGCATTTTGCAAGCAAATTCTTGTAGTCTGGAACACTATGAACATCAAATGGATTTCAGCCATTCTCCAGCGCCAAAACAAATAAGGTTTTTTGGCCAAATGGGCAACATAAATTGTTCAGTCAAGATGTACATAAAAACAGAAATGATCAGTAACGAATTTTAAATTCATGGGCTGTGAAATCATCAATGCCAAAAACCGTCACAAAAAATGTTGCTGTTTTCAAATGACCTTGAATGTATATCCAGGGCTTGGAAAGGAAAGGAATCCCCTAAGGCAGTGTTTCCCAAACTTTTTTGACCTGCGGCTCCCTTGACCATTGGCGACCGTTGGCCGTGGCTCCCCAAGACATTATGTTGATGCCTGCCAATTGGCATTGCACTGTTTTCCGAGAGGATTCTGTGGCACTCGGCGGCTCCCCTAGCTGGTCTCCGCGGCTCCCCTGGGAGCCACACCTCCCAGTTTGGGAACCACTGCCCTAAGGATACAAGACGGTCAACTTTTCAGAGTGAGTACAAGTTGATTATCCCTTATCCAGAATTCTGAAAACCAGAATGCTCCGAAGTCCAGAACGTTTTTGCGCAACTTTTTTTCAATTTAGTGCATGAAACAAGGTTTGTTTCATACAATTTAGTGCATGAAACAAGCACAAACCTTGTTTCATGCACTAAATTATTAAAAATATTGCAGAATCTATACATCTTTATCGCTTATCTGGATATCTGTAACCTTCAGGATCCTTGTGCAGATACAAAGGATGCAAAATTCGGGGTTCCCACAGAGGTGGTGAAGTTCTCTACCTTCTGCAGCAAACTAGTGAGGAGCTGGAAGTCCCTCCGTCTCTACCTCAAGCACCACTGCAATGAGAAAGTGATGCTTACGTGCAGCGGCCAAAGTTCCCAGCACTGGAAGGCCCAGCCTAAGGCCTCTGCTGAGGAAACTGTGTTGGATGAGTTACCCTTCTTCAGCTAACATAAGAACCCAAAGCTTAATGTTGGGCTTGGATGGAGGAGAAGGAATGCATCAGTGTTTTCCCCTCCCCCTCAACCTAAGCCAGCAAATGTGTTCGGCTCAAAATAGAGGCCTGGCCCGACCCTTCAGGCAAGCTCTGAATTGAGAAGAGAGGGACCAGTGGGCATGGGCCCAGGAAAAGGCAGAATCCTTTCTCCACTGCTCAGTGTGGAGCTGGGACTTGGCTGTGTCCTTACCAGGCTTTCCAAAAAGCAGCAAAGGGCCAGGGGGCATGAGTGAAGAAACACAGCCCAGCCCCCCCCTCCCTCCTCCACTCAAGCCAGCTCTGCTGCTCAGCTAAGACCTAGGCTTGGCCAAACCTTCTGCCAAGCTACAGCTCAAAGACAAGCTGTGAGGAGGGAGGGTGGGAGAGGCAAAAGAGGAAATCTCCTTCCTCTTTCAGTAGATTTAAGTAATTTGGGGGGAGGGGGTCCTGTTCAGACAACCTGCCTGTAGGAAGTTCAAGGGAAAGAAGTTGTCCAAGGGTTTCCTTTGCATATTGAACTGAGGCTTCATAGGCTGGGTCTACACATGTCGCTAAAATTGTGAGGCAACAGGCGGGACTGCATTGCTTCCAATTGTAGGCGAAGGATAGCACTTTAGAGCATTCCTCCGTGTCAAAAAAATAAAACACCATGCAACTTGAAAAATAGCACACCAAGGAGAGACACTCTAACCTTTGCTTTCTGTGCCGGTTTTCTAGTTGCAGGGAGTTTTTAACAGAGCATTCCAAAAATATGGTCTCTCACCTGCAATCTGCCACATGTCCAGACCAGGCATGATACAAACAGAACAAGGCAGTTGTGGTTTCTCCTTCTGGCCTCTGACTGAGAGCAGAGCCCCGTGGAGTGCAGTTTCTGCTGCAAGTACTGTCAAAGAAAGAAATCTGGGCTGGTCTTTTTCGCAGCTCCTTTCATGTCCTGATGGTGTTTCTGACTCTGCTGCCTGACAACAGCTGAAGGCTGGAGTGTGAGCAACCAAGCAGGTATGTGTGCGGATGTGGGAGGGTGTTACCCCGTCTCACTTGGAGAAACGGCAAGGTTTCTCTAGAAATATCTGTCTCCGTTCACTTCTAAAGCTGTAATTTCCAAGGAGATGGCCAAGCAGCCTTTTCTTACTCCCCATCTGTTTCCGATTTCCACTTGCTGTCCTTGCATTGGACTTCAGCTACAGTAGGGGCAGCCACTGCTACACTTTTGATGATTCGGAAGGTTGACCTGCTAGTTACCCCGGGGAGCCGAAACAAATTGGCAGGATGGTGATGTGTGGTGGAATGTTTTGCCGAGCTGTACCATTGCAGACCGACCTGGGGGAGTAGGGTGACTCAATGCAAAGGAGGGCCTGTCTTCAATTTTTTATTTAAAAGGGGGTGTTTTTGTGGGTCAGCAGGTAGCTGCGCTGGTAGCTCTTTTCTCACTACTGTTATTGACAAAATGTTCTCTTAAGGCTGAAGCACACCAGTCGCGTTCTATGTGCGTGCAGCCCGTTGCGGCCAGCCGCGTCTGTGTTCTTTCCGGCCGGAGGCAAGTTCCACTGAATGCCAAGAGCCGCCGAGAGGTCCGTTTGTGTTTGACGCTTCCCCTGGAGAATTCTCAACTTTGGCTGCGTTTCTTGCGCCGCACGTGCTGCATGCAGAATGCGGCCGGTGTGCTTCCGTCTTTATGCTACTATGCTAGACCGTATCCTCTCAATCTTTTCTATCTTGTTATGCTAGTGCAGCTGGCATGTTTTAATAATTCCTTGCTTTAAAAAGCAAACAAACCTGCATATTTATAAAACTGGAATGCTCTGGAAATGAAAGTGGTTGTAGCCTACCCTTCTCCCTGACATACTGGTTATGTCATACCAGGTAGGACAGATAAAAAAATTCCGGTTGAAAGCCTGGAGAACTGCTTCCAATTCGTGCCAACAATACCGTGGTAGATATAGACCAATAATCTGACTCTGCATAAGGTGGTTTCCTGTGTTCCTCCTCTTGTGCGCGGCAACAACACACAAGTCTGGAGTAATCTGTAGTGGCGTTTCACTGTACAGCAGCAATTTTGAACCCGTGTGGCATGGCAGAGGCCTCCATAAGGCACTTCCGGTTTTCGGAAACAAAACAGAAGTGCTTTATGGAAGCCTCTGTGGGCCCTTCTGAGCCCCTCAGAGGCCCGCGGATGCCAGGAACAGGCCTCCAGAGAGGCAGGCGACCTGTAACAGGCCCTCGGAGAGGCCTTAAACTTCCAAAGGTAGGGATAGCGTCAGCGGCGAAACTACGGTGGAGCGCGTGGAGCAAGAGCTCCAGGTGCTCGGGTGGGTGGGGGGGCATGCTCAGGGAACTTACCCTTGCAAAGCGCCGCGCTGCCTCGGCCCTCCCTCCCTCCCTGGAGCCCATTTGGCTCCAAAATGAGCGGAAAACGGGTGGGGGGGCGCGTCGACGTCACGCGAGGGACGTGTCGACGTGACGCGTGCAGGCCCTGCCCCCATGCGCCCATGCACCCGTCATTTCTGGATAGCGTCGCTTAGTGACAGGGTTCTGGGAACTCATCACTGTCGTTAAGTGGAGGACACCTGGAGTTGAAAGCACTGAATTGTGGTGACATGTCCTGGTCATTGTCACCATTTCCTTTGTGTGTGTTTTGTTGTTGTTTACATTTTTGGAGAGAGAGAGAGAGAGAGAGAGAGAGAGAGAGAGAGAGAGAGAGAGAGAGAGAGAGAGAGAGAGAGAGAGCTTGATGGTGTTTTTGAAAAAAAAGATTAGAAGACCAACTCATGGACAATGGGATTCAGTGACAACTATAAGCCATGAGATCCACATTAAATCTGCTCTGAATACTGAATGGTAGCTATGTTAAGCTGTTCTTATCTGATGTTTCTGAGCAAGATCTGGCTTGAAATGTGTCTGCCTGTTTTGATTAACCAAAGCTGTGTTGAATGAATTCATAGATATTGTCAACAACATTCGACTGTATGACTCATGTCTTTGTGGACCTGAGTAAATTGTGGCCTTTTTTAAGACCTTGATCTAACCACTGTTTGTTTTGTACTATAGTTTTTTGAATACACAAGAGATTTGTGCACGTGTGAGTAAGTGGAGCCTTTGTGCACACAGGCAGTACACTTCCAAATATTCAATTCTGGGTGCAAATAATAGGGAAAAGGTATCATTTTCATGTTCTGCCCATGAGCGTCTGGCACTAACAGCACTGTTGGAAGCAGCATGCTGGATTGGATGAGTCCTTGATCTGACCCAGCAACACATTTTGTTGTTTGTATGATAGCTTAATAATTAAGCAGGAGAGCCAGGATGGTGTAGTGGTTCGGGAGTTGGACTTAGACCTGGAAGATCCAGGTTCAAATCCCCACTCAACCATGAAGCTTCCTGGGTGATCTTGGGCCAAGCACTTTCTCTCAGTCTCACCTACCTCACAGGGTTGTTGTGAGGACAAAAGGAGGGCAGGAACCATGTACACCAAGTGGTATAAAATGTGAAATAATTAAAAAATATATGTAGAACAAAATTAAAAATGTGTTCCAAGTTGGGATTAATGAGCCCTGAATCTGCTAGTTGAAAGTTTTTATTTACTCACAATCCCTCCATTGAGAGCCTTGGTGTGGGCTTTACATCATGAAATAGTGTCAGTTAACGAAGCCAAGAGGTCTCTCTTTTTTGATTCCTTGCACAGCATGTTGGCTCTGAAGCACCGAGAAATGCTGACAATCTTTCAAGAACTTTCTGCAGCTCTGATTTATCGTTGCTTTTTTCCAAATGTGGATGGCGCAATTCCATGCGTGACTGATTGATTTAAAGGGGGTATTTTAAGTGAAGCGCTATGGCACAGGCTGCTGTTGCTTTTCCACCCTCCCACCAGAGACGAATCTGACACTTTTCTTCTTTGCTGGTTTTTTTTTCTTTCGCCTGTGGCTAAGGTTTATGGTGCCTTCAAAAGCCCTGCTGTTACCTGCAGGGCTTATGAATCCTGTTACATGCTCTGTTTTTTTTTCCTACATAAGTTTATGTCCAGAACTGCAGCTAGGAGGCCAAATATTTATCTAGTGAGTTGCAAGTCAAGGCATCCTTAATATTAGGAAACATTTTAATATTAAGAAACATTAACAAACATCTTTCAGTGATGAATGGCAGTATTATCTTGCACGTTTTCTGTAATGAGGCTTTGGAGCCCAAACTATGAACGTGCTGATATGCTGTACTGTATAGTTCATGACTTTACATATTTGTATACATGCATCTACAAAGTTGTAAATATGTATGGGGTTTAGGAGCTCAAGAATGCAGTTTATCTGTGTACGTATACGTTCCAGATGATGAATACAATGTGGTCTGTGCCTCCGAAAGATTGCAGACGAAGACTCTCCAAACTGGATCCTGTGGAACATTCAGAGAAGGATGTTGAGGAGAATCCTCAGGGCAAAACTTAGTGTTCAGGTTTAATTTTCCTTTCTTGAGCACAGACCTGTGCAACTTGTAACCCATTATGGTGAATGCAACCCACCAGCTGTGGTACAGTAAGCTTGAAAATGCTTCATAAGTTCTTTCTTTCTTTCTGCGAAATAAAAACACATAACACTGCTTTTTGCTAAAAACAACAACAACAAACATCTGCAATAAAATAAAATGAAACCATGTAATTTTGCGTCATTCTTCATCTGCTGAAGATGTACAACCTATACCACCTACCTAGTACACTTTTAGAACAGTTACAATTGATAAAAATGGGGGAAATGTGGAATAAACACATAACACCACTTTCTGCTGTTTCATTTTGGTTAAACACTGAAATCTGTAAAAATAAAACCGTTTTCTCACACCGTTTTTCTAAAATAAAACCGTTTTTCTATTCTATATATAGGCACATATACGTTGTGCCTATATATAGAATAGAATATACCATATTAACAGGCTTACCAGATCGCCGACCGGGACGTTCCTTTTTGTCCTTAAGGGCGGCGGGGGGAGGGGCGATAGGAGACGGAGCGCGCTCCGTCTCCTATCACCCCTCCCCCCTGCCGCCCTAAAGGGCAAAAAGGAACGTCCTGGTCGGCGATCTGGTAAGCCTGCATATTAAAGTCTTCAGGGTAGAAAATGCCTGCACAGTCTTTCACTCACCAAGCCAAACTCAATGCAGCTACCATCTCTAGTGGCCTATCAGGGGTTAGTCTGAGGCTGAAATGGGGAAGCACAGCAGGGGCAGAGGGTCACCTCAAAGATCACAGTAAAGCAGCCGGGTGGGCTGTATTTAGCTTGCTGCCAAGCCACAGGTTGTGCAGGTCTGTGCTAGAGAACCTGTGTTGTTTTGCATCTGAAAGGAAGAAAGAGGAAACACAATGCTTATAGACAGGGTGGTATTGGGGTCAGCAGAGAGGCCTGGGTTAAATTAATTGTAAGAAAGCAGCCAATAGATTGTAAATGTCTCACCTAAGCAAAACCACCTATTTTAGCCAAAGCAAGACAGCAACACCTCACAAGGGTTGCAAATCAGCCAGTACAGGTGGGCCCCCATATCCACTGATTCGCTATGCACGGTTTCAGTTATCCACGGATCATGGGGACCCACCCCCAGGCTTTTACTTTTTTCCCAGTAAGCTTCGTTTCTTCGTTAAAGAAACAGGAGAAGCAGCCTCCGGCTGCTTATTACAGGGAAGTAGAACGAGACTAAGTACTAGAGAGGCTCTGCAAGGTTAACAGAAACCTTGCAGAGCCTCTCTAGGACTTAGTATTGTTCTACTTGCCTGCAATGGAGGCTGCTTCTCTGTTTGTTTTAAGGAAGAAACAAAGCTTGCTGAAAGAAAAATAAGAGCTGGGGGGGGGCAAGCATGCCTGCCTGCAGGGGAGGCAGGGTGGGTGGGGGGCCTCAGGAAACCATGGAGGGGGTGTTCGCTCTTATCCACAGTTTCAAGTATCCACGGAGGGGCCTGGAACATATCCCCAGCGGATATGGGGGCCCACCTGTATCTTTTACTGGGAGGGACCATTAACACTTTATGTTCAGAAGCCTGGATTTGGGTCTGAAAAAGCTAGTGAACTTCAGATTCTGAGAAGCTCCACTCCAAACCCATCAGGTTCTATTAACTCCTTTCCCTTGCTGTCCAAATTCAATCCTAGCTGCCACTGATCTCCCTGATTCCTCCATGCTCTGCTTCTGATCTACCAACGCCTGCCCAGTCTTCACTTATCCAAGTGGTTCCCAAACTAGGAGGCGTGGCTCCCAGGGGAGTCACGGAAACCAGCCAGGGGAGCCGCGGAGTGCCACGGAATCCTCTCGGAAAACAGAGCAATGCCAATTGACAGGCATCAACATAATGTAATGGGGAGCCGCGGCCAATGGTCACCAATGGTCAAGGGAGCCGCAGGTCGAAAACGTTTGGGAAACACTGACTTATACTGATTTTGGCTACAAACCAAAATGTGGCTGCCCCACTGCTTACACATTCCTTAAACTGTTTCAGTCATAAATCATCTTCTTTATCAACATCTATCTATACAGCAAGTCCTCAATGTCAATTCGTTTAAAGTCATTTCATTTTAAAGTTGATGGGAAAATGCCATAGGAACATTTACATTTATCAATTAGCTATGGTTTCATTATACATCATTTTGCTTAAAGTCACAGTTTCCAAGAAGAACCTATCAACAACCTTAAGTGAATTCTTGCTGTGTAGTGTTCTTGGGCTGCAAGCCTACACACACTTTCCTGAAACTAAACCCCATTGAACACAGTGGAATTTAGTTCTGAGTAAATGTGCATAGGATTGTGCTGTACTTTCCATTCATTAATTCTTAAAACAACCCAGTAAAGTGAGCCAACTATTATTATCCCCATATTGCAGGTGGGGCGACTGAAATAACACTGACTTATCTATGGCCAGCTGATAACTTCATGGCCAAGGGGAGATTTGAACTGGGACTTCATGTGTTGCTGGAACATATGTTCTGGAGCACAATGTGCTTTACAGCGGTCACGAAATGTGACCTGCCATTTTGCATAGTCAGGCCACTGGTGGAATGCCAGCAGCCACTGGAGAAGCCCTGGTGCTGGTACGTCAGCACGGGTGGTAGGCAGGGGGTGGGCAGAATGGGGAGGGAATGAGGAGGAACAAGGTGGAGACTGGGGAGGGGCAGGGGCTGTGTCGAGGCCAGAAAGGCCTCTCCTTCCCAGCTCCAATGCCCTGATCCAGGTCCACTTGGACTTGTGCCAGAAAAATAGCTGGTGCAGATCCGAGTAGACCCATCAGGGCAGCAGAGGCATGCCCTGGGGCAAGGGAACACATATTCCATTACCTCGAAGAGGACTTAGAAACCTGAAACTCCACCACTGAATGCAGCATGTGCCCTGTTGGCACTGCTGCATTGGCGCCAGGGGAGTAAGGTAGGATTGGGATGCCTGATTCTAGCTTTTGAAATGTCTGCACCCTGCTTAAACTGTTTTAAGGGTGCATTGCACATACCGTTAACAAACCTGGTTGACCCCTGTGAATTGTGTGTGCATATCTCTTGTTTTGAGCGTTCAGCTGATTAACAAACCCATGAATTGAAAAGCTCCAGAATCAATTTTATTTGCTTTGCAAAACAGTTGTGCATCATGCTTACTTATACCAGAGACATAGGCCTCTTCTCACATGATGTTCCTTGTGTTTACTGATTGTGGAGAGGGGCTGGATTGGTACTATTACTAGTGAAACCCACTGATCATGCTCCCTGGTGAATGCACATTCTTGAGAAGGGAGCCATATTCACATGCACCATGTTGTCAGGATCTATTATCATCCAGGTTTATCACCAACGTGGTGTGCAATCTCTTTCTCAAGACCTGCCAGGAGATATAGCCTACAGCAGTGGTTCTCAATCTTTACCGTTCCGTGCCACACCTGTAGCAGAGAGCTCAGCAACCTGGAAATCATGGAGGTAATGTGATGATGTCATCACGTGATGACATCATCACATCACCAGCCAAACTTCCAGTTTGCTGCCTGTTTGCATTTTTATGCAAATAGCTGGCCTCCTGAGCCTCTGCTCGCTGAGAACTCGATGTGACGAGGCCCAGAGCGGGCCGAAGAGGCTCATGTGTCCAGCTGTTCACGTAAAAAAAGGTGCAAACAGCCGGCAACCTGGAAGTTGAGGCTCGACCTACCAAAAATCAGGTTGCAACCCACTTGTGGGCCATGACCCACAGTTTGAGAAATACAGACTACAGACCTGCTGGTGTTAGGGGGGTGAGGCCAGCAATCAAATTTTTAGATTGTGAGCCCTTTGGGGACAGGGAGCCATTTAATCATTTGATTTTGTCTGTAAACCGCTTTGTGAACTTTGTGTTGAAAAGCGGTATATAAATACTGTTAATAATAATAATAATAATAAAATGCAATCCTGTATCCTGTTCAGCAGCGTCACTGCAGGGGGGGCGGAGCTCCAAGTTGCTTTCGTCAGCCGGAATGGCTTCAAACGCGAGGGGGCGGGGCCGCTTTCTCCCGTCATGTAACGGAGGCTCAGAGCCCGGCGGAACTTGGAGCTCCGCCCCCCCCTGCAGTGACGCTGCTAATCCTGTTACATGAGAAAAGGCCACCTTGTGACTACTATAAATGTAAGTTTGCAAGAAGGCTTTTCTCTGAAGCACTTTTCATGACTTCAGCATCGTGCCAGGAACTGAGCACCTTGTTTTTGAAAGAGCTCAATGCGATAGGTGGAGCTGTTCTGCTTTCCCAAGCCCAAAGGGAATTCTGACATTTTAGTTAAATCAAAACATCTGCATACTGTAATAGACCTGTTCAGAATAGGCAGTCAACTCATTAACCAATTAAAAAGTTGATAATTCAGTTCAAATCAATTAACACAGAACCATAAGTGCAAACCCCTAACCAAAAAAGAGCCCCCCCCCCGATTAATAAACAGTTTCCCACTATTGCTAGGAGCAAAGACCATCTTTACCACTTTTATCCAAAATCACAGTAACATATCAGAAGTAAAATATTATTCATTTAATTATTTTTTGCTTGTAACTTACAGTTCTACTGATTAAAATTGGACCCCACCATTAATCAATTGGAACCTAATTAGATGATTAAGGACTGCAGTTCAGGATAACCGCATATGTCAGAAGTTGTGAGTTGATATGTTGAATTCGTCATTGAGATCATATTGACCAAAATGCCCACTGAATGGCTTATGCTTTTGGTTAACCATAAAACATTGCCTTGTTCTACTATAACACTGTGATTTTCTTTTTACTGGGTGAGGTAATGCCATCTTAATGAAAGCAAAACGCTGGTAGCAAGAGTTAATTTAAAATTATAAAAACCTGTGGCTTCTGAAAGCTTTTTGCGATGTACTGTATGTGTGACCTGCCAAAGGCTAATTGCAAGGCATGGTTTGGCAGACAATGTTTCACTAAAGCCTTGATTAGTAATTCTCACTACCAGATCCAAACCAGCAAAGTACATTTGGTGTATTTTACAAGTCATCCAGACAGGCTACTCTGTGAACCAAATACGTGAGGCTGCGCCTAGACTTTATGGAGGATATGTGGAGACTCGTCTCCACATCCCTTGCCCAGCAGTAACATTTGGCGATACAAAATGTGTGACATCATTGTACTCCCACGTTTTCTGACCCTTCCTTCTCTCATTGGCTGCTGCTTCTAGGGGCAGACAAGGGATGTCACTAGGGTTGGTGGGAAAACTTATGGTGTCACCCCCATGGACCTCCTCCCATTCCAGACTACACGATGTGGAGGCCTCCTGGGAAATGTGATTCCTGCGCGAGTCACTGCGGGGATCAGGAAAAAAACATTTTCTACCAGTGGTGTGTTTTTGCACCATTGGTAACAAATAGAATAGAAAGTCATTTTGGTGAAACCCAGGGCGGTCCGCACCTACCGCCCTAGTGAAGCCCTTGGGGCAGACAAACTCTGAGCAAAGGTCCATCATAATGCATAGTTGTGGCAGATTGCGCAGATAAGTTTGGGCTGTAAATCCAGGTAGGAGCCTTGAAGATCCTTTGGAAGCCTCAGCTGATGCAGAATGTAGTTAAGGGAAAGTAATGGTTCCCCTTGCTCGGAATCCAGTCATGCTCAACTCTAGGGGCAATGCTCATTTCCGTTTCAAAGCCAAAGAACCAGCATTGTCTGAAGACACTTCCGTGATCATGTGGCCAGCATGACTCAACGCCGAGGCGCACGGAACGCTGTTACCTTCCCGCCGAGGCGGTACCTATTAATCTGCTTGGAATTTCTTGCTTTCTAACTGCTAGGTTGGCAGGCTCTGAGACCGAAGACAGTAGCTCACTCCATCACGTGGCGCTCGGGTCTCGAACTGCTGTCCTGCCTATCTTCTGGTCTGCAGTTCAGCGTCTTAACCACTAAGCCACCGCGTCACCCAGAATGTAGTTACCAAAGTATTAATAGGGGTGAGATACTGCAATCTTGTCAAGCATTTGTTGTTCTGTCTGCATTGGCTACCAGTTTGCCTCTGGGTGGAACTCAAGGTGCTAGTTATGACCTAAGCAGTCTGGGACCAAGGTATTCGAAGGACCGCCTTCCTCCACATGGGTCTACCTGTTTGTTTCTTCTTGGGAGAAGACGATTTTCTGCATAACTCTTCACTTTCCGGAGAACATGGGGATATGCAGTAGGGCTTACTCTGTGGTGCCCCCCTCCCTGGGTACTCCCTTCTGCAGAAGGCCTGTCTGGCTCCCTCCCTCCTGCTTTTGGGGGGATGGCTTAAGACATATTTATTCCAGCTGGTCTTCCTTGATAATTATTGGTTATTATCTGATTGTGTCTGTCCCCCCGTCCCTCCTGGCTTTTTTTGGATATATTGTGGGGTGTTCTTTTATATAGTGTTTAAAATAAACAGTAAATCACTGTCCACAATTCAGCTGTTTCTACCTCAACCCTAGCCATTGCCTGTGAACTTTCATTGCCCTGAGGATGTTTTCTGGTTTCACTAAACTTTCGTTTTTGTGATGAGTGGTGGCAGTGGGTGACCAGCCCACTTCAATTCTACCTGCCTCCTTGATGAGCCAGGACCATCTCCTACGACATAAATGCCACTTTCTGGGGTTTCATGAAAAGGCGCTGCCTTTCACCTGTCTGCCTTTCATCTCAGGAAGACAGCATGCAGAAGCCGTCTCTTAAGTTATGCCGTAAACCAAAAGGAGCCACCGGTTTCATCCAAATCCTCATTTGTTTGCATAATAAAACTGCCACATCGTTTGGCACTTGGTGTCTCTCTTGTACTCGTGTGTGTGTGTGTGTGTGTGTGTGTGTGTGTGTGTGTGTGTGTGTGTGTAAAACATGCAAGAAGCTATGGCAGGTGTCGTGGCTAGAACAAAAATACATGTGCAAGAAAGCTATGCTGTATTTAATTAGCACTGTTATTTCCATACATTGCCCTCTCAGTCTTCTTGGATTGCAGATTATATTAAAACGTTGTCCATAATAGCTGTATTCTCTCTGCTTTGGTCATCTTCATTTGGCTTGTTTGCTTGTTTAATTGAGCCTTTTTCTATGCTCATTATAGGACAGCCCAAGAATGAAAGGGAACATAAACACAGATTTTATGAATGGATTTCTTCTTTCTGCGCCAACAATGTGGAAACAGTAGTCTGGCCACAAACGTGTTAGGCCTGCTTATTTACCGGTAACTGTTTGCACAGTTTGGTCACCATAAACACAGTTTGCATCCGACTTCTGAACTCAGCTCATTCCATGTTTTCTTACAGACGGCAACCTAGCCAACCACTCAAGGACATGATCATGTTAAGTTTCACCCTGTGAAGAAGCCCTATTGATTTAATTGGGGAGGTTGGTTGATGGTTTAGTTCTCCATTGAAATCAGTGGGACGTCAAAGTTATAAGCTGAGCTCAGTCAAAATGTGCTAGGTCCCCCTAGATCTGTGATGGCGAACCTATGACACGGGTGTCACAGGTGACACACGAGGTCATTTTGGGTGACATTTTGGGTGACACACCTTACATTTTTGCAGGTTTTACAGGCTTGTCTTGAACATTTACAGGGATTTTGGCAGACCTCTTTCAAATTATTATCGAGTAAAACTCAGGAACAAAAAAGTCACTAATTGATGTTAAATAAAATGCAATGTGTTCTATAGTTTTCAGTTCAGTTCAATTCAAAATTGCTATTAAAAGTAGTAATAGTCAAAGTACTATTAAAAGTTATTAGGGGGACAATGACACACCAGCAGAGTCAAGTTAGGCATTTTCAAAAAATTTGACACAACAAGCAAGCCCAAATGGTTCGCTATCACTGGCCTAGATGCTCATGTTCTAGGTTAGAAGCTTCGGTACAGAGGCGTTCCTACGGTGGGGGCGGTACTGTAAGTTGCGCCCTGTCCTAGTCCCCGTTTACAAGCCAGCACGAGGCGGCCCCGCCCCCTCACCGTCAGAGCCATTCGGTATGCTTACTCTGATACACAGATCAGATGGATGTACAGGCTGCCTTATTCATTTCAATGAAAGTAAACATTAAAATGTGCTTGGAGCATTTCCCTACGTTAAAATGAATGGGAAAGCTCTGGCAGTTTGCAAAACTCTGTATGCAGGGCTGGCTTTAAGCCAATTGGACCAACTGGGTTCCATGCCTAAGGGCCCCCCGCATTAGGGTAATCTATTCTAGTCTCAAATACACACAACAACACATTGCAACATACACATAACACCACATTGCAGGTGTAGGCATATATTCAGACTCAAGTATTTAAATTTGCTGTTCACTTACATTTTGAATTTTCTTTTCTAAACCAAATATAAAATATTTTTACTAAATCATTCCACAGTCACTATAACAAGAGGTTTTGAAACTATTTACTTTTCAAAGGTAAATCTACACATTCTGATTGTTTACTTGTCGGCTTACAAGTAGGCTTGTATGTAATTTTATATTAAAACGTGCTTCGATCCATTTGTCCATTAACTCACATGCACTTTTTAAGCACACATTTTGATTGCGTTCCATTCTACCATAGAGATATAAAGTCTATAATACATTTTATTTATCTCTCTCAGATTCTACAGATCTTGGCTGTGAAACCTGGGCTCCCGCAAAAAATGTTTCCATTTGGGCCCCGCAGCTCCTAAGGCTGGCTCTGTCTGTCTGTACAGTACATCAGTGAACCCAAGACCACAGCAGACAATCAGATTAGGTACTATAGTTTTGTATTCACACTGCTTAGATAGCTTTCCAACCCAAAGATATTCCAAGCAATGTAGCTGTGGATGTTGAGAAAAAGTTGGGTTCTGGACTCACCGGGGGTCGCAGGAACCATGTACGCCACCCTGAGCTCCTTGGAAGGAGGGCGGTATAAAAATATGAAAGAATAAAAAATAAATAAATCAGTATTGCATTTTTAACAGCACAATCTTATTGGTGTCTACTCAGAAGTAAGTCCCATTATGTTCAATAGGGCTTACTCCCAGGAAAGTGCTATTGGGTTGCAGCCTATGCTTCTGAACTGTTCAGAAAGAAACCTTTTTTTTTTTTGCACCGTGTGTTGTTCTGCTGTATGAATTTCTCACAATTGTGGACGAGAGAGTAAAGGGGGGAAAGTGAGGTTGTGTTATTGGTTTCCTCATGTAATAGAGCCTCTTGTCGAACCTTTGCATGCTAATTAACCTTTAGCCACAATTGGCAATGCACACACTAATTTGCAGGCTGTCAGTGGCTGAGCGTTGGAGGGGGAAGTGTTCAATTAATATTGTCAAACTGAAATGTAGACAGCCACCCTCTCTCACTGGGAAGGCCTTTGTTGACTCAGAGTCAAACGGTGTCAGAAGCACAGCAGGAAATTGTCATTCGCTGCTCTGGACTCTCTCAAATGTGAGCTCTGCATCAACCCTGACTTTACAGAGCGCAGAAGTGCAATTTAGGTCTCAAGTCAATCATGGCCAGAAAGGCTGTCAGTCTGTCTAAGACATACAGACACAGGTGGAGTCTTGCTTCAACACTTCCACGCTTGGCCCAACAGTTTTTGGGGAAGGGACAGCCAAATTCCATGTGAAAAGATATTTTAATGATGGTGAGAAAGGAGTGGGTTGTACGTCTTATTTTTGGGTCTGGATAGTTCTGATGTTGCTCTGATTCACTGTAGAGGGATGAATATTTAGTCTTGGCCTGCTTAGGCTTACCAGATTTTCCCGGATGTAAACCGCCCCCCCCCAAATAAATAAATAAATAAATACACTTCCCCAAAAAAATTGCCGCCCAAAGGGCATCCGAAATATTTATTTATTTATTTTAATCTAATTAATTAACTTGCCTATGTCGCCTCCGCCATTCTGCCGCCACCACCATTGAAGCCGCCACCTTCTTGTCGTTGTAATGTTGTTGTCATCTGCCGCCATTGCCGCCATTCTGCCCATCGTCAATGTCATTGTGGTCGCTGCCTCCGCTTCTGGAGCCTAGCCAGCTGCCTGAGCCGACCAGAACTCCTGCCCAGCTGAAGCCGCCGCCGTCGTCACTTGCGAAGTGCAAAAAGGCACTTTTTTTCACGGTGCCGCCATCTTGGATCCCGCGAGATTTTGCGAGATCCAAGATGGCGGCACTGAAAAAAGGTGAGTTTTTTAAATATTAAAAGCGGTGGTGGCGGCGGTGGAGGCTTCACTGGGCCCAAAAAGCCTGGGACCGGAGCCCAGAAACCAGGCGGTCCCGGGTTTTCCAGGACAGATGGTAAGCCTAGGTGGCATCATTCGAAAAGAACACTCTGCATGAGTATATAGTTTTTTCTCTGCATAACTAGGAAGTGCTCTACTTTCATTCTGCCTGATACAGATTTCTCTGCAACACAAACGTTTCCGTGTTTGTAACCCTATGGAAAGTCTTCCAAATAGTCTTCAGGCAGCCCAATTCTATGCCGGCTTCCTCCGGTGAAACAATCATGCACACTGTCACAAACATGCCGTAAGGCTCGTGGCACTGCCGGAAAGGCCTGCGCCAACCTGCTGGCTCCTGATCCTTGTGCAGCCTTGTGCAGCGCAGGTCGGCTCCTGCCAGGCTGTGGAGGGGCTGGAGGAGGGTGGGTGGTTAGGGGGGTGTTTCAAATGCTGCACTGGCAGGAGGTCTGGCTCAGTTGGTAGAGTGATCGTCTCACAAATGCCTGAAGATCTGAAGGACGGCAGTTCAAGACGGTCGGAAGTGTCTCTGTCTGTCGGAGAACTGCCAGAATGCCAAGCTGATAAATTGCAGAGCCTCTGTGGGGGAGCTGGACTGTGAAGGAAACCATCTAGAACAGAGGTGGCCAACCTTCCACCATTAGGGCCTCTGTGTTCTTAAGAGTTGTGTAGAAGACAGAATCTTGGCAGCTGCAAGTGTTGATGGTGCTGCTAAAGCAGCTGCACCTGCTGAAATGCCCTCACCTATGCAACAATTTAAAGGGCCAGCATTCATGTTGAAAGGTTGGCCACCGCTGATCTAGAATATAGGGTTCTACGAAAGATTAGAACATTATTGTATTGTAAAAAAACCCTTGGGGTTTAGAAAGCCTGCCTGTGTAAACCGCCTTTGAATTAAAGTCAAAGGAGAAATCTGATGACCAAAGTAAAGGTGGTATATAAATACTGGTTTATTATTGTTATTTATTATTATTATTTAGAAATGTTCGGATTGAGCCGTGTGTTCCTCCCTCCTCCACCAGGTCCTGCCCTTCTGTGCTCTGCCTATAGATAGGGGTGTTTGTTTTTGTTGATAACTGCATAAAAACACAAAACACCACCTTTTCAACCTTTTCGAACCGAATATAAACACAAAACACTACATTTTCAAACAGAACTGGAACCAAATAACCAACTATCTTCCGGTCGTGGAATGCATTTGGTTGAAACAGGTTACTTTTCCAATTAGAAATCACTGAATCATTTGTTGTGTTTGCATTGAATATTGCAATGTGATGATATTAAACCTGATATTGATGCTTCAGAATTTGTACCTGTGAATAAAAATACAAAGCACCACATTTTGCATTTTAATTCGATATTTTTTAAAAAAAATAACACCATTTTTTAAAAAAACCTCTACCTAGAGAACCTTAAGTTCTGAGTTTCAGCTGACCAGTCAAACATGCCTATCTGACTGTCAGCTATCGAGGTTATCCATTATGGCGGAGGTTTCCAAACTCCTGGGAAGAGCCTACGCTGCTGTAAGTGGCTGAGGGGCCCTCCCAGGACTAGCAATGGTGAGTTTGGGATCGCACCACCACCACCAACACCACCATGGGACAAAAGTGCTATTTTACCCTTCCTGAGGGATTTTCTGGTCATCTGGGGGGTGCAGGGAGCCTGCGTACCCCTCTGCAGACCTCACCAAGCGTCAAATGGCCCTCCAACATGATCGCGACCCACTTCCAGTTTCGTCAGAAAAACAGGAAGTGGGTAGCGATCACGTTGGAGGGCCATTCTGATGTTTGGTGAGGCCTGCAAAGGGGTCTGCAGGCTCCCCACACGCCCCGGAGGACCAGAAAACCCCTCAGAAAGGGTAAAAATAGCACTTTTGTCCCACGACGGTGGTAGTGGCGGTGGCGCGATCCCAGACACGATATTGACATCACTGCAGGTCGCCACTCCCCCTAAGGGAGTAGCGACCCATTGTTCCTGGCTGGGGCATTGCGATGTCCCAGTTTGGGAACCTCTGCATTATGGGCTTAACTCAATTTTTCTGCTTCCCACTGCTAGGAAGGTAAGAAATCTAATGGGTAGATGGAATGAAAAATAATAAATTGTCTTCATGCTACTCCTGTGATCACCTCTTAAATTTATTAGTTGCAAATTTAAAATCTGTAGCTTTCCACAATCTTTATTTCCAAATAAGATGATGCAAGGGCATACTAGGAATCCAAGTGACGTCATCCTACCATACCACCCACAGCTAAGCTCTTGAATAGCACATAGAATGTCACGGGAATTAATTTTTTTCCACAATTCACCATGTGAAATTTAACAACAGATCATGACTCTGACAGAGATGTCCATAGATTTTTGGAATGGATCCCAATTAAGTCCAATTAAGTGTTCAAGTTCCATTTTCAACTCGGCAAAATTAGGGTCAGCATGGTTCAAGTTAGCTTTTAATTATGTCATTTGTAACTCTGTAAGCCAACCAACTGACTAACCTTGTGTAGTGATCCATAATATTTGTCACAAAGTTTCCTTTCTTCATTTATGATATGATACAGAACACGCCTAATTTCCTGAATGTACACGTTGTCACATTTTGAGAAGCTCTTAATGGATTTTTTAAAAATATATATAAGTTATCACAATAATTGTAAATGGTAACATCTTTTTGAATACATTGCAATGAATGTATTTTATTCATTGTTCCTGCCTTAATGATTGTGTTGGATATAATTTCTTTGTGATTAGGGCCCCCTGATTGACATTGTGGAGCTTCTTAAATCATCTTCCTTAACCAAACACTTGAGCAAAAGTTATGGTCTCGCATTTTCACAGATTATCCGGTTGATGGCTGACAGTGATTAATGGTCTCTTTTCAGTGCATGACCTGACATTGACAAATGGTGGTGAATTTCAGCTGATCAGTACCCTTCCATCATTTTGTGAATGGTACAAAGACTTTTTCACTCTCACAACATAAGGGGATGGTGTTGCAGTGGCACTCAAACTTGCACTCTGTAACTGTTGTTGAGCAATCATGACAAATAATTTCCATGTTGCACCAGAGGGCTTCTTCAGCCTTGGCAGTCAAATTATCCTCGCACCCCCCAATAAGTACGGAAGACAGAGTCTTGGGTTAACTGGGCCACTTTTATTGAAAATACATAACTGCAGCAGGGTTAACTGAAACTATGACCCAAGCATGCAGGGCACTAGACGGGGAAACGGTGCTAACCATCTACCTTCCCCAGTTGATCTGGACGAGCAACAGGCCTACCATCTGACTCAAGGTGGCACCCAGTCGAGGACCAAGGGAGCCTATCATGGCCAACCCCAAAGGGTCGAGGCAGCTGGACAGCGCAGACCCACAGGCCAAGCCATGTGATAGCTTTTGCCAGTTCCAGCCAGGGGGCTTGCCAGCCAGCCTTACCAAGCCAGGCAAGGGACATCTGAGCAGTCCTGGCTCACCATGCCGACCTCAGAATGGACATCAAAGCGTTAACGCCTACCTACCTGCCCCACACAACACCTGCCCAAAGTGACCATGAAAGAAAAAGAACATTAACTAACACTCCACCCAACACCCGTCCCTTCCCAACAGGATGCAATGTGCAGCTGCATCAGTGTGTGTGTGTGTGTGGGGGGATTTAGGTAGGATTAGGCTGCTTCGGTAGGGTGAAAGTCTACAAGTGGTATGGCACAGCAACAGATGTCTTTGTTGCAGTCACCACCGTTTACAGTCCCTGGCTATTTTCACAACGTCTGAGTTTAGTGTGTTCTTCTCACTAGCATGGAAAGGGTGTGTTGAGGCAAGATTTGCATTTGGTTCCTGAAAGCTTGGCAATAGCAGATATCAGTAAGACATTAATTTAAAATAAGGGTGGGGTGTTGTTTTTTGCAGACTATCATTTTCCTCATACACAAAACATAAACATAATGATAGCTTCTAGCTGGACAATTTCCCATCTTATTGCACTCCACAATATCATGTGTGATGTTCCCAATGCCTTTGATCCATCTCTGACTTTATTCTTTCAGGGTGGAAGGAATTAAGGTCTCAGTCATACACATCGCGTTCATTTCAAAATGATGTTTGGGGAAGTAAGTGAGGAATTCAGCACCGTACCATTCTAGATAGCCGAGAAACCGAGAGTGTCACGGTTCTCAAAAGGAACAAACCCACATTTGGAAAAAAAAAATATCGCTGAAGAAACTAATATTCAAAATTAATTCAAAACTCTGGAAAGAGCTATTTGCTCAACCCTATTATTATCTGAAGAAAATGTTGGAGAACTACATTAGCAAGCCGTTAGTACTGAGGATTTCACATTAATGTTCGCTTAGAATCATCTTTTCTGTCTGCCTCATACCAGAGGATCCAGTTTTTGTAAGCACCTCTTTGGAGACTGTCTTTGCTGTCTCCGTAGTGCTGGTTCCTCCCTGTCTGAGCCCAAAATGCTGTAATTAAAGGCTCACATTCCTCTGGCTGTTTTTAGTTTGTTGACAATAAATTGTAAGTGGTCCAACTCCAAAGTTCTGGGGAGCATATATTTAAAAAGCCAGAGGAAGGAAGTCACCCGACTGATAAGAGTAACTGGTCTGCAATTGCTATTCTTATGGTCAAAGAAGAATGTAAACTTTTGCCCCATTCAAATTAAATTAAACTGTTCTTTCCTAAACAGAAGGGAGGATACAGTGGAGATCTCAGGGTTATTACATTGCACCATCACAACAAAGCCAGTGTGGCAACTCACAAATGGTGGACCAGGAGGTCACCAGGCTGCTGGTAGGTGGTGTTTGATATAATAGGCCAGTGGGTGGCACAGCGGGTTAAACCGCTGAACCATAAGCTGTCGATCAAAAGGCCGGCAGTTCGATTCCCGCGACGGGGTGAGCTCTCGTTGCTTGGCCAGCTCCTGCCAACCTAGCAGTTCCAAAGCATGTTAATGCGAGTAGATAAATAGGTACCGCTTGCGGGAAGGTAAACAGCGCTCCATGTTCCAGCTGCATGCTACGCGCTGCGGCAAGGAGAGTCATGCCGGCCACATGACCACGGAGGCGTCTTCGGACAACGCTGGCTCTTCGGCTTTGAAATGGAGATGAGCACCACACCCTAGAGTCGGGCACGACTGGACTTAATTGTCAGGGGTCACCTTTACCTTTACCTAGTTGTTAATTAAGAACTGGGACACGTGATTTCTGGGTCCGGAGCGGCTGGATATAAATGATGACAATACTCTTGTCTGCCTCTTCTCCTGTTCAGCCTCAGGATGCATATCTTTTAAATAAGACTGGTGTCTTATCACCAGTGCCTAATTCTGACACCACAATTTGCTTGAAAACTTGTATTCCCTGGATCAGCCTGAGATCCGTATAGTCCAGGATCCTGTCCCCAACAGCCAGGCAGCCAACCAGATGCTTCTTAGCACTCAGACAAGCAGGGCATGAAGTGGACGTCCCTTCATTTTGTGTTAGCATAAGATGATGAGGTATAGTGCCCTTGAATATGGATGCTCCACTTAGTAATCATAGCTAATAGCCACCACGAATTCATCTCACCATTGCCTGCATAGGACCCAACTGGAACCGCTGTAGTTACGTCAAAATGTAAACCATAAATGAAGTGAGAAATTGCAGAAGGAGGTGGTGGATTCTCCCTCACTGGAGATCTTCAAGCAGAGACTCGGCAGGCACCTGCTGGAGATGCTCTAGGAGGATTTCCTGCTATAGGCAGGGGGTTGGACTAGATGACCTTATGTGTCCCTTCCAACTTTATGATTCCATGAAGTGTGTGGTCTAGCCTGTCACTGAGGAGCAGCTGCTGTGTTAGCAAAAGGCACCCCCATTTGCTGCATCATGAATGCAAGGGATGAGGACCCTGGAAAGAATACTACTACTACTACTACTACTACTACTACTACTAATAATAATAATAATAATAATAATAATAATAATAATAATGGGAACAGGATGTCAGGGGATTTCTCTCTTTTGCCACTGGCATTTTAACTGCCTTGCCAGCCCTCCATATCTCTTTGCTTTTAGTACATGCCTTGCTTTGATCCTCTTGCATGCATCTTTTTGATTGCTTTGTTCATTCAATATTTTAATACACTTTGGGAGCAATCCTGCCCAGCTGCTATGCCAGCACAGTGACTGTTGTGCTAGGTTTAGGGTGTCGCGAACGTGCTGTAAAGCATGTTCACGACACCAGGTGAGTAAGCTGCGCCAGCCCGCCAGTGCCAATGCAGTGCGTACCGGAGCAGATAAGGGCCTCCCGGAGTGGCACAGGGGCGGGGCGTCTGTGTGTGTTGGTGTGTGATTTTTTTTCCCCTTTGAGAATCAATGGAAGATTCCCCCCCCCTCTTTAACATAGCACTGGGGATGGGGGGTGCAATTAGGAACAAAATTGTCGCAAGAGAAAAGTCCTAAAGTCCCCCACAACCCCTCCCCACAGTAGACCACCTCCTTCTGCTGCAATTTTTTTTTAAAAAAATGAACACACACACTCTGCCATGTTATATGTTTAAAATAACATGTACTTTCAGCCCTTAAACATCCATCCCTCCTTACTGGTGTTGCCAACTCTCAAGGATTGGCCTGGAGTTCTAGGAATCTGCATCAATTTCCAGGTTACTACTGAAGCAAGCCTGGAGACATTAACAGGACCTCCCTGGTTTAATGACATTACATCATGTGGGGAAAAATATATATCTCCAGAAATAGCCCCAGTCACAGCTGGCAACTCTACTTCTTACTGTGCAGCAAAGTGATACTGAGCAAAAAAGAGATAGTGTTAAAGAAAGATATACTAAGACCATTTAATACAGGAGAGAAATGTGCTTTGGAAAATGTCACTCCTTCCCACTGGCAGCGAGGAACACTCTTCTCTATAGGCCAACTCCTCACCAAGGAAATAAGCCTGTATCTAGACCAGTGTTTCTCAAAGTTGGCGGGGCCGTGACCCACCTCGTCCGGCAGCTGCTCCCACATTGCGCCGGGTCCAGGGTGGCCTCTGGAGGCCTCCGTGGGCCTCAGAAGGGCCTCCTGATGCGACCGGAAGTTGCGTCAGTGAAACCAGAAGTGACCAGGATGTCACTTCCAGAGGCTTTGCAAGGCCCACTTAGACCTCCAGAGGCTGTCCTGGGCCCAGTGTGATGGGGGAGCAACTGCAGAAGGTGAATCGTGACCCAGAAGTGGCCTCTGGTTGCTTCTGTTTGGCTCCAATTTGGAGCCAAATGGAGGCAGGGGGCGGGGGCACAACTGGCAACCCACCTCAGCATCAGGCCACAACTCACCCAGTGGGTCGCGACCCACAGTTTGAGAAGCCCTGATCTTGACCATACCAGTTCAGTCTGCAGGTGGGAGCTCACATGAATGACAGCTTTTTTATGCAAAACAAGTCCCTGTAGGTCAAGTCCCTGTAGGTCAAACTAGATGTCAGGTAGAAGCTGAGGCATTGTGGGTTTCAGTGGCTTGGAGCCAAAGAGAACCTTTGCTCAGTAGAATTACTGAGCATGCTCAGTAGAATTTGCAGTAGAATCTTTGACTTCTTCATGTTGCATTGCAGATCCCCATGCCTTATCACAAACCGACAAACTTTGCAGTCTTTCCTCAACATTTGAAAAGCTGCTTGTGATCTGAGCCACATTGGGGCTGCAGGGCCCAATTGGAAACATTTTTCTACTTACCTCTGAGTAGACATGCATAGTCTTGTGCTCTAATGGCTCAATTACACACACACACACACACACACACACACACACACACACACACACGCTGGTGTTCTGGCGGTGGGGTTTGCTTTACAGCCGTCGTAAACAGCCTTACAGAAGCGCTACCTTCCCGCCACCAGAGAGGCTGTGGAGGCATCATGCGTGGCAGCAGGGTCCGGAGCAGCTGACGGTAAAATTTTAAAATATAAGCAACGGTATAAACAAACGCTACTGACTGAATTCAGAAGAAAATTAAAACTGTTGCTGTTCTCTATACAACCCTGTAGTGTGATGTGTATGTTGCAGAGTGTTGTGTGTATTTGACAATAGAGTAGATTACCCTAGTGTGGGGGGCCCTCAGGCATGGGGCCCAATTGGGAGGAATCGGTCCAATTGGCTTAAAGCCGGCCCTGTTTGTGATATGGCATAAGGATCTGCCATTCAGAATGAAGAAGTCAGAGGTTCTACTGGACACATCCAAGCTCTTGGGCGCACCCATTCTGCTCTTTGGATCCAAGCCTATATAGAGAGAGGATGTTGTTGTACACAGGAGACTTCAGTCATCTGCAGTGGTTCACCCCAGACAGCGGAAATGGGTCTAGTTCTGAATGTTTGTACAGAGGTTTCATTTCAGATTCCCTCCCTCCCTCCCGTCACCGTATTGTTGTGAGCCTGTTCCAAGGGATTAAGATCATTTGATTTAGGGCTGGGAGGAGCTTACTGTATTCTCCAGTTCCCCTTTGGAATAAAGTTGCAGTAAACTAACTCAATATTCAACGATGTCAGCTTGCATGATTCGTACAAGGCAGCCTCTGCCTTCCGTTCTACTCTCCTTCCAGATTCCCTGGTTCCCACCTCCTTCAGACACATGATGGCAGACAAATTAGTTTTCTCGATCATTTTGGCAGCTTTTAGAATATTGATTCAAGTGAGGAGAGGCAGCACTTGAAAAGAACATCAATGCTGGGGCCTTCCTTATAGACCAAGTTTAAAAATAATAATGGAACAGACTTCTGTAATAAAAACAGGATCATAACAGTACGGCATTATAAGATGACAGAACTCTTTCCATCCATGCAGAACTAAAAGAGATGTCGGCCTTTGGAAACAGAGCTGAAACCACTGGCTCTCCATGCTGTCGATTGATCACCGTTGCCTGAAGCCAGATACAAAGAGCAATGACCTAGAAGAAACTGGATTTGTATCGCGTTACCCTCTTGCCGACGTCGCCAATTCCAAAAGCCCTATGTAACTTGCATCTCTCTTAACAGATACTCTTTATATCCACAGCAATGTTCAGTAACAGAGAGAATCTCTGACCACAGTTGTCTGGTTTTCAGCTCAAGTGCCCACAAAGAGATTGGCTTCTAGTGCTTCATCTTATATGACCTAAGCGTAATATATTTTCAGCGTTTTCATGTTCATTTGATGTGACGTTTGAATTGTTTTTGCAGATTTCCGTTATGTTTCGGCATGTTTTCATGGGGTTTCCACTGCCGTCTTGGAAACTTCAGTTTTGGACACTGGTCGAGATCTGTTGTTACTCATAGCTCCTGAAATCACAATTCGGTTCTCATAGGGTGCAAGGAAAACCTCTATGCATTTTGTCACCATCTGATGATTGAAACTTTCATCTTGCAAAGGTATTTCTGATACATGTAAATATGTTCTAATGTGGCTGGATGCCTGGAGACTTTTGGAAGAATTTAAAGGCCGTTTTAAAAACAGAAATGTTTCCACTATGCAGGAGTATGTTTGCATGTATGTTCATGTAGCTCTTTGAAAAAGGAGAGACTTTTCCTGAATGAATGGCTACATAAGCTGTTTGTGGTCTGGGCTAATTAACTTCACTACAGCAGTGACTTGTGTGGGATTAACCATGCAAACCTATCCATGTCTACTCAGAAGTAAGTCCCATTGAGTTTAATGGGCATTTATTCCCAGATAAGTGTGTATAGGGTTGCAGCCTAAGGGAAGTGGCTGCAATTAGGAAAACAATTAAGCAGGCTTTCAAGAAGTGTGTTTCCTCACCCTCTTCTCCAGTTACATTTGTACCAAGGTGTGGCATCAATGCTGGATTAGGGCTAACACAATGATAGCATTGAGGAGGAATCAGCTCCTTTACCCAAATACACCCCGTCCCGCAGCATAGCGAGGCGAACCCCCACCTGGTGCGAAGTGTACCTCGTGGAGGCTCTGTGTTCCGGAAATAGGCTGGCGGTGACAAGATGATGTTGTCACATCACCACCAACTCTTTCCAGAGAGCTGCTATTTTTGATCCAACCAGAGCCAAGGGCCCATCCAGCATGCAAACTGTGCACCACTCTAGGCCTCTGGTGTCACCATCCATGGAGTGTTGTGCCTAGTGTGGCCCGCGCAAGTAGCACCCCCATAGTGATGCAACTGACCCCCCCCCAATAAGCACACGGCTAGGCTGATCATATCCAAAATGGACAGGGTGCCTTGGAAGTTGGGCAGGAGCAGCTCATCATGGAAGGGTGCAACAAACTACACCTGCCCAAATTCCCTCTTCTTACAATGATTAAAGCAGGGGCGGGGAACCTTTTCCCTGGCGATGGCCGTTTTAAATATTAGAAATTTGCTTGAGGGCCGGCCGTAAGGCCGTTCGCCATTTTTATTTATTTAATTAATTTTTGCCCCCGCCCCCCCCCATCGGCCTCCGGAGGCTCCGCACTCACCGTCTGAAGCCGCCGCCGGGTCCGCGCGTCACCTCCGGCGTACCATGCCGATGAGGGCAAGAGGGCAAGAGCTTGCCCTCATTGGCGTAGTACGCATGTGCGAAATGGCCAACGGCCTGGTGAGAAGGGGTCGAGGCGGCGGCCGGGGAGGACATGCAAAGGCCCTCTCCTGGCCTCTGGAGGTGACACGCGGACCCGGCGGAGCCTCCAGGGGCCGGTTGGGCGGCCTCCCAGCAATCTCTCCGGGGGCCAGACCGGATGGCCTCGGGGGCCTGATCCGGCCCTGGGGCCGGAGGTTCCCCACCGCTGGATTAAAGGTATAGGCACCCTGTCCCTTTTGGGATATGGTCAAGCCAATTCCTGACAAAATACAAACACTGAAGCAAGTCTTATATTTCATCATGCCTCCACCCATTATCATGGCCGCCTACGTGGGGGGAGGTATCACACTACCATGTATCCCCCCCGGAACATTCCCACTCTGACTCAAAGCTGCTGACCATCAGCAAACCATCTATGCTTCTCAACCCCAACCCTAACTAGGCTGGACTGTCCAGCTTACTCCAGCTGCCTCCTTTCCCGGATAGGATACAGCGTGCCTATGCTGGGGAAGGATAGGATTGGGCTGCCCATAATATTCTGATAAAACTAATCAGATTTTTCTGTATGATTTTTCTGCCTAATTACCTCACCGGGGGGCAAGCAAAATTAATCTTCACTCAGAAGACTTTGCTTTGTTTGCTCTCAGTTACATCATCACATAGACAACTCTGATTGGCTCTGTGAGGATGTCATAAGGAGGAAGGGCTATTTGGGGCTCTTTTCAAACACACACAAAAACGCTGCAGCTAATTGGGGACCACAGTGCCACCATCTGGTGAATGGTGACCACAGTGGGGCACGGATGGCAAACCCTGTATGCCAGATACAATCAGGCACATATTGAGTGCCACAATTTATTTTAAATAAAGAAATATTGTCTTCATGTATCCCAGTTTGGTGGTGCCCCCTCATTCTGTTGCACATACTTGTGAAAAGTAGGAAAAAGCTCTTCCCCAGCAGCCTCCATAAACAGGTGCACATATTTCAGGGAAAGACAGACAATATTTGTAAAATGTGCCCTCCCCCATTTTAAATCTGAATGCCAAATGGAGTACATGGTCAGTCACTGGGGAATTATTTATTACAGTATTAGCTGTCCAGTCCACATTTGTCTGCATATCAAAGCTTGTAGGGTATGATGGTGGCATTAGGACCTCACTAAAAGACCACCCAGAGTTTAGGAATGGCGAGACCCTACTCTGTGGAGGCAACAGACTCCAACCACATGCTAAATTTAATATGGAAGTTTGAGTCACGACTACAAAATGCTGAGGTAATATTCTTTTTTGACAGTAACATATGGCCCTAATTCTGCACAACTGATGTAAGGTGATATTTTAATATCCCTTTCTCAAATCTTTAAGCAACATGCCCTTAGCAAATTTGCAGCAATCCATGCCAGGGAACACAGAGACTTGAGCAAAGCCCCTTCGGCTGAATGTCATATTTGGACCTGCGGCATTCACTTGTGTATATGGCACTTCTTTTCCAAACGTGATACGTTGCAGATGAAGACGTTTCAAAAGAATGTATAATAAGGTAATAGACAAACGTTTTTTTTAAAAAATCACTCTTTCTTTTTGAAGGGGGAAAATACTTTTAATTGGGTTATTGGGGAGTCCTGTGTGTTTGTCTTGTTAAAAACAAAACAAAACAACCTTCACCCACTGAATCAAGGTTGGGGCTACCAAGGATGGGACTGTAGCTCATTGATAGTTCATGTGCTGGACATGCAAAAATCCTAGATTCAACCCCTGGCATTTCCAGGTAGGGTTGGGGAAGACCCTTGTCTGAAAACCTACAGAGCCAGAGGTATAACTAAGGGGAGCGGGGTGTGTGTGTGCAGACCGCACCGGGTGATGCCTTCAGGATGGATTGACCCCCCTATTGATATTGAACCCCCTATTGATATGAGCATTAATATGAGCATTAATAATCCAGCTTGTGTGATTGGAGAGGACACTGCGTATCTGACTCTTAACTGGGAGAGGAGAGGGAGACAGTCCCAGACCATACCATCAGGAGTGAGGGTCTGTCTAGCTGAGCACAGTCTCACGTTTGGATAAGGTAAAGGTAAAGGTGACCCCTGACAATTAAGTCCAGTCGTGTCCGACTAAGTTGTGGTGCTCACCCCCATTTCAAAGCCAAAGAGCCAGCGTTGACCGAAGACGCCTCCGTGGTCATGTGGCCGGCATGACTCTCCTTGCCGCAGCGCGTAGCATGTGGCTGGAACACGGAGCGCTGTTTACCTTCCCGCAAGCGGTACCTATTTATCTACTCGCATTAACATGCTTTGGAACTGCTAGGTTGGCAGGAGCTGGCCAAGCAATGAGAGCTCACCCCGTCGCGGATTCGACTGCCGGCCTTTCGATCGACAGCTCATGGTTCAGCGGTTTAACCCACTGCGGCAACATATGCCAACTGCCCAGAGCCTCCTATTGCCTCCCCCCGCATCTCGTTGCCAGAAGGCGGGGCTAAACTAACCCTAATGAGGAATTGCTTCCGTTGGCAGGGCTCATGATGACGGGGTGACACTAACCCTAGTAACGCCACTGTAACAGAGCTACTGCCAGCAAGTGGGTTGTAATTTCACACTAGTGCTGGGGTGGGGGAGAAAAACAATTTTCAGCCATTTCCAGATTCCTCTCTAGTTCCCCCCCCCTCATCATGTCACATGCCATCTTGTCCTGGAGGCTCACCAACCCTCAGGAGCAGGTTTTCAGGGAGTACAAAGGACTGGAAAGAGAAGGGGGAACTGGCAAAACTGATGCCTCTCCTCTTGCACAGGCATGAGACAGCATGGGTGAAGAGTGGGTTTATATGCCACTGAGCATCAACAATATTGACCTAGATGGAGAAATGGCTTCACCAGTAGTGCTGCAACTCTGATTTTCCAAATTTCATGTTCTTGGACTGAACTCGCCCATTCCATTACTGTGGTCACTCCAGCTGAAATGAGTCAAGCTGCTATAAGCAGCTAACAAATGATCAATTGATTGGTTGAGAATGATCTCCTCTTGTTACATTCAATCAATTACTCAAGAAAAGGAAACAGTTAGTGCACAGATTACTCGTGCTGAGCTGCCATGGGCGGGGGGTGGTGGTGGTGGAAACAAATATTTGCAAAATAGAAACAACTGTCCCCTTCCCCGCCAGTTTCATCTTTTTTCCTCCCCTTTCTTCACCCCTGTGGGGAAGGGTGCAGAACTGTTTGCAGGAGGTAGCAGGAGGATTTGCACTTGTTTGCAAAAGTCTCCCAAGCGGCCTCTGGCATGTTAGAATAATGTAAGTAAGGGAAGTTAACAAAAAATATCAATCAAATTTTGTTCAGGATTCACTCTAGCAGCTGGACCAGTCAGGCTGGGGTACAAGGAGGGGCTGGGAGTGAACCACACCTGTAAGAGGTGATTGTGCCCCCCCCAACACCCAGAGGGATGCAGCACCCAGCAGCCACTTGTCTTGATACAAGCTGAACCCTTTATCTGGATTGTCCCCAGCCCTCCCTCTCCATAGGGACATGGTACAGTGGCATAGCAGGGGGGGGCAGGGGGCATCACATTGTCCAGGGGGGCACACAGTGTTTGCTGCTCCGAGCAGTTGGAACAGCAAGTGAAGTTTGGCCCCCTTGCCCCCCAACTACACCCTCCCCCTCCAGCAAAGTTTGGCCCTCCCTCAGCTTCCGTTTGACTCCAAATCGGAGGCATTCCAGAAGCAGGGGTAGGGCGATGATGCAGGGGGCAGGGTGACCCTGGGTACCAACTGGTCCAGCTACGCTACTGATATAGTGGGCTGGCAAGTTATGTTAACAGAAATACACACTTGCCCTAAGTACCTTGCGTTGACATAGCTACTAGACAAAAGAATTGAAAAAAGAACATTGCTGAGTCACTGAGATAAATGCAAACTCAGGAGATTTATTTTTAGTGTGTCCTGTATTTTTTTTTTAAAGGAGATAGCAACTTGGAAATTCCAATACTATTCAAGTCAAGAGGCTTCATCGGATCTCCAGCTTCAGTGATCAACACTTAGACCCACAGAAAAATGAAGTGGTTTAAGGCGGCTCATAAGAAACTGGCTTCTGGCAGGAGGACAGAAAAACTCTCTGTACCGGATATTTGGCAACGAGTTCAGTCTAGCTGACATTTAAAGCTTGGCAGGATTTTGTTTGTCTTGTCTAAACGGTGGAGTTTTATATTTCCAGGATGATCCTGTCAGCAATGATTGGTTGCAACTTCACCGAGAATTCTTTGAAAGAATTTTGTATAATGGTTGTCAAGTTGCAGACAAGTGTGTATTGCACAGGGGATACTCAAAAAGAGGCAATTTTTTGGCAGCTCAGCAATGTAGGAACTGTGAAAGCAACTATGAGAAGCGTTCCCAAATTTCGGGACAGTGCCCCGCAGTACAAAATACAAGGAGTTTGTGACATAGCAATATCTGCATTGCTTGTGTAAGAAGCTCCGTTGCAGAAATAAATTTTCTATCCTGAACCTCATTTGTAAACTGGTGCAAGAGAGTGCTGAAAGCCAAATTCGGTGTTTACAGAAGAGAATTATCCATTGTTGATATTACTGTGAGTTATAAGTTAGCAGCTCTTAAAGATGGAGCGGCCAAGAAGGCTTGGAGATTATTGTCATCTTGATTGTCAAGTCAAAGCGGCTAAGAATGCAGAATTCCAAAGCTTCCTGGAAGGCACATGCGATCCGTGGCCTATGTTATTGGCAGTCCTGGAGATTCCTAAGGATCCGCCACGTCAGACTTTTCAACAGACCTATATCATTATTCGTATTTATATCACACCCTCTCAAAAGAACTCTGAGCAGTCTTCATTGCTCCTTTGCTACTCACAACCCTGCAAGGTAGGATAGGCTGAGAGATAGTAACTAATTCAAAGTCCATCAGTAAGCTTCATGGCTAAGTGGGGATTTGAACCTGGATCTTCCAGGTCTAAGTCCAACTCCTGCAACATTCATATATTCACTGCTGAATTGCCCTTACCATCAAGAATTTTTTCCTGAGGTCCAACCGGAATCTCCTCCCTTGCCAGAGGCGTCGCTTCGGTAGGGGCGGGGCCGTACGTTTCGCTCCGTCCTAGTCCCGTTTACCAAGCGAGCAGGAGGCGGCCCCGCTCCCTCACTGTCGGAGCCATTCCCGTGTGGAGAAAGCAGCAGGCAAGAGACGTGGAATGGCTCTGACAGTGAGGGGGCGGGGCCGCCTCCTGCTCGCTTGGTAAACGGGACTAGGACGGAGCGAAACGTACGGCCCCACCCCTACCGGAGCGACGCCTCTGTCCCTTGCAGTTTGTGCCCATTGGATCTAGTTCTACTCTCAGAGGCAGTTGAGAACAAATTTCTTCTTTCTTCCTCATGACAGCCTTTCAGGTCTTTGAAAAGCGTTATCATATCCCCTCTCAGCCTCCTCTTCTCCTGGCTAAACCATACCGAGCTCCCTCAACCTTTCCTCGTAGGGCTTGTTCTCCAGTCCAGTTCTTATGATTTATGGAGGGGAGAGGGTAAGAAAGAGAAAGGAAATTGGTTCCTGTAGCAATAGAAGGTGATGGTTTAAAAATAGAGATGGAGGAAAGGAGGCAAAGGAACAAAGGTGCACGTGGGTGGGGTGAGGGATCCACTACCTTCGATTTCATAAAGGTGAAAGAAAGAACACAGAATTCTAGCCACATGGAATGGGGAGTTGGCAGTTCCCTTGCAAAGACTCATCTTTGATGGAGGAGGTTAACGAACCACAAGCCAAGAATAGAGGCCTCTTTAAAGTGAGGGCAAGTTTATCAGCAGAGGGATCGAGGCATACGTGGGAGGAGACCATTAAGCAGAGAAGGGAGTCTATAACGTGAGAGATCTCCCAAAAGAAATGGGAAAGGGTTTCATTCAGGCAAAACCTCACCTCCCAACCAAGGCTAGTAAATCCTTCTCAGCTGGAACTGAGAGCAAAGCACACAGCAGAGGGATCAGGAATGGAGGAGGACACAGCAAGTCCTCGCTTAAAGTTGTCGATTAGGTTCTTGGAAAGTCCAACTTTAAGCAAAACGACTTACAACGAAACCAAGTTTTACCATATAAGTTTATGGCATATTTCTGGTCACAAAAACATCACCAAAGTTCTAAATAAAGACCCAAAACACTTCTAATGATTAAACATTGAAATAAATGTGAGCTTTCCGGGCCAGAGAAAGCCCACGCGGACATGGGGAAAATGTGTGGTGACCACTCTAGATTAGAACGTAGCCCCAGGGTCCCCTAATACCTGGCACTGGCCAAGGGGAACGCTGTAGAAAGTAAAGAGATAAATAAGAACAAAATTATTTGAAACTCCCATAAAGAAAAGGTCAACAGAGAGTTTGAAAAAGGATCCCCTGTGGAATGTACTTTGGAGGAAAATGCTTGACATATACAAATAGGGTGATTCAGAAATAGAAACAAATCCCTCTCACCCATGTCCTTGTTGGTAAGAAGGTTTCACTAGACGAGTATCACTAACTAAAAAATCCTTTTGAATTATAGGGGCAAGGATCCAAAATGGGTATCTGAATCCTCATTCAGATTTGGCTGCCCAGACCATAGCTAATCTTTTAAAATCTTGTTGTTGTGCGATTAGCCAAAGCATGTCATTAGCTCATGAAACAATTGGAAAAGAACAAAGCCATTGACTTGGGGGGTTTCAGAGCCCCAGGATATGCACGGTGTTTCGTTACACGAAATAACTCATGAAATGAAACCTTTCCCTCCTCTCTTGGAGAAAGGAAATGCGATGTTTCAGCTCATACTTTGCATTTTTTACAATAATGTTTTTCTCCAAAATATTATTTATTTTGGTTTCTTCCCCCCCCCCGTCCTGAAAACTCAGGATAGTGTTCAGCAATTTTAAAGCAAAAGAGCATAACAATAACTCGAAACACAGCGACTGATGCAGAAATACTTAATGAGCCCAAGCAAACAGTTCCATGCCTAGAGACCCAGAAATCCATGTCAGAACTGCTGGGTCCTTGACAGGTTCCTGCTGAGTTTGGGTGAGTTCCTGCTGAGTGCAGGTGGTTTGTGACCAGCAAGGAGAAGTGAGAACAGCCATCCCTCCTGATTGCTCAGACCATCCATCAGGAAGTCGGTATCTTGTTGTGTTGTCTGCTCCCTGAGGCATCTGGTGGGGCCACTGTGAGATGCAGGAAGCTGGACTAGATGGGCTTTTGGCCTGATCCAGCAGGGCTCTTCTTATGTTCTTATAAGGAAGCAATGACTGCTGCCAACTTTCATTGCTAACAATTAATACATAGATTAGACACCATGGTCTTCTACAGTCTTGGGCTTCTGGGGGACATCACAGTGTCACAACTTACAGTAAATGTTACAATGCAGGCCACTCAGTTTTTGTATCAAGTATAAACACAATTTTTTTTTTCTTGGAGCCGTATTGGGGGAAAAAATGGCTGGGGGAGAAGTGGTTTAGCAGAGGAGGCAGAGGCAAAGAAAGGTTCCAGCACCCTGTTCTGCCATCCCATGCGACCCTGCTTAGTAGCAATTTGACATGGCCTTCAGAAATCTTGCAAGAAAGCCTTGAGAGCCAAAGAATCCCTTGAGCCTGGGTTTTGGATAGAGCAGAGTCTACGTAAGCTCCACTGGAGAGGCAGTGGGTGGAAACTCATGCAGGATCACTCTCACTCTGGTCAGCAATGTTCTTCCCCTGACACACAGCGCAATCCTGTGTAACTCTTGCACCAGTGTAACAGTAGATCCACCATTGGTGTTAAGGAGGCAGATTGGCTCCTCTTGAACAGGTGGTCTTTAGCCAGAAAGCAAAAGGGAGAGCAGACCAGCTATCCTGTTGCCCAACCCTACCCTACCCTGGCCATTGCAATTAGCCAGAAGAAACCAGGATCCAGAGCACAAACAGTAGGCCTCAGATCTCCAAGAAGGCTTCCTAATCTTCAGGTTCAACAATTAATGACACGTTGATTAAGGTGGGGTTGCTAAATATTCTCTTGCCATTCCTTGTACAGAGTCGGACCTTTTTATCCACAGTTTTTTTTATACACGGATTTGACTCAACACAGATGGCAAAGCTGTGGAAGAGGGACTCCAACCGCACTACATTACCTCTTTTTTCAGTGTTGTCAGGGGCCTGCCAGCCACTTCCAGCCTCCTGCACGTGTCCAAACCACTGAAAAATGCAGCCGGGAATCTCTGGCGCCATTTACAGGTTGCTTCCTGTAGTGGCTTTTGTTTTTTTCAGTCAGTTTAAACAAACTCAGGAGGAGGGAAGTGGCAAAGATGCTGGAAAAAAAGTTAATGTGGAACCACTCCCCCCACCCCCGGATTTCATACAACACTGATTTTTCTTATCCACTGTGATTCCAGGAACAGAACCCCAGTGGATAAAAAGGTACGACTGTATTCCCAATTCCCTGTAGAGGTTATTAACTAGACTTGTACAGTTTTTGACTGAGGCAACCCAGGTCTCTTCTGTGTTTTGTCTGAGATGTGTGTCTGTCTCACTTTCATCTTCGAAATGGAATACTCATCAGTATAATAACCATTGCCAGCAAAAATTCCAAGAGCTCTTACAGGGCAGAAAGCAAGCAAGCAAAGACAACATGTTTACACGATGACTCAGGATAACAGCAGAATTGCCAAGGCTCATCACTGAAGTTTCACTTGTATCCAATGTACCATCTCGGTTTTCCCTCGTGTTTGTATGAGAAGGAGTATGTTTGCAAAAGCATAAGCAGAAGGCTAATTCACATGTGAAACTTGGACCGTTTTTCAGCCTTTTCATGTCATGATGGTTGTGGTATGCCAGTTCATTTAAGAAGAAATCAGCTTTACTTTTGCACCATCCTTTTTGAATAACCCTGTATTTTGTATGTAACCCTGTATGTCCTGTAAGACATACATAACCCTGTATGTCCTGTAAGAGCCAGGATGGTGTAGTGGTTTGGGAGTCGGACTTAGACCTGGAAGATCCAGGTTCAAATCCCCGCTCAGCCATGAAGCTTCCTGAGTGACCTTGGGCCAGTCACTATCTCTCAGCCCCACCTACCTCACAGGGTTGTTGTGAGGACAAAAAGGAGGGGAGGAAATATGTACACCACTCTGAGCTCCTTGGAGGAAGGGCGGTATAAAAATGTGAAAAATAAAAATAAACAAATATTTGATCTCTGAAACACCTAGTCTGCAATCTGTTGTGACTTTCTTGGGTTTACGTATGCCTCACTCTGTGATGAATTTGGCATTCATACTTGATAGAGTCGACTGACTCAGACCTGGTCACTTCATTGCTTACTGAGTCTTTTCTCCTTCATCTTCCTCCCCATCCTCTGAGATTAGCTGAGGTCCTTCCCTGTTGAAAACCCATCCTCTTGTTTTCAAAGGTGAAAAAGTTTTAGCATGACTTGGTTGTTTGAAAAAACTTCTCAGGAGGCTTTATTTTCATTAGGGTTGAGGTGAAATCCCATTCAGGCATCAACAATGAAGTGGAGGCATTTTGGGAACTATTTCAGGGTAGGTAGGGGCAAACTGGGGGTGCAACATTAGTGACACAGCCCAAGCCTATGCTGGTCTCCGCTGGCGGGACTGGGCTCCATGCTGTTGCAAATGTGCCGTAAAGCACGTTGTGACAGCGCGGAGGCCTGTTTCACTAGCATGGAGGCCAGTGCCAGCAGGCCTCCACCAGGGACGGAGTTGCGCCCGCCAGAGGCAGGTGAGCTCCACTCCGGCCAGTGGGGAGGGGGGAGGGTGGCGGGGGAGGCGGGGAGGAGGCATTCCAGGGTGGGGAGAGGGTGGAGAGGAGGGTGGAGTAGGCCTGGGAGGGGCAGGCTCGGTGGAATCGTAACCCCCTCCCTGGGCTTGAAAGCCTGACACAGGGCTTCTCAAAGCTGCGCCGTCAACCATCTTGCTGGTATGCCTATGAGTAGCCCCATAAGAGCTGCTGGGGCTCGACACAGGGGAAGGGGATGAATGTCCCCTCTGCTCCCATTGAGGAGACCTCTGGCCCCACGCTGGATGCAATGGAGCCTGCCCCGGCACCGCTGCATGTGAGCATAGGACTTTTAATAGGATTGGGCTGTCAGAGATGTTTCACCTGATGGTCAATAGTTAAGAACAACCACTTTTATGTCCCAGAAAGAAGCAACTACATACATCGTGGGGCTCTGGGAGAAAATGGCAACTCCTGAGAGAATTGGCAGCCATCTGGCAAGCCGCATGACATAGCTGGTAGGTTGTGTTCAGCTTGGTGGCCCACACGTTTACAGGGCTGACTGATCTCCTTTTTTTCTGAAGGTCTTCCCTGATTTTTCACTGTACTCCTTCACTCCTGATCCCTCGGCTGTGTGCTTTGCCCTCAGTTCCAGCTGAAAAAGGATTTAGTATCCCTGGTTGAGGGGTGAGGTTCTGTCTGAATGAAACCCTTTCCCATCTCTTTTAGGAGATCAAGGCAATGCTGAAAAAGAGTGTGAAAAGGTAAGACCAACCTCACCCTCCCTCTCCCAAATTGAAGCTGAAGGTTCTCATGAACAAACTTTTGGCTCTGATCTCATTTTGGTATTACTGCAAAGAGTGAGTAGTTATGGCAGTGTTTCTCAAACTGTGGGCCGGGACCCACTTGGTGGGTTGTGACCTGATTTCTGGTGGGTCCCAGGTGATAGAAAAATCAGATAAGCCCTGAGGCTATTCAAAAATCAGATAGCTGCTAACTGCCCTTCAAAGATCTGAACTCCTGCAGTTTGCAAGATAGTTGCTAATTACCCTGCAAACAGCAGAGCTTCTGCAGTTTGCAAGCTTGTGTAAATATAGGGAGATAAATGTTTGAGCATCTCATAAAGCTAGGTGGGTCCCGATAGAGTGGCATTTTTAAAAGTGCTAAAAAGTTTGAGAACCACTGAGTTATGGGATCGGAAGATGGCAGTACTGTTCTGAACTTCATGCTGGAGCATTGCATGAGAAAAGTGAAACAAAATCCGAAGACATTCTTCTGCTCATGCAACATCTTGTACAAGAGCAGAAGTGTCAACCGTAAGTCCCAGCAGAAGCTCCCCTGACCCAGGGGGACAATTGGCCTTGTGATAATTGAACTGCGAAGTGACAACTCTCAGTTGTAATAGGAGCTGAAAGACTTATCTCATTCCTTCTTTCTCTTTTGGAATAGGTCCGTCAACTCTCTCTCATGTGCGCTGAGAGGGGGGGAGGAGGAACAAACATGTTGGCACCATACCTTCATCCATTTTTTCCTACTGTAATGGGCAGTGCAATCCTCCATAACTTTAGAACGGTGAAGCGCAAGGTGCTGAAATTGTCAAGGCACACCATCAGTTTTTTGACAATTGACAAGGCACACTGCACTGCCGGCTGCACTGGCACTGCCATCCCCCAATGGCCCTACTAATAAATGACCCTCCCCAATCTTCTGCAGCACACCTGTGGACCATTCGCGGGACACCACTGTGCCGCAGCACACTGGTTGAAAATCACTGCTGTAGGTGCACAGGCCAGGCTTTTCCCTGTGTACAAAACACCACGTATAGTGATGGTGCTATAAAAATAGTAATATATAAAGAGAGAGACTGTGAAACTTCAGTTCTCTCAGATTGGTAAACTTCTCTGACCTCAGCCAAAAATGCTCAGGGATTACATAGCTCCCTTTCTCCCAAGGCTCCAGAGAAGTAACTGCATATTTCCCAAAGTCCTTAAAAATCAGTCTTGGGTGATTTTGCGTAGCAATCTTTGACTAAAAGCAGGGAAATGCTGTCAAATTTTGTACAGTTTGCTTAGTTGTTCAGCCCAAGGCTCTCCTTCCTTGAACATCTGTGCAGGTATGCATGAACACAGCCCTACAAAGCAAGCTGGTCAGCTGAAGCACTGACTGTGCATTTGCAGAAGGTCATTTAATGCTCCGAGGCACATAAGACCTTCACTGGAAATGACTATTTTGATTTACAACACATCCAAGCATCATGAGCTATGTAATTATATGACATCTGCATCCTTTTTGCCCAAAGGGTAAAAAGTAACCGGGGCATTTTTTAGTGGGTAGGCTTCCAGGAAGTAAAGGGTTAACCTTTACCAGTGTGTAAATGCCAGTGTAGCTCCCACCCACCCTCGGCTTTCTACAGAATGTCACAGATTCTGCAGCTAAGGAAAAAAAAGGTAAACAAAAGCTATTTGCCACTCAAGGTGATGCAATGTTTGGCCCTTGCAGTAAGGGAAATCAATGGGCCGTTGTGTATAGGTAGTGATTGTTTAGCCTCCTGCAAGGACTTTTTATAGTGATGCATCACTACCCCATAGCTAATCTTGCCGGTATAGCAGGACTTGTGTTTGCTGTGATGTTGTTCAATCTGCAGAAAGTCTCCTGCTCGCATCTCTAGTTCTTGGAAGGGGGGAGATGAAGGGGTATTTATTTTACAGAATGATTTTTTTCTCCAAATTTAGAATGTTGGCTTTCAAGTTTGCCAACTGACTTTGGTCCAGTAAAAAAAACCAGCGTGTTTATTAATCTTGATGAAATCATAGCTGAGTTGATTACCACACATCTAAAAACTGGTTTGGCTCTTACGTTGCATAAAGAAAACAACTTTTTCCCCCCCCGTGATGTTTTCAGTGCATGAATATAGTGTACTGTATTGTCATTTGTTAGTACCCCGAACACATCTAAGACTTCCTACTCGCCCTTGCCTGAGACTGAGATATGGTTCGGTTCAGCCTTATTTCAAAACAACTCTTTACATTTTATTGCTTTATTAAATAGGCATAAAAAACATTTTCTGGGAAGATAAATGAAAAAACCAGAAAAACTCATTTTAAAGCTTGAGTTCATGTGCTAGGCATAGCAAGCCAAGCTATTCTAAAGTTCCTTGAGTGATCCAATTCTGGAATGTTGACTTTTATAACCATAATTTTTGTTTCTGTCCAGAGGCGTCACTGGGGTGGGTGGGGTGGGCGGTAGGTCACCGGGCGGCGAGGGTGACACGCAGCAGGGGGGTGCACAAGCCGCTGATTCAGTGGCAATTTGGCAGCGTGGGTGCAGTGGCAAAAACAGCTTTTTGGGATGTGGCGACAGCAACAGGAGTTGCCCGCCCACCCACACTCCTACTGTGCTTTTTTTCGGCAGAAAACCGCCGGGGGGGCGGTTTTTGGATTTTTCCAGCATGGGGGGGCAGGGCTTGTGATGTCACATGCAGGGGCAGGGCTTGTGACATCATAGGGGTGTCAACGGGTCCATCCCCCCGCAGAGGCTAGCTACACCTCTGTTTCTGTCATTGTTATTCGTTTAAATATAAGGACTTATATGTTGTTGTTCAATTGCAAGTCAGCTATTGTACAATCCATAGGTCCATTTTGCAGAGCATTATGTGAACAGTGTTGCCATTTGTTTAAATGTGAACACTGTTTAAATTTTTGTAAAAGAGGGGCTGGTCATTCTGCGATTCTGGATGTCACGGGCTTTGTGTGCTGTAACCTAACGCCATATCCTTCAATGTTTCTTTGATGCATTTACCTGCTCCCCTTCCTCTCCCCTTCATTTGGACCACTTCCCCAGAAGGATTCCTTCATGCGTGAGAAAAAAATGTCATAGCACAGTGGTGTATTAGCACATTTCCCTTTGTGCCATTTTACCATGATATACTGGATACAGACACATGCACACAAACTCAGGTCTGCTCAGTCTGTGACCCAGCAACTCCCCAACCACATCCCATGAGCCATGTATGGCAACTTGCAAGGACTACTTCTGGACTATCTTTCAGCCGGCATGGAACTTCTCGGGTCACCGGTTGTGCAGGTTGCATATAAATCATTGCAATCGTCAGCCATCTGGCGAGCCACAAGACATGGCTGGTAGGGTTGTGTTCAGTTTGGTGGACCACAAGTTTCCAGGGCTGATCGATCATGTGATCTCCTGGTTGGGATCAATTTCAGTGACATCATGTTGCCAAACGAAAGAACACATTTCTGTCGAGCCATAGCTGTTATCTGTGAGAATTAGGTTCATGATAGATGCATGTTGGACAGGAAAATCCAAGAGCATAGCTGTGGAGTTTATTTTACTGTTAAGGCAAGTTCTCAACTTATGCTACGTTTAGGAAATAAGTGGGAAATATGTGGAAGAAAGCCCAACGTTTATGCATAAAGGCATGTACCATACAGAGATTCCTGTTTAGATGGCTTCGGTAAATAATGGGGCTTTAACCTCTCTCTTGCCATGGGGCTGAATTTCTCCCCCAGCCAGGGTCTATATACTAGCCTCTTTCTTTAGGCAGCCAATAAAAGGCTATTCCCTGCTGTCCCGCTTGGAGGACCCCATCTGCCTGACCACAAGCTTGCTTTGCTCTTTTGACGGGGCAGCCTATGAAAACCTGACCTCTGCCTGGAGGGCAGGAGCCATCTCTCTGACTTATGGGTTTTCTGGTTTTTTCAGATGATTCAGTGAAGAGAAATACACACAAAAAATGGTGGCTTTTTGCCAGGAGGGCACATCTGCTTGACCTGAATTTGCCCTCCTTTTTCTATGAGGGGTTACAGGGAAGCTCATAAAAATCTAGGACTTGGGGTGGACTTGTTGAGGGCTGCACAGTGGCTTTATGGGGGTCAGTGAATGAAAGAAAAAATCATTCTGACCAATGGCTCTCGGCTTGACATGCTCCCCCCTCCCTGCAGTGGAACAATGAAGAATCAAAAAATTCCATGAGGAATTGGGGAAAACCCTCAGACATGTCGAATCTTAGTTTAGAGTACTTTTGCTGCCTTGATACCATCAAATGAGAAACATACCCCAGGTTAAGATCCCTTCTATTCCCAGTGCTGTACTTAATATCCCAGGCACACGTCTTATTCCTAAATGTCACAGGCAGCATAAATTTTCCATCGGCTGCATAATGTTTTCCAGTGCTCCAAATGGTATTAATTTTCTTATCAGAGTCCCACTGCCGGCTCCCTGGCTTTCTTCTCTTGCTTCCTCCCCACATTGTTATGCGGAGAGACGCTCTCCATCAAGGGTAAGGAAGCCTATGGGCTTCCTTCCTCATAATGGTGTGTAAAAGGGACTTTTTCAGGCATCTGTTGGCTGCATCTTGTTAAACTAGCTCTTTGTTGTTCACTCAGAGCTGATTCTAATGCATAGAAAAGAGGTATGGTCGAATTCATCTTGGACATCATTAAAATTGAGTTAGAGCAGATAAAAGAGAGAGCCATTCTGAGTCTTGGAGCTAGTTGGGAAGGGCTGCTAAGAGGCTGCTTTTGTGTGCGTAGTAATTGTTCCCCACCTGTTCGATCTGTATATTTTGTTATGTTGCAGATATTAAAAAAACACACACACACACACAAAAGCCTCCAGGACTCTCTCCTCATAGCTTCTGTAGGGAACTGGGGAGTACCAAACTGTCTAGTTAATTTGAATTTGCAAATCAACGCAGTTAAATTGGATAGCCTAATGAAAGACACTGAAAATAATCTGGTTTTTTTTTTTCTTTTTGGTCCCCCACCTCTAGCACATTATTGAGATGAACTTTACAGAAGATTTGCAAAAGACAGCCTGGAACTATTGAAAAGACATGACATACCACTACAAAACAGACCCAGCTTTTGTTTTTATGTCTCTTTTCGTCTTCCGTGTGTACTAGACACAAGTGGGTTGCGTGTGAGACTGAGAACTGTTTCAACACTATCTAAAAGGCTGGTTTCATTTTGGACAAATTTTTCTTCTTAACTGGAGTCCTTGCTGGCAAAATTGCCTTGCCAAAGGAAATGTTCTAAAAAGTGGAAAAACCCAGGAGGTATTTTTAACACACACACACACACTTCTGCACTAAAGAATGTATTTTGCCAAATGTTCTTTCATTTTCATGCTTACTTAGAAAGTAGCACATTTGACGCAGATGAACAGATTCTTTTCTTTCCCAAGTACTCATCTGCTGGACATTAATGTAGTTTAAGTGCTATTTTGTTCCTGTTTTTTTAATAAATTAAAATGTCTCTTCTTCTTTGCCATCACACTGCCATTGAAACAGATTGTCCATGTGCTAAGTCTAAGTCTTCAGCAGCAACAAGAGATGCTTTTTAAGATTACCCGAATGCTGATGAAGGATCACAGCCACAGGCCAATTCAGAAGTAGGGTTGACTTCTTAATCTTGACTGTGGTATTTAGGCTGTGGGATCATAATATTATTTTTAGGAATGGACAATATGACATATATGAAGGTGGGGTGCGTGCGAGCGTGCGTGTGTGTTTAGCATTACTGTTCCAAAAGCTCAATAAAAAATGGACAGTTGTCAAAAATCTATTGGCCCTGTAAGTACCTGCTCATCCAAGGTTAAGGAACCAAAGCCTCCATTATATTCCATTTAGCAGTTCTGAGTTTATTTCAAAAGAATGACTATACAAATAAAGGCTATTAAAGCCTAGCAAAATAAAGAAACCATTTTTTTTGCATGGCTGGAAATAAACAGACCTGAAACAATAGAAGTGTCTGTGAGATTTCTACATTTGTGAAAGCATATACGATCAGATGGAAAAAATTAAAAAGAGAGACTCACTCTTGTTCAATGTCCTTCTTTAGATAGGGTACGAATAGCCCTCTTCAAGTGAAAGGTTGTCAAAATAGAAGCACTTATTCTCTGTGGTTCCTGAGGGCAGGACAAGAACCAACAGGTTGATATATAGAGAAGTAGATTTAGGCTACATATGAGGAAGAATTTCTTAACCACAAGAAGTGTCTGGCATGGGAAGTCTGCTTTGTGCAGTTGTGGGTTCTCCCTCATTGGTTGTTTTTCAAGCAGAGGCTGGGATGCTGTAGTATCAGGGTTAGTTCACCAAATAATCAAAAGAAATTTCCAGTCTGAATAGTGCAAGGCCCTGATGTTTGGGCAGGCATAGCAACCAAGAACTCAGTGTATGTATATCTCTCTGTGTAATGTAAAGTGATGCAATGAATGAAAAGAGAAAGTGAAATAGACATGGAAAATGCTGAATCACTGTGACTACCAGTGGAAAGAGCAGATGCAATAGATAATGAGATGCATCAATCTCCACTCTGATTGGTGCAAAAGCACTATATAAGGAGGCTGGCAGAGCCTACCTGTGTGGGTCGTTGTGTGGAGTTTGAGAGAGCTGGAGTTGTATGTTGTGGAGTTTTGTATATACGAAAGTATTGCTTTGCTGAAGCTGCTTATCTGTGCATCATTTGTAAATACAGTCTTGGTGTTGGACGTCTGTCTTGTCTGTGTTTTTCTTTCAACGGAGAACGACCTTGGAGCAAGCGTGCCGCTGCATTCTGCTAGAAGCAAGCACATTAGGCTCGGCATTTCACTAATATGTAACAGTTGGGCTGCATTGAGCAGCGGGTTGGACTGGATGACCTCTAACGTCCTGGATGCAAGTTGCATATGCAAATAGGTATTAACATCTATGGTTCCTTTCTCAGGCCACTTGCCAGGGCTTCATGCATAAAACCCTTTTCAGAAAGTATTATTCAAACCTATCAGTAATGCAGGAGAACTAGGGCTCGATTTAGTGCTCCTTGCTTTTCTCTCCCTGCTGATGAACAGCTGACTGATGCAATTATTGCTTTTTGAAGAGGGTTACATGTGCACACAGTTGGATCATGTCCTATCAGCTGAAGATCAAGCTGTCCTACAAAATTGACAAAAATTACAATGTGTAATTTAAGTTCCTTCACATTGTCTGTGTCATTCATCTACCTAGAAATCTCACAACATCTTCCTTTATTTACAGTGTTTTGTTTATTTCCAGTCATGTGAAGTACAGCAGCGTATTTTGTTTGCCAAATTGAATGAGGCGGGGTACTCCTGAGTATATGCTACACGGTCATTTCAGCCCTCATCAACTTTAAATAACCAGATGGTTTCTGGGTCCATGCTCAGACTTGTTAACTATAAAATTGCCAAGCGGTTGGTTGAAATCATTATGGAAGGAAGGAATACTGGTTGCCAGATTTCTGGAAGATCGCCTCTCTTTGGCAGCTTTGATGTGACAGTAGCAAACCAAGTTTGTCTAGAAAGAAGTGCACAGCTTGAAAGGAGAGTTTATAAGAATGATTTAAAAGGGTTAACTCTGAGTGGAGAAAAAAGTATTATATTAGAGGAAGAAGGAATTGCCAGAAAAAGGCAGGCTGATTCATAATCCACTTAAACTAGAGTTCTTGAACCGAGGCCTTTTCATTGTCATTGCCCTCAGTCAGGGCTGGTTTTATCACAGTGACATGAACAGTCCATATGTAGTGGTATGTAATTTTTTCCATACTGAATGATGCCCCTTCATCCTCTCCAGAGGCGCCTAGAGTAGGTGCTACCCAGTGTGGTGCTTACCTGGAGGAGCTCAGTATTCTGGAAGCTTAGGGAATGATGTAATGACACAATCACATTGCCCCTGACCTTCCAGACTATCACATTGCTTTTAATGTGAGAAGCCTGCCTCCGGACCACCTCTGCTCGGTGATCTTCGACCCGCTCCGGTTCAGTCACTTCTTGTTCTCACCGGTGAGTATCGAAAACACAATCGTCGGCGATTGCGCAGGATGGCTGGGCCCGGAGCAGGCCAGGGACTGCCAAGCAGAGCCTTGGACAGTGTGGTGTCACCCCCTAAGGGTGACACCCAGTGCAGGTCACACCCCCTACCCCCCCTTGTGACGCCACCGATCCTCTCCCCTCTGGAAACTCCTGCTCCAAATCCAGAATGCCGGCGAGAACAAGAAGTGACTGAACCGGAGTGGGTCGAAGATCACCGAGCAGAGGTGGTCCAGAGGCAGGCTTCTTGCATTAAAAGCAATTTGATAGCCTGGAAGGTCAGGGGCAATGTGATTGTCATTACATCTTTCCCTAAGCTTCCAGAATGCTGAGCTCCTCCAGGTAAGCACCACACTGGGTAGCACCTACTCCAGGCGCCTCTGGAGAGGATGAAGGGGCATCATTCAGTATGGAAGTGTGTGTGTGTGTGTGTGTGTGTGTGTGTGTGTGTGTGTATTTATTTATTCATTTATCTAAAAACATTATATCCTATGCCAAGGCAAATGCCCAAGGCGGCTCCATTACATATGGAGGAAAAGGAAAAGGCACCAGATATTTCAGACCATAGGACTATACCACCATGTCAGCTTGTCAAAGGAGGGAGCTGTTGGTCTACTTTCTGCTGTGCTTCAATACCGCTGGCACCACCATCAATGGTGGTGTTGCAGTTTTCCAGTTTCACAAGATCAGGTGACACAAGGAGCCAATAGGGTTTCACATGCTCGTTTAAAGCTGTAGATGCAGGCCTGGCCATTCAGTTTGAGCTAGACATTACTCACAAAGCAAACTCTCAGACTGCTTGCTTGCCCTGGTGTGTTTGTTGCCTGCTTCCCTGGTTCACCTGCAGATCGCTAGCCCAGGCTGTCAGAAGAAAAAAAAATATCGGAGACTGACATTGTTACCCAGAGCATGCATGTGTTTTTCATGAAAGTCACAAGTTCAGTCCCCAGCATCTCAGAAGGAAGGTAGAGTATGTACAGGGGAGTCTTAGGAGGGATGGTTGGGTCTGATTCTGTCACTCATGCAATGATGTCATTGGAGGTTTGACCGACAGGCCTGTACCTGTCTTGGGATTGGATTAGTTAAAAAAGAAATCTTGTACAAGTGGAACTTGATGGATCTACATGGTACTAGATGAATTTGGGTCTACTGCTGCAAGACAATTCCTCTGTTCACTTTTGTTTGACTTGTCCGACAACATAAGCGCAGATGCTGCAAAGGACAGTTTCTATATATATTCTATTTCAAGGCTGGGGTTTTTTTTAATGACCATCTTGCACAGGACAAAGTTCATGTTTAAACTTGTCATGCTCCCAGAAGCTTACAAAGGGCAGCTGTAGTGCTTACACAATCCTTTCCCTCTAGTAAAAATGGAGGTTTGTGGGTCAGGGACTTTAATTACAACTTAGTCGGCAGCGATATAGTATGTTTGGTACAGTTCTGTGCAGGCTGCTAGACTTGTCTGCAATAATTGTTTGTGTCTTTCCACGGGACTCCAGTAAAATATTTGGAAGGAAGAGCTTCCAGCAGAGAGCATGTTTTTCTGCTGGCGCTGCAGATGCAGGTGTTGATAAACTTGCAATTGCAGCACACACATTAATATGATGTTTCATATAATCCACATGAGAAAACAGAAAACTGTGGTTCTCTTTTTTGAAACTGCCAGTTCTAGTGGCTCAAATGAGAAACATTATTGATACCAGACTCCTCCATAAGCATACCTGATATTCACAAATATGAACTAAAGCACCATCTCGCTATACTTAACATTGTTATGGTTGAACAGAAATATGTGGTTCTTGTTCTTCTGTATGTTTTATGTAAATAGAATGGAGAAAAAAAATCGAAAAAGGGACATGCATCCTTTGACAAGTCAACAAGACTCTTAGCCAAAAGGATAACTCAACCCTCAAAGGACCGTCTCCTTATGTTTTGGGAGATGTGTAAGTTATTTCTGAGTTTATGTGTGAATTGTGCACAGGCTCCATGTACTGATGAGGGCTGCAATCCTATTCACGCTTTCCTGGGAGTAAGCCCCATTGAGCATAATGAGACTTAAATCTGAGTAGACATGCACAGGATTGTGCTGGAGGTCATGTAAAGCCGCCACTTCCAAGAGCAGACTAGGGAGTGGTGGGGTCCCAGCTGTGCACCTAGTTGTATCACCCACATCTTCTGCTTGCCAACCAACCACTGATCTTAATGGCCCAGCCTGACCTGTTTCCAGCCACCCCTTCCTCCTCCTTCCGCAGCAGTGCACTCCCTATGGGAGAGCCTAGGGAGTGAAAGATGAGGTTGGGGAGTAATGTAGGGGCCTCATAAAGCATCCCTTAGCCCCCCCCTCTACTCTCCATCCTCCTCTTCAGTGCTGGGGAAGGGGGCAGTGACCATAATGGTTGAAGAAAGAGAGAAAGAACAAAAAAAAATGGGGCTAGGTGAATGCCTCCAACAACAGGAGATAGCAGTGGCAACTCACACCTCATTGCAGAGGCTTGGGTTGGGGGCTGTGCCTGTTTATGCCACTTTTAGCCACTTTTAGTGTAAATGCCATCTCCTCTTTCTAGGGTAGCTCAACATCCAAAGGGGTTGGAAAAGCTGAATGAGAGGGGCTTTGTCAGAATCGAAACTCAAGCATTCATTAATGAAGACTCAACAAAAAGGGCAGGGGGGGGGGTTCTCTTGAATCTCCCCTGGGTCCAGGAATCCACTAGTCCCTGGTTCGTTCACTCTCTCCAAGGTCTCCCTCAGGCCTGCCCTTGACCATATAGCAAGTGGGTTCAGCCAAATGTCCCTCAAGACTTCTTCCAGCTGTCTCAGTACCCTGACTCCACCTTCTTCCTCCTCCCTATTCCCTCTGATTATCCTTTCCCTGATCTCTCTGTCTTTCCTCTGGCTTCCTCCTCTTTCCTTTTCCTCTACCTCCTTCAATCCTTGTGTCCATCTCTCTCTCTCTCTCTCTCTCTCTCTCTCTCTCTCTCTCTCTCTCTCTCTCTCTCTCTCTCTCTCATTTCCCTTGTTCCTCCTCCTCTCTTTGCTCTCACTTCTTTCTCTTCTTCCTCCCCTCCTCCTCTTTGTATACAGCTCTGGCTGGTTTCACGGACTGGTACCAGCCCTACCCATGTTCACAGCTAACAGCTGTGTCCTCTCCCAGCCAGGAGCTGGTGATGGCTGGTGAGGTCATTGGTCATTGACCCGCATCCCAGCTAATTGATGGTTCTTTGTCATTCTCCCAGCATGGTGTGGCGACCAGTGGGATAGTCCTTTAATTCCCAGTTCTAAGGCAACACAATGATATCCAGTCTTTGCATTGTGAATGGGGAGATAACTGTGCTGTGCTTCCTCCTCTTTTTAACAAAGGCTTGATAATGTGTCTATTAATGTACATGTGTAGTGCTCATGTCACAAATTATCATGTGCAGGAGGGGACACCTGTGTACACATTGCCCCAACGTGGCCAGGGTTTGCAGGACTTGGTGAATGTGCGAACTGGCCTATGATGATGCACAAAGCCACATGGAACTATATAGTGAGAAAACAATGTTGACTGTTCGGACAGACATCCTCCTGATGCAAAGGATTCTGCATTAACATTTGTCTGGTTCAATGAGTTGGTGCTGTGCAACTCATGGCCTAGTTAAGATCACATGAAAGTACCAATTGTATATCACAGAATTTATCATAGAGTTGAAAAGAACCCACAAAGTCATCTAGGCCAACGCCCTACCTATAGCAGGAAATCCTCCTAGAGCGTTTCCAGCATGTGCATGTCGTGCCTCTGCTCAAAGATATCCAGTGAGGGAGAATCCACCACCTCCCTCGGCAATCTGTTCCACTGCCGAACTGCCCTGAAAGTCAAGAGTTTCTTCCTGATGTCCAACCGGAATCTCCTCTCTTGCAGTTTGTACCCATTGGATCTAGTTCTACTCTCAGTCGAGTAGAGGCAGTCAGGAACAAATGTGTTCCTTCTTCCATAGGACAGCCCTTCAGGTATTTGAAGAGAGCTCTCATATCCCCTCTCAGCCTTCTCTTCTCCAGGCTAAACATACCAAGTTCCCTCAACCTTTCCTCGTGGGGCTTGTTCAGTCCTGTGATCATCCTCGTCACTCTTATCTGAATAAAACTGACACCTCTGTGTTGTGAGACGGACATGCAGCTATTCAGATCTGTGTAATGGCAGTAGCTCTTTTTTGAAGTACAGCTACTGAAATTTGTGGAACCACAGTATGTTAAACCCCCTGCCCCTCACATGGAAGTTCTGCTCCACCTAATTCACCCAGTTAGTGAACCCATCCAGGCACTTCTGGCTGGATCAGAGAGGAGTCCACAGGTAGCTCCACATGCCCCTGGAGGTCATTTACGTGAGCAACCCCCCCCCCAAATAAGCATGCCAGACAGAGGCATGGGCTAAGGGTCACTTTATATTCACAAATATATTCACAAATATCTATATATTCACAAATATCTGCAGCAGGAAGAAAAAAAAAAACCCTAACTCCACTCCCAGCATGTGGGCATCTAAGTTGAGGGAAATGGTGATAACCATCTGCCTACCCAGGTCATAAATGGGCATCACATCCTGACTCCAAGCTGCACTCCATCGTAGACCGAGTGAGCTTATCCCCACCAACCCCAAATGGTCGAGGCAGCTGGACAGCACAGACTCCCACAGACCAAACCTTAAGGTGTTCTTTGCTCAATCCAGTCAGGGGGTTTGCCAGCCAGCCTCACCGATCTGGACCAGTATTGTCTGAGCGGTCCTGGCTCACCCCCTGACCTTGCTCACCTCAGAATGTACGCCAATCCATCCATTCATACCCTGCCTAAAATGACCAAAGAGAACAACAAAGAAAATTAATGCTCAATGCCAGTCTGGGGTAGGCAAAACACTCACCAGCCAAGGGCCAAACAAGCTAATGAGAAAAAAATCCAATCCGGCTCCCTTGAAGAGCAGCCAGCCAGACTGTACAAATATTGGGCAGACGAGGCTTGGCAATGCAATGGGACTGGGAAGGAGCCCACGAGGCAACCCAGCCCACCATGCCCCAAAGCAGCAGGCAGCCAATGAACTGCTCCCCTTTTTTCCCCTCTGGCCAGCGTGCAATGGAAGGGGCCAGCAGTCAACCAGCAGCACCACTGCATTTCTCCAGGGCTGCTGCTCCCATGTTGTCAAGAGTTGCAGGTCATGCTGCAGCTAGAAAAGTGGGGTGTAACGGAGAGGGTAGAAAAGCTCATCTAGCAGCCTTAGAGTGAGTCCAGCTGCAGAATTGGACACCTCAACCATCCCATCATGCATGTCTTTCATCTAATTAAGAACTCCATTTGTCCTGTGAAATACAACAAGGAGGGATTAGGGTCCATACTCGCACAACTGCAGGCTATTAACATTTTTTCCCATGGGAGCCAGGAGGAACCCACCCATTCTGATCATTTCTTAACACAAAAGAACAATTGTTTGTATGTTCCAACCAGAAGCTAAAATTAATGTGAAATACATGTTAAGTATAAAGAGATGATGGTGCTTCTTTTTGTCCCAAGGCTGAGATCCAGTTTCAGGCAGACTCGCACATTTCAAATAGCCTTTGGAAAAATATGGACATTTCGTAGTTCCACCCTTCTCCACAAAATTTTCCAGCACTGGAAACTGGTGATGAGCAGAGCAATTTATGAAAAAAAAAATGTATGCAGTAAGCTAAGCTGAGCAGATATTTCATTATGTTACAGTGAATTTGATGGAGCATTTTGGGTGTGGCAGTGTATAACTAGGGTTACCATATTTTCCCAGTTCCAAACTGGGACACCCCCTGAATAATTAATTAATTAATTTTCCTGATCCTCCTTTTTTGTGGGCACAAATATTTATTTATTTATTTATTCATTTATTTATGGCCACAAAAATGGCCATTTTGCTGCCACTGCCACTTGCCTTACTGTTCCTCTGCCGTTGCCGCCGTCACTGTTGCTGCCGCCACTGCCGCCGCTGCCACCACCACAGGAGCCTCGTCCCGGCCAGCTGGTCCCGGAACTGGGTCAGTCCCGGTTTTTCTGGGTCTGCCACCGCTCCACCACCGCCACTTCCACAATGTAATTTTTCCCGGCGCTGCTATCTTGGATCTCGTAAAATAGAACTACCTCATATAGTACTGCCTCATGTGCCCTCATGAGATTTTTGAGCTGCCATCTTGGATTTCGTGAGATCCAAGTTGGCGGCGCGCCAAAAATTACATTGTGGAAGTGGCGGCGGTGGAGCAGTGGCAGACCCAGAAAAACCGGGACTGACCCAGTTCTAGACCCAATTGGCTGGGACCGGGCTACAGAAAACAGGACAGCCCCAGTTTTCCCGGGACGAATGGTAAGCCTATGTATAGCCAGTAAAAAAGAAGGAAGGAAGGAAGGAAGGAAGGAAGGAAGGAAGGAAGGAAGGAAGGAAGGACAGAGTCTTGTGGAGCATTAAGGACTAACACATTTATTGTGGCACAAGTTTTGATGGACTACAGCCCCTTTACCACATGCATAAAGTGTGATCCTCAGTAGTTTGGTTTAGAAAAAAAAAAAAAGAAAACTGATTATTTCTGAAGGGAACTGATTTGACAAATTGAAGCAAATTTAAGCAAACTGTAGTCAAGATTTTATCAAGGTGTACTGAACGCTAGAGGTGTAGCTTCTAGAGAGGAACGCTAGAGGAGGCAATAGTGAGAACGCTAACAGGAAGTAGACAGCAGAGGAAGCAGACAGCGAGAATGCAAGACTCTGCTTCTTGTTAGCATTCTTACTGTTGCCTCCTCTAGCAGCTACAAGTCTAGCGTTCAGCTGTCTCCTTCCTGTTTGCTCAGCTGCCTGCTTTTCCAAAAAGCTTCCATTTGCAAAGCATTTGCACTTAAGAGAGGTGAGTCAGAAGCGTGATGGGGGGGGAGCATGATGGGGAGGGGATTTGAGTAGAAGGTTTGCTATTATTCACAGTTTCAGTTATACGCGGCAGCAGCAGGAACGTAGCCCCTGTGGATATGAGGGGATACCTGTACCAGGTAGGATGCCACCCTCATGGTGCAATCTTGATCTTGGCCAGCGTGGGCACTGCAGCCTCAGCACCAGCCTAGGTTGTTGCAAATGTGCCATAAAGCATGTTTGCAGTACCCTGTGAGTAGGCAGGCTTGCACCCAGGGGCGTCGCTGGAGCGTGGCGGGGGGGCAGGGTGCCCCGGGTGACACGCGCCACAGGGTGACGCGCGCACCCCGCGCACGCCACCTCCGTGACGCGCGCCACCCTTCGGACGCTCCGAGGCCGGCCCGGGAGCCGGCCTCGGAGCATCCGACCCCGTCGGCGCTCCAGGGCAGTGCGTCCATCCAGGTATTTCCTGGATTTTCGCGCATGCGCAGACCCGTTTTGAGGGCAAAAAGCCCTCGAAACGGGTCTGCGCATGCGCAAAAATCCGGGAAATATCCGGATGGACGCGCAGCCTGGGCCTTCTTTCAGAAGGCCCTGGAGCGCTGACGGGGTCGAACGCTCCGAGGCCAGCTCCCGGGCAGGCCTCGGAGCGTCCGGAGGGCGACGCGGGGGGGGAGCCAGGTCCCCCCCGCGCCGATGTAGCGTCACTAGGGTGACGCGCGCCCCCTGCCCCAGGGTGACGCGCGTCCTAGTGACGCTACTGCTTGCACCATCCCACAGGTGCTGCATTCAGAAGCCCCATGTGCTGGAGCAGGTAAGGCTGCTCCGAGCGGTGCAGGGGCTGGGGGAAGGCCGGGTGGGGGCATAACAGGGCAGGGAAAAGGTGGGCAGATTGGGCCCGGGAAGGGGGAGGGATTGGAGCCTCAGTACATCCTGTCCTCCCTCGCAGGCTTGAAAGCCTGACACGTGGCTTCTCAGTTATGTGCCAGTGATCAACATAGCCCATTGCGCAGGCTGATGGTTTACCTGGGGTAAGGGAAAAAACATCCCCTTATGCTGAGGAGACCTCAGCCTCCTCCTCTCCAGCACTGGATACAGCATGTGCATGGTGCCCATGCTGCACAGGATTGGGCTGTCAGTCTTCTTTCTCATGCAGGGATATGTTAACCTAGATATAGAAAAACTAGTTCTACTACCATTTTAATTATCTGAATAATTGTTGCGTATGACGAAGCCTTCTCTGCAACTGAAAAAGATTTCAGCCTCTTTATGCTATTGTTTAGTTGCTTGATAGATTTTCCCCTCAACAATTCATGAGGTTTGTTTGGGCTACAAATGTAAATAAGCAAGATTGTTGGGGAAATATTGGGTCATTACAGCATGATGCATGAATGTGGAGGAAAAAAAGACTGCTAAAAAGCAATGAACTGCAGTCTGTGGAATGAAACAATGTTCATATTTTGATTTGTGTCTGCAATGCTTGAGAATCATGAAGTAGCGATCGGCTCATGTTGGTCAGTTGAAATAGGCGTTGTGTGAGAGATGAGATGATAAATGTTCAGAAACAAGCACCCTCTCGTTCTGAATTAGAATGAGGCTTTCTGCAAAGTCGCCTGGTTATGGGAATGGTTCCACGATCACTTCCCATACCTTAACCATGCATAATCAATCAAGGCACAGAGCGCATGAAACATTATTAGTGTCATCTAAGACGTTTCCGCCCATATGGAAGATTCACATTACTTTGCCTTAAAATGAAACCTATATTCCATGGACCAGCTCAGGGTAAAGCCACATTCCCAGCTGGTTTAAGTCCATGAAGCTTTGCAAAAAAAATTCACTGAACCCTCAAGTTATAACCCAGTCCTCATTCTTTTTCTCTGCTCTTTGACACAAGGGAATAAATAGTAGTAGTAGTAGTAGTAGTAGTAGTAGTAGTAGTAGTAGTAGTAGTAGTAGTAGTAATAGTTGTTGTTGTTAATTGGATTTTTATCCTGCTTTTTCCTCCATGGGGGGGGGTTTAGCACAAATTTGTGCAACGGGACGTTTTTTAGGGGAAACTATATGGAGAGAAGGCCAGCGGGTGGCGCAGCGGGTTAAACCGCTGAACCATAAGCTGTCGATCGAAAGGTCAGCAGTTCGATTCCCGCGACGGGGTGAGCACTCGTTGCTTGGCCAGCTCCTGCCAACCTAGCAGTTCCAAAGCATGTCAATGCGAGTAGATAAATAGGTACCGCTTGCGGGAAGGTAAACAGCGCTCCGTGTTCTATCCGCATGCTACGCGCTGTGGCAAGTAGAGTTATGCCGGCCACATGACCACGGAGGCGTCTTCGGACAACGCTGGCTCTTCGGCTTTGAAATGGGGATGAGCACCACACCCTAGAGTCGGACACGACTGGACTTAATTGTCAGGGGATACCTTTACCTTTACATGGAGAGAACGTTGGCTTTTTTCTTTTCCAGGAGTCTTTGCTCATTGTCCTAGCTTTAAAACGTCAGATGTAATTTTCATGTCCCAGTGGTGCCCTGAAAGCTATTCTTCCCATAATTTGCTAGGTGAAAAGATGGTTCCAGTTTGGATGAGGCAGACCCTACAGATGAGTAGGGAAGAAACAAGTCCTGCAGGAGGAACGGGCCAAGGACATACAAGCAGGTGAAGTCCAATCATGGTGCCGGCAAAGAAGGACCAAGCAGGAAGAGTCCAAGATCAGGACTCTAGGGAGCAAGGCTCCTTGGATACAGATCTTTCAGGACCATAGACAGGTCACTGGGAACAGGTTACTTGCTAAAAAGAGTGCCAGATTTCAACTGAGCTTTTATATATTCTCTGACTTGACTACTGCTCCCAGCCTCTTTTCCCTTGCAGGTAAAGGGGTACAGCCTAGGCCTGGATCCTACCACTCCATGCCTCTTTGCTGTTTCTCAGTAGCAGGTGAGGAGTGTGAGGTCCTTGGGGGTGAGCATGTTTTCCCCTTGGTGGTATTTGGCTCAGGAGTTGCAGTCTCTGGGGGTTGCAGCTCAGCAGGCTTTGGCTTTGAGAGATCCATGGTTGCTGGGTTTGGGCTCAGGTTGATGCTGGTAGTCAGGGTCCTGGCAGGTGGCAACTAAGAGGAAAGTAGAAGTTACATGTGAATTATGCATGCATGCTGCCCACTTTCACCCAAGTAAGAAGCAGGTGGTGTAAACATGCAATTTCAAGTTAGGCCAATGGCGTAGGAATGGGGGGTGGTTCACCCCTGGGCGGCATGCCGGGAGGGTGCATGACCGCCACTAAGGGTGTAAAATTGGCAGCAGTCTTTTGCACCACTTTTTTACTTCAACTCCACGCCGCTGCGAGCCTTGCAGCGCCACTGCTGAGGCTTCCGGATGGCGGGAGAGGTGTTGCCTGCCCTCCCGCCCGCCCCGAGGTGACGTTTTCGGCCAGTGACAGGTTGCTGACGTCACCCTGGGGGTGTGGTTTCTGCCGGGGTTGTCATCGCAGCCTCCGGCCCCCAGGTGCGGGCAGCGTGACGCCACTGGGTTTGGCAGCGGCTATTTTCTGCAGACTACAACGGGGTGGTTCTGCCTTACCTGCCACCCCCACACCGCATGTCCCTGCTTAGAAGGTGTCTGAGAGAAGGTTTAGAATGTGTATGTATGATGTGTAGCAATTGATGCCATCCTCTTGCCATGAGTAGATCATGTGTACCATGTGTAGAAACGCCTTGAGAAACTGAAGTTGGATTCTATCAACATTCTTTTTACTACCCTCAAAATTCCCCAAGATGTTTCGCTTAAGGAGGAGCCTCCAAATTTGCTGTGAATCTAGTTTCGAGAAAAGCATGACAATATCCTAGAGGTGTCCAGAATCCCTCTGAGAAATTTCACTAGGTTTATCAAAATTCTTTGGCTTCTAACAAACAGCCCAATCCTAATTACATTCCCCCACTCTGATGCAGCAGTGCCGGCATGGGCTACGCTGCATCCTGCAGGAGATTTTTGAATGCTGGACATCTCGGGGTAAGGGGACATTGGTTCCCAGCAGCTGCAATGGGTCGACTCAGACCTGAGCCAGCGATATCGCTGGTGCAAGTCCATATTGATCCATGTCAGCGGATCAGGCCTGAGAAGGGGGATATGATATGGTGCGGTACAGCACCACTGATCCTGCCCCCTTCCCGCAGCTGATCCAGTGCCAATTTTTCCCTTGAACTCTAAGGAAGCTGAGACACCTGAGTTTAATGTCCATCCTCTGTTTCCTATTTATATGCTTTTCTGATCCCGAGGAAGGCTTTCTGTGTTGTTCTGAGGGGGAAAAAAATACTCAGAATGAATCATTTTCATATAAACGTAAGGTGTGACCAGACTGGGTGGTTAAATGTGGGAGTGGAAAGGCAATCGGAAGAGAATGCCAAGTTTTCTGGCTGCAATTGTCATTTGAGTCATCATCCGTTTACTGCTCAGTGTAAGAAAACTCCTGAGAGAGGGTTGCTTGCTAGAGTTTTATAAAATGTTCCTTTTTTTAAGTAGTACACTGGAGTAATTTACAGCTCCTATGGGCCAATTGTGTACATCTTTCTTTGCCATTTCTCTGCTCAGTTGTTGAGATAAACACAAAGGGCCAGTTAAAGCTTAGGAAAAAAAAAAAAAACCACGACCCATTGCTCATTTTAACAAGAGCATGGAGAAGTTTGATATGTGCGCAGTAAGCTGGTAAGTGACCCATTACAAGGGTTACTTAAATGTTTGGCGTTTTGGTAATATCTCTTTTTCTCTTCCTGTGACGATTAAGTAGCTCAGTCGCTTGACTTCTCGGTTGCGTGAATGAAACACTGTCTAGATTAGCAGAGAAACAGTATCTGCTCGAGAACACATGAAGTCATAATCGCCTGTGGTTCTGCTAATTGCTATCCATGTGGAAACCATTTGGATTTAACAGGCTGCTTCTCTTTGCTCTGGTTAAAATACATCATTACTACACAGTCTTGTACAATGGGCTTCTTGTGGTACGTACGCGAGGCATTAATAATGTACTTACTGCACGTTCGAACAGAGAGCCTCTGTTAAGTGTGCTTCTGTATGGGGTACCCGAAGTGAAGGGAGCCAAAATAAACAGCCATTGTGCAAAGCTGCAGCATATTGCATTTGGCTATCTCATGCTAGACATGAAAGGTGTAAATGCCAGTGCAAGTATAAATAGCGGTAACTATTTATATTTCATTGCCCTCCAGTTCTTCGATGAGAAATAATTGTGTATTTGTGTGTCTGTACTGTTTGTAAATACAGCCCACAAAGAACTCTACATACAGCTTAAAATGTATTTGTTTCTTGTATCAAATATATGCCTTCACTCAGTCATGCACTACATTTGTGCTCCGTCGTTATATAGAATGCTGCTTCTCCAGACCTAGATGGTCACTGGAACATCCGATACTGGTGAGACCCAGCTAGCATCCCAAAATCACATCTTGTGGCTTACAATCGACATTGGTGTGTTCTGTGGTGCTCAAGTAGGAGTGCCTTCGACCTACCTGGAGAATTTCACTAGTCTGATCAGAAAATTCTTTCACAGTCACCTTGCACTGGTTCTGAAACGGTGGGACCTACTCTTGGTGGTGCAAGGTACTTAAAAGTGTACAGAGTTCCTGGGGTAGGCTCCTCAGACAGGTGGTGTCGCCTTCTCCATCATCAAAGCCCTGGGTAGATTAAATGTCCCCTGGCAGTGGACCCTTGTTGATCCATCATCCTAATGCAATTTTGGAAGACAGGCAGAAAGAAAGAAAGAGATGCCTCTCCATTCTTATGTGTTCCTGCATATGCTTTCAAAGAAGGTCAAAGAGACCATGTTCAATTTCTGTTCTAATGTCAGTGTGAGGTTTCGGTCCTTGCACACACAAGAGCAAGCAGTATGCATATGACTGGATGCAAGGAAGGATCTCTGCACGTTCTTCCATGAAGCAGAGATGGACGGCACAATCCTAACTGTGCCTAACACTGGTGCAGCAACCGCTTTGCCAAGCTACGGAGTTGCAAAAGTGCTGTAAATGAACTCTGCGTCACCCGGAGAGCATGTAGTGCTGGTGGGAAGGCTTGTGCTGCCCCGCCAGCACTGGATCCAGATGACCGCGTGCCATAGCAGGTAAGAGCTGCTGCTCTGAGTGGCACGGGGGCTGGGGAGGGGTTGGTGAGGGAGGGGAGTGATGTAATGGGTGGGGGGAGGGCACAGTCAGAGGTAGATCAGGCCCAGGAGGGGTGGGGGTCAGTGGTGCTGGCGCATGCCAAATCCTATTCCCCCTCCCGGACTTGAAAGCCAGACACAGGGCTTCGCCGTCCTGCACCAGCGATTTAGCTGGCATGGATCCAAGTAGCCCTGCTGTGCAGGCTGGGGCACAACCTCCTTATCACAAGGAGACCTCCAGCCTACGCCTAGCCAACATAGGATGCACCATGGGCCACGCGGCCATGTTGCTCCAATCACACTACTCCTGATTGGGCTGCCCATTTGGGAAGGAAGGACAGAAGGTAGCGTACCTTTAGAAAGCGAGAGGAGGGGGGCAATTTTTAAGAGACAGTGGTTTCAGTGGCAGTTCTGTTTCAATATTTCTATAGGATTTGGACTGTGCGAAAATGGATGAAAACATTATATTTTTAAAGTTTGATATGTCTTTAAAAGCCCTCTGCCTGTTCTTTTCTGATGGGCTTCAGTTGCCTCGGATCTTACCACTCCCCACTGTCACTCTTCTCATACCCCCTTAGAACACAGGGGATCTTAGACCAAATAGTGTTTATGTGATGGGGTGGCGGGACGGGATGTGATAACATTGTGACTGCAACATGAAAAAGGTCCCAGATGAAGCTGGAGCAAGGAGTCTGTGGCTCAGTGCTTGACAGAGGAGATACTGAGCAGACTGGCCCTACATTGTAGCTTCATATAATGCATGTTGTAGCTGAGCCAATGAAGATGGTAAATATACGAATAAAAAATTACTTTAACACATGATCAGTGCATTAAAAATATAAAAAAGATGAATTCCAGAAACCTAGATCTGCCGCAGGAAGCTGTGCTCCTTAGATCTCTATATTTGAGTAGCCTATTGCAATATTTGTCTAATTAAAGAATGCTGTAATGTGTTTGTAATGTATATGTGCCAAGTTCAAGCCTATAGTTCCATTTCAGACTAGCAATTATGATTGATTGAAGCAATCTGAATTTGATTTCATTTTTTTGTTAATGCTGCAGCCTTTAAATGAATCCAAATGTATATACTGTAGTTTGGGACTATATTTTGAGAAATAATGGTTTTTTTAGTATTTTACTGTCTTTTGAAGAAAACCAGATTTGGCTACTCAAGCCTAATAAATTATCTATAAATAGACCGTCATGTCACGCAATGGGTAGCCAAATCCTACTGAAAGATTTTCCTTTCGAAAAAAAAATATGAACCATCCATATATCACAAAAACATGAGATTAAAGATTAAGGCAGTAACAGAAGCAGCCATTTTTCGGTGACCACCCACAATGCATCGTGTAAACATTCATCTATCATTGTAAGATAGTATTAGCCTAGTGCAAATTGCAGAAATAATGAACATCCGTCCTTTACTGAAGCTGATGTTCCCTCACTGTGGTAGAGATACCTCCTGCTAAGAAGAATACTGATGGAACACCTTTCCAGCACTTACTTTTCAAGGTGAGCCAGTTCACTTGCTAGCAGTTCTATACATGGACACCATGGCCCAATCATCCCTACAGTTGCAGGTACATGGGAGAAGTAACATCCCATCCCAATGGCACTTTCTTGTTTATTTCCATGGAATGGGTCTGAGATGCAACCAGAGACCGAATTCAGGTGCAGAAAAGGGTGTACATCAACCACTGTAATTGGCTAGGCAGAACTGAACTTCTGGATTGGCCACTTTTGGTATATAAATACAGAGGTGTCACTAGGATTTGCTGCACCCAGGGCGAGATCTCATCGTGTCATCCCCATGGACCTCCTCCCGCACCAGACCATACAGAATCCTTAGTAATATTTTTTTTGGACTAATGTTACTTGTAAATTGTAAGTCCTGTATATCACTGAGAGCCCAATCCTATGCCGCCATTCACCAGCGGAACTGGGCTCCGCACTGTTGCAAACATGCCGTAAAGCACATTGAGACAGCACGGAGGCCTGTCCTGCCAGCGTGGAAGCCTCTGCCGAATCCTATCCCCCATACATGAAAACCCAGCATGGGGCTTCTCAGAGCTGCACCAGCCATTATGCTGGCATACCTCTGAGTATCTCCATAGGGGCTGCCGGGGCTCGGCACGGGGGAAGGGGACGAGCAGCTCCTTCCCTCCGGCCCTGCAGTGGATACAGCAGAGACTGTCCCAGTGCCGCTGCATCCGAGGATTAAAAATAGGATTTTTAAATTTGAGGATTGTAATAGGATTTTGGGCTGTGTATGTAATGACAATAGTAGTGACATAAACCCTGTCAACCCCCTAAGAGATCCCAGCATTCAGGGGGGGGGCAATAGCATTGAGCAACCACCAAAGTGGTCACTGACTAGCTAGACCACAGCAGACAGAAGTAACGGAAGCCCTACTGCAATCCCCCAAAATGTAAGCCTCTTGGCAAAACACAAAGCCTTCTCAATCCCATAATAAGCCTGCGCTCCTGCCTTATCCAACAACAGATTACAACATCTGTTAAGTAATTTTACGCCAGTAGGCTCCTACTTCCCGGAAACATTGCTACAACATGACAGGGCATGCAGAGAATGCCTACAATATGTGAATGCATACAAAACCTAAATAGACAACAAGAAAAGAAAAAAATAATCATAAGAATGTTGAGGAACGCCGTGGAAGGTTGGATGAAATCGGACAAAAGCGGAAAGCACGTGGACGACACTTGGAATGCTGGTTATAATAAAAAATGACTGAAAGAGCAAAGCGATGAAAGTCAAGTGGATGGAAGTCAAGTGGATAAAACGTTTGGGCAGAATCTGAGAGAAAGAAGAGCCTGCAGCCTTGTCATTACTTTACTGTAGCAGAAATGGTGAGAGGGGCATTGAAAGAATTCTTCTAAGCCTGTCCAGTGTAAAAATGTTGTGGCTTTTGTCATGTGATGTGTCTCAGCTTTCTATATTCCCCGAGGGCAAACGTCAGGAGTGTGCCCTCGTTCTGGGATGGTGTTGCAGTATCCTTCACTTCAACAGGCACTAAAATGATTGAAATGGAAACTTGGAATTACCCCCTTATCCAAGTGACACCTCTCACCAGGTTTTTGACCCTTGCTTTATAGCTTTCACCAAGTCCCTTAATCTATTGAAACAGAATCCCTTTAAATCTTCCTCCTGCTTATCTCCTCGGGCAGTTTCCTGATGAGCTTTGCTTTCTCTGTTAGATCATATATATCACCTCCTCCCCAGTCCCAATGGGCTTAAATATAGTGTTCAGAAAAGGGGGCAAATGTTGCCTTGGTCTTCAGGTGATAATTTTTTGAGGGGAAAAATGTTTTATCAGCATCATTTGTTTGGCAAGGCTTTCCTGATTCTGTAACTCTTTATGGTTTTAATGTTATTTTAGTATTTATAGATATTGCATTAGCTATGTGTTTATGATTTTTATTCTTGTCAGGTTCTTGTAAACCACTTTGATCTCTTGGAAAAGTGGTTGAAAAAAGTAAGTAAATAAACCATATTAAACTTCTAACACAGCAGTACAACCTTCTATTTGCCCCTATGAATCCCATCCAACAGCAGCCAATACAAGGTATTCCAGAGAAAGCACCAAAATAAAATAATGTAGCTGGTGTGGAAGTTTCCTGATAATCTGAAGGGTTTGAATGAACCATTCCCAAATGCTTTCTAAAAGAAACATTAAATATTTGATGAAGTGAGAATCCAGCATATGGCCTAAAAATGAACAATGGGTGTTTGCCTTGACATTTGAGTACTAAGAAACACAAAACTGGGATCTGATAATGTTATTAGACAATTCCTATGAGTGAAAGACACAGAGTCTGCATGCTTTCAGGACAGAAGGAACCCTCTGTCAGGCAGAACCGAACATTAGCTGAATCTCTTCTGATTGAGAATCTAATGTTTAAGTAGCCATCTTAAGCGCATTTCTGCTCGAAAGCTAAACAGCAATGAAGTCAGTGGGACTTTCATCCAAGTAAATGAGATTAGCGCAGTTCAAGTATCTGTGCAACTGAACTATGCATGTCTGCTCAAAAATAAGTTCCACTGAATTCAGTGGATTTACTCCCAAGCAAGTGAGCATGGGATTGATGCTTTTGCCTTTCTGACATAGAGAACAAAAGTCAGTGCACCGCCTCTGGCAGGGCCATTGTAATTTGTCACCAGTAGCGTAGCTGGACTTGCGCCAGTGGGGCATTGGGAGGGACAATACATCATCGCCCTGCCTGCCCCACCACCAGAATGGCCATGATCCATTTGGCTCCAGATCAGGGCCATTCCAGTGGCGGGGCAGGCAGGGAAATGATGCTTTGCACCGCCCCACTGGCGCAAGTCCAGCTACACTACTGATTGACACAATCCAGACTTAGGGGTACCACTGAAAGTATGTAATGCTGCTTGCAGTGTTAATACCTCTGGATGACTCAAGCCAGCCAGCCAAGCAACTCTTTCCATGAGCCTGAGTGCTTGCATACATCCGTTATGCAAACTGAGGCATACTTTTCAGGCAAACGTTTGAGAATGAATCTGAATCCAGGACCACCCAATCTAAGGTCAGCATTATGCCCCCTCCCCCCACATGGGAGGCATCATCTGTTACTTGGGCTATTCTGTGATGCTTTTATTTTTCAAGTAGGAACCCATAAAACAGCAGAGCATTATTGATTGATGGTTGCAAACTTTCAAGTCTTTTAAAGACATTGGTAAGGCTTCTGCTTTGGAGTTTCCACCTTCTCCTTTCAAGTTCTGTCAGCAGCAAGAGCTTTCAACAGGACTGGCCCCAAGCAGTCCCTTCAGGCAGCCGGTCCCAGTGAGGGCACCATTGTCCCCTTCCGATTTCCATCTTTTGTGTGGCCAAAATTGAAATCTAGTTCAAATTGGGGGCAGGGAAGGGAGAAGCATAATCTTGACTTCTTTCTTCATATGTGCAAATGTCTAAGGCAGACAGTCATCTCAAGCACTTCCTCATAGCTGGAATATTTCATCCAGTGTGTCTTTGTCTCAATGATCTTGCCGTCGGCTGCAGAGTCAGTCCTCTCCTGTGAACTGCAAATCTTACGTGTTCTGCCCCCTGATTTCAGTTCCATTTGCTATGCAACCAGGTCATTCTGTGCAGCCAGGTCATTAATGGAAAAAGTGTGTGTGTGTGTGTGTGTGTGTGTGTGTGTGTGTGTGTGTGTGTGTGTGCGTGTGCATGTGTGTGTAGTGTGTGCGCGCTTTCTTATGCTTATAACTGAAAGGCAAACATACCTGTAGGGCTGGGAGCAGCCATGAGCCTTGTTTTTCCTGGAAGTGTTGAACTTTGCATTGATTTTCTTGCCAGTATACGAAATTAAGCTCTATGCAAGTACAATGTCTGCAATATTGAGTATTCCTGAACCATGTTTTACTGGACCAATGCATATTGGATGAATTCAAGACTCTAATGTGGTACTAAGCCAGTTAATATATGATTGATTACCTCAGAGCTTCATGGTTGAACGAGTAAGGGCCTGGCTTGCGGCACCCAAAGTTAGAGGTTTGGTTCCAGCTTTGTTATAGAAATAAAGTGGTACAAGAGATGGGCCCTGAAATAAATGCTGTAACATAGCATGCACATCTTTCTGGAAAGAAGTTCCACTGGACTCAGTGGGGCTTGCTTTTAGAGTAAGTATGCCCTGGGTCACACTGTCAGGCTGCAAGTATGGGTGGATGTTTCTGCATGGAACAGCCAACCTTATATTTCCCTCTCCAGCATTTCCCCCTCTTTCAAATCTTCCAAGTTTGCTCCCTTTCACTCTCGATGCATGAACATTTCCTATCTGCCCTCTCTCTTTTTCATACTCTCACCTGCAGTTCTTCCAGAATGAAAATTCTTTCCCTCCCCCCTACAGGAAGAGTGATGCCTGTCTAGGAACTTCCCCATTACTCTCCTGCTTTAACCCTTAGATTTACAAGGAAGTAAAGCATTTCAGGGCTTTTTTACCCTCCTTTTAAAAAAAAACTTCAAAAAGTGGCAATTCATTGAAAGTTTGGAAAACTCCATCTTTTTTGTGGGTGATCCCAGATTGACAACAGTCCTATCTGCACTGCAGTGGGCACTTCATAAACAGCAGAATAGAAGGAAAATATGCTGGTCTTGAACTGAGAGATTTGGATTCAACCCTCGCTCTACCAGTTAAGTCCACTGAGTCCAGTTTGATCAAAGTACGTGTGAGACACAGGGAAATAATTAAATTTGCCAGAAAATTAAAGAACAATGATGCTTATGTTTTTCTAGTTGTTGCTTTTTTATCGAGGGGGAAACCTCTGGGTAAAGCATCTGAAGAGGTTTCTGGAGGTCTTCCGTCGACTTAAAAAAAATCTGGTATTCCATCCACAGGGGAGTATTAGTCAGTTTTGGACAAACCTGGCAAGGCTTGTCCAGTATTAACACACATGCAATAATTCCTCCCACTACGTTTTGAGTTTCACTGCAAATATTTTACACGGTTTGATAAGAAATGACGTGAAACCTTTTAAGGAGTTCTTAAAACACCACTCCAAATGTGCATCTGATATCCTTGCAAATTATCCAAACACTGCCAGCTTAGGTTTTGATCTAATTACTGAGCTATTTTTTGAGGCCAATAAAGGTCAAATTGCGGGAACAGCCAGCTTTTATTAGTGCCCTTTCTTCTTGGGCCTACAAGAGTACAAAGTCTGCCACAAACATATTATCAAGGTAATCCATGCTAACAGCTTGTCTCTTTGTTTTCCGCTATTGGCCGGAGTTCATGAAGGAAGTGGAGTTTTTGGTGTCTCTGAGTTAACACACCTGATTCTTTAATGCAGCTAGTGAAAATGAATGCATTTGGGAGGAGATGCCTTGGAGCAGTGCCTACAAGCAATCCTTCCAGAACAATTCTTCTGCACAACCTACTTATACAGTACACTAGGGAGACACTAGGGTTGGTGACACCAGGGTCAAGATCTCATGGTGTCAGCCCCATGAACCTCCTCCCATACCAGACCACACGATGTGGAGACCTCCTGAGAAATGCAACCCCCACACGAGTTGTGGCGGGGATCAGGAGAAAACCCATTTTCTACCAGTGGTGCATTTTCACACCACAGGTAACATTTTCTACCAATGGTGCATTTTCGCACCACCGGTAACTAATAGAATAGAAAGTCATTTTGGTGTTACCTCTCCCCGGGGTGACACCCAGGGTAGTCCACCCCCCACCTATCCCTACGAAAGCCTTTAAGGTGCAACCCAGCACCAGTCTTGTGTCTTGTCATGTACTCTGTAGCTTAACAATCTCCCTGTTCTTGCAGTTCCAGAAAGCAGCAAAGCCAAGAGGTTTACAAGAGGTCCTTGTAAGTCGTCAGACATTGCTGGTGGGCTGTGTTCAGCTTGGTGTGTCACGTGTTTGCTAGTCTGCTTCCGAACCATTCTGCTACCAAGACAGCCTCTTTTTTATTTTCATTGAACACGAAGGCAGCTATCATCATTCAGCAACTGCTGGCAAACATGCAGTTGTTACACATTTTACCCAGGATCTTGCCAGTACCCATTGACAACTTTTTCCTTGTAGAAATGGGTGGTTTTGGGTATAGATTTTCTTGGAGGTTGGTTGAGAAGCTTGAAATTCTACATTAGAAAGGAGGTCATAAAGGATGTTGAACGGGGGTGAAAAGGGTATGACAAAGTCAGAAGAGCACACAGGGAAAATAATTAGCTGCAGGCTCTTGAACGGGCTTTAGGCTGGATCAAATGCAGGAGAGAGTCCAGTTTCTTCAAGCAAGTGCTCCTGCAGCTTGTCCTTAAGTGGCTGAACTTCTTAACTTCATTCTTCATGCAGTTCCTAACCATTGTGCTTGGCCATACATCTACAGATTGTGATGGTAAAGTAAGGATTTGATTTATTCTTTAATGGTCCTCGGCAGTTTTGCAAAGTCAGGGGAGAAGCAAGCCAAATGCCATTGTGGTTCATGTATCATAAAAGTAACTGGGAACTGCTGTCAGCTCCTATTGAAGGACATGGAATGGTTTTCTTTACCCCGAATCTGCTTTTCTTAGAAGCGCCAACTTGAGTTTGCTGAGCTGGCAGCGAACTAAGTTGACAAATCCTCCTTTCGAACTTGCAAACTGTACAAAGGTTATCCTGGAATCAATCACAAATAAGAAATAAAAGCAAATTAACACCCCGCCCCCACCGTATCCATTCAGAATGGCATTCTGAAGCAACTGCATCTCTACATCTGCATGTCAGTGTACAGAGTGCTTTACTCTCCTTGCTTTATTTGGACAACAACATTTCGAGGTAGGCTTGGTTGAAAATAGTGAGTTGCTCAAGGCCACCCTGTGAGTTTCACAGCAGGATCAAGCTTTAAGCCGAGTCTCCCTCATTCAACCCCATCATTCCGCCCACTGGATCAAATTAGTCCACATTTATTCAACTGTCATGTACTTATTCTCTATAATTTAAACCATCCGCATCAACTTCTTCGGCCTGCAAGCTACTCTCCTTAGCCAAGCTGCTTCTTGGAAAGCAGTGTTCAGTAAAACTGGAACATAATTTGGGAATGAAGAGCATGATGGTTTTTTGTTTTTGGGGATTTTTACCCCATTTTTCTGCTCCCAAGGGGACCCTCAAGATAGTTTACAAAGGATTCAGGAAAAAACACAATAATCAATAAAAATGAAACATGCAATAATAGAACATTAAGTAATGAAAACAGAACAATTCAAATAAGATTTAAAATTCAAACCCAACTGAGGCAGCAAAGAGAGCGAGAGAGAGAGAGGAGAGAGAGAGAGAGAGAGAGAGAGAGGCAATGTGACATGAAAATAATTTAAAAAAAATCTGGAGGGGAAAAAAGTAGGGTTTGGGCACCTCAAAATTTGGCAAGCCTAGCCTTGCAGCATGGTGCTGCATTCAGCTACACTTTCAACAATTGGGTAGGAGGTCTTGCTGGGGCCTATCATGGAACCTGCCCTAAGCATCGCTGATGCCCTGGTCACTACAGCCAGGTACCGCAAGTGGGGAGAAGGCAGGACCAGAAATGGAAGTCATGCAAGTCAGACAGCCAGGCATAAAGCCCCACTACTCGCCAGTGATGAGGATGAGCAGCTGAAGGCCGAGACCAAGGCTGAACTGTGGGCCTCCACCCCAGAGAGGGAGGCCAGCTTGCAAGCCCTTTGATATCCACTGAGCTCACCATGGGGCAGAGGATCAAGGTGTTTTTGACTCAACCCCCTCCTCCCCAATCCTGCTGAGGCCCTGCCTGGCAGGTAAGGGAAACCATTGCTACCCGACCCAATAGAACTGTGGTGCCGAGAAGCTCAGAAGAAGGCAGGCAATCCAATCCTCTTCCCTCTCTCTCCTGTTCTCTTCCTCCACCACCCAAGGGTGCCACAATCCTTTTTCCAGCAGTTCAGACCTGTACTTCTGATTAACTCTGTGCTACAAGTACGAGTGCAAACACGATCTCACTCAACCCTAAAGAAAGCATTTGTGCACATCTATGACCCAGTACACTACCCTATTATAACCCAGCAATATGTAGCAATCTAAAAAACAGATGCAATCTCATTTTCCCTAGAGCCCTATTCAGATGTTCTGAAACTGTAGAGAGTCTCCACAGTTTCAGAAGACCTGGAAGCATGCCAACAAATCCCAGGCCCCCACCATGCTCCATAGCCCTGCTTCCCCCCCCCCAACTCACCACACTTAGTGTTTGTCTGCATAAACAAACTCCAGTTGGAGAGAGATCCTCCCCATAATTAGGGATCCTGGGCTCCCCACACTTTCCAAATACGACTCATGTGGGTGATGAGATCTATGTTCTCTCCAGATTTAAAAATAAGAAACTTGCGGCACAATGCTATTGCCTGATTAGGCTGGCACAGCTTCGGCTGACTGTAAAGCACGTTTCCGATACCTGGTAAGTAAGCAGCACCGACAGGAAGGCCTGCACCATCCTGCCACCACCTTTCACTGGCTGGTGCCAGGTTTTTGCTCTGAAGAAACCCTAAGTGCAGGGTGAAACGTCAGCGGGGACTAGAGTTTTTTCTTTCCTTCAATAAAATCACATGGCTGCAAGACCTATAACTTCATTTTCTTTACATAATACAACAAGCCATGAGAATCTTCATACCATGCCTACATTTGTTCTCGACTGCCTCTAAGAACAGAACTAGATCCAATGGGTACAAACTGCAAGAGAGGAGATTCTGGTTGGACATCAGGAAGGAATTCTTGATGGTCAGGACGGGTTGGCAGTGCCAGTGGAACAGATTGCTGAAGGAGTTGGTGGATTCTCCCTCATTGGAGACCTTCAAGCTGAGACTTGACAGCCACCTGCTGGAGATGCTGTAGGAGGATTTCCTGCTACAGCCAGGGGGGTTGGACTAGATGACCTTGTGGGTATCTTCCAACTCTATGACTCTATGAAAATAAAATATAATGCAAGAGCCAATAATTGCCTAGACAATGCCATTTCTTCGAATACAATATGAAAGTAATTTTGCGACACACATGTGTGTGGATTATTAAGGACAATAACTTGCAACACTGCCTCTTTTTCATATTAGTGATGCTGGCTGATTTTCAAATTTGACTTTCTATTCTTGTTGCAGATGGGGAAGAAAAGCCTGCAAGTTATTTAATTAAAGTGGACTTTTGTTTCTACGTTTCCTATACAGGCTTGCCTTGTTCATCTCCAAAACTCATTTTTTCCAGCTTTGGTTTGCAGGCAAAATGTCTCTTTGTCACAGAGAAAGACGAAAGGTCTGTGGGCTCTTGCTACCTCTAGGCAATCTCTCTTCTGAGTGTTAACCACAAGCCACCCTTCCTGGATTTAATAAAGGAAGATTAAATGTCCAGGATGTGGAACAAAGAGCCACATTTTATGCGACAGATGACTATGTCCATGTACTTAATTGGCATGCATATCAAGGAAGAGAGGCGCTTTCCGGACAGTCACATTTGTAGAGTCACCAGTATGGACTTGGAAAACAGAGGCCTGGTTGTCAACTATATGGAAGCTCCAAACTAGCTAATAAGTAACACTGACAATCCAGGTTCCAATCCAGTGCCAACCACTGAGAAAAATGGAGTGTCACCACCAATGTCCCCTCTAAGGTCTTTTCCTACTGGGCGGAGCCTGAGCAGTATATAGCCAGTGTAGGTTCAGGCGGAACCACAGGCTGAGTGCACTGAAGCAGCCACATCATGAGCCGGCTCGTCATCCCGGGCGAGGGGTCGGCCGGGGCAGCACGTCATCCCCCTACACCAGCTGCGTCACCCACCACTACCGCGTCACCCCCCCCCCCATCCCGGCGCGTCATCCCCGGGATCCGGCAGGTTGAGATGCATATTCCTCGCCGGTTCAGCCGCTTCTAAGTAGGCCAGGCAAGGCTGAAAGTGGCGCATGCGCACAACACCGCTTGAAGTCTTGCCCTTAGAAGGGCCAAACGAAGACGCTTGCTGCTTTCAGCCTTTCCTGGGCCTACTTAGAAGTGGCCAAGTCGCTGAGGAATACGCAGCTCGGCCTGCTGGCTCTTGGGCGTGACACGCCGGGATGGGGGGGTGATGCAGTAGTGGGGGGTTTGGCGCACTGGGAGGCATGTCACCCTGCCGGCTCCCGGGGGTGACGTGCCAGGAGGGGGTGACGCGCCAGGAGGGTGACGCGCCGGGACTCCCGTCACCCCTGGCACCCCACCTTTCTGTTTAGTAGTAGTAGTAGTAGTAGTAGTAGTAGTAGTAGTAGTATGGTTAATTGCAGCTCATCTGGTGGTGGCTGGTGTTTTCTAAATATGGGAAATCCTCACTTAAAGTTGCTGATAGGTTCTTGAAAACTGCAACTTTAAGCAAAACGACTTATAACGAAACCACTTTACCGTAGGATAATTGATATACATAAACAAGAGTTTATGGCATATTTCTGGTCACAAAAACATCACCAAACTTCTAATCACCAAACATCACCAAACCCAAAACACTTCTAATATAAAACATCTCTTTCGTTTGCTTGAGACCGTGGAAGTGGAAATGCTTTCAGGAAAATATAAGGGGAGATGAATTGATCAGAGACTCTTTATTATAAAAGACCTTAGATCAAGGACTGATCTTGAGACTGGTAAGGAAGAGTTATGAAAGGATTTACTGGGTCAGACGTGATTGAGCATCATGATATAAATGTATCTATAGGCACTGAATGTTTTTTTAAAAAGCTCCTATTTCGATTATGCTCAAGGTGGGGTATTTTGCTCTTGCCGCAGCCAAAGTGAATTCTGAACATCTTTCATTGTTTATGGCAGGTTGTGAAAGGATGGATATAATTTGAAGGATGGATATAATTTGAAGGCGAGTTACTTCTGTTTTGAATTCTGATTTTGTTTGATGTTGGTCCTTTGTTATATTATTTGTATATACTGAATTATATCCTCTCTACCATACTGCTTTTAACATTTTGTTAGGACTTTAATGGCTCTAATTATGGCTTTTTAATACATACTAACTCACATGCGAGTGTACAGGAATGTGAACATTTTTCCCCAACACCCATGCAGGAAATAACATGTGAAGCACTTCTTTAGGAATTTCAGATTTTCTAGATCTTATTGAAGCAGACCTACTCCATGAGACCAGTTCACACATATCACACACACCCATGAATGGGAAAGACTCCCATGTCTGCAAAAGAAAAAAAAATGTCACATAGAAATCAGACTTGGGTGAAATAGAAACTATACAAGGAAATGATGGGTTCAGTCACTTGTCTGCAAGCTGCACTTGTGAGTATCTCCTCCAAGGAGGACAGTATGTGGTCTGATACCATTTTCCAAATCTAGGTTTCAGGGGCATCACTATAGGGGTGCATGGGTGACACCCCAGGAAGAGGTGACACCAAAATGACTTTCTATTCTATTGTTACCTGTTACCTATAATGCAAAATGTTACGTGCAATGCAAAAACGCACCACTGGTAGAAAACGGGTTTTTCCTGATCCCCACCACGACTTGCGCAAGGATCACATTTCCCAGGAGGCCTCCACATCTTGTGGTCTCTAGTATGGGAGGAGGTCCATGGGGGTGACATCACGAGATCTTGCCCCGGTGTCACCAACCCTAGTGACACCCCTGCCAGGTTCCTAGGATACATTTAATGCTGACAGAGAGCAACAGCTCTAAGCATTCATAAGATGCGAAATTTGAATTCGTTTAGACCCACGTGGGTGAGTGTGTGCATTAGGCTTCTCAAGATGTCCGCTCCAACTTCTTGTTTTTGGATCGCTTGAGTAGAATGCTTTTCTTTCTTTCTTTCTTTCTTTCTTTCTTTCTTTCTTTCTTTCTTTCTTTCTTTCTTTCTTTGCGGCCTTACGCTGCGCTCGAGTGAAGATGGAATCATTCCAGTTGTGTAAATATCTCCTGTCGCCCTTCCAGTTTTGCTCAGCATTACCCCATTGAGTGCATTTGCTTAAGCATACTGGAGGGTTCCTCAGTGCAAAGCCCTTATTCACGGATTGTGCCCACCACACTGACCACCACCTTAACCTTTCCAAGTCTTTGGGCAGACCAGATTTACATAAACATCATAATCTGATACCTTGGGGGGGGGGCGGTTGTTGCGGATAATTTAAAACTAGGCCAAGGAGACCACTAAACTCTTGTATGTCTGAAAGCCCAGGCTTCAGCCAAATCTCATGAGGTGAATGATTGTTTTTGCTAACCAACCTCAGACGTGCCATGCTTTTTCTATGGGTCCCAGAGGCAGCACATGATACAATGTGCAATGATATCCAATTAACACATGGCACTGGGTTCTCTTATTGCTTGAGATGCCTTAGCCAGTGCGCTAACTTGTATCTCAATAGGATTTATGAGGACTGGAACCATCTCTCTTTCCCAGGCCCCCAAATAAAGTTCACTGCTAAAGACAGGCTTGTTGAAGCTTTGTGGGAGAAATCTTATCCATGCACATGAAAAGGTACACCCTTAATTTAACGGGAAAGACTAAAGAAAGCTTGATGTGTCTGTCCTTTATGTACCACTGTATCCTATGTTCATAAGCCTCACTGTAGCTTAAGAATTTAATAAACAGGGCAATAAATTAATGTTTTATCAATGTTGTTAATGTCTGTATTAATAACATGCGGAGACTTCCTATTCTACATTGAGGAAGTTTGAGTAAAAAACAACAACTTTTTGCTGTTTCTCTCAGTTTGTAAATGTACAAACAATAAATCACCCACAGTTTGGGCAGCTGTTGAGATATATGTTGGGCTGAGTTCAGCTGGCTTGAGCCCAGTGAGTTGGCGGAGAGCACCTGATGCGGTAATGTTATTGAAACTATGTGGGTATGGACTTGATCAGGGCCTGGGTACAAAGCCGCTGAATATTAATTACTTGTGCTAATGCAAGGTCATAAGTTCTGGAAATACAAGAGCCCAAATCTTGGGCCTCATTATTGCTCCATAGATCTGCTCCCCAGTGAAGGGTTTCCTTAGGACAGGATTCTCAAACTTTCTTTTGCGACCCCTTTCTGACATCTGTGTTTCCCAGAGAATCCCTGTGCATAGTAGAGAATTCTCAGACATGTTCCATAGAGCAAACTTGGTTCACATGGGAGGCTGACCAAATCTGTGGACTGCCTTGTCGCCATGAATGAGCTGAGAGTGCATTCTAATATGCCCGTTACTAAGGCTGGCCCAAGACCTCCTGGCACCTCCCTTACTTGGTGATGTGCCAGCCTCTGCTCCTTCCACTCCTTAGATTAGAAAAGAAAGAAGGGGACGGAGCAGAAGAGGAAGTGTGAAGGAAAGGAAAATGGTGGTCTTGAGCATGGGAGATGATTTGCCCCACTTCTCTCCTCTCCTCCATACTTCTATACTCTCCTTTTCCCAACATTTTATTTATTTATTTACAATATTTTTATCCCGCCTTTCTCCCCGAAGGGACCCAAGGCGGCTTACAACAAGAAAAAGAAAAAAATACAATACAAAAAATAATCACTTTTTAATACAATAAAAACAGTTAGCGAAAACTAATAAAAACAACATCTAAACGTTGATAAAAAGATCAATATTACAATTAAAAACAAGAGCATAAGAACAGCAGCACCCCACCTGTACCAGCAAGATGTTAAAAAAAGGCAAGGACTCAGAAGGCTTCTTTGAACAAGAAAGTTTTCAGGCCTCGCCAGAAAGTCTCCAAGGAGGGAGCAGTTCGTAAGTCAAAAGGGAGGGGATATAGGGAGTCAATACAGGGAGTGGGAGGAGGGGCAATGGAATTGAGCAGCTGCTCCTTGCCAACCTGTTGCCTGAGGCAACTGCCTTGGTTTGCCTCATCAGTGGACCGGCCCTGCCCAGTACTTTTCAGCTATCTTTCAGGTGAGCTTGTTCACAATTTACGATCTTCTTAATGAGGGACTACTTATAAGCATCATGGAACTTCAAAGTTTCCCAGCACAGTTTGAAATCCTGAGTGGTTGAAATGCCAGAAAGTTTGCTATCCAGTGCAGGGGAAGGTAGCAAGCCCTTGTAGATTACGATTACTTACAGTACTGTTGCCAAACCTCTAGAATTGGTCTGAAGTCTCCCAAAATAATCAACAACCTGCAGAGGAGCAGTGAAAGCAATCCTGAAGATTGTAAGAGATTCTCAAGGAATTTCCAACATTACATCCTGATGGGGTGGGGGGAATCTCCAAGAATAGTTCTGAGCTGGGAACCCTGGAGGCAGGTTCAGTATGAATGGGTTCTTAGAAGAAGTCTATTTGATGTATCCCAAATTTGGATCTCAAAGTCATAAGTCAGTACAGCAGGAGGAGTGGAAAACTGCTTCCAGTGATATGGCTCCGAATGAAAGACTGTTGCTGCCATTTTACATTGTGAATATCATGGCAGGGGATCTGTGTCTCTTTTGCTTGTGGCAAATAAAGAAGAGATTATTTCCTGGTTAAAAATACGGCACATTAAATGTCTTCATGCTTCATTCTGTCCAGCTGTAAAACAGAATAAACTGTAAGATCTTGAGGCTGAAACACTACACATGCTTTGCTGAGAGTAAGCCCCATTGAGCACAATGGAGTAAGAGAGTAAGCCCCATTGAGCACAATGAGTAGGATTAGGCTTGTGCTGCAACAGAGATGCTACAACAATTTGTATTTCCTTCTGCGAGGCTTGTCATGGTCAGAAGCAAGGATATTTTGTATGGCGGGGGTGTGTGAGGGACAACAGTTGTATTGTAAAAATATGCACAATATGTGAGGCCCCCTCTGATGAAAAACAAATGTCTTAATTTAATTGTCTTTTAACAATTTTCAGTGCAAATACTACAACATTCCGCTGGTAAATAGACTTATGGATTTTCATTTTTATTGGTTTTCCATACTTTGCATCTGAATTTAAATCAGATTTAAGATTGCCACACCCCTTGTTTTACAAATTCTCCTGTGAGACTCTACAGGAGTCTCAGCCAGTCATGGTTCCCTATTGTGTGTATCTATAGAACAGAGGTTGCAAAGATGTGTTCATTGCATGCACACTTGACATGTTTAGGTGTCTACTTAACACGCAAAATGGAATGTGTGAAGTGGTCCATACTGGGCCATAGTGGATGTGCCTTCTTCAGCTGCCACAATGCCCTAATCTTTCTTCTCTTTGAAACACAGGGTAACTTTTGACAGTTTTTATTTTATTTACTTTGAGTTTTGTCCATTCGACATGCTGGTATGGTAATTGGTGGCATAGCAAAGTCAGCCCTGTCACTTACTGAGAGGAGATCACACTAAGGAGCTGGCTGGCTGCATGTGAACAGCAGCAGCAGTTTGTATATAAAGGCATCTCCTCATCCGTGGGTCCTTTATCCGTGGTTTTAGTTATCCACAGATCGAAAGTGGCACCCCAGAATGCCTTACATGGCCATTTTGAATCTCGCAGTGGCCATTTTACACATTTTTACCAGTGGTGCAAAAACATACCAGCGGTAGAAGAGCCATCCGAGTCTTTCTGTAGCCATCCACATGATTCTGAAGGTATGTATATGTGGGGTCGCTACTATCCGCGGTTGCAGGTATCTGCGGTAGGTCTGGAAATGTATCCGCCGTGGATATGGGGGGACACCTGTATGCTAATACTGATTTGAAACACGTGTGAGTGTCTGTGTGTCTTGCAAGCATTTTTGCTTCTGCCTGAAATGCCCCCCCCCACTTTCAGCTAGGCTAGTGGGCTGATACTTCTTCACCCCAATCCAGAGGCATTTTGTTGACTCCTTTGGACAGAATGTGAATGCACCTGTGAAAATGCATCTCAATGCACGTATCCCAATGCAGTGCTGACTATCTGCACTGCATGACTTTTGACAGGATGCATATTCAGATGCATGACCCCACCTGCATTTTGCCCCAACTAGCCACACGTACATGCAGGTTTAGCATTGGAAAAGCTCTGGTGGTCAGTGAAAACAGCTTTCTGGGCAGGAAGCATCAACTCAGTTCCTTAGGCAATAGGAATCCATTTCCTCTCTCTCCTCAAAGGAAGCCACTCACTGGCTGCAAACCACCAGCTGCAAAAGGGATCAAAGAAATACATGGGAGTAGAAGAGATCCCCCCCCCCAGAAACACGTTTAATGCCACCTGAAACAGTAGCTTTAACAAAAAAAATTGATACAATATAAAATAATATTTGCCAACCAGGGAGAGCAAAAGAGTTTGTGCCAGGGTTTGTTTGATGTTTAGACTATCTGGTTTCCTTATACAGTATAAAAATATAAAATCCAGCAAGACAGCACACTGAGCACAGTGTCTATCAGACAGGCACCCCCCCCCCAAAAAAAAAAACCCCTTCTCTATTGCTTGGCTATACAAACGTCTCGATAATGAGCTTTTTTCAAAGCTGCCATGCATTGAGTCAGGAGGAAATTCTTGACGGTCAGGGCAGTTTGGCCGTGGAACAGATTGCTGAGGGAGGCGGTGGATTTTCCCTCACTGGAGATCTTTAAGCAGAGACTCAACAGGCACCTGCTGGAGATGCTCTAGGAGGATTTCCTGCTACAGGCAGGGGACTGGACTACATGACCTTGTGGGTATCCTCCAACTATATGATTCTATGAGTCGATGTTTTCCTTGAGCTACCCACCCTAATCCCCCAGTCTCTTTCCATGTTAGTCACTGACAGCTCAGAACCTATCAGTGTGTATGTGAAGTTGGGATTGTTCCAGTTTGCATCACTTTACACTTATTGACCAGAGGTGTCGTTACAGTGGGGGACGGTTGGGGTGGTGGGCCCCAAGCGGCGGGTCGCGGGGGTGCACCTGCCGCCAGATCTGCTGCCCCTCCCCCAGCTGCTGGCTCCTCTTCGCAGCTGAAAACAGCTGCAAGTTTGGCCCTTCCACCCTCCCTGATGCCATTTGGCTCCAAAAAGGAGCCAAAAAGCGCCAGTGTATGTGTGTGATTCTGTGCTGCGGCGGCACACAACAATGACATCACACACCCCAGGGGTGGGTGGCGTCCGTGGAGGGGTGTCGCGGCGGCAGCCCCCTCCCACGGGGGCATGTGTGTGTAGGGCCGCTTCTGTTATTGACAGTGCAATTGCATTTGCCATTTTATTGCCCATTCACCCAGTTAGGAGAGGTCCTATTGGAGCATTTCACTATCTGCTGTGGTTTTCACCACCCTGAACAGTATGGTGTCAACGTTATCTTGGCCACTTCATTGCTTATTCCTAATTCCAGACTATTTTCAAACAAGTTAAAAATCACCAGTATCAGTACAGATTCTTGGGGGACCCTACTTCTCCCCATTGTGGAAACTACTCATTTATTCCTATACACTACTCCCTCCCTCATTGTCTTGGTTGGAATTTCTCTACTGCAATATGTAAATAATATTGGGGGGCAGAAGGCAAACACAGTTAAGAAGAATGTTTTAATAAACTGGCTTACTTGTTAATACACTTGCATAACTGTTCTTCCCTATTTGTAGAATTCACAAATGGATGGGCCCCTTCGTATTTGGTAAACCCATTGTGGGGTGTGGATACATCTTGTCTATGGTTAATTGCTTTTCATCAGCTCTCAACTCTTGGGATAGAGTGGACTACAGCTATAAATACATCGAATGAATGTGTTGATTATGTACAGGTTGCCCCAGCAAAGATTTGATGGAAACCAAACCATGTTTAAGAAATGAAAGAGACGCTGATTTAATTACATTCTGATCCTATCAGTAGCATTTGGTAATGATCACTGACAGGAGAGGAGATTAGAGGGATCCTTTCTCTGACTCAGCAAAATAATACTTGCATGTTCTTATTTGTTAACTCTTTGCACTTATTGTCTCGGCCAGTAAGTTTCCATGTGCCTAGTTACGGAAGAGGTAAGGAGAGGTAAGGAGAGGTAAGAGGTAAGAGGTAAGGAGAAAGGCCATAGTACCTTGGTAGAGCACCTGCTCTGCACGTAGAGCATCCCAGGTTCAATCCCTGGCGTTACCAGGTAGAGCAGGGAAAAGAGATCCTGGGGGAGACCCACTGTTACAGCCTAATCCTGTGTAGGATACGGTGCCCGGCCTAAAGGGTTGGACGCTATATCCTATCAAGTTCCCAGGCTGCCCCGGGGCAGCATGGGGACAACTTGGGAGAAGGGGACGATCATCCCCTTCCCCCGGTGTGGAGCTCACGCACATTCACGCCACTCATGTAAGGCCATGCCAGGCCAGGAGAGGGTTTGGGATATTGGCGTATCTCGCCGTCGATATCCCCAGGCCCCAATGGCCGCGCCCCTCACCGTCCGGACCACCCTCCCCCTGCCCCGGCCGGTGTAGGCCTTACCTGCTCCGGTGGGTGTGGGGACGGTGGAACAGCCGGGTAAGGGCCTCCGGCTTCTGCGCCAGCGTCCCTTACTCTCTGGGTGCTGTAAATGTGCTTTACAGCACATTTATGACACCCTGCGCTAGGGGAGTACACGCTCCCCTGGTGGAGCGGCAGACAGGATTGCGCTGTGAGTCAATGCAGACAATCCTGACCTAGATGGAGCAACCGTCTGGTGTATGGCCCTATCCGATCCGGGCCTTATGCTGCTGGATCTCATGATTTGCCACCATAAGACTGGGTCACTGGCACGGCAAGTGCGGGAGGGGGAGGATCCATCATGGAAGGCCCGCACCAGATCCTATCCCCCTTCCCTGCAGCCTCCCCGCCCCTTTTCTCTCTCCTCTGATTTACGCTAGCAAAATTGCTAGCATAGGTCCAAGGAGACCCATCGCGGGCCATGAGGCTTACACAGGGGTAAAGGGATTAAACATTCCCTTTCCCTGCAGAAGCCTCCCGATCCCACCCACCCCCCTTGCACAGGATGCAGTGGCTGCCATTTTGCAGCTGCTGCATCGTCGGGGGGGGTATAAAGGTTAGGATTGGGCTCTCAGTCTAGTGTCAACTCTGAGATTTGTACCTATAGTGCTGGTGGCATTTAATACATTTTGCGCATGAAATTCTAGGAAACACAAACACTCTTTGTAGACCACCAAGGAAGAAGTGGTTTGTTTGTATTGTAACTTTTTAAAATCCCAATTGATGCAATAAAGTTAGACTTAAAAATAACGTATTTGGTATTCCCAGCTCTTGCATATTCCTTGTTTATATATTAGAAATAGTGCAGGGAAGAAAGTCAAGGCAATCAAAAGTGATGAAAATATTAAACATAATACACAGATTCCTTTTTTTATAAAGTTGTCAAAAATATCCAGATGAACATAGGATTTTAATACTGGTACTGTGGTTTTAATCAAGAAATTGTATGCATTTCTTAATACCTCAACCTCTTCTAGGTTTACATTACTGTCATATGCTAAATAACCTCTAACATAAAGTTCCAGAAGATCAGGGCATAATAATCTCTGTTTTTGAATATAAGTGCAAGGAAGAATTGGGGGGATCCTTTCTAGCTGGCTAAGGTTACTAGGAAACCTGTCAAATGCTGCATATAATATTAAATCTGACAAAGCAATGCTTTCCCTGAGCTGTGTTCTACAATAATATTGATTTGCCTTAGTAAGAACACTGGGATTTGGGTTATCTGGGATAACTGTGATTGCAATTGTGGTATTAGTGATAGCATTGTTTATTGGCCCGTTACTTGGGGCTACATACCAAAAAGGACTGAGCTCAAGCCAGAAAACAGGTCAGCAGAAAGGCGTAAAACACAGCCTAGCAATTGGAAAGGCCCTTTTACATAAACTGAAGGTACTGGGGCTGTCAAATGGAAGAAGGAATAAATTTGTTCTCAACTGCCTCTGAGAGTAGAACTACATCCAATGGGTACAAACTGCAAGAGAGGAGATTCCGGTTGGACATCAGGAAGAAATTCTTGACGGTCAGGGCGGTTCAGCAGTGGAACAGATTGCTAAGAGAGGTGGTGGATTCTCCCTCACTGGAGACCTTCAAGCAGAGGCTCGACAGGTACCTGCTAGAGATACTCTAGGAGGATTTCTTGCTACAGGCAAGCGGTTGGACTAGATGGCCATGTGGGTCCCTTCCAAATATACGATTCTGTACTTTGGTCAATTCTTCCAGTTTCTTGGAAGGAGGAACTTTTACCAGACTGACTTGGAGGTAAATCCCTCTGCAAGTGTTTGCCCTTCTTATAACACAAGAGGTTTTGTTGCTTCAAGTCAGGAACAAGCTACAGTACATATTCAGAAAAAAGCACATGATAAAATCCTGCTGAGACAGCACCAGAATGCAGGTGAAAAATCACATTAGAATGCTTCCTAACATCATAACACCTTGAAAATAAGCATGTCATGAACCTTGTTTCTGTTTGCTATTGACAGAAGTGTCAGGAGAGCGTACTTACATTGGGGTGTGCAGCACATCAAAAACGAGAGTGGTTTGCCCATGAGGTGGACTAAGCATCTGCAAACCACGTGGAATTAGTGAGAATTAGTGAGAAGAGTATAGGGGGGGGGCTTACCTTCTTTTCCAATATTGCTGCCGAAGAACATGGCGGAAGAACTGGGAGAGGAGGCAGGGGTAGTTACTGCAATCCTGTTCCCAGTCAATCTTCAACAACCAGGAACAGGTTTTCTGCCTCTCCTCCTCCTCAATGCCCTTTGCAGGTTGGATGTTGTTGGTTTTTACATTTTTATTGGAGATGCACAGTCCAATCCTATCCTTCTTCCCCACTGGTGCAGTCAGTGCTGGAGGGCATTTAAATCCCCTTTCCCTTTCAAAGCCTCCCATTCTGCCCTCCCCCACTGGCTGCACCAGTGGGGGAGAAGGATAGTATTTGGGCTGTAAGATACTGGGTTCCAGTCAGAGGCATCGCTGGGGGGTGGCGGGGTGGCTGGCCGCCAGGGGTGACATGCAGGGAAGGGTGATGCACCCACTGCCCCCCTCTCCCTCGCGCTTCCACCCGGTACAACCCGATTACGTTTTCTTCGGTCGCTTCTGACTAGGGCAAGGCTGAAAGCAGCATTCTGCATTCTTTCAGCCTTGCCCTAGTCAGAAGCGGCCGAAGAAGACGTGATTTGGTCTTCATTTGCCCTCAGAAGGGCCGTCTTCTTCGTGTCTTCTTCGCATGCGCAGAATGCTGCTTTCAGCGTTGCCTTAGTCAGAAGTGGTTGAAGAAGACACGATTGGGCCATACCGGGCGGCAGCGAGGGGCAGGAGCGGGGGGAGTGGGGGGGCAACAGCGGCATCATGGGGGTGACGCGCTGACCTCCAGAGGCGTTGTTAGAGGGGGCGGGGGGGCATACGGGGGGGATGTCAAGAGGCAGGGGGGTGCATTTTTGCCACGCCACTGCTGAAATTCGGCGGCGGTGGGCACAAAAGCACCCCCTGGTGTTTATTCGGCTGCTTGCCGTGGAAGAATTGGCCCTCCCACCCTCCCGGGCTCAATACAGCCTAAAAATGCCTGAAAAAATGCAGGGGAGGGGGCTTTTGCACTGCGCTGCCAAATTTCTGTGGCGACGTGGTGAAAGTGACAACCCCCAGGGGGTGGGGTTTGTGGCATCACATGGGGGTGTCGCTTCAACGGGCCCCCCACGGGGGTTGTAACGACACCTCTGCTGACCTCCCACCCCGAGTGACGCAAACCCTAGTGACGCCACTGATTCCAGTATCTCCCTAGCAATGAAGCCAAATGTATTAACACAAAACCAGGGAGAAATTGGAAGGCTGATTCTTTCTCAGTGTCCGTTGTGTGAATGTTTAATCAACATCCAACATTTTCAACAGATTTCAGATGCTGTGATATCAGCATTCCAGTTTTTTGAACTTTTGGCATGTCTTCAAAGTAACAGAATCAATGAATTGGCTTTATTTGCCCTTCTGGTTTATTATCCATCTGGAAGTAAAGAAATAACATGAAGAGAAATGTTCAAGGTTCCCCAAATGGGACTGTTGGGGCTGGAGGACATGTTATAGCTCCCATGTGTTGGCTTTAGAGGTAGAATTTGATTCCCTGCTCACCCATGATGTCCATTGGTCTCCTACCCTACCTTATAAGTGTTCCTAGTATAACCTGTAAGTGCATGTAAGCTGCCCCATGGACCTTGGAGGAAGGGTGGGAAGAAAATATGTCAAATAAATTAAATCTCTATGCTACCACCAAATGTGACAAATATATATTCCTCTTCCTTTAGATTTGTTTCAGGACATCTTGAAATTAGCCCAAGTCAGCTATATCCTTGCGAAACATGGAGCAACTCTTGGATGATTTCAAGGCATCTGAAAGCGTTAGCCTAGTCCTTTTCAGCCCAATCCGATTGGGCTGCCTCACTGGCGGAACGTGCATTGCCATGCTGACTGCTGAAAAGGAGCTGTAAAGCACACTGCCGGAGTTCCGGCGGGAAGACTTCCCACGTGCATCGCCGGATTGCTGGTCACCTGCCAGAGCAGGTAAGCCAGCAGGGGAGGCAGAAGGGAGAGGGTGGGATGGGGGGGCAGGGAGGCTGTGGAAGGGGGTGGATTTGGTGGTGATGGCATGTGCCAGAGCCTATCCTCCTTATCTACAACCTCCCCACGCCCTTTCTCTCCTTGGACTTGTGCTAGCAAAATCAATGGTGCAGGTCTGAGGAGACCCATTGCGGAGCCGGAGGAGTAAGGGAATTTAAATCCCCTTTCCCATCGGAAGCCTCCTGATCTTTTCGGCATGGCTGCACCATTGGGGGGGGGGATAATAGAATTGGGCTGCCAGACAAAGAAGACGTACAGCAAGTCGTCACTTAATAATGTTGTTGATAGGTTCTTGGAAACTGCAACTTTAAGCAAAACAACTTGTAATGAAACTAATTTTACTGTAGGCTAGTTGATGTACATGATAAACAAGAGTTTATGGCATATTTCTGCTCACAAAAACAGCACCAAATGTCTAAATAAAGACCCAAAACACTTCTAATATAAAACATGGAAACAAATGTGAGTTTTCCAGGCGAGACAAAACCCACGGAGACATGGAGAGAACAGTCAAACTCCACATAGACAGTGGCCCCAGCTGGGAATCGGTTTTTTTTCTCAACAACTTTAAAACGAAATGACTTATAATGAAACTATTTTAAGTGAGGACTTGCTGTATTGGCTACTCAGACACCATTGCTAGAGCTGGTGTAACGTAGTACCTAAGAGAATGAGCTGAGAGCTGGGACGTCCTTAGTTCAAACTTCACCTCAGCCGTGAGCCTTTGGCAAGCCTGTATCTTCTAGCTTCAGCTGCCCTTTCATTATCTGCAGGAGGGAGATAATAATACTAGCTGTCTGAAAGAGCTGCTGCATGTTCGCACGCCTGCCTGGGAGAATGGTTGTGAAGTGCTTTGGCCGCTCTCAAGTGCTGTCTACATACTAAGTATGGCTGGCGACAGGCAACAGTTTTTAATAAGAGAATGGAAAGTGATTTGAGGGATGTTTCATTTTTCAAGGTGTACACGGATAGTTGCTTTATTTAGGTCTCATTGTTACTGTGGGCCAAACATGTTTCGCAGGTCTTTGAAACAGTACAAAAACCTGTTTCCCTGAGGCAAAGGCGGGATGGGTACACACATCACACACGGCGTTCTCTCTCCCAAACGACTTCCAACTGTTTGAAGAAAACCGGCCTCTGTCTGCAGTCAGTTATCCCTTTTCTGAGGCATTTAGCTGGCCATGGCTGACTAATCGGGCCCCACTCAATGCGACGGAAACACAGGATGCAACTCCTGACAACATTTCTTTAGTGCTTCTGTGGAACACTCCAAATTTACTTGGAGTGGGGGGAAGGAGGGCATGATCAACTCTTTCCTCTCTGTCTCTCTTCCCAAACAAAATCACCCCCCTCCCAAAAAAAAATCTGATTACTTTTCTTTCCAGAGGAGAAAAGGTTTGTGAATCTGGTCACTTTCCTTAGGGGGAGAAAAGCATCTTGGGATGGCTGTTGTGATTAGGAGAATGGGCTGCTGGAGCAGCAATTTTCAACCAGTGTTCTGCTGCACATTGGTGTGCTGTGAACGGTCTGCAGGTGTGCCGTGGGAGTTGGTGGGAGGGTTGTTTATTAGTAGGGCCATTGGGGATGTGAGCCCCCCACCGGCAGTGTGCTGTGCCTTGTCAATTGTCAAAAAACCAATGGTGTGCCTTGACCATTTTAGCATCTTATCAGATGAAAAAGGTTGAAAATTTCTTGGTTAGAGGGAAGGAGCTAAGCACTCTCTGAAGTTGCAGTTAGTACAACAACAACAACAACAACAACAACACATTTGCAGTAACATTTTCACAGAGCTTTCCTAGTGGGCTAAGCGCAAGCATGCAACATGCAAAACAAAACACCTCAGAAAAGACTTCCTGCAGGTCTCCTATTGCCACATCTAGTTTGGCCCAGAATCTCCATTTTAACAAGGAAGAAAAATACCATCGTTTGAGACAACATAAAGTGCACTCATGCCATGATTAGCGAGAGAAAACTAAACAGGGCTCACCCTGTGGCTTCTGGGAAGCTGCTTTGCTTTGTGGATCGAATTGCTAGGCTGAAAGGGAACCAAACTTTATCTTGGTCAATCGCCGGTCCTAAGGCAGGCTCTCAGAACGACGAAAGTTTTCCAGAACAGCCCACACCCTTTTTAGTCTATTCATGAGCTGCAGAGAGAGAGAGAGAGAGAGAGAGAGAGAGAGAGAGAAGAAAAAGGACTGAATAGGCTTCCCTCTCACCGAAATGGCCCTCAGGAAACCGACACTTTAGCAAAACAGAACTTCCCGCAAGCAGTGCAAGCCACAGGCTACAGAGAACGGCAAAACAATGCCCAGCCCCAGGGCTCATTCATTTGCCAACCAGCTCTCTCCCTGAGAAGGCCACTGTGGTGAGAAGAAACAAGAACTGCATCATCTGGAGGTGATGGCAGCGGAGGAGGTGGCCACTAAGGATATCTCACCAGAAGATCCTCCAAAACCTGGAGGCAGCCTCGCTCAGTTCCTCCTACGTATACAGCTTCAATGAGCATGAAATATTCCCTGTTGGGGAAAGGGTTGTATAACCCCAGATGCACTAGGATTTTAATTATCTGCAGCTTCTGAACAGCTCTTTTCTCCCCACCCACCGCAATCTTCTTAAGGTTGCCTCAAGGTCAATATCTCATCTACTGTAGGTCTCCCTCAGCCTCCTCTGTTACTCACCCACTGACTCAAACCACAATGGTTTGGATATTTGATTCCTGGTTTCGGGCCAACCCTCAGCTCCTGCCTGATCTCTGCTCCCTTGTTTCGACCCTCATTCATTGGCCATCGATTCTTACCATTGGTTACTGGCCTCTGCTTTGGGTTATGACCCACTAAATTTGTAGGGCAGGGGGTTGACCTGCTACTCACCTTGCCCCACCCTAGTCACAGAGTCCTGGCACGAAAGAGCCCACACCCTGTAAAGGTTTTGAAGATAGATTTCAGATAGCATCTGACAGATTGTACGAACAAATGTCTGTTTGTCAGTCAGTCGTTGCTGCTTTGATCCAAGAATCGCGGATCACCACCCACATCCAAGCGACCAGCGCTTGCCAACTCTTCCCCTGCGGCACATGCTGTTAACGGCAGAATGCAGCATTGTGTAGAGCCGGAGAAATTATGTCGAGTGGCACTGGAAAAGCTTGATTTACGTTTGAGAGTGAAAGGTTTCATGGTGGGGCACGGACAGGCCCCTGGCTTTGCTAAGATTGCTCAAAGTCTCCTGTATTTATTAGCAGTATTAATCTGGAGCAAGAGATTAACAGCCTGTTAATCTAGGCGAAGTAATTTATGGGTATGACACCTTCCTTCCCCTGGAAAAACACTTCGTTATTTGATATTCACATTTGATATTAAGGTCAAATTGACCCCATTTAAGTCATTGTAACCAACGAGGTGCATTTGGCAAGTACTCTTAACGTCAAGCTATGAAACTGGACAGATTGTTCATACTGAAGGAGTAAAAACTCGACAAGGATATCTGAACCTGTGGGTAATCGTGACCCACGTTGTTAATTCTTATGAGATACCACATAAACCTGGACTGTTCTTATCACACTTCTGCACTCCTGTATCACACTATAGCCTATGAGATAGGGTTCCCCCCTTACAATTTTACCGACCTTGGGCTACTCACTATCAATCTCCCAAGGCTACTCCTAGTAGTAACAGAAGTAGTTTCAGAAAACTATTTTGAATGTCAACACACACACCCCACCCTAGCTATTGCTAAATGGGGTGCAGGTCCTTCAGAGTGTGGGCTTAGTTTCCCTTGGTCTTGTTTGACACCTGTCCTGCTGTGAGCCCTCACCACCCCCTTTTCTTCTCCCAAATTTATGTAGAGGTAGCAGGAGGGACCTTCCAGCAAAGCCACTGTTACTCTAAATCAGGGCCAGCCTAAGACTCCCTCCTGATGCCTGAGGTGGCATGCCAAATGCTGCCCCCCCTTACCTGATGGTGTGCCAGCCTCTGCTTTTCCCACTCTCTAATGCTCTAGCCCAGCACTCCCCTCCACATTTCCTCTTCCTCTCTGTCCTCCTCTTCCTTTTCCAATTCAGGTTGGAAGGAGGAGAAGGAGCAGGGAAGGCACGTAGGCAGACAGAGATGGGTGCCCCTTACCAATCTGCTGCCTGAAGTAACCAGTTGACCTGATAGATGGGCCAGCTTTGCCCTGCATGCCCTTGCAGAACATGCAACAGCAGCCAGGGTCAAGCAGAGGTCCCGCACAGCAAGCCTTCCTTGCTACCCCTCCAGGTCAGTTTCTCTGGGTAAGGCAGCAACAGTGAAGAGGTTCCAAGGAAGGTGATGGGAACTGGGAAACCATTTTGCTCCTGATGCAACAACAGTGCTTAAACTCCAGAAGGGGTGTAATTTAAAACTATTGTTTTTCAATCCTATTTGAAATAGGAAATTGGATTTTCAGATTGACAATTTCCCGTTGCCCACAAGATTGTTTTGAACCTCATCAATGCCACTCTGAAGGGCATTGATGAGGGCATTGATGCCACTCTGAAGGGCAGCATGCAAACGAAGTCAATGAAGTCATCATATCAATGAAGTCATCATAGCTGCACTTATGGGACGGGGAGCCCAATCCTATCCATTTCACCCCCTGCCAATGCAGTGGTGCAAAAATGGCAGCCGCTGCATCCTGTGGGGGGACGGCGACGACTGGGAAGCTTCCGCAGGGAAAGGGAATGTTTAATTCCCTTATCCCTGCATAAACCTCATGGCCCACAATGGGTCTCCTCGGACCTACAGTAGCAATTTTGCTAGTTTAAGTCCAAGGAGAGAAAAGGGGCAGGGAGGCTGCAGGGAAGGGAGATAGGTTCCGGCGCGGGCCTTCTGTGATGGATCCGCGACCTCCCCACCATGTTATGCCCCCTCCTCACCCAGTTTCACCCCCGCCCCATTACGCCCTCCCCCTGCCTTCCCGCCAGCTTACCTTTGGTGTCCTCTGGTGCCTTCCCGCCAGCATCCCTGGCAGCACGCTGTCAGGGAGGCTTTTGCGACTGGCGTTGACTGTTTTACGGCAGTCAGAGTCAGAACAGGAGGCGTGTTGCCACACGTAAAATTGGGCAGTGACTGTTGGAAAAGTGCCCACTTTGGGTTGAGCTGTTGTGACATATTAATTACACTGTGTAACACAAACATTGTTTATGTTTATATCTACTGTAAATGTTTCTTATACAGTTCAGAGTTGCTGATCAGAGGTGTCGCTACGGTTGGGGCGGTACTGTAAGTTCCGTACCATCCTAGTCCCCGTTTACTCCCCGGTATGAGGTGGCCCCGCCCCTCGCCGTCGTAGCCATTCAGTGCGGTGAAGGCAACAGACAGGAGACTCCCTGACCATTGCCTTTGCCACACAGAATGGCTACAACGGTGAGGGGGCAGGGTCACCTCATATCGGGGAGTAAACGGGGACTAGGACGGCGCAGAACTTACAGTACCGCCCCCACTGTAGCGACGTCTCTGGTGCTGATTCCAATAGTATTTTCAGGGGGGGTTGTATCATCAAAACGTTTTTAGTTTTCTTAAATTTTGTGTTGGTATTGAAACACTGTCATTCGCCTTCACACCAGGGTAAATTTAGGCCACAACAAGAGGTTGCAAGCTCTTCCTGAGTAGCATAAATTGTGGCTGAACTATTGATGCCATGCCAAAAACAGCAGCATTTTTGAAATCCTCGCACCAAAAATTAATAAAGATACATCAAAGTATTCAGCTAAACACGAAATGGTTTGCATTTGTGTTACGGTACACAGTGTTATTTGGTAGCTATCTTTGCTCCATTACACCACATCTCATGACTCTGACACAACCTGTCAGGTGTTCTAGTTGGCTAGAGAACATTGTATTTCTCTTGTCAGGTGACGTTGCCAGATGCAACCCATGGCATATGTGCTCAATCAAGAAGCATGTCAATTAACTGTCAATTCTATGAATAAGCACTCTGATTGAGAACGTGGAACATTGCTAGTGCAGATGCTTATTCAGAATATTGTATCCTTTTACAGGATAAAACATTCACACACTGAATTAAAAAAATGCTACGGTCCTTATCTGATAGGACTCGGTACTCCTTCTAGGACTGTAATTACCATTTGCCAAAAGATTAATTTGACTCCTGTTTGGTCATGAACAAAACTGTAATTCCTTACCTCCGGAGGCTAACCAAGTTGATTTGAAATAGACTATAAGAATGAAGTGTTTACTGGTAAACAGTGGAGATAAGAAAAGGCTTGGGAAGCGAAATGTTTTGGAAAGAGTAAGAAAAAACGTGAAGAGGGTTTGTTTTCTTTCCCCAGAAGGCAACATAGTTCAGTGAAAAGAAATAAAAACAAGGAGAAAAGAGAGTGTTTAAAAACAAAATTCTCATACTGAGACTACTTTGTGTGTGAGCACGTGCGTGCGTGCGTGCGTGCGTGCGTGCGTGCGTGTGTGTGTGTGTGTTTTAGGAGGTCTGGCTCAGTTGGTAGAGCGACCGTCTCATAAATGCCTGAAGATCTGAAGGACAGCAGTTCGAGACAGCCAGAAGTTTCTGTGTCTATCAGAGAGCTGCCGGCACGCCAAGCTGATAAGTTGCAGAGCCTCTGTGGGGGAGTGGAACTGCAGCTGCACTTGAGTGAGAGTCAAAGTTGCCTGTCAGCTGAAGCGTGGTGAGGCGAACTTCAGAGAGAGAGAGAGAGAGGAGAGAGAGCAGGACTGTGAAAGAAACCATCTAGAATGAAGGTTTCTACAAAAGATTAGAACATATTGTATTGTAACAAATTGTTGTTGTTGTTGTTGTTGTTGTTGTTGTTGTTGTTTTAAACTGATGACTACAAACACTCCTAGTTTGTTCCTCATAGTGGGCTCTGACGGAATTTTGTCAGAGCCATGCCAGCGTGGCCAGGTCTCAACTTGGGGGAAGGGGACGTTCATCAATGGGCCTCCTCGGATGCGTGCCAGGTCTTTAGCTGGCACACGTCCAGGGAGGCTGTGTAATAACTGCCTGGGAAGGGGATGGGGATATGGAGTAGCATGCCACCGATATGCCTTCCCCCTCCTGGGCCAAGGCAGCCAATCGTCCCCTCCCCTGCCACCCTGACCCCCCTCATCCTCCCCATGCCCCTGCACCAACTGGAGCAGGACTTACCTGTGTTGGCTGGCGCGTGACAAGTAGGGCCAGTGGAGTGAGTGGCACCACAAAAGTGCCTTATGGTATTTTGTGACACCTTAGCCTGGCAGAATGGGAGCTCCGCCAGCCTGAAGTTACACAGAATTGCGCAGTTTGAAAAATAGCATGTCAGGGAAAGAGATCTAGGTCAAAGGCTTCACCACCCTGGCACACTACTTTTTTTTGTGCAAGGAAAGTTTTTTTCTCATGGGCCAGGATTCAAATATGTACATCTTCACCCATAACCTGAAGTGAGTCTGGCTTTGTCCCTCGATCGTGCTGCCTGTAGAAACTGGGCAACTTATCTGTGTTGGCTCATAGATGAGGTGCATAAGGGCAGACCTCTGCAGAGCCTCTGGCCTGAGTCATATTCGGGACATATATGGTGAAACCCCCTCTGCCTGTCTCTTGGCTCGTGTGAGAGCGAGTGGGTGGACAAGGCCAATGTGACTGGTCCTGCAGCATTGACTCAATTCAAAAGATGTAAAACAAAACTGGTTTTTAGCAAGGGGTGTTTAAGCAAAAGTATAATCAATTGATCAATCAAACAGTCCGTAAAGTCAGCCCAGTTTAATCCACTGAAATAAATCTAGTCCACTTCTTGTAACAGAAACTGAAATGTGAAACTCTTAGAACACAGTCCAATATACACTTACCTGGGAGTAAGTTCCATTGAACTCAGTGAGTTTTTTCTTCTAAGAAGACATGCATTGAATTGTGCCGTTAATTTCCTGCCCTGTTGGATCATCCTGAGGGTCCAAAAAGTACAAGATTCACTGCGCAATCCTGTGTAATTATGCATGGTCAGTCGCCCCATCCTGAGTCCATTGCAAGCAGAAATGGAGCTACGCCCCCACGTGGGGGGGCGCTGACGTGACGCCTCCACGTGACACCGTGTGTGACATCAGTTGCGCACATGTGTGTGCGCGCACGGCTCCAATCACACCCCCTGCCATTTTGCTTACCATTTACCAAATGGCTCCAGGGCGGGCGGGAGGGCCCAACTCCAAGCCGACAAAGGGAGTGGCGGTGGAGGGAACCCATCCTGGAGGCACGTACACCGCCTTGGGGCCCACGCCTCCCCGCCCCTACCCCAACGACACTTCTGATTGCAAGCTGCCCCGGAGCTGCTAGGCTGCACCTTGGGAGAAGGTATAAGTGAGCCCGGGATCTATGGGCCTCCTCGAATGCATGCCAGGTCCAGAACTGGTGTACATTTGGGGAAGTGGAGTAAAGCCAACCTGGGCTGAGAAGGAGCCTAGGATATCAGCGGAGCATGTCGCCGATATCCCTGCCCCCTCCCAGCCTGGGCCGGCCAATGGCCCCCTCCCTCACCACCCCATCCTGCCCTCCCACCAACCGGCGCAGGACTTACCTGCAGTGGCTGAAGTCGGATAAGTTCCATGGCGGAATGAGCAGTGCCGGCCTCCGCGCTGGCACCGCTTACTCTCGAGGCATCAAAAAAGTGCCTTGTGGCACTTTTGCGATGCCTAACGCCGGTGGAGCACTTGCTCCACCGGCATTTATTTACACTGGATTGCACTGTCCAGTTTCCAGCAGCAACCAGTCAGATGCCTCTGGGAAGCTCAAAAACATGGTGGCCAGTGTTTGTTCCCAGTTTACAAGCCTCTGTACCTGGAAGTTCCCTTTAGCCATCATTGCTATTCCCAATGAGGACCCATCTTCCATGCCTACTCTTTTAAAAAGACAAGGCAATGTACCATCTCCACATCTTGTTATAAGTATATTTTTTTTCCGAGGGCATGGAATTAATTTGGGTCTCTTACAGTTAGCAAGCCAAGAAGTTGTCCAGCTCTCATTGCACAGACACTTAATGATTTTTTCAGAGTGTTCAACCCTAATCTTAATGAACAAGGCAGGGAATTAGTTGGCTGAGTAAAAGACGGGATCAGGGTCACCTAAAGGGTAAGATAATCTGAGAATTGCCGAAGCATTGGAGACGTCTGTTCTCAAGATTTTGATAAATTGTGTTAAAGATACTGGATGACAGTTTTTGAAGGCTATCTCTTGGTGTAAATGCAAAGTAATCCACAAGTTTAATTTAGCAAACTCCCCAGCAATAATTCAATTCATTCTTGGAAAATCTGCAAGATTAAAAAAAAAAAAATTAAAAGGCAGCTGCTTGCCAAGTCTGTTAGCAAGTCAGCACTTTGCAAATTTATTATACATTTTACAATGTACAGTGGAGTTCAGGCATAGACAGCAACAGGTGCGCTTATACAGGGCCCCGTGTTAATCAGAAATGCAAAACTATGCTAAACACCTTAGGGGTCAGTAGCAGAGCACATGTTTTGCATGCAGAAAGTTCTGGGTTTCTTATCTATGTTATTGCTATATTTCTATACTCAATATATGGTGTGCCATGGCAGATTCACGCGGTTGCTTACAGTGCAAACACGATACAATACAATAAATGTTAAAATAATATTAAAAATGCTTTAGAACGTAAACGGATTGTTCTGCAGCAGCTCAAAACCTTTATCCTCCAAATCCTTTGCCAGTAGCAAAGGAACCGGTGGATGTCCATAGGGAAGGAGCGACAAAGGATAGATGGAAAACTCGGTTCCTCATCAATCATCATGCGGTCACATGGCACTCAGAGAAAGGCTCAGTCAACATCTCCCTTGAAATGATCTCAAGCAACAGAGCTGGAAAGAACCTCTGTTTCAACATATATATGGTGTGATTCATAAATACAAATTTTCCAAAAGGTTTCCACAATTTTGGCCACTAGTGGTCTCACCCCCAATGAGGGTGTTACCTGGTGTAGTCCGCAACCACCACCACCCCGTGCTCCCTAGTAACACCACTGCATGGAGAGCCACCACCACCTGGAGTAGACCATACTTGAGCAGAGGGAACATCAGCCTTACTAGCAGCCCCTTCATGCAAATTTGCATAGTGGTTGCCACTGTCTCCATGCTTGCCTCCATATCTATGTGTAAGGGGCTTCTTCTTCCTAATACATTCAGAAACTGTGCAAGGGATTAACCTGCCCCCATCTTCGGTCTGTAGGTTGTACCATTTCTAAACATGCCAGGAATCAAAATCATGCATCCGAAATCTTTGCACATGCCCAGCACAGTGGCATCAACCTCCAGACCACACCTCCTGCCCTCCTGACATGAAAATGTCCCCTGCTAGCACACAAATGCGTAAAAGCCACCTGCTCTGTTTTGCTCATCTCTCTTTTCCAGGGGTGTAGTGCTAAATTTGAAAGTGCAGGAGTTCAACATGGCACCACTTATCGCTACACCACCATTAAGACCATAACAACAACATTTTTTTAAAACTTTGTTATGACAAGCAGGGACTTTTCTTCAGTGACACCCTAGACCACCCTGCTGAGGAATATCTGCCAGATCTCACTGATGCTTACCTTCCAATTTGGGCCCAAAGGCTTTTTTGGGCAGCTCCAATAAATATTTGATAAGACTTAAGTGTTTGAACTGTTGCTGATTGCTGCCTGAAATATTTTTTTATAGAAAAGCATAGTTTGTGTGTGTGTGTGTGTGTGTGTGTGTGTGTGCGCGCATATGCGTGCGCGCATACGCATGCATCCTAAGAGCGCGCATAATTTGTGTGTGCGCATGCGCGTGCATCCTAAGAATGAACACTTCAGCACCTCAGATATAAATGTGTGACCTGACTTATCTGGAAGATGTTTACAACAATTCCTGCTTCAGCCTCATGTTGGCTCTTGTCCCTAGAAGAACAGCCATTTTCAGCCAGTGTGCTGCAGTCCGTAGGTGTGCCGCGGGAGTTTGGGGGAGGGTCATTTATTAGTAGGGTCATGTGATGTGAGCCCCCCACCGGCAGCGCAGTGTGCCATGTCAATTGTTTAAAAACTGCTGGTGCGCCTAGCGCCTTGACAATTTTAGCAACTTGTCGGTGTGCCATGAGATGAAAAAGGTTGAAAATCGCTGCCCTAAGGCTAAAATGGTGGTCAACAGTTTAAACTTGTCCTTTTCCATTTTGTAATGTGCATATTCATTAATTCAAAGTATTCCAAAACAGATTACTTTTGCATTATTATTTTTAGCATGTATTCTAAATATCGTAATCCTTCAGGAATAATAATAATTCAAATAACAGAAAATATGAGTATGTTTCTATATCTATTGATAGATAGGTATATATCATGTGCATTTGCCTTCGGCATAGGAAGAGGCGGGATATAATTTTTTAAATAAATACATAAATAAAATGTGTAGATTAAAAAAAAACCAATGTTATCACCTGTGCAAACATTGTATTTTGTGTGGCTTAAATGGCAAGAACATAACATAGAACAGAGATTGTTGTATGGTTAATACTCTCTGCACTTCTATTAAAACACAGAAAAAAGAATACAGTCCAGATGGGCATATTGGAGGCCAGCTTTTCAGCTGGGGTATGTTTGACTTCACTCCACTGAAATGGTTGGAGCTGCACCAAGTTACACCAGCTGATGTTTTGTGCTGAGTTGTAACTTGTGAATGTTATAAAGCAGAGCTATTCATTTTTCCTAAATGTATCTGTTTTTCATAGGATGTAGCAGGGAAATAAAAATGCTTTTGCATTAATGTAAGCAAATCAATTACTTAATATTTAGATCTTGTCCTCAAGTATAGTTTATCGTCATGAAATCAGCAGCTGTTTTCAAGTCAAGGCAGCTATTTCCATCATGTCTTGTTTGTGAACTTCTCTGAGGCTTCTGTTAGACCTTAGACTTTCTCATGTCGCTGTTATGCACTTGCAGCCCAATCCTAACTAAATCTCCACGCTGTGATCCAGCGGTGCCAGCATGGTTTCTGCTGTATATCAGAATGGATTTTTGGCCACTAGAGGCCTTCTCGGGGTAAGGGAACATTAGTTCCTTTGCCCCGGGGTAACCCCCAGCAGCAGCTATGGGTCACTGCAATTTAATTGACCTTTTATGTTTATTGTCACCATCATCTGTATTTATATACCTCCTTTGTTGACGTCAGATTTCTTCTCAGATGTTATTCAAGGTGGTTTACATAGGTAGGCTCTCCTAACCCCCTGTAGGTGTTTTTACAATAATGTTCTATTCGCGTAGAACCCTTTTCATTCTCCAGCTGTTTCCCTTCAATGGTGTGGTTATCTCTCTGGCAGCACAGCACACGCCTTCAGAGTTTGTTCGGCAGCAACTCCTCTCTCTCACAGAGAGATGCAACTCCTCTCTCTCACAGCAACTCCTCTCCCACACAGAGGGTTAACAGTTGAGATAGGTTATCTCAACTTGTTGGCAACTTCTGGTTGTCTCCCATCCAGGGCACAACTGAGCCAGTTTCATCTAAGCTTTCTTCAGGCAGGCGGCAGCTCAACAAGCAGACCCCACCTCCTGCCCTCCTGCTCCTTTTTTTGTATGCCACACTGATGATGCAATCCTGTGTAAAGATACGTAGCTGGCCTATAGGGCTGTTCGTTGCATCCTAAGCCCATTACGGGCTGCCCCAGCACTGCTAGAGTGCACATCAGGAGACATTTGTCAGAGCTGGCGTACATCCGGAGAGGCCATGTAAAGTTGCCATGGGCTGCGATAGGGCTTGAGATACCATATACTGTATAATGGTAGCTTCCAATGCCTTCTGTCCCAGTTCTTTTAATTGAGAGCTATTGACAACTACCATTTCCATCCATCCTAGTAGCAAGACATTCTGGAGCATGCTCAGCACCCAAGCCTTAAAGATGAAGCCTTCCAAGCACGGGCGTCGCTGGAGCGTGGTGGGGGGGGTGGGCCGCCAGGGGGTGACGCGTGCCAGGGGGTGACGCGCGCACCCCCGCGCGCGTCACCTCCGTGACATGCGTCACCCTCCGGACGCTCCGAGGCAAAAGGCCCTCAAAAAGGTCTCTGCGCATGCGCGAAAATTCTTCGGAGCGTCCGGAGGGCGATGCGGGAGCGTCACTAGGGTGATGGGGTGACGCGCGTCCTAGTGACGCTACTGCTTCCAAGCCTCTGATGTTAACAGGTAGCCCTCCCAGTCACTGGTCTCCTCCCATTCACAAACATGTTTCCTTCAGAAGATGACAAGATAGGCTGACTGGTGGTGAGCCGATTGCAAACCAAGGCTGAGTTAGGGTCATCATGGGTCGAGACATGCTTAAATGCGGAAGTTCAGTTCTTCACTCCCATCATTCCAAAGCTTGCAGCAATCACTATTCATGTGGGGGGGAAGGGGCCACACCGGGTGCCACCCTCAGAGGCGGTGTCACCTGAGCTCCTGCGAGCCCCTGCTCAGCAATCTCTGGCTCTCTTTGTGTGCAGCCGCCTCACGCTCTTGCAGAAGCGCATGTTTTTGCCACGTTTCGGTGAGAGTGTGCAGCAGACAGATCAAAGATCCAAGCGGGGCTGGTACGAAGGCGGGCTTTCGCATAAAAGCAATGCAAAAGTCTGGAAGATCAGGGGTAACATGATTACTGTACGACAGGTCATTATGTCACCCCAAAATTCCGGAACACCGAGATCCACAGGTAAGTGCCACACCAGGCGGCTCCAGCTGAACATTTATTGCCACACTTATCATAGAGATCCTGATTATTTATTTACATATTTTATACTGCCCTTCCTCCAAGGAACTCAGAGTGATGTACGTGGTTCCTTCCCTCCTTTTGTCCCCACAACAGCCCTGTGAGGTAGGTGAGGCTGAGAGATGATGACTGGGCCAAGGCCACCCAGGAAGCTTCATGGCTGAGCAGGGATTTGAACCTGGATCGTCCAGGTCTAAGTCCCACTCCAGAACCACTGTGCCATGCTGGCTCATCCTGGCACAGATGGACATTTTTACATAAATGCAGATGGTTTCAATGAGGATCAACTTAATGAATTATGCATTTTTATTTCTAAAGTACTCACCATATCCCAAGAGACTGAAAGGCAGCCAAGCATTAGCCGCATCTAGACATGTTGCTGAATTAAAGAGAATGTACAACTAAAAAGTACTTGCACTGGAAAAAGCAATAAGCAACATGAATTAAATGTGTGGAGTTTGTGTAGCTTGAATCTAGAAAGTTTGCTTTTGGACGGAGATATAACTGTCCTTAATATATCAAGAGGTCTGACCAAGAGTCAGGATGAGGACAGTGTGGTGAGTTTTGTTTTGTGGAGGAACAAGTTTCTGTAGCAACTTACAAAACAAAAACTCTTTCCAAACTATGGTCTTCAGCACAAAAGAGAAGGATGAAACCTAAAGATATGGTGTAGTCAGCCCGTGAAAATCAGTCACAGCTAAGATCTCTTGTGTGGACATCACAAGGGTAGGTGTAACCATGCAGTTCAACTGGGTGAAAGATTTCTTTATGCGTTTACACATGCCAACTTTCCATCTAGTTTCCAGACTAGAGCAGAGTACAAACATAAAAATACCTATACAGATACAAAAAGTACTACAGGTTCATTACCTTTTTTCCAAAATTCCGAAATCGGGAATGCTCCGAAATCCAGAACTTTTTTTGCACGCTGACAATTTACTTAAAAATAAAACTTTTTAGCACTATGCTGATACCAGCCAGCATAGCACAAAGCATGTTGGGGTGCTACCTGGCCAAGGACATGATGTTGTTACCCAGCCGTGGAAGCCAGCTGCGCTGCAACCCCTGGCGTCGTAGAGCTGAGCAGGTGAGCTGATACTCAACTTTTACATTTCAGCTCAACATTATAGCTACTGTAGCAGTTCCCAAACTTACAGCGCAATCCTGCGCAAGTTACGCGTCAGTAGTGTCGTTGGGGGAGGGGCTTGGTGCCCAGGGCACCAGGGCCACAGAGCGCGGATCCCTGAAGGGGCAGAGTCGCGGGCTCAGGAGGGCGCAAACTCACAGTTTTGAGCGCTTTCTTGACGTCTCGCTGGCTCTTCGCAGGCGGAACAGCCGTGTTTCAGCCCTTCTGCCCGTCCCTGGCTCGGTATGACTCCAAAATCAGGTAAAAACGGCGGTGTGTGTGTGTGTTTGGAGGCGGGGCATGACATCACGCCGATGCATCACGTGGGGGCGGCATCGCGGGCGGCCCCCTGTGGGGACGTAGCAACTCCACTGCGGGTGGTGGACCTAGTGTTCCGCTGCCCGTAATAGTCGTAAACATGCCGTAAGGCACATTTGCAGACTACTTTAGAGCCAGGAAGGCTGGTGCAAGGCCGGCCTTCCCATCTCCACCACCCCACCGGAGCCCTTGGCTCGTCGGCAGAGCCAGATAGGTCTGGATCCAGCAGGTGGTGGTGGGGGGAGTCGGCAGATTGGGCTGTTATTTAGGTTGCAGCACCCTTCTTCCACGGCACCCGTCGGGATACCCCCAGCAGTCTCTTCTTCCTGTCTCTCCTGGGTGCTGCCATCTTGCATCATGCGAAATCTCATGAGAACCAAGATGGTGGCACCCAGTTCTTGCAGGATCTCACGTGATCCAAGATGGCGGCACCCAGGAGAGCCAAGAAGAGGCTGCTGGAGGCGTCCTGTGACCCCCATGTGACTGTGTCACGACATCCTCAGATTTGGGAACCACTTTGCTACTGCACTGAGAACATTTTGTTTGGTTTTGGGAGGATCAGGTGTGTGTGTGTGTGTGTGTGTGTGTGTGTGTGTGTGTGTGTGTGTGTGTGTGTGTGTGTGTGTGTGTGTGTGTGTGTGTGTGAAAGGGAAGGCAAGACTTGGGTCTTACTTGGGTATCTCATTATGTTTTTTATGCAAATATGGACCACTCCGGGTGCCAGACCAGAAGGGGTACCACATGTGGCCCACCCAAGATGGTGGCGATGGAAGAAGCAGCAGCACCAGCGTGGTCGCAGGTATGTCTACCTCCTCCTCTTGCTTTGACGGCTTTGCAATCTCAGTGCTGCCCCATTCTTTCTCCTTTGGAGGCTGAGCCCCCAAGGGAGAAGGAATGGGGCAACACCGAGATTGCAAAGCCATCAAAACAGGAGGCAGTGGTGGGGCTCTGCGGTCTTTTTGGTGCCCGCCAAAGCCATCATCTTGTCTTCCAGGAGATCCCAGAAGTGACGTCACGACATCACCACTCCGGATTTTGGGGCCTCTGGTGACACCACTGCATATATACAGAATGAGTATGGCTGGGCCTGGCTTGGGCAGTTTGAGTATCATTTAAACTGACCTTCTGTTACAGGTATTGAATGGAACATGTGAACAGACAGACTGGACAGACCAACAATGACTGTACCCAGATAGAGTTGAATGTGCGAACAGCTCTTTAAAACAACAACCACACTGCCTGAAGAGACACAAGGAAGGCCCAACTCCCTTTGAAATCAATGTGCCTTAAACATTTATGCACTTAGGTCCAAACTACACGTAACTGTCAATAGGTTGCTGCCACATCTTATACACATGTTTTCTAGTAATGTTTGGTTGAAGCAGGAGCATGATGTGACCATAATTTTCATCATTTCCTTGTTCCACAAGTCACAGCCAACACAGTGGAGTGTGAGTAGGGCAGGAGGGGGTGTGGTCTAGACTCGGTTGAGGTTGAAAAGCTGCTGGACAGATTACTCAGAGGCTGAAAAGACTGAGAGAGATTGAGAGCCGTTGGTGTATCTTTGCAGAGGAGTGGAGTGTGGAGGAGTTAGCTTGCAAAAAAACTGGATAACCTTGAAACAGGTCTGAAGCTTGGACAGCTGCCTCTGAGTGCTTGGAATACAAGAATTGGCCAGCCAGGATGACAATAGCATTATGAAAGGAAACATCTAGAAAAATGGAGGGTTCTCTGAGATTTTCTCATAGAATACTTGTAAAAAAAAAAACTAATTGAAAAATGAAGTTTATGCATAGCCTGCCTATGTCAACCACCTTGAGTCTTTGAGAAATTACTGTATAGAGAACTCTATAAATACCATAATAAATAAATAAATAAACTGCTGAATGAGATATCACATTAGTCCGTAACTAAATGTTACCAGAAGGCATGAAAAGGAGACATGGTTTGGTGGTGGCCTTTATTGGCAAGTGTAATTTGGGCCTGATTTCCTCGTATTTCATTGGGTGCTTTGCTGGATTATGCCCACAAAGTAAAATTTTATCTAATTGTATCTAATTGTATTTCCTAAGAGTTTGCTAAGTCAGGGCACAGGCAGACATCCTGGTCTACTTTTATAGCTTCGCTTTGGACTGATTTATGTGTTCCATCTGCGGCATACATCTGGGCTGTGGCCTGTGGCTGAGTCTAATATCCAAACTGGGTAATTACTGTACATGGGAAGAGTAAATCATGTGGATGTTTCAACATGGCATGGTAATGTCTCCAATGAACCTAAGCACATGAGAAGAATGTTGACTATGTGCATCATACAATGTTACAGATGGCCCACCCAGAGTGTAGAGGGCTACTTCAGATGAGAATCCTATGAGTCCACCCTCATCACATGGGGAAGACGTTTCGGGATACACATCTCTTCCATTGGCATGTTATCCGGCCATTGCCTAATTGTGCAAGGACAGTTTGTTCCAACAATCCTTCAGTGGGCAGGGTGATGAATGTGGTAAGATCACTGCTTAGGTCTGCTTCCATCTTGTAGGCCAGAAGCCATTTTGAAGCTGCTGTGGGAAAACAGCTAGTTATGAGACAGTGTGCAGCCTTATCATTACTCCTTGCAGCCTTATCATTCTTCCTTGGACTGAGCTTGAAAACCTGAAAAGCTATGCTGGTACAACCTGACAAGATGTAGCTGTGAATCTCCAGTTGGGAAGGGGTGAGCGTGAATTCCTGGCATTGCATTAGCCTGTGAGGTCAACTTCCAGAAGCTTCAGCTGGGCCAGGCCTCTGGTTGGCTGAAACGTTACCTTCAAGGTATAAAAATGCCTGTTGCTAGGGCGGAAGAATCATCATTCCATCATGGACATCTATTCGTATCACTGCTGGTACAACAGGTGGGTTGTCCTTTGCCTATGCTCAGGAGTTAGAAAGTCCAGGTGAGCGTTAGGAATAATTAATGGTCCAATCCTAAAGGGGTTGTCCGTTGTCGGAGTGTCTCTTCCAGTGGCACTGACTACCATAAAGCAGCCAGTGCCGGTCCTAAAATGTACTCTGGCACCGCGCTCAGTAGTGTGCTGCTGGGACACTGGCAGAAAGCCAGGAGCATTTCTGCCCACATCAGCGGATCTGGAACCACCTGCCACCGAAGGTAAGGAGGGGGGAGGCAGAAGGGGGACAAAATGAGGTGGCAATGGGGGTAGGGATGGGTTTGGCAGCAGCGATGGTCACTGAATCCTAACCCCCTTCCTGGAGCCGATCCTGTGGCACAGGTTCACAAGGACCTGCGCCAGCCTTTTAGCTAGTGCAGGTCCGAGTAGACTCCTTGTGCTGCAGAGGCTTACCTTCAGATAAGGGAAAGATTGTTTCCTTACCCAGAGGAGACATCTGCAACTGCCCCCTGTAGGATGCAGAGGTAGCCATTTTGGCATCGCTGCATCGGTGGGGGAAGAATATGGTTAAGCTCTAAGTCTAGGTGCTTAGCTTTGTTGTTTTAGCATTGTGTATCTATGTAATTCTTCTCTCAGGTAATTAAATGCCTTTCAGTAACATGTGACCATATTTCTATTCTTCGGCATTTCGAATCCGCAATGGGGTGAGCTCTCGTTGCTTGGCCAGCTCCTGCCAACCTAGCAGTTCCAAAGCACGTTAATGCGAGTAGATAAATAGGTACCGCTTGCGGGAAGGTAAACAGCGCTCCGTGTTCCAGCTGTATGCTACACGCTGTGGCAAGGAGAGTCATGCCGGCCACATGACCACGGAGGTGTCTTCGGACAACGCTGGCTCTTCGGCTTTGAAATGGGGATGAGCACCACACCCTAAAGTCGGACCCGACTGGACTTAATTGTCAGGGGTCACCTTTACCTTTTTATCTATGTAATTATTATCTCAGGTAATTAAATGCCTTTCAGTAACATGTGACCATATTTCTATTCTTCAAAAAAATCATTATCTATCTGTGTCTGTGTGAGTACCAAGGGACTGATCCATCTAAGTCCAGCCTGGGCCACTCAGTCAAACTACCAAAGTGAACCAGAGCCTTGAGTCCCTGGAGTTGGAGGACTCAAGAGTTCCAAGGCTGGGGAGTTCGCCTGTAGGACCAGCTTCCCCTTAACTGGATGACTGGCTGTTACAAGGGGTGGTAGCACGGCACCTACCATTGGGCACGCTTGTCCTGAGAACTGTGCATAGCTGTCTCACTGAATGTTGTGACCTGTGAGGTAGGGGAATACACAGGAATGTATGGAGAACATGCATCTCTGACTCACTGGGGGTTGTTAAGCTAGGGAGGTGGGGGGTGTAGGAATGGTTTTGAAGAATGGTTTTAACCCGGAAAACAGTTTGGTTCTGATGGACATTGACCGTGAAAACCTGAGCCAATAGGTTTTGAAGAGTGCTAGAAACGTGACAGGCAGCTATTCTTTATCTGTACATTGAGGAGTGGTTCAATCAAACCATCCTTGCTCAATTAGGCAGTGGTGGGACAGTGTAGAGTGGGGAGGGGAAAATGTACACACCCATGCTCCTCCCTTAAATATTTAGGAAGGACTGACAGAAATATCATCTAAACCAGTCCAGCTAGAGTGAGAAGCTTCCTTCTGAATAAACATGCACTGGATTGTACAGTCCCGTCTCCCATATCTGCGGGGATATGTTCCCACTGCTATTCAAAACCATGGATAGCAGCAAACCCCACTTACTGTGTCGCTTCAAGGCATTCTGCATGGCATTCTGGGGCACAACCAGAAGCCACAAGGCATTCTGGGGCGTGACCGGAAGCCGCAAGACGGCTACTCGCTATTCTACTCGGTGCAATCAGAGGGGAGGCTTGAAAGCATTAGCCTTCAAGTAACCATGCTGACAGCACAGGAGACAGCGACAAGAGGGCTGCACATGGGGACTGATGAACGAAGACAGATACTGTAGGTTATGAGTGTGACGAGGGGCGACGGAGTGCGACGGGGGAAACTTGTGAACCGTGGATAATTGAAACCGTGGATACAGGACCCATGGATACGGGGGGGGGGGATGCCTGTAGTATTAGAGGAATATTTATACTTGAAGACAGAGGTGGATCTGTTTAGCTTGTTTTTTTGTTTTGTTTTGCTTTTTTGATACATGATGCTACAAGGCACACTTTTTTCTAGATTCATCAGCACAGATAAGCTGACTGCTATTTAAGGGAAGTTTGCTATTCTCAGTTTCATCCTTAGACCAATAAACTACCCCTGCCATTTTCTATTTTTCTACACTAAAGTTTTAGAATGCTCAGTGAGAAACTATGTGCGTGTTTAAATGGTTGTGTGTGGGGATTAGCTGACAAATGACAACAATCAGTATAAATCCATACAATAGTTTCATGGCGCCATATTTATCTCCATTTTATTTATGTGTATCCTAGCAAACAAACTCTGAGTCCCTTTAACATGTGTCTGGAGAAGAGAAAATGTAGCAAAGCAACTCAAGATTGAGATTGATTTGTGGATGATCTTTTAGCCAAGACTATGTACCTACCCCTATAATGCAGCGTCTAAATTGTTAGGGCATATGGTTTCATTTAGTAGATATTTTCCTTGAAAAGTGATCAGGTTATAAGTACCTTTGCTGTGAGTCAGGGTGGGAGGCCAAAATAAAAAAAAATTGAGAAAAATAAATAATAAAAAAGAAGGGCAAAAAGCATATCTGAAAGGCACAAAAGAGCTTTTCACCCTCTTTCTTACCATCGCTTAGGTGTTTATTTGACTTGGGTTCAGCAACGTATTATTATTATTTTAAAAAAATGTTACATCCAGGAGTAATGCAGGAGTCTTTTCATGGTAAAGAAAACAGAGGTGAAAGTTCTGCAATTGGACAGAAGAAAAAACAACAACAGTTAAAACATGTCATGCTTTAACACACACAATTGAACACCACCGATATTTGTAATCATTATTTTTAATAGACCTCAGAACTTGCCCTCTCTCTTGGCCACTGCTCCTTTTTAAGAGTTGTGTTGAATGACCAAACGCAGGCGGCACAGTTCCATCTCCCAACGTTTTCTCTTTGTTGTACTGAAATGTAGCTGCTGGGACTTCCTCTTTCTTTCTTTCTTTCTTTCTTTCTTTCTTTCTTTCTTTCTTTCTTTCTTTCTTTCTTTCTTTCTTTCTTTCTTTCTTAGAGCAACGGGAACGGCATTACTGTATGTAATCCTCCCCCCCCCTTTCTTTTTAGTGCCATTTTCCATATCAACATTTCTTGCTCCGATTGGTGCTTCTCCAGTAGGGGAAAAATAAAAGTACCAGTATTTTTCCAATATGGGGACAATCAGCAGCTTGGGATGGGGTGATTTTGAAAGAGAAAACAGCATGGGGTGGGGCCGCAGGGGGAAGGCTTACAAAACTCCTGCTGCTCCCATTAAATTTGCACTCCCCTCTCAAGCTGGATTTCAGTGAAATATGAACATGTGAAGAGCTCCAGCCACAGATCTTCCATGTAATGTATAGTTTAGCCCCAGGTCAAAAAACATTGACAGAAATGCAGAAAGGAGCAGTTTATGTAGGTTGTATGCATCATGGCGTATGCGGAGAGAGTCTCTTCTCTCACCCTGCATCGAACCTTTAATTTCAGTGGTTTCCAGGGCGCTACGGCAAACCCACAGGAGTCTTCTGAAAAATCTTCCCGGCTCTCCCAGGCACCACCATCTTGGCCAGGCAGAGATCTCACGAGAACCACGTAAGAGATTCTCACGAGATCTCGGCCCAGTCAAGATGGTGCTGTGCCGCTGCCATGACAGGTTGCAGTGGAAGAAATACTGGTAAGCTGAGGATGCCGTGACTGGGGTACATTTGGGAACAACTGCTTTAATTTGCTCACTTAAAACATTTTGTAGTAAGGTTCAGATCACATAAAAGGTTCTATGTGCACTGCTTAATCTGTGCCGGGGCTCACCCCTGGCACCTGTTTTTGATGCCCAACCAAATCACTCAGAGCCCAATCCTAACTAATTTTCCAACACCGATGCAGCTGTGCCAACTGGACTTGTGCTGCATCCTGCAGTGGGGGGGGGGCAGTCATGGAGGCCTCCTGAAGGTAAGGGAACGTTTGTTCCCTTGCCTCAGGGCTGCATTGGACAGGCATAGGAAAGATTGGCACAGGAAAGTTGGACAGGATTGGGCTGTCAATCCTGGAAGAGATGAAAGAGTGCATTTCTCTCACACATCGAGGGTTGAGAGCAGTGGTTCCCAAACTGGGAGGCGTGGTTCCCAGGGGAGCCGTGGAAACCAGCCAGCGGAGCCGCGGAGTGCCACGGAATCCTCTCGGAAAACAGTGCAATGCCAATTGGCAGGCATCAACATAATGTAATGGGGATCCACGGCCAATGGTCGCCATTCGCCAATGGTCAAGGGAGCCACAGGTCGAAAACGTTTGGGAAACACTGGTTAAGGGAGACCTTAGGTCTTCTAGAGTGGACAGTTATGATGACCAACATAAGGCCTGCCGTCTCCCATGCGTGAGGGAAGCAAGCACCGGAGCCCATGGTCGTGCACACATCCTATGTGCTGAGGGTGTCTGTGTCAAGCAGCCCGTAAAGACAAGAAGAGCTATAAGCTGAAAGATGAACAGGGGTTTTCTCCATGATTCTTACCCTTTGTGTGGATCTCAAAACCAGAGCAGGTGTGGCTGCCTTGATTTAAGCCACACCTTCCACCGCCTCGGATCCTGAGATAGCAGCAATCCATCTGCCTATCCAGTCTCTAATAAGAAAGGATAAGCTAGTTGCAAGTGGAGCAGAGGAGTAACTGTCTTTTTCTAGCTCCGATTCTTAAGCTGAGATCCTTTTTCAATGACTCTATTCTGTCATGTTGAATAATTCAATAAATGGTTGGATTTGAATTTCACAGAATTAATGTTAGCCTGCATTGGTAGAACTGTAGGTTCCGAGTCACGAGTTGTGGTTCTGCTTTACTCCGCTCTGGTCAGACCTCACCTGGAGTACTGTGTCCAATTCTGGGCACCTCACTTTAGGAAAGATGCAGCCAAACTGGAGCAGGCTCAGAGAAGAGCGATGAGGATGATCAGAGGACTGGAGAACAAGCCCTATTAGGAAAGGTTGAGGGAACTTGGTATGTTTAGCCTGGAGAAGAGAAGGCTGAGAGGGGATATGATAGTGCTCTTCAAATACCTGAAGGGCTGTCATATGGAAGAACAAATGTGTTCTCGACTGCCTCTGAGAGTAGAACTACAGAAGATCAAATGGGTACAAACTGCAAGAGAGGAGATTCCAGTTGGACATCAGGAAGAAATTATTGATGGTCAGGGCTGTTCGGCAGTGGAACAGATTACCGAGGGAGGTAGTGAATTCTCCCTCACTCGAGACCTTCAACCTGAGGTTCAACAGGTACCTGATAGAGATGCTCTGGGAGGATTTCCTGCTACAGGCAAGGGGTTGGACTAGACAACCTTGTGGGTCCCTTCCAACTCTATGCTTCTAACAGCACAATCCTATGCACGTCTACTCAGAAGTAAGTCCCATTGTGTTCAATGAGACTTACTCCCAGGAAAGTTATAGGATTGCAGTCTAAGTTTCCTTTAATTAGGAAATTAAAGCATTTCTGTTGCTTATCAAACATAAAGTTGTGTCCCTTAGTTCAACCCACTTGTCATGCCTCATATCTCCATTCCACAGACATGAAGGCAAATAAGTTTGTGTTCAAGGATCCGCATATCCTTCAGGAAGGTCCACAGCTCCATGGAAGTGGAGTCACTTTGCCTGCAGAAGGGCCCAGTTTCAACCCATGATGTTTTCAGGAAGGTGTGGGAAAGACTCCTGTCTGAAACTCCAGACAGTGGCTTCCAGTCAGTGTAGACAATACTGACCTAGGTGGACCAAGGGTTTGACTCAGCAGAAGGCAGCTTTCCAAGTTCCTATAAAACACATTCAAATAAGGATCCATGCAGGTTTTTCTTTCTCTTGTGGTTGCGTTTCCTTCCAATGGGAGGAACTATCTATTGCAATGCATTGTAGTCTGAACCAACGTGGAACTGTGTGGAGTGTCATAAACAGCAATGATTCAATATCCCATATGAAGGATGGCAGAACATTTTGTCCAGGTATAAAAGCATAACTTGCATAAGCAATTAATGTGCTGTTTCATTTTGGTTCTCAAGCTTGACCTACTGAACTCTCCTTCAGCATTCTTAATTTATGCTGCTCACTCTCCATGACTGAGCCAGAGTTTTATTAGCTATTCAAAGGTCTCATGCATCACCGGAAATATTTCTCAAATGGCCACCAGAGGGCATCTTTTTTTTTTCTTAGACTTAGGTCCATTACCTGCAATAAACATCAGAATTAATGTTATTAGAACTTTAGCACAGTGTCTTTATTTTTAAAAAAATCTAAATGCTGCTTTGCATTTTATTTAAGAGCACTGCTAGGGGAAAGGTGGACGTGTTATGTAATTGTCATTTCGAACATAGGAACATAAGAAGATCCTTGCTGGATCAGGTCAAAGGTCCATCTAGTCCAGCAGGGCTCTTCTTTTGTTCTTATGTTCTAAATCAGGGGTTCTCAACCAGTGGTACTAGTACCACCAGTGGTACTTCGGCCGACTACTGGTGGTACTCAGACCGCTGGAACCTGGCTCCGACGCTGCGCTTTTGGTGGCGCGTTTTCACTTTGGAGAAGTTCCTGCATTTGGCCAAGCCTCTCAAACACTGAGAAGGGCCTTCCCACCTGCCCAGAGCCTCCTACCTGCATTTTCTGGCCTCCAAAAACCTGAAAACCCGGATGAACTGGCAATGATGTCATCGCTAGTCACTTTTGGTGGTATGCAGCAGAAGAATGGCACCGGAGGTGGTACTCGGCCGGGAAGAGGTTGAGAACCCCTGTTCTAAATTACTATTTATATGTCACAGAAAAATCTGAAAATTCTGCGCCAGCGATTGAGCTGGCACTGATCCATGTAGCCCCTTTGTGGATGGGAGTTTACCTGGCGTATGGGGACATTACCATGAGTAGACCTCCAGCCAGCTCCTTTCCAGCACAGGATGCAGTGTGGGCTGTGTGACCCGCACTGCATGACCCAGTGGAGGGGGGAAGGTAGGATTGGGCTGTTAGCGACCGAGAAAAAATAATAATTATGGTTGATGCATGGAAACTTGGCGTTAAACACAGTGCAAGGAATGGCACAGCCTGGGATACGTTAAATACTGAAGGTGCAGTCGGTGAGGGCTGCTCTAGTCCATGTGTTTTGGATCAGTCCCTTCCAGCTCTCTTTACAGGGTTGCAGCACACAGAAAAGGTGAGAGGTTTTTTTTTTTTTTTTTTGTACTTTCAGAATAGGCACCAGAAATGCAGGGCCACTCCGTTCTCCTCCGCTTGAACTTCATCATTCCAGACCGCACCCCAGGGGATTCCTTGCCCCACTGTTCCTTTTGCATACTTTATAATCCCTGGCTGTACCCCCTGCTGGATTTCTTCTTCCCCACCACCCTCAGAAATGTTTTGCCTTTCCCAGCTGCCTCTCGTCTCCCTTGGTTCTCCTCTTCCTGGCTCACCACTCAGAGCAGCAGCAGAACAAGGACCGAGCAGGGGGCCTGGGGAAGAGTAGAGCCAGGGCAGGGCACGGGCACCTGAGAGGTTGAAGAGAAGGGAGCAGCAACTCCGTAACAGCAGTCGTGATGTGGTGGTTGCAGAGGGAGCAGGTGGGCTCAGGGTGCTGTCTCCATCCATGCACCACCCGAGAAAACCACCTGATGCCTCCTGGGCGGACAGGCTTTGAATCTAGCGTATGTGATCAAGGATAACATTGGCAGAATGCATCTGAGAGAAGGCGGACGAATCAGCAGTACTGTTAGAAAAGGGCCTTTACTTCTGATGTTTTAGAATGATAAAGCATGGTGAGTTAAATGTACAACCACCTGCCTTGCTCAAAACGGTTTACAGCAATCCCTTGACTTTCATCCACTTGACTTTCGTCGCTTTGCTCTTTCAGCCATTTTCAATGATAACCACCTTCCAAATTTCGTCCACATGCTTTCTACTGCGGTCCGATTTCATCCAACCTTTCACAATACCTGTCGACGTTCTTATGATTATTTTTCTTTTATTTCTGTTTATTTAGGTTTCGCACACATTCACGTGTGTTATATAATTATTAGTTATTTATGTTTTTCGCTGGCCAAAATAAATTTGCAAGCTAAACAAGGCTTTGCTTTGACATTCATCCATTTTTGACTTTCATCCATGCTCTGGTCCCTAACCAGACAAAAGTGCAAGGTACTCTTATTTTTATGCTATGGGTTTTGTGGGTCTGACTTTGAGGTACTGTGTACTTTTAATTGTTGCTCAGCAGGGAGAAGTTTATCAATAGCAGCTTCTCTTACTACCATTGCCCAGTGATGGGAGATCACTGGGCAATGGGGATGGATTCTAACCAAACATTTCATGAGTTGGCAGTTCCCAACGCACAAGCCTCTGGGTTATTCCATTTCAGATGTCATGCATATCCAAATACTCCTAGATGAAACAAATGTTCATGCACGTAGCAAACTAGCACATAAGGGAGGTTAGGCTGAACGTTTAACCTTGACATGCTAGTTTTCTACATGCAGGGATTTGCATCTCAACATAATACCCCACTTGCAGAGTACATCAAATTCCACAAACCCTTGCACATAGCAGTTACTGCCTGAACAACTGTGGTGGCTCAAAAAAGGATGCGTACGCCGATAGCATGAACTGGGTCAATGGCTACAAAATGCAACACTTTCCCCCTAATCTGAAAAAAAAGGGTTTTCATCTTGTGGAGCACAACAGCTCTCGTGCAGCTTCACAGATGTCAGCAACATGTGGTCAGAAATAATTTCAGTAAGAAATCATTGAACCGTACCAACTTAAAGGTCAGTGCTACAGAACCACAATGTTCAAAACAAAACAAAACAAAACAAAACAAAACAAAACACACACACACACACACACACACACACACACACACACACACACACACAAACAAGCAGTTATTACAGCTTTCTCTACCCGGCAATGGTTCCTCTGTTTCTAAGCAGGCCAGGATGGTGTAGTGCAGGAGTGTCGAACTCGTTTCATACAGTGGGCCGAATAGTGTTCATGGCACCTGCAGAGAGCCAGAGTGACATCATTAAGCAGGAAGTGATGTCATTAAGTAGATGATGGTCAGAAATAAGTACTTTGTTCTCACATAGAAACTCAGCTGCAAATGACAGAAGAGAAAATGTACAAATCTTGTTCATATTTTCAAGATATGGGAGAGCCAATTATCATGTGGGCTGCCCTTTCAGCAGCTTCGCTTCTGCCGCAGCATGACTTTGCAGCTCAGCAGCTGAGAGGTGGTCTGCGAAGTGATGCCCCAGCAGAAGCAGCGCTGCTGAAAAGCTGGCATGTGTGATAACTGGGCTCATGATTTGCCCCCAAATTTCAAGGTTTCTCCCTTCTCAGGATCTCCAGGGGAAGGAGTTAAATATCAGGGCAGGTGTGTCGCTAGGGCGTAGCAGGGTGGTTGGGCGCCGGGGGGGGGGGTTGATGGCCTGCCCAAGTACTGCTGTTTGCACAGGTGCATGAGCTGAAGATTTCCAGTCGTGCTCATGGCGCGTCACCTCCTCCCAGCTCATGTGTGCGCTGCAGCCTGCGCGCAAACAGCAGAAGGGAAGCGCCGCCGGCCTGCTCAAGTCCCGAACGGGATAAAGAAGGCCATGTGGCGAAGGCAAAGCACCGGGCAGCGAGGGGGGCGGTGGGCGCATCAGCCCCTGCTGGCGCGTGAGTCTCGGGAGAGATGGGGGTGCGCCCCTGGAAAGGAGGTGACGCACTTGGGGCCTGGGGGTGACACACTGACCTCCCGCCCCCACTGATGCGCACCTCCTGCCGGGTGTGTGTGTGCGTGACGCGCACAGAGTGACATCACTGTATCAGGGTGAGGAACCAGATACTGGGCCAGGGGAGCCAGGCTCTTTCCCAAAAGATTCATTCTCAACCTCCTCTCACATTCCAAAATTTAGATTCCCCCACCTTCCTTCTTCCTGTCTGGGCATCTTTCTCCATCATTCTGAGGAGACGACAGGGGCCTACTTTACAGGTGTCTCTGTGGAAGAATGGACTTTAGGGAGGGTGATCACATTTTTAAAGGTTCCCCCTATGCAGATCTAGCCCAAGAGCTCCTGAGGAAGCATGCCAAATGCTGCCCCCTTACCCAATGATGTGCCTGCCTCTGCTCCTCCCACTCTCCAATATTTGAGCTCCGCACCCTCCTCCCCTCCACATTTCCTCTTCCAATTCAGAGAGGAGCAGCACTGGAGGCAAGTAGGTGGACAGAGATGAGCAACCTCCCTCCCCACTAAACTGCTGCCTGAGGTGGCTGCTTCAAGTTTGCTCAAGGCCCTGCAGGCCCTTATGCAAAAAAAATCTCTGCAGGTTACTATAAAATGTCCAAATTGGGTACAGCCAACTCCAACACCTCCCTCCTCGTGCTGCATTAGCTTGCATTGCTTGTATGAACACGCCTATTTTAAATAGTTGAGATTTGAAAGAAAAAGTATCCCCCCTCCCCAGTCTGAGGCCAGGCGGTTCTACCATTTCATTTTGTTGCATGCTTAATTAGGCCAGGTCTGAGAGTGAATGAAATGAAGAGAAGGGAAGGAAGAAGAAAAAAATAATAGTGGGGGGGGGGAGGAGTACAGGTCTAAGTTGTAACGCCTGTGGATGGATCCCGAAAATTTATGGGGAAAGGGATGATCAGTTGGACCAGAGTTGAGAGAGTTTAACAGCACAAGCCTATGCATACTCTCAGAAGTATGTACCACTGAATTCAACGGGACTTACTCCCAGGAAATGTGTATAGGGTTGCAGCTTTAGAGTGAGCAGGGGCAGCTGGGGAAATCAAACTTCTCCTTCCATCGCCATAGTTGGAGAAGTCCTCCTCCGATGACCCGAGAGAGAGTCTTTAAAAATACTTCGCCAGCGTTCACCGGCAGCGTTGCAGACGCGCTCAATACCGCCTACGCTGGCAGCGCAGCGCCCCGCCCGGCCCTCCTCCTGCCACCTGCCGGGCGCCTGAAAACTTCGGCATTGCTGCTTCTTCTTCTTCGCCTCCGTCCCCGGCTTAGGCGGCTAAGCTGCTGCTTGCCTGCTGTAGCAGCTGCAACCCGGCATTGCGCGACCCGGGCTGGCAGCCGCCCAAAGGCAGCTGCCGCTGACACACGTGGCCGAAACGTGTCGTGCTGGGCGGAAAGAGAAGACGCAGCCAAATGGCTCGAGGGCGTGTGCGCTGGGAGGAGGCGAGCTAAGCCGGCGCAAAGAGGAGCTCCAGCCCCGGGACCAGGCAACCAAGTCGCTTCTGCCTGAAGTTCTCCAAACTGAGAAAACTGACTTGGCTTCCAGGAGGCGGCGGCGGCGGCGGCGGCGGCGGCACAGCGCCCTCTGCTCCTTGGCTGGAGAGACCCGTCGATGTACGTCTCCTCTCTGGCAAGAGCACAGAGCCGCGGTCGGTCCTGATCTCCAGGAGCAGCGCGTGTGTCCGCCTCCCCGGACGCCGCTCGTACTGCGCTACGGCCAGAGAACCAGCAGGTATAGTGCTCTTTCCCCCCCCCCCCAAAAAAAAAAACAGGCTCGCCCTCTTGCTTCTGTCTTCCACTCCCGTCGCCCAACTCCCTGCTTACTCTCCAGAAAGGGTTGGGGGGGGGAGCTGCCCCCTTCCCCCTCTTTCCAGATTGTGCCGTCCACATGTGATGTGCGTTGGGGAAGGGATTTCGCCGCTGCGTCGCGTGTGGCTTGTGTGCTAAGCTGTTTACAAGCGTTGAGAAACTGGGGTGTGTCACTGTGAAAACCGCTGGCATTAAACTGTGGCCAAAGCACAGTCCGCTCGCTGTGATCAGAATTATGATTTTTTTTAAGCTACGATTTGAAACAGGGACAAAGTGCCTCCCCCCCCCCCCCATTCGCTGGATCTTCTCCTGCTCTTTGTGGGGCGAGGCTAAGTGTGTGTATTACCTGAAAGTAAGCCCTATTCAACACCGGGGAACTTACTACGGAGTTACTAAGGTCACTCCTGCGCATGTTTACTCAGAAGTAAGTCCCACTGACTGCTCTCCCATCTTCCAGGTAACCGTGCATAGGATTGAAGCCTCAATCTGTGGAGTAGGAAGGACGTCCTACCTACCGAGTTGGATAGGCTCAGGGTCCCAGCTTGTGCGTATTTACGCGCGAGTTCGTCCCGTTGTGTTCAGCCGGCTTACTCTAGTAATCGTGTATCGTTTACTCTCTAGTAAACGTGCACAGTGAAGCCTGTGCACGTTTGCGCCGAAGTAAGTCCAGCTTTGTTCAGTGGCGTTGATTCCCAAGTGGTCTTGCTGCAAGGAATACTGTACCATGTAAGCGCGTCTGCTGGTGGCGTCTGTCAGGTTGAACTGCTGGCGCTCAGGAGATACAGTAGTACTCAACTCAGTCGTCGATCCCAAAGGAGGCGTTTGAGTGCCCTGTGTTGAAGAGCAGCGGGTCCTCTTTTTCTCCCGTCTCCGGTCCAGAGCGATCAAGAAGGAGGAAAGCGAGCTTGGAGGGGAGGGATCCGGTGCTGGCTATTTGCGTTGGGATCAGTTTTATGCGGATAGTTGTCTGTAAGTTATTCATCATGGAGCCCCGTCAGTTCTGTGGCGTTGCTTAAGTTTGAGTGCACTGGGGTACTTTTGCGGCCTGGTCCTCCACGTGTTTACTCAGAAGAAAGTAAGAATTCTTGCTTTCTGAGTTTGAAGAACTTCAACAAGCTGAGGATAGTTTTTGCTTTAAGGAGTCACACACGTGCAATACTGACAATGAGTGTAGTAACTGGATAAATGTGGGGTAGTGTCCAGATCCGGATCCAGTTTCAAATCCCCGCTCAGCCATGAAGCTTCCTGGGTGACCTTGGGCCAGGCAGTCTTTCCTAGCCTCACCTACCTCACAGGGTTGTTGTGAGGACAAAAGGAGGGGAGGAATTATGTGAGCTCTACCCTGAGCTCCTTGGAGGAAGGGCAGGATTGTATGCCAATAAAGGTTTAGATTGGATGGGCAGGATAAAAATGTGAAAAATGGTGTACCCCAGAATTCTACAGGAGGGCAACAAATGTAGTATAGTAATACAGTATATACCTGGAATGTCACAACCGCCTCTGCTGTTAGCAATGAGCCTTGATTGACTGCCTTCCTAAAGCTTGCCTGGTATACATGGATGGATATCTGATCTCTGGGATGGGGTTTAGTATATCAAGGATTGGATTGCCAGCAGTAGCACCCAGGGTTTTGGGACTTCTGAAGGAAACTCTGCCAGTTCCCTGCAGATGCCAATCTGCTTCCTGTTGTCAAATGATGCAGAGGGGCCCATATCTGCTTTAACCCAGAAGTGCTGTTGCCTGCTTGTGCCTTGTTTCAGCATCAGATGCAGCTGACAGACTCAATAATGGGGTGAGAAGGCAGTAGTAATATATATATCTGGAGGGAAAGCTAATTTGGGAAGAGAAAATTATATGTATTCTGATAACTCTTAAGATTTTCAGATTTTTAAGCATGCGAGTTTCTAGTTCTCAGTAAGGAAAAAAAGAAAAGTGGCTGAATCAGAGGATCATAAGCTCTATTAGCACCATTAGTTTTTTGGTGTGTGTGTGTGTGTGTGTGTGTGTGTGTGTGTGTGTGTTTGCTATCTTGGCTTCATGCAACTAAGCCAAATGGAATAAGAAAAGCAATTTTCTTTTGCTTGATGATAAAGTAGAACTAACTCTGCAATTTATATTCTGATTTTAGAGACATGGGTGTTAATTGTGTTAATTTCTCAATGCAGGCCCCTTGCTCTAGTATAAGAAAATACCTAATCATGGGGTATAGTTGCGGGGGGGGGGAGCAAGAAGGGAAGTGCAGTGCTGAGACTTCTTGTACAGGAGGACTTGTGATGTCATCTGCAGGAGTGCTCCAGGGCTGTCTCTGAAACTTCTTTCAAAGGATCGGAACCAAGAAGTAGCATCAGGCTCAGCAGGAGGCAAACTGTGACATTTGACTAGGGGTGTTTGCTAATGTCTAGGCCAGGGGTGGCCAACCTTCCACCCTTAGGGCCTCTGCAGTCTTAAGAGTTGTGTAGAAGACAGAATCTTGGCAGCTATGATTGCTGATGGTGCTGCTAAAGTAGCTGCACCTGCTGAAATGCCCTCACCTATACAACCATTCAAGGGCTGGGGCATTCATGTTGAAAGGTTGGCCACCCCTGATCTGGATGGAGGGGAGGGAGTGGGAAGCCTTCCCCCATCAACAGAGCCCCTCTCATCAGCTTTTAATCAGCTCTTCAAAGGTTGGCCAACCCTGGTCTAGGCCATCATCGTTTCAGAAGGCTGTGTGACGCACAGTTCTATACACATTTACCTGGGAGTAAGCCTTACTGAACACAGTGGGCTTACTTCTGAGCAAATATACAGAGGCTAGCCCTCTAGTATACCTGTTTATATTTTGCAAGGCACTCCAAGAGTTTTGGATGAAATGAGCTAGATCAGCAGTCCCCAAACCTATGACTGCTGCGACCCACCTTGCCCCCCCAGTTCCTGGTCACAATTCACCTGTAGAAGTCGCTCCTGTATCACATCTGGCCCAGTATGGCCTCCAGAAGCCTCTGTGGGCCTCAGAAATGCCTCTGGAAGTGGTTTCTGTGAAACTGGAAGTGACCCAGAAGTCTCTTCTGGAGGCCTCCTGAGGCCAGTGTAGATTGTCCTAGACCCGGTGCGACGCGGGAGCAACTTCTACAGGTGAATTGTGACCCAGAAGTGGCCTCCACTTGCATCCGTGCCCAATTTGGAGCCAACAGGATGCAAGGGGGGTAGGAGGGCCCATCAGCGCGACCCACCGCACCAAATGGGTCGTGATACACTGTTTGGAAAGCGCTGAGCTAGATCTTTAATTTTTTTCAAGTGTCAGAGTAGGAATAAGTGCAGGAGAAGAAATGGTAAGCATCGGTAGGAAGAGAGATCAAGACAAAACTCCTGCACGTCGGAATTTGCAACTACCCCACTGAACCTGTCACTAGTAAAAATAACATAATCTCAACTATGGGAGTATGAAGGCAGTTATGTGTAGAACGTCTTTGGAGGGTAGGGTTTGAATGTCAAAGAAGAAACCTGCTTCACAAATCTCTTTCTGGCAATTGCTTGCTCAAGATGCCTAATATGAAGTAAGAGACCCCTTCCCTGACAAACACATTCCATTGAAATAAATGTGATTCACTGGAAATTTTGGCTTGAGTTGGAAGAGTTCCTTCAGATATCATTAGAGACTCATGAGTCAATTCTACAACATTAGACAGGTTTAAAAAGCAAATGTTTCCCTTAAATCTGTATTAAGTTTACTATACATATGGTCCAGCTATTGCCTTTTGTGACTCTATTAGCCCAAAGTTTATTTCACTCAGCTCATTCTGGAAGCTCGTTCTGAAGGCTAGAGAAGCCAAGAAGAGGCAATTTTAATCAATCCTTCCTTTCCTCAGACCTCTGCTCTGCTCTGTGCCCCCCCCCAATCTGTTTCTTAGGGTAGGACTGCGGGGGTGGGTGGGTAGTGATGATTGCACCCCCTCTTGTGCAAGTGGAACTGTCTTTTGCTTGTGGAAGATCCAGTTAGGGGACAAGCCCAAATGTTCAATTCCTTAATTTCTTACACTCAAAGGTGTGAAAATCTGTAGGAAAGGCCATTCAAAGATAGGTAACCATATTGGTGAAGTGATCACAGGAACAGTAAAATAATCAAAACGTACAATGCATGATGCAAGCTTTTGTGTTACACAGTATTCCCTCAGGCTATGTAAGCGTTCTGTGTCATTCGAAAGCTCACATATTGCACTGTGAAATTTGGTTTCAATAGTCTTTTTAGGTTTCTCTTCTTTTTTCCCACTGAACAAATACTTTCCTATCAGTCTTGCTGCATTCAGTGGGGCTTCCTCCCAGGAAAGCATGGACAGGATCGCAGCATTACACTCTGATTCCAAGCACATTTCATTAAAAGCACCTTCCTCTAGCTTTGTTAAAAACTAACCAAGAAAAATGTGGTTTAGAATTATTTAAAGTATTGACACTCCGCCTTTCCTCCCAGAGAAGTGGGGTGCCCAAGATGGCTAATAGATTGCAAATTGAAAACAAAATCACAATAAAAGAGTCGGAGTAGCTAAAAAAAATAACTGCAGCTTTAGAGTTCTCCACCTGTGCCTTGATAGATTTCACCTGATTTCAGGTCTGCCTTTAAGAAGGGCGGACTTGTAGCCTGTTTGTTATAGCTTCAGGGAATTGTTTGAACACTAAGGGGACAGGAAGCAATAATTTTCCATCTTTGTCCATATCTTTTCCTGCTCCTTTTATTAGAAGTCTCTCTATTAGAATTACACGGCACCACCTGGAAATACCGTGCATTGGAGACCCCAGTCAGATGAAAAGATTCCAAAGTGACGCAGCTCAGATCTGCCAGATACCAAGCGAGGCTGCAGCAGCCCCACCAGCCTTTTAATCTTTGCAAAGCCGTAGGTGTAGTTAAATGGAAACACACCAATGCTGCAAATGTGTTACTCATTTGCTTCCTTGTTTTCATGGGGCTGCCTGTGTTGTCGATGAGCCGCATATAAATCAGCCTCGGAATAGAGATGCCCACAAGGCATTTGAAAACGAAGAGCAATGACTCCATTTGAGTCATGCAAAGCAGCCTTTAACTCTACATTGGAGCTATTTTTACCTTTTTAAGAGCGCCGCACCTCAGACATACTTCAGCAAAACCTGACATCTTTGTCTGGATTTCACATACTGTCAACTTAACAATGCCAGTGCTTAAAAATAGCCCTGGAGTACACCCTTTCTGTTTCCTCTTCTCCCTCCCCCCTTCTTTTTTTCTTTTCCCTTCCATCTGCTCTGCTGTGTTTCAGTTGAAAACATCCTATTGGGTCATATTTACTGATTGCAAATTGGACGATTCAGCCTGCGAAGGGGAGGAACAAATGGGCAGAATAGGTGCAGTGATTAGCAGTTAGCAACTGTTACCCTGCTTTCTGCTCACCCTTCTACTGGGGAGGCTGGAATATACTGGGAAAATGGTAGTCTTTTTGCTGCCACCACCCAAGTGTAGAAAGCCGTCTCTGAAGGAGGCTGCCTTGGGAAAGGCCTTCTTCCCAGCCTTCCAATGTGGGGAATCTCCTTGGAAAGAAGCCAGTAGCAGAATGTAGCAATCTGCTAGGCACGGCAACCTGCTCCTTCCAGAGTGAACTTGGTCCAGGCAGGAAAAATTGGTTAAATGTAAGATGTCTCCTGAAAGGCTAGAAAATGGATAGAACAGAAAGGTGGAGGGGAAAAAAGACAAAATGATGCACAAACCAAATATCAATTGGACAAGAAAGACTTGTCCAGCCAGAAACCACGAAAGGCCAGTGATTGCCTTGCTTGCTCCATACTTCTGACGAAGCTCCGTGCAAGTGCGGAGTGAAACGTTAAGTGCTTTTAAATCTGATTGACACAGTCATTAGGCCCTTATTTTAAATTTTAACTTAGTAAGAAATACTATGTTGGCAAAAGTCAAAAAGACAAGCTGAAAACAAAATAAATTCCTAACAGGACTATTGGACCTGCCTCGGTTACTAATGTGGTCCCAGGTTTCTGGTCCCTGGATTTGCACATTTAGTGTGTGTGCCTCTTGTGAAATAACAGCTGCTTTCGGTGAGGGGACTGGGTCAGGCCACTAAGCCTCTTTGTGCTTGTCCTTAAAGTAGGGTCGATGATGTCATCGGTCCATCTGATTGGCTGGTTTATGACCACCTGGTTTATGGCACTGATTTTGAAAGGGTTTCACGGAAGCACCCCACTGCATTCAGTAGGACTTACTCTCAGATAAGTGTGCATAAGATTGCAGCCTCCAGACAACTTTCTGCATGTGCGTTCTGGTTCTGAGTGGGACAGAGTGTAGAATGTTACAGCAACCCCTTGCACTTTGGTCTGGTTAAGGACCAGAGCATGGATGAAAGTCAAATGAGTGAATGTCAAAGCATAGCCTTATTTACCTTCCAAATTTATTTTGGGCATCAAAAAACATAACTAACTATATCACATATGAGAGTGCTTGCGAAACCTAAATGAACAGAAATTAAAAAGAAAAATAATCATATGAACATCGTGGGAGGTTGGATGAAATTGGACGAAAGAAGAAAGCATGTGGACAAAATTTGAAATGCTATAATTGAAAATGTCTGAAAGAGCAAAGCAATGAAAGTCAAGGGATTGCTGTCACTTGGAGGCACGTCACCCTTCCGGTTGGAGGTCAGTGCATCGCCCCCATGATGCCGCTGCTGCTCCCCATTGGAGTGATGCGCAGGGAGGGGGTGACATGCCCGCTGCCGGCCGGTACGACTTGCGCACAACGCTGTTTGAAGCCTTGCCCTCAGAAGGGCCGAACAAAGATCCAGTCGCATCTTTGTTCAGCCCTTCTGAGGGCAAGGTTTCAAGTGGCATTGTACGCATGTGAAGAACGCAACACCGGTTTCAATTTCAGCCTTGCCCTGGCCTCGTTAGAAGTGAGTGAACCAAAGAAGATGCGATTGGCGATCAGGTTGTACTGGGCGGCAGCAGCGGGGCAGCGGGCGCGTCACCCCTTCCCAGCGCATCACCCCTGGCGGCCTGCCCCCTTAGCGACGCCCCTGATTGCTGTATGAATATAACTTCGGTTCCTAAGACTCGCGTCCTAGGTGTCATGTATTGTGAGCTGTTCGAATCTCATCTCATGCTTCCTTAACATCTCTGAAAATAAACACCTTTCCTTTCATGTGGGAGGTTAAAGACTAGGCTTTTTACAACCAGCAGTGCTTAAAGACACTTTTTTTTTATTGATGTGCTAACCTCCTAGGTGCAGGGAGATAATAACACTCAAACTGGTGATCTTCCACTTGTAATCTGAAGTGATACAGCCCAGCGAGAGTTGCACTGAACACTTCTGCAGGTTGTATTGTGCTGATTTGATAGCACTCTTTCTAATGTTTGGCATCCTGCATAATAATGAGGACTTGCTAATATCCTAGCCTTGCAAGTTTCAAACTTTCAGAGGTCGCTGACCCTGTCTGTGTCAGCTAGGCTGCCAAGGGAAGTCTGCCTCAACTGCCACGGAGCCCTTCGGTCCTGCAGAGTATTTGGAGGCACATTGGGCGTATGCTCCGTATATGTGGTGTGTCGGTCAGATCTGTTGGGCCTTGTCATCACCCTGTGTGAAATGAGAATGCACTCAGTGCACCCCTGTGTTTGCACACTGCACGGAACTCTCAGTTGTGGTAAGTAAACTCCCATTCAGGGATGCTTGTCTGCCATTACCGATCTTCTAAGAGAGGAGCCACAGGGTTCCCCAGAACACAGCTTGAAAACCATTCTTCTAGTCTGTCCAGAAATATATGCAGCTCTTCCATCTGTAGCTATGCATGTGTGTCCAATCTTTAAAACAGCAAGCAGCATTAAACTGTTTCCAACTCACTTGGTAAATGCATAAGTATTACTTCAGGAAGCAGATGTTTTGCCAAAATAACCAGCCCTTTAGAATCTTTATTTATGATTCACTGGAGCTTTTGGGTAGGGTGGGGTGGGCTGGGGGGAGGATAGAATTTATACAGAAGAAGGGAAACTTGAATTTCCTGGAATATTCAAGTTCACTGTTTGGTTTGTGCAAACTGTGTATTTTTAATACAACTGCCGGTGACATGAAAAGGCGCATCAGATCAATGAAGCTGTACTTATTTAAGCCCCAGCTGAGAGAAGTGCATCAGCAATATGGTTTTACTCTGTCCCTGAATCGCATTCCTGAGTCATTACAACAGACTCGTGCTGATAAATGTATATTCTCCTGGAATGGTGCATAATGCTTTGGGAAGAGGCCACTCTCTGGAATGGAAATGCATTTAGTCACTTGTAATCAAACGTGCTCATTGGGTTACACATGTCAGTTCATCATTTCTGATCATTCGATGACAGAATGCTGAACAATTTTTTGTATGTGAAGTGATGGGAATGTTCTATCTGCAATGACCCAGTCACATGTGAGAGTCATCTCTGATGCTGCCGTCATCAAATGCCACACAGGCACTCAAAATTTGCAACGGAGTTATAGAGCACTTGTAACCCCAAAAGGTGGAGTAGCACCAGCCTGTGGTAGGGTTGCAACTTTTTAAAAGCAGGATTCCCGTGCATTTAAAAGCTGCCTGATAATGCAGAAATCTAGCAGATGAAAGTTCTCGGGCCTGGAGATCAAATGACTAGAAAAGCTTTCACCTACCAAAGTCAATTGAGAAAGTCTATATATAAATATTGTAGTAATAAATAAATTCTGCCTGTTTAGGCTTAGCTGCCGCTGTTGCTAGTGCGGAGCGCTGCTGGGTGAAAAATGTCAGCAGCCCTGATTTGTGCCCATTTTTGTTGCATCTTTGGAGAAAGATGATTACTCTGGGCGTATAGTTATAGTATATATCACTGCATCTGCATTGTGCTTCCATGTATTGCTTTCACATAATGCACTAAGTTTGTAGTGCACTATGCAGGATGGAGGGTATTGTGTATTTTCAGTCTCTCCTTGCTCGCCAGTGAGCAACCCTACCCTTGAGAGGAGGTGCTCTTATGGGCTGTTTTCTCCATTATCCTTACCCCCCCCCCCCAAAGAAGACACAAGACAAGCTGTTTGTGGAGAGATGGTCACTTTATTTAAAGTTATCGAAAAACCTGCAGAGGCAAACCGAGGGGAAACTAATCCACCCCCCGAGGCGTGCGGGGCTAGCCATTTTCCTCCCCCTGCTTGGTTGGACATCAAACACCCCGGCTCCAGGCCCCCCAGGACATCTCCTGGGGATCCTCTCATAGCCAACCCTACAGGGTTGAGACAGCAGGAGCAGGCTTGGGATCCATGCTAGCCAAGCCATTGGTGGGCCTCACCTGCTCCAGCCAGGAAGCTTGCCAGGTTCGATTCCAATGTGGATATTGTAAGGTCCTTGGTGTAGACAAGTATCCCAGATCTTCCTGATGTCTAATCTGATTTCTGTCAGGAAAACACAATTATCGGTAGCTGGATGTACAAATGGTTGTGTGTGCTGATCAGCGGAAAAAAACTAGGGTGCGGTTGGGTGTGCGACACCTTCAACAAGACCAGAGGTTTATGTACAAAGACTGCATGGAGCAGCGATGAAACGCTTCCAACCTGTTGAGATTTTTTTTTTTTTTGCTGCAGAGATGGGGAGGAAGCTTCTGATCTTTTTATGAGGGGGTGGTTTGTGAGTAGTTCTACCTTGTGGAAAATGGCTGGGCAGATGGTCCTGGTAACACATGTCATGTCAACTCCTAACCACATGGAAAATGCACGTAAACAGCATCTCACTTAGTTTGGTGAGCTTATCCACACTAGCAAAATCTTTCTTGTTTTTATGCACCTCGGTGTTGAGTCATGCCGGCCACATGACCATGGAAACGTCTTCGGACAGCGCTGGCTATTCAGCTTTGAAACGGAGATGAGCACAGCGCCCTAGAGTCGGACACGACTGGACTTAATTGTCAAGGGATACCTTTACCTACCTTTACCTATTGTCACATGAACTTGGGGAGATGAGGAGGAGGAGGAAAGCCTTCACAGAAACAGCTTTCCTCAGTATAATGTAAGGATTAGTCCTAGAGAGCTGGAACTCTTGCTACTGATGTTGTTTTAATGAATGATTAGTAACTGGAATAAGCTCTTTCAGTTCTTTGTAGGAACTCCGGCGAGTATACACATTGTACACAGAGTTATCCACACCCAAAAAGAGCTCTCCAGTTCATTCTAAGGGTGGAAACAGCATCATATGCACCAAGAGATGGGACACACCTATCTGCATCCATCATTGAAGTAAATAGAAAGCTCATTCATGTAGGGACTTGATATGTGCATCACAGCCCAATCCTGTGTTAAGTCTGAGACCAGTGGAGCACTACTCTGCACCGTCTTGGATGTCTTATGGCATGTTTTGCGTTGCCTCGTGAGGAGGCCATGCCAGCTAAGAGGCTGGCGCCACTCTCCCCACTCCAGATTCACCAGAGCACCTGTCGGGGAAGGTAGGTTCCCCACTGGGCGGCAGAGGGCGTTCTGGGGGAGTGCGATTGGTCAGCCGGGCCCGGAAAGGGGGAGGGATTGGTGGTGGTGGCTACACCGAAATTCTATCCCCCTTCTTGGGCTTGGAAGCCATTACACAGGCTGCACCGGCCTCGCTGCATCACAGGACACAAAGTTAGATAGGATTGTATATGGAGCGTATATGGAACCGCCAGAGTGCATATGGAACTTTGCTTATTTTATTCAGAAGTGTTTATTCAGTCATATAAAAGTGATGTTGTTCAGTTCTCCAGTGTGTAATCTAGTCATGCGAACCGTTATAGTCCAATCACATTCAGCTGAATACCAGTTCCATTAATTTCAATGCAATGCTTTTTATTTCAGGTAGATAACTTACACTGGATAGTCTGTTTTTTTTTTTTCCTCCTGGTGAAGAGTTCTGTATAAACTTGCATTTCTTCCACACTAAAAGAAGTTGGTGAAGTTTTAAAAAAGTTGCTCTGTCTCTGTTGAATTCTTTGTAGGGCGACAGTGAAGTTCATGCTGGAGCAATTCTTATTCGTAGTGGGATTGAAATCCCAGCTGCCCTGGAAAGATATTTACCGTATTGTCCCGAGTATAAGACGCACCTGATTATAAGACGCACCCTTAAAGTTTGGTGCTATTAAAAAAATTTAATTAAATCACTGGCATTAAATTGCAACAGCCTGATTATAAGACGCACCCCTAGTTTAAAAACTTAAATTAGGAGAAAAAAGTGAGTCTTCTACTCAGACCAATACGGTATTTCTGAATCACTGCCTAGAAAGTGTGTACTGCATGTGTATTACAATACTATTTTCATAATAGATGTGACCAAAATATTCCAGCTTGGTATTTGGCAAGCATTTCACACAACCCTGTCGTATGGCACTTAATAACAAGGATTAATGAAATATTCACTTAGAAATGTATAGCTAATAAAATTTCAAGAATTTTTGTGATGCTAATCTGTGCACCAAGCTTTTCTTCTCTCTCTCTCTCCCACCCCCATTCACATAGCTATTTAATCTTAATAAACATTGGCAAAATTTAATAGAATAACACAATACTACTTGCAGCAAAAATGTTGAATGATGTGCTTTCTGGTTATATCTGTCCCACAAAACTAAGTTATCAAAGATATTTTATGACTTCATTAAATGAAAAATAATAAAAAAATGCATTTATTGCCCTTTTGGATCATTATCCTCAAGATGTTTCAGTTCTTGCTATTTTTGTTTTACAACTTCTTAGAATGCCCTATAAAAATACTGTGTGGAAGCGTTGCTTTTTTTTCAATACTTTGATCTAAAAGGAGATACTGAGCTACACCTAAATAGTTTAAAGAAACTGTTTTAACTGTGCCTTTTGATGCATATTTCTTTCTTGAATGCTGCAGCAGTGTGTTGCAATAGAGACTGGAGTTGATCCAGTTTGCCCGTGTGCCTGAATAAAATGGAAAAAAAGTGAGTCTTATACTCAGACCAATACGGTAATTTAGATCTCTATGAGAAACACACACTGCAGCATGTTTTTGAGCATTTTTTGAGCTATGCCATTCTCAAATGCAGATGTGACACTGAGGTTGACAGTGCTAGAAACATTAATTCGTAAAGCAATGGCAACCCTGGCATAATTGTCACCAAACATTAGAGCAGGGGTTCTCGACCGGTGGTACGCATACCACCAGTGGTACGTCTGGTGGTACTTGGACTGCTGGGCCCCACTGAACCCTGCCGGGCACCGCAAAAACTCACTGCTTTTGGCACTGTGTTTTCGCTCCCGAGAGGCATGTAGGTGGTACGCTGCGCCGAGTACGTTGAGAACCCCTGCATTAGAGGCAAAAGGTTACTGTCCCTTATTGCCTGATGGGCGTGTCATTAAGGTTGGTGACACCTGGGGCAAAATCTCATGGTGTTGCCCCTAAACCGGACCACAGAATGTGGAAAAGCGATCACACATCCTGTCACTTGTGAGTACAGGTGTGCCCCCCCAATGACGATCGCTTGGACGTTCAGCATTGTGGCTTTAAGCACAGTGCTGAAAGTCCAAGCCTTATCTTTGCGAAAGAGCTGATAGTCGGACTTTAAAAAGACTGCCGCTGCCACACTACTCAGCCCAACTGCCTCCCAGTCCTCCTTTGCAATCTTGTTGGCTTTGGGGAAGGGAGATCGCTCAGCACTGCCGCGCCCCCCCCCCCCCCGCTTCCACACTCTCTGCGCCCCATCAGCGTCCCCTTTACAAAGGAGAAACCGGAATGGGAGAGATCGCTCAGCTGAAAACCGGAGTAGTCTTTTTAATGCCCGACCATCAGCTGTTTTGCACAGATAAGGGCTTGGACTTTCAGCGCTGTGCTTAAAGCCACAGCGCTGAACGTCCAAGCCCTTATCTGCGCAAAACAGCTGATGAGTTGGGGCTTTGAAAAGAAGTCCTCGCTTAACGACGGATTCACTATATGACAGATTTTCCAGAACATATCCCCATCAAGCAGGGAATACCTGTATCTGAAAATAGATATTGTGACCCTTTCCGAGATGCTGTATGTATTCATGTATAAGTCGATCTTATGGATGAGGGCAGGTTTTATGCCAAAAATCATGGAATTTGCGATGATATGACCCGTGGATAAGTTGAGGGTAAAATTTAGAGGTGTATGGAATTTGAATTCTTGAAAATGACCAGTAATTGTTCTGAGACAGCAATAGAAACTCTCCAAACTGGAAGAAAGGAAGCTATTTTACCTTGTTCTGAAGCAGCACAGAAACGGAGCTATTCTCCAAACCGGAAGAAAGAAAGGTGAAGGTGCTTATGGGAGTTGTAGGCTTTGTGAGGAGTACAGTACTGTACTTCCATAGCAGCAGCCTTCACAAAGATGACATAAGCTCCTTCACCCATAAGCTCCTTCACCTTTCTTCCTGTTTTGGAGAATAGTTCCATTTCTGTGCTGCTTCAGAACAAGGTAAAATAGCTTTTTTTAAAAAAACCCACACCTGTGTGTCCTGCTTCTCAGCCCGGTCCCTTTCTCCCCCCCCCCCCCCGCCTCACCAAGCAGGTGTTCTTAGAAGCCCCGTATATAAGTCGACACAGTTTTTCAAGGTCAATTATAAGGCATATTTTTTTACTTATATATAGCATATTCCAGTAAATGCTCTCATTTATGACTGTCAACTTTCACCAGTTGATCTCTGAGGTGATATTCCAAATTTTAAAATTTGCCTCATAAGAAAATATGGCATGTACATTACTGTAATATTTCTAGTAATAGGTGGATACCCCCAGTCCTTGCCCAAACTACAAATGTCAGGAAGAAATAATAATAATAATCCAGTGCTTAGGGCAGGGGTGTCAAACATAAGGCCCGCAGGCCAAATAGGCCCACGAAAGCTCTTTATCCGGCCCATGTGGTAATTGGACTCTCCTAGCTCCACCCTTTCAGCAGCACCACTTCTGCTGAGGTGCTAAGAGGGAGAGATGGAAGGAGACCTCAGAAGTCAAAGAACGGTGTTGACTGCAGGGGAACAGGCAGACTAAGAGGCATGTGAGAGGGAGATGCTGCTGAGGTCTGGGAGAGCACAGTTATCTTGCAGGCCGTGTTTTCAGTAGTGCCGCTTCTGCCAAGGTGTCACTTCACAGAGCACCTGAGCTGCAAAGTGAGGCCTTGGCAAAATTGGCTCAGCTGAAAGGGCAGTCCACATGTTTATTGAGCTCTCCCAAATCTGATCAACATTTGCTTATTTTCTCTTCTGTCATTTGCAACTAACAAGTTCGTACATGAGAGCAAAGTGCTTATTTTTGGCCATCAGGCGATCCCCCTGACTTTGCCAGAAAGGACTGTGAGAAGGGAGCTTTGGGGACAAAATAAATCCATTTAGCATTAGGCCAGGCTCTTTGGAAGGTTCAGTGAAATCGGTTGTCCACTCCCTCTTCCCTTTTCCAGGCTCCATCCCATTGCTAATTTCTAGCTCATTCCTGGTGTGTTAAGTGATTGGTGATCCTAAGGATTGATGGGGAGTTTCTTTTCTTCCAATCGTGTGGTTGATCGTATTGGTTTGTTTTATGAAATGTATTCCTTGTTCTGCGTGTGTCTCTTTGCATTGTATTCCTTCTTATTATTTATGGCACAGTGATGTCTGGATGACATGTGTGAAACTATGAAGGCATTCCAGATTATAGTTTCTCAAGCTTTCAGGTCAGCTCTTTCTTTAAAATAAAAATAAAAACTGAACATTTCTCCTCTGCTGTTTGCCTTCATAATGAGAAGTCCAAGGTCTTAATTATTTAACTAAAGTGCTGGAGGCAGGGATCCTGGAAGTAGCAGCCTTGCAGGTAAGGTTTTGGAGCGCCAAAGTTTAACTTATGCACACCTTGTACCAGTACAGTCGACCCACATTATCTGAGGGGGGGTTTCCGTTCCGTTCCCCCCTCATAGATACTGCAAAACCGCAGATGCTGGGAACCCCTTTTAAAAATGTTTTTTAAAAGTAAGAAAATGGTCTTCCCTACCTTCGCGCTGCAAAACCGCTCCATTTGCAGGGCAGTCTTCTGCACTCCGGAAGCCACTTCTGGGTCGCGCGACCGCCATCCTTTGCCCTGCCCTGCCCTGCCCAGTGCAATGCTCTGGGGCGAGCTAGGGTGAAGGGAGGGGGATTGCGTGACCTGCAAGTGGCTTTTGGGAGTGTCAGGGACTGCCTTGCAGCTGGCATGGTTTGCTGCGTGAAGGTAAAGGAACACCTTTTTAAAAGTGGACTCGGCATTCACGGTCATCTGCGGATAGTGGGATCCGTGGATGGCAGACGCGTGGATGGCGACGGTCCGCCTGTATTGCAAATGCTTCTGGATAGGGATTGGTTAGGTTGTCATGAGAGATATATGCCAGTCCTCCTTCTGATACCTTTTGAGCAGAAAAAAGGATAATTTGTTGCAGCTGTTACACTGAAAGTTGTCATTGTAGTCAAAGTAATTGTGTAATGTAGTAGCTTTGCTGGTATTTTTACTTGCACCTTGGTGGGTAGATGGTAGCAATTGGTTCATACAGTTGAAAGATTTCTTTGAACCCTTGGCCCTTGTGGAAGCGTTTAAACACCTTCTTTTTCTGTGATTCCTTGGAAACCATATTTAGGATGGGTTTCATGTTCTGTTTTGGGAAAAGATTGCATTGTTTTGCCCGTTTTCAATGATCAAGGCTATCGCTGAGGCCAAGCACTCTATGTTATAGCATATAAGAGATATGAGCTGGGTTATATTGATTACAGAACTAGTTGGAGCGAGCCTATCTGCAAATAGGAGCTATTTGGTTGTCTTAGGAGGTATGTTTCAAGGACATTAGATACTTTTTTTTTTTCCCCTTTGGAATACTTTCCCCACCTCAAGATGCTTTTAATGTGAAGAATATGGAACAGAGACAATAGCAATGTGAAAGGGAGAGACCAACATATGAAAAACATTCAGTGTTCATCATTTCTTTTTATTGTGGTGTTCATGCAATTCATCTGTGTTTAGATGTCCAGACTCTGCTTCTAATGATCTCAGTAGAAGTCTGGTAGTGGTTGGAAAGATTTGGCCCATCAATTCTTTTAAAGAATTTAACATACAAAGACATAACGGGATCCATTATATGCAGAAATGTTCAGCTCCTGGACATTCTGGCTCTCAAATAAAATCGGAGTGAAGTTTTATTGTTGTATTGTATTGATTCATGCTATCAGACTGGTCTGCCAGGAATCTTCCTATGTGCTTTTTTGGAGCAGGCCTTATTCTTTGTAGCCAAAACCAGAGACCTGGTGGACTAGTGTATACATTTCAAAGGGGTCCTTACGGAAGAATTGTAAAAAAAAAAAAAAAAGAACAATGGGGATGGGTTGGATTCAGAACTAATTTATGATGATGGACTAAAACCAACGGGAACGTCCATTGTTTTCATGTACAAAAAAAAAAAAAAATACAAACGAACAAGACTTTCCAGAACAGTAAATCGTTGTTCAGGGTAAGACTAATAAAAGGATGAGATTGATGAGACAGCAGATTAATATCCCAGTTCACGGGAGGTTGGAACATTGTTACCATGAGGCCAGTAGTTGTTACTGACATAATGCAGGTGTTCTGGATCAGTGCAGATTTATTAATATCCAGTGTTGATCTTGGGCATCCTTCCTCCTGATCTGGGCTCACAAGGAGATGAGCAGAAGGGGCGAGAGAGGAACAACCAGAACCACTGTTTTCAGTGGATGTGAATCGACGTTTCCCAATCTGTCCATAGTCGTCCCGTCCCCCCATTACACGTTAACTCTTGCATTGGAAAAAAAATCACATTGAAATTAAGAATTAAGTTTAAGAATTGCTGGCCCACAGATTTGCCCACTCACTAGCATTTCTGCATGACTTGTGACTGTGCTGACTGTACTCCTTTTTGGACAGAGACCAGGGACATGCAGTGCAGTCCTGGCAGGTGAGGCAGCCCCCATCGTAGTCCAAAGCCGCAGCCAAATCCAGATATTGTGTACGCGCACTATCCGCTTGCACCTGAGTAAGCAGGTAGCGTGCGCAATCAGTGGGTTAGGCTGCGGCTTTGGTCCATAGACTACAACAGGGAGGGGCTGCCAGAGCAGTCACTTATAGAGGAACATATGGAGTGGGCTTCTCTGAGGGTGGGCAGTTCTGCTGCATCTCTGTTTTGGGAGGGATTGAGGGATCTGCTTACACCTAGTGCTCAGACTCCATGCTCCCTAGTGGAGGCTGATTAGAAGGAGGAGAGGCCAGAGAAGTAAATCAAGCAGATTCTCTCTCTCTCTCTCTCTCTCTCCTGTATTTTTATGTTAAAGCATTTTTACTCTGCCATTCCCCTTTACATTCAAAGGCCCAAAGCAGTTACCCGGTAATAGCAACAGCATATAATGCAACAATTTTTAAAAAAAGAGTATAAATAAAATTTAACAGCAGTTATATAAAACCACAGGGCAAGAGGATGCAAAGGTTAAGACCAGCAACTGTGTCCAGAAACAAAGCGGTACAGCTGAAGGAGCAGTGTCTGACAGTCCTAGAATTATAAAATTGGAAAGGGACCCACAAGGTCATCTAGTCCAACCCTCTGCCTGCAGCAGGAAATTCTCCTAGACCTAGAGCATCTCCAGCAGGTGCCTGTCGAGCCTCTGCTTGAAGATCTCCAGTGAGGGAGAATCCACCATCTCCCTCGGCAATCTGTTCCACGGCTGAATCAGCCGTACCATCAAGAATTTCTTCCTAATGTCCAACCAGAATCTCCTCTCTTGCTGTTTCTACCCATTGGATCTAGTTCTACTCTCGGAGGCAGTCGAGAACAAATTTGTTGCTTCTTCCATATGACAGCCCTTTAGGTATTTGAAAAGTGCTATCATATCCCCACTCGGCCTCTCAAACCACCTAGTTCCCGTGACTACAAGGGCCACAGCGTTTTCCACTATCTGCCATTTCCGAACAGTTTTCAAGGGCAGCTTCACATGGAGCGCATTACAGTAGTCAAGTTGTGATGTCACCAGTGCAGGTACCACCGTAGTAAAGTGTGAATGATTCAGGTGTGGGCACAGCTGGTGAGCCAGCCTAAGCCATGATATCATTTATCAGGTGATGGCAGTGCCCCCCCAGCCACTGCTACCACCTGATAAATAATTCACTGAATGAATAATTCTTTACAATGCTCTTCTGTTGTCATTAAATTAAGAGGGAAGACTTGCAACTTTCCAACCTGACTGTAACTTTTTAGAAAGGTTTATGGTGACCTTTATGGCAGCATTCTGAAAATGGTTCAGCTCCCGTGCTTGTGTTTGTAAAGAGTGTGCCTCGGTTAATTATTCGGTGGTGCTCAATTCTTGATTTGGGTTCATTAGCCATATTTTTAAGATTAAGGAGCAAAGAATGGGAATTGACAGACTAAAACCATCCGTTCATCTGTTTCTGGGAGGTCCATGTGCAGAGCAGCTGGCAGGAACGAAAGAAGAAAAGATTCAGACCAACAAAGTGGGGGGCAATGGATGGCCCGGGAGGGATCCCTTTGTGTAGTCCTCATTAGGAGCAATCCTTTTCAAAGGATGCTGGGTCCGTTGGTCCAACTTGCTGAAACTGGGAGACTCAGTCAGTAGATTTGTCACCTGAGATATTGGATCCAGTAGAACAATTATCTGTTGTGGCTTTTTCGTATTTGTGTCCTGTAAGGTATGTTTATGGGTTTCAGCCTGTCTCAGTTACAATGGTAGTTCCCAACTGAGCTGCTTAAATATCTTTATGGGTTTCAGCCTGTCTCAGTTACAATGGTAGTTCCCGACCGAGCTGCTTAAATATCTAACAGCCCAATCCTTCCTAACTGTACACCCTGCGATGCAGCGAGGCTGGTGCAGCCAACCCTGCATCCAGGGCAAAAATGGGTGGGCTGGAGGTCACCTTAGGGGAAGCCCCAGCCTCCCTATTGGGTTTCCTTGGATCCACACCAGCTATTTAGCTGGTGTAAGTTTGGGAGGCCCATGTTGGGAGAAACGGGCCAGGGAGGGGGGATAAGATATGGCTTTCGCTGCTGCTGCTGATCCCACCCCCTCCCGGGCTTGATCTGTCCACCCTCTGTACTCCCCTCACCCCCAAATGCCCCTAGAAACTCCCTCCCCTCACCCCGGAATGCCCCTGGACGCCCTCCCTCTGCACTGCATGGCCCAGCTGCAACTACATGCCATCCGGATCCAGCCTGCAGGGGCCAGCGTAGGCCTTTGCACTGGCCCGGAGCTGGCACAACTGCCTTATGGCAGCTTTTGCAACTTATCCCCATGTACAATATATGCTATTAGTGTTGGACAAAAGACCTGTGGATTTCAGAGATGCTTCTGCAGTTCAGTTTTATCTCCAAGCCAATTTCAGTGGGTAGTTGGTGGTCCTTTTTCACCTGCTCTTGCATTTGTAAGTGCTTAGGAATAAGTCGCAATGAGTACTTGTGCAAGGTGAAGTAATGTTTCAGTAGATAAGGCCACAAATGCACTCTGCCGGTCCAGGAGATCATCTCTGTAATGGTCTGAGAGCCAGTTGACATATGCAACATAATCCTGATATATCAGACAACCGAGGTGGTGATGCTTTCCCACAACCAATAAAACACCTTCCCTGCATGTAGAAAACTGGTGAACTGGCAGGCTAACCTTCATCTCAGCATACTAGTTTTCCACAGGGAGTAGAGGCGGTTTCCGGTTTTTGTTGTGTTTCGCTTTTGGGGTGGAAAGCATTCAAAAGGGACATCCACTAAAATTGAGTGGTGGGAGAGTTGGAATGGGCAAAAGAGAATATTTCTTTACCCAGTGTGTAATTAATCTGTGAAACTACTTGCCACAGGATGTGGTGATGATGGCACCTGGCCTAGATACCTTTAAAAGGGAATTGGACAGATTGATAGTGGAAAAGTTCATCGCAGGTTACAAGCCATAATGGATACATGCAACCTCTCTGAATGCTAGGTTCAAGGGAGTGACAACAGGATAGGAGGTATCTTGTCTTGTGTGCTCCCTGAGGCATCTGGTGGGCCACTGTGAGATACATGAAGCTGGACTAGATGGGCCTTTGGCCTAATCCAGCAGGGCTCTTCTGATGGACTTATGTGATTTCTCCCCCCTCCCAGCAGTCTGACTGGTACAATCCCAGGAGGACTGTACATGTGTCTTTCTGATCATATGGTTCTGCCCTCATTTTAAATATTGACTGTCCCTCTTGTGCATATTCATCTCTTGTTAAAATTCTAAGGGCTACTACACCCTTGGACTCTGCTTTATGTGCAGACCTGGCTGTAACTCTGTTGCAGTTTACCCCCCAAAATCGTGTCAGTTCCTTTCTGATTTTTGTGACTGTACTTGCCTCTGCTGCGTGTCTTCTGCACACCCGAGGGCTGAGGGGTGTCCAAATTTACGCCACCAAATGGGGATGTTGATGGTGGATTTGTATGGAAGTTGGCAGAAGGTGAAGCAGATGTGTGACTGCTTATCATGCATGTCATCGGCCCATAATGTGGCCCACATCACAATGCCACAAGTTTGAGATGCTGGCTTAGTAGTAATACAAACACACAAACCACTTTGCCAATTGCTACGCTTCATGCCCGTGTGAGGAGGGGAAGGGGAGAGAGTTTGAAGTGGTTGTGAGGGCGGTTTTGAAGTTTATAGCACAGTGTCTTGGAATGTCTTCCCCAGGAGGACTCCGTCAGACGCATCGCTGTCTGTTATTTGCCGTCTCATTAAAACCTGACTTTCAGGAAGCCTCTGGGCCTCTATGCAACTGTGATCATAGTGATTATCTGACTATATTGTTTGCTTTTGGGGCTTTATGGCTTGTTGGCTGCTTTGGGCTCCTGAATTGGAGGAAAAGTAAGACCAAAAAATGTTGTAACGAAATCCCAGGTTCCTGGTATGGAGAAGTGGGTTCCTCAGGATAATGTGGCTCGGGGTACACTGTCCCTGGGAGCCTGAGATTATTGTCTCAAAGATCTCCCAAAACACACATTCAGAGTCTGGCCCGGACTCTGTGACATGACCTGGGTCTAGCACCACCATGGCTCGTCTCACTGGTTCAGCAGGTGCCATCTCCTCTGTGTCGGTGTCCTGCGCACTGCTCCAATTTGGGTTATGATCTGCTCACTCAATAGGTGCAGGACTGGCCCAAGATATTCTGCTGAAGTGAAGGATAAGGTGGTGGCCCTCCCTTTCCCCCGGGTACAAAAACAACATAACATGGTAAAACATGTTGGTCCACAGGACAAAATATCCACAAGTGAAAGGAGAGTGATACTTTTATTTTAGAACAAACTAAAAGTATCAAAGAGCAAGCTCTTGAGTTCTGCAGAACTCTTCCTCAGGCAGGTGGTTAACCACAGGACAGGGTGGGAGAGGAGGGCCCTGAGGAGACCCCGCAGCAAGGCTTTTCGACTCGCAGCAGCTGCTTTCCTGCACTGCTGCCGACTTCAGAGTTTGCGCAGAGCTCTTGGCTGACGTGCGCACGAGGGTTGGACTGCAGTGGGAGCCAGCCAGGTTCCTCGTTCTGCCTGCATGGCTGGGCCAGGAGTGGCGGTACTGCCCAGATGCATTAATGCAGCCTCCAGATTTTGCTACCCCATGGAGAGGCAGATTTACGGGGTGCCAAAATCTGCCTCCTTACTGCTCCTTGCCTGGCCGTGCCAACAGATCACGGAAACTGCCCTGCTCCACTGCAGCCAGATCCTTGCCTGCATGTTACGCAGGAGCTCTGGGAATGTTTCAGCTTGCCTCATTGATGGGCCAGGCCTGTATAGGTATATACTCTTCGCTAGACACTATATGAACTTTATGAACCTGAATCCTACCTTGAACTCTATGAGCTGGGTGATAGCGAGGGCAGCTCAACATCTCCAATGTGTTCATATTTGTTTCTGTTGTGTATCCAGAGTTATTTAAAAAGAGATGGCAGCAGGGACAACTGAGGATTTAGTCTATCCTGGGATTTATCTCAAACACTCAGGCAACCAGACCACTTCTGCAAGTTTTTTTAATAAAGAAATATCCACCGCTGCTTGCAATCACAGCCCATTCCTTCCTTCTTCCCCGGGATCTGGAACACCAGTCCTTAGGTGACTCACTGAAAAGTACAGCTTTTTTTCTCCATTCATTGGCTGTTAACAACCTACAGTTAATATGTAAACTTGAACAAACAGCCTTAAATGGCTGTCTGATAAGATGTGAGATTCTCAGGTCTTTTAAGTCCCAGGATAAAGAGTCATAGATCAGGCAGTCATTTGAGAGTCCTTATCTGCAAATGGCCGCAACCACACTGTGAATGGGGCAACATAAGTTTTGTTCCTGCGGATAAGCAAATCCGTGGGAATAGAGTACGCATATAATGAGGATTGGCTGTGGTAATAGATACCCTTATGTCTATTCTCGTGCCTATTTTCTATTCATCCCTGCTACATAGAGGCATCTTTTAAAGTGATAGCTATCGGGGGAGGGGGATCACCAATGGATGATCATATCAGCAATGGAGATCATTTTGCTTGAAAGTCAAAGTAAAAATCTACACATGGATTAACTGTTCATCTTAGCATAGCATTCTTCTCGGAGGCTGTTTGCTGGTGTGTGTTTTTGTTTTATATTATATGTGAGCCCCTTTAGAACAAGCAACCATCTTATCTTATTCTTTTGCTATGTAAAGTGCTTTGAGAACTTCTTTTGTTGAAAAGCAGTATTAAAAAAAATTGGTCATCTTCAAAACACCCAGTGACAGCCACTCAAAATCTATTCCATACATATTCTTCAATTTGATGGTTTGAATCCATTCTCTCCCTCCTGTCCTTGTACAGATGGAGTTGTACATTATAGTATATGTATGTATAAATCCCACATGTGGAACATAAATACATGAAGCCAGTTGGCTCTATCCAACATACTTGTAATTACGGTGAATTGCACTATGGAAAACGTCTTAAGACTACAATATGTTGTTGATGTAGAATTTGTGCAGTGCCATCTAATTGCAGTGAATTGTTCTTCTTTATCAGCTGTTAGGGATAAGAAGTATGCCAAGACATTCTGCACTGCATTGAAATCAAATGTGAGGAAGTGATTTCAAAATCTGTTTGTTATGGAAAGGGATATCAAGATAAACTTGGAGTTCTCATGGCAGAAGAATTCCAGCACTTGTTAGGAACTAGAGAACAAAGCAGAATCTAAAGATCTCAGCAGCCCTGTCATCTATGTACCCTATTAAGTACAGTGGGCCCTCCTTATCTGCGGATTAGTCGTCCACAGTTTTGACTATCTGCGGATGGCCATCCGCGGAGGAGGGATCCCACTGGGGGCAGGGGGCAGCGCCACAGCACCTTAATTAACAGCCGTGTGGGTCCGCCACCGGCTTCTTGTCTCCTGCGCTGCCTTTTTTACCTTGTATAACACCTATAAAAAGGAAACAAAATGCGACCAGAAGCGACTTCTGGTTGTGCGTGGGTGGGATGGAGAGAGTGGAGCATGCTTTGTCATGCTGCCTCAAGCACGAAGTGGGCTTGAGCTAGCCCTGCTCATTACCAACCAGAACGAAAGGCCAATACACATTATGTTAAAATGTGTAGTGCTATTTGGATCCTTTTAAATCCCCTTGGGCTGGATATATACTCAACAGAGAATGCTTCAATTAATTATATATTGGAGGAATTAACACTGGAATTCCGAGGGACCACCTGTATTTTTGGAAAATATTATAAAAATTTAATTTTTATAATATTTTCCAAAAATACAGGTGGTCCCTCGGTATCCGTAGGGGGTTGATTCTGCCTCCCATGGATACCACAGATCCACTGATGCTGGAGTCTGGGAAGGGGCTGGGTTGCGGCACCACGAATACTTGGGTTGTGGCCACGTCAGGCCCTCCGCAGGTCGTGTGTAGTCTGCGGCCCACTCCATGGGTCTCCCTGTGCCTCAAAACACTTCCCGGACATGACCTTCGAGTTCACAGGTGCATGACCTTCGAGTTCACAGGCGCAATGTCCGGTTGTGTCCAGGAGGTGTTCCGAGTCATGGGGAGGCCACCCGCAGTTATGCATGGGTGCGGGGTGGCTATCCACGATTGGTCAAATCTGCAGATAGCTAACTCACGGATAATATGTGGTACTGTATATGGATAAGAACACAAGAAGAGCCTTGCTGAATCAGGCCAAAGGCCCATTTAGTCCAGCTTTCTGTATCTCACAGTGGCCCCACCAGATGCCTCAGGGAGCACACAAGACAAGATACCTGTATTCTGATGCCACACCCTTGTACCTGGCAAACAGAGCAAACCTACTTCTAAAACCAGGAGGTTGGTTATGGCTTGTAACTTGTGATGGACTTATCCAATCTCCCTTTAAAGGCATTTAGGTCAGGTTCCATCACCACATCCTGTGGCAAGGAGTTCTACAGGTTAATTACACGCTGGGTGTAGAAATATTTCCTTTTGTCTGTTCTCAACTCTCCCTCCACTAAATTTTAGTGCATGCCCCCTGGTTCTGGTGTTGTGCAAGAGGGAAAAGAACTTCCCTCTATCCATCCCATGCATAATTTTGTACGACTCAATCATGTCCCCACTCAGGCGCCTTTTTTCTAGAGTGAAGAGCCCCAAATGCTATAGCCTTTCCTCATAAGATAGGTGCCCCAGTCCACTAATCATTTTGGTTGCTCTTCTCTGCACCTTTTCCAGTTCAACTATATCCTTTTTGAGGTGTGGTGACCAGAACTGGACACAATACTCCAGATGTGGCCTTACCATCGATTTGTACAAGGGCATAATGATATTGGGCGTTTTATTCTCAATCCCTTTTTTAATGATCCCGAGCATGGAATTGGCCTTCTTCACAGCTGCCGCACACTGGATCGAGACTTTCATTGACCTGTCCACCAGCACCCCAAGATCTAGACAGCTCAGAACCTATTAATGTAAATGTGAAGTTTTGATTTCTTGCTCCAGTGTGCATCACTTTACACTTACTTACATCTGCCATTTTTCATTGGAGTTCTCATGGCACATCTGCCATTTTGCTGCCCTTTCTCCCAGTTTGGAGAGATCCTTCTGGAGCTCTTCACAATCCCTGCTGGTCTTCACCACCCAGAAAGGTTTAATGTCATCATCCACAAACTTGGCCACCTCGCTGCTTATCTCCAACTCCAGGTCATTTATGAACAAGTTGAAAAGCACCGGTCCCAAGACTGATCCTTGGGGCACACCTCTTTTCACCTCTCGCCACTGTGAAAATTGTTCATTGACACCCACTCCCTGTTTCCTGGACTTCAACCAGTTTCTAATCTATAATAGGACCTGCCCCCTTATTCCCTGACTATGGAGTTTTTTCAGGAGCCTTTGATGAGGGACTGTGTCAAACAACTCTACGAGAGTTCAGTTCTGCTTCAGAGAAGAGCATGCAATCATGATGAGCTCATATGTGTTTCGAACACAGATTTTCCCATTTTAAAATACACACAAGTGGAAAACAGAACTTCTCTTGTCTTGACACTCCTGTCCTTGCCAGTCTAGGCGTTCTCGAAGCTGGAACCTTGGGGTAGATCTCAATCTTCTTAGCATATTTTGGACAAAGAGAGGGCAGGGGAAGGAACTGTGTGCACAGATGGAAGGAGGACTCCGGAGATGATTTATAACATGATAGAGAATTCCTCTCTCATGATGTGATGACTAAGATTTTATCAGTTTCATTTTGGAAGCTGTCCGAGACTCATGTTTGACAACAGTGGAGTGTTTTCCGGCACCTCTTGCATTGTTATGAAGAGTTTTGAATAAGCAGCTTTGTCTATCCGTGTATGTGTGATCTGAGTAAGTATAATTTAGCTTGCTGGTTTGGTTGCAGGCATTCCCAAATCTGTCCACAAGATGCTGTAATACAGGTGACATTAAAAATCGCAGCACAGCTGATACATTGTCATTCCCACTCAATATTAGAACCTTTTAATTGACTGACGGTGCAAGCCTATGAATGTCTACCCAGAAGTAAGTCCCATTTTGTTGAGTGGGCTTACTCCCAGGAAAGTGTAACTAGAATTGCAACCTAACAGAGTAGGGAAACTGCTAATCCAATATAGTATGTTCTTTTAAAAATTTGTCCTATTTGCAAAAAGATTTTTAAAAAACTGCACATTCAAGGAGTGCAAAATACAAAACCCAAAAAATACTCTTCCTGTCAAATAATTTATATGAATATTATTTTATTTTATTTATTTATTTATTTATTTTTCACATTTTTATACCGCTCTTCCTCCAAGGAGCTCAGAGTGGTGTACATATTTCCTCCCTTCCTTTTTGTCCTCACAACAACCCTGTGAGGTAGGTGGGGCTGAGAGATAGTGACTGGCCTAAGGTTACCCAGGAAGTTTTGTGGCTGAGCGGGGATTTGAACCTGGATCTTCCAGGTCTAAGTCCGACTCCCAAACCACTACAGATTCATTAGATCCACAAAAATGCAAATCTTTAGAGTAGGAACATTGACTAGTTCTGTTTCTGGAAACTAGTTCAGTTTGGTGCAGACAATTATCCCAAACTTTATTTCTGATCTTGTCTCACTTTCTCTTGCGAGGAAAATGTTCCTGGGTCTGGATGTACAAAGTAGCCAACAGAATGCAGACCTGTGTGTGTGTGTGTGTGTGTGTGTGTGTGTGTGTGTGTGTGTGTGTGTGTGTGTGTGTATTGAGAGTCAGTATGTATATCCCATGCATACAAAGGCTTATCCATTTGAAAGCAATAAATGATCTAGATGATGACTTCTGTCTGTGCACATACTGTTAATTTATCTGTGGTTCCTAAAAACTAGGATATCAGACATTCTGGAGAGTTTCTGCAGATGCCATAGGATGGAACAAACAGACATCTCTGAATATAAAAGAGGCAGATTTTGCACATATTGAAGCAGTGCAATGGGGTAGAGATGTTGTAAAGCTGGTCGTTTGTTTCTATCTTTCCACATGCTGGCAGCCTACATTCAGGATTCTCATCTGCAAAAGCAGATATGAGGTTTTCAGTATAGATCCCCAAAACATTGCTGCGTCTCATATTACTATCACCCACAATGTTTTTGGTTTTTTTAGATTTTTATCCTGCCATTTGACCTCCAAAGAGGGCCCCAATCTGGCTAACTTAAATTAAATTTGTACAATACAACGATAAACATAAAATCATAGAACTCTTTTTTTTTCTCTCTCTCTCTCTCCTAAGAAAGCAGTTAGTATTTCATGGCCACTGTACGAAGGGAGAAGCACAGTCTAAGCCAGTGTTTTCCAACCTTTTTTCTCCTGATGTACCACTTCTCATGTTTTAAATATCTAAAGGTACCACTAATTCCTAAAATTCCAAAGGTTCCAAAAGGTTATCGGGGGTAAATAATTTTTAAAGACTGAATTGTATTGTGAAAAAAATATATATTCATGCTGTGAATATTGTGAAAAAACAATATACTCATGCTGTGAATATTATATATTCATCTCTCAAGAGAGACCCTGCCCCATCACCTCCCCCTCAGTCTTCCCTGTGTTCCTGCCACCTGTGCAGCCCGTGGTTGGCCCCTCTTTCCCCCACTGCTGCCGCGTTGCAGACGCTCGCTCCCGGGCATCCCTCAGATTCCCTACCACCCCCTTGCCGGGAGTTGAGGCATGCCCCAGAATGCCCTGCGCTCAGTCAGGAAGTTGGTTTCTGTAACACTGGACACCACCTCCTGTACCATTGGTTGAAAAATGCTGACCTAAACCTCTTGGGGAGGCAGCAGCAGGTGGAAACAGCAAGACAGCAAGGATGGTTCTTCACTTACTAGCCTCTTTCCTCCTTCTCCTCACAAGGCAATTAGAGCCCCATTGACTTAATTGTGCATCATATTTCTGACTCCGAAGCACGGACATTTCCCTGAGCTGCATAATGCAATCTGGAATTATCATTGTGCATTGCTTGTTGTACTAGCTGCAGATGGCTTAATTGCACATCTGCTTCCAAGCACTGGAAATCCACAGCATTGCACTTCTAAATATACTCCCATTCTTCCCTTTCAGCTCCGTTTTCCTCTTTATTTTTGACTAGCCAAAGAAACTCATCCAACTGATTTTGAAGCAGGTGTACAAAATGTTCTAAAAGGACTTTTTGACTTCCTCCTCTAAGGAAGCTGCACTGAATGTTGTTGCAAGGATTTTGCCAGCAAATACAATAATCTTGCTTTTTAAGTCTCTTTTATATTATCATACATGCCAGAAACCCCACCCAGCTCAGAAACTTTATTATTTTGCATGTCAACTATTCATTTTATTTTCCTCTCCATGATGAGAAAAATACTTAAATAGGGTTAGCTTGGTTAGATTGGTAGGCATGTCTTGTGCATCTATATGGGATAATGGTATCTGGTGAAATCAACATTCTCAGCATTTGCCTCTGTCAATGAACTTGGAAGGTGGCCTCTTAGGGAAAATAAGGGAAAATAAGGGGTCTCATAATATTACCTCGTTAGACCCTTTCTCCCTTCGCAATCCACTCCTAATCTCTTCATCCGCTGCCTATTCCCAGTCGCTTGTTCAGCAAGCAGCCAAAGACCATGATCTTTTCTTTTCTGTCTCTCCAGCTACTTGCCCTCATCAAAACCCATTGAGTCTGCCACAGTTGCTGCCCTGGCTTTGAGGTCTCTCTCTGTCTCTGCACAACTTGCCCTGATTCCTGAAGGTCATGGTGACGAAGCTGGCCCTTTTTTGCTCCAAATTCCACTGTTCCTCCCCTGTGCACCCATTCCCATCGAAATCCTTTTCGGCCTTTTGAAATTCATTCTGTGATATTCCCCAAGCAAGCCCCACCCTCCATGTTGCTGTTCTGTAGCCTCCTCATTGCTCCCTCTCAGGCTTCATTTCAGAACTGAAGGCCTGGTTCACCTTCTTTCTCCTCTGATGATAACTCTCCCACTTTGCCTGTTGGTGATTTCAGTGTTCATGTGGATAATCCCAGAAACCCAGCTGCTTTGCTCTTATTGTTTCCCCAACCTGAACTGGTTTGCTGTGTATACGGAAAACAATTGTTGAATTGGTTTAGGTCTTTTGGTGTGTGTTTTTTTCATAACCATGGATACTAGGGAAAGAGGCCCCCCTCGATTTATTAAACTAGATTATGCGTTAACTGATATTCCTAAATTTGTTGGTACCTGTCATGAGAAGAGGGAATTTGCCGAGTAACATGGTCATTTTGTTCTGAGGTAGGAAGAGACTAAGATTAAGATTGGAATTTATCGTGTTCCAAATGAGCTGTGACCAAAAACTAAGCATCTTGAAGATGTGCGATGAGAATTTCTTAATAATGCATTCACTCAGTTTCCAAAATGCAGTGTAACTTGTGCCTTTGAATCATTCTGCATGGAGAGGATTGCATTATTATTATTATTATTATTATGAGGAAGAGGAAGAATATGAATAGTATGAATGTTATGAATATTAATATGATATCAATATTATGAATGTGAATACAAATATTAGGATTGTGAATATGACTTTTATGAATGTGAATGTGAGTAGTATTAATATGAATATGAATACTATTAATACTTGTATACCGCTTTTCAACAAGAGCCCCAAAAGAGCTCTCCAGTTAATTTCAAGGGTGGAAACCTGAATAAATATTAAGGAAACTTTTAATAAAATATTATGAATATTTATATACCACTTTTCAACAGAGTAGTTCACAAAGTGGTTTACATATAAATAAATCAATGGTTTCTTGTCCCCAAAGGGCTAAAAAAACATTGAGAAAATTAAAATGCTGTGTGTCCCATCAAGATGTATGTGTGGATCCCCCAATTCTGCTTTCTGCGGAGGATTGCAAAATAGAATGCATTATGGTCACAAGCCTACGTTCCACCACCCAACATTGCTTGAGGCCCTTTACTTTTAAAGGAATGACAAATGGAACCCTTCAGGGGGAAGGTTAAAAAAATAACCAGTTTATCACATCTCAAACAGGATATATATCACGCCAGGCCCTGACCTGCTGTCACTGCAGTCGGTGCAAGTTTTGCTGTTGACTCGCCAGACCTAAAGCAGAGCCTGATCAAGTTGCTGCTCTGGCCAGAGAAGTCCGCCAGATGAGATCCACCTTGAACTCAGCAGATCAATTCCGCCTTGCCTAATAGACACACCTAGAGATTAAAGCTCTGCTGAATGGAATTTGTTTTCATGGTACCACCTGTCACGTTGGCTGTGTTTAAAAATCTGTCAGCGCTTCTCAGGATCCTATTACTTTGAAGGCCCTCAATAGTCAGCTACGTGTCTTAGCCGAGGGTTGACCTTTGGAGAAAACGAAGCAAAACAAAACTTAAGACTCCAGAGGTTTCATTGATGCTTTCTGTTGGCTCGCATACAAGAGTTTCTTTTCTCATTAGTGTTTTTTTCCCCCTTTTGGTGTTCTTCATCTACTTCTGCTAACAGCACAGTGACCTTTCTTGATATTGTGGTCTGATGGAGTTTTGAGCTGGTTGTGTAGCGTATGTAGAACTGGGGAAAGTGTGATGAGTATTTGGTTAGGTGAGTTGAGTTTGCCACATGCTGTGGCGTGTGGATTTGGTCACACAAATAGTTTGTCATGTTGAACAGCTCCCTGCAGTTGTGTTTTGTTTGCATGGCAAATTGGTGTAAACCATCCTTTAATTTGCATATCAAAAAGTGGACTCGAAGAAAACCGGGCTTTGACCAGAAGCTGATAATGTAATGTGGAATGTGACCTTTCAAGTCTCCTTTATCCACATCAGATTGACAGTGCCATTTGGAAATTTTTTGGGTCTTTTATGGGGCTAGCGCAGTGGTTTTCAACCAGTGTGCTGCAGCATGTTGGTGCGCCGCGAACAGTCTGCAGGTGTGCCGTGGGAATTCGGAGCACAGTGGTTGAAAATTGCTGAGAAAATCTTCCGGGTTCTGCAGCTCTGTTTGTAGGGCAACTGTCTATAGTAACGAATTGTCTGTCCCTCTTCCTCCACCAGCAGAGCATTACTACACATAGTTGCTCTAGAAACAGAGCCGCATAACCTGGAAGGGTCTCCCAGAAGCTGGAACTGGCCTCACAAGAGGCGAAGACCATAGAGAGGTCAGTGTCAGTGCCGTAGGAAGGAAAAATGTTGAAAAATGCTGGGCTGTACTGAGGGAAGTGAAAAGCGGAAGAGAGAGGAATGGGAAGTGATGGGAGTACTGTATCCACCTTCCACACCTCCTCCTACTCTGCTTGTGAAATTTAATGGACACACAGCACATATATAACTCGGTTCTGCCTCCTTCTCACCCACCGGACCTTTTTGCTGGGCAGACGAGAAGGAGGTAGAAGCCCCCATGCCTCCTTCCTCTTGCCCGTCAGGTCCAACTCTGCCTTTTCCCGCTTGCTCTACCCAGTCCTGGTTGAAACAAAAAGGACAAGTGGAGCCTGCTGGGGGAGCTCCCAGTTTCAGACCGGGCTGGCAGATCAGCTGGGTGGCCAAGGAGGCGGCAGTGGCTGCAACAGCTCAGGTCTCTCCTGGCACGATTTTATGGTGTTTGACTCTCCCTCCCTCCCTCTCTCTACTTCCATTCTGGTCTTTGAATGATTATTTGTTTGAATGACCAGGAGGGGAGTGAATGAAAGTGTGAAGCTTTTTTTGGGGGGGGGGGTGGTAGAACCCATTTTCTTGCTTTGACTGAGGATGTTTTAACAAGTGCCTCTAGGAGCACCTTTTTATTATCCAGTGTGCCATCAATGAGGCACAGTCTAAACAAGCAGCAGAAAGGGGCGAAAAAACCGACTGTCCTTCTTCAGCCTGCACATGGGGGGGGGGATTACATTTTTGAACGTTTCCTATGTTTTACAAAAGCCACACTTTTGTGTGGAAGTAGAAAACTTGGCTACCTTTCTCTCTGCTCATTTTTTTTCTGCTTGCAGGAGGTGGTTTGGTTGTGGGCTTTTTAAATACATGGCGCATTACCAATTTGGTTTTTTTGCACTGCAGTATGAAATGAAATGAACAGTTTCATTTTGCTGCATGCAGTCCAGAGTGAATGTGTGACACAGAAAGCAGGAGAATGCTATCTCCCCCCCCCCAAAAAAAATATATATATATACATTTTGATCGATGTGGCTTCTTCATCGGTTTGCAAATGTGGGGGATTCAAATGGAGCAGCACAATCCTATGCATGTTTATTTAGAAGCGAGTCCCATTGAGTTTCAGAAGCGAGTCCCATTGAATCTCAATGAAACCTGTGGGGGGACATGATTGAGGTGTTATAAAATTATGCATGGGATGGATAGAGTGATGTTCTTTTCCCTCTCACACAACACCAGAACCAGGGGAATCCACTCAAATTGAGTGGTGGGAGAGTTAGAACAGTCAAAAGAAAATATTCCTTTACCCAGTGTGTAAATCTGTGGAACGCCTTGCCACCGGATGTGGGAATGGCACCTGGCCTGGATGCCTTTAAAAGGGAGTTGGACAGATTCAAGGAGTCAAAGTCCATCACAGGTTACAAGCCATAAGCAACCTCCTGGTTTTAGAAGTAGGCTATCTCTGAATGCCAGATGCAAGGGAGTAGCGACAGGATACAAGGATCTTGTTGTCTTGTGTGCTCCCTGAGGCATCTGGTGGGGCCACTGTGAGATGCAGGAAGCTGGACTAGATGGGCCTTTGGCCTGAGCCAGCAGGGCTCTTCTGATGTTCTCAGTTCCAAATAAGTGAGAGATAGCTGTAGCTCAGAGGTAGCAGAGTACGTACTTTTCATACACAAGGTCCCGGTTCAATCCTTGGCATTTCCAGGTAGACCTGGGAAAGACCCCTGCTGGAAACCCTGGAGAGGCACACCCAGTCAGCATCGGTAATACTGAGTTGGGCGGAGCCATGGTCTTGCCCCATATGAGACAACTGCCTTGTGTAAGTGAACATAGAATAGCTGCTTAAGTGTGACTTATGAAAAAGTCCTAAAGGGCAAGGAAAAAAGAATCCATACTGGCTGGGAAATCCCTAACTCTTTCCTTCTTACAGAACAATCGTATGCATGCCTGTTTGGAAAGAAGTCTCATTGAGTTAAGTGGGAACTACTCTCTGGCAAGTGTGTATAGGCGCAATTCTATTCAAAGCCCTGCGCTGCAGTCCAGTGCAGGGCTGGAGGCAGCGCAGGGCTGGAGTCTGCTGGAGGTCTCCTCGAGATAGTTCGAGCTCTAGCAGCCTCTATCGGGCTACTCAGATTTGTGCCAGCTAAATGGCTGGCGCAAACCTGGGCAGCTCCGTGTCGGGCTTTTAAGTCCAGGAAGGGGTGAGCCCGCCCCCCCGGTCCTGATCCTCCCTCCTCCCCCTACCCTGGAATGCCTTCTCCCCACACCTGATCCACCCTCCCTTCACCCCTCCTCAGCCCAGCAGGAGCCTATCTGCTTGGGGGAGGTGTCCATTGGGATCTGGCGCCGACAGGCTGGTGCAGGCTTTTACGCCTGTGCCATGAGCCTCCACGCTGCCTTACGGTGCATTTGCATCAGCACATGTGCCCATTCTGCTGGTGCACACTGGCATAGTATTGGGCTGTTAGCCTTTTCTTCGCCTCAAGTTAGTTCCGTCTCTTTGAGATAAACACACACCAGGATTCTTCTGAATTGTTTCTCAGGTTTAGGGTTCACATGTTTGGTTTTGTCTCTCCTGGAGCAATGTTTAAACAGTTGCTGATTCAATAATTTTGACTGGAGGCGAGTTAGGGCTTTGCAATAATGAGAAGCAATAGCCAATAACTGTGTTGTGTCTCAGAAGGCATAGATTTGAATGTTGCCACCGAGCCTTGCTCAAGCGGGGCTGACCTGTGACAAAGTGTTTTTTTTAGACAGATACTCACCTGCAACCCTTCGAAATGATGAACTGTTGATAGAATGACACCAGGATGACTAAGTGTGCACTCCAGGGGCCAAGGAATGTCACTGCTCCCTAATCCAGATTGAAAGGTTACACATTTGATGCCTCCATTAAATGAACCCCCTCTCTCTCCTCAAGTAATGATTGTAACTTGGATTTGGTGCCAAATGACATGATTGTGGCAAGCTTCGCTATTGTGCATTCCTCAAAAGACCTTAGTAAATAACCCAATGAATGTTGCCTTTTATTTTTGTTGTTAATCTCTGTTGACATTTGGCCAAGGCTTCTCAAAAGTATGTAGATCCTTGGTTTTAAAATGCCTGTTCTTGGAGGAGAGGTGAAATGACATGCCAGTTTGACAAGGGTGACATCACACCAACATGGGCAAAATGCGGTGCTTTCATTTTAAATGAAGCAAGAAAAGAATCGGTGCAACACTTTTCACATGTCTTTCCCCATTGCCTTTCCTGCACCATTTGATCTCTACTAATTTCTCTACAGACTTGCTTTAAAGTCCTGGAAAGGCTAGACCAGTGATTCCCAAACGGAGAGTCACGGGAACCAGCCAGGAGTGCCATGGAATCCTCTCGGAAAACAGTGCAATGCCAATTGGCAAGCATCAACATAATGCAATGGGGAGCTGTGGCCAATGGTCAAGGGAGCCGCAAGTCAGAGTTTGGAAAACACTGAGCAATGCTAACAGTAAACATTATTTTTAAAAGTTCTCAGAAAGTCAGTGTTGTACAATGGTCAGTATGTTCGTTACAATTGTTGGAATGAATGCTCAAGTTGCTTTTTGGCCAGTAGAGCTCCTTATGTCTTTCTTGAGCAAAGAAACATCTTTCTTTTTTTGTGCTAGTCTTAAGACTGCATGTAGCAAAGTCCAGTACAGTATTTGTGTCCATTGATTTTCACTTTCCTGGAGAAAGAAGATTCTCTGCTTGTATGAGGGTCCTCACAGATCATCACCTTGGCAGAAGCGGCGCTGCTGAAAGGGCAGCACGCATGGTAATCTGACTCTCCCACATCATGGAAATATGATCAAGATTTGCATTTTTTCTTTCCTGTCATTCGCAGCTAATGAGTTCCGAAGTGAATTAAAAAAGTTCTTATTCCTAGTCATCACCTGCTTAGTGATGTCACTTCCTGCTTAATGATGTCACTCCTGGCCCTCAGCAGGCACCATGAATGCTATTCGGCCCTGTATGACATCCCTGGTTTAGACTGATCTGGTGTTTGTGGCTCTTTTGTTCTGAAAGTGCCCTTAAGATAACGCACAAGATAAATGGGCGTGGCAGGGGGCTATCCTCTCTGCCTCCCACAGAATTCTCTGTCTTGTACTTCACAGGACAGAGGCAGGAGAAACTCCAGTGCAGTAAGAGAAATAGCCCCAAGCCAACTCTTCAGTTGTACCTTTGCTCTGATACTGGTCTCTTGTTGCTCACATTGTTGTTTATTATAGGGATAGGATGGTTTAGTTTTGTAGAAGTTCTTTCATGTAATTTTTTGGTACAGAATCCCCATTTCTGTGATATTATTTCAGGGTTCTAATGTACAGGTCTGTATGTTCGTTTGGTTCAAACAGTTTTCTAAAAATTCACCGGTGTGACCATCTGTGTCCATTAATGTGTTTTACTGAACCTCAATAAATACAACTTCTGCTGAAGGACAACTTGGAGATGAGGAATATTTTGATCAATACGTCTTCGGCTTTGTTTGCCTCTTGTGAATGGAACAAATGATCCCATTTCCCTAAATTGCTGCCAGGTTAGAAGAAAAACAATAAAAGTTACAATTTGAGGAATTTGGCCATGGTTCAAAAGAAACACACATGTACCTATAAATTAGGGTTAGTAGCACATTAAAATATCAGTGTTTTGTTAGCTGGGTGTTTATTAATAAGGCAAACCAACTTGGAAGATGAGAGGTAGTTTAATTTTCCTCCTTGATTCCCACAGATTCAATACAAGCAAATGCATTCTAATCTGATTTGGGTGAAATGTCTTTAGATCAGACCAGCACAACTAATGAACCATCATGCCATGTGAAGGCCATGAGCCATGTCGGCGATTTTTCAGCCAGTGTGCTGTGGCACATTGGTGTGCTGTGAATGGTCCACAGGAGTTTGGGGGAGAGTCATTTATTCGCAGGACCATTGAGGGATGTGAGCCCCCCACCAGCAGCATGGTGTGCCTTGAAGACTTTTTTAAAAAACTGATGGTGTTCCTTGACAGTTTTAGCGCCTTGTCAGTGTGCCGTGAGATGAAAAAGGTTGAAAATCGCTGAGCTGTGTACTCTTACTTCTCTAGTACTTTGACAATCCTCTTTTTGGCAGTTCTGGGCAGGCACCAAGAAGAGGTACCCTGTTTCCCTGAAAATAAGACCTCCTCCGAAAGTAAGACCTACCGTCATTTTTGTGTGATCTTTGCTGGCACTCATAAATATAAGACCTCCCCTTAAATAAGACCTAGCTAGGATCATCAGCCAGACGGACGCGACCCCCCTGGCACCCCCTGCGACCCCTCCAGCACTTACTTTGACCGATTTAAGCTTCATTCTTTCCCGAGGGTGCAAGGCCTGGAAGGCCTGCACTTGGGTCCTCCACCATAAAGATGACATGCTAGAGAGGCCAGCAAGGCCTGCAAGGAGGCTTGCACCATCGGGAAAGAATGAAGCTTTAATTGGTCAAAGTAAGTGCCGGGGGGGGGGTCACGGGGGGTGCTGTTCCACTGGTTGAGAAAATAAGACCTCCCTGAAAATAAGACCTACTGCATTTTTGAGCCAAAATTAATATAAGACACTGTCTTATTTTTGGGGAAACACGGTAGCTTTCTGAGCCTCTGAGGGGCCACAGTATGTAGCTGGTGATCTGTGTTTCGCTTGGGTGTGTCACAAGTCATCTGTATTAGCACTTGGAAAAGGATTACATTGTTCCTTTCCCTGCGCCAATAAACTAGGACATCTTGTACTCCATCTTATACTCGACCGGTGTTTCATGTACATGGCGTTTGGGTTGAATGGGTGTGTGCCAGTCTGGGCCAGCTCAGCGCATCTATTTCGAGTGGCGAGTTGGGGGAGAGCACTGAACTGATGAGGGGTGCTCTGCCACCCACACCTGTCTGCCACCACCTCCAGCCCTCCACCCACTAAGCCGCTTCGATGGCCTCCGTGATGCTCTTCCTGCTTGCTGAGAGCGAGAGGGAAAGAGGATCAAGGGCAGCAGCAGCCCACCTCTTTTAGTGCCACTGGAGGAAGGGGGGAAAAAAAACTCCTTGTGCTGCTGCTGTCTTGTCAACTTGGGAATGCAGCCAGTTGCCTAGGTGAGGCTGAGCATTCAGCTCCAGCGCTACCTCCTTCCTCTTACTCCCTCCTGGCCCTGTTTGAAATAAACCGGATGGGTGGAGCGCTCTCATTCCAGTGGTGTATTTTTGGGGGGAGTGCATGCTTTCAGAGGCAGTGGATCTGTCTGCGATTCAGGTGGCAGATCTTCTTGGACTGCTCCTGGTCAAAGTGGTCAGTACTGAAGCACACGCACATGCTCGGTTTGAGTGATGAGAGAGACACTGCAAAATCCCAGCCTCCTTTCTTCTCCTGCCTGAGGTGTCAGCTGTGTTGAAAGGCTAACCGGAATGGCCTTCAGATCTTCCCTCCATGCATATACTGTAATGATCAAGCAGAGGTGTGTGTGTGTGTGTGTGTGGGGGGGGGGGTTAGATCATGACTGTGGGCCCTACCCCTTTTCCTGATACTCGTCCCAAGTTAGTATGCTTTTGAAAAGCATCTCCTGAAGCCATTAGAAAAGAAAAAGCAACACCAAAATCAGCCCTGCCCTGTGCTGTTCATCCAGCTATGCACCGTGCTGCACAGATCCAAAGTTCTTTTCATCGGAGCTTTATGCAGATTGGAGTAAAGTAGGGAAGCAGGTTTGCTAGAGCCATGGAGTCTACAAAGAAACCAGGTATGCATGCAGGAAATGTACGAGGACCATGCCGCCTCTTTTCACATGTTTGGTGTCATGGACAAAATGGGGAAATTTGGGCATCTCCCTCTTTAGTGAGAAGTGGGCCACCCTGATGTGGGAACACTGTGTGCATGTTGCCTTGGGAAGGTGCCCTTTGGGGAGAAAAGCGGGATAAAAATTGGGTAAATAAATACAGTATTGCTTGGCCTGTTACACTCATGTTTAGATTGCGCTTCCATTTAATAGCATTTCCTCATATTTATTTATTTATTTATTTATTTATTTTATTTTTTCACATTTTATACCGCCCTTCCTCCAAGGAGCTCAGAGTGGTGTACATATTTCCTCCCCTCCTTTTTGTCCTCACAACAACCCTGTGAGGTAGGTGGGGCTGAGAGATAGTGACTGGCCCAAGGTCACCCAGGAAGCTTTGTGGCTGAGCGGGGATTTGAACCTGGGTCTTCCAGGTCTAAGTCCGACTCCCAAACCACTACACCATCCTGGCATAATAGCATTTCTTATAAAGGTATTCAGAGTCTAGAAATAATGAACCATGTGGTTGACAGGTCGGCATACTCTCTGTGGAAGTGTCACTAATGCTTTGTAGCAACTCGCATTAATTTGCAGCAGTAATACATTTTAAATATGCATCCTTTTGTAGTGAAGTGTGTTTGCAGAAATTTCCTAAGTGGGAGTCGAGCCTTCACCAGTGGCTTTGCTCCAATTTCCTGCTGCCTTTCATCTGTTTTGCTCTTGAGGAGATAACAAGTAGATGTTCAATTACCTCGCCTTGTTAACAATTTCCTTGATGTTCTGGAGAAGGCCTCAGAAGGAATTGCCTGTACTCGAGGGACAGAAATGGAATTGAATTCATCTCCCGTTCCAAGGATCCTTGAAATTAGTTTTGATATGGTTTAGTTTCCATCGATTAAGAGCATGAGTGGATGTAAACTCACTAATGGTATAATGAGCCGTATCTCAACAGGCAAAGTTCTTGAAAATTACTGTGCAACATCAATCAACTGCAAGCAGTGTGTTCCTATTGGCCCAAGATGAATGGTCCCTTTTTATTCCTGCCACACAGGGAGATCTGAGTTCCTAGGGGAAGGTTACCAATGGAAGCAGCATTCTGCAAGTAGCTGTGGATTGCTGCATTAGCAGCACCAGAGATAAATTTTTGAGAAGGATTTTGACATTGTTGCTGTGCTTTGACATCAAAAGGCCTCTTGTAACGATACCATTTTACAAAAAATACCAGATATTCATCCCAAGTTAGTGTGCTTTTGAAAAGCGTCTCGTCCATTCAGTCTTCTTTTCTCTGGCCATGTTTGTTTATTATTAATAAATGATTACCTGAATGGAGATGCTGCCCTTGAATAGCCTTGCTTTATAGTTCCTGTACTTCCTCTGTTTTGTGGGACAAAGGTAATTGCTTATAGGTTAAGAGTTCAATGTTAGATCAAGAACTTTTTCCTCTCCCTCTGTTCGGAGGTGTAGAACTAATGCAGTACAGTTGGAATTACCAGAGTGATTAGAGCTTGACTACTTTCCCCCTTTTAATGGACTAACTACCCAATATGTTTCGGTGTCCTAATTTTTTTTAAAATATACATTGCATTGGATGTCTCTGTCTCTTACTCCGTATGGTTGAATGAGTTCACCTGAACCAGGAGACATCCACTCAAATTAAGTGGTGAAAGAGTTGGAACAGACAAAAGAAAAGATTCCTTTACCCAGCGTGTAATTAATCTGTGGAACTCCTTGACACAGGATGTGGTGATGGCACCTGGCCTGAATGCCTTTAAAAGGGGTTTGGACAGATTGAGGGAGGAAAAATCCATCACAGGTTACAAGCCATGATGGGTACCGTATTTTTCGCTCCATAAGACGCACTTCCCCCCCAAACAATAGGGGAAAAAACCCCTGCGTCTTATGGAGCGAATAATAAAAAAAGGAAAGAAAAAAATACTTACCGGGGCTTCCGGGA